>JAQPPZ010002218.1:0-5000000 GCA_028583015.1 Wollemia nobilis
GCAGGTTAACCCAAAACCTATTAAAATATCCAACCTTATGCTGAGATTGTAGATCCTAGTCATCCTTGAAACTTTCTTACCAAAAATTGTGTTGAATCCCCTACAACACCTTACTAACAAAGCACACCCATACCTAAACATAATCGTAAACATTACTTACATTGACAGGAATTGAAGTTTGGAACTTTGCACTTGTGAAACCTGTTGCTTGCCCATTTCCTATTCTCTGTCGAAATCTTCCAAGGCTTACACCCTGTTACCTTCATTTCAAATTTAGTATGATTTAGAGCGAAACCCCATAGTTATTACCAGCTCAATGGGGAAAGAACACCCATTCATATTTCTCCTTAACGGGTAGGTTTCTTTTCATGACTAATAATGTTTTCCACTTCACGTGGAACACCTTGTGTCCATGTCACCAAACTACCAACATCAACACCTATGTTGGCTAATTTTTCAGCTGACTCTGTTGGCCTCACGGTACATGTGACGAGCCCTCCTGTTTCTGTCTTACCGCAAAAGGATCCTCACTTCATGGATGACTCCCTCGATTCTCCATGGAGGTTTTTTGCCATTGGTTAACAGGTTGATGATGTTCATAGAATCACCTTCAATCATCAAGTTACCTTGAGTTGCTTGGGTTACTTGCAACCCTCTCCAAAGGTATTTAGCTTCTGCTTCATTATTAGTTATGATTCCCAATGGTTCAGCGAAGGCCTTGACCAGATTTCCTTGATGATCCCTGATTATTCCTCCAGCTCTAGCTCTTCTCGGGTTCTCCTTGGCTGCACCATCAAAATTTAGTTTAAACCAACCCTAGGGGGGTGGCTCCCAATAAATCCCATTTCTGGAATTGGGCAAAGGAATGGAAGGTTTGTCCTCAATACCTAAGGCCCGAGCTAATTATTTTTCTTGGGGAAGAATTGAGTGGTTCTCATCCACTAAGGTGCTAAGGTTTTATTTTGCAAAGACAATAATCCTGTTGAGGATGGTTTTTGGGTTGTGAATGGTATCCTTAAAGGCTCTATGGTTCCTTTCTAGCCAAATCTGCCAGAGAAAATGATGCCAACAAATTTTCCATAGGTACTTAATTTTTAGGCTAACAAAGGGTTGAGGCCATTGATGGAACACTTCGGATATAAGAGCAGGCTTAACCCACGAGATCCTAAAGGCTTGGAAAAGTTCATCCAGGATGGACTCCACTACCGGACACTCCAAAAACAAGTGTTGGGTTGTCTTCCATCCTGCCCTGCACATGTAGCAACGGTTAGCAATAACCATACCTTTGGATAACATATTGTCCATAGTGAGGATTTTTCCTTGAATCACTAGCCATGAAAAAAAGGATATTTTAGGAATTAAGCCTTTGATACAAACCAAACTCAGTTGAAATTGTTGACCTTCCACATTGAGAAGAAAATTATAGGCAGACTTAACTATGAAGTCACCACTTTCAGTCTCAACCCAAACAATGTGATCTTCATCCTCTCCAGAGGGAATAATTTTCTGAGTTAAAATGTTATAAAGCTCTTCAGACTTCGCTTCAAAACCCTGTACTCTGATGTGTTTCCACCTATTGATATTTATATCCTGCCACATATAATTTGCAACCTTCTTCCCAATATGCTACTCCATATGCTCTTAAATCCTATCCAAACGAGGATTTTGGGATAACTCCTCAGCTCTCACCCACCGATCCTTCCAAAAGTCTATTGTTTACCCATTTCCTAGAATCCATCTAAGACCTTTCTTGATAAGATCCTTGCTCGTGAGGATTTCCTTCCAAAAAGTAGACCCCCTACTTGCTAAGTTGTCATTAAGGAAGTTCACACATTGGAGGTATTTCCTCCTAACTATGGTAGTCCATTCATTATTGACCTTAGTCAATAACCGCCACACTTGTTTGGCTAACAGAGCTATATTGAGATGAGCAACTCTCCTCAATCCTAACCCCCCATTAGCTTTAGGTTTGCAAACCTTGTTCCAACCTACTAAATGGATCCTTTTCTTATCCTCAGTCCTTGACCAAAGAATTTTTTTTTGAAGCTGCTCAATTTTGTGATACACCTTGCTGGGAGCTTTGAAGACTGATAGGAAGTAAATGGGTATACTTTGAAGTGAAGCCATAGTTAAAACTACTTTGCCTGCTTGAGATAACAAATGTCCTTTCCAACCTGCTAGCTTTTTTTGGATCCTCTCCAGAACTATGTTCCACATTGATCCTTCAGGTTTCCCCGTAAACAAGGGAAGACCTAAATAGGTGGTGGGAAGGGATGCAATCTGACATTCCATGATCCTTGCTATGTTTGTTTTCCTAGGAATTGGGGTATAGATGAAATAAAGTTTGCTCTTATCAAAATTCTCTTTCTGTCCAGCCGCTTCTTCATACATTATGAGAATATTTTTAATCCTTCTTGCTTCAATCACAAAATCCAAAGACAGTAGCAATGTATCATCAACAAATTGCTGATGTGTCATCGGGGTAGTTAGCGATGTGGCCTTGATACCTAATATGAGTCCAGCTACCGCTGCTTCCTTAATGGTTCTTCCCAAGGCCTCAACTACAATGATGAAAAACATAGGACTTATGGGATCTCCTTGTCTTAGACCATATTTACTTTGAAAAAAACCTGTAGTAGACCCATTAACCAAAATTGAAAAACAAGGCTTAGAAATACACTCTCTTATTAACTTGACCCATTTCATGTTGAAGCCAAATTTTAATAAAACTGCCTTTAGGAATTCCCAATTTATCCTGTCATAAGCTCTGTTCATGTCTAACTTTAAAGCCATGACTGCTTTTTTTGTCTAAGCAACTGTATGAAGAGCCTCATGAATAGTAATAACTCCATCTAAGATTGGTCTTCCTTGTATATAACTTCCTTGACTTAGATCAATGATAACCGGTAGAACTTTCTTCAAACGGTTAGCTAAAACATTGGATAGAATTTTATAGGATATATTACACAGGCTAATCGGCCTAAAGTCAGCCATAGTCTTGGGGTTGGGGCCTTTAGGGATCAAAGCAATGAAATTTGAATTGAAACCCCTTGGAATATGATTTAAACATTGTAACTCCTTGATTGCAACAATAACTTCTGCTCTAACAATATCCCAACAAACTTGGAAAAACTGCAATGAAAACCCATCCAGCCCAGGAGCTTTGTCAGGATCCATGTTAAACAAAGCCTCCTTGATCTCTTCATCTGAAAAATCTGCTGTAAGATACTTGTTAATCATTTCATCAATGAGTTGTAGAATGAATTGAAGGAGAGAGTCCTTTGCTTGGGCATTACAGGCCCGTTCTTCACCCAATAATGAACTAAAAAAATTAACAGCCTCCTCCCTGATCTCCTGAATGTTTTGAGTTAAGGATCCATCCACCTTAGTTAAATTTCTAATATTATTGTTGCTTCTATTTCTCAATGTGGTAGCATGGAATTTTTTTGAATTAGAGTACCCTTCCTTTAGCCATAATGCCCTTGATTTTTGCCTCCAATACATCTCTTCACAAGCTAAAATATTATAAAACTCACAAAGGGTTTCCTTCTCTTCAGTCCTTGTCACATCATCATAGGTTCCATTTTGGATTTTGCTTTCTATTATTCTCGCTTTTCCCCCACTTGCTCTCTTATTCTCAAAAATATTTCCAAATACTTCTTTATTCCATATTCTAAGGTTGTTTTTCACCATATTAAGTTTTTGAGATAGTTTGAAGGAAGCACTTCCCTGGATAGGTTGTTGCCACCATTCCTCTATTTTTTTCTTGAAGTCCGAATGTTTAACCCACATTGATAGAAATCTGAATGGATTTTTAAAGGAGTTAGCCTGAAATGCCTCCCATAGAATAATATTATGGTCTGAAGCGCATTTAGGAAGGGCTTGTAATGTTGAATCACCAAACATTGTTGTAGCTTCCTTGGATAAAAAAACCTTGTCCAACCTTTCTTGAATCAAGCGACTTCCTATCCTCTTGTTACTCCATGTAAATTTGGCTCCTTTTAGTCTTACATCCATCAATTCATTTGTGTTAATGAATTCATTGAAGTCCTCCATGCTCCTTGAGGGTAACCCAAATCCTCCCTTCTTATCAGATGTGTAAATTGGGGTATTGAAATCTCCCCCAATCACCCAAGGAATGTCTTTAAAAGCTTGGCTCAAATGCCCCAAAAACTCCCATAGTTCAGACCGCCCTTGGACAGAGGTGGGGGCATAAACATTTGACATAATCCAATTCTTATTAGTATCAAAATCATGAAATAATACGCTTAAGACTCTTTCATTTGCCTGAATAATACTTTATTCTATTTTAATAGGATCCCATAAGATCATGAGGCCCCCAGATGCTCCTCTCACCTATTGAAAGGCCACTTCCCCTTGCTTCCAAATCCTTCTAGATATAAGTGCTTATTGTGCCACATCTGTTTTGGTTTCTTGAAGAAAAATGATAGTAGGATTCCAATCATTCATTATAGACTTCACCATCCTTTGTTTTGGTGGGTCGTTTAGGCCTCTCACATTCCATGAGAGAACCTTCATTTAGATTGTTTGATATTTTTTCCCCGCCCCCTTCCTTGATCCAAAGGGGGTTTGTCAATTTTGCTATTATCCTGGCCAAGAATAGCTTGCAATAACAATGTTCTTTGCTTTCCGTTTGCAATTTATTCATTGATTCTCATTCTATAGTGCTCTGCTGTAGATATTCTCCCTTTCTTTCTTTCACTTCCATAATCTATCGAAGGCTTGGTAGTGCTTCTAGTCTATTTTGGACTGAAATGAGGGGGCATATACTATGATAGTCTAGGGCTTGAACCTTATTCCTCATTTTGGGGGTTTTCAATTCCCTCTTCATCCTCAGCCTTGTTTTGGTTCACCTCTCCTATCTTGTTCCTAAACAGGGGGCTTTCCTTCAAGGAACATTTTATCGTTGGGCTCGTCTTATAAGGGATAATTTCCTCCACTACCGGATTAGGAGCTACATTCCTGGATCTTGTTTCCATAAATTCGACTCTTGACTCTATTTTTTCCATGTTTAAACTGAAATGACTTGGCAATTTTTCTTCATTTTGAGCATAGCTTTTGGGGCTTTTTTTCATAGTTGTGGATGGTCCCGATTTGGATGGGGAGTCTAGGGTTTTAGGAAACTTGACACTGATGGTATCATCCTTACTATTTTATTTTTCAACTTCTAGATTTTCTAGGATATCAAACATGTTCAAGCTGGGATATTTATTACATACCTTATGATTTTTGCCTCCCTCATTATGTTGCTTTCCTTTCTCCTAGATTTTTTCCAGTTCTATGTTGGATTGGTCAGCCTAGTTATTCTTAACTTATCTGTATCATTTCAAGTTAAGAAGCAGTCCTTGAAAATTTGGGATCCCTCTCCCATTAGCTTTCCCCAAAAAACCTTCACTCGTGGCTTCCTTGTTTGCAGTTATTGTCAGACATTGGGCTTGAAGGTGGCCCTGGGTTTTGCACACACTACAAAATATCAGCTTGTTCTCATACTCCATAGGCTGAATCCTTAGAAACTCTCCATATGCTAATTCCACCTGAGAAGGTAGATCAAAATCCAAGTTTGCATTTACACAGATCCTGGCATGCGTCAGTCTAGTCCTTGCCCGGGTTGAATGGTCTATTGCCATGAGCTCTCCTATCGTCTTTGCTATACCACTAAGCCAATACTCATTAACAAACTGGGCTAGGAGGTTTGGTAAGAATACCCAAATGAGTGCTATATTAATGTTCTTCTTCTCAGGGTTGAAATCCTCCCCCAACTTCCTTAGAAAGAGGCTACGCCTTCCTAGAAACCATGGTCCTCCTGTCAAGATGCGCTCTACATCATCTTTGTTGTTGAGTCTTATCATAAAAAAACCTCTTGACATGGCTACGATTTCTAAGCTTCTTGAAGTTTTCCACTTTGTCGTGGCCCATGAGCGAATAGTCTCAATGTCCGACATTCCTCCCAAAAACTTGCCAACTAAGGATGATGCCTCCATATCCAAGAATATTTCCATAATCTCCACTGGCGTAGTTAACCTGTTATTGTTTGGTATTAGGGGCGGTAGTTCACTGACTGGCTCCTTCTTTTTCCCTTTCAACATTTCCAAAAAGGTTGGGCCCTTGTTGCCAGCTCCCGAACCCTAGTGGGACCCTTTATCTGAGGGTTTATCTAGAGGATCTGTACCTTTAGCCTTTTCGAACTGAGCTGATAGGGAATCCTTTTCCTTTCTAGCTATAGCATTTTGCCCTTCCTCTGGATCTTCTCCTTTCGTTGGTTCAAAATTCTTGCCTGTCGCTTTGCTCCTCCTCCGCTTCCTCCATTGCTCCTCATCTCTCCGCTTCCTCAACTTCCTCTTATTATTATTATATATATATTTAATAATATTGGGTGAGACCATTTAATTTCCATGTAACTGATTAAAAACCTTAATATTGCAATGTAAATGGGGGAACATCATATTACCAATGCATGTATCCACTAATTTAGCAAAAAATATGGTTTATCTAATGCTTGATTGCTTTATTAGCTGAATAATATGTATAGTTGCATATATTTATATTTAAGGTTAAGGTTTTGGCATTCCAAATAGGAGGATCAAGGTTTAAATTAAAAGAAGAGAGAGTATGTACATGCTATAAGTAAATTGTATAAATGAATGCCTTCTCCAATTCCAAGTGCACTAATAGGAGTTTAAAATGGTTGGTCTTATGTTTTATTGATAATTACCTCCTTAACAATTGTGTAGAGAAATAAATTATAAACTAAATTACTAATTTAAAAAAAATAACTTATCTATTGTACTTTCAAAGCTTTGAAACTCATGTTTAATTTAGCTTATCATTAATTTATTTTAATATTTTATGTGTTGGTTTCATTGGGAGGCACACCCATAAAAATAATAAAATATTATGTTGCTCTAAGATCATTTTTTCTTAAATAAGTTATATGTGGCTTCTATTGGATGTGACCCCATAAAAATACCAATATGATACATTTATTTTTAGATCAATTAATTCATATCTATATTGTGCTTTTATCAAATAATATTTTATTTTCTTTTATATCAATAACAATCATCAACTTTGTAAAAGTGCTATCTTTCCATTGTTAGATCCTTAACATCATTTTTATTTAGAGATAAAATCTCACTCACCTAATTGCCTTCTAAAATTTAAAATTTCCACCCAGGTGTTGTAGGTGAGTTGGAGAGGAGAGGGCAATCCTCCAAGGGAGGTCCCAGGTTCAAATATCTACCCTACCAAAATGTTGAATTGGGTATCCAAAATCCAATTGATAATGTTGGTGCGGACAGGGTCAGGTGCAACCCCCGTGTGACTTTGACGGTGTAGAACCCCCTGTTCATCGTCTCTCAGACCAAGGCAGCTCCCCAAGGGGTTTTTCACTTAAAAAAAAAAAATTAAATTTCCCAATAGTAATATCAACACGATAATTAACTAAATTATCTACTACCCTATTTCATTTTTTGATAGAAATTCTCACATTTCCAATAGATTACCTCCAATAATAGATAACAATCATCAACAATATTATTATTTTTAATCCAATTCCCAAATCCATTTTTTTTGATAGCATCAATTAAAATTTTTGAATTTACCTCAAATGAAATATATTTTCATCCCCTTTCAATTGTAATTTTAATCCTTGTAAGAAGTTCCATATCATGAACATAATTTTTAGTTGAAGTTCCATATGATTATGATTAAGCAAGGGGAATTTTGCCTTCGTTATTTTGAAAAGCACCAACTCCAAAAAAAAATTTCAAATTTTCTTTGGAAGCTTTATAAATGTTAATTTTCATAAACATAATATTAGCAAATCTTTTTTTTTAATGTCATTATCCCATTTTACGCTTCCATATATATTTAAATCATGTAACTAAGTGGCTAGAATATCCTTTTCCACACTTGAGACTCCCCTTGATGAGCTCCATATTTATAAATATTTTACAAGAGATTTAATAATATGATTTGAAACTTACACAATATTTTGAGTTTTACATTTTTTTAAATTCTATTAATATTTTCAAGCCATAAATTTCAATAAATAATTTCAAGACCAATACCCCATAGAAAATATAATACTTTAATTTATAATTAATTAACTTAACATTTTATCAACTCTTTTAATGACAAATGTTGATGGAGATACTGAATATGTTCTCATATTTTTAAAATTATAATCCCAAATGGTATGAGCTAAAGGACAATGAAGAAGTAAATGGTTTAATGTTTCTAAGTCCTTCTCATAAAAGGCACATGTAAAAGGTCCATGATATCATTTTCTTTGTAGTCTCTCTCCGATAAGAATATTGCTTTAAATTATTAACCAATGGAATGGTATGGCCTTAGGGACAACCTTTACTAGAACTCAATATATAACAATCTCCATAATTATATTTGTAACCACCTATGTCCTATAGTCCATGCGTAGACCTTGTGATGGGTGATTATACCACATTCTATTTTACATGTGCTATGATGTAATAACTCCTAATATGATCCCCCTTATTACATCAAATTCAAAGCTCTATCTTTAGCAAAATACCAAAAAAGAATTTCTAGGGTAAAGCTATATTTGAGAGAGAGATCCCCCCATCAGTTTAGAATTTCTCCAATGATGCTTAGAAGTGTTGGATATCACTAAACATGCACTCTAAAAAATAAATTTATTACAAATATTTTTTGAATATAAAATTTAATGTATCAAATGTGTACTTCCTCTAGTGTCTTCATATGAAGGATGTGCTACCACACATCTTGTGTTGACCGTTGGATTGATTGGCTATCAAATGTTGTAAAATTATCCTTCTACTAATATTGTTATTGATAGGGAATAGAATTTTCTATAGACTATGGGTGGTTTCAAATAGGGACTAGATTTTTTGAAAATTTAACTGTATTTCTTGGTGAAAAATACTTGTCAAAAGAACATGATAACCGTATGGGTGGTTTCAACCCATGGTTTTGGCCCATTGTATTCCGACACCACTATGTGGTTTTGGGTAGTGGAAAAGTCATGAATCTCTATATATTTTGTACTATAAAGGTCGTATCAGATGGGAATGCTCTTTTCTGGTTTGCAGGAAGAGAGGGGAGGAGACATTGTACAAGTGGAGAAGATTGTTGTATTGTTGCTAATACAAAGAACTGATTGTTTCTTAGTGGATGTAGGGTACACTGTTTGAACCACATATATCTTGTGTCTCTTACATTTGTGTGATTGCTTGTTGTTTATTGCACTATTTCCTATTTTGTTTATGAGGGCTTAACTAGGGATTGAACTGTTTCTCCATTTATGTTGTTATTATTTGTTTTTTTTCATAGGATGTGTATTTTTTGTACATAGTAAATTCCCAAAAATGAGTATGAGAGGGAACTACCATAAACATTGGCAGAGGCAAGGGCGTACCAAAAAACTATGGATCAAGATGAAAGAGTGAAATAGTGCCAAAAATGTAAACGACTCATCGAAAATGTGTGGACATCATACCGAATGTCTGATGGGCATCGATAAACAAGAGGATCATCGAAGGCGAGAGATGAGGTAGCAGTGCAATGCGATCGTGAAGTAGCTAAAATTGATCAGAGGATGTCGGATGTTGAGTGGAGGATGCCATATTTGATGATGAAACCTTAGAAAGGTAATGAAAGTTTACCCACCAGTAATTTGTATGCTCACTAGTAAAGTTATTGTCATTGAAACGCATGGAGATCACCAATAATAGTAAAATATCGCTGGAAAATGTAGTGATTACCTAAAATAGGTGAAGCTATCAATGAAATTTGAAGGAAAAACAAGGAATGTTGTAGCAGCAAGATGAATCCGATGGTGAAAGAAAACATGATGACTCTACGTGATCGAGATAAAAATGTAGGTGGTGGCAGGGAAAACATAGCTAAAAACAATGGTATGTGATGGGCATGAGCGATGGTGTAAAGATGCAGTAAGCGATGAAAAACTGGAGAGACAAGGCAAAAAATATTGTGCATCACTGTCAAATGTACAAGAAAAAAGCCATGAGGATTGGCAACCATCGTGCAATAGAGCACCGAAGGGATAGTCACTAGGTAGCCATCATGTGGAAGAAGGGAACGTTGAGAAGACATATTATAAGCACTGTAATGGGCCGAGACGAGTGTCATAGTGCAGAAAACCAAAAACCAAACAGAGGTGGATAGGGATGAGGCCAAAAAACATCGATGTGGGCTCTAATAATTGTTAGAAAAATACTTGGGCATCAACGAAGAGCATCAAAATGGAGTAATATGGGAAGTGATGGGTGCAAAAATGAGCAAAACAATACCAAAAAAGGTAAATCATATTCAAAAAATGACTAATCGATGAAGGTCGAGATCTATAATGGTTGGCTGTAATGAGAGTAAGGCAATGGAAATTCGAGGTTGCGAGGGTAGGATGGAACTGAAACAATGCAGGAATCAGAATGCCAAGGTTGCTCAAGAATAATGGTAGATGACAAAACATCTTCGAGCTTAGCAACAAGAGCTTCAAATCTCGAAGTAACAAAAGCTACATGGTATAATGTAAAGACACTATGAATTGTACCTAGAGATCCTAGTTTGAATCTAGGTGTGGCTATAAACACTTCAATTGTTGGATTAGGAGTGAAATCCTAATCATCTTTGATGAGATCATCATCATCAATAGTGGCAAGGTCAGCTTAGAACTGCTAAAGACTGGAGATGAAAGCAACTTGAGTTTTTTAAATTTGTTGAAGTCGTGTGGTTATGGCGATAAGATCGACAAAATTTTGGCAAAAGTAGACATCATGAATTAAGGAAGGGTTGCGATTGTCAAAAATTACTAGGCAAAATGAGGGGAAAAATTATGAAGCGGGACGAAATCGTAAAATATAAACCTGCAATGACAAGTGTCTGAAACGAATGTAACACTCCCAAACAGATCTACGGAGGTGTTCTCATTCCCTATATGAACCAAAATTGGCCTAGGGGAAGAGGATACTAGCCTATAACCCATAACCTGCTCTGATACCAATGATATGGGAGCAAATTACAAAGGACAAAGGAAATAGAAGACAATCACAAAACTTGATATTCCATTGATAATAGACGCCTATAAATAGGTATTTACAAGACATGTACGATAAGGGCTACATTGAATGATTACGGTGCCTTTAATCCTTACAAAAACTAATCATTTATTAAATTACACATCTAATTCCCTATTATTAATTCAACCTAAGAAGACTATAATGTTGACTTTAGTCTAGAATTTCAAAGGTGCTCAAATTTGGAATAGTGTAAGAATTGTAATTAATAGCAAGGATCCCATGTTAAGCATGGGATATCAAAACTACACAAATAGAGTTGCTCTCTATTCCTCTAGAACATCTTGAATTGTATTCCTGATGCCATGGATTTTGGTATCAAATTGAGATGTTGCCTCTACCATTGATTGAATTTATTTGTAGGTGTGATGTTCTTTAGGGTACTTGAATGTGAATCTAGGATTGAACTTGATTATTGCATCATGAACATATATGAATGGGCATCCAACAATAGAGCATATTGGAAGGTATTGCACTATGCAAGGATGTCTAAAAAGGGGTGAGAAAGTGTGAGGATTCAAAGAAAAAGTTAAGAGTGATTTATTTTTCCCTCTCTTTAGTTTATCAAAAAAATTTCTAATGGTGTAGTCTAGGTGAGGACGTCTAATGGAAGACTACCTCTTCTAGTGGCTAAATATTTCAAAGCAAAACCACAAACTATAAAAGTGAGCAAAAATAACATGTTATTAAATTTCTTCTTGTTGGTGGTTTTCCCAAAAAAAATAGCAATACATCCTATTTATGCTTTGGCATCAACATAAATGAAGGTGGAATCTAGAAGACGAAAAGTAATGTTCCTTCATACTTTTCTCTCTCTATATATATTTTTATTTTTATTTTCTCATGACTACCACATCCTTGTATGACATATTTGTATGATGTACATGTATGAAAACACTTGTATGCCACACTTGTATAGTAGCATCACATGTATGATAGCAATAATAATTATATGATAACATCACTTTATCACAACAAAAATTGAATGGTAGTAGCATTTATGTAGTACTAGTATTAATTGAATTATAGTAGCAATTATGTAGCACTAGTAGTAATTGGATAATAGTAGTAATTGAATGGCAACAACAACAATTGAATGATAGCAGCAATTGTATGGAAACATCAATATTTGAATGGCATCAACAATTATATGATAGCAATAGCAATTGTATGATAACAACAACAATTATACGACAACATCACTTGTATGTCAACAATAATAATTGTACAACAATAGTAGTATGTGAATAACAACATTACCTGTATGACAATGGGAATAATCACTTTATTATTATTATTATTATATATATACATAAATTAAGAGATATTATGGGCTTTTTGAAATTCTATAATCAATAAAAGAATAAATAATATTATTAATGATATAATATATATGTAAACAATTTAATGAAAAAATAATAATTGTGTGTGTATCTCATAACATTTTTCGCGAAATCATCATTCACCTCCCGATGTAAATCATATATGTAATCAAAAAAATTATTTGCTATAGCTTATGGTCTCCTCAAATTAGTTTTACTTTGCAACTTATTAAATCATATTGGATGGATAATATACACAATTTGGAATGGCTCTTGATTGTACTTTTATTTACTAAAATAATATATGCAAATTATGATTTTGTTAATATGGTATCCCATATCTTTGACTTTTTACCAATTGAGCACCTTAAAAAATTCCCAAGGCTTCTATTCAAAAATTCAAATTGACCATTCGTTTGTGGATGATAAGCTAAAATAAAACCCAATTTTGTGTCCAAATTATTCCATAAAGCTTTCCAAAAATGATCTATGAACTGAGTGTCTCTATCCAACACAATAATTTTTGGCAAACCATGCAATATTACAACTTCTCTAAAGAACAAATTAGCAAATTAAATAAGATCATTCATTATCTAGTAAGGAAAAACGTGATCCATATTTGAAAATCTATCAACAAAAATAAAAAATGGAAACATTAGCTCTCTATATTCATGGCAATCTATGAAAAAAGTCCATACTTATATATTCACATGGCCATTATGGTATTGGTAATAGTTGATACAATCTAGTGTTTTGGCTCCTTCATTTTGCATGTTGGAAAACTAGACAACCCAACACAAATATTTTTACATCCATATTGATTCTTGGCCAATAATAATATTCATAAAGCTATCCTATGGTTTTATCTACTCTAAAATATCTTAAAATTCCTCCACTATGGTTTTCTCTTGTCAAGTTTTCTCTCATTACGCTTTGTGGTATGCATAAATACCACCCCTTGAATAATAATCCCTCTTGGATAAATTAATCAAGCCATTATGTTATTTCTCCTATGGTTGGTTTATTATATGTTTCCAAAGATTCATTCAAATCCAAATAATTGACATAAATCTCTTTCATAGCATAAAAACCAACAACCTCAATCCATATTGCATTCATAAAAAAACTTCTTCAACTCAAGGCATCGACCCACACAATTTTAAATACCACTTCTATGCTTCAAAGCAAATGAGTAACTTTGAATAAACTCTACCCATTTCATATGCCTTTGGTTCAATTTTCCTTGGCCATTAATAAATTACAAAGCATGATGATCTATAAACAACACAAAATATTTTTGTAATAAATAATACCTCCATTTCTTATGTGCTTGCACAATAGCATAAAAATCTTGAACATAAACTAAGTACTTTTCAATAAAAATAGGAAATTGGCTTACCTTCTTAGCTCAAGACTCCTCCAATGGTTGTCCCACTTACATCACAATCTACTTGGAAAACCTTGTTAAAGTTTGACAAACCTAGAACTAGTTATTCCATTACCTTCTCCTTCAAGATTTGAAAATTCTTTTCTGTTGTAACTATCCATTTAAACTCATGCCTATCACCCTTCATTTAAATATTAGAGCACAAATCATGAAAAACTTACCAAACCATAGAAAATTCTTACCTCAAATATAGTTCTTGTTGATGGATAATCTGCAATAGATTTTACATTTTTAGGATCCATCCACAAACCATACTTAGAGATGACAAAACCAAAATATACCAATATCTTGTTTATAAAATTACATTTCTTCAAGTTAGTAAAAATTTGTTTCTCTTTCAACCTTTGTAGAGCTAACCTCAAGTGCACTAGAGGTTCTTTTGCTTTTCTAAACACCAAAATATCATCTAAATAAATCACCATGAACATACCAAGAAAAGGTTTGAAGAATTCATTCATCAATTGCATAAAAGTGTTGGGTGCATTTTTCAATACAAATGGCATGACTAGCCATTCAGACAATCCATCATTGGTTTTAAAAATAGTCTTCCACTCATCCTTTTATCTAATACAAATTTGATGATATCTGCTCTTCAAATCAATCTTTGTGAAATACTTTGCTCCACTTAAAAAATCCATCAAGTCATCCATACAGGGTAATGGAAACCTATATTTATTATGATATTATTAATAGCCTAGGAGTCCATGCACATACACATTTCTCCACCTTTCTTGGGTGGTAGTATGGTTGGTACTACACATGGGATCAATATCTTCCTAATCATTCCCTTGTCCAATATCTCTTGGACTTGTTTCTTCACCTCTTCATTTTACATGGGTATCATCCTATAGGCTACCTTGTTTGGTTAACATGCTCCTGGTATGAATTCTATGTGATGACTAATGCTTCTTATAGGTGATAATCCATTTGCAAACTCCTTAGGGAGAATACCTATAAATTAATTTAACATATCAACTATTTCCTAAGGAATTTTATTTCTTTCATCACTGTCCTAAGGTTTGTGGATTTGTTAATAAAGGTAAAGCACACTTCCTCCTTCAAGATCTATTTTTCTTGAGATTAGATAAAATTTAGAACTATAGTCCACCTCTTCTCCTTTGTCTCTCAATGGGTCCAATGTATATTTTTTACCATCCTTGACAATTGAATAAGTGTTCATTCTACCATCATGTACTCCTTTCCTATTAAATTGCCATACCTTACGCAAAAAATATGACATGCACCCATCAACATGATATCACATAGAATGGCATCCTTATAAGAACCAATTCAGAAATTCACTATCCATGTTTTGCTTACAAAAACAATTTATTCATTTTGTAACCATGATACCTTGTAAGGATTTAGATGCTCCATTCTCTTCAAGATAAGTTTCTTCACCATATTTATTGACACTAAGTTATCCTTGCTCCCACTAGCCATAATTAGATTGCAACATTTACCTCTTGATTTATAAATTGTTTGAAAAGACTCCTTCTTTGTACCAGTTCATGCACTTCCATGGATGGTTTTAACCATAGTTATGAAAATCGGTGATTCTAGATTTTACGTGATTTTTCCAAAATTTTGAGTCAACTTGACACAAAATTGGGAATCATCAATTTTTGGTATTTTTTTAATTTTTTGAAAAAAATAGAATCGCTGATTTTTTTAAAACAAAGTGATGACTAAATCGGGAAAATTCAACCATAGTTACATGCATAGAGGCTACAACCAATGTGCTTAAAAGTAAAAAATTTCATTTTCTTTCATTTTACCTGGTACAAATTGCAAAAGGGATCAACCTACTTGCTACAAAACCAAAACAAACACACTAGGGCTTCCTAGTAGTGGATTTTTTATGGTTTGAAGGAATTTTACAATTGTTGATAGCCACTGAAGTAAAGTTAAAACCAATTATAATTATCATTTAAGTTAATTTATTAGTGTTTTATTTAGCCTATGAATTTTTGAAGTCCCATATTAGTATTTGTAGCACCCTTTTTGTAGACAATTTATATTTGATTTACATAATGTTAATTCATTATGATATGCATGAAAACAAAATTATTCAATAGAAAATTATATTTTCTTTGGCTTTTTTTTACCGATTTTTACTTGATTCTCAAGATTTTCCCATTCTTTTTCTATCTTGATTTTGAGCCAATTTTGATTTTTGTAACTATTGTTTTGACAATATGTTTTTCATCAAAAGTGAATGTTCTTGTTTTGTTTCCTCCATGTGCTTTGATGAGGCAATACTTTCTTCATTCACTTTTGTTGGCCTATGCTCTACATCCTAATACTAACTTAATCTACACACTGAGGCTCAACATGGTTGGAAATAAATCATAGAAAAAACTAGTGGTATCTATAAGTTATATATAAAGTATTATTGTGGAAGTTAGGGCATACTAGTTAGTTGGTAATGAACTCCATCTTAATAAACCGACATAATATAATGTTTCCAATATAGAAATAGACTCTAGAATATAAAGCTCTTATATTATACAAGATATTACATTACATAAGCTTTGATATAATGGGTGTTCCAAGGTATAGGGTACTTTATTCTATAAAGGTGGAATAATAGCAAGGAGAAGAAATAAAACAGAAGGTAAGAATAAAGAGAAGTCATGGGTTCTTCATTTCTATATTTTAAAAATTATTAACTATTTATCTTGACATTAATATTATTTGTAAGTGAAGAACACAAGCTTATACTAAGAGGGGGGTGAACAGTATAAGATAAAACTTTCACTTCTCTTTCCAAATTAATATTATCCAATATTAACAATTGTAATAACTTTCCAAAGCAGTATTAACCAATATCATCAATAGTAGTAACAAGGTAAATAATCACACACATGAGAGACACAGATTTAATGTGGTTCACCCAATGTGGGATACGTCCACTAAGAAAATATTTCTTATAAATTTTCTCAACAAATCTCTTGGGAACAAAATCCCTATTACAATGTTTATGGACCTCTATCCAAAGGAGACACCAATACCCTATGCTCAAGTTTGTGGATCTCTATCCATAAGAGACCTTTGTCCCCACTTCTCTGGTTTATGGACCTGTATACACATGATACCTCTATCCCATAAAATCTGGTCTGCTCTAAAGTTAGCTCAAAACTATGCTCAAAATTGCTCCAAGCCTTCACACAAGGCTTGCTCAACTCTACTCACACAATCTGCTCAACCTGCTCTCAACTCTACCCCAAATATGCACATGCTACATGCACAAATATATCTCAACTCTATCCCAAATCTGCATACATTACATGCACAAATCTATCTCAACATTGTCCCAAATCTGTACACATTACATGCACAAATCTGTCCCAACACTGTCCTAAATTTACACACATTACATACACAAATCTATCTCAAACCTGTCCCAAATTTGCACACATTACATGCACAAATCTGTCTCAACTCTATTCCAAATATGCACACATTACATGCACAAATCTATCTCAACTCTATCGAAAGCCTACTCACAAGGCTTGCTCAAAACTACAACAATACCTGCTCACAAATCTGCCCCATTCTACAACAAGTCTACTCACAAGGCTTTCTCAAATATGTTTTCATATCTTGCCCAAACCTTCTTCAAGTCTTCTTTTAAGACTTGCTCAAATATGCTCACTTATCTTTGTTCAACTCTGTACTAACACATGCTCAAATACTTCTCATAACCCATACTCAAATCTACTCATAACACATACTCAAATTTTTTCATCACCCATACTCAAATATTCTCATAACACATACTCAAATCTACTCATAAGCCACACTCAAATCTTCTCATAACCCATACTCAAATCTGATCATAATTTATACTCAAATCTGCTAATAACCCATGCTTTGTTCAAAGTACTTCATACATATTCTACCCATAATTTGTTTAACCTCTTGAACATATAGAGAATGATATGCACTAACAAATGCTCAATATGTTCTTTACATTCACTAAGTCTATCTCTTCCACATGTCTCACATTTATTGCATTCTAAAGGTAGCTCTAGTCTAGCACTTGATAACTGACCTGGTTATTATTGAGTTATAATTTTATTTCAAGACCAATCATAATGCACAATTCCTTCTCATCTACTCACACAATCAATCATGAAGATGCACAAACTACTTTCACAAATTGATCTATAATTCTTGTATTTTTTATTCCCTATATCACTCAAAACCAATGCTCAAATTTACTTCACAAAATTGGTCTATGACTCTTGCACTTTCAGTTTCTAACTCATTCAAATCATGTGCAGAACTTATTATCAAGCCCTAGCTCATATATTTTCAATTTCAATCAAAACCAAGTGTGCTTTCAAAACCTAGGACTAATGCACACTTACTCAAAATTTATTTCTCCAATCATATAACAACAAAATATTTCTTAACCAAAATACCTTGTGAGTGATATCAAAATACCATACCTCTAAAAATTATTTTGATGATGATGTGCTTCTAAACTTGTCTCAAAAATAATTTTATTTTTTATTCTTCAAGAAATATGGTTAGTGATATTCAATTCTAGCATAGATAAAATCATCATCCACTCAAACCTTTCCAAAAGATGTTCACAATTAATCTTCACAACAATACCTTATTTCTCCTCTATAATCTTTCAAGAATAAGCTTCTAAAACCCTAGGATCCATTTTTCTATAATGTAAAAATTACACTTAGAAGTAAATAAATTTACACCTTATAACTCCTAACTTATCATTCAACAAAACACCCCAAATATTCAATAGAATATACAAATAACTAAAACCACCTTATAACTCCAAGTATTATTTTACTTTACCTTGTTCAAAGTTTTCGTGAACTTATCCACATCCGTCACTACTAAGCAACCTTACCACTCACTAAAAATTAATGTCGTCAATCCTAATAAACCTTAACTCTTACCAATAATCCACGTTGTCATCAATGCCAAGCAAAACACACTCCACAGGTTTTGACCCGCAAACCTCTACTGCAATAGTGCTATCACAAGCACCTAGACCAACTATGCCATCATGGTGGTTGGAACCAAGGAAGCACCCACATAACTATATCTCTGTCTTAGTGTGTAGATCGAAAAACTCAATGTTACCTTCAATAATGATATCTAGGGGTTTTGACCCTGCGACCTCCCTCCTATCAGTGCTCATGCAAGTCACACAACCAACTAGACTATCCAATTGGATAGGATGTCTCAGGTGCTCACAATATTTTTCATTTTCCAATCATTTTCACATCTTTCAAACACGATGTCCTCTTCTTATCGCTCGTAAAATATTAACACTTCAAATCATACGATATTTTTTGCATTAATTCCTTACAAGATATAACATAAGTGCTACGTTCAAAATCAAATCTCTTGTCCCTTATTTATATGTACTTCATCTTGAAACATCGACACACAATTTTGCATGGGAGTATTTAGAGTGATGTTGGCGCCAAGGGTTTATAACCTTATATTATAATATTTAATAAATATTATAATATTTCCTTTTGAACCTTTGCCTTCAAAATATTGTCCCAAGGGACTTTTATTTAAACCTTTGTCCCTTTTGCCTTCTAAACCCATTCTTAAACCCTTTGTTCTCCTTGTAATAAATATTATAATTCTTTTTCCTTTTAGCTTTGTACCAGAAAAACTTCTTAATCATTTTTGTCCTTTATATAATATTTAAAAAATAAATATTACAAACACATACTTCACTTTTTTATGCCTCATGATTCTTTATAAACACATACTTCACTTCACCTATAATATTCTTGACTATCATATTATTTCTGCCTCATGTATCCTTTAACACATTATTTCTGCCTCATGATTCCTTTGACATCAATGACAACTCAATGTACTCAATATTTCCAATAGTAATTATATTTTTATAAAACTAATTTTATTGATGTGTGATTCTACTTCTCTTTTTTCCCTTTTGTACATGGTAGTCATAAAAAATTGAAATAAATGAATTTACACATACACATATATATAATATAATTTTAAAAATTCTATAATCAATAAAAGAATAAATAATATTATTAATGATATAATATATATGTAAACAATTTATTGAAATAAAAATAATGGTGTATGCGTGTGTATGTATGTATTATTTTAAGAAAACATATCATTTTGTATATAGACAAGGACTTTGCATTTTGATAGGGTTTGATGGTTAAGGCACCAAATAAAAGGTCCAAGGTAAAAATGAAAGGAGAAGAGGTTAGGTATGTATGTCTTATAGAAAGGTAGCACAACACGAGCACATTGTCCCATTCCTATTGGACCTAGAGAAACATAATATTGTTTAATAATATTCCTTTTATCTAATACAAATTTGATGATATCTGCTCTTCAAATCAATCTTTGTGAAATACTTTGCTCCACTTAAAAAATCCATCAAGTCATCCATACAGGGTAATGGAAACCTATATTTATTATGATATTATTAATAGCCTAGGAGTCCATGCACATACACATTTCTCCACCCTTCTTGGGTGGTAGTATGGTTGGTACTACACATGGGATCAATATCTTCCTAATCATCCCCTTGTCTAATATCTCTTGGACTTGTTTCTTCACCTCTTCATTTTACATGGGTATCATCCTATAGGCTACCTTGTTTGGTTAACATGCTCCTGGTATGAATTCTATGTGATGAATAATACTTCTTATAGGTGATAATCCATTTGGAAACTCCTTAGGGAGAATACCTATAAATTAATATAACATATCAACTATTTCCTAAGGAATTTTATTTCTTTCATCACTATCCTAAGGTTTATGGATTTGTTAATAAATGTAAAGCACACTTCCTCCTTCAAGATCTTGTTTTCTTGAGATTAGATAAAATTTATAACTATAGTCCACCTCTTCTCCTTTGTCTCTCAATGGGTCCAATGTATAATTTTACCATCCTTGACAATTGAATAAGTGTTCATTCTACCATCATGTACTCCTTTCCTATTAAATTGCCATACCTTACCCAAAAAATATGACATGCACCCATCAACATGATATCACATAGAATTGCATCCTTATAAGAACCAATTCAGAAATTCACTATCCATTGTTTGTTTACAAACTTTTTTGTTCATTTTGTAACCATGATACCTTGTAAGGATTTAGATGCTCCATTCTCTTCAAGATAAGTTTCTTCACCATATTTATTGACACTAAGTTATCCTTGCTCCCACTAGCCATAATTAGATTGCAACATTTACCTCTTGATTTATAAATTGTTTGAAAAGACTCCTTCTTTGTATCCGTTCATGCACTTCCATGGATTGTTTTAACCATAGTTATGAAAATCGGTGATTCTAGATTTTACGCAATTTTTCCAAAATTTTGAGTCAACTTGACACAAAATTGGGAATCATCAATTTTTGGTATTTTTTTAATTTTTTGAAAAAAATAGAATCACTGAGTTTTTTTTAAACAAATTGGTGACTAAATCGGGAAAATTCAACCATAGTTACATGCATAGAGGCTATAACCAATGTGCTTAAAAGTAAAAATTTTCATTTTCTTTCATTTTACCTATTACAAATTGCAAAAGGGGATCAACCTACTTGCTACAACACCAAAACAAACACACTAGGGCTTCCTAGTAGTGGATTTTTTATGGTTTGAAGGAATTTTACAATTGTTGATAGCCACTGAAGTAAAGTTAAAACCAATTATAATTATCATTTAAGTTAATTTATTAGTGTTTTATTTAGCCTATGAATTTTTGAAGTCCCATATTAGTATTTGTAGCACCCTTTTTGTAGACCATTTATATTTGATTTACATAATGTTAATTCATTATGATATGCATGAAAAAACTTTTATTCAATAGAAAATTATATTTTCTTTGGCTTTTTTTACCGATTTTTACTTGATTCTCAAAATTTTCCCATTCTTTTTCTATCTTGATTTCGAGCCAATTTGATTTTTGTAACTATTATTTTAAAAAATATGTTTTTCATCAAAAGTAAATATCCTTGTATTGTTTCCTCTGTGTGCTTTGATGAGGCAATACTTTCTTCATTCACTTGTGTAATATGGTTACAAACTTGCTTTCATGGTTGTTGGTCTGCTGCATGTTAGGACACTCATAAGCTCTATGTCCTTATTTTAAGCACCTATAACACTTGTCAAAAAAACTATGTCCCCTTCCTCTACTAAATCAACCTCATCCTCTTGATGGTTCACCATTTTCTTGGGTATCTTGGTTGAAACAATTCATTTGTGAGAAAGTATATCCTTCATCACAAGATTGCTACTCCCTCCCTTCGTTGGAGTGTCATCTTCCTCATAAAGACCACCCTCTCCCTCTTGAATTATTTTGTTGCTTGTAGATCAACTTCTGTTTTGTCTCGAGTGCATATTGATATACCTCTTCAATTGTTTTATACTAAACCATAACAATTTCATCTTGTATGGACATCCTTAGCGCATTGATATATCTTACCACTTTATCCTTATCATGTTCAATATGGTATACCCATATAGTCAATTTATAGAACTATTTCATATACTCTTCACCCCCAACTTATTTTTCTTGAGATTTTAAAGTTTTCTAAACAACCTAATTTGATAATCAATAGGTAAACAGGTAGATTTTAATTTAGAAAATAACCATCCCAAGTTTAAATTTTATCCTTTCTTTCCATTGCCTCTTTTTTTGGATATTATCCCATCGAATAAATGCATGTCCCTTCAGTCATGTGCATGCATATTGTACCCACTTCAAAAACATCATATATTCATTATCAAAGAATCTCTCCATGTCTATTATCCAATCTATCAACTCTTTTAGATTTAAGAATTCATAATATTTGGAGTATCTAACTTTGGATTACTTATCATGCTAGAGACTATCCAAATAAATTGTTGCTTCATTTCTTCTCCTTGCTTTCCAACTCAAGCTTTTGGGTGACTAATCTCATCGTCTTTAATGTCACTATCATATTCAATATGGACACCTCTCCTTTGGAAATTTTTAATTGCATCTAATTGTGATGTGACACCCCTTAATATATTGGTTATGCCTACTTGCTAGGGAATAATACCATGTGGTATTTCTCTTCTTTTGTATGCCTTCTATCCTCTACCACATATTGTAAAACTTTAGAAACCTTACTCTAATACCAAATGGTGTAGTCTAGGTGAGGGGGTCTAATGAAAGACTACCTCTACTAGCAACTAAATAATTTAAAGCAAAACTACAAACCAAAAAACTAAGCAAGAATAATATGTTATTAAATTTCTTCTTATTGGTGCCCTTCCTATAAAATGCAACAATGCATCCTAATTATGCTTTGTCAACAATGGAAATGAAGGTGGAATTTGAAAGGCCAAAAGTCATGTCCCTTCATCTTTAAATCCTTCTCTGATTTATTTTTATTTTTATTTTTGTATGATTACCATGTGTTTGTATGATATTACTTGTATGACACATTTGTTTAGTGTACTTGTATGGTAGCACTTATACAAAACACTTGTATACTAGCACTTGTATAACATGCTTGTATGATAGCACTAGTATGATATACTTATATTGTACACTTATATGATATCAAAACTTTTACAACAACATCACTTGTATGACAATAGTAGTAATTGAACGATAGTGGCAATTATATAGTAATAGCTACAATTGAAGAATGATAGCAATTGAATAATAGAAAAAATAATTGAATGAAAATAACAATTATACGACAACACCAACAATTGTACAATAATAGCAACAATAACAATTAAATGGTAGTAGTAGCAATTGAATAATAACAACAATTGTATGGAAGCAACAATAATTGAATGGTAATATTACTAGCATAGAAACAATAACAATCATTTTATTATATATATATATATTAGCAAAAATTGAAAGAAATGAATTCTTATAAACACACGCACATACGTGCGTGCAAGCGCACACATGCACACACACATGTAATATAGTTTTAAAAATTCTATAATCAATAAAAGAATAAAATAATATTATTAATGATATAATATATGTAAAAAAATTATGAAATAAAAATAATGGTGTATGTGTGTATATATGTATTATTTTAATAAAATATATCATTTTGTATATAGACAAGGACTTTGCATTTTCATTGGGTTTGATGGTTAAGGCACCAAATAAGAGGTCTAAGGTAAAAATGAAAGAAGAAGAGGTTAGGTATGTATGTCTTATAGAAAGGTAGCACAACACAAGAGTCTTGTCCCATTCCTATTGGACCTAGAGAAACATGAGATTGTTTCATATTTTATTGAAAATAGTTTTTTATTAGGGTAAAATCTAAGTTTTTGAAAGGGCTCAAACCCTTTTACAATCGTAAACTGGTCTGTCCAATCTTACCAACCAAAAAGCCTTATCTCCAAAGGCTATAGGACATTAAAAACATTGAACTACTTTGTTTTAAAACTCTATAAATTTACATTCATTGCCATCATATTTACACATGCAAGTCACACAGCCAACTAGACTATCCAATTGTATAGGACGTCTCAGGTGCTCACAATATTTGTCATTTTCCAATCATTTTCACATATTTCAAACATGATGTCCTCTTCTTATCGCTCGTAGAAGATTAACACTTCAAATCATACGATATTTTTTGCATTAATTCCTCACAAGATATAACATAAGTGCTACGTTCAAAATCAAATCTCTTGTCCCTTATTTATATGTACTTCATCTTGAAACATCGGCACACTATTTTGCATGGGAGTATTTAGAGTGACGTTGGCGCCAAGGGTTTATAACCTTATATTATAATATTTAATAAATATTATAATATTTCCTTTTGAACCTTTGCCTTCAAAATATTGTCCCAAGGGACTTTTATTTAAACCTTTGTCCCTTTTGCCTTCTAAACCCATTCTTAAACCCTTTGTTCTCCTTGTAATAAATATTATAATTCTTTTTCCTTTTAGCTTTGTACCAGAAAAACTTCTTAATCATTTTTTTCCTTTATATAATATTTAAAAAATAAATATTACAAACACATACTTCACTTTTTTATGCCTCATGATTCTTTATAAACACATACTTCACTTCACCTCTAATATTCTTGACTATCATATTATTTTTGCCTCATGTATCCTTTAACACATTATTTCTACCTCATGATTCCTTTGACATCAATGACAACTCAATGTACTCAATATTTCCAATAGTAATTATATTTTTATAAAACTAATTTTATTGATGTGTGATTCTACTTCACTTTTTTCCCTTTTGTACATGGTAGTCATAAAAAATTGAAAGAAATGAATTTACACATACACATATATATAATATAATTTTAAAAATTCTATAATCAATAAAAGAATAAATAATATTATTAATGATATAATATATATGTAAAAAATTTATTGAAATAAAAATAATGGTGTATGTGTGTGTATGTATGTATTATTTTAAGAAAATATATCATTTTCTATATAGACAAGGACTTTGCATTTTCATTGGGCTTGATGGTTAAGGCACCAAATAAGAGGTCTAAGGTAAAAATGAAAGAAGAAGAGGTCTATATATTTATTCAACCAAACTTTGGTTACCAAAGAGTGGTATACAACTTTACCCCCATTGGATTTGAACATTGAACATTTTATTTGGAGTCCCAAAGTCTTTTCGTTATTCCCATTCAAGTTGTACAAGGAAAGTCATGTAATATTGTGAATTCAATCCCTACTTCCATTTAATCCACTTTTGAATCTCCAAATAAGTTGGCCAATATATATTGAATGTACATATTAAACCTCTATTTTTAATCTAGTATCTTGTACTAGATTATGTCATCTTTGTTAATCACTTCTAAGAAATGATATACTTCTTATATACGGATTATAATAAATTTACTCTTTTTCATCCCCAACTAGGGCATCCTTACTTTTAGCAAGTACCTCCATAAAAGCATTTCTCTCTTTGCTACCTAGGTTTTTCCTCATGAAAATTCTTAATTCTTTAAATCTCTCCAAATATCTAAAATAAGAATTGAAAAGATGAATCACACTCCCTATTTAAACCTATTCTTAATCTAGCTATAATAATATTTCAATTAATAACCAATAATTAATTAATTAAATAACCATACTATGTGCTTGTCTAAAAAACTTGAAAGAAAGATATAAAAATTCATTAAGTTAATAGTTGCACTATAGTCTATTTTCCTTTATGTTTTACAGGATTAACATATGTACATATAAATAGAAAATACTTATCATATAATTATTGATAAGATATTTTATAGGTTAAGGATATTATGATACACTTATATTAAGACTCTACTTGATCAACCTTTCTATATTTCAAATATGTGTTATATAACTCTTCATTGCATTGAAATCGTTCTTTTTAATTTTTGGTATTTTATTTTAATACTCAATGATTTATTTTTGAATTAGTTATATGTTGAGCAAGGTACAACAACAGTATTGTCATTTTTGTCAACACAGTCAGATAGATCTATTGATGCAGTAGACAGGAAGTTCAAAAGCTATTTAGATTCATAAGACAGGAGTTCAAAGGTTATTCAGAGTATGTACAGTGATTTTCCAAGAAGACCGAAGTGGCCCATATGCAAAAGATCAAAGAAAAAGACAAGTAAGAAAAGTGTTGCAATATCGCGACATATACAGCAGGCAAGAAAAACTGTCACGATTTCGCGACATGTTGGAAGAGAGAAAAAGCAGGAAAAACTATCACGATTTCGCGACATGTTGGAAGAGAAAAAGACAAGTGGAAAAATTGTCACGATTTTGCGACATGTTGGAAGAGAGAGAAAAAGCAGGAAAAACTATCGCAATTTCGCGACATGTTGGAAGAGAAAAAGGCAAGTGGAAAAATTATCACAATTTCACGACATGTTGGAAGAGAAAGAGAAAGCAGAAAAAAGTGTCACGATTTCGTGACAAGTTCGAAGAAAGAGAACAAGTAAGAAAAGTGACGCGATTTAGCGACATGTCACATTTTCATGACTAAAATAGGAGAGAGAAAGTAAGTTTGAAACGTGTCGTGATTTTGCGACATGTCGCATTTTCGTGACTAAAATAGGAGAGAGAAAGTAAGTTTGAAAAGTGTCACGATTTCACGACATGTTGCATTTTCACGACTAAAATAGGAGAGAGAAAGTAAGTTTGAAAAGTGTCACGATTTCGCGACATGTCGTATTTTCGTGACAAAAGCAAAGAAGAAGACTTCGAAGGCAAAAGTGTCGAGATTTCGTGACAAAAGCAAAGAAGCTAAGTACGAAAGCAAAAATGTCGCGATTTCATGATAAAAGCTAAGTTGAAGACTACGGAGGTAGAAGTGTCAGGATATTACGACAAAAGCAAAGTTGAAGTCTATGGAAGCAGAAGTGTCACGATATCATGACAAAAGCAAAATCGAAGTCTATGGAAGCAGAAGTGTCTCGATATCGCGACAAAAGCAAAGACGAAGTATACGGAGGCGAAAATGTCGCGATATCACGACAAAAAAAGGGGCGAAGTTTGTAGAGGCAGAAATGTCATGATATCATGACAAAAGAATAGAGAAAGCGTATGGAGGAGAAAGTGTCGCGATATCGCGACATGTATTTTCATGGTAACAGCAACAAAAGAAGCTACAAAGGCAGAAATGTCATGATTTCATGACAGGTCATAAATGCGCAAGTCAAGAAGGAGAACCCGACTAAAATGAGAAGGATGACAACTGACTAAAATTAGGGTTTATAGTTGTTATGAAAGTCGACTAAGATTAGGGTTTTCATCATAAAAAATATTGTTATAAAAGGAGGGCTTTTTGGAGAATTGAGAAGATGGTTGAATGTGTGTGAAATACGGTCGTTGTGCGTAGAGAGCAAGTCATGTCGAATCGTGCTAAGTGCAAAATTCATAAAGAGAGCAGAGTGTGCAAAAGGGAGAAGACGATCATGAAGTTCGACTATAATGAAGCAGAGTGTGCGAAGTGATTGCGTAGAGAGAGCAGAGTGCGCAAAGAACAAAAAATGAAGAAGACCAATCAGGGTCTTGCAAAAGCAAAGGTATCTTACTGTCAAACTTATAGATTCAAATTGAAGTCCAGGTTGCAGCTTGACATCAGGGGTTGGTGCTCCTTTCTGTTGGTGTAGATAAATCAGGGGTTAGTGCTCCTAGTTGGTGCTAGTAAATCATGGGTTGGTGCTCCTTTTTGTTGGTGTAGATAAATTAGGGGTTGGTGCTCCTTTCTGTTGGTGTAGATAAATTAGGGGTTGGTTCTCCTTCTAGTGGGTGTTGGTAAATTGATTGTAAAGTTGTGCTTTACAAAGGCTGGATTTGGATGGTAGTCCAAGCAATCAATTTTTGAGGAGTAGCCACATTGGTGAACCTCGTTAAATCTTGTGTTGTGTGATGCTATTTTGTTATACTTGTTGTATCTAGTAATAAGTTTTAATTGTTGTGGTATTAAGAGCTATAAATTCAAGTTTAAAGAGCTACACTAATTCACCCCCCTCTTAGTTTCATTGTAAGACTAACAATTGGTATCAGAGCTAAGTTTTTGTACAAGCTTAACCGGCTAGGGTGATCTTGGAAGTAACACAATGGTAGGTGGTGAAGCTCTTTTCATGGCATTTGAAGAAGTAAAATCATAAAAAAATGAGTGAACTCTGAAGTATGTGGTGAAAACCCTGAGGCTGAAGTAGATCTAGAAGGTGAGTTGATCTCTGCATTTGAAGAGTGGAAAATAGAGAGGAAAAATAATAAGAAAATTTAAAAAAATCTTGAGGATGCAAACGAAATCATAACCATTCTAAAAGTACAGATAGAAGAATACAAAAAAATATCTGAAGATCTTGAAGTACAAATTACCATGAAAATAGATTATTGCTGCAAACTAAAAGAAGAGAATGTTGGTTTATGGATGCAGATAGAAGAGATGAATCACAAAATTAGTTGATATCACAAACACGAAGAAAGTTCTATGAAGCTGGATAAGATTATAAATAACCAAAGGCCTGCAAACATCAAATTTGGTCTAGGTTTCATCAAAGGAGAATCATCAAATGGATCAAAAGTCAGAAATGTAGAATCCATAAAGAATGAAGATAAGAAACAGGTTGATCAAAGAAAAATGTCTAATGCAAAAGAAAGCAATAATGCTAGGCATGAAAGGAGAATTGACAATGATAGATTCACCAATGTCACACATCAAAGAAGAAGACCTATGGCTCCTACGACAACATGGCAAAGACCGTCACCCAGGTTCAATTATCCCTTTTTTGGTTTCTGTTTTAAATGCAATCGCTATGGACATAAAATATCAGACTGCAAATATAATGTAAGACCAAGGAATTTCACCAGTAGAAATGATTTTTCTCCTCTAATGAATTATACAATAGAATGTTATAACTGTCTTAATTTTGGGCACATTGCAAGAAACTGTAGAAGTACATTTGTATCAAATCAGTTTCAGGGAAAAAATTTCAACCAAATAGGATGAGACAAAATAGAAAACTTCCCAAAAAACATGCACAAGCTATTGATAAGGGAAAGGCAAAATAAGAGCCCAAAACTACTATCAAAACAGAGTGGAAATAAAAAGAGCGACTTAAGGAAGAAAAGGAATCCTTAATCGTACAAACATCATTTAAAACACAGAATAAATATGTACCATGGATACTTGATAGTGGATGCTCTAGTCATATGACAAGTGACAAACATAAATTTGAGAAGTTACAAAAATATGAAGGTGGTTCAAAGAAAGTTTGGAAATAATGATGGAGCTAAGATAGTTGGCAAAGGTTCGATTAAAATTAGTAACAAAAAAATTAAGTCAGAAGAAGTCTTGTTTGTGGATGGTTTGAAACATAACTTGTTGAGTGTAAGTTAGATTTGTGATAAAGGGCATGAAGTAGTTTTTAAGAAGCAGGGTTGTGAAGTCAAAAAAACAAACAAGTGGAAAATTGATAGCAACTCGGATCAAGGACATCCGGGAACCTGTACACGCTCTCAGAGACTTCAGAAGGAGCTTGTTTTATTAGACAAGAAGAAGAAAATTGGTTGTGGCACAAGAGACTCGCTCTTATCAGTTTTGATAATCTAGTAAAAATCATCTCAAAAAGGGCAGTGAGAGATATTCCCACCATCGGAAAACCTCGCAAACAACATTTGTGCTTCATGCCAAAAGGGAAAGCAAACTAGAGTCACATTCAAAACAAAAGAGTACTACACAAGCAAACCTTTGGAGCTAATACACACTGATTTATGTGGACCCATGAAAACACAAAGCATAAATGGTGACAAATATTTTATATTATGCATTGATGACTATTCCAGAATGACATGGATATTTTTCTTGAAGCATAAATCAGAAGCTTTTGAAAGGTTCAAGATTTTCAAAAACCAAGTTGAGAATAAAACAAGAAAGAGGATCAAATTTTTAAGATCAGATAGAGGAGGAGAATTCATTTCAGAGGAGTTTGTAGAGTACTATAAAAAATACGGTATTAGGAGAAATTTTTTAGCAGCCAGGACACCTCAGCAGAATGGAGTGGTAGAAAGAAAGAACAGAACAGTGCAGAAAATTGCACAGACTATGTTGGCTAAAAGTAGAGTAGCAGACAGATTTTGGAAAGAAGTAGTCCATACTGCGGTGTATATCCAAAATAGGTACATGTTGAGAACACATGAAAGCAAACTAAAAAAAATATTGTAAAAATCTTAGTTTTTCATTACCTATTCTAAACTATTTAAAATTTTAAATATCATAAATAAAATAAAGATTAAAACTCTTTATCTTTTTTAGTTCTCAATTTATTAACATATTTTTAGCAACTTTGTTACAACAATTTCTGATAATTTAAAAAAAAAAACAAACCAACCAACCCAATCTGTATTTTTTAATTGAAATTTCAAAGTACCATTTTCTTCCATTGTCAAATTATATAAAAGAATGTCTCATATTGATCCATAAACATTTTTTTTTTAATTGAACATCGTTTATAAATATCAGCGCTCTTTTCGAACAAACACAGTTGGAATCGACCTCACAACCACATGAATGATAATAACCAGGCAACTGCCATTACACCAAATGCCGTTCAACGTCCATAAACATTTGGAAGGCAGTGAAGATTGCAAATGTAATCTTTGAGAGTGAACCGTTCATAATTCCTCAAAGATTATATTCCACAGAGTGAACCGTTCATAATTCCTCAAAGATTATATTCCACTTTAATACCTCAATTGTTTTTGTTTTTGTCGTCAACACATGGCATCGAAAAACGTGAAGGCTCCATCAAAGAAACCCATAGATTTGAAGTCAAAGTGCTCGATTCAAGGAATATCTTCACTACTAAATTATGTGGAAATTTTTTACGGATGACAATCAATTTTGTCGATAGCATCGAGTGTGAAAGGCCATTCACGGAGTTGTCACATCTCTTGAAGGAATCGAGAGTTTACCCATCTACATGTTATTATTTGCAATATACGGGCTCTAGATGTGGAAAAGTATGAAAATTTTGATTTGTCCATGGCTCTAGACGCAGCCATGGACAAATCTGTGCTGTCAAATTTCTTGATTAAATGTTGTCACGAGACGTAACATGTACAGCTCATCGAGGGGCGAAGAGTCTTATCAACTGCTCTACATTAGTCAAAGTGGGAAAATGCAACCAAATTTCCATCGTATTGACTGTAAATTCCAAAGTAGAATATGGTACTGCGTGCATTATTGCATTACTAAATGATTTGGAGGTCTTTGAGAGGATAAGAGTCATTGTTGCCAACAGCAACGAGTGTGAAAGGCCATTGAAGGAGTTGTCACATCTCCTTGAAGGTTCGCACCTCCTCCACTCTTGTCGAATTGAGAGTTTACCTATCTACATGTTGAATAGTATAAAGTTCAGTCAAGGTCACGTAGCCATGGACAAATCTGTGCTGTCAAATTTCGTAATTCAAAGTTGTCAAAGTTGTCATGAGACAAGGCGTATACAGCTCATTGCGGGGCCGGAGTCTTATCAATTACGTTGCATTTGTCAATGTGGGAAAATGCTTCCAAATTTCCATATTTCTTTCCTGTGAAGGACATATCCCATTCACCTACCAGCCAGTACAGTGCTTAGGGTGTGAAGGAAAAAAACAGGCTTTGTAACTTAAGCACTGTCGTCATTCCGGCTGACAGAAACTTCAACATCAGTGCTGAAAAGAATCTCCGCCTCAGCTGAGCAAATTTATGGATGAAAGAAAAATTCAAACAAAAACATGAACAGCATTAAATATCATGCATGCAAGAACAAAAAGGCACAGACCTTAAATAAAAACTGTCCATACAGTTGCAAATGGCAGATCAGACATTATATATATATAGAGAGAGACTCAAACAATAACAAAATTATTACACAATAAATGTATATATTTCTTCTTATGATATATACACACTCAATCAACAACAAAAATTACACAACTTTGACTATATAAACAAAAATGTTTCTTATTAATTTAAGTCATTATTATTATTTAAATTGGTTGTATGTGGTTGAGACAAGTACCATCTGTAAGACATTGTAACTATATAGCCATACTAATATTACACAAAAAATAAAATTCGACCTCATCAATTTGAGTCATTACTATTATTTAAATTGGTTATATGAGATTAGAGCACCTACATGACATTCTAAATATATGGTCATATTACAACAACTTGACAATTTTTCATGTATCATTTGACAAGATTCCAAATTAGGTATTCTCCTTGAAAATCTAGGAGTTTAACTAGTTAAGCTAATGTCATTTAATTAAATCCTTATGATTACATGTTACTAGTCAAATAATAGTTTAATATTCATCAACCCATAATTTTTATTAAACTATTGCATATACACATCTATATAATCAATTAAGCTAATACCATTTGATAAGTCAAAATATTGTTTACCATATATCAACTCATAATTTTCCTCAAACTATTGGATACACACATATATAAGTGAATACTTTATTTTCAAGTGAAAAATCATATTAGAAAACTAGTTACACTTAGTCATTTGCTAGTTATTGTAATCCTCACAATGACATCTAGGCACATACATTATTATTATCTTGTCATCATTTATATTGTAATTTGCATTATATTCTACTTCAACTGATAACAAAGCAAATGTATGTTGAAGTTTTCTCTACTAATAAATAATACCTAATCTAAGAGCAAACATATATTTAATAGACGATTTTTAATTGTCAATTGATCTTTTGTAATCTACATTTGTGTATCTAACCATCTAAAAATGATTAGATTAGCGGTATAGTATACCAAAGTCAAGAGTGCTTTTGATATATCTAATAGAAGATTTTCAATTGTCAATTGATCTTTCCTAATCTATATGTGTATCTAACCATATAAAAATGATTAGATTAGTGGTATAGTATACCAAAGTCAAGAGTACTTTTGATATATCTAAGAATATATTTTACAACTTGCCAATGCTCTCATTGGTGATTTAACATGAAATGAATAGTGCGAGACAATCTTCTTCTTTCTTCTATATAACATAGGATGATCTATTTGTATTTTTAAACTCCAATTATAATGATTATTATATTTTGATTTTATCAACACTAATTGATTACCAAATTGTAGATTTTATAAAAAGGATCTCATAAATGCAAAGAGAGAACCCTGTGTTACATTATTTTTTGGTATCAAAGCCATATAAAGGAGAAAGAAGGAATATCTCTCAAACCATTTGTTTCATCCAAGTTGATTTTTTTATCTAAGCCAATTAGTAGTCATTGCCACTATAGATTATTACTCTATAGCCAGTTTTTGTTTTGATACATTGTAAATTGATGTTTGCTCTTAGTCATGTTTAGATCTATTTGATCTAATAGATGGTGTTTGGAATTTTGATATCTAGTATTTGATGGTTTTATCACTTAATAAAGTTATTGCTTATGACATTCAAATTTTACCAAGGCTATGATAAAGTATACCTTGAAATTTCCCCATATTTCCTACTTGGGAAAAGCATTGGTTGCAGGTTGCTCATATTTTTAACTTGGGAAAAGTATAGTTTTGAGTTTTCCCAAGTTTTGAGCTTGGGTAGAAAAGAGTGTAGTGTGTAGCACTCATTACTTTGAGTCTAATATTCAATATGTGTTTGGCATTTGTTACTCTAGGTTTGGTGTTTAAAGCATGTGCTATTAATTATTTATTGATTAAAATTTTCATTAGTAGAAGAGTGGATATTCAAACTCTAAATTTTGAAGATTGATAGAAACTAATTGGAAGAAATTACAATGTGTGGAACATAAGATACTTACTATTTGTGAGTATAAGATTTGGCAAATAGAGTTCTTAAGAAAGAAACTAGACTATAAGATGATGCTAATAACTTCAACAAGTAACATAGAGAAGCTTTGATATTGCTCACTTTATCTATTATAAGTGATTTAACTCTTGAAGTTTGTAATGAAGATAATGTTGCAACCCTATGCATAAAGTTGCAAAACAAGTATTAGACATCTAAAATAGGACATGCTTTGTTTTTGAAGAATCTTCTCCATTCTTCCTACTTAGAGGAAGGAGGCTTTGTTTCCAAGAACCTCATGCATTTAAAGGATTTAAAAGATTAATTGAGTATTATTAAGAAGATATTTGATGATGAGGAAATGTTAAGCATTTTTTGTGAGGTTCGCCTTCGTATTATGTGTCTTTTGTTGTGTCTCTGCATTTTCTTGCCTAAACTCAAACTCCTAATTTTGAAAATATGTCTTCTTTATTTTTACCAAAAAAAAAAAAAAAAAGAGATTGCCATAAATATAAAAAAAGTTGGATATAATATAATTGATTTTATAGCAATATAATATTTCATTATTTGTATGAGAGTAACCCTAATAAAACCCATACAAAACATTTAAAAATAAATTTAATAATAATAAAAATTAAACATGGATGTTAAAGTTTTAAAAATACAATAGAGAACTTAATTTTCCGTATTAATAAATTATTTTTAGAACTATGTTTAAAATTAATCTTTGTACAAATGTTTTCAAAGAAATGTGACCTTTTCTAGGTCCACTCTATATTGAAGAAGACACTTATGTTGCACTATCCATCTATAAAATTACATACTCATAGTTTCTTCCCTTCTACTTTAAACATTAATTCTTCTATTTAAAATTCTTGGATCTTAAAATATAAAACTCAATCAAAATAAAAAGTTATATATATTTAATAAAATACTTTTTTATTGAGTAAATATTTCTTATACATATACATATCCGCCGTGGGTTTCAAGTGGCGTCCTTTCCGGTAGACGGTTTTAAGGATTGAACCTGTGTTACATCACCGATAATGCAAGTGGTATCCTTGACGATAGACCACATAATTAAGCATTCAATAACCTTTTTTCAAAAAAAAAACAAAAAAAACCAAAAAATAAACCAAAAAAGAACCCCATCCCAACCCCCCATCCCCCCCCCCTCTAACCCCTTGTCCTCTCATTGATTAGGCGATAAATGATGACCGAAAACATCGATGCCATGATAGAGATGCCAAATACAAGCTCTGAAATAGTAAAATTAGGTTAAATTCATCTACAAAACTTTAAAATCGTTCTCATTTTATTGTCTAAGATTTCAATGTACAAGTATGGGAGAGGGAGATATAATTGAGTAGGTGAAGTGTCGAGATTAGACCTTAATTTATAATTTTTTAAATTATAAATTTAATAAAAGCAGTTACAACTATGTTATATTTATTTACAAGTATGGATTCCCAAGTTGGAGATAAATGGAAGAGAAAAATTATGACAATCACTACCTTTGAAGTACATATTTTATTCAAAATGATTATCACGGATGAGATGAATGAGTACGAGATAGTGATTCTTCAAAATAGAGGGTTACCATATACATTCAATGTATACTAGTTAACTTATTTGGAAATTTAAAAGTAGATTGAATGGAAGTAGGAATTTAGTTCACACTATTATATGACTTTCCTTCTAAAAGAATTATTTTTATCTTTTTATGTTTTTATGTTGGGCATAAAATAATGTGTAGTGGTGCATAATTTAGAAGGAAACAATATATATGTTTATGATAATAAATTGAAGGTTTTTTTGCTAGGAACCTTTTAATTAAAATAAGAACATTCACATAAATACAACAATAAAAACATGAATTCATGAATAACATAATATTGCAATACAAAATATAAATGCAAAAATATAATAATCTCACAAAACCTAACACATAATCTGAGAACTCTTTTAGGGGGCAATGTCCTTCAATATATGCAAAAATATACATTCATTTATGGACCCTTCTATTTTAAATATAAACCTCGTGCAACCCTAACCTAATGCCCAAGAGTTGTCTTACATGCAAAGTGTCACTTGAGCTAGAATCTTCAACCAAACAATCATTACATTCTTAATAACGGTTACATGAAATGGCTCCACTTGTCTAGGCACCTCAATTACCAAATATATTTACAAAATATCATTAATCCCCATGTTAGAATAGGGTCATTACATAATAATATAAAAATTACATAATAATGTTAGGATGGGGTCCTAGCATACCATTCTCATTCAAAAAGTTTTGTCCTCAAAGTTGGAGATAAGGAAACTATTATCATAGCTACTGAAGAGACTCCCAAGTGGTATCTTCAAGTTGTAATCCATGTCATTGACCAAGAATCTTAATGATGACATAGTTCCAAAGGTTGCGTGATCATCAATCTAAAATTTGTTCAATCTCGACCAAGATAAAACCTTCTTCATTTAGTTCTAGTAAAGTAGATTGAACTTGTACCTTAATATCCACAACCTTCTTAAGCAAGGAGATATGAAATAATGGATGGATCTTTGATGTAGCTAAAAGAGCCAATATGTAGGTCATTGCACTAATCTATTATAAGACTTGGTAGTAGGGTTATGCATAGTGATGAATATTCGCAAACTAGACGAATATTAGGATTTTAAAAATTGGAAATTGGTGAATATGAGGACCCTTGACGTCGGCCCATACGCCTAAAATTTTTGAGATAAGTTTATTTTTTAGGGTCAATTCACCACAATATATATCCAAACATAGGTATATTGGTACTCGTCGAAAAGTTTTTTTTGAGCCTCATATAATGGTGGTGTTTTTATGAAGTTATAAGGTGATTTAATAGGTCAAAATTTATCCCAAAGATGATCTTACTTTTTAGGGCTTCAAATACCCCAAATTTTTGTATGAAGATGATTGATTTAATTTGCTTAGGATTCTCCATGATTTACCTTGATTTCGATTAGGATTCGTCATTTTTTACAAGTATATTTTGATTCCAACCCATTATGCATAATCCTACTTGGTAGGGCCCATAGTATTTTCCAACTAGTTTTTAGCATTTGCAAAGTTGGAGTGATGACTATTTACAAGGTTGTAGGTGAATAAAAATCATGTATCCTACTTTAAAGCTACACTTAGAATGGTGATGATTAGTTTATTGATGCATACGATTTTGGACTAGTTCTAGATTTATCTTCAGTTGATAGAGGACTATGATGTTTTGGCTGAGTGTAGTATCAATAGCATGAACCTTGGAGCTTCCTAGAATGTAGGAGGAGGGTGTTGATGGAGGATAACCATAGACTTCTTCAAAAGGGGTAACCTTTATCATTGAATGACATGAAGTATTATACCATCATTTAACCAAGGGAAGCCACTTCGCCCACTGTGTAAGATATCTAGAGAAAAAGCAACAAAGGTAGGTCTCCAAGCATTTGTTAACAATTTTTATTTGGTCATCCATTTGTAGATGATAGGATAAACTTATTTTGAGTTGAGTTCCTTGTAACTTAAATTTTTCTCATCAAATATAACTAGTAAAGGTAGGGTTTCTATCAAACACAAAAGATGTAGGTATACCATGAAGGGGAAAGATGAAGTCTAGGAATATTTGGGCTACTACTAAATCTATGTTGGGATGGGATAGGGAACAAAAATGAACATACTTTGTGATATGATCCAATACTACTAGAATAACTAATTTTCCTCCTAACTTGGGTAAACTTTCAATAAAATCTATTAAAATATTTATCCTTACTTGTTATAGAACTACCAAGGGCTAAGGAGTTACAAGGGAATGTGTCATTTCTCCTTTCATTCACTAGCACATGTCACATTCAACCATAAAAATTTGAATATCCATATTTATTCCCTTCTAAAAAAAAGTACGCTTAATCCTTTCATAAGTCTTTAGGAACCTAGAATATTCCATGGTGGGTGAAGCATGCAGTTCCTTCAAGATGAAATTTTGTAGTTGTGAAGTTTAGAGAATAACAAGGTGATCAAGATATCTCAAATATTTTTAATCCCAAATGTATCCTGAGAAAGAGTTGGGTTCTATTTGAAGTTTGGTGATCATAGTTTGTAATGTTGAGTCCTTAATCATATCCTTTATGAGAGAAGTAATCCATCGAGGTATGGGAGAAGAGATAGCATGTAACATACTATAATCCTCAAATTAATGAGAGAGTGCACTAGCCATGATGTTCTCCTTTCTCTTTTTGTATGTGATCTCATAATGATAGCCCATTAATTTAGAGATCCACTTTTTTTGTTCATGTATGGTGACCTATTGTTCTAAGAAGTATTTGAGACTTTGTTGGTTTATTTTGATTGAGAAATGGCACCCAATAAGATATAACCTCTAGTAACCATATGCAAAATAGCTAACATCCCATTTGCATAAGTATATTTTCCCAAATTACATCCTAAAAGTGATTTACTGGTGAAGGCTAATGATCTTCCCTCTTGCATCAATATAGCCCCTATGCCATTTCATGAAGCATCACTTTCAATTACAAAAGGTTTGGAAAAATCAAGCATTGCTAACACTTGGGTGGTTATCATGGCATGCTTTAAGTCAAATAAAGCCTTCTAATTTGGGTCTAACCAAGTAAAATAATTATTTTTCAACATGCTTGTTAAAGGGGCTACTAGTTTTCCATAGTTTTTGACAAGTTTATGGTAATACCCTATTAGTCCCAAAATTCCTTGAAGTTACTTAAGAGTGTGAGGCTTTGGCCAATCTTGAACAACTTGAATTTTTTTAGGGTTAATTTTAACTCCATATTCGGTGTTAATGTGACCCAAATATTCTGTTTTTATCATACCAAAGGAACACTTAGACCACTTGACATAAATTTTATGCTAAGATAAAATTTATAGAGTTTGAAACCAATGTATGATGTGCTCCTCCAAAGAGGAACTATAAATCAAAATTTCATCAAAGAAAATAAGAATAAATTTGTAAAGGAATGAGCAAAATACATTATTCATGAGGCTCTAAAATATAGATGGTTCATTCATTAGGCCAAATGACATGACTAGAAATTCATAATGGCCCTCATGAGTTTGAAAAATTATTTTTGGGAATATCTTCCTTATTATTCCTTATCTGATGATAACTTCAGTGAATATCCAACTAGGAGAAAAGCATTACACCATGTAGCTCATCCAAAAATTCATCAACCACTAGGATAGGATATTTATCCTTAATGGTGAGCTTATTGAGCTCACAAAAATCTATACACAACCACCATGACCCATATTTCTTTCTAACAAAGAGTACTAGAGAAAAATAAGGATTGTTACTAGGTTGAATGACCCCTCCTTTCAGGATTTTTTATACCAATTTCTCAATTTCTAACTTAAGGGCATAGGGGTACAATAAGGTTTGATGTTACATGGCATGCTATTAGGTATTAATGGTGTTGCATGATCATGGGAATGATGTATACATAATTCTATTGGTTCCAAAAAACTACATCATGCTTAGTCAAAATGAGTTGCAAATCTTCTTGGGGTTGTCTATGTCTGACATTTGTAGTTGAGTTGTAAATATTTGATCCATTACTCCATGTGAATATTTTCTTAACTTCTCCATATAGGTTGAACTGATAATATGTGGGGATCCTACTGGTGAACCTTGAAGAGTGTAGGACTTACAATTCTATGAAAATAACATCCATAATTCTACAAAGTTCTAGGTTATGGTTCCTTAGGTACCTAGTCATTGAGCTCCTAGCACAACATCACATCCTCCCAAATTGAAGAGTAAACATATTAGTTTTTAGTTCATAGTACCCTATAGTCAACTTAACATCGTGGAATTTACCCTTACAAGTGAATGTTCTATGATTTTCCACCATAACCTCAAAGGAATTGTAAGCATGTATGTAACAATTTGCTTGCTTAGATACTAAAGGATCAATAATATTATGCTCCTAAATCAATGAAAATTGTAAGATGTTACCCTTTGAATAATCAAACTACCTTCATTGTCTTAGGTTTAGAAATTCTTGCAAGTGCATGAATAGAGATTTTTGGATGTGGTTTTTCTTTTGTTTCACCCTCATCCTTAAGTTGTTCCTCTAGCAGTTTTGCTTCTTCATCAAGGTGTTCACTGCTTATTGATTCCTCTATATAAAAAAAATGACTTCTTTTGGATGCATTTATACCCTAAGGAATACGTCTTATTACAATTATAACATAAGCCTTATGCTCAATGAGCATCTATTTCCTTTGTATTTAAATACTTGAATGGGGTAGACTTATTGCCAATATTGGGTGTGAACTTAGAAGGAAATGTGGGTTTAGCTTGTGGAAATTTTGGTGGTCTCCGTTAAGCCAAATTTTTTTTCTCTTAATCTCATCAATCCTATGTCTTGCATCACATAACATGGTTTTTACATTTTGAGCTCAACCTTGATATCATATTTCAATCTATTGATAAAACAACTCTAAAAAATTATTCATTCAACCCCTTTGTCCTATTAGCTGCTTTCTCAAATTGGGCCTAATAGTCTCGAATAATAGAGGTTTTTTTTAGTTTGGTTAAGGCTCTTGTAAAGTCTTCATATTCACTAGGGCTAAAATGAGTGAGTAATTGTTACTCAAAATCTTCTTAATAAGGGTCAAGAGTTGTGTTTTGTAACCATTGATATCATTGTAAGGCTTTAGATTCAAATTTGAAATATGCCATGGTGACCCACACATATTTAAATACATTATGAATTTTGAAGAACTTATTTGTCTTACATAAAAACCCATTATCATCCATTCCATTGAAATTAGAAGAGTCTAATTTAAACAGAATATGTGTCAAAAATATAATGATACACTTATTTCTCTTTATGGACTCCCTTATTTTTATTGCTTGAATTTCCACTTGGTTTTTCAATGTTAATATGATCAAACACCTTTGGGCCTTCCCTAATTATATCCTCAACCTCTAAGAATATTTCTTCAAATGTAGCTTTGGATCTAAGATGTTCACCTCTTAGAAGTGATACTTTTTCTTTCATTTTTTTGAAGTCAGTGCCAAGATTAGTAAGACTTGCATTTGCTCCATAAGGGTGTTTTGTTCTAAATCCTTTTGGTGTCCTCTAGTTCCTCCAGCCATTTAGGTGTGATTTGAACCATATCCACTAACTTACTAAAAATAGAATTATTGTTCTAGGAGTTATTATTTTTAGTAATTAGACAAAAAAATGTGTTTGGTTGCTATATATCAAAATGATCAACTTGAGAAGACCAACATAATGGTTTAGGTCCTAAAATGATATTTTTGGCACCTTAGAAAAAGTGCATGGAGGATTTATACTAAAATTACCTATTCGATGAGAAAATCATAATGGTTTATATCCCACAACACTGTATTTTGGAACCCCAATTTTTTTTCTAGGGGAGTGTTGTCTTCAAGAGTTTTCAGTTCTCTTGGAGTCTTGGTCCACTCAAAATTTTTAATTTTTTTTATAACCCCTCACTAGACATTGTTTTGTCACTAACACTATTGAAGTTGACATTTTTTACTGGTAAAGTCCCTATTTTGTTCAATTCTCGAATGTTATAGGTAACTATTACTAATGCGGATAAACTATATCTTGACTGTTACTGATTGCTGTTAAAATTTTTTCTAATAGATCTTGTTGTGACTATTATTCTCACCACAAATGTTTTGTTGACTATTTGTGTTAAGTTAATTTTAAGATAGTGTAGTCTCCTTAGTATACTTGATTTTTGTGATGTAGTTTCTTGACATGTAGGATAAAAAAATAAGGTACTCTAAACTAGGGTGTGTGTATTTCCCATAGGCCCTCTATTATACCATAGTGATAAACAATAGTGCTTGGACCAATATTTTAGGCCACTACTCAAGGAGGATCCCATGCATACCCTTGAGCACACTACTCACCACTCTAACAATATGAGAGGGTGATATTCTCAAATGTTGTACTTGGTGTACTATGAAGAATATACAATCAAAAATATTCCTAGGGCTAAAGGATTCTACTAATCCTACGAGGTCTCTCGATATACCCAAAGTTACGTGGGAGCTCAATTCCATATATGAGTGTTATCTAAGGCTTAGGTATTGGATATTGATTGCCCATCGCTTCACTAGATACTTTATGATAAATCTAGCATAGCCAATAATGATAAGTCCTTCATAATATTTTAAAACCCCTAGCATAGTGTTTCTAACTTGATAAACTAATGCAATAAAATGGCTATATTTTTAGTAATAAAATAAGCAAAAAAATAAAAACACAAAAATATATACCTAATAGTTAAAATGGTAGGGCAAGAACTATCTCAATTGTAATAGAACATGGCCCTATAAAGTGGTCTAATACCACTTGTTAGGAACCTTCTAATTAAAATAATAACATTCACATAAGTATTGAAATAAAAGTAGAAATTCGTGAATAAAAAAATATTGCAATACAAAATGTAAATGCAAAAATATAAAAAATATCACAAAACTTAACACAAAATCATGGGCCTCTTTGAGGGGGCAACCTCCTTCAATACTTTCATTCAATATGCAAATATATACATTCATTTATAGACTATTATATTTTAAAAATACACCTCACGTAACCCTAACCTAATGCTCAAGAGTTGCCTTACATGTAAAGAGCCACTCGAGCTAGAATCTTCTACCAAACAATAGTTACATTCTTGACAATGGTTATATGAAATAGCTCCACTTTTCTAGGTGCCTTAATTACCATATACCTTTACAATATATGATAAAATATCATTATAATGGGATATCGATGTTAGAAAGGGGTCATTACATAATAATATGAGAATTACATAATAATGTTAGGATGAGGTCATAACATTTTCTATGAAGATAGAAACTCTTTAAAAAATTTAGTTTAGGTTAAAAATTCTTAGAGTTCCCTATCAACCTATCAAAAATAAGGTTTTGAAGAATATTAATAATTCTCCATGGAGTTTATAACAAGATGGGTTAACTATTGAGAAGTGAAAGTGTGATATCTACACCTAGATATTTGCTTCCATGGGTATTTCAAAACCTTTGTCAAAATCTATTAAGATTAAATCTAAATTAATAGAATTGGTTCAAAAAGTAGACTATTAAAAAAAAGCATTTATACATCATAGACATTATGAGACTAGACATAGGGCAAAAGATAACAAAGTGAAAATGATTGAAAAATATGAGAAATTTTGATCATGAGATAAACTTCAAGATCTATGGAGATCATATTGCAATATAATTGGATTTAAACCAACAAATCTTCATGTTCAAAAAAAAAAAAAATTAAACCCCTCTATCATTAGATAACAAAAATATTCATGGTTCATTTGGATTGAACATTACAAAAAATCAACAAGGATGCAAAGGATGAGGAATTGCAATGTGCAAGTCAAAATTCACATAAAATAAAATATTCAAAGGAATATGCGCACATAAAAATATTAAAATGAAGAAGTTGGAAGAGGTCAAGTATGATCTAGATAAATCATCTACATTTTCCTCAAGTATAAGAAAATCATCACCTTATAATAGAATGAAAGTGGTATAGAATTCATCCTTCACACTTTTGGGTGTCAAGGGAAACATAATGAAGACATTAGTAAGAAGGGTATCCTTTATGTTTAGCACTTTTAAGCAAGCATAATAAAGTAAGTACTATGGAGGATGACCTTTAATCTTTAATTTTTTAGGTATCATAAAGGATAATGTATTTTTGAGGCTATCCCTTGCATCTGATCTTGTCTAGGAGAAACCTATAGATAATAAGTATATTTGTAAATAATGTGAAAAATGGAAGAGACTGGTAAAAATGAAAGCATTAGTAGAAATATAAAAATGAAGAGGTAGACACACAAAGTAAGAACAAAGAGAAAATTAAACTCAAGTGAATGCAATTTTGCAAGACTAGACATAAATATGATAAATATTAATAAGTAGGGCTAAGACCACAAATGAGAATAAAAAGTAATTATGAAGATGGTATTTTTTAATGTTGGGGACATAATAAACGATTTTAAAAAAGAGTTATAAATAATTTAATAAATCGTTATAGGGTGAGTGCATGATACTAACTCCCACTTTTGTATCATTTTGGATTTTATATTAATGTAATGATACAAATGATTATTATATTTGATTGTACAAATATTCCAAAAATATATTTTATCAAATAAATATACTTGTTTCAACATTTTAATAAAAACAAAAGGGTATGTAATTAGTTTTTCTCCATAACTATATTATTTTTGTATTCCTCTCGCATGAATCTATCAGGATTCGAGGATACAAGAGCCTATTTGGTCAAAGGAGGAGCTCATCCACCTTGTATGCCTAAATGAATATGAGTAGAAAGCATGCATAGTCTTCATTGCTAGATAGTTACTCTTCTACTGTATATTTTGTAGACCATATAAAATATTTCTTTTGTATGCCTACCCTTGTAGTGAAAATTGCTTTTATGGGTTTGTATTTTCTATAGAAAGTTTGCTTAAGGCTGGGAAAGGTACAAAATTCCTTGATTTTAGTTTAAAAATATAAGGACAAAGATAAATATTAAAGACTAAAGGACATATTTGTTAGGACAACTTTACCAATAGAATGAGTCTAAAGGAAAATCATCCACACTAATTCTAGTCAAAGGAAATAAGTGTTATAGTGATGGATTTATGAAAGAGAAGTCAAAAATCATCCTTTGATAGCATTATTTAGTCCTATTGATGATGGTCCTTCCTCTTGAACATATTGGTGATAAATTTTATTTTGACACCAAACACTGTTATAATTCTTGGAATATTTTTATCACACTTGATAACTAATTTAACTTTTGCAATGAATGACTTCTAAAAAACCATTATACTATAGGAATTTATGTTAGTTAATATTAATTTTAAGAAAATCCATTATACTACAATAGTTTATATTTTAAATTTAGGAATGAATTTACATAAATAAATTTATTCATGAATTTCCCAAAAATCCTAAATGTTAAAGAAGTATTGTTTGCACATAAAGATTTAACATTATGGAAGGTGGTCATCAATGGAAAAATCTCTTCAAAAAAATAAAAATATTTGATGATAAATAAGCTCAACTAAAACATTTAATCCAAACTTAAAGCAAACAATGTTAGAGAAGAGAACTAATAGCTATCAAATATCTTTCAAAACAACCTTTCAGTCAAAAAAATATGTTGACATGAATCTCTTGTAGGCCTTAGAATATTCAAATTAAGTATGAAAGGAACAATAACCTGATAATTTATGGATCACTATTTGTATACATTTATAAACACATGCACAAACTACATTTCATGGATGCTTTGCTTGTAAACAAATTGTCTTGACACCAAAGTTTCCAAGCCAACAATAAAAGCCACAAAAGTATTTTAAGAACATAAAAAATAAATATAAATATGAAAAGAGATTTACTAGTATATTTGATATCTCAATCCATAAGCATATAATTTCAAAAGGAATATCCTTAAAAATTATGAAAATAATTTCTCAACAACAACTCTTTATAAACAATGTCCTTATTATAATAGTCTCAAGAAGCTTTCAAGACTTAACAATGTCAAACTACTCAATGATCTCTTAAAAATTTTCTTGCAAGGAATTTATAAATCCTACTTGAAATGCAAATATTATGTTAGTTGCTAGACTTTCATTTCTTTTAATATCCAAAAAAAAAAATCTTGCTTACACTTTCATTCACTTTAATAGCCCCCACCAAAAAACAAAAATCATGCTTGTTTACCAACTCCAATATGAGAAAAATTATGAGACTTGCATGAATTATAATGCTTTGTCACCATCATAATTCAATACAAAATCTATCAAACTTCAAAGTGGTTTATAATGCTTTGAGATTTTTTTAACATCTATAAATGTAGATGATAAATACCTAGAAATATTTAAAGTGATAGTCAAAAGTAGTTTGTACAATGTCCATGGGTTGTACAAGAATAGGACTTGACCCATCCAACCAAGAAGTGGATACATGTTGATGGTTTCATATGGAATTCAAAGGGTATGCAATTAATACTAGCCTTGAGCCAATGTTCATCAAACTTGATATTGTACGAAAGTTTCTTGTAAGTGAGTGTAGATATTAGAACTCATAGGTATTTTGAAGGTAACACCAATGAAATGTTGGAAATTTTGAGTTAGTTGTGTTGTCATTGATGGCAAGTATCAGTGTTAGGAATCAGTGCAAGACTTGGCAAAAGAAGGGTTAAAATATTTATATTTTAAGCCCAAGCTATTTTGTTAAGAGCTCCACATGATTGGTCAAAAGGACAGTTAAATACCCTGAAGCAAAGGCCTCAAAGGGATAATATTATAATATTCATTATTATAATATTAAAGGCGGTCAAAAAAGGTCTAAGGGCGAAAGAGGAAAACACCTAGGTCCAATGGAAATAATATTATAATATTTTATTATAATATTAAAAGTTTAATTATGCTTAACGTACTTTATAAATAATTTATAATATTTATATAATAAATTTATTTATAAAATAAAATTGTTTATAACCCAAAGTTGGGTTGGGCACAAAAAAAAATTAATTTTTATTATCTCTGCCAACGTGGGAGAGAGGGAGGCATATGGTATAAATACCATAGCACTTCCCCCAAAAAATACAAGTCTTCAAAATTAATTCATGCATGCGACTTTAGAGTGAGTGTGAAATATTTTCGTGAGTTAGCAAAGGACAAAGGCTATAGTTTTTATGTGCCCCCAAAATCTATGGAAGTCAAAGTGTTAAAGGAGGAAGGGTCAAACAACCAACCAGCAGTTCGGCTAGCAAAAATTATGAGGTGTGCGAAGATTTTGGAACACAGAGGTGCTGCGTTCGATTCCCATCGATGATGTGGGACAAAGCCTTTTTGGATTTTTGTGGGCAAGTAGGAGTCAAGGCACCCTAGGTGCCTTTGAATTCCACATGAGAACTTAGTTCACACAACAAGGGAACCATGGCTAAGGTACTACAAGAACTTCGACAAGGGATCAAATCCCATGAGGAGCGTGCAAGGAGGTATTTAAAATTTTAATTAAATATTTGCTCATTGCCTAAGGTCGTTGGTAGCGCTCAAAGCGCATAGTTTATTTTTGCGCTTAGACTATAGTGTGAAAAGGAAAGTTATTAACACATGGATTATTTGGATTTTGTTAAAGTGCTTAGGGAGTTAAAAGGGTAAGGTAATTAATTTTTATCTTAGAGAAAGTGATTTTTTTTTTATTGAAGGTTAAAAATATATTGCATTGTTTTATAAAGTTAATTATTTGAAAATGCAATATTGAGTAGGGAAACATACGTAGTGTTTGGATTGTTTCATGCACTAAATTCTAAAAGGGGTTATTATGAAATTTAATGGGTGAAATCTTTATTTGATAGAGTTGGAGATTATAAGGTGTAATTGAGAATTAATAATTTATGTATGGTGAAATATTTAGAGTAAATAATTGAGGATAGATTTTTGATATGTAACCATTGAGATTGGCAAAGAGGTTGATTGTGTTGAGACAAGTTTTGAGGTCATTTCTCCATCAAGAAAAAGGTATGGGCATATCTTCCTTGTGAGTGAAATATTGTAGGGTTGAATGTTATGAATGCTAAGTTGGAGTGAAAAGGTTTGTTTGATAAGCATTGTTGGAAATATTTAAGTAAACCTCCATGTGCATGATTAGGGTTTGTAAAAAGAACATGAGTATCCTTGTTATGTGAATGAGGAATCATATTGAGTCTCTAACAATTCTCTATATGATTTTGTGGTTTAACAAAATTTTGAGTTAACGCAGGATTCTGAGGTATCTAAAAGGAACTATGAATTTTGGGCTCTGGTATCCCAAAAGTGACAACTTCACTCTCATAGCTTACACAGATGCAGATTGGACTGGTAGCATTGATGACAAAAAATAGTACAAGTGGGGGAACATTCTTTCTTGGAGACTTTTTAGTCTCTTGGATAAGTAAGAAACGTGCATCAATATCCTTATCTACAACAAAGGTAAAGTATATTACAACAGTTGCTAGTTGTATACACATATTATGGATGAAACGAACTCTAGAGTATTTCAAGATAAAGCATGTTAATCATATTCCCATATTGTGTGATAATACAAGTATTATAAATATCTCAAAGAATCCAGTGATGCACTCTAGGACAAAGCACATTCTGATCAAGTATCACTTTCTGAGAGAACAGGTGATAGACAAGCAAGTCAAGTTGGAATATGTTACTACAAAGGAGCAGATAGCAACCATTTTTACTAAGCCACTTTCTAAAGAGACTTTTGAGTATCTTCGAGGAAAATTGGGAGTAGTTATACTACCAACCCATAATTAACCACCTCAAGCGGATATGGGGGAGGGTCTAAGCTAAGAGTCTCATTCTTAGCCCCAAGCCCCAAAGGTGGCCCTTTGCTATTGATGTCAAAGGGGGAGAGATTTGAGTTAGGGAGAGAGCATTCAATCAGGGGGAGCAGTTTTGAATGAAGTAAAAGATTTGGTAAAAATAGGGGTTTCCATCAATGACAAAGAGGGAGATTGTTGGAAATTTTGAGTTAGTTGTGTTGTCATTGATGTCAAGTATCAATGTTAGGAATCAGTGCAAGACTTGGTAAAAGAAGGGTTAAAATATTTATATTTTAAGCCCAAGTGATTTGGTTAAGATCTCCACATGATGGTCAAAAGTACGGTTAAATACCCTGAAGCAAAGGCCTAAAAGGGGCAATATTATAATATTCATTATTATAATATTAAAGGCGGTCATAAAAGATCTAAGGGAGAAAGAGGAAAACACCTAGGCCCAATGGAAATAATATTATAATACTTTATTATAATATTAAAAGTTTAATTATGCCTAAGGTAGTTTCTAAATAATTTATAATATTTATATTATAAATTTATTTATAAAATAATATTGTTTATAACCCAAAGTTGGGTTGGGCGCCAAAAACAATTTAATTTTTATTATCTCCATCGATGTGGGAGAGAGGAAGGCATATGGTATAAATGCCATAGCACTTCCCCCCAAAAGACAAGTCTCCCAAATTAATTCATGCATGCGAGTTTAGAGTGAATGCAAAATATTTTCGTGAGCAAGCAAAGGACAAAGGCTATAGTTTTTATGTGCCCCCAAAATATGTGTAATTCAAAGTGTTAAAGGCAGAAGGGTCAAATAACCAACAAGTGGTTGGGCTAGCGGCGAATCCAAGGTGTGCAAAGAGTTTGAAATGCAGAGGTGTTGCATTTGATTCTCACCGAAAACATGGGACAAAGCATTTTTGGCTTTTGGCGGGCAAGTAGGAGTCAAAGCACCCTAGGCGCCTTTCACTCCCATGTGAGTGCTTAGCTCACGTGGCAAGGGAGCCATGGCTAAGGCATTGGAGGCACTTTGACCAGGGATCAAATCCCATGGGGAGCACGCAAGGAGGTATTTAATTTTTTAATTAATATTCCTCATTACCTAAGGTCGTTGGTAGCGCTCAAAGCACATAGTTTATTTTTGCGCTTGGACTATAGTTTGAAGAGGAAAATTATTAGCACATGGGTCATTTGGATTTTGTTAAAGTACTTAGGGAGTTAAAAGGGTAAGGTAACTAATTTTTACCTTAGAGAAAGTGAAAAATATTTTATTGAAGGTTAAAAATATATTGCATTGTTTTATAAAGTTAATTATTTAAAAATGCAATATTGAGTAGGGAGACATGAGTAGTGTTCAAATTGTTTCATGCATTAAATTTTTGAAAGGGGTTATTGTGAAATTTAATGGGTGAAATATTTATTTGATAGAGTTGGATGTAATTGAGAATTAATAATTTGTGTATGGTGAAATATTTGGAGGAAATAATTGAGGATAGATTTTTGATATCTAACCATTGAGATTGGCAAAGATGTTGATTGTGTTGAGATATGTTTTGAGGTTATTTCTCCATCAAGAAAAAGGTATGGGCATATTTTCCTTGTGAGTGAAATATTGTTGGGTTGAATGTTATGAATGCTAAGTTGGAGTGAAAAGGTTTGTTTGATAAGCATTGTTGGAAATATTTGAGAAAACATTCATGTTCATGATTAGGGTTTGTTAAAATAACATGAGTATCATTTTTATGTAAATGAGGAATCATATTGAGTCTCTAACAATTCTCTATATGATTATGTGGTTTAACAAAATTCTGAGTAGAACTAGTTAATGTGATTGAAGAGGTTTTTGTGAAAGATTGAGTTAAATTTTATATGCAAGTTATCCATTGATTTGAACAATATTTTGTGAAAGCTAGTGGACATATTTGAGGTAAGTCTTGGTGAAGACTTGTTGAGCAGATTTGAGGTAAGTCTTGGTGAAGACTTGTTGAGCAAATTGGATAAGTTCTTGAGAGAACTTGTTGGATAGGTTTGAAGTAAGTCCTTACATAGACTTATGAGAAGAATTGATTGATTGATTTTTCAAACCTTAATTTAAGGTTTGGTATAGATATAGCAGAGTTGATTTGTAACTAAGTCAAGCTTTGTGTTAAGGATTGAGGATAGATTTTGGTACGTATTTGAGGATAGCTTTGTACCAGACCAGAGACAAATATTGAGTATATTTGTGCAGGGAAAAGGACAATGTTTAGTATAGATTTGAGACAGAGATAGAAAGAGTAAGAGCAAAATTTAGAGGTGATAGAGCAGATGACAGTAGTCTCCAGTTGATAGAGATCCATTAGCTAGTGTAGAGAGGATAGAGGACTTTTGAGTAAGTACAAGGATCTTCTATGGAGAGAGATCCACAATCCAATATAGTGGAGGCATTAGTATTTTAAGAGGATCACTAGCCAAAGAAGATGAGAAGGAGTTCTTCTATGGATAGAGATCCACAAACTTGATTAGGGGATTAGTGTCTCCTTTGGACAAAGGTCCATAAAAATTGTAATAGGAAAAGGATTCCCAAGAAAATTTAATGAGAAAATCTTATAAGGAATATTTTCTTCATGGAGTAGCCCACATTGGGTGAACCATGTTAAATCATGTCTCTCATGTGTGTGATGCTTTGTGTAATTTTTACTGCTTTAATATTACTGATGTTATCATATGTATTGAAAAGTAAAAAGTTTTATCTTATATAGTTCACCCCCTCAGTATAAGCACATGTTCTTCATGAGAAATAATATACATTATACAATACCAAAGGGGACACCAATTATCATAAAAATAAATTATCTATTATTCCATGAGTGTTTCCCCATAGAAATAGATCTACTATGGCAACAAATCAATATTAAAAACCTCTCTCAATAGACACTACATAACTAGTGTGTGTATTCATCTCATTGAAGGATGAGGAGCTATAAAGTAAAGGAAAGCTATAATTCATACAATATTATTTGGATCCATTAAAATCCTAATCCTAGGCATCTAACTATTTGATGCATCATCCACTAGTAGCTCTACTATAACAATTATGTTAATGGTCATGACATTAAAAATCATCTCTTTAGTATCCATCATATTTGTTACTTCATTCATCATATTTTTACTTCCATAATCTATCCTTTTATCGCTTCCATTGTGTCCACCTTTGTTCCATCCATATGTGTAGTTCTTACCATTACCATTCCCACCATTGTGATCTAGTCATCTATTATATAGGTAATAAGTTTAATTACCATAATATTTATTGCTACTATAGTAATCATCCAACCTATTACTCATCCTATTACTACCTCACCTACCCAAAATATGTATATTTTTACACCATGAATATTGTAACTTCTTATTGCACACATTATCATCATTCCATATATTACTTGCATTATGTTTATGTCCACTTTTATTTCCATCTCGAAAACCACATTGATTGTAGCTATTACAAGTGAGTATCCATTTTACAATTGACTATTATGATCACCATTGATAAAACTATAACAAGTGTGGTTATTGTATCAAAAATTTTAATGATATTATGAATTACGTCATAGGATGCATCATCCATTACTATGGTGTTAAACTAAATGGGCCACATAATTGAAATATTATCTCAATTTTGGTAATCCCCACTTATATTAGTTGGTTAACCATTGACTTCTATGCAAATAAAATGAAGAATTAATGAATCTATGGCTACACCATAGTATTTTTGAACTAGATAATTGTCCTAACTTTCAATTTGGCTTTGTACCTAAATTTTAGTTCCAATCATCTTATGTTCCTATTATATCACTTTGACAGTGGGTTCTTACCTGTCATCAAGCCCACTAATGGGTAGATGAAAGTGATGAAGTGACTCCAACAAAGTTGTAAGGGAGTGCCAATGGATCCTCACAACCTCTAAATTTAGGCCATCCATTATACTTGTGGAATACCCCTTGCTAGCCTACACTAATTGCATGAAAAGTAAAATTGCCATCATGCTAACTAAACATTAAAGTTTAACCTATCATCATTTGTACATTATATAGATTAATTTTGAAAAATTAATTTGTATGCTAAGGTACGAGATATTGCATGCATAGAAATGATGGAGGAGCCAAGAGAAGTAGCAATGATAAAGAAGAATCAAAATATCTATTCTATTGTATTGATGGTGAAAGTATGTAAAAAGCCAACCTTGATCTATATGAAGCTATTATATCAAAAGTTAACATAGGTTATTGTTGACAGAGGGTCTAGCATAAACATCATGCTAGATAAAACATGGAAATATGGAAATACAATGGGGCATGATTCTTGTGATATTCAAACTTTTGGTTGTATGGTGTGGACTAGTACGACATAGAAATGAAGGGCATTTTAACAAATCAAAAAGTAAAAAAATATTGATCCAAACTTCACCGTGGATTTTATGCTGGTAACAATGTAAAAGTTATTATATGATGCATTACTAGGATGTGGATGACTAAGGATGGCCAATGTGAATCACAACTAGGAGTGCCCCACATTTAAGAAAGGGCAACACAAAGAAATGATAAATTTGGAAAATCAAGCCTTAAGTCAAGATTTGATGAGTTAGAAAGTTCATCATTAGATGAGGAAGCTGGATATATGAGGGAGGTGTATTAGAATTTGAAGGTTGTATAGAGGATGATGAGGACCCTAAAAAAGGACCTTTCCATGGCAGATGGAGGATTATGAGGTGTTCACACCCCATTGTGTTTGCATCCACATAGAGAAAGAGAACCATGAGGAAAAGAAGAACATTATGCAAGAAGTCAGCAAAAGTAGTCAAGGAAGAAAATCTACATCAAAGAAGGATGAATATGATCTAAGAAAAACTATTTATCATTTCTACTATTGAATTTTTTTAAATTTAAATGTATAAAAATACGCTTTGGCTTAATTTCACGTAAATTGTGATAAAACTAGTCATTAGTCTCTATAAGAAATTTTATTCTAACATCAAATTTATGAATAAACTCAATAAAACTATGGTGTAACACATACATTTGTAAAGTCTTGACAAAAAAACCACAATCGCAAAAAGTATTGGGCTTTCCTAATATAGACTCAAGTTCAATTCATAGCAAAGGTGGCCCCTATATGCCCTCAACTTTCCAGCCTATTAAAAAATATATATTAAACAATAACCTTTTAAAGGTATAAAACTGTCCTTTGGCTTAATTTCACATAAATTAAAAGTATTTATTAGTCTCTAGAAAAAAATTTATTTGGAATCAAATTTACTAGAAAAACTCAATAAAACTATGGTGTAATACATACATTTGCAAAGTCCCTACAAAAACACCACAATGGAAAAATGCATTGGGCTTTCCTAATAGAGACCCATGTTTAATTCATAGCAAAGGTGGCCCTCATAAGCCCTCAAATTTTCAACCTATTAAAAAAATAGATATTAAACCATAATCAAATTTTTAAAACAAATCTTAAAATCATGACCGCCTCTTAAAAAATATTTAAGGACAAGGCACTCATCACGAGAACCGTAAGTGTAGAGAAAATTGTAGAAGTTTACGGACAAGGTGCTCATTAGTTTCTATTTATTGTTTTCGTTGTTTAACAATGACGACCATCCCAAATTTTAGAAAGTTTAAGTTTCGTCAATCGTCGAAGAATTGTGAAATGATTGAATTATTGCATGATTTTAATTTATTTTTCTGACAAAAACGGATCATAAAATGTAATATGAGAATTAAATGTTAAAAAAATGTGTTAAATTTGTGTTTGCATTTGTTAAACAAAGAAAATATTGAAATATAAAGTGAAAGTGTGGTTCTGGGTTTGCTATATTTTCAAATGAGTCAAAAGAAAGTAGGAACGAGGAGTGGAAATAAATGAGTCGAAAGAAAAAATGAACAAGGCGTGGAAGTGGCACCGTGGTGAACAAACATACACTAACTATACCTTTCCTTTTTACTTCTACTTTGAAATACCTGTTCAGGATAAATAAGTCTCGAAAGCCTCTTTTAGGGAAAATAGGTCCTGAAATCCCTTTTCAGGATATGGGAGTCTCAAAATGCCTTTTCGGGAAAACAGGTTCCAAAATTCATTTTCGGGATAACAGAGTCCTGATAATAAATTCGACGAAGGTAGATTTGACCGTAGTCAATTTCAGGCTGCAAGTTAATTTTGCCTGTTCGAAAATGATTTTTGGGGTGAAAGCCTTTTTATGTCTTTCGTGCGACAAGGCAAAAATACCTTTTTCAGAGTAAATAAGTCACGAAACACCTTTTCAGAGGAAATAAAGGTGAAATAGATTTTTTGGAGAAGCAACGGCCGAAAATATATTTATCTAGTCAAAGAGGTCAAGGGATTTTTTGGTGCATAACTTACCCAAAATTATTCGACATCTATTTATCGGTCCCAACAAGGATTTTCCAGAATACACAACAATTTAATCACACAAAGGCTCAAATATTAAAATGTAAATTTGTCTTATATTATCCAACTATTAAACATACTAAGACTATAGTTTTACAATGCAAAATAAAGGAACCTTTGTATAAACATCTACAAGTGGAGTTGTAGGTTCAACTCAAATGAGAGTCTGTGAATGTTGCAGCTTCACCTCCATGTTCTTTGAAGTGTTTCATCGGGTTCTCTTCACACTTCTTCTCTTCACTATGCGCTGCACGGTCTAGACCTTCTTGCTCCTTCTTTCTTGTGATGCACATAACTTATGAAAGACACCACCTTCTTAGATAGTTGGATGAAATAGAGGATAAGGCTTATCTTCTGATATACCTTTAACTCAAAAACTAGGGTTTACTTCCAATCACAACTACCGGTATTAAATACGTACATTGGAAAATTACGATGATCGGATGTCAGAGATTTGCTATCAGATTTTGGCGATAAGATCTATCAGATATATTACAGACATGAAATCACATTCAATTTCTAACATACTCCTTTAAATGATATTTCACAAAGACTTTGATGCCTAGAATTTCCCTCAGCCTATTGAAGTCTTCCTCCTTCAAAGGTTTTGTGAAAATGTCTACTACATGCTCTTTTAACCTAAAACATACTAAATCAATTTTTTTAGCTTTCACCAGCTCTCTAATAAAATGGTAGCAGATCTCAATGTGCTTGGTCCTGCCATGAAACATTGAATCCTTTGATAGTGCTATAGCTGAATTGTTGTCATAGAAAATAGTGTTGCTCCTTCCGATGGATGATTCAACTCACTCAAAATTCTCCTTAGCCAAACTACCTAGCATGCAACTGAAGTGGTGGCAACATAATCTGCCTTTGCAGTGGAAAATGCAATTATCGGTTGCTTATTTGAGGACCACAAAACTTCTCTTGATCCAAGATGAAAAGCATAGCCGAAAGTTCTATTTCAATCATTTGTACTACCATACCAATCACTATCTATGTTGGCAATCAGTTCAAGCTGGTCTTTTTGGGTATAAAAAAATCTATGGTTTTTGGTCCCATTCACATACTACAATATTCTTTTGCATGCCTACAAGTAAGTGTTCTTCAGTGCTTCCATAAACCTACTAATCAGACTCACTATAAACATCAGATCTGGTTTGGTTACTATCAGGTACATTAGACTTCCAACAAGTCATTTGTAGAATGTTGGATCAACATTGTTTTCATAATCATTTTTGCTTAGTTTTAGACCTATAGAAACTAGTGTGATGACAGGTTTGTTGTCCTCCATCTTAAACCTCTTCAGGACATATTTTTCATACTTACCCTGAGAAATGAAGATGCCATCCGTGTACCGGTCAACTTCAAAGCATAGAAAATATTTCATCAAGCCTAAGTCCATCATTTTGAGCTCCTTCTTCATATCAGTTCTAAACTGTTCAAAGAGCATAATACTATTGCTAGTATAAATAAGATCATCTACATACAAGAAAATTATTATCATGTTCTCCTTTGTACTTGTCTTCATGTACAGAGTGTGCTCATATGGGTATTTGATAAACACATTCTTCTAAAAATAGACATCAATCTAGTTGTACCAAGCCTTAGGTGCTTGCTTCAACCCATACAAAGCCTTCTTCAATTTCAAGATCCTGCCTTCTTACCCTTCCAGATCATAGTCGGGTGGTTGGTCTATGTAGACCTCCTCTTCCAACACTCCATTGATGAAGGTAGACTTGATATCCATCTAATAAATATTGCAACCTTTTTGGGTTACAAATACCATGATCATTATGACTGTGTCAAGTCTCGCTACAGGAACATACACCTCATGATAGTCAATCGATGACTTTTTGTAGCCTCTCACCACCAATCTGGTCTTATGTTTGTCAACTTCACCTTGGGCATTAAACTTGGCTTTATATACTCATTTGACCCCAATGGTCTTCTTCCCTACTAGAAGATCCATCAACTACAAAGTATGGTTCTTCTCTATGGCTTCTATCTCATCATCCATAGCTTATACCCATTTTCGATTTTGAATTGCTTCTTCAAATAAAATTAGATCACACTCAAAAAATAAAGAAAAATTAGAATGTTCTTCATCTATTTGATTTTGAGTTACCTCATAAATGCTTTACAAGCTCCTTATATTTTTTGGTATCCTCAAGTTGGAGATACTTGCTTATAAGTGGAGGTATTTGTGATGATGAGACAGTGCTGCTGCTAGCTCCAGTATTGCTGCTTGAAGCTACAGGATGATGCACTTTGTTTTCTTCCAAGTCCTCAGACTCAATGATTGCTGGTTCTGGCTGATTAGTCTGGGATTTCTAGTTCAATGCTTCATATTCCAGGAGCTTCATGTCTCGGCCAATAATCAACTTCTTTGTGATAGGATTATATGGCCTATATGCCTTCGACTCTTCACTAAACCCAATAAAGATGAATTTCCCTAACTTTTCGTCCAACTTATTTCTCTTCTCATCTGGAACATTTACATATGCTATGCACCCAAAAACTCTTAAATGAGCCACGCTCAGCTTCTGGTTGCTCTAGGCTTCTTGAGGAATCTTGTCCTTCACACTCTTTGTGAGACACCTATGTAGCAGATAAACTGCACAACATACAACTTCTATCCAGAACTCATGTGGTAATGCCTTGGCCTTCAACATACTCTATGCCATCTCCATAATGGTTCTGTTCTTTCTCTCTACAACATCATTCTATTATGTTGTGTATCTGGCTATGAGCTACCTTTGAATTCCATTCTGTTTGTAAAAATTATGGAATTCATTGGAGATATACTCACCTCCTCCATTTTTTCTGAGAGTCTTCACATAATAGTCACTTTGTTTCTCAACCAAAGCATTGAACTCCCTAAATTTTTTGAAAGCTTCTAACTTTTACTTGATGGGATATACCCATATCCTCTAACTGAAGTCATTTATAAAAGTCAAGAAGTATTTATGTCCAGCAAATGTGTTGGTCTGTATTAGACCACAAATATCTGAATGTACCAGCTCCAATGGTTGTGAAGCTCTCAAAGACTACCCTGTAGGGAATGCATCCCTGTGCTACTTTTTGACCAGACAACCTTTACATCCTTGTGTTTATTGCCTACATTTCTATCCTCTTCCTCCTTGAGAACTACAGGCTCCTTAGTGTGATTCTTCTATGTTATTGTCTCATAATGAGACTTGCATCTTGAACGCTTGCTCCAACAAGGACTGATATGATCGACTCAGCCTCTGCTCGTGTGTTTGTAGAGAACCCATGAGCTCATCCACAAAGAGGATTGTCAAATACCTTGATTCTTCTATTGCAATCACTACTAAGTCAAACTTTTCTAGTAGGCTCCTCAGTATCTTCTCCACAATATTTAGTTCTCCACATTCTCTCAATTCAACTCATTTGGTTTATAACACCCATTATTTGGGTAAATAAGTTGCTCATGGACTCCGACTCACTCATTTGCGAGTTCTAAAAATATCTTCTCAGCATCTACAACCATACCAACTTCACTTTGTCAGTGCCCTAGGAGCTGGAAAGAATTTCCCATGCCGCCTTCGATGTGGTTGTTGTTGCAATTCACAGGAAGATTATCTCCTCGATCGCCTGCATTATATAAAATAATACCTTCTGGTCCTTCTTCTGATTCTTCTTCAGTAAATCTAACTCTGCTTGGGAGAGAGTGCTTACGGTTTTTGCATCTGCTGGTTCTGTGTAACCATTTTGGACCAAGTTCCATAGCTCTTGAGACTCGAACAGGATTTTCATTTAGATGCTCCAGTAATCATAATTCTTGCCATTGAACTGTGGGATCTGCAACTGCAAAGGGTTGCTACTGGAAGCCATTGCTTCTTATCGTCCATGGGAAGGCGCTAGTTCTGATATCAATTTGAAACACCTGTTCGGGATAAATAAGTCCTGAAAGCCTCTTTTGGAGAAAATAAGTCTTGAAATCTCTTTTTAGGATATGTGAGTCCCAAATTACCTTTTCGAGAAAATAAGTCCCGAAATCTCTTTTTGGGATAAGGGAGTCCCGAAAATAAATTCAATGAAGGCAGATTTGACCACAGTCAATTTCGGGCTGTGAGTTATTTCGCCCATTCGAAAATGATTTTTGGGGCAAAAGCCTTTTTTTATATCTTTCGCGCAACAGGGCAAAAATACCTTTTTCGGAGTAAATAATTCGTGAAACACCTTTTCGAAGGAAATAAGTGCAAAAGAGATTTTTCGGAGGAGCAACGACCGAAAATAGATATTTCTCTAGTCAAAGAGGTCAAGGGCTTTTTTAGTGCATAACTTGTGCAAAATGATGCGACATCTATTTATCGATCCCACCAAGGATTTTTCAAAATACATAGTAATTTAATCACACGAAGGCTCAAATATTCAAATGTAAATCTATCTTATATTATCCAACTATTAAATATAATGCGATTGTAATTTTTCAATGCAAAATAAAGGAACCTTTGCACAAACATTTGCAAGTGGAGTTGCAAGTTCAACTCAGATGGGAGTCTGTGAATGCTTCAGCTTCACCTCCACGTTCTTCAAAGTGTTTTGTCGGGTTATCTTCACACTTCTTCTCTTTGCTCTACGCTGCATGCTCTAGATCTGCTTGCTCCTTCTTTCTTGTGTTGCACACAACTTCTGAAAGACACCACCTCCTTATATATCTGGGTGGAAGAGAGGTTAAGGATTATCTTCTGATACACCTTTAACTCAAAAACTAGGGTTTGCTTCCAATCGCAACTATTGGTATTAAATGCACACGCTGGAAAATTACGGTGATCAGATGTCAAAGATTTGCAATCGAATTTTGGTGATAAGATCTGTTAGAGATATTATATGCATAAAATCACGTTTAATTTCTATCAACTTTTACGTATTATTTTTTACTTTTTTTACTTTTTGTTTAAACGCTAGTATATTTTTATATTAGATTTTTTTTTAATTTCAATTTTTTAGACCACCATAAACTCAACTTAGCTTTGTTACCATTAATTTATTTTAAAGCCATATTCAAGTATACCAGTAATTAATTTATTTTAATATTAAATTGTTTATATTGATGCACTTAATTTTATTTTAATATAATTTAGATAAACATATAAAATATAAACAATTAAGATTTAAAATTTAAAATTTTAAAAATATTTTTAAAATATAAATAAAAAATTCAAATAAATATTTAATAATTAAAAATTTAAATTTTAAATGAATGTAAATCATTCTTGTATTTAATGTTTCTTCTTTATTATTTAATTTTATAATAATAATTATTAAATATTATAAAATATTATAATAATCTGATTAATATATATTGTATTGTTTTAGAGATTCACAAATAATATAATTAAAACATAAAACTATAAAACATTGAATATATATTTTTTAATGTTAAATATAATTAATATAAAAAACTAACTTCAAACATAAATTAATTATTATAAATAAATACCATTAAAAAAATAAAAAATAAAATTTAATATACATCAATCATTTTCCTAAAAGCTTTTTGCTTTTGGCTTGTGAGTTGGTTTTAATGTGGACATAAAGGCAGCGAGTCATCTCAAGAGTTTGAAAACTTGGTTACGGACAAACATCACGGCCTTCCTTTTCCTACGATATTTTGAAGTGATAATTGTACGAGCAAAACCAAAGAAAAATTCATCTTTCCTCAGTTACACTCCAAGTGAATTATTTTTGAGAAACAATTATCTTTCTTTTGTCTTCTCCTTCCTCAATTACACTCTCTTCTTCTAACTTTCTTCTTTTCATTTTCGACCACAAATCCAAGTGAATTATTCTTCTATTGCTTTTGGCTTGTGAGTTGGTCTTAATGTGGACATACATGCAGGGAGTCGTCTCACAAGTTTGGTAATTTGGTTACGAAAAGCCTTTCAATATCAATGTGGGGAAAACAACTTACTGAAATGGGGTTCTCGCATCCAGTTGACTGGGTGCAAGAATCCACACCCGCACCGGGTTCACAGGTTTACGATCAGGTACGGTTGAGCCGAACCCCATCCAAACCCTGTCTGATTAGTTAGAGTTCAACGAAGCCGAACCCTATTAGTCAGAGTTCAACGAAGCCAAACCTTGTGGTCAATCAGGGTTCACCCAACCAAACCCAGCCCAGTTTGGGCATTAACATAGGGAAAAAAACCGATGGTAATTGTACTTTCCCTTATCCCGAACATTCCAAATAAACTAGTTTAATACATAGCAATCATGAACCATAGGCTATCTTCCCAACATGGAAGACGACTTGTATTTGATCTCATCAATTGGCCCTGAAGGATCACGGTACTAAGAGTATAGATGAATATAAAAATGGGTGCAAGGAATCTCGTTCTTGGGTTGTTACTCCTTTTATTCACCTCTATGTATAGGGTCAAGACTAGTGTAGAAGATGTGGAGCGTGCCCCAACATATATAATCCATATAGATAAATCCGCAATACGTAATGTTTTCGCAACTCACGAAGATTGGTATAAATCGTTGCTTTATTCTGTCAAAGAAGCACAGGGCCTAGGGCCTGCAAATCAAAGCGATCGAGGATTCACATCTTTACACTTACAATAATATCTTGCACGGTTTCAACACAAAACTCACACAGTCAAAGCTTGATACTGGAGAAGATGCATGGACATGTATTAACTTTTCCTGACCCCATAGGAACTATGGATACGACTCATTCCTTAGAGTTCTTAGGATAACTAATATAATAATAAATAATTAAATAAATGACAAATATAATGTTTTAACTATTTTTTAATTATATATATATATATATATAACTAGATGTTTAAAATGAATAGTTAGAAAATGGAAAGAAAAATAAGAGGCTGAAATCATGGCGAGTAGTGAAAGAATTGGCAGTCACATGGAGGATGATTCACCTGGAGGGAGAACCACGTTCGTTCAAGGATATATTAACTGTAGGAGATACCAAAGCAGTTTCACATGATGCATCTTTCTCTGTCACAGGTAAGAATATTTCTAATTCTTCCTGTAGGTTACCTTGTCTCATAGCTGTGAGATGTGTGATGCGTTAAACCATGAACAAGAAAGGCTTAAAAATGTTGTTATTTTCTTTGTAGCGTTAAATGTTGAAAATTTACCTTCCAGAAGGTTTTTTGATGAATGATTATTAAATGTATGGGGGAAAAAGTTGGATATACAGTTGTCATTTTGCCGAATGCTTCAAAAAGGGATTTTCTTGTTTATTTTTAAATTTGGGCAAATGCAAAACAAGGTGTTAAAAAAGCAGTTCTGGAATTTTGGAAGGTCGGTTTTTAGGGCTTTTGCATGGTCGCCGAAAATATTATGTGAGGAATTGTTTTTTGTTTCTCACCCTAGGTGGGTAGTGTTTAAAAATTTTCCACTGGTTCTTTGGCCCTTTCTGCCACAATTTCTAGCTTCATTTGGCATAACCCTTCAAATAAAAGACTCAAAAACTATTCTTCCACATATGGACGCTAGGGTTTTTATTTCTATCTTTCCTGAGATTGATTTTTTGGATGAAGTGGAGTGAAAATGTGGAAATAATAGCTTTGTTTGTAAATTGGAACTATTAGGTGGCATGAATGCTTGTTTTATCTGTAAAAAATAAGGTCATGTTCGCAGAAATTGTCCTCTTCTTCATAAGAAAAGTGGGGGTTTCTCTTTTTCAGTTGATAATAATATTTCTCCTAATAACATACATTCGGTTGGTTCTATTGTGAAATCAGTAAATGATGTGAGGATGAGTGTAAACCCTAACCTTAATCAGGAAGCTTGTATGGTTAAAATATTTGATGGGGTTTCTTCTTCTTCTGTGGAAAATGGTTTTGTTGGTCAAAATAATAATGTTGATGTTGGAAATATGAATATTATTGGTTTTGTGATGAATAATCTTTCAGAATCATCGTCTGTTATAAATATGAATGTGGCCTCTTGCTTAAAATCTTCGAATGCTGGAAATGAAAATGTTGGTTCTAATAGTAGGGTTGTTGAAAATGTGAATACTGTTGAAGAGAATAATATTATTTCTTCTGATAATGTGGCAAATAATGTCTCGACTGGCTTACATCTAGATTATGTCATGGTTGTTAACATTATGTTGTCACTATAAACATAATGTTGATTTTGAAGTCGTAGAACCTGTTAATGGTTGTATTAATACTGATTTAGTTAATATTTAATATACTTATGCCCAAGGTTGTGGGGTTATTGTTAATAATATTGATGTGCATGTGATATCTTCAGTTTGTGATGACAATGAAGTTAATGATTTTCATTTGGTTAATGATATTAATTCTGATTTTGGGCATAAAAGGAATGCTCGGGAGCTTGCTCTTTCTACTATTAATCACAGAGAATTAGATTATAAGAAAAATAACTCTTTTAAAATATTTGAGTCATCAACAATAACTAAAAACTTAACTAAGGAGGATATTTCTGATGTGCTTGCTCTTCCCATTATGTAGATAATTAAGTCTATTGATAATCATATGGTAAGGGATGCTAATGCTATTTAGGATATTGGTTGGTCTGTTGTGGAAAAGAAGAAAAGAAGACGGGATTTGGATCCTGTTACTAATAATAAATTTGTTTATGCTGCCAATGAGTTGGATAGAGGTAGATCTAAATCACATAATTTTGAAAATGACATTTAAATGTTTTAGCTGGAATGTAAGGGGTTTAGAATCCCCTGAAAGAAAGTATTTTGTTAAGAATTTCTTATAATTTGTTGTTAAAATTGATTGTTTTTCCTTGCAATAAGTTAAAGCTTCAAGTTTGTTATTGCACTTTGCTCTTAAAGTGATTTGGAGAGATGCTTGTTATTTTTGTACCAATCATTCACCTGGTAAAGGTGGTGCTGTGATTTTATTATCACCATATTGGTCATCTAAGGTTATTGATCATGGTTGCTCTCCTTGTAATCGAGTTGTTTGGGTAATTTTAGAAAAGAACAATAGTAAGTTTGGAATTTGCTCCATTTATGCGTCTAATGATCATCGAGAACAATGTGATCTATGGAAATGGGGTCTTAATATTCATAAAATACCATGGAATTTTTGTGGTGATTTTAATATGGTGGAATCACATGAAGATAAATGTGGAGGTTTAAGTGTAGAATGGAAGGGTGAGGAATATTTTCACTGGTCAAATCTGAAGTCTTATTTTAATCTAATGGATCTTTTGGAGGGCCAAAAAAATAATCATAAGGGGTTATGGTTTACCTAGTGTAATATGCAAAAGGATATCAATAGGATTTATTGCATATTGGATAGGTTTTATGTTTCAAGTTCCTTTTTCCGGTTGATCAAATGTCAGATGGAAACAGGGTTCTTGTATCACCTAATACGTTCTCAGATCATTCTCCTATTGTTATTCAGTTGAAATTTTATGATGAAACATTGCATAATTTTATACATCTTGGAAATTTCATCTTAATACTTCATTACTAGAATCTTCAGATTGTTCAGATGCTATTTTTACTCTACGAGAGATTAATAAATGGTTACTTAGTAAGTCCAGTGCTATTGATAGATGGAATATGAATATTTGTAGCTGGAAGAAATTTTTTCAAACCATAGGAAAGCAACGTGCATTAATTCAAAGAAATATGAAAGATCTCTTCAATCAAGACTATTTCAGCTTGAATCATCTCTTCAAAAATATCCTTCTAATATAGATTATCAAGAAGAGATTATTTCCATCAAAAATGATCTTAGGAACCTGCAAGCCAATAGAGTTCATGGTCAAAGAATTCAGGCAAGGCTTAGTTGGCTTCATGATGGAGATAAAGGTTCAAAAATTTTCAAGTTTTTAAAAGAAAGAAGTTTGATTGATAAAATAGCTGGTATATAGAATGGTCATGAGTTGATTGTTGATCCAAGTATTATTAAGAATATTTTTTTTCAATATTATAAAGATTTATTTTCTTCTGAAGATAATGATTTTAGATTAGAGGACAGGCGACATTTTTGCTCTCTCACCCCTCGTAAGATCTCTGATCAGGATGCTTTTATATTAGATCAACCTATTTATAAAGAAGAAATTCTTATTGTCATTCAATCTATTAATAATGATAAGGCTCCTGGGCCTGACGAGTTACCTATAGAATTCTATAAGAAAAATTCTCATTGGATTATTGATGACCTCTTCCAGTTGTATTATGAAGCTATTAATAATGGTTCTTTGGGGAAGGAAATTAACACTGGTATTATCAAAATTCTCCCCAAATATGGTGATAAGTCCTTGGTTAAAAATTGGAGGCCAATAACGTTGCTTAATGTATCTTATAAAATTTAAGCCAAGGTATTGGCTCTAAGAATTGCTAAGTACATTCCTAAATTTATTAATTCAGTCCAGACATGTTTTGTAAAAGACAGGTATATACTTGAAAATTTGATTACCAGCTGGGAGGCGTTAAATTGGTCAAAATGTTCTAGTAAAAATACTGGTATTCTTCTTTTAGACTTTGAAAAGGCATATGATAGAGTTGAATGGGCATATATTCTTATGGCCCTTGAAGCTTTTGGTTTTCCTCATATTTTTTGCAAAATGGTCAAAGTTCTTCTTATTGATGTTATTGCTTACATGGATGTTAACGGTTCTCTTTCTGAACCTATTCTTTTACAAAGATCTATTCGGTAAGGTTATCCGTTAGCTTCATCCCTATTTGTGATAGCTAATGATGCTTTATTCTATATTTTAAGAGAAAATCGTCTTAGTCCTCCTGTTCATGGTATTACATTACCAAATGGTCGAGAGCTGATGAACATACATTTTGCTAATGACACTTCTATTTTTGTTAAGTTAACTGAAGAAAATTTTGTATCTTTTTTTGCTAAGTTATCATGTTTTTGCAATGCTTCTGGAGCTAAAGTTGCTATGTCTAAATCCATTTTATTAAGTTGGGATTTCATGGCTCCAAGTTGACTGGCTAAATTTGATATTCAGTGGGGAGGTCCTTCTAAATAGGTTACATTTTTGGGAATCCCTTTTGCAGTTGATCAAAAGCAGGATTATTAATAAGTTTAATAAGTGGAATAACAAATATTTATCCATTGCAGTAAGACTTCAAGTTTGTCAAAAAATCATTTCCTCTTATACAATTTACTTTGCTTTAGCCTGGCTATTCAATTCATATCAAGTTAATGATATTCATAAATATATCAGAAACTTTTTGTGGACAGGCATTAATACTTGTAACAAAAGGCATGCTGTCAAATGGATATGGTGTACAACCAACAAAATAAAAGGTGGTTTACGTTTGAAAAATTTAAGAGTGTAAGGAATGGCATTAGCTATTAAGTGGATTGTTAAGAGTATCAAAGGTGATGAACCTTGGAAAATTTTAATTAGACATAATATTATCAATTCTATCCCAAAAAAAGCTCATACTTGGAAAGGCCTGCATATGATTGATATCATGTTTGGTAATTTTTTAGCTACTCTTGCAGGTTCAACTATTTTTAAGAGTCTTTGGAAAGCATGGGATTTGGTGAAACGTAAAATTCTTATTTATAATCATCACATTGTGGATAATAATGTCTTTTTTGCTCACAACTCTATATGGTGGTCTTTATCTAATAATAATAAGCTTCTTGCCTTAACCCAAGGTTGTTCTGCTAAGAAGTGGGCTTATAAAGTATTATTACTTTTGATGATATCATGGATAATGGTGCTCTAAAATCATGGCAGTATCTTAGTTCTCAGTATGATATTCTTCTATCTCAGTGGAGAACATATTCTTTACTAAGAGATTCTATCAGGAAATCTAAGCCTATATATGATGAGCATAATTTTTTTGACAAGGTTATGTGGCAAGATGGTAGATATTTAGCAAAGTTAAACCTAAATTACTTTATAATATGGTTATGGATAATAATGGTATCATTCTTCATATCATAAATAGTTGGCACCTAGATGTTAGCATTATGTTTGGGAAAAACATGTTGAAGACTATTTGGTTCAGTATTTTACAGCCTAAAAAGAGTTATTTTCGGTGGCTTTTTTTGCTTCAAAGACTTCCTATATCTAGAGATATGAATGATATTACATTATGTTCTATCTGCAAGGTTCCTGAATCTGCTCAGCATATATTTTTTGAATTTTTTTTGCTAAAGAAATATGGCATATTTGTTTTCTGCGATACTTCAGATACTTCAGGCTAGAATTATAATCTTGATATGGTTAAACAACATGTTATTTTTGGTTTTATTCCACATATGGTTAATTGTTATAACATATTTTAGCTTTTACTTTCTATTGAGATTCTATGGTTTTTATGGATAGCCAGAAACAAGGATATTTTCCAAGCGGATCAGAGGTTTCTTACTAGGTCTCTTAGGAGACTCATAATTTTCAAAATTGCTATATAGGTTTCTAGGAGCATGCTGTATTACAAGGACAAGTTCAGGAAGCTTCTCATGAGTTATCAGGTTCAGGATGATAGTAGGCATATTTCAGATTCTAGACAGTTTGGGTATAAGTACTTTATATTATTCCAGCATTGTATAAATAGCTTTAAGTTTTTTGAGTTATATTATTGTAATGATCAAAGACATATGTTGTAGTCTTAGTCTTTTATAGGAAATTCTGGTTTCTTTCCAGCTAGTTTTAGTTTATATATTGTGCCTTCAGGCTAATAGTATCTTTCCTTTTATATTAATACAAATTTACGATTTTCAATTAAAAAAAAAAACTAGCCGCATCGCATCCCACGAATCTTATTTTTGAAGGTCGCACCCGCATCCATGATTCCCCGCACCCGACACCTTGCTTTTTTTCAATGTGAGAAAAACAGCTTATTATTTTTTTCATGATATTTTCAATCAATATGAAAAAACAGCTTACTGCTTTTTCCATAATATTTGTACAAGCAAAACCAAAAAAAATTATCTTTCTTTTGCTTCTCCTTTCTCAATTACATCCTCTTCTTCCAACTTTCTTCTTCTCGTTTTAGACCACAAATCCAATCATCTTTCCCTTTGTCTTCTCTTCCTCAATTACACTTTTTCATCCAAGTTTCTTCTTCTCATTTTCGACCACAAATCCATTACAAATCCAAGTTTATTATTCTTCTATTCCTTTTGGCTTGTGAGTTGGCCTTGATGTGGACATAGAAGCAGCGAGTCATCTCACGAGTTTGAAAATTTGAAAATTTAGTTACCGACAAACGTTAGGGCCTTCCAATGTCAATGTGGGGAAGACAGCTTATTGTTTTTGGACGATATTTCCAAGTAGAACCAAAGAAAAGACAGCTTATTGTTTTTGGACGATATTTCCAAGTAGAACCAAAGAAAGATTCATCTTTCCCTTATCTTCTCCTTCTTCAATTACACTTTCTTCTTCCAACTTTCTTCTTCTCATTTCGAACCACAAATCCCGGTGAATTATTCTTCTATTATTTATTTATTCATTCGTATCGTATCGTCCATAATTGCAACTGGTAATGCCCTTGCAGTTCCATCCGAGAGCGTCTTCGTCCGATTACTCCCTCAGAGTGCGTTTGCGTCTGAGCGGTTTGTTTGTTTGGATTTAGGCAGATGGAATTATTTCAATGTATATTTTAATTTAATTTTAATACATTTAATAAAATTAAGTAGCGAAGGATTCGTTCAAAAATATTATGAAGGTGAGAGATTATTTAGTAGTTTTTGTTCTAAAAGTTCAAAGAGATACTATATAAAAATATAGATAAAATCAAATGGTATGGGTAATACTAGAAGCAAAAAAATATGGTTAGTTTTTCTAGGAAAGAGAAAAATATTAATGTCAAGTTTATTTATGAATTTGTTTAAACTATAGTTACTTTTTATAAAAGATGTCATAATATTTATTTCACTTTTGATAATGATTTGTAATTGTTATTTATATATTCTCCGGGAGCCACAATGTTGATTGAAATAATGGAGGAGACAATGTCAAAGATTTTCCATCTTGTAGAGCTTGGTATCTACTTGAGCTTTTGTTCTGAAAAACTAGTATGAAATCAACTTGTGGAATCATGAATTCAATGTTGCCAACCTTCCTTTGAAACCAATAATATGTGTCACCCATTAACATTAGATGGAAAGAGTATCTCATAGCACTAGATATGTGAAACCTCTATACATAGGATCATTTAAACCACACATTATTCTAATGATAAGTATCAAACACATAGGCAATTCAAGTTGAGGTTTCCTCATTATTTCTATAACTACTTAATTAAATAGATGCTAAAGCATCTCACCTTCTAGTTGTTTTATAAATTATGTACATAAATTCTATAAAGCATAGTGCATGAACTCCTTTTGATCTTTTGTCTATTCTTTTCCTCTCCTAGTTAGTCCCTCATTCCTTTTCTTGTTATAGACTTAGGTTTCTCCTCCCACCTTAGTATTTATTTTGCTACTTACTTTCAAAGTACCCTACATCCTATAACACCAATACCATTGTGTTAAACATTTGTAACATTGCTTTACTTAATACATGGGCCTTATATTCTATAGTATATTTTTTCAATTGCATCATCATCTATAACTATGTTTGTTTTCTCGTGTGAAGTGCATTTATTTGTTGTTGTTGCACAACTCTAAACTATAACTTTTAGATACCAAAATCTAATTATTGAAGTTATCCTCCACACAACAATATCTAGGGCCTTGTCATGTACATCAAATGGTATCAAAGTAGTCTCAATCATTAATTTCTTTTTTTATTAATCTTATTTATAGTCATCCTTGTCTACAATAGACCCTCAAATAAGTTACATCATTAACTACTCATTCATACACATTCATAGGACAAAACACAAGGTATCACACTAGGTTTCATGTTCAACTATCTAAAATCATGTACTATCTACAAATGAACATAAAAAATAATAAATCTATAGCATAATTAGAGGTAGAATTATACGATGTCAAGAATCTCATATGAGAGGACCTTGAAAAATAGGAGAATGTATTGTTTGTATAATTTTTATATCTTATTATCAATATGGGAACTTCATTCTCAACTTCCAACCCTACACCATTTTGCAGTCATGGTCCTCTTAAGGTGTAGAACAATATTGATACTCTAGTATTCTTAGGATGGATCAATATTGAAGAGTTAGATAATTGAATTCAATATTTTGAGGCCTACAATAGTTCTAATATATTTTTCAACTCTAACAAAATTGATTTCATATTTTTAAAGATGTTAAAATTAGTTGCCTATTGGTGGGAAACAACTAGCAATAAGTTTGTAGAAGAAGAAGACTCTATCATAACCTGGATAGAATTTTTCAATATAGTGCACAAGAGATTATACCCTTACAACATTATAAAGATCAATACATGTAATTCTAATTACTATGCTAGTATACAGACTAGTCTATCTAGTTATACACTAATGAATTCATTGAACTTATGAGATATATTTACATTGACAATCATGACAAGCATAAAGTCCTTAAATTTATCAATGGATTAGAAAATCATGCTTATTCATAGATGGAGTTCCTTTCGCTAAAATTCTTTGCATAAGGATTTTGCTTTGTGTTAAAAGTAGAGGAGAGATCATGATCCAAATAGAAGGTTCTAGTGTTCATCTCATGCATAACACTAGTGTGCCTACTCATCAATTTTTTAATTGCCTATAATATTAGTTTCTAAGATACCCATAACACAATAGCATAAGACAAGATAAAATATAAGGTGAACAACAATTATGCAACCACCATAAGATCCATAATGATTTATATTTTTAGGCATAACAAAAGATATTAATGGTTCCAGAAGTTAGTGGTTGTTCCTAGTTATTAAATGAAGAATGAGAAGCAAATAGCACATGACAAAGCATTATATCTCAATAGGGAAGCAATGCTCCAACATTAGATCCCTTTTCAAAAAGATAACATATTTTTTATATTTAATCCTAGGTAAAAGGTATGTCTCTTTATGACATTGCTAAATAGAGAGTAAAAAAAATCATAGCAAAAGAAATAGTCAATCCTTTGGGTTCTAAAAAATGACATAACCATAACCTTAATCTTTAAATTAGCTCCATCTAGGGAAAGATATTGAGGTTCAACACCAATGCATCCTCAAGTATGACATCAATTTAATACATGCCTCATTCATGTATGATGTAGTACCACTAGATATTTTGTGATGTCTTACTAGAAAGGCCTTACCTATTTTATTTCCGAACAACCTATCAAGTTTATCTACAATAATTGTCTATGTGAATTGCATGGGTGACATAGTAGATACTAGAGTGCCTAGGTTACTTTATTTTTGAAAAAGTAATATAATGAACTTATTTTTCACACTTCAAAGTTTTTTTTGTGATGATTCATCCTAACAACCATAGCACCAAAAATTCACCCTTGTATTATTAGTTATACATTGTTGTACATTATCTTAGAAAATGGAATCACTTCTCTAATAATATTCAAATACCTTTCAAGATCCCAGAGTAGTCTCTTCCACTACTTAGTGAAGCATAAGATCAACTTGATCCCTAGATCAACTCTTTCTAGCAACCCTCTATACCACCAATAATTATATGGGAATGATTATATCTAACACTATATACATGTGTTAATTTATTAGGATAAATGTTTTCCAAGTTCATTGTCATATGGTCATCCCATGTTGCTAGCACCAAATAATGATTGGATGTGATGTTTTTATAATGACTATAGGGTATTGAATAAAATGTTAGTGAATAACAAGTACCCGCCACCATGAATTAGTGATATGTTAGAACATATAGAGGAAGATCAATATTTCATCAAGATCAACCTTGAATTAGGTTATCATCGAGTATTAATCAACCCTATAAATATTTGAAATACAATTTTCAAGATTAGAGGGGGACTACATGAGTGGTTGACTATGACATTCAACTTGACCAACTATGTAGTAACATTCATGTGCATCATGAATGGTGTCATTTGACCACTCATAGTGTCTATCATTGTCTACTTGAATGGAATTTGCTAATTTAATAAAATATGAGAAGAATATTTATAGTATATGCACCAAGGTTTGGACACTATGTGAACTTAACATTTAAGCCAACCTAACAAAGTATACATTTGGTAGTATATAGATCTCATACTTGGGCTACATCAATAATTAATAGGAGATACATATATACCTAAAGATCTACATCATCTAAGAGTGACCAAACATAAGAACAAATAAAACTTATGATTTTTCTTAGCCTTTTTAACTTCAAATATAGACTCATAATAGGGTTTTCATGTATTTAATGGAATATTTACTAGGCCACACATGAAAATATGAATTTACACTAGAATTCATAACAATAATAGGCCTTTGATGAGCTAAAACAATATATTTATTCAACACTAATTCTAGTCATGCCAAACATCTTATCGTTATTAAAGCTAGAGATTGATGCATATGACCATACACTTGGATTAATTCTAAATAAAAAAATACATCCAATGGTATACCATTATTAAACTCTTGCTAATATGGATTGATGCTATTACAAATAAGATAAGGAGTTGTATCCATTGTTCAAGCTATGTAATATTTGTGATCCTATATCCTAGGTAAAAATATCAATGATCATTTTTCTCATAGGCCTTTATATTTTCTACATTCTCATGTCAAGCTAGAAAAAGACACATAAATTAGTTGAACTACCTATAGTTTCACCTTATAATAAAACATCACATGGAAAATCAGAATCAAGAAGTAGATTATCTAGTTCACTTATCACTATAAGCATTTTTTACTATTATTAATACCAATTAGAATCATTTCAATGACTAATAGGTGTCATACACTTCATATATTGACTTTATAAGCATTCACGTATTGTTGTATGGTATTTTAATACCTAATAACCAAATTTATAATGGATTTTTCTACCATTTTATGAAGGTATACATGTTATTTTATATACCATGTTAAATATTGATTTCAGAGGCACACTAATCAAAGATAACTAGGCACTTTAGTATCAATAACCTATTTTTGAAACTATAAACAAATTTTTATATATATTTTACATGTTCCAAAGAGTGGAGCTCTATGTTCATTCTTATATACCCTACAAATTTACTAAACCAATAAATAAGAAGCTATGACTTTACACACCATGGTCAGTTCCTAATAAATCTTAGAATTTCATTAGTATGAATCTTCTCTTAGGTTTGCCAACCATCAAGTGATAACATGATTGTATCTTCATGGTTATGAACATTCTCTATAAGATCGTTGTCATTGCACCATGCAAGAAAATGATAGATGTTATCAAGTTTACCCATGTACTGTCTTAGAAATCCTAGGTTCACTTTGGCATGCCTAGATTTATTGTATAAAATAGAGACTAAAATTTCATTAACAATTTTTGATATCATATCTCAAACTAACTAATCATTAATCTCAAGCATTCCATAGTCCTCAATCCATGTATAGATGAAAAACTAAATGTAATAAATTGAATGTAGTGTATATCCATTAGATGTATAATCACCACCCTTATACATTGTATAAGAGTATATCATATATTCAAGATTCCTAAAATAATACTTTGCACTATTCCCTAGATCATAGCCATTTTCATAAATGTTATGGATACCACCCTAATGTCACATTCGATGTCACCTTCTAGAAATCAACGATCACCATGACATCAACATAAAGTAGGAAAGTAGAAAAGACTATGAAATATTTATAGCAAGTGTAGAATATATCTAGACTTAGGTGTAGGATATTCTTTATGATCAACAATAAAAGTATAAGAAGTGTCATGACTAGTATAGGGATCTACAATAATTTTAGATTGGGGTGATGTTTTAATCTATCTAAAGAAGAAATGTATCTCTATACCACACCGAAAGATCAAATAACTCGTCAGCATCATGTAAGTGAGAATGCATTTGTTCTTGAATTATTTCCTTACATAGGGATACATCCAATTTTACATGTAGAACTTGGAAAATCATACCATCCTCACTTTTTGAAGCATATGGTTATACAACATCTAAGAAATTAGGCTCTCACATTAATCATAACTTGTTATCTCCAACTAGTTGATTGGTGTGACAAGAAAAGTACTTATCAAGGAACACGCAACCTATATAGGTTTAAGAAAGGTTAATTTTAGATTTTGCACCTACAAAACATGCCCTAGTTTGTATAGACTAGGGATCCATTTTCTAAAATTTTGATAGGCATTCTCTCATTTTTCTTAGGTTTGTATAAAGTTTTCAATCATCTCAAACTCAAGATTTTAGTTTAAAGTTTTTAAATATGTTTCTAATTTTTATTGTACCTTGAGCTTGTTGTGATGACTATTACCATGGTTTTTTGGAATATATTACAACATTTGGTACATGCTAATGTACAACATTGGGTACATATTTATATTAGGAAAGTGTCTTAGACTAGAATGAGAGTATTTTCTTTATGCAATGTAATAAATGCACAAGTGTGCAAAGTATTTTGGTAATGTAAATGTGTATAGTTATCCATGTGCACATGTGTCATATAATAGGAATATGAAGAGTCATAGAAAGAGTTAAGGCCAAGAAAGATCCATATGAAGAGTCACATTCCATTGTATATATGTGTATATGAGGGTGAGCAAGATGTAGAAAGATATAGAGTGATTGGTCATATACAATCATAATGGAGAGTGATGAAGTATGAAGTATTTGAGGACTTTATTCAATAAAGATCATATTTTCATGAGCATTTATTAGTGGCATTTATATGAGTTATTTCTGAAGTTATTTATGAGTGTTATATGCTTAATAGATTGCAATTATCATATATTTCATATTATAACTTTGTTTTAGATCTTGTGGTTACTTTATACTATGTATCTAGCTTCAAAAGCTAATAGTGGTACTAGAGCCACAATAAGGTTTTATCTTGCACAGTTTTTTAGTTGCAAAATATATTTCTACTAGTTAAGGAGAGACTAGTAAAGTTGAAGAAATTACCCCTAGAAAAGAAAACTAGTCAAGATAAGATTTCTCATTGTGTTGAAAGAAAACCAGTGAAAGTTGAAGATTTACCTATTCCAAGAGAAAAATTGGAACAGAAGGAGATTTAAATATCTTGAAGATAGACCTTTATATTGAAGAGATTAAGAGACCCTTAAAGGAGGTCCTATTGAAATTTTTGATAGAGATAAGAAGATTCTAGATTAATTTTTGGCTAGATTATTTCCATAGGGTTGAAGGAAAACTCTTGAAGACTAGGACTCAACATAGATTTGGTTCCACTAGTTTTGGGAATAACTAGTGAAGATTATTGATCTTAGAATTATGGAGATTTGAATATATTTGGTTATTATTTTCTAACTCTTTCTTACAAAAAAGTAGTCATTGAAGATTAAGGAGGTCCAAGAAAGAAAGCCCCATTGAATATTGAGGAGAACCAAGAAGGAAGTACTCATTGAAGATTGTAGACTACAGATTGAAGATTGAAGAGACCTAGAAAAGAGGTCACATTGAAGAAATTCTAGATTTGGAAGATTGAAGATTGAATATTAAAGTTTGAATACTAAATATATAGGAGGACTAAATAAGGTCCTATTGTAGAGTTGAGAAGAAACATATTTTGGAGATCCAAGAAAAGATATCTCATTATAGAATTTTCATAATTGGAAGATTGAAGAAATTAAGGTAAGGTTTCATTAAAGAATTGAATAAGAATATTTGAGTAGCTGCAAGATTAGAATACCCAAAATAAGAGGTCTCAAGAATATTTTTGAGAAGAAGAATAAGGTTAGAGAAAGCCTCATTGCAAAATTAGAAGACTCAAAAGAAGAGGCCTTAAGAAGTTTTTAGAAAAAAAGAAGAGGGCTAGAGAAATCCTCATTGTAAAATTGAATAAATGGCCATTGGAGGATATTTGAAAAAAACATCAGAATATTGCAAGCAGGACAAGCTCCTATTAAGAGGAATTTGGGATAACTATCACCATATGACAAAAATACTAAAAAGAAAAAAGGATTTGGCAAGAAGTTTTCCAAATTTTGAGAAGGTTTTGAATATCTCAAGAATCTAGATTCTTGAGGAAGAAGACAACGAATGAGATCATATTTGAAGTTAGAATTGGACAAGAAGCTTGAAGAAAGAAGAAGTACTGAAGAGGCCATAGATTTGAGATATTTGAAAATAGCCAAAAAGGGTTTGTAGGATGATTTGTAAAAGTTGCACAGATTGAGCACCATAGATAAGTACAAAAGTAGCAGCACAACATAGGGAGAAAGCACCCAATCATTATCTAGAAGAATAGCCATTGAAAGCACCCAAGAATTATCTAGAAGAATAGCCATTAGATAGGAAAGGAGCCACCACCAAAAGGAAAAAACTACTATGGAAGAACCACCAAAAATAAGCACCAAAGTGGAAGAGAAAGATCCACCATTGGAGAACTTGAAGCGCTACCTAAAAATTCAAAAACGTAAAATAGTGAAAGATGTTGTAAAGGTATTAAGGGAGACCAAAGTTCAAGTTCTTGCAATCACCAAGAAGGGAAACAAAAAGAAGTATTACATAATGTATTTTTCAATGTTGTACTAACTCATTACATGCACAGTCAAGTGTCCATAAGTAGAATATAACATAGTCAGGAAGACAGAGCATCAAAGAGCGTTAAAAATTCATTCATAAGGTTGGGGAATGATATACCTTAGCTTGTACCACTTGTCATAATAAAGGAGTCATCCAAGAGTTACATGTTACATTGGTAGTACTTGTGCCATTTGTCACAAAAGATAAGAAGAACTACACATCTTGAAGAAGCTACAAGTTACGTTAAAAAGACAAAATGTAGAACTTCAGTGACATTTGTCACTCATCTTGTAAGAGAAAATATTACCAAGGAAGGTGAAATATTTTTGAGCACCCATTTAGTGCATGAGATGAATTTACTTTAGCATTGTCTCATTAATTACAACAAGGAGTCCATTATGTTCAAGAAGAAGTGCCTTGACGAGATTGAAAGAAGTTGACCAAAGGAGTAAGAGCTCTCAATTTTCAAACAAGTCCAAGTACAACATTAAGGAGGGAGTGTCTGCAAAAATTAAAAGTAATATTTATTACTTTTGGAATTAAATTTTATAGATAGGAGTTATAAGGATTAATGGAAATATTATCTAGGGTTAAATTTGAAGGTATATTATTGGATAGATAAGTATTATTTAAACCTTAGAAATTAGAATATTACAATTTTGAAAGTTTTTACAAAATATTAAAGATTGATTTGGGATAAGCATTAATTTTGAAGTTTTGTAATTTGCACATTTGAATTTACAATACAAAATAAAATATTTGCAATTTGATAAGTTTGTAGAAATAAGGCATTCTACATCAAATTAGGAATACACAAAACTTGCAAATATTACTTTTAGAATTTTTAAATTTCTAAAGTTGGAGTTATAAGGAATCCAACATCAACATAGTTTATGAAATTTAGAATTGGAAATTATATTATTAAATTTGGGAGATAAAAGTAATTCAACATAGAAGTACTTGACAAAGAAAAATTGCATTACTATCTAATCCAAAAATTATTAGAGATATAAATTTGAAAATTTACAATATTTAAAAATTGCATTCAAATCATTGATTGATAAGAGGAAAGTAAAATTGCTATTTTTGAAGAATAGAAGTTGAAGAATTATATTGTCATTTTTCAATAATTATGGAGAATAAGGATTTCTACAAAATATAGAATTAAAAGAACTATATCGAAACTAGGAATATAAAAGGTTGTCAACAATTGAAAAAATATCCTTAGTCTATCATTAAAAGCTAAGGAGAGATAAAGAACTGAAAACTTGAGATTACTTCAAATAGTTATTTGATAAAGTAAATTAGGGAGTTAAAAGGTATACTATTTAAAAGAATCTATCAATATTATTCTCAATCCTAAAGAATCAAAAGGAATTATATTGATTAGTCATATTCTACAAGGCTTGAAGAATTAAAATTTAGAATTTGATCATATACTCAAATTCAACTTAGAAAGGAAAATATAAGGTTTACAAGTGACATTGGTCTATTAAAACTAAGAAGGAAGAATAATATCTACTTCAAAGAATATAGTGAATAATGATATGGTGAACATCATTAGAAAAGAAAGGGCAAGTGTCATAAAAATTGGAACCAATAATTTACTCACAAAGTCTAATAGAAACCTAGATCTTACTTCAAAATTGATTTATAGTGAATCCTTAGAAGAAGACTTCACAACTTTGGAATATTATCTTCATGCTAGAATCATTGAAGCAATTGATAATGGAAAGAATGATATTACAATGCCTCTAGATATTGCAAGAATATTATATATGACCTTACTTACCCTCCAATATTACAAAAAGGAGAATGTAAAGCAACAAGAATTAATTGGATTACTTAAATAGAAATAAAGAATAGATGAATCCTTCCTAGAAAAGATATTCCAATCATCATGTTGTATTAACTCAAAATCTTATCATGATTCTTTAATTAATTGTACAAAAGATTCTATACTAATGAAGAATTGCGATGATAAGGACAAAGGCAAAGAGAAGATTATCTTGTAGTAATCTGATGATAGAATAATAGGTCATGAAAGGACAAAGACTATCACTAGTGATGAAGAAAAAGAAGAAGTAGAGGAACCTAACAAATGAGGCATACAATGCAAAGTAAATTGAATATAGAAAAAAGACTAAATCAAAAGCTAAGGAAGACATCTATACAATAGAACCAGTTGTTAATCTATAGGAGGTAGATTTAAGACAAGAAGATGAAGATTCCATTGTATATATATGTATATAAGTGTAAGCAAGATATAGAAAGATATAGAGTGATTGGTCATATACAATCATAATGGAGAGTTATGAAGTGTGATGTATTTGAGGTCTTTATTTAATAGAGATCATATTTTCATGAGCATTTGTTAGTGATATTTATATGAATTATTTCTAAAGTTATTTATGATTTTTATATGCGTAATAGATTACCATTCTCATGTATTTCATATTGCAACTTTATTTTAGATCTTGTGGTTACTTTATCCTATGTATCTAGCTTCAAAATCTAAGATGGTTGTGATTGTAAACTTCTTAAATTAGATGCTCCCTAAAAATAGCTTTTCAAAAAGTATGAACTTGCATATGCTCTAAGGAGAATTAATACCCAAAATTGTTTGATTTCTACGAGTTGTCCAAGGTATCGCTACCAAGATCACCCCTATGAAATTATTAGAAAATGATTATAAATCTAGAAATTAAGTGTAAAAAAATGCTCTAAGGTTTGGCCATATAATAAGAAGTTAAAATCATGCGATCTTAAATATGCTAACAAATCAACATCTTGTGTGGATTCTAAAACCCTAGAACTCAAATGAAATTGAAAGATCATTTCCAAACTATTGAAAATCATTTTTGGGCCCTTGGAAATTAATTTTGGACATGTAAAAAAATCATTTTTGGGCTATATAAAATCAATTTTGTGCAAATAAAATCACGTCCAAACTATTGAAAGCTCATTTTCGAGCAATCAAAATTTAATTTTGGACTATTACATATCATTTTTGGGCAATAAAAATTATATTTTGGAATATTAGAGATAATTTTTAGGCAATAAAAATTCAATTCTTGACTATTAGAAATTATTTTCAAGCAATCAAAATCCAATTCTTGACTAAAAAAGTTGCTTCTTAGCTATTGAAAATCAATTTTGGACTCTTGGAAATTAATTTCAGGCAATTAAAAATCATTTTTGGGCATAAGAAATTGTTTTTGGGCTATTGAAAATCAATTATGGACTCTTGGAAATTAATTCTAGGCAATTAAAATTTGTTTTTAGGCATAAAAAAAATTGTTTTGGGGCTATTGAAAATCAATTTTGGACTCTTGAAAGTTAAATTTGGGCAATTAAAATTCATTTTTAGGCTATTGAAAATCAATTAAGGACTCTTGAAAATTAATTTTGAGCAATTAAAAATCATTTTTGGGCCATTTGGGCTTTTGGAAATTATTTATAGGCAAAGAATGTAGGTTGAATTCACTATCACATTTGTGGTACATGAAGCCTAGATATTTTTTCTTAAATTTGGCTAATTGTCTTAATGGCTTGAGGGGATGCATAAAATACCTATGCATAAATTTGGGCCCCTTGTGGAGGTGACGTTAGTTTCTTCACACCAAATCTTAATATCATGTAAAAGTAGTTCATGCATAAGGTCAAAATGCATGAAGCTAGGATGAATGAAATTGAATCTTCCTTGTCAATGACATAACAAAAAAAATTAGTAGTAAGGAAGAGCCTAGAATCATGCAAGCAAAATTTTTTAAGGACGAGATGCATAAAACTGCAATGCATAAAAGTGGGGATGCTTTAGCAGTGTAGAATTAAAGAAAAGCCTAGAATCATGCAATAAAAAGCATTCAAAGTCAATTGAACAAAGCTAGGATGAATTAAAAAAAAAAGTAAATACACAAAGCTAAAGTTTTTCTTAAGATGATATAAGCAGGGAATTTTAAAATCTTGGATTTTTGCAATGCCAAAAAACTCAAGGAAAATTTAAAATTAGAAAAGCACTTGCATGATCTTGGAAGCAAATGTACAAAGCCAAAGTTTACCTTGAGATGATGTAAGCATAGGACTTTATAATCTCATATTTTTGTAATGAAAAAAATCTTGAAGAAATATTAAAAATAAAAGGCACTTTGCACAAAGCCAAAAATTCATCAATAAAGAATGTGCAAGTCGGGAATAAAATCTAAAGAAAATAAATTGCACCAACCATTGAAGAATTTACTCTAGTAGTAAATTTAGCACCTGACTATTGAAAGTTAAACTTGGAAATTGAAATTTTTACCAAGCACTTAGAAATTGAACCCCAATAATTAAAAGCTACCTTGATTAATTCCCTAAAAATGAATGATTCTATAATGCTAGAAAAGCAAGATCAAAAGCCCAAAAAATAATATGATGTATCTATGCAATGCTAGAAACTTAAGGGGATTTTTTTTTTTAATTTAGAAATATATAAATTAATAATAATATTAAAGTTCTAACCTTTATTTTTCTATTTTACAGAATATTTTCTAGTGGCTACATTAAATATAATAGACATAATAGCAAATGCAAAATTTTAATGTAGACTGGGCAATTACAATTGTGCAAGATGGAAGATATGAGAAATCAATTGTCAACCCATATTTTGTAAAGTAATGGAGTATTAATGAGGCTTGGTCATTCTAGAGTTCTTGATTGTCATGCAAATTTAAATTTAATGAAATGTGACCACAATATGGTTAAAACAAATCTCAAATGGTTAGAAAGCAACTCCACAAAGCACTACTTAGAAAAGGAATAGCAATTAATTGTAAATGTAACTCTATATGAAGGCCAAAAATGTATAAATAGTGGCTTACTAGTCTATTACAGAGGTTGAAAATCATTTGTTAGTTGGCTTCTTTAGTTATTTCTTTGCATTTTCTACTTGTAGTTGAATGGAATTTTTGAACCAAGCTTCTATTGTTTTGAGCTATGTTCTTGTAATTCATTGAAGTGGATAAATTTGAATTCATATACTCAATGCATATCTTTATAATATAAGGATTTTGAAATTTGATGTGTTCAATCGACACATGTTGGTGGTGGTTGTACTTAGCTTGTTTCACAATCTATTGCTCCTTTCAAGATTGTACCATCTCAGATCTTAGGCTATGTGATTACTGGTTGCATCAAGATTGGTTTAAATTAGATTTGTTGTTTTACTAGATCAAAATAATATTTTAGGGTAGTATGAGATTGTTTATTTTTAATTATTTTCTTTTACCCTTAAACCTTTGATTTTTCTTTGGATCCTATTTAAGTTAGGAGTAAATTAATTTTTATTTGAAGCATTGAAACCAATTTCTTGTAGTGTATTTTAAAATTTTATACAACTTCAATAATCATTGTTGTTATATATGTGATAATAATTTTAAATGCAGTGAATGATATTGATTAGGCAATCATAGTTTGTAGAGCTTAAAATTTATATTTCTTTACCCATTTTAATTCCACTCAACTCACATTTATTTAAATATCAATGTAGTGGAATTATTTTTAGATAGTTAAGTGTTTGGTTTTAAAGCATTATGTCCAGGAAATTTTCCTTTTAGTCATAACCAATAAAGACCCCTTGAAGGAATAATTATCAATGACCTCTGAGTCTATTTACACTAACCAAGACTTGGCATACCAAAACCTTGGGGGAAATAAATTTCTCTTTCAAGAGGGCACTTATTTATGTTCCAAGTATGTTTGCTTACCCTTGATGATGTGTCATTTGCACACAACAATTTTCTTCAAAGGCTAAGTCATATATAATTGACCAAGCATCTATTTCCATAGTTGGAGGTTGATGTAATAGGGACCATTTATTACAAATAGGAAAGACTAGTTTAAGTAAAGTAGGGATCACTCAAAGTCCCAAGGAAGATGATGCTAGAGTTTATCTATCTTGTAGACCTTAGCACTTAGGATCTTCACTAGATATACAAGCACCAATCCAACTTGTGGTATTATAACTTCTATGGTGCTAGTACTTATTTTATGCTAATCACTTATGTTTCAATTCAACATAAAAAATATAGAGGATCTTGTAAAACTAGATACATAACACCTCTCTAAGTACCCATTTTTTATTAGTAGAAATTTGAACCATCTCACCTTCAATTGTTTCAAAAGTGATGTACATACCCTATATAAATCATAGTGTAAGACGTTTTAGACCATATTTTGTTCTTTCTCTCTCCTAATTTATCTCTTGTTTTCTTATATACATATATACATACATACATATAATAGACTATTTTTATTGCCTTAGTATTTATTTTGTGACTTCTTTCATACCCTTGTAACAAATACCTTACATTGTCAGTACCCCTTATATTAATCATTTATAGCATTGCTTTAAATTCTATAGTATATTTCTATGTTTGTAACATCGTCTATGAATATGTTTTCTTCCTTATATGAGATCCATTTATTTGTCATTGTTCCATAACTTTGATCTATATCATTCAACACAAGCTAGTTTTGTGAGTTGTACTCTACACCATCACATCCTTCCCAATAGTATATATCAAACATATTTCTATATCCTCAAAAAATAAGGATTTTTGTCCTATATAGTTTGAATTTATGAAGTATTTTGTTTTATTTGTCAATTCAAAAAAGCTTTGGAATTTTATTTCTTTAAGTTTTTAATATACATGGAATAACTTGTAAATTAGTAAAACTTATATAGTATAAATATTGGATATATTTTTGTTATCTAATACATTATTGCAAATAGAATACCATATCTTCAAATATTTTATTATGAGTGAGATTTAATCATAAACATATTCACTTGAGATGTGATTTATTCAATAATAATCATCAAAAGCCATTTTTATTTTACTCTATGTGGTTCCAAATCCTAATTTTCTCTACATGGTTATGTCATGAAATGATGAAGCAAGGTTTGAGGGATTATGTATATGACCTCTACCATTGTGATATATGTGTGTCACATGTACTCTATATTGATATTTTATACTTCATGTGATATCATATCCACAATATTATCATATTTTCTACTTATGTCAATCAATATTGATACATATTTCATATTTTAAAAGGTAATATTTTTAAACTATGATATTACCTCACTTATGTATCCATCCTCGACTGATGATATACTTTACACCCTTTTCTTTATAGGTATTTAAAACATAGTATATTTCTCTTTGTTGTAAAGGTTTGGGTAAGTAATATAGACTTAGAAGTAGAATTAGGTTTCCTCAAATTTATGTTCCAATGGATTAAGGAGTAAAACCACCCACCATTAATGACCTTTGTATTGCATGCTTTTTATTTTTCATGATCAAGATGTAGTGGCTTCCAAGAATATTCCTGGAGCTAGTGTAAAACACCATTAACATGGTTGTTATACAAGTCAATCCTCTATTTAATTTTCAAAAGAAAAAGGATATTGGCTAGAAATTTTAAATTATTATTTACAATAGGAATTATAGTCAAAGACGTAAAGGTTTTCATTGCATTCCTAACTTCCACTTAAAAACCTAGCAATAACTTAGCAATGGTAGTGGAAATACATGAATTTGTATTACATTATATTCAAGGCCTAAACTAGTCAATTTTCTCTTCGATGCAGCTTTAAAATGCTATCAATATTTAAGGGACAATGGATTTATCATCTAGTCTTAGTTTTTTATATTAGTAAATTCTTTCAAGTTATTAATGGAATAATCTATGAAATTAAAACTATTTCTTCCACAAAGAAAAATACCATTTATGACATCAATAAAGTCTAAAAACCCACTCTATTGGCAATCAATGTAAATTTACTATGATCAATTAATGGTCTACATACATCCATTAAATATGAAAGCAACTGGGAAAATTACTTTGAATTTCTTGGTCTTATTCAACGCATCTCTTAGGTTTCTCATCACCATTCAAAAATATGGGATAGGAAGAGATGATGAAAGAATGCTTGGGTGGAATTTTCTATGTTTAATCCATTATGAAGGTCATTTTTAGTGGTTCCATTCTAACATTACCACCTAAATTCAGGCCTCAAATTTTTAAGCCATGGTCATGTAGGAAGTCTATGATCATAATTTTATGAATAGAATCTCTACTAATATTAGTGCCATCCATGAAGCAACCTAATAAATTTATCCCCAAAATATTATAAGAAATAATGATTTTGATCTCTCTCCTAATTTTGATCCAAATATTTTGGTTTACATGGATTACAATCTTTTTTCTCAAGTATTATAATATTTTCAAAATATGGTTAGTGTTGGATATTTCATAGGTAGTTTAGCTCCCTCAATATCTCATATATAGCCTTGGATCCAAGAGGCATAGGAGTCACTAGGCCTTCAAGTTGTTGAAGTTAGGAGTCTATCCAAGGTTTTTATTCCTTTTCCCTAGGGTTAGTGGAGTAGGCCATAGTTATTTGTGAACTAATAACATGAATTTATTCTAGCTTTATTTTAGCCATGTCTAGTTATGACCCAAAATTTATAGTTGATGGTGAAATGAGATTTTTTTGCCCAATGCGGGTCAAATTTCTAGGTTCACCCATGCATTTCAAGGACCTTACCCCTTAAATTTATAAGAAAATTAGAGAATTTATTTATTTTGAAGCTCCTTGCTAGTTCCATATATGGTCATTTCTTAAGTATTTTGTGTACATTTTACTTTTTAAAGACCTAAATAATTTGGTGGACGTTAGTTTTGATGGTAAAATTTATCATCAGGTTGTTTGATATGTTAATCTTTGAATTTCTACTTTTAATGTTGAAGTATGAAGTAGTAGGACAAATAATACCCTTTTCTAAATCAACCACAAGTGAGTCTTGTGGTGCACAACAATTAAATAATTTTTAAATTGAATATATGAATACTTGGATGTGAGTATTCACAAGAAAACAAAATACTAAGCTAGCTTCTTTGGCCATTAATTTTTTCTATTTAACTTCAATCCCTACAACTTCTTTAGTTTCTCAATATAATAAAATAATTACCAAGCCTCAAGTAGCTATTTCCTTGGATCCATCATAACCTTCTAGATCCTAGTCCCAACAAGCCTTTAAAAAAAACTTAAAACTTTATTCTTGTGAATGTGTAATGGTGTACTAGTCTTGAGTCATTGATCCACTCGAGCTTGCTCATCAGTAACCATAGAAAAAAAATAATAACCTTAGTTTTAGTAGGGGAATATGTAAATTTATCCAATGGTAGTGCTCTTGCCTCACTTAACAGGGTAATGATGAAGCAAAATATGTAGACAATGAAGGAGAGGATATGAATATAGCTCCTAACCTCTTGAATAATTTTAATGAACCAAATAAGTTATCTCTTATTGAATGTTAGGGCTTTGTATGACTCAAATAAAAAATAAACTATTAAATTTTTTTATATAAATGAAAAACTATTTTACTTATTTTTTATAAGTAAAATTTGTAAATACTATAGTGTACAAAAAAACCACACTAGATGTCATGATGGTGTCACCATGGTGATGCATCCCTTTATTACAAAGATAATGGTCAATAAAGGGTCTAAAACCTACCATAAAAAAAATTAGGTTTAGATTTGTGTTGATAACTTATTATTGGAAGTCCTCAATGTTTATGCTCCCAATTATGATGATGAGAGGTTCAAGCTATAGGAATAGATTTTTTTAAATATCTAAAATAGCCAATGGATAGTTTATGGGATTTTTAACATGGTGGATATCCAAGAAGATAAAGTGATTCATGTATCAATGATACTAAAAAATACGGGACTTTGATATTGGGTGCTCTTCCAAAATATATTCAATTTAATTGACCTAAATAAATTCAAAATGTAAGAATTCCAAGGAATATGGTATATCTATTCTAATCATAGGGTGGATGATACACACATCCTCAAGCTATCAGATAGATCATGCTCTCTTAAAACTCTTTCTTCTTTTAAAGAAAAGGTAATTATTGAACAATTCAAGCAAATTTTATAACAAATAGTATTAAATATTAGAAAAGTTATCATATGAAATATCATGAGGTGAAGAGTTAGAGGAGCTATCATATAAAAGAATCATCTAAGGTTGAGAGTTAGAGGAGCAACTATTTAAAGGCCCCACCTGAGGGTACAATAGAAGGGAGTGTCATATGGGAGATTACAACAAGTTTACTATCTAGGAAAATATTGCCATCTACAACCTAAACAATGTTGAATGGAGAGAGTGTCATTGGCAAAACTATAGTCTATAAGTATTTTCAAGAAGGTGTTATTGGTAGCACTAGGAGTGTGATGTATCAAAAGGTGTTAGAGAAACTATTAGAATATATATATATATATACAAGCAAAGGAAACTAATTTCCAAGATGCACAAGAAATTGACTATTCTTGAGAATTCAATAACCAAAGTAGTAGAGGATAAATCCATCGGATTGTGTGTCAAAAATGCAAATGAGGTATAGTTATAGAGAACACTCACAAGGATGTGAGAGGGACTATGGTTTAGATATGGTACAAATAAATGCATTTCAATTATAACAAAATGCAAGAGCTAGAATTCCTAAAGATAAAGAAAGGGATGCTAGACATCAAGAAAAGGAGAAGGTACCTTTAAGGATATAATTTGGTACACTCAACTAGAGAATACTACTGAACATGGTGGGAGAAGCCCCAAAAGAAGCATTTATTATGGATGAAGTTGCAAGAGGTAGGAGTTAACATCATTTTGCAAGTGCTAAAATTTGACAAAGAGTTCTTCAATGATTATCTACTACAACTTTTGGGTGATTATTTTTTATTGATGTCTTTTCAAAAGGAAAATTTAGAAGGATATTTGACCTACCTAATCAATAATTACCAATGGTGAAATATTTAATGTATTTCAACCAATTTAGACAATTAATCCAAAAAGTGATGAAACTTACCCTAAATGAATACAAAAATTCATATCTCATGAGACCCGAGGAATTAAGCAACAATAATTAAATAATGAAGAGCTACATTGTATCATGAATATCATAATGATGATATTGTCTAGTGAGTAGAGGGATTCATAGTTACCCATATGGCTTATACCATATATGAAAGGTATAGTAGATAGTGAATCCTATAATTGGGCATCCTATGTATCATACTGCATTATGAATTCCTTGATGCAAAGTATAAATAATTTATCAATGTCATTTTATGCCATTGGTTTTCTATTGAATGCTACAACAGAAACAAAAATATAGATTCTAAGATTAGATCCTCCTAAATAATTACCAGGGTTGGTATCGATAATTTTAAGGTGGTTGAATGCAAATTCTTAGATAAAGAAAGGCACTCTGAAAAAACATCTATAACAAAGAAGATATTAAGGATAGATCTACTAGATGATATGCCTATTGAATATTTGTAGGAGGATAAACCTCCATTAATTCTAGAGCTAGCCCAAAAGCAGAGGAAATGTAGTAGGTTAGTTTTGAAAGAACAACCTCAATATCCATAATAGGCCACAATGGAAGCAGGCAGTAGAATGAAATAGTATATGGAATAAAGACAACAAGGATAAATACAAAAACAACCAAAGATGGAGGCTCAATAGGAGTTGGAGTATTCAAAGATTATTCCCATGGAAAATAAATTTTGAGAAACTATGGATGTAATGAAAACTATACAAGTTTAAGTAATAAGATTTCTTTTAGAGACTCCAAAACTTGATCCATGTGTATCATTGCCTATGTAGGTATATCCACACTTTGATATCATTTTCTTAGTGGAGGAAGTATGAGCAAGGAAACAAGTGACACCAACGAACAAACTAAAATAGCTAGTTTATAAACCAAATAAAGGAAAGGAGACAACAAAATAAGATGTAATACCTATACTAGTATAGTGGATATTAGACTCAAAATATAGTGAGCACTTAAGGAGATGCAATTTTTTTGGAGGAAACAACTAAAAAAGAAGACAATTGGATGATATGACAAAAAATCCAATAATGGAAGGTAAAGTGGCAAAGAAAACCATTAATATATTAGAGAAAGGAGAAGAGAATGTGGTGGATTTTACAATAAATAATAACATGGATGATGATCTAAGTGAGCCTGTTTTGATAAATGTGTTGAATTTTAGGCAATTGCCTAAATAGGGAGGGAACATTGATGCACAAGTAAGTGCTTGTTAATAGAAGATATCTAGAGTCATTGACAAATTGAAATTGGAACTTGAGATTAGTTACATGGCCTAGTGGAGAAAGTGGTAGCTAATGACAAAAATAAGCTAACTATATTAGTGAATCGGATCCATGATGAGGAACATATGATAAAACTTACCAAAATTCATCAAGTGTAGACTTGGGAGTTGGAGACTGGCTATGTCAAAAATATGGTTGGGGTATAAGAACTACCAAAATAAAACCAAATACTATATAGAATATTGACCAATATCTTCATAATTGAAATTCATAGTGTACATTACCCATCGAAGGAAACATATACGTAGTATGTAGAATTGGCACCGAAGTTATTCTCAACCTATGCTAAGCTCATTTTTTTGGTATACTTGGTGTGATGATTAGCTATAGGTATTAAAATGATTCATAATATAGATGAATATAAAGCTAACCTACTACAAATAATAGAAGCTAAATTTTGGCAGGCAAGTGAAAAAGCCAAAGTAAAACTAGTCGAGCTAAAATAAGAACTTGAGAAAATGGATGAGAAGAGAAAGGAGGTTGGGGAGAAGAATAAGGAGGTCAATGAATAGGCCAAAATTATTTAAGAATATAAAAAAAATTATAGAACAACTAATATTTGAGTGCTTAATTAGAGAACAACTATGGGAAGCTAAGACAAAGAGCTAGAGCACAAAGACCAATTGATTGCAAAATGAGATGAACAAATTATAGCAATGATGTACGAGATTGAAAATGACCACTTTATAAATAGGAAGGAGTAACTCTTAATAAAATTTGTAGAATTGAAATAAAAATATAATTTTTTTGATCTAAAATGGTCCAAGCAATTCAATTATGCCAAGAGACTCAAAAACATGAAGGAGACACTAAAGTTATAGATTTCTAAACCAGGAGGAGTTCCTATTCCACAACCTTAATAGCTAAGTTCAACTCCATCAAAGCAAAGAAGAAATCCAATGACGACATTGATTAATTTAAGATGTAAGTACTATTTCTAAGTTGAAACCAAAGTAAGAGTGTTTGGAAAAATGTCTAAGTGTTTAAGCACTAAGATGGTCTAAAGAAAATAAAATGAAATGTAATAAAATGAAATTCCAATTATATGTAATGCAAAAAAATGTAATGTAAATGTCATAGCCATCATAATGGAGTTCCAAATATATGATATATTATAAAATGACATTATGTCCTAAGTACATAGAAATAGAGGAAGTTAGTTATTACAAGATGTCCTAGAAACCATTGATAACAATGGCTAGAATACACTGTAAATAGATGCCTCTTCATTGTTTTGATATCAATCCATATGTGTAGATACATATGTGTGATACCTTAGTCTAGAGTACATAGACATATATAAAAAGAGCTATTTTGGTAGATCAATCAATGCAAGTATGATGCTTCAATTGTGTTGATGTTTATGTGACTAGATTACTAGACTTGTGTTGTCAAGATAGTTATTGTAGGTTAGAAGACAAAGGATTGGATTAGTTATAAGTTATAGTTAGAAGTGCAGATGTTAGATGATATTGACAAATATTTTTGTGGAGAAATATTGTCTTTTTGAGTAAGTTAGTGTTTGGGAGAGTTGTCATCTAGATTCTTGTTGTCATGTCATCACGTGGGTGTCATCTTATTGATACTAACTACCAGTGTCTTCTAAAGGATGTCATATAGCCAGTACCATCTAGTGTATGTTGCCTAGTTAATATCATCTAGATTATAATCATATTAATTAAATGTTAAAATATAATCTACCATCATGTGTACATTGTTGTTTGAGATGATGATGTGTCCTAAATTTTATAACTACATAGATATTGGCTCTTAAAATATATATCTATCTTGTTATTCAAAAACTTCATTGTTGTGCTACAAATAAAAATGTGAGTGATAAATCAACACATTAAAATTTTGAATAACATAAATGTTCTCCCATTTGTTAGATATGAAATTGATAAGCAAATGAAAAGATGAACTATAACAACAATGGCATAATTATTTCACAATTAGAAAATATGGAGGGCAATGATACTAATGGAATGCATAAGGACTTTGAAGAACATGTGCTTATACTGAGAGGGGGGTGAACAATATAAGATAAAAAATTTTACTTTTCAATCCATATGATAACATCAACAATATTAAAGCAACAATCATTACACAAAGCATCACACACATGAGAGACATGATTTAACGTGGTTCACCCAATGTGGGCTACTCCACGGAGAAAATATTTCACTAAAATTTTCTCAACAAATATCTTGGGAATCCTTTCCCTTTTACAATGTTTATGGATCTCTGTCCAAAGGAGACACCAATCCCCTAATCAAGTTTGTGGATCTCTATCCACAGGAGAACTCCTTCTCCTCTACTCTAGTTGGTGATCCTCTAGAAGACTACTGCCTCCACTGCTCTAGGTTGTGGATCTCTCTCCACTGAAGACCTCTATCCTCTCTGCCCTGGCTAATGGATCTCTATCCACTGGAGACTACTGTCCTCTACTCTATCACCTCCAAAGTATCTACTCAATCTCTATCTCAAATCTGCACTAAACACAGTCCTTCGATCTAGCACAAATCTGCTCAATATCTATCTCTGATCTGCACTAAACATAGTCCTTCGGTCTAGCACAAATCTGCTCAATATCTATCTCTGGTCTGGCACAAACCTATCCTCAAATCTACACCAAAATCTGTCCTCAAATCTATCCTCAAGCCTTAACACAAATATTGACTCAATCACAATTCAACATTTTTCATAAGTGTTTTTAAATACTTACCTCAAATTTATCCACATGTCCTCTCTATAACTTGCTCTAACTGCTTTCAAGTCTTCACCTAGACTTGTCACAAATCTGCATTGTAAGATTCCACAAAATCTCACACTAATCTATCCACAAGTCTTCACCAATACTTACCTCAAATCTACTCAACAAGTTCTCATTAGAACTTGTATTCTCTGCTATTATTGTAAGCTTCCACAAAAGCTTACACTAATCTATCCATAAGTCTTCACCAAGACTTACCTCAAATCAATCTCAAAACTTGCATATAAAACTCAACTCAATCTTTCACAGAAAACCTCTTTCAAATCAATTTAGAATATAGAACAATTTGTTTCACAGAACTTGAACTATCACTCCAACACTTCCAATCAACTAAGCTCAATCAACTCCACTCAACCAATCACTCAATGAAAGCTTAGTCAACAAACCTCACATAACAATGATACTCATGATATTTCACAAACCCTAGTTCAAGATAGTTCTCAACTTCACATAACAATGATACTCAATATTTCCAACAATGCTTATCAAACAAGGTTTCTAGTATCAACTTTCATTCCAGAAAATCCACATCAATCAACATTGGATTTCTCAAAACCAAACTCAACAATGCTTATCAAACAATCCTTTTCACTCCAACTTAGCATTCACAACATCCAACAATATTTCACTCACAAGGAAGATATGCCCATACCTTTTTTTTGAAGAAGATTTGATTCTCAAAACCTATCTCAATCACACTCACTCTTTTTGCCAATCTCAAAGGTTAGATAGAAAAAAATTGTCCTTAATATTTTCTTTCAAAAATATTTCACCAAGTCAAAATATCAAAAATCAACTATGCCTTATTTCTCCTTTCAAATCAATTTTTATAATATAACTTTATTTCAACAAATAACATCTAACACCCTTGGCACACCTTATTACTCCTTTTAACCACTTAAAAATCAAACACACAAATTAAAACTTTGCATACCCTTTTATCTCCCTTTTATAACTCATAAACCCTTTTAACTATGCAAATTTTAATTATCAAGACCTTAGGAAATTAAAAAATAATTTCCACCCTTTTCAATTTTTGGATGCAATGAAAAACCTTAGCATATGGTGCATACCTTGTAAATTTGCCCAAAAGGACTTCGACAGGATTCGAACCATCGATCCCTTTCTCCCAAAGTGCCTCCACATAGTGCAAGCCCACCAAGTGGGCTACGTGCCTCCATGAGATAAATGAGGCTCACGCCTCCCTCTTAAAGCTCGTCCATCGATGCAAAAGATAAATCATATCTCTGCCTTCCAAAACCACTATCGCATGGATTCAAACCCATGACCTATCACCTACGAGCGACTTACCATTGCCCTCACTGCCAATTGCACTACTACCACTTCTGTGATTTACTCGATGCTCCTCTCTACCTTTGTTCCTTGTTCTGCCTTCTCAAAGGGTTTAAAATGCACATGTGAATTCCCCTTAGTCCTTGGCGCACGATTTATTTGTCATTCAAATAGCTCACATGGATACCTTCCCAAGGTGGAACTTACCACCTTATATATGCTTTATTAATTTTTAAAGCATGTCGGCCCTTTTACTTATCTCGAATTTGATTTAAATTTGAATTTTGAATTATGGTACTTTTAAATTAATTTAAATTTAAATTTTACCTTAGGATAAAATATTTAAATTTAAATAATTTAAACTTAGGGCTTTATAAACCTTTACATGGGTCTTTTGGAGAAATAATAATTTTATCACTCCATGACCTTTGTTTCTCTTCACACCAAACTATAACCAAAAAATATTATAATATTATATATTATAATATTATTATTTTTATCAACCTGCTTCTTTGCCTTGCTAGAAAAACCATTGGAGGACATTAATAACACCAAAATTTGGACATCAACCTTTTGACATAAATGCATGGATGACATTGAAACTTGGTCATCATCCTCATGATATTAATGACGACAAACCTTGCTTTCTTCTTGACATCAATGACAACAAACCTTGCTCATATTTCCAACAATATCCCCCTTTGTCATTGATGGCAACCCATTTTTATTTTACCATTTCCTTTACCTTTTTCTGTTCTTCTCCCCTTGAGAAACTGCTCCCCTTGACTGAATGCTCTCCCCCTAACTCAAATCTCTCCCCCTTTGACATCAATGGAAAAGGGTCACCTTTGGGGCTCGGGGCTAAGAATGAGACTCTTAGCTTAGCCCCTCCCCCACCTCCTCTTGAGGTGGTTAATTCTGGGGTGGGAGTAGAACTACTCCCAAATTTTCTTGAAGGTACTCAAAAGTCTCTTTTAGAAGTGGCTTAGTGAAAATATCTACAATCTGCTCCTTTGTAGTAACATATTCCAACCTGACCTGTTTATCCATCACTTGCTCTCTCAAAAAATGATACTTAATCGAAATGTGCTTTGTCCTGGAGTGCATCACTGGATTCTTTGAGATATTTATAGCACTTGTATTATCACACAATATGGGAATAGGATGATCATGTTTTATCTTGAAATCCTCTAGAGTTTGCTTCATCCATAATACCTGTGTACAACTGGAAACTACTGCAATATACTCTGCCTCTACTATAGATAAGGATATTGATGCCTGTTTCTTACTTAGCCAAGAGACCAAACAATCTCCAGAAAATAATGCTCCTCCACTTGTACTTTTTCTGTCATCAATGTTGCTAGCCCAATCTGCATCTGTATAAGCTGTGAGAGTGAAACTATCACTTTTGGGATACCAGAGCCCAAAGTCCATAGTCCCTTTTAGATACCTGAGAATCCTTTTTACTATTGCTACATGTGTTTCCTTGGGTGTTGCCTGAAACCTTGCCACTAGTCCCACTACCTGCATGATATCTAGTCTTGTAGTTATGACATACAGTAAGTTACCAATCATAGATCTGTATAATTTTTTATTTACCTCTAGAGATTCATCATCTTTACTTAACTTACATCCTGTAACCATGGGAGTACTTACTAGCTTGCAATCTTCTAACTTAAATTTCTTTAGCATCTCTTTTATATACTTGGTTTGTGAAAGAAATACTCCTTTCTCTGATTATGAAATCTGAAGTCCAAGAAAGAAGGACAACTCACCAAGCATAGACATCTCAAATTCATTCTGCATGCTCTTTGCAAATTTTTGACACATCTTATCATTGTTTCCTCCAAAAATGATGTCATCCACATAAACAACCACAATGAGTAGATCATTCCCTTCATTTTTGATGTATAAGTTACTATCCACTATCCCTTTCCTAAAACCCTATTCTTGTAGGTACTTATCCAATCTTGAATACCAAGCTCTAGGAGCTTGCTTTAGTCCATAAAGTGCTTTCTTCAATCTGCATACATAGTCTGATTTATCAGTCAAGTTGAAACCTTCTGGCTACTCAATGTAAACCTCTTCTTCTAAAACACCATTTAGAAAGGTTGATTTAACATCCATCTGATATACTTTGAAGTTTTTGAAACTTGAAAAGGCTAAGAACATTCTTATAGCTTCAAGTCATGCAACTAGAGCAAATGTCTCATCAAAGTCAATTCCCTCTACCTGTGCATAACCTTTGCACACTAACCTTGCTTTATTTCTGACTACCTGACCATCTTCATTTAACTTGTTTCTGAATACCCATTTAGTGCCAATCACATTTTTATATTTTGGTCATGGAACAAGTTCCCAAGTCTTAATTTTCTCTATCTGATCTAATTCCTCATCCATTGCCTTAATCCAAAACTTATCTTCACTTGCCTCATTGAAGTCTTTTGGCTCAATTTTAGATAATAAAGAAAAATTTGCTTGTTGAGTTGATGTTATTACCCTTCTCCTTGTCTATCTCTCATCTGGATTCCCAATGATTAGCTCTCTTGGATGATGTTTTTGTACATACCTGGATGGAGTCTTAGGAAGAAGTCTTTGTGTTTCTTCCTCTTCTTCTTTTGATTCCTCATGAAACTCTTCTTGACAACTTCCATCTTCCTGATACACAATTTCTTGAATTAGTTCTCTTAATCCTATCTTCTCATCAATTGTTACATTTATACTTTCTACAATAGTGTGTGTCCTTTTATTGTAGCATCTATAGGCTTTGCTCTTAGTAGAATAACCAAGAAAAATACCCTCATCACATCTTGGGTCAAACTTGCCCAAGTTTTTCTCTTCCCATCTTATGTAACACTTGCTTCCAAAAACTTTGAAGTGTTTCATAGTGGTTGGTCTTCCCTTCCAAAGCTCATATGGAGTCTTGTGATGGTTTACTCTTATTTGAGCTCTATTGATGATATAAATTGTTGTGTTGACTGCATCCCTCCAAAATCCATCTGAAATCTTGGATTCATTTAACATAGCTCTAGCCATATTCTCAATAGTCCTATTCTTCCTCTCAACTACTCCATTTTGTTGAGGAGTTCTTGCAGTTGAGTATTCTCTCTTGATTCCATGTTGTTCATAGAAATATACAAATTCATTTGAGGTAAACTCTCCTCCTCTGTATGATCTCAAACACTTAATCCTCTTACCTATTTCATTTTCAACTCGTTCTTTAAATACCTTGAATTTATCAAATGCTTCTGACTTATCTTTCAGGAAGGCTACCCAAATCATTATGGAGTAATCATCTATAAACAATATGAAGTAACTTTCACCTTGAATACTCTGTGTTCTGGTAGGACCACATAGATCAGTATGTATTAGTTTCAATGGCTTGGATGACATATATCCCTTTGATTTGAAACTTGTTCTAGTTTGCTTTCCATGTTGACAAGGTGCACAAATTATGTTTTATGGCCTTTTTAGCTTGGGTAAATCTCTGACAACCTATTTATTGCTTATGTTGACTATGTTGTCAAAATTCAAATGACCCATTCTTCTATGCCACAACCAACTCTCATCTTCTTGTGATAGAAAACACTTTTCTCCTTTAATCTCACTAAGCATATAGAGGTTGTTTGGAGTTCTACTTGCATTTGCAATGACTTTTCTAGTTTCTGACTTTCTTATCTCACATCTATCTGGGTGAAATGTAACCATATGACCTTGATCACAAAGTTGGCTTACACTTAGCAGATTGTGTCTTAACCCTTTGACATATAGTACATTTTCTGTTCTTGTTTTCCCATTATCTAAACTCAAAGTTCCTTTTCCACAAATTTTTGTTGATCCATTATCACCAAAACTTACTGATCCTCTATTAGTTTCTTTGAGTACAAGAAATTTGTCTTTGTCTCCTATCATGTGTCTAGAGCAACCACTATCAAGAAACCATTGTTCTTCTTTATCCTGAGCATGAAGAGCTATTTGAACTAACATTGATCTAGCTTTTTCATCCCCTTTTCTTTCTTTCCTAATTGTTGAAGTTGTATTCTTTTTACTTGACTTAGGCAATACCATTTTGCACCATCTAGCCTTGTGCCCAAGATTATTGCACTTATAACATATAATATCACTATTCATAAGAGGTGCAAAAGAATTGAAATTTCTATTTACATCATTTTTAACATAACCAGTGTAATGTACAACTCTATGACCATATTTGTTACATGAAAAGCAATAACCATGGAAGAGAGTATGTAACCTATTTGAATACCTTGGAAAATATAGTCATGTGCTCCTCCTTTTATTGTAATTAACCTTTGTCCATGGTTCTTCTTTGCTTTCTTCTTTCCTGATGTCTTTTCCTTTTAGAGTATAAGCCACTTGCTTATCTTTGTTTGAAGTCTCTGCTTCTTGAAGGCTTGAATCCTCTTTCTATTTCTCAAACTTTATATCTTGTAGTACCTTGGTCTTTTCAACTTCATTCCTTAGATAAACAATTTTTGCTTCTAATATTTCACATTCTATTTCTCTTGCTCTTAATAGATCTATCATATCTTATTCAATTTTCTTTCCCTCTTCTACCTTTATCTTGAGTTCTGTGAGACTCTGTAGAAGTTCTATCCTTGCTTCTTCATCTTCTTGAATTTGATCCTTCAAACTTGAGTTCTTATTTCTAACCTTTTCAATATTCCTGAGAGCAGCAAAGAATTCCTCCTTTATGTCAAACATGGTCTCTTCTTCACTCTTTGAAGTCATGTGTGTTTCTGATAGATCTTCCTCCAAGTTGTTAGTCTTTTCATGGAGAGACCCACTCTGATACCAATTGAAGAACATGTGCTTATACTGAGAGGAGGGGTGAATAGTATAAGATAAAAAATTTTACTTTTCAATCCATATGATAACATCAATAATATTAAAGTAGAAATCATTACACAAAGCATCACACACATGAGAGACATGATTTAACGTGGTTCACCCAATGTGGGCTACTCCATGGAGAAAATATTTCACTAAAATTTTCTCAACAAATATCTTGGGAATCCTTTCCCTATTACAATGTTTATGGATCTCTATCCAAAGGAGACACCAATCCCCTAATCAAGTTCATGGATCTCTATCCATAGGAGAACTCCTCCTCTGCTCTAGTTGGTGATCCTCTAGAAGACTACTGCCTCCACTACTCTAGGTTGTGGATCTCTCTCCACTGAAGACCTCTATCCTCTCTACCCTAGCTAATGGATCTCTATCCACTAGAGACTATTATCCTCTACTCTGTCACCTCCAAATATCTCTCAAGATCTATCTCAAATATGCACTAAACATAGTCCTTCAATCTAGCACAAATCTGCTCAAACTCTATCTCAAATATGCACTAAACATAATCCTTTTGTCTAGCACAAATCTACTCAATATATATCTTTGATATGCACTAAACATAGTCCTTAAGTCTAGCACAAATCTTCTCAATATCTATCTCTGATCTAGCACAAACCTATCCTCAAATATGCACCAATATTTATCCTCAAATCTATCCTCAAGCCTTAACACAAAGCTTGACTCAATCATAAATCACCTCTATTCAGAAGTCTACCCCAAACCTTAACTCAAAGTTATGTACAATATCCATACAACTCTCAATCTACTCTCAAGTCTTCACAAAGACTTACCTCAATTCTGCATTGTAAGCTTCCACAAAATCTTACACTAATATGTCCACAAGTCTTCACCAAGACTTTTCTCAAGACTTACCTCAAATCAATCTCAAAACTTGCATATAAAACTCAACTCAATATTTCAAAGAATCTCTTTCAAATCAATTTAGAATATAGAACAATTTGTTTCATAGAACTTGAACTATCACTCCAACACTTCCAATCAACTAAGCTCAATAAAATCCACTCAACCAATCACTCAATGAAAGCTTAGTCAAAAAACCTCACATAACAATGATACTCATGATATTTCACAAACCCTAGTTCAAGATAGTTCTCAACTTCACATAACAATGATACTCAATATTTCCAACAATGCTTATCAAACAAGGTTTCTAGTATCAACTTTCATTCCAAAAAATCCACATCAATCAACATTGGATTTCTCAAAACCAAACTCAACAATGCTTATCAAACAATCCTTTTCACTCCAACTTAGCATTCACAACATCCAACAATATTTCACTCACAAGGAAGATATGCCCATACCTTTGTTTTGAAGAAGATTTGATTCTCAAAACCTGTCTCAATCACACTCACTCTTTTTGCCAATCTCAAAGGTTAGATAGCAAAAATTTGTCCTTAATATTTTCTTTCAAAAATATTTCACCAAGTCAAAATATCAAAAATCAACTATGCCTTATTTCTCCTTTCAAATCAATTTTTATAATATAACTTTATTTCAACAAATAACATCTAACACCCTTGGCACACCTTATTACTCCTTTTAACCACTTAAAAATCAAACACACAAATTAAAACTTTGCATACCCTTTTATCTCCCTTTTATAACTCATAAACCCTTTTAACTATGCAAATTTTAATTAACAAGACCTTAGGAAATTAAAAAATAATTTCCACCCTTTTCAATTTTTGGATGCAATGACAAACCTTAGCATATGGCGCATACCTTGTAATTTTACCCAAAAGGACTTCGGCGGGATTTGAACCATCGATCCCTCTCTCCCAAAGCACCTCTGCACAGCCTGTGCCCACCAAGTGGGCTACGTGCCTCCATGAGATAAATGAGGCTCATGCCTCCCTCTTAAAGCTCATCCACTGACACAAAAGATAAATAATATCTTTGCCTTCCAAAATCACTATCACGTGCAGATTCGAACCCGTGACCTATCACCTGCGAGTGACTTACCACTGCCCTCGCTGCAAACTACGCTACTAGTGCTTCTAGGATTTACTCATAACTTCCATCTACCTTTGTTCCTTGGTCTGCCTCCTCAAAGGGTTTAAAATGCACATGTGAATTCCCCTTAGTCCTTGGTGCACGATTTATTTGTCATTCAAATAGATCGCATGGATACCTTCCCAAGGTGGAACTTACCACCTTATATATGCTTTATTAATTTTTAAAGCACGTCGGCCCTTTTACTTATCTCGAATTTGATTTAATTCGAATTTTGAATTATGGCACTTTTAAATTAATTTAAATTTAAATTTTACCTTAGGGTAAAATATTTAAATTTAAATAATTTAAACTTAGGGCTTTATAAACCTTTACATGGGTCTTTTGGAGAAATAATAATTTTATCACTCCACGACCTTTGTTTCTCTTCACACCAAACTATAACAAGAAAATATTATAATATTATATACAAATATTATTATTTTTATCAACCTGCTTCTTTGCCTTGTTGGAAAAACCATTGGAGGACATTAATAACACCGAAATTTGGACATCAACCTTTTGACATAAATGCATGGATGACATTGAAACTTGGTCATCATCCTCATGACATTAATGATGACAAACCTTGCTTTCTTCTTGACATCAATGACAACAAACCTTGCTCATATTTCCAATAGAATTGCCAATTTTTTACAATCTCATGAGGTCAAAGCACAATTTGGGTTTCATAGAGTATAGATTTGAATTCTCATGGCCAAATTGTTTGCATATATTATATCATTTATTCCACTATTTATTATTTTATTAACTATAGAAATATAAAATTTGCAAGCTTCCTATAGTGGTAAGGCATTTGGCCTCTCGTTGGAAAGGTCCAAGGTTCAAACCCCACTCAGTACGAGGGAAGCAAGACGTCTCATAAAAACTTATGTTTTTAACTCAATAGTTGTAAGCTACAAGCTTATTGTAGTGGTAAGGGCTTTGGAATTTCATTGGAGAAGTCCAAGGTTCAAACCCCAGTCAATATGAGAGAACCAGAACCCCTCATAGAAACTTGTGTTTCTAACTTAACACTTTAAGCTAATGGGTCCTTGGTTAAATGGTTGGATAAATAGTTTATGTAGCCAAGGTTCAAATGTCGATGACATGAAAGAGTGTTGAAAATTTTGAGAAGTTGTGTTGTCATTGATGTCAAGGGTCAGTTTCAGTGATCAGTGCAAGGATTTGGCAAAAGGAAGGTTAAAATATTTATATTTTAAGTCCAAGAGATCTGGTTTAAAAGCATCATATGTTTGGTCAAAAGGTTGGTTAAATACCCTAAAGGAAGGAGATCCCTAGGCCCAAAGGAAATAATATTATAATATTTATTATTATAATATTAAATGTGGTAAGATAAGGTCTGAGGGTAAAAAATAAAAATACCTAGGTCCAAAGGAAATAATATAATAATATTTATTATTATAATTTTAAGGTTTAAAAATAATGTCTAAGGTTATTTATAAATTATTTATAATATTTATATTATAAATTATTTATAATATTTATATTATAAATTAATTTATAGAATAAATTAATTAAACCCTAATTTAGGGTTGGGCGCAAGAAAATTTAATAAATATCCCCCATCGACGTTCGAAGAAAATGATGAATGGTATTTATACTATAAGACTTACAACATTAAGGTAAGTCTCTGAATTAATGCATATGTGATTATTGGCAAAAGTTTGATGTGAATTCGTGAGTGCATAAGGCAAGGTTTTTTAATTTTTAAAAGCAGCAAATAAGCATGAAGATTAAAGTGACTAAGACTTAAAATCCTTATCACCAACCACATGGTTGGGCTAGTTGTAAGATGTTGTTGTGTAAGGCGCTGGGTGAGCAGAGGTTCCGTGTTTGAATCTTGATGGCAGCAAAGGAGTAAGTTCTTTTTGTTTTGGGTTTCAGTGCCAAGTGGAGGGACAAAGTGCACAAGCCACTTTTGTGTCTCAAGTGAGCGCCTATCTCATGCAGTGGTTGGGCCACGACTAGGGTTTTAGAAACAATGCGACAGGGGATCGAATCCCATCAAGGCAGCATGCGTAAAAGGTATTTAAATTTTTAAATTATGTAATTTGCGCTTGATCTAAGGTTGATGGTATGTGTCTTGAGGATTTATAAGGTGGTTGAAATAAATATTGTTTTTGCCATGATTAAAAGAGTTGAATGATTTAAATTTTGTTTTGAAAATTATATTGGAATAGTTTTGAAAAGTGATGTTAATTATTTTGATAATGCATTTTTGAGTATGGAGATATAAGGGAGTTATTTTGATTATTTTATGCATTAAAATTCTGAAGTGAATTATTGTGAAAGTGAGTTATTTGAACCTTTGCTAATTATATTTTGAAAATTTTGGAGATTATAAGGTGTACTTGAGACTTGATATTTTTGTATGGTGAAATAACAATTGAGGATATTTTTGAGATAGGTTGTTGCTATCTAACCTTGAAATTGGCAAAGAGGATTTGATTGTGATTAAGATAGGTTTTGAAGATATATCTCCATAAAAACAAAAGGTATGGGCACATCTTCCTTGTGAGTGAAATATTGTTGGATTGAATGTTTTGAAATGCAAAGTTGGAGTGAAAAGGATTGTTTGATAAGCATTGTTGAAAATATTTGAGTGAGCCTTCATGTGCATGATCTAGGGTTTATGAAAGAATATGAGTATCATTATTATGTGAAATTGGAATTATCTTGATTTAAGGTTTGAGACCCATAGATTGAGTAGTTGGAAGTATAGTGAAACACTTGGTTAGGGTTTGTAAGCAAGTTGCGTTCCATTGAGTAAATATCTAAGTGAAACACTTGGATGAGCATTAATGTTTGAAAGCATTGGAGTGATAGTTCAAGTCTTGTAAGACAAATTATACTTTATTTCTGAATTGATTTGAAAGAGAGTTTGAAAGTGATAGAGTGTTTTGTTGAGTAAAAAATATTGTGAGGGTGAAATGTATTGAGTCTTTAACCATTCTCTATATGTTTATGTGGCCAAATAAGATTCTGAGTGAAACTTGACTGTGTGTTTAAGAGGTTTTTTGAAAGAGAATTAAGTTGTGTTTAATATGCAAGATCTGAAATTTTTTTAATGAGTTTTTGTGGAAGTTTAAGGATAGAATATAGGCAAGTCTTGGTGAAGACTTGAAAGTAGAGTTGATTCATTTGTTCAAGCCTTGTGCTAAGGCTTTGGGTAAATTTGATCAGAGTTGGTTTGTGATTTTATCAAGATTTATGTTAAGGTTTGAAGATATATTTGAGGATAGAGTTTGGTACAGATTTGAGAGTAGATTTATGCCAGAGCATATATAGATTTATGAGCAAATTTATACGATTCAGATCATAGTGTTCAGTACAGATATTGAGAAAATTTTAGAATAGGTTTTTGTGGTGATAGAGCAGAGGAAAATAGTCTCTAATGGATAGATATCCATTAGCCATAGCAGTGAGGACAAAGGTCTTTTGAGTGAGGACATAGGTCTTCAATAGAGAGAGATTGACAAGCCAGTGAAGTTGGGGCAGAAGTCTTCTAAGAGTACCAACTAGAGCAGAGGAGGAGTTCTCCTACGGATAGAGGTCCATGAACTTGATTAGGGGATTGGTGTCTCCTTTAGACAGAGGTCCATAAATATTTTAATAGGGAAGGATTTCTATGAGAATTTATTGAGAAATTTTTATAAGGAATATTTTCTCTATGGAGTATCCCACATTGGATGAACCACGTTAAATCATGTCTCTCATGTGTGTGATGCTTTGTGTAATTCTTACTGCTTTAATATTGTTGATGTTATTATATGGATTGAAAAGAAAAAAAAATTCTCTTATACTGTTCACCCACCTCTTAGTATAATCTCATGTTCTTCAATTGGTATCAGAGCAGGTCTCTTCGTGAAAAGACTTACAACTTGCAGGAATATCCAATAGGAACACACATGATTTTAGATAATGAAGAAGATACCATGATCGACATAAAAGAGGAATTCTTTGTTGCTCTCGAGAACTTGGGCAATTTTAGAAAGAAGAACTCAAGTTTGAAGGATCAAATTTAAGAGGATGAAGAATCAAAGATGGAATTTATAGAGAGTCTCACAGAACTCAAGATAAAGGTATAATAAGGAAAGAATATTGAACAGGATATGACAGATCTATTAAGAGCAAGGGAAATAGAGTGTGAAATATTGGAAGCAAAAATTGTCTCTCTAAGAAATGAAGTTGAAAAGACCAAGTTACAACAAGATATAAAATTAGGGAAACAGAAAGAGGATTCAAGCTCTCAAGAAATAGAAACATCAACCAAGGATAAGCGCATGACTCATACTAATACTCTGGAAGGAAATACATTAGGAAAGAATACGGTAAATAATAACCATGGATGAGAGTTGATCACAAGAACAACAAAATGAGAAGCACTCAACCATATATTCCAAGGCACTCAAATAGGTTACATAATCTCTTCCATGGCTATTGATTTTCATGTAACAAATATGGTCATAGAGCTGCATATTGCACTAGTTATGTGAAAAATAATGTGAGTAGAAATTTCAATTCTTTTTACACCTCTTATGAATGATGATGTCATATGTTATAAATACAAAAATTTTGGGCACAAGGCTAGATGGTGTGAAATGGTATTTCCTAAGTCAACTAAAAAGAATACAACTTCAACAATTAGGAGGGAAAAAAAGAGCATGAGAAAGTTAGATCAATGTTAGTACAAACAAATATTCATGTTCAAGATAAGGGAAAACAATGGCTTCTTGATAGTGGTTGTTCTAGTCATATGATAGGAGATAAAAGTAAATTTCTTGTACTCAAGGAAACTGATGGAGGATCAGTTAAATTTGGTGACAATATATCAGCAAAAATTTGTGGAAAATGAACCTTAAGTTTAGATAATGGAAATAAAAATAGATAATGTATTGTATGTCAAGGGGTAGAGGCACAATATACTAAGTGTTTTCCAAATTTGTGATCAAGGGCACATAGTTACTTTTCATCCAAGTAGGTGTGAGATTAGAAAGTCTAAAACTGGAAAACTTATTGCAAATGCAAATAGAACTACAAACAACCTCTACATGCTAAGTGATATTAAAGGATAAAAGTGTTTTCTATCACAAGAAGATGAGATTTGGTTGTGGCATAGAATAATGGGTCATTTGAACTTTGACAACATAGTGAACATAAGCAACAAGTTGGATGTCATATATTTACCTAAATTAAAAAGGCCACAAAACACAATATTTTCATAATGCCAGAGTGGAAAGCAAACTAGAACAAGTTGCAAGTCAAAATAATTTATGTCATCTAGGCCATTGAAACTAGTACACACTAACCTATGTGGTCCTACAAGGACAAGGAGTTTACAAGGTGAAAGTTACTTTATATTATTTATAGATGATCATTCTAGAATGATTTGGGTAGCTTTCCTGAAAGAAAAGTCAGAAGCTCTTGAGAATTTTAAAGGTTTTAAATAATTAGTGGAAAATGAAACAGGAAAAAGGATTAAGGGTTTAATATCAGACAGAGAAGGAGAATTTACCTCAAATTAATTCGTAGACTTTTGTGAACAACATGGGATCGAAAGAGAATATTTAGCAGTAAGAACTCAAAAAAATGGGGTAGTTGAAAGGAAAAATAGGACATTTGAAAAAATGTCCAGAGCCATGTTAAATGAGTCTAATATTTCAGATGGTTTTTGGAAAGAAGCAGTACATACGAAAACATATATCATCAATAGAGCTCAAGTAATAGTAAACCATCACAAAAATCCATATGAGCTTTGAAAAGGAAGACCAGCCACTACAAAGTACTTCAAAATTTTTGGAAGCAAATATTACATAATATGGGAAGAGAAATTTTTTTGTAAGTTTGACTCAAGTGAATTAGGGGAAAAACGTTGCACCTAAAAGTGTTAAAAAATATGCATCTATCACTAGTGTGTTATGATCATCAAAATGGAAGCATTCAAGTAAGCATGGAAAGAGACCAAAACATGAGAAATAAAGTGAAATGAAGCTTTCTTATATTATTTCAATGGATAAAAACCATGGTTACATAAATTTCCCCTTGAGGGCTCAAGATAGATACAATTATTACAAAATGGTGCCCAAGGATCGAATCCTCAAAGTAACTCGCGTGCACTTCCAATGTTCTTCCTCATACCACAATCAAAGTGGGTGGGCCTACAATGCCACCACTTTGTTATCTGATCTTGTGCTCCTTCCTTGTATGTTTTATGACCTACACCTACACACAAGGAAATCATAATCGTTAAATAGCAAGTATGTATGGTGAAAATATGCAATCTCCATAGGCACTAAAATACTTGAAAACATGAATATGCAAGATGCCTATCTAAATAAACTCCAAATAGCTTTAAATTGCATAGGTATGTAAAATAGATGGTTTTGTAAATATATTACTAAAAACAAAACCAAAATTGCATCCGATGGTGTGGCGTAATCGCAATGCACTTTTCCAACATGCAAAACCTAAAGCAAGCAATTTATACCCCTAAACATATCCAAAATACACTAAACTTGGAAAAAATACATAAAATGATATTTCAAGACAACCCATGTGGTCATATTTGTAAAATCAATAATATTTTTATATGCATCTCCAAACGAGCTCCGTAGACCTGCATAAGACCCTATAAAACACTAAAAATGCGATATCTCGCTCAATATAGCTCAAAAATACATGAAATTGTAAAGAATGTTCATATACTAATATAGAATATAAATAAAAAACAATATTAAATAAATCATACATAGATCTATCCTCGTCTTGGGGTGGTACGGTTGGGACTATCACAAAATGGGGATCATCCTGGGATGGGATGACCACCAATTCTGCACTTATTTTGTCACCAATTACTCTATGAATTGTTTAGGGACCTACTAAAAAGTGTTTTCATCAAATTTATGGTGAAATTAACTCATATGGTTTTATTTTGGAATCAAATTGCACCTCGTAGATCACTCATAAACCTCCTTCGCTAGGTAGAGATTCTGAGTGAAAAGGGCATAAAAGGTGAGGGGGAATCTTGGTAGAACTTCATTGCTATATCTCAAAAATTCTATCCATAATTTGTGTGGAAAATTGATCCACTTTATATCCAAAGGGAGCCTTTGGGCAAGAAGGTATGCGATGGCATGCAGGGCAAGAGGCGCCATTTGGCCAATAGGGTGGCATGCATTAGAGGGGAAGAAAATCTCCCTATTTGGCCTCTTACATGAAGCATGTCATAATTATGTTGTGTCCTTTGACTTTCATGCTTGAATAGGTGGGGAAAAAAACAATTTTTGGGTCTCATGTTTCCAAATTTGACTTTTTGTGGGTCAAACCTTGTGGTCATCCCACCCTAGGATGGCCAGTTTACCACCATCCAAGGGTGGGACAGCCATAAACTGTGACCATACTAGGGTGGGATGGTCATGCCTATGTGGCCAAAAATCTCCCAAAGTGGGGTAGAGCCTTCCAAGAGTGGTTAGGACTAGTAGTAAACCTTTGATGGTTGCCCAAGGGGGCCATATGGTGTCAATTAGACCTTGTTTTGGTCATCTAATTGGATTGACCAAATTTTAGTGTCTATAGATGCCCCTTTTTGAGATGCGTTGTGTGCAACATAGTGCTAAGCAAAAATATATGACTAAAATGTTGAATTATTAAGGTTATTCAATAACCTAACAAAATTTTGATGCCTTAATCATGGAAAGAGCATGTGTTCTTGAATCCTTGCTTCTAACGAGCTACAGAACTTGCTTCAAGTACAACCTCTCTAGTAAGGTTGGATTGATATTGGACATTTTCAGTCATAAGGATGATTATATAATGCCAAGAATTTATTTAATTTTAAATTTTGACTTTTTATTCTACCCCAAGGAGGAGCGTGATTATCTTTGGCAATGAGTCGTTGAACGAACACAATTTGCATGATTGAGTGTGTGATTGTTGATTGTGATTATGAAATCATTAAGTATGACTACCCCCTCAAGCGATGAGTTGTTGAGGGAATGACAAGTGATAAAAGTGATGAGTCACTTGATCCAAATGACTTGTGTAGGGTTTCCTTTAATTTTACCCATTGAAAATTGGGGCATTTTGAGAGGATTTTGGTGATTTTGCTGATGTTGTATGGAAGAAAGAAGATGAAAACTTCATTTATGTGGGGTGGTACAACCACAATGGCCTTATTAGGGTGTGAAATAAATACTTTTACACTTATCCTTGAGCAATTTAGATTCCTTGTGATCCTATGTGAAATTTGACCAAATTTGAGCAGTTTTGGTGGGTTTTGGACCCTTTTTGGTAGTGTGAGGTCTGAGGACCCACTTTATTGTAGCCTACGAGAATTTTGAGGATTATGATGTACCTTTTACCCCATACATATATAGATATATATATGAAATTTTATTTTTTATCATGTGTTTCCTTATTACTTTATGAGATGTATGCAATGTATTTATTTGCTTTATGATATGATGATGGATGTCTATCATGTATGCATATGTTGTGATTTGATTTGATTTGATGCTATGTATTTGCATGGATGAATAGTGATATGAATGATTGATTGATCTAAATGATGAAATGTGTATACTATTTGACATACTATGTTAGCACCATAGACTGTATAGAATTCATCAATTAATGTGTAATGTTGTCATCAGACTATGTAATGGATTTGTGAATAATGTAGAATGACATACGTGTGATGAAATGGTATGGAATGACATGAATAGTAGGATGTTATATGATGTATTTGAGGTTTTCATGAGACTAAAATGCTCTAGTCAACTGGTTAAAAATTATATACTAACCATACAAGAGTTATTGACAATGTATGAATCTGCTAGGATGACCAAGATACTCAATATCCCTCTGTGTGCAAGTGAGTTCATTTTGTGATAAGCATAAGATTACCCTAGTGCCAAATGAGATTAATGAAACCCATTTATACTAAATATCACCCTATGAGTAGCACGATACTATATTTTGTACTTAGTTGTATTAGACCACTAGGTAGTATAGGCTACCAAAAGCTAGCTCATCCACATGCAAACATTGGTCTATACACACACAAAATCTAATGTGATAGACATATCGTCATGCGTAACGATACCGCCGTTACCAGGTACGCTTGATTCCACTAAAACTGTAATGAGGATCACCTAATGGTTTATCAAAAACTAATAATTCCAGGGATTCAAGTTCAATACTCCCTTCTTTTCTTTTATTTGATTTCAGGGATATTTGCTCATATGTAGTGATGAAAATCACTTTTATTTTGTATTTTTTTTTTTAGCAAGGTATTTTGGTAGTGGTGATAACCACTATTTATTTTACTTTTGATTTTTTGATTTGATTTTTGGGATTTTGATTTTTATAGTGGTGAAAACCACTATTTTTTTGGGGAATTGGGTAAGGAGGAGCTTGTCCTTTTGCCAATTCTTAGTATTCTTGAACCATCCACACAGGGGGATGAGTAGGATAAAATTTTCACTTAAGGTGACCTAGATAACTTCGTAGGTTTCATATTTCCTTATACAAAACTTGGATTTATTAGAGCAAAACTATTTTGGGATTTTGATGTATACAAGGTACAATCTAAGCAAGACCCTACCTCCTAAAAATCAGTATAGCTTTCTACAAATCTGAAAAGAAAACTAGAGATGGCAGAGTGATCGAAAACCTGAATGATATTCTAAAACAAATGGCTAGATGAAGGGAATGGACACAAATATGAAAGTGGGAAATGTAGGTGGATATGATAGGTGAAGTATGAAATGGTATGAATGATGGATCGAACAACATAGATTTTGAATGATGACTAGTGTACAGTCTCAGTGCTAGACATGTATGAGCAACTCTAAAATGTAAAATGCAATGACGAGTATACATAATGCAAGAGATGATATGATGCAATGGTATGCAACTTGATGAAATGCAATGTTTTTGTATTTTTGATGTTTTGATAATATTTTTGTATTTTTGATATATATATGTATATACAAGTTGACCAATGGGTTTACTGGATTCCATTGGGGCATTTGGGTGACCAAAGAGCTTATATATACCTTTGGGGAATTTTGGGGTGACCTAGATGGTCATAGACCACCTCAAGGGGTTTGGGGTTTACCAAGCAGTATGTAGGTACCCTTGGAGCCTTTTGGGGTGACCTAGATGGTCATAGACCACCTAAGGGGGTTTTGGATTGACCAAGCGATATTTAGATATCCTTAGAGCCTTTTGGGGTGACCTAGATGGTCATAGACTACCTAGGGGTGTTTTGGGTTGACCAAGCGGTATGTAGATACCCTTGGAGCATTTTGGGGTGACCTAGATGGTCATAGACTACCTAGGGGTGTTTTGGGTTGACCAAGCAGTATGTAGATACCCTTGGAGAATTTTAGGGTGACCTAGATGGTCATAGACTACCTATGGGTATTTTGGATTGAACAAGCGATATGTAGGTACCCTTAGAGCATTTTGGGATGACCTAGATGATTGTAGACCACCTAGGGGTGTTTCAGGTTGACCAAGTGGTATGTATATACCCTTGGAGAATTTTGGACTAACCTAGATGGTCATATACCACCTAGGAGGATCTTGGGTTGACCAAGCAGTATGTAGATACCCTTGGACCCTTTTAGGGTGACCTAGATGGTCATAGATAGCCCAAGAGGGTCTCAAATTGACCAAGCAGTACATAGGTACTTGTGGAGTATTTTGGGATGACCTAGATGGTCATAGACCACCTAGGGGGGTCTTGGATTGACCAAGCGGTACATAGGTACCTTTGGAGTATTTTTGGGAGACCTATATGGTCATAGACTGCTTAGCGATGTCTTGGGTTGACCAAACGGTATGTAGATACTCTTGGAGCCTTGGGGTGACCTAGATGATCATAAACTTCCTAGGAGGGTCTTGGATTGACCAAGCGGTACATAAGTATCCTTGGAGTATTTTAGAGTGACATAGATGATCATAGACTGCCTAGGGGGGTCTTGGATTGACCAAGTGGCACATAGGTACCCTTGGAGCATTTTGTAGTGACCTAGACAATCATAGACTGCCTAGGGGTGTTTTAGATTGACCAAGTGGTATGTAGATACCCTTGGAGCCTTTTGGGGTGACCCATATGGTCATAGACCACCTAGGAAGATCTTGGATTGACCAAGTGGTATGTAGGTACCCTTAGAGCATTTTTGGGTGATCTAGACGGTCATAGACCGCCTAGGGGGGTCTTGGATTGACCAAGTAGTATGTAGGTACCCTTGGAGTATTTTGGGGTGACCTAGATGGTCATAGACCACCTAGGGGTCCTTTGGGTTGACCAAGTGGTATGTATATACCCTTGGAGCCTTTTGGGGTGACCTAGATGGTCATCCTAGGAGGAAGGTGTGGTATCCCCAGTGCACCATGTATTCTATACACTATGATTAGTCTGGTCAAAGGAGACAGTGAAAATTGACCACACCTACTGTGAGATGCAAGCTTGTGCAATGCCAACGTACCTATGGGAAGAGTCAATTGAGGATGAAACATTGGAGGATATTGCGGGTTGCATATACTGACTATGGTGTTCTTGTTGCTTTGTTATAGCATGATCATATTTATAAACTCATGGGAAGGTGGAGTGATGATCATTTGATTCGGTTGTTCAACTAGGTTTCCAGGTGTTGTGTTTACTTCGTGTGAAGGTAAAGAGTCTTGGAAGACTCCTATCTGAAGTCCTTGCCTATCGATCATATCTTGGACTAAATCTCAAAATACGTAGCATTTTTGGATACCATGACCCGTTTTTCAATGATAAATATAGTATAAGTTTTACCTGTATGTTTTTTATCTATGTGTATTATGCTTCAACAGGCAGATTGGAGGAAGCATGATTGCTTGCACCTCATATAGTTTATTGAAGATCGATGCTAAGGGATCTAAAAAATAGGTATATTGTCGATGTGGTTGACGGATGTGGTGCCTCTGCCTCAGGCTCTGCTAAGGTTTTACCATGGAATGCATGGGAGGGGGTTGGTCCTAATAATCGAGGGTTTGAGGTTTCGGATGACACAACCATAACTTGATGTTTGTGAGTCTATCCAAGATCTATTGTAAAGCATTGTGTTGTTGACTCACTTATGACTCCAAGTTGTCTAGCCTATCCAAGATATAGTGTATGGTCAATGTAGGTGATGATGGGATGGCCATCGAGGAAGATGGATGAAAAATGATAGGTGGTGTACCCATGTCTAGAATATCACCATAGGACCATGCAAATGCTTCCTTCTTCTCTGTGAGAAGGGATATGTAAATGGCTTGCTCGATGGGGGATAATATTTCCCCTAACTTGATACATTGAGGATTCTTAGGATCTGACCCAATATCTATGTCAATCATTTTCTCGATTGACATATGTGACCCCTCCTCCAACTGATGAGGAGTATGAATCAAATAGATGTCATCTATTGGGTTTAGATCATCAATTGGAACCTTGGTTTCCTCCTCAATGTGTAAAACATAATGAATAGGTATTGTAGAGGAATGAAATAGCTGTAACATCTCATCATAAGACCAATACTCGAAAGGCAATGGGGGAGAATCTCCTCGATCAAATTCAATGGCACCTAAGTTGAGGTGCAATGTCTTCGATGGGTTATTCAGATATTGCATGGGCTCAAAGGGGTCTATGGAAATAATATTTATGGCTTTATGATTTCCCCTAGGTGGCGGAGGTGAAATGACCAATGGTAGTTGGTTTGATTACGTGTGGACTGGGCCTTTTGCATGAAGGAACTGGTGCTAGATGGGGTTGTTTAAGGGGAACATATGTAGGTAACCCTCATGCTCATCATCTAATAGAACAATTCACACATACTCGACATGCAAACTAGAAGAGCCTATGGATGCCACTTCATAATATGACTCATCATCTGATGTCCACTCATAAGGAGATCCTTGATCTTCTTCCTCACTATCATGTGAAAGGATGTGCAAACTTTCACCTCTCTTATAAGATTGGTTGACATTGCAATGTATCTCTAGGTCACTCAGGGGTGCATGGAAGTAGTCTCCCAGTGAGTAGACTTTATTTGGATTGGCGTAAGGGTCCCATGCAAGCTCATCCCTAAAGTTGAGAGTCATGTGGTCTAAGATATCCACAAGGATGTCAAGGGGCATAGGATTGTTGTGTCCCAAACCAGACTTGTTATAAGGAATTTGGAATTGTGGCTGGTAGCAACACTAGTGCCCTAATCATACAAGCCCAACCCATAATCATGCTAATTATAGAGATGAAGATACTTCATGGAAAATTCATGGTTGGACATGTAGTTGATGTCCTTAGAGAAGGGATCTTCATCCTCCTCCTGTTGTTGATAAGGCTCGATGCCATAGTCAAGACCCCCATAGATGAATTTTTTTTTATTAAGGGGAAGACCAAGAGGTACGATAGTGCCTATGGGAAGATGAGTTCAATCTATATCTTGCACTGACTCGATGGAAGATTGGATGTGACATTCCTAACCATCTACTCTCCTAAAATGATGTAAGCTAGATGCATGATGACCTGTGGCTACGGAGATGGAGGAGACGAGAGCAGGGCTTGAATTGGTTCAATGTTTACCTCATGAGGTAGCTCCTCATCTACTAATCTAGGAGTCTCACTGGTGTATATGGTGGATATGATCAAAGGGCTCTCATCAATAGGCCTCTTAGTTGTGTCTATTGGTAGTATATTTTATAATTATGAAGTCATGTTTGGGGGTGCTAAATATGAGGATGGTATGGCATAAGATGATGATGGATTAAATGAAGGTGATGGTTATGGATTCAGACCTTGGTTGGATTCATTCAATTGAAAATCTAGATGGGTGGACAACAAGGTAGACTCAGGGATCTATTGCACCATGTTGTAGTACTTGAAGGGTTCTAGGTCTATGGGGATGACTTGAACTTACCCTTCATAGGTGTATTTCAGGCACTGGTGAACAATGGAAGGGACACACTTCATGTCCTTGATCCAAGGTCTTCCTAGCAAGATATTGTATGCCATATCACCCTCCAAGATGTGGCACAATGTTATTATGGTATTTTGCCCTACCTGAATGGGTAGGACTATTGTACAAACTATTGAGCATATGGCATCATTGAATACTCGAAGGGTGTAGGTAGATGCAACAATATGGGATGTTGGAAGCTTTGTATGCTTGAGATCTATTGTGGTTATTATGTTGCTAGAAGACCCATTTTATATCAACACTCTCTTGTAAGGTTTTTCATTTACACATGTGATGATGTGCAAGGGAGGATCCACCATATCATTTGGAACCAATTTAAGTTTATCTTCTTGAAATGTAATCACTGATTTCATGCATTATCACACATGCCCTATGAAATTATTAGAGTTAGACTCTTGGGACTAAAGCTCTATCACCTTAAGGATAGCCATTAAATCTTATCTATGAGGTGGTGATTGTTGAATGAGCTCATATATGGACGGTTGGGTAGATGTCATTCTCAATATCTGAGTGAGATTGCTCTTAATTATGACCACAGGCCTAGGTGGGAGGTTTGATATTGGATGCGGTAGAGGCTGTGATGTTGAAGGAACATCACTCTAAGCTGCAAGTCATGGGACTGGACTTGGGTACCACCTATTTTGTGTACTATGTTGATCATGCTGACATCCCTTACTTTAGGGGTGTATGATGAACCTCATTCACCTGGGGTACTAGCTTGGTCTGCTTCGCATGGGTAGGTAATGGGTCTTTAAACACTTTCATCTATTGGTTTTTTGGAGCGATAGGGTTGTCTACCTAAAGAGCATTCCTATAAATCATGTCTTACACTAAATGTTTGAACTTATAGCACATTTTCATGTCATGCCTATTTTTACTATGAAATTTGTAATATAGATCTTCTCGATATCCTTTGGGATTCAGTGCATTTGGGTCAATAGATCAACTCTCAGGTAGATTGATCAAGTTAGCCACTAAGAGGCACTCAAGCAATGAGTCCATAGACTCTGCAATGGTTTTAAATTGTCACTTGGGGCAATGTTGTTGATTTTTCCCTTGACTATTTTGGTTGTCCTTTTTATAGTTCCTAGGTATGGCCTGATAATTAGGCTTTTGAGATGGCGTTGCTTACACTGGCCCTGGGACGCTAATGACAACCTAATTAATTGCTACTAGCTTAGGTTGTGCTGGGGTATTCTTAGCATTCTTATTCCACTCCTTGTGATGCTTCACAATCTCTCCCTCTTGAATTTTGATGTATTCAATGGTCCTAGCCTGTTCTAGGGCATCTTCAAGAGTCGAATATTTTTGCAGCTACAACAACAAGGATGTTGGCTTTAGGTAGCTCTTGGAAAACATCCAAGTCAACTCTAACATGGGGAGTAGATAAGGTATCTTGGAAAGAAATGCTCACCACCTATTGCCATAATTTGCTATTGACTCATTGTCATATTGTTTCAACCCAATGGTATCAGCCAACATCACCTTCCTCTTGGTGTTGAAGGTGAAGCGTTCTAGGAACGCATCTACAAGTTGATCAAAATTATGGATGATATGCTTTGGAATATGAGTAAACCACTTCATGGCTGGGCCAAAGAGGGTAGTCATGAATGTCTAAAAAATCAAAGCATCATTATCCTGGATGCCAAAACATTGACTCGAGAATTTGGTAACATGCTCCTGTGCATCTTCTTCTCCCTTAAAGGTAGTCAACTAAGGCATATTAAACTATTTTGGATAGGAAGGTGCAGGCATCAACAGATGAAGTGATTGAAAATGTAATTGATGTAGGGTAGGATTCTAGGACCCAAACCTAGAGTTCTTGTTCTCTACTAACTCTAAGCGTTCTAGAAATTCCTAATATGTGTCTAAGGATTTAATCTCCTCATCCTTGCTCATATCCTGTGGTGGAGGTCAAGGATACTCAGGCCTATTTTGGGGTGGTGGCATGTCACCCCTCTGCCTTGGTAATGCGTTTCCAAATATTCTACCTTCAACTCATGCTTGGTGTAAGCCCCATAGGGCGTCTCTCGAGCCGGTCTATAAAGAGCATTAGTTGCCTACAATGGGTACCCTATGTTTGGCCTAGGATGCAAGTCCTAATATGGCCTAGGAGGTCATAGAGGTAACATTGGATAAGGTCTAGGAGACCTATCTTGAATGAGCATGGGCTAGCTCGGGTGGACTTCCTGTCTATATGTCTTAGGGGTAGGGACCCTGTCATGTAAATTTTTTTAGAATAGCTCGTTGGTCTACTGTTTGATTATTTCTTTCTCAAGTTGATGCAAGCGGTCTAGTTGCTCTTTGTCTCACTGAAGCTTTTTTAATTGTTCTTGGCATTCCACATATCTTGTAACTACTTGATTTATCTATTCTACTATGCAAGGCCTAGGAGGCCTAGGAGTCTTGCCCTAAGGCTGACCTCATTCAAGATAATCTATGATATCCATTGTACGCTTCCCTCGATCGAGGGTAGTCATATTTACCTAAGGTTTAGGCCTAAGAATATGCTCATTATAATCAGTGGGTGCATAGGCACATCGTGTATGTGTGGTATACTGCTTTTAACAATAATCAAGGATTTCCTCATGCCTTCATGAATGAGAAAGTGAAGGGTGGAGTTTACTTGCCCTAAGCAATGAGTATCATACTCATCTAGTTTCTTAAGTTATTGGACCCTATTAGGGTGATGTAGAGGCAAGTTTGGATCAACCTACTCTACCCAATGTGTGAATTCATGCTTTGGAACATAAACGGGTGTGTCAAATCTATTAGGTACATGGATGTGTGACACTACTCTATCTACTTATGCCTCAATGTATTGTTGCCTCTCATCAAAGAGGGCGTGTGATGTGTCTACATACCAGGAACACTCTCCTAAGTAAGGTCCATCACCCATAGAGGTGTCCTGCATAGGTATCTCTTGTAGGTGTGGTTCATGCCCCACTATTTTAGGACTTGGATGAGTAGAGGCTCGCCAGGGAGGTATGATGAAATCCCTGGGGCTAAAGCTAAGATGAATCACATATCCTAGTCCACTCTCCATTGCTTTCACCCATGATTGGTCTTGGCTGCAAGTTCACACCATTATGACTCTCTACCAAACCCTGATGATTATCTCATTTACAAATTCTTAATGAAACAACACACAAGAAAGGAAAACACTCAATAAAGCAAGTGATTATCTCTTTTAAGTTTTATATGTGAATCCCTAAGCTATTTTGTGTGTTTTAGATATGTTTTGTAAAATATGACCTTGTGTCACATGTTTGAATTTTTTTGGATGATATACTCAGATTGGATTTCACCTATATACTCACATAAGCCGAATATGGTGATGAATTCCATACTCAATGAGGTAGAATAGATACTACCAACCCTCATATAGAACCTCGTACATAGGGATACACTTCTATAAAGAGGAATGCATGCTATTTTGCATGGTTATGATAGATCTTGGGTCAGCCTTAGCTACGGACGGGTCTCGATGATACTCTTTCAAGAGAGCCAACCAAGTGGTAATGACATCCACTATTGGTCTCGATCAACAAGTTGGATTTGAGAACCCAATGCCACTAATGTTTTAATAATACATGATGTGTGAGGTTCTTTTTAAGCAAAATAAAGTAAACAATGAAGCATTCAATTATCATTCACTAAATGCATGCAAAAGTACATTTTACTTTCAAAAATCTAGATAAAAAGAGACCTACAAGATGCAAAACCCTAAATGATGGCCTACCCATTTGGTGGCCTACATGCAAGAAAACCACACAAGAGAATAATAACTTAACCTAATTTTGATTTTTCTTCTTTTTATTTGTTATTTTGTGTTTATAAAAAATGAAACCTATCCTTATACCTTTCTATCAAAAAAAGCATGCAAGAAAAATCAAGTTTCAGCAATTTCTGACTGTGTAACAGAAAACCAAAAGTTCAGGCACCTACCTTATCGCTCGGGGAACCTAATTTTTCTGGAATTTGAGCATAAAAGGGTCTATTTTGTGGCCATACCAGAGTAATAAAATTGTGTGACCATCCTAGGGTGGCACGAAGAGCAGTCCAGAGGCCATTTCAGGCTAGGATGACCAGTACCTATAACAGAAACCAAGAAAAAACTAAGGTTAAACATTCAAAAAATCAATAGGGATAGGGTACCACTATGATCACCACTAAATTAGGGGAAAAAAAGTGCACCTAAAAGTGTTAAACAATATGCATCTATCACTAGTGTGTTATGAGCATCAAAATGGAAGCATTCAAGTAAGCATGGAAAGAGACCAAAACACGAGAAATAAAGTGAAATGAAGATTTATTATATTATTTCAATGGATAAAAACCATGGTTACATAAATTTTCCATTTAGGTCTCAATATAGATACAATTATTACAAAATGGTGCCCAAGGATCGAATCCTCAAAGTAACTCGAGTGCACTTCCAATGTTCTTCCTCATACCTACAATCAAATTCGGTGGGCCTATGATGCTACTGATTTGTTCTATGATATTTTTATTCTTCCTTGTATGTTGTATGACATGCAAATACACACAAGGAAATCAGAATTTTTAAATAGCAAGTGTGTATGGTGAAAACATGCAATCCCCACAAGTGCTAAAAGACTAGAAAACATGAATATGTAATATGTCTATCTAAATCAACTCCAAATAGATTGAAATTGCAGAGGTATATAAAATATATGGTTTTGCGAATATTTTTTTGAAAATAGAACCTAAATTGCATCATATGGCATGGCATAATTGTAGTGTGCTTTTCCAACCTGCAAAACCCAAAGCAAGCAATTTATGCCCCTAAACATATCCAAAAAATATGAAACTTGGAAAGAATACATAAAATGACATTTAAAAACAACCCATGTGGTAATATTTACAAAATAAATAATAGTTTCATGTGCATCTCCAAATGAGCTCCGTAGACCTATATAAGACCCTACAAAACACTAAAAATACGATATCTCGCTCAATATAGCTCCAAAATACATGAAATTTGGATAAAATGTTCATATACTAATATAGAATCTAACTAAAAAATAATAGTAAATAAATAATGCACAAATATATCCTATTCCAAGGGTGGTATGGTTGGGACTATCACAAAATGGGTATTATCCTGGGGTGGTACGACCACCAATTATGCACTTATTGTATGAAAAATTACTCTATGAATTGGTTAGAGACCTCCTAAATAGTGTTGTCATTAAATTTTGTGGTGAAATTCACTCAGATGGTTCAGTTTTGGAATCAAATTGTGCCTCCTAGATCACTTGCAAACCTCCTTCGCTAGGTAGAGATTCCAAGGGAAAAGGGCAAAAAAATGTGAGGGGAAATATTGGCAGCACTCCATTACTATATCTAAAAACTCCTCTCCATGATTTTTATGGAAAATTGATCCACTTTATAGAAAAATGGAGCCTTTGGACAAGAAGGCATGCAAGGGCATGTAGGGCAAGAGGCACCATTTGGTCAATAGGGTGGTATGCATTGGAGGGGGAATATAATCTCCCTATTTGGCCTCTTACATGCAACATGTCATAATGATAGTATGTCCTATGAATTTTATGCTTGAATAGGTTCGAAAAATAGTAGTTTTTGGATGCCATTTATCCATATTTGAATTTTTGAGGGTCAAACCTTGTGGTTGTCCCACCCTGGGATGACTAGTTTACCACCGTTCCAAGGTGGAACGACCACAAAATATGACCATCCTAGGGTGGAACGGTCATGCCTATGTTTCCTAAAATCTTCCAAAAATGAGTTAGAGCCTTCCAAGAGTTGTAAGGACCACTAGTAAACCTCTTAGGGTTTCCCAAGGGGGCCATATGGTGTCAATGAACCAGTGTTGGTCACCTAATCGGATTGACCAGATTTTAGTGTCTATATCAAGATGTGATTAGGGTATTTTTCTTGGATATTCCACTAAGAGCAAGGCTTATAGATTCTATAACAAAATAACATGTACTATTATATAAAGTATAAATGAAATAGTTGATGAGAAGATAGGATAAAGAGAACTAGCTTGAGAAATTGTGTATCAGGAAGATGAAAGTTGTCAAGGAGAGTTACGTGAAGAAACAGAAGAAGAAGAAGAAACACAAAGACTTTTTCCTGAGACTCCATATAGGTATGTACAAAAAAATCATCCGATATATCAAATCATTGGGAATCCAAATGAGAGACAAACAAGGAGAAGGGTATTAGCATCAAAAGAGCAAGCAAATTTCTCTTTGTTATCTAAAATTGAGCTAAAATATTTCAATGAGGTGAGTGAAAATGAGTTTTGGATTAAGGCAATGAATGAGGAACTAGATAAAATAGATAAAATCAAGACATGGGAACTTGTACTATGGCCAAAAGATAAGAATGTGATTGGCACTAAATTGGTATTCAAAAACAAGTTAAATCAAGATGGTCAGGTAATCAGAAACAAAGCAAGACTAGTATGCAAAGGTTATGCATAGGTTGAGGGAATTGATTTTTATGAGACATTTTATCTAGTTGCATGAATTTAAGGTATAATAATGTTCTTAGCCTTATCAAGTTTCAAAAATTTCATAATATATCATATGGATGTTAAATTAACCTTTCTAAATGGTGTTCTGTAAGAAGAGGTTTATATTGAGCAGCCATAAGGATTCAACTTAACTGATAAACCAGACTATGTATGCAGATTGAAGAAGGCACTTTATGGACTAAAATAAGATCCTAGAGCTCGATACTCAATATTGGGTAAGTACCTTAAGGAACAAGGTTTCAAGAAAGAAATAGTGGACACTAACTTATGTATAAAGAATGAAGGGAATGTCTTACTAATTGTGGTTGTTTATGTGGATTATATTATTTTTGGAGGCAACAATGATAAGATGTGTTAGAATTTTGCAAAGAGCATGTAGAATGAATTTGAGATGTCAATGCTTGGTGAGTTGTCCTTCTTTCTTGGACTTCAGATTTCACAAACAAAGAAAGGTGTATTTCTTTCACAAACCAAGTATATAAAATATATGCTAAATAAATTCAAGTTAGAAGATTGCAAACTAGTAAGTACCCCCATGGTTATAGGATGCAAGTTAATTAAATATGATAAATCTCTTGAGGCAAATCAAAATTTGTACAGATCTATGATTGGTAGCTTATTGTATGTCATAGCTACAAGACCAGATATAATGAAGGCAGTGGGACTAGTGGTAAGGTTTCAAGCAGCACTTAAGGAGACACATGTAGTAGTAGTAAAGAGGATTCTCAAGTTTTTAAAAGGGACTATGGATTTTGGGCTCTAGTACCCCAAAAACAATAATTTCACTCTCACAGCATATACCAATGCATATTGGGTTGGCAGCATTGGTGACAGAAAAGCACAAGTGAAGGAGCATTCTTTCTTGGAGACTATTTAGTCTCATGGTTAAGCAAGAAATAGACATCATATTCCTTATCCATAGTAGAGGCATATTATATCAGATGCTTTTCTTACATAGGTATTATGGATGAAGAAAACTTTAGAGGACTTCAAGATAAAGCATGATCACCTTATTCCCATACTGTGTGATAATACAAGTGCTATAAATATCTCAAAGAATCTGGTGATGCATTCCAGTATCAAGCACATTTCGATAAAATATCACTTTTTGAGAGTAGGTGACAAATAAGCAGGTCAGGTTGGAATATGTTACTACAAAAGGGTAGATTGTGGACATCTTCACTAAGCCACTTTCGAAAGAGAATTTTGAGTATCTTCAAGAAAAATTAGGAGTAGTTATACTTCCATCCAAAAATTAACCACCTCAAGGAGAGGAGGTGGGGAGGGAGCTGAGCTAAGAGTCTTATCTTTAACCCCAAAGGTGGCCCTTTGTCATTTATGACAAAGGGGGAGAGATTTGAGTTAGAGGGAGAGCATTCAATCAAGGAGAGTAGTTTCTCAAGGGGAGTATATTTAGAAAAAGGAAACAGGAATGATTAAGGAAAAAGGGTTGCCATAGGAAAAAGGGTTGCCATAAATGACAAAGGGGAAGATTATTGAAAATTTTGAGTAGTTGTGTTGTCATTGATGTCAAGGATCAAAGTTAGTGATGAGTGTAAGGATTTGATAAAAGGAGGGTTAAAATATTTATATTTTACGCCTAAGAGATCTGGTTTAAAAGCATCATATGTTTCATCAAAAGGTTGGTTAAATACCCTGAAGGAAGGATATCCCTAGTCCCAAAGGAAATAATATTATAATATTTATTATTATAATATTAAATGTGGTAAGATACGGTCTAAGAGTGAAAAAGAAAAATACCTAGGCCCAAAGAAAATAATATTATAATATTTATTATTATAATATTAAGGTTTAAAAATAATGCCTAAGGTTATTTATAAATTATTTATAATATTTATATTATAAATTAATTTATAAAATAAATTAATTAAATCCTAATTTAGGTTTGGGCGCAAAAATATTTAATAAATATCCCTTGCCGACATTCGAAGAAAATGACAAATGGTATTTATACCATAAGACTTACAACAAGGTAAGTCTCCGAATTAATGCATATGTGATTATTGGCAAATGTTCGATGTGAATTCATGAGCGCATAAGGCAAGGTTCTTTAATTTTTAAAAGTAGAAGAAAAGCATGAAGTTTAAACTGACTAAGACTTAAAAGCCTTATCACCAACCACGTGGTTGGGCTAGTGGCAAGATGTCGCTGTGTAAGGTGTAGGGTGAGCGGAGGTTCTACATTTGAGTCTCGACGACAGCAAAGGGGTAAGTTCTTTTTGTTTTGGTTTTAGTGCCAAGTGGAGGGACAAAGTGCACGAGGCACTTTTGTATCCCAAGTGAGCACATAGCTCACGTAGTGGTTGGGTCATGGCTAGGGCACTAGCAGCAGCGCGACAAGGGATCGAATCCCACCGAGGCAGTGTGTGCAAAAGGTATTTAAATTTTTAAATTGTGTAATTTGCGCTTGATCTAAGGTTGATGGTATGCACCTTGAGGAGTTATAAGGTGGTTGAAATAAATATTGTTTTTTCCATGGTTAAAAGAGTTGAATGATTTAAATTTTGGTTTGAAAAGTATATTGGAATATTTTTGAAAAGTGGTGTTAATTATTTTGATAATACATTTTTGAGTAGGGAGATATAAGGGAGTTATTTTGATTATTTTATGCATTAAAATTCTGAAGTGAATTATTGTGAAAGTGAGTTATTTGAACCTTTGCTAATTATATTTTGAAAATTTTGGAGATTATAAGGTGTACTTGAGACTTGATAATTTTGTATGGTGAAATAACAATTGAGGATATTTTTGAGATAGGTTGTTGCTATCTAACCTTGAAATTGGCAAAGAGGATTTGATTGTGATTAAGACAAGTTTTGAAGACATATCTCCATCAAAACAAAAGGTATGGGCACATCTTCCTTGTGAGTGAAATATTGTTGGATTGAATGTTGTGAAATACAAATTTAGAGTGAAAATGATTGTTTAATAAGCATTGTTGGAAATATTTGAGTGAGCCTTCATGTGCATGATCTAGGGTTTGTGAAAGAATATTAGTATCATTGTTATGTAAAATTGGAATTATCTTGAGTCAAGGTTTGAGACCCATATATTGAGTGGTTGGAAGTATAGTGAAACACTTGGTTAGGGTTTGTAAGCAATTTGTGTTTCATTGAGTAAATATTTGAGTGATGTTGTATGAGCATTATTGATTGAAAGCATTGGAGTGATAGTTCAAGTTTTGTGAAACAAATTATACTTTATTTCTAAATTGATTTGAAAGAGATTTTGAAAGTGATAGAGTATTTTTTTGAGTACAAAATATTGTGAGTGTGAAACATATTGAGTCTTTAACCATTCTCTATATGTTTATGTGGCCAAACAAGATTCTGAGTGAAACTTGTCTATGTGTTGAAGAGGTTTTCTGAAAGAGAATTAAGTTGTGTTTAATATGCAATATCTAAATTTTTTTTAATGAGTTTTTGTGGAATTTTAAGGACAGACTAGAGGTAAGTCTTGGTGAAGAATTGAAAACAGAGTTGATTCATTTTTTCAAGCCTTGTGTTAAGGCTTTGGGTAAATTTGAGCATAGTTGGTTAGTGATTTGATCAAGCTTTGTGTTAAGGCTTGAAGATAGATTTGAGGACAGATTTTGGTATAGATTTGAGAGTATATTTGTGCCAGAGCAGAGATATATTTGTGAGAATATTTGTACAATTCATGGGATAGTGTTTAGTATAGAGATTGAGTAGAGTTCAGAACAAGTTTTGGTGGTGACAGAGGAGAGGATAGTAGTCTTCAGTGGATATATCCATTAGCCAGGGTAGTGAGGATAGAGGTCTTTAGTGGAGAGAGATCCACAAGCCAGTGTAGTGGGTGTAGTCTTCTAAGAGTACTAGCCATAGTAGAGGAGAAAGAGTTCTCCTGTGGATAGAGGTACACAAAATTGATTAGGGGATTGGTGTCTCCTTTGTACAGAGGTCCATAAACATTGTAATAGGTAAGGATTACCAAGAGAATTTATTGAGAAAATTTTATAATGAATATTTTCTTCGTGGAGTAGCCCACATTGGGTGAACCGCGTTAAATCATGTCTCTCATGTGTGTGATGCTTTGTGTAATACTTACTGCTTTAATATTGTTGATGTTATTATATGGATTGAAAATCAAAATTTTTTATCTTATATTGTTCACCCCCCCCCTCTCACTATAAGATCATGTTATTCAAATAGCTCATTTTGAATAAATTAAAAACTTTACTTTAGGCAAAAAATATATAAAAATAGATAAAGTATATAATATCTTTCAATTCAAGACTGCATAAAATAGCTCAATGTGACTAAATTGAAAACCTTACTTTAGGAAAAAATAATATAGAAATAGAGAAAGTATATAATATCTCTCAAGTCATGTGCATTGTTTATTGTTTATTTTTTATTTTTTGATAAGCGTCCATTTCACTCATTGTTTTTTTGACTAACATCTTTGTATTAATTTTTTTAAAAATATATGCATATTATGAAAATCAAGGTATGTAGAAAGTAAAAATGATGATTTCATGGAGCTAGTGTTTGATGAGGAAAAACTGCTCTACTAGGGTTTGGGTTTGCCATCATTCGTAAATGGCTAGCTCAATTGCTACTAAGCCAACTGGGGAGAGCAATGGCACCAGGGAAGCACCCGAGAAAGTTTATCCCAAAAGTGTTTCACAAGGTAAGAGTACTATCCCTAATGTTTCCATTTCCTTGCATGAGTTTCATAATGCTTACCACTGATTTTTTTTGGTAAGTAGTGTTTGTATTTATAGCGGGTTTTAACAAGGATCCCAAAACCTGATTACATAAGCAATGGGCCTAGGGCATCAATCCCTTGAAACTGAACACCAAAACAGAAATACCGCCCAGCGGTAACAGTAAGCATGAAACAATCCCTCTCAGCGGGAAACAAACAAATAAGAAAGAAAGTAGTTTGGAGATCCCGCCCAGCAGGGAGTAGCCAAAAACCACCATCGAGAAGATCCCGCCTAGCAGGAAGCAAAGAAAAACCATTACAATAAAATCTCGCCTCGCGGGAAGCAGTCAAAACCACCACAAACAGTCCTGCCTAGCGGGAAGCAACAGGGAAATCCCGCCATCCGGGAAACCAGCAGAAAAGAAAGGATCCCGCCTCACGGGAAAACCGGCGGATTTGGCGGATCCCGCCCTATGGAGAAACCAGCCGCCCACCGGGAAAACATTCCGTTCAGCGAGAGCCATCCTGTAGGAAGATAACAGCCAGCACAGAGAGGATCCAGCCCATCATGAAGTGACCAAAGAGTTGTACCACAAGGAACCCACCCCGGGAAAACAAAAGAGGATCCCAACAGCAGGGACCAAGAATCCCGTCCAAGCACAGAGCCCACCGATGATTCACAAGAAAAATGGGGAAGCTTTCCAAACCATAAACCATCACCTCCACCACACCGAGAAACGCAGGGGACCAGATCCACTCGAATAACCTGCAAAAAACCCCAGGGGGAAGCCTGAGGGAAAAAGGGAAGGGATCCCCAACCAAACAGGGATCCCTGGGAAGCACCAGTCCAAAAAAACAACCAAGGAAACCCTAGCCTACCGGGAGAGGCGCAGATAGTGGAGAAGTATCTCCCCCCAGGAGATCATCTGCAAACAACCACTCCTCGGGAGGGATGACCTGGGTTGAGCCAGGGACTGGGCAGGAACCAGGAGCCATGGTAGGGGGAGCAGGGGAGGGACCAGAGCCCTCCCCTCTCTTCTTAAATATATATTTTAAATGTTATATATGTATAATGTTTTTTTTGGATCGCTTACCACTGATTTGAGTCACATACCCTTGTCAGGTATTTCCTGTGTAGAATTCTCAATGATACCCTAATTAAGTTCTAGGTGCAATAAGTTTGGGGTATGCATGGTGTGATAGTTGAGAATGTTCATAATCTCACCAAGGGTTATTTCATTTTTCACTTTTCTAATCTTTCTCAAGCTCAAAAAGTGTTAGCCAAAGGTCCCTGGACGGTGAGAAATTCCCTGTTAATTTTGTAATCTTACACTCGTGACTTCATAGCCAATGATCAAGCTAAGCTGAAAGTTCCTATGTGGATTGAGTTCCCAATTTTACCCGTCCCCTTTTTGGATTTTTTGCAAATGCTTACCTCTTCACTCGATAAGTTTGTATGTCTTGAGCCTGAATAGTTTTTCTTAGCTCGCCCTACCAAGCGGGATTATGTAAAATTTTACCTCACCAAAGACCTACTAGATTTCATAGATATCTAGATTGGTGATACCTCCATTAGGCAAGCTATCACCTATATCAATTTATCGAATACTTCTTATTGTTGCCAGTCTACTACTCACAAGATTCGATATTACCCATTGATGGAGTGGAAGTTCAAACAAACCCAACCCCCTTCGAATTCCCTAGTAGCTCAATCTAACGGGGCTCAAGAATTCCAAGGCAACTAAAAAATGGTTACTGCCCAAAAAATTCATCCTTCTAAGCACTCTGAGCTGGCCAATCCCTCTGTGCAACCTACTCATCCCAAGCCCATTGATACCCAGGTTATGCAAAACCCCACTAGCTCTATGCAGTCTTTTGAAGCCATCACGACGATTATCATTAACATACGACCCACTGTGCAAGCTATAGGGGTCTTGAATGTTACTCTGGTCACCCTTGTATATACTCAACTACCATATTTTTTTAGCTTCTCTTTGGGCCTCGATTGTTGCAAAGACGCATCCCACTACCATACCATATTTTTTGTCGATGGCACCTACATACTCCATGGCTACAGAGGAACAAGCTTTTAAATTTCATCATTGTCGAAGCCCATAAGCATCACAAAAAGTCCTCGAACGAGGATAATTTTAGTGGAGGTGTTAATTCCTTTAGTTTGCTTTGAGGTCTAGGTGATTTTGAGTATGTCATGTATATTATGAATCTTTACAAGTCCTCATATGAATTGTGCTAATGAAAAACTGACCAAAGCCCAATGCTTGAAGCTTAGAGTTTGTTAAGGTCTGACTATCAAAGAAAATAAAGGCCGCAACTTACGCACAACATGTATTCTACCAAGCATTTTCCTGGGAAAGGAGGAGCTATCCTAGAGGAATAAGAGGTTGTAGCTTACGAGCAACATGTATTCTACCAAGCATTTCAAGCTGAGTTAGCCAGGATCCTCCTCAACGGACTCTAGTTGGTAGTAATGCAGATGAAGGATGGACTGCCCCAATCTCTTTGGATGACGAATGGTAGTGTGTCAGCAAGGAAGATAACTTTTGTCCTGCTCCTTGATATTTTTTTACTGATTATGTCTTGGTATGAATGTGTAATTATTTCTCGTGGCAACGTGTAGTAATATTTTTTAGACTCCATTTTTATTGTGGAGGTGTGATTTCCTCCACCTAGCTACTTTTATGGTTTGTGGGGTGTGGTAATTCCACTTGCATTTTTTTTTATGATTAATATTAATTAATATAAGGTTCTTTCATTCAAATATATATATATATAATATATATATATATATATATATATATATATATATATATATATATATATGCATATTTTTAAAAAAAGAAAAGAAAAAAAGTAGAATAAAATCATATTTGTTATCACACTACCTAATATAATGCTTAAAATAAAAAATTGATAAATAAATTAAATAGTTCAACTAATGTCACAGAGAAAATATTATAGTATAATTATAAAAATAAATAAAACAATATTTTTTAAGAACACAAGCTTATACTGAGAGGGGGGGTGAATAGTATAAAATAAACTTTTACTTTTCTTTCCCAAATAATATTATCCAATATTATCAATGGCAATATCAACAATAGTAATCAAAGCAATGCACAAATCATCACACACAATAGAGACACCAATTTAGCGTGGTTCACCCAATGTGGGCTACTCCACGGAGAAACTCTTTCTACTAAATTTTCTCAACAAATATCTTGGGAATAACTTCCCTATTACAATTTTTATGGACCTCTATCCAAAGGAGACACCAATCCACTAATGCTCTGATTTGTGGATCTTTCTTCATAAGAGAACTCATTTCCCTCTTCTCTAGTTCATGGAACTTGACCCAGGAGAACTCTTTCTCCTAAGTTGGTTCATGGATCTCTCTCCACAGAATAAATTTATCTTCCCATTTGGTTCATGGATCACACTACACAGGAAAAATATTTCTCCTTGCTCTATTTCATGGATCTCTATCCATAGGAAAAAAATTTCCCCTCTTCTATGGCTAATGATCTTATAGAAGAATTATACCCCCACTACTCTGGCTAATGGATCTCTATCCACTGAAGACCTATATCCTAACTACCCTGGCTAATGGATCTCTATCCACTAGAGACTATTATCCTCTTCTCTATCACCTCCAAATTTTTCTCTCAACTTTGTCTCATATCTGCACCAAACTCTGTTCCAAATGTAATACAAATATTCTCACAAATATGTACCACACTCTATTCTCAAATCTATCCTCAAGCCCTAACATAAATATTGATTCAATCACAAATCAACTTTGCTTAGATTTTTCCCAAACCTTAACACAAAGCTTAAACAAATTAATCAATCAACTCTGCTATCAAGTCTTCAGAGAGACTTACCTCAAATCTGCCTTCAAATCCTATCTAGAACTTTCTCAATCTGCTCTCAATTCTTCACCAAGACTTGTCTCAAATATACCTTCAAGTCCTCTCTAGAACTTGCTCAATCTGCTCTCAAGTCTTCACCAAGACTTACCTCAAATCTGCCTTCAAGTCCTCTCTAGAACTTGCTCAATCTACTCTCAATTCTTTACCAAGACTTACCTCAAATCTACTCAAACACATGCTCAAAACAACTCATAAGATATGCTCAATAAATCTCAAATCTTGCACACAATACTATTAATTGCTTTGTCTAATCTTCAAAGTAATTCCTTTAACTTAAAGTAGTTTAGACATATTCTATTCAAAATTCAATTAACCCCTGGAACATATAGAGAATGATGTACTCTATCAAAAACTCAAAATGTTCTACTCAATCATTAAGTTTGTTGCTTTCACAAACTTGATTTCTAATTTTTGCACATTCACTTTCAATATCACTCAAAACCAATACTCTAGAATTTCACTTAATCATTCAACCAATGAAACATAACTTGTTCACTAACCCTAAACAAGTGTTTTTATACTTATTCAAACAAAGTGCACAATGTGGGTCTCAAACCCTAACTCAAATAATCTTCAATATCTATCTCAAATGTTCTCTTAAACATTCACCAATGAAGAATATGAAAAATCACTCAAACATTTCCAACAATGCTTATCAAACAATCTTTTTTCATGCCACCTTGTATTCCACAATATTCAATCCAACAACACTTTAATCAAAATATGATGTGCCCATACCTTTTTGTTTTTATGGATATATGTCTTCAAAACTTGTTTTACTCTCAACCAAATCCTTTTTCCAATTCTAGGTTAGATAGCAACAGTCTATCTCAAAATTTCCACAAGAATATTTACCTTGCCATATATTTCACCATACAAGAAATACAATAAAATTTCAAGTCACAAATACACTTTATTACTCAAAAATAAATACTCAATCAATAGATCATACATTCATTCAAGAAAAACAACCATAATGAAAATATCCCTATATCTCCTTTTAATTCCAACTCAACATAAAATATTTCAACCCAAATTTCAACCTTCCAAACACTTTAATATTCTAACCCAAAACAGATTTCAAATTACAATAATAAAATCCTTTGTTTACACCTTATACTCTCCAAATATTAACCCAACATACATTCCAAATTACAACAATAAATTCCTTGCTTACACCTTATAATCTACAATTCTTAATCCAACATACATTCCAAATTACAACAACAAAATTTCTTGCTTACACCTTATAATCTCAAATTCTCAATTCAACACACATTCCAAATTACAACAATAAAATTCCTTGCTTACACCTTATAATCTCCAATTCTAATTCAACAAACACTTTGTCTTTTCAAAGTACACATAAATGATAAATTTTTGAATCATACCTTAGACATTATAATCAAAAATAAATTTGTGTTCCTCAAAACACTAACATGCACTCCACGCGAATCAAACTCGCATTCATCGCCTACCTTGTACCTTATCCTTGGCTAGGCTGCCACTTGGGCTATGCACCCACACAAACACCATGATGCACTCTCTGCCCTTTTTACCTTCCACTGTTCCAAAATATTTGAAACAAAACACTTCCCTCTACTTCTTGTTGGGAATCAAACGTGAGACCTGTTGTCTACAAGTACCTTACACTACCAAGCCTTTCCACTAGGGCAATGGTGTGGTTGGTAATAGGGACATGCACCCTTCTACCTTTATGCGTCCACTGTTCTCCTTTAGCTTTAAAAATAAAAACCATCTTTCTTTGCTCATGAAATTTGCATCAAATAATTTTGTTAACCCTTCGCATGTATAAATACCATTTTCTTTATTGCTTGGACATCGGTGGAAATTAGATATTTGAATTTTATTTTTGGTGCCAAACCCACTTAGGGTTATTAAACTATTATAATATAAATATTATAATTATTTTATAATTAATATTTAGGCTTCCTCTTAACACTTTAATATTATAATAATAAATATTATAATATTATTTCCTTTGGGCCTAGATATTTCCTTTCTTTGGGGTATTTAAACCAAATATCTTGGGATTAAAATATAAATATTTTAACCCTCCTTTTTTCAATTCCTTTGCACTTGAGATGAACTGACTTTTGACATCAATGACAACATAATTACTCAAATTTTCCAACAATATCCCCCTTTGATATTGATGTTAACCCTTTTCCTTAATCATTCCTTTTCCTTTTTTCAATTCTTCTCCCCTTGGGAAATTACTCCCCCTAACTCAAATCTCTCTCCCTTTGTCATCAATGGCAAAGGGACTCCTTTGGGGCTAAAGATAATACTCTTAGCTCAGCCCCCTCCCCACCTCCTCTCCTTGAGGTGATTAATTTTGGGTTGGGAGTATCTCTACTCCTAGCATACACTGCTCTTTTAATTTGTCCATATTCTTCCTCAACGGATCCTTCTGATTCTTTTGAATATCCTTGTTCCTACTTGTCTCTAGGAATTATGTTCTACACCAATTAGTCATATTCCCAACATTATTTCACTTATAATACTTAATGTTGTAGTTCCTTGAAGGTGCAAATATCTTGAAGTTCCTCTTGGTGAAGCCATACCCATTCCTCTCATGAACCCTACAATCAATTGCCTTATGACCAAAATGATTACAAGAGTAACAATACCCTTGAAAGATATGCCCATTTCTGAAATTCCTCTTATTGAAACCATATTCCTTCTTTTCATGTGTCATGCACTGCATAGCCTTGTGACCAAACCCATTACATGAGAAGCAATGTCCTTTGAAGAAATCTTGCCTTGAACCCACTGGTCTCTTAGTCCTTTCTTCCCTGTGATGTTTCATGTTCCATTTGTTTCTTATTTGTGCATTATTTCTTTCCTTGGTGAACCTTCTATTTTTCAACTTATCCTCATAAGTCTCACTTTTTCCTTCATTCTCTCTTTTGAAGCATTTTCTTCTTTGGAGCTTGATATTGACTCCTCTTCTTGTTCTCTTTGTCCTTCTTCAAAACCAATTCCAGTCCTCATGAATGGAGATCTTTGTGTTTTGATAATATCATCCAAATATTTTGAGCTTTTCTTGAACTGATATATCTTATTATTAAACTTTTCAAGTCCTTTCCTTAGAATGTTAGCTTCATGTTTCAGTCTTTCACATTCTTGCTATTTTATCTTTAACTGTTCAATCATGTCTTCTTCAACTCCTTTTTTCTTTTCAATTTTAACTCTCAAGTCATTGAGATATTGCATAAGCCTTGCTTTTGTTTTCTCATATTCTTGAACTTGATCCTTTAGTTTTGAATTCTGCTTCCTAATATTTTCAATTCTCCAAGTGCAACACTAAGTTCTGCTTCTAGATCAACTATCCCTTCCTCTTCTATTTTTGAATCTTCTTCTAGGTATTCAAGAGCATATTCATATTCTTCCTCACTACTACTGAATCCATTCTTCGTACAGTGATCTTCAAGATGACCAAAGTTACCACAAATAAAATATTTGAGTATTTTTGGTTCCCTTCTAGCTTCTTTTCCAACATCTTCTACCAAAAATAGAATTTATTCTTCTTCACTACCTTAGGATCTTCCATCATTGTCACTTGAAGCCTTGCTTCATTTATCTTAGGATCTGAAAGAATTTATTTTCATGCTTGTTTTGACCATACCTGTTTTTCTTTTCATACCTAGATTTTCCTGCTTCCCTGTTCTTATGATCTTGTCTCTCTTCACCACTACTACTTCTAGCTTCTGGATAGTTAGATGCATAGTGACCATATTTACCATAATTGAAACACTTAACTATTTTAGTACCTTTGTGCTTTCTTGAGTCCTTCTTGTTCCTTTTACCATATTTTTCTTCTTCATCACTAGATAACTCATCACTTGAATCTGACTTCTTATCTTTTATCTTCTTTGCTACTTTGAAGGTTACCTCTTTCTTGGGGATAGGATATTTTCCTATTCTCATCTCATAAGTTGTGAGAGTTCCATGCAACTCACCCCTAGTCAAATTTTCAATATCTCTTATTTCTTCTATGGCTAAAACCTTTTCACTATACTTCATAGTGAGTGACCTTAAAACCTTTTGACAAACATTTGATTCTTCAAATTTAAACCCAAGTTCTTGCATGGATTAAATAGTCTCATCCACATGAAGTAAGTATGTAGTAATTTCTTCCTCATCCTTCATCTTCAAGTCTTCAAAGGTTTTCTTGTGATTTTGCAATTTTGCCATCTTGACCTTTTTGTCTTCCTCATATGTATTTTTCAACTTTTCTCAAATCTCTTTTGTTGATGTGCAATGCATAACTTTTACAAAATCTACTTCACAGAAACTACTTAATATTGTATTCATTGCCTTTGCATTGTATATATGTAGGATCTTACCATATTTATTTGTAGGAGGACTAATTGGAGGTGTGTATCCATCCTCAACTGCTTTTCATGTCTCATATTCGTGTGTCATAAAGTAACTCTTCATTCTTATGTTCTAGAAATCATAATTGTTCCCATTGAACAATGGTGCCTTATTAGCTGAAGATCCACTCTGATATGCCATCTATGTTCCTGTATAATTTTCATTAAATCTATTAAACTCTTTCGAAGGAACCCGCTCTGATACCAATTGAAGAACACAAGCTTATACTAAGAGTGGGGGTGAATAGTATAAGATCAACTTTTACTTTTCTTTCCTAAACAATATTATCCAATATTATCAATGAAAATATCAATAGTAGTAATCAAAGAAATGCATAAATCATCACACACAATAGAGACACCGATTTAACATGGCTCACCCATTGTGGGATACTCCACGAAGAAAATATTTCTACTAAATTTTCTCAACAAATCTCTTGGGAATCACTTCCCTATTACAATATTTATGGACCTATATCCAAAGGAGATACAAATCCCCTAATGCTTTGATTTGTGGATCTTTCTCTATAGGAGAACTCTTTTCGCTCTTCTCTAGTTCATGTAACTTGACCCAGGAGGACTCTTTCTCCTCAATTGGTTTGTGGATATCTCTCCATAGCAAAAATTTATCTTCTCACTTGGTTCATGGATCACATTCCATGGGAAAACTATTTCCCCTTACTCTAGTTCATGGATCTCTATCCATAGGAGAACTCCTTCCCCTCTGCTCTGGCTAATGATCTTATAGAAGACTTATGCCCCCATTACTATGGCTAATGGATCTCTATCCATTGAAGACCTTTGTCCTCACTACCCTGGCTAATGGATCTCTATCCATTAGATATTTTTTTCTTCTACTCTATCACCTCCAAATCTTACTCTCAAATTTTTCTTAGATATGCACCAAAATCTATCCCAAGTGTAGTACAAATCTACTCACAAATCTATACCACACTCTATTCTCAAATCTATCCTCAAGCCTTAACACAAAGCTTGATCTAATCACAAATCAACTCTGCTTAGATTTTCTCCAAGACTTAACACAAAGCATGAACAAATCAATCAATCAACACTGCTCAATATACTCTAAAGTATTTACCAAGACTTACCTCAAATCTACTCAAAACAACTCACAATATATGCTCAATAAATCTCAAATATTGCACACAATGCTATCAATTGCTTTGTCTAATCTTCAAAGTAATTCCTTTAACTTGAAGTAGTTTAGACATATTCTATTCAGAATTTATTTAACCTCTGGAACATATAGAAAATTATGTACTCTATCAAAAACTCAATACATTCTACTCAATCATTAAGTTTATCGCTTTCACAAATCTGATTTCTAATGTTTGCACATTCACGTTCAATATCACTCAAAACCAATGCTCAAGAATTTCACTCAATCATTCAACCAATGAAACATAACTTGTTCACTAACCCTAAACAAGTGTTTTCATACTTCTTCAAACAAAGTGCACAATATGGGTATCAAACCCTAACTCAAATAATCCTCAATCTCTATCTCAAATGTTCTCTTAAACATTCACCAATGAAGCATATGAAAACTCACTCAAACATTTCCAACAATATTTATCAAACAATCCTTTTCACTCCACCTTGTATTTCACAAAATTCAATACAACAACACTTTAATCAAAAGATGATGTACCCATACATTTTTATTCTGATGGAGATATATCTTCAAAACCTGTTTTACTCTCAACCAAATCCTTTTACCAATTCTAGGTTAGATAGCAACAATATATCTCAAAATCTCCACAAGAATATTTACCTCACCAAATATTTCACCATACAAGAAATACAATAAAATGTCAATTCACAAATACACCTTATTACTTATTTCTTTAAAAAAAAATCCTCAATCAATATATCATACATTCATTCAAGCAAAACAACCATAATGACAATATCCCTATAGCTCATTTTAACTCCAAATCAACATAAAATATTTCAACCCAAATTTCAACCTTCCAAACAATTTAATATTCTAACCCAAAACAAATTTTAAATTACAATAATAAAATCCTTATTTTACACCTTATACTCTCCAAATATTAACCCAACATACATTCCAAATTACAACAATAAAATTCCTTGCTTACACCTTATAATATCCAATTCTTAATCCAACATACATTCCAAATTACAACAATAAAATTCCTTGCTTACACCTTATAATCTCCAATTCTTAATTCAACATACATTCCAAATTACAACAATAAAATTCCTTGCTTACACCTTATAATCTCCAATTCTAATTCAACAAACACTCTGTCTTTTCAAAGTACACAACAATGATAAATTTTTGAATCATACCATAGCCATTGTAATCAAAAATAAATTTGCGTGCCTCAAAAGACTAGCATGCACTCCACGCGAATCAAACTCGCGTTCATCACCTACCTTGCACCTTAGCCTTGGCTAGGCTTCCACTTGGGCTGTGCACCCACACAAACACCATGATGCGCTCTCTGCCATTTGTACCTTCCGTTGCACCAAAACATTTGAAATAAAACACTTCCCTCTGTTACCGCCAGGAATCTAATGTGAGACCTGTTGTCTACAAATGCCTTACTCTGCCAAGCCTTGCCACTAGGCCAATGATGTGGTTGGTAATAGGGACATGCACCCTTCTACCTTTATGCATCCACTGTTCTCCTTTAGATTTAAAAATAAAAACCTTTGTCTTTCTTTGCTCACAAAATTCGCATCAAATAATTTTGTTAACCCTTCACATGTGCATTTTGGAGACTTAACTTTTTCTTAAAAACTTTATGGTATAAATACCATTTTTCTTCCTTGTTTGGACGTCGATGGAAATTAGATATTTGAATTTTATTCTTGGCGCCAAACCCACTTAGGGTTATAAAATTATTGTAATATAAATATTATAATTATTTTATAATTAATATTTAGGTTTCCTCTTAACACTTTAATATTATAATAATAAATATTATAATATTATTTCCTTTGGGCCTAGATATTTCTTTTCTTTTGGGTATTTAAACCAAATATCTTGGGCTTAAAATATAAATATTTTAACTCTCCTTTTGTCAATTCCTTTACACTCGAGATGAATTGACTTTTGACATCAATGACAACATAATTACTCAAAATTTCCAACAGTTTTAGACCTAAATCTAAATTACTAAAAACCAATAATAAAATGGATAAGTATTACAATAAGCCACAAGAAACAGTGCTATGATAAATTTTAAGTTATTACCGTTAATCGAACTCTAGTATTTAGAAATTCATCTTTATAATTGGACTCTCACCCATCATTAAACATTATCATCAACCGATTTTTTTTTTTCCATTAGAATGTTAGTTGAGGGGAACGTTATAAAAAAATTCTTCTTGTATTAGATAAAATTTTCACTTTCGGTTGATAAAGACGTTATAGATAAATTTTTACCACCCTTTAGTTTGAGCCATCCTCCCAAGCCTGGAATTTGATAGGTATATGACCGTATTTTAGGGTTATGCATAAGGGGTTGGCCCTAAAATGTATTTATAAAAATTTGGCGAATCGGTTTCAAAATCCAAGTGAATAGTGTTCAAACACATGTAAAAGGTTCACTATTATTAGGGGTAATGTTGGAAATTTAAACTTAAAATGGTAAAATAATTATAAAACTGGGGCGAATCGACCCAAAAAAAATTGCATCTAATTTTTTTTTGGCTAATGGGCCCTGGTCAAGGGTCCCAAATGTTAGCCAATTCCAAATTTTTAAAATCCTAATTTTATCCAATTTGACGATAAATAACCGCTATGCATAACCCTACGTATTTTGCATTTGAAACTGTATATTATGATTTTAATTTTATAACGACTGTAGATTTTTACTTGCTATTTTTCTTAGAAACCATAAATGTAGATTTTATTTATTATATACATATATATTAGATTAGAAACCATAAATGTAGATTTTATTTATTATATACATATATATTAGATGTGATGAGTATAAGTAAACTGTAATGTCTTAATAACTAAACTAAAAATAAACTAAGTGGGAGCGAGAGAATGATGAACTAAGTTGTTGTGTAGCGAGTGTCGAGTGGTGAATTAAGTTATCATCAGACGAGTGGGGTGAGTGGTGCGAGACTGCGAGTGGTGAATGGCGAGTAGGAGAAGTGATAAATTAATATTTTAAAATTTCAAACGTTAAATTCCGCACTTGGCAGTATGACTCCTCAATCCTCATTGTCCCGTCCTCACTACGAGACTGCAAGTGGTGAATTAAGTGGCCATCAAGTAGGGCGAGTGGTAAATCAATATTTCAAACTTCTAAATTTTAAATTTTGCATAGACTTAACTGTCATGTCCTCACTCCTCAGTGCCTCACCCTTTGTTGTTGCCCATCGTTCGACATCCCTCCAATTTCATATTTGCACAATACACCAAATAAAATTGAAGATTAATTTCGTTATGACATGTGGGTTTTAGTTTTCATATTAGTTCTGTTGTGGCATTGGTTTCAGTTTTTACATTAGCTTTGTGGCGGTGCTGGGTTTCAATTTTTGAAGGTAAGTTTTTCACTTTCATGTCATTCTCCCTTCACTTTTCCAATGCAAAACATGCACACATAAAACTGAACAAATTCGATGTGTAGCAACTCAAATTAGTTAAGGTGTAGCATTTTTTTAAATATTGGTTGAGGTGTTAAAAAAATATTGGTTATTGTATTTCCTTTGCAAACCTATACTTATAAGCTGCATGCTCAACGCTCACAATTTTTGACAATCTTTTGAACCTTTTTCGAGTTTTGCTGCCAAGATCAATTGAATGCATTTCTCCCTTCACCGTTTGCGTAGATTCATCAGTTGCTATGTCGTCCACTCCCTAAGTGTAAAAAATATCCAAAGCTGCCAAGATCAATCCAGTACTCCCTTCACCGTTACGGTATTCTTAGATTTATCAATTGCTATTACGCCCACTCGTGTAAATGTAAACAACATCCAAAAACGTTATATGTTTGAATGAATATAAGTTGTACATTTTAAAGTTGAAATGGTATAAAAATAAAATTATCATATGTAAACACCATTTTTTTAATTATTCTATATAACCTATAAATATAATATATAAAAATATAGGAGACATTTTTCCAGAAATCCTCAAAGAGTCATTAGCCTTTCATCACCATGGATTGGTCAAACATAGATAAATATCAAAAGCAGAACACAAGAAAACGTTTAACGAGAAAACTAATAGATTGATGTATGGGCCTAGGCTCCATACATATAACAAATTCTAGCTACAATAATCACATTGTTTCGGTTGAATTTCAAAGAATGTGGTGAATAAGAGTTCGTCTTTTCCATATAGTCCAACAAGCTAAGGAGAAAACTAATAGATTGATGCATGGGCTTAGGCTCCATACATAGAACAAATTCTAGATACAATAATCACATTGTTTCAGTTGAATTTCAAAGAATGTGGTGAATAAGAGTTCGTCTTTCCCATATAGTCCAACACTTTAATTGCGGATTATGAGGAAGGAGCGTTAGGCACCAAATTACCCACAAATTTTGATTGAGATTTAAGATAGCATTGTTTTCATGAATTTTCATGTCTTTGTAGTATGAGACATTGGTCCTTCCTTCTGCAAACAGTGCAGCCCATTAGAGTGTTCTTTTTTTCAACCAATATTTTTGGCACATGAATTATAGCTGACATCATCAAAACTGTGCTTTGCATAACTTTGTTGGTCCTTTGTGACTGTTATAATAGCAAATTCATGTTTAAATTTGATCAATTCCAAGTGTTGATCAAAAATCTCATGTTGTATCACATGTGGTGTCCCTTCAACGAAATTAACAAGACTACATTTAGAACCAGAATTCATTTCATTTAATTGTTGATTTTTACTAGTATCTAGACCATCTTTAAAAAATTGTTAATTTTCACTAATGTCTACACTATCTTTAGAAAAAAACTTAAAATAAAATAAAATTTTAAACCTTAACTTAAAAACCAATAAAATATTTGAACCGTCATAAAAAATTCTTATTGAAAGGTAATTTTTTTTTTTTTGAAATTCCATCCCGGCCTCTTCGATTCAAACCTTCATCCTTAGCATACATACAAACTTATATTTCGACAATCCATTCATCGTTATTGTGATTTTATAAAATTTGAGTTAATGGTGATTTGAATTGGATTAATATTTGGAAAAGATGGAAGAGGGGTAGATTTAAATCTAAAGCTCTTTGTATTGGTTGGGAACTTGGACTAAACTTCATTTTGTGGCAAGTGTGGTTGGAGAGATATGGCAATTTTTTTGGAGAAACCTTTTCATCTTTAGATGGAGTTTGGTAGTTCATTTGGAGCAAAGTCACAAAAATTATGGCAGTGTATGCTAAAGATAAAACTCATGTTGTTAAAGGGGCAATAGAGAAAGAAGTTGAAGTGCAAGAGGGCAAGTCAGAGCTAGCTGAAAACCAACCCCAAAAGGTTAGATTAAATTAAAACTGATGGAGTTGCAAAAGGCAATTCGGGTAGAGCTAGAATTGGAGTGGTTTACCGAAATCATGTTGGAACAGTGCTCTATTGGGAACTGTAAGGTTTGGGAAGGGCCACAAACAATGAAGTGAAAGCCTTAGCTATCAAATATGCTTTTATTTGGGCATTAAAACAAGGTTACAAGAGGATAATTCTAGGATCAGATTCTCAAATAATGGTTGGATCTCTAGATTGAATGAGGAACTTTACTTCCTAGCTAATATGGGTACTAAGAAGGATGTAGGGGTTCAATAAGCACAGTGACATGGCTATTGAGGATGATATGATTAGGCAGGTTGGTGAGCAAATCCAGTGTTTAGCTAATTTGGACAACCATTCCAAAAATATGGTTTAGGATATTTATGCTACAATGTAGATCTTATTTTATAGTTATAAACAGGTGAACAACCATTGTAGAAATATGGTTTAAAATATTTGGCTCCAATGCAAATCTTATTTTCTATTGTAAACATGTGTTCTCTTTGGCTAAGGCTAGGAGAAGTCTCATCCCAACTTGTAAATGATCTTTTTTTTAATACAAGTTTTTTCAAATTATTTTTCAAAAAAATTAACTTTTACAAAGCCTAGGTTATAATAACAATCTTTGTTTTATCTAATATACGGTTAACTAATTATACTCCATAGACATGGTATACAACTTGATTATTCTAATTGTAGATATTCTAGAGATTTTAAAAGTTTTAATAAATAAAAAATTAAAAAATATATATTAATAGGAGGATGTTTTTAAACATTCATATAAAATGGTCAACTAAAAAATAATACCAATACAAATTAGTATGTGAATTTCTTATTATTTAATTACAAATTGTATCTCCTAATTGATATAACAATAAGGTTAAGGTGTATTAAAAAATCTTACTTTATAAGTGATTATAACATACAATGGTGAACCTAGGAGTTCTTAAATAAAATTAGATTGTACATTTCAATAATATAATTTTAAGTTGAGAGGATGTTAAAAGGGTTGTTCTTTTCATTTTTTTTTAACTTAGTGAAAACCCTCTTGGGGACCACTTTGGTATGAGAAACCATGACCAAGAGGTTCTACACCATCAAAATCATCTCGAAGTCAAGCCCAATCCTAACCGCACGAAAATTATTCAATTGGATTTTGTGTACCCAATGTGCATTTGGTAGGGTGGAGATTCGAACCAGGAACCTCCCTTGGAGGATTGCCCTACCCTCTCCAAATTGAGAATTGTCCTTTTTATTTTATACCGACTTAATCACATTTAGTTATTTGGTGTCATCCAACCTTGGTGTGGACTAAATTTAAAATAATTGATTAATAGTAGTCTCATCTCACTATTACATTCAACCAACTATATAGTAATATTTTAACAAATTTTATTATCTTATTTTACTCCACTAAGAGTTAAGCTTAGATCCCTTATCAAACAATCTTACTTTTAACCACTTGAACTTTTGCTTCAAATTAAATTAAAATAAAAAAATAAACATGTCTAAGTAATAGCATAATAGTTAGAAAGTAGTTTTTTTTTTAATCATGCAAGCTAATAAATAATTTAAACTTTTACTTCAAATTAACTTATAATAAATAAATCATTATGCAAACATATAGCATGAACGTTAGAAAGTAGTTTTTAGTGACCATGAAGCTAGAGGCCATGTGGGATGATCCTCATAGAGAAAGTGTTTGGTAAATCATGCTTCAATCAAATTGGATATGGAGAACAGAGAACATCCTTTGATATTTTAACTTTGAGCCTCTTATTTGGAATCCTAAAGTTTTCACCATTGGATCAAGCAAAATTAAAAAATTTGTTATGAAAAAATTTACAAAACTTATGGTTTTATATGTTTATGTGCATATTAATTAAATGGTATTTTCATCCATTGTCATGGTGAGAAAATGCATGTGTAAAAAGTGAATTTTGATAAGTAAAATTATATGTATATATTACTAACTATAATTTTACAAAATAAAAATTATGATTTATAAAATTATTATCAATAAAATTTTAGACCTTTTAAGAAAATATAACTATTAACTCCATTTTCCTTGGTCTTAGCTACTAGATTAGATATATATCTATAAACGCCTAGAGTTATCAATCGAGGCACCTTTCTCATTTCTTAGGGGTGTGACAGATATAATATTTTAGTTTAAATAATTTAAATATTTTTTAAATATTTTAAATCCACCATAACCTTTAATGTCGACGGATAATTTTCTGAATCTAAAATATTAATATTGTTTATGGCGTGGCTGACCTTCTGGCTGCCACGCCTATCGACGTAATAAGATTTTCAAACTTTTACTTAATTCACGATGATTTTGTTTAACTAATCTTCATTATATACTACTAATTTGTTATAAAAGTGATACCTACAAATAAATTTAACATATTAAAATAATAATAATAATAATATTTAATAAAAATAATTACATAATAATTTTTTTTTCTGTTAAACCAATAAGATTGCATATTAATATACTTGTTGAAGGTATTATAAAGAAATAATACATGGATTGCAATCTTATGAATGCAATCCAAGTTCCCATCTTCACATTACATGAATGTGCAAATTATAATTTTAATATCACAATAATAAATGTATGTGTTAAATATGTGTTCGTTATTTTCCTTTCTATTTAACAAAATGTAATCCAAGTTCCCATATTCATATTACATGAATGTGCAAGTAATTATTTTAATATTACAATAGCAAAAAGTTTTGGGCTTTGGTTCTTCTTAGGAAGGTTCAAGGTTCAAACCGTAGCGTGGGTGAAGGTGTGACGGGGTGGGTGTGTGTCTCCCTGGTAGAGTTGTTGTAACAGGTTGGGGGATTCTTGGTCAAAACCCCATTACTTAATATTACCAAAAAAAAAAAAAAAAAAATGTATGTGTGAAATATATGTTTATTGTTTTTCTTTCTAGGTAACAAAATATTTTCTTGAATGTTCGATCTTAAGAAATAATGATAAAATTTGTTTGAATATAATAAATCATATTTGTCCAACATTATTTGTTAATTACGAAAATTATAATCATTATTTTAGTATCAAATATATTTTTACAAAATGGGCTAGAGTCATGGCATACCTTTATTTTTCATTCATGAGTTCTTATTATTTTTAGTCTCTTTTCTCTTCCTTATAATTATTATGATTATATTTTAAAATTTTATATGTGGATTTGATAGGTTACCAATCATCTAAAACAAGAAAAAAATTAGGGTAACAACATGGTACTTTCATATACTTTAATGACAATTAGATTTATTGTTGATAGGTCATGTTATGAGTTTGAAGGCCTCAAAATAAGGTAAAATGGTATCATTTTGTAATGGATAATTCTAGAATGATAGATATTAAAACACAAGTTCCAAATTTTATTTATTTGTATGGTAATTGTACATTTTTACATTTCTCTTTTTATCAATTTTTATGTTGATAAGGTTACTAACACATAACATTAGAGGCATCGTATGGGTTAATTATATCATTTTATTATTAGATTTTTATAAAAATAGGTATTGAAATATAGATTCTAAGCATATAAATTTCACATTGATTTGTATTTTAGTGACATATTTATCATCTAAATATATATCTAGAAGTAAAAATAAACTCTTCTCTTTAGAGAAGTATAATTTTTTAAAAAATACTTATAAATTTATAAATCATATATTTGCATTAAACCAAAAATTTATAGTTTCTCCCTTATTGAATGACAACCTAATATGTCTCTTGTTTGATTAAAAACTCTACATTGTGTGGTTTTTGTGGTGGGTCATGTATTTATTCTTCTCATGGATCTCATCTATGTTACTACCTTATTGGTTATAGTGAGAGCAAATATATATGATTATAGCTTCCTATATACGTAGGTACCATTTATAATGGGTGTGGTTCTATTATTTTTTATTATGATTAATCACCTATGTGAATGACCTAGTGATGTAGATAGATGAAGGGTGTCCACCAAAGGATGACCTTCACAAGCAACACAAATTACTAACATGTTGGCATAAGATAATGAATTTTTGAGATTTCTATATGTTTTTACCCCTTCATGATGACACTCCTTTGTGACTACAACTGTTGCACAACAAATTCTTATGATAATAATCTTACAAAATAATACTTGCCATATCTATTCTTTTCTGATGACACTTCCATGACAACATGCACTAGATTGCACTTGCCTGATGACATGCACTAGATGACACTTTCTGCATCAGTACTTCCTTGATAGCATGCACTAGATGACACTTCCCTTTAGAAAAATCTCATGCTATTATTTAAAATATGCTTTCACTCAATGGGTTCTTCACTTGGACTACTGCAACACCTTATTTTTACTTATAATCCTACACACAGTAGACCATGCAATCTACGACATACAAATCAAATAACACAATGCATTGATCATTGAGGCATAGGAGAACATTCAAGGTGAATGACAATGGTATTGACTATACATTAAATGGTTATACATCGAATATTTTTTTCCTCGGTCCTCCCCTTCTATATGCATCAATACTCCTTTTATTTCACTCCACATGTTATTCCATCTTCCTCTTCTCTTATCTCTCTATGCGCATCTTCATTTCCTCTTCCTATTATCATTCCTTTATATATATGAACTTGGTAGTTACAATATAATTAGCAGTTCATTAAAATTGTTTATCCATAATCATCTTCATGATGGATTTTCTTGCAACATACTCATGAGCTAAGAGGAAATATTTCATGAGTGAAGCTCATAAATTTTTTTGAAATTTGTAATTGAAATATTATGCTTAGTAATATCAGAAGCATTCATCCATGTTGCTACATCAATTGTCAAGTTCTTCCACTTGACTAGATATTCATAGTATATTTTATCTCTTACTCTTTTGTCTACTCTAGAGTCTACCACTACCTCTATTTTATCCCATTTCCTTTCTAGAAACTACACTATCTAATATTTTGTAAAAAAATCAATTGTGATATCTTCAATAATACTTGGGGATTGGTCACAATATAGATACAAACATACCACATTAAAAATTGGTGGGATATATACTTCTTCTAGAAGTTCAATTTTATATGCATCAGTTGCAAACTTCAAGACCTTACAAGATCCAATCTTCTTCCAATTTAGTTTGTTATAATCAATATTTCTACAAATGTGCCAAAACCAAATATTCAATTTGAAATACTTGTTTCCTTCACTTGAGATTATCTAGTTACTTGTATCACATAATATTCTTCTCCAAATAAACCTTCACTTCATGATATAAATCATGTATATTGTCAACAAAGTCCTTTGTTTCTGCACTTGGTCTTCGTAAATTGACTATACCCTATAATTCATCTGCTCCTCTTGGATGGATTCCATACACAATTTATAATAGGCTTATGACTATACTTTTATTTACTTATTATATGTAAATTTTTCCTATGCTAGTATAGTATCGTATAAATTTGGTCTGGTGCTAACTAGATACCATAGCGATTTTCTAAAGATTTTTTTCACAATTTTAGTTTTTCCATCCAGTTGTGGATGACAAGCTAAACTAAAACTTATTTTGGTACCTAAATTCTTCCATAAGCTATTCCAAAAGTGTCCTATAAACTTTGTATCTCTATCTGATACAATAATTTTTGGTAAACCATGTAGTCTTACAAGTTCTCAAAAGAATAAATTAACAATATGAGTAGCATAATTTATTTTTGAGCAAGGTATGAAACATACCATTTTCAAAAATCCATCTACAACAACAAAAATTGAATCATTTCTCTTTTGTTTTTGAGGTAGTTCAATGATAACATCCATATTGATCTCCTCCCATGATCTTTTTGGTATCGATAATGATCTATACAATCTAGTGTTATGGCTTTTTCCTTTCGCATGTTGACAAACTAGACACCTCTACACACATATTTTCACATTCATATTTATTCCTTACCAATAATAGCTTTCATAAAGTTATTTCAAAGTTTTATGAATTTCAAAATCTCTAGCTACTCCTTCACTATATTTTTCTCTTATCAAGTTCTCCCTCATTGAACTTCATGGTATACATAACTACTATCCCTTGAATAATATGATTATTTTAGCACCTTTCCATCATATCAAGAGAAATAGAGAAAGAGAGAAAAGCAACATATATTATTGAGAATGAAGTGATACAATCCGAATGGAACTATGAGGCCCTTTATATAGGAAGATGGATTCCTTGGCCAACACTCTACCTAGATGTACAAGGGGACACCTTGCACATTTACAACTTGCACATTGACACTTGTGCATATGTTACTTATTATCCAAGTAACTCCTAATCTAATAATGTATCTAAGGTGGTACATAGACATGTACCTAAATAATGTAATATACTCTTAACTCTAAGACCCTCCTATATTACATTATTTAGGTATTTAATACTTTAGTATTCAATATGGATCTTTTATATTTATCTTTATTCTTCAAGTGGTCTTTTAATTGATCCTCTACTTGAGCTTCACCTTTTTGCTTGACTCTGTATTCTGATTTTGGTATTGATACTGAAGAACATGAGCTTATACTGAGAGGGTGGTGAACAATATAAGACCACTTTTTACTTTTCTTTCCAAATCAATATTATGCAATGTATAGATAACAATATTAATAGCAGTAATCAAAGAAATGCAAAAAACACCACACAATAGAGACACCAATTTTACGTGGTTCACCCAATGTGGGCTACTCCACGAAAAAAATATTTCACTAAAATTTTCTCAATCAATATCTTGGTAATCCTTTCCCTATTACAATGTTTATGGACCTTTGTCCAAAGGAGACACCAATACCCTAATCAAGTTCATGGATATCTATCCACAGGAGAACTCTTTATCCTTAGCTTTGGTTGGTGATCTTCTAGAAGAATTGTTGCCCCACTACTCTGGCTAATGGATCTCTATCCACTGAAGACACATGTCCTCACTACCCTGGATTTATGGATCTCTATCCACTAGAGACTATTGTCCTTTATACTTTGTCACTTCCAAAGATCTATCTCAAATATGTACTAAATATAGTCCTTCGATCTAGCATATCTCTACTCAATATAAGTCTTTGTTCTGTCATAAAATTGTCCTCAAATATGCACCAAACTCTATCCTCAAATCTATACTAAACATATTCCTTCATTCTAGCACAAATTTGCTCAATATCTATCTTTGGTCTAGCAAAAACTTGTCCTTAAATTTGTACCAAACTCTATCCTCAAGCCTTAGCATAAAGCTTGATCCAATCAATACTGCTAGATCTGCCCCAAACCTTAACCCAAGGTTTGAACAAATAAATAAATCAACTCTACTCACAAGTCTACTCAAAGACTTGTCTCAATTTTACTTTGTAATATTCCATAAAATCTCACACTAATTTGTCCACAAGTCCTCTCTAGAACTTGTCCAAATCTACTCAACAAGTCCTCATTAGAACTTGTCCAATCTCATAGAAAAATAAAGAGAATTGTTAGAGACTCAATATGCTTCACATTCATCACAATACTCAATCACTTTCAATCACTCTTTTATAAACATACAAAGAATTGTTAGAGATTCAATATGCTTCACATTCACCTCAATGCTCAATCACTTTCAATCACTCTTTTAGAAACATACAGAGAATTGTTAGAGACTCAATATGCTTCAAATTCACCTCAATGCTCAATCACTTTCAATCACTCTTTTAGAAACATACAGCAAATTTTTAAAGACTCAATATGTTTCACACTCATCAACTCTCAACCTCTTTCTCAAATTAATTTAGAATATAGAACAATCTACTTCATAGAACTTGAAAAATCACTTCACACATCCACTTGACTAACCTCAACCAACTCTACTCAACCAATCACTCAATGAAATAATCCTTGCTCATAAACCCTAGTCCAAGCATATGAATACTCACTCAAAATATTTCCAATAATGCTTATCAACCAATCTCACATAATAATGATACTCATGTTCTTTCCAAACCCTAGTTCAAGTTCTTCACTCAATTACTCACTTCAACAACAATGCTTATAAACCAAGGTGCATAGCATTCATTTCACAATAGCTCAATAACTCAATAAGGAAACCTAATTAAGTCCTTTTCACTCCAAAGTTGTTTTCTAGAAAACCAACCAAACAACTCAATCAAGGAAGAATATGACCATACCTTTTTATTTTATGTGGAATGATCTTCAAAATCCTAGATCAATTATCACAACTTTCTTTGCCAAGTACAAAGGGTTAGATGACAAGAATTATCACCCTAACACTCTTCACAATTTACCTTAAAAACAATGATAAAATTAAATCCCAAATACACCTTATTGCTTCATCTCAATAATAAATTTCAACATCATAATTTTCATCAAAAACCCTCTTATAAAATATAACACAATTTCTACTTATAACTTCTTTCTTAAATTACACTTATCAAATAAAATGATTTATAAAACAATGCAATTTATTCTTCTAAGGTAAAAATTAACTACCCTAGTTTTACTTTATAAAAAATAACTTTTTACCATGCCAAAAAATCAATTTAACACAGATAATTTATTCCAACTTTATTACACCTTATACCTCCCAATTTACTCACAACAACCTTAGGGAAAACAAAAATTTAAATAAAAATTTGTACCTTTGCCCTTAGTAGGTTTTGAACCCACGACGCTGCCTCCTCAATAACCTTAGCCATGGCTTTGGCTGTCGCGTGAGCTAAGTGCTCATGTGGGAGCTAAACTCCCCATGTGCTCCTTATTCCTTTTGCTAGTGCCAAAATCAAAAAAACAAAGGGGCTTCCAAAAATTGTTGTCGCTAGGTTTCAAACCCGTAACCTCCCCTTTGCAAACACTAAGCACTTGCCACCTATGCTAGCCACTGTATGGTGCTAGAACCCAAGTGCTTTGTCTTTTTCAATCCCCCAAAATTTAGGATAAACACATCACACAATTTTTCCTCTCTTCCTCCATGAAATGCAACACATTCTTGAATACGAATGATCAATTTCTTTTGGCCTTAGCGAGGCAATATTTATATTTCTAAGTGCCTTGCTTTGTTATTTCTTCCAACACATTAGCGGGGTGGTTTTTTGACTTGCACGTCAGTGGGGTAACCTTAGGGTTATACCATGTCAAATAAATAAATATTTGTTTATAAAATTTAAATTCAATTTGAATTTAAATATTTTTAAATTAAATATTTAAACCTTCCTTGGACTTTTTAACTTGGAATAAAAAGCCTCCTTGGGTTTTTATGAAAACCTTTTATTTTTCCAATCCATGGTTTTTAATAAAACCTTTATTTGCCAATCCATGGTTTTTAAGAAAACCTTTTATTTTCCAATCCATGGTTCTAATAAAAATATTTTACTTATGCTTCTTATAATACCAAAAATGAATATTATGAAGCTCTTTTACCATCAACCTTTTGCATTGCTCCTTTTGACCTTTTGGCATCAATGATGGTTTATTCCTTGACATCAATGACAACTTCATGCCTTGACATCAATGACAACTCCATGGACTCAAAATATCCAGAAGTCACTATTTTCCTTCTAATTCTATTGTAGAATTAGTTCATGCCTTTCTTGTGCCCATCTCTACACCTTGAGAAGTATACTTGAGAGAATTCACTAATGAAGTTTCTTGTCATTGTATATACCCAATCAAAGAAATGATTTTCTTTGTACCAACAATGTCTTTGGGAATGATTGGTTCCTCCACAAATTTTATAGCTATGGAGATTCCAACATCTCTCTATCTTATGCCCATATCTATTACAATGACTGCACCTATTTTTTATATCCAAATCTCTCTGACCATTTTATCCTTCACAACAACTATTTTAATCACCCTCTATCACTAATTCTATTACTTGATTGTTGCTGCTAGTCTAACCTGTATATTCAAGACCTTTATATCTTGATCTGATTTCTAATGCTATTGGTTCTTTCAATCCCTATTCATGTTTTCTGACCTTGTATCCTCATATTTTATCATCTTTGAACAAAAAACATTAGTATGACCAATACAATCATTAGAGTTATCTTTGTTACCATCAATATGATCTTCTGCATCACAGTATCTATCATCATTTGTATCTATAACTTCATCATTTCTAGTAACATGAAATTTTTTTTAGTAGTCATGAACTGTGGCTAAGTCACTTATATCACATATAGCATCAATATTTATAACAGGTTCTTCTATCTTTGTCAAGAATTCTAGATCACTAGTTTCAATGCTTACATTGCAATATTCTTTTTCATTTTGACAAGAATCGTGATTTTCATATTTATCCATTTGAAGAAGATCACTCGTATCATAACATGCATCAATCATCAATGGTTTTGATTCTATGGTATTGCAACATGAATCTACCATCATAGGTATTAAGTGATGTGTATCACTAGAAGCATCTTTCATCTCTATCTTATTATTTACCTCTTCAACCTTTTCATGTTCTCTCATCTTAGAAACATTAAGAGTGACAATTCCTTTGTAGATTTTTCTCCATAGATTGGTAGGTATAGTAACAAAATCTTCATAGTAATCATTTGTGTTACTAAGAACAATTTGCATGTATTTTTAAAGTTTAGAATAATTCTCTTTTTCTGCTTCACTAGTAATGTCATCAATCATGTTTTTCAAAGCATTTGTTTCACCAATACACTTATTCTTCAAATCTTCTATCATGTCTTCTTGTCTTCTATTCTTGTCTTTTAGAACTTCATTGGAAAGTAATGCCATATATATTAGATCTCCTATATCACTTGGTAATATGAAACTATTTTTAGAAGCTTTATATGTCTCATCAAGCTTTCCATTTAGATAATTGCTAAGTGTTGAGAAATTTTTATTTCTGATTTCTTTTAACATTGATTGTGAGGCACCATTTTTAGTCTTTTCTATCAAGTGTTGTAAATGACATTTTGATATTTCCAATATTTCTGAAATTTTTTGAATGTCTAAATTTTTTCCTTTTTTTTCTTGAATGTATATTTCTTCTTCCTAAAAATCTAAGTCTTCTCCAATGTAGATTAGGTCTTCTTGTAGACATATGTTTTCTTCTTCACCTGATTTTGACAACTCATGAAGTTCTAGGTTTTGAGTTTCTATTTTTGAACTGCCTGTTTTATTTTTTATTTGCTTTTTCCTTGCCATCTTCCTTTGATGTAGACTACCTTATGACTTCCTAGTTGTTTAGAGTTTTGTAAACTATATTTGCAAAATTCAATGTCCAAGTTTGATGTAGTAGACCTTGTCTCTCCAATGTTATTAATTTGCAAATATCAAATAAAACCTACATGATTGATTACAAAACTTGTAGTTTTCTAGGTAGAATACCTTTTAACTCCCAAGTAATTTAGGATATGCTATAATATTCAATAGCACGCTTTGCAATAATAGTCAATCTTCAAATTTTGCCTTGTCTCCTTAATGAAGTATGCTCTAATGGAGTTCTTTAAAGTTGGATTTCTTTTTGTCTCTTTAGTTTGAATGTGAGACAATTTTTCCAAATTTATTTCCAAATTTCCCTTTAAGGTTTAAAAATACTTCTTCTTAAAGTAATTTGATTTTTTAAAATTCCTAATTTTCCTAATGTTGATGTAGACAGCCTTATAGCTCTAAAGTTTTAGAATGTTAGAAAATAATAAAATTATTATTTACAAAATAGAATTCAATTTTTCCAAGTAAAAATCCTTATATCTCCTATTTTATTTGCAAATATTAAACTATTCTCTTATGTAAATATCCTTTGATTTTCTTAAGGTACCAACCTTATATTATGTCCCTTAATTATTTGTAGATTTTCTTGATATATGGTTGCTAATGCTTTGCAGTAATAAATGAGTTTAATCCTTATACCTCCAACATATTTTAATTTTAAAGCAAACAAGATTAATAAATACCTTAGTAATTCTTTGTAGATTATCTCCCTTGATAATTTGGGTTGGCTGATTAGAAAGTCTCTCCAAGATTGGCGCTATTTGAGCATTCAATGCTCCCTTTTGAATGGCGCTGATTTCCAGATACCGGATGTGCGCACTGGTCTGTGACCTTGTGCGCCTTCTGTCGATGTGGAAGAGAGTGCACCAATCACCGCTTATTAAGAATATCCTCCAATGAGCACTCAGCCATCTTCTTTCAGCTTGCATTCAACGTCTCTAACCCTGTTGTATCCTTTCAGCAGTTTCCAATTATACTATGCTCCCGGGTGAATTAGATGTGGTCAATATTTGACCGTCTTCCTGCGCTCTGCCTGGCGGTCTTTTTTCCTTATATATGACTAGGTGACTTGTGCTACCGAACTGCACCTTATTTAAACAATGAACACCTACCTGTGAGCACATTTTAAGCTAATATCTCATCCGCTCTTTGTGGCACATTTTAACCTTACATCTTCTCCAACGGATGCAAAATTGTCCAATTATTTTCTCCAACGGATGCAATGGACGCTCCTTTTTTAACCTTATATCTTCTCCAACGGATGCAAAATTGTTCAATTATTTTCTCCTAACACTTTCTTTTTCCTCTTGACAGTGAGCACTAGCTAGCAATTTCCAGTGATGATATTCTTCTACGTTGGCTCCAATTGTGAATCGACATTGCTATTTTGGCAGATGATATGTCGTTGCTCGATTGCTGCTCTTGGATGCTTCGATGGCTCTTCTCCTAGATGGCAGATTGATGCTGGATCGAGGTAGTATTTCGTACCTTTCTCTTTTCTTTTACATAGATTTTCTTGGTGCCATTTTCCTTGCTTTGCAATAGATATGTAATAGATGCAAAGCTTCTTTTGTTGCTGCAGATGGATGTCATTTGAGGCTGCTTACATTGACAATTAGAATGGTGTTTCTAGACACTTGAAACCCCTACTTTGTAAGCCTTCTCTATTGATAGAAGTTTCTCCACAAACTTCTATAATATGACCGCTTGGAGGACAGTGCTTTATTACCTATAATAGTGCTTTGAAACACAAATTTCCTTACTCTTTTCGAAGGATATAGAGCACCAATGTAATGTAAATAAGATGCTCTTATTTTCACCAAAGTTTTGAGATTTTCTTTGATGCATTATGTAAATAAGATGCTCTTATTTGCACCAAAGTTTTGAGATTTTCTTTGATGCATTATGGTCCTATTTTCCCCATGTGGCGGGTTCTTGTATATAAGTTGCTCCTTTACTTTTAAATATAGCAACTGCTTGCTCTAATATTTTGAGAGTAATGTAATGTTGCCTTCTTTGCTGGACAACACTGACCTCTAACTCTTTACTTGGTTAACTTTAATCACTAATAAATCCAATATTTCCAATAGAATTGATATTTAGAGGTTTTAACTTTGCACTAATAGAAACTTGAATAACTAGTATAGTGCAGTAATACTTACCCTTATACCTCCTGTAAATGAACTCTTAAGCATGCACTAACTTTACTGCAACTTAAAGAACTCTTAGTGCAATTTTAATAAGCTTTAACATGAACTAGTATAGTGCAATTTTACTCTCACCTTATCACTCTTTAAGAGTAACTTTTAATCATGCATTATAATATTGTAACTTTTGAATCTTAATAAGATGCTCAATGAATCTTAGTAATCAGAATAAGTGTTCAAGTAATGAATCTTTTTTGAACCTTAAATTGCTTATCTTTGATGTCCCTTGAAGATGATGAATATCTTGATGATTTTATTCACGAAGTCTCTATTTGGAATGGGGATTACTCGTAGCTATGAACCTTTTTAGTAATTTGATGTAGATTCAAGTAGTCTTCCTTTTTGGGCTTGTTATCGGATGGCGATAATTGTCCCAATTATTTCACTATCGAAAACTTCTCCTCGGTAGTCTTCAATCAGCAAGGAGATCACCAATGGTTTTAGCACCATTCTATCATATCAAGAGACAGAGAGAAAGAGATAAAAACAACATATATTATTGAGAATAAAGTAATACAATCCAAATGGAACTATGAGGCCCTTTATATAGGAAGATGGATTCCTTGGCCAACACTCTACCTAGCTATACAAGGGGACACCTTGCACATTTACAACTTGCACATTGACACTTGTGCATATGTTACTTCTTCCCCAAGTAACTCCTAATCTAATAATGTATCTAAGGTGGTACATTGACATGTACCTAAATAATGTAATATACCTGTCTCTAACATAATAATCCTTCTTAGATAAAATAATCTAGTCATGGTGTTCTATATCCCATAATAATATCTTTGTAAGCTTACCAAGCTTCCTTGAAGTCCATATCATTAGATAAAGCTCTTTCATAGTATCAAAATCTATCACTTCAATCTTCCTTACATTCATCAAGAAATTCCTTGTCCTCAAGGTATTGACTACCTAATTTGAATTTCCACTTCTATTTTTTTTAAATAAATGAGTAACTTTAAAGATAATCCACCTATTTCATGTGTGTTTGGTTTAATTTCCCCTAACTATTAATGAATTGCAAAGCATTATGATCCGTAAATAGCACAAATTCTTTCGGTAACAGATAATGCCTCCATATTTTTAGTGCTTGCATAATTGTGTAAAACTATTGGTCATAAACTAAATATTTCGTCTTGGCTTCATTCAAATTCTCAATAAAATAGATAATGAATCTACCTTCATGGTTCAACACTTCTCCTTTGGTCATTCCACTTGCATCACAATCTACTTCAAAAACCTTGTTAAATTTTACCAATGATGGAATCTATTGCTCTATGATATTTTTTGCAATCATCCATTTAAACTCATGCCTACCACCCTTCCTTGTTTCTATGAGTGGAGCACAAATTCCACTAATTTTTTTGATGAATTTCCTAGAAAAACTTGTCAAATCATGAAATTTTTTAGCTTCAAACATACTCCCTAGTGACAACCACTCCATAATAGCCTTCATTTGTTGGATCTATCCATAATCCATCCATGAATATGATAAAACCTAAATACACCAATTCATTTTCATAAAACTACATATATTCAAATTGACCAACAATTATTTCTCCTTCAACTTTTGCAAAATTAATCTTAGATGCATTAGGTATTCTTCCTTCGTCTTGCTAAAAACTAAAATATCATCCAAGTAAACCACCACAAACTTACCAGTAAAAGGCTTCAAGACTTAATTCATCAATCTCATAAAAGTGCTGGATGCATTTGTCAAATCAAATGGCATGACCAATCATTCATACATGCCTTCTTTGGTTTTAAATTTAGTCTTCCACTCATATCCTTCTTTGATTATAATTTGATGATAACCACTCTTCAAGTCAATATTTTTTAAGCACTTTACTCTATTCAAACAATCCATCAAGTCATCCATATGATGTAATTGAAACCTATATTTTATCATAAACTTATTGATTGCTTGAAAATTTGTGTATATATGTCATTCTTCTTATTTATTGGGTTCTAGTACAATTGGTATTGCACATGGGCTTAGAATCTCCTTGATCAACCCCTTGTTCAATAGCTCTTGGACTTGTATCTTCATCTCTTCTTTATGTGTGTCATCCCATAGGCTACCTTGTTTGGTAGACTTACTCCAAGTATAAAGTCTATTGATCACTAATGCTTGTCATAGGTGGTAACGCATTGGGTAATTATTTTAAAATAATATCAACATATTATTCCAATAAATCCTTCACTTTAATTGGAATGTCATTCATCTTATTTTTTATTCCATATTTGGGTTTCGTAATGAAATCAAAACATGCTTCCCCTTTCTTCATCTCCTTCAAGAATTATTTTCCAAAGATCAAGAAAACTTTAGAACTATTACACACTTATTTTCCTTTGTATTTTAATGGACTTAATGCATAAATTTTATCTTCCTTTACAATTTAATAAGTGTTTAGTCTACCATCATGTACTAATTTTCTATCAAATTGCCATGGTCTCCCCAACAAAATATGACATACATCCATTAATATGATGTCATGTAGAATCTCACTTTTATAAGAACCAAATTGGAAATCTACCATATGTTATTTATTCATCAAATTTTGATGTCCCTTTTGCAACCATGAAACTTTATATATATATTTGGGTATGTAATCCTTGTCAATCCGAAATTTTTTTCATCTCTATTGACACCAAATTGTCTATGCTTTTGCTATGTTACGGTACCTAGGAATAGATATGGAAATATGATATTATATTCTATAAGGATTGGCATGGATGATACATAACCCAAGTTTGATTATACTATTATATTATTTTATATTATAATATTATATTATAGTAGTAGTTGGCTCCCCAAAGTAGAATTAGAAGATGAATATATAAAGAAGGTATATTTGTCATTGTAATCATCATGGAGATAAATAATATGTAATCGTCTTTATCGATAAAGTGGCTTATGGTACTTTACCCTCTCTAAGTAGAACTCTCATCTTGCAATATATTAGGGAGTTATTCCTTCCTTAAGAAGTATAATCGGTGTTGCCCTACCTTAAGGGTATTATCTATATTTGTCTCATTGTATGGATAATTATTTGTGGATGAATGATCTAATATTTTTGCATATTGGTGAATGATTTATGTTCATGGAAATAAAATTTCATAACAAGTGGTATCATAGCAACAATTCTTGTAAACTCAAAATTATGTTATTTTGTGGATTTGTAAAATTAGGGCATATTTTTTTGGAAAATATCTCATATGTTAGGAGCCACATCTCTACAAAAATTAGTGTGATTCAGATGATTCTTGGATAATTTTGTGTGAAATTTGAAGAGCTTTAAAATGATTGGTCATAATAAGGAATCATAGTAGTATTGAGGGAGATACAACCTTGTGAAGTCAGTCATCTAGAACAAGGGCATTGAAAAATTTTTAAATTGCAATTTTATTTGGAGGACAAATTTTTTTCAAGGCATGCAAATTAGCTGCAGTTTATTTTTTTTTGAAGAAAAAATGTAGATCTAATTTTTTAATGTGAAATTTTAGCTTCAAATCAGTAGGGAGATATATATTTTTATAAAACCCTAGTTTGCATTGGGGGAATAACTATGGAACTACAAAATATTTTTGGATAAGATGATATTGATGTTATAAAATGGTGGAAACTATTTAAATTCCTATATTATAATTCTTAAATGTGGCACCATATGCTTCCTCACTATCTTGGAGGAGAAGCTCTCTTGGTTTTTTAGTTTTAATAGTGCCCATAATTAAACATTCACTTGGGGCAAAATAGAGAATGCATTCTTGACTAAATTGGACCCATATAAAAATAGATAGCATGATGGATGCCATCAAGGACCTTGAGAAGAAACTACAAAGCATTCAAAATAAGCAAAATGAAATGAAAGGACAATGGAAAATTTTCAAGAATTAGAATGAAGACTATAAAAGAGAAATAAAATTACTCACAGAAGAGAAAGAGAGAAATGTTAGGGAAGATGATGAGAAAAATATAGAAGCCATATCTTTGGATTTACAAAAGCAATAGAAGGGTCAAAAGGGTTTAAATTCATCGAAAGGTTTTATTTTGCAAGTTCATGGAACCATTCAAAAGAAATAGGTTATTATTTCCATCAACCCTAGTTGCAGATATAATTTTATTAATATTTCTTTGGCTAAGAGGTTGCAAGTTCAAGAAAAAAAATAAAGGACATACATCTTGAGGGTGATAATGTTAAAGTTTTTTAATATTTGAATATTACCATGGATAAATCTATTCTACACTTATATTTTTCATGATATTCAGATGGATGATGTCGATATTATTCTTGGTTATCCTTGGTTAGACTCTTTGGGTACTATTAACATTAATGTTCAAAAAATGTTTATGAATTTATGGTATACGAAAAAGAAGATAATACTATAGGACATTTCTTAGTTTAAGGAGCAAGGATCCAAGGAAGACCAAGAAGTGGTTGTAGAGAAACAAATTGAAGAACACATTAAACCTAAAATAGAATCTAAGAAGGAAGTAGAAGTAATAGATTCCATGGAAATAATAGTAACAATATCCAAGAAAAATTTGTTAGAAGAGCACAAGGACGTGCAAAACAAAGGGAACATGAAATAACAATGCATTGAAGAATATAAAATAGTGAATCCAAATGTTGAGTAATCAAATAAGGTAAAACATCAAGTTAATATTATCGCATATCACCATCCACATGACCATGATTGACAATAATCTTGGAGGTATGGATCAAGTTAACAATATTATGGTTCTACATGGAATTAGAAGGGCACCAAGTATGGAAGTGTTAGGAAAAGAAAGCATAGTGATCCTGGTTTTCAGAGTGGTGCATCAACATCAAGTAAAAAGTGGACCTATCTTTCCAATTATCAAAATAAAGTAGCAGAAGCATGGATCCAAAAAACTAAAAAAATAGTATACCGGCATCAACGAAGACCATTACCAATAAATGTTTCACTAGGATGGATGGATGTTTGAGATTGGTACTAGTTTCTAACATTGCTTAGTAAATCACATTGTTTTGTTTCTTCATATATTTTGAGGATGAAAAATTTGTAAGGATGGTGGAACATTAGGGTACCTAGAAATAGATATATGGGGATATGATATTATATTCTATAAGGGTTGGCATGAGCCACACATAACCCAAGGTTGATATATTAATAATATTATATTATAATATTATATTATATTATATTATAATATTATATTAGTAGTTGGTTTCCCAAAGTAGAATTAGAAGATGGATATATAAAGAAAGGATATTTGTCATTGTAATCATCATGGAGATCAATCATATGTAATCATATTTGCCCATGAAGTGGCTTATGAGACTTTTCCCTCTCTAAGTGGCGCTCTTATCTTGGGAGATCTTGTGGAGTTATTCCTTCCTTAAGGAGTATTATTGGTGTTTCCCTACCTTAAGGATATTATCAATCTCTATCTCATTGCATGGATTGTTATTGTGGATGAATGATTTGATATTTTTGCATATTGGTGAAAGATTTATGTTTATGAAAATAAAGTTTCATAACATGATATCCACAATCACTTTGCAACACTTGCCTCCTACTTTACAAATTATCCTAAAATAGATCCTTTGCTTAGGTTAATGCACCTCCTTTGTTGGTTTCAATAATATCCTTTTCAGAGGTCCAATGTGTAGACCAATTGATTCATCCAAACCCCATAGGGGGGTGGAGGTCCAAGGTTCAAATCTCGGGCCTCATCGGACTGAACACTTGTCCCTTTCCTAGTGCTTTCAACGACGTAAAAGGTTTAAAATGATTATGGCATGGTGGTTATAGGGGCGAAATGCATGAATATCTGTGTAGCAGCTTCTATGGCAGACAACGCAGAATACTATGACGGCCATAAAAGTTGGATAGCCTGCCCGAATTCGTGGTGGCTACCGATTCCACCATGTAAATTCAAAAAAAAAAAAAACAATATCCTTTTCATCATAAGGGTTTTCCTTGTTTTGGTTTCTCCATGTGCTTTGGTGAGGCTAAAATTTCTTCATATGCTTGTGTAATATGACTATATAATTCCTTTCTATACCCATTGGTTTGCTATGCTATTGAATATTCAAATGTTGGATGACCAAATTCTCCACATCTATAATATTTTTTAAGGAATCCTCTACCATAACTTCCCATTTCTATTGAGAAGTCTTTATTTTATCCATTATTCTAAGAAGCACTAGTTTATCCCTCCTATTTTTGCTATACCTTTCTACTATTGTTTTGTTATCTTCCTTAATAGGATTATTATCTTCCTTTAGCACTATTTTGCTACCTTTGCAACAACATTTCCTCTACCTTGAGTGCATAATGGTATTCCTCTTCAATATTTTTTATTCAATTCATACCAGGATCATATTGTATGGATAATATTAGTATATTTTTGTATCTTATCACCGTTTCCTCATCATCTTCAATATTATTTGCACTTATGGTCAACTTATAGGAATTTTATGTATATTCTTTCACTCCCAACTCTTTTTAGTTTGAAGAACATAAGCTTATACTGAGAGGGGGGTGAATAGTATAAGACCACTTTTTACTTTTATTTTTAATCAATATTATGCAATGTATAGATAGCAATATCAACAACAATAATTAAAGCAATGCACAAATCACCATGCACAATAGAGACACCAATTTAATGTGGTTCACCCAATTTGGGCTACTCCATGAAGAAAATCTTTCACTAAAATTTTCTCAATCAATCTCTTGGGAATCCTTTCCTTATTACACTTTTATGGACCTCTATACGAAGGATACACCAATCCCCTAATCAATTTTATGGATCTCTATCCATAGGATAACTCTTTCTTCTTAGCTCTGGATGGTGATCTTCTATAAGAACAGTTGTCTCTACTACATTGGCTAATGGATCTCTATCCACTGAATTCTCTTGTCCCCACTCAGAAGACATGTCCTCACTACCCTTGTTAATGGATATCTATCCATTGGAGACTATCATCCTCTATACTCTGTCACCTCAAAATCTTGCTTAGCTCTATCTCAAATATGCACTAAACATAGTCCTTCGGTCTAGCACAAATATGCTCAATCTCTATATCTAGTCTAACACAAACCTGTCCTCAAATCTGCATCAAACTCTATTATCAAATCTACACTAAACACAATCCTTCGATATAGCACAAATATGTCCTCAATCTCTTTCCTCAAGCTTTAACACAAATATTGACTCAATCACAAATCAATTCTGCTAGATCTATCCCAAACCTTAACTCAAGGTTTGAACAAATCAATCAATCCTACTCACAAGTCTTCCCAAATACTTATCCTAAATTTGCCTTGTAAGATTCCATAAAAGCTCACACTAATTTATCCATAAGTCCTCTCTAGAACTTGTCCAAATCTACTCAAGTCCTTACTAGAACTTTTCCAGTCTGCTCAAAATGTCCTTACTAGAACTTGTACAATCTGCTCAATAATATATATCCTCAAATTTGTATTGCAAGCTTCCACAAAAGCTTACACAAATCTGTCCACAAGTCCTCTCTAAGACTTACCTCAAATCTGCTTAACAAGTCCTCACTAGAACTTGTCCAATCTCATAGAAACATATAGAGAATTGTTAAAGACTCAATATGCTTCATATAAAAATGCTCAATCACTCATAGAAACATATCGAGAATTGTTAGAGACTCAATATGCTTCATACCATAATGCTCAATCACTCACAAACTCTATTTTTACCACATAAATATATAGAGAATTTTTAGAGACTCAATATGTTTCACTCTCATAAACACTCAACCTCTTTCTCAAATCAATTTAAAATATGGAACAATTTGTTTCATAGAACTTGAACTATCACTTCAACACAACCACTTGACTAGGCTCAATCACAACTCTACTCAACCAATCACTCAATGAAATAATCCTTGCTCACAAACCCTAGTCTAAGCATATGAACACTCACTCACTTATTTCCAACAATGCTTATCAAACAATCTCACATAACAATGATACTCATGATCTTTGCAAACCCTAGTTCAAGTTCTTCACTCAACCAATCACTTCAACAACAATGCTTATAAAACAATCTCACATAACAATGATACTCATGATCTTTGCAAACCCTAGTTCAAGTTCTTCACTCAACCAATCACTTCAACAACAATGCTTATAAAACAAGGTTACTCTCTTTAACCTTTATTCTAGAAAACCTTGAAGCATTAATTCAAAACACACTCAACAATGCTTACCAACAAATCCTTTTCACTCCAACTTAGCATTCATAACATTCAACAAACACTCACTAGAAAGATGTGCACATACATTTTTTATCGATGAAGAAGTGTCTTCAAAACCCATATCAAAATAGCCAAATCTTCTTGTGCCAATTCAAGTTTAGATAACAATAATTTTATCTCAAAATATTCACAAGGATATTCTTCTTGATCAAAAGGTACAATAAAATTTAATTCAAATTTTACACCTTATAACTCCCTCTAACTTTCTAACCACTCACAAATATCAAGGATATAACATTTTACCACTTAAATGCCCCTTACAAAAATTAAGCACATAAAAATAATTATCAACACCTTATAACTCCCCTTAAACTTTATAAAATAAAATTATTTTAAAATTTAGGGCTCAAATCAATTTCTCTAAAAATTTTGGCGTCAAACAGTGCATACCTTTGTTGTCTACTCCAAGAGGGGGTTCGACAAGTTTTAAACTACCGTCTCCCAACCGCCAAGCGCCTTAGTTATTTGGTGCCCACCACATGGGCTATAGGCACCCACAAGAAGGAAGAAAAGCTTCCTTCCTATTATCTTCTTCGTCCATTGTCAATGCTTCCAAAATAAAACACTTCCTACGAATTCGAACTTGCACCAATTTCTACCCCTTGCACTTTGCTTCTGTCATGATTGCCAACTGTGCAACCTACGCTTGGTGACCAAGGCACCTTCCTTGGTGTGTGTTGTTCTTCCACCTACCTTGTGGCACTTTCAAACCAATGAAAACCCTCTTCCTTTCACTAAACAATTTGCACATTTTTCACATAACACAAGAAATTAGTTTGAATGCATAGTTAGTTTAGGCTAAGGTGGAGGACTCCCTTTTATACACACTTTACCATATGACTCCCACATCGGTGCTCGATGGTCAAATTCAAAAAATTGAATTTTGACTTTAATAACCCACCTTAGGGTTATTAAAATAACCATAAAATAATATATAATTAATTTAAATAACTTGTAAGTTAAGTAAATTAATTAAAAAATTAATTTAAAATAAAATTATATTAATTAATTTATAATCAATTTAAACTTCCTTGTATAATATTATAAATAAATATTATAATATTATTTTCTTGGGCTTCTTCTTTTCACCTTGGACCTTATCTTGACCTCTTGGAACCGGATTTGATCAACTAAAAATGGACTATCCTTTTGCACTAATTGGAGAACCTAAAACTGATGTTGCCCACTGAAACTGCCACTCACTGGTGTTGAAATATTGGCATCAATGATCACTCACTCTTGACATCAATTACAACTCATCTACTCAAAATTTCCAACAATATTCCCCTTTGTCATTGATGGCAACTCAAATTCCTTTTACCAAAACTTGATATTTTTCCTGTTCTGCTCCCCCTGGGAAATTGCTCCCCCTGACTCAATTCTCTCTCCTTAAACCCAAATATCTCCCCTTTACTCAAATATCTTCCCCTTTGACATTAATGGAAAAGTGTCCCCTTTGGGGCGGGCTAAGAATGAGTCTCTTAGCCTAGCCCCTCCTCCACCTTCTCTTGAGGTGGTTAATTCTGGGGTAGGAGTATTTCTACTCCTAGAAAGCACTAGTCTTTACCTTTGTCCTATTTCCTTCTCATTTTATCCTTCTGATTCCTTGTACTATTATTTTTCATGTCCATGTTCCTATTCTTGTCCATATTCTTCTTCCTGTTCATGTCCACATTCTTGTTCCTATTCATGTTGTTGTTCCTGTTCATGCTTGGTTCTAGAATGCCTGATCTACACCACTTTGTTGCATATCCATTATTATTACACTTATAACACTTAATGTTATTATTCCTTGGAGGTGTAAATGTCTTAGGATTTCTCCTAGTGAAGCCATATCTGTTCCTATCATGAACCCTACAATTCATTGCCTTGTGACCAAACTGATTACATGAGTAGCAATACCCATGAAAAAATTATCTATTTTTGAAGTTCCCATTTTCCTATCTTTCTTGTGTCATGCATTATGAAGCCTGATGCCCAAATCTGTGACATGAGAAACATCGTCCATTAAAAGTTTATTTCCTTGACCTCATTGGTCTCTTAGTCTCTTTTTCTTTGTGTTGGTTCATGTTCGATTTATTTCTTCTTTGTGCATTGTTCCTTTCCTTGTTGAACTTTCTATTATCTAACTCATCCTAAGAAGTCTCACTTTATGTCACACTGTCTTCTTCTAAAGTTTCTTCTTCTTCAGAACTTGAGGTTGACTCCTCTTCTTGTTTCTTTTGAGCCTGTTCAAAACCAATACATGTTTTGTTTGTTGACCTTCTTTGTACCTTGATAATCTTATCCAAGTTCTTTGAGCTCTTTCCAAACTTGTGTAGCTTATCCTTAGACTTCTCTACTTCTTTTCTTAGTAGAGCTACTTCTTGTTCTAATCTTTCACATTCTAAGACCTTTTCTTCTAACTTATCCTTGAACTTCTTTGTCTTAACTATTGAATTATTTAAATACTCTATAAGCTTTCCTCTCTCGTCATCACATTCTTGAAACTGAAACTCAAGTTGGGATTTTTGCTAAATAAGCTCTCCCTCAAGATCAACTTCTCCTTTTTTTTATTCTTCCTCTATTTGTTTACCTTTGAAAACATCTTCATTCTTTTCTGACTTGTCTTCTATAGGATCACTTCCTTCTTATTTTAGTACCATTAGAATATTCTCTTCTTGTCCTTCAAGTGTATCTTCATATTCATCATCACTGAAACTGAAACCATTCCTTGTACAACTATCTTCAAGATGTCCAAAATTACCACATCTAAAACACTTGAGAATTATTGGTGACATTTTCTTAACTTATTCTTTTTATGCTATCATAAATAGAACTTCATCTTTGTCATCATCTGAGAAATTATTATCATTATCACTTGAGTAATTACTTGCCTTGTCTGCATAGTAGCTCCTCTTTTGTATTTGAAAGAACTGCTTTCCTTGTCTGATTTGTCCATCCTTGCCTTTCTTTTGGTACTTGTATTTTTTTGATTCCTTGTTCTTATGATCCTATTTTTCTTCATCATTGCTATTTTTGGCTTCTCGACAATCAGATGCATAGTGACCATACTTTCCATAGTTGAAACATCTAACAGTTTTTGCATATTTAAATCTTCTTGAGTTCTTATTATTTTTTCCATAATTTTCTTCTTCATCATTGGATGACTCATTGCTTGAATCTGACTTCTTGCCCTTTGTCTTCTTAGTAGCTTTGAAGGCTGCTTCCTTCTAGATATTAGGTTCCTCTTTTTTTTTATCTCAAAAGCTATAAGAATACCAAGTAACATATATCTTGTCAAAGAATCACCATCTATTGGTTCTTCTATAGTAGAAATATTTTCACTAAATATTTTTGGGAGAGATATTAAGATCTTATCACAAAAATCTAATTCTTAAATTTCAAGTCCAATTCCTTGCATGGCATTAACAACCTCGTCTACACAAAGTATATAAGCACTAATGTTTTCCTCATCCTTCATTCTTAATTCCTCAAATTATCCTTCAAGATTTCGTATCTTTGCCTTTTTGACATTTTGTCTTCTTCATAAATGTCTTGCAACTTAACTCATATATCTTTTTTTGATTTGCAATGCATAACCTTTATGAACTCTATTCTATGCAAACCTTTCAAAATTGCATTCATTGATTTTGAATTGTAATGATGTAGAAGCTTACCATATTTATCTATAGATGGAGTAGCTGGTGGTGTGTATCTATTTTCAAATGCTTCTCATATTTCATTACCAAGTTCCATCAGGTGAATCTTAATTATCATACTCAAAAATACATAATCACTTCCATCAAATACTAGCATTGAATTATCTGAGGATCCATTCTTAGAATTCATTGTATTCTTGTAATATTTTCCTTCAAGCTGTTAAACTCTTCCAAAGGAACCCACTATGATACCAATTGAAGAACACAAGCTTATACTGAGAGGGGGGGTGAATAGTATAAGATCACTTTTTACTTTTCTTTTCAATAAATACTATGCAATGTATAGATAGCAATATCAATAGTAATAATCAAAGCAATGCATAAATCACCATACACAATAGAAACACCAATTTAACATGGTTCACCCAATGTGGGATACTCCACAAAGAAAATATTTCACTAAAATTTTCTTAATCAGTCTCTTGGGAATCCTTTCTCTATTACAAAGTTTATGGATCTCTATCCAAAGGAGACACCAATCTCCTAATCAAGTTCATGTATATCTATCCATAGGATAACTCCTTTCTCCTTAAATCTGGTTGGTGATCTTCTAGAAGAATTGCTACCTCCACTGCACTGACTAATGGATCTCTATCAACTAAATACTCTTGTACCCACTCAGAAGATCTATCCTCATTGCCCTGGCTAATGGATCTCTATCCACTATAGACTATCATCCTCTATACTCTATCACCTCCAAAGCTAACTCTTAGCTCTTTCTCAAATCTACACTAAACACAATCCTTCAGTCTAGCACAAATCTGATCAATATTTGTCTTTGGTCTGGCACAAACATGTCCTTAAATTTGCACCAAAATCTATCCTCAAATCTGCACTAAATATAGTCCTTCGGTCTATCACAAATTTATCCTCAATATTTGTCCTCAAGCCTTAACAAAAATCTTGACTCAATCACAAATCAATTCTACTAGATCTATCCCAAATCTTAACTCAAGTTTTGAATAAATCAATCAATCTTGCTCACAATTCTTTCCAAAGACTTGTCTCAAATCTACCTTGTAAGCTTCCACAAAAGCTCACACTAATCTTTCCATGAGTCCTCTCTAGAACTTGTCTAAATCTACTCAACAAGTCCTTACTAGAACTTGTCCAATTTGCTCAACAAGTCCTCACTAGAACTTTTCCAATCTGCTCAATAACCTATGTCCTCAAATCTTTATTGCAAGGTTCCATAAAATCTTACACAAATCTTTCCACAAATGTTCTCTAAGACTTACCTCAAATCTGCTCAACAAGTCCTCACTAGAACTTGTCCAATCTCATAGAAACTATAGAGAATTGTTAGAGACTCAATATTCTTCATATCACAATGCTCAATCACTCATAAAAACATATAGATAATTGTTAGAGACTCAATATACTTCATACCATAATGCTCAATCACTCACAAACTCTATTTTTACCACAAAAAAATATAAAGAATTGTTAGAGACTCAATATGTTTCACTCTCATAAACACTCAACCTCTTTCTCAAATCAATTTAGAATATGGAACAATTTGTTTCACAAAACTTGAACTATCACTTCAATACAACCACTTGACTAGGCTCAATCACAACTCTACTCAACCAATCATTAAATGAAATAATCCTTGCTCGCAAACCCTAGTCCAAGCATATGAACACTCACTCACTTATTTCCAATAATTCTTATCAAAAAATCTCACACAACAATTATACTCATGATATTTGCAAACCCTATTTCAATTTCTTCACTCAACCAATCATTTCAACAAAAATGCTTATAAAATAATCTCACATAACAATGATACTCATGATCTTTCCAAATCCTAGTTCAAGTTCTTCACTCAACCAATCACTTCAAAAATAATGCTTATAAAACAAGGTTACTCTCTTTAACCTCTATTCCATAAAACCTTGAAGCATTAATTCAAAACACACTCAACAATGCTTACCAACCAATCCTTTTCACTCCAACTTAGCATTCATAACATTCAACAAACACTCACTAGAAATATGTGCCCATACCTTTTTTATTGATGAAGAAGTGTCTTCAAAACCTGTCTCAAAATAGCCAAACCTTCTTGTGCCAATTCAAATTTTAGATAACAACAATTTTATCTTAAAATATTCACAAGGATATTCTACTTGATCAAAAGGTACAATAAAATTTAATCCAAATTTTACACCTTATAACTCCCTCTAACTTTCTAACCACTCACAAATATCAAGGATATAACACTTTACCACTTAAATGCCCCTTACAAAAATTAAGCACATAAAAATAATTATCAATGCCTTATAACTACCCTTAAACTTTATAAAATAAAATTATTTTAAACTTTAGGTCTCAAATCAATTTCTACAAAACTTTTGGTGCCAACAGTGCATACCTTTGTCGTCTACCCCAAAAGGGGGTTTGACAATTTTTGAACCATCGTCTCCCAACCGCCAAGCACCTTAGTTCTTCGGTGCCCACCACGTGGGCTATACGTGCCCATGAGAAGGAAGGGAAGCTTACTTCCTATTATCTTCTTCGTCCGTCATCGATGCTTCCAAAACAAAACACTTCCCATAGATTTGAACCTATGCCAATCACTGCCCCTTGCACTTTGCTTCTACCGTGGTTTCCAACTGCGCTACCCATGCTTGGTGACCAAGGCACCTTCCTTGGTGTATGTTGTTCTTCCACCTACCTCGTGGCACTTTCAAACCAATGAAAACCCTCTTCCTTTCACTGAACAATTTGCATATTTTTCGCATAACACAAGATATTAATTTGAATGAATAGTTAGTTTAGGTTAAGGTGGAGGACTTCCTTTTATACATGCTCTGCCATATGACTCCCACATCGGTGCTTGATGGTCGAATTAGAAAATTTGAATTTTGACTTTAATAACCCACCTTAGGGTTATTAAAATAACCATAAATTAATATATAATTAATATTAAAATTAATTAATAATTAATTTAAATAACTTGTAAGTTAAGTAAATTAATTAATAAATTAATTTAAAATAAAATTATATTAATTAATTTATAATCAATTTAAACTTCCTTGTATAATATTATAAAGAAATATTATAATATTATTTGCTTGGGCTTCTTCTTTTCACCTTGGACCTTATCTTGACCTCTTGGAACCAGATTTGATCAACTAAAAATGGACTATCCTTTTGCACTGATTGGAGAACCTGAAATTGATGCTGCCCATTGAAACTGCCACTCACTAGTGCTAAAAGCTTGACATCAATGACCACTCACTCTTGACATCAATGACAACTCATCTACTCAAAATGTCCAACATGGTTGAGGTTTTGGAGTCTTGCAAACAATCTAATTTGATAATATGCATATAAAAACATAGATACAATCCTAGATATAAATATTCCATGTCTAGATCCTATCCTTACCTTTATAAATGAAGTATTTGATCCAAAAATTAAGAGCACTAAAGTGCAGCAAAAAATGCAATAGCAAAAAAATTGTAGTAGCAAAAAATACAACAAAAATTACAGTAGTACATGATAGTCTAAATTTAAGGGACCAAATCTGCTCATAATTTGTTGAAATTTTGGAAATGAATTTTGTATCACATGTGAAAAATAGATCTATAAAACAAAATTTATGAGCTCTGAAATTTTATTACAGGTTTAAAAAAATAGGAACACCAAGCATGTTTTCACAAAATAAATGGAATAGAATGTTGTTTTTCATTCCAAATAAACTCAAAAGTATTACAAATTATTTTCCACAATACTCTATAGAAATAATACTCCATTTTACATTTGCAAGTGATAAAATAATGTTACAACACTTCATTTCACATTCAAGGAAGTCCAACAGTCATTGTGACTCTTCAAGGCCTATAGAAACTTATGGGCTTCTTCAAATTCATAGGAGAAATTTTTGTTTTATATTTCTTAATAATCATAAATTTTCAACATACTCCACCTTAATTTTGAGTGGTGAGACAATTTTGTCTCACAATCTAAAAAAATATTCTTTATTGACACCTTTGGTAAACAAGTCTACAAGTTGTTGTTTCGTGCTATAATATTTCAAATCTACAATCTTATTTTCCACCATGTCTCTTATGCAATGAATATTTAAATCAATATGTTTAGTTTTACTATGATGGATTTAATTTTTTACAATCTTGATTGCACTTATGTTGTCACAAAAAATTGTTGTTGGACTATTTTGAACTTCACCAATCTCTTCAAGTACCTTTCTCAACCAAAGTGTTTGTGTACTTGCTATAGTAGTTGCAACATATTCTGCCTCTATAGAAGATAAAGCAACAATACTTTACTTCTTTGAGCTCCATGTTATCACTTCTAAACCAAGTGAAAAATAATTTTCAAAAGTTGATTTTCTATCATCCAAGCAACTTCCCCATCCGAGTCACTACATCCAACAAGCTCAATTTTATTGTTAGCATCATAATGTATGCTAAAAATCAAGGTTACTTTGACATACCTCAGGATTCTCTTGGTTGCTCTCATGTTGTTTTATGAAGGTTCATTTATGTACCTTGATACAAGTGAAATTACAAATGCAATATCAGGTCTTTTGTAGTAAGGAACATTAAACTCCAAAAAATGCTTCTAAATAATTTTTCACCAGCTTTCTCTTCTCCATTATCTCTACACAACACTCATCCATATGCTATAGATGTCCAAAATGGTTTGCAATTTTCCATGCCATATTTCTTCAACATATATTTTACATATTTTTATTGATAGATGATATTTTTTGCATCATCTTGATGTACTTCCACACCAAGAAACTATTACATCAGTCCTAAATATTTCATATCAAATTTCTTTATCATAGCATGCCTAAAATTATTCATCATCTTTGAACTACTTCCCATGTAGATCAAATCATAAACATATAGGCACATAAGAAGAATATCATCACCTTTATTCTTGAAATAGAGTTTGGGGCCATTCTTACTTTTCTTGAAACCACAATCTTGGAAGTACCCATCAATTCTTGAGTACCATGCTCTAGGTGCTTACTTTAGTCCATACAATGCATTCTTCAATTTGTAAACATGGTTTTCCTTTCCTTCCACTTCAAAGCCTTGAGGTTGTTAAACATAAACCTCCTCATCTAGGTAATCATTCAAGAATACACTTTTCACATCCATGTGATAAAAATTCCACTGTTTATAGGCTACCAATGAAAGAGGTATTCGGTTTATCTATTATCTTGTAATAATGACTAATATTTGTTCATAATCCACACCATATATTTGAGTGAAAAAAATTTCAACTAGCCTTGCTATGTATCTTTCTATGCTTCCATTATTGTTAAACTTTGTGATGTAGACCTACTTGGGTCCAACAATATTCTTGTCCTTTGGTAATTCCATAAGTTTTGGAGTGTCAATTTTTAATGGACTCATTTTTTCTTTCATTTCTTGCACCCAAACATCATTAGTACAAGATTCTTCATAACAAGAAGGTTCTAAATCAACTTCAAAAAATAGAGGATAATTCACCAACTCACCTTTTGGTTCTTCTTCATCATCACCATACATATGGAGCTTTTCCAATCTTGAAACAACTTGGTCCAACTCTTGTAATTGGATTCTTGTTAACCTCATTTGAAAGTTCTTGTCCATCATTTGTATGGCTAGATGTGCTTTGAGTATTCTCTTTCCTATATTTGTATTCTTGGTGGTACTTGTAGATGAGCTACTTATGCTTGAACTTGGTGTAGTCTGCTTTGAACTTATTGATGGGTTTCTAGGTGGGATTGGAGGAGTAAATGAAATATTTAAAATATATCCTCCAACTATATTATCTTCTTCAACATTAAATATTTTATTTTTAATTTTTTTATGATGGTACACTCCCCCTTCATCAAAAATTACATCTCTAGAGACTACAAACTTGTGATTTTTATGATTATATGGTCTATATGCCTTACTTGTTTTAGATTATCCCACAAAAATACATGGATCACTCTTGGGGTCCAACTTCTTTCTCACTTCATCATTCACATGTGCATATGAAAGACAACCAAAAACTCTCAAATGACTTATAGTGGGTTTTGTGCTATACCATGCTTCATGTGGAGTCTTCTTGTGTAGTGCTCTTGTGGAGCATCTATTGAGAATGTACACTATTGTATCAACTACATAATACCAATAAGAATTGCTTAAACCTTTTGTCTTCAACATGCTTCTTTCCATTTCTACAATGGTTCTATTTTCTCTCACCTACCCAATTTTGTTGTGGTGTATAAGTGGTAGTGAGCTACCTCTTGATGCCATATTGTTTCACTACATAAAAAAAGATCTTTAAGGGTGCGGGTAGTTATTTAACCATCGTCTGTGAAGGCATCATAAAAATTCTATGGAATATGATGATGGCTAAAAAGCGCCCTCTTAGGGTCTAAGAGGGTGGTTTAAAACTGCCCTCTTAGGGCTATGAGGGTGGTTATAAACCACCCTCTTAGGTCTAAGAGGATGGTTTAAAACCACCCTCTTATGGAAAATAAGGTGGTTTATAACTACCCTCGTAGCCCTAAGAGGGTGGTTAAAAAAATTATGAGCTAGTTCTAAGAGTACAAGAAAAGATATACAAACAATACTGAATGGCCTTTTTATACTTTATTGCTAGTTATGGTTTTACATTTAATTGCATCTAACTCTTATTCCTGTTACTCTTTTAATTATATTTTTGGATGATAATGTTTTTATACAAATGTATATCGTATTCGATTTCTTGTTGAGCATCACCCTGTTGTGAATTCAAATGGATGTATTTGTTACATAGGTATGTCCAATCAATATGAATTTTAATTTAAATTTCATGAAGATAGTGACACAAGAGCTGAAAACCATCAGCAAGGTATGTGAATTTTTTTATCTCATATTCAACTTTTAATCAATCAACTGGGCAATTTGGTATTTAGTTTAAAATTTTACTAAACATTGTAGGATTTTTTTTACTTCAATGTATAATTTTTCTCATTACATCATTGTTGTAGGTATTTGTGCTTTGTCAATTAGAAAGCATGCTCGAAAGAGTTTGTGTTGTGTTTTTGTGTGGAAAATGGAAGGGTGATTTTGGCCATGTGATAGTATGCATGCCTATTGTGGTTGTGTTTAATGTTTTTGATCTTTGACCTTATGATTTCAGTGTTGAGGGATACCATCTATTACTATATTGATATGTATGTAATCCAAAAATATATGATTAAAATTTTGAACCCAATCAATCAAAACTATTGCTATTTTTTGCTGGTGGGAATATGCCAACTCTACTAGTCTATATTTCCTATATTCTACTAAAACTGGAGTATTTATAGACCTAAGAATGTCATATTTTAAGCCTTCCCAAATTTTGTTGGCTAAATTACCATTATTGATAGATTTAGCCATCAAATTAAAGGAAATTTTTGAAGAGCTTTCAGCCAAGAAAGAAACTCACAATTTCTATAAATATGTGAAACTATCATGCATGTTTCTAAGTAGCTCTCATATACAGGTTGCATCTAGGTTTTTAAGTATATATATAGGTGTTCTAACTTTCACATACAGTTAAAAAAGTTTATAAAATTGAAATCATCAATAATTTTTCTATCAATTGTGATAAACATAATATTTATTTCAGTTCGGGGATAAATTCATGGTAAAGTATAAAGCAGCCTATAGTTGCAGTGTCATTAAAGTGTAGTACAAAGTAGAAATTTAAATAATGTATCAAGTTTCTTGGTTAACAAGTGGTATCATAGCAACAATTCTGGTAAAGTGGGAATTATGTTATTTTATGGATTTGTAGAATTAGGGCAGATTTATCTTTTGGAAAATATATCATCTTTTAGGAGCCACATACCTACAAAAATTTGTTTTATTTAGATGATTCTTGGATCATTTTATTTGAAATTTGAAGAGATTTAAAATGAGTGTTCATATTAAGAAATCATAGAAATATTGAGGGAGACACAACCTTGTGAAGTCAGCCATCTAGAACAAGGGCATTGACAAATTTTTAAATTGCAATTTTGTTTGGAGGAAATTTTTTTTTGTCAAGGTATGCAAATTAGTTGCAGTTTTTTTTTTTGAAGAAAAATGCAGATCTAATTTTTTAATGTGAAATTTTGGCTTCAAATCAATACGAAGATTTATATTTTTATAAAACCCTAGTTTGCATTAGGGGATGAACTACGGAACTACAAAACTTTTTTGAAGAAGAAGATATTTATGTTTTAAAATGGTGGAAACTCTTTATATTCTTGTATTATAATTCTTGTACTTGGCACCATATGCTTCCTCACTATCTTGGAGGAGAAGCTCTCTTGGTTTTTTAGTTTTAATAGTGCCCATAATTATAAATTCACTTGGGACGAAATAGAGCATGCATTCTTGAGTAAATGGGGCACATATAAAAATAGATAGCATGATGGATGTCATCAAGGACCTTGAAAAGAAACTACAAAGGATTCAAAATGAGAAAAATGAAATGAAATGATAATGGAAAATTTTCAAGAAACAAAATTAAGACTATAAAAAAGAAATAAAATTACTCAAGAAAGAGAAAGAGAGAAATTTTAGGGAAGATAATGAGAAAAATGTAGAAGCCATGTCTTTGGATTTACAAAAGCAAGAGAAGGGTTAAAAGGGTTTAAATGCATCTAAAGGTTCTATTTTGCAAGTTCATGGAAGCATTCAAAAGAAATAGGTTATTATTTCCATCAACCCTAGTCGTAGATATAATTTTGTTTATATTGCTTTGACTAAGAGGTTGCAAGTTCAAGCAAAAAAAATAAAGGACATACATCTTGAGTGTGAGAATGTTCAAATTTTTGAATATTTGAATATTACCATGGATAAATATGTTCTATATTTATATTTTCATGATATTCAGATGGATGATGTCGATATTATTCTTGGTTATCCTTAGTTAGACTCTTTGGGTACTATTAACATTAATGTTCAAAAAATATTTATGAAGTTATGGTACATGAAAAAGAAGATAATATTATAGGACATTTCTTAGTTTAAGGAGCAAGAATCCAAGGAAGACCAAGAAGTGGTTGTATAGAAACAAATTGAAAAACACATTGAACCTAAAATAGAATCCAAGAAGGAAGTAGAAGTAATATATTCCATGGAAATAATAGCAACAATATCCAAGAAAACTTTGTTAGAAGAGCACAAGGACATGCCAAACAAAGGGAACATGAAAGAACTGTTAGGAGGGAAAAACTGAAGGGGATTATATTATTCATGAAATGGTTACAATAAATAGGCATAAGCCTATATTCAACACATGACACTTGTCAAGTGAAACTGACAAGTGTCAAGGTGAAGGCATAGTGCACTTTAACTCTAACATTCCCCCTTAAAGTGCACTATCCTAACTAAATAAAAACAAAGCAAGTCAACATTAGGTAACATTCCCCCTTAATGTTGACTTCTCTAAAAAGTAACCTATCATCCTCTTTTTCTTTGGTCTAGGCTCGTGCTCTTTGCGCTTGGCTCTCCAACTATGAATAATGCTAGATCCACTATGTATACATCTCGGTCTCTGTTGCCTCAGGGTCAGCCACTTCCACGGGTCTGTTGCCACTGGGTCAGCCGTCTAAGTGCCTCAGGGTCATCATGGGTGCCTCAGGGTCAGCCACATCTGGGTCTGTTGCCTCTGCAGGTCATCCTCAGAGGATGTTGCCACTCGTAGGTCACTAACTAGATTCACCATGTGGTGAACTCAATCTAGAAGGTGTCGGTCTCTGCCGAAAATGCACCTAATGAAAGGAAAAACGAGCCATATAAGAGTGTCGGTCTCACCGAAAATGCACTCAATACAATAAAATGAGCCATAGATCCAAATAGGAGGAGAGAAGAAGAAAAGAAGAGAATCTTCTGAAGTGTCTTTGTCTGTAGTCTTCAGAAGTAGATCCGGAAAAAACCTCGGATAGAGTCTAGGGTGTCTTTGTCTGTAGTCCCTAGTATAAGTGTCCTTATGGTGACCATGTCATCCCACCAAAATGCATGGGTAACCAGCCGCTGCATTCACCGAGTGTATAGAAAGGGTCACTAGGTACAAAGATCACATATAAAAATACCTTGGGAGTGTCGGGTACAACCGAGAGTGCACTCCAAGGTAGAAAAATTTTGAGGCTAAAAAAACTGAACTGAAACAGCCTCAAAATTATAATTTGACACCACCATTGTGTCCGTCACGGAAAAACGTTTCCAACGACTATAAATACCCCTATACTTCCACCATCACAAGTATCTTCATAATATGAAAAAACAATATGCCTCTCTAAGGCAGCAAAATCAAACATTGCACAATGACGGCATCACTCTCTGAATACAATAAAGTGGCCATGATTAACTTTCACTTCCACTTTCCAAGTGGAAAAAACAAAATGACGACTAAGGATATACTATCGGCCAATAAAAAACTTCACAGTGATGTAAAACTTTCCCTCCAAGAAAATACAATAGAATACCTCATATGGACTTGGCATTTTCACATGGGCCTCCTTGAATGGGCCCCATTATCAAAATATTAAAAAAATTAAAAGAAAAGTAATCATGGGCCAAACTCTTTTCTGACCATTGTTGTCTGCAGTTCAAAGTGGACACCTACGCCGCTCCCTCGCGCCACGTCTCTGCTCATTTGGCGTGTACAACTAGATGGAGAGCCGCGTGGGGGAAAGCCGTTTCTTCCATGTCAGAGTACATCTTCAGCAGTTCTAACGGCAGATAATATCCGTCATCAGCAATTACATCAACAGATGCATTATCCACAATTACAACTTCAACATATTAGTCCACAAGCAGAAATGTTTAGGAATGCATATGTGAATTTAGAAAACTCAATCAGCTGCACACCAACGCTTTCTTCCACAAAGTCATTCATTTTTTCTTTAAGCATGGATGGTAGTGTTGCCAATGACAAACAAATGATGCAATATCAGTCCATTCACTCTGCTCAGGACCGAATTACTGGTACTAAGAGAAAGTGTTCTGGAAAAAAGTGCCCAGGCTGTCACGACCTTGCCAACGGTAAACACCGTCTTTGGCTCCTCCGCATAGCCTCCTCCAACTGCAATCGGAGTGCCAATTTTACTAGATGTGCTTTGTTTAGTGCCATAGTCCGCCTGCCATCAAACTCCCTCTGTTAGAGAACAATCTACGTTGCCTGCCATAAAATTCCCGTTGCGCGATGAAACTCCATAATCAAATGTCATTGTCCTCAATCCACACCATGCGATCTCTTCCACTCCATCGATTTATGAAAATATTAGTTTTGAATAAGCAATCTCGCCTTCTACTCCTTGCTCTGAAAAATAAATAAAATTCCTCCGCATCTCCTGCAGAGCAGAAAATAGCTCCGAAGGCACATTAGGGGGTTTCTGCGCCGGAGTGTTCCTTCTTCTCCACGCTCTTGATCACACCCACAGCTACAGTCTGGCGCATGTCCCTCACGGCAAAACGCCCTAGTGGCGGGTATTCAGAGAACATCTCCACCACCAATGGCCTGCGCATTCCGTCCGACCGTCAACAGAAAAAAAAATCGTCATTGTAACTGCCTCCACTCCATTCTGGCCATGCCCGGACCATTCGAAAAAGAAAAATTCCTAAAAATTATTTTTCCAGGATCTCCGCGCCGGAAACGTGTTGCACAGACTGAGCCGATTTAACCCGCCTGCATTCATGCTTTGAATTTTTTTTTTTTTTTTCACCGGTGCTCCAACGACGCGGTATGGAGCTGGCTTTTAAAAAAAAAAAAAAAAAAAATCTCTCGGGCTCTGCATAGATCGGTGTCCGGCTAAAAAAAAAAAAATTGCAACTCTGATGGCTGCGTGGTCCTGCGTACCGTGGGGCCCTAATCTGGGCCTGTGCAGCAGTTTGGATGTGCGGCTTGGGCCTGATCACGTGGAGGTTCGGCAACGACCACCGTGAGTTCATCAGCGATGCCGCTGCCAATAAAAAACAATTACCCTGCGCAGTGTCATCTCAGCTGAATACGCCCACCACAAAATGCATTGAAGAATTTAAAATAGTGAATCCAAATGTTGAGAAATCAAATAAGGCATAACATCAAGTTAAGATTATAGCATATCGCCATCCACACCACCAAGATTGACAACAATCTTAGATGTATGAATCAAGTTTATAATATTATGGTTCTACATGGAATTATAAGGGCACCAAGTATGGAAGTGTTAGGAAAAGAAAGCATAGTGATTCTAGTTTTCTGAGAGTGATGTATCAACAACAAGGAACAAGTGAACCTATCTTTCCAATTATCAAAATAAAGCAGTAAAAGCGTGGATCCAAAAAACTAAAAAATGGCATACCAACATCAACGAAGACCACCACAAATTAATGTTTCACTAGGATGGATGGATGTTTGATATTGGTACTAGTTTCTAACATTGCTTAGTAAATCACGGTATTTTATTTCTTCATATGTTTTGAGGATGAAACATTTGTGAGGGTAGAATATTAGGGTACCTAGAAATAGATATATGGGGATATGATATTATATTCTATAAGGGTTGGCATTAGCCACACATAACCCAAGGTTGATTATGTTATAATATTATATTATATTATATTAGTAGTCGGTTTCCAAAAGTAGAATTAGAAGATGGATATATAAAGAAGGGATATTTGTTGTTGTAATCATCATGGAGATCAATCATATGTAATCATATTTTCCCATGAAGTAGCTTATGAAACTTTTCCCTCTCTAAGTGGTGCTCTCACCTTGGGAGATATTGTGGAGTTATTCCTTCCTTAAGGATTATTATTGGTGTTTTCCTATCTTAAGGATATTATCCATCTCTATCTCATTGCATGGATTGTTATTGTGGATAATTATTTATGGATGAATGATATGATATTTATGCATATTAGTGAATGATTTATGTTTATGAAAATAAAGTTTCATAACATGATATCCACAATCATCTTGCAACACTTGCATCCTAATTTACAAATTATCCTAAAATAGTTCCTTTGTTTAGGTTCATGCACCTCATTTGTTGGTTTCAACAATATCCTTTTCATCATAAGGGTTTTCCTTGTTTTGGTTCCTCCATGTGCTTTGGTGAGGCTAAATTTTCTTCATTTGCTTGTGTAATATGAATATAGGATTTATTTCCATGCCCATTGGTTTGCTATGTTATTTAGTAATCAAATGTTGGATGACCAACTTATCTACATTTATAATAATTTTTAAGGAATCCTCTACCATAACCTCCTCTTTGTCTTGAGAAGTCTCTATTTTCTCCATTATTCTAAGAAGCACTAGCTTATCCCTTCTATTTTTGCTATATCTTTATACTATTGTTTTGTTATCTTCCTTAATAGGATTGTTATATTTCTTTAGAATTATTTTGTTGCCTTTGCAATAATGTGTCCTCTGCCTTGAGTACATAATGGTATGCCTCTTCAATAATTTTTATTCAAATCATACCAGACTCATATTGTATGGATAATATTAGTCTATTTCTGTATCTTATCACCTTTTCCTCATCATCTTCAATATTATTTGCACTTATGGTCAATTTAAAGGACTTTTATTTATATTCTTTCACTCCCAACTCCTTTTTGTTGAGGTTTTGGAGTCTTGCAAACAATCCAATTTGATAATATGCATATAAAAACATAGATACAATACTAGATATAAAATTTACCATCTAGATCCTATTCTTACCTTTATAAATGAAGTATTTGATCCAAAAATGAAGAGCACTAAAGTGCAGCAACAAAAAAATTTGGAATAGCCAGAAATACAAAAAAAATTGTAGTAGTACATGATAGTCTAAATTTAGGAACCAAAGCTATTCATAATTTTATGCATTTTTGGGAGTGTATTCTACACAAAAATAAATTTGCAATGTTGTATCACGTGTGAAAAATAGATCTATGAAATAAAACTTATGAGCTCTGAAAGTTGACTGCAGGTTTTAAAAAATAGGAACACCAAGGTAGAATGTTGTTTTTCATTCCAAAAAAACTCAAAACTATTAAAAATATATTTCCATAATATTATATATAAATAATGCTCTATTTTACATTTTAAAGTGATAAAGATGTTACAACACTTCATTTCACATCTTAGGAAGTCCAACAGTCATGGCGACTCTTCAAGGCCTATAGAAACTTTTGGCTTCTTCAAATTCATAGGAGAACTTTTTGTTTTATCTTTCTTAATAATCATAAATTTCCAACATAATCCACCTTAATTATGAGTGGTGATACAAGTTTGTCTCACAATCTAAAAAAATATTCTTTACTAACACCTTTGGTAAACAGGTCTACAAGTTGTTTCGTGCTACAATATTTCAAATCTACAATCTTATTTTCCACCATGTCTCTTATGAAATGAATACTTAAATCGATATGTTTAGTTTTACTATGATGGTTTGAATTTTTTGCAATCTTGATTGCACTTATGTTGTCACAAAAAATTGTTGTTGGATTATTTTAAACTTCACCAATCTCTTCAAGTACCTTTCTCAACCAAAGTGTTTGTGTAATTGTTATAGTAGATGCAACATATTCTAACTCCATAGAAGATAAAGCAACAATACTTTTCTTCTTTGAGCTCCATTTTATCACTTCGAAACCAAGTGAAAAACAATTTCAAAAAGTTGATTTTCTATCATCCAAGAAACTTTCCCAATCCGAGTCACTACATCCAAAAAGCTCAATTTTATTGTTAGCATCATAATGTATGCTAAAAATCAAGGTTACTTTGACATACGTCAAGATTCTCTTAGGGTATATCATGTTGTTTTATGAAGTTTCATTTATGTACCTTGATACAAGTGAAACTACAAATGCAATATTAGGTCTTGTTGTAGTAAGGAACATTAAGCTCCCAAAAATGCTTCTAAATAATTTTTCATCAGCTTTCTCTTCTCCATTATCTCTACACAACACTTATCCATATGCTATAGATGTCCAAAATGGTTTGCAATTTTCCATGCCATATTTATTCAACATATATTTTACATATTTTTATTGATAAATGATATTTTTTGCATCATCTTGATGTACTTCCACACCAAGAAACTATTACATCAGTCCTAAATATTTCATATCAAATTTATTCATCATAGCATGCCTAAAATTATTCATCATCTTTGAACTACTTCCCATGTAGATCAAATCATAAGCATAGAGGCACATAAGAAGAATATCATCACCTTTATTCTTGAAATAGAGTGTGGGGCCATTCTTACTTTTCTTGAAACCACAATCTTGGAAGTACCCATCAATTCTTGAGTACCATGCTCTAGGTGCTTACTTTAGTCCATACAATGCTTTCTTCAATTTGTAAACATGGTTTTCCTTTCCTTCCACTTTAAAGCCTTGAGGTTGCTAAACATAAACCTCCTCATCTAGGTAATCATTCAAGAATACACTTTTCACATCCATGTGATTAAAAATTCCACTGTTTATAGGCTACCAATGAAAGAGGTATTCGGTTTATCTATTATCTTGTAATAATTACTAATATTTGTTCATAATCCACACCATATATTTGAGTGAATACTTTTTCAACTAGCCTTACTTTATATCTTTCTATGATTCCATCATTGTTAAACTTTGTGATGTAGACCTACTTGGGTCCAAAAATATTTTTTTCCTTTGGTAATTCCATAAGTTCTGGAGTGTCATTTTTTAATGGACTCATTTTTTCTTTCATTGCTTGCACACAAACATCATTAGTACAAGATTATTCATAACAAGAAGGTTCTAAATCAACTTCAAAAATTAGATCATAATTCACCAACTCACCTTTTTGTTCTTCTTCATCATCACCATACATTTGGAGCTTTTCCAATCTTGAAACAACTTGGTCCAAATCTTGCAATTGGCTTCTTGTTAACCTCCTTTGAAATTTTTTGTCCATAATTTGGATGGATAGATGTGCTTTGGGTATTCTCTTTCCTTTATTTGTATTCTTGGTGGTACTTGTATATGAGTTGCTTATGCTTGAACTTGGTGTAGTCTCCTTTGAACTTATTGATGGGTTGCTATGTGGGCTTGGAGGAGTAAGGGGATTATTCAAAGGCTATCCCCCAACTATATTATCTTCTTCAACATTGAATATTTTACTTGTAAATTTTTTATGATGGTACACTCCCCCTTCATCAAAAATTACATCTCTAGAGACTACAAACTTATGAGTTTTTATTATATAGTATATATGCCTTAATTTTTTTAGAATATCCCATAAAAATACATGGCTCACTCTTGGGGTCCAACTTATTTCTCACTTCATCATTCACATGTGCATATGAAATACAACCAAAAATTATCAAATGACTTATAGTGTGTTTTGTGCCATACCATGCTTCATGTGCAGTCTTCTTGGGTAGTGCTCTTGTGGAGAATCTATTGAGAATGTACACTATTGTATCAACTACATAAGACCAATAAGAATTGCTTAAACCTTTTGTCTTCAACATGCTTCTTTCCATTTCTAAAATATTTCTATTTTCTCTCAACTACCCAATTTTGTTGTGGTGTATAAGTGGTAGTGAGCTACCTCTTGATGCCATATTGTTTCACTACATAAAAAAAGGGTCTTTAAGGGTGAGGATAGTTATTTAACCACCTTATATAAAGGCATCATAAAATGTCTACGTCATATGACGATGGCTAAAAACCGCCCTCTTAGGATCTAAGGTGGTGGTTTAAAACTACCCTCTTAGGGATACGATGGCAGTTACAAACCACCCTCTTAGGGCTAAGAGGGCGGTTTAAAACCACCATATTAGGGATAAGAGGGTGGTTTATAACTACCCTCATGGCCCTAAGAGGGTGATTAAAAAAAATTGTAAGCTAGTGCTAGAAGTACAAGAAAATATATACAAATAATATTGAATGGCCTTTTATACTTTATTTCTAGTTATGGTTTTATATTTAACTGCATCTAACTCTTATTCATGTTACTCCTTTAATTATCATTTTGGATGATAATATTTTTATCCAAATGTATATTGTATTTGATTTCTTGTTGAGCATCACCCTGTTGTGAATTCAAATGGATGTATTTGTTGCACAGGTATGGCCAATCAATATGAATTTCAATTTAAATTTCATGAAGCCAGTGGCATGAGATCTGAAAACCGTCAACAAGGTATGTGGATTTTTTCATCTCATATTCAACTTTTAATTGATCAACTAGGCAGTTTGATATTTATTTTAAACTTTTAATAAATATTGTAGGCTTTTTTTTACTTCAATGTATAATTTTGCTCATTACATCATTGTTTTAGGTATTTGTGCTTTGTTAATTAGAAAGCATGCTCAAAAGAGTTTGTGTTGTGTTTTTGTGTGGGAAATGGAAGGGTGATTTTTGCCATGTGATAGTATGCATGTCTATTGTGGTTGTGTTTGATGGTTTTGATCTTTGACCTTATGATTTTAGTGTCGAGGGATACCGTCTATTACTATATTGATATGTATGTAATCCAAAAATATCTAATTAAACTTTTGAACCCAATAAATCAAAACTACTGCTATTTTTTCCTGGTGGGAAGATGCCAACTCTAATGGTCTATATTTCCTATATTCTAGTACAGCTGGAGTATTTATAGACCTAAGAATGTCCTATTTTAAGCCTTCCCAAAGTTTATTGGATAAATAACCATTATTAACAGATTTAGCCATCAAATTAAATAAATTTTTTGAAGATATTTCAGCCAAGGAAGACACAATTTTTATAAAATTGTGAACCTATCATGCATGTTTCTATGTAGCTCTAATATAAAAATTGCATCTATGTTCATAAGTATATATATATATATAGGTGTTCTAAATTTCACATATAGTTTAAAAAAGTTGATAAAATTAAAATCATCAATGATTTTTCTATCAATTGTGAGAAACACTATTTTTATTTTGGTTCAGATATAATTTCATGGTAAAGTATAAAGCAGTCTATAGTTGCGGTGTCACTAAAGTGTAGTACAAAGTAGAAATTGAAACAATGTGTCAAGTTGCTTGGTTAAGGAGACTATTTGAATATTTGAAAATAGAATATTTTGACTTTGCTTCATTTCTTTGTAATAACCAAGTGATTTGAAATGCTTGAAAAATCTAGTTTACCATACAAAAATAAAACAAAGAGAATTTCAACACTAGTACCTCAGATAACTAGTTGATGAGAGAGAGTTTACCTTTAGTGTTGTGTTCCACAAGATCAGACTACTAATTTTTTGACCAAACCACTTGGATGTAATAACTTCATTAAATTTAGAGATAACTTTGTGTTGTTTCTGGTTTGGTCATTAAGAGAGAGTGTTGGTAGTAATGACCAAATTTATGTTCTTGCATCACTGATTAGATTATTCTAAACATTAGAAAGGTCTCTCATAATTTGTTGGATATAAAAAGATATTTATATAACTCTTTTTACCAAAGGCAATGAGAATTATGAAATCATATTATGAGATACCATCTCTCACAAATTCCCAAGAAATTTTTATTGGCTTCTTTTAGTTTCAAATTTCAACCAACAAATTTATTGAACTTACCTTCAACTACTAACTTTTGGGGTCTAAATTAAAATCAAGGAAAACTTGAACTATGACTATGAATCTATGACTTTTTGGGAGGTGTACACCCTATAATCATAGTTCAAACCTTAATATTGGATGGATAATATTACTTCAATCCAACCTCCATAGTAGGTTGGTATACCTTGTCAACTAATTGGTGTTGACTCAATTAAGCTTAGTTAAAAGTGTAAGTTTAGGGATAGAAATGGGATAAGGTTTAGAAAAAATATTGAATGAATAATGGTCACATAAAGCTAACAATATTGATAAATATCAAGAATTATCTGATCAATCACATTTCCAATATGCTACACTTAAGACTAACAACATTAAAAACTAGTCATCTTCATCATTAAAAAATAATAAAACACTTGAGAACTATTTTAAATATTTGAAATATTAATAATACAAATAGAAGAATTAGATCAACCTTCATACTAATAGAAAAATAAGCTCTCTATATCATTTTCTTAATCATGAAGCATTCTAATTTACCCCAATTTAGAAATTCAATATCAGCAGAATTAACTAACCATAACAGCAATAGCAGAAATGAATTCATAGAATAAACTCACAAAATATGAAGATACAATCCTAAGGTAAATGTCCAAGTAATGCTCCTTATATTGATAATTTAGAAAAATTATAGTAATATGATAGGCAAACACTCCAAACCCAATCCTTATAAATGAAGGCTCGACCTCTTTATATAGATTTTACAATAACAATAGAAAGAACGAGAACATTACAAGGAATTTCATGCCATATCAACAAGATGTTGAGGTGGCAACCTCTTATTTTCTTACAATAAAAATAAAGGAGTTGTGATCCATAAAACCCTGCAACTCTAAGATCTGCAAGTTGTTTGGCCCTAAACATAATCTGGTGGTTCCACTGGTTGCAGGTTAGATTTGGTCCATCCCCTATTCTTGGCAAGGCTTTTTATCCACATATATGTAACTAAAAAACTTAGGCGATTCTTGATTTTGGTGATGCTTGGTATTCCTTGGTTCTTTATATTTGCACTCCTCAAATTTTGCTTTAGCTAACTACATTCTCCTTAATTTTTAAATCTTCTCCTTTGAATTATGTTGGGTCGGGTTTGACTGGTTTGATTGCGGAATGAGAGCCTTGAAGCAACCCACTTAATTCTTTGAAATCTGCTCTTTTAATTTCTATTGGATCACCTTTGACCATTTTGACTATGGATTTCAACATTATGTATTATCCAATAGGGTTTTTTATCCTCTGCTAGACTTTCCCTTGTGTTCTATAGTGTCTTATCTCAATTCCGCCACTTTGAATTCCGTTGGACACCGTTTGACTATGTTGACTATGAAATTTTGATATCGTGTTGGTTCTCAATGGATTTTAACAATTCATTGCTCTTTCTTATTCAAAATTCACTCCTCCAATTTTTTTCTAGGTACTATTTGACTATGTTGACTACATATTATGCACTCTGATGGATTTTATCATTGCCTTTGATTTTCTTTCCAACACTTAGCTAATTTTACCAAATTTGTTGTGTTGGGCCTTCCGATACAAAAACTAGCTTCCAACTAGAGTCATCCTTCTGAATTTAGCTACTCCTATTTTTTCTAGGCCGCATTTGACCAATTTGATCGTAGATTTTGCATCTTAGTGGGATTTAACACTACTCTTGAGTTTTTTCTCAAAACTTATCCAAATCTTACAAAATTGGCTAAGTATGTGGTCTTTTTGGATCTACATTTTGGTGCCTCATAGGGAGCATTGCTAGCAAGGCTTACAAAATTAGATCCTTATCCTTTGGGTACTGTAGTATAAAATTGAATGGGTGAGCTAGTATCATAGTCATGTACCTCAGTAATCCTCCATATTACTCCTCTTTGAATAACCTCTTCGTGAGCCAGTAGAATCTACTCCAGTTGGTTGCAGAGTATACCTCGAAGAACAACTTCCTTATGAAAATCACTCTTTTAATTTGTTGGAGAAGGACTCAAAGAGTAAATGTTCATATGAATTCCATGCTAGAAGTATTTTTCACTATGCTCTAGAATGTTCGAGAGTATACTTCTTTATAGACTCGATCAAAAAAATGTTATTCTATGTCAAAACTCAGCTTCATAGCTTTTTCATGCCTAGGCAGGCTCATGCTTCTTTTGCTATCCTCTGACACTATCAGATTCAAAAACACTTTACAAAAATACCTCTACGGATATTTTTCTAGCTATCATCATTTAAGACTTTTCAACTATTTTACAACAAAAATCTTGGTCCTCTCATGCCTTTACTACTAGTCTTGCTCCTGGCTACCTTGGACATTCATAGTATCTTCTGCATTTTTCTCTTCGTTATCTCCATCTTCATTTTCTTCTTGTGGGTGCATCTCCTCTTTGTTTCCTTCTTCTAAGTGTACCTCCTCTTTGTTTTCCTCACCTTATTTTTCCTCTTCCTGCACCTCTTCTTTTGGATCTTCCTTGGTATCCTCCTATTCTTCATCATTCTTAGCTTCCTTTTGTGTGGCATCTTATTTTAAAATATTATTAGCTTGGTTAAAGGTATTTATAGCCTTGTTCTACGATGCTTGATGGGAATATTTATCTCCAACAATTATCGATAAACGTAACGTAATTCAACAGTCTTATCATATGAGACTGAAGTCCCCCATTTTGCTAAATTTTCCATTAAGTCTTTTAATCTGCTTAAATTCTTAATCAACTATGTTACTTTATCGTGGTCAATTGGATCTTGCCATGCATCTACCTTCGATTCATCTTTAATCATTGCTTGTATGTTGTTCTAGAGATCCTCTTCTGATACCATCACATTGTTGTCATCCCAAAATCCATTAAAGCCATATTGCATTATTTCCTCATTGGTATCTATGATCCTTTGAAGCTCACCATCCAATCTATCAATTAACAAATAATCATTTTGAAGCAAACCACTCTTCTTGAGGATAATCCTGGTAGTGATCCTTGAGGTGATCCAATCCTTGTTGGGAATAGGCTTTCCTAATTGATTACACTTAGCCTTCGAAATATTAAGGAGTTCACTGGCCTAAGGAGCTAGTGGTTGTATTTTCTTGGTGATGGTCTCTATATCCTCCTTGGTCTTTTGTAATACGTGGCTAGCCTCATCCATGAAATTGACAATGGATTGGATTTTAGAGCACTTTTCCAAGATGTCAGATAAAATTTATTTTCTAACTTGTTTCACTTTAGTCCTAGAGAATATTGCAGCCTTAATACTCTCAACCTAGAGCTATTGCTATAAATATTGTGTATGCTTCACATATTCCTAATTTTGCTCTTGCAACTACTAAACTCGTTCTTTGAAGTTGGTCATATTCTCAAATTTATTTTACCATTTTTTAGCTTCATTCTCCAAGTCTTTCATTTCTTTCTTTTGGTCCTTAATGGTGGCTTCAAATCTAGCGACCTTCTCTTCCATTTTGGTAGATTTTTCCCTATAGATGTTGGTTTTGATAAACATGGTTTCCAACCCAGCTTTGGCTATGATAAACTCATCCTCCATGACCAGTTGAGAGATTTCCTCAATATTTTCTTCTAACCAATAATATTTTATTGTCATGTCTTCTTATGGCTTATCAAATAAGGGGACCATCTTGAATTGTATCCTCTATCTAGACATAGGGTCGACCTTTACTGATTTTCTCACTTTGGCAGCTTCCTTAGAATACTGAACCAATTTATTGAAGAACACAAGCTTATATTGAGAGGGGGGGTGAACAGTATAAGACCTCTTTTTACTTTTTCCTTTATATTACAAAATAGTAAAGCAATATACCCACAGCAATATCAAATCAATGCATGAAAACATCCACAAAGCGACAACAATTTTAACGTGGTTCACCCAGAATGGCTGGGCTACGTCCACGGATAAAATCTTTCACTAAATTTTATCAATCAAAAATTTTGGGAATACCTTTCCCGATTACAATGTTTATGGGCACCAACCCAAAGGAGACACCAATCCCCTAATCTCGAGTTCGTGGGCACCAACCCATAGGAGACACCAATCCCCTAGCTCTGCTTTGGCTGGTGATCCTCTAGAAGACCTCTGCCTCTACTGCCCTTAGCAAATGGAACTCTATCCATAGAAGACACCTGTCCTCCTTGCTCTGGCTGGAGACCTCTGTCCTCAACTCTATCACCTCCAAAGTTGGTCCTCGAATTTGCACTAAACATAGTCCTTCGGTTTAGCACAAATGTCCTCATTCTCTTTCTCTGATCTGCACCAAACACAGTCCTTCGGTCTGGCACAAATGTCCTCGAAACTGCACCAATATCTGTCCTCAACTGGTCCTCAAATCTGGTTCACAGAAGTTGTTCACAAGCTTCCACTAAAGCTTGCTTGATCTTCACCCAAGTCTTCACCAAGACTTGTCTCAGATCTGCTTTGCAAGTTCTCACTAGAACTTGCTCAAACTGCTCCACAAGCTCAACAAAAGCTTGCTCAAATCTATCCAACAATCCCTCTCAATGATTTGTCCAAAACCATCAAGGCCTACGCACTATCTCTGAACATCGATGCACCCAACATCTTTGCGCTTTTCTACTCTCTGTGCACTCTGCTTCGCACTTAGCTCGATTTGGCATGACTCGCTCTCTATGCACCATGGACTTAACTTGTGCACTATCTTTGAACTTCGCACTTCAACAACGCATTCGATCACCTCACAACTCTCCAAATAGCCCTCCTTTTATACTAACACTTTCAAGATCAAAACCTTGATCTCAGTCGACTACACAACCCTAAACTATGTTGACTGCAAACCCTAATCTTTGTCGGCCCAAATTTAACTTTGTTGGCCTCACTGCCTCTGCAACTCTTCTGTAGCTTCTACCGTGAAACTACAACATGTCGCGATATCGTGACACCTTTGCAACCGTACACTTTCTTTTGGCTTTTGTCGTGATATCATGACACTTCAGCCTTTGACGACTTCATCTAAGCTCTTGTCGCGATATCGTGACACTTTTGTCTTTGTCGTCCTCCTTTCTACTTTTGTCATGAAATCATGACACTTCTGTCTTCATAGCCTTCCTCTCTGCTTTTGTCGCAAAAACGTGACACTTCTCCTGTAGAAGACCTGCACTCTATTTCTGTCATGAAATCGTGACACTTTCTCCAACCGAACGCTGCCATCTCAATCTGTCACGAAATCGTGACACTTTCTCTTCCTTGCACTCTTGTCTGCTTGCACTAGCGAAAACGAAACATGTCATGAAATCGCGACACTTTCGCTGCCTTGTGTTTTTCTCTGCATTACTCTTGCAAAAATGGAACATGTTGCAAAATCATGATGCTTTCACCTTTGAGCTCTTCCTCCTTAAATTTGTCACGAAATCGTGACACTTCTAGCTTTTGTACGTTTTCTTTGTGCAGCCTGTCGCAAAATCGCGATGCTTTCAACTTTCGTACGACTTCTCTGCAACCTGTCGTGAAATCGTGATGCTTCTCATTTTCAGACTCTTCCCTTTGCTACATGTCGCGAAATCATGACACTTTATCTTGCTTCCACTTTATCTTCTGACTTGTCGCGAAATCGTGACACTTTTTCTCCTTAGCGCTTTTCTTTTCTTTGGGTCTCGAAAACCCGACATGTCATGATATCATGACACTTTTTCTTCCGGACTCTCTCTCCTACATTATGTCACGAAATCGTGACACTTTTTCTTTCGGACTCTCTCTCCTGCAACATGTCGTGAAATCACGACACTTTTTCTTTTGGACTCTCTCTCCTGCAACATGTCGCGAAATCATGACACTTTTTCTTTCGGACTCTCTCTCCTGCAACATGTTGCGAAATTGCGACACTTTTTCATCCGTTCAACCTTCTTGGCAACATGTCGCGAAATCGTGACATTTCTAACTCAAACATTCTCTCTCCTCTTTGAGTCGCGAAACTGCGACATGTCATGATATCGCGACACTTTTCTAACTTGCTTTCTTTCGAACTTGTCATGCCGTAACCTTCATCAAAACAAATTCTTTTACATCAAATAAAATTCCTTTAAAAGCTTCTTGACATCAATGACAACTTATACACTTGAGCAAAGGCAATGTACCCAAAGTACCCAAAATTGCCAACAATCTCCCCCTTTGTCATTGATGGCAAACCTTTACTGAAAACACGTCTCAAGAGCCAAAACTGAAACCAACTATGCTAACAACTGAGAAACTTCCTTTGAAGTTTTGCTCCCCTGACTTGAAGCTTTCCTCTTCACTTGAAGCTCTCCCCCTTACTCATATCTCTCCCCCTTTGTCATCAATGGCAAAGGGTCACCTTTGGGGCTCGGGACTAAGAATGAGCCTCTTAGCTTAGTCCCTCCCCCACCTCCCGATGAGGTGATTAATTCTGGGGTGGGAGTAAAACTCCCATTAGGCACTGATCATCATCAGCGTCTATAATTTCCTTTCTGGGCCTTCTCTTGAACTCTTTGCCCGTATTCCTGTTCCTGTTCTCATTCCTATTCTTGTCATTGTTCTTGTTCTTGTTCTCATCCCTATTCATGCCTTGATCCTTGGACCTGTTTATACCACTGTTCCTATTCATGTACCTTGGAAGTTCAGCTCTACACTGTCTAGCTGTGTGACCTTCATTGTTACACTTATAACAAGTAACAATGTTATTTCTTTTAGGCATACCTATTCTTTGAATCCGCCTGTTCTGACTAAACCTATTCTGGCCGAACCTGTTTTGATCAAACCTGTTCCTGTAATTAACCTTGCAATAGACTGCCTTGTGCCCAAACTGTTGACAAGAGTAGCAGTACCCTTGAAAGAAACTAGCACTTTTGAAATTGTCATTTACCTTCTTCACTTGAGCCATGCAATGTGCAACCATGTGACCAAACCTGTGACACGCAAAACATCTATCATGAAATTTTCCTTTATTCGACCTCTTGGGTCCTAAAAACTTCTTCTTCTCATTCTGAATTTTGTTTTCTATTTCTATGCATCTATCATTCAAGGACTCATGATCTGAAATACTTTCCTCATCAGAACTCTCTTCCTTTTGGAGTCTCTTACTAGACTCTCCAGCTTGTTCCTTAACAAAACCAAGGCCTATTTTATCCATTATCTTTCTTTGACCTTTGATGATCGACTTAACCTTTTTGGAGCTATCTTGAAACCTGTAAAGCTTATCCTTGTACTCTTTAGTTTCCTCTTTCAAAGAAGCCATTTTCTGTTCTAACTCACTATACTCAAGAACCTTAGACTCTAACTCATCCTTGAGTTCTTGTATCTTAGCCATAGAGAAGTCAAGACTTTCTATAAGATCATCTCTCTCCATACAACATTCATCTAACTTATCCTTGAGTCTAGCATTCTTCTTTCTTTCCTTTTTCAAAACACTAAGAGCATTAGTAAGTTCACTTTCAAGATCCTTTATTTGTTTGCTTTCTGAATCATCAAAGCCTTTTTCAGATTTCTTATCACTAGAGGTGCTACCTTTTTCAAAAACCATACAAGCATCTTCCTTATAGTTTTCTGAAGCATCCTCATACATACTAGAAACCAAATCATTATTTGTGCAATTATCCTCAAGGTGACCAAAATTTCCACATCTAAGACATTTCATGATAATGAATCTATGTTTTAGTTCTTCCTCCTTTTTTGATATGAACAACATCTCATTTTCATTATCACTTGAAGAACTTTCACTATCACTACTAGAACACTTACTTGCTTTGTCTAGGTAGAAACTCTTCTTGTGCTTGTGAGAATACCTCTTTCCTTGATTGTTGTGCTCATCTCTATTTTTCCTGTGATGCTTGTGCTTTTCAGAATCCTTGCTCTTAGAATCTTGTTTATCTTCATCACTTTCATCCTTGGGAACAGTACAGTCTGTAGCATAATGACCAAACTTTCCACAATTGAAACATCTTATATTTTTCATGCTTTTGTGCTTTCTAGAGAACTTGCCTTTCTTGCTGTAATACGCCTCTTCATCACTAGAAGACTCATCACTCTCTTGAAGTTGTTTACCCTTGGATTTCTTGGTAGCCTTGAAAGTCGCCTCTTTCTTGACATCAACCTTCACTTGAGTTCTCAACTCAAATGCTGCAAGTATACTATGGAGCTCATCCTTTTTCAACTTATCCAAATCTTTAGCTTCCTCAATAGCAAAAATATTTTCACTAAATCTATTAGGAAGAGATCTTAAAATCTTATCACAAACATCATTTTCAGCAAGCTCAAGACCTAAGTCTTTCATGGAGTTAACAACCTCATCCATACAAAGCATGTAATCACTAATCTTTTCATCATCATTCATCTTGAGTTGTTCAAACATACCTTTGAAGTGTCTCAAATTGGCCTTTCTGACATTTGTATCACCTGTATGAACCACCTGCAGCTGTTTCCACATTTCACTAGCTGTTTTGCAGTGAATTACTTTGGTGAGATCTGCTTTCTGTAAGCCTTTCAGGATTGCGTTCATTGCTTTTGAATTGCTATGATGTAGGAGCCTTTCTTCTTTAGTATTTGGACCATGTACAGGAATAGTGTACTCATCTTCAATTACTTCCCATACCTCATTACCAAGTGCCATTAGATGAACCTTCATCCTCGCACTCCAAAGACCAAAATCTAACCCATCAAGAATAGGTGTTGCATTGCCACTTGAATAATCCATTGTGTTCTGTATTAGCTTTTCCTTCAAGCTGTTAAACTTTTCGAAGGCACCGGCTCTAATACCAATTGAAGAACACAAGCTTATACTGAGAGGGGGGGTGAACAGTATAAGACCTCTTTTTACTTTTTCCTTTATATTACAAAACATTAAAGCAATATACCCACAACAATATCAAAGCAATGCATGAAAACATCCACAAAGTGACAATAATTTTAACGTGGTTCACCCAGAATGGCTGGGCTACGTCCACGGATAAAATATTTCACTAAATTTTATCAATCAAAAATTTTGGGAATACCTTTCCCGATTACAATGTTTATGGGCACCAACCCAAAGGAGACACCAATCCCCTAATCTCGAGTTCGTGGGCACCAACCCACAGGAGACACCAATCCCCTAGCTCTGCTCTAGCTGGTGATCCTCTAGAAGACCTCTGCCTCCGTTGCCCTTAGAAAATGGAACTTTATCCATAGAAGACACCTGTCCTCCTTGCTCTGGCTGGAGACCTCTATCCTCAACTCTATCACCTCCAAAGCTGGTCCTCGAATTTGCACTAAACACAGTCCTTCAGTTTAGCACAAATGTCCTCGTTCTCTTTCTTAGATCTACACCAAACACAGTCCTTCGTTCTGGCACAAATGTCCTTGAAAGCGCACCAATATCTGTCCTCAATTGGTCCTCAAATATGGTTCACGAAGTTGTTCACAAGCTTCCACTAAAGCTTGCTTGATCTTCACCCAAGTCTTCACCAAGACTTGTCTCAGATCTGCTTTGCAAGTTCTCACTAGAACCTGCCCAAACTGCTCCACAAGCTCAACAAAAGCTTGCTCAAATCTGTCCAACAATCCCTCTCAATGATTTGTCCAAAACCATCAAGGCTTGTGCACTATCTTCGAACGTCGCAAAAATGATGCACCCAATAGCTTTGCACTTTTTTGCTCTCTGTGCACTCTGCTTTGCACTTAGCTCGATTTGGCATGACTCGCTCTCTGCACACCGTGGACTTAACTTGCGCACTATCTTCGAACTTCGCACTTCAACAACGCATTCGATCACCTCACAACTCTCCAAACAGCCCTCCTTTTATACTAACACTTTCAAGATCAAAACCTTGATCTTAGTCGGTTGCACAACCCTAAACTACGTCGATTGCAAACCCTAATCTTCGTCGGCCCAAATTTAACTTTGTCGGCCTCACTGCCTCTGCAACTCTTCTGTAGCTTCTGCCGTGAAACTACAACATGTCACGATATCATGACACCTTTGCAACCGTACACTTTCTTTTGGCTTTTGTCATGATATCGCGACACTTCAGCCTTTGACGACTTCATCTAAGCTCTTGTCGCGATATCGTGACACTTTTGTCTTTGTCGTCCTCCTTTCTGATTTTGTCACAAAATCGTGACACTTCTGACTTCATAGCCTTCCTCTCTACTTTTGTCGCAAAAATGTGACACTTCTCCTATAGAATACCTACACTTTGTTTCTATCATGAAATCGTGACACTTTCTCCAACCGAACGTTGCCATCTCAATCTATTGCAAAATCATGACACTTTCTCTTCCTTGCACTCTTGTCTTCTTGCACTAGCGAAAACGGAACATGTCGCGAAATCGTGACACTTTCACTGCCTTGTGTTTTTCTCTGCCTTACTCCATGCGAAAACGAAACATGTCACGAAATCATGACGCTTTCACCTTTGAGCTCTTCCTCCTTAAATTTGTCATGAAATCACGACACTTCTAGCTTCCGTACGTTTTCTTTGCAGCCTGTCGCGAAATCACGACGCTTTTAGCTTTCGTACGACTTCTCTGCAACCTGTCGTGAAATCGTGACGCTTCTCATTTTCAGACTCTTCCCTTTGCTGCATGTCGCGAAATCGTGACACTTTATCTTGCTTCCACTTTGTCTTCTGACTTGTCATGAAATCGTGACACTTTTTCTCCTTAGCACTTTTCTTTTCTTTGGGTCGCGAAAACCCGACATGTCGCGATATCGTGACACTTTTTCTCTCGGACTCTCTCTCCTGCATTATGTCGCAAAATCGCGACACTTTTTCTTTCGGACTCTCTCTCCTGCATTATGTCACGAAATCATGACACTTTTTCTTTTGGACTCTCTCTCCTGCAACATGTCACGAAATCGTGACACTTTTTCTTTTGGACTCTCTCTCCTGCAACATGTCGCGAAATCGCGACACTTTTTCGTCCGTTCAACCTTCCTGGCAATATGTCATGAAATTGCAACATTTTTGACTCGAACATTCTCTCTCCTATTTGAGTCGTGAAACTGCGACATGTCGCGATATCGCGACACTTTTCTAACTTGCTTTCTTTCGAACCTGTCATGCCGTAACCTTCATCAAAACAAATTCTTTTACATCAAATCAAATTCCTTTAAAAGCTTCTTGACATCAATGACAACTTATACACTTGAGCAAAGGCAATATACCCAAGGTACCCAAAATTTCCAACATTTATAGCTCCAATAGCTTTGTGCTCTTAGTGAAATTCTCTTGACCTTTTACAAATATGATACTATGGGATAATCCATTGAGATGGATAGAGTGACATTTACAAGGAAAAAAAGAACCACCATGGCTATGAGGGAAGTGGTGGTTATGATGGTGGACTCTATATCCACAGTGAAAGTAGTAGCTATAATGGAACTGATAGCTATAAATTATAGGGAAGTTAATGGTAGTGATATTGCCATTGTTTATGTGGAAAATGATAATGGAGAATATGGATTTATGGAAGTTGGAGGTGAGGATGAAATTGGATATTGTGGTGAATGAGGGGGAGGTGAAAATTTAGGGCTCTCAACTGTATGAAATAGGGAGGTATCTGAGTGAGGAGATGAATGCAGATGGGATGGAAATGATTGTGGGGAATTATGCACAGGTGATGATATTTTTGATATATTTTTAAAATAATAAGGGGAGGGAGATTTCCTTGAGAAATAAGTAAGAGAAGAAGAAAGAGAGGTACTAGAATTCATACTTGATCCTACCACAATAGATTGTTTAAAACATTCCTCGATAATTCTGTTATTTTTGCTACACTTTATGCTTACCTGATACAACAAGAACTTGTGTCACTTATTATGCTTCACCCAACTTTTGCTTCTAAGAAACTAAGGTTTCAATTTCTAATACTATAGTTTTCTTTTGCTTCTAAGAAACTAAGGTTTCAATTTCTAATACTACACCTTTTATCTTCCTCTTGAATACTATAGTTTTCTTTGGTTGTGGTTGAGGAAGTGATGTTTCAGATTCTATAATAGGGGCCAGTTTATCTTTCTTCCATAGGATATTGTGGCAGTGAGGTCTACAACTTTAACCTTCTTCTTCCTTTCCACTTTTGAAGGATTCTTCGTCTCCATAGATCTACACTTGGGCCTTCTCCTCCTTGGGTTACTTTTTTTCATACATGTTTCCTTTTTGGTGTCCTCCTGTAGTTGTGAAGGAGTAGATGATGGTGGCATTAACTCTTAATGCTTCTTATCCACTTCAACATTCTTGCTTTTAGCTTTTCTCTTTTTAGCTTTGCTCATTTTCACCTTTCTAAGAATTAGTGCTAGGATCTTCTTTTCCTTATCCTTCCAAGTGGCAACGTGCTCATCGTACACTTTCTCAAACTTAGCATCGATTGGCTTAGGGTACTTACCCTTCATTGTATTTATTTTGACCCTCATCTGCCACCATTCCAAAATTTTGGCTTGAGATCATTTATAATTTTTCTCCATCTTCTTGATTCTAGTGTCACCGAGTTGATGAGAAATTTTGGTTGGGTCATAGTCATTCACATACTTATAGTAATCTCTCTAGGGTGGAAGCATTTCCATACCATTCATATTCCACTGGAATGGGAATGCTCTCTATTATTTTCATTCTTTTTGTGTAAACTCTTGGATTTTACAAATTTAGATGCTTTCTCTCCATGCAACTCTTTAATCCTTTCCACACAAAAAATATTTGGGTCATATTCCCACCTTTGCGGGAGTTGGAAAAGACCTAATATTTTGAATATTGTATTGATTTGCTCATATTGCGCCTTATTCCAAACAGTGATATCGCCCTTCTTGAAAGAGTAATCAACTATCGCTTTCCTCTTATTTCCATATCCAAACTTATAATTTATATAGTAAACCTACCTACAATATTCTAGTATGAATATATGGTGGGTGATGTAATGGGGTAACAAGAATGGCTTCTCTATGAAACCATACAGTCTAATGATTTTAATCTCTATTAAGATGTACCAAATTCCTTCTTTAGACCCTTTGAATCTTATCTTATTTTTTATTTTTGGGGCTAGTCTAGGGTAACTACCATTCATAACTCGCAAAGCTGATCCAAAAAATTCATAATTGAAAGTGTAGTAAGACTTTACTCTATTCAAAACCCTATTCTAATAATAGACTGGAAATGGATGCCCATCTGCATCATTGTCAATAACTGATATCTAGGGGTAATCATCCCTAGTGGCACTAAAGAACATCCAAATTAAATTGGAGCAATGTTTGAATGACAAATATTCTTCATCTTTCTTCATGGCCAATAGCTACTCATGCATTCTCTTAGTGAGGAATGCAAGCCAATTGAAATAAATTGGGGCATTATCACTATCCCTCGACTGCATCATATACATCTTGGTGTTGTATATGCAATATGCAATGGCCAAATGCCAGTCTCTTATGTCCAAATCAGACTCTAGGCTAGTTATCATAGCTAACATTGAGTACAACTCAGGATCTACAATTTTATTAGTATGAATAGTTATTTGTAGGGTTTTGCTGGTATTTTACCACATTGTTTTTGTTGTTACTGATCATGCAAGAGAATGCACAAGTTGTAGAGATACTAACTCCTTTGTTTGTCCCTCCAAGCACTTTGAAAGGGAAAATACAAAAATCTCTACAAGTTTTTGTGTTAGAGTAAAGTAAATGAAAGATGTCACAATATCACGACCTATTGCAGTTTCGCAGCATCAAATGCAGAAATCAGCTAAGTATAAAAAATGTCGTGATATCGTGACTTGTCGCATTTTCGTGACCTATCACGTTTTCGCGGTTAAAAACAACCAACAGAAGCAAGGGAGTAAAACTGTCATGATATTGCGACATGTTGGAGTTTCGCGACTTGTTGCGATGAGGGAGCATTAAAATGAAAATTTGTCATGATATCGTGACATGTCGCGTTTTCGCGAGTTGCGGTGGCCACAGAGCAACGTGATAAGAAAATGTCGTGATATCACGACATAAAGCAGCAAAGGGGAGCGCTAATGAAATTTGTCGTGATATCGCGATAGAAAAGCAGAAAAGGAGCAGATGGTACGGAATGGTGTGATTTCGTGACATGTCGCATTTTTGTGGAAGGGCTGAAATATTAACACAAGACGAAGAAAGATGTCATGATTTCATGACATTTTTGAAGACAAAGCCAAGCAAGAGGAACTTGTCGTGATATCACGACAGGAAGTGGCAACAACAAAGAAGGTAAGAAATTGTTGCGATTTCACGACATGTTGGACAGGAAGGGCAAAGCGTAGCAAAATGTCATGATTTCGCAACATGTCACATTTTTGCGAGGAGAAATTACGAAGGCAGCCAGATTGTACAAAATGTTGTGATTTCGTGACATGACAAATTTTTGCGGTCGAACAGCAGCAAAATAGAAGAAGATAGAAACATGTCGTGATTTCGTGACTTGTTGTAGATGAAAGGACAAAATGGAGAAAATGTCACGTTTTTGCGGTGATAAAGCAAACAAGACAGCACCAAGTGAAAGATGTCACGATTTCATGACATGTTTCATTTTCACGATAAGGAGTAGCAAAGAAGTCGAGAAAGAGGAGAATGTCGCGATTTTGTGACATGTCATGGAGACGAAGCTAAACGAGAGAAGATGTCACAATTTTGTGACATGTCGCATTTTTGTGACTGGTGGCAGAAATAGGAAGCAGTAAGGTAAAAGTGTCATGATTTCGTGACATGTCGCATTTTTGTGACCTATCACATTTTTGGGACAGAAGCAACAACAAAGGCCCGATACAGTTCAATCCACATTTTTCCTTCAAGATTGCATAGGAGAACGTGAGGAGAAGATAAGGATCAAGTAAAAGCTCTCCAACTAATTTTGAGATCGTGGTCAAAGAGGCTCAAATATTAAATGTTTTTGATTACCGATGTGCGTTAGATGGAAGAACATGAGGCAGTTTTCGATGCCACAAAAATTAAAGATGCCTTCAGTATTAAATGTTCTTGTTTGTGATCTCCTAACAACTTTCAACTTGCCTCGATAATGGTCATTTAATGAAGAAATATGGTCCCTTTTTTCTGTTTAATTTTTAGTTTTGATCCATAAAAACAGGGACTGTCATTTCTCCGAGGCATATTAAGGGGGATCGCTCCTTCAAAATCTGTTTCATGTATTAAATGTTGTAATGCGAAAGAAATAGGGAAGGCCTTTATAAATACCAATATAAAATCTCAAGCAAATGAGGAGGACCTTTTTGCAAAAATTGAAGCAGAGATCCTAGATGCATTTTGCTCTATTCTTAGTGTCTTTTGAGTCGGTGATACAAATTGTTGTTCATGTTTTGCTTTCTGTGTGATTTACTTCTGTTTAGTCTAGTATTAAAATATAATTTGAATTCTTTTGTCCTGAATTTGGCTGTATTTTCATCTAAATTTTTGAAGTATAATTGAAGGCAAACTTATGGCTAATGCTTGATCCGATTTCTGCATGTGCATCCTAAGAATTTGTTGTCGCTTAGCTTCAGGATCTGGTTTGAGATTATTTTTTATCTGAGGTTGTTTCCCCATCAACTATCGGCTTCGTCCATATTTCCATCTCTTTCTATTATTTCCCTTTCTTTCCGCATTTTCCCATTTCTTTCCCGCACTCTTATCTTGAACCAAGTTTAGACTAGTTTGGGAGCTAGCCCTCTCTAGAGATCGGCATGGGAGACTTCTCTTTCTCTCGGCCTTTCAATTTTGGTCGATTCTAGGGCACACAAGTGATGAAATCTTGTACTTAGGTAGATTTGTGTCCAACAATTTTTGGCACGCCCGGTGGGACTCACAAGTCCCATTTATTTTTGACACCTGGAGGAATCAAAATTTTGATGAATTGTCTTGACCTCAAAGCAGAGATTGTAAGTTCATATGGTGACTTTGCTAAATGTGACTGTATAGTATCTAGAAATATCTAATCGTGAAGCTAGTGAAAATATTTGCATCTTTGCTTCATGATCACATGATCAAGTTCCAAATAATCAAAAGATCCAGTCGAATTCTTTGAGATTGATGTTCAGAACTGGAGGGAGCACTCAAGATTGGTAAGTCCTGTGAACCCATAATTTGTTGTTTCTTCATAGGTAGTGGGTCAGTTTATCCCATCTCTGACTCCTTCCAGTACTGTTATGAGCTTGCTACATCCAGATCTAGCAGTCCAAATGGCCCAACATCCTCCACCAAGGAAGTTCTCTACTTGGAACGATTCGGGAGCGTTGGACCTACCTTTTCAAAATCCAATTCCTATTGTAGCAATAAAAGCCTTGCCTACATATGATGGGACTAGAAAGACAATGTATGAGCATGTGTCAGATGTGGCAACCTTGGCTTCAATTCATAATATCACAGATGAAGATGTCATGATCAAATTGCTCGTCCTGTCACTCCGAGGTAAGTTGTTGTGCTGGTATAGATCTTTGTCTCCCAACTCCATAAATTCATGGGATCAATTAGCAGAGATGCTAATCCAAGGGTTCAATGAGCAAGCAGACCCATTTTCTTTAGTGCATCAATTTAATAATATCAAGAGGCATCCTCAAGAGGAGATAGTGGATTTCAATGTTAGGTTTGCCCAAACTTGGCAAAGATTTCCTGAAGGTCTTCGCCCTACTAATGAACAAGCAAATTTGTACTTTCTTAGGGCTTTCCATTCAGATATTGGTATGAATATTAGGATGTCTGGTGTTCAAACCTTTCCTGCACTATATGCCCAGGCATAGAAGGTTGAGGCCGATCTAATTACCATTGGGAAATTACCTCTGAAGATGACTATGCCTATTTTTCTCGAGCTCCCACAATACCAACATACAGGTGCAACCCATACATCTTACACTACTCCATCCATGTACCCTTCAACTTCATGGAATCCTCCCATACCTTCAGTACCTATGATTCCCTTTCCACAGATAACCCCTCCACTTCCAACTCCTACATTACCTTCTCCACCAGTTCCATTACCTCTACCTGCACCACCTGTGTCCTCAAGCCCAAATCCTCAATTGGTTGTTTTACAAGAAATTTAGTTGGCCATGAGAGCTCTCACTAACAAGGTGACATCTATGGAGCGGAGAGAGGTGGAGAGGAACTATCAGCCATGAAGATTTGTTTCAACGATAACAAGAGATCAAGTTGCTCCTAGCAAGGCTATGGAGAAAGTACCTGAGAGGAACACAACGATCCTAGTAAGTGAAGAGGCTGGCCCTTCTGAAGTTTCACATGAGCCTTCTTATTAGTGTTCTTCATGCAATGATCCAGATGATGATTCCAATTGCATGGTTCACTAAAATTATTTGCAAGTGCTTGTGGGAAGTCGTGTAAACATGATTTGAGAGGTGGATCTTAATTCCGTGAAGTCTCTTGAGGAACACATAGCAGTCTTGACACACAGCAGCAAGAAACCAATGTTGGTAGATCTGGCTAATATGGAGCCATTGAAAGTGCCTCCTACACAAGCAACAAAGCAAAAAATACCTGCAAAGGCTCATGATTCTCCAGCTCCACAACAACCACCTATTTTGCCGAAGGATCCACTTTTACCACAAGCAAAAGAGAAGGAACGAGCTTCTGTCTCTCAGCCGCAAGCGAACACAAAGGAACAAACTAGAGAGACTTTGTGGTATCCATCATTGACTAAACGACAATGATTGTAGGCCACCCAACAATATAGAAGCAAATTTGAATATGCCAGTGGAGTGAAAGAATCAATATTGATGGAGTACAACATTGTTGAAGAAATTAAATGGATACCAGCTAAAGTAAGTTTGTATGACACCTTGCAGCTGCCTGGACAGGTAAATCTCTTACAGGAATTCCTGAAGACCATACAAAGTAAGGGGAAGGCTTCAGCCCAGGTAGTTATGTCTCAAACTCTAACTACTTTAGCCACGGGAAAAAATAGACCACCCCCATTTTATTTGTCACTCAAGATGGAGGGTTGGATTGTGCACAACTGCATGATTGATTCTGGTGCTGTGACAACTATCATGCCAAAGGCAATTTGTGAAGTCATGGGTATGAAGTATACAAGAAGTAGCCCTGGTGTCTTGCAATTGGATGGAACTCCTATGAAAATAGTGGTGTAATCAAGGATTTTCCTATTGCTCTACATAGTATACCTCAAATTATAGTAATTCAGGAGGTAGTTGTGGTTGATTTGGAACCATATTTCAGTATGTGTTTGTCGAGAGAATTCACTGCCAAGTTGGGAGGCTACCTTTCTTTGGATTATTATCACTTGGAGATTCCTTTCAAAGGAATAAGAGTATGTATTTACAATCAGAAGCCTTCTACATTTCATATAAAGAATATGGAAGAAGAATAAAAGTCCAAACATTCTGTCAACATGATAACTGAAGAATTGGAAGATCCTGATTTGATGGATGAAGTCCTGGATGAGCTTTTCTTGGAGGATGAGTTTTTTATGCTCAATTTTAATGCCATGATGGAAACTGAAATTGGTTGTTACTCCATTGCAAAGCCTGAAGAGGTTGAAGTAGAGTTGCCTCCTAATCAAGTTGGTCAAGACTCTGTGCAATATCAGCTTTATTTTGATGGAGCACGATACATAAATGGCACTGGAGCTGGGACTATTCGAGTATTACCTTCTTGAATGCAATGATCCTATTCATATCATTTGACCTAGAGCTACACTAATAATACAGTAGAATCTGAGGCTTTATGCCTAGGTCTCAATACGGCTGAGAAACTTGGAGCGCGATAGTTGCAAATCTTTGGTGACTCCGAGCTGATTATCAATCAGGAGACCAATAAGTGTCTGGTCAAGGTCTAGGATCCAGGAGATCATAGAGCCATTTTTGGGTATGTGTCTCTCTCGAGAGTTCATAGCTAAATTCGGGGGTTACTGTGTACATAGAAAAAAAGAAGAAAAAAAATAAGAAAAAGCAAAAAAAAATTTCGTTAACTTCAGCTCCTTTTGCACGCGAGCCCGTAGGTATGTTTATTTATTTTTCTTTTTATTTTCCTTCCTAGTAGTTAGTGGCTTCCCCTATACTTCTTTCTTCCACTTCCTTTCATTCCCTTCCTCTCCTACTCCTTCTTTTTCTACAAATAATCAAGCCACTACTGTTGTTTCTACTCCCCTCTCTGATGTTCCCTTTCCTTCACTTACCCTTCTTCTCATTCTTTGTCTTTTGAGCACTTCTCCACAGTTTCTACCACCTCCTCCATTCCATCCACTTTCATTTCATTTTCTATTTTCATAGAAACTCAGTAGTTGGTAGCACAGTAGCACCCTGTTGCTGTATCTACTGCTTCTACTCCTCCATTTTCGATCATTTCATCATTCCCCATTCCCATTCCACGGCCTGCACATCTGCTGGCCATCACTCCATTCATTTCCATTTTTTCAACTTAGGTGCTTTTCACTACTGTCATGGAGATCTTTTCACAGCACCTGATGATTACCCAGCTCAACTGAGCTAGGCAAAATGCAGTCGTTCAAGAAATAAGGGAAGTTCTGCTCTTCCATAAATTTCTATTGAAGATCCTGTTTTGAGTACCGAGTGCCAACAAGAGCTTGTTGCAGTAGCCCACAAAGACGTCCAACATCAACCAGCACTCACTTCTTCTGCTCCTCCAGCTTCTTGACTCTGTTTCCCAATGGATAAATGCCTGAGGTTCGTGCATACAACAGAACTGTATACCCCGCGAGCCACCAAGAATATTGGCATTTTTGCCACATTTTTTTTGTTGTTACTGATCATGCAAGAGAATGCACAAGTTGTAGAGATACTAACTCCTTTGTTTGTCCCTCCAAGCACTTTGAAAGGGAAAATGCAAAAATCTCTACATTTTTTGTGTTAGAGCAAAGTAAATGAAAGATGTCGTGATATCACGACCTGTTGCAGTTTCGCGACGTCAAATGCAGAAATCAGCTAAGTATAAAAAATGTTGCGATATCATGACATGTCACATTTTCACGGTTAAAAACAGCCAACGGAAGCAAGGGAGTAAAACTGTCGCGATATCGTGACATGTTGGAGTTTCATGACTTGTTGCGGTGAGGGAGCATTAAAATGAAAAGTTGTCACGATATTGTGACATGTCATGTTTTCATGACTTGCGGTGGCCACAGAGCAATGTGATAAGAAAATGTCGTGATATCATGACATAAATCAACAAAGGGGAGTGCCAATGAAAAATATCGTGATATCATGATAGAAAAGCAAAAAATGAGCAGATGGTACGAAATTGCGTGATTTCATGACATGTCACGTTTTTCACGGAAGGGTTGAAAGATTAACACAAGACGAAGAAAGATGTCACGATTTCACGATATTTTTGAAGACGAAGCCAAGCAAGAGGAACTTGTCGTGATATCGCGACAGGAAGTGGCAACAACAGAGAAGGCAAGAAATTGTCGTGATTTCATGACATGTTGGATAGGAAGGGCAAAGCGCAGCAAAATGTCACGATTTCGTGACATGTCACATTTTCATGAGGAGGAAGTACGGAGGCAGCCATATTGTATGAAATGTCATGATTTCGTGACATGACAAATTTTTGCGACCGAACAGCAGCAAAATAGAAGAAGATAGAAACATGTCATGATTTCATGACTTGTTGTAGATGAAAGGACAAAACGGAGAAAATGTCATGTTTTCACGGTGATAAAGCAGACAAGACAATGCTGAGTGAAAGATGTCGCAATTTCGTGACATGTTTCATTTTCGCGATAAGGAGTAGCGAAGAAGCCAAGAAAGAGGAGAATGTCATGATTTCACGACATGTCATGGAGAGGAAGCTTAACGAGAGAAGATGTCGCAATTTTGCGACATGTCACATTTTCGCGACTGGTGGCAGAAACAGGAAACAGTAAGGTAAAAGTGTCGCGATTTCATGACATGTCACATTTTTGTGACCTATCACATTTTCACGACAGAAGCAACAACAAAGGCCCGATATAGTTCAGTCCACATTTTTCCTTCAAGATTGCATAGGAGAACGTGAGGATAAGATAAGGATCAAGTAAAAGCTCTCCAACTAATTTTGAGATAGTGGTCAAAGAGGCTCAAAGATTAAATGTTGCTGATTACCGATGTGCGCTAGATGGAAGAACATGAGGCAATTTTCGATGCCACCAAAATTAAAGACGCCTCCAGTATTAAAAGTTCTTGTTCATGATCTCCTAACAACTTTCGGCTTGCCCCGATAATGGTCATTTAATGAAGAAATATGGTCCTGTTGGTCCAAAATCTGCCACAGGAAAGGATTTTACAAGTGCGCCCTAGACCCGGCCAACATTGAAAGGCTGGAAGCAAGAAATGGCTCCTGCACCAATCTCAGAGTGGGCTGGTTCCCTTCACTATTCTAAACTTGGTGTAAGATAAGGGTTACTGGAAAGAAATTGAAAAGGTTACAGAAAGAAATGGGAAATATGGCCACAGGCCGAAGTTATGGGATTAGAAAATAACAGCAGGAAACTCCAAGTGCAGCAACAACAAGCAATAAAAGTTACTAACTTAACTTCCACACGATGCATACAGAAAAACCCTCCAAAATCACATTCCAGGAATTTATACTCTTACATCAATATTCAAATCCAGTATGCAGAATTTAAATGTAACAGCCATGAAGACATACAAATGCTATTAGAAATGCAACATGAACAGAAAGGAAATCACCAATGCAAACGCTTGAAAAATAGAAGCCAATCCTTTATTCCTGCAAATGAACTTCCAGTCTCTAGCAGAGAATTTTTCCAACCTTTTGCAATGAAGTTTACATTGGTTTTTATAGAGGGCCGTCCTCTTTGCAACATTTAATACTTGCTACCAAGTTTCTTGTGATCTACAAATATACCTTGGAAATCCGCAACACGATCCCCTTAATTGCAGCGTTATGGAAGCAAAAAATTAAATACAATGAGACAATCGCGGTCACATTCATTAAATTCGTTTTTCAAACATGTGCATGCAATTGTTAAATCAATCCACGAACAGCGGCCTCGAATGCATCAAATCTTTAATCTTGGTGGCCTGGGCGCTTCTTTGACCTTGAAATGCATTGGAAATCCTCAAAATATTTAATTCGGGACCACATTTAATCCTTGGAAATGGAGGAAAACCTCTCGGGCCGTTCATACTGCACTTGGCGGGAAACTGCACGAGTCGCGAAAATGGAACGGGTAGCGAAATCGCGACGCATTTTGATGTCGTACGCTTTCTGTCACTTACACCCGCGAAAATGCTTCCTGTCGCTCTTTCTCCATGTCTCCAGCTTTGTTTTCTCTATCGCTAGCTCAACCTCACGAAAATAGTATAGGTAGCGATTTCGCTACGCATATTGGTCCCTTGACTCTTCCCTGCGCTCTGCCCCGTGAAAACGGAACATGTAGCGATATCGCTACATATTTTGAGCACCGTGTACGGCCCTTTAGAGGGGTTGCAAAAATGGAACACCTTTTGCCTTTGGGAGTCTTCTATCCTTTCCTGTCGCCATTTCGCTGCATATTCATGTCGGTTGGCCTTATCATCGAAATTGCAGCGAATCGCTGCAACTTTTATGTCCTTTGTCTTTCGAGCCAAAACCCCCACGATTTTAAAACATGCAGCGCATCGCTGCAACTTTCGAGCTCTCAAGCCTTTGAAACTAACGTGTAGCGAATCGCTGCCACTTTTAACTTAAGACTTCCGCTCAACCAACATGCAGCGAATCGCTGCACTTTTACCACTTGACTCTTCGAAGCTCCCGATGTCGCGATTCTGGAACATGTTAGCGACGCGCTGCAAGTTTTAAGTTAGGTCGTCGGCTGAGTTTTTTGTCGCAATTCGCTAACAATTTTTGGACTGTTCCTCTTTTGCCCGCTGAAAATCACGAAAATGAAACACGTCGCGATATCGCGACGGTTCCGCCCAACCTGCCTGCGTTGACCACGTTGACCGCGATTTCGTGACTTGTCAGCGAATCGTTGCAGTTTTTGGACTTAGTCATTTTTGCTCATTTTCTCTCCTTTTTGCTTCAAAGCCGCATCAAAGCCTGTATAAACGTTAGATTTGCAATAATGTACACATTAATACTTCAATGAAAATCAATGTGGCAAAAATGCCAACATTCTTGGCGGCTCACGGGGTATACAGCTCACTGTATGCAAGAATCCAGGCCTTAATCCATTGGGCACAGAGTCATGAAAAACTTAAAGTCAGTTGCTGAGATACATTGCAATGGACTGCTGCAAAACTTCTCTGCTGCTAAAAGCTGGAACTGGAAGAACCTGCATAGAACTGGTTATGAAATAAATGGAATGAGAGGGTGGAATGAGATCTTGCGATTGCGCAAGCGGTGGCTGCAATGGAATGATGGTAATAATGAAATGATGAAGTGGGCAAGTGATGTAGTAGAACAACAACAGAATGTTGTTGTACTGCCAGCTGCAATGGATATGGAAGGAAAGTAAATGAACGGAGTTATGGAGTGGGGATAAAAGTATGAAAGCTGTGAAATGAAATGAGCTGGACTGTAAATGAAATGCGTAAAAAGAAAAACTTGGAGGAAAGGGATTAGAAAGAATGGGAAAAGACAGAAAAGGGGAAAGAAACAACAGCTGTGGCTTACTCTTTTACTACTGCAGAAGAAAAAGAAGAAGAAAGAAAACGATGAAGAAAGGAAAGAAAGGAAATGGGGAAGGGAAAAGAAGAATTTTCTGATAACCACTAACTGCTGGGAAAGGAAAAGACAAAAGAAAGACAAACCCCAAGGTGACAGAATAAAAAGTAAAACAACATATATATATTCGTTTCTTTTCTTTTTTTTTTTTTTTTTTTTTTTGTTTATATATACAAACTCATACTGAAATATTGGTTCAAGAAGTATAGACTTTCAGATGAAAGCCATTTACTGAGATCGGAAGTGGGCTGCCATCCATGTCTTCCAGGTAGAACGAATTTGCTGCACCTGTGCTAGTAATGCGGAAGGGACCCTCCCAGAAAGCATCAAATTTCTTATGATTGCCAGGCTTAGCTTTATTCTCATTCCACTTCAACACCAAATCGCCTGTTTTGAATGGACGAGCTGCAGAATGCTTATAAAACCACTTCGAAATATCCTGTGTGTGTTTGGAAAATTCATCATATGCTTTTGAACGTTGCTCCTCTAACTCCAATAACTGTGCTATTCAGCAGATCCAAGGAGCTCGAGTCTGTCTCATCGTCCTGGAAAGACCGCAACTGTTGTAACACTGTTAATTCAAGATGAACCGGCAATCTTGCTTCTTTTCCATAGACTAGGGCATAGGGTGAGGTTTTAATGGACTTCCTGACTGAAATCCTATCTGCCCATAAAGCCTGATTTAATAACAGGTGCCATGATCTCTTGTTCTCTCCTAATGACCTCTTCAAAATCCTGAGCAAATTTTTGTTCGTTGACTCCGCCAAGCCATTTCCTTGTGGATAATAATTGGAAGATGTCTTAAGGAAAATGCCATATTTATTAGCGAACTCAGCCAGTTCAGCTCCAATGAATGGGGTTCCATTATCTGTAATGATGGCATCAGGGATACCAAAGCGTGTAATCAGACCCTCAACAAAAGATATCACTACAGTCTGATTGGCCACCTTTGTGGGAATAGCTTCAGACCACCTTGTGAAATAGTCTATAGCTGTTAAAATGTATCTATGACCAGCTGAGGAATTAGGATCAATGATTCCAATAAAATCCAGCCCCCACTGCTGAAAAGGTGCTTCAACCTGAACTGGATGCAAAGGCAGTGCTGCATTCCTTACTCTTCCTGCATATCTCTGACACTTATCATAGGCTTGTGCAATTCTGAAAGAGTCTAAAAATAGGGTCGGCCAGTAATAACCAGCTCGAATTATCTTCAAGGCCATCGGTCTTCCTGCATAGTGTCCTCCTGAGAGACCCGAATGAAACTCTCCCAAGAGCCTAGCCTTGTCTGCTTCTTTCACACATTTCAAGAGAACACCATCAATGTTTTTAAAAAATAAACCATCTGGTAACAAAACATATCGCAGAGCCTACAAACGAAATCTTCTCCTCTGAGAAGCATTCAACTGTGAAGGACATCTTCCATTTGTGAAGTAATCAATCAGGTCCTCTGTCCAATCCTTTTCCTGAATTAAGAAATTCATTAAATTGTCATCACCAGCAAGAGCTTCTACCCGATCTTCCTCTATATCAGATGCTGCCATCTTTGCCAACTGCTGGCACAGGGCTTTACCACGCACTAGCTTAGTCGGGTGAATTTCTACATCAAATTCTTGGATCTTGGTGACCCAGCCAGCACGTTTATCACCCAACTCTCCTTGCAGAATGAAATTTCTAACATCCGGATGAATCACATAAACAATTGTCTTGCTCTGAGATATAAAATGTTTGAACTTCTTCAGGGATTTCATCACAACATATACCTGTTTTTCAATGAAATTGTACTTGGCTTCATGAGGTAGAATGACTTTACTGAGGAAGGCAATGGGCCTTTCGTTCCCATCATCTCCTTTCGTGTTAAAACCATAGCATAACTGTCATCCTCTCCAACCGCATATAATATGAAATCCTTGGAATAGTCCGGATTAATTAGGACAGAGCTCGCGCTATTCTTTCCTTGATCTCCTGAAATGCTTCCTTTCTTCGAGCTGTCCATTGGAAAACTGCATCTTTCTTCAACAATTCGGTCATTGGTTTAACAACCTGGGCAAAGTCAGCAATGAACTTCCTTATGAAGTTAATCTGTCCAAAGAAAGACTGAAGTTCCTTCTTGTTTGCAGGCAGTGACAATTTTTTCAAAGCTTCAACTCGGCCTGGATCTATTGCTAACCCATCTTCTGAAATCACATGGCCCAGAAGCTTACCTTCTTTCACTGCAAACACAGACTTTTTTGGATTAATAGAAATCCCAAATTCCCTGCATTTTCCAAAAATCTGCCTCAGGTGAGAGCAGTGATCTTCCCTTCTATGAGAAAATACTGTCATGTCATCAAGATATATCACAATGATCTTGTTTAACAATTCCTTGAACGCAATGTCCATGGCTCTTTGGAAAGTAGCTCCAGCGTTTGATAGTCCAAAAGGCATTCGCTGATAAGCAAAAGTGCCCCACTTTGTGGTGAATGTTGTCTTATACTGATCTTCATCTTTCACCCAGATCTGGTTATATCCAGAAAATCCATCCAGCAAAGAAAAACGCTGAGCTCCAGCCACAACATGCAGTATTTGATCTATACGTGGCAGAGGATAATGATCCTTTAATGAGACACGGTTTAAATTTCTGAAATCAACGCACAATCGAATATCTCCATTCTTCTTCCGAACTGGGACAAGATTGGCAACCCAGGTTGAGTGCTTAACTGGATAAATGATTTTAGCTTGAAGCATCTTTACAAGCTCAGCCCTCATCAACATCTCAATCTTTGGATTAACAGGACGCTATTTTTGTCGAAAAGGCCTGACTCCTTCCTCCAATTCAATTGTATGCTGCACAATCTGTTTGTTGTAGCCTTTTAAATCTTCATAGCTCCAAGCTACAATGTCAGAAAACTCCTCGCACAGCTGCCTGATTTTCTGCAATTCTTCTTGGGTTGAGTCAGTTCCAACCTTAATCACTTTGTTAGGCTGAAGCTCTAACTCCATATACTCTTTCTTATCAACTTCTATTCGATGTCTAGAGGACCGATCATGCTGGTCGAACAAACTCTCCAGAGTTATGAGACCCTTTGGAATATGGTTGTTCCGTAATTGAATAAGACCCTCTGCTTCTTCATCCTCCAAAGTTCTCCCTTCGACAGTGGCAGTTTCATGAATCAAGAAATTGACAATTTGCTCATCATTTTCAAAGACCTACCATAAAGTTTCCTTGTCTGGCACACTGGGCCTGTATACCATTCTAACTGTCTTGGGTTTGTTCACAACTTGTTCAACAGGGGAAAAATTAGCTCCAAGAGATGCTAACAGGTCTGCATGTTTATTCATCTCTCTGGAAACAGCTTGAATATTTAAAGCAGTGAAAAATTCAAACAAATCCCAAACCTGGTTTCGATATGCTTTCAGGTAATGCTGCTTTGAAATGCATCTATTCGTGATCTGATTTACCACAAGCTTGGAATCACCAAAAATCTTGAGCTGTTCAATTCCTAACTTCCTTGCTTTCTTCAAACCCAAACACAATGCTTCATATTCAGCAGCATTATTTGTGCAACTCCATGTAAGCCGATAAGAATAAGTTCTTTGGACACCAGAAGGAGAAATTAACACGATACCTGCCCCTGCACCGTTCTTGCATCTAGCACCATCGAAATATAACTGCCATAATTGATTCGTAACATCATTCTGATCAGCTGAGTTAGACAATTCCTGCTTTGTTTCATTCTCAGGTTTTTGAATGGCATAACAGCCAATCTCTGTCTCCATCATGGCATTGAAGTTAAGCATAGAAAACTGATCATCCAACTGAAGATTATTTAAAACTTCACTCATTAAAATAGAATCTTCAATTTCTTCAGTAAGCATGTGGACAGACTGCATGTCTTTTCCTGCGTCCTCCAACTTCTCAATGTGAAAAGGAGAAGGCTTTTCATTTTGTATCCTGAGACGTCTACCCTTAAAAGGAATTTCTAGATGGGAATAATCTAGTGCCAAATAACCCCCTAATTTTGCAGTAAATTCCCTGGACAGACACATGCTAAAGTAGGGCTCTAAATCTACCACAACAATTTCTTGAATAACAGTGATCTGGGGCATAGTATGCAGGACAATTGGTACATCTTTAATGACACCTACTATTTTAATAGGAGTACCATCCAATTGCAGGACTCCAGGACTACTCCGGGTATACTCCATTCCCATTGCTTCACAGACTCCCTTGGGCATTACAGTGGTTGCGGCTCCAGAATCAATCATACAATTATGTACAATCCAGCCTTCTATTTGCAATGACAAGTAAAATGGAGGTGGTCTGTTCTTACCAGTAGCAGAGGTGGTTAAGGACTGAGCATAAACTGTCTGGGTAGGACCTTTTTCATTCTCTTTGATAGATTTCAATGATTCCTGCAGTAAATCTACTTGGCCTGGTAACTGCAAAGCGTCATAGAGGCTTACCTTAGCAGGGGTCTTCTTCAGATCTTCAACTATGTTGTATGAAACTGCAGCAAGGTCTTTCTTCTCAGCAGGTTGTTCAAATCTGGTACGATATTGCTGTGTAGCTTCTACTCTCAGCCTCTTTGTCAGTGATGGATACTTCAACTTTTCATGAGCTTGCTCCTCTGCTTCTGATCTTGCTGGTGCAGCTGCAGCCTTTTCTTGAACTCTGTTAAAAGCTGGATCTTTTGACAAAACAGGTGCATCAGACCTTGGAACTGGCACAGGAGCTTTCACTGGCTTTTTCATATCAGCCGGCACTTTCAAAGGTTGTAAGTCAACAGGATCAACAGTCACGGGCTTCTTTCCAGTTCTTGTCAGAACTGAAACTTGTTCTTCAACTGGATTCATCAAACTATGGCCAGCTTCTGAGATCATGTTAACTTGTCCACCCGAAGAGCTGGCAGCCAAAGTCTGCACATAATTCAGGTGTACCATACATGTATCCTCTCCATGAGGATCATTGCAGGTTGAGCACCAATATACTCCGTCTGCATGGGCTGCTTCTTCATTTACTAGAGCAGTCAAGCCTTTTTCAGGTGCTTTGCTTGTGGAGGCAGCTTGATCTCTAGTAATTTGAGGAGGTTGAAATCTCCTTGGCTGGAAATCTCTTTCGGCTTGCTTCCTCTCAATGAGTGTGATCTTATTTCCCATAGCCCTAATGGCCGAGTTGGCAGACTTAACCTCTTGCAATAATGTTGTATATGGATCAGGGTTTGCAGGTGCAGGAGGTGCTGGTAAGGGCAAAGGAGCTGGTGGTGCTGGCAAAGTGGGAAATGCAGTGGAAACGGGAGATGATTGAATGCTAGGTGCAGGAAGCGGTAAAGGAGCTAAAGCAGGCAACTGAGAAACTGGGACAGGTGCAACCTGAGGTGCTTTAGAACTCCATGATGGTGTGGGATACATAGCTGGCATAGGCTGTGGTTGTGAACCGTATAAATATTGAGGCAAATCTGGAATGAGAGGCATAGTTACCTTTGGAGGAAGTCTCCCTACAGCAACCAGATCTGCTTCTGCTTTAATTGCTTGTTCAAACAACTCTGGAAACGTTGTCACATTGGACTGCCGAACAGCCCAGCCAATATCTGAGTGGAACGCTCTGAGATAATAAAGTGCAGCCAATTCATCAGCAGGCCGAATACCATCAGGAATTCTGTGCCAAGTTCTGGTAAATCGGACATTAAAATCAGGTATCTCCTCCTGGGGATGCCTCTGTATTATGGTAAACTGATTCAACAATGAGAAGGGGTCAGCCTGTTCATGGAAATTTTTAACCAGCAAATCACCGAATTGATCCCAAGATGTTATGGTGCCTGGAGGCAGCGTTCGGTACCAAAACAGCAGTTTACCTCTCAAAGAACATACCAATAATTTCACCATTACATCCTCATCGGTAATGTCATGGATGGCCGCTAAGGAAGCAACATCATTAATGTGCTCATATGCAGTTTTACCAGTCCCATCGTAAGTCGGTAAAGCCTTCAGTGCAGCCTGAGGAACTGGGTTCTGAGCCTGCAAGTTCAAGGCTCCAGAGCTATTCCATGCCAAAAAAATTTTGGGTGGAGGATATTGTGCCATTGGAACTAGTGGATATGGCTGGGAAAATGGAACACTAGCAACAACACCAGAGTTTTGTACAACAGAGGATGGAAGGGATGAGGAAACCAACCTAGAATGCTCACCACTTCTTGAACTATCAAGCTCGAAAAACTGAACCAGATCACCAAATTTCTTGGACTGTGATCTCGTGATCATGAATAATTTTTGAGTTCAGCAGAGTCACCAAATGCTCTAATTTTACAGTCTGAAGGCGAACATTAAACCTTCGACAGTATGAGTTCTTTTAGAGACAGAATAAATCTGTCCCACCGGGCGTGCCAAAAACTGTTGGTCCAAAATCTGCCACAGGAAAGGATTTTACAAGTGCGCCCTAGACCCGGCCAACATTGAAAGGCTGGAAGCAAGAAATGGCTCCCAGACCAATCTCCAGAGTGGGCTGGTTCCCTTCACTATTCTAAACTTGGTGTAAGATAAGGGTTACTGGAAAGAAATTAAAAAGGTTACAGAAAGAAATGGGAAATATGGCCACAGGCCGAAGTTATGGGATTAGAAAATAACAGCAGGAAACTCCAAGTGCAGCAACAACAAGCAATAAAAGTTACTAACTTAACTTCCGCACGATGCATACAGAAAAACCCTCCAAAATCACATTCCAGGAATTTATACTCTTACGACAATATTCAAATCCAGTATGCAGAATTTAAATGTAATAGCCATGAAGACATACAAATGCTATTAGAAATGCAACATGAACAGAAAGGAAATCACCAATGCAAACGCTTGAAAAATAGAAGCCAATCCTTTATTCCTGCAAACGAACTTCCAGTCTCTAGCAGAGAATTTTCCAACCTTTTGCAATGAAGTTTACATTGGTTTTTATAGAGGGCCGTCCTCTTTGCAGCATTTAATACTTGCTACCAAGTTTCTTGTGATCTACAAATATACCTTGGAAATCCGCAACACGATCCCCTTAATTGCAGCGTTATGGAAGCAAAAAATTAAATACAATGAGACAATCGCGGTCACATTCATTAAATTCATTTTTCAAACATGTGCATGCAATTGTTAAATCAATCCACGAACAACGGCCTCGAATGCATCAAATCTTTAATCTTGGTGGCCTGGGCGCTTCTTTGACCTTGAAATGCATTGGAAATCCTCAAAATATTTAATTTGGGACCACATTTAATCCTTGGAAATGGAGGAAAACCTCTCGGGCCGTTCATACTGCACTTGGCGGGAAACTGCACAGGTCGCGAAAACGGAACGGGTAGCGAAATCGCGATGCATTTTGATGTCGTACGCTTTCTGTCACTTACACCCATGAAAATGCTTCCTGTCGCTCTTTCTCCATGTCTCCAACTTTGTTTTCTCTATCGCTAGCTCAACCTCACGAAAATAGTACGAGTAGCGATTTCGCTACGCATATTGGTCCCTTGACTCTTCCCTGCGCTCTGCCCCGCGAAAACGGAACATGTAGCGATATCGCTACATATTTTGAGCACCGTGTACGGCCCTTTAGAGGGGTTGCAAAAATGGAACACCTTTTGCCTTTGGGAGTCTTCTATCCTTTCCTGTCGCCATTTCGCTGCATATTCATGTCGGTTGGCCTTATCATCGAAATTGTAGCGAATCGCTGCAACTTTTATGTCCTTTGTCTTTCGAGCCAAAACCCCCGCGATTTTAAAACATGCAGCGCATCGCTGCAACTTCCGAGCTCTCAAGCCTTTGAAACTAACGTGTAGCGAATCGCTGCCACTTTTAACTTAAGACTTCCGCTCAACCAACATGCAGTGAATCGCTGCACTTTTACCACTTGACTCTTCGAAGCTCCCGATGTCGCGATTCTGGAACATGTTAGCGACGTGCTGCAAGTTTTAAGTTAGGTCGTCGGCTGAGTTTTTTGTCGCGATTTGCTGACAATTTTTGGACTGTTCCTCTTTTGCCCGCTGAAAATCGTGAAAATGAAACACGTCGCGATATCGCGACGGTTCCGCCCAACCTGCCTGCGTTGACCACGTTGACCACGATTTTGCAACTTGTCAGCGAATCGCTGTAGTTTCTGGACTTAGTCATTTTTGCTCATTTTCTCTCCTTTTTGCTTCAAAGCCGCATCAAAGCCTGTATAAACGTTAGATTTGCAATAATGTACACATTAATACTTCAATGAAAATCAATGTGGCAAAAATGCCAACAGGTCCCTTGTTTCTGTTTAATTTTTAGTTTTGATCCATAAAAACAGGGACTGTCATTTCTCTGATGCATATTAAGGGGGATCGCTCCTTAAAAATCTGTTTCATGTATTAAATGTTGTAATGTGAAAGAAAGAGAGAAGGCCTCTATAAATACCAATGTAAAATCTCAAGCAAAGGAGGAGGACCTTTTTGCAAAAATTGAAGCAGAAATCCTAGATGCATTTTGCTCTATTCTTAGTGTCTTTTGAGTCGATGATCCAAACTGTTGTTCATGTTTTGATTTCTATGTGATTTACTTCTATTTAGTCCAGTATTAAAATATAAGTTGAATTCGGTTGTCCTAAAGTTGGCTGTATTTTCATCTGAATGTTTGAAGTATAATTGAAGGCAAACTTATGGCTAATGCTTGATCCGATTTCTGCATGTGCATCCTAAGAATTTGTTGTCGCTTAGCTTCAAGATCTGGTTTGAGATTATTTGCTATCTTAGGTTGTTTCCCCATCAACTATTGGCTTCGGCCATATTTCCATCTCTTTCTATTATTTCCCTTTCTTTTTGTATTTTCCCATTTCTTTCCCGCACTCTTATCTTGAACCAAGTTTAGACTAGTTTGGGAGCCAGCCCTCTCTAGAGATCGGCACGGGAGACTTATCTTTCTATCAGCCTTTCAATGTTGGCCGAGTCTAGGGCACACAAGTGATGAAATCTTGTACTTAGGTAGATTTTTGTCCAACAGGTTTCTATGGACTTTATGGTTTTAAATTGACTATATACCCAGGCCCTAAAATGGCTTCCATTTTGACTGTGATTCTTTAGGGTATAATACTTTGTTTGTTGTTCTAGGTTATAATTTTTAGGAGGTACAGGGGGTCTCTGTACCATTGCAAATAAATCTCAACAAGTTTTCTCAGTTATGTGAAACAAGATCTTTTTGTGGGATGTATTTACTGATCTATTTGCAGGGTCATAAAACTTGGCCATAGAAAAGTTAATTCCTAGTAAGGATGGACTATATCACAAATGTAATAAGAGATAAGAGAGTACATAGCACCAATACCTTGATCTGGAAGAGGCTCACCTTTGAAGAATTTGACTTCATACCCCCTCCTCAGGTGATATTTGGTTACGTATGTCATTTTTGTGTCTACGACCCCTACCTTCTTGTCAGTGTAATTTGGTCTTTCAACCTTGCTATATTGCCCAGTTTGCTTTGTTGCAGTCGATGCCATTTCAGCTTCTGAGTGGCCTTTTCTTTACAAATTGTTGTCTCTGAAGTATGCAAAAATTTATTCTCAACAATGCTCTGGTTCTTCAGCCCAAAATTATTCTAAAATGACTGAATTTTGAATTTCCTCATTTAAATAGATCTTCGGGCACTCATTCGCCATTAATGAAGATGAGTGGGTAGTTACCTCCCATGATTTCAAATGAGTGAATCAAATGTTGTGAAGCATGGCTTGTTAGTGAAGTCTACATCATTGATTGGAAAAAATTTGTAGCACATGGTGGTAAACTATCCGTTGGCACACTTCTCAAGGCACATTTATTCTTGTCTTTTCATAGTGGAATCTAGTACTCGATGGATTTTAACACTATGCTTCCATTCCTAAATTCCGCTTGTTAAGAGTTGCATGTTCCTTTTAGGTGTTTTCTTTGAAATTTTTCTAGTTGTATTTCCATGATGGTAACTTTGACCAAGTTGACCATGGATTTCGAAACTACATCTCTTTTGAGGACTTCCGATGGGTTCATGGTCCTTTGAAAATTTTGTTGGACTCTAAATTCTACTCTTTCAATTTCCGCTTGGTGTTATTTGATCGTGTTGACTATGGATTCTACACTTCGGTGGATTTTAACACTGCAAACCTTTCAACATGGAAACTAACCTTAAGCTGAATTTGCTCCTCTACCATTTTTCTCCTTCAATTTCCATTGGGTACTGTTTGACCAGTTTGACCACATGGATTTTGAAACTGCTTTTACATTAGGCACCACCAGGAGTCTTGTTCTCTTTGGAAAATTATGTTGGGCTTGTTAGTCCGTTGGATGGATTTTTTTTGGAGCTAGTTTGACTCTTTTGATCACAAAAATTCTCATTGCATTACCTCCTCATGGAATATAGCATAGTCTCACTTTGAAAGTGGAAAATAACATCTTTTTTTTTTTTTTAGAATACAACAAAGAAAATATAATATAAAATATGTACATATATTACAAAAGGAAGGATTCTCTAACTAAAATATAGTTTGAGATGATACCCATTGACCGAAATGGGTTGTATATTTCCCTCCTCATCTTGGAGTTGAAAGGCATTGTTTTTTTTACTTCAACGATCTTGAAGGGTCCCTCCTAGAAGGAATCAAATTTTTGATGGTTGCCTAGTTTAGCCTTTTCTACATTCCACCTTAACATTGAATCTCCTTCATTAAACTTCTTGAATTTTGATTTCTTATCAAACCACTCTTTTGTATTCATGGAGTATTTCTAGAAATTCTCATATGCCTAAGTTCTCTATTCTTCCAACTGTAGAAGGTGCATCAACCTAGCCTCTAGTGGATTTTGATCTAGCTCTTGATCTTGGTTGGCCCATTTTAAAGCTGGTATCTCAAGATGAGTAGGCAGAACAACTTCCTTACCATAAACTAATGCATAAGGGGATGTCTTGATAGACCTCTTGACAGTGATCCTATCTACCCATAAAACTTGGTCAAGTAACAGATGCCAACTCCTTTTGTTCTCTTCTAGTGCCCTTTTTAGAATTCTGAGCAAGTTTTTATTGGTGGATTTTGCTAATCCATTTCCTTGAGGGTAATAGTTAGAAGAATTCTTTATATTTATGCTATACTTGCTGGAAAACTCAATATATTTTGCACCTATGAAAGTTGGGCCATTGTCACTCACTAGTGCCTCTGGAATTCCAAACCTTGTGATCAAATTTTCCAAAAATTCAATCACTACTTCTTGGTCTGACTTCTTGGTTGGGATAGCCTCAACCCATCTGGTGAAGTAATCAGTGGTAGTAAGGATGAACTTATGACCTACTGATGAATTTGGGTTAATGAATCCAACAAAGTCAAGCCCCCATTGCTGGAAAGGCTCCTCCACCTGAATTGGTTTGAGTGGAAATGTTGCATTCTTGGTCCTTCCCACATACCTCTGGCACTTATCACATGACCTAGTTGCTTTGAAAGCATCTGCAAAGATAGTGGGCCAGTAGTATCCTGCCCTTATTATTTTCATAGCAGTTACTCTTCCTAAAAAGTGACCTCCTGATAGGCCTCCATGAAATTCTTCAATGACCTTTTGTTTTTCATTATCTCCTAGACATCTTAGAAGTACTCCATCTAGGTTCCTCTTGTATAATCCTTCAAGAAGCAATACATACTTCAAAGCTTGTAGTCTAAATATTCTCCTCTATGAAGGACTAAGGCCTTGAGGACATACTCCTATTTAGAAATAGGCTATCAATTGATCTACCCAATCTGAGCTTTCTAGAAGACTATCACTATGATCATCCTCTGCTCCCTGACAAGCTACTGTCTATTCTGAATCTGCTTTAGCTGCAAGCTCCTGGCATAATGCCCTTCCTCTGACCAACTTGGTAGGATGGATCTCTACATCGTACTCCTGTATTTTAGTAATCCAACCAACTCTTTTATCACCCAATTCTCCTTGAAGGATAAAGTTTCTTACATCTGGATGTACCACATAGACAAGAGTCTTGCTTTGAACCAAGTACTACCTAAACTTTTTTAAGGATTTCATCACTACAAATACTTGCCTCTCAATAAAATTATACTTGGTATGATACTCATGCAAAGTTTGACTCTAGAAGAAGATGGGGTGTTCCTCCTCATTCTCATCCTTTTGAGTGAGCACTGATGCATAGCTTTCCTCAGCTCCATAGGCATATAAAATAAAGTCTTTGCTAAAATCAGGATTTATCAATATTGGTGTAGTTGCAATTGCTTGCTTTATAGCCTCAAAGGCTTGCTTTCTTTTCTCAGTCCATTTGAACTCCATGTTCTTCTTGAGTAACTCTGAGATGGGCCTGACTACTTGAGAAAAATCTGAGATGAACTTCCTCACAAAGTTAATTTACCCAAAGAAGGACTGTAAGCCTTTCTTATTTGTAGGGAGGGGAAGGGCCAAAATTGATTTTATTCTATCAAGATCTATTTCCATCCCTTATTTGGAGACTACATGCCCCAATAACTTACCTTCATGGATAACAAAGAATGATTTCTTTGGGTTGAGGGAGATGTCAAACTCTCTACACTTCTGGAAAACTTTCTCTAGATGCTCAAGATGTGATTCCTTTCTATGAGAAAACACAGTCATATCATCAAGATAAATCAAAATGATTTTGTTGATCAGCTCACCAAAAGCATAGTCCATGGCCCTTTGGAATGTAGCTCCTACATTGGATAGGCCAAATGGTATTCTTTGATAAGAAAATGTGCCCCACTTAGTGGTGAAGGCTATTTTGAACTGGTCTTCATCCTTGACCCAGATCTGGTTGTATCTAGAGAAGCCATCTAGTAAGGAGTACCTTTCTATTCCTACTACCATCTACAAAATCTGATCAATCTGAGGAAGTGGATAATGATCTTTCAGTGATGCTCTATTCAAGTTCCTAAAATCCACACATAATTGGATGTCTCCATTCTTCTTTCTCACTGGGACCAAGTTAGCAACCCATGTGGAATGCTTGATAGGATAAATGATCTTCCCTTTAAGAAGCTTAAGCAATTCCTACCTCATTATGGCTTCAATTTTAGGATTGATAGGCCTTTGTCTTTGTCTAAAAGGTTTTGCATCAGGCTCTAGCTCAATGGTATGTTGAATGATCTTCTTATCATAAACCTTGAGGTCCTCATATGACCAGGCAATAATGTCTGGGTACTTAAAACAAAGTGCCTTGACTCCCTCAACTTCTTCTGGGGAGCACCTTACTCCAACATTGATCTTATTTTTCTCTTCAATTTTGACTTCACTGCATATTTTATCATCTACTTTCATAGTCCTTGACCTCTTTCCATCCTCATTATCAAACAAACTCTCCAATGTGATCAGGCCTTTAGGAATGTGATTATTCTTCAACTGAATGATATCTTGTTGATCTATCTCCTGAGAAAGCTCCTCTTGCACATTGGCTAAACAAGCCTCTCTGACTAGAAAGTCAATTATCTGATCATCATTCTAAAAAAATACCAAAAGATTTATCTATCTGGAACTGTAGGTCTGAAGACTAATTTGACTCTTTTACTTGTAGTTGACCCAAGGTCTGAGGAAGGATTAAAATTAGAGCCCTTAACTACCAAAGCATCAACTAGTATATTTTATCCTATGGGATAGAGTGGAGATTTAGAGCATCAAATGATTCCATCAAGTCCCATACTTTATTCCTGTATATCTTCAGATAGTGATGTTTACTACTGCACTTCTTTGTAACTTGGTTGACCACCAACTCTGAGTCACCATAAATGTCTAATATCTTGATTCCCATTTTTTTGCTTGCATCAATCCTAAGCATAGAGCTTCATATTCAGCAGCATTGTTTGTACAAGCCCAAGTGAATCTAAAAGAAAAACTCTTCACCCCTTCTGAAGGAGACTTCAACACTACACTAGCTCTAGCTCCATTTTTGCACCTTGCTCCATCAAAATGCATTGTCCAAACCTCCATCTGCCTGAGTGACTGGTTAGATATGGTAGGGATATTCTTCTCTACCTCTGAGGAAATACTGTACGTACCCAACCCTATTTTTGATAGGCTATAATCATCCTTGAAGGGCAATTCATCTTCAATTTCTAAATCTTCCAAGACTTCTACTAACTCTGGCTCTTCCATCACTGAATGATTGTACAAATCTTCTTCAATTTTTTCAATATGGAAAGATACAGGCTTCTCTAGGGTTATCCTTATTCTCTTGCCTTTATAGGGAACTATCATAGCAGAGTAGTCTAAATACATATATCCTCCCATATTGGTAGTAAATTCTCTTGAAAGGCATATGCCAAAATAAGGTTCAAGATCAACTACCATGATTTCTTGGATGATGGTCACCTCTGAGGCTCTATGCAACCTCATCAATACATCCTTTATAACTCCTACAATCTTAACCAGGGTACCATCAAGTTGTAAGACTCCCTGACATGACCTTGTGTACTCCATGCCCATCTCATCATAGACTGCTTTTGGCATAATAGTCATTGAAGCACCTGAGTCTATCATACAATTATGAACTATCCATCCTTCCATTCTAAGAGAGATATAGAATGGAGGAGGCTTGTTCTTCAGGGTGGTGGGAGACATATTTTCCTTATCTTGTGCCAAATTGAAAACTATGGTGGTTTCTTTTCCTTGGGACTTTTTATGCAGAGAAGCTTTCAACAAATCTATTTGGCTAGGGAGAAAAAGTGTATCATATAGGCTTGCTCTAGATGGAACTCTTTTCAACTCATCCACAATATTATATTCCAATTGAACTGGTGGAGGTCTTTCATATCCTTTTTTGGTTCCCCAAACTTTCTTCTATACTACTGAGTAGCCTCTATTCTTTGGCCTTTTGTAATGGAAGGGAAACTCAATTTTTCTTGGGCTTCCCTCCTAGCACTTTCTTGTTCTTTGCTCTTCTCATTTTCACCTTCTCTTGGAGATTTCACCTCTCCTTCTTGTCTTCTAGGCACTGCATTACTTTTATCAACAGCTTGCAAAATGGGAAACTTGTCATTGCTTTGTGGTGATGGCTCTCTTTTCTTCTGAGAAGGCACCTGGAAACCACCCATTTTTTGTGGGTCTACTTGCAAAGACTTCTTTCTAGACCTGGTCATGATAGAGACCTACTCTTCTTTAGGAAAATCTTGTCTAGTCATGACTTGATCATACTACCACAACATGTTAACTCTCCCCTTTTGATTTCTCTCTACCTTTTCCATTGCTTGTTGCACATGATGTTGGTACATCATACAAGTTTTAGAATCATGTGGATCATTGCAAACTAAGCACCAAACATTGACCAAGCTAGTTTCAGGTTCAAACTCTTGCTCTAATTGATTTGCATTGACTCTGGGTCTTGCACTACCACTTGTACTTGGCTTTTGATCTTTATTAATATAGGGGAATCTTCTTGGTTGAAATCTCTCTATTTTCCTCTTTTCAATTGCATTGACCTTATTGTTGAGTGATTTTAGAGTGCTCTGGATGTCCAGTAATATAGATGTTTCTTGGGAGTTTTGAGATGGAAGAGGAGGAAAAGGGATAGTAGGGGTTATTTTTGGAGGAAATGGTGGAGCTACTTGTGGGGCTGATGGAGGATCCATATATGAAGGAGTGGCTACTTTTGGTGGGAACTGAGGAATCTCAGAGTAGTAAGGCATTACCATTTTTGGTGAAAGTCTTCCTACAATAATTAATACATTTTTTGCTTGGATAACTACTTGGTAAACCTGTGGGAAGGTGTTTATGCCTGATTGTTAAGTTTGTAGCCCGCCTCTGATGTAATACATATATGCTAAATATGCCATTAGTATGGCCTCAAGGGGAATCCTCTTCCAGGTTTTGCTAAACCTCAAGTTAAAATCAGAGACTAGCTCATGTTGATGTTTTTGCATAGCTGTAAATTGATTTAGTAGGAAAAATGGATCAGATGACTCATTGAATTCTTCTACAAAAGGGCCAACTAGATTTTCCCATGAGGTGATGGTTTTATCTTCTAAGGTTCTAAACCAGTGCAGGATCTTTCCTCTAAAAGAAAGGGCTAGAAGTCTGACTATGACATCTTGATTCTTGATATTATGAATAGTTGCTAAGTTCAATATGTCTTGGCAATGCTCATATGCAGTATTTTCGATACCATAAAATGTGGGTATGGATTTTGTAATAGCCTAGGGGATGTCATGCATATTAGCAAGTCCAAGTGGTCCAGAAGTATCCCAACTAGGATAATTCTATGGGGGTTAGTTTTGATTAACCTGTTGAGCCATTGTAGGTGGGATTCTTGGTGGAATTGGTCTTGGAGGCACCATAGGGGGTGGTTAAGTGGGTTTCTTCCCTATAAGTGGGGGAAAAAATTTTTTAGATTGGGGCCCCCTAGAGGGGGGATTAAAAAAATAAAGGGGGGTTTTTTTTAAGGAGGGATGAAAAAAATACTCTACTAGGGTGGCTTTTCTAGATTCTTGCACTCAAGGAGTCGCCAAGTGAATTTAATTTCTCTACTGAATGAGGTCAAGAAAATTCACTAAATCTTGATTCCTCTAAGTATTATCAACAAATAAATGGGTAGGGGAAAGACAATGTGTCTTTAGGGTCCCACCGAGCATGCCAAAACTATTGGGGTCTAAATTGACATCAAGGAAAACTTGAACTATGACTATGAATCTATGAATTTCTTGGAGGTGCACACCCACTAATCATAACTCAAACCTCGACATTGGATGGATCAAATATTACTTCAATCCAACCTCCAGAGTAGGTTGGTATACCTTGTCAACTAATTGGTGTTGACTCAATTAAGCTCAATTAAAAGTGTAAGTTTAGGGATAGAAATGAGATAAGGGTTAGAAAAAAATTGAATGAATAATGGTCGGATAAAGCTAACAACATTGAAAAATATCAAGAATCCTCTGATCAATCACATTTCTAGTATGCCACACTTAAGACTAACAACATTCAAAACTAGTCATCTTCATCATTAAAGAATAATAAAACACTTAGAGAACTATTTCAAACATCTAAAATGTTAATAATCCAAATAGAAGAATTAGATCAACCTTCAGACTAACAGAAAAAGAAGCTCTCTACAACATTTTTTTAAGCATGAAGCATTCCAATTTACCCCAAGTTAGCAATCCAATATCAATAGAATTGACTAATCATAACAACAGTAGTAGAAATGAATTCATAGAATAAACTCACAAAATATGAAGACACAAGCCTGAGGCAAACATCCAAGTAATGCTCCTTCTATTGATTTCTTAGCAAAATTATAATAATATGATAGGCAAACACTCTAGAGCTGACCCTTAAAAATGAGGGCTCGACCTCTTTATATAGATTTTACAATAAAAATAGAAAGAATGGGAACATTACAAGGATTTTCATGCCAGATCAGTAGGATGTTGAGGTGGCGGCCTCTTATTGGCTTACAAGAAAAAGAAAGGAGTTACACTCCATGAAACTCTACAACTCTGAGCTCTACAAGTTGTTCGACCCTCAACGAAATCTGATGGCTGCACTGGTTGCAGGTTGATCTGGTCCATCCCCTATTCTTGATCAGGCTTTTCATCCATAGATCTATAACTAAAAACTCAAGTGAATCTTGATTCTAGTGATGCTTGGTCTTCCCTAGTTCTTTTTGCTCATGCTCCTCAGATTCTGCTTCAGCTGGCTACATTATCTTTAATTTCAAAATCCACTCCTTTGAATTTTTCTAGGTCGGGTTTGATTGGTTTGACTGTGGAATGAGAGCCATGAAGCAACCCATGTAATTCTCCAAAATATACTCCTTTAATGTTTTGTAGGACATATATGATAGATTTGACCACAAATTTCAACATCGTGTATTACCTGAATAGATTGTGTGGCCTCTGTTAGACTTCACCTTGTCTTCTACAGTGTTTTGTCTCAATTATGCTACTCTGAATCCCATTGGGCACCATTTGACTGTAATGACTATGGAATTTTGATATCATGTTGGTTCTCAATAGATTTTAACATTGCATTGCTCTTTCTTATTTAAAATATCATCCTCTAGTTTTTGTTAGGTACTGTTTGACTGTGTTGACTATGGATTTTTTACTCTTGTGGATTTTATCATTACCTTTTATTTTATTTTGAAAACTTAGCCAATTTTACCAAATTTGCTATGTATTGGGTCTTTCGATGTGAAAACTAGCTTCAACCTGGAGTCACCCTTCTGAATTTCGCTACTCCCATTTTTTTGGGTTGTGTTTGACCAATTTGACCATGGATTTTGCATCTTAGTAGAATTTAACACTGCTCTTGAGTTTTTTCTCAACACTTAGCCAAATCTTACAAAATTGGCTAAGTATGTGGCCTTTTTGGGCCTACACTAACATTTACTAATCTACTAAAAGTCAATATTTAACATCCACTGACATTAAATGCCAACTATCACAAAACATAATAAGCATTATGAATGGTCTAAGAAAGGGAGTTCAATGTCCTATATAGTTCTTTTAGCTTTGACTTGGTATACCAAATTTAGATAATGTAAAAATATTTATAGAATTTCAATTTCAAAACATTTAACCCAACTAGTGGTTGTCAAGTAAATTAATCGGTATACTAATTGTACACATGGTATTTCATCCACAATTTTTACTGATAATCCTTATGATAGCTTAAGTCATATCCTTCTATGATTTTCATAGAAATTCTATTTGCTATTTTATATTTTAACAAAATATTCAAAGCAGTTATGGACTTTGAGCCTAGTTATAATCGCATGGACTAGAGTTGCCCTTATCATGTTCAGTGACAATAAATATGATATTATTGGGTTATATAATGTCTTTAATTTTAAATTTTAGATCTGGAAGTGTGGTTGAAAATATTAAAACAACTATAGACATATTTTTATTCTTTTTTCTCCTGTTTCTTGGGTTAAATTTATATATTGATTGATAAATATATCATATAGAGCAATGTCAACATGGGATCTATCAAATGAGTTAATATACCTCCCAATTTTGGTTGTCAAGCCACACATAGATCACCATATACTTGACCTAAGCATGTTGTTAGCTTAATTTCAATTTGATATTAAGATCAGTAATCTTGTTTGATTGCATAACCCTATTCAATTACTTAGTAAAGGTGCACAAATATTGCAAGCAGTTTCTTGGTATTTAGTAGATATCACATATTCCCCATTGTACTTACCAATTTCATCAAAGGTATGCTCATTCTAGGCTCTAGTAGTGAAGCATATAAATATTTAAATTTTTACCTTGTAATAAAGCTTCTCAATCAAAAAAAATCCTATCATTCTAAAACTTTGAATGTAGTGAGTAGACAATACCAAAATTGAACTATCATACATTCACTTTGTTGAGAGTGAAACTGTTTTAGTCTTCAAACTAGCCTTGCTAGCTGGTTTAGTTTGGATAACATTTTTTTTATTAAATGTATGAAGGAGTTTTTAAAGGATCTCCAAACCTTATTACAAAAGGGTCTAGTCACCAACAAAAGGTGACGACAACATAAACACCCACAAATAAACCAACAACAAGAAAGAGCCAAACCAGGAATCAAAGAACCTGGAGAAAAGTAGAACCAAATACCCAATAAGAAAAGAAAACAAAGTTCCCACACAAGGGCAAATACAATAACACACAGGCATGTAGGCCAGTAAACCTAAAATATATGTAAACAAAAAATACACAAGATAGGAAACCTAGAATCAGAGACACAAATCAAAATTTAAAGCTGCTAGATCCCACACCATTCTCTTCCTTAAAATCATTCATTTCTATAGTTTCTCAATGCATGAGGGCTAGAATATTCTCATCAGAAGAAATTATAGCCTGCATGGAGTCAATCAAGGATCTTTAGATCTTAATCATCATGGCTTTAAGAGATTTTGGATTCAACATCCTGACTTGGATTCAAGGGTTTTGAGCCTTTCTACTACTGCCCACTTTGAGAGTAAAATTTAGCTTCTTGGGAGGTTCCAAATACTCCTTAAAGTCTGAATCAACAATATTCATTAGAGATTTCTCATTGTTTTCTAGCTTAGAATCCAATCTCTTAGATATTATTGTTCTTTCCTTACTACCTCTTTGTACTTTAGGAGGATAATCAACCCCCCATTGTAGGAACCACCATGGGAATAGTAACAATATCATCTTGACTAGACGTATCAAAATATATTGAAATAGAAGAGATTGGGTAGTCAACAATTGAAGCAGGAGCCCTATTAAGGGAGTTCAAGATGCTATCACTATCCAAACCTCTAGACTTGACCATGAATTCAAAGAGAAATTTCACCATACATTGGTGAATAGGATCAAGAGCCATGTCTTTCTTCATCTTTTTGACTATTCTAGCTAGATATTGAAATAAAAATGATGGGATATTCATCACCCTCTTATGATGAAGGTGATTCAAGAACATAAAATGGTAACTTCATAGTATTTCCTAGTTCTCATCTAGGGTAAAGTATTGCATGATAACCAAATTCATTCGATCCCATGAAAACCTCAATGAATTATGCTTGAAGTAATTCTAAATTTTTACTAATTCCTCATCCACTCCTAGAAAAATATGAGCCTCCTTCGCTAGGGAATGCTTCTCCTAATTGTGCACCAAACCATCCGCTACCAATATGATCTCATAAACTATTGGAGAAATATTAATTCCAAACTCCATATTTCCAACCCTGACCACCCCATATATTTAGGATAACGTCAAGTATTTGTCCATATCCCTATGGTGACCAAAAAATTTAGAATATAATGGAAAATGTTCCCCTTATTTAATATATTCCTAACATCCTCATCAACAATAAGGGAGGGAGGCTCCAATATTAGAGAACTACCACAGACAGAGAGGATGTTAAGACAAATACAAATAGCTTGATAGAGAATGATGGAAAAAGTTGACCTTCCAATCACCCATCTTGAGGACTCGTGAATCGCCATGACCAAAGAGGTAAGATAAATTTTTGAGGCACTCAACCAGAGAATATGAGTAAGGATATCAATCCATCTACCACCCAAGTACCAGCTCACAAAGTGGCTCCAAAGAAAAATTGCCCCGATTGAAATTCTAATAAGCAATGGAAAGATGCTAAATTAGGAGCTACTAGTACCAGAGAATGATTATCTTGATTTGAGATAATATTGAATTGAGCCAACAGGTTATGATACCCATGACAAGCCCTAATCTAAATTTTCACATGTTGTATAGCCTTCCATCTAAAATAATAATTAAAATCCCTTTCTTCTTCTAGCATAACTTTTGGGTGTCTGATGAGGAAATAAACTAACTATATGAGCCAATGGAATTATACCAAAGAATAGAAGGAAACCACTTGTCCCTCCACCTTGAATGGACCTTACCACTGGGAACACCAAGCCCAATTTGCCTCAAAATATTCTTCCAAAGTCTCGACGGGACTTGGATCATATCATGTTTATTCTCATGGGTACAACCTCCCACCATATTTTAAGAGACCTTATGGTAGAGCTCCTTCCCAAGTCATTATAATAAAATCTCATAAATTAATACTTCCAATTTTTAATCCAACACTTGAAATGTGCATTACACCTATAGCCTGACTCTTTCTACTATGAAAATTAGGTTTAGACATTATCACAGAGTCACTGCAGAAAAGGTACCCTACATGATTTCCATATATATAAACTTGATAACACATCTATTATCAAATTTTCACCAAGTATTTTAAAATCAGAGTTGTTATACTCTTAGCAACATCTTATAAGGGAATGTTGGTTCAACTACCTACACTCTCATTATCCTTCTAAATTATAAGGAAACATTATTTGCTATCAATATGATATATGCATTGTCGAGCTTCCATTCCATATGATCAATAACACACTATTGATCCTATTGCTACAGCCATACATTCTATCAACAGTTCATGAAATTATGAATTCAATCATCATATAGCAATCACTATCTCTATTATCAATTTTGCAAAATTACACCTTATTATTGCCACTTATAATTTTCATTTGCAATAGTAAAGATAATAGAATATCAATAGATCAAAAAGCAATCTCCAAATTTAATTCCACATGAAATTACAAAGTATAGTGGAAAAAGTTCATTTGACCATAAAACACTCAAAATATGTCATCGTGAGACAACTTTACTATAGAATACTGTACATGTTCTTTTGAATACAAGTTCACTTTATATAAATCCATTTACATATGGAGAGGCATACAACTGAAGTCATAATTCACATAAAAGATCTGAGTAACAACAAAATAGAACAACATAACACAACTCATTTTATATAACTTGATATATGGAAGACCCTTCATTCATGCCTTCACATAATAACTTCATGCACAAGGAGAGGTAACATAAATCAGTTTTCTACATGCTATCATAACAAGTCCAATGGAGTTTTACAAAGTACATGAAATCAATATGAGCATACATACACATGCAAAACCGCACCAAGTCATATATAAGATCTGCAACTAGTAAACATTCTATGTCATTTGCCAAATTTTAAATTACTCATCTTGGCTATCGTGAATAGGTACCTGAATAAGAAATATACCAACTTTTCAAGATCTGCTCTATGTTGGACCTTCACTAGAAAACACAAATAGTGATGTTCAATAAGACATCTCAAATTGAAGAACAATTATGGGGATTAATACTAATGCATGGAAATACTATTCACAAAGCACAAATCCACTGAATCAGATAGGCAATGAGGTTGTTGTGACCTATGAAAGCCATGGGAGAAAGTAAGCAACCTCTTAAAGAGATGCATGCAGGTGCTGGGGTAGATGACTTACTTCCTAAGGTCAGTTACTAAAAGCCTCACCTGGTCTACGGAGCCACAAAGAAAGCACTGCTGTTGCCCAACTGTCGTAAGGGAAGGATTAAAATAAAATACTGAATATCCAAGCTCAATGAACATAAGCAGATTGCAGACCTACTTACCTGCTATATGCCAAATTTGGGTAGAGAAAAAGCATGTGGAAGAGTTACGATCATCTGTTAAAACCATAACTTTTTGGAAAACATTTATATATTTTAGTGTACTCAATAATTTACTCATTTTCATAAAATTTTAGATGTTAGTGGAAATAAAAACGAGTTGAAAACTTCTGAGCCAGCACTATGGGAACAACTGCTTGAAACGAATGCAAAAGAGTCAATCATTCAAGAAACCTACCGGGACCTTGGAGATGCTGGGTCATCCCCTGGGAATCCATTTATTCATGAACACAAGCTCTCTAGCAATGAAGAGCCACATCAACCTATTAGTATTGAGGGAAGCTAGGGGTTAATATTTGAGCCAAATAACAAGATCTCTATAGGTAATGAACTGTTTTAAAATTCTTATAGATATTTTTTGTATTAATTTTTTTTAATGGTATCCTATTGACAGGTAATTTAATTTAACCTTGCTATATCTTGCTACAAATTATGATGTGGTTGCAGGTAGAAGTTTGTTATCTTTCCTTTTTCAGTTATGGAAAAAGATAAATAATGTTGAAGGGATGAATTTTGAAATGCTTATAGTTTGTACTATGAGTTTAAAAATAATTTGAATTTGAAGATATAGAAATGTCTTAAAATCATGGTGTTGTTACATCAAAAATATTTTTGTCACTAAAAATATCTATAGAAACTTCAAACCCCCTTCAAAATTTTAAATACTTTGCAAATTTTTCTTTTAATAACACATTGAGTATGTGCCAAGGCAACACATTTTATTAAGAGTTTTAATGCAAAAGTATGACATGAAATAAACTTGCACAAGACATAGACTCCCATACTTAGATTAAATGTATAGAACAATGGGTCATGTCAAGGGCTATGATTGTAAGAGGGATTCCAATTTGACCTTGTATGAGCAACTTCAAGGAATTCTACAATACAGATGGGACAAGATGGACACTCATCTATCCATGATATCTTATCTGCTAAATTAGAAATTGTATATGCAAATGCCTAGTAGAGTGCTTCTTAGTGATGATCACAAGATCAAGGAAGTCTAGTTGATTTGGCAACAATTATTAGATTTTACAAAAAATTGATTGACCCTAAAACACATGGATGAAAGATACAATATACTAACCATGGCCAAAAAAACCATTTGGATGGTGGAATATGCAATGGTATGGATATTCACAACTTAAATAGCTATCCATTAGTCTCTCATCAAATTTTAGTAGTGGTTCATTCAGTTAAAGAAATACAAACTTATTTCTAAGAGAAAAGAGAATCTAGTTCATGTCCATAGTAATCTTCGACTTCAAATATAAAAGACTCAGGGTATAAACTAGGACCAACAACATGATGGAATATAGATCTAGAGGATACTAAATTGATTTGGTACTAGTTCCATGGGATTATTTTTTATCAACCTAATTTTAGTGATAGTGGTGACATTGATGAGCATTCAGAGGTAGAGCGAGCAGGAACTGAAGAATACAGTTGAGCCTATTTTAACATGTTGTTAGGAATTATTATCATAATTTTTTAGATTTGGTGTGATTATGTCAGATAGTATCTCTAGAACCTCAAGTTTTTTTCAATGGTTTATATGGGATTAAAATGGGTCCCACCATATTACATCATGACCACATAGCCATATTACAACAACTTGGCAATTATGCATGTAATGCTTGGAAATATTAGAACCTTGCTCTCCTCCGTGAAACTTGAGGAATATAATTAGTTGAACTAATGTTGTTTTGATATAGAACCTCAAGTTATGGACTCCAAAGTATAAAATTTAAATAAAGAACCATAATAATATTTTATCATTTGCAATGAGAAAATCAATAAGTACTTTAGATTTGTGCATTTTTAAATGTTTTTCATTTTGATTTATATATTTTAAAATAAATTTTGTGTTTTTTAAATTTTATATAGAGCCACCCACTTTGGGAAAATTTTGAGGGTGTCTTTTAGCCATCCCATTTTTGTGCCATCTCATTTCCTTATCCCCACTGAAAGGGGGCTCCATGGAATTTACATCTTACAAAGGCAATAAAAAATTTTGAGCTTCTACCATGGAAGTTTTTTTGTGAAAAAAATATCTCCATGTAAATTGTGTTGTGTGGATGTCACTATTTCTATCTCCATGTAAATTATGTTGTGTGGTTGTCACTATGTGATGTGTGCATGTGATTTGGAAAACACTTGTATGTTGTATACAGGATTTTATATGAAACTGGGGCTAGCAAGAAAAAATTTGCACTTCTCTCTCATTCTAAATCACTGGATTTACTTGATTCCTAAGATTTGTTAAATTAATTCTATGTGATAATTTCAGATCAAATTTCATCAAACTCATACAAGCTATTGTCCAAAAGGATATTTCTAGATTGCATAAGCTTAACTTTCTCACCACTTTAGGACTTTTAGCTTTCTTGGGGATGGAGTTGTCGTGATTTCTACTTAATCTTGTCATCATTTGTGACACAATAAACTAGTTTGTTGTTTCAATTAGCACTGGTTTTAGTGGCTTTTATGACACATTCCCTTGTCATGGGCATAATTGTTACAAGTTATTCTACAATTATGCCATTTATATGTTTGAAATAAGTAATGCAATTGGTATTGGTATATGCAAATAGTGGATTTGTGAAATTTTAATTTTTTGCTCACTTCCATGTATCTAAACAATTCATAATTTTTATCTCTAATATTCTTCTTCATTTGCTTGGAGAGTATCCATTTTTTATAGCAAGACCTCGTCCTAAGATCACGATTCATCTCTCAAGTCTTGCTACAAGATATGTTATTGAACTTCTACAAGTTGACTATGATTTATCTAAGTTTTTTGAATGATATTACCAAACCACATGTAGTTCCAAGCTTTAAATTCTATTTATAAATTTTCAAAATTTTCTACATGTAGAACATGCCAATACCTCAAAACAAGTGAAGAACATAGGCTTATACTGAGAGGGAGGGGTGAACAGTATAAGACCAACTTTTACTTTTCTTTCCCAAACAATATTATCCAATATTATCAATGGCAATATCAATAACAGTAATAAAAAAAATGCACAAATCATCACACACATGAAAGACACAAATTTAACGTGGTTCACCCAGTGTGGGTTACATCCATGAAGAAAATATTTCTACATTTTATCAAAAAATCTCTTGGGAATCAATTCCCTATTACAATGTTTATGGACCTCTATCCAAAGGAGACACCAATACCCTATGCTTTTATTTGTGAATATCTCTCCATAGGATAACTCTATCCCCTTACTCTAGTTCATGGATATCTCTCCACAAGAGAACTCTTTACCCTTGCTCTTATTTCATGGAACTTGATCTAGGAGAACTCTATCTCCTCAGCTGGTTCATGGATCTCTCTCCATAGAAGAACTCTATCTCCCTACCTAGTTCATGAATCTCAATCCATAGGAGAACTCTTTCCCCTTGCTCTGGTTTATGGATCTTTATCCACAAGAGAACTCTATCCCCTCTACTCTGGCTAGTGAACTTCTAGAAGACTTCTACCCCCACTACTCTAGCTTGTGGATATATCTTCACAATAGACCTTTGTTCCCACTACATTGGCTAATGGACCTCTATCCACTAGATACCCCTATCCTCTCTGCTCTGTCAAATCCAAAGCTTGCTCTCAATTCTATCTAAAATATATACCAAACTCTATCCCAAGTTTAGTACAATTTTGCTTTAACTCTTCTCACAAATATACACCAAACTCTATCTCAAATTTGTACCAAAATCTATTTCAAATCTGCACCAAAATCTATTTCAAATCTACCCCAAGCCTTATCAAAAGACTTGCTTAAACCTGCCTTCAAGCCTTCTCAAAGACTTGCTCAAATATGCCTTCAAGCCTTCTCAAAGACTTGCTTAAATCTGCCTTCAAGCCTTCTCACATACTTGCTCAAATCTGCCTTCAAGCCTTCTCAAAGACTTTTTCAAATATCCGCTCAAGCCTTCTCAAAGACTTGCTCAAATATACCCTCAAGCCTTCTCACAAACTTGCTCAACTCTATCCTTAAGCCACTCACAAAACCTGCTCAATTATTTCCAAAACTTGCATACAAACACAACTTAAATATTTATTAGAAAAAAATTCTTCACTTAGAAAAATTCTATTTAGAATTTTTTTAACCTTTGGAACATATAGAGAATGATATGCTCTATAAAAAACTCAATATGTTTCACAGTCCCAAATATTGTACTCAATCAACCAATCTCTTTCTCTTGCAAAATCCCTTTCAAATCAAATCACACAATGTATAACTTATTTCACAAAATTGATCTATCTTTCTTGCAAATTTTCTCTCACGGATCAATCACACTAATGCATAATTTCCCTTCACAAAATTGATCTCAACCACTTCCATAATTGCAATCAATATCTCTTAAACCAATGTTTAAAATATTTCACAAAGATGCACTAACTTGTCTTCAACCCTAGCACAAGTAGTTCATAATCTCTAGCACAAATGTCTTAATCACTTTCAATAATAGAAGCACAAATTATTTCCAAATTCTATCTCAAATATTTCCAACACATTAAACAATAAGTACAAACCTAACTCAAATATTTCCAATAATTATTATCAAACAATCCTTTTCACTCATCAAACTGAACACTTGTCCCTTTCCTGGTGCTTTCAGTAGCGTAAAAGGTTTAAAATTATTGTGGCATGGTGGTTATAGGGGAATACTATGTGAAGATCTATGTGGCGGATTCTGGGGTGGACAGTGTAGAATATCGTGGCAGCCATAAAAGCTAGACAGCCTGCCCAAATTCATGGCGGTTACTAATTCCACCATGTCAATTAAAAAAAAAACAATCCTTTTCACTCCACCTTATGTTTCAAAAAATTCACTTCAACAAACACTTTAAACAAGGAGTGATGTGCCCATACCTCTTAATTTCTTTTACAAAGATATGTCTTCAAAACTTGTCTCACAAATGACTAATCATGCTTGTGCCTCTATAAGAGTTAGAAATAAAATATACCAATTAGATATTTTAACTCCACCTCAAAAACTATTTTCTCAAAACATAACCACCATACCTCAAAATGCTTGACGAAGAAGTACCCTCAAATACCTGTCTCAAAAATAATATCTTTGCAACTTCAAAAAGTATTAGCACAACACCTTCTATTATTGGAAACCCTTATCAACAAGTGTGCACAATTAAATTACAAACCAACTCTTTTGGTTTCTCCAAATAGAGCATTAAATCATAAAACCAAGCCCTTCAAAATGAAGTAAAAATTCAAGCAATAAAAGTACTTCATACACATTTTAACTCCCTCTTACTTTCAAAAAACATTCATTAAAGAATTATCAAAAGTCCTTATTACTCCACAAAATCATTTTTCAAAAAAAAACATTTTCATAATATTTTTCTCCAAAAGAAATTGCAAGAAATAATTAAAAATCATTTTCCCTTATACCTCCCTAAGTCAATGATACTCAAATAATCAAACACACCTCATGCGCCTAACCCTCAACCTTAGGCAATTAAAATTGCACCTACCACCTTCTAGTGTGCTTGTGCCCTTTGGCCGGCCACTAGGCCAACCGTCCACATGAGGATTAAAAGGTATGACTTGCACCTTATTCCCACGAAAACTTCCTTACCAAGAAAAACTGAACAAAACTGTCACTGCCCAGATTCAAAAATAGAACCTGTTGTCTGCCCTGCACCTTAACACTGCCCAGTTTGCCACTAGGCCAACTGTCTAGTCGGATATAAGATCAAATGATATTATATTAAAATCATCGATACCTTCCCTTAGATAAAAATTTATATTTTTCTTCTCATGAAGCGCATGCAGGAGAAATCGCATTGACCGGTTTTATCACACATCGAACACACACCATAGGGCATCAAACATTATCCATATTAATATGGATTACCACCATGCTAAGGACGTCATCGGTGCTTGGAAGTTTTTTTTTAACTTTTGAATATTGGCACCAAATCCACTTTGGGTTATATAAAAATTATAATATAAATATTATAATTATTTTATAATGCATCCTTAGGCTTTAACCTTTTAACTTTAATATTATAATATTATTTCCTTTTTGAGCCTAGACACTTTCTTCCTTTGGTATTTTTAGACCAGGGCCTTCAACCTTTTAACCAAACATCTTGGGCTTAAAATATAAATATTTAACCCCTTTTTTTATCAATTTCCTTGCATTGAGATGAACTTTACCTTGCATCTAACACTTGACATCAATGACAACATAATTACTCAAAATTTCCAACAATAAGATCTTAATATTTCCACCAATTGACATAAGCTTTCTAATGTTCATATTACCAAGCAAATCACCATTGAAAAATGACCTTCTTCCAGCACAAAACCCTAAATCCATGTATTTGATAAAAACCCCAAACCTAAATCAAACACCACCAAACCCACATCAAATCAACTCTCTAAAACCCACACCTACCACAAAATCCCACCATCCAAAAACTATATCTAACAAATATACCACCAAACCAAAATAAACCTCACTATATAAAAAACAAAGAAGCCCCACATTTAAATCTAAATAATAGTAAACCAACCCTAACCCAAGTCTGCCACTACCAAACCCACATCAAATCAACTATCCATGCCCACACCACCATTAAAAAACCTTCATCCAAAACCCTAACCCAAGCCATAAAATAAACCACCATTGCATGGGAGAATTTAAGATATAAAAAAGCAAGCAATCCTATCCCTTCTCAGCCAAAATTTGATCCAAAAGACCAAAATAAAAATAAAAAACATAGGCAAAACCAAGATTTACTCACCTCATAAACTACGATTGGAATGGATCAAAACCCTAAAATATCGAGAGCTAATAAAAGCAACAGATAATGCCCTATGAAACCCTAACAATGAGTTTATATGTAAAATGGGTGATTGAGAACCTACAAATGCTCTTCTATTTCCTCAAAAAAATTTGTATTCTATGTCCTCCCAAAGTTCTCATTCCTCTTGCTTGTATAGAAAGGGAGAATAATATAGAAGCCATTTGAGGTAAATTAAAGAAACGTGATAAAATAAAATGTAAATTTTACTGAATAGAGAAGCGAGTTGAGGGTGGGAAGCTTTATTGTTTTTTAAATGTGACCCTAAATTGTTGACTTAGCCCTAAAAGGGTGGTTTAAAACTGCTCTCTTAGGTCAATCGAAGATGAAAATTTTAAACCAACATCTTAGGTTGACCTAAAAGGACATTTTTAAACCACCCTCTTAGGGCTAAGAGGGTGGTTTTAAATTGCCCTCTTAGGATCTATTAGGACGGTTTTTTACCTCCATAAAAAAACACCTTATTTTAGCCACTGTTAAAAGCATTTTTTGGTGTAGTGTTTACAAAAACTATTGAACTTATTTGAATAAAATTCTCCTCCATGGTTAGTTCTCAAACATTTTATTTTATATTTGCTTTCATTCTCAACCAATGCTTTGAAAATATTGAACATGTCAAAAGCTTCATCATTGTATTTCAAAAAATAAACCCAACACTTCCTTGAAAATTCATCAATGAATATGAGAAAATATGAAGACTTACCCAAGATTTGTGTTTGCATAGGTCCACAAATATTAAAATTACAAGTTGGAGTGGGTATGATGCCCACCATGCTTTTCCTTTTGGAATCTCAGTCCTTATATGCTTTCCAATCACACATGCTTCACACACACCCTTGTGATATCCAACCTTAGGTAGTCCATTTACTATGTCTTGTGAAGACAAAAATTCCAAACTTTTAAAACTCAAGTATCCAAATCTAATATGCCAAAGCCAATTATTATCTTCAAGTGCCATGTGTGCCATGTTCATAGTCCTTTTTCCTCCAAACTTCAAAAGAAACATCTGGTTCTTTTTCATAGGAACAATGGTGACCATATTATTCCTATGATACATTCATTATTATCAAACATAACTTTATAGTTTTTTTGGAAGCTATCCAACACTCAACAAATTATTCTTTAAATTGGAAGCATAGTAGATATGAATTTTATTTTTACCTTGTTTAGTGCCAACCTCCATGATGCATTTTTCAGCCACATCCAAAGCATTTTTCCCAAGAATTATCTTGGTCTTGAAATTCTAATTCACATCAACAAACAATTCTTTCTTTCCAATCATGTGGTTAGAAAAATCGAAATCTAGATACCAAACTTCTTGATTAGTTTTTTCAGCCATGTCACTAGTCAAAAACAAATTATGTTGTACAACTTCATCCTCACATACATAGTGGGATCTTCTATATCCATTTTTGGTTTTCACTCTAAAATATCATGCAATGTGGACCATTTCATGATAATTGTAACATTCAACTCCTTTTTTATCATCCCTTTCATGTCCTTCCAGCAGCAACAACTCCTCTTCCTCTTCCTATACCTTTTGAGTAATTCTTATTTCTTCCTCTTCCATGTGCATATTTACTTGTGCTTGGACCAAATTCATCATTATTAAAAAAATTAGTCTAGAATTATGAGTATTCTCCTCATGTTCTTTACTAGTTTCTCTTAGTATTTTCTCATGTGACATAAGAGAACCAACTAGACAATCAAATTCAAGTGTAGACAAATTTTTACTCTCCTAAAATATTTTTACAACTTGATTCCATTTATGGGTAATATAAATCAATACCTTCTTCACAACTACCTCTTTCTCCAAGATCTCTTGAAGAGTGACCATCTTGTTCACCACATCCTTCACTCTAACACAATAATCACCCACACTTTCAACCTATTTCATCTACAAATTCTTAAACTATTTCTTCATGGTCTGCAACATAACCATTCTCACTTAGTCACTTCCTTGGTAAGCCTCTTGAAGAGACTTCCAAGCCTCCTTGGTTGATGTAGTAGTAGCAATACATGGAAATAAACTCTTGTCACGAGCAGAATGAATATGGTAGAGGGATAATAAATTATTCTTTGTTTCCATTTTTGATGTTCTATCATTTCCTTGTAATGTTTTCCAATCAAGTGATTCTTTATAACTATTATCCACTACCTCCCAAAGATATTTTTTCATTAGAAATGTGATCCAATAATCATAATATTACCTACTAAATTCTAGAATGGGTAATGAGTTATTGAAATTGGCCATTAGACTCAAGCAACGCCCAATGTAGTTTTTCTTCAATGAACTTATCCAATAACTTGATCAGTTGTTAGACTGACAAAAAATCCAAGTTTATTCAAACACAAAAACAAACCAAAATCTAATACCAAATGAAGTATTTGACCCAAAAACAAAGAGCACCAAAGTGCAACAAAAAATGTAGTAACAAAAAAGTTATAGGAGCAAAAAATACAATAAAAATTGTGGTAGGACAAGAATTGCAGCACCAATACCTTCTAGTATACTTTATTACTATAGGCCAATCCACAAATGTTCTTGGTGCATGAAGTAAGAAATTATTCAAAGTTCCACATTCAAGTACCTATAGAACATCACACCTCTAATGAAATCCAATGAATGGTAGAGTCAACATCTCACAACATCAAGAATATGGATCAAGATATTGTAGTGGAATAGAGAACCAATGTATTTATATAGTTTTGAGATCCCATACTTTACATAGAATTCTTACCTATTATTATAATTCTTACATTATTTTAGAGCTAAGTACATATAAAAGTATAGACTATCATCAACATTCTAGTCTTCTCATGTTATATTAATTCTTACCTATTATAACCTTACATATAAAAGTATATACTATCATCAGTATTCTAGTCTTCTCAGGTTAAATTAATTCCAACAACTTAGACACTTAACTTAAACATCTAGAGGCATACTCCAACACCAATTAATCTTTTTAGATTGACAAGATAATATTTATAGTTTTGAAGATGTCAAAATCAGTTTCTATTAATGGTAATCCACTAATAGAAAGATAAAAGATCTAGGCAATCCCATATCTTCTTGGATAGGATTTGTGAAGCTAGTTCATGAGCGATATTATCCCTTATACCACTACAAAATTAACTACATGAAACTTTTAATATCTATGATAATGCAAAGACCAAACTTTTTTTTTTGGTAAGTTAAAGAGTTTTCATAAAAAAACCGGGGCATTTGAAACGTGTCCCAATGCCTTGTACATCAGAGAAGCAAAAATACAGAAACTGAGGAAAGCCTAGAGAGACAAAATAGGATGCAAAAGAGGATCAAAATGCATCCGCACAGGAACAACAAAGAGGAAACTAAAACTGACCCACATGAATGGTAAGAGAACAAAAAATAGCCAGAGAACAACCATCAGTGAAGCAAAACCAAATAGAAAAATAGTTTGGAACATCAGTCTGCATAGGTGAGGCAGCTACAATCTCTAGATCAACATCCTTGGAAATGTCCTTGGAGACCTCCTTAGGGATGTCCTTAGAAACTTCCTTTGCAATTTCAACCACATCATCATCCTTAACACCAGAAACTCCCATGACAGTAGAAATGGAAGGGCCCTCTTCAAAATTATCGTAGAAAAAAATTAGGCTAAGAGCATTACATTGTTCCTTGAGTTGAGAAATTCCTTTCCCAAGCACCGCGTAGGCAGTTTCCAAATGATCAATGGTGACAGAGGTGGATTGGATAACATGTTTGTGAAGGTACTTTTCCACCACATTAGGAGAATCAGGGTCAGATTTGTGTTCTTTCTTAATGGTTTCAGGGATGGGATTCTCCTTAAACTTAAGCCTCTGAGAGCAACTAATTGGAGTTTTCTCAAGTTTAACCTTCTTTTTGACATTTGAAATAGCTTGGGGTTTGTCATTTTTGTTTTTCCTTTTTGATCTAGTGGCTTTAGGGCTTGGTGTGGAAGAGGAATTCTCTTCAAAAGAGGCATGGTAAGGAAGGTTTCCTTTTGGGAATTTCAGGAGTAATTAGCCATAAAGGATTTTGAAAAGCCCCTGAAGGGAAGGCCATCCTTCTTCTTTATTTCCACAAGAAGAGGTGATAGCATACTCAACATACCAATACAAAGCAATGGGAATATTTAACATTTTAGCATATCTAAAATTATTAATGAAAGCTAGATGGAAACTGCATAACTGGGATTCAAGGTCATCTACAGTAAGATATTGCATAACAGGATTGAAAATTTCCTTCCATGGAGAGGATAAGTGGTGACAGAACAAACCTTTTTTGTGGAGCTTTCTCACCAAGGATGAGTTTTCAAAATGCATCAACTCAACCTCCCAATTGTGTATATTTCTTCGAACCACACGACCCTCAAGGTTATATCCAGTTAACTCAGCAAGAATCTCCTACATAATTTGGAACTCAACTCCATGAATTGTGATAACACCATTATCTCATGTATTTATAAATTCCATGGTCGCATCCCAGTTGGTACCCATGAACATATTGAAGAACTATATGAGACCTCCTTTATCCTTCAAGATAGCATCAGCAGTAGTCTCGATCTCAAAAACCTCAGGTTCAACATACTCAATATTTCCTTCCTTCATGGTTGCAAGGCAATGAAGCTCATAGAAGATAAAAAGGGGTAAGTAAGAGACAGACTGTAATGAGTACTGAGAATGAAGAAAATTCGTGAATGGGACATGCAATAAGTGATATAAATGGAAATTATAAGTGCAGCCCTTCAATGAAGAAAAAATCTTGAAAAGGAAAAAACTAGGCTATGGATCATGGATTGGACAGAACTTGGGTCAACAAGGATTTTGATCCAGTGGGGACTACCAGAATAAATTGGAATGTGTGCAACTAGTGGTTGTCACTGACTTGTTGGATTGCATAATAATCAAGACTAAATAACCACCGAGTTGGCACAGAGACTATAAAAATTTGAAAAAAACCAAATTGGATACACCTCGGAATGGAGCAAAAGGATATGTCTTTGGAAATTTTTTGAAAAGGTATACAAACTATTTATGAGATGCACGGGTGAGTAATTATTATGGACAATGTTGGAACAGGCATTAGAATTCTAAAACAAGGTGGTTGACAAAAAATCGGTGGGATTAATTTGAAAATGCGGTGGGTCATATAGAAGTGAATCACAAAAGGTGATAAGGATGAAATTCGAGATAATACACACATGTCGGGGCAGCCTTGGGAAAAGAGATATGATAGCCAAAGACCAAACTTTTTAATGGTATACTAATAAATTTAATAATCTTCAAAATAACCTTCATATTAAAGAATATGAGAGATACTAGGTACTCAAATATGTCAATGGCTTGCACTATCATCTCTTATCTAAAATGGATTTTCTAAAAATAGAACAAAAGTCAATATTCAAATAGAAAAGCCTAGTCACCATCCAACACTAGACTTTAGTGTCAAAATTGAAGCCATAAAATGTTAGCACAACTAAATCTCCCATGAACAAATGACCTCTTGTGTCATCTAAGCCTGACATGCTTAAGTTATTAAAAAATTAAAAGCTAAAGATGGATGAAAAATGGTACAAACCCACAAAAAACACACTCATAGTAATTTAAAAAATGGGTATTATTAAAATATATTGGTGGTCCATCTAGAGGATAATGACTTTTTATCCCCATTTGATGGAGAATAGGAAGAAGATAACACATGCTTGAGTTGAAAAACTGAATAGAAAGGTAATATCTCAATATTTGATCCCTTTAAGAAATGAGAACACCTCATCCACATATTTTATGAATGAAGGTAAATCCCATCCATATCTTCAATAAAATTTATAGTCAAAGGAACATCATAATGCAAGATTCTATAGAGCATCTAGGCCTCTAAATCATGTAACATCTACAACCTTACTCTTTAGGTTGGATGTAGCTATGCAAAGTTATCATTGTTTTATGTCACTGCATCTTTGAATACAACATCAAGTTAATACATGGTATAATTACCTATGATATGGCATCATTTGATATAACATCTTGGAAGGAGAACTTTATATTTTTCACCATAAGGAATTCTATCAGGCCAATATACAACAATAGTCTAGCCGCATTGGAGAGATGAAATCCAATATTTCTAAGTACCTCCCTTAGAAGAAGATGGCACTAATTTAGCCAAGTAGTACTATAATATAATCTTGTATATGTATAAGTTCATACTACTAATGACATTACTCTAGAACCAAGGCATCAATAATCCCATTCATGTTATACCAACAAAAAATAACCTTGCAATATATTAGTATGCGTATGATATGCTTCTTTCATATTTTTATGTATTTTTGTAAGCAATAGTTTACTCCAATATGAAAAATCAAATAATATTGCTATGCAGACATTAGGTTCGAAAATGAATAATCAAACCTAATATATAGGTTACAAAATAGTAAACCTAACAAGGTTAGCGTAGGATGTGCTAACCACCTAGAAAATAGAATATGCCAAATAACCAACTAAAATATCTCAGGATATTTTAGCTATTAACCTAAGTTAATCTAGGAGGTAATTTATACAATGGTAAATATCTCCTATGGTAGAAAAGTAAATGTAATAATCTATGTAGTGTAATGCAATACACTACCTATTTTACCCTAACATCCCCCCTTTATTACATTACTTTGATATACAAAGTTTACTCCGAAATAGTTGAAATTTGACACGTCCAAGTGCCTTTGTAAAAATGTCAGCAACTTGTTCATCGGTGGGAATGTGTTGGAGCTTGATTCTATGCTTAGGAACTTCATCACGAATAAAATGACAATTTGTGTCAATATGCTTTGTTCGTTCATGATGTATTGGATTCTTGACCAAGTTCAAAACACCTGAGTTGTCGCAAAACATGTGAATAGGAAGTTTCTTTGGTAGGCCCATGGTAGCCAAGATGCGACTTAGCCATATCGCTTCACACATAGCTCCACGTGCAACACGATATTCTGCCTCAGTTGAAGATAAAGCAACCACCTATTGCTTTTTACTATGCCATGAGACAAGACCAGATCCAAGATGAAATACATACCCTGATGTTGATTTTTTGTCATCTATGGATCTAGCGTAATCAGAGTCAGTGTAACTTTGTAAGAAGAATGAGTTATTCTTCTTATACTCTAGACCATAATCTACACTACCCTGAATGTAGTGAAGAACCCTCTTAGCTGCTTTCCAATGAGAGACCTTTGGTTCTTGCATGAACCATGAAAGATAGTTTACAACATAAGTAATATCTCGTCTAGTATTAGTCAGATAGATGAGGCTTCCAATCATCTATCTATAAAGTGTGCCATCTACCTGTGGTGAGTCATCATATCATGATAACTGAAGCCCTGATTCCATTGGTGTTGCTTTGGGCTTACAATCAGTCATACGATATTTTTCTACTAAAGTCTTGGCATATTTTTTTGAGTCACCCTAAGATGATTCTTCTTCTATTCTATCTCAAGGCCAAGACAGTAGTGGAGAAGTCCTAGATCTGTCATATCAAATGACTCTTTCAAGTCATCTTTCACGGCGTTAATCAAGTTCTCTGAATTGCCAGTGATGATCAGATCATCTACATATAACACAAGAATCACTATTTCAGAACCTGTATTCTTGATATAGAGATTTGCGTCAAATGGACTTCTCTTAAATCCATGTTGTAGTAGGTGACTATCCATTTTTATGTACCATGCTCTTGGGGCTTGTTTTAGCCCATATAATGATTTGACCAATTTGCAAACTTGTTGCTCATGGCCTTCCTCAGCATATCCAGGAGGTTGAGTCATGTACACCTCTTCTTTTAAGTCACCATTTAGAAAGGCGCTTTTTACATCCATATGATGTAATTTCCATCCGAACTGTGTTGCCATAGCACAAAGCACTCGAATGGTGGTCATCCTTGCTGTAGGAGAAAAGGTTTCCTCATAGTCAAGCCCTTCCTTTTGAGCATAGCCCTTCGCCATAAGATGGGCCTTATGCTTATCTATGGTGCCATTTGCCTTATATTTTACTTTGTAAACCCATTTGCAGCCTATGGGTTTCTTTCCTTTAGGCAAATCCACCAGCTTCCATGTTTTATTCTTTATGAGGGAGTTATGTTCTGCATCCATAGTTGCCTTCCACTGAGGTAGTCTAAGTGCTTCATCAACTATAGAAGGTTCATTTTCATCATATGTTGATAGGTAAACCCTCTCCTCATCTATTTCCATATCATCTTCCCTTGGTAACTCTCTATCAACAGAAAGCTCTTGAAAATATGCACAAAGATCATCAACTGAAGTGGATGCTTCATTCTTTTCTTTCTGAGTCATGCTTCATGTCTTTGGATGATTGAGAGTAAGATCAGGTGGTGAAGTGAGTTTGGAATCTTTCATTGTGCTTGTAAACCATTTGGGAGGCTTTTTCTGTTGTGGAGGAGGAAGTGGTTGTTGCTCCTCATCATCTAGGTATACTGATGTAGTGTTGGGTGTGAAAGCTTCATCAAACACTACATCTCTGCTGACATGTATTTTCTTGGTAAGTGGGTCTATCAATCGATAGCCTTTTGAGAATTCATCATATCCAAGAAAAACACATGGTAGGGACTTCTCATCTAATTTCTTTCTTTTCTCCTTGGGTATATGCATAAAAGCCTTACACCCAAATACCCGTAGATGAGATATGGAGGGTTTCCTTCCACTCCATGCTTCCTGAGGAGTCATACCTTCAAGAGCCCTTGTGGGTGCCCTATTCAGAAGATATACTGTAGTTTGAACAACTTTAGCCCAATAAATTTGCTCAAGATTGGCTCCCTTAAGCATACATCAAACCATTTCCATAATGGACCGATTTCTTCTCTCAACAACTCCATTTGACTGAGGAGAGTAGGTTGTTGTCAACTGTCTCTTTATCCCATGTGTCTATAAAAATGAGGAAAATTCCTTTGATGTGTATTCCCCCCTCGATCTAAATGGAGGGTCTTGATGAAGCATCCTGATTCTTTCTCAACTAGCTTTTTGAACTATTGAAAATAGGTAAATGCTTCAGACTTCAACTGTAAGAAGAAGACCCACATCTTGCGTGAGTGATCATCGACAAACAATTGAAAATACCTTTTCCCTCCACAACTAGTAGACATGGGACCACACAAATCTGTGTGAACCAACTCCAAAGGTACCTTAGCTCGAAAGGAGCTAGGCTCAAAGGGTACTCTATGTTGCTTTCCGACAAGCAATCAGAGCACACTAGCAAAGTAGATGAAAGAGTAGGCAGTCCTTTCACCATTTGATATTTACTCAATTCTAGTAAATATCCTGAACTTAAATGCCCAAATATCTTATGCCATAGAGAAGTGGCCTCTTTTGTGGTTACTGCCATTGCAGTATGTGTTGAGGTAATTGCATCTAAGACAAACAAACCATGTTGGTATGAACCTGTTGCTATCTATTTTCCCTTCTAAGTGATAAAGCAATGTTTCTTTTCTTTGTCCACTTTGAAATTGACATTCATGTTATTGTCCAGGATTTGTGGAAATGACAAGAGATTATTTTTCAATCTCGGTACATAAAGAACTTTTTGAATTTTACATTCTCCATCTGGAAGGGAGACAAAAACACTTCCTTCTCCCTGAACTCGATAGGTTTGATCATCAGCAATGGTGACCGGTCTACCTTCTCGAGCCTCAAATGTTGCAAACCAGGACTTATCGCCAGTCATATGCTTACTAGCGCCTGAATCTATGTACCACACAGAGTCCTTGTGAGGGGAATCTGTATGTGTCATGAGCACCTTGTGTGCTCTTTCAGAGTCCGAACTAGAATCTTCAGCTGCAATGTGTCCCTATTGTTGTTTATTCTTGTTCTTTGGTTTACCTTTGCCCTTCTTGTTTCCTTGCTCATTGGGTGGTTTGTTCTTAAACCAACATCTTTTGGTTTCATGAGTGTCCTTGTCACAAATCTTACAATACTGCTTCTTCTTCTTAATCTCTTTGCCTTTACCCTTGTCTTTATTAGAAGAAGAACCTTTCTATTGATTCCACTTTTTCTTACCACCTTGTCTATTTGAAAAAAGAGCATTGTTGGATGCCTCATCTCTTTGGAGTTGATTAGCTTCTTCTGTTTGAAGCATATTTACCAACTCGAAAAAAGTTACTGTCCTACCAAAAACTTGTAGTGAAGTGATCAACATTCTATAGGAGTCGGGAAGAGCCCTCAAAATGATAGAGGTCAAGACTTGGTCTTCCACTTTTTCTCCTAAGGATTGCAGTTTTGTTTTCAATTCTGCCACTCTACAGAGGAATAGCTCTACTGTTTCTCCTGATTTCATATGAAGAGTATGAAGCTGTGTTTGGAGGTTAAGAATCGTTGATTGATTCTTGCCCTCAAATATGGTGCTCAAGGCATCCCAAGCCTCCTTACCATTCTTAGCTTCACTGATATGAGGTTGGATATCATCAGTAATAGCTAGCAAGATCATTAAGGATAGTTTCTTATCCTTCTTATCAAAAGTTGTTTGATCTGCTCCAGGTGATGTAGGTCTAGTTTCACTTCCATTCACTATAGACCACAAATCCTCTATAGTTAAGATAGCTTTCATCTTAGTCTTCCATGTTGAATAATTTGAACCTTTGAGCAATTGGCTCTCAGTGAGATACTTGTGTATCATGGCCATGGTTAAGGTTTCAAATTTGATAGGACTAAGATGGTTGTATCTTGCACTATACCCTCAAAAGAGTATATGGAAGATGTTTAATTTACCTCTATAAGATATTTAATGGCACCTACCTTAACACCCTTAACAAGGGATGAGAAGTTTGAGGAAATTAAGCCAAACAAGATAGAGCAAATTAAAGGGGTTTGGTTGACAGACTTCTGATTGTGCTCTCTAGGATATTTAATGGCACCTGCCTTAACACCCTTCAAGAAGGATGAGAAGTTGGAGGAAATTAAGCCAAACAAAGAGAGGTAATCAAGGTGTTTTAGATTTTGACCTTTTGAGGGGGTAAAAAAAATTGACTTTTGTTCAACCTGTGCAAAGTGTAGCACGTTTTGGAGTGAAATATGGGTTTTGTGAAATGCTTCTGCCAATGTTGTATCTGATTGTTTAATTGCACACAAAAACATGAGTGTTAGTGCAATAATAAAAACATGAGAGCAACCCACATTATTATCACTCTAGGCGTCGGGTTCAACCGAAAATGCACCTAGTATTAGTCAATTTTTTTTTTAGAAAGGTGTCGAGTACAATCGAGATTGCACCTTTCTTGCTTTTGGAAAATCCCCCCTTTTTCTTTACAATTTTGCAAATAATAGAATAAAAAAATGATTTCTATCCCCCCTTAATGTTTACAAAATTGAGAAATTTTCGAGCACTCCTTTCAAGACAAGTCGACACACGACCCGCGTTTGAAAGGCTTCCAGACCAGTCGACACATGACTTTGGTTTTTTTTTTTTTTGTCTTCAACAGTTTAGCATGAGGAGCAAAAAATTTGGTTTTATGGATCTCAAGTTTACAACAAAAAATTTTGCTATTTTATGTTTTTATGTCTCCTTTCTTGAAGGAGAGAACAAAAGCAAAATTTATGGTTTTGGGAAAAATTGAGATGACCTTTTATGCTTCCTGAATCATGGCATGCTATGTGTTTTGCAACAGAAATTTTGAGTTTCTATGTCTTATATCTCCAAAAATGAATGAAGAAAACTATAGAACTTCTGAGGAGTTTATTGCAAAAAAAAGTGTTGAAACAGGTTTTTAAAATTTGCCAAAAAGAGGTTCCTATGTTCCTTTTGTCTTCAGTTGAGAGAAAAACATATTTTGATTTTGGGAACTTTGAGGGCTAAATTTTGTTTGGATTTCCAGTTTTCTAAGTTTGAGAAAGCATAAAAATATATGTTTAAGATTAAATTTCTATAATTTTGGAAAAAATTGGAAAAAAAAAATCGTCCAAATTGACTAAAAAATGAACATTTTATGCCAATTTTAAAGAAAAATATAAAAAAAATCAAAAAAATAATATTTAATATGCTTAAAAAACTTTAGAAAATTTGAAAAATTTGAAAAAAATGGTAATCCGAATAAAACTTGTTTTGTTTGGTCACACGGGGGTTCGATTCGAGGTTTGCGATGGTCTAAGGCATCCACCTTGGCCAACTAACCAAGCACAAGGATTGGTTCTCACGCTACAGGACCTTATGCTTAAAGAAGCCTACGGGATTCTTTTGGGATGTTGTGGGAATTATCCCACATGCATCCTATTTTGGATGCAAAGGCCTTTAAATGCCTTTACAAGTTGGGTAGCTCGTGATTGCCCTCAGTAAATCGAGTCTGAGCCCTCATTTTTATCGACGTCCATGTGGCACGGCAAGGGGGTCCACGTCAGGTCTAGTCAGTCAGTGGTTGTTCGCCATGTCAGGTATAGTCGGTCCAGTGGCTATCCTCCACGTTAGGTCTGTTGATCTAGTGGTTGTCTTCCATGTCAGGTCTAGTCGATCCAGTGGTTGTCCACCATGTCAGATCTAGTCAGTCTAGTGGCTATCCAATCAACGTCCAGGTGGCACGTGGCCTTTGTGTGCCATGTGATAGGTCCAAGTGGCACCTCAGGGTGTGTGCTGATGGTAGATCATGACAGGTGTCAGGTCTAGTTTTTGAGGGCATTCGCATGTGATATCATTCATGTCAGGCTAGGAGGGGGAGGGTGGTCTTGCCCTCTCTGCTCTCTCGAGCATGGGCCACGTGGCTCCTGGGCTGACATGGCTATGATCTATGTGGAAGCCGAGGCATCAACGCCTCAAGGCATCGATCGTAGGCTGGTTGATAGTGATCCATTGTCGATTGCTGGACTTAACTGATGGATTGTGTTAGCCCTAGTCAGTCGATCGCATTAGTGTGGTCGACTAACATGTCATGCCAATCAGGTTGGTTGATTGCGTCACATCAACCAGGTTGACCGATCATGTTGGCATGGTTGGCTGATTGCGTCACACCAGTCAGGTCAACTGATCATGTCGCATCGGCTAGGTCGATGTTGGTTGGCCGATCGATAGGCTCATGTCACTCAGGTCGACTGACAGTGTGGGTGGCCAGCAGTTGAACGCATCGGTCAATTGGTTGATCATGTGGGCTAGTCGGCTGATTCCATGGGCCAGTCGGATGTGCTTCAGGCGATCCTTCCATGGGCAAGTCGGCTATGCTTTAGGCCTTCCAAGTCAGCAACCAAAAAATAATTAGAAAATATGAAAAATGCATGACCAAGTCTGCATTCCATGGGAACGAGTGTTGCTCGCATTACCCACCTAGCGAATGATACCAATGTAAGCAATAGTTTACTCCAATATGAAAAATCAAATAATATTGCTATGCAGACATTAGGTTCAAAAATGAATAATCAAACCTAATATATAGGTTAAAAAATAGTAAACCTAACAAGGTTAGCATAGGATGTGCTAACCACCTATAAAATAGAATATGTCAAATAACCAACTAAAATATCTCAGGATATTTTAGCTATTAACCTAAGTTAATATAGGAGGTAATTTATACAATGGTAAATATCTCCTATGGTAGAAAAGTAAATGTACTAATCTATGTAGTGTAATTCAATACACTACCTATTTTACCCTAACAATTTTAGAATCCCAAAGGAGTTATTATACATTTTTTAATGAAGGACTAGATCAAAATAAATCAAGGATCAACTCTTCCCAACAACCCCTATATCACTACTTAATCTAGAAGAATAAGAAAATTTGATATAAAATATAGGAGTTGATTTTCCATGGAAATACTTGGCCTATACCATTTCCATGTGATAGATCAATCATTTTAGTTCAAATAAAGTTGGCACTTTATACCTATATATAAAATATTAGGTTAAAAATAAAATCATTGTTGAGAACTTGTATTATTTGTTGTGCATTAAATACCTATTGTAATAGCTCTAGGGGGTATGATACTTCACCAATATCAATTTTAATTCTAGCTCTCATTAGGAGCTCCTCAACCTTACAAATATATAAAAATTAACCTTCAAAACCTAGGAAGGACTGTATGAGTGGTTGGTTATACCTTTTGTCTTGAATAATTCCCTAGTGATATGCATGTGCATAGAAAATGATATTCTACATTCACTCATAGATTTTTTTTTATTAGCTAGCTACATGACACTCTTTCAATAAGATATGAGAAGAACATATTTATCAAACAGGCCAAGTCTTGGAAACCTTGAACCGACATAATCTCTAAGACTACATGGGAAACTATACCTTGATCATTGTAAAGATCTCTTATCTAGGTTACCTAATTAATCAACAAGGAAATCATGTCAAACCAAGCAATATTTACATCATTCAAATGGATAACATTGAAGAACTTAATAAAGCTTCAGATATTTCATTGCATCACCACCTTCTATTATAGAATTGCATTAAAATTATCAAATGTATAATGGCTATTAAAATAGATCATACATGGGAAGGTAATATTTCAATAGACTCCATAGAAATAATAAGTGTTTGAAGAGATAAAGCAACATTTTTGTTTAATTCTAGTGTCAGCTACGCTATATACGATACAATCATTTAGTCTCAATATTAATGATTTTGACTATGGAATAAGAGACATATTAATTTATAATTAGCATCTCATGGCTTACCATTATGAGACCCTCTCTAACTTAGATTTTCAATACTCCATATCTAATAAAATATTGTATTTCATTGTTCAAATTGTATGATAGTGATGCCATTACATCAAGGATAAGGGAATTTATAGTCCATTAAGACCATAGACCTTTGTAATTACTTCATTCACAAAAGTAAAATCATAATAGATGGTCTATCTAAAATAATTTTACCTTTTGATAAAAAATGGTGATGGAAAGGAGCACCATGTAGTAGACATCTAAGTTGTTGATCAAGACATTGTGTTCATCCTTGATACTTAAGAGAATAGTGCTAGTGATTGGCAAACTCTATACAACTTAAATGTTGAATTTACTAATAGTCATTATCAATTGGTAAAAGTAATTCAATTACATACCATAATATTTAGGATAGGTTGTTATACAATCTTGGAAAAATTCATGTGTCATAATGTGTGCTACAACAATTTCTCATCTAGGAATCCTATCATTTTAAAGAGAATAGACACTTCAACATCAATACAACACTTGTGGTGTTATATCAATACTCTTTTTTATCATGGGTGTGCTAGAAAATAGAGTTCTACATGAAATCATACATGCCATTTATCATTTCTAATGTAGCAAATAGGAATATTAGGGCCTGCACACCATTGTATGTACCTTACCAACCTCAAGAGTCCATCACCATTATTTTTCTCTTAGGATTTACAACCACTATGTGCTAACATGGAAATATTTTTAAGGTCATTAAAATGTTCATAAACATGTCTATAATTGCTTCATGCAACAAAAGTTTTGATTTTTTGAAGGTCACTCATATATTCTTCAAATAGGTATGATTTCACCTTAGATTTTTTTATTATATTATTTTAAATAAGGATAGTCAATTTGTTAACAACTTTTAGCATCATGCCTAGATGCTTTTGGATACCAAGATCCATCATCTAATGTCAACAATATAAGTACAAGGAGTACCATGACTAGCATAGAATATCACACACATTCTAATGTGTGAATATTGTATAGTTCCACCCAAAGAAGAAATACTTCTCTAGCCAAGAGTAAAAAAATTAAACCATTGTGGTATGGTTCTTACACCATATTGCACCAAATATAAGATAATTTTTTTGTTGTTTATCTATATCCATACTTTAGCAAGTATTTAGTGTTGCATTACAAACTCCAAATATCATAGCTACTTCATCTACTAGAGCCCATGTTTGTACAATATCCAACTAATTTAAACCTAGCATAATTGTAACCCAATATAATAGACAAGTTGATCGAGATCATCAACATGAGAATTCATCAAGGAACACACAACCTATGTAAGATTGCAAAATAGGATAATTTTCTATTATAAATGATGTAGTATATGCTTGACCAACTCAATTTTATTTTTCCACTAGTTGAATCTAAACAATGGGTACCATTACTCTAGAAGAGGATGAATGGTTTGAGTAAATTAGGGGTTTCTTAGATTTTCTCATGATATAACACCCATTCTTCTTTAGAGCATCAACTTTGGTGTCCATTTGGACTCTACGCTAGATAGATTGGTGTCAATGAATACTATGGTGCCATGACTACTTTAGCACCAAACCTTTGGTTCCCATTTGATAAAGTAGTGTCACCTGTGTTAATACAATAAATCACTAGCATTGATGTCACATATCATCATCCAATGATTATAGTTCTAAACTAGTTAATCCACTTGCACACTTTAAGAATTGCTCCCTAGTTATCTTAATTGCAAGAAATAAATTCTTGGTTGCTTCTTGATACCACTAAGAAGCTAAAGTATCTCTTCATCTAGATTCTATATAAGTTTGAACATTCTCTAAATGTATCTTACTATTTATTTTCTAAATAATCTAAATCAAGAACCTAGGAGTTCTTATCTTTCATACCTTCTCTTTCATTTCTTCTATTTACTATTATTGTATCTCTATAGAGTAAAGTGACCTATATCTTGCAACACATATTGTATCAAGCTTAGGTAATAATATTTTTTATAATATGTGTGTTTATAGATATTAAGATTTATTGCAGCTAAAGACATAAAATACTAGATCATTGTGTATGTATCTATGATAATATCATAAATTTAATTATAGACTTTTCAAGATATTTTTAAAACATATAGTAATATGTACATCAGGGACTAAGATGGTTGACATAGAGGATAACTTACAAAATGAGCTAATGGTGCTTCCAAGCTAAATTTAGAGTCATGTTGTAGAAACTAGGGCATACAACTTGGGTGGTGAAGAAATACACCTAAATACTCACATAGGAAAATGTTACAAATGTAGAAATATAATCTAGAATATATGTATAAATATACATATAAACACACACACACACACACACACACACACACACACACATATAGCGCCATAACACAATGGCTTGATTTTTACTAGTAGTGAGAGAATCATTCCTTCTTCATGTATCCTATGTTATCCATGGCACTCTTTATGCTTCTATTGTTGGAATTATATTATGGATCTTGGTATGCAAGAGGATATAGAAACAGTATCAAAAGTTGTTAAGGAACCAACTATCTCTATCTAAAATAATCTAATCAAGTAGGCTAAAGTTAACTCATACTTACTAGAAGAATAGATGAATGGTCTTCAATGCATCAAACCCCTTGTTGCATAAACTCATGATAGACATGTTGTGAAGCCTTTCTATGACCATGAAAATATAGCCATGTTGGTAGCTAGTGGATAGTAAACCTGATAGAAAATTTATGGTGATGGATTCCTAAGGTTGTGAAGGTACCTACAATGGTTTATAGACCCTAATATCCCTATTTACTAGTTTGGAAATGCTACATGCTATGCAGGATTTGATGTAGAGCTCCAATTCATAGCACACATCACAAATAAATATTGTTATAGAACTTTAAGTGTTTTGCTAACATTTAAGTGTCTATTCACTTGATGGGATTCCTATATAAGTGATTGGTATAGTACACTTTATTCCACATAATTTTTTTTAAAGTGATACACTAACCTATTTCAGTGATGTTGGTATACTATTAACTTCTTCCAATTAGTAATAACTATTAGTAAAGTCAACATTTAAAATATATAGTGTTTTCCAATCATTGGTAACATGTAATTAAGTATAGAGGATGGAAAAAAATATCTCTTCCAATGGAAAACAAAGATGATCTAATACTCAGTTCTCCTTTCCTTTGCCATGTTTAATAACAAGGTAGAATTTTTGTAGAAAGACCACTTCTTTCATATGCCTAGTATTCCCTAGTTTACTTTGTTTTTGAAGGAATTATAAATGCCTATGATCTAAGAGTAAAAATAAAGGAGTATAAGCATGGTGAAATAATAACCAAACATCAAGGCTATAGAGCAAGCAAAAGAGCAGTCCAAAGAGAAGCAAGCCACATATTGGAGGTAGGAGAAAAGGAAGGTAAATTATCATTAATGGATAGAAAGACTATCAAATAAGAAAGGGCCATAAGAAAGCAAAGTTTGAGAACCATAGGAGAGAAGCCAAGGTGTCATTAGAATGAATTCAAACAGTCATAGCATAGGGGGGTAAGCATCCAAAAGTTACCTAAGAAGAGCCATTGTTCAAAGGAGAAGAGTCATCATGCAAGGGATAAGAGCCATAAAGCTTAAAATATAGATACACCAAGCAAGGAGAAGGAAGCATAAGAATTTATAGGATTTGATCATCATTTACATAAATGTGAGTTACAAGAATTGAGTAGACATCATTAGGAGTTAGAATATATGTTGAAAGAAGCATGAAATGAGGTTGAATCATTTGAGTGTGTAATGACTGAGAGCTTTATGTTTGTAACTGCTATAAGGGAGAGAAACACTAGCATATGAAGTTGAAGAGAGCACCAAGTAAGAGCATTGGTGGCAGATTCATTGGAGAAGAGTTGAAGTACCATCATCATTTATGGAAAATCAAGCACCAAAAGTTACAAGGGTCATACATAGCGTTAAGGCAAAAAGAGAATCAAAATTGTAACATTCAAATATTGAGTGCCACTTGGTAACAACATTATGAGGAAGTTAAGAGATTGTTTTATACATGTCATATCATAGAAGGAATACCAACCACCTTCATGGGAGAAGGAAATGTTTCCTATGCATCATTAATGCATGAGATCCAAGCTTAGTGTGGTAAATTTCAAAATTTTTGAAGAACGTGGAATGCATAATAAAGAAGAGAATATTATGTTAGCTTTTGATGATATATATTAAATGAAATGCAACCACAAGATGTAAAATGAGCAAACAATGGTAAATATATGATAATGGCACTATAATATGCAAGAAAATTATAAGAAAAAAAAATCAATAACTTATAAATATGCCATTAATGAAAGCTCACAAAAATAGTACAATGTAATATAATGGAGGATATGAACACTCCATAAATACATGAAATATCTACATTGTACTCACTATAACTACCAATGCAACTAGTTGCTATTGTATATTTTTTATTCTCTCTCTCTCTCTCTTATGCCTAAAAGGCATATATATGGAGATAAGTTCCTTGGCCTTTCATCTACCAAACCCATGACTCATGTACATGTGGACTACATGCACATTTACATCATTGCACATTCTACAACTTGTAAATTTATTACATTGCATGAAGTAACTACTCAAATCTTACTCTAAGGTAAAATCCTACTGTAGTTATGTACCCAAGATGGTACATTAGCACGTACCAAATAATGTAATATACTCCAACACCCCCTGTATTACATTATTTGGGTATTGAAGACTTTAGTCTTCAATATGGATCTTCATATTTATCTTCAATAAGGTCTTTGTCTTGATTTTAGAATTTGAGCTCTTCTTTCCTACTTTCTTCATTGTACCCTTTGCCTGTATCAAGATGAATATCTTCATCTTGTTTCTTTAGCTCACTCTGATATGGATTCAACTTGAAAGTACTTTCTTTCATCTTCATATTTTATTTTCTATCATGCTTCCTTTTCCTTCTTCTTCTTCTTCATTTCTACAATTTTGTTAATGATATATCTTCTTCTTGTTGAGTTAGTATATCATCACAATAGTATTGACTAGGATTGTTATTTTGCTTCTTATTTTGAAAGAATTAAAAAACAATCAATGATAGATATATCATCAAAAAGATTCTGAAGTAAATATAATTATGTTTTGAATATTCTACCAAGCTTTGAAAAGCACTTCATGAAGATAGCCAATTAATGTCATAAAAATTCCTTCCTTTGCTTCCTTAAGAAACATCGAGAATTTTTCCTTTTTTAATAGTGGACAAGTATTTATATACATCAAAGGTATCTATTAAATTTTAAGAGTAAAATTCCAACTCATGAAATAGTTCCTCATTATTAAATGCATTCCTTACTATTTCATCCATGATTCTTCTAAATAATTCTTTGAAGTGGGACTCCTTATAGCTCCCTAGTGTTTTTGAAAATGCTTTGAGAATCTTAATGTTCAATCTATGGTTTTGATAAGACTTTACTTTTCCCAAATCTCTAGTTATAATACCTTTTAATTCCAAAGTATTTAGAACAATTTTGATGGAAATTTTATATTTTAAATCCTTTTAAGTTGTCTACCTTATGACTCCCTAGTTTAGAGTATGTGAACTAACATGATAAAACCTTATCAAATATTATGTTTTGTAGAATCCCTTATCTCTCCCAAGTGATTAGAGTATGATATGGTCTTGATAAAGTGCTTAGCACCTATTAGATTTACTTTTGATTTGACTGCCTAATATTTTGAAGATAATGTTAATATAATGATCAACTCTTATTTAACCTTATTTCTCCCTGTTGATATATGCACTTTGCAATTTGATGAAGTTCTCTATGGTTGGATTAATTTTATCTCTTTAATTTGTATATGAGATAAGTATAAGCAATAAATTCCAACTCTTTAAGTAATTCTATGTTTTTGCTTCCTCTATCCTTAATTTTTAATGGTTCAATTTTCTAAATTCCAATGATCTAAAGTTTAATGTAGCACTCCTTGTATATCCCTATATTGAAAATTTAGAAAATGATAATATTTGCAAAAGAATAATGTTTTAATTTTTCCAAGGTAGAAAACCTTATATCTCCTATTTTAATTATTTACAAATATTATGATATTTGTATTTCAACTAATGCACTTTTGAAATATCACTTAAGGATATAAACTCCTTGTTTTGATTTGCTTTCTAATTCACTAAGCTTGGTACTTGCTTATATATCCAATACAATAATAAATAAACTCTATATATTGCACCTTATAACTCCTTGCACTTAAAGAAATAAAATATTAAATCATGTAAAACTATACCTTCCTTGTAATTTTGTATGTTACGAGATGATTGGCTTCTATTTCAACTCCTCTATACAAACTCTGGGTTGGTCTTCAATGTATTACAGTGAGCATTAAATAATCTATGTTCAATGGGTGCCCTATGATAGGTTTCTCCTTCTTAAATGCACTTTGACCTCTCTATGTTGGATATGCATGCTCTTCCTGTGTGGGGCTATTAATACCTCTTGTCCTCCTTTGAAATGTATGCCAAGTGGCACTTACATTGCCTTAGAATATATACCTTCTTGTTAGGTGGTGCAGGGAGGTTACTACCTTTTAGAGGCCTTAATTTACATGGTGTAGGTCTGGTAATAATATTTGAGTGTTGAAATGATGATTAATTAGGAGTGTTACTACAACCTGGGTGCTCTTTGGCTTTACTAGAGTGTTTCTTTGACCTGGGTGCTCTTTGGCTCCTTTCTACAAGTGTTAGGTTAATGAATAACATGTATATGCTCTACTTCCTTTGTGCCAAGTGGAACAAGATTCCTTTCATTGATAGGGCAAGTGGAACCTCTTTATTTTGTATGAATTCAAAATCTTGAATGTCCTTATCACCTTAATGCACTTCCAACTCCTTTGCAAGCTATTTTGATTCTTTTACAATGTGCTTTCTTGAGCTTCAACATCTGGTGGCTCCTCTTCCAACCAAGGTGGCTCCTCTCCAATGAAGGTGGTTCTTCCAATGGTGTTTCAATACTTTCTTCATGGTGGTCATTCATCCAAGATCCTTTCCACATCCACTTGGGTAATATTTGAAGTTATCCTCCTTTGCACCTTGTCTTTGCCACTTGTATTACGTTATGCAACTTGCACTATTATTGCTTTATGCTATCCTTGCTATTGATATTGAGTTGTCTTACTTAGTCTTCTTGTTGTAGGTTCCTTTTCTATGATAGGTGTATTTACTATGGTACTACATTCATGGGACTATGGTACTAAATATGGTATCTTTTGACACCTTGAAGAGGATGGTATTGAGCCCTTAGATGGCTCTATATCCTTAGCACCATAGCTTGTGCTTTAACCTTGATAAATACTACCACTTATTGACTGTAATATTGTGCTATGTTGGTGTCTTAAGACACTTGAACCTTATCTTCCTTTTACTAATTTGAGAAAACAAATATGAATCTAGTTGCACTTGGATTTCTTTCTTGACTTAATATGGCAGCTTCTTCCCTATTACTTGGTAGTTATAATGCTCCTTTTTGGTGGCTTCTCTTCACCAAGATTTTTTGTTGTTCACCTATGCTTAATGGTGTCTTTTGACACTCCAACTCAACCCTACTTGTGCACTAATATTTCTTCCTTTTCTAAATACTTAATGCATACATTTTTAACCTTCATAGATGATGTATTTATTGGTGATTTGGATCACCTAATTGTTGCTCTATGTTATATGAAATAATAGTGTAGACACCAAAATCCAGCCACTTGTAAGTCATCTATACCTTCCTGTTAGCCACGTGTCAGTCATCCACCTTCCCGCCATTATTTGGCCCAATTTCACCTTTTCCCGCCATTATTTGGCCCAATTTCACCTTTCCCGCCATTTTTCATTCCCAAATTTATTTAAATTAATATTTATATATATATATATATATATATATATATATATATATATATATATATTAATATTAATATTTTAATATATATATAAAGATACTTTAAGTGATTTAATCTGAGCCGTCCATATTTCATTTAATCTCATCCGTCCATCCTTCTTAATCCGTTTCACAACCTAGATTTATTCTCTACCCTTGGATCCACTTTAATCTTAGCCACATGTTCAAAGTGTCGTTAAAACCCTAAAGTGTGCCCTAAGAGTAGATTATAAATTGAGTCACCTTGATGGCTCAAACCCGAGATCTTTTTCCTAGGTCTTTTGCTATCTCTTTTACTATCTCTCTTTTGCTATCTATCGCTATCTATCTCTTCTTCAGCTAAACCTACCCATCCATCGCCATCCCTTTTCGCCGCATCCATCGCCGCATCCGTCGCCAACTTCGTCGCCATCTCTTTTGCAGCACTCTACAGAATTCCCCATTCTTGTCGCAAGTGCCCGCGGGCGTTTACCCGCAGTCTCAGACGCAGACCGACGTCTGCAACCCCAATCCAGAAGCACGCGGGCATTCAGCGAGTGCACCAGGGCGCCTTCTGCAGCCGATTTGACAGTCCCAACTCTTCCAGGTGCCGCCTGGTCTCGTCGCGTTAACAGGAAACAGGTATAAATTAGTTTAAAGCAAGTAACTTCTTTTCTTTTATTAATCTGTTGTTGAACTCCTGCATTCTATTTTTCTAGGGTTTTAAATTGTTTCTGAGGGCTCACACAGTGGAGCCCTCTTATTAATTTCTAACTCCTTGATAGTGTTAATGTGTGCAGGATTTTAATGGCAGATCCGGTGTGTTGATAGCAGCTGTTTAAGCTGGAGTGGTCCGAGCTACAGGATACAACGACGCCCACTCACTCTATTGGGATTAAGGATATGTCTTCGAAAAATGCCACCACTTTGTGCTAGCTAGGGTTTCGGAGAACCCTAGCACAAATTGTAATTTTTGTATCACAAAAAAAGGGTTACAGGCCCTGTTGTACTCAACTCCATTGATAAATAAAAATCATTTATTTTGTACAACTGTGTTCTGCATTACTTTTTATCGTGATTTCTTTATATTTTGTTTGGCGTTGTATTTTTAATCTACAAATGGCGATCACGGTGGGACCCCCTAGGGTTTCATGTTTTTAATACTTGCTTTACTGATCTATTCCTGTTTTCTATTTTTATTTTGCAGGTTCCAAAAATCATGAAATTCGCTGTTCCAGCGAACTAGGGTTTCTGAGGAGTTTGCAGAAAACACAGCAGATGCAGAGCGGCGTCTGGAAGTCCGATCCGAAACGCGGAGGGGCATTTCATCCTGCGCATACTCCCTTGGGCGTTTGAAGGCAGTTTCACAGAGAAAGCGTAGGCTTCCGAGTAAGTGCGTTTTTTTTTTTCTTTGTTAAACTGTACTTTTTACGTTTTTGGTTTTTCTGCTGTATTCTGTTTCTTTTTCAGATCATTACTTTAAAATGAACAAAAACTAAGTAATCTGGAAAAGAACAGTTAAGCTGTATATACATTTTTTTTTTGTTACATTTTTAGTTACATTTTTCTGCATTGCATTATTGGTTGTTGCTTGCATAAAAAAAAAAAAAAAATTTGCATACCTAGCTGCATATTAGAATAGCTACGAATTATCTGTTTTAGTCATCTAAGTAGGACTATTGATTGGATGTCAATAGTACTCCTGCCATTGGGTGATTCCAGGCAGAGAAGTGGACGAACCTTCCGGTTGCTCCTTTGATATCTGATATCATTGGTAGGCAGGGGGTTTTAAACGGTGTACTCCACTTCTTCAGAGGAAATGGCATGTTTTCAGTAGCCTCTTGCTTAGATCATTAGAACTTTTGATTTATAGCTTTGTATGTATACATTAGACAACTAAAAAACTTAAAATAAAATTCACTGCATTTCATATTGCATTTAAAACAGTAATATCTGGATTTCATCACCAGGTATTGCTTGAAGTTTAGTGACGGTGGAATTCATCTCCATCCATTAAACTTCCGCCTTAGACACCATAGGTCACCCCCGAGCAAACTTGTTGGATTTCATCACCAGTAAGAATCTCGTTGTCCTTTCCTAGCCATAGTTTTTACCTTTTTTGTGAATAATTCAAGATTAGATCACATGCAAAACTCATAAATCGGACACTTAAAATTTACTACAGATTAAGATCAGAAAATAATTAATTAACCGCAGGTAAGACACATTGGTTGAAACCTAGGTTGTGACTGTTTTCTGATAATTTCTTTAGTGTAAATTTATCATTCCAGTTTTGCATTCTTCTTTTCTAAATTTGTTTAGATTTATTGCTTCATGGTCTTAACAAGGAATCAATCTAAAATGTTAAATCTAAATAATCAAATGGGTAATTCACAAAACATCCCCACCACCAACATAGCCACTTATCCTAGTGAATTTTAGGCAGGTTCGCCTGCAGGTCTTTCACGTCCTTCTACCGTCTATCACATGGCCATGCCCATGGAGGAAGACAATTCCTGTCATATTACCCACATTGATATGGCCCAAGTGCAAACTCACTTAAGAGATGGCACTGGTTATGTCCTTGAGCCAATCCAAGATTCCCTTATGCAAGATTCTATTTTTTAGCAGGATATTGCATCAACCATACCCGCTGGTTTCACTCAGGTCTACACTAACCCTTTTTTTAGGCTAATGTGGTATCCGCTCAGTCGGATTCATCTCCAACATCTTCCCGGATGCTCAATTGTCCTCCTTTGGAGACAAATGTAGTGTCTTCCCGACCACTTTCTCCTCCATTTACCGGGTGTACACCAATTCTCTCTATGAGGTTGGTGGAACCTCCTCTAGCCATGACCAATTTCAACCCTCTTCTTCCCAAACCATTTATGGTTTCACCCTACCTAGGGCATAGTCTACTGTTTCTTCCCAGGTACCGCCTACTTCAGCCACCTTCATTGCCCCTGCTATGTAGTCTTCTGTGACTACCATGGCAGCTTGCCCTCCACCTTCATCCAATCATCCCACCTCCCTTGGGTTAGATATTGATAAGGTTAGGGAGTACCTCGACAAGTTGCTTCAGCAACAACAATGACAAAATGCTCAACCACCTATCGTAGTAAAACCTACACCCCAACCAATTTCTACCCAGCCAAATTTTCTTAGCTCAGGCCCCACCTGGGTACCCTAATCTTCGGTGGTGTCCATTCCTACCCCACCTTTCTCCCAACCCAGTCCAGTTCATCATTCAAACCAATCACCTTCTTTTCGGTATCATCCATACCAACAACCTGTCCATTCCACACCGCCTAATCCAGGAAATTTCATCCCATCTCATCATTTTTCAACTCCTCCATTGCATCCTCATAATCATCAAAAAAGTCAAAATTTTCATGAAGATAATCATCATGAAGATTATGCTCAACATGCCTGGCTCATCTAGTCAGAAACCTATGCTAAGGTCGTTGATCAATCAACCAATTCATCCTTCGGTACCTTCACCGCCATATTCGACTGATTTCACATTACCAAAGTTTGACAAATTTTGAGGAACTGAGGATCCTCATGAACATGTGAGCTCATTCATGCATGCCTGCTTTAGAATCCAAAATAATGACGCTCTTATGCTCATAAATTTTTCTCAGACATTAGGGGGAGATGCTGTACAATGGTACAATCATTTAGCTCACCATAGCATTTATGCTTACGAACAATTGATTAATCTGTTTTTAGAACGATTCTCCCTAAATGTACAAAGGAAAGTTTCATTGTTCGACTTATACAAGTTCAAGCAACATGACTATAAGACTGTTTATGACTTTGGAAACCGTTGGAGGGCTATCATTAATAAACTGCCATTCTCCCTACCAATGGAGGAGTTAACCAAAATGTTTACCCAGAGTTGTCTAAAACCTATCTCTTGGTTACTCCAATTACAACAATACAGGACTTTTGAAAAGGCTTTGGCCCAAGCAAGTATCATAGAAGACATTAAAGTCCAAGAGGGTGTTTTAAAACCCCGTAGAAAAGAATGGCAACAAAAGGGCCAACAACAAAATAATAATTATGGCCAAAACAAACAAACACAGGCTAGTACAGCCTCAAATGTTAACCAAGTTAATCAAGTGGTGGCGATTCAGCCCGTAATGGCTCAACAACAACAAGTAATGCAAATTCAACCGCAACCAATTGCTTATCATGCGGTACCCGCCCCTACTCAACCAGCTCCCAATATTGGGCCAACCATGGAAACTCGACCTTGGCAAAACAATCGTCCCAAGCGACAGTTCACACCTTTAGATGAACCATATGCGGTCATATTCAACAAGTTATATAGCACAAATCAGTTAACTTTACCTGAGTTTAAACCTTTAGACCCATCTAGAAGGGGAAAGTATTACAAGGAGTACCTATTTTGTCCTTATCATAGGCAAAATAGACATGATATCAATAATTGTATAGCTTTCAAACATGTGATCCAAGATCTTATTGAGATTGGAGCCATTAAATTGGATAGTCCCTTAGCCCAACAAAATCAAAATCTTGGTATATTTCAAACACCCCTTCCACATCGGGAGGAAGCTCCAACAACTTCGGGGGGAGTAACTCAGGTAACTCCTCCTAATCAAGTCAACCATGTACAACAATACCAAGTTTTTGTGGGTACTATTAACGTAGTAACCCGGGGTCAAAGGGCGAACCAACCAAATCGAGGCTGAACCACGACCACACTGTACAAACCCCGATCCACCTCGGGTAACAGGTGACCCAACGACGTGCTAGTACTTCTCAACAACTTCTAAATCATGCTACTCAACGCCAACGACCCATCATGTCATTGAGTAGCCGGTTAACTACCAGTTTAAAAATGGCTTCTGCCAAGTTATCGATCTATGACCTCATTCAACAATCTCCCCTGCATATAGAGGCATTAATGGAAATATTAAAGTCAATCGAGCTTCAAACTCAAGATACTAATGCCTTCAACAACTTTGTGGGAAGTATTCAAACATGCATGGAACCCTCCATCACTTTCTATGATTTTGAAATCAAACCTATGTCAACAGAAAGTATAGATCCTCCACTGCATATCATGGCCAAGATCGATCACAAGCCATTCAAGAGAGTCTTAATTGACACCGGTTCCTCAATCAATATCATTACAACATCGGCGTTGAGTCATCTAAAGTCGTCGCCATCCCTTATCACAAAGTCGACTTTTACTCTTAAAGCATTCAATGATGCTTTATCTTCCATGGTTGGCACGGTTATCTTGCCCATTGAGGTAGGGGCCCGAACTTTGCATACCTTGTTTCACATCTTAGAAGGGACCATGGCATACAATGTATTGCTTGGACGGCCTTGGCTTAGGGAGATGAGATGTGTCCCTTCTATACTACATCAATGTCTGAAGTATGTATATGAGGGACAGGTTCATTGTGTACTCGTTGACATTGAACCCTTCAAACATTGCAACTATGTCTCAAATCCTTATGAGATTGTGTTGCCATCCACTCATATTTTCTTGACCCCATCTACTTCTTCTATACCATATTCTTCTAAAGCTCCCATTCCTGAGGAGTTACCCATCATATCGCAACCATCTTCATCTTCCGCTATTCCATCCCATTCACCACTTTCTTCATATCCTAATCTTCCTTCTTCTTCATCAGTGACCACATGCACATGTGGCCATGACCAATCATCTCTTTCCATGTCATTACCCCATTCTTCTACACCTTCTTCAACATCACCTATTATTCCTCCATCTTCCCAACCATCACCAGCTGATGTTTCACAAGTTAGTGAAGCATCAACCCAACCAAATCCTTCCAATTCTTCTATCCCACATTCTTCTATTCCATCATCTAGTCTTTCTCCCTCCCAATTCAAGGTCCATCTCACTGATGCAGGTATTGGTGAGTATGCCATCCAAGATGTCCACATCACACCGTTCAATGTGCAAATAGTTAAATATTTTGGTCGTCCACATGACCAACATTTATCCATTGGATCGGTTTATAACATGGGTTCTATGCCAAATTCCATTAATTTTGTATATGGGGGAATAGAGTCATCTTCTAGTCCTACCACCATACTAGAACCTAAGCATCCAGTCCCTGCCAATATCGAAAGGATGGAGGGTTTTCCCTCTCGCTATTTCCACGGACATAATTGGCAGCAATTTGGCCTAGGTCGATACGAGCAAGGGGTAACTGAACGCATCGATATGCCATATCAGAGACCCACTGAGCGTTTTGGTCTGGGCTACCAACCACTTCCATCACTTTCTTCTTTTGAGCAAGCTTTTCAAAGCATTAATCTTAATTCATAAGAAGAAATCCTCCACCCCGACGAATCCGAAGATGAAGTCTATGAAGAATTTGACGTCATGTCAAATGGTGATGAATCTGAAGAAGATTCGACGCCCATTGTTCCCCTCATTAAACAAGACGAGTTTTATCTCCAATTGTTCCCTCTCCAAGAGTCCATCTTTCGCTTGCTTATTCCACAAGAATGAGGTGAACCACCCCCTCCGCCACATCCATAAGCCATAATCCAAACTTGTATTATATGTATATACTAAAATAGTGGTTTTCACTAATACCAAAAAAAAAAAAAAATCAGAAAATTCCAAAAAAAAAAAAAAAAAATCAAAATATATAAAAATACTTTATTGCTTTATGTATGTGTGTAATAGTGGTTTTCACCACTACAAAAAAAAAAAAAAAAAAAAAAACTCAAACTACAAAAAAAAATAACTGAAAAACTATGTTGTTTTGCATCTCAGGTCTTCCGAGATCTTCACCGATTTTCCCTTCCATTCCGCCCATCCTTTCTTCCATAAGTCGACAATGAATTTTGAAGACTTATTCACCCCGCTCCATAATCCATATGATTCCAATAAGACCATAATTGCTATTCTTAAGAAACTTGTTAAAGAAAATCATAAAGATTGGCATACACAAATCCCCTTGGCATTATGGGCTTACAGAACAAGCATCAGAACTCCCATTGGGGCAACGCCATTTTCTTTGGTCTATGGAGCTGAAGCAATCATGCCTCTTGAGCTCGAGATCCCTTCCTTGCAAATTTCTTTGCAGAAATTTATCGATGATGATCTTGCTAGACAAGCACGTCTTGATCAACTCACACTCATAGATGAAAAACGAATCAATGCTTTAGAGCATTTGTGAGTTTATCAAGACCGATTGAAACGTGCTTACAATGCCAAAGTTCATCTAAGAGAATTTCAAGTAGGGGATCTTGTCCTTAAAGAGAATCAACAAAACACCAATGCATTGCCGCATCTTCGAGATAAATTCGCGGCTAATTGGTTAGGTCCATATATGGTCATCGAAAGAGTGGGCAATGGAACTTATAGACTTGCCAGTTTAGAGGGAGAGGAAGAACCCGAACCACTTAATATTATACACTTGAGGGCATTCTACGCATAGTTTGAATTTTATATGTACATATATACATGGCTTGTACAACAAAAAAATAAATAAATAAAAAGAATTTGCATTTCATTGTTAGTTGCATACATCTCATTGAAAACCATAACATTTCATTTTCAGCCATAGTTGCATATCATGTTAGAGACCATTCTATCTTTTGGATATAAAATTTTGTCAAGCAAAAGTCATGTTGCCTTAATCAGGGGCACCTTCATAAAATCCATCAAACCGAATTGTCATTCGTACACCCATTTTCCATTTGCACATATTTACATTGCCAAAAAAATTTCAGTCACTCAGCCATTCCTAGTGTTTTAAGCAAACTTTGAAATGCATGTCAAAGTTCTCTAGGGCCATATCACAAATTACACTAAATAAAATCTTGAGTATTGGGAAATTATTTCAAAAGCGGTCTTGAACCTATCACATTTTCACATCTTAAAAACATCTTGTGTCAAATAGAGATAACACCATCCTTGGGTTGTGCCTTGAAGTGAAAAGGGTAATCCTCGTTTGTCCTATCATGCAAACATAGTCCATAAAACAGTGGTTCTTACCACTATCACAAGCAATCACAAAATATAAATATAAATAGAGTAGTAAGGATAGGGTAAAATTCTCATCATACTTCGGTTGAGAATCCGATTCCCCAAAGCTCTAAGGAAATGAACATTTTTCACACACCACTGATCCCAAATAAGTTGTAAGTATCGTACTACTTGTCCAGTCAGACGGATAGGTAGTCATCCCCAAGGCTTACAAAGGTAAAAAAAAACATGGACTATGGATTTAACCTTCACCGAGGCTATAGACGCTTGACTGGAAGTGGAGTATACTCATTGCGTGGCGACATGTCTCTCCTCAAAAAGAGACCTCTGAATGCTCATACGGACAAACTAGCTTCGGGGTCTTCTCCATAACAGGATTACTTAATTTATGCAAGATGAGGTTAATGAACACACTTGCACACACACAGGTTTTTGATTTCCTAGAGTCACTACCATGCTTCTGATTTGGTTAATGAACTCACATGCACACACATTTGGTCCTAGTTGAATTAGGCAGTATTAGTAAGTTTGTTTGATACCACTAGCATGTTTGAGTCTTTGTAAAATAGTCTTCCATATATTCTTCCATATCGTCCTCCATATCTTCTTCCATATTCATGTCATTCCATACGTCATCCATTCACAAGCCACCAAGTTCGGCGCCCCTGATTAAACAATTATGATAATAGTTGGCTAAATCTAACTATCTAAAAATATGAGTGCTTCTTAGTGCATATTTCATTTACTTAGTCTTGCATTCATCATCCATATATTTACATATCATTTACTTAGTCTTGCATTAATCATCCATAGATTTGTATGTTATATACTTAGTCTCGCATTAATCATCTATAAGTTTGCATTCCATTCCATCACATATGCATCAAAAACATTAAAACATATCAAAACATGCATCACAAAAACATAGGCATTCACACAAAAGAGAGTAAAACACCAAATAAATAAAATCCATGTATATATATATATGTATAAAGGACAAACTGTACGAGGAATGCCAAAAGGTTACAATATACAATAGAGCACCAAGGCTCATAAAGAGTGCATCTAAGCACTAAGCTAACCATCAAAAGAGGACCCTTGAGACCTAGTAGGAGCCCTATACCTAGTGGTGTGTCTAGACTCACTACGCCTAGAGACAGAAGAGGATGGAGGATCAGGCAACACAATGTGATGCCTAAACAATGTGTCCTCTAGAGCCTCAATGTAACGAGTCCTCGACCTAAACCTAGCTATGTCTATCTCGTGTCGTCGCTCCCGCTCCGCTAGCTCGCCTAGAGTCTCGTCACCCTGTCATCCTGGGGCACCCTGGTCGCTCTATCCAAGTCCGCCTGTAGCTGGGCCATCCTCTCCTCCTGAGCAGCTAATAGGGCATCACGCTCTACTGCCTACTGCTCCAGTCGAGCTATCCTCTCATCTCGGATAGCTAGCATAACATCATGCTCTGCTATCTATTGCTGTAGCTGTGCCACCTCGTCCTCGTGCCTGCCAGGGGGTACTTCCCTAGCATCTCCTGTGGCCTCTCCTAGGCCCTCTCCGTCATCCTCCCCGTCATCTTCGCTCTCCAAAGCCTACCGTGCCATCTTCCCCTTTCGCCTTCGACTATCAGATCGAAGGCGGGGACCCTCCCTGCACTTGGGAACCTCTGTGGTTCCCTCGCCCTCTCCAACCCCAGCCTCGGGATCTCCGGCTCCACCAGTCACCAATTGTGGCTCCCACCTCGGCTCTGTGGCCATCCATGCTGCATACTCAGCTGTCACCCCGATGTCATCCACGTCGGGGATCTCCATGTCCTCATCGTCCTCTGCCGCCTCCCTCCATGGCTTGACACACAACAAATCACCCTCTGATCTGTGCCTCCGGTAGCGCACTGGCTCACCGGGGACATCCTACATCAATCCGACCTGGTGGAGTACTCGAGACATCTATATGTACTCCGCCTCGCTATGGCCCCGCCCCACTACCCATCTGGCCTGTTGCACCCATCTCAGGTGCTCTCCATCCCCAATCCACCTCGCCTCCCGCCAGGGCCTCCAAATGACTTGGGCATCTGTCAAGTCTGCCCATAATCTCCTATACCATTGCCCCGATCTCACGGGGTGGCTAGGTTGTCTCTCCTCCGCCACTGGCCATCTCCTACCATAATCCTGGCTCATGTCCCAGTGAGCCCATGGCAACCCCTTCGGTCGAGCCACTCTGAAGTGCTCCCAGCCCCAGCATTGGAGAACCACACTGCAACCTAGACCCTTTCGGCCCCGTCTCTGAACCTCATACAACTCTTGGTACACCTACGCCAATAAAGCAGGCGCCCAGGCATACACTACCCTATTAGTGAGCATCTCGCTCACTACACCCATCAGGTTCCATGGGAACCTGCACCCGATGTTGTTCGGGGCCACAATGTTGGTCAACACGAACATCATCAGAGCCTCCATCGCTACCAACTCCTTGGCCGTATACATGGCCAAGTATGGGATCCCCCCGCTCTCCGTCCGGATCTCTCTCCAGTCATCCCCAAACATCTTGGCCATCTCCGTGGCCCTATCTCGTCCAACCTCCACCCGTGCCCCCTCCACGGGCACCTTGAGGATACGGTATACATCCTCAAGCGTCACCGTCATCTCTCCAGTCGGGAGCTGGAACGTCCCCCGATATGGATCCCACCTCTTGGCCAAAGCCAAGAGATACCCCTCATCCGCCCGAACTACCTCCAACCAGGCTACCTCCGCCAGCCCCACTGCCTCCAATATCTCCCAGTCTGCCTGGGACAATGACCTCCTCAACCCTGGAATGATAGGGGAGAACCGGTGTCGTGCCTCTAAAACCCTAAGCTGCAAAAAAACAAAACAAAAACAGATGGTTCATACACCAACCCCTTTTTTCACCGTTGGGGCAAAAACGGTTCATTTTCTTCCAAATTTCTTCCAATTGGCTTGTGAGAACCATTCTCGCTCGCCAATTGAGGGGGTAAGCTGATAAAATTTTAAATATTATTTTATTCTTTGGTCTTCAAAGTTGTGCTTTAGTCTTGAGAGAGAGTTGCGTCTGATCCAGCTTTTCAGGTGTCTTAAGTTTTTGTGCTACATTGTGTCTTCACACAAAGCAGCTCAAAAAGGGGCATCTGTAGACACCAAAATCCAGCCACTTGTAAGTCATCTATACCTTCTTGTTAGCCACATGTTAGTCATCCACCTTCCCACCATTATTTGGCCCAAATCCACACCTTCCCGCCATTATTTGGCCCAATTTCACCTTTTCCCGCCATTATTTGGCCCAATTTCACCTTTCCCGCCATTTTTCATTCCCAAATTTATTTAAATTAATATTTTTATATATATTTTTTAATATTTTAATATATATATAAAGATACTTTAAGTGATTTAATCTGAGCCGTCCATCCTTCATTTAATCTCATCCGTCCATCCATCTTAATCCGTTTCACAACCTAGATTTATTCTCTACCCTTGGATCCACTTTAATCTTAGCCACACGTTCAAAGTGTCGTTAAAACCCTAAAGTGTGCCCTAAGAGTAGATTATAAATTGAGTCACCTTGATGGCTCAAACCCTATCTTTTCCTATGTCTTTTGCTATCTCTTTTACTATCTCTCTTTTGTTATCTATCGCTATCTATCTCTTCTTCAGCTAAACCTACCCATCCATCGCCGTCCCTTTTTGCCGCATCCATCGCCGCATCCGTCGCCAACTTCACCGCCATCCCTTCTACAGCACTCTGCAGAATCCCCCATTCTTGTCGCAAGTGCCCACGGGCGTTTACCTGTAGTCTCAGACGCAGACCGAAATTTGCAACCCCAATCCAGAAGCACGCGGGCGTTCAACGAGTGCACCAGGGTGCCTTCTGCAGCCGATTTGACAGTCCCAACTCTTCCAGGTGCCGCCTGGTCTCGCCGCGTTAACAGGAAACAGGTATAAATTAGTTTAAAGCAAGTAACTTCTTTTCTTTTATTAATCTATTGTTGAACTCCTGCATTCTATTTTTCTAGGGTTTTAAATTGTTTCTGAGGGCTCACACAGTGGAGCCCTCTTATTAATTTCTAACTCCTTGATAGTGTTAATGTGTGCAGGATTTTAATGGCAGATCTGATGTGTTGATAGCAGCTGTTTAAGCTGGAGTGGTCCAAGCTACAGGATACAACAAAGCCCACTCACTCTATTGGGATTAAGGATACGTCTTCGAAAAATGCCACCACTTTGTGCCAGCTAGGGTTTTGGAGAACCCTAGCACGAATTGTAATTTTTGTATCACAAAAAGGGTTACAGGCCCTGTTGTACTCAAAAGGAGTTTCTAAACTCCATTGATAAATAAAAATCGTTTATTTTGAACAACTATGTTCTGTATTACTTTTTATCATGATTTCTTTATCTTTTGTTTGGCGTTGTATTTTTAATCTACAAATAGCTTTTTAACTCACCAATTTTTAGCTTTGAAACTCTTCCAACTTGCTTCTTGAAAATGTAGTTTGGTGGCTTCAACTCTCCTTCACAATGCTCCCTTGAGCATTGAAAAATAGCAGCTAGTAATTTTGCCCAAATTGTTGCTCGTAACTCTAAAATTTTTATATTCTAACATAGCTAATTTCTCCTCCAAAATACTATCCTCAAATCTCCAAATTTGGTAGGAAAATTCCTCCAAATTGTAGCTAAAAATTTCCTTCTAGAAACCTTCAACTTTCTACTGTAAAAACCAACAACCTCCTTTCTCCTAATCATCCTTCAATACTTCAATGGAAATATTCAAATCTCTAAGATTTGGTAGCTTCTTCTAACTCCTTTCTCCTTCAACCTCCTTGTCAAATTTTGACTTTGACCTTGGCCTATTTAGTGACCTCCTCAAGAATCTGAATGTCTTGGGTTTTTACTATTTTCCTCCAAAATTTGGCAAAGTCCTCGCCAAATCCTTCTTCTTTTGGGTTTTTTTTCTAATGGTGAAAATTATCCCAAAACCTCCTTTATCAGGAAATTCTCCTTGCTAGCTATATTCTCCAATGAGTTCTCTTAAAAACTCCTCCAATGGCCTTCTCCAAATATCCTTCAATGGCCTTCTCCAAAATCTACAATGAGGCTTTCCTAGCTTTCTCTTTCTTTCTCCTCTCAATCCTTCCTTAAGACCTCTTCTCTTGGGTCTCTAATTTTTGTAGCTTTTGAAATATTTAATAGGACCTTTGATATTCCTTATCAATATCTAATCTTCCAAGTCTGAAATTTCTTTAATGGAACCTTTTTTGGGTCTCTTCAACTTCTTCAATGTGAATTTTTTAATCTTCAATGGAGATCTCCAATCTCTAGTTTTCTCTAGGAATCTTTTCCTTGAGTCTCTTCTTCCTTAAATGTGATTTTCTTTCTTGGACCTCCTTCTTGATCTACAGTCTTCAATGTGGATTCTTTGGCCTCCTCCCTTCTTCTCAATATTCAACTATGGAGTCTTCAATCTACAAATCCTACAATGGGATCTTTTTCTTAGGCCTCCAAATCTTTAATCTTGTATTTGTTGCTTCAAGTACTGGATTGATTCCAAAGAGGATATTCTTCCTAGCTCTTGTAGGAATATTTCCAAATTTCTTTGAATATCCTTTTTTTGCAACAAAATATTAGAAACTATAATGGAAGAAAATCTAAATTTTGAGATAATGAATCTTCACTAGTTGATTTGTCAATCTAGTGGAATTAATGTTGAGTCCTAGTCTTCACAAGTTTTTTTGCAACTCTATGGAAAGACTCTAGCCAAATATAATTTCAAAAAATTTGAAAATGATATTTCCTATCTCCTCTCAATCTCTCTTGTGGATCTTCCTATTTCCTATCAATCTATTGTGTGCTTTGATATTGTTGTTAGATTTTGATGATATATTAAAGGAAATGCAACCACAAGATGTAAAATGATCAAGCAATGATAATTATATAATAATGATATTATAATATGCAAAAAAATTATAAGAGAAATTTTTGCAATAACTCAAAAATGTGCCATTAATGAAAACTCACAAAAATAGTACAATGTAATATAATGGAGGACATCAATACTCCATAAATACATGAAAGATCTATATTGTACTCACAATAACTACTAATGCAACTAATCACTACTGTATCTTTTATCCCCTCTATCTCTTCTACCTCAAAGATATATATAGGGAGATAAGTCCCTTGGACCTTCATCTACTAAACCTATGACTCATGTACATATGGACTACATGCACATTTACATCATTGCACAATCTAACACTTGTGCATTTTGTACGATCCTGAAAAGCATACACCTAGCTATGAAACAACTGAAATTCACATAAAAGCATGTAAAGAGATTAACAATAATGAAACAAATAAATAAGGATCCCTTTATTAAATCTTGTCAAATCATGGTTACAATTTCATCCCTCTTAGGGATACTCAATGTGATACAACTGCTACAATTTGAAAAGGAAATCCCCCACGCAAGGGTAGGTGTAATTCACAGACTCTTCAAGATAACACGAATTGCTCTAATGTTTCAATGACCTTCTTCTCCATGATTAGAGGTATTTTTTGCGTTGAATGGTATGAACCTATTAATCCTGCATTCAAGAAACAAAAAGAAGCATTAGTAATAAATGATGTCTCTCTTGATGAGGCCTTTTGAGGAAATTACATAAAAAGACATGATAGTAAGCAAACAATCAAGAAAGTGCAAGAAACCTATTAAACCTATGCTAAATACATAAATATACCTTGAAACATATAAATGAAAAGCAGATGCATCTATCTAATGGTCTAATTACGAATTGAAATACATGGAAGCATGAAAAATATTTTGTAATGTCCTAATTAAAATATTGAAAGCAAGATGATTAAAACCTAATTGTATCGGTCGAAAATATGTAATAATGAAAATAAAACTAAATTATGCCTAATATAATGACATTAAATAGATCTTATGGCTAAGGAGTAAGGTAATATGGGATTATACCCTGACTGTGGCTTTGTCATGCGGTTGAAACTGTTAGCCACAACTAATAGCCACGATGAAGCCTGAAGTGAGTTTGTCCTCCAATTCGAGGTTTAAATATTTGAATCCTCTTGCCAAATTGATGGTCAAGGATTTCCTCATTGTCTTCATACTAGTTTGGTGGTTGAATCGCTCTGATCTTGCATGAGATGGGTCTAATTGATATTTTTGGCTCTCCTAAACTCCTAGGACCTCCATAGCTAGAATTTCCATTTTAATCTCTCAATTAGGGGTAAGAAAGCAATATCACAATGCAATTAGGTGAGTATTGAATTTGATAGGGCTTCGTTGCTCAAATTCACCTATGCATCTCTCTTTTCTCCCATTTTGGATGGGGTTCTTATAGCCTCATGAAGGGCTATGTCCTAGCTTCTTGAGGAAGCCAAGATCAAGATTGGACAGCTTGAGCAGTTGAAGGGAATTTTCCACCCCCAAACCACTCTAATCTACAACCAATTGGTTGTTGCAACCAAATTTGGTTCAGCCAAGGTCCAATTGACTTTGACTGCTAACCGTGGCTCTGAGGCATGATCAACTCTATTAACTATGGGTCTCAGCCGTGGCTAACACTGATTAGGACAAAGTATCTAAATGAGTGGTTAGGACCATTTTTATACCTTGGTATTTGTCTAAGGTCTTCCATATGGTCTTCTAACATATCCCATATGAGTAGTCTCCTCGACATGATGCGTTTTAGGTGTCTAAAAATACCCCTTTTGATATGTGTTGTGATATTGAACAACGCTGAGAAAAAATAGACCTCCTAAAATGATGTCATAGGTTGTATGATGATCATTAGTCTAATCAACATTATATGCCCAAGTCCTGCAAAGAGGATGCACATCCTAAAATCATTGCTTCCAACTGGATGGAAGGCTTTTTTTAAAAAATCTTTGGCAAACTCCAGCGGTGATCGGGTAGCTCAGGGCTACTATAGGCTTTCACACCATATAGTTCTGAAATGAGGAGAGCTACTAACTTAACTGTTATATTTACTTTTTGCTCCAGTAGAGGGTAAGCTTATGATAGTCATTGGCAATGATTCGTAAGATGAACGCAATTTTGACAAGATCAAGGGATCTATGATTAAGGGATCTTCTGTTGACTTTGATTATGATTATAATATTATGACTATCCCCTTAAGTGATGATTCAATAAGGGTAATGACAATTGAATGAAGCAACAAGTCGCTTGACCACTATGAATTATTTTGAATAATTTTAGGGTTTAGCATTTGAATACTTGGCAAGGCCTAATCAGCTATGATTATAACTGTTAAAATTAATTGTACATCTCTATCCCATAGAGCAGTCCATCCTTGAAGGCCTTATTTGAGAATCAAGATGATAGCAATTGTAATTACGCCTATGTTGAATCATATAATTTGATGATTTGTTAAAAATATCATAGGAGAATTGTGATGAATACCTCATTCCCTTGGAGCAGTCTGGACGTCTGGGCCTTCTTTGGGATTGAAATAAAACATGACAATTCAACAATGACTAATTTACCCCAAATGTTCGTATGGTAATTTACTCATCTTGCAGGATTGCATGGAGTGCAATTCATTGCAACCGCCAAGTGTATAGGGTAAATAACTAATTACAAGGCACATTTGGCTTTTAAATTATCTAATTTTCTTGTTATTTTTTTTTATTTTTGAAATTCTGATCAGGTTGGTATTTTTAATTTACCATTTTGGAACTCCACATGGTGGGATTCGAGATCATTTATTGCATTTTTCTAATCATACTTGTTATAAACAGCTAGACATGTCAAATTGCTTAGTCGTGGATCAAACTTGTGGGCAGAAAACCCTAATTTAGGGACCGTGACTGTGAGGCGCGGTCAAGGCCAAAATAGGAAATATTTAAGCATTTTATGCAATTTAAAAATTTCATTATTTCATTTTGCCTTTGAGAATATGAGATCTTTGATAGGGGATAAGACAAAACTAATATGGAATGCTACCGCATTTCGACCTTCTCACTTACCCAAACCGATGGCAGACCAACTTGAAGGAGTTGTTGCTTCTAAGGTAGAAGCACGCAACTCAATTATTACTTGCTTTTACCAGTTTTTAAAGTTAACCTCATTAAGTAATGGGTTAAATTAACCTCGCTAAACTATCGGTAATGAACCTCGCCCTAGTTAGGATTAGCTTAGGTTAGCTTAGAGGGGAGGGATTTTAATTTTTTTGGTGTCTCAGGATGGGAAATTACCCTAAATATGTCATTTCTCCTAGCCACAGCTGGTAAGCGCGATCCCCAATTGTCAAATTGGGGGCTGCAACTGTCAGCCATGGTGGGATTCAAATTCCAACAGTCAAAAATTTGACTGCCATCCTGCGACTCGTGGTTCAACAACTTTAGAATTTTTTTTTAATTTTTCAATTTTTTTTATTTTTACCAAAATTAATTGATCTTTTTATTTTTGAAGTGTGATTTTTCATTTTTTTTATGTTTTTCACATTTTTTATTTTTTTTTGTCATTTGTAGATTGTTTTTTATTTTTTTTGTTTGTTTTTAATTGATTTTGTCTTATTATTCTCTATCCCATAATTTGACTATGAGGGTCCGAGGTGTAGACCAATTGGTTCATCCAAACCCCATAAGGGGGTGAAGGTCCACGGTTCAAATCTTGGGCCTCGTCATACTGAACGCTTGTCCCTTTCCTGGTGCTTTCAGCGACGTAAAAGGTTTAAAATGATTGTGGCATGGTGGTTATAGGGGCGTATTGCGCAAAGATCTGTGTGGCGGCTTTTGGGACGGACAACGCAAAATACTATGGTGGCCATAAAAGCTGGACAGCCTGCCCGGATTCGTGGCAACTACCGATTCCACCATGTAAATTCAAAAAATAAATAAATAAATAAAATAATAATTTTACTATGAAGGCAAGGGAATTTGAGATCCTTCGCAACCTACGTGGTGCCATAACACCAGAGGATCTGAGATGGTTCAGGGCTATGGGAATCGGCTATATATTGCACCTCCCCACCATCAGGGGTAGCCAGGCCTATATGACTGCATTGGCCCGATGCTGGGATGCATGGACCAATACCTTTCACCTGTTGACAAGTGAGATGATTATGACCTTGGAGTATGTTTACCACATTTTTTGTATCCCTCTGGATGGTGAGGCCATCACATCTTCATCGACTGAGGCAAAGAAGACTATTTTTTATCAGATATTTGGTCGCCATAGTGATGTAGCACAGTGGCATTCAAACCATGAAGGGGTCCACATTGAGTACTAGTACACCCAGCAGGTCTTTATTCATCGAGCAGTGGTATTCATACACCTGATTATGCAGATCATCCTATCAAATTTTTTTAGAGAGAGGTTCCTCTAGAACCTACTAGCTAGGATTTAGGATGTCCTCATAAGCCCATATGATCATCCTTTGATACTATCCTAGGGGAGTTCCCTACTAGCATAGCTCTATAATGAGTTGTATCAGATCACATAGAGAAGTAGAGTGGGCATCGGTTGTAACCTACTACTACAGATCTAGGGATAGTAACATATTAGGATCAATCATCCCACTGGACTACCCCATCATATTGGCACCATTGAGGTGGCACAACAATGTTATACAACATGCTAGCCCCATGAGTAGGACGACTTTAGGAGCAAGTCTTGTGCAGGAGACCTAGACTACTACATTGGGCAGTTCTCAAGACTGCAGGCAGGGCAGGTTGACTGTCACCTATACTTAGATTGCCCTCCATGGTAGGAGGTTGATGATTGGCTACATCAATCATGTAGAGATAGATGGCTCATTTTACGTAAGTCCAAGGTGCAAGAGTTCTTCTACTTCTATCGTGTCCTCCATTAGTTTGGTATTAGGTAGGACGTTCTAGAGCCACCGACTATCTACCATCACCTCTACCTAGAGATGGAATTGACCTAGCTCAATATTACTCCACTGGGTGATGAGAGAGATGATTTCTAGGAGTCTGGGTTGGTATATTTAGGGACTACTCCTGATCATGAAACTTGGTACACACTCAGTATGTGGCAAGGTTTTGATGGCCCCTTGGGTAGGACTCTAGATGATGCAATAGATGTTTTTAAGGGTGCATAGGTAGATCTATAGGGGTGTTGAGTCTATTAGAGTACTAAGGGTGGATGGGGCAAGGTAGCTACATAGGATGCTCCTTTGACTGAGGAGGAGGGTGAGATAGCACCAAACAGTGATATTGGGTAGCTTAGAGCCTAGATTGCCAGCCTACAGACACAGGTAGGCTCTCTACATATGCAACTTCTACATGAGGATACCACCATTACCACTTTGTAGGAAAAGTTTGAGGATATCTAATCTCAGCTTACAATAGGGTAAGCTCAATGGCACAGCTACGAGGAGGATAAGACCGCTCTAGAGGCTAAGATCACTACAGCTAACATAGAGATATAGAAGCTTACAGGGTAGCACACTCTTTTTCAGTCTCAGGTAGATGCTTTGATGACATATATTGTTGTACTCAGGGTTGGAAGTGGAGGTTCCTCATCATCATAGGCTATTTTAGCACCTCTAGTAGCTCCGACAGTGCAGGGATCGATGGGTCAGGACCCAATGGCAAAGAATAGGATACTACAGGCTCTTGTTCAGTAGCACATCCAATACAATGTATTAGATGTTGCTTACATCTCTACCTTGAGAGGAGAGATTGTGCTACTCAGGGGTGTGGTTCTTGAGAGGTCCATGGTTGCAGGGTCTCAGAGGACTCAAAGCAGGGAGATAAGGCAGTCCTCATCTAGCTCTAGTCATAGATCACATAGATCAGAGAGGAGCTCAGGTACCAGCTTGAGGAGGACTCACAAGGAGGGTGGATGTGACAACGGAGCCTCTCAGACTAGAGGTGCAAGCCCTACTTAGTATTGATATACTTATATATGCTTTGTACCATTTTTGAGTGTAAGGTCAAGGACCTACACATATGTAGCCTACGAGTATTTTTTGACCATGCCAATGTATTGTATATCATTATTTTTGGTACATATATATATATATATATGATCTGGCATTTAAGACTCATTATATGTGTATATTTTATATATTTTATTGTTTATATTTTATGAGATGCATATGGATGCAATTCTTATATGTTATGTTGATTTTATGCTATATTATGTGATGTATGGATGACATGCACTAGCTAGATGATGGATGTATGATTTATATGTTATGATATACATGTGTAGATGGACTACTTATGATGAATGTATATGAATGCAATATTTGATGTTAAATGCATGTATACTTTACTTTACTTATATGCATTTAATTCATGATGTGATGACATAACTTATGCCATGTATGTATTGCATAATTTTTATGATGATACTTTAATGTAAATTAACATGTATGCTTTAATCACTTAAAACATAATGTATGAATTTGGTATGAATTTTAACAATCTAATGGATGACACCACAAAATGTATAACAATCATGAATTGTAATTGCTATATCCTTGTATAAATTTTGATAAATTGTACACCCCTATGTGAGATGCAATGACATATTGTTTCTATTCATAAGTTTTTATAAATTAGAATAATATGGATAACATAATTAGTGGTTGTTTAGATCTCATTTCTGACATCCATATGGTATCTAACATATATTACAACTCATTCTAATAAACAAACTCTCATAAAAGAAATTTATTTTTTGATAATTGCATGAAAATTGGTTGTTGCTATTTGGGAATTTTTAGGTTTTCCATGAGACTCAAACACCCTAGTTGACTCATCAAAATTTGTATACTAACTAAGTATGCTTCTAAAAACAAAGCTTTCACTCCAAACGACCAAGCTATTCATTACCCTGTGTGTGCAAATGAATATATTAGATATGGCATAAGCATACCCCAATGCCAGGCAGGATTCATTCAGCCCATTGTTGTATTGGGGATCCTCAAATATCTATCCAATCCTAGGTTTGAACTTAGTCAGACTAGACCACTAATCAATTCAGGCCATCTAAATCTAGCTCATTTGTAGATTGCATAGACCTACCCCAATGCCAGGCGGGATTCATTCAGCCCATTGTTGTATTGGGGATCCTCAAATATCTATCTGATCCTAGGTTTAAACTTAGTCATACTAGACCACTAATCAATCCAGGCCATCTAAAGCTAGATCATTTGTAGATTGCATAGACCTACCCCTATGCCAAGTGGGATTCATTCACCCCATTTTTGTATTGGGGATCACCCTATGGGTTTCAAGTAATTATCATTCCAGGGATTTGAGATCCCCCCTTATTTTATTCATTTTATTGGGATACTTGCTCATGTATAGTGATAAAAATCACTGTTTATTTTCTTTATTAGTGACAATAATCACTGTTTATTTTGTATATTTTTTTCTCTTTTTTTTTCTTTTGAGCAAGGGATTTGAATTTTTCTTTTGAACTTGAATTTGGGATGGATTTGATTTGAATTTGATTTTATTTTGAATTTTGGTATTTTGCTCCTTCATTTTTAATCAAGGTATTTATTCGGGTAGGGGGGAATGCTCGTCCTTTTGCCAATGACCACTACCCTAGACCATTTCTTCTCGCAAAATAAGTAAGTAACAAAACCTTTCACTCAAGGTGATCTAGACCACTTCATAATGTTTATCATTACTCGCCCTAAGTAGGATTGTTAAATATGTTTGATTAGTGATAGGATCATGATATGCTAAGTACTATCAAAACTAGACCTCATCTACATAATCAAAGCAAGCTTTCTACCAAACTCTTGAGAAGACCACTAGGTATGGTTGAATGACTAGAAAACCCTATTATATTCTTCGTAGCAACAAAATGGGTTGTGTTGAAAAACACAATTACTCACAAGGGTGATGCATGATGAAAATGCAAAGATGCATGATTGAAACACAAACGTGGTGTCGTTTGTAAGATTGCAAACACAACCTATACTAATGCAATGTGCAATGGATGCAAATTCCTAATGAAATGCAATTAAATTAATGGATGCAAAGTGAAATTCCATATGCATATGAAATACAATGTTCTTTTCGAAATGAAATGCAAATTTTTGAATTTTTATGTTTTGTAATATTTTTTGGATTTTAATGCTTTTTATTTTTTTTTTGGATTTTAAATTTTGACCAAGGGATTTTAAAAACCATTGGAGCCTTTTATGCTTTGACCAAAGGGCTTATATATGCCTTTGGATCCTTTTATGCTTTGACCAAAGGGCTTACAGATGCCTTTGGAGCCTTTTTGAGATTGACCAAAGGGCTTACAGATGCCTTTGGGGCCTTTTTATGGTTTTAGGTATAGAATGCTTTAATATGAAGGATGTTGAGAGGTTAAGACTCTTCAATACCTTCTAGTTATGTTAAGAGATATGTCCTAGGTCCAATATTCTTAGAGATCATATAAGGACCCAACCAATTAGCCATGAATTTGTCTTGCAGTTCTAGCAACAAATTTGAGTTTTTTTGGTTCTCTTTCAGCACAAGATCACCAACCTCAAAGTCTCTTAGATGGAATTTGTTATTGTAAGCTTGTTTTAAGTGCTCTTGATAAACATGGAGGTGCTCAAGGTCATTCATGTGATGTTCATAAAGTAGCATCAATTGATCTAGGTGATCTTATCATATGGTGTCATCATCGATGAACTCTTTCAATGCAACACATAGCATTGGAATTTCCAAATCTAGGGGCATAATGGCCTTAGTGCCATATACTAGTGAAAACGGAGTTGCCCTAGTGGGTGTCCGAATGCTATTCCTATAAGCCCATAATGCAAGGGGTAGTTGGGTGTGCCAATATTTGTGGTGTTCTTGTACCATATTTTTCAAGATGGATACCACTATCTTATTTGAAGCTTTAGCTTATCTATTTGCTTGCAGATAATATGGAGTTGCAAAATTGTGTTTGATCCTATACTTGGACATCAAATCCCTCACAATTTTGTTCTTAAATGACATTCCATTATCCGAAACTATTTTGGATGGTATCCCAAAATGACTTATGATATTGGTGAGTATAAACTCTGCAATACGCACTCTAGTTGTTCTTGTTAAGGGAATGGATTCCACCCATTTATTAAATTACTCAGTAGCCATAATAATGAATGTATGTTGGCCTGATGATGGAGGAGAGATATTACCGATGAGATCAAATCCCTACTGATCAAATGACCAAGCCGCTTGAATGAGTTGTAAGGCCTGTGATGGCAAGTGCACAACATTAGCATGATGTTGGCATTTAATGCATTTCCTGACATACACATTGCAATCCTTCTCCATAGTGTGCCAATAGTAGCCCATATGAAGGATGCACTTGATGATAGCCATGTCGTTTAAATGGCCATCACACGTACCATTGTGAGCTTGCAAAATTACCCAAGATGACTCTTGGGGCTCAAGACAATTAAGGAGAACTCCATCGTAGCTTCTACATTATAAAATGTCTGCTAACAAGACATATTTTATCACTTTCTATTTAAATATGCATTTTACGACATGCAACAGTCCCTAAGGGATTACACCAAGTCTAAGGAAGTCATGTATATGTGACTTTAGTTATGATAAGCTTAGACCTCGACTAATAAGATAACATGTTCCCCCTGGGGTTCTACATTTGCAAATGCATACTGGGAAACAATCTTGTAGTGAATGGTAGTGCCACTCCTCATTAGATCCTGCAAGATCAAAGACCCCCAAGACACTCTCTTGAGAAATTATTTGGATTTGTAGAACCATTCGTGGTTTTGTTCTACATGAATCATGTTTATTGATTCTTTGTTATCCAATGCTTCGTGCTGCACAGTAGACTATGATAACTTTTTTACGTGGATGGTAATGAAATCGATAGATATATTCTGAGGGATTAAAAATTCTAAAGATGCCATTGTGTCTGCAAATCTATTAGACAAACGAGGGATTACCTCAATGTCATACCACTCTAGTTGAGCTTGATAAATATCAACAAGATCCTTTTAAGCTTTCAATACCAGACGTCGACATTGAAATAGTCCTTTAACTTGGTTGACAATAAGAAGGCAATCACCAAAGATATTTAGGATTTTGATCTTCATGGCAACAATTATTTGGAGACCCAAAATTAGGGCTTCATATTTAGCATTATTATCAGTGCAAGGAAAGTCCAACTTGAATGATAAGGGCATTGGAGCACCTTATGATGTGAACAACACTATTCCTGCACCACCCCCTTGCTCACACTTTGAACCATCAAAGAACAAGGTCATATCAGCTTTGTTATTCAGTTCCTCAAGTTCGATTGCTTCTGATAATGCAAATACTGCATCATCAGGAATTTCTATGGTGAGGGTCATACTATTCTTGAGAGGCACCTCAGCCAGTTGATCAGCTATGACTTGTCCCTTAATGGACTTTTGGCTAATGAATTCAAAATCAAATTCTATCAGTAGTATGATCCACTTTTTAGTACATGTATTATGATATGTCTTGCTCATCATATACTATAAAGGATTTTGTTTTGATATGACATGCGTCGTATGACTTAACATATAGTGCTACAATTTCTTTGTAGTGAACACTACTATTAAACATAACTTTTCCACATAGGCATATCCTAGATCGTAACTCACCAAGGTTTGGCTAATGTAATTTATGGCTTGTTCTTTGTCTTGCATATTATTTTGGGCTAACATGGTCCCTAGTGCAAAGTTAGTTGTCGATATATATAGCAAAAATGGTACATCTAGTCTTGATGGAGCTAGAACTGGTGGCATCATCAGTTATTTCTTAATCTCAGTAAAGGCTGCTTGACAGTCCTCGTCCCAATTGAATGGGACCCCCTTGTGTAGTAGTCGATTCATGGGTTGATATTTATTTGATAATTGTGTGATAAATCACTTTATGGATGCTACTTTGCCCTATAGGCTTCTTAATTCCTTGATGTTTGTGGGAGGATGCATTTTTAAAATAGTCTTGATCTTTTCTGGGTCTATTTTGATGCCTCGTTTTGAAACGATGAATCCTAAAAGCTTTCCTGAAGTTACACCAAATAGGCACTTCTTAGGATTCAACCTAACATTATGCTCTATCAAGTGATCGAAGACTATTCTTAGGACCTCTGCATGCTTTGAATACAGCAATAACTTTGTTAATAAGTCATCGATATAATCTTCTAATATCTTATGCATGTAGTCATAAAATATATATGTCATAGTCTATTGATATGTAGCACCAACATTATTCAGGCCAAATGGTATAACCTTGTAACAAAATGTCCCCCATGACATTATGAATGCAGTTTTAAGTTGATCTTCAGGCTTAATCTGAATTTGGTTGTAACCAGAAAAAATTGTCCATTGAGGAGAGAATCTCATGACCTACAGTTGCATCTACAAGAGTATCTATGTTTGGCAACAGAAATAAATCCTTTGGTGTTGCCATATTTAGGTCTCTGAAATCCGTATATATACGGATCCTTCCATAAAGTTTTCCTACATGCACCATATTTGATACCCATTCTAGATAGTCGATGGAAATGACAAGTTCTACATCTAGTAGCTTTTGCAATTCATATTTAACCATTAAGTCTACTATTGGATGCATATTCCTGAGTTTTTTCTTGACTGACTTCTCTGATAGATCTAGATAAAGGTCATCAGTAACCAATTTTGGATCTAGACCTGGCATATCCTTATAATTCCAAGCAAAGAGATCAAGTCTCTCTTTCAGTAGAGGTATGAGGTTGGCACACTTATCAAGAGTCAAACTCTCTCTAAATTTAACCTTCTTAAGATTGGTGGGATCATTACTGATATCCACTTCAAAGGTTTCCTCTACGAACATATGAGATCCCTCCTCAAGCTGATGAGGTGTAGGGATCAAATGGATGTCATTTCCTGGGTTTATGGGTTCCTCACTAGAAGCATCCTCAACATGATAAACATCATGTGCATATCCTAGCACAAAATTAAAAGGTTGCAACATTTCCTCATTAGGGAAGAAATATTTAGGCTCCAAGTGTGAATCAGCGTAGTCCCAATCAATGTCATATACATTAAGACACAATGGATTGGAAGGATCGACTGGATTGTGGAGTGGAGTGGTCAAATCAATGGAGATCATATTTATAGAATGGATCATGTCTCTAGGACCACGTGCACATGACTCAACATTAGTAAAACTTTCATCCCCAAGATGTGGTTCTGGGGGTATGGAGATCTTTGGATCCGATCCATGAACAAACTGTCGAATGGGATCATTTGGCTCAAGGAGATCCATGTACATCGGTGGATCAGAAAACACCATATAATAAATCATATTAAGATTCGATGGTGTTCCCCTAAGGCAAGGGTGGAGATTGATCTCTTTGCACATCTCCTTGGAAGTATATGGTGCATTACAATGATGCAAGTAGGGAGGTCCTAAATAGGCTCTCTTTGTTTCATTTTCATTATCAGTGTCTTAATAAGGATCCTCACCGCTACCTAATGGAATTGGGTGATGCTTCAAATGATGCCCCATGTAGGCTATTTCTTGATAGCCATCATTGTCATCAAGGGGTACTTTGCTCATACTTATTGATTCTAGAGGTAATAGATGATGTAGGTTGAGAGGGCCTAGATAGGCCAACTCAGCTTCATTCTTCTAATCACTATCATATATAAATCTCTCACCCCTACCCACTAGAATTGGGAGATTAACAAGATGAGGCCTGAGGTAGGCCCACTCTGTCTCATCCTCATAGTCACTCTCAACTATGAAGCGCTCTTTGATCTAGCCCATTTGTTCCATGGGTAACATATGATGTAAGAGTAAAGGGCGTAAGTAGGCCAACTCGATTTTATTCTCATATTGCTCATTGTTTGAGGATAACTCAGTGTCATATGTTCCAGAATTGTAGTCTGGCCCATCACTTTCGATGATGGATACTACATGCACATCCTTGAAATCAACTTCTGATTCAATGTCTCTTGTTATATCTAGACTCTGGATATGCATACCAATATCATTGATAGCTTCATAGTTTTGATTGTCTAAGTTGGCTCTTGGAATATGCTCTAGGATTGTCCCCACCAAGATTTTTTTATGGTATCTCTCAGGTGGTTCTCTAGTGACATAAGACACTAGCCGGTTATCCCTTCGAAAGGTGGATGTATTAGGGTGATAATGATTGAAGTCAACTTCAACCCCTAGACTGAGGTACAGGTAGTATAAATATGTTGTGATGAGTTCATCATGTCTTTGAATATAGTATCCTAACCCAAACCTGTCGGTAAACAACTGATATTGTGGTTCATATGGCCTCCTACGCCCTTGCTCAAATAATTTGAGACCATAACCATGCTAATGGTAATGCTCAAAGTATCACATGGAATATTATGGGTTAGAGAGATAATGAACATTCATAGTGAATTGTTCATTATCATCCTCATCCATGGGAGTGCAATATACTATCTGGTCAAGCCCTCCATAGATAAATTTGGTTTGGTTAGGTGGCACCCCTAGTGGTACCACTATCCCTATGGGAAGGTGATGGGTTCGTGTTTGGCCCATATCCTGTGTAGTATTTATGATCGGTGTGAACATCACATTCTGCATGATGTATTCCCCTAATTATAGATTAACTAAATGGATGGTCACCTGTGGTGCATATGACCCTGTTGAAGATGTAGGCGAAGCAGGTTGAGGTGCCTCTTCAACTTCTCCTTGAATTTACTCTACTTCCACAAGAGTAGGGACCTCAATGACAACTAGCTTGGGTGTTTTCTTTATATATTTTTTGCCCCTCTTTGATTTTAGCTTTCTATCATCCTGATGCATTATGGATGCAGACGGCCTAGTAGAAGCAGTTGTCGTGTGCTTCTATTGTTGAGATGTGGATGTTGTAGATTTGGAACACACTTCTTTAATTTTACCTCTTGGATCTTTGATCAATGATGTTGGTCGTATGTCTAGGTGCATTGAGGGAAGCATGAATTCCCCCAACAAATCTACTAGATTTACATATTAAAAGGGTTATTCACATGAAGGCACCATGTGAACCTGTCTGTCATGAATGTATTTGATACATTGATGGAGAATAGAAGGGATGCAACACATTTCTCTTATTCAAGGCCTCCCTAAAAGTATATTGTATTGCATAGTACCTTCAATTATGTGATACATAATTGTATGGTCTTCAGTACCACCTAAATAGGTAAAACTGTAGTGCTGACAGTTTAGCATAGAGCATCATGGAAAGCTCTCAATGTGAAGGCAAAAGGTATGATATGCATTTTTGGAAACTTCAGGTAAGTTAATTCCTTGGTCATGATGATATTGATTGATGATCTTGTATCAATTAAAACCCATTTAAAAGGTATGTTATTCACACATGCAATGATATGGAGTGGTGGGTCCATTGTGATAGTGGAAACCATCTTGATTTCATGATCATAAAATTGTATGACCGACTCCTGACATTGTTGAACGTGTCCTATGAAGTGTGTGGACACTTTGGGATCCTAGGATTGCATTTTTATGGACCTTAAGATGTCCATAAGCATATCCCTATGCTTGGGATACTACTGAATTAGCTCATAAATTGACAGCTTTGTTGGAATCATCTGTAGGTTTTGAACTAACCTACTCCTGATTGTCATCACCGGTCTATTTGGTGGGCTTGGTCCATTTTGGGCTAGCCTTGAAGGAGGTGCGGCTTGGACTCTAATAGGAGTTCGAGTTTTATTTGGTATTTCATACCTCGTATGTCTTGTGACAATGTTTACCATTCCAATGAACCCATGGGTTGGTGGTTCGATGCATACTTGATTGACTTAGCCAATATTATTACTTGGTGCCTCATGGTTGGGTAGAGAATTTTTGTAAATCCCCATATTCTAATTGTTAGGCACTTGTGGATTGTTGACAAGAAGCGTACTTCTTTCAATCATATTTTGCACTAGATGTTTGAAATACCAACATACCTCAATGTCATGGCCTTTTTCTTGATGAAATATGCAATATTGATCATCCTTGTATCCCTTAGGCTTGGGTTGATTAGGGTCCATTACTTTGCCCTCGGGTAATTTTATGACCTTTGCCTTGCATAGCTAATGGAAAATCAAAGCCAACGACTCTGATAATTGAGTGAATATGTGAGGAGGACATAATTATTTATCCTTACCCCTTTTATTGTTGTTGCACTGCTCATATTATGTAGGAGGAGGTTGGGCTTGATAGTTTCGTTGTTTTTGTCCCTTATCCCCTTTTTGAAGGTTCAACACCACCTGATTAACGTGAGCTACCTTGGCTTGTTATTTCTTAGTGATTTTATTATTCCACTCCTTATTTCTAAGCTTCAAGATACCCTCCTATAACTTGATATCCTCAATCACCTTGGCTTGTACCAAACCGTCTTTGAATGTCTGATATTGCTGCAACTGCAACAATAACAAAATGCACTTGGCGTAACTCTTCGTGAACATTCAAGTTAATTCAGAGGACGATATTAAGAATGTTAGCTTTGCCATCATCTTCCTCCATCATTTTTTGTAATCCATAATTGGCTCATCATAATATTGAATTAAAGTATCCAGGTCAGATAAGTTTATCTTTTTCTTGATGTCAAAGGAGAAGCATTCAATAAATGCATCAGCTAGTTGCTTGAAACTAGTGATTTTGTGTCTCTTTAGTTGGTTAAACCACTCTTTATTTGGGCTTGAGAGGGTTGTAATGAAGGTGTGCAGGAGCAAAGCATCATTGCTCTCGATCTAAAAGCACATGTCTATAAAACTTGTCATATGCCCTTGAGCGTCCTCCTCTCCTTGAAACTTTTTCAGCCTAGGCATCTCAAAATGCTCAGGATAGGCCATAATAGGCACTGATGGGCATAAAGTTTCATTATGAATCTTGTTCAAGGTAGGATTTTGATAAGCCATTCCTTGCTTCTCAATAGCTTTGACCTTTTCTACCAAGGCCTTATAGGCTTGCAAAGATAGGATCTCCTCTTCTATAGATTTCCTTGGAGGCACCTTCGGAGGTAGATTCTTCTTCTATCGAGGTGGAGGACTAGGCTTGTCATCCTCCTCGAATTGGGATATTTTAGGATATTCTTGATCTAGTTCCTCTCCCACTTCTTCCTCATACTACCTATGCCAATGATTTTCAAATGTTTGATGTTGATCTCTGTGTTGGGCCATACTACGAGTATGAGTGTCTATATACTCAGGGTACAACTCAGGATATGAAGCCACTCATCTATCAACATGCTCCCTGGTCTCACTGTGAGGAGGTAAACTAGCACTGGCCAATCGGTCCTCTCTCTCAACATGCTCCTTCTAATCAAGGATGCATTGCTCATGCATACATTGTTCATATAAGCGTTGTCTTATAAACCTTTGCCTTTGAGTGTTCTCATTTTCAAGGTATTCTCATTCTACATGAACATCCTCTAATTAATATTGGAAGATATGATGTCTTTGATATGACACCAGTCTATGAGATCTATCTATGTGATCAGTCATATGAGGCCTCTGGTGTGTGTGCTCTATTCAAGTGGCTTTATGGGTATGTCCTCCAATGGATTTTTTTGCCATGCTCTTACCCTTGTCTATAAAGATGGTATTCATGTTATGATGTCTCCTATAATTTGTGCCTGCATGGGATGTAGGAGCACGTATATCATGAGAACGCTTGGAGCACTCTCAAGGTTCTTTGATGGTCCTAATGGTGCTTTCGCTACACTCACTCACATATTGAGAGGGTGCAGTCATAGGCTTATAACCTAGCTATCCTAGGATTCTATCTAGACCATCTAACTAACTACTACACCATGTATCATGAGGTGGCATACCTCTAGATCCCATTTTAGACATGTCTATGTTTAAATTTCAAGGTTCACCTCTATAGGGAATCTGCATGGGACTACGCTAAAAAATGGCCCCATCTACTTGCCCTTGAATGGATAGATCTTAACCCTATCTATACTCGGATGGTGGAGGTCGTAAGCCTCCTTTAGCTACAAGTCGAAGGGGTACCAATCTGGATCCCTCAATGACATACTCTTCAGTAGAACTCATAGAGGCATGCAGAGTGTGGTCATGATAAATGCCACAATGTGTGGGACCCCCATGCTAGGAAGTCCCATTCTCTTATCTATGTCTCAAGGAGTGTCTAGCACTTCCTCTAATCGAGGTATTCTCAATAGAATCCCCTCGTGTAGAATTATCCCCTCTAATACTCACTAAATGACATTTGGAAGGATTCTATGATTCAGGGCCTTCTACATTGTGTTGTGCATTAGGTGGAGCTTCGACTTCAATCTCGGGTCTATGATCGGATCGACCTCTTCATGTTAGCACCATTATATTATATTTTATGTAAATTTTAAGGCAAGCAAAGTAAAAAATAATGATTATATTATTTTAAGTTTTTCTTATGAACCCTAAACTATTTGATGTGTTTTTCAAGTTTTTGTATCAGTAAGTAACTCTCATCATGTTTTCAAAATGTTTATGATATACTCAATTGTTAAAGGGATTTCACTTGTATACTCGTAGCTCAAAAAAATGGCTATGAACTCTAGGTTGCATAATCCCCTCGAAATATGGTGATGAGGTCCACACTTGAGCAAGGAGCACAGGTCCTATCGATCCTCGCCCTGAAACCCTGTGCACAATGATACACCCCTTCGAAGAGGAATGCATGCTATTTTGCATGGTTAGGATGGATCTTGGAGTCGGTATTGGTCTAGTAACAAAAGGTATGAGGGATTTGGACCAACAAATGGAAATCACTACCACCATCATTGAACCCTACTAGTGGTTGGATGTGACTTTCAACTCACTAGCATTTACTGTGTGTCATGGTGTGTGTGGATTCATTTTCTTTTGCATGAAAAGTAAATGCATAAAACAACATTCAAATGATTTTTCTACATGCTATAGAAAAAAGAACGTTTGATTTTTAGAAGTATGCATGATTACACTACATGACTTTTTAGCAAGTGCATACTAATTATGATGATGAAATAGCCATTGAATTGGACCTTATACAAGCAAACCAACATATAAAAAGGGCCTAGACCATTGGAGACCAGGGTGGACTACACTCAGAGGTCCGATGTTCCTAGCAGCGACTAGTGGAACCTAAGAAAAATACCTAGGGACTCAATGCATTTCATATTCATTTATTGCATTTCCTAATTATGCTAGCAAATTTTACATTTTGGAAAAACACAGATAGAAAAATTAAAAAAACCAATGGAATATGGGTCCTACCTCAGGTCCACATCCGATGAAGATTTCTTTCTCAGTTGTAGTGTTTGTCTGATGCTGATCGCATCTCTGTAATGTGGTGACCACTATTGCCCATGGTTCTATGTTGTGGTAATAACTATTGACCATGGTTAGCACCTATCATCATAAAACCACACAAATCAGTGTTCTATGGCATTTAATACAGAATTCCCATCGTGATCGCCTTCTGTACGATCCTACACCTAGCTATGTAACAACTAAAATTCACATAAAATCATGTATAGAGATTAATAATAATGAAATAAATAAATAAGGATCCCTTTATTAAATATTTTTAAATCATGGTTACAATTCCATCCCTCTTAGGGATACTCAATGTGATACAATTGCTACAATTTTAAAAGGAAATACCCCACGCAAGGGTAGGTGTAATTTTTAGACTCTTCAAGATAACATGAACTTCTCTAAGGTTTCAATGACCTTCTTCTCCATGATTAGAGGTATTTTTTGTGTTGAATTGCATGAGCCTATTAATATTGCATTCAAGGAACAAAAAGAAGCATTAGTAATAAAGGATGTCTCTCTTGATGAGGCATTTTGAGGAAATTACATAAAAAGACATGATAGTAAGAAAACAATCAAGAAAGTGCATGAAACCTATTAAACCTATGCTAAACACACAAATATTCCTTGAAACATATAAATTAAAAGCATATGCATCTAATGGTCTAATTACAAATCGAAATACATGGAAGCATGAAAAATATTTGTTAATGTCCTAATTACAATATTGAAAGCAAGATGATTAAAACCTAATTCTATCAATCAAAAATATCTAATAATGCAAATAAACCTAAATTATACCTAATCTAATGCCATTAAATAGATTCTATGGCTAAAGAGCAAGGGAATATGGGATTATACCCTGACCATAGCTCTGTCACGTGATTGACACTGTTATCTATGACTGATAGCCACGACAAATCTTGAAGTGAGTTTATCCTCTAATTCAAGGATCGAATCTCTGAATCCTCTTGCCAAATTGATTTTCAAGGGTCACCTTGGTATCCTCAGACTATTTTTGTAGTTGGATCACTCTGATTTCACATGATATGAGCATAATTGATCTTCTTGGATCTCTTAAACTCCTAGGACTTCCATGGCTAGAATTGCCATTTCAATCTCTCAATTAGGGGTAAGAAAGCAATATCACAATGTACTTAGATGAGTATTTAATTTGACAGGGCTTCACTACTCAAATTCACCTATGCATATCTCTTTTCTTCCATTTTGGATGGGGTTCTTATAGCCTCCTAAAGGTCTATGTCATGGCTTCTTGAGGAAGCCAAGATCAATATTGGATAGTTGGAGCAGTTGGAGGGAAGCTTATGGATCTTTCTTCTCCCAAACCACTCTAATTTACAACCAATTATCCATTGCAACCAAATTTGGTTTGACCAAGGTCCAACTAAATTTTATTGCTAACCGCGGCTCTAAGGCGTGGTCAGCTCTGTTAATTGTGGGTCTCAACCACGGCTAACACTGATTAGGCCAAAGTGCCTAAATGAGTGGTTAGGACCACTACTATACCTTGGTATTTATCCAAAGTATTCCATATGGTCTTCTAGCATGTCCCATATGAGTAGTCACGTAGACATGACATGTTTAGGTATCTACATATTTATTACATTATATGAAGTAACTACTCAAACCTTACTCTAAGGTAAACACCTCCTCTAGTTATGTACCCAAGATGGTATATTAGCAGGTACCAAATAATGTAATATAATCCAACATATTAGAGGATAGAGAGAATACGCAAAAGGATATCAAAGACTTAAAGACCCAATATTGGAGGATAGAGAGGCCAACAAATACATAAAAGGAGGTCAAATATTTGAAGACCCAGATTTAGTGCATCATACACAAAGAGGTATAGAATATTTGAATTTATTTAACCCTTTATGTATAGATTAATCTAATATATTTGTGATTAGAGGCATAAAGAATAATATTATTAAGGTTAAGGTTAATTAATCTATTATATTTGTGATTATTTAAATGAATGGAGAAATAAGGTAATGAATTGATGAATCATAACCTTATAATTTCTATTGAATTATTTGAAATATTGTTGAAGTAAGAAGTATTTAATTTGAAAGGTTTTAAAATTACTTTATTCTATTTTGAAATTCAAGTTGCATAGAAATATTTGCAAATAGTTTAACTTGGAGGAATAAGGATTTCTACATTGAAATAGGAATATTAAATTTGTAAATACCTTTGTTTTCTAAATTTCTAATTGGGGATTTATAAGGAATTCAACACCAACATAGGTTTGTGAAATTTAGAATTGAGAAATTATATTTTTGAAATTTGAGAGATAAAAGGAATTCAACCTAGATATTTGAAAAATTGAAACCTTTTTCAAAACTATTGTTTGATCTTATCCAAACATCAGGAAATACAACGTATACTACATGACTTGAAGAATAGAAGTTGAAATTTATATCGGAATTGTCATTAAAATATTAGGGAGATATAAGGTAGCCTACAAGTGTTATCATGACAATAAATAAATTATTTCTTTCAGAATTCCAACTTCTTAAAGGTCCTAATTACACTTCATGGAAAAAAAAGTGAGATCAATATTGATAGTAGAAAATCTTTGGGATATTGTTAAAGGAGAAAAACCTAAACCTACCAAAGATGCTAGGGAAATTCAAAAGTATGAGGAAGATGAAGCAAAAGCACTCATGATAATACCATTTGCAATTACAAATGATATACAACCATACTTTAGTTCAGCATTAACTTCTACATAATATTGGAATATTTTAGCCAAGATATTTGAAGGAAATAATAAATCCACTATCTTGAATATCCAAATCCAACTACATTCTCTAAAATTTAATAGTGGTGAAAGTATAGAACTGTTTATAAGAAAAGTGGTAGATATAAAAGAAAAATTATAAACCTTAGGAGAAAAGATAGAAGACAAGTTTCTTGCTCAAGTGATTCTAAGAGCACTTCCAGAAAGCTACAAGCATCTAGTCACATATTTACAAATTCTAAGTAGAGATACATTGTTTGATAATTTATTCAATATATTACAAGAGTATGAGGTGGATATTTCAATCAAATATGAAATAACTAACAATACATTAGTCTCAAATGATAATCCACAAGGAAATATTATTTCATTCTCAAGGAACATATCAAAATGGAATAAAAAATATTATCAAGTATGTAGAAAAAGAGGGCATAGTATAAATTATTGTAGATTCAATCCAAGAAATCAGTATCAAGGGAAACAAATAAATTTTGAAAGCCAATAAAATGGGTCATTTCAACCAAGACAATATCAAAATCAATATGGACCACATCAACAATAATTTTTGCATTTGTACAATCAAACTTAGCTACAATGTAGAGAAGTAAATTAAAGGGTGCACTTAGCTCAAGAGATTTAGGAAATTCAAGAACTGGAAGAGCCTACGGAAGAACATGAATTTAAAGCATTCTCAGCAAATATAGTATTCTATGAAGATACTAATCATTTACTTGACTAGGAGACAAACAGAAAGAAGAAAAGAAGGGCACAAGTTCCAGAACTAGGATAAATACTATATTGAAGACTAAAGTCTTCAATAACCAAATAATGTAATACAAGGGGGTGTTGGATAATATTACATTATTTTGTAAATGCGAATGTACCACCTTGGTACATATTTAGATTACAAGTGTGTCTTATATTAGTGTGTGAGTATTTACTTTATGCAATGTAATAAATGCACGAGTATTATTAGAGTGTACAAAGTATTTAATAATGTAAATATGCATAATATTCCATGTGAAAATGATTCCATAGAGTTGTAAATTTAAGAGTCTCAAGATTAGTGAAGGCCAAGAGTACTCCATATAAAGAGTCACATTCCATTATATATGAGTCTATGTGTGTGTGAGAGAGACAATGTAGAGTGAGAGTGTGTGGAAGTATGGTGTATTGGAGATATTTATTCTATCAAGATAATATTTTCATGAGCATTTGTTAATGGTATTTTTATGAGTTGTAGAAGTTATTTATGAGTTTTATATGATTAGAATATTTCCATTAACTTGGATGTCTTACAACAACTTTATTTAAGATCTTGTGGTTATTTTGATTTAAGTATTAAGCATCAAACGCTAATAGTATCTTATGTTGACCGTCCAAATTATACTCCTATTGCATCTAAATAAATATTCTGCAACACTATAACAAGTTCTTGAATAGATGCAACTAATGCATAAAATTCAAAAACTCATTTGATTTAAAAACTAAACCCAAAATGGTTTTGTATACAAAAATTATGGCCTCCAAAAAGTTGGGCATATTATTGAGGTAAAAAAATAAAGCCTCTAAACCTTGTGAGGTAAAAAATAAACTAACCCTTTCCATGTTTCATATGATGAGAGCCACTGGTCCACCATGTCATTAGGTGGAGGAAAATAATGGTCTTCGATGAGTTTTGAATTAGTGACCTCAAGACTATAAAGAACCTTATCAACTACCACACTAACATGTATTGTTAGGAAGATGATACCCATGCTATAGTCATAGGATTAATGCACCCTAATAAAAGTGTGCCAAAACCTATAAAAATATGAAGCATGATAAAATTAACTCTAAGCCTCATGAATTTAGAACAAGTTACCAGCTACTACACCAATGATCTTGGTTGGAATATAAATATTTGATGCTCCTAAAATACATAAAAACTTTGAGTTCTAAAATAAAAGGAATAAAAAGTACGAGATTCAAACTTGTAACCTTCTTGATTAAGAAGGATTTTAAAATTCTATATTAGATGAGGTGGAAGGAGATGAGTTAGGTATCAATGGTCAAATCCTCCTCAAATACCATGATGTAAGATCAAACAAAGAAAACAACAACCAAATATGATCTTGCTACATGTGCATTGAGAGGTACTGCTTTCATAACATTTTTTTTAATAAGTTCCATGAAAAATAAGGGAATAAACAATAGGTTACAATTTGATCCTAGTCGACATGAAGATAAAATGACCCCTTATTTATATGTTAAAAACTTTGATTTGATTTCCATGTTGGTAGACATTATAGCTACACCATCTACCACATGTTGCATCAATTATAAAAGGTGTAAAATTTATAGGGTATGAACCCCCAACATAATGTTGATAAGCTCCAATTCTAATATCTACTATCTAGAAATACTTCACAAATGCATTGGAGCTTGGTGTAATTTTGATACCCTTGCCAATGGTTCATATAGGCATAGGGAGTAAATATGGTTACGTGGGGGGCATGTGTATCCACACGTACCATCACAATAGTCACACATATTTCTCAAAGCATCCACAAATGTTAGGATAAACTAAAGAGAGATATTTTTACCAAGTTATGATATAGTGCACTTTATAGATAGAGAAAGTTTCAAAATGATGGACAAGAAGAATCAAACTCATATACTAGACTTACGTGAGTGTATTAACCAACATGCCATGCACCTACCCAATAACTAAATTCTAATATTTTGGGTGACAGTATCAAATGAAGATATTTTACTCTTTTTATAAATCTCCCTTATTGGATCTAGTGGATGCATTCCCTCAAGATCCTATACTTAAGGACCTCTTATTTTCATGTGTGCTTGTGAATAAAAACTGCATGTTGTACCACATCACACATTGAATAGAAAATTACTTCAAAAGAAAATAAATACATCACTCTTCTATGGGATACCATATATACCAAGAGAGCACTGTCATCAACTAGTCATTACGAGTATATATTAAAAATGTTTGACCTTGACATTGGCAAAAGTCAAAATCCAAACCGCTAGAATCCTCAACATGAAATCTATTCTAAATAAAAAATGCTCAATTGGGTGGATGGATGCACGTATGCCCAAACAATCCCTTAAATGCATGCCAATCAACCAAAGTAATAAAAATTAACAAAGCAAAAAATGATGTGATTCAAACTATAAACCTTTCACTTCTCAAATGCTTTAAAATAATGCTTTAATATCATTGTGCCATGACACTTGGGTGGAAAAAAAACTACCTCATGAAAGTTGAATATGATGGACATGCCCAAGGCACCAAAATTCATGTCCACACTTCTTACTCATACCAAAAGTTCACTCCTTCCTATCTTTTCCCACTACCAAACTAAATATTTCATGAAATATTCTAAGTTTAAAATTTTTAAAATGTTAAACTTTGGAGGGAAATTTTTAAACGCAAAAATAGGTATCAAAACAATGAAATCATAAAATGTGTTCCATGAGACCCCTAAAAAAATTGTAAAGAATTCAAAAATGTTGATAGTTTATCTATATCTACTATGGTTTGCCCTATATAACCCTTTTGCATGATTGAGTGAAGTTGCTTTATATTGGCTCTTATACCATGTTGGATTTTAGCATACTTTCTAAAAATATTTTAAAGCATGCATTCACCACAAATTATATTACAAAAGGGTAAAAGAGGAAAAATAAAGATCAATACATGAAATATAAGATAAATTATTGAAATAGGAAGAAGGTATGGAGTATGTGCTCATATAACCACCATGATATCACATCGCATAAAATTGATTCAATTAATAAATGATTGGGGGAATTTATAATAGTTACTTAATCCCCAATTAATATAAACCTTAATCCAACATAACCTAATTTAATGATCAAACTACAATATATCAAATATATTAAAACCTTAAATTTATAATAATTACTTAATCCTCAATTAATATAAACCTTAATCCAACATAACCTAACTTAATGATCGAACTACAATATATGAAATATATTAAAACCTTAAGATTAACCATACAAGTGGTTCAACTGATATGGTTAGAATGCTTGAGGCTTACATTTCATATGCTAGTATACTTACATCAAGAGCACTCATAGACTTATATGACCATTTTTTGCCTTGGCCAATAAGGTTTAATTACTAATATTCCAACACTTAGATCCACATTTTAATGGAAAGAAAGCAACCAAAGTACCATCTAGCTTAGATCCGATTTTGCCTAATAAGCCATGGATGAAGGGATAATCTATGCCCTCAAAATCATTTAAGACCTATCATTTATGACCTACTTAACATGGACCTGCTTATGTAGAAGGGTGCTAGCCTCTACAAGGCTCGAACCCTAGTCTTCTTGTGATTTTATCTCATATTTGTTCTTAAACCAAGTTTTTTGGAGTAAGTAAATTAGTTTTAATTTAACTAAAAAATTTATTATAAAAACAATTAGGACAACACATACTTTTTCAAGTGAGTATTGGATTTTTTTTTTAATATCAATACTTCTTATACACGTCCATCATGGGATTGAAACCGAGTCTCATCATTGATAATGCAAGTTGCATCCTTGCTGATAGATCACATGCATGTGAATGTATTAAATTTATATAAGTAAATATTTAATTTTAATCCAATTAAAAATTGTTTACCAATATTAATATTTTTTTCTTAAAATTTATAATTAAAGAGAAAGATGAGTAAACACAATTTAAAATTGTAAAACTTTTTTTAATAGATTCTTTACAAATTCATTAAATTTAATCAATATATACATCTTGGAGAAATTATAATTAAAGTTAGAAACAATTTATTAGTTACTTATTTTTTTAAAATATTATGTGAATTAAAAAACTATTTCTCAACAAAATTATAAGAGGATGTCATCATTGCAAAGTAGAATTTGAGAGATAAAAACAATAGTAATTAAGACTTGTGAGGAATACCCATAGTGGTAAGTATTTGGGTTTTCATCTAGCAGACCCAAGTTCAAACCTTGGTATGAGGGGACCGAAACGCTTCATAAAAACCCTTGTAAAGTCAATTTAAGTTTAAACCACAATATATTGATAAGGGGATAGTTTGGACGGTAATGACCGAGTATTTTCCAGTTGGCTACCCCAATTTAATGCTCAAAAGAAGGATTAGAATCTAGTTGACTTTGTCTAACTAAGTAAACTAGGGTTTATAGTGTCAACACCAAATGGTGTTATCGATTCCCTATGTATTAAATTTAAATATACATATAACAATAATAATTAGGACAAATTCAAAAATCTAGAGAGAAATGGCTCAAGGAAGGAGATAGAAATACAAAAAAATATCATGCTACAACAAAAACAAATTTTTCTATTCGTCATATTAAAAATATTATACTCTAGATAGAATAAATATTGAGGATGAAGAAGATATAATGAAGGAAGCAATATATTATTTCAAAAATATTTTGTCAGATTCTATAAATATAAGGAGGTGCAAGAAAAAATTCTAAAAGATATTCCATCACTTATCACTAAAGGACAAAATGAAAGCTTGATGAATCTCCATGAAGTAGTTTTCTCTTTCCATCCTAATAAGGCACCTACCCCCGACGGATTTCCTACAATTTTTTTTCAAAAAATTTAGGATTTATTGAAGAATGATATGTTAGATGTAGTTGAAGAGGCTCGAAAAAGAAAGGCTATAATAAGTTATATCAATGCTACTTTTATTACCTTGGTTCCCAAGAAATATGACACAAAATATTTTGATAACTTTCATTCAATAAGCCTTTGTAATATGATTTATAAAATTATTTCAAAAATTATGGCAAACAGGTGAAAGGGCATTCTAGGGTGTCTTATCTTAGAGGAACAAGGTGGCTTTGTTCAGGGTAAACAAATTCTTGATGGTATAATTATTGCACAAGAGGCCACACATTCTCTTCATTCTATAAAAAACCAGGTATGCTTTTGAAATTGGATATGAACAAAGCATATGATAGGGTTTCCTGGTAATTTTCTACATGCTATTATTGAAAAGTTTGACTTTGATTATAGTTGGTGTGAGTGGATTAAATATTGTTATAGCACTACAAAATTTTCTATTTTGATCAATGGTTCTCTTGGGTACTTCAAGCCATCTTGTGGACTTCGTCAAGGTGATCCTCTTTATCCTTATCTATTCATTAGGGAGAACCTTTTTAAAGGCAAAAATGGAAGGAAAAATCAAGGGAATTCAAGTTGCAAAATGGCCCCTTTGAATCCCATCTTTAATTTGTTGATGATACTTTTATTTTGGGCCATCCCTCAACCTGTGATACCATGTATTTCAAATTAATATTATCATGTTATGATAAGGCTACTGGAAATTTGGTAAATACTTCAAAATCTAGGATCTTTTTCATTAATACTGCCCTAGATTTACAATAAATTATTATGAATATTTTAGGGTTCAAAATTAAAAAATTTCCATCAAGCTACTTGGGTATTCCTTGAAGAACATGTGCTTATACTGAGAGGGGGGTGAACAGTATAAGATAAAACTTTTTGCCTTTTAATCCATATGATAACATCAACAATATTAAAGCAGTAAACATCACACAAAGCATCACACACATGAGAGACATGATTTAACGTGGTTCACCCAATGTGGGCTACTCCACAGAAGAAAATATTCCTTATAATATTTTCTCAAATAAATCCTCTTGGGAATCCTTTCCCTATTACAATGTTTATGGACCTCTGTCCAAAGGAGACACCAATACCCTAATCAAGTTCGTGGATCTCTATCCACAGGAGAACTCCTTTCTCCTCTGCTCTAGTTGGTGATCTTCTAGAAGAACTATTGCCTCCACTACACTGGCTGATGGATCTCTATCCACTGAAGACTCCTATCCTCACTCAGAAGACCTATCCTCACTACCCTGGCTAATGGATCTCTATCCACTAGAGACTGTCATCCTCTATACTCTACCACCTCCAAAGCTCTATCTCAAATCTACACTAAACACAGTCCTTCGGTCTAGTACAAATCTGCTCAATCTCTATCTTTGTTTTGGCACAAATCTATCCTCAAATCTACACCAAACTCTATCCTCAATATTTGTCCTCAAATCTATCCTCAATATATGTCCTCAAATCTGTATTGTAAGCTTCCACAAAAGCTCACACCAATCTGTCCACAAGTCTTCTCAAAGACTTACCTCAAATCTACTCAACAAGTCCTCACTAGAACTTGTTCAATCTCATAGAAACATATAGAGAATTGTTAGAGACTCAATATGCTTCACATTCACAACAATGCTCAAATACTTTCAATCTCTCTTTTTATCATAGAAACATATAGAGAATTGTTAGAGACTCAATATGTTTCACACTTACAAACACTCAATCTCTTTCTCAAATCAATTTAGAATATGGAACAATTTGTTTCACAGAACTTGAACTATCACTTCAACACATCCACTCAACTAAGCTCAATCACTTCCACTCAACCAATCACTTCAACAACAATTCTTATCAAGTAATCCTCACATAACAATGATACTCATGATCTTTGCAAACCCTAGTTCAAGTTCTTCACTCAACCAATCACTTCAACAACAATGCTTATCAAACAATCCTTACATAACAATGATACTCATGATCTTTCAAACCCTAATCCAATATTCAAACTCAACAACAAGGGATCTCAATCACCAAAATGAAGTATGCATTCACTCACTCAAAATCTCCAACAATGCTTATCAAACAAGGTTTATAGCATTTACTTCCATTTCAGAAAACTCATCAACTCAACAAACTCACAAAGGAAAACTTAACCAAGTCCTTTTCACTCCAATCTTATTTTCAAAAAATCTCAACCAATCAATTATTTCAACCAAAGAAGAATGTGCCCATACCTTTTACTTGATGAAGAATAGACTTCAAAACCTATCTCAATTATAACCACTTTCCTTGCCAAGCACAAAGGTTAGATGACAAGAATTATCACTCTAACACTTCTTCAAAATATTTCTTCAATACAAAAATAATACTCAAATACACCTTATAATCTCCAACTTTAAAATAATATTCAACAACCTTCAATCTCAAAAATAAACTTTCCTTACTACCTTATAACTCCTTAAACACTTAAAAATTCAATTCAGAAATCAAAGTTTTGCATTCCCCTTTTAACTCCCCTAAACAACTTATAATCCAAATTAATTATGCAAAAACTTTAATTAACATAAACCTTTGGAAACAAAAATATTTTTCCCTCTTTTATTTTTTGCAAGCCAAGTCAACCCAAACAATGTGCATACCTCTATTATGCTGCCCAAAAGGCCTTGGCGGGATTCGAACCGTCGATGGTTCTCCCCCAAGCGCTTCCATAGTGCTCGCGCCCACCAACTGGGTTGCGTGGCTCCACAAGAGCCAAAAGGCACAAATGTGCCTTTGACTTCCTTCTCCCTCGAATGGTGCAAACTCAAACATGAACCTCCCTTCAACAAAATGGCGTGCATGAGATTTGAACCTGCACCAAGCATCTCAAACGTGTCTTACGTAGCCCTTGGCTGCCAACTCAGCTACGAGGGGCTTCAAGTAGTTTTTAGAGGCTACCACACTTTGTCCTTTCCTCTGCTCAAAAACACATGCGAAAATCCACGTTTTTCCTTTGCACGAGCCAAAATACAATCGCATGGATGATTTTCCAAATGCCAAACTTTGGCATTATTTATATGCAAACCATAGCTTGTTCCAACGTCGATGATTATTCGAATTTAATTTGAATTTGAATATTAAAGTTAATTTTAAATATTAAATAAATATTTTAAATTAAACCTTAGCACCCATCATTATTTAAATTAAAATTTTAATCAAAGATTAAAATATTTTAATTTAAATTAAATCTTCTTGTGGGTCTTTTCCAACTTGATCCTTGATCTTCTTAAACTCGATTTTTGATCCAAAATAATAATAATAAAATATTATTATTTAATTTAACTTTGCTTCTCCTTCCTTGGATCTTTATTCTTTGAGCCCTCATGGGTATATAATATTTAAAAATAAATATTATAACCTATTGCTTTTCAAGACCTTCTTGCTTTTGGAAGAAACACTTAATGTCCTCAAAGATGATGAACATAGCACAACAATGCTTTTGACATCAATGACAACAAACACTCCTCAAAATGTCCAACAATCTCCCCCTTTGTCATTGATGGCAACCCAATTACTTTTTACCATTTCCTTGACCTTTTTCTTTTTTGCTCCCCCTGGGAAACTGCTCCCCTTGACTGAATGCTTTCCTTCTAACTCAAATCTCTCCCCCTTACTCAAATCTCTCCCCCTTTGACATCAATGGCAAAGGGTCACCTTTGGGGCTCGGGGCTAAGAATGAAACTCTTAGCTTAGCCCCTCCCCCACCTCCTCTTGAGGTGGTTAATTCTAGGGTGGGAGTATTACTCCCAATTTTCCTTGAAGATACTCAAACGTCTCTTTCAAAAGTGGCTTAGTGAAGATGTCTGCTATCTGCTCCTTTGTAGTAACATATTCCAACCTGACTTGTTTATCTATCACATGTTCTCTCAGAAAATGATACTTGATCGGAATGTGCTTTGTCCTGGAGTGCATCATTGGATTCTTTGAGATACTTATAGCACTTGTATTATCACATAATATGGGAATAGGATGATCATGTTTTATCTTGAAGTCTTCTAGAGTTCGCTTCATCCATAATACCTGTGTACAATTGGCTACTACTACAATATACTCTGCTTCTATTGTAGACAAGGATACTGATGCCTATTTCTTACTTAGCCAAGAGACTAAATAGTCTCCAAGAAAGAATGCTCCTCCACTTGTGCTTTTTCTATCATCAATGTTGCCAGCCCAATCTGCATATATATACGTTGTGAGTGTAAAACTATCACTTTTGGGATACCAGAGCCCAAAATCCATAGTCCCTTTTAGATACCTGAGAATTCTCTTTACTGCTACCACATGTGTTTCCTTAGGTGCTGCCTGAAACCTTGCCACTAATCCCATTGACTGCACTATGTCTGGTCTTGTAGTTGTAACATACAACAAGTTGCCAATCATAGATCTGTATAATCTCTGATCTGCCTCTAGAGATTCATCATCCTTACTTAACTTACATCCTGTAACCATGGGGGTACTTACTGGTTTGCAATCTTCTAACTTGAATTTCTTTAGCATCTCTTTTATATACTTGGTTTGTGAAAGAAATACTCCTTTCTCTGATTGTGAAATCTGAAGTCCAAGAAATAAGGACAACTCACCAAGCATAGACATCTCAAATTCATTCTGCATGTTCTTTGCAAATTCTTTACACATCTTATCATTATTTCCCCAAAAAATGATGTCATCAACATAAACAACCACAATTAGTAGATTATTCCCTTCATTTTTTATGTATAAGTTGTTGTCCGCTATTCCTTTTCTGAATCCCTATTCTTGAAGATACTTATCCAATCTTGAGTACCATGCTCTAGGAGCCTATTTTAGACCATACAATACCTTTTTCAATATGCATACATGATCTAGTTTATCTATTAATATGAATCCCTCTAGCTGTTCAATATAGACTTCTTCTTCTAGAACACCATTTAGAAATGTTGACTTAACATCCATCTGATATACCTTGAAGTTTTTAAAACTTGAGAAGGCTAAAAATATTCTTATGGCTTCAAGTCATGCAACTGGAGCAAATGTCTCATCAAATTCAATTCCCTCTACCTGTGCATAACCTTTGCATACTAACCTTGCTTTATTTTTGACTACCTGTCCATCTTCATTTAACTTGTTTTTGAATACCCATTTTGTGTCGATCACATTTTTGTCCTTTGGTCATGGAACAAGTTCCCAAGTCTTGCTTTTCTCTATCTGATCTAATTCCTCATCCATTGCCTTAATCCAGAACTCATCTTCACTTGCCTGATTGAAGTCTTTTAGCTCAATCTTAGATAGCAAAGAAAAATTTGCTTGTTGAGATGGTGTTATTATCCTTCTCCTTGTCTATCTTTCATCTAGATTCCCAATGATTAGATCTTTTGGATGATGCTTATGTACATACCTGGATGGAGTTTTAGGAAGAAGTCTTTGTGTTTCTTCTTCTTCTTCATATGATTCCTCATGAAACTCTTCTTGACAACTTCCATCTTCCTGATACACAATTTGCTGAACTGGTTCTCTTGAATCTATCTTCTCATCAATTATTACATTTATACTTTCTATAATAGTGTGTGTTCTCTTGTTGAAGCATCTATAAGCTTTACTCCTAGTGGAATAACCAAGAAAAATTCCCTCATCACATCTTGGATCAAACTTGCCTAAGTTTTGCTCTTCTCGCCTTATGTAGCACTTGCTTCCAAAAACCTTGAAGTGTTTTACAGTGGTCGGTCTTCCTTTCCAAAGCTCATATGGAGTCTTGTGATGGTTTACCCTCATTTGAGCCCTAGTGATTATATATATTGTTGTGTTTGCTTTTTCCCTCCAAAATCCATCTAAAATTTTGGACTCATTTAACATAGCTCTAGCCATATTCTCAATAGTCCTATTTTTCCTTTCAACTACTCCATTTTGTTGAGGAGTTCTTGCGATTGAGTATTCTCTCTTGATTCCATGTTGTTCACAAAAATCTACAAATTCATTTGAGGTAAATTCTCCTCCTCTTTAGGATCTCAAACACTTAATCCTCTTGCCAGTTTCATTTTCAACCCGTTCTTTAAATGCTTTGAATTTTTCAAATGCTTCTGACTTATCTTTCAGGAAAGCTACCCAAACCATTATGGAGTAATCATCTATAAACAATATGAAGTAACTCTCACCCTGAATACTCTATGTTCTGGTAGGACCACATAGATCAGTATGTATTAGACTTAATGGCTCAGATGACATATATCCCTTTGACTTAAAGCTTGTTCTAGTTTGCTTTCCATGTTGACAAGGTGCACAGATTGTGTTTTGTGGCCTTTTTAGCTTGGGTAAATCTCTGATAGCCTGCTTATTGCTTATGTTGACTATGTTGTCAAAATTCAAGTGACCCAATCTTCTATGCCACAACCAACTCTCATATTCTTGTGATAGAAAGCACTTTTCCCCTTTGATCTCACTAAGCATGTATAGATTGTTTGGAGTTCTTCTTGCATTTGCAATGACTTTTCTAGTTTCTGATTTTCTTATCTCACACCTATCTGGGTGAAATGTAACCATATGACCTTGATCACAAAGTTGACTTACACTTAGAAGATTATGTTTTAACCCTTTGACATATAGCACATTTTATGTTCTTGTTTTCCCATTATCTAGACTCAAAGTTCCTCTTCCACCAATTTTTGTTGATCCATTATCACCAAAACTTACTGATCCTCTATTGGTTTCTTTTAGTACAATAAATTTATCTTTGTCTCCTATCATGTGTCTAGAACAACCACTATCAAGATACCATTGTTCTTCTTTATCCTAAGCATGAAGGGTTGTTTGAACTAACATTGATCTAGCCTTTTCATTCCCCCTTTCCTCTTTCCTAGTTGTTGAAATTGTTTTTCTTTTACTAGACTCAGGAAGTATCATTTTACACCATCTAGCCTTGTGCCCAAAATTATTGCATTTGTAACATATAATATCATTATCCATAAGAGGTGCAAAAGAATTGAAATTTCTATTGACATCATTTCTTGCATAACCAATGCAGTGTACAGCTCTATGACCATATTTGTTACAAGAAAAACAATAGCCATGGAAGAAATTATGTAACCTGTTTGGATGCCTTTGAGATTGTGGTTGAGTGCTTCTCCTTTTGTGATTAACTCTCATCCAAGGTTCTTCTTTGCTTTCTTCCTTCCTGATGTCTTTTCCTTTTGAAGTATACTTTATTTGCCTATATTTGTTTGAAGTTTCTACTTCTTGAAGACTTGACTCTTCTTTCTATTTCCCATACTCTATATCTTGTAGTACCTTGGTCCTTTCAACTTCATTCCTTAGATAAACAATTTATGCTTCCAATATTTCACATTATGTTTCTCTTGCTCTTAATAGATCTGTCATATCCTGCTCAATCTTCTTTCCCTCTTCTACCTTTATCTTGAGTTCTATGAGACTTTGTAGAAGTTCCATCTTTGCTTCTTCATCCTCTTGAATTTGTTCCTTCAAGCTTGAGTTCTTCTCTCTAATCCTTTCCAAATTCCTGAGAGCAGTAAAGAATTCCTCTTTTATATCAAACATGGTCTCTTCTTCATTTTTTGAAGTCATGTGTGTTTCTGATGGATCCTCCTCCAAGTTGTTAGTCTTTTCATGGAGAGACCCACTCTGATACCAATTGAAGAACATGTGCTTATACTGAGAGAGGGGGTGAACAATATAAGATAAAATTTTTTCTTTTTAATCCATATGATAACATCAACAATATTAAAGTAGTAAACATCACACAAAGCATCACACACATGAGAGACATGATTTAACGTGGTTCACCCAATGTGGGCTACTCCATGGAGAAAATATTCCTTATAATATTTTCTCAAATAAATCCTCTTGGGAATCCTTTCCCTATTACAATGTTTATGGACCTCTATCCAAAGGAGACACCAATCCCCTAATCAAGTTCGTGGATCTCTATCCATAGGAGAACTCCTTTCTCCTCTACTCTAGTTGGTGATCTTCTAGAAGACCTATTGTCTCCACTACACTAGCTGATGGATCTCTATCCACTGAAGACTCATATCCTCACTTAGAAGACCTATCCTCACTACCCTGGCTAATGGATCTCTATCCACTAGAGACTATCATCCTCTATACTCTACCACCTCCAAAGCTCTATCTCAAATCTACACTAAACATAGTCCTTCGGTCTAGTACAAATATGCTCAATCTCTATCTCTATTCTGGCACAAATATATCCTCAAATCTACACCAAACTCTATCCTCAAATCTATCCTCAATATCTATCCTCAAATCTGTATTGTAAGCTTCCACAAAAGCTCACACCAATCTGTCCACAAGTCTTCTCAAAGACTTACCTCAAATCTGCTCAACAAGTCCTCACTAGAACTTGTTCAATCTCATAGAAATATAGAGAATTGTTAGAGACTCAATATGCTTCACATTCACAACAATGCTCAAATACTTTCAATCTCTCTTTTATCACAGAAACATATAGAGAATTGTTAGAGACTCAATATGTTTCACACTTACAAACACTCAATCTCTTTCTCAAATCAATTTAGAATATGGAACAATTTGTTTCACAAAACTTGAACTATCACTTCAACACATCCACTCAACAACAACTTTCACTCAACCAATCACTTCAACAACAATGCTTATCAAGTAATCCTCACATAACAATGATACTCATGATCTTTGCAAACCCTAGTTCAAGTTCTTCACTCAACCAATCACTTCAACAACAATGCTTATCAAACAATCATAACAATGATACTCATGATCTTTCAAACCCTAATCCAATATTCAAACTCAACAACAAGGGATCTCAATACACCCAAAAATGAAGTATGCATTCACTCACTCAAAATATCCAAAAATGCTTATCAAACAAGGTTTATAGCATTTACTTCCATTTTAGAAAACTCATCACTCAACAAACTCACAAAGGAAAACTTAACCAAGTCCTTTTCACTCCAATCTTATTTTCAAAAAATCTCAACCAATCAATTATTTCAACCAAAGAAGAATGTGCCCATACCTTTTACTTGATGAAGAATAGACTTCAAAACCTATCTCAATTATAACCACTTTCCTTGCCAAGCACAAAGGTTAGATGACAAGAATTATCACTCTAACACTTCTTCAAAATATTTCTTCAATACAAAAATAATACTCAAATACACCTTATAATCTCCAACTTTAAAATAATATTCAACAACCTTCAATCTCAAAAATAAACTTCCTTACTACCTTATAACTCCTTAAACACTTAAAAATTCAATTCAAAAATCAAAGTTTTGCATTCCCCTTTTAACTCCCCTAAACAACTTATAATCCAAATTAATTATGCAAAAACTTTAATTAACATAAACCTTTGGAAACAAAAATATTTTTCCCTTTTTATTTTTTGCAAGCCAAGTCAACCCAAACAATGTGCATACCTCTATTATGCTACCCAAAAGGCCTTGGTGGGATTCGAACCATCGATGGTTCTCCCCCAAGCGCTTTCACAATGCTCGCACCCACCAACTAGGCTGCATGGCTCCACAAGAGCCAAAAGGCACAAACGTGCCTTTGACTTCCTTCTCCCTCGAATGATGCAAACTCAAACATGAACCTCCCTTCAACAAAATGATGTGTGCAAGATTTGAACCTGCACCAAGCGTCTCGAACACGTCTAACGCAGCCCTTGGCTGCCAACTCAACTACGAGGGGCTTCGAGTAGTTTTCAGAGGCTACCACACTTTGTCCTTTCCTCTGCTCACAAACACATGCAAAAATACACATCTTTCCTTTGCATGAGCCAAAATACAATCGCATGGATAATTTTCCAAATGCCAAACTTTGGCATTATTTATATGCAAACCATAGCTTGTTCCAACGTCGATGATTATTCAAATTTAATTTGAATTCGAATATTAAAGTTAATTTAAATATTAAATAAATATTTTAAATTAAACCTTAGCACCCATCATTATTTAAATTAAAATTTTAATCAAAGATTAAAATATTTTAATTTAAATTAAATCTGCTTGTGGGTCTTTTCCAACTTGATCCTTGATCTTCTTAAACTCGATTTTTGATCCGAAATAATAATAATAAAATATTATTATTTAATTTAACTTTGCTTCTCCTTCCTTGGATTTTCATTCTTTGAGCCCTCCTGGGTATATAATATTTAAAAATAAATATTATAACCTATTGCTTTTCAAGACCTTCTTGCTTTTGGAAGAAACACTTAATGTCCTCAAAGATGATGAACATAGCACAAGAATGCTTTTGACATCAATGACAACAAACACTCCTCAAAATGTCCAACAATATTCCCCTTTGTCATTGATGGCAACCCAATTACTTCAACAAAAAAGGAACAAAAAACAAAGAAAAACACAAAAACCCAAAAAAAAAAAAAAACACAAAGAAATAGAAAAAAAATCCCAATTCTTTACCATTTCCTTAAACTTTTTCTTTTTTGCTCCCCCTGGGAAACTACTCCCTTGACTGAATGCTTTCCTTCTAACTCAAATCTCTCCCCCTTACTCAAATATCTCCCCCTTTGACATCAATGGCAAAGGGTCACCTTTGGAGCTTAGGACTAAGAATGAAACTCTTAGCTTAGCCCCTCCCCCACCTCCTCTTGAGGTGGTTAATTTTGGGGTGGGAGTATTACTCCCAATTTTCCTCGAAGATACTCAAACGTCTCTTTCAAAAGTGGCTTAGTGAAGATGTCTACTATCTGCTCCTTTGTAGTAACATATTCCAACCTGACCTATTTATCTATCACTTGTTCTCTCATAAAGTGATACTTGATCTAAATGTGCTTTGTCCTGGAGTGCATCACTAGATTATTTGAGATACTTATAGCACTTGTATTATCACATAATATGGGAATAGGATGATCATATTTTATCTTGAAGTCTTCTAGAGTTTGCTTCATCCATAATACCTATGTACAATTGGCTATTGCTGCAATATACTCTGATCCTGCTGTAGACAAGGATACTGATGCTTTTTTCTTACTTAGCCAAGAGACTAAACAATCTCCAAGAAAGAATGCTCCTCCACTTGTGCTTTTTCTGTCATCAATGTTGCCAACCCAATTTGCATCTGTATACGTTGTGAGTGTAAACCTATCACTTTTGGGATACCAGAGCCCAAAATCCATAGTCCCTTTTAGATACCTAAGAATTCTCTTTACTGCTACCACATGTGTTTCCTTAGGTGCTGCTTGAAACCTTGCCACTAATCCCATTGACTACACTATGTCTGGTCTTGTAGTTGTAACATACAACAAGCTGCCAATCATAGATTTGTATAATCTTTGATCTGCCTCTAGAGATTCATCATCCTTACTTAACTTACATCTTGTAACCATGGGGGTACTTACTGGTTTGCAATCCTCTAACTTGAATTTCTTTAGCATCTCTTTTATATACTTGGTTTGTGAAAGAAATACCCCTTTCTCTGATTGTGAAATCTGAAGTCCAAGAAAGAAGGACAACTCACCAAGCATAGACATATCAAATTCATTCTGCATGTTCTTTGCAAATTCTTTACACATCTTATCATTATTTTCCTAAAAAATGATGTCATCAACATAAACAACCACAATTAGTAGATTATTCCCTTCATTTTTTATGTATAATTCATTGTTCACTATTCCTTTTATGAATACCTGTTCTTGAAGATACTTATCCAATCTTGAGTACCATGCTCTAGGAGCCTGTTTTAGACCATACAGTACCTTTTTCAATCTGCATACATGATCTGGTTTATCTATTAATATGAATCCCTCTGGCTGTTCAATATAGACTTCTTCTTCTAGAACACCATTTAGAAATGCTGACTTAACATCCATCTGATATACCTTGAAGTTTTTAAAACTTGAGAAGGCTAAAAACATTCTTATGGCTTCAAGTCATGCAACTGGAGCAAATATCTCATCAAATTCAATTCCCTCTACCTGTGCATAACCTTTGCATACTAATCTTGCTTTATTTCTGACTACCTATCCATCTTCATTTAACTTGTTTTTGAATACCCATTTTGTGTTGATCACATTTTTTTCCTTTGGTCATGGAACAAGTTCCCAAGTCTTTATTTTCTCTATCTGATCTAATTCCTCATCCATTGCCTTAATCCATAACTCATATTCACTTGCCTGATTGAAGTCTTTTGGCTCAATATTAGATAGCAAAGAAAAATTTGCTTGTTGAGATGGTGTTATTATCCTTCTCCTTGTCTGTCTTTCATCTGGATTCCCAATGATTAGATATTTTGGATGATGCTTTTGTACATACCTGGATGGAGTTTTAGGAAGAAGTATTTGTGTTTCTTCTTCTTCATCATCTGATTCCTCATGAAACTCTTCTTGACAACTTCCATCTTCCTGATACACAATTTGCTTAACTAGTTCTCTTGAATCTATCTTCTCATCAATTATTACATTTATACTTTCTATAATAGTGTGTGTTCTCTTGTTGAAGCATCTATAAGCTTTACTCCTAGTGGAATAACCAAGAAAAATTCCTTCATCACATCTTGGATCAAACTTGCCTAAGTTTTTCTCTTCTCGCCTTATGTAGCACTTGCTTCCAAAAACCTTGAAGTGTTTTACAATGGTCGATCTTCCTTTCCAAAGCTCATATGGAGTCTTGTGATGGTTTACCCTCATTTGAGCCCTAGTGATTATATATACTATTGTGTTGACTGCTTCCCTCCAAAATCCATCTAAAATTTTGGACTCATTTAACATAGCTCTAGCCATATTCTCAACAGTCCTATTTTTCCTTTTAACTACTCCATTTTGTTGAGGAGTTCTTGTGGTTGAGTATTCTCTCTTGATTCCATGTTCACAAAAATCTACAAATTCATTTGAGGTAAATTCTCCTCCTCTGTCATATCTCAAACACTTAATCCTCTTGCCAGTTTCATTTTCAACCCGTTCTTTAAATGCTTTGAATTTTTCAAATGCTTTTGACTTATATTTCAGGAAAGCTACCCAAACCATTATGGAGTAATCACCTATAAACAATATGAAGTAATTCTCACCCTGAATACTTTGTGTTCTGGTAGGACCACATAGATCAGTATGTATTAGACTTAATGGCTCATATGACATATATCCCTTTGACTTAAAGCTTGTTCTAGTTTGCTTTCCATGTTGACAAGGTGCACATATTATGTTTTGTGGCCTCTTTAGCTTGGGTAAATCTTTGACAACCTGCTTATTGCTTATGTTGACTATGTTGTCAAAATTCAAGTGACCCAATATTCTATGCCACAACCAATTCTCATATTCTTGTGATAGAAATCACTTTTCCCCTTTGATCTCATTAAGCATGTATAGATTATTTGGAGTTCTTGCATTTGCAATGACTTTTCTAGTTTTTTATTTTCTTATCTCACACCTATCTAGGTGAAATGTAACCATATGACCTTTTTTGGGTAGGTAAAAGTAATTTTATTTATTTTACGAGTTGAAGGGACCCGCATATGTTTACATAAACTACAGCTATGGCCATACAGCCCATAGACCCATAACAAGGCAAAACCCATAAAATATCATAGACAACAAAAAATAGTTTAATGGTAGCCCCTACAAGGCAAAAACAAAATGACACAGCGACCCCTGGCTTTAGACTCATTAGGTAGCACCCCCACCAGGCTTCTAGGCTTTGTTTTCCCCCTCATGCTTGACATTGTCCCCATTGGATAGGAAGGACTTAAGGATGTTTAAGAGACTCTTAAGCTCTTCGATGGCACTTGCCATGAGGTTTCCACCTTCACAAAGAACATTTACTGCTATTTGAAAGTGCCCGATAGCATCTTTGATGCGACTGAGAGTAAATGTGCATAGCATATCTTGTGCTACAATGTAGTCTTCCTAGAAATTCCTCTGGCAATATTCCTGGGTATCTTCTTGGCACACCTCCTGAATGTCTTTCTGACTCTCTTCCCTGTAGTCTTCATAATCACTGGTGATATCCTAGAATGACCGATTGTCACTTGGATTAGGTGTAGCTAGATGCTTAGAAGTCCTCTTTTTGTGGGAGGGTCAGACTGCCTTCCGCTTGGGGCAGAGTCTTTTGCCCCACTGATATTCCTTCTTCATGAGGGAGCTTTGCTTACCCTAGATAATAGATTCCATTACATGAGCATAGGGGGATGCGAGCAGTAGTGAATGGCGGTCAATCAGGGGCTGGGTTGGGGAAGACGTGGCCCGGATAGGGGACTGAGGTAGAGACAAGCTAGCATTGGTGGCCTGCTCAGGCTGAAGGTCAAAGGAGGGAGTCTTAGAGGAGATTCTTCTTAAGGCACGATTGGCCAGAGAATACTTGTAAAGATCTAGGAAAAGGCCTGGGTGGCGTGGACACTTAGGAGACTTGCTCGCTCTAAAATTGGTAATAGTGATGGAAATGGACCAAAAGAGAAACTCTAGGATATTAATGGGGTGGACATTGCGCATGTGGTTTACAAAGGTAAGATTGTAAGCAGTCAGGGTTCTATTAGGATTATCCATAGAAATGTATTGGAGGATAGGAAAAATTGCAGTGTCCCAAGGGAGGGGAATAAATGGCCGCACAATGCCTTTGTTTTCCCATATTAACTCTTTCCCCTTGTAGAGGAATTGATCAATCTCTTCCTTGAATTTGTGACTGTCTTTATGGACAATTCTACCATTGAGTTTAAGACCAAAAACCTGGGCTATGGATTGAGCACTTACCACAAAATGAAGATCATGAACACGAACCTCATCGTTGTTCTAGGATTCAATGAAATCTTTCGTTACCTCTTCCTCTGTCCCTTTGAACATCTTGAATAAGTTGACAAAATTTTTAGAATCAAGAAATGCCGCAGTGCCTGCGTCAATCTGTAGATTTGCAGGCTCGATAGCGGCCATGGTAATAATAGGGACTTGCTTGGTACTATCGACTCTATCATCAAAATTAACTAGGGTGCGACCAGGGCCAAGAGTGCCTAGATGAATAAGAAATGGGCCTTAGATCAAGAAGTTCACAGGGATGATTATCTTGTTGAACATCTTAGGGCCAAAAATCTAGATGCAGACGTGGCTAGGGTTAGCAATGGCAGACTTGATGAGAGTGGAAGAATGAACGAGAAAAATGACAATGGAGGTGATGAGGAGGATAATGGTCGAAGGCAATCGAAAGGACAAATAGGTGGAGTAAAATGACTATGGCCATGAGCGAGAGGGAGTTTGAATGGGAAAGCACAAGAGGATCATGGATTCTGTGCTTCTCTTCGTGTCTTCACCATTCCAAAAAAATATGCATGCGACACAGAAAAGAGGGAAACTGGTGTTGATAAACACCTTCAAGTAAAATAGCCCCTTAGGGTGTGGCTATAGCCACCTTTGAATTTATGAAGGTCCTTTGGTGTCAAGAAGACACCATTGGGGTAGCTAAAACCACCATTGTTGTAGTTGTTGTAATACGGGTGATAGGGTTCACCCCTTTTTGGTATTAAAAAATACCATTAAGCATGTAGCCAAGGCTACTTGTTTGTAATATTTTCTACATCATGATTACCTTTTTTAATAATCTTGTACAGGAATCTCTCTTCCCATACCATCAAATTGGGTTGGATAATGGCTATGTTGGCAAGCACATCAACCACTTTATTAGCTTCTTTGTATATGTGATTGATCTGATTTTGACTATTATTGCTGAGGACTTTTTGGCACTTTTGTATGATGTTTTGGATGTTTTTTCCTCCTGTGTTGTTGTTTTGAATGAGTCCTACGATAATAGCAGAGTCACCTTTGAAGATGATAGGGTTGGTCAATGTTTTTCATATGTCAATACTCCTCCATAGCGCTCTAGCTTCTGCATAGTTATTGGTTTGGGTACCCAAATTTTTAACAAATGCTCGGATGAGCTTGCCATTGTCATCTCTAATGACTCCCCCTACTCCTACTTTCCCTAGATTCCCTTTAGAGGCTCCGTCAAAGTTGGCCTTTAGCCATCCCTATGGGAGGGACCCACTTGGATGTGGCTCTATCCCCATGGGACTCCTTGGTCTTGCAACAGTCTAGGGGAATCCTTAAGGAAGCAAACAAAAACCCTTCTACCCTTGCCTTGGGAATTTTTCTACAAGAGATCAGACTACTATTTTCAATGGCAAAGGCAATGGCTCTTGTCGCAACTGCCTCGTGGTCCCTGGGATTATCACTAAAAATGTGGTTGTTGCATTCCAACCATAAATTCTAGACAGTATGGTGGAGCAGGGCTTTCCATAAGAAGTTGAGTCTGGATTTTTTGAATATGTTGGGCCATTGAATGAACATATCCTTGACAGTCTCTACCCAGACTAGACTCACTTAAAACTTACTGATCACTAGGAAAAAAACATTGTTGGAAAAGGGATAGTCCATAAGAATATGTTGGATCAATTCCCAGGCTTGCCTACATAGGTAACATCTCTTGGGGATAAAGATTCCTCTACGCATTAGATTGTTGGTGGTGAGAATTTTATTGTGAACTATAGTCCAACAAAAGTGGGTGATTTTAGAGATTAGAGATTTGAGCCACACAATTCTGGCTAAATCCTATCCACTATTAGTGTTGCCTCCTCTGATGTTTTTCTCGATGATCTGGGAGGCGGATTTTACTAAGAACTCTCCATCTCTCGTGCCTTTCTAGCACATTTCGTCCTCTTTTTGGGTTTGGGGAATGAATTTTACCCTCAAGATTGCTTAGATATCTGATATAGCCTCTGCAATTGCACCATTCTTGATTCTGAACTAAAAAATTTTCCATACCTTGATGCCCTGGCTCGAGGAGATGAAATCTACTACACGGGACCCATACTTGTTGTCAAACAGGTGTTTGATTGCAATCAACTTGTGATCACAAATGAGGGGATCTTTTCTAGCCTAAGAATCCTTCTATAAATCTATCTTTTTTCCATCTACCAACTACCACTAAAAGCCCTAGTGCATGAGTTTTTGGGTGAGGGAAATGGATTTCGAGAAATGAGAGCAGTTGCGGGGGGCATCCATTTCCAAAAAGGATTGTTTCTAGAGATATTTTCTAATGAAAATATTCATCCACTCTAGATTAGCATTTGAGACGACCTTTTACGCTTGGTTGGCCAAGAGAGCTTGATTGAATACATTGATGCGATGCAATACCATGCCTCCCTAATATTTGGGGAGCATACTTTGTCCCATGCAACCAGGTGAAACATTTTCTGGTTTTCTGTTCCCGACCATAGAAACTATTTTTGGATTTTTTCAATAGCTTCATCCACTACAGCCAAAATTTTGAAAACATATAAGAAGTAGGTGGGAATTCTCTATAGCACCACTTTGACTAAGGTTGCCTTACCCACGCTGGAGAGAAGGGCACCTTTCCATCCCAAAATATTCTTGTGAATCTTATTAATGATATTACTCCACATGTCTTTGAGGGGTCTTCCTTTGAACATGGGAAGGCCCAAGTACGTAGTGGGGAGGTCAGCAATGGAGCAGCCTAGGATTCTAGAAATCTTGTGTTGCCTCTTTGAGGGGGTGTTGATGAAGTACAACTTGCTTTTGATGAAATTGATTTTCTAACATACTACCTCTTCATAGAGGTTGAGAATGGTTTTGATACCTTTGGCATCAGAGATAGAAGCTTTGGTTGTCAACAAAGTATCATCCATGTATTGTTGATGTGTGGAGGGCATAAGGCTAGAGGTAGCTTTGATGCCCGACACCAGATTGTTTGATCAGGCCATCTTGATGGCTCTTCCTAGGCTCTCCGCCAAAATGATGAAGAGGATGGGGGACAACGAGTCTCCCTGTCTTAGACCCTTGGAGCTTGGGAGTAACCATATGACCTTGATCACAAATGTTACTTACACTTAGCAGATTATGTTTGAATTCTTTGATATATAGTACATTTTTTTTCTTGTTTTCCCATTATCTAGACTCAAAGTTCCTCTTCCACCAATTTTTGTTGATCCATTATCACCAAAACTTACTGATCCTCTATTTTTTTCTTTTAGTACAATGAATTTGTCTCCTGTCATGTTTCTAGAGCAACCACTATCAAGATACAATTGTTCTTATTTATCTTGAACATGAAGGGTTGTTTGAACTAACATTGATCTAGCCTTTTCATTTCCTATTTCCTATTTTTTGAAATTGTTTTTCTTTTACTAGACTTGAGAAGTATCATTTTACACCATCTAGCCTTGTACCCAAAATTATTGCATTTTTAATATATAATATCATTATCCATAAGAGGTGCAAAAGAATTGAAATTTCTATTGACATTTTCTCTTGCATGACCAATGCAGTGTACAGCTCTATGACCATATTTGTTACAAGAAAAACAATAACCATGGAAGAAATTTTGTAAACTGCTTGGATGCCTTTGTTTAGTGCTTCTCCTTTTGTGATTAACTCTCATCCAAGAATATTATTTACTTTCTTCCTTTTTGATGTATTTCTCTTTTGAAGTATACTTTATTTGTCTATCTTTGTTTGAGGTTTCTACTTCTTAAAGACTTGACTCCTCTTTCTATTTCCCATACTATATATCTTGTAGTAACTTGGTCCTTTCAACTTCATTCCTTAGATAAACAATTTATGCTTCCAATATTTCACATTCTATTTCTCTTGTTCTTAATAAATCTATCATATCTTGCTCAATTTTCTTTCTCTCTTCTACCTTTATCTTGAGTTCAGTGAGACTTTGTATAAGTTCCATCCTTGCTTCTTCGTACTCTTAAATTTGTTCCTTCAAGCTTGAGTTCTTCTCTCTAATTCTTTTCAAATTTATGAGAGCAGTAAAGAATTCCTCTTTTATATCAAACATGGTCTCTTCTTTATTTTTTGAAGTCATGTGTGTTTCTGATGGATCCTCCTCCAAGATGTTAGTCTTTTCACGGAGAGACCCGCTCTGATACCAATTGAAGAACATGTGCTTATACTGAGAGAGGGGGTGAACAATATAAGATAAAACTTTTTGCCTTTTAATCCATATGATAACATCAACAATATTAAAGTAGTAAACATCACACAAAGCATCACACACATGAGAGACATGATTTAACATGGTTCACCCAATGTGGGCTACTCCATGAAGGAAAATTTTCTTATAATATTTTCTCAAATAAATCCTCTTGGGAATCCTTTCCCTATTACAATATTTATGGACCTCTTTCCAAAGGAGATACCAGTCCCCTAATCAATTTTTTGGAACTCTATCCATAGGAGAACTCCTTTCTCCTATTCTCTAGTTGGTGATCTTCTAGAAGACCTACTATCTCGACTACACTGGTTGATGGATCTCTATCCACTGAAGACTTGTCCTCACTCAGAAGACCTATCCTCACTGCCCTGGCTAATAGATATATATCCATTGGAGACTATCATCCTCTATACTCTGCCACCTCCAAAGCTCTATCTCAAATCTACACTAAACACAATCATTCGGTCTAGTACAAATTTGCTCAATCTCTATATCTGTTCTAGCACAAATCTATCCTCAAATATGCACCAAACTCTATCCTCAAATCTATTCTCAATCTATGTCCTCAAATTTATCCTCAATATCTATCCTCAAATCTATATTGTAAGCTTCTACAAAAGCTCACACCAATTTGTACACAAGTCTTCTCAAAGACTTACCTCAAATCTACTCAACAAGTCCTCACTAGAACTTGTTCAATATCATAGAAACATATAGAGAATTGTCAAACTCAATATGCTTCTCGTTAACTACAATGCTCAATCACTTTCAATCTCTCTTTTTATCACAAAAATATATAAAAAATTATTAGAGACTCAATATGTTTCACACTTACAAACACTCAATCACTTTCTCAAATCAATTTAGAATATGGAACAATTTATTTCATAGAACTTGAACTATCACTTCAACACATCCACTCAACTAAGCTCAATCACTTCCACTCAACCAATCACTTCAACAACAATGCTTATCAAATAATCCTCACATAACAATGATACTCATGATATTTGCAAACCCTAGTTCAAGTACTTCACTCAACCAATCACTTCAACAACTATGCTTATCAAACAATCATAACAATGATACTCATGATCTTTCAAATCCTAGTCCAATATTCAAACTCAACAAGGGATCTCAATCACACAACAATGAAGTATGCATTCACTCACTCAAAATATCCAACAATGCTTATCAAACAAGGTTTATTGCATTTACTTCCTTTTTAGAAAACTCATCAACTCAACAAACTCACAAAGGAAAACTTAACCAAGTCTTTTTCACTCCAATATTGTTTTCAAAAATCTCAACCAATCAATTATTTCAACCAAGTAAGAATATGCCCATACCTTTTACTTGATGAAGAATAGACTTCGAAACCTATCTCAATTATAACCACTTTTCTTGCCAAGCACAAAGGTTAGATGACAAGAATTATCACTCTAACACTTCTTCAAAAATACTTCCTCAATACAAAAATAATACTCAAATACACCTTATAATCTACAACTTTAAAATAATATCCAACAACCTTCAATATCAAAAATAAACTTTCCTTACTACCTTATAACTCAAACACTTAAGAATTCAATCTAATAATCAAATTTTTGCATTCCCCTTTTAACTCCCCTAAACAACTTATAATCCAAATTAATTATGTAATAACTTTAATTAACATAAACCTTTGGAAACAAAAATATTTTCCCTCTTTTATTTTTCGCAAACCAAGTCAAACCAAACAATGCACATACCTTTATTACGCTGCCCAAAAGGCCTTGGCAGGATTCGAACCATTGATGGTTCTCCCCCAAACTCTTTCGCAGTGCTCGTGCCCACCAATTGGGCTGCGTGATTCCGCAAGAGCCAAAAGGCACAAACGTGCCTTTGACTTCCTTCTCCCTCGAATGTCACAAACTAAAACACGAACCTCCCTTCAATAAAATAACGTACGTGAGATTCGAACTCGCACCATGCGTCTTACGTATTTTTTAGTTGCCAACTCAGCTACAAGGGGCTTCATATAGTTTTTGGAGGCTACCACACTTTATCCTTTCCTCTGCTCACAAAAACATGCAAAAATCCACATTTTTCTTTTGCACGAGCCAAAATACAATCACATGGATAATTTTCCAAATGCCAAACTTTACCATTATTTATATACAAACCATAGCTTGTTCCCACGTCGACAATTATTTGAATTTTATTTGAATAAAGTTAATTTTTAAATATTAAATAAATATTTAAATTAACCTTAGCACCCATAATTATTTAAATTAAAATTTTAATCAAAGTTTAAAATATTTTAATTTAAATTAAATCTTCTTGTGGGTCTTTTCCAACTTGATCCTTGATATTTTTAAACTCGATTTTTTATTTGAAATAATAAAATAAAATATTATTATTTAATTTGACTTTGCTTCTTCCTTGGATTTTTATCCTTTGAGCCCTCCTACGTATATAATATTTAAAAAATAAATATTATAACCTATTAATTTTCAAAAACTTCTTGCTTTCGTAAGAATCACTTAATATCCTCAAAGATGACAAACATAGCATAACAATGCTTTTGACATCATTGACAAAAAATGCTCCTCAAAATGTCCAACATTCCTTTGTCTAAGAAAGGGAATAAAAAGGAGCTTTGGATCTCTTTTTTGGATAGAATGAAAGCTTGCTTGGCAGGTTGGAAAGGTAAGTTATTAACCATGGCAGGAAGGCTACAACTCATAAAGACTACTTTACAATCCATTTATATTTATATGATATCACTTTCAAGACTACCAACGGGTATTGCAGCAGAAATAGATAAAATTTAAATAGATTTTCTATAGAAATGTTGTGAGTAAAAATTTAGGTTTTCTCTTTGTAAGTGGGATAGGGTTTGCAAAGGAAAGAAAATTGGAGGATCAAGCTTGTGAAATTGCAGACTTATGAATTTGGCTTTAGGAGTAAAGCTTGGATGGAGACTATTCAGAGACCAAAAAATGAATTGGGCAAAAATATTACTTCAAAAATATATAGGTTCTCTTGATGCAATGAAATTGTTTAGGAAAATAACTCTACCCAAAGGATTGTCAACATGGAACTTCATATTAAAGAGTTTGTATTTGATAAATAAACATATTAGATGGTTAGTAAATGAGGGAAGTTATAAAAAAATTTGATCTAATGCTTGGTTGAAGTCTTATCCTCTTATATCTGACTCAAAATGGAAACCATTGGCTCAAGCATGCATAGCATGTAAATATCCAAAGGTTAAAGATTATATTATTATGAGAAAAAACTCCAGAACATGGATTTATTTTAGTAACCTGGTTGAAGGAGAGGAACTCAAAAAAATTGCAGATGAACTTCAAAATATGCTTCGAGAGTTTTATTTGCCAATTTTTCATGAAAGGATGAGTTGGTTTGGAATTTATCAAAGGATGGTGGATACTCAGTCAAGTTGGGATATAAGGATTTAGAACAATCAAAATTTTCTTGGAAGAAATTTTGGTCATTAGAGGCTCTCCCTAAGGCCTCAACATTTCTTTGGTTAGCAGTTCAATGTAAGCTTCTTATCGAAGAGAATCTACAAAGAAGAGGATATTATGGACCCTTTAGATGTGTCGTATGTGAGAAGAAATTAGAAACTTCAAACCACTTACTTCTTCATTGTCTGTTTGCTCACACCATTTAGGATTATTTTTTAAAAAATTAGAATTTATATTGGGTAGCTCCATCAACATTGAAAGAGTTGATAAAATGTTGGATAAATTATAATAAAGCTAAAGCCTTAGGTATTCTTTGGAGGATTGACTCTGCCATTATTTGTTGGAATTTATGGCTTGAAAGGAATGATATAATTTTTAAAAATAAATATCAAAATCATACCCAAGTTTAGAACCGTATTAGTGCCTCTCTTGCAGAATGTCTAAAAATATGGTGCTCATCATGGGAAGTCTCAATTGTAGAAAAATAAAAAGAGGTGCTAATAACTTGGCTACAGGAGGATTTGCACATACATAGAAGAGTCATCTGCGATAATGGAATTAAAACAAAGAATCTACTTCGATCTATGTTAAAATAGAAATTTCCAGAAATTGGGTTTATCAAAATTAATTTTTATGGTGCTTTCAAAGGAAATTCGGAAAAATCTGGTGGAGGTGGTGTTTTTAGAAATAGTGAAGGCAAAATTCTCCTCACTTATTTAGAATCATATGGAACTTCAACTAACAATTATGCAGAGGCTAGGACACTTCTTACAGGGATTAAAATTGCAATAGAAAAAGGATGGAAATATATTTCAATTGAGGGAGACTCAAATTATCATCAATGCTATTAACAAAAATGGATGTGGGGATTGGATAAAAATAGTATTATTTTTTATATTCATTGTCTATTACTAGAGGCAATCTCCTAGCAGTGTGAGCATATTTATAGAGAAGGAAATCAAGTAACAGATAAATTAGTGAATTATGGTGTTGGTCTTCATCTCCGTGAATTCCAAATTTTAAAAAGGCAATTGGGCAAGTGAGATTTTATGTCTTAATCAAAATTATATCAAATAATTGATTATGGAAACAACACTTTGAGGAATTTGAAAAATATATTTAATAGAAAAAAAGTCATGATAAAAATTGAAGAATATATTTAATAGAAAAAAAATCAGGATAAAAATGTATGCGACAGCAAATGGAAAATTTTGGTATTGTGATGGGAGTGGCCCCCAATAAAATCCACATATAACCTATTCAAAAAAATAATAATTTGGACAACAAAAATTTATTCTATTAGAAAAATATTCAAGGATGAAATGAAATTTCCAAATTTATCAAGCTCATCTTGGATTCCTTTAAGTTTGTCTTATATTATTAAAAAAATATACAAATGCAACCTACAAACTTAGTTTTTTTATATACTTTGGATAGATTCTTTGCAACTCCATTAACTTGTTGGCAATTTTGGGTATGTTGCCTAGCTTCATGTTTGTGAGTTGTCATTGATGTCAAAAGGAGTTTGTGTTGATGTCAAAAGGAATTTGTGTTGATGTCAAAAAGAGTTTGGTGTCAAAAAGATCTTGAAAGTTCCATGATGTTTGTTTAAGGGTTTTTAATTAAAACCATGGTGACAAGGTTAAAGGTTTTTCTTAAAACCATCTGGATGCATTAAGGGTTTTTATTAAAACCATCTTGGATTAATGAAAAGGTTTTTGATCCTTGAAAAAACCTTAAAAGTCCATTTTGATTATTAATAAATAAATTAACTCAAACCTTTGAAAAGGTTTTAAGTTAAGTTTATTATTAATAAAATAATAATTATTAATTTAATAATTATTATTGAAAGGGTTTCTAAACCCTTAGCGATGCCAATGTAGAAGACTTACCTCACCGACGTCATTTGTTTGGAAGGAGCATCGATGTCAACTTGCATGGGATGCAAAAGACTATTAAAGGGCATTAATTCCTAAGGTTCAATACACCTCCGATTTGCACGATTACCTTCGAATTCGTATTGCTCTGTGACCTTCAATTTTGGATTGCGCTATGATTTTCGAGTCTCATTTTGCTCTGTGTTAATTTCCTATTTCGTGCACCAGTGAGGAAGACAAATCTAGTCTGTGTTAAATTTCAATTTTGTGTGCAGTGAGGAAGAAAAATCTAGTCTGTGTTAAATTCGTATTTTATGCGCCTATGAGGAAGAAAATTATGGTTGTCTTTTACAAGCAAAGGGAAGGTAAAATGATGAGTAGTGCTTGAGAGTTTCGTTGGGCACTTGTGCTCCAAAGGTGGAGGCAGTGGAGTGAAGGCGCTCGCTAAGTAGAGGTGCCGAGTTCGATTCACGACAGGCGTGTTTCAGTTTTTCTTGGTTGCGGTTATTGTGCACATGGTACAACGGTTGCTTTGGGCCATGATTTTGTAGGAGGAAGCACTTTGGTGCTTATGTTGGTGTCTCCACACTTCTCCTAAGGTTGGAGAATTGATTTTTGGCCAAGGTAGATCTTTTGTTGATAATGTGAAATATTTGATATGACTTGGTAATTATTGTTGGTAATTTGATGGAGGTATAAGGTTAAATAGAAATATTGCTTTGACAATGTTATTATTGATGCTTAATTTTTATATGGCAAATACATTTATAAGTAAATGTATTTTAGGAGTTATAAGGGTTTAAGGAATAATTGTGCTTAATGTCATATTGGGGTTAGAAAGCCTTTGGAGTTATTGAGTGGATATTCTCTTGTAATTATTTTTGAGGTTGAAGTTATTTTGTGATATATTAAGTAGAAGTTATAAGGTGTAAAGGAATATTGTTGATATGTATATTTGTGAGTTTTGATTATTGATGAGTTGTAGTGATAAGGTGTTATTAGGACTCTTATCATTGTGCATTATTCCATTGTTGCTAACTCTAATTTGTGGCAAATTGAGAGTTAGTGTTGTGATAGATTTTGAGTTCTCCTTCTTCATCAAAGTAAAGGTATGGACAATTTCTTCCATGGTTATTATTGATTGATGGTTTTCTGAAAATAAGTTTGGAGTGAAAAGGATTAAATTATGTTTCCTTATTTGGAGTGGATCTTATTTTCTGAAAGTGGAAGTATTGATTATGCATTATGAGATCATGATGAGTTTATGAGTTATTGCATAATTCTGGTTTATGAGAGTGGAAGCATTTGAAGTTTTCTTTAGGTTTTTTGATTGAGAATATTATGCCATTGCTATAAGTTGTTGAAACCCTAATTGAGTTTTTTGGTTGTTGAGTTTGGTTTTGAGATTGCTTCCATTAATATTGAGTTGATCAAGTTATGCTTTACTTGATACATGAGTTGCACTTGCGCCTTTGAGATTTGATTTTATCAAGTTGTACTTTGCTTGATAAACTTGGTTGTGTGGTTAAGTTGAGCATTCCCATTTGAAAGAAGTTGGAAATATCTTGAACCTCTTTTTGATGCTTAGAGAGAGATTGCTTTGAGTTCTTGAAAACTAACTTGGCTAGGGTTTGATAGCAAGTTATGGTTCTATGTTGGAGGAGTTGATTTCTTGATATTGTATTATTGACAATTTTTGGGTCGTGGTTCAAGATCTTGTGAAAGTATACTACTTCTATCTTTATTCTAATTTGAGAAAGAGTTTGTTTTTGAGTTGAAGGATAGAACATATTGAGTCTCTAAAAATTCTCTTTATGCTCCTATGAGATTGATTTGAGTTGATATTGAAATTTTAAGGATAGAACATATTGAGTCTCTAACAATTCTCTTTATGCTTCTATGAGATTGATTTGAGTTGAGATTGAGAGTTGAAGGATAGAACATATTGAGTCTCTAACAATTCTCTTTATGCTTATATGAGATTGATTTGAGTTGAGATTGAAAGTTGAAGGATAGAACATATTGAGTCTCTAACAATTCTCTTTATGCTTCTATGATATTGATTTGATATGATTGGATGAAACACATTGGGTCTCTAACAATTCTCTTTGTGTGTTCACATTGGGCAAGTTTCTTGGTAAACTTGTTTGAGCTTATTTGGGCAAGTTCTTGGTGAGCTTGCTAGGACTGACTTGGATAAGTTCAATGAGGATAGAAGTCTCTAGAGCCATAGCAAGAAGGACAGGATGTCTTCTGTGGAAAGGAGTTCCACCTGCTAGCAGTAGAAGAGGCAGTGATCTTCTAAAGTATCATTTCCAGAGCTTTAGGGGATAGGACATCTCATTTGGGTAGGAGCCTCATAAATACTTCTTTGGGGGATAGGACATCTCCTTTGGATAGGAGGCTCATAAATATTTGATTAGGGGAAGGATTATCCTTTGGACAGGAATTCCATAAACATTGTAATTGGGAAGGATTCCCAAAGTATTTGATTGAGAAAATTTAGTGAAATATTTTCTCTGTGGAGTAGCCCACCTTGGGTGAACCACGTTATATTGATGTCTCAATTGTGTGATGACTTGTACACTGGTTTTATTACTACTTTGATTTTGTTATTGGTTCATTGCATTGCTTTCTGAAGTAAAATAAAAAAGTTAAAAAGTGGTCTTATACTGTTCACCCCCCCTCTCAGTATAAGATTGTGTTCTTCAATTGGTATCAAAGTAGGTTCCTTCGGAAGAGTTTCACAGCTTGAATAAAAAGCTTGAAAATAACACAATGGATTTTACAAGTGGTAATTCAATACCTATTCTTGATGGGACAGATTTTGGTCTATGGAGCATAAATATGAAGGTTCATCTAATGGCTCTTGGAAATGAAGTTTGGGAAGCAGTTGAGTTTGGGTACACTATTCCAAAGCTCCCTCCTACTACTAAATATGAGAAACTTCTACATCATAGCAATTCAAGGGCAATGAATGCAATTCTGAAAGGTCTACAAAAGGCATATCTTACAAAGGTGATTCATTGTAATACAACAAAGGAAATGTGGGATCAATTGCAAGTGGTTCATACAGGTGATGCAAATGTCAGAAAAGCAAAATTGAGATATTACAAAGATATGTTTGAACAACTCAAGATGAATTATGAAGAAAATATTAGTGACTATATGCTTCTTAAGGATGAGATTATTAATTCCATGAAGGAACTAGGTCTTGAGCTTGCTAAAAATGATGTTTGTGATAAAATTTTGAGGTCTCTTCCAAATAGATTTAGTGAAAATATTTCAGCTATTGAGGAAGCCAAGGATTTGGATAAATTGAAAAATGATGAGCTTCATAGTATACTTACAGCTTTTTAGTTAAGAACTAAAGTGGTACCTAATCCTAAGAAGGAGGCAGCTTTCAAAGCTCCAAGAATTCAAAGGGTAAACAACAAGAAGACAGTGATGAGTCTTCTAGTGATGAAGAAGCAAACTACAACAAGAAAGGCAAGTTCTCAAGAAAGCACAAAGGTATGAAATATGTTAAATGTTTCAATTGTGGAAAGTTTGGTCACTATGCTACTGACTGTTCGGAACCCAAGGATGATTGTGATGAAGAAAAATAGGATTATAAGCACAGGTATCAAAGGAAGAACAAAAATGAGCAAAATAGTCAAGGGAAGAGGTACTTCCAAAAACACAAGAAAATTTTCTACATAGACAAAGCAAGTAAGTGTTCTAGTAGTGATGATGGAAGTTCTTAAAGTGATGATAGAAATGAGATGTTGTTTCTAACAAAAAATGAAGGAAAAGAAAATAGGAATAGACTTGTTGTGCTTAAGTGCTTTAGATGTGGAAATTTTGGTCACCTTGAGGATGATTGTACAAATGATGGTTTGAATTATGGTAATACTATGTATGAGGATGCTTCAGAAAATTATGAGGAAGATCTTCTTATGGCTTTAGATGAAGGTAGCACCTCTAGTGGTAAGAAATCAAAAAATGATATTGATGTTTCAAAAGGCAAAAAAATAGAGGATGTTTCAGAATAGGGAGAAGTAGATCTTGAGGCTGAACTTGTTAATGCTCTTGATGTGTTAAATAAATAAAGAAATAAATATGCTAGACTCATTGATAGGTTTGATGAATGTCATTATGAAATATATGAGCTTATAGGGAATCTTGATATCTCTATAGAAAAGACACAGGAACTCAAAGAAGAGTTGACAACTAGGTCTCTTGAGTGTAAAGAGTTAAAACATGAAGTAGCTTCCTTGAAAAATGAAACTAAAGAGTACAAGGAGAAGCTTTACAGGTTTGAAGAAAGTTCCAAGAATGTAAAATAAATCATCAAGGATCAAAGAAGGACAACAGATAAAACAGGTATTGGTTTTGGAAAGAAACAAAAGGAACAGGTTGAGGAATCTAGTATGAGCTCCCAAGAAGAAGATGGTTTAGATGAAGAGAGTACTTCAGAGAGTAAGTTTTAATATGGTAATTCAGATAACACAAAATCATAAAATAGGAATCAGCATAAGGGGAGAAATACTAAAGGACCTATGAGGTAAAGGCAAGGAAAGTTCAATGGAATATGTTTTGCATGTCACATGTTTGGACACATGGCTTCACAGTGCAGGGCTCAAGCAAGACAGGTTAATGGAAATTTTAGAAATGGTAATTTCTTTCAAGGGTATTGCTACTCTTGTAATTAGTTTGGGTACAAGGCAGTTAATTGTAGGGTTAACAACAGGAACAAGTTTGGTCCAACAAAGAGGATTCAAAAAACAAGTACATTTCAAAGGAATAACATTGTTAAATGTTATAAGTGCAATAATGAAGGACATACAACCAGATGGTGTAGAGCAAAAGTTCCAAGGTATAGGTTTAGGGCTATGAATAGGAACAATAATAATGGCAAGAATAGGAATAATGACAGGAATAAGAATAATGGCTTGGACAGAAACAAAGATGAGAACATGAACAGGAACAGGGTATTGAACAGGAACAAGAACAAGGATATGAACAAGAACAAGAACGGGAACATGGATAAGGATATCAAGAAAAATAATGAAAAGGTAGCCATGGACACTGATGATGATCAGTGTCTAATGGGAGTTTTACTCCCACCCCAAAATTAATCACCTCAATAGGATGTGGGGGAGGGGCTAAGCTAAGAGGCTCATTCTTAGCCTTGAGCCCCAAAGGTGACCCTTTGCCATTGATGACAAAGGGGGAGAAATTTGAGTAAGGGGGAGAGCCTTGAGCCAGGAGGAGCAAAGCTTCAGAGGATGGTTTTTAGTTGGTTTCAATTTTTCATAGTTGGCAGTGGTTTCAGTAGTGGTTTGTCATCAATGACAAAGGGGGATATTGTTGGCAATTTTGGGTATGTTTCCTAGCTTCATGTTTGTGAGTTATCATTGATGTCAAAAGGAGTTTGTTTTGATGTCAAAAGGAATTTGTGTTGATGTCAAAAAGAGTTTGGTGTCAAAAAGATCTTGAAAGTTCCATGATGTTTGTTTAAGGGTTTTTAATTAAAACCATGGTGACAAGGTTAAAGGTTTTTCTTAAAACCATCTGGACTCATTAAGGGTTTTTATTAAAACCATCTTGGCTTAATGAAAAGGTTTTTGCTCCTTGAAAAAACCTTAAAAGTCCATTTTTATTATTAATAAATAAATTAACTCAAACCTTTGAAAAGGTTTTAAGTTAAGTTTATTATTAATAAAATAATAATTATTAATTTAATAATTATTATTGAAAGGGTTTCTAAACCCTTCGCGATGCCAATGTAGAAGACTTACCTCACCGATGTCATTTGTTTGGAAGGAGCGCTGACATCAACTTGCATGGGATGCTGTTAGAATATTATGTTATATTACATTATTTTTACCAAAAGTAGCGCTCATAAGCGCTCTCCAATTTGGTTGAATAACCACTAATTGGTTGGAACCAATTTGTAACCAATTGTAACCTTTATATTTGAAATTAATGAGAATGGTCAATTTCTTCATTAAATTTATCATGGTACCAGAGCCAGGGATGATTAACCTATGAGGAAGATAGACCTATGGATGGAGGACCTGACAAACAGTCGACAAACCCTGACGCAGACAGTGGATAGACTGACGTAGACAGAGGACCCTGATAGACAGTGGACAAACCAGACGCAGATAGAGGACCCTAACACACAACAGACTTACTGATGTAGACAGAGGACCCTGACAGATAGTGGATAGACCAGATGTAGATCGAGGACTGACGCAGACAGAGGACCCTGACACACAGCGAACAGATCGGACGTAGATCAACGGTGGAGGAGGCAAGTGGAGGTAAAAGGGTGGGGTTGGTTGCCCGAAGGCAACCGAAAGCTTTAATGCTTTCGGTATTTTTTCAACCCTCCCACAGTGGCCACACAGGACATGTGGGATAAATATTTTTCTTACCCTCTCCGGCCTCGATGCAGATAATACCATCGTGGTTCCTGATTTGTTTCATCAGGCCCTTCAGCTTCCGTGGTTGGTATGGTGGTTGTTCGACGGTAGGTTGTGGTTTTGAATCCTATCGAGGATTTTTTGATGACTGGTTTCGTCGCCTTTGACGCCTATGCACTATTGATGCCTGCCCAACCAAGTTGATGCCCGCAACACATTTTTTGATGCCCGAACTAAATTTTTGATGCCTGAAATGTGGTGTTGACGCCCGAAGGACCTGTTGACGGTCGTAAGGCACAGATTGATGCCCAGCAGGCGTCATTTACACCAAAGGAAGCATTATTTATTCCTTGAGGCTCCAATTTTTTTTTCATTTGGGGATCTTTAACAGTATTTTTTTTACCCATTCTTGTCTATTTTGCAATTTGAAGGGGTGAGTTCACAAATTTCACTTGCAAAATTGTCAGACAAAGAGTGGAATTGGTAATAGGAGCTATAATTTGTGGGCATTTATGATTGTTTTATTTGCATTTAAATACTCTATTTTCTTGCATTAGCAATCATAAATTACAAAAACATATAAGACCCCAAATTTATATCTTATTTGTGCAATTTATTGCACAGTAGCGTTCGGTATTTGAGATACCTCTGGTCCACACTTACAGGTAATGTTGTCATGCTTTGGACTACTGTATTCACCACCTAATATAGCTGCAACAACAACGTCTGAGCTTGTTCTCTATAAATCATTTGGGAGAAATAAGGCAAACCAATTTTTTGTTTTTTTCCCATTTCATACCCACATCGTGATTGTTGTTAGGCGTAAATCCTGACGAAAGTTTTTTTTTCCAAAGTGTTTAGGGGAAGTTACGCCCCACGCATGCGAAATAAAAATTTCTATGGTAGGTGTCATTAACAACACGATGCCCTTTCAATATCGCCTATGTTCAATATATTGTGCTTCTCATATGTACTTATAGTCTCCCTCACGTAAGGGCGAGTACATATTGAGTAGTATACTGTTCATATATACCTATAGTTTCCCTCATGTAAGGGCGGGTGTATATTGAATGATTACAATATAAATATCACGGGGTATAAATAAAGGGAGACCAATTGGTGGTATAAGGAACCTTCATAATGGCCACAATTCATAAGTATCTCTCAGATTCACAATTGTTGAAAGGTCCTAACTTTGTTCCATGGAAGACAAATATGAAAGCCATACTTTAGTTGGAAGATTTATGGGATGTAGTGACTGGCACTGCCAAACGTCCTCAAACAGTAGGAACAGATCAAGATGCTTGGGATAAGAAAGACAAGAAGAGTCTTGTGTTTATCTTGCTTGCTACTATAGATGAGGTGTAGCCTCATATTTGTGATGCGAAAACTAGTAAGATATCTTGGGATGCTTTGATCATAGTATATGAAGGGAAGAATCAATCCACTATTCTCCATCTTCAAACTCAACTACATAATCTCAGTATGAGTTTTGGAGAAACAATTGACATATTCCTTTGCAGAGTGGCAGACTTGAAAGCAAAATTGAATGCTATGGGAAAACCTGTGGATGATGATGTCTTGAATTCTATTATCTTGAGAGCATTACCAAGTTCCTACAAGATGTTGATCACTTCTCTCAATGTTTCTAGTAGAAAAGTATCATTTGTGGAACTGGTAAACTTGCTTCAGACTGAGGAGGCAACTCAGGTCCAGAAAGATGATATGCCAGATAATGCTCTCTCCACACAACAAAGTGGTAAAAAGCAAGGCCAGTTTCAAAAAGGGGGTGCTTCTTCCAAAGGAAAAGGGAAGCAATCTCAGCAACAAGATACAAAATATTGTAAAATTTGTGACATGAATAACCATGACACCAACAAGTGTTGGTTCAAAAACAAGCAACCAAATGAAAGAGGTTCACAAAAGAAGGGCAAGAACAAGCAAAAATACAATAAGCATAAGCAATCTAAAGGCCATGTTGCTTATGCTAAATCCAACTCAGACTCAAATTCTCCTGAGTCCGATTCAGATTTTGACTCTGAAAGAGCACACAAGGTGCTCATGACTCATACTTCGTCTTCCTAGATAGATGTTGTATGGTATATTGATTCAGGAGCTAGCAAACACATGACTGGGGATAAATCTTGGTTTGATACTTTTGTGGAGAAAGAGGGTAAGCCAGTCACAATTGCTGACAATCAAGTATATCAAGTAAAAGGAGAAGGGGATATTTGTGTATCCCTTCTTGATGGTATTTGTCAAATTGAAAAGGTTCTCTATGTTTCAGGCTTAGCTAATAATCTGCTTTCAGTCACACAAATGTTAGATAGAAACATGGAAGTCGTGTTTCGAGTTGTCAATGGTAATAAGAGATGTTTTATCACACACAGTGGTAAACATGTTGCAATCGGATCTTACAAACATGGCTTGTTTATTCTCGATGCTATTTCCACTCCACATGTTGCTTTGGCTGCAACTACAAAGGAGGCCACCTCTCTCTGGCATCGGCGTTATGGGCATCTCAGTTCTGGATATTTGCTTGAATTACACAAATATGGGATGGTGAAAGGTCTTCTACCCCTCTCATCTATTTTTCTAGTTTGCTCAGATTGCTTAGCATGGAAGCAACATCGAGTACTTTTTGAAGCTAGCTCCTCTCAAGCTACAAACCCTTTAGAGCTAGTACATACCGATCTGTGTGGTCCTATGCCAACCAGCTATGGTGGGAAAAAGTATTTTCAACTATTCGTTGATGATTGCTCATGAAAGATGTGGGTTTTCTTTCTTCAGTTGAAATCAGAAGCATTTCTCTACTTTCAACAGTTCAAGAAGCTTGTTGAGAAGGAGTCGGGATGTTTGATAAAAACCCTCCGCTCAGATCGAGGGGGGAATACACCTCTAAAGAGTTTTTAGAGTTTCTTAAGAAAAATGGGATAAAAATACAACTGACTACCGCCTATACACCTCAGTAGAATGGAGTTGCAGAAAGAAGAAATCGTTCCATTATGGAAATGGTTCGATGTATGCTAAAGGGAGCACATCTTGAGGATCAATATTTGGCAGAAGCAGTAAACACAACATTATACCTCCAAAATAGAGCACCCACCAGAGCTCTACAAGGGAAAACACCACAAGAAGCATGGAGTGGTAAGAAACCTTCCATTTCTCATCTAAGGGTGTTTGGATGTAAAGCATTCATGCACATTCCAAAACAGAAAAGGAGGAAGTTGGATGAGAAAACCCTGCAGTGTATCTTTCTTGGCTATGATGAGTACTCAAAATGTTATCGATTGATTGATCCTAAGACCAAGAAGACACATGTAAGTAGAGATGTTGTATTTTATGAAGCTCTCACATCAAAAGACACATCCACAATTGTATACCTAGATGAAGAAGAGCCTAGGTTCAAATTCTACAGCAAAAACATAAAGTCCCAAAATGGTATACTAGCACTTTGAGAGATGCTAAGTTGAAATCCCTTCTTGATCTATCTCCTGATAGGCCATGTACTCACAGTATGACTCAACAGATGAGACCAAAGGAATCTACTTCAAAGGTTGATGAACTTTGTCAACACTTTGATGATTTGTCAGTGGGTACAGAAAATGATAGAGAGGAAGATAAGGATGGAGAAAAAATTTATATGTCTACATTGAATACAAATGAACCCACAACGGTTCAATCTGCACTTGATGAACCACAGTGGAAAGAGGCCATGGATGTAGAACATAAATCTCTCCTTAAAAATAATACTTGGAAGTTAGTCGATCTGCCAATAGGAAAGAAACCCATAGGCTGCAAATGGGTGTTCAAAGTGAAGTATAAGGCAGATGGATCTATTGATAAGCATAAAGCCCGGATTGTTGCAAATGGATATGCTCAGAAAGAAGGCATAGATTATGAAGAGACTTTTGCCCCTACTACAAAAATGACTACTATTCGTGTACTTTGTGCCATGGGAGCTCAGTTTGGGTGGAAATTGCATCAGATGGATGTTAAAAGTGCTTTCTTGAATGGTGACTTACAATAAGAAGTATACATGACTCAACCAGAAGGATTTGTGGTTGAGGGGCAAGAACAAAAAGTATGCAAGTTGATCAAATCATTGTATGGGCTAAAACAAGCTCCTCGAGCTTGGTATATCAAGATAGATAGTCACCTTGTGCAGCATGGTTTCATAAGAAGTCCTTCAGATGCAAATATCTATATTAAGAAAAGTGGTTCTGATATAGTGATTCTTGTACTTTATGTGGACGATCTGATCATTACAAGAAGCTCAAAAAGAATGATTGACTTAGTGAAAAATGACTTGAAGCAATCATTTGAAATGACAGATCTAGGACTTCTACACTATTGTCTTGGTTTAGAAGTTACTCAGCAAAAATTTCATATTAGAGTAACACAAAAGAAGTATGCCAAGACTTTAGTAGAAAAATATCGGATGACTAATTGTAAGTCAAAGGCAACTCCCATGGAGCAAGGACGTAAGTTATCTCGATATGATAAGTCACCTCAGGTAGATGGTACTCTCTATCGCCAGTTGATTGGGAGTCTCTTATATCTGACAAATACCAGACCAGATCTCATTTTTGCTATGGGATATCTTTCAAGGTTCATGCAAGAGCCTAAGATGACACACTAGAAAGCAACAAAAAGAGTGCTTCATTATGTTCATGGTAGTACAAATTATGGTCTGGAATATAGAAAGAATAATAATTTTTTCTTACTGGGATACACAGACTCAAATTATGCTGGATCTATTGATGATCGTAAATCCACTTCTGGATATGTTTTTCATCTAGGATCTGGACCTATCTCATGGCATAGTAAGAAGCAGCATGTGGTTGCTTTATCTTCTACAGAAGCAGAATATCGTGCAGCCAGTGAAGCAGTCTACGAGATAATGTGGTTAAGTCGCATTCTTACAAACATGGGCCTTCCAAAGAATCTTCCTCTTCATTTGTTTTGCGACAATCAAGGTGTTTTGAATATTGTCAAAAATCCAATCTTTCATGAACGTACCAAACATGTTGATACTAGATGTCATTTTATTCGAGATGAAGTTCCAAAGCACCATATACAACTTCAATACATTTCTACTGATGATCAAGTTGCAGATATCTTTACCAAAGCACTTGGGCATATCAAATATGAAAAATTTTGAGATACAATTGGGATTTACCAATAATGTAATAATGGGGGATGTTAGAATATTATGTTATATTACATTATTTTTACCAAAAGTAGTGCTCATAGGCGCTCTCCAATTTGGTTGAATAACCACTAATTGGTTAGAACCAACTTGTAACCAATTGTAACCTTTATATTTGAAATTAATGAGAATGGTCAATTGCTTCGTCAAATTTATCAGATGCAAAAGACTAATAAAGGGCATTAATTCCTAAGGTTCAATACACCTCCGATTTGCGTGATTACATTCGAATTCGTATTGATCTGTGACCTTCGATTTTGGATTGCGTTATGATTTTTGAGTCTCATTTTTCTTTGTGTTAATTTCTGATTTCATGCACCAGTGAAGAAGACAAATCTGATCTATGTTAAATTTCGATTTCATGCACAGTGAGGAAGAAAAATCTAGTCTGTGTTAAATTTGGATTTCGTGCGCCTGTGAGGAAGGAAATTCTGGTTTTCTTTTGCAAGCAAATGGAAGGTAAAATGACGAGTAGCACTTGAGAAATTTGTTGGGCACTTGTGCTCCAATGGCGAAGGTAGTGGAGTGAAGGCACTTGCTAAGCAGAGGTGTCGAGTTTGATTCACGACAGACGTGTTTCAATTTTTTCTTGGTCGCGATTATTGTGCATGTGGTACGGCGATTGCTTTGGGCCATGATTTTGGAGGAGGAAGCACTTTGGCACTTATGTTGGTGTCTCCACACTTCTCCTAAGGTTGGAGAATTAATTTTTGGTCAAGGTAGATCTTTTGTTGATAATGTGAAATATTTGATTTGACTTGGCAATTATTGTTGGTAATTGGATGGAGGTATAAGGTTAAATAGAAATATTGCTTTGACATTGTTATTATTGATGCTTAATATTTATATGGTAAATGCATTTAGAAGTAAATGTATTTTAGGAGTTATAAGGGTTTAAGGAATAATTGTGCTTAATGTCATATTGGGGTTAGAAAGCCTTTGGAGTTATTGAGTGGATATTCTCTTGTAATTATTTTTGAGGTTGAAGTTATTTTGTGATATATTAAGTAGGAGTTATAAGGTGTAAAGGAATATTGTTGATATGTATATTTGTGATTTTTTATTATTGATGAGTTGGAGTGATAAGGTGTTATTAGGACTCTTATCATTGTGCATTATTCCATTGTTGCTAACTCTAATTTGTGGCAAATTGAGAGTTAGTGTTGTGACATATTTTGAGTTCTCCTTCTTCATCAAAGTAAAGGTATGGGCACATTCTTCCATGGTTATTATTGATTGATGGTTTTCTAAAAATAATTTTGGAGTGAAAAGGAATAAACTAAGTTTCCTTATTTGGAGTGGATCTTATTTTCTAAAAGTGGAAATATTGATTATGCATTATGAGATCATGATGAGTTTATGAGTTATTGCATAATTATGGTTTATGAGAGTGGAAGCATTTGAAGTTTGCTTTAGGGTTTTTGAGTGAGAAGCTTATGCCATTGCTATAAGTTGTTGAAACCCTAATTGAGTTGTTTGGTTGTTGAGATTTTGGTTTTGAGATTGCTTCCATTGAGATTGAGTTGATCAAGTTATGCTTTACTTGATACATGATTTGGGCTTGCTCCTTTGAGATTTTATTTTATCAAGTTGTACTTTGCTTGATAAAATTGGTTGTGTGGTTAAGTTGAGCATTCCCATTTGAGAGAAGTTGTAAATATCTTGAACCCCTTTTTGATGCTTAGAGAGAGATTGCTTTGAGTTCTTGAAAACTAACTTGGATAGGGTTTGATAGCAAGTTATGGTTCTATGTTGGAGGAGTTGATTCATTGATATTGCATTATTGAAAATTATTGGGTCATGGTTCAATATCTTGTGAAAGTATACTACTTCTATATTTATTCTTATTTGAGAAAGAGTTTGTTTTTGAGTTGAAGGATAGAACATATTGATTCTCTAACAATTCTCTTTATGTTCCTATGAGATTGATTTGATTTGATATTGAAAGTTGAAGGATAGACACATATTGAGTCTCTAACAATTCTTTTTATGATTCTATGAGATTGATTTGATTTGAGATTGAGAGTTGAAGGATAGAACATATTGAGTCTCTAACAATTCTCTTTATGCTTCTATGAGATTGATTTGAGTTGAGATTGAAAGTTGAAGGATAGAACATATTGAGTCTCTAACAATTCTCTTTATGCTTCTATGATATTGATTTGATATGATTGGATGAAACACATTGGGTCTCTAACAATTATTTTTTTGTGTTCACATTGGGCAAGTTCCTTGGTAAACTTGCTTGAGATGATTTGGGCAAGTTCTTAGTGAGCTTGCTAGGACTGATTTGGATAGGTTCTTGTGGAGAACTTGTGGACTGATTTGGATAGGTTCTTGTGGAGAACTTGTGGACTGATTTGGACAGGTTCTTGTTGAAGAACTTGTGGATAGATTTGATGAAGTCTTGGTGGAGACTTGTGAGTAGTTGTGATTGATTTGTTCAAGATTTTGGCTTAAGCTTGGGATATATCTAATAGAGATTTGAGATCAAATTTGTGTTGGACCAGAGGATTGAGTTTGGTGCAGATTTGTGACAGATTTTGAGAGGACTTGTGTTGGACAGACTGACTGTGTTTAGTACAATTTTTTATGAGTAGCTATGGAGGTTATCAATGAGGACGAAAGTATCTAGAGCCATAGCAAGGAGGACAAGATGTCTTCTATGGAAAGGAGTTCCACCTGCTAGCGGCAAAAGAGGCAGTGATCTTCTGAAGTATCATTTCTAGAGCTTTGGGGGATAGGACATCTCCTTTGGGCAGGAGGCTCATAAATACTTCTTTTGGGGATAGGACATCTCCTTTGGGCAGGAGGCTCATAAATATTTGATTAGGGGAAGGATTATCCTTTATACAAGAAGTCCATAAACATTGTAATTGGGAAGGATTTCCAAAGGATTTGATTGAGAAAATTTAGTGAAAGATTTTCTCTATGGAGTAGCCCACCTTGGGTGAACCATGTTATATTGGTGTCTCAATTGTGTGATGACTTGTACACTGGTTTGATTACTACTTTGATTTTTCTATTGGTTCATTGCATTGCTTTCTGAAGTAAAATAAAAAAGTTAAAAAGTGGTCTTATATTGTTCACCCCCCCTCTCAGTATAACCTTGTGTTCTTCATGACTTTTATCAATAGATACACCTAGATAAAATTAATTTTAAGAAATAATTTTTTCTTTTTTGGGTTAGATAATAAAGGGTTATACTTGGGTCCCCCACCCTTATAAGATAAAGAAATTTTATTATTTATTGAATTTTTTCATAAATATTTTTTGAATGCAAAATTTTACCAAAAATTTCGGATTTTGAACACAATCTTATAGAGAATGACAATTTTATATATTAGAATAGAGATAGAAAACCATTTTATTTTTTCTTGTTTCTTTAAGAATAGATTTTAATAATTTTTTTAAATATTAAAAAATATGTTAATTACCATAGCAAGAGTTTACTTTAAATATAAATATTTAAGGTATAATTTTTTTTTTGTTGCTAAAGATACTTTAATAGCGAAAGCATACTCAGGAATAATAGGGGTCACCCTCCATTTACTATGATTCAAACTTGGGTCTATGCAATGTGAGCCCAAAATATTTACTAATGCGGCATCCAAATAGGAACAAGGTATAAATTTTAGACTTAATTCTATTTCTTGGATAGATTATTTATAAATCCATTACACTTTTTTTTGGACAACCTAATTGATCTAATGATGGAGACTTTGAAACCTTGAATAAAGGTGTAAGATTTGAATCGTGTGAGATTCAGGGTTGTACACCATGCTTTGGTAACTAGAGTATGGTTGAATAACCATATATTAGGTAAACAACATCCTATAAATGTTAAAAACTATGTTTTGAATAAATTTTAAAAAATGTGTTAAAGAAGAGTTATAATACTTATTAAAGAGGCCATTTATTTACTTGAATAACTTTTGAACCTCATATTTATTGAATATTGAATATTAGTTGGATTGTCACATGTTTTTCATATGAACTCCAAATAATACTTAGTTATATAAAATTTTAAATTGCATTAAATAATTACAAAAACTTTACTTTTTTTTTCTTCTCTAGAGAACAAGGGCTTGTACTTTGGTCCCCCACCCTTGACGAGTCAGAAATATCTCCTTTAGATCTTGAGATTTTATAAACAAATTCAATTCTCATATCAATTGAGAGTTGCTACAGCTAGATACGTACATTATTTTTTATAAAATATTTGGATTCTTGATTTTTATTTTCTAGATCTTTTTCAATTTTTTGTGTGAATATTAATATTCTATAATTTAGCATCTTCTTGACATTTTCTTACAATAGCATTCACAATACCAAAACTCCACCTCTACTATCAATGCATTAAATCTTAGTAGAGTAGTATTTCCAAAACACTGGACTATCATAGTCCGCTTTACCAAATTGGGATTGCTAGTTTCCTTGCTTTACCACAAAAATTATAATAAATATTTTATATAAGAACACATTAATGTTATAAAATAAAGCAAATATTACCAATCAAAAATGTTAAAGTAAATCTTAATCATAATTTGATTCAGGCAGTCAACATTTTCTTGTCAACTTTAGCTTTAGCTAAACTTACTACTTCCTCTAACCATGGAAAAGAGAATTTAACTTCATGATCATCTATTAAAATCCTCTAATGGCTAGTCTATCCACATATTTTTTCCTTCCCTTAACATATGTGTAAACCTAATTTCTTCAAACTCTATAGCAAGATCTTGAGTTTCCACAATTATCTCTTGTAAGTTCCATGGAGCCTTTGCTTTCCTCAAATTGTATTTATTACTATGAGTGAATCACCTTCCATCCATACTCTATTCCATTTCATTTGTTTCCATATTTTTAACCCTTCCAAAGCTACCCAAGATTTAGCTTCATTATTTTTCTTAAATCCATTATTGAAAGCATAATGAGATAAAATCTCTCTTCTATTATTTCTTATCATTCATCCTCCTCCTACTCGTCCTAGATTTCCTTTAGATGCCCCATAAAAATTTAATTTGACCAAATCCACATCTAATGATTTCCACTTTATATTTTTTCCTTTCTTTTTGTTTCTCTTGTACCCAACATCATAATTCCAATTGATGACTTGACTCCATCTGTCAAGGCTCTCTGCTTCCATATTAGGGATTGGATGAGTTGATAGGGTTGGTTTAGACTCCTCAATGCCTAAACAAATATTTGTTTTTATTACCTCTAAATTGCTTTTTTTTCCTTTTAAATATTATTATATTCCTTTCTAGTCATGCAATCCAAAGCATTGTATCTTTTGATATTATCTTAAATCATCTATAAAGTCTCACTTTTAAAATTACTCCATCATGGCTTTAACCATTCTTCAATTTTATCATTCATCACCATGCATTTACCAAACATATTAAGAATACATTGCCATAGATTCCAAACTATTGAGTAGTGTCCCAAGAGATGGTATATACTCTCCTCCTTTTTACAAAGAACATGTTGTGAGGGGCCATGAAAATCCCTTTTCATAAGGTTATCCCAGGATAAAATTCTTCTATGATCTACTAGCCAAAAAAATATTTTTTCTTCAAAAATGCTTGGGCTATTCCAAATATCTCTCTATATTCTTCCAATATTCCTATTTTTTTGGTGATTTACATTATATCCACTTCTTGTTGTGTAATCTTCTAAGCTATTCAACTCTCAAATTAGCTTATCCTTTGCTCCACTTAGAATAATCATTGTTGTTATTTTTCTGCTCAATTGCCTCCTAGCTTTGATGTCTTGTATACCTATAAAAATCTTCTTTCCATTTGTATCTTCCTTCCTGATCCTTGTAAATAATGTTTGAAACCCTATCACCATACTTGTCTTGAAGTAATCTCATCCATGGTTTCAAAATTGGATCTATATTGAGTGGTTTTTTATCACACCATGTATCCATCCAAATAGAAATATTTTCTCCAGTTCCCACCACCCATATTAGACCTTTAATCACTAGATTTATAAATTTTTTTAAACTATTCCATAGAGTAGAACCATTTGGAAGTGAGAATGCAGTAAATATTAAGCTTGGGTCATTTGGTTCAACATACTTAGAAGAATTCTTGCCCATTGTCTTTGACTCTCTTTGTACAATCTCCAAATTAATTTTCCCCTAAGAGCTAAGTTTGCATCCATAAGAACTCTTAAACCAAGACCTCCCCTAGTTTTATCATCACATACCTTGATCCATTTCACCAAAGAAAATTTCCCTTTATCATGTAAACCTGACCACAAAAAGGACCACATAGTATACATTAAACTTTTTCTATCAATTTTGGCATAGTATACAAGGATTGTAATAAGTTGGAATGGACTATAAGACCAATTTAATTAGTTGCACTCTTCTTGCTAATGATAATCATCTACCTTTCCATACCGATAGTTTATTCTGAATTTTACTTATAACTAGATTTCATAATTCTACCCTCATTCTCCTCTCAAATAAACGCATCCCTAGATAAGTTATTGGCTAATTTGCCTCCTCCATTTTAAGTAACTTGCACATCACTATTTTTATTCTAGTTGGGGTGTTTAGGAAGTAAATTTTGGATTTTGTCCTATTAAATTTTTCTTGATGCTCTTTTGTATTTCTTTAATAAGTTATTCAAAGATCTGGCCTCGTTTATCTTTGCTATGCCAAAAAGGGTTGTATCATCTATAAATCGTTGATGGATGATGTTGTCAATATTATTACTAACCTTAAGTCCACTTATCAACCCATATTTGTTAGCCTTATTCAATTTCCTACCCAAAACCTCTACCATAATAATGAAAAAATATGGTCATAGAGACCTTGTATAATATCTCTCTTGGCTTTAAAATATTTTGTTACTAACCCATTGACCAACACTAAATATGAAGTTGTAGAGACACAATTTTTAATCCATCTGACCCATTTCTTGCCAAATCCAATCTTTTTCTAATACTATAAAAATAAAATTGAAGAGAAATAAGGAGCCTCGATAAACTAAATAAAAAAATTAGTAATAACATAATAAAAAGAAGTGTTTAATCCGCCCATGTAGAGGAGTTGGAGAGCAAGTGGGTAGTTAAACCTCTCTAGTTGCTGAGAGGCCCAAGTTCAAATCTCTCGCCTCACATGTTGCGGATATGTTATGTAATGGTTCCCTCGTGGTCACAGTCTGTTTACCCCTTGTGGCCACCACCAAAAAAAAAAAAAAAAACATAATCAAAAGAAGATTGCAGATTCACACATTACACAATATTTATCCTGGAAACCCTCAACTGGGAAAAAACCAGCACAATATTATCTTATTATTGTATTAACTTGATTGTCTCCAATACAATAATATTCTTCTTCTGTCTCACCCTAAACCCTAATGCAAATGTGATATATATAACAAAGGAACATGCACGGATTTTACAATATCATGGGAAAAAGAGCATGGGTTCAAATATAGTAACCCAAAAAACCTATATGGGTCTAAAAATAACTTATAAAACCCTAAAATTTTTGGAAAATATTTGAACCCCAACAAGTATAGGTATAGAGTGTCCAATACCTTTTACTGTTAACCCCACTAGAATAACATGGAAAATATTCAACATATTTCCAACAAATACCTCATTTAAACCTATCATAGGCTTTACTCATATTAAATTTTAAGATTATTGCTCTCTCTTTTCTTGAAGCTATTGAATGCATAACTTTGTGAGCTACTATAATCTCAGCCAAAATTTGTCTCCCTTTCACAAATCCTCCTTGCTCTTCTAAAATATTTTTTTCTAACATAGGTCTTAATCAATTTGTCATCACTTTGAAGATAATCTTATATGACATATTACATAGACTTATAAGCTTAAATTAATCAAACAATTATGCATCCTTCTTTTTTGGAATCAGGGTAAGATATGTTGCATTTAATTTATAAGGGATGTATTATTTTATCCTAGATTGTTCCACTACCACCAATAAAGAATCCTTCACTATGTCCCAATTATATTGATAGAATGTTGTAGAGGACCCATCTAGACTAGGATATTTATCCTTATCAAAATAGAAAAGAGCTAAATTAACTTTCCCCAAAGCAATAGGATACATTAGTTTTCTATTATCTTCCTAGTTATAACTAATGATACTTCTTGTAGTAGTTTATCATTTAGAACTTCAAACTCCTTTGATCCTAGAATATTTTGGAAAAAAAACTTGCCTCCTTTCTAATTTCACTTTGGTCTTCAATCCAAATCCCTTCTACTAATTATAGATGTTGATCTTTGTACTATTACCATCCTATGAAAAAACTTTATATTTTTATCTCCTTTTAACCAAGACTACCTCAATTTTAATCTCCAAAATTTATCTTATTCAAAATATTATAATATTCACTAAGCAACTCCCTTTCCTCCAAGCTTGGATTATTATGATCATCTTTTTAGAATTTTGAAAGTTTATCTTTTAGATATTCTTTATTCTCAAAAATAGTTTCAAAAGTGTTCTTTTTCCATTCTTTTAATGTAGATATTATTGATTTAATTTGTTTAGGAAGTGTATACAACCCATCGTTTCTTGAAGAATTTCATGTTTGTTCTATCATCAACAAATTGTGGATGGTCTTCCCACATCTGCTCGTATTTAAAATATGATTTTTTTAATTTACTTACCACCATTTTAACTCTTATTGGCCAATGATCTAAACCAATCCTTGTCAAGGTATTAATTTTAGCACAAGTCCCTTCATCTAGCCAATGATTTGAGAGTATGTGTCTATCTAATTTTTTTGTTATTAAGTTCTAGCCTCTCTTGTTGTTAGTCCATGCATAGTTGTCTTCTTCAAACTCAACCTCCCATAGATTATTGTTTTGAATAAAATTTGAGAAATCTCTCATACTTTGGGTTAATTTCCTAATTTCCCCAATTTTTTCATCCAACTTGGTTATGGCATTAAAATTTCCTATGATCATGAATTGGGTTTCTTGGTTTATACTTATTATAAATGCTTCAGTCCCACTCCATGCTTCTAATATGCCTGACTAATATGTAGATCCATAGACATTGATAAGGATGAAACACATATTTACAAAGTAACAGGTAACTAAAGAGGTTATCCAATGCCTAGTTTTATGAATGGTTACACAAGAGTTTAGAGTTCCTCCTATCATGCCTTTAGAATCCACAACATCCTATTCACATCTTTCCCATAATGCTTTCATAGTTTTGGAAACTTCTTCCTTTGTCATTTTAGTTTCCTAGATACAAAGAATATCAGGTTTATTACTTAAACAAAGGTCCCTAATACACCTCTGCTTTGAGGGAGCATTAACACCCCTTATATTCCATGAGATAGTAATCATGTCTCATTAGGGGCTATTGGCCCCGCTTGTGAATTACCAATATTATTTTTTTGTTTGGTAAAGAGAAGTTCAACCAACTTAGTTTGTGTTCCTTTCTCTATGTTTGTTCTTGCTTCCTTGGATCTTGCTTGATAATTTAAGGGTTTTCCTCTTTTTTCCTTGCCTATATCAGGAGTAGATATTATTATTCTATTCCTTAATATTATTTCATCATTTTTTTAATTATACTTTTCCTCTCCTTGCTCTACTATAAAATCTTTTGACTTGTCTTGCTCATTTTTTAGTATTTCCTTATTAATGGTAGAGGTATTAACATCTAACATTGTATTTTCTCTACCAATTTTCTTCTCCTGAATGGTGCATGGAACTTCAAGAGAGTCTTCAAAATTTTATGAGACACATTCTTTAGGTTCATCAAGAATTTTTGTCCTTAAATCAGGATCATATTGAATAGACAATTCCTTGTTAATATTTTGAACTTGTATTGTGTCCTCTAAGCTCTTATTTAAATTTTTCTTCTTAGGCTAATGCCTTAAAAGAGTTGGTATTTATTCCAATACCCTTCCTTACTAGTCTCCATTTTTTATTTACTTTCATCTATCTAGACCTATTTTTTTAAAGTTTTAAACCATCCTCATTTGTATCCGCTTGTAAGTTTCTCGTGTTTTTCTACTTATATTTTTGTTGGACTCTTCTTAGGGCATGATCTTTCAATATGTCCCACCTCATGACATCTACATCTAAAATATATGTTTTTATAATCTATGTTTTGGATCCACAACTTACCCCCATGCTTAAGAATGATTGATTTTGGTAAAGGCATGCTTATATCAATCATGCCCAATATCCAAGCATAAATAGCCAAGAATTTGTCTTTAGTAGTTTCTAAAATCTCAAGGAATTCTCCCAGAGTATTTTCTATTGCCTTAAATATATTCATTTCCTAAAATTTAATTGGAAATCCATACATCCTAACCCATACTAGTACTAGAGGTAGATTTACATTCTCAGGTGCAAAGCCTTCATACCAACAGGTAAGAAAGAGTCTTGCTCTTCCCATAAACCAATGACCCCCTTTTAAGATTCTATCTCTTTCCTCCCTAAAAAAAAGTGGCTAGGAAGAAACCTTTGGGAAGAAAATATAGAATCACTCTTGGAGACTTCCAAATCCTATAAATCCATTTTCTTAAGGCTGAAGCCCCTAGCCAAGACCTATTAAATTTACCAAAAACTGCCCTATCTTTGAGATACAAGTATCTCTCCTTTGTGATTTTCTCACTAACCTCTACTAATATAGATGATTCTAAGGATTTAACCGTAAATAGATCCATGGGAAGGAAACTAAAACTCAAAATCTACTAAAATTTACTAGAATATCCTATAGCAATTATAATATATGAAAAAACTATAATAATTTGCATGTAAATTTTCTAAGATAAAGAAGAGGAAAAAGAAACTTAGCTAAAATATTAAAAGCCCAGATAAAATATCTTGCCTCACTGAAGCTCTAGCCCTCCATTTCTCCTCCCATCATCCGAACCTTGGCTAAAAGATATCTACAATTTTAAAAATCGTCAGTACCCTTATTTTGGATGGTTGACTTCACAGGGTCATATCTCCCTCAAAATTTCTCAAATTCTTCATATGGCCACTCATTTTAAAGCTCTTCAAATTCCACATAAATTGATCCAAGAATCAATTGAATCAAACAACCCTTTGCGAAAATATAACTCTTAAAAGATAAGATTTTTTTTAATTTTCCCTAATGATACCTTTGATACATAAACTATTAAAATGTGGTTGAAAATTGGATACTTTGTGATATTCTCACAATGACACTGAGAGGGGGGGTGAATCAGTGTAACTATTTAAAATTTGAATCTGCAACTCTTAAAACTTAAAAATGCAAGCTTAAAAATAGATATAGCAAGTATAACACAAGAGCATCACACAACACAAGATTTAACGAGGTTCACCGATGTGGCTACTCCTCAAATAATGACTGTTTGGACTACAATCCAAATCCAACCTTTGCAAGGATTCAATCTTTACAAATAGTTTACCAGCACCCACTGGAAGGAGCACCAACCCCTGATTTATCTACTACAAGAGATAGGAGCACCAACCCCTTTTACCAAGCACCAACTTGGATTTCTATTTTGAATAATAAAGTTTGACATAAAAATGCCTTCTCTTTTACAAGACCCTCACTGGTCTATTGCTCATTCAAATCAATCTCATAGAAGCATAAAGAGGATTGTTAGAAACTCAATATCTTCTATTACAATCTAAAACCTCTCTTTTGATTTTCAAGAATAATATTCAGGTTTCAGTTCTGTAGCTGTTATTCATACAGCACTCTTACCCAACCACGCCTTTTTGGTTTTTCAAGATAAAACACGGTTGCAGTAACCTCACTTACTGCGCCTGTTCGATTCTTTATACTCGGTTCAATCGAACGGCTATTTCAAAAAATGGCTCTATTTTTCCCTCCATTTTTCCATGCATTCTAAGCTCCGTTCAATCTGTCAAACCCTCTCTGACGCGCTCTGTCTTTTAGCCGCTTCTTTCTGACTTATTCTGACAGTCTACTCTGCTCATACTGACAGCTTTTTCTGTGCAACCTGATAGCCTTTTTGCGCGTTTCGATGCTCTGTCATTCTTTTCTTTTAACCTCTACGTAACTGCCCTCTCGGCACCTTTACACTTTTTGATGGCACTCTTTTCAATTCTGCATCGAACTTTCTTTCTACCCGCAACTTCCATGTCTGACACACGCAACCATCGAGAGGATTTCTTGTTTATCGAGATTATCTGTAATTCTACACTTTTGCCAGCCATGCAGCATCACGACCCTACAATATCCATTCTTTTCTTTAATACGTTGTTCCGTAACTTCCCTTGTAACTCCAATTAACTTTTTCTCTATGCTTTCCCAACACCTGTCACTATGTAACTACAGATCTGACTCTAGTTAACTCTTACCTAACTGGCTGCATGATTTTCCTTTGCACTTTTTTGACACCTGTCACTATGCATGCTTCTTCGGCTTTTACCCGCCAAACTATTACCTGTCGCGATATCATGACATTTCTACCCATTTGAATTTTTTTGGACTATTGACCATGAAAACTTGACCTGTCACGATATCACGACATTTTTTGCCTCCTAGACCTTATCTCGGCATGCACCCATGAAAATAGAACATGTCACAAAATCGCGACGCATTTTGCTGCCTCTAGCTCTTTCTCGTCTCCTACCCGTGAAAACGAGACATGTCACAAAATCATGACACATTCACTGCCTCTAGCTCTTTTCTGCCTCTTGCCCGTGAAAATGGGACATGTCACGAAATCGTGACACTTTTCGCTTTCTTGCACTCTACTTCGCTTGCACCCGCGAAAATGGAACACGTCGCGAAATCGTGACACTTTTCTACCGTACACTTTTCTTCGCAAGCCTCAGCGAAATCGAAACATGTCGCGAAATCGCGACGCTTTTCTGCCTTAGCGTTGTTCTTTGCTTTTCACCCACGAAAATGCAACATGTCATGAAATCGTGACATCTTTCGCATCCGTACATTTCTCACTTCATGCACTAGCGAAATCAAGACATGTAGCGAAATCGCTACAACTTTTCGACTTGGCACTTTTTCTTTGTTGCAGCCTCCGAAAAACTAGCATGTAGCGAAATCGCTACAACTTTTTCCCTTTGTACTTTCTCTTTCCTTCGGCCTCCGAAAATCCTACATGTAGCGAAATCGCTACAACTTTGTGCCTTGTGCTTCCAACTTTGCTTTGACCCGCGAAACTTTGACTTGTAGCGAAATCGCTACACCTTTGTGCCTTGCACTTTCGACTTGTAGCGAAATCGCTACACCTTTGTGCCTTGCACTTTCGACTTGTAGCGAAATCGCTACACCTTTGTGCTTTGACTCTTCCTCTCTACTTTGGCCCGCAAAACTCCAACATGTAGCGAAATCGCTACACTTTTTTGACTTAGCGCTTCTTCTCCCTTTCTGAAACTTCGACATGTAGCGAAATCGCTACACTTTTGTTGCCATACATTCTCTCTCCTCTTCGGTCCGAACACCTGTCGCGAAATCGTGACACTTTTCGTCCTTGGCGCTTCTTCTCCAAACTTGTCGCGAAATCGTGACACTTTTCATCCTTGGCGCCTTTACTCCAAACATGTCGCGAAATCATGACAGTTTTTCAACTTTGCTTCTTTCCTTCCAGCATGTCACGAAATCGTGACATTTTCTCTAGCTTTCTCTCTCCTCCGATATGTCGTGAAATCGTGACATTTTTGGCTGCGCCTTCTCTCTCCTCATTTTTGTCATGAAATCATGACATTTTCGGCTGCACCTTCTCTCTCCTCATTTTTGTCATGAAATCATGACATTTTCGGTTGTGCCTTCTCTCTCCTCATTTTTGTCGTGAAATCGCGACAGAAAACATGTCGCGATATCGCGACAGTTTTCTTACTTGTCTTTTTCTGCAAATTTTTGAATCTGGGCCACTTCTTTCTTCTTGGAAATTCACTGTACTTGTTCTGACTGACCTCTGAACTGCATCAACTGCATCAATCTGTCTGTGTTGACAACAATGACAATACTTTTGCAATGCTTTTGCTGCACCTTGCTCAACAATCTCCCCCTTTGGAATTGTTGGCAACACATGTGCAACCTTGCTCAATTTCTTCTCCCCCTTTGCCAATAATACCAAAGGGCTACTGCAGACTCCCCCTGAGTCTATGCACAACATTCTCAGGCATAAATAATTTTAATGCTCCCCCTGAGAATGTGTTCCCCATAGCTAGTCAGTGCTTGGGTAGTGTGACTACTCCCAACTTATTTCGAAGGTACTCAAAAACTTCCTTGGGCAATGGTTTTGTGAATATATCTGCTACTTGCTCTGTAGTTGGAACAAACTCCAATTTGACCTCTCCTTCTGCAACTTTATCTTTCAAAAAGTGATACCGGATTGCAATATGTTTGGTGCGGGAATGCATGACCGGATTCTTTGAGATGTTGATTGCACTAGTGTTATCACATTTAACTGAAATTGGCTCATTGAAGTGAATACCAAGGTCTTTCAGTGTTTGTCTCATCCATAATATCTGTGTACGACATGTTGTTGCTTGCAATGTATTCTACCTCTGCTGTGGATAGAGAGACTGATTCTTGTTTCTTGTTGTGCCATGCTACCAACTTATCTCCAAGATAAAATGCTCCTCCACTGGTACTTTTTCTGTCATCAATACATCCTGCCCAATTCGCATCAAATATGCAAAAAGAGTGAAGTCTTTTCCTTTTGGATACCATAGCCCATACTCCATAGTACCCTTGAGGTACCTAAAAATCCTTTTCACAGCTGTCACATGAGTCTCTTTGGGACTAGCTTGAAATCTTGCAACCATGCAAACTGCCTGTAAGATATCCGGTCTGGTGGCTGTCAAATACAGCAGGCTCCCAATCATAGATCTGTACATTGTTTGATCAACATCTGGAGATTTGTCATCCTTGCTCAACTTGCAGCCTGTTGTCATGGGAGTGCTAACAGGCTTACTATCCTCCATTGTGAACTTTTTCAGCATTTCTTTCACATATTTAATTTGAGAAATAAAAATCCCCTTTTCAGTTTGATTAACTTGCAGTCCGAGGAAATATGAAAGTTCACCAATCATAGACATTTCAAATTCTTTCTTGCATTTTATTTGCTATGTCTTTGCATGATTCATCATTGTCTGCTCCCAAATATTATATCATCTACATAAACAACAAGGACAATGAAATTGCCATTCTCAGTTTTGATATATAAATTGCTATCCACCATACCTTTCTTGAATCCTTGCTTAGTGAGATAGCTGTCCAATCTTGCATACCAAGCTCTAGGTGCTTGTTTCAAGCCATACAATGCTTTCTTCAACTTGCAAACAAAGTTAGGATTATCACAGAGTTGAAAACCATCAGGCTGTTCAATATAAACTTCTTCTTCAAGATTTCCATTTAGAAAGGCTGATTTCACATCCATCTGATAAACTTTGAAATTTTTGTGAACTGCTAAAGCCAAAAATAGTCTGATTGCTTCAAGTCTGGCCACTGGTGCAAAAGTTTCTTCAAAGTCAATCCCTTCAACTTGAGCATATCCTTTACAGACCAACCTTGCTTTATTCCTTACAACCTTTCCATCTTCATTCAGTTTATTTCGAAATATCCATTTAGTACCGATTATGTTTTTATTTTCAGGCCTTGGTACTAATTCCCAGGTTTTGTTTTTCTCAATTTGATCTAGTTCTTCATTAACTGCCTCCATCCAGCTTTCATCTGTGCTTGCTTCAATAATATTTTTGGGCTCAATGCTGGATAACAGAGAGTAGTTGTTTACTACTCTTCTTCTTGTTTGAATACCAACTGTGGGGTCCCCAATAATCTGCTCTCTGGGATGATTTTTCTGCCAGCTGCCTGTTTTGAATTTCTTATTTTCTTCTATTTCTAAATCATCTGAATCTGATTTCTGTCTCTCTTCTTTTTCTTGATCTTCATCTTCTTCAATAAATTCTTCATAAGTCGGGTAGTTTTCATTATGGCTGATTTCTTGTTTCCTACCTTCATCAACCTTAACATCCGCACTCTCCACAATTTTCTTAAGTCTTTTGTTGTAGCATGTGTAGGCTTTGCTTTTTGTTGAGTAACCAAGAAAGATACCTTCATCAGCTCTATCTTCGAATTTGCCAAGATTGTCTTCAGTCCGTTTAATGTAACACTTGTTGCCGAACACTTTGAAGTATTTTGCTGTAGCCTTTTTGCCAAACCACAGTTCATAAGGTGTTTTGCTTTCATGCGGCCTCAACATGCACCTATTCTGGATGTAAACTGTAGTATGAACTGCCTCTTTCCAAAACCTGTCAGCAATTTTGCTCTCTGTCAACATGGTCCGTGCCATTTCCTGCATGAGTTCTGTTCTTTCTTTCTACTACTCCATTCTGTTGAGGTGTTCTTGCTGCCAAAAACTGTCTTCTAATCCCATGTTTTTCATAGTATTCTGCAAACTCATCTGAAATAAACTCTCCTCCTCTATCTGATCTTAAACATTTAATTCTTTTTCCTGATTGATTCTCAACAAGATTTTTGAAAGTTTTAAACATCTCAAAGGCTTCTGATTTAAGTTTCAAAAATAGTACCCATGTCATTCTTGAATAGTCATCTATACACAGCATAAAATATTTGTATCCATTTATGCTTTCTGTTCTCATGGGTCCACATAAATCAGTGTGAATTAGTTCTAACGGCTTGCTCGTGAAGTACTCTTTTGCTTTGAAAGTGGCTCTGGTTTGCTTCCCCTTTTGGCATGACTCACAAATACTATTTGAAGGTTTACCAATAGTGGGTATGTCTCTTACTGCCCTTTTTGAGCTGATTTTTACCAGATTATCAAAGCTTATGTGACCGAGTCTCTTGTGCCACAACCAATTTTCTTCTTCCTGTCCAACCAAGCAAGCTCCTTCTGAAGTCTCTGAGAGAGTATACAGATTTCCAGAAGTTCTCAGTCCAGTGGCTATTAACTTTCCATTTTTTGTCTTTCTTACTTCACAACCTCGCTTCTTGAAAATTACTTCATGACCTCTGTCACAAATTTGACTTACACTCAGTAAGTTATGCTTCGAGACCCACCACAAAAAGGACTTCTTTAGAGTTGATTTTTCCGTCACTTAACTTAACTGATCCTTTACCCACTATCTTGGCTCCATCATTGTTTCCAAATTTTATAGAACCACCTTCGTAAGTCTGTAACTTATCAAACTTTTGTTTGTCTTCGGTCATATGACTGGAGCATCCACTATCCAGAATCCATGGTGCAGATTTGTTCTGGGCTTTGAGAGTTGTTTGAATGATCAAGGATTCCTTATCTTTCTTAGGTTGTTCCTTTTCTTTCCACTATGATTTGACAACAGATCTGGTCACTTGTTTTGCCTTCTCCCTTTCATTGGCTTGTGCCTATTTTTTGAGAAATTTTCTGTTTTGTTTCAATCCAGTTGGTTGAAACTTTCTTCCCTGGTATTTATTTCCTGCAAAAGAGCTACGACAATTTCTTGCAATATGTCCAAAGTTATGACAGTTATAACATTCTACAACATAATCTATCAAAGGTGAAAAAATATTTCTACTAGTGAAATTCCTTTGTTCTACATTATATCTACAATTTGAAATTTTATGACCATATGCATTGCATTTAAAACAATAACCAGAAAAGGAACGAGTGTACCTGGGTAATGGTTGTTGCCATGTTGTAGTAGGAGCCATGGGTCTTCTTCTTCTTTGATATGTGACTTTGGTGAATCCATCATTGGCAATACTTCTTTCATGCTTGGCCTTATGGTTTTCTTTTGCATGATACGGTTTTTCTTGATCAACCCGGATCTTATCTTTATTCTTTATTGGTTCTATAGTTATAGCCTTTGAATCCTTTGAGGATTCTCCTTCATCAAAGCCCAAACCAAATTTGATGCCTCGTAGGCCTTTGATTATTTAACATTTTATTCAGCTTCACGTAAACTGTCTTCAAATTTATGATGACAACTCAATTTTCGATTCATCTCTTCTAGCTGCATCCTTAATCCAACTATGTCTTCTTCTAGCTTATTGCACTCATCTATTTTCATGGTTAGCTGTGCTTCAAAATCTTTAGACTTTTTCTTAAATTCTTCAGTCTGTACTTTCAAACTGATTATTAATTCGTTGGCATCCTCAAATTTTCTTGAAATTTTTTTATTCTTTTTCCTTTCTGCACTTAACTCTTCAAGTGCAACAACCAACTCACCTTCCAGATCTACCTCAGCCTCATCCTCTAATTTTTCATCACACTCCTGGGTTTCCTCTCGTTCTTTCTTCTTCAAAAGCCATGAACAAGGCTTCACCAGTTTCTTCTTCAGAGTCCTCACTGGAGCTGTCTTCAGAAGAGTCAACATTCTTGGAAATGAAACTTTTCTTCTTGAAGTTCCTCTTTCTAAAATGTGGTTTCTTCTTCCAGACACTTCTTTCTTGGTGTGTCCCTTCATCACTTTTGTTTTTCTCATTCATTGGGCATTTTGCTGCAAAGTGCCCGATGCCTCCACAGTTGAAGCACTTGAACGGTAGCTTACCTCTGTACTTTCCTTTTCCCTTTATTAGTTTCCTAACAAAGTTTGCTTCAGTTTCATCTGTAGATTCTTCTTCCTCAGATTCTTGTTTAGCTCTTATATTTTTTTGTGCTTGAAAAGCCGCTTCTCTGTCTGAGGGCTTAGTTTGTCCTATTCTCATTTCATATGCTGTTAAAGAACCATGCATTTCATCCATACTAAAGAAATTTAAATCTTTAGCTTCTTCTATGGCAGAAACTTTAGCATCAAATCTTTTATGGAGAGTTCTTAGTACCTTTTTCACAACAACTGCATCTTCTATTTCCTCACCGAGTCCTCTAATAGCATTTATGATTCCATTTACTCTCAAGCATATAGGCCTCTATGTTCTCATCATCATTCATCTTTAATGCTTCGAACTGGGCTCGATGTGTTTGCTGACTTGGCTTCCTTGATCTTGCCATCTCCTTCATGAATGCTCTGCAGTTTGTCCCATATGTCTTTTGTCGATTTACAGCTCATGATCCTTATCAATTCACTGTCTACTAACCCACACATAATAGCATTCTTAGCTTTAGAGTTGTTCTCAAACTTTTTCTTCTCAGTCGCATCTGATGGAGGAGCAGAGGGTATTGTGTATCCATTTTCAATAGATTCCCAAATGTCATATCCCAATGCACACAGATATGTCTGCATCCTGAGTCTCCAGAAAGAGTAATTTGTTCCATCGAACAAAGGAGCTTTGTTGGAAGAAAATCCTTCACCATCGGCCATTGTGTATCTTCCAAGATCACCTTAGCTGATTAAGCTTGTTCGAGTACCTTGCTCTGATACCAATTGATATTCTCACAATGACACTGAGAGGGGGGGTGAATCAGTGTAACTATTTAAAATTTGAATCTGCAACTCTTAAAACTTAAAAATGCAAGCTTAAAAATAGATATAGCAAGTATAACACAAGAGCATCACACAACACAAGATTTAACGAGGTTCACCGATGTGGCTACTCCTCAAATAATGACTGTTTGGACTACAATCCAAATCCAGCCTTTGCAAGGATTCAATCTTTACAAATAGTTTACCAACACCCACTGGAAGGAGCACCAACCCCTGATTTATCTACTACAACAGATAGGAGCACCAACCCCTTTTACCAAGCACCAACTTGGATTTTTATTTTGAATAATAAGTTTGACATAAAAATGCCTTCTCTTTTACAAGACCCTCACTGGTCTATTGCTCATTCAAATCAATCTCATAGAAGCATAAAGAGGATTGTTAGAAACTCAATATCTTCTATTACAATCTAAAACCTCTCTTTTGATTTTCAAGAATAATATACAGGTTTCAGTTTTGTAGCTGTTATTCATACAACACTCTTACCCAACCACGCATTTTTGGTTTTTCAAGATAAAACACGGTTGCAGTAACCTCACTTACTGCGCTTGTTCGATTCTTTATACTCGGTTCAATCGAACGGCTATTTCGAAAAATGGCTCTATTTTTCCCTCCATTTTTCCATGCATTCTAAGCTCCGTTCAATCTGTCAAACCCTCTCTGACATGCTCTGTCTTTTAGCCGCTTCTTTCTGACTTATTCTGACAGTCTACTCTGCTCATACTGATAGCTTTTTCTATGCAACCTGACAACCTTTTTGCGTGTTTCGATGCTCTGTCATTCTTTTCTTTTAACCTCTACGTAACTGCCCTCTCGGCACCTTTACACTTTTTGATGGCACTCTTTTCAATTCTGCGTCGAACTTTCTTTTCTGCCCGCAACTTCCATGTCTGACACACGCAACCATCGAGAGGATTTCTTGTTTATCGAGATTATCTGTAATTCTACACTTTTGCCAGCCATGCAGCATCACGGCCCTGCAACAGCCGTTCTTTTCTTTAATACGCTATTTCGTAACTTCCCTTGTAACTCCAGTTAACTTTTCCTCTATGCTTTCCCAACACCTGTCACTATGTAACTGCAGATCTGACTCCAGTTAACTCTTACCTAACTGGCTGCATGATTTTCCTTTGCACTTTTTCGACACCTGTCACTATGCATGCTTCTTCGGCTTTTACCCGCCAAACTATTACCTGTCGTGATATCGTGACATTTCTGCCCATTTGACTTTTTTTGGACTATTGACCATGAAAACCTGACCTGTCATGATATCACGACGTTTTTCGCCTCCTAGACCTTATCTCGGCATGCACCCACGAAAACAGAACATGTCACGAAATCACGACGCATTTGCTGCCTCCAGCTCTTTTCTGTCTCCTACCCACGAAAACGAGACATGTCACGAAATCATGACACATTCGTTGCATCTAGCTCTTTTCTGCCTCTTACCCATGAAAATGGGACATGTCACGAAATCGTGACACTTTTCGCTTTCCTGCACTATACTTCGCTTGCACCCGCGAAAATGGAACACGTCACGAAATCGTGACACTTTTCGCTGTCGTACACTTTTCTCCGCAAGCCTCAGCGAAATCGAAACATGTCACGAAATCATGACGCTTTTTTGCCTTAGCGCTGTTCTTTGCTTTTCGCCCATGAAAATGCAACATGTCACGAAATCGTGACATCTTTCGCATCCGTACATTTCTCACTTCATGCACTAGCGAAATCAAGACATGTAGCGAAATCGCTACAACTTTTTGACTTGGCACTTTTTCTTTGTTGCAGCCTCCGAAAAACTAGCATGTAGCGAAATCGCTACAACTTTTTCCCTTTGTACTTTCTCTTTCCTTTGGCCTCCGAAAATCCTACATGTAGCGAAATCGCTACAACTTTGTGCCTTGTGCTTCCAACTTTGCTTTGACCCACGAAACTTTGACTTGTAGCGAAATCGCTACACCTTTGTGTTCTGCACTTTGACTTGTAGCGAAATCGCTACACCTTTGTGCCTTGCACTTTGACTTGTAGCGAAATCGCTACACCTTTGTGCTTTGACTCTTCCTCTCTGCTTTCACCCGCGAAACTTCAACATGTAGCGAAATCGCTACACTTTTTTGACTTAGCGCTTCTTCTCTGCTTCAGCGAAACTTCGACATGTAGCGAAATCGCTACACTTTTGTTGCCGTACATTCTCTCTCCTCTTCGGGTCACGAAAACCCGACGTGTCACGATATCGCGACACTTTTCATCCTTGGCGCTTCTTCTCCAAACTTGTCGTGAAATCGTGACACTTTTCATCCTTGGCGCCTTTACTCCAAACATGTCACGAAATCGTGACAGTTTTTCAACTTTGCTTCTTTCCTTCCAGCATGTCACGAAATCGTGACAGTTTTTCTAGCTTTTTCTCTCTCCTCATTTATGTCGTGAAATCATGACATTTTTGGCTGCGCCTTCTCTCTCCTCATTTTTGTCGTGAAATCATGACATTTTTGGCTGTGCCTTCTCTCTCCTCATTTTTGTCGTGAAATCGTGACATTTTCGGCTGCGCCTTCTCTCTCCTCATTTTTGTCGCGAAATCGTGACAGAAAACATGTCGCGATATCGCGACAGTTTTCTTACTTGTCTTTTTCTGCAAATTTTTGAATCTGGGCCACTTCTTTCTTCTTGGAAATTCACTGTACTTGTTCTGACTGACCTCTGAACTGCATCAACTGCATCAATCTGTCTGTGTTGACAACAATGACAATACTTTTGCAATGCTTTTGCTGCACCTTGCTCAACACTTTGAACATTGTATCTATACAATCACTTTAAATTTAAACTTTACCTATTCATTATAAGACATAAAATTGGCTTATTTATTTATATATAATTGGTTACATAGAACTGAAAAGAATTTCACTACTATAAAATAGTATTATTACAACAATATTCGAGCCTCTTTATACTCTTTAAACGAGGAAGAATCTAATCTATTGGACTAATACTATTTGATAATTTGTTTTATTTAAATATTTAAAAAATAAAATTTAAAAAGGTAAATTAACTAGTTTAGATATCCACATTACATATATTTATTAAAAAAAATAGAAAAGTTGAATCCCATGTTGGATATCCATCCATATGTTTATTATACTGAGCATATATCAAATTTGAAGTCTTTGTTTTAAATTTTTCAATGTTAAAGATATAAAACAAGTACCTTTAATTTAATATCGTTACATTTAGTAAAATTTATTCATTAGATATCTAAGCTAGTTATACATAAATAAGACAGACCTAATTATTTTGAGAGAATTTTCTAAACTCAGCAAACTAAACATATAAAACTAATATAAAAAAATAAATGTTTACAAGGATGGTGCAACTTGGACTTCTTTTTAAGGAGGTCCAAGGTTCAAACCACAACATACTCACAAGGGGATAGGTTGGATGGCAGCAGTCTAGTGTTTATTAGTTGAATGTCTCAGTTTGATGCTCTAGAGTATTAGGATCTCGTTGACTTTGCTTTATCCAATGGGCTTAGGGTTTATAGAGGCAACATCCAATGATGTTATCAATTTTTCCATGTATCAATAAATAAATATATATATAGATATGTGTGTGTGTGTGTGTATAATATCAAAAATAAAATTTTAAAGTTTATTTACTATTACAAAAATATTAAATTTGTGACTATAAAAAAAAGCCTAGACTTAAATCTGGTCAGGCTATATTTGCATAATTAAATTATAAAGCTTATTTAATTATTAAAAATTAAAATAAGCCCAAGTTTTTGGGATTGGAGTTCTACTATGGTTTGTATACAATGACATTGCCATTGCATGCAAAAGCCTCAGTTTGGTAGAATGGATGTGGATTGTTGGGCTTAAGTTTGACTTTCTTTGTATCCATAACTATTCAAAAAATTGCAGTTGATTTTTTTTTTGTATCTTGTCATATAAACATCATAGATTAAAATTGCTTTCTACTTGTCTATATTTACTAGTGAGGGTCCCTTGGGGGGCCTCCCTCCACCCTCTTCTCCCAAGCAGCCCTTTGTAGACATCGTGATTGAGAGACAATAAGTTGAGGATGAATATTTGAATAGTGATGCCTTAAAATCCATCTTCTTTGTTGTTGCAACAAGAAGCCAATGGATAAAGGTTTCTAGTCCAGAGTTAATGGTTGTCTTTCCCAAGCTGTCCATCATCCTAAACTTGTTATTGAACAAAGTTTGGTGGCTAAAAATATTTTGTATAGGAGTAACCATGATCTAATATGTAATTTTATTGGCATGAGATCGTCTCTAGGGTTTATGACCTCATGGATTCAAAATAATTGGGAGCCTTTAAGGGATATTTCAATATTCCTCATTAGTAATGGATATTATATAGTGAGTTTCTCTTCTTAAGTAGATAGGGACAAAGCTTTTGAATCAAGGAAGATAATTTATGGAGCTATAAGTCCTTTTGTGCAACCCTAGAATATAGGATTTGATCCATGTATGGAACCCACTACATTGGATGTTTGGGTTCGATTATATGCTCCACCAATGGAATATTGATGTGAACCAATTTTTGATGTGACCAGCTAGTAAACCAAGGAAGAGTAAAGTAGATTAAAACTTATTGGGTTCTAGATTCCCAATTATTATACAATCATGGAATAATAGAGGCTTAAATAGCAAGCCTCATCAAATTGTTATTCACAGTTTAATTGAAATTCATCATTTAGATTTTATTCTCCTTCAAGAGATAAAATCTTCAATTCGGGTGATGGATAGAATAGCCAAAAAAATATGGAGATAGGTAGAGCATATGGTTGTAGTATCCTAGGATGCTTAAGGGGTTATAATGACTTTGTGAAATCCTCTATAATGGATTGAAATTGATCATGTTATAGGAATGGTGGTTCTCACATCTTTCTTCAAGAGTAAGAATTTAGGAGATTTTTTGTTGATTTCAAATTTATGTTTCAAAAAAAATTGGGAAGCAATGCCTCCAATGGGCAGTTTGACAAGCAAATTTAAAAATTTGAACAAAACCAAGCCCTGTTCAAAATTATGAATCTCAATTATATGAGACACATAGTTTTCAACATGAGAACTAGAAAGTCCCCATGCCCTGATGGGTTCCCAATTGAATTTTTTTAGGCTTTTTAGGATGACATAGGAGAGGATGTAACCAGGGCAATGGAAGAATCTCGTACAAATAAAAACACATTATGGGCTATGAACCACACTTTCTTTACTTTAATTCCTAAAGTGGAATAAACTTCTAACCTTAGAGACTTTCATCCGATTTCACTTTGTAATGTAGTCTACAACATCATTACCATATTAATGGTTGAAAGGCTCAAAAAAGTACTATATAATACTCTTTTTGCAGCAAGGATGATTTGTGAAGGGCCAAAAAATTTTGTATGGAGTAATCTTAGCATAATAGGCATTTTACACACTACATCAAAAAGGTCGAAGATGCATGTTTATCAAATTAGACATGTCCAAGACTTATGATAGAGTCCCTTGGTAGTTTTTGGATTGAATGCTAGAGAACTTTGGTTTCTATCAATGCTGGAGAGAGTGGATCATGAATTGTGTCTCTTCTACCTCCTTTATTCTCATCAATGGTATTTCCTTAGTTCCCTTTTAGGCCTCTAGGGGAATTTGACAAGGATATCCTATATCCTTGTATTTTTTATTATTCTTGTTGAAGGTTTGGGTAGATTTCTTCAAAAGAATAGGCAACAAGGAGTTATACGAGGAGTGGAAGTGGGAGCGATGAATTTGACCCATTTACAATTTATGGATGACACAAGGTTGCTTGGGTTGGCTAATTTTAGAGAGGCAATAGTGCTCAAGGTTACCTTAAATACCTATCTGGAAGCCATAGTCCAAGAAGTGAATGCAATCAAGTCTAAGGTAGTGTTTTTTAATATCGAAAGGGGGATCTAAGATCAAATTCTAACATCTTAGGTTTCTCTCAAGGCTCCCTCCTATTGGACTACTTGGGGATTCTGCTTCATTATAATATTTTGAATGTGGTGGAATGGAAAACAATGGTGGATTAAATTTGTGGGAAGGTAAATCATTGGACACATCACTGAATTTCTTTTGGAGGAAGAGTGGCTCTTCTTCAATGAGTGATTCAAGTAATGTTAGTTTACAAGTTCTTTATCCTTATGGCTCTAATTGGAATCCTAAGGAAGTTTGACTCACTCATTCAAAAATTCCTTTAGGATGGGTAAGTGATGGGCTCTAGTAAGTTGGGATAAAATATACCAACCTAAAGCAAGCGGAGGATTAGGAATTTGAAAAGCAACACTAAATAACCAAGCTCTAGCAAGCAAGCTTTATTGGAGATGGACCTCTAATTAGGAACTAGGAAGTATTGTTTAGAAAAGTTATTACTATTAAGTATTTGAGTAACATTCCCCATGAGGAATTCATTTGCATCCCTATGAGTGGCTAAGGTTCTATTGTTTAGAAAGTGCTAAAATTAGGGCAAAAAGTGGTAAAACCAAGACTATTTTGGAAAGTAGGCAGAGGGGATAAAGCAAATTTTTGGACCAGTTCTTGGGATCAAACCCCCCCCTTAATTTTAGAAATTCTAGAGTTGTAGCCCCTTCAATAGATCCTAGATACTAGAGGTTGGATAAAGATAATCTATATACAAGGTAGATTGGGACCTTCTCTCTTATGCAACTAAAAAAATGGGAAGAGGGGTCGATCCCAATCTCTCATAATGTGGTGTCACTTTTGGAGAGGATCCTTAAGCACTGCCACCTTATAGGAAAAGAGGAAGAGAATAATATAGCTTGAGGTCATGGGAATTTAGGCATCTATATAGTCTAGGATGGTTATAATGAATTGCTCCCTCCCCCTCTAGTGTGGTTGGATGTTCCATGGGATAGAGTATTGTTGGCAAAAGGTTGGCCAAAAATCAATTTCTATGACTAGCAGGTTATGCATCAGAGCTTCCTCACCTATGATAACTTACAAAAGAGAGGTTTTCATGGCTCCTCTAAATGTATCATGTGCAATACCCAAGAGGAGATAATATATCATTTACTCTTCGAGTGTGACTTTACGCTAAATTTATGGAGTCGATGGGTTGATCTCTTCAAGGCCTATCTCAACCTACAATTAACTCATAATAATATATGAGAGGTCTAGAAATGAAGAAGGTTAAAAAATAAATCATTTTAGTTGGGTTGGTCTCTAGTTTCGAGATTTATCTGGTGGCACATATGGTTGGAAAGAAATACCAAAATTTTTAGTGAGGAATATACTCCAATAGAGCTATTTTGTCAAAAAATATTAAACAAGGTTGTTGAAACAGTAAAAGCTCATATGGGGGAGCAAAAAAACCAGCAAGGAGAGAATGTTGCCATGAGGCAGACTCATGGGGCTTAGCAACCCCCATCCCTAGGCTAGAAAAAAATAACATAAATAGAGCAACAAAAAATAACCCAGGGGGAGCAAGCATTGGTTTCCTCATAAGAGACTACAAGGGGAAGGTTCTTCATTAGGAATTAGAAGGCCTAAGAGTAGCAAAAAATAATGAAGCAAAGGCTTTGGCAATCATACAAGGCTCTCTCAATGCTTGGGAGAATGGAGTTCGAAAGATCATAGTGAAGTTTGACTCTCAAATTTTTGTGGTTGCTAGATGATATTAGGAATTTCAAACCGAGTGTGTGGCAGATCAAGAACATAGTGAGTCAGATTAAAGTCATTTGGAAGCAGTTTGAGGATGTCATTATGATTTATATAAGCAGAGGAAATAATACAGTGACTAATTTTCTGGCTAAAAATGGAAGTGAGCATCTTGCTAGGTACTGGTTAAAATTTTATTAGAATAAGGATACTGTAGATTGGATGGAGATGAACAAACAAGTTTTATTACTAGCCAACAATGATTTAGGCAATGAAGTGTGTGGGATCAAGTTAGATGTTTATGATGATTAGCCTTTGGTTTGGCACCATGTTGTTGCTTGTAGTGTTCTTTGTCCCAATTTGGAATAGCCCACGAAGTCATGGCAAGAGAGCGAAGAAAATATAGGTTCTTTGGAATAGTATTAATGAAAACTATAATCAAGATAGGAGTGTTTGCTCTTTAGATCGCACTAAGAAATTTGTGGTCCAAGAAGATGCTAGAGTTAGTTTTATTAAAATCTTGAAACTAGCCAAAAGTGGCAGGCCAATTATTGTAACTTGTTTTCAATGAGTTTACACAAGTTTTTATGAGGGGTCTCAATCCCCTCATACCGAGTGGGGTTTGAACCTTGGGCCTCTCAAAGAAAGGCCAAAATCATTACCACTATAGTAAGCTTGTAGCTACCAATAATCATAACTTTGAATTTGTCTTCTTAATACAATTTTCACCTTTTAAAAAATATTAATAATATAAATTAAATTTATGATTATAAAAAAAATTAGATTCAAATATAGTTGAACTATATTTGTATAATTATAAAATTATTATAATATCACTATTTGATTTTTAAAAAAAATCCCAAATTCAAATATGATTGAGCTATATGGGTAAAAACAAAGTCAACGAAACCTTGCTATATGGATAAAGAAGAAACCAACTAGACCCTCACCTTTCAGGAATCAAATCGGAGCAACCCACCTGCAAGAATTAGGTGGCTACAAAACCGGCCTATCCCTTTCTACTATATTTGTGTAGTTACAAAGTAATTATAATATTACTATTTAATATTGATGGTTTAGTTCAACTCTATTTTTTTTGTGGAAAACATCCCAAAAGGGATGCCACTTTTGGGTAAGACCCAAGGAGACAGGGGTATCCAATTTTCCAAAATAGCCCAAGGTACGATCTTGGCCTACCACCTTTGACATACTCAAGGAGCAAACAAACACACAATAAGATTTAAAAATAAATCAAAATAATAAAATAAAATAAAAAACATGCTCCTTGAGTGTGTCAAAAAAAACACAACCAAGCACACACACAATAAGATAAAAAAAACCACAACACGAACCACATAGAAAAACATAAGAACAACATAATAAAACACAAATATGACAAAAATAATAGAACACTATAAAGACAACCAACAAAAACATGAAAAACATAGACAACCAAAATCTAAAAAATTAACAAATAAAAATAAAAATGAAAATAAAAAAACAACCAACAACAAACAGTAAAAAAAACAAAAAACATAGAAAACACTCACACACAAAAACACGAATTAACACAAACAAACATAAACACCGGAACAAGAACAACAACAACACAAGAACAATAACAAAAAACACAAAACAAAAAAAACATGAGAACAACAAAAAACAACACAAAGAACATAAAAACAAAACAAAACAAAAAACATACACACCACAAAAAATTAAACAAAAAAAAGAAAAAAAAATTGAACATAACAATAACCTTTCTAGACCAAAAGACTTTTAAGGCAAGAATCAACAGAGGAAACAAAAGAAATAAAATTTTGAGCTAGGAAACTAAAATACCCTTACCAAACCAAAGAGAAGCAAAAATGAGGACCGAAAAAAAATGGCAGAGAGCGGAATCGCAAGCGGGAGGCACTCTGGGAGCCCTCCGGGATCCACCTCCCTGGTTTCTGGACCCGGCGGTCCAGAGCCTGATCCACCTGAGGAAGGGGAGATTCCCCCTCGGAAACCCCCCGATCCCTCTTCACCATCCCAGGGATCGTATGCGCATGCAGTTTCTAAAGGGACCCCAATCCCTCTTCCCTCTCAAACCCTGCTTCCCAACGGCTCTGACCTGGTGATCCCAGGGGCATTGCTGGATAGCTTTGCGGCTCAGGACAAATTCACCCTCATCGGCAAGTTCATCGGAGGCAGACCAGATATGGAAACAATTCGTAAATGGGCGAGCAGCAAATGGCGCACTAGTGGGAGCTTGCACCTTATAGCCCCGTCCGTGGGTTTTTTTGCGATTATATTAAATAATGTAGAAGATTCATGCAATATCCTTGCTGGGGGCCCCGGTTCCTAGGAAGGCGAAGCCTTTTCCTCCGCAGGTATGGGAGAGGATTTCAACCCGTACACGCAGAATATCAATGTGGCACCTATTTGGATTCGGCTTCCAAACCTACCCTTCCACCGCCGGGCAAGAAGAAGTCTTGAGAGGAATTGCCCGCACTATTGGAGATCTCGTTGCTATAGATTCGTCTACTAAGGTACGCTCCCGCATGATCCACGCTCGCCTGTGTGTCAATGCCAATTTGGAAACCGCCCTTCCTTCCTTTGTTAACCTGTTCAAGGATTCCATTCTCATCAAAAAGCAGCCCATTGTTTATGAAAACAAACCCGCTTTCTATTCTGCATGCAATACCCAAGGGCATCTCATCAACCAATGTCCCCAAGCTCGAGTTCTGAAGCCTCCTTCGTAGGGCCCTCTTGGTAAAGGCGAGTTCAATGTTCCTAGTCGTGGCAGGGAAGTCCCAGTCCCGGAGGGGGAAACCCCCATCGTCCCTTCAGAAGTCCAAGGTCTGAGCCAGGAGGGGCTTCTCACAGGCAAATCTCTGGATTCTGCTTCAAACCCTAGCGCCAACCTCGAACCATCCCCGTAAGCCCTCAAAGCCTCTCGCTTCCAATTCGTAATCCTTAAACCCCATCCTCCAGGAAATTGAGAACTTCCTACCCCACCCGCCTCGTCTGGGAAGTTCAGTCCAATCAAAACCAGAAGCAAAGGGCAAACCATGGACTCTGGAGCCGAGAGAAAAAGAGGTCGACCTTCTACAGCTGAACAACGTATCAGGGCAACGGAGGATGACCTAGCTAACGGCTCCCAACGGACCCTCGTTCCTAAACTCGACGCATCCATATCCGATGATCCTAAAGTATCTAAACCCCCTTCCAAAGAAGGCGAAGGGAGGCAAGAAACCTCTCGGATCTTCTAGATGAAAATCCTCTCCTGGAATGCGAGAGGGCTCAACAAAGGCAACCAAGCTTAGACTGGCTGCTAATATGCGTAAGGATATCAAACCCTCCATATTTATTATGCAAGAAACCAAATGTGACGAGAAGTCCTCCAGGAAAGCTGCCAGGTCCATCTGGTCTCAAGGTGAAGCTCTTCACAACCCCGCTCATGGTTCCTGCAATGGACTTATTTTCTTCTGGGACCCGTCCCAAGTGGAAGGTAGGCTCCTATCATCCTCCAGCAGAGTCATTAATATTCTCTTTCATTGCATCTCCAGTAATCAGTCTTGGATCCTGTCCAACCTGTACGCTCCTAATTCCCCTCTCGAGAGAACGGAATTTTGGAAGTCCATCTCACGGATGAGGGACTCTTTCAGAGCAATATCCCTTGGGTGGCTGCAGGGGATTTCAACAGCCCCCTGTATCCGACGGAGAAAAAGGGAGGGTTGGCTGCCACTCACCGTTCTACCGAGGATCTAAAGGATTTTGTGGACTCAAACGAGCTCATTGACATTCCTCTCAAAGGGACTCGCTATACGTGGAGCAACAGGAGAATTGGAGGTAGCCTGATTCAGGTCAAATTGGATAGGTTCCTGATCTCCCAGGAAGCTATTTCTCTCTTTGGTGCTGCTTCCCTTTCGGCCCTCCCCAAGATTGGTTCGGACCATAATCCCATTATCCTCCAGGTGGGCAAGTCTCCTGTGTTTCAAACCCCCTTTCGGTTTCAGGCTATGTGGCTCAAACACAAGGACTTCCGTGAGATGATGAGTCGATGGTGGAGCCAAGATGTCCATGGATCTCCCATCTTCAAGATAACTCAGAAGCTCAAGTTCACCAAGGATAACTTGCGGAGGTGGAACAGAGAGGTGTTTGGCAACATTTTCAGCCAGAAGAAGCTTATTTCTGACCAACTCCGAGCCATTGAGAGAAGGATCGAAGAAGGGGAATCCGGGGATGCCGTGAGGAAGGAGGAAGGGAAACTTCTTGCTGAATTCCACTCCATTCTTGCCAGTGAGGAATCCTTCTGGAGGCAGAAATCCAGAGAACTATGGATCAAAGCGGGAGACTCCAATACCAAATTCTTCCATGCTACAACCATGAGACACAGAGGCTCCAATAAGATTAGTAAAATTCAATGCAACGATGGTTCCAAAGCACTGAAGATATCAACGAGATCAGATCTGAGGTTGTCTCTTTCTTTCAAAACCTCCTAGGAACCTCCCCGTAAAGCTCCGCCTCCGCCAAGGCCGCCCTTCCGGAGAACATCCCCGCCTGGTTTCTGGCGACTTCAATTCTTCCCTCCTCAAGCCCTTCTCCGACTCAAAAATTAAGGAGGTGGTCTTCTCCATGCAACCCGATAAAGCCCCCGGGCCGGACGGTTTTCCTCCCCGGTTCTACCAAGCTTGCTGGGACCTGGTAGGACCGGACGTCTGCGCTGCCATTCGTGATCTCCAATCTCACCCCATCCCCCGGGCTGTTAACTCCACCTTCATTGCTTTGATCCCCAAGTCCCCTGATTGCCGGTCTATGGCTGATTTCCGCCCCATTAGTCTCTGCAACGTTCTCTTCAAGATCCTCTCCAAAGCCATGGCGTCCAGGATGAAGCCCATCCTCCCCATCATTATTGACCCCCACCAAGGAAGCTCGGTCAAAGGCAGAAACATTCTGGACGGAGTCATTTCCATTCATGAAACCCTCCATTCTGCGGTCCGAAACAAAAAAGCAGGTCTCTTTCTCAAGCTTGATATGACCAAAGCTTTTGATCGGGTTAGTTGGGAGTTTCTTCGGGACGTCCTCTTGAAGTTCGGCTTCCACCCCAGTTGGGTTCAGCTAATCCATAATTGCTTCTCCTCGGCCTGGTTCTCGGTGCTGGTCAATGGCTCCCCCGCTGGGTTTTTTCCCAGCGTTAGAGGACTCCGTCAAGGAGACCCTCTATCCCCTCTTTTGTTCATCATTCTGGCGGAATCCCTTGGCAGAACCCTTTCTGCGGCCAGAGTGGCGGGGAAGATCTCTGGCATCCCAGTGACGTCCAACTCCACTCCCACTACTCACCAAAGAATTTGTTGATGACACCATCCTTTCTACGCAGGCATCTGTCTTCCAGGCTAGGAACATCAAGCATATCCTCTCCCTCTATGAGAAAGCGGCCGGGCAAGCAGGTGAACTTCTCCAAAAGCAAGCTATTTTTTGTTCACACCCCCCGGGACCGTCAGGGCAGGATTGGGCGGATCCTTGGGTGCTCGCTGGAGCCCTCCCTTCCTCCTATCTGGGGCTCCCCTTTTTTCTGGGGAAGACCTAAAGAGAGTATGTGGAACAATGTTGTTGAAAGATTCCAACGAAAGCTGGCAGCCTGGAAAGGTAAACTTCTTTCCCAAGCGGCAAAAGCAACCCTATCAAGTTCAACCCTCCAGAGCATCCCCATCTACTTCATGTCAGTGTTCCCTCTTCCCAAGTCAGTGTGCAAGCTCATTGAACGCATCCATAAAAAGTTTCTATGGTCGGATCCGAAGACAAAGCTAAGATTCCCCCGGTGGCTTGGGACACTGTCTCAAGAAGTAAGAAGCAAGGAGGGTTGGGCTTCAGAAAACTGTCAGACATGAACACAGCCTTGCTAGGCAAGCAGGCTTGGAGGATTATCTCGAAAGACCCTGCGGAGTGGACCATGCTGGTGTGTAAGAAATATATGGGAAACCATTCCTTCCTTGATTCTGGCAACCACCCCAATGGATCTGCCTTCTGGAAGGCTGTGACTCAGGCCAAAGCGCTCATCCAGAAAGGCCTCAGATGGGTTCTGGGGGACGGTCGGAGCATTGATTTCTGGAGCGACAGATGGTTGTTGGATGAACCCCTAAGCGGCAGAGCGGACCTCGCCATGCTTCAAACGGTCCCGGACTCTCGGTTGGGAATGAAAGTTTCTGACTTCATAGTTTGGGAGGATGGTCATCCCCGTTGGAGGCTCCTCGCGGGCTCCTCTCCTGAGGTTGCTGCTCTCAACCTTTTACTCCAAGCAACTACCATTCCCACTGAGCAAAAAGTTGACAAGCCTGCCTGGGCTGGTTCTGACAAAGGGCTGTACACTGTTAAGTCTGCCTTCTCCCTCCTGAAGGACCACCCTGTCTCCCCTTCCCATATTGTTTGGAAGAAGAACCTCATTCCGAAAGTGGCCTTCTTCTCGTGGATTGCCTTCCAAAACAAACCCCTCACCACCGAGAACCTCATCAAAAGAGGCATTCCCCTTCCCAACAGATGTTACCTATGCCTGTCCAACTGGGAATCCACCGATCACTTGTTCCTCCACTGTGAGTTCACCTCGGCTGTGTTTGGGTTCACCCTGTCTACCTTCCAGATCCAATGGGCTCCTCCCAAGTCTTTGTGTGGTGCCTTCTACCAATGGCCCCAACCCTTTGCTAATCTTAAGCTTCGTTTTCTCTGGGACATCTGCCTTCACCACCTGATCTGGCAAGTCTGGCTTGAGAGAAACTGTAGGATCTTTGGGACCTCTTCCCGAGATCCTCATTCGGTGGCCATCATGGCTATGGCTTTCGCTTTCGAAAATGCTAATCTCATTCACTGTTCCAGCCCCTCTCCTCTGTCCCGGGAAGGGCGTATCCTCTCTTCTCTCAATATTTCTGTTTGTCCCCCCTGGGGAACCCTCTGCCTCATCCCCGTATCCTTGCCAAGTGGAGCCCTCCCCCTTCGGGATGGATCAAGCTAAACTTTGACGGGGCTTCCAAAGGGAACCCAGGAGCAGCGGGGGCTGGTGGCGCGGTCAGGGACCATCGGGGCATGGTTATCCTCGCTTTCTCTGAAGATCTTGGGGTTCAGACCAACCATGTCGCGGAAGCCGTGAGCCCTTTGGAGAGGTTTAGTCCTCATTTCGGAGGACCCCGTAGCTATCATCATTGAAGGTGACTCCATGAACATCATAAACTACTTGAACAAGGATAAGACCCCTGCCTGGAGGGTCCATAACACCATCGGAGAAATTCGAAGGATTCTCCGCAGTAAGACCTACAGATGCCAGCACATCTTCAGGGAAGGAAATTCTTTGGCTGACCTCCTAGCCAACAGAGGATCTTCCTCCGACAGACTCACCACGTGGGATCTTGAAATCCCTCAAGATGTTGCTGACGTGGCTGCGTCAAAATTCCAAAAAGGTCAATGAGTCTCGCCAGATCAGCGAGGTGGGACACGTCAAGCGTTCTTGGAAAGGGGGACATTACTTGGCGGTTGGGTTTATTGCAGCTTCCAATTACTTCCTGCGATGAGTCATTCCCCGGCTTACCCGTCAGCACCCTTGATGTGGGCGGCAGTCCCAAGCTGGCTATCAGCTCTTTTTCTGCTCCTAACGCATTGCTAGGCATGACTTTCGTTCGTCTTCGGGACCGCGCGAGCCTATCTTCTTCCTATCCGACGGCTCCCCTCTTTCCGCCTGTTTCCCATGCATGCGACTTACGCGATCCGTCGTCCTTCCGACGCAAGCTCCCTATCTTTTTATTCCAGGGTGGTGATACGGGTGTTTTCTCCACTGCGTTCTCTTGCCTTCAGGCCCTCTTCTCTGCAGATCCCCTACTCCTCCCATGGCTCCTCCCACGGCTGTTCCTTACATTGAGCCAAAACTCTCCTCCCTGTCTGAGGAGGAGAAAATCTTCATGAAAGCCCTTGGGCTAATCCCTTTCCTCAGCAAGTTTCAGGGCCTGGATGATGAAATCACGTCCGATTTCATGAAGACTTGGCAAGATGGGGAGGTCCGGGTGAAAGGTGTCCACCTGAAGGTCACCTTCGATCTCTTGGTCGAGATTACTGGAATGCCGGGCACTGGGCGTTTCATCCGACGGGACAAGCACAACTGGCAGGAGGAATTGGACCAGCTTCGGACAAAGGGAAAAGCTTGGGCTGGGACAAGTCCTCCCTCTTCAGAGAGGAGCCGGAAGAACCGTGGAGCCGGGCTTTAAAGCCGTTGATGCAGCTTCATTTGCCGTGACGATCCGGATAAGCCTCTTCGTAGCTACCACATCACTCTCGTGAACCACTTGCGGGCGTCCAAGAAGCTGTGCTTCCCGGACTTCCTCAACTACTCCCTCGGGTGTTCCATTGAGGCCGCTCGGAAGAACAAGGCCATGCCGCGGCACCAGGGGCTTATGGGCGTTATTTTCCGCCATTGTATCTCTAACAGGGCCCCCCCCAGATTGTCCCTCCCCTCTCTTCCAACCCGCCTGCTTCCCCGGACGCAGACGCTCCCAAGGCCGAGTCTCCCACTCCTCCTGACCAGGCTACCCCCAGTCGCAGTCGCTGTCGCAGGCGGGCCAAGGCCACTCCTCCGAGTGGCAGATCCTCCAGGCGGCTCAAGAAAGCCAAGGCCAAAGTTGAGAACGAGCCCCCTCTCCACCTGAGCTCGGACTCTGAGTCGGTGCAGAAGAAGGAGCAGCAGAAAATTCCCCTCAGCATGCTCATCGATCTGGCCATCGACGCTATGGGAAACATCTCCAGGGCTGCTGATTCGGCAATCCTCTGCCTCCGCAATCTCAAGGCGCATTTTGAAGGACCCTCTGGGATCCCGGAGAATCCTACTGCCAATTAAGGGTGCTGACGCTTCTTGGTCGGTTGGGTTTTTGAGCTAAGGCAGCTTCTCTTTTCTATGCTATGACAGTTTCTTTTTTCTGTCTTTCTTTTTTCTGTCTTTCTGTTCAGGTCTGAGGCTCGCTTTGAGACCTCAACCTCGCGGCTGTAATGGGTTCACCCCGTTTTTGTAATAAGGTTTTTGGGATCCTCTAGAAAAACCCACTTTTGTATATAAATGTTACTTATTAAAAAAAAGAGAAGCAAAAATAAAGCAAGAAGAAACTAGGAACCTTTAGAACTGGAGCCATCCAAAGAAATGATAGAAAGAAGAGCTTCCCTTATTTGTGAAGCCCACCATCTAGGAGGGTGGCCATAACAAGTAATATCACCTTTATCCAAAGCCCAATTAGCTAAAGCATCAACACTCTTGTTTTGATTTTTGACCACATGATTGTAATCAACTTTCAAAAATCTCATCTAGATTAATTGAATCTTCTCAATAATTTTTTTTATTCTCCAATCAATCTTATGATTCTTAGAAGGATTCTTCAAAATATTAATCATGAGTTGAGAGTCAGACTCAACTAACACCTTTTCCCATCCAACCTTATTAGCCTCTTGAAGGCCTTTGAGGATACCATACCCCTCAGCAATATTATTGGAAATAATACCCAAATTCTCAGCAAAAGTAAAAACCAGGGAACCATATGAAATTCAACCAATTCCTCCCACACTAGCTTTTCCAAGGTTCCCTTCCCTCTAGAGGCTTCATCAATATTGACTTTACCAAAATCCTTAGGAGGAGGTTGCCAATTTCTAGTCCTATCCATATTATAAATACTTACATTCCCTTTAAGTTGGTTGCCCTTAGAATATTTAATCTTTAATCTTTGCATCACTTGATCCTATCTTTGGTGGAAGTTTTGGGGGTGATTAAGGAGATGATGGACTGATTCAACTAAGTTGGCTATGGTCTTTTGCCACATATAGTGAATATCCTTCCTATCTTGATTAAAATTTTGATTTTTCCTTTCATTCCAAATATTCCAAAGAAGAATGGTAGAACGCATCCAAACTAACCGCCTAATAAAATGATCAACACCCTCTTGTTTAGGCCAATCCCTTCAAAGTTGTTCAAACTTTAAAAAATTGGACCACTATAAGCCAAGTAAAGTGGCCATTCTCCTCCATAGCTCAAAGGCTAAAGTACACTTGATAAAAAAATGGTTGAGATTTTCTACGTTCTCTCCACACATTTCACATCTAAAAGGGCCATGAAAACCACACTTCATAAGTTGCTCACCGGTAAGCACCCTACGATGCAATAAAATCCAAATAAAGAGTTAGGCCAGATATTTTGAGCCCACAACTGAGAAAATATGTCAAAATATTGATTGGTATTATTATGGCACAAGGTCAAATAATCTTGAGCAACTGAATACTCACCCTTAGTAGTGTTGTTCCATCCAAAACAATCTTTTTCATGGGACCAAGAGAGAGATCTCATATGAAAGATGCCTTGGATATCTTGTCTTTGCCTTTTCGGGATTTGAATAGGCCAGTCCTAAATAGGGATCCAATATCTACCAACCTTATAATTACTAGTATGGTACCGAAAGTAATTAGCCACCTTTATCCAGTTAGCTCAATGAAGCTCTTCCATCCAAGGCATCCAATCGGGAAACTGAGTTATCAAAGGCTTGTGACCATCCCAAGAATCTATCCTAAAATTTTCTTGTTGACCATTATGAATGATTCAAAATAAATTTTTCTTTATCAAATCCTCACCAGTCTTAAGAAATGTTAAAATGGAAGAACCTTTGGTAGGAAGATGATAGCAAACAAGGTCTTCAGGACTTTTGTTCTCAACATATTTAGCACGGATATTATTGGCCCAAAGAGCATTGGGGTTATGCAACATCCTCCAATATAATTTAGCAGCTAAAGCTTTGTTGTTATTAATAGAAGACCAAAATCCTAACCCCCCTTCATTCTTAGTAAGACATAAAGTGTCCCATTTCACCAAGGCCCATTTTCTTTTCTCCTTAGTACCACTCCAGAGGAATCGAGGACTGATTTGATCTAGTTCTCGAAGAACAACCTTTGGGATATTCAACATGGAAGAAACATAAATAGGAATAGCTTGAAGGACTAATTTTACCAAGGTGATTCTACCCCCAGAAGAAAGCCATATATTGGTCCACTTTCCAATTTTCTTCTTGACTTTGTCCAACAACCAATTTCAATATTTTTTCTGCCTTTGAATATTTATGGGAATACCTAAATAAGTGATTGGAAGGGAGGACTTTTTATATATTAATTTATCCAAGACCATGGATTCTTGTTTGGCAGAGTAGTGAAAGAAAATAACTTTAGATTTATCTTCATTGATCAACTGCCCAATAGCCTTAGAAAAACAACTAATGATTTGCTTAATATTATAAGCTTCCTTAGTCATAGCTTTGCCTAAAAGGTTAGAGTCATCAACAAATTGAAGATGATAGATAGTTCTAGCTCCATGAGCAATGGTAACTCCCTCAAGGGTTTTGTTTTCCCTCTTTTTGGTTATAGTTCTACCCAAGCATTCAGGAAGAATGATGAATAAATAAGGGGAAATCAGGTCACCTTGCCTAATACCTCTAGAAGCTGGGAACGACTGAGAAGGTCTGCCATTGATAAGAACTAAGTAGGAAATTGAAGATATACATCCCATAATCCAATCCATCCAATCCTTAGAGAAACCAAATTGCTTCAAAACTTTGATAAGGAAGTGCCAATCCACTCTGTCATAAGCTTTGGATAAGTCTAACCGAATTAACATGGAAGGATATTTTTGCATATCCATGGAATGGATGGCTTCTTGAGCAAGAACAACCTCATATACTATTTGACGCCCTTCCACATAACCCCCTTGCTCAGGGGAAATAATATTATACAAAAGAGGCTTCAACCTTTCTACCATGATCTTAGTAATGATTTTGAGGAGAACATTACATAAAGCAATAGGTCTAAAAGCTTACATGTGATCAACCTCTTGAGATTTTGGAACAAGAGTAATATAAGTTTTATTGATAACCATATTACTCTTGGTAGAACTTAATGGGAAAACCATCAGGACTAGGGTTTTTCTCTTTTTGTATTTTAAAAACTACATGTTGAAGCTCATTGATAGAAATAGGAGCAGTCAAAATAGAGTTCTCCTTAGAAGTGATAAGAGAAGGGATTGCTTGAAGAACATTTTGTTGAGAAGTTGAGTCAAGAGGATTAGCAACAAAAATATTGGAAAAGAAATCGACAACAATAGAGGTCATTCCATCCCAAGTATAGACCACATCTCTAGAATTAGATTTCAGGGAAGAAATAAAGTTGTGAGATCTACGAGCAAGAAGAGATTTGTGGAAGAAATTAGTGTTTCGATCTCCTTCTTTGAGCCATTGAATTCTAGATTTTTACTTCCATAAGAGTTCTCTTTTTTCTCATTCCTCTAACTGAGTTGTGAGTTTAATTTCATCTGCACTTCTATTCTCTGTGAGACCATCTAAACGGATTTTATTATTCAAATTTTCAATTTGCGCAATAACTTCATTTTTTTTTATGAACATCCCCAAACTCTTTCCAGTTCCAAGTCTTGATTTTGGATTTAATGTATTGCAGTCTTTTGGCAAAAACAAACATCTTAGTCAAATACCTAGGCTTACCTTCCTTCCACCATTGTTGCACACAAGGTCTAAAGGAACTGTATCTAAGCCACATTAATTGAAAACGAAAAGGAGAAAAACTCACATTGGTTTTCCACATTTCCACCATGATTGGCCAGTGATCCGAACCAACATTGTGAAGAGTCTTCACTTTAGGAATGTGACCATGGATTAAGAAATTTTCAGAGAGCAAAAACCTATCCAATCTCTCCATTATACACACTAAGCCTTGCCTTCTATTAGACCAATTCATAAGGCCATTATTTGGTTGGATGTCCACAAGATGGAGGTTTGAAATATATTCGCTTATGAGGTCAGTGCTTTTGTCCAAATTTCTATTTCCTCCCATTTTCTCATTTAGAGAGAGGATGGTATTAAAATCTCCTCCAATCAAGATCCAAACTTCGAAAAAATGAGAGATAATATGAGTTATATTCTTCCACTATCTTCTTTTTTCCTCCAAAGCAATCGGAGCATAAACAGTAATGCAAAGCATAATTTGGTTGGAATGTCTACTTTGAATAGCTATAGCCAAAATACCCCAACTGCCAATCATATGGTGAATAACTACCTCTCTTTTGGGTCCCAAAGGCAAGCAATGCCACCAGAAGTTCCCTAGGAACTGAGGGAAACCACTTTTCCAGCTGGCCAAATTTTACTAGCAATTGAGTTCCATATCCTCCATTGACATCTTCGTTTCTTGAAGGAAAACAAGATGTGGATGATTTATCTGAATCATTCTTCTAATTTCATTTTGTTTTGAAAGACTCCCTTTGAGTCTTCTAATATTCCAAGTGATGATATTCATTAATACCAGTGCTAAAAATTTTGGGAAGGGCATTAATCTTACCTTCCTCTACAAGCTTTTCGCCTTATTTTACCATATGATATTGATTAGTCTTGCGACCTGCATTTTGATTAGAATCCATATTCAGTTTTTTTCCCTATTTATTGACTTACTCCAATTGAATCTGAGATGGCTTCTAACTTTGAAGAATGCTCGTACACAGCCAAAATTTTACTAAAGGGTTCAACAATGTCTATATTGGGACCTATATTATTTGAATTTTGACATTTAAAAGATTGTTTTTCTTGTGTAAATTTTTTCCTTTTTTTTTTTTTGAAAACCTTTGATTTGTTGGTTTATCTCTGAGTTCTTCCCTTCATCTTTATATTGTGTTTCTAATATTTTTGTTTCCACTATTTCCCCTTCCTCACTTGGGACATCATTTGTGGAAAGTATTTCAAACATATTAGCACATGACTTTGATTGATCCTGCATAACTGGTTTTTTATGAGTGATCTTCTTCTTAGGCAGTTGGAAACCTATTGAGGTTATATCTTCTTTCTTTTGATCATGAATTTTATTTGGGCAAGCACTAGCCAAATGACCATATTCATGGAAAATTCTACAAAAAAAAGGAATGTTCTCATAGTCCACTACTTGCTCCCAAGTGTCTTCCCCAAATTGTAATGTGATCTTTTTAGGTAGAGGTTTGTCAAAATCCATTAAAACACAAATCCGAGCATAAATAATATGTTCTTATTTTTTAGTACAATTAGTAGTCATCATAAAAGTTCCTAAAGAGTTTCCAATTGAAGAAAAAACAATAGGATTCCAAAATTCAATAGGGAGGCCAAAGAGTCTAACCCACATGGGAGCTATAGAAGGCATCTCTTCTTCGACTTTAAATTTAGTATGTCAGAGCTTCATGAAAAGCCATGCCCTTCCAAAAAACCAAGGACCCCCTTGAAAAGTTTTCTCTCTATCTTCATTATTTGCAAATAAAACAAGAAAATAACCATTTGGATAAATAGAGATTTGTAACTCACCTTCAGTTTTCCAACTTTTTGCAGCCCAGACTTTGAAAGCAGGTAGGCTCGGACGAAAACCCACGAACCGATAAATTAGTCCTCTTTTTTCTAGATCTTCAATGCCAGTATGAATGTTACCCATATCAAGCTTAACAATAGGAGTTCCATCAGTTGCTTTAAGACATCCTGACTCCGTTTTCCTGGGATCAATCTTGGGCATTCTTAGAGGTTTATGGGAAGCCCTAAAATTAATATTAGCATTGGGCTGAGGTTGTCCACCACGAAGGGCATCCCTAAAATTTATTTTTGGGGCTGAGTCTTCAAAATTCTTACCCTTGACAGGGGTTTGCACAGTAGATTTGTTTTGTGGGTGCACCTTAACAGTAGATTCACTTGAGATCTGAGCCATTTTTTGATCAGTTGCTTGAAACTTATTTTGTGATCTCTTTAATCCTTGCCCTAGATGCCATGGAAAGGTATGGTTTTCACTTTTATTTTGTGCAGCAAATTGGAAGTCGTTGTCACTCAAGTTCACAACATGATCTGTTGAAAGATAGATTTCTAACCCATCTTGGATCCCTTGCAACATATTTTGTTAAAATATTGAGCATAAACAACAAAAATATTGGTTGCTAGGTCCCGAAGGCCCTAAAAACCAACCTATGGAGTTGCTTGCACTCAACGCAAATGAAACCCTCACAAAATTGCTTGTCAAAAATCTCATTCACACATATGGATGCACTAGGATCTGTGTTGCTCCAAATGATCTAAAAATTGGTAAAGACGTTCTAGGGATTTTCAGTCATCTACCCTCAAAATTTTAGCTCAATTCAAGTCCGGGTGAGTGAAATATGGTCGAAAAAATTTCGATAGTTTGGGCAGTCATGAGAAAAATGTCCCTCCAAAAAAGCTCCAGATATAATCTCTGATTGAGATACTATCCCAATGCTAATTGAGTTTTCTAGTTCAAATCTATATAACTAATTAAAAAATATAATAAATGTTGATTTAAACCCCTAAAAAATTAGCATTTTTACAACTTAATATTTATTAAAATTTAAGCGTAAATTTAGACAAGTTCACCTTATAGTATATCATAATCATATAATAATATTTAAATGTAAATTTTTTTAAAGAATCCAAGTATAATTTTGTTTTATTTTTAAATTCATGTGTATAATTTTAGTAAGAATTAATTATATGAAATTAAAATAAAATCTACTTGTATAATATTTTAAAATATTTTTCTCTTATGATTTTTTTTGCTGGATAATAAGAAGTACTCAGATCCTTGATCTTTGACAAATTACATCTCTTTTTTAAAGCTTGAGAGTTCACAAATAGATACACTTCTCATCTCAGTTGAGATACTATAGTTAGAAACCTGCATCATTTTATATAAAATGTTTGAATTCTTGATTTTCATTTTTTGGATCTTTTTAAATTTTTGTATGAATACAATTAATTCAGAATTTAGCATCTTTCTTAACATTTTTCTATAGCAACCTTCACAATGCCAAAACTTCACCCCTATATCTATGCCTTGCATCTAAGTAGAGTAATATTTTCAAAACATCGTGTGCTAGGGGGATAGCTTTCTATGCCTTGCATCTTAGTAGAGTAATATTTCCAAAACGTTGTATCCAGGGGAACAAGGATAGCTTTCTATGCCTTGAATCTTAGTAGAGTAATATTTCCAAAACGTTGTGTCTAGGGGAACATCGTAACGGTTCGGGCTTTGGCTTTTCTTCGGGAGATCCAAGGTTCAAACTGCAGCGTGAGTGAGTATGTGAGGGGGTGGGTGTGTGATGGTTGTGTGTTAAATTCCCTATTGATAAGCATAGCTCTCGACTTTACGAAGGGTCAAGGTTGAGAGGAGACTATTCAGCCCTGTGCGTTGGTTGTAGGAGTTTCTTACACTAATCAAATAAAAAAAAATTCAAAACATCACACTATCATAGTTCGTTTTACCAAATCTAAATTGCCAATTTCTTTCCTAAAACACAAATACAACCACAAAAATTATAATAAATAAAAAACACATTATTATTACATTTTATCTTTCTTTCTATGAATTATTATTCTTTAACATAATCTTTATTTTATTCACATAAGGCTCCACTTTAGATTAAAACCATCTTTGTCCGTTAATCTATGTCATATATATATATATATATATCGATCGAACATGATTACTTTAAATTTTATATATTAATAGCATATATTCTAGGGGAAAGTTCAAAGTTCAAACCGCGACATAGGTGAGTATGTGGTAGTTGTGTGTTAAATTTCTCATTGTTACGTTGAGAGGCGTTTCTACAATGACAGACACGAGGGTGGAAGGCAAAGAGGTCATACATGTCACGCCGTAAACAATTTTTTTTTATTATTAAAAAAACTGACATTAACAAAAACATAAAACAGCCGACTAATCAACCGTTGCAAACATTTAAAATATTTAAACTAAAACAATCGACTAACCAACCGTTGCAACTGTTTAATAAATTAGTTTAGATATTTATAAACTCCGAGAGTTATCAATCTCGGGGCACCTATCTCATTTCTTGGGGGTGTGATAGATAGGCGCCTCGAGATTGATAAGTCTCGGCGTTTATATTTTATAGTTTAAATATTTTAAATCCACTGTAACCCTTAATGTCCGACGGATAATTTTCTTAACGTCGGCTTTTTAAATAAAATATTAATATTGTTTACGGCGTGGCTGACCTTCTTGGCTGTCATTGTAAGATGCCTATCGACGTAAATATTGTATAAATACATGAACATCCATTGCAATATACCAAAAACAATCCACAGCCCAATTGATTTCAAACTGCGAGAAATTCATTTAGGACTGCTTTTGTAAAGATTTGAACAATGATATAGAGTTACATTCACCAACGTTATTTAGGACTGCTTTTGTAAAGATTTGAACAATGATATAGAGTTACATTCACCAACGTTATTTAGTTAGACAATACAAAAATGTAATCCTGCGGATGGTACCAAATAGCATTTCTCTAATGCTCTGACAAAAACTCAGTCCAAATTTTTTTTTTAGATCTCCAATATACTAATTCTGAAATTCGAATTATCGATTTAAATAAACTCAATAAAAATGAAAAAGACAAAAGTCCTAAAGTAATCTAACTTCTTAGAGTCGTTGCTTTTAATCTTCAACCTATTAATTATTTTCTTCGTTAATACATATAATACTTCCAAGGAAATGAAGTAAACACCATAGAAGCATTGCCATTATTATTCGGATATTCCAAGATACCAAAAGTTGAAAATATAAACATTTAAATACGTTTAAAATTTAAATGACAACGAAATCATTTATATTTTCAAACGAAAGAAAACTCTTAAAGCATTTAAACTAGAATGAGGTTAAAAGTAACTTGTAAAGTTTAGAAGAATTATTATTATTATTATTATTAGAACTCTTCTTATATAGTGAACTTCATATAATGATATGATATCATTCTTTTTAAATAGTTAAACATTTAATTGTTAGAAAGGTATATATAGAAAATTAAACTAGCTTAGATATAAATGATATATATCTAAAAATAAACTCGAGATATCAATCTCGAGGCGCCTATCTTGGAGATCACACCCCCAAGAAAGGCAGCTTCGAAATTGATAACTTTCGATGTTTTTAGATATGTATCTTTTATATCTAAGCTAGTATGTATAACTATCGGCTTCACGAGAGGTCATGGTTGGGAGGAGATTGCTCAATGTATTGGTCATAGGGGTTTCTCACACTAATCGAATAAAATATATATAATCTGGATGTGGTCATCATAAACTTTATATATATATATATATATATATATAACATCTTTGTTTGATACTTAGTCGTAGGGGTTTCTCACACTAACCAAATAAAATATATATATAATCTTTATCTAATACATTGAATGTGGTCATTACACCTTTTTCGTTAATCTATGTCATAGTATATATATATATATATATATATATATATATATATATATATTCCTTGTCTAATACATCGAACATGGTTACTATGAATGTGGTCATTACACCTTTTTCGTTAATCTATGTCATAGTATATATATATATATATATATATATATATATATATATATATATATATTCCTTGTCTAATATATATTCATATATTTTAGGGGAAAGTGCAACAGTTCCGGCTTTGGTTCTTCTTCGGGAGGTTCAAAGTTCAAACCGCGACATAGGTGAGTATGTGGTAGCTATGTTTTAAATTCCCTGTTGATAAGTATATCCTATGCATTGGTCATTGGTCGTAGGGGTTTCTCACACTAACCGAATAAAATATAACATCTTACTTTTACTACATTAGATGCTATTATAGCTATCGTCATAGTAGATTTAACACAAACTCATTTTATTCAAATCAAACTATTACCTTTGCAAATTTGGCATCACTAAGATTCGACAAGTCTCTTTTTGGTAAGTACTTGGCCAAAAAAACACTTACCAATCCACCTAACCCTTGGGCTCTAAACTTTATATATTAAGCAAGACGAAATCAATAAAACCCCACTTTTTCAAGGATTTAAATAAAATGCTATTATTATAAACCCAACCCATTTAATAAGAAAAAATTAACAAAATCGTACCCTTGGTATTTGTCCTATGAGACACCTAATAGATAGGACTCTAAATTCATGTGCTTATGTATGCTTGAATTTGTGTAAAAAAAAGATCTACAATATCTTAGTTCTTTATATGCTGGAACCTAACCTTCTGAAATGACCTAATTAAATAAAAATTCCAAAAATTTTACTCTGATAACTAAACCACGTGGGTTTGAACTATTGGTATGTTCGATTAAAATTTGATACAAAACTTTATAAATTGAAGAACTTTCTTTAAAAAAACAAAAGTAACAAAGAGAAACCTACTTCCAACATTGATTGGCAACGTTTGAAAGGTTGTACCCATCCTAATATGTTATTACTTATAATTGTTTTAAATTAGTATCATATTTATTTATTTTAATAATTTGTAATATTATAAAACTTAATCCTTGATCTCTTTAAAACCAACGCCTCACTCACTTTTTAGTCCACTGAAACCTCGTGGTCCTTAGCTACTAATCAATTTGAAAATGGAGCCATTTTCATAAACACTGAAAGCTCTAATCAGGCAGGTGACCAACTACTCACATTCACCAGCCACATTTAGGATGCTATCAGACAGTCAACATATTGAAGGCCTGTTATACTCTTTTTCTATAAATACACCCGCTTGCATTGCAGAAAGGAAAAGCAAGAGTCAAGATGGCTACAAAGGAGGAAGAACAGAAGCAGTCTACAATAGATGTGAGTTTTACCAATCCCAGAAAGATGAGAGTATTATGTCTCCATGGATTCAGAACAAGTGGAAGCTTTTTGCAGAAGCAAGTCAGCAAATGGGATTCTTCTATTAAAGAGAAGCTTGATATGGTTAGTATTTGTGTTTATGAAGTTTTCGCAAGGTGTTATATTTGTTTGCGAGTCTTTAGATACATCGTGCACAAAGAATTTAAGCTCAAACAATAGATGACTGGTATTGGTAATTGCAAGCACAAATAGTGAATACAAATTCCAAGCTCCAAGCAGCTGAAGAGAGATTATTTAATGAGTATGTTAACCAACATATAAGAAATCGATAGGTTGACAGGATTGGTTTTGTTGTTGGTATTATTAATTGCAGGCACTGATAAAGAGAGGTTATGTAATGAATATAATAACCATCATGTAAGGGATTGATAGCTTGATATGGTTGATTTTGTTATTGGTACTAGATTTCTTTTTGTAATTGCAAACACCAAATAGTGAATACATATTCTAAGTTAGATGAGGAGAGGATATGTAATGAGTATGGTAATCAAAATATAGGGGCATGTAATGAATAGGGTAGTCAAAATACAGGAAATTGATAGCTAAAAAAGTAAATTTTGTGTGCAGTGCTTCTTGGACGGACTGTTTCCTGCTGGGGGAAGATCAGATATTGAAGGGATATTTCCTCCTCCCTATTATGAGTGGTTCCAATTCAATCAGGTCTGAGCATGTTGCTTTGATTTTTTTTTTATTTTTGTAAATATTATGATGGTTTCTCTTATTGGTAGCATTAGTACAACTTTTACAATTCATTTAAGGTCTGCTTATGGTGCTTAGGATTTTTTTTTTTTGGGGTGGGTGGGTGGGTAGGGGGTTCTCTTAGTGACATTCTGCTAACTCGTTGAGCATCTTATGCAGGACTTTACAGAATACACCAACCTGGACAAGGGATTTGCCTTCATTGCTGATTATATGGAGAAGAATGGCCCCTTTGATGGGTTGCTTGGATTTTCCCAGGTGTGTAAATTACTCGTTTTCTGTTGTGTGTGTTAAAGATTTACTGCTGTATTTCACCGAAGAGCTGACTTTTCACATGGGTATCACATTTTAGGGGGCTACTCTCTCGGCTGCTCTTTTGTGTTATCAAATGAAGGTGAGAAATTTTTTAGCTGTCATCTTTGTTTGCAACCCATTGCTGATTTTTGGGCCAAAACTAAATTGTATTTTGAATGTGTGTAGGGAGTCATGTTGAAAAACCATCCCCCCATCAAGTTCATCGTATCTGTCTCTGGGACCAAATTCAGAGATCCAGAGATGTGTGCACTTCTATATTCTCCAACCATAAAGTGTCCTTCTCTTCACATGATAGGTGCCAAGGATCATTTGAGGGAACCTGGAGAAGAGCTTGTACAGGCCTTTGAAGATCCAGTGGTTATCAGACACCCACAGGGCCACACAGTTCCAAGATTAGGTACATTGCCTTAGAAATTAGGTTTCAATTGTACAAACTCAAGGTTTTTTATTGTATGTTTCTCTTGTTATTCATTCTCAATTATACTAAAATCCCTTCATACACCTGTGAGGGACAGATGTGGAAGCAGTTAACAAGCTAAATCAATTCATTGATAGCCTGCTGGTTAAGGAAACTGAAGATAAACAGGAGAATGGTCACTTGTCTGGGCAGTCTGCTGAGATAAGTAAAGAGACGTGTAATGGTCACCCCAAGGTGGAAATGGTCGATGGTGTTATACCAGTATCCACAGAGTAATCCATAAACATAGAAGATAAACACCATCTGTGACAGGAAATTCTCCAATTTTTTGGAACAGGTGAAATAAAAGTTTGCAATAAGAAGACCACAACATCAAATATCAACTCTTGCAAGAAATCAATTGTCTGTAGATTATCTTATCAGCTTCCCTTTTATTTGGGCTTATGTTGTATATGGTTGTTGGTAAGATGATATCGGTATTACTAGGTCAAAGCTGAAACAGTTTAATGATAAACCTACTTGAAGATTTTTGTTTAAGCCTGTAAGGCATTTTAGTTCAATCTTATCATGTAAGCATTGTTAGTGATAGTGTCAATGTCTGCATTCATGCCTCTTCATTTGTTTGCCCTCTGTGCAGGTATTCAGTTTATGAGCTGCAGTAGTTAATACAATTAGAATTAGACAGTCAGTTAAAGTTGTCAAGAACTGTTATGCCTTAGCTTGTGAAGCACTGCAGAGTTAGGAGTGCACCCAGGGTATGCTGAGGCTGCAGAAAGTGAACAGAAGGGTGCTAAAATAGAAAGAGATTTAATCATGCTCTAATTTCCATAATACTGAACAAATGAAAATTCTGTAAAATTATTTTTGTCTGTTTTTTGGTGAATAAATTCTAAATTGCTTCATTTATTCAGCTGCATATATTTATCACCTTTTGAACAATTCAAGTAAAAAGAAGAAAAAAAAATCCTGTCATAGCACAAGCACAAGCACAAAAGGTTCAAGACATGAGAAAAGTTTATGTAGTCCTTAGCCCATTGAAGGAACTTGAACTATTTGAGCCTGTAAGACTCGGGGCTTAAATGCTACTCCACACTTATTGTCTCTATTGTTTGAAACCATGTCTGATGGGGACTACATCTGTTTAAAGATGGTTAAGATAACAAAAACATGCCAAATCATTTCGGTAAATGAATAGGTCCAGTAAATGATAAAATCCCAATAGAACACCTATATGGTAAATGTGTGCATTGGCTAAATGAAGGAATTAAGTCAGAAAAGCAGAACAGAATAATCGAGGCAAAATTATGTTCCATTGGAGCTGAAGAAGCTTTGATACTGAAAAATAATTAACCCTTGCCCTGTTTTTCTCATATATCTAAGTCTTCGAACAAAACAGAGGAATTGATTATTAATCTAACCTGCAACAAGAACCAAAAGAAGCTCCAGAAGCCTGGCCTAGATGAAAGATTAAGCACATCTAATCGAGCCAGACTTTTGAGCCTTTCTGTTGTGAATGATTTTCTAATAAATGTACTTACGAGTATAGCTATGGTGTTAAATTGTATTATATCTAATATGAACCCATAATCTAATTTAAAAGATAAAACAAGCAATTCTAGCAAAATGGTATTGTGAGTAGCAATTTGGTTGCTGACCAACTGAGGAGAATACAAACCCTACAGGAAGCACAATAAAGAATAGAAACAATTTCCCAAGGTTCCACGAGCCTGGGGGACGGGGGGACGGGTTTCGGGGGACGGCAGGGGACGGCTGGGGGACGGCTGGTATAATACTATGAAAATTGAAATTTTTTAGAAATTTAGAATAATCTACACATTCAGAATTCTACACACAACAAAAATGATATTAGGATATTCATATTGATATTAGTTACTAAGTGCAGCCATTTAATTGTTTCAACAAATATAACTTGAAGGTTCAGCCAAGGATATCAAGTGCAATCTGCCAATCTCTAACAGTTAACCAAATTAGTTGCTATTGCTCAAGTAATGAATGCCACATTATTCAGCTTTTACAAGTCATCATTTTCAACAATGTACTAAAGAACATAAAGAACAGATTAAAGCAAAAGTTACAGTATTCTATGAAGATTAAAGCAAAAGTTACAGTATTCTAATATTACAGTATTCTAAAATAAGCGGATTTGTCATTGAAGTCAATGTCCTAAAGCAAAAGTTACAATTTTCTCATTGAAGTCAATGTCCTAAACTCAATGGGATTTGTCTCTTTGTAAGAATAAGACAAGTTGATGCCAAGCATTCCTCATCTGTATTTTCTCAATGGAAGTGTATGCAAAGCAAACAATTTAGGCCACTTTGCAGCAAATCAATAACCATTTATAGCAACAAAGGAACACACGTAAAAGCAAAACAGTGAACATGAATCTAATTGGATGCTATCTGTTTTACAAAATCTTCATTCTTGAACATTAGATAAATCAGCAATAGAAGCATTTTGGACCAGGGTCTTTTCCCCACCAAATAAAGTGCCATTCCAGTAAGAGTTATCATGCCACTTTTACTAGCCAACAGCTTCATCATGTTTTTACCTTACATGATTTTCTGAATTATGAACCTGAATTAAGACATGCAAAGCCATGATCTAAAAATGTTTTCAAAAATGCAGTCAAGAGGCACGCTGTTCTGAGTCCTGTAAAACTTGCTTGTTTCACTTTTTAACATCCTACAATTTAACTATTTTTTTCCTTGTCAGCTTCCTTCTCAAAAGATTTTGATTAACCTTGTTTAAAGGGATTTTGTAAATTTATGCTTATTAATTTTGTATTCTTGGTTTTTCTTTGGAACACTATTTCCAGCTCTCTCCAGACTGTTGTTACACAATGTAGTATTTGAGTCCAAATACCTGCTTTGATCATCTGCGGACATTAAGAAACTTCCTTTCTTTCTAAGTAATTTTCACTAGTATGAGTAGGGTCTCTCTTTGTTACTCTTTATGTTATTCAGTGATCTCCGCTTATTATATCAACAATCTTTATCCCTCACTTGTAATTTTAGAATACTGTAACTTTTGCTTTAATCTTCATAGAACAGATTGGCTGAGGACTTGCTTTAGAATACTGTAACTTTTGCTTTAATCTTCATTTGTGGAAAGTCATCATTTTCAACAATGTACTAAAGAACAGATTGAAGAACACAAATGTCTTACAATGTACTAAAGAACAGATTAAATTTTCATTTTTAATTTTTTTTTTAGTTTTTCTTTTGGCTGAGGATGCCCAGCCATGGGGGACGGCTGGGTCCCTTTGGGGACGCTCAGGCCGTCCCTAGGGACGGCTGGGCGGACGTCCCAAAATAGGGGACGTCCCGGGGACGGGAGGCCGTAGGCCTCAGGCGTCCCCGGGGACGTTTCCCAGCCGTCCCCCAAAAGGGGGACGGGGGGAAACGTCCCCAATGCCGTCCCCCAAAAGAGGGACGGGGAAAAACGTCCCCAATGCCGTCCCCCATTTCCCAGCCGTCCCCCAAAAGGGGAAAGGGGAAAACGTCCCCAAAGCCGTCCCCCCTTGCTGGGGGACGCAGGGGACGGGGGGACGCGTCCCAATGGAACACTGCAATTTCCCCAAAACCTTGATTGAAATGCCCTGTTCCACTAGAAAGGGATCTTCACAAATTTGAGGATAGAACAAAAATTAGTAGCCCATCACAAAGCCAATTGATATTAGCAAGTTAAGAGATGGCAAAACATTTGTAAGCTTCATTTAAAATCTCAGTAATAATCAATTTATTCATGTCAGCATTACAAAACTTCCAAAGAAATATGGTATATTCTAGTTGGGATGTATAAATTTTTTAAAATCTCAGTAATAATCAATTTATGCAGGTCAGCATTACAAAACTTCCAAAGAAACATGGTATATTCTAGTTGATACAAGACTATTCTAGGGGAGGAAATTTGTTCAAACTAAGATGATATAGACAAGAGTTGTGGCTAAACACACCAATGGAATGGATACATCAATGGAGTACATATAGCAGTGGTTACATTGTCAATCTAAGCACCAAATGCGGTTATGGCTTTGCCAGGATGTCTTACTGAATCATACAAAACATCTTATTGGTATATCCTTGCCCAAAGAACTTTACAAGTGCAACCAAAAAAATAGTTGGAAATACATGGGCTTGAAAACTGACACAGCATTTGCTGTTTGTTCAGCCAATAAGAAAAGCAAGTTTGGGAAGGTGGTTTATGCCATTATGGTATGCGACATGAGCAGCAAAAAGCCAACTCAATTGGTAGTCATCTCATTGGAAGAGAAGAAATGTCATTAATGGAAGGGGACTAGAATAGAGTGTTTGAAGCATATTGCACCTGAAAATAAGAGAGTTGAAACTATTGTGGTCTCCAATCAATACCTATCAGCATAGCAAGTGCCAAGAAGTATGGAATGTGAATTTTATGTTTACATTCGAAAACAATCAAAATATTGTCTGTGATATAAATAATCAAAATCGTCTAGGTAGATGACCAACACCGCTTAAGGTGTCTTCCACTTCCTCTTACCATTTGCATTGGAGAGTCTCTCTCTTTCTTCATCCTTTGCCTTTGTCATACATCTTGCTCCATGTTTTCAATGTTCTTTGAACTAAGCAAGGGCTTCTATTGCATGGTGATCCACTGAAAATGTGGATTAATCACGTCAAGTCAATCACTTTAATAATTGCAGTGCATAATTTATGAGAGGTTAGGGCAGAGATTGTAGTGGCAAAAGATCAAGTCAGTCAATTTTGGCACTTTGTGGAGTGTATATGCTTAAACATAGTTCAATTGTGTATAGACCCACAAGTGCTACATAACTGGTATAAAATGCAAATGGTAAGCTTTTAAATTTAGAAAGGAGAATAGAAAATTTAAATTAAGTTCAAAAAAAAATAATAATAATGTTTTACAAGTTAAACTATATGTTTGACACAATTTTGAAAACTTGAAATTTAAAAGTACTTGGTCTTTGGGAGTTTCTTCCTCTAATGCATTAAGATAAATAAAAGAGAGAACCCTCCACACTCTCTATCTTGGATTTTATCACTAATGTCCTTAATGGGACAATCCTTTTACTGTGCATGTGGAGGCTGTTTATAACCTCTTCATCATCTATAACAGACTCATCGTATAGGTGTTTTGGTTTGAGATAGTGCCCAATTGTATGTTAGGGCATATGGAGCTAATATGGCATTCTATTGACTATGATGTCCCAAACGAGACCAAATTTCCTTTCTCCATATTTGATAAGATACAACAACTCTTCGGCTCTATCCATGGCCTTATAAATATGCCCTCATAGGCGATTTATTTTCATCAACAAGATGACGAACTCTCACCAAATACTCTGCAAGCAGCAATGTGTAAGAAACTAGGAAGACAGCTTTGAGGTTAGGAATCAGAAACTAGAAGTAAAAATAGAAACAGAAGATTATGAAATAGAAACAAATAAGACAAAACATTTACTGAGCCTGCACTCATCTGAATGATGTAACATGAGGCCTCTCAAAATTCGTCATTAAATACCCATTCCACAACATCAATGCCATCTTTCATTTATGCATATTGGAAACTTTCTAGTCCTTACAACCTCTAAAAGGTAATGAATGTCATGGCAAAATGTTATCTTTGGTTGCACAAGCTCTTCTTCTCGAAAAATTGCCTCAGCTAATGGAGGGCCCAAGTGCGGTTGTAAATGTATTTTGTTATGTTCTTGGTTTTTTCAAGAACCTCTTTCATTCAAGAAAAAAACTTTAATATTCTTGAGAATATGGTTAAAGCAATGCAATGCACAAACAGTCCAATAATAGAAGGGAACTTCACCTTTACATGTCTTCCAGCTATCACATTCATTGCTGCATTGTCGATCATAACTTGAACAACATTCTCAACTTCCTCATAATATCATATACCATGTTAAAGGCTATGCCCCTGGTGCAAAAAATAAATAGTTAAATAACAATGAAAAATTTGTTGTCTTTCTCAAGTCCAAGCAGGTTCAAGCAAGGATTGAAAATTGAGAGATTAAGGGACCAAAAATGCAATGTCCATTGCCTTCTCTACTGCTGGAGATCAAGATGATGACCCATAATAGATCTAGAGCTAGTTTCTGAAAAAATAATGAGAGGGACCAGGAGTTTCCAGCTCTGTGCCTGCCATTATGTTTCTTTTCTTGAAAAGTCTCCTAAAGGCCATTTGACTGCCAAAAGTTTTTATCCTTAACATCATCACATAGTGCAACATCTTGGCTCAAACTCCTTATTAAGCTCTATACGAGACAATTTATTCCTTTTTAATCCATCTTGAAAGATTATCAACTCAGATCTGGTTTTTGGAATGTGATTGTACCTAAGAAGGAGTTAAAACGGGAGGTTTGAATTTGAAAGAAGAAAAGGAATTTAAGGGCCAGCGTTACGATTTCAAGCTCAAATAGGCAATTTTTTACCTCAAAATTTGGCTTCCAAATGGTGGAAATACTCCGAGATAGTGTAAAAAATGAGATGTTTGGTGAAATTTTCTTGAAACATTACATCTAACATTTATCGGTCTTTTATCATTGCTCAAAGTCTGAAAATAAATGAAAAGCGCGGTTACAATTGGAAATTTTCAATTTTCACTTTTATGCTTCAATCGGTACTTTCACTTTTGGTAGAACTAGTAAGTGGCAAGTACTAAAAACAAATTCCAAACTAGTGCTAAGTTCCTCAAAATGGTAATTTCAGCTGGAAAATGCATCCCAATCAACTCAGCAAGATGATTTGTAAGCTTTTTTTTTTTGTTCATTAGGAAATCAGCCAGAACACATCTCAAACGCAAATCACACCCATTTGTGGTTGATGGATTCCTGGGGATAACGTAGTGGTACAGGTAATTAGGCCTTGAAGTTAATAAGCCGGTGCCTATGAAACTGACCAAACCAACTAGGAATACGGTGATAGGCCTTGAAGTTAATAAGCCCTAGATACCCTTAGGTGCCTATCAAACTGACCAAACCAACTAGGAATACGGTCACCGTTCGTGCATCTAGCAAGCTCCAAGGTCCATTAGAATCCTTAGGTTAGGCCCAATCAAAATCCTAGAAGCCATCAATTTTATTTTTGACCACTCTATATGTGAGAGCGCTTGCTAATTAGCATGGACACCACCAAAATTATCATAGCATAGTGTCATCCTATAAAAGATCGATGCTCTCGCCAAGGAAAAAACACTTTTCTAAAATTGACAATGTGGCCAACCTCCAGGCACCATATGATACATTCCCACGATCAATTTTGTCTATTTTCTCTTGGTTGACTAGGGCACTACTTGTTAGTTGACATCCTCAATCAACTTGGATCAAAACATCAAATATGGCATCGAATTGACCATTTCAAACATCTTTCAATGGAGTTCTAAGCAATTTTCAGCAAATAGTAGCAAACTTAGGTCTGTTTTTTGATGAAGCACCGAGAAGACACTTAATGGTTCTCCTCTAAGTTTTCATTTAGCACTAGGTCTCTCCAAAGCTACCTCTACCCTTGCTAGGACTTGATTCTGCAACAATTCTTATCATCAACTCGTGTGTAACGACCCTCCTCGTACGACCATTGGTTATGGATTAAATTTACCTTTATCTTTTGGAGAAGGGTACTGTTGATATCCTTTGTATGTGCAAGACCAGGTATGTGCATTGGATGGATAAGTTGCTTAGTGGAAAAGGTGAGTAGAGATATGATAATTCTACTCTGAGGTACACGAAAGCCCCATATTTGCATTTCATGTAGGATTGCATGAATGAATTGTCTGTGGTTTACTTGTGTTTGCTTCACTTGGAAAAATGCTACTGTATGTATAAGTGATGCATTATGATTTTCATTGGCAATGAAGATGCTAAGCATGGGAGCCATTGGCAGTGAAGATGCTAAGCATGGATGCCACCCCTTATGTGAATTAAGAATTAAGTTTAAATGCTTATTAATATAAAGTTAAAAAAATATATTAAAATATGCATATGCCAATGATTATATTCATATGTGTGATGATAGGGAAAGGCATGTAAATTGATACCATGCTTAGGAACTAAACAAAAGCATGCATCATAGACAATAATAAATGAAAAGTAACAAAGTTCATGGAAGAGTATATTATAATATGGATAGTTTTTGAATGTTCGGAGTGGATTATGTTGTGCACGTCGGAGAGGATTGTCGCATGTGGTTTCTATTATGAGCCTTATTCTTTTCCATGTTTTGGGAAGTGAAAATAAGGGAGTCTATTGAATGTGGGTGTTCTTACTTTTGCGTCAATCTTTTAAAAAAAAGAGAAGTTAGAGGAAGAAAAAAAAAGGGATTGGAATGCATGTAACTTGTTTTGTGTGTATCTGGGAGAAGCTTGTGTTTTAAGATTGTTGTTCCAAGCTACGTTACCAAGTGTGCTCACTAAAATGTTATAATGAGAAAATCTGGAAATGTTGTTAAAGTTGCTTGCTTTAAATGATATTAAACTGCTGTGAAATTTGCGTGTGTGGATTTTGCGAACAATGTCTAGATTGTGTTTAGTCTGAATGACTTTATTGAATTTATCTTTATTCTAAAAAAAGAGAATGGAACTGTGTTAAAATGTTCATTGTGTATAAGACACATAGTAGTTACATGGCAGGTGATTGTGAATTGCTCTGGTTTTAAGAGTTTTATTGGAAGCTGCTTGTTGCTTGCTATTTTTTTTACTTTGTCTTAAGTGAAAACGATTAGAAAACCTTGTTATGTAACAGTTAGATAAAACTATCAAATTTCCAGTTAGATATGAATGAGGAACAATATATCTGGGTAGAGGATATATATAAATGAGGAACAATATATCTGGGTAGAGGATATATGAAATAGAATGATGAAATTCCTCAATATGTTAAACGAAATGGAAATCTGGAAAGAAAACTGTTAACATGGGTGACTGTGTAAACATTGTTTGAGACATTATTGAACTTACATGGAGTTGCATGCAAATTTGTATGGCTGTGTGTGTAATGTAATCATGTCTGAATACATAATTTTAGGCATACATATACCTGCACTCAGTGCAAAGCGAGAATGACCCAAAGGCAAATTGGGCAATGACAGTGTTATGCCAGAGGAATTCCAATGTGTGGTGGAACCCAAGTTGTTTGGAGATGTTGTTTTAATACACATCCTATCACGGAACTAAATCTAAAGAAAAGTCTATTGGGGTGTATTCTTCAGCTGGGAGAATGATGCCTTGAAGAAGGGCGCCTTTAAAAGTTGAACCAAGTCAAACTTGATCATTGCAAGCCTGTGAACTCATTTATTTGTAGCTAAGTGGAGTGAGAACTTTATGATATAAGAAAAGAAGAGCATTTTCATGTTGTTCTGGTTCCTAGAGCAATCTGTAATAGCATTCACTGTTTAAGTTGTTTTACAACTTTTAGTTCTCTATGTCCACCGGTTCTCTAGATGCGTTGACCAAGTATGGAATTATTGTATTCAATGTTTTCAATATGTTATATAATAATTTAAGTTTTCATTAATAACATGCAGAGAGGGTCTATGTTAATGCCCCTGGCAATGCATTTTGTTATACTTTCAATTGCCTGTAGCATTGAATAAAATGGGTGTTATGAGCCAATATAGTATTACTTAAGTTCATAATTTATTTAATATTTGAAAGAATGAAGTTGTATGTTCTTGCTTCGCTGAGTAAAAATATTTTATTTAATTTGTCTCTCTACGGCATGACAAAGAAAAACTAAATAGAAGTAAAACCTCTCTTAGCCGTATAAGAGAATGAATTAAGTAATTATGGTTTTAGCAATTTATGTAGAATGATATGGCTCTCTTTGGAAGCACGAACTATGTCACCAATGAGTGATACAGTTAGAGTATAAAGTAACTCTTGGATCGGGAGGATTAGAAGAGTTCCTTATGCTTGAATTCTTAAAACGAAAGCTCAAGTTTGACATCCGACACTACAATCTCATTAACTGAATCTGACGGGATTTTGGGAGTGTTGGTTTAGTATAACCTGACCTTTAAACCAATAAATAATATGTTTAGATGGATGCAAATGGTCATAAACAAACTTTTATCTAAAAGGTTATCTTTATAGAGATTGATATTCTGCACCATCTGGAAAGAAACTGATTCAAGGGATGGTTGGCAAAGTAGTAGTTTTTTTTTGTATGGAAAGTAATTAAGATTAATTTGATAATCATTATAAGATTATTTGAATAATTTGTTTATATTTAAATATTTTAGCTTTTGGGTTAGATGAAGTGACAAAGAATGTAAAGCTAAAGTATTATTAGAACTTGTGTTTCTGAAAGATAGTATTTGTGGGTTAACTTTGGTTAAGAGTAACCCAAGTAATGTGTTGACTTATAAAATGATAAGACCTTCTCATAAATTGCAAATAATTGAGCCTTTCTTTAATTATGACATCGAGATACAAGGATATTAAATAAAATATGATGAGAACATCTAAAAGTATCACTTCTTTTATTCAGATATTATGAATAGATTTATTAAGGGAAGGCATATGTATTTAAATATATAAACTGAAAAGTAGTCAAGTGAGATTTATAAATGGGACCATGGTGAGGGAAGAGATAATGTGTTCCTCATGAAATCAACAAATTTAGATCATCCAAATTTGTTGTGGGAGTAGCCTTCTAAATATTTAACCCTAAATTGTTCATCGAGGAGGATGAACCAGAGTTTATAGCAAGCTCAAAGTATCGATGAAGTATAGCTACTTATAGCTTTATTTGGAATAAGATGGTTATGAGATTTATGAAACCATAAACTTGGGAAGAAGTAACTTGTGAGCCAAGTTAAATATAGAAGTAAACATTGCAAATAAGGACTTGGTAATTGAGTAAAGCTTAGCTTGGAATTGGATGATTATAAAATAGTTTGATAGTGCAATTTTTTACCACAATGATGTCTTTAGTAGGATAAGAACTCTTGGCTAAAGAACTTAAGATGGAATGTATGGGTTATGAAAAAGAACACTCGAAGATATGGAATAAATTATGAGAATCCTTTATTTAGATCCTATCTAGAGTCCTAGTGATGAATGCTATCTATATTTGTAGCTAATTTTTTATCTAACTCATCGGGAAGGATGAGCAAACTACTTGATGTGCAGGTATGCACACAATAAATCTTTAAGTTAAATTGTTAAATGACTTTAATCATCAGGAAATATGATTAAGATATTGATACACCCAATGTTGCTAAGGTGCAGATATTGCACGGAGTAAGTCTCAGAGCAACTATAGTCTAACATAATTGGTCTAGGTAAAAGACTCGGTCAGATCTAGTAACAAGGGGTGGTATGGGACGTCGTCTTTAGGTTGTTATCTGGGTAGTATTATGATAAGTCCTATGTTCATTTGAATTAGCTGGTTTAGCCACAATGTTTGGTATGGGATAAATGTTTGTGAGTCACAATGGGTATGTGTGATGAAGTCCAAGGTTAGGGTATTGACATGGCACTAACTGACTCCAGGTAGGGGATAATCAGTTAGTCACGGAGGCATATGTATGTTGATCCCTTGCATAACTAAAGTTTTAATTAAGCAGACCAGATAGGTCATGGATTCTAAATCGACCAATTAGGTCATGGATTCTCAAATGTTGAACAAGTCGATTGGTTAGGTCATGGGTTTAGAACAAGTCGACCGGTTAAGTTGTGGGTTCACTAATGTTAAGGAAGATATGCATGTACTGATTCAAAATAATACTATTGATTTATTGGGTGAACAAATGTGCTATGAACCTGAAAGCACTCTTATGAATAAACTTGTTTGAAAATGAAAAAAAAATTAACCTGGAAATTACATGGCTTGTTTTGCCTAGAAATTGCTTGGTTTGTTTTGAGGTACAACCAGGTGAGTAGACTTGGGTTGTTACAACTCGTAAGAACGATCACATTCTTCTTCTTCTCTAGCTTAGCACTCTTCTCCTACCACAGAGTACCTATCTTAAGGCCACTTTGAATGGGCCTCTCCATCAACCAAAAGGTAGAAAGAAAGGCACTCAAAGACATTCAAGACAAGCATCCAATAATATCTTCATCAAACATTAAGGTAATTACTCTCCAAGGTTAGTACCATATCTTCTCTTGTCTTTGCACTCACTTTACTGCACACTGGATCAATTGCTTGTACTACTTTCCTCTTCTTAGTTATATTTGGTTTGCATCATACTCTACTTATTTTTCTACTTTTTCATCCCCTAGGAAAACACTTGTCTATTAGATCTGACAAGACCATCCCCAATCTCTCACATTCTTCTTAGATTTTTGCTTAGGTTTGATGTGACCTTGTGTTTTCTTTGCCTATGGGATGAAGTGACCTCCTATGCTTGTCCAAATCTAGAGAAAACACCAAGTTTCTTAACCATGATCCTTACAACCAAGATGATATCATTTGACATATAAAAGAAGCTCCACCTTATAGCTAGAAACAAATGACATGATTTTGGCTCAAACCTCTTCATAAAGCCTTTGGAATGGTGATTTATGTTAATTTAGTATGCTATGTTCATCCATACTACTTTATAATTTTTTTCTCACTCTCATATTAAAGGCTTTCTTAAGTTGACAAATTATCAATAGATTACTTCTCCTTTTTTATAATATACTACTTGAATCAAATGTCTAAGGGTGATGCACTGATCTATTGTTGAGTGCTTAGGTCTGATGTTTGTTTGGATTTTATTTCAATTGTTAATTTTGAGTGTTGATAGGCTTCTAAAAGTTTTGCAAAGAGGAATTGAGTCTCTTAAGGCCTTCTTGGATTTTTTTCTTTTTCCTTTTTTAAAATTTAAGTAGATTCCACCTATGTTACCTCGTTATTGTGTCACTGTTATGCATACATTGCCTAGTAGGATTTGAATCCGGGTCTCCACCTTGAAATTCGACATATTTAACCAATTGAAAACATGTCATTTAATGACTTAATGTCCTTTACCATGAAGAGTTTTGTTGTCATGTTAATTTTAGGCGATGTGTATCTTTCCTATGTGTATTCATACAATTTTTTTGCATATTCCAACAATTAAAGAGTTGTGATATTGTTCTCTCTTTAATTGTTATCTTCTTGTAATTCAATCCAAAAATGTTGAGGGCTAATGTTTCCTTAGATATATCAACTCATCCTACCTATATCCATTTTTCTTTGCCAATTTTTTATATCCTCATGTACATGGCTATCCCAAAGTTCTAGTTTCCAAATTACAATCTTCATCATACCATAGATTTGTAGGAAAGTTGTCTTTACAAGTAGGCCTCTCCCTCCCTCTTCTTATTTTTCCAAATTTGTTTGCATGGTAGGTTTGTCCCTTCCATTGCAATTTGTCCATAGGGAATTTTTATTTTATTCACTTGTCATATCTCCTTTTGTATTTCAATTGAATTTTGATCTAATTTATTATCAACTATTTTTATCCAATCATTATTTTATCGCTTGTGCCCATGTCTTAGTCATCCATGTTTAGTTTTTTAAGTAGTAATTTTTCTTTTATGTGTTATTATATTTTGGAGTTCTAAGATCAGTTATATCGTCATTCCTTATATTATACATAGTAATACAAAACTAGCATTGCATAAAAAGTGGATTTATGTCATTGGAGTGCAAACGAAAGCAAGTGTGAGTGCAAGCACGATTCGGGAGTGAGTGTAGTGGAAGTGAGTGCAAGCATGAGCCAAGAGTGAGGATAAAGGTTGAGTAGGAAGTAGGAAGTAGAAAGTAAAGTGTGATCAAGGAACAAGTGCCACTTCTTGTTCCAAATCTTAGGAGAATTTAGAGTGAGTGCAACCAAAAGTGAGTGTATCTGGAAGTGAGTGCGAGTGTGAGCCAAGAGTGAGTGTAGCTGAAAGCAAGTGCAAGTGTAAGCCAAGAGTGAGTGCAACTAAAAATGAGTGCGAGCGCAAGTTAGGAGCAAGGAGAAAGTGTGAGCAGAAAGTAGAAATCAAAGTGTGATCCAGTTGAAGAAAATCTAGTGTGAGCCAAGAGGGAGTGTGAATTGAGAGGAAGTGCAAACTAAGATTCAGTCATGGCGTAACAACGATAGGTTCATATGGAGTGCATCAATGCTTCAAACCCTTCCCATGAATAAGTGGAACATTTTTTCTTGAAAATTGCTAAAGCGAAGGAACACCAAGAAAAAGAAGAGACAAGGGCTATTGCGAGCCAAGAGGGAATGTGAGCCAAGAGGGAGAGCAAGCAGAGAGAAAACCCCATTATCTAGTATGGAAGGAAATTCATATTTGAAAGCCCTAATGGGAAGTCAGGATGCCCTAGTTGGATGTATGGAGGTCTAATTTGGAGATAAGCAGAAAAGCAAATACATGGAAAGTTTGATCCAAGTAGCAAATACTACACCAGAAGTGAGCATCAAGGATGAGATGATTGAGCATGATATAATGGTTCTTAAAATTAGAGGATTAATATGTAAGTTCCATAGATCATGGCTAGGGTTTTTGGAGATTCAAAATTGGATCAAGTGGAAGTGGGGATTAAATTCAAATTACTTTGTGATTTTTCTTCCTAAAGGTTTTTTCCTTGTCATATTTTCAAATTCAGAAATTAGGGATAAAATAATGGTTGGTGGCCTTTGGTTTAGGGGAAGAGATGCACTTTATTTGAGATCATGGAATGATTTTTTTCTATTGAAATAAAAACTATTAAGAAGCTTCCCGTATGGGTTAGACTTTTTGGAATTCCATATAAGCTTTAAATTAGGATGTTTTGAAGAATATTGAAAATACCCTAGGGGAATTAATAAAGGAAGGACTAACTACTAAGTACCAAAAGCATGTTATATATACTCAAATATATGTTGTTATAGATTTTTTAAAACCTTTGTCACAATCCATTAATATTAAATTTGAATCAAGAGAATGGAATTAACAAGCAGATTATGAAAATATCGTATTTCATTGCCACAATTGTTATGAGATTAGAAACATGATAAGAGTTTGCAAAGTCAAAAGTATGAATAAAGAGATAAAAAATTCTAGCCATGATATAAACTTCAATACGAAGCAAAGAAATCATACAATAATAGAATCTAGATTAGATCAAGAATATTCTACTCTAAAAGAAGAGGTAAAGAAAGCCTATCTACAATATCATTTGGCAAGTTCGGAAGGAATTAAAGGTGCAAAAGAAGATGTGGAGAGAAATCCTAAAACAAAGACAACAAAAGAGGTCAATTTTATTCCAGGTAAATCATCTTCATTTTCCTCTAGTATAGAATCCTATCCAAGTAATAATAGTGGAAGGGATAAACATGTTGACCCTTGCACTTTAAGGTTTCAAGAGTAGTCTAAAAAAGAAATGAGGGTGGACAAAACCCATAACAATTTAGGCTTTTTAGAGCAAAATAAGAAGGTAATTGCTATGAAAGAGCATCCTTGCACTTTAGGGTTTCTAGGGCAACATAAAGAATATTATCCTTTAGAGATTATTCCTTGCACTTAGGATCCTTTAGAACAAGGTAAACCTAAAGAAAATAAGTCTTACTATGAGCAGTGTGAGAAGATTGAAGAGATTGATGGACATGAAAGTATTGCTAAAAATGAAAAAAAAAGATCCAAGAAGCAAAAACAAAGAGAAAAAGAAACCCAGAGAGATATTGATATGGGAAAACAAAAGCAAATATCACAAGTGCTAACAAGAAGTGGGGCTAAACCCACAAATAAAAACAAAAAATAACAATAAAAATAATATCTTGGAATATTAGGGGAATGAATAAGAACCCTAAAAAAAAGTATTAAGAAATTGTGAGGTTATTATAAACAAGATATTTATAGATATAGAAGTTGGGCAAAAAATACTTTAGCCATTAGTGGTGTTGAATTTCATCTTGATATAATTTAAATTTTGGAAGACATCTAATATAAAAGGAGTTGATTGTGAAAACTTAGCAGTTTGAGGAAGATGTAAAATATCATTGATAGAAAGGTAAAGTTGGATATGCTTTAACTAATTTATAGAAATGTAATGAGATCAATGTAATGTTTTATTTTTGTAATGGGAGTGGCCCCCAATAGAAGCCACACATAACTTATTAAAAAAAAAGTGGATTCATGGCTCCTTGCATTGATGTGCTATTTAATTTTAGGAGGAGGTCTTCATCTCAATGAAATCCAATCTCATGCATATCTCATGATATTTTATGAGTCTATGGTTTGAAATAACATAATTGTCTATGTTTTTTTTAATAACCCATATGTGGCTTCTATTGGGGCCACTCCCATCAAAATACCAAATTTTTACATTCACTATTAGGTTAATTAAACCATATCCATTTTAATTTCCTTTTCTATTAAATATATTCTTCATCTTCCTCAAAGTGTTGTGTTTCCCCAATTAGCTCCTTCACATCATTTTCATTAAAAGATAAAATCTCACTTGACCAATTACCTTTTAAAATTTGAATTTTACCAAGATGAAGAACAACACTATGTTTGACTAAATTCTTTGTTACCTAATCTCCTTTTCTATAGACACACTCACATTTATAACGGATTGCCTCCAGTAATAGATTATAAACATCAACAACAATATTAGTTTTTAATGCAATTATGAAATCCATTTTTATTGATAGCACTAATGATAATTTGTGATTCCACCTCAATTGAAATATATTTTCATCCTTTTTCAATTGTAATTTTAATCCCTATAAGAAGTGTCTTAGCCTTTGCATATTTTTTATTTGAAGTTCCATATGATTATAAGTAAGTGAGGATTATCTGCTTGTTGTGGTGCAGTGGTAAATGCCCTGGGTGCTAGTAGAGGCCGACCCAGGTTCCATTCCCCTTGTCTTCATCCTGTAGATATATGGTATAGTTAGGAATTTCGTATGTGCTGGTAGAGGCCGACAAGGCTCCATTTCTCCTATGCCCAAACTGTTGAAAGTGGCACCTCGAAAGGGGTGTTTTCCACTATAAATTAGTTTACACCCAGGTGTTTTAGGTGAGTTGGAGAGGAGAGGGAAATCCTCCAAGGGAGGTCCCAAGTTCGAATCTCCACCCTACCAAAAAATTGAATTGGATACCCAAAATCCAATTGATAATGTTGGTGCGGGCAGGGATGGATGCAACTCCCGGGTGACTTTGACAGTGTAGAACCCCCTGTTCGTGGTCTCTTAGACCAAGGTGGCCCCGTAAGGGGTTTTTCGCTAAAAAAAAAAGTGAGGAGAATTTGGCCTTCATTATTTTGAAAAACACCACCTCCATCGGATTTCCTTTAGAATCACATTTAAAGTATTTTGGACATTTATATTTTACACTAGCTAGAAGCATATCCTTTCCTTTAATATCATTATCACATATAACTCTTCAATGCATGTTAAAATTGTGTAACCAAGTTGTTACCACCTTTTTTTCCACACTTGTAACTTCTTATGATGAGCACCATATATGTAAAAAACTTGTAAGATAGGCAATAATACGCTTCTAAGCTTGGGCATGATTTTGATATATATACATATAATTTCTTCCATGCCATGCATTCTAACAAATAACGACATGATTAATCCTCCAAAAAATATATAATATTTTAGCTTTAACATAATTAATTCAACATTTTATCAACTCTTTCATCGTTGATGGAGATACCCAATATATTTTCATAGTTGTTTAAAAGTAGCCCTAAACAAAGTGAACAAAGAGACAATTGTCCAAAAGTAAATGGTTTGATGTTTCTAAATCCTTCTCACACAATGCATTCACATATGAAAGTTCCATGATATCCTCTTCTTTGTAGACTCTCTCATGTAATAATATTCCTTTGAACTGCTAACCAAAGTAATGTTGAGGCCTTAGGGAGAGCCTATAGTGATCAACCATTCTTCCAAGGAAAATATTTGGCAGTAGGAAATTTTGATTGCTTTAAATCCTCATATCCCAACTTGACTGATTATCCACATTTTGATAGATTCCAAACCAACTTATAAATCGATAAATAAAACTCTTGAAGCATCATCTACAATTTGTTTGAGTTCCTCTCCTTCAACCAGGTGACTAAGAGAAATCTATGATCTTGATTTGTTTATATTAATATAATATTTGACCTTTGGACCTTTACAAGCTAGGCATGTCCGAGCCAATGGTTTTTATTTTGAATCATAGATAATGGTTACCATTTTGAATCATACATAAGAGGATAAGGCTTCAACTAAGTATCAGACCAAGAAATTTTATAAGTCCCCTTATTGACTAACTTTTTAATAAGTTTTTTGATCAATTACAAAAAAATTGATATGAAGTTCCATGTTGGAGATCCTTTAAGTAGAGTTTAGTTTCTTAATTAATTTCATTGAACTAAGATAACTTATATATTTTGAAGTAACATTTTTGCCTGATTGAAGACCTAAGTGAATAAAAAAGGAAGCAAGAATTTTTTTAAAAAATATTCTAGGATCAAAGGAGATTGAAGTTCTTGATGACAAACTTCTACAATAAGTACCTTCAGTTATAACAAATGAAGATAATAGCAAACCAATGAAGCCTATTACTCTAGAAGAAGATCATTCAACTCTTTTCTCTTTTGATGAGAATAAGTCCCTAGGTCTAAATGGACTCTCTGCAACACTTTATCAACATAACTGGGAAATGATGAATGATTATTTATTTATGACAATGGAACAATCTAGGGTAAAACAACATATACCTTATAAATAAATGCAACATATCTTACCCTTATTCCAAAAAATATGGATGTTGAATTGTTTGATTTATTCAAGCTCATAAGCCTATGTAATATGGCATATAAGATAATATTCAAAGTGATGGCAAATTTGTTAAGACCACTATTAGACAAAGTTATTTCAGAAGAGCAAGGAAGATTTGTGAAAGAGGGACATATTATAGATGGGATCATAGTAGCTAATGAAGTAATTCATTCAAATACTTCTAGAAAAGAGAGCAATTATTTTAAAACTTGATATAAATAAAGCCTATGATAGGGTTAAATAGGATTTTATTTTTGTAGTATTATTAAAAAAGTTTTGATTTGGAAATAAATGGGTCACATGGATTAAAACTTGTCTAAATAGTATCATATTCGGTGTTGGTCAATGGGCTAGTAATAAAATCATTTAAAGCCAAGAGGGGTCTTAGACAAGAAGATCCTCTGTCACCATATCTATTTATTACTATGGTAGAGGTATTGAAAAGGAACCTAAACAATGCATACAAAGATGAGCTAATATGCAAACTTGATTCTAGTAATAACATCGACAACATCACCCATCAATAGTTTGTAGATGATACAACCATTTTTGAGAGGGTAGGGAAAAACGAGGCCAAAGATTTGAATAACTTATTAAAATAATATAAAAAGGCATCAAGGCAGAAAGTTAAAAGGATAAAGTTCAAATGTACTTCCTAAACACTTCAACTAGAATCAGATTAGGGATATACAAGTTACTTCAAATGAAGGAGGCAATTTTACAAGTAGTATAGTTAGGGATGCCCTTATTTGAAGAGAGAATGAGGACAAAATTGTGGAATCCAGGTATAAGTAAAGTTCATAATAAACTACAAACCTAGAAAGGTATATAGTTATTGTTAGTAGGAAGAGTACAACTATTAAAATAAGTCTTATAGGCCATTCTAACATATTACATGTTCTTGTATATTATACCAATATTGGTAGAAAAAAGTTCAATCTATATTATGTTGTCATTTTGGTGGTTAGGATTACATGATAAAAGGATATTTTCATTATTGAAATGAAGCAAGGCATTTGATGATAAAACTAAAGGAGAACTCAGTTTAATATTTTCTATGGATGCAAACTTAACTCTGGAGAAAATTAATTTGGAGATTGTACAAAGAGATTCAAAGACAATAGGCAAGAATTTTTCTAAATACATTGAGCCCAATGACCCAAGCTTAATCTTTACTGCATTCTCACTACTAGATGGTTTTGCGCTATAGAATAGTTTTAAAAAATATATAATCTAGTGATTAAATATCTAAGATGGGTGGTGGGAACTAGAGAAAAGAATCTATTTGGCTTCATACGTGGTGTAATAAAAAAATCACTTAATCTAATTTTGAAACCATGGATGAGATTACTTCAATATAAATATGGTGATAGGTTTTCAAACATTATGTATAAGGACCAAGAAGGAAGATACAAATGGAGAGACAATTTTTTTACAAGCATACCAAATATTGTTGCTAGGAGGCAGTTGAGCAGAAAAATAATAATAGTGATTATTCTAAGGGGAGTCAAGGATAAGTTGATTTGGGAGTTGAATAGCTTCGGAGAATACACAATAAGAAGAGGATATAATGTAAAGAACCATTAAAATAGGAATACCACAAGAATATGGAGAGATATTTGAGATTACCTAAGTATTCCAAAAGTCAAAATGTTTGTATGGCTAGTAGGTCATAGAAATTTTTTATCTCGGGATAACCTAATGAAAATAAATTTTCATGGTCCCTCACAATGTGTTCTATATAAAAGGAGGAGAGTATAGACAATCTCTTTGGACAATGTTCAATAGTCTAGTAACTATAGCAATAGATTCTTAATATATTTGGTAAATGCATGGTGATGAATGGTAGAATTAAATAATGGTTAAAGCAATGGGAGAGCACTTTTAAAAGTGAGGCATTACAGATAATATAGGATGCATAAAAAAATATAATACTTTGGATAGTATGGCTAAAAAGGAACAAAATAATATTTAAAAGAAAAGAAATCAATTTAGATTTAATGAAAAGGATGATTTTTTTAGTCATAGAGGAGTCTAAACCAGCCCTACCAACTCACCCAAGCCTTATTATTGAAGCAGAGATCCTTGATAAATGTATTCAAGAAATAACATGGAATTATGATGGTGGGTACAAGAGAAATAAAAGGAAGGTAAATAATATAAAGCAAAAACCACTGAAAACGAAGTTGGTCAAATTGAATTTTGATGGATATCTAAAGGAAATCTAAGACCAGTAGGATGAGGAGGAATAGTTAGAAATAATAGGGGTGAGATTTTGTCACGTTACGCTTTCAATAGTGGATTTAAGATAAATAATAAAGTTGAATCTTGGGAAGCATTGGAAGGATTAAAAATGTGTAGACAAATGAAATAGAATAAATTATGGATGGAAGGTGATTCATTAATATTAATAAATGCAATCTTGAGGAAAGCAAAGGCTCCATGGAACATTTAAGAGATCGATGTGGAAAGACAAAACATTGCTACAATGTTTGAAGAAATTAGGTTTACACATACATTAAGAGAAGGGAACAAATGTGCAGATAGGTTAGCTAATAGAGGATCATGAAGTTAAATTATCTTATCAATGGTTAGAGGACGTAGTAAGTATAGTTGAAGCTAACAAGAAAATTTTGAAAGGAGTAGATTCAAAATAATGTTCCATAAGATTACAAAATATCTTAGGGGAACCATTTATAGATCAATGGATTGGAAGAAATTAACAGTCTAGTTTTAATAAAGTGGACTATGAATTTGAAAAGTGAGTAGAAGATTTGTATGTTGAAGTAGAAGAATATGGCAGTGGATGTACTTCATGGACGAATGGTTTAATCAAATTATTGGTTATTGGTTGGATTATGGGACAAAATATGGATTAGAACTTTCAAATTTTTGATACTGCTAAACTATTTATTACATATTTTGCAGTTGCATTTATAGTTCAATAAGGAAACTAATAGTCCAAATCTAGTAAAGTGGACTATGATAACATGAAGTTTGAAAATATAACTCTACTAAGATGTAGTGTGTATACAATGGAGGTGGAGTTTTGGTATTATGAAGGTTTTTGTAGAAAAATATCATGAAGAATGATATTAAATTCTAGAATATTTGTATTTACAAATAAAATTGAAGAAGAACGAGAAAATGAAAATAAAAAATTCAAACTTTTATGAAAAAATATGTAGGTATTTAGCTATAGCAACACAATTGAGATGATAATTGAATTTTTGTAAACTCTCAAGCTTTAAAGAAGAGAGTTGTTATTTGTCAAAGGTGAGAGAGCCAAGTACAACCTCTTTTCACAAGCAAAAGAAACTATTAACATGTTTTCTAACCATTGAACTAAGTCTTCCACCCAAATCAAATGACTTCACAAGCACTTAGCCAATTGCCTTCTAAAAATTAAATTTTACCAAGATGAAGATTCATACCATGTTGAGCTAGGGCAAATTTTTCCAAAAAAATGAATCATCTTTCAAGAGCCATAACTTTGTATAGAGTTGTCTAATTTAGATAATTCTTATGTCATTTTATGCATAATTTGAAAAGCTTTGAAATAAGTGGTTATTCAAAAGAATCCAAGTAGTATTGAGGAAGATATGACCTTGTGAAGACAACCATTTTTAACTAGGGTAGCATTAGAGCAAATTTTCCTTAAAGGTATATCATCTTTTAGGAGTTATTTCTTTACAAAGGTTTATCTTATTCAAATGATTTTTAAATCAATTTATGTGAAATTTGATGAGCTTTAGAATGAGTGATCATATGAAGGAATCCAAGCAATATTGAAGGAGATACAACCTTATGAATTCAGTCATCCAAAATAAGGGTATTGACAATTTTTCAAGTCATGGAAAAAGAAATTGCATATCAGCTACGCTTCAGATGATAGAAGGAGAAAATGAGGGCTAGGGAATTAACAAGGCAGGATATTTTGTCTAGGAATGGAATTTTTTAGCTAATTTTTTTATCCCCTTCATTTTCTTAAAATTTTTGTATGCAAATTATTATAGGATTATTTTCAAATAATATACTCACTATGGGATATACCGGTTAATTTTAGTAGATTTTGAGTTATAGTTTCCTTCCCATGGATTTATTTATAGTTAATTCCTTATATTCATCCTTAGGAGTAAAGGTTAGTGAGGACATCACAGAGAAGCAATCCTTGTTGCTCAAAGATAGGGCAGTTTTTAGTAAATTTAATGAGTTTTGGTCAAGGGCTTTGGCCTTGAAAAAATAGATTGATAGGAGTTGGAATTCTGCAGGAGTGAGTCTATCCTTTCTTCCAAAGGTTTCTTCCCAACCATTTTTTGTTCTAGGGAGGAAAGAAATAAAAACCAAAAATAGGATCCTTGTTTTATGGGAATATCAGGACTCTTCTTTACCCGTTGGTATGAAGGATTTACACCTAAGAACATAAATATATTCCTAGTACAAGTATGGGTTAGGATGTTTAGGTTGACCATTGAATTCTAGGAAATGCATACCTTCAAGGTAATAGGCAACACTCTGGTAGAATTCCTTGAGATTTTAGGAACTATAAAATATGGATTCTCAACTATTTATGCTCGGATATTTTTCATGATTGATAGAAGTAAACATTTACTAGAATCAATCATTCTTAAGTATGGGGGTAAGTTGTAGATCCAAATTATATATTATGAAAATATATCTTCTATATGTAGAAGATATCATAAGGTGTGACATATTGAGAGATCATGCCTAAGAAGAGTCGAACATAAACATATGTAAAAAATCACAAGAGAAACATACAAATGGATATGGATGAGGATGGTTTTCAACTTTCAAAACATAGGTCCAGACACATGAAAGTAAATAAATAGTGGAGACCAATAAGAAAGGATGTTGGAAAAATACCATTTTTTTAAGCGAATAACCCCTTGTGGGGCTACCTTGGTCTAAGAGACCATGACTAGGGGGGTCTACACCATCAAAGTCACCCGGGAGGCACGCCCGGACCTACCCGCACCAACATTATCAATTGGATTTTGGGTACCCAATTTAAATTTTTGGTAAGGTGGAGATTTGAACTTGGGACCTCCCTTGGAGGATTGCCCTCTCCTCTCCAACTCACCTACAACACCTAAGTTGGAAAAATACCATTTATTTTGAGGTTTTAACCTATGAATAAAAAGAAGATCAAAGATTAGAGGACATAGTACAACAAAATCAAAATATTAACAAGGAATGATTTATTCAATATGATCATTATCTAGGGATGAACATTCCCATTGAACCTAAGGAATGTCCCTTATCAAATTTTGAAGACTCTCTTGAAGTACCATGCACCATTTAGGAGAAGAAATATGGTATAGAAAATGTAGTGTTAGATGTTAATACCTCTACCATTGATAAGAAAATACCAAAAAATGAGAAAGATAAATCACAAGTAGGAGAGGATAAATCTAATGAAAAGTAAATTTGAGAAAGAACATTGAGGAATAGAATAATAAGACCTACTTCGAATACATGCTAGGTAAAAATAAGAAAAACCTCTAATTATCAAGTGAGGTCCAAGGAAGAAAGAGCAAACATAGAGAAAGGAGCTCAATCTAAGTTGGTTGAACTTCTCTTTACCAAACAACAAAATGATATTGGTAATTCAAAGGAAGAAGTTTCCAAAACTATGAAAGTAGTATGGGCAAGGTGTGACTGGGATGCTATGGATTTTGAAGGATTTATAGGGGGAATTCTAACTTTTTGAAATCATGTTAGAACCTTTGCAACCATTTATAAAATTAGGTATTGAATAGACTCATTAGTTGCATGCTACTTTGTGGATGCTCCTTTCATCCTTATCAATGTCTACGGACCTACAACTTAGTCAAGTAGATTAGAAGTATGGAGTGTGATTGAAGCCTTTATGAGAAGTAAAGGCCAAGAAACTTGATTCATCATCATAGGATATTTTAATGCCATAACCAAGTTCTATTATAAATTTAGGGGAATTAGTAAAATAACCCAAAGTATAAGAAATTTTTCAATTTTTATTCAAAACAATAATATATGGGAGGTTGAGTTTAAGAGGACAACTATACATGGAGCAATAATAGGAGAGGCTAGAACCTAATAGCAAAAAAATGGATAGATGCATACTCTCAAATCATTGGCTGGATGAAGGGACTTGTGCTAAAATTAATACCTTGACAAGGATTGGTTCAGATCATTGGCCAATAAGAGTTAAAATTGTGGTAAGTGAATTCAAAAAAGTATTGTATTTTAAATATGATCAAATGTGGAAATACCATCCTTAATTTTTTGATATGATAGCACAAACATAGAATTATTCAAGAAATAGTGGTTTGTATACACTTCCAAAATAAATTAAATTAATGACATCAAGTTTAAATAGAACAAGAATACTTTTGGAAATATTTTTGAGAAGAAAATCAAACAAAAACTTGCAAAATTCTAAAAATGTGAGCATAATTATCCAAGCTTGAAGGAAGGGGAGTTGCTTAGTGAATATCATAATACTTTGAGTAAGGAAGAGAAATTCTAGAGATTAAAATCAAGACAGACTTTGTTAAAAGAAGATAAAAACACAAAATAAAATTCATAGTATGGCAATAGTACAAAGATCAAAATCCAAAATTAGTAGCATTAAATCAGTAGAAGGGGTTTGTATTGAAGACCAGAGTGAAATTAGAAATGTGGCAAGGATTTTTTAATAGAATATTCTAGGTTCATAGGAGTTTGAAGTTCTTAATTATAAAATACTATAAGAAGTCCCTTCAATTATAATAAATGAAGATAATAGGAGTCTGATGGAGCCTATTACTCTAGAAGATATTTATTTATCTCTTTTCTCTTTTAATAAGGATAAATCCCTAGGTCCAAATGGGCTCTCTGCAACATTCTATCAACATAATTGGGATATAGTAAAGGATTCTTTATTGGTGGCATTGGAATGGTCTAAGGTAAAACAATACATACCTTATAAAATAAATGCAACATATCTTACCCTAATTTGAAAAAATGGTGTAGAATTATTTAATTCATTTAGGCCCATAAGCCTATGTAATATGGCATATAATATAATCTCCAAAGTAATGGAAAATCAGTTAAGACCACTACTAGACAATATTATTTCAAAGAATCTAGGAGGATTTGTGAAAGGGAGACAGATGCTAGATGGGATCATAGCAAGGTTATGCATAGCGGTGAAAATTCGCCATTGGGGTGAAAAGTAGCATTTTTAAAAATTCAAATTTGTGAAATTTGGGGGACCCGAACGTCGACCATTTAGCCAGATATTTTTGGGACAAATAAATTTTAGGTGTCGATTCACCATGCTTTGATAAGAGTATCATGATTATTTTGAAAAATTTGCAAGCAATCCCACCTAAATAGAGTACCCTTTTCGCCCTAAAATTTTAAAATTTCTAAATTATCCCGCCCAACTCGCCAAGTATACCTCTATATATAATTAACACCCCAGGGATACATTTTCATTTTTGGACCTTGTTCTACACCCGACGGATATACCGACCTAGTTCTGCACAAGACCAAAACCATTTCAACACCAGACCAAAACCTTTCTAAAATCGATTGATACCAGTTCTGTAACCATCTGATAATAGTTCTATAACCAATCAAAACCATTTATGCAACCAAAAGTTGTTTTGCAACCGATACCTATTATGCAACCGATCAAAACCATTTTACAATAGGAACATGTCTACAATCAACCACTTTGCAATCAACCAAAACCATTTTGCAATAGGAACATGTTCTACAACCAACAAGAAGCACTTCTACAACCGACCCAAACCATTTTGCAAGCAACCTCTCTACAATCAATAACCACTTCTCAAACCATTTAAGACCTACTCTACAACCGATAGGAACCACTTCTACAAGTTACCAAAACCATTTTGCAAGTGAAACCTACTCTACAACCATCCAAAACCACTTTTGCAATCTATCAAGACCATTTTTAAGTGAAACCTACTCTACAACCGATCAAAACCACTTTGCAATCAAAAACTATTCTACAACCAGCCAAAACCACTTTTGTAACTAGAACATGTTCTACAATCGAAACCTTTTCTACAATCGGATCCTATTCCGCATCAGATCATCGGGCCTCTTTTTGCACCAGGCTAATTTTTAGACCATATTCTACATCTGAACCTCATTCTACACTAGGTTCTCTATCACTACTCTACTTACCATATTTTTCTCTATTTTGCCATGTTCTACATGTTATCCCCTATTTTCTCTCTTTTTGTTAAAACTCTTTGATTCTTTATGAATAGGTGAACCAAAGACATTGTGATTCTCTATTTCTAGTCCATTTTGTACCATAATCTTATATTTTTTGACATGTATCTTTAATGATTTTTCAATCATATTCTGCACCACACCAATATCCGAGCCCTCTTCTACATCCAGATGGTCATTGCTTTATTCCCATGTTTTCTCTATTTTGCCCTATTCTACATGTTTTAAAACTCTTTGATTCTTAGTTTCTATTCAGATATTTTTTCCTTGCTAAGATTATACATGTGTAAATGCTTTGGTTCTCTAAAGACATATTGATGCTCTATTTCTTCGAAGACATTTTGATTCTCTATTTCTAGTCCATTTTGTACCATAATATTATATTTTTTGACATGTATCTTTAGTGATTTTTCAATCCTGTTCTGCACCACACCAATATCCGAGCCCTCTTCTACATCTGGATGGTCATTGCTCTATTCCCATGTTTTCTCTATTTTGCCCTATTCTGCATGTTTTAAAACTCTTTGATTCTTAGTTTCTATTCAGATATTTTTTTCCTTGCTAAGATTATACATGTGTAAATGCTTTGGTTCTCTAAAGATATATTGATGCTCTATTTCTTCGAAGATATTTTGATTCTCTGTTTCTAGCCCATTTTGTGCTATAATATTATATTTTTTGACATACGTATCTCCAATTATTTTTTGCATAAAGAATATTTTTCTTAAATTGATTTCAATTTGAATGTTAATTACCTTTGTGCTCTTGTCAGTTAAAGTGCTTTCACCAGAAAATGAACTAGTGGCATAAACTGATAAAATCACAATAAAGCATGGCAAGAAACAAGTATGTATAATCTACCACCCAACCATTTGTTTATTCTATTTACAATATTATCTTAAGGCCTACCGAAAGTACATCCTCTTCAACATTTTATTACTCTACTAAATTGAAAAATATTTTTCTTACAAGTAAAATGTCACCCAGTGATGGAAAGAAGGGGGCCAAATCTTTTGCTGAAAAGAGTATCCTCAAATATTTTAGCCAAACTTTGAAATGCAATGAGCCAATGACATCCGTGCAAATTCAAGGTACAAATGATTTTTGACTTCCCAGTATGTGCTTGATTGATGATATGAATATTTTTATATATATTTTGTTTAATCCAAGAATGATAAAAAATATTATGGTATGCTACTATGCAGAATACCCTATCGATCCTGATATGCCTCCACTTGAAGATATTCCCCAACAAGAGATGCCTTCTAATGAAAATCCCCTTGACAATGACATCCAACAAACACTTGAAGACAACCCTCGAAATGACATTACAATTGAAAATGAAAGTGATAAATCAAAATCATTACAAGCTTCATATGAATCTTCAAGCAAAAAGTCTAAAAAAGAAAAGCATCTAACTGGATAATTGGAAGGGGATTTAAGAATGAATGGGCAGAAATATTTCCCTGGCTTGAGCCTATCCTGACTGAGGATAACCAAATCGATGAAAAAGAATGTAGATGCAAAATTTGTAGTTGGAGACTTGGTAAGGATCATAGGCTGCAAAATAAGATTGATACAATTGAAAAACATGTTGGCAAAGCTTATGTAAAAGTTATAAAAAGTAATGGTGAAGTTAGTAAAGAAGTTAAGTGGAAGGATGCATCAGAATGTATGCATTTAAGATATGCTATAGAATATGACAATCACTTAAAGCAACAACAATCTCTTGTTGAGAAAGGTGGAACAATTGCAGCCCAATTTCATAAAATTTAGAAGACCATCTTAGCTTCAAAAAGTATGCAGTTTGTCATTGTTTTTAGTATTCTCAAGAAAGGTAGACCAATGTCCGATTTTATTGATTATAAGCAGCTATTACACCTATTTAATGTGCAAAACCTTCCTAATTCCCATTGGTCAGATCGAAGTGGTTGGGAAATGGTAAAATGTCTATCTTTAGTTGAGAAAGATGACCTAAGGGAGCAAGTAAAACTTGCCAGATTCATTTCACTTTCTATTGATGAAGTAACGATTGTGGACAACACATCTTGGATTTGCATGCATGTGTACACATTTCAAAATCATATAAGGAGGCCTATTTTGTTGGGAATACATAAGATGTTGGAAAGTTCAAATGCAAAAAATATTTATAATGTTGTTGTCAATAGTTTAAAGAATATTGTGAGAATGAATGATATAGACATAGCAACAAAGTTAATTTGCATTGGAGCTGATGGTGTTGCTATTATGCAAGGGCACAAGTCTGGTCTTTGTGTTCGACTCCAAACCATAGTTGCCCCATATATGATTCCCATTCATTGTATGGCTCATAGAGTGAATCTTGCATATAAAATCATGAGCACATTTGCAAATGTTGCTAGAGTGGAAGACCTTATTCATGAAATTCATTCTTATTTCTCATTCAGCCCAAAAAGGTTTGTAGAGTTTCAACAGTTTGCACTAGGAGTTACGGAAGGAAAAAAATTGTTAAAATATGTGGATACAAGATGGATTTCACTGTATCAACCTGCTCAGAGAGTTTTTGTAGAATATCAATCATTGATGGGGTTTATGCATGCAAATCGTAGGATAGTTGATAAGGCAAAATATATGTTGTTCCATTTGATTGACTTGGAAACACTTTTGACCTTATGTGGTATTCTTCCAATGTTACAAGAAATGAACAGATTAATTAAACTTGCACAAGAGAGATCCATCTATATCATTGATTTCATGAGGATGAGAAAACAAATATGTGTGCTTATTGATACATTATATGTGTCTAAAGCAGATTTTATAGAACCTTTGTTTGATAGTTGGAATACATTGATAAACGTGAACAATCCAAAAAGCTTTTTGAAGTTTGACATCAATGATCATATTTGTATTAATGTTCATGGAAATATGGTACCACTTTATTGTTTTGAAAGGCAATCAAGTATAGTTGTGGAAGATTTTGAAGAAGTTCCTATAACACACAATAGATTTCATGTTATTGTATAGAAAACTAAGTGTAATTTGTCAAAAATAGAAAAATATTTGATAGGTGAGATAAGAGAATGATTTCAGAGAGATGAGTTGCTCGAGGCCATGGGTGTGGTTAACCCCATGTTTTGGGGTCCTTGTATTGAATACAATTCTGCAAATGAGTTGTTTATTAAATATATGGGTAACCTCATTAACCATTTTAGTAAGAGTGTGGAAGTCAATGGTGTTGAAATTAGAGGTATACTCAATAATGATCTTTTGAAACAATAGTCATCGCATTTTGGAAGAACAATGGTTGTGCAAACATCACTTATGACAAGTGTCCATGAGATTGGTTCCACTGCACGTTTGTGGTAAAAATTGTATCCAAGTACTATCTTACAAGATACAATAAGTGAATACTTTCATTTATATGAATTATGTGAAACAATGATTTTGGGGTCAGTCGAAGATGAAAGAGTTTTTAGTGCACTTTCTTTTGTTAAATCTAAGCTCCACAATAGACTCGACAAAAATTTAGAAAATTGTTTAAGAATTTATGTGTCTTCATATCAGTTGGATAAATTTTTGTATGACAGAGCTTTGGCACACTAGAGTTCCTTAGCAGATAGAAGAGGTACGATGAATACGATCGATAACGATGATGATGATGCTTTCAGTGATCAGATGGTGGAGACACAGATTTTTGCTATGCTTCATAATGATTCTGGACAAGCTGATATGTTTCAGCTACCTTAATGATAATTATTCCATGATTTCATTGACATTGATAAACATGAATTGATTTGATAGCAGATTTCACAATATTGTTCCAGATTTATAAGATTTCAAAGAATTGTTGATTTATATCACATTATTGTTTTAAAAATTACATGTCTTATATCTTATTGCGGTTTTTAAAATTGTATGTTTATGTCTTAGTGTCTCAACTCTCTTCATTGATAAATCTTTATGTTTCATGTTTTAAATCTTATTATTGGTATATTATTGTTGATCTATAATGTTATCTATAATGCTTTTGTTGTTTGAGATGAACATAGTGAACAATATTAGCTAGAAATAAACTAAAATAGCAACACAAATTTATAAATGCAAACAAACTATGAATGATGGAAAACACAATATGAGAAAATGTCATTTTCATTAGTTCGAATAGAAATATATTACATCGTACAAAATTGTTGACTACAATCAACTTGATAGCATATTACATTGTCAAACATTTGATTGGTGCTTTGATGCTTCACTATCGGTTGGAGTTGTCATTTCTTTTCCTTTATCTGCTTTTGTGACACTCTCTTCTAGTAGTGCTCCAGCTCTGACTAGGTTTTCACGTACTTTCACAATACTCGCCACCAATGTTGCTTCTTCTTTGTTTGGATCTTCAAGTATTGTTGGAAGCATTTCTTTTATTTTCTCAAGTACCTTATCCGGATCTTCTTTGAGCCTATCCCTGATGTATTTTTTAAACGATTATTTTCTAATATTTTTGCTTGCATTTTCTTTTTCATTTCCATTGCATTATTCAAAAATGTCTTCGCCCTATTAATATTGATGTCCATGCTCTTAACCTATGTTTTTAAGTTTTCAAAATTTGACTACAAAAACAAATTGAAAACATAATTCAAAAGGGTTATATTGAAATTATTACATATTTTCAAGAAATATAAAAATTTAACTGCAATAGAAAATTGAAACATAAAAAACTTTTTTTACCTCAGCCATTTCCCTTACAACCTCAACAACTACAACTTTATCCTTATCAGAAGCCCAATGGTCATAAAATTCTTGGGCTTCAACATTAATGTTCTCCAATCTACCAACAACAACATTTAAAACATCATCATCATAAATAAAATCAGACTTTACTATTCCTGATGTGGCCTATTTTAGCAGGCCATCAAGCTTTTCTGGTTCATATTTAACCAAAGAATAAAGAGAATCTCTTTTTACATAATTTTTATATCGGGTATTAATTTCCCTTATAAGGACCTTTGCCCGATATTCCCATTCCTTCATCTCCTACAAATCTCTAAGCACAACCTGCTTAATAGTTGCTTCAATATTTTCAGACATTAAAATATTTTCATTAAAATTTACAATATCATCCTCAATTTGAGGACCCTGAGGATGAGGGTTGTCTCCTTGAGCTGATGGCAATGATGTCCACTCAACTGCAGGGGTAGGGGCTTCTCCTTGTTCTACTTGACCCTATGGTTCATAAAGCACATCTATTGCCTTGAAGCCTACAATGTTGCCCTACAAAATAAAATCATCATCAAGATGAATATTATCCAATCCCTCAGTTGAAACTTTTGGTGCTTGTGAATTTGTGGTAAATGTAAATGATGACCAACCATACCCAGAACTTGGTGTTGGCATGTGTGATCTCTATGAGTGTGAGAACCCATACCCAAAAATTTATGGGTCCCCTATGATCTCTATGAAAACAATTATTTTCCAACATGGATTTGCCCTCGCATTAGTGAAGGTTGTGCCTATCATTGATGTGGTGGAAGTGGTGGTTATGGTGCAAGTGATGGGTGTGATGCAAATGGTGGTTATGATGGAGGTGGTGGTGGCATATGGCCTCTCACTTGTGGTGTTTGTACTTATCATTGATTTTGAGAATCAACTAAAAATAGACAAAAATATTTTGTTACAATTTTTAGAAAATAAAATAGAACAAGTTCTTAATTTAAATTAACTATACATAGATTTACCTGAATATGATGAAATATGTTGAATTTGGGTTCCAATGGGGGAGGGGTTGGCCACACTAGATTCAGCCTACACATTTTATGCATACCTAGGTGTATGAGAAACCCCAAGAGTAGCGGCTTGCCTGGAACGTTTATACGACCTCTACAATGGTGTCGCTTCTGATCCTGTATCTTCAGAATCACTAGTTTATTGACCTATGACCCCTATTGGTAGCATCATATTTACTCTTTGTAATGGCTGCCTTACCCTACATATAGATGAAAAGAAAATTAAAAAAAGAAATGTGATAAAATATAAAATAGTATGTCAAGGTCAAAGATGCAATTATTACCTTCAATTCCTCTATTGACATTGCAATAGCCTGTAGTGTTGCATGCACTACAATTGGTACAAGAGTAGTTTGCAAATTATGAAAACACTCATAATAGAGTGCTAAAAGGAAATTAATAGTGCCCACAATGGGTTGTGTCTTGTTGGTTGCCATTTGTACGGTGTGTAACTCGGCCTTGATCCGATCTAAAATATACGTGCACCAATCAAACCTTTGATTGTGCTCAGATTGAACAATATAAGCTAGTGCCCAAAATAAAATTTTAGTCTTCCCATCAAAATTAGTCTGGCCTAGAAGAACTCGATAATGGCCTTCAGAGTTTGATGGTTAACATCGTTGATTGATAACCCTCTTTTTGACTTGGCGATAAAAGCTACAAAAACAAAATTAGATGACAATTTACAAATTTGAAACTTTGAACATTAATAGAATATAATTAACAAGAATTATACCTACCAAATATTTTGATGACAAACCGTACTTGGTTTTGAGGTATGCTTTGTCATCTGGAGACAGCTGCAACCTCATCGACACTTGAGGAAAATCAATGAAAGGAAGACCTATCAATCTATTGATATCTACAGGGGTGATGGTGAAAAGCAGATTTCTATTTCATACTTTGATTCTCACTGTAGCCCTATCATGGTCATAATCGGCTATGATATGTTGAAGGAGGACTTTATCTATTTTGAATTGTGGCATTGAAACCAAGGTTGTCAAACCTGCATTATTGAGCCACGTAAAGTCCATACCTAGGGTTGTCATTAAATCTAAAATCATAGAGCAAGAAATATTCTTGAATTTTGGTGTAGGGGTGGAAGGGGTGGCCATCGCAAGAAGTTGGAAGTCGAAGAAAAAGGATTGGGAATCGAAAGGTTGATTGGAAAGGTTAGCTCTAGTTGGTGTAGTCATAGAAATGAAATGGAAAAAATGATAGTTGATGCCCTTTTATAGATTGAAGAAATAGGGTTGACACGTGGCAACATTGTATTGGACATGCAGTGTTGTTAAATGAACGTGTGACACATGGTAGTCAAATCTACGTCCGATCTGATGCCAAAAAAAAATTTGCATCAGGCCCGATACCGAATCGATTTTGCATTCGATACAATGTCGAACCATATTATGCATCCGATCATGGATCAGATCACATTATGCATCCGATGTCAGATCAGATCTTATTCTACATTCGATCGATGATCGAATCATATTGTGCACCCGATCTAAGATCGAATCATATTATGCATCAAGCCCGATATCGAACCAAATTTTGCATTCGGTATAATGTCAAACCATAGTATGCATCCGATCTCGAATCAGATCACATTATGTATCCAATGTCAGATCAGATCCTATTCTACATTCGATCGATGATCGAATCATATTATGCACCCGATCTAAGATCGGATGCATAATATGATCCGATTCGAGATCGGACCAAATTCTGCATTCGATCAGGATCAGATCATATTATGCATCCGATCGATGATCGGATCATATTATGCATCCGATCTGACGATCATATTATGCATCCATACCGGATCATATTATGCATCCGATCCAAGTTTGAATCATATTATGCATCCAGTTCGAGATCGGATCATGATTTGTAACTTAGTCGATGTCATCGAAACTCCTTTTTCACCTAGTCCAATCAAAACTTTGAAATTCACCATTTTTTGCCAATTTTTTTGAAAAATTAAGGTCATTCGCCATGCCATCATACCGAGTTTTTGCAATAGATTCACCATTTTTTTACAAGTACCTTTTGGGTCCTACCCCTTATGCATAACCCTGGATAATAGTAGCTTATGAAGTTATGCATTTAGCAATTTCAAGAAAAAAGAAAATTTATCTTAAAACCTTATATGAGTAAAGCCTTAGATAGAATTAAATAAGATTTTCTTTTTGCAATATTATAAAAGTTTGGAATTGGTAAGAAATGGGTCAGATTGATTAAAGCTTATCTCTAGAGTTTTGTATTTAGTGTTGGTTAACGGTTTAATAATAGAATCATTTAAATTCAAGAAAGGTATTAGACATGGAGATCCTCTATCACCATATTTGTTCATTATCATGGTAGAGGTATTGGATAGGAACTTGAAGAAGGCTAACAAATATGGGCTAATAAGTGGACACAAGGCTAGTAATAACATTGACAAAATCACCCATCAACAATTTTAAGATGATATTTACTACAGTGGTAAGGGCTTTGGTCTCACTTTAAGAGGTCCAAGGTTCAAACCCCAGTTAGTATGAGGGGACCAAGTTCCCTTATAAAACATGTGTAAACTCATTGAAAAAAATAGTTTGTATATGATACAACCCTTTTTGGGGTGGTAGGGACAAACGAGGCTATAGATTTAAATAACATATTAAAGGAATATGAAAGAGCATTAAGGAAAAAAGTTAATAGGATAAAATTAAAAATTGTCTTTGTAAACACTCCAACTAGAATCAAAATAGGGTTATGCTGGTTACTTCAAATGAAGGAAACAAATTTTCCAGTAACTTATCTAGGGATATCCTTATTTAAGGGGAGAATGAGGATATAATTCTAGAATCCAATTATAAGAAATGTTTAAAATAAGCTACGGACATGGAAAGGTATGTGGTTATCATTAGCAATAAGAGTGCAACTAATTAAATCAGTCTTACGAGCCATTCCAACATGTCATATGTCCATGTATACTATGCCAAAATTGATAAAGAAAAGTTTAATCTATATTATTTAGTCTTTTTTGTGGTTAATTTTATATCATAAAAGAAATTTTCCTTTGGTGAAATAAAGCAAGGTGTGCAATGATAAAACTAGGGGAGGTCTTGATTTAAGAGCTCTTATGGATGCAAACTTAGCTGTAAGGGAAAAAGTAATTTGGAGATTATACAAAGAGATTCAAAGACCATGGGCAAGAATTCTTATAAGTACGTTGAGCCCAATGACCCAAGTTTAATATTTATTGCATTCTCACCTCTAGATGGTTTTTCACTATGGAATGATTTAAGAAAAAAATTGATCTAGTAATTAAAGGTCTAAGATGGGTGGTGGGAACTAGAGAAAATTTTTCTATTTGGATGGATACTTAGTGTGATAAAAAACCACTCAATATAGATCTAATTTTGAAACCATGGATGAGATTACTTCAAGAAAAATATGGTGATAGGGTTTTAAATATTATGTACAAGGACCAAGAAGGAAGATACAAATGGAAAGAAGATTTATTTTTACATGAATACAAGACATTGATGTTGGGAGATAGTTGAGCAAAAATATAACAACAATGATTATTTCGAGGGGAGATAAGGATAAGTTGATTTTGGAGTTGAATAGATCAAGATAATACACAAGAATTGGATATAATGTAAAGCACCAACATAAAAATAGGAATACCACAAGAATATGGAGAGATATTTGGGATAGCCCAAGCATTTCTAAAGTCAAAATTTTTGTTTATCTAGTAGGTCATAGAAGAATTTTATCCTAGGATAACCTTATAAAAAGGGTTTTCATGGCCCCTCTTAATGTGTTCTATGTAAAAAAGAGAGTATAGATCATCTCTTAGGATACTACTCAATAGTCTGAAAACTATGGCAATGTATTCGTAATATGTTTAATAAATGATTATGGTAAATGGAAGAATTGAAGAATGGTTAAAGCAATGGTTGAGCATTTTTAAAAGTGAGGTTTTACAAGTAATCTAGGATATATCAAAATATACAATACTTTGGATTGTTATATGGTTAGAAAGGAATAGAAGAATATTTGAAGGAAAGGAAAAAGTTTAGAGGTAATAAAAAGAGAGATTTTCTTAGCCATAGAGAAGGCTAAACCAACTCTATAATCTCATCCAATCCCTAATATTGAAGTAGATAGCCTTGATAGATGGAGTCAAGTCATCAAATAGAATTATAATGTTGGGTACAAGAGGAACAAAAAAAGGATAGAATATAAAGTGGAAACCAACAAAATAGGAATATGGAGAGATATTTGGGATAGCCAAAGCATTTCTAAAGTCAAAATGTTTGTTTGGCTAGTAGGTCATAGAATAATTTTATCATAGGATAACCTTATGAAAAGGGGCTTTCATGGCCGCTCTCAATGTGTTCTATGTAAAAAGGAGGAGAGTATGTACTATCTCTTAGAACCCTGCTCAATAGTCTAGAAACTATGGAAATGTATTCTTAATATGTTTGGTAAATGCATGATGATGAATGGTAGAATTGAAGGATGATTAAAGCAAGGGAAAATCATTTTTAAAAGTGAGGCTATATAGACAATCTGGGATATATTAAAAGATATAATACTTTGGATTGTATGGCTGGAAAGAAATAGAAAAATAATTTAAAGAAAGAAAAACAATTTAGAGGTAATAAAAATATTTTTTTAGCCATAAAGGAGTCTAAATCAACCCTAACAACTCACCCAAACCCTAATATTGAAGTGGAGAGCCTTGATAGATAGATTCAATTCATAAAATGGAATTATGATGTTAGATACTGGAGAAACAAAAAAAGGTAAAGAATATAAAGTGAAAACCACTATAAATGGGGTTGGTCAAGTTGAATCTTGATGGAGCATCTAAAGAAAATCTAGGACTAGCAAGAGGAGGAGGAATAATTAGAAAAAATAGGGGAGAGATTTTGTCTCATTACGCTTTCAATAGTGGATTTAAGACAAATATTGAAATTGAAGCTTGCATGACTTTGGAAGGGTTAACAATATATAGAAAAATAAAATGGAACAAAGTATGGATGGAATGTGATTCATTAATAGTAATAAATGCGGTTTTGAAGAAAGCAAAGGATCCATGGAACATACAAGAGATAATTGTGGAAATGCAATACCTTGCTAAAAAGTTTGAAGAAATCAGGTTTACACATACATTAAGGGAAAAAACAAATGTGTAGATAGGATAGCCAATAGAGGGGTTTTAATTGAGGATCATGAGGTTAAATTCCATTTTCCATGGCTAGATAAAGTAGTAAGTTTAGTTGAAGTTGACAAGAAAATTTTGACTCTCTAAATTAAATAATGATTAATATTTACTTTAATGTTTTCAATTGGTAATATTTGCTTTATTTTTTAACATTATTGTGTTTTCATATAACTATTTATTACAATTTTTGTGGTTGCATTTATTCTTTAGGAAGAAACTCGTAATATAGATTTGGTAAAGCGGACTACGATAGCATGAAGCTTTGGAAATATTACTCTACTAAAATGCAATGCATAGATAGTAGAGGTGGAGTTTTGGTATTGTGAAGGTTGTTGGAGGAACATGTCAAGAAGAAGGATGCTGAAATTTGGAATATTTGTATTCACACAAAAAATTGAAGATCCAAAAAATGAAAATCAAGAATTTAGACATATGTATCTAGCTATAGTAACTCAAATGAGATTATAATTGAATTTGTTTGTACACTTTCGAGCTTTATAGGAGAGAATTTTTATTTGTCAAGGGTGGGGGACTTTAGTACAACCACTTGTTCTCTAACAAAAAAATGACTTCACAAACATAAAATATATTACTAAGTGATAAGTGAGTCTTCTTGTATAAGTTAGATTTTTCCACCAAGCAATATTATCACTTATATAAATAAGCTCCAAGTTCTATAAGTCTATCAATTATTTTTTTCTTAGTTTTTAGTTTTATAAGTTTTATAAGCTAAAACTCACATCAAACAAGTGAGATGCTTCAATATTAAATATGGATACATATTTTGTTTCAATTGGTTATATAATATTAAAATGGGTTCCATCCAACATAATTGTATCATAATAACTTGCCTATTATGTATGTATGTTTGGGTATGCTTAGAGGCATGTCTCTTCTTTTAAAGTCAAAGAATTTAATCAATTGAACTAATCTCATTTGATAAATATTGATATTGTTTATATTTTATATATAGACAAGATATTATATATAATAAATGTATTTTTTAATTTAATTATTATTATTATTTTTTTTTTAAATTGGTTATATAGGATTGAAAAAATCCCCACCTATATTGCATTATAGTATTTTAACAATTATTGCTTGACAATATTAAAACTATATTTTTTAATAAAAATTAAAGAATTTAACCTGTTAAACTTGTTAAATAAAATTTTTACATTGTATATAAGAATTATTATTACTACTTTTTTTAAATATATTACATAGAATTGAAACATACCCCACTTATATTATAGTATCACCAGGTTGCATCATATTTCAACAATCTATATAACGACATTACAATAAAATTTTAGCAATTATATATTAAGTGACAAAATTTAAACCGATTTGAGTTGAATTCTCTCCATTGAAAGCCTACACAAAACTTAACAATATTATTATAGTTTAGCATCATATTAAAAAAGAAGAACTTGGTTGAAAATTGTTGTTCAAAAGAAAAGTATTAATTTCCATAATAATAAGTTGTGTTATTAAAAAAAACTTGAGCACTTGTCATTTGAAATTTTAATTTTTTTTGTTTTTTATTAATTGATTATAGAGAATTGATATGGGTCTTACTTATATCACATCATAACTATAGAGTGGTATTCTAGCAGCGTAACTATTATGTATATGTTTTTCATAGGATTCTAACCTCTATGAAAGTTGAGGAATTTACCTAGTTTTTTTTTTAATTGGTTATATGTTGCATCATTATCATTTAGTGGTAATACAACAAAACTTGGATATTATCCATGTATTACTTGGCAAGGTTTGAACCTTGATCTTCTTGGATATTGACAAATCTAATCAGTTGAGCTAATGTCATTTGATAAGGAATTTAATTAATTAGATCAATGTTATTTAATAATTTTAAAGCATTTTAAAATATTACAGATTCTTCGACTTTTAAAGAGGTGACCCAAGTTTGAATATAAATATGTGATAATAATGAAATACAGATGAAACCTAATAAGTTTAATATAACCTATTAAAAAAACTTATATGTATGTTTTATATCAAAGTTATTTATTAAAAAAATAATAATAAAACTCATAGAATTACTATGATACAAAATAATAGTAAAAAAGGGGGCTTGAGATCAGGGGGGCAAGGGAGGGATGGCTCCAGCACCAGGTTCCCTAGGTCTGACCAGTCCCACTTCTCCATTTCCCTGCCCCCCTCCCGGGTCTGCTCTCAGGCCTAGTTTCTAGGTTCCCCTGTTTTCTCAGGTTTCCCTCTTGACGGGGTTGCTGGTCTGCAAGGAGGGTTTGGTGGTTTCTTGCCCTGAGTTTCCTGGTTCGACGGGTTTCCAGCGTGCTTTCGGGGCTGTTGGAAGAGGGTTGGCTCTGGTTTTCTGGTTGCTGCTCGGGATCTTCATCTACGTTATGTTGGCTTCGGGGGCATCTTTTCTTGTAGATGGTTTTCCCAGTCGCCCCATGAAACCCTTGTCTTCGGGATCTCCTTGTAGATCCGAGGTTTGTTTATTCTTATGGATGGATCTCAGGGATCTTTCTGTAGTCTGTTGTTTGGGCCCTGGGGGGTGCCCATGCATGTAGCTACATCTCTCCTTGGATCCATTCCCTGACAGACAATGGTGGGGCTAGAAGTTTTCTTGATGGTGGTTTTAATGGCTTGTTTCCTTTCAGGGTTTGATCTTGGGATGGGGGCTCAAGATCTTACAATGCAATGGCTTCCGCTATTTTTTCTACCCGTAAAAATCCTTCTCAGTCATGGACGCTCACGGGACAGCTTCCCTGTCTCTCCTCTACAGCTTGCATCCCAGATCGGGGTTCCTGTTAGGCAGGGGTTGTGTTCTTCTGGGCATGCTGCTGGTTTTTTTGTTGGGCGGGATCCACGAGTTCATGGGATTTTTTGCAGGTTCAGGGCATGCTGGTTTTCCCCGATGGGGGGTCATGGGTTTGTCTGCAGGTCTTGGGCGTACTGCTGGTTTTTCCCGTTGGGCGGGTTTGCATTATCCTATTGATTTATCTGAAGGTGGGATTCTGGGCATGCTGCTATTTTTTTCCTGCAAGGCAAGTTTTCCTGTTGTTGTTGGGTTTCCCATGAGGTGGGACCTTCCCTTGCTGCTAGTTTTTTTCCCCGCTGGGCGAGACCCTTCACACTCGATTTAGGGTTGGTTTGGTGGTTTTACCGCAGGCGGGATCTTCCAATTTTGTTGGTTTTCTTGCTAGGTGGGATTTCTCAAACATGCTGGTTTAGGGTTTGTGTGCCTTTCCTGCTTGGCGGGATTCCTAAACATGCTTGTTTTCCCCACATGGCAGGATTTCCAGATTGTGTGGTTTTTTCCCCATGAGGTGGGATTGTAATTTTTTCTATTGTTTTCCCTATTGGGAAGGTTTTTAAATTTGCTAGGGTCCCCGCTGGGCGGGATTTTCCCTTTTTGACTTATGATTTTTCCTATTGGGTGGGATTTCCTTTGTGATGGTCTTCGGATGTTTCCCGCTACACGAGATTTTATCTTCATCCTTGTAATGATTCTCCCACTGGGTGGGAGGTGTTATTTGGGTTTTAACCCTCGGTTTGGTCTTTTGACCTATTGTAAGAAGGTTTTTGGGATCCTTTCAAAACCCACTTGTAATATAATTCCAACTTACCAAAAAAATAATAGTAAAAAAAACTAATCTATTACATCATCACCACAAAGTGGTAATACATCAAGTTGGCTATTTCAAGCATGTGTTCTTGGCAAGAGTCGAACCTTGATTTTCTCTTTTAAGGTTAAGGAATCTAATTGATTGAGCTAATGCCTTAGACACAAAATCATCCACTCCTCGTATGATTTGGTCTAAGGTTTTTAGACATTATAAAAAACCATGGTGGTCTGACTAGTTTTGGCCTAATAAGCTTTCTTTTATAAAATACAAACCCTCCTTAGGGTATTCTTGGCTATCTCCAATGATTCCCATGTTAGATAAATTGAATGCCTGGTGGGACTTAGTCTCCTTGCAATCTCGTTGGAGCTTAAGATTCAAGGTTGTTTGGGCCAAATTTCTTGAACCCAAACAAGCCTTTTTTGCTTGGAGCCTGCTGTTTAAGGGTCTTCCTATGGGGTAAAGGCTTCGGTATATGGGTGTTGACAATATTACTTGTATGAGTTGCGGTGTTGAGGACGACATTCTTCATTTGTTTTGGTCCTGTCCTCGAACCAAAGAAGCTTGGGATTGGATTATTTCTTTCTTCAGTCCCTACATGCTTGATACTTGTTCTTGGGTGCATGTTTTACTTGGTGACCCTATCAGCTTTAACGATAAACTTGGTGCAGTTTGGCAAATTTTTAGAGTGGCCATTTTGTTTCATCTATGGAAAACTCAAAATAAAATTGTTTTCTATCAGCAAGAACCTTCTTTGTATTTTTCTCTTATTGACAGATAAATGGTTTTTTATGATTGTTGGTTCCAGATTCATATCCAAGTGGAGAATGTAAATGTGGAGTTGTAGTATTTACGCACTTTGATGGACCACTGGAAAAATGCATCGTGCATGGTGATTCACGTGCCTCCTGATGCTCCTCCCACCTGGAGGCGTCCTCGATTTGTTGGTGTTGTGTCCCGAGACAACGACCATTCACGTTCAGGTGGTAATGTTCAACACTGGCCGCAGCCTCCTCCTGTTGCTAAACGCAACTCTGTAGGTGGTGCTTCTTCTTCCTATCCCAATTCTGGGTGGGATGTTTGTCCCCCGACTTCTGTTCATACCAATGCATGGGATTTGGTTGCTCGTTTTGTGCCTTTGACTCCGACGGTGAGTTGGGGAGATGGTTCTTCTTCTCCTCCCCCATAGGCTGCCATGCCTCATGGGCAAACAGAGATTCAAGAGGGTAATGGTGTTTTTGATGATGGTTGGGGCCATTCTGAGCCGGATAATGGTGGTAGTTGGGGCGGTGCCGAACAATGCTTAAATGTTTGCAGGCCTACTTTATTTTGATGTCTACAATGTAATAGCTTAAAGTTGTTTTATTGTTGTCTTCCTAACTGTGTGGTCAGTAGTTAGTGTGGTTTTGGACACGGGGACTCAGGGTGTGCTCAATTTCATTCACCCTTTTTGTATGATTAAGCCTCTTTAATATAAATCTTCTTCATTACAAAATAATAGTAATTATTACTTATATAGTTTTAGTAATAGATATCCTGATACGAGGGGACTATGACTCCTTATAAAAACTTGTGTAAACTCAAATTCTTATGTAGCTACAAGCTTATAGTGGTAAGTACTTTGGCCTCTATTTGGGAGGTCTAAGGTTAAAATCCCACTAAGAATAAGGGGAGTAAGACCCCCCATAAATACTTATGTAAAATCATTAAAATTTTTAATCAAAAATATAATCTTTTTATTTAACTATAATATTAAAAAATATTTATTAATAAAAAAATAATCATTAATAAATTTATCACTTTTAAATTATATACATATACATGACTTTTATTTTTATTTTTACAAGAAAAAAATATAATTTTATTTCAAGAATGAAATAAAATTACACTTCTTAGGTGCCTTGGCACAAACAAAAATCCAAATAAAATAGATTATTGGGAGTTAAAATATAATTGTAGTCGGGTAAATCAAATATGAAAAACCCATATTCAAAATAGCATGGCGATAATAAGGATAAAAATCCTTATATATCAATACATATTCATAAAAATAACCTTCATGTCCAAAACCTTGATAGAAACCAACAAAAAGAATAAAAATAGTTAAAATCTACCATAAAGCTCTAATAAAATAAACAAACCCTTTGTAAAAACCTAGAGTTAGCATAGAAACTAGGGGTATGATATGTGGGTGAAAGAAGAAACTTCATCCTTGATCTCTTTCATTTGCAAGAAACCTTCTAAAACATGTTGACCTTCTTTTGATAACATATTTGCTTCCTAATTTAATTCCCTATAAACATAAGTAAAAGAGATATTTTTAAAAAATAAAACCACCTCTAGTAGTTCATCTCCCAACAATCTAAGCAGATTATTTTGTAATTGAGTAGATCTATTCATCTAGGTGATGACCACAGTAAAATCACCAAAAAAGTGTAATTTTTTCACATTTCTCTTTAAAGCACACTTCATTAGCAATCTCAATGTTTGTGGGTATCTGAGAAGTAAAAAATGCCTCCCACACTACTGAGAATTGATTGTCTCTAATTGGTCCCATAAAAAAAAAAAACTATGGTTGAGAATTTTCAAAGAACAAATTGTCTATCTATCGAGGTTTCTTACATTTGTAAGGCCTTTTATTGATTGATACCAAAGTCCTCACCTAAAATATGACCTAAAATGGGGGTATTAAATTCCCTTAAAAAATAGTTGCATTTTGTGGTAACCATGATATTCTCACAATGACACTGAGAGGGGGGGGTGAATCAGTGTAACTATTTTAAAACTTGAATCTGCAACTCTTAAAACTTAAAAATGCAAGTTTAAAAATAGATATAGCAAGTATAACAAAAGAGCATCACACAACACAAGATTTAACGAGGTTCACCAATGTGGCTACTCCTCAAATAATGACTGTTTGGACTACAATCCAAATCTAGCCTTTGCAAGGATTCAATCTTTACAAATAGTTTACCAGCACCCACTGGAAGGAGCACCAACCCCTAATTTATCTACAACAACAGATAGGAGCACCAACCCCTTATACCAAGCACCAACTTGGATTTCTATTTTGAATAATAGATTGACATAAAAATGCCTTCTCTTTTACAAGACCCACACTGGTCTATTGCTCATTCAAATCAATCTCATAGAAGCATAAAAAGAATTGTTAGAAACTCAATATCTTCTAATGCATACTAAAACCTCTCTTTTGATTTTTTAAGAATAATATTCAGGTTTCAGTTCTGTAGCTTTTTTTCTTACAGCACTCTTACCCAACCACGCTTTTTGTTTTTCAAGATAAAAACACGGTTGCAGTAACCTCACTTACTGTGCCTTTTCGATTCTTTATACTTGGTTTACTTGAACGGCTCTTTTCGAAACGGCTCTAATTTTCCCTCCAATTTTTCACGCATTCTCGGCTGTGTTCAATCTGTCACACCCTCTCTGACGCGCTCTGTCTTTTAGCCGCTTTCTTTCTGACTCTTCTGACAGTCTTCTCTACTTACTCTGACAGCTTTTTCTATGCAACCTAACAGCCTTTTTGCATGTTTCGATGCTCAGTTATTCTTTTTTTTATCCTCTACGCAACTGCCCTCTCGAAACCTTTACACTTTTCGATGGCACTCCTTTCAATTCAGAATCAAACTTTCTCTTATGCCCGCAACTGCCATTTATTACACACGCAACCACCGAGAGGATTTCTTGTTTATCGAGATTATTTGTATTTCTGCACTTCTGCCAGTCTTGCAACATCACGGCCTTGTAACAGCCGTTCTTTTATTTAATGCACTGTTCTACCACCTGTAGCTGCAGTTCTAACTCCAGTTAACTCTTACCTAACTGGCTGCATGATTTTCTTCTACACTTTCTCGACAACTGTCACTGTGTAAGTTTCTCGGCTTTTACTTGCGCAACTAAGACATGTCGCGATATCACGACATTTCTGCCCCTTTGACCTTTTCTTGACTGTTGACCGTGAAAACCTGACCTGTCGCGATATCGTGACGTTTTTTGCCTCCTTGTCCTTATCTCGGCATGCACCCACGAAAATAGAACATGTCACGAAATCGTGACGCATTTGTTGCCTCTAGATCTTTTCTGTCTTCTACCCACGAAAACGAGACATGTCGCGAAATCGTGACACTTTTTGCTTTCCTGCACTCTACTTTGCTTGCACCCATGAAAATGGAACACGTCATGAAATCGTGACACTTTTCGTTGCCGTACACTTTTCTCCGCATGCCTCAATGAAATCAGAACATGTCACGAAATCGCGACACTTTTTTGCCTTAGCACTGTTCTCTGCCTTTCGCCCGCGAACATGCAACATGTCACGAAATTGTGACATCTTTCGCATCCATACAACTCTCTCTTCATGCACTAGTGAAATCAAGACATGTAGCGAAATCGCTACAACTTTTTCTCTTTGCAATTTCTTTAGCTGCGGCTTCCAAAAATCTAGCATGTAGCGAAATCGCTACACCTTTTTGTCTTTGCACTTCCTCTTTGCTTCAACCCGCAAAAGTCCAACTTGTAGCGAAATTGCTACACCTTTTTGCCTTAGCACTTCCTTTTTGCTTCAGCCCGCGAAAGTCTGACATGTAGCGAAATCGCTACACCTGCTTGACTTAGTGCTTTCTTTTTCTTTGGCCAACGAAAATTTAGCATGTAGCAAAATCGCTACACCTTTTTGACTTAGTGCTTTCTTCTTGCAACTTGTCGCGATATCGCGACATCTTTCTTTGCTTGCACCTTCATTCTGAACATGTCGCGAAATCGTGACAGTCTACTTTGCATTTTTCTAAGCATGTCACGAAATCGCGACAGTCTTCCTTGCACTTTCTAAACTTGTCACGAAATTGCGATAGTCTTTCTTGCACTTTCTAAACTTGTCATGAAATCGCGACAGTCTTCCTTGTGAGTGCTTCTTCTTTGAAACATGTCGTGAAATCGCAACAGTTTTTCTACTTAGCCTCTTTTCTTCCAACATGTCACGAAATCGTGATAGTTTTTTGACTTGGCCTCTTTTCTTCCAGCATGTCGCAAAATCGTAACAGGTTTTTAAACTTGGTCTCTTTTCTTCCAGCATGTCGTGAAATTACGACAGTTTCTCCAGCTTTTTCTCTCTCCTTCGATATGTCGTGAAATCACGACATTTTTGGCTGTGCCTTCTCTCTCCTCAGTTTTGTCATGAAATCATGACATTTTTGGCTACGCCTTCTCTCTCCTTAGTTTTGTCACGAAATCGTGACATTTTTGGTTGCACCTTCTCTCTCCTCAGTTTTGTCACGAAATCACAACATTTTCGGCTGCGCCTTCTCTCTCAGTTTTTTCGCGATATCGCGATAGTTTTCTTACTTGTCTTTTTCTACAAATTTTTGAATCTGGGCCACTTCTTTCTTCTTGGAAATTCACTATACTTGTTCTGACTGACCTCTGAACTGCATCAACTGCATCAATTTGTCTATGTTGACAAAAATGACAATAATTTTGCAATACTTTTGCTGCACCTTGCTCAACAATCTCCCCCTTTGGAATTGTTGGCAACACATGTGCAATTTCCTGTAATAAATAATTCTTCTCCCCCTTTGCCAATAATACCAAAGGGCTACTGTAGACTCCCCTTGAGTCTATGCACAACATTCTCAGGCATAAATAATTTAATGCTCCCCCTGAGAATGTGTTCCCCATAGCTAATCAGTGCTTGGGTAGTGTGACCACTCCCAACTTACTCCTAAGGTACTCAAAAACTTCTTTGGGTAATGGTTTTGTGAATATATCTGCTACTTGATCTGTAGTTGGAACAAACTCCAATTTGACCTCTCCTTCTGCAACTTTATCCTTCAAAAAGTGATATCGGATTGCAATATGTTTAGTGCGATAATGCATAACCGTATTCTTTGAGATGTTGATTGCACTGGTATTATCACATTTAACTGAGATGGGCTCATTGAAGTGAATGCCAAGATCTTTCAAAGTTTGTCTCATCCATAATATCTGTGTACAGCATGTTGTTGTAATGTATTCTACCTCTGCTGTGGATAGAGAGACTGATTCTTGTTTCTTGCTGTGCCATGCTACCAATTTATCTCCAAGATAAAATGCTCCTCCATTGGTACTCTTTCTGTCATCAATACATCCTGCCCAATCTGCATCCAAATATGCAAAAAGAGTGAAGTCTTTTCCTTTTGGATACCATAGCCCATACTCCATAGTACCCTTGAGGTACCTAAAAATCCTTTTCACAGCTGTCACATGAGTCTCTTTGGGACTAGATCGAAATCTTGCAACCATGCAAGCCGCCTGTAAGATATCCTGTCCGGTGGTCATCAAATACAGCAGGCTTCCAATCATGGATCTGTACATTGTTTGATCAACCTCAGGAGATTTGTCATCCTTGCTCAACTTGCAGCCTATTGTCATGGGGGTGCTAACAGGTTTACTATCCTCCATAGTGAACTTTTTCAGCATTTCTTTCACATATTGTAGACACCAAAACAACACCAATCCGATTATGTGACTACAAACACTGATCACATTAACACACACAGCCCCCATGGTAGCCCCCAGATGTTAAACAGTGGTTCTAACCACTTACACAGTAGTTTTGCAAGTCAAAAATCAATTTGGCACCTTTTAGACACTTTATTTCTTATTCGTCCCACCCAGGGATGAGTGCGAATTTGTACTCGTCCTACCCAGGGACGAGTATGGATTTATACTCGTTTCACCCAGGGACGATTATTAGCGCTCGCTTCTGGGTGGGACGAACGCCAGGTTTGACCAGCAAAAAGTCAGACCTCGACGCATGACAACTCAGAACTGCCACTTAGCTTTCCTTGCATGGCATAGGAGTGCGAGTGAGTTCTTTTGACAACTCATATATGCCAATTGACTCTCCATTCACTGCATGGGAATGGGAGTGAGATTTTTAAGACAACTTAGATTTGCCACTTAGCTATCCCTTCATTGCGTGGGAGTGCAAGTGAGCTTTTCTAAAACATACAAAGACATGCACAGAGGCAGTTAAGAAGCCCTTGATTAAGAAGAAGTCTTCTATTCACAAACAAAAGCATTCATGCAAAGAAACACTTTTGCATGATTAATTCAAAGAGACCCCTTGGGTCTATAAAATGGTGAGCTTCCTCACCCAAAAGAGATACCGAGAAGGAGCATTTTGAGCGACGAAGTGCTGCTAATTCACTTACTTGCGATTTGTGTTTTCAACATTCATAATCTCTTAATCGAAAGAGAGGTTATTGGGTGACTTTTGAAGGCACGAATCAAGAACCAACACCGATTTTTTGACCATAATATTCTACCAATTTGTCGACAACACATCACATCAGGTTTTAGACCCATCCTAAGCGGATTGGTGTCGAAGCAAAGTTTCACCCGCGGGTGGTTTGCCTTAGGGCACCCCCTGCTTTATTTCTTTTGAAATATTTAGCTAGTTTCATGTTTATGCTTTTGTCAAGTTTTCAGTTCATTTAGATTCATTTTAACCATCATTAGATTCATCTTTTATTTTTCATACATAGGTGCTACTGATTCTTTGTTTGTTTCTTCGAACGCAGATTTGCAGCATTGGAGGAGCAGCGAGGAATCGACCTTTACCAACGCAAGCGACGACGACGTTTTGGTTCGCCCATCTTACATGTGGGCACGCGGAAGAAGGAATTCTGAAACAAGTTGTAAAAGAGCAACATTTAATGCTCCTATCCCCTAAATAGGAAGGAGACGCATTGTAACACGAATTTGCAAAGCATATCAATAAAAGGACCAATTTTTATATTGCTTTAATATCTTGTGTTCATGTTCTTCCTTTTTACGCATTTTTCAATAACATAGGATTTAAGCGTTATTTTAGTTTCATTTACATTGCAATTTTAGTTTATCCCTTTTGTTTCTGGAATCTCGTGCTTTCAATGGCGATCACGGTGGGACCTCTATGGAGTATTTCTCAAACCTCTTCAAGGAAAGTATGCAGCATGATGTGGAAGCCCAAAATGAAGTCATTGAGGGCATTCCCTCTATTATTTCTCATGAAGAGAATCAGGCCCTTCTTAAGCCCATTGATCGTGATGAACTCAAGAAGGTGGTCTTTGGGATGTGCACAGGAAAATCGCCTGGTCCGGATGGTTTCCCTATTGAGTTCTTTCAGGCCTTTTGGGATATCCTGGAGGAGGATGTGTTGGTTGTCATTGAGGAGTCCCGAACTAACAAAAGAATGCTCAAGGCTCTAAATCACACCTTTATCACCTTAATTCCTAAAGGAGATGGGGGGGCTCACATTTCTGATTTTAGACCTATTGCCTTATGTAATGTGATTTACAAAATAATCACTAAAATTATGGCTGAAAGACTAAAACCCCTTCTTCAGAATATAATCTCCCCTGAGCAAGGGGGTTTTGTTGAAGGAAGACAGATCTTGGATGGAGTGATCTTGGCTCAGGAGGCTATCCATTCTATGCACAATTCAGGTAACAAAGGAATGTTCATCAAACTGGATATGTCTAAGGCTTATGACAGAGTAGAGTGGGGCTTCTTGGTCAAGATGTTGGCAGCCTTTGGTTTTTCTCAGGACTGGATTGCCTGGGTCATGAGCTGTATCTCTACGCCTTCCTACTCTGTTTTAATTAAGGGACTTCCCTCGCCACCTTTTGGAGCCTCTCGGGGTCTCCGCCAAGGAGACCCTTGCTCTCCTTATCTCTTTCTCATCTTGGCTGAAGGATTAGGCAGACTCCTCCTGAGAAGAAGACGTCAAGGACAGATAATAGGAATTAAAATCGGGGCTGAAGTTTTGACTCATTTACAGTTTGTGGATGATACTAGTTTGGTGGGAGTTGCCGACCTCAGGGAAGCAAGAGGAATCAAAGATTCTCTTAACGTCTACCTCCGGGCTTCTAATCAAGTCATCAATGAAACAAAATCAAAAGTGGTCTTCTTTAACCTTGATCAAAGGTCACAAGAGAGAGTTATGGAGATCCTGGGTTTCACTAGGACCTCTCTTCCTGTTTTTTATCTGGGGGTTCCTCTGCATTTCAAAAAACTGGAAGCTGATTTCTGGAAGGACCTTTTGGATGGCATCAAAGAGAGAATGAATCACTGGTCTCATAGATGGTTAAGCTATGGGGGCCGACTAACTTTCCTGAAGTTTGTTATTCAGGCCATGCCAATTTATAAATTCTCTATTATGGCTGCCCCTCCATCAATTTGGAAAGAGCTGGACAAAGTGGCTAGAAGTTTTCTCTGGGAAGGTGCCAAAGGAGAGAGGAAATGGGCCTTGGTTGGTTGGGATAAGGTCACCCAGCCCAAGGAAAAATGTGGGCTGGGATTAAGAAGCTCCAAGTTTAACAATCGGGCCCTGGCTGGTAAATTGTATTGGAGGTGGATTTCCCAGCCTACGTCCCTCTTCAGCAAAATCCTTTCTAGTAAATACTTGGGTCTTGTTCATCCCAACGACTTGGGCCACTTTCCTTTGGAGGGTAATGGATCTCTTGTGTGGCAGGTGCTCAAGCTCGGATCTCGCATTATCAAAGATCAATTGTTCTGGAAAGTTGGGAGAGGGGAGAAGGCCCGGTTCTGGACTGATTCTTGGGATCAGAATCCTCCTATCCTTGCTATGTTTCCTGAATTGCATCCGTTAAAATCAGCTCTTGAAGATAAGGGATGGATTAATATTGAGAGCTACTTCAATACCAACCAATTGGGGGAGTATAAGGTTCAAAAGTTTAAGCGGCTGGGTGAATGGCCTATTCCAATCCCTCCGGAGCAGGCTCCAACTCTGGAAAAACTATTGTCAAAAAGGTTTCTTACTGGGAGATATGAGGAGGATGAGCTTTCCTGGGGCTTTGGGAACCTTGGGGTTTATACAGTGAAGGAGGGCTATGGTTCGATCCTTCCTGAGCCCCCTCCACACTCTTTTCCAGTTCAAGAATGGAGGAAGATATGGCATCCCAAGGGCTGGTCGAAAGTGAACTTATTTGCTTGGCAGCTGATGCATAATGGTATCTTGACCTTTGACAACCTCAGAATTAGAGGCATCATTGGCCCTTCCCAGTGTGTTTTATGTTATAGGAATGAGGAAACTACGGATCATCTTCTGTTTGATTGTCCTTTCACACAGCAGATTTGGCATCGTTGGTTCTCCCACTTTAAACTTCAGGCTATTGGAGACTTGTCTCGGACCAATTTATGGGAAAGCTGGAAGAGAGGTAGATTTACATCTAAAGCTCTTCGTACTGGCTGGGAGCTTGGTTTCCTCTTTATTTGGTGGCAGGTGTGGTTGGAAAGAAATGCTCATATTTTTCGTGAAACCTTCTCTTCGGTGGATGGGATATGGCAGGTCATCTGGAGCAAAGTTGTGGAAACCATTGCCATCTATGCTGAGGAGGAAAATCAGCTTGCTTCTAAGCCTTTGGAAGGGAGAGCTTCTGATCTTGAGAGACAGGTAAGAAGTTGTTGGAAACCTCCCCCAGAAGGCTGGGTCAAAATCAATACTGATGGAGCTGCAAAAGGCAATCCGGGCAATGCTGGAAGTGGAGTTATCTTCCGTGATCATGCTGGGACTGTGCTCTATTGGGAATTGCAAGGTCTGGGATATGCCACAAACAATGAAGCTGAGGCCTTTGCTATTAAATCTGCCTCCATCTGGGCCGTCAAGCAGGGTCATAGAAAGATAATCATTGAGTCTGATTCCCAAATCCTGGTTGGTGCTCTTGATTGCATGAGGAACTTTGCCTTAAAAGCTTGGAGGCTGCGGATTATGGTCTCCCAAATTAAAGAGCTTTGGAAGGAATTAGAGGATGTGATACCTGTTTATGCTAGTAGATCTCTTAATAAAGCGGCTGATTTCCTTGCTAAGATGGGTGCTGAGAGAGAGGTTGGGATGCATCTGCATAGTAATATGTCTGTGGAGGATGCAGAGATTAGACAAGGCCTTGAACAAATTTTGAAATAATGTGCAAAGTTTTTTTTGCTAAGGAACTTTTTTGTCGCGATATCGCGACATGTAGTGCAGTGTTGTCACAATATCGCGACAGGTTGAGCCTTCGCGGCCTTTGGTGGGTTTCTGTCGCGATATCACGAGTCACGATATCGCGACAGGTCCCGCTTTCGTGGTCCGTGTGGAGTTCTTGCCACGATTTCGTACCCTTTATGAAGTTGAAAAGCAAAGTTAAAATTTCGTCGCGTTTTCATGACAAGTTTGAGAATGGGAAGCTGCAAGGAAATCCTGTCGCGATATCGCGACACGTTTGGCACTTAAGCGGCTGGGAGGAAAATTGTCGCGATATCGCGACCTGTAGCGCTGTCGCGGCCTCGAGTTGGTTTTTGTCACGATTTCACGACAGGTTGTGCCTTTGCGGCCTTTGGCGAATTTCTTGCGCGATATCGCGACATGTCGCGCTGTCGCGGCTCTTGTTGGGTTTTTGTCGCGATATCGCGCCTCTTTTGAAGATGCAGTTCAAAGGTGTTAATGTGTCACGATTTCGTGACAGTTTGGTTAATTGGAAGCAGCTTGGCATTTTTGTCGCGATATCGCGGCACGTTTGGCTCTTAAGCGATTGGATGGTTAATTGTCGCGATATCGCGACCCTTTTGTGGCATGAGTGTCGTTTAGTTTTTTCGTCGCGTTTTCGTGACTCCTTTTGCGGGCGGCTGTCGAGGGCCCTTCTTGTCGCGATATCGCGACATGTCGCGATATCGCGACATGTCACGATTTCATGACATGTCACGATTTCGCGACATGTCGCGTTATCGCGACTGTTGGCGCCGAAGCGGTCGTGTCGGGGGTGACTGTCGCGATTTCGTGACATGTCACGTTTTCGCGACATGTCGCCTTTTCGCGCCGTTTGTTCTCTTTGCCCTGTGGCTGCTAGTGTTGCCTTTGTGCGTTGTCCTTGTTGTGTTGCTCTTGGCTCTGGGTCGGGATGTGTTCTCTCCCGCTTGTAACTGGTCTTTGTATTAATACAAGTTTTCATTTTTTTCAAAAAAAAAAAAAAATTGCTTGTTTTTTTTACAGGTACCTATTTTTCAACATCGGACTGTTATTCGTCTCTGTAAGTGACGATTACAGAATTTTATTCGTTTCACCCCGAGACGAATATTTTATTCATCTCACCCTGGGACGATTACTGTTTTGATATTCGCCTCACCCAGGGACGAGTATAAATCTATGCATTTTTCAGAGCAAATCAGAAACATCCGATTAGGCAGAGAAGAGGTAGGGGTTTTTTTTTTTTTTTTAAAGCTTCTGTCAAATTTCTATTTTTTTGTTTTTTGGTTTTCAATTTTGTATGGCTTAGGGAAAGATTTCTTTTTCGTTTGCTTGTTTCAAATTTTGCACATTAAAATGAACCCCACACATCACGTGGTATTTTAAACCAAGGCGTTGGTCGTAAAACCCCAACCCTTGAGCAAGACCAAAGGTGGATTCCATTATCACTTTGGCTTGAGATATTGCATCCATTACCTTGATCGCGACTGTTGCTAGACGTAAATCCTGACGAAAGCTGACCGAGTGTAGCTTGTGGTGATTCCCAGCACGCGAGGATAAGTCTTCTATGGTAGGTGTCATAAACAGAGTGATTCCCATTTCGTACCGCCTATGTTCCACGTATCATCTGATCTCACGTAAGGGCGGGTATATAGAGAGGTTGGTATATCGGTTCGGCAATGGTATATTGAAGGGGCGACCATTTTGGGAGTCATAAGAGCCTTCATAATTGCATTTAAACGTTTCACAAAATTTTCAAACACAAAACAAACAACAAAAACACACTAAACCAGATTTAGGGCACACTTTTAATATTTAAAAGAGATAATCACCGTTTGTGTATGCGTGTGTTCATTTCTGCTTAGTGTAACAAAAAGAAATCAGAAAAATCATAAACAAAAGATAAAAATCTACGCATTTTGTCACTCGCTCCAAAAAGCTCCAAGGATTCTCGCAATCGCTTGGTCATCTCCAAAATGCCCCAAAGGTGTCCATGAACCCTTTGGTCAACCCAAAAGCACCCCAAGGTTCCCATAAGTGATGCAGGACCATCCAAAAAAATATGGGAAATTTTATATTTTTCCCTAAATTTTAGTGCATCTTGCCGGGGCCATAACTTCTCAACCGTAGCTCCGATTGACGCGAAATTTTACAAGGAGTTAGTTGGGATAATTTTAAACAAATATAATTCCTTGGAATTCTATTTGTCCAAAAAATTCAGTTTTCGAGGCCAAATTCCATCATCTAGTGCCCCAAAATTAGGTTTTAAAATTACTCGGCTAATTTTTTTTCGCTTTTTGAGCTGTTCGGAGGTCAATATATCCTAATGTATTTAGATTTAGGACTTGAAACTTCATTTTTATCTTGTCTATGGTAAGAGGGATGTGCACCCCAATTTTGGGCCCCATCTGAATCATTTCAATTTTTAGGGTTTTTAGAGAGACATCGCCATGGTATTCACCCATAGTCAATCCCACTCATGGGCAGACGCTGCGACGAATGTCCAAAGAAGCACAAGTCACATCCATTATAGTCCCTAGGATTTGGTCATACCACCTTGGCGACCTAACATACAAGGCAGTCCCCTACACACCTTAACGGAAAGGGACTATAGGGGCACCTCTTCTAGGGGCACTCCTGTTCAACATAGCACCCAACACGCACCCTCCCATGAGGGGTACATCCGTAGGAGAGCTCCCTTAGATGCTTGCTATGAGTGGTCACCACGTGATGAAGTTCTAGGTTAACATAGGGTTTGACGGGAGGAACCACATGATTACACTATCCCTCCTTCACCCCCTCTAGTTGTCAGGACTACAAGGACAAATACAGAGCACAAGGCTCCTCAGGCGGGGCGAGCCAACTCTGCCCATTCCTCTTTCACTTACAAAATAGAGCACAACGAAAACCCTTACCTTCCTCAAGAACAATATACATCGCAGGAGCAACATGCCTCTACAATTACAAGCTATCAAGATTACCTACTGAGGCCAAAGCCTCGGGGGAACGCCGCTACCCCCAACAGAGGGAGGCGGCCTATAGAGATCTTGGATCACCATGACCGAGATAGATATCTAGGAGAGGCATCTAGACCTTTTAGACATGAGATGGTAGGACCAACTATCTTAGAATTTGCCAAGCATATTGCACACCGGATTGACCTCACACTACTTGAGCTAGAGCAACAACAGTTAGAGCAACAGTATCTTTTAAATCAAGAGTGCCTTCAGCACCAGGAGGATGAGTTGTTACAACACATTATGCAGGTGAAGACTCCAACCCCTCACACGCATAATATAGAACATTATGAGAGACAAAACTGGGTGTAAGACATGTCTCTACGACCTTATCAAACGTTGCCCTCGATGCCTCCTAGACTTGAGCGGGAGGCCAATCCTAAGACCAATGATATGTGCCTTCTTCAGGCGCCCACCCAGGTTCCTGGGCCACCCTCAAAAATTCTTCCAAAAGCCTTTGAGGAACCTGAGCATGAAGAAGAGCGGGATGAAATGCCCTGAACCCCACACATCACGTGGTATTTTAAACCAAGGCGTTGGTCGTAAAACCCCAACCCTTGAGCAAGACCAAAGGTGGATTCCATTATCACTTTGGCTTGAGATATTGCATCCATTACCTCGATCGCGATCGTTGCTAGACGTAAATCTCGACGAAAGCCGACCGAGTGTAGCTTGGGGTGATTCCCTAGCACGCGAGGATAAGTCTTCTATGGTAGGTGTCATAAACAGAGTGATTCCCCTTCCGTACCGCCTATGTTCCACGTATCATCTGCTCTCACGTACCTATAGTCTCCCTCACGTAAGGGCGGGTATATAGAGAGGTTGGTATATCGGTCCGGCAATGGTATATTGAAGGGGCGACCATTTTGGGAGTCATAAGAGCCTTCATAATTGCATTTAAACGTTTCACAAAATTTTCAAAAAAAACAAAACAAACAACAAAAACACACTAAACCAGATTTAGGGCACACTATTAATCTTTAAAAGAGATAATCATTGCTTGTGTGTGTATGCTATTTTCTGTTTAGACAAAAAAAATCAAAAATCAAAAAAATCATAAACAAAGATAAAAATCTACGCATTTTGTCACTCGCTCCAAAAGCTCCAAGGATTCCCGCAATCGCTTGGTCATCCCCAAAATGCTCCAAAGGTGTCCATGAACCCTTTGGTCAACCCAAAAGCACCCTGAAGGTGCCCATAAGTGATGCAGGAGCATCCAACAAAATATGGGAAATTTTATATTTTTCTCTAAATTTTAGTGCATCTTGTCGGGGCCATAACTTCTCAACCGTAGCTCCGATTGACTTGAAATTTTACAGGGAGTTAGTTGGGAGAGTTTTAAACAAATATAACTCTCTTGAGTTGTATTTGTCCAGAAAAGTCAGTTTTCGAGGCCAAATTCCATCATCTAGTGCCCCAAAATTAGGTTTTAAAATTGCTCACCTAATTTTTTGCGCTTTTTGAGCTGTTCGAAGGCTAATATCTCCTAATGTATTTAGAGTTAGGACTTGAAACTTTATTTATGGCTTATCTATTGTAAGAGGGATGCGCACACCAATTTTGGGCCCCATCTGACTCATTTCAAATTTTTAGGGTTTTTAGAGAGACATTGTCATGGTGTTCACTCGTAGCCAAGCCCAATCATGGGCGGATGCTGCGAAGAATGTCCAAGGAGGCACGAGTCACCTCCATTATAGTCCCCAGGATTTGGTCATACCACCTTGGTGACCTAACACACAAGGCAGTCCCCTCCACACCTTAACGAAAAGGGACTATAGGGGCACCTCTTCTAGGGGCACTCCTGTTCAGCATAGCACCCAACACACACCCTTCCATGAGGGGTACATCCATAGGAGAGCTCCCTTAGATGCTTGCTATGAGTGGTCACCGCGTGATGAAGCGCTAGGTCAACATAGGGTTCGACGGGAGGAACCACATGATTACACTATCCCTCCTTCACCCCCTCTAGTTGTCAGGACTACAAGGACAAATACAGAGCACAAGGCTCCTCAGGCGGGGCGAGCCAACTCCGCTCATTCCTTTTTCACTTATGCAAGAGAGCACGAGGAAAACCCTTACCTTCCTCAAGAGCAATATACATCGAGGGAGCAACATGCCTCCGCAATTGCTAGCTATCAGGATTACCTACTGAGGCCAAAGCCTCGGGGGAATGCCGCTACCCCCAACAGAGGGAGGCGGCCTATAGAGATCTCGGATCACCATGACCGGGATAGATATCTAGGAGAGGCATCTAGACCTTCTAGACATGAGACGGTAGGACCAACTATCTTAGAATCTGCCAAGCATATTGCACGTCGGATGCAACTCACACTACTTGAGCTAGAACAACAACAGTTAGAGCAACAATATCTTTTAAATCAAGAGTGCCTTCAACGCCAGGAGGATGAGTTGTTACAACACACTATGCAGGTGAAGACTCCAACCCCTCACACGCATAAGATAGAACATTATGAGAGACACAACTGGGTGCAAGACAGGTCTCTACGACCTTATCAAACGTTGCCTTCGATGCCTCCTAGACTTGAGCGGGAGGCCAATCCTAAGACCAATGACGGGCGCCTTCTTCGAGCACCCACCCAGGTTCATGGGCCACCCCCAAAAATTCTTCCAAAAGCCTCTGAGGAACCCGAGCGTGAAGAAGAGCGGGATGAAATGCCATACCAAGGCATGGGGGGTGCTATCCTGTCACCCCTCCATAGGCCCCAAGTTCCCCACAACCTGCAACGAGAACAAATCAAAGAGGAGGAGCTCAAATCCCTCGATACAAGCAATGCGCTTCCAGAGCACTTAGAGTCGATAGAGACCAAGATTTTGGGGCCCCAAAAGCCCAACTTACATGAAACTCCTCTCAAAGAGGATCAACCCCTAGTTGTAGAGCTACCTGATGACGAGGTCTTCCATATCTCAAAATCACCAGATTCTGATGAGCCTGACTCTCTCGCCAAAGATGAGTCAGCATATGCAATAGCGCCATGGGACTCGTTCGAGTCCGACAGCATTACTTCACAGGCGGTCTCCATGGGTGATCATCACAAAAGTCTCTTAACCTTATTCCCTTTGGAGGCTCCCATCGAGCCCGTGCCATTGCAAGAAAATCAGGTCCCCCCGCAATGAGCGGAACAACCCCATGAGGACCACATCAATCTGCTCGAACAAGAAGAGCCTAGCATGTCGCAGATAGTTGTCGGGGCCAACGAAGGCCTTTGGATCATCGACAATGATTACGAAGATGAAACTAAGATGGCATATCTCAATCATGCACGACGACACAATCACCCTGTAACCCATGACGAACTGATGGCACAACTAGGCATAAGACTAGGGCATGAGTGGCGCATAGACCCAGCCCACTGGCATCACATGTTGATCCCGCTCCTTTGGGAAGATCGCGAGCAACTTCCACCCAGAGATATCATAGCACCATCAGTGCCGAAGGCAGACCCTGTCCTCCTATCCGTGCATAAGGCCGATCCATTCGTGCCAATTCCTACAGAGCCAGATCCGGTGCACACAGATCATCAAGTTGGGGGTACCTCTATTCCCTGAAGAGCCAGTGGGTTACACCAAATGCTCCAAAGGTGTCCATAAACCCTTTGGTCAAACCAAAAGCTCCAAGGATTATCACAATCGCTTGGTCATCCAAAAGCTCCAAGGATTATCGCAATCTCTTGGTCAACCCCAAAAGCTCCAAGGATTATCGCAATCGCTTGGTCATCCCAAAAAGCTCCAAGGATTATCGCAATCGCTTGGTCATCCCAAAAGCTCCAAGGATTATCGCAATCGCTTGGTCATCCCAAAAAGCTCCAAGGATTATCGCAATCTCTTGGTCAATCCCAAAAAGCTCCAAGGATTATCGCAATCTCTTGGTCATCCCAAAAGCTCCAAGGATTATCGCAATCTCTTGGTCAACCCTAAAAGCTCCAAGGATTATCGCAATCGCTTGGTCATCCCAAAAAGCTCCAAGGATTATCATAATTTCTTGGTCAACCCCAACAGCTCCAAGGATTCTCATAATCTCTTGGTCAGCCCTAAATGCCCCAAAGGTATTTATAAACCCTTTGGTCAACACCAAACGCTCCAAGCATTACCATAACTGCTTGGTCAAAATACATATTCAAAAATCAACAAAAATAACACAAAAAAATCATCATCACAAAAACAATTGCATTTCAATTCCATGCATTCTCAAAAAAAATCAATCATCACAAAAACAATTGCATTTCAATTTCATGCATTCTCATAAACATCAAAATCACAAAAACAATTGCATTCCAATTCCATGCATTCTCATAAAAATCAAAATACAAAAATATAGGTTGCATTAAGCATTGCATCCATACATTGCATACTTCGATAGGTCATACAAGTCACAAGCACCATAGACAGTCATTATTTGGCAATTCCATCATTTCCACATCAAATCCATTTTCATACACGCATACATCCAGCATATCACCCTTTTATTTTAGCATCGTCAGTTGTCGCCTAATGTATATAGGGTTTTCGTCATTCAGATGTCTTTAAATTTCTAGCCAAAACTGTACATAGTTAAACAGATTTTACACGGGAAAGTTTTACTTGGACCACGCCTTGTTACGTAGCATCCCAACACAAATTAACACACATATAAAAATTCCTAAGTTGTGTGAACGAAAGATGAAACCTGCACAGTAATCCAGGTCACCATAAGCGAAACGGCTATCTTGCTTATCCCCCTGTGCAAATGACCCTAGGAATGCCGAGAGTTGGCAAAAGGACAAGCATCCTCCCTACCCAATTCCCCATGAATCCCAAGTTCTCAAAAGTTGCAAAACATCAAAAATTTGCAAAACGTCAAAACACTAAAATTTGACATCCTACAGTGCACACATCAAAAGGCACAAACAATAGTGATTCTCGTCACTCCATATTCAAATCCCTTGCTCAAAAAAAAAAAAAAAAAAACAAACACAAAAATAAACAAGTGATTTTATCACTACAAAGGAGCAAGTATCCCAATACAATTGAAGAAAAGAAGGGAGTCGAACTTGAATCCCCGGAACTCTCAGCATTTTGACAAGTCATGAGGCAAGCTTCAGTACCGGTTTGGTTGATAGCCTATTGGTCACTGGCGGTAAACCTCCCGCATGACGATATATCTATCACATTAACTTGTGTGCAGATCAATGTTTGCATGTGGATGAGCTAGCTTATGGTATCCTAGATAGCATCGCAGATTAATCTGACTAAATACAATAAAGGAGTTAGTGGAGCTAATTAGGTGATCCTCAGTATAGGTTCGGTTGAAAGCCCATCTGGCACTGGCGGTATCCTGATGAATAACACATAAACAAACTCAATTGCACACACAGGGATGTGAAATAACTTGGTTACATTCAAGTCGGATTTAGACCTTGTTTAAGAAGTCTTGCGAGATAAATGTACAGTCTTGGCTAGTTAGTTAAAATATCTGAATCTCAGAAAAGCTTAACTACATTTTAAAACAACTGGTACATTTCATTCCGTACATCACCATCAAAATATATGCAAAATACAAAAACACACAGTTATCACATGCAAAGTCATTCCACAAAGTCATCCCATTAGTATAGCAAGTCAGTCAAATCTTGTACAGTCTATGGTGCATCGACACATCATCAACAACTCATTTCATTCATTCCATATCCATACATCATACAAATTAGAAACATCACATTCATAATCACCTCTGCATACATCAAACACATACATAAAAAACATGCCACAAAAAAAAAAAAAAAAACAAACACAACAAAACAACCAAAATATAAAAATGACAAATGCCAACAAAACCACTAAAAATTGTCGGACAAAAGTGCTCTTGCACTTAACCTCCTGGCATAAGAAAACTGATGTCGGGGTCTACCTTGTCGCTATCCTACTCCCCAAGAAGGCTACCATAGCCGGACCGCTCCACGGGAAGATGGATTTTTGCCAATGTTAACCCCAAATGGCATCCCAAAATGGGTTCACACCCACCAAAAATAGGTCAGAATGTTTGGAAACTGCTTTCGCATTAAACGGAAAACATCTGAAGGCACCCTCACTTAAGTCATCTTGGGTCAAGCGACTCGTCGCTTTTCTCATGGCAGTCATTCCTTCATCGATTCGTCGCTTGAGGGGGTAGTCACACTTAAGTCACCAATCAACAACAATACACCCAATCACGGCAATAGCATGCATTCAAAGAATCATTGACAAAGACAATCACGCTCCTGCTTGGGGCAGCAAACAAGCAATTATCACAAACTGATTAAACACTTGGCATTCCCGAAGCATGAACACAAGGTTCCCCCGTGGATAAAAGGTTGCGCCCTTTGCCTATTCATGACTGATCAATGTCCAAGCTCAAGTCACACCTCACCAAAACAGGTTAATACTTGAAATCAAATTCCTTAGCTCGTCAGAAGCAAGGATTCAAGAATGCATGCCCTTTTCATACTTGGGGCATCAAGAGTTGGTTAGGTTACTGAGAAACCCTAATCATTAGTGCTTTGGTTATCTATTTTTGCTCGGCGCTGTGCCTTGCACAACGCTTCCCAAAAAGGGGCATCTGTAGACACCAAAACAGCACCAATCCGATTATGTGACTACAAACACTGATCACATTAACACACACAACCCCCAGGGTAGCCCCTAGAGGTTAAACAGTGGTTCTAACCACTTACACAACAGTTTTGCAAGTCAGAAATCAATTTGGCACCTTTTAGACACTTTATTTCTTATTCGTCCCACCCAGGGACGAGTGCGAATTTGTACTCGTCCTACCCAGGGACGAGTATGGATTTATACTCGTTTCACCCAGGGACGATTATTAGCGCTCGCTTCTGGGTGGGACGAACGCCAGGTTTGACCAGCAAAAAGTCAGACCTCGGCGCATGACAACTCAGAACTGCCACTTAGCTTTCCTTGCATGGCATAGGAGTGCGAGTGAGTTCTTTTGACAACTCATATCTGCCAATTGACTCTCCCTTCACTGCATGGGAATGGGAGTGAGCTTTTTAAGACAACTCAGATTTGCCACTTAGCTATCCCTTCATTGCATGGGAGTGCAAGTGAGCTTTTCTAAAACATACAAAGACATGCACAGAGGCAGTTAAGAAGCCCTTGATCAAGAAGAAGTCTTCTATTCACAAACAAAAGCATTCATGCAAAGAAACACTTTTGCATGTTAATTCAAAGAGACCCCTTGGGTCTATAAAATGGTGAGTTTCCTCACCCAAAAGAGATACCGAGAAGGAGCATTTTGAGCGACGAAGTGTTGCTAATTCATTTACTTGCGATTTGTGTTTTCAACATCCATAATCTCTTAATCGAAAGAGAGGTTATTGGGTGACTTTTGAAGGCACGAATCAAGAACCAACACCGATTTTCTGACCACAATATTCTACCAATTTGCCGACAACACATCACATCAGGTTTCGGACCCATCCTAAGCGGATTGGTGTCGAAGCAAAGTTTCACCCGCGGGTGGTTTGCCTTCGGGCACCCCCCCGCTTTATTTCTTTTATAGTATTTAGCTAGTTTCATGTTTATGCTTTTGTCAAGTTTTCATTTCATTTAGATTCATTTTAACCATCGTTAGATTCATCTTTTATTTTTCATACACAGGTGCTACTGATTCTTTGTTTGTTTCTTTGAACGCAGATTTGCAGCATTAGAGGAGCAGCGAGGAATCTACCTTTACCAACGCAAGCGGCGACGACGTTTTGGTTCGCCCATCTTATATGTGGGCACGCGGAAGAAGGAATTCTGAAACAAGTTGTAAAAGAGCAACATTTAACGCTCCTATCCCCTAAAAAGGAAGGAGACGCATTGTAACACGAATTTGCAAAGCATATCAATAAAAGGGCCGATTTTTATATTGCTTTAATATCTTGTGTTCATGTTCTTCCTTTTTACGCAATTTTCAATAACATAGGGTTTAAGCGTTATTTTAGTTTCATTTACATTGCAATTTTAGTTTATCCTTTTTGTTTTCGGAATCTCGTGCTTTCACATATTTAACTTGAGAAATAAAAATGCCCTTTTTAGTTTGATTAACTTGCAGTCCGAGGAAATATGAAAGCTCACCAATCATAGACATTTCAAATTCTTTCTGCATTTTATTTGCTATGTCTTTGCATGATCCATCATTGTTGCTCCCAAATATTATATCATCTACATAAACAACAAGGACAATGAAATTGCCATTCTCAGTTTTGATATATAAATTGCTATCCACCATACCTTTATTGAATCCTTGCTTAGTGAGATAGCTGTCCAATCTTGCATACCAAGCTCGAGGTGCTTGTTTCAAGCCATACAATGCTTTCTTCGACTTGCAAACAAAGTTAGGATTATCATAGAGTTGAAAACCATCGAGCTGTTCAATGTACACTTCTTCCTCAAGATTTCCATTTAGAAAATCCGACTTCACATCCATTTGATAAACTTTGAAATTCCTATGAACTGCTAAAGCCGAAACAGTCCGATTACTTCAATTCGGCCACTGGTGCAAAAGTTTCTTCAAAATCAATCCCTTCAACTTGAGCATATCCTTTACTGGACCAATCTTGCTTTATTCCTTACAACCTGTCCGTCTTCATTCAGTTTGTTTCGAAATATCCATTTAGTACCGATTATGTTTTTATTTTCAGGCCTTGGTACTAATTCCCAGGTTTTGTTTTTCTCAATTTGATCTAGTTCTTCATTTACTGCCTCCATCCAGCTTTCATCTGTGCTTGCTTCAATAATATTTTTGGGCTTAATCTTTGGATAACAGAGAATAGTTGTTTACTACTCTTCTTCTTGTTTGAATGCCAACTGTGGGGTCCCCAATAATCTGTTCTCTGGAATGATTTTTTTGCTAGCTGCCTATTTTGGATTTCTTATTTTCTTCTAATTCTAAATCATCTGAATCTGATTTCTATCTCTCTTCTTTTTCTTGATCTTTATCCTCTTCAATAAATTCTTCATAAGTCGGGTAGTTTTCATTATGGCTGATTTCTTGTTTCCTACCTTCATCAACCTTAACATCCGCACTCTCCATAATTTTCTTTAGTATTTTGTTGTAGCATGTGTAGGCTTTGCTTTTTATTGAGTAACCAAGAAAAATTCCTTCATCAGCTCTATCTTCAAACTTGCCAAGATTGTCTTCTGTTCGTTTAATGTAACACTTGTTGACGAACACTTTGAAGTATTTTGCTGTAGCATTTTTGCCAAACCATAGTTCATAAGGTGATTTGCTTTCATGCGGCCTCAACATGCACCTATTCTGGATGTAAACTACAGTATGAACTGCCTCTTTCCAAAACCAGTCAGTAATTTTGCTCTCTGTTAACATGGTCCGTGCCATTTCCTGCACAGTTCTATTCTTTCTTTCTACTACTCCATTCTGCTGAGGTGTTCTTCTTGCTGTCGAAAACTGTCTTCTAATCCCATGTTTTTCACAGTATTCTGCAAACTCATTTGAAATAAAATCTCCTCCTCTATCTGATCTTAAACATTTAATTCTTTTTCCTGATTGATTCTCAACAAGATTTTTGAAAGTTTTGAACATTTCAAAGGCTTTTGATTTAAGTTTCAGAAATAATACCCATGTCATTCTAGAATAGTCATCTATACACAACATAAAATATTTGTATCCATTTATGCTTTCCGTTCTCATGGGTCCACATAAATCAGTGTGAATTAGTTCTAACGGCTTGCTTGTGAAGTACTCTTTTGCTTTGAAAGTGGCTTTGGTTTGCTTCCCCTTTTGCCATGACTCACAAATACTATTTGAAGGTTTACCAATAGTGGGTGTCTCTTACTGCCCTTTTTGAGCTGATTTTTACCAAATTATCAAAGCTTATGTGACCAAGTCTTTTGTGCCACAGCCAATTTTCTTCTTCCTGTCCTACCAAACAAGTTCCTTCTGAACTCTCTGAGAGAGTATATAGATTTCCAGATGTTCTTAGTCCGGTAGCTATCAACTTCCCATTTTTTGTCTTTCTTACTTCACAGCCCTGCTTCTTGAAAATTACTTCATGACCTCTGTCACAAATTTGACTTACACTCAGTAAGTTATGCTTCAGACCCACCACAAAAAGGACTTCTTTAGAGTTGATTTTTCCGTCACTTAACTTAACTGATCCTTTACCCACTATCTTGGCTCCATCATTGTTTCCAAATTTTATAGAACCACCTTCGTAAGTCTGTAACTTATCAAACTTTTGTTTATCTCCTGTCATATGACTGGAGCATCCACTATCTAGAATCCATGGTGCAAATTTGTTCTGGGCTTTGAGAGCTGTTTGAATGATCAAGGATTTCTTATCTTTCTTAGGTTGTTCATTTTCTTTCCTCTGTGATTTGACAGTAGATCTGGTCACTTGTTTTGCCTTCTCTCTTTCATTGGCTTGTGCCTGTTTTTCGGGAAATTTTCTATTTTGTTTCAATCCAGTTGGTTGAAACTTTCTTCCCTGGTATTTATTTCCTGCAAAAGAGCTACGAAAATTTCTTGCAATATGTCCAAAGTTATGACAGTTATAACATTCTACAGCATAATCTATCAAAGGTGAAAAAATATTTCTACTAGTGAAATTACTTTGTTCTACATTATATCTACAATTTGAAATTATATGACCATATGCATTGCATTTAAAAAAATAACTAGAAAAGGAACGAGTGTACCTGGGTAATGGTTGTTGCCATGTTGTAGTAGGATCCATGGGTCTTCTTCTTCTTTGATATGTGACTTTGGTGAATCCATCATTGGCAGTACTTCTTTCATGCTTGGCCTTATGGTTTTCTTTTGCATGATACGGTTTTTCTTGATCAACCTGGATCTTATCTTTATTCTTTATTGGTTCTATAGTTATAGCCTTTGAATCCTTTGAGTATTTTCCTTCATCAAAGCCCAAACCAAATTTGATGCCTATAGGCCTTTGATTATTTAACATTTTATTCAGCTTTGCAGAACTGTCTTCAAATTTATGATGACAACTCAGTTTTCGATTCATATCTTCTAGCTGCATCCTTAATCCAACTATTTCTTCTTCTAGCTTATTGCACTCATCTATTTTCACGATTAGATGTGCTTCAAAATCTTTGGACTTTTTCTTAAATTCTTCAGTATGTACTTTCAAACTGATTATTAATTTGTTGGCATCCTCAATTTTTTTTGAAATCTTTTTATTCTTTTTCCTTTTTGTACTTAATTCTTCAAGTGTAGCAACTAACTCACCTTCCAGATCTACCTCAGCCTCATCCTCTAATTTTTCATCACACTCCTGAGTTTCCTTTGTTCTTTCTTCTTCAAAAGCCATGAACAAGGCTTCACCAGTTTCTTCTTCAGAGTCCTCACTTGAGCTGTCTTCAGAAGAGTCAACATTCTTGGAAATGAAATTTTTCTTCTTGAAGTTCCTTTTTCTAAAATGTGGTTTCTTCTTCCAGACACTTCTTTCTTGGTGTGTCCCTTCATCACTTTTGTTTTTCTCATTCATTGGGCATTTTGTTGCAAAGTGCCCGATGCCTCCACAGTTGAAGCACTTGAATGGTAGCTTACCTCTATACTTTTCTTTTCTCTTTATTAGTTTCCTAACAAAGTTTTCTTTAGTTTCATCTGTATATTCTTCTTCCTCATATTCTTATTTAACTTTTATATTTTTCTGTGCTTGGAAAGCAGCTTCTCTGTCTGAGGGCTTTGTTTGTCCTATTCTCATTTCATATGCTGTTAAAGAACCATGCATTTAATCCATACTAAAAAAATTTAAATCTTTAGCTTCTTCTATGGCAAAAACTTTAGCATCAAATCTTTTATGGAGAGTTCTTAGTACCTTTTTTACAACAACTACATCTTCTATTTCCTCACCGAGTCCTCTAATAGCATTAATGATTCCATTTACTCTCAGCATATAGGCCTCTATGTTCTCATCATCATTTATATTTAATGCTTCGAACTGGGCTCGATGTGTTTGAAGCTTGGCTTCCTTGATCTTGCCATCTCCTTCATGAATGCTCTGCAATTTGTCCCATATGTCTTTTGCCGATTTACAGCTCATGATCCTTATCAATTCACTGTCAACTAACCCACACATAATAACATTCTTAGCTTTAGAGTTGTTCTCAAACTTTTTCTTCTCAGCCGCATTTGAAGGAGGAGCAGAGGGTATTGTGTATCCATTTTCAACAGATTCCCAAATGTCATATCCCAATGTACACAGATATGTCTGCATCTTGAGTCTCCAGAAAGAGTAATTTGTTCCATCAAACAAAGGAGCTTTGTTGGAAGAAAATCCTTCACCACCGGCCATTGTGTATCTTTTAAGATCACCTTAGCTGATTAAGCTAGTTCAGGTACCTTGCTCTGATACCAATTGATATTCTCACAATGACACTAAGAGGGGGGGTGAATCAGTGTAACTATTTTAAAACTTGAATCTGCAACTCTTAAAACTTAAAAATGCAAGCTTAAAAATAGATATAGCAAGTATAACAAAATAGCATCACACAACACAATATTTAACGAGGTTCATCGATGTGGCTACTCCTCAAATAATGACTGTTTGGACTACAATCCAAATCTAGCCTTTGCAAGGATTCAATCTTTACAAATAGTTTACCAGCACCCACCGGAAGGAGCACCAACCCCTTATACCAAGCACCAACTTGGATTTCTATTTTGAATAATAGATTGACATAAAAATGCCTTCTCTTTTACAAGACCCTCACTGGTCTATTGCTCATTCAAATCAATCTCATAGAATCATAAAGAGAATTGTTAGAAACTCAATATCTTCTAATGCATACTAAAACCTCTCTTTTGATTTTTTAAGAATAATATTCAGGTTTCAGTTTTGTAGCTATTTTTCTTATAGCACTCTTACCCAACCATGCTTTTTTTTTTTCAAGATAAAAACACGGTTGCAGTAACCTCACTTACTGCGCCTTTTTTATTCTTTATACTCGGTTTACTTGAACGGATCTTTTCGAAATGGCTCTAATTTTCCCTCTAATTTTTCATGCATTCTCGACTGTGTTCAATCTGTCACACCCTCTCTGACGCACTCTGTATTTTAGCCGCTTTCTTTTTTACTCTTCTGACAGTCTTCTCTGCTTACTCTGACAGCTTTTTCTGTGCAACCTAACAGCATTTTTGCATGTTTCGATGCTCTGTCATTCTTTTCTTTTATCCTCTATACAACTGCCATCTTGGCACCTTTACACTTTTTGATGGCACTCCTTTCAATTCAAAATTGAACTTTCTCTTCTACTCGTAACTGCCATTTCTTACACACGCAACCTTCGAGAGGATTTCTTGTTTATCGAGATTCTCTGTATTTCTGCACTTCTACCAGTCTTGCAGCATCACGGCCTTGTAACAGTCGTTCTTTTCTTTAATGCACTGTTCTACCACCTGTAGCTACAATTCTAACTCTAGTTAACTCTTACCTAACTGGCTGCATGATTTTCTTCTACACTTTCTCGACAACTGTCACTGTGTAAGTTTCTCGGCTTTTACCTGTGCAACTAAGACATGTCGCGATATCATGACATTTCTGCCCCTTTGACCTTTTATTGACTGTTGACCGTGAAAACCTGACCTATCACGATATCGCAACATTTTTTGCCTCCTTGTCCTTATCTCGGCATGCACCTACGAAAACAGAACATGTCATAAAATCACATGTCATTTGCTGCCTCTGGCTCTTTTCTATCTCCTACCCGCAAAAATAGGACATGTCATAAAATCATGACACTTTTTGCTTTCCTACACTCTACTTTGCTTGCACCCGTGAAAATGGAACACATCACGAAATCACAACACTTTTCACTACCATACACTTTTCTCTGCATGCCTCAGTGAAATCGAAACATGTCACGAAATCGCGACGCTTTTTTGCCTTAGCGCTGTTCTCTGCCTTTCGCCCGCAAAAATGCAACATGTCACGAAATCGTGACATCTTTCGCATCCATACAACTCTCTCTTCATGCACTGGAAAAATCAAGACATGTAGCGAAATCGCTACACCTTTTTCTCTTTGCAATTTCTTTAGCTGCGGCTTTCAAAAATCTAGCATGTAGCGAAATCACTACACCTTTTTGCCTTTGCACTTCCTCTTTGCTTCAGCCCGCGAAAGTCCGACATGTAGCGAAATTGCTACACCTTTTTGCCTTACCACTTCCTTTTTGCTTCAGCCTGTGAAAGTCTGACATGTAGCGAAATCGCTACACCTGCTTGACTTAGTGCTTTCTTTTGCTTCGGCCAACGAAAATTTAGCATGTAGCAAAATCGCTACACCTTTTTGACTTAGCGCTTTCTTCTTGCAACTTGTCACGATATCATGACATATTTCTTTGCTTGCACCTTCATTCCGAACATGTTGCGAAATCGCGATAGTCTACTTTGCATTTTTCTAAGCATGTCGCGAAATCGCGACAGTCTTCCTTGCACTTTCTAAACTTGTCATGAAATCACGACAGTCTTTATTGCACTTTCTAAACTTGTCACGAAATCACAACAGTATTCCTTGTGAGTGCTTCTTCTTTGAAACATGTCACGAAATCGCGACAGTTTTTCTACTTAGCCTCTTTTCTTCCAACATGTCACGAAATCGTGACAGTTTTTCGACTTGGCCTCTTTTCTTCCAGCATGTCGCAAAATCGTGATAGTTTTTCAACTTGGTCTCTTTTCTTCCAACATGTCACAAAATCGCGACAATTTCTCTAGCTTTTTCTCTCTCCTCTGATATGTCGCAAAATCGTGACATTTTTGGCTATGCCTTCTCTCTCCTCAGTTTTGTCGTGAAATTGTGACATTTTCGACTGCGCCTTCTCTCTCCTCAGTTTTGTCACAAAATCACGACATTTTCGGCTGTGCCTTCTCTCTCCTCAGTTTTGTCATGAAATCACGACATTTTCGGCTACGCCTTATCTCTCCTTAGTTTTGTCGTGAAATCATGACTGAAATCATGTCGCGATATCGCAACAGTTTTCTTCCTTGTATTTTTCTGTAAATTTTTGAATCTGGGCCACTTCTTTCTTCTTGGAAATTCACTGTACTTGTTCTGACTGACCTCTGAACTGCATCAACTACATCAATCTGTCTGTGTTGACAACAATGACAATAATTTTGCAATACTTTTGCTGCACCTTGCTCAAAAAACCATATACCCCAACATATAAGACATGGTAAAGAAAGAAATTATTTCAACTCTTTTTTCAAAAACCACTATCTTAAGCATACCCCCACTATTTCTCCTTCCCAAATATTTTTAAATTCAGTTATCTATTTAGCTTCTAGCCAACTTGTTGAGAAAAAGGGTATTTGATTAACAAATATGTGATGTTTTCCTACTCAAACTGACACAACATACAAATACTTGGACCTTTTCTACTTCTCCTCTATAAAACTTTCCAATTCAAAGCCTTATTTCTCAAAGCTAACCACATAAAAATAATTGTCCTTCTGGGGTATATAATTTCAAAATTTGCTTCCACCACCAAGTAGTCCCTTGAGAATCAATGTCAAAACTTGCTTTGTAGCCAAGTCTAGCCATATATTGACCCCTATATTTGTTGTATATCCAAGCAATAGTATTTGGTTTAGCTCTCAACTTGACATGACTCTTATTAATTCTATTAATGTAATTCTTCCAAAAAATAACCTACTCATCGGAGTCTGCTTCCAACCTTAGGTCCAAATACTAGAAGAAACTAATTCCCCCACTTTATGAAGAAAGTAAATACCCTTGTCTTGTAAGAAACTATCATAGCTTCTAGCAACAAAATGTTTTCTCCATAATCCAAAATAGAATCAACCCTTATTCTAACTTGTTCATTGTTGCCCACTTTCCAAGCCAAATATTTTCTAATCATAGGAAAGGCTTGTACTAGTGCCTTCTATTGAATGGAATTTTTATTTATACTTTTCTGTGGACTTCTTATCCAATCCATAAAGGTCCCTAGATGAATATACTTATGTTCAATAATCTTCATCCATAATGGTTAGAATCCTCCACAAACTATTTTCTACCAAAGAAGAACCAAAAATATAGATATTCTTATGTCCCTAGCCACCTTCCTCCTTTGTCCTAGCAATACTCTTCCACTTAACTAAAAGAATGCCTTCATATTCCTTGCATCTAGTCCAAAGAAATATGAAGTAGTATTTTCTTATTTTCTCTAGAACTCCTTTGGGAATGAAGGCTAAGGAGTACCGAAACACAGGAATTACCTCAAAAATAGACTTTACAATTATTAATCTCCCACCAATAAACAACCATCTATTACACAAATGGTTAGTACTAAATTCAATCTTCTCTAAAAACCATCCTTAATCTCTCTTCCTATAACTATTTGGTTTTAGTAAAAAAATAGAAATCTAAGAGATTAAAAGGAAACATTTTGATGAGACCTTGTTTAGTATCCTACTCTAGACCATTAAAGCAAATAAAAATATTTTTGAAAAATTATCTCCATGTTGGTATTAATACTGTAAGTGTCTAAGATTTCATTCAACTTTCTAGCTTCCCTTAAATTGCCATTTGTGAACAACAATTCATCATCAGCAAATAATAAATGAGATAAATAAAGGACCCTCCCTTTGACCCCAAACATGGATCCTACCCTCTTTGCATCCAAAATAGCTCTATTCACTCCTTCAGAAACCAACAAAAAAGTAAAATAGATAAAGGTCATCCTTATCTCGGTCATATCAAGGGTCTAAAAATATTTTATATTGATCCATTGATAAGAATAATAAGATATACATAATAAATGCATCCCATAATCCACTTTACTATCGGATAGCTAAAATCCACATGTAATAGAATCAATCTGAGATACAACCAAATAGTTATATCATAAGCTTTAGATAGATCTAGTTTAAGTACCATTGCAAGAAGATTTTTAGTTCTAATGAAGTGAAGGCCCTCTTGCACAACTCTTATGGCTTCAAAAATCTACCTACCTTTAAACCCAAACTAGTCTTGGAAAATAACTTCAAAGAAAATCTTCTTCAATCTAATAACCAAAATATTTACAATGATTTTATAGATACAGTTACACAACTAAATAGATCTAAATTCATTAAAGGTTTGAGGCTTCTCCATTTTAGGAATAAAAGCTAAAAAAAGTGGAGTTAAAAGCCCCAAAACCTGACCACTTAACCTAACTTCCTCCATTACTCTAAGAAGATCCTCCTCAAAAAGATCATAGAAAATTAGGAATAACTCCACAAACCATCCATCAAGCCCCAAACTTTTATTATTTTTTAAATAAGTAGGGATAATATTCAGTTCTTCCTTTGTGACCTCCTTCATAAGTAATTGATTATCCTCCTCTATCATAAAATTGAGGAAGAAGGTAGTTAACTTTAAAATCTCCCCAATATTTACTCTATCAGGTTCTTTATAAATAGATTAAAAATCTTTTACTTCCAAAGATGCTAACTCAAAGAAACTCTTAACGACTTCATTATTCTATATCTCCTAGATAGTGTTAACCTTCTTTCTATGATTAGAAAAATTATGAAAAACTTAGTATTTTCATCCCCTTTTTTAACCATACAACTCTACTTTTCATTCTCCATTCAGCTTCCCTCCACTCCAAGAATTTGTTCTTCTTAATTTCTAGTTCAACCAATCTTGTTTTCTCCTCTTCTTTAAACAAACTAGCCTCATTATTTTTATGAATTTTTGAAATTTCCTTCACCAAATTAAGATCTTTATCCATACTCTCCTTTTTAACTGCAAGCCAAGATGCCAAAACTCCTTTTATTTTTTTAAAAGCAACAACAAATTGAAAACTCGCTGATAACCTAGAACTTTGTTCATACCTAATTCATTCTTTTTTAATTAGTTATTGGAAATATTCTTCCTCCAACAAAATTGGATTGAGCTTAAAAGGATTGGCAGGTTTTGCCTCCTAAATTTCTAATTAAAGAAGTATGGGAAAAATTTTAGAGCCACCTCTAATCTCAACCCATGATCAATTTTTGTTTATTTTGTTGTATAATGACTTTGAGATCAAAACTTTATCCAGCCTCTTTGAGATCCCAAATTTCCCAACTCTATTATTTCTCCACATAAGCAATAAAATTATTCATTCCAAATCAATTAAACCAACTTCTTCAATCTTATATCTGAAGTGATCTGCAAGTCTATAAAGTCTTACAAATTCTCCCCATACCTTACTTCTACTCATTGTGAAATTTAAGTCCCCACCAATGATAACTCTTTCATCCCTAACACACCTCTAGGAGAAAAAATCATCCCAAAAGACCTGCCTATCTTAATAGGGACCATAACAATTAATAATCGGTAACCTCAAACCCAAGTCTTTAAAAAAGAATTATGTCCATAATTCTGTAACCATAAAGGAAGAATTAAATAAGGATATTGAGTTCTTCCAGCCAATCAAAACACCCCTTGAATTTTTGATAGCATCTAAAGCCATGAACTCTCAATCCCTAAGTAATTTACTTAACCCTTCAATGACTTTTTTACTTGCCCCCATGGTTTCTTGTAGAAGGATAGCATCCAGATTATGAATTTCCACCAACCTAACTAAGGCAAGTCTTTTAGAGGGACTGCCAAGATCTCAAATATTAAGGGATAACAAGATAATGTAGACATCTTATAGGGGTTTTGTCCCACTCTAAGGATCCCTTTGATAGATTTTATTTACCCTACTAAATTTCTCTCAAAGTCTTCTCCTGTACATGAAATAAATAATATTTCCTACATGTTGAAGAAGTGAAAGAGTCCTTTATAAGGTCTAATACCTAACCCTAGCCTTCCAACAATTGCACAAGTTCTTAACTTGAATTCTCTTTTCCTAGAACGTAACAAATATCTGTAAGAGGAGCCCATATCCAAACCATATCCTAAAATAAATACCTCCTTAGAAGATTCACATGATAGATTAGAAAGACTTTTGTTATCATTTCAAAAGTGTTCTTTTATTATTTAAAAATAAGTTAAACTAATTTCCAATCCTTGTTATCATTTTAAAATTGCTTTTGAAGTCTTTGCGATAACACCATAATGGTATATTGGTGTTTCATCTTGGTGACCTCAGTTCGAATCATGGGGAGGGAGGCCCCTTGTTGTTATGCCCTCGAAAGTGTAGCTCCAATAATACCATTTTTACTTCGCACCACTTCAATAGAAAAACAAAAAAATACTATTTTTAAATATTTAGATTTAATATATTCCTACTTTTGGATCTCAAATATTCATAATTATTTTAGTGTTGCTTCTAATATTTTTGCTAATCTCTTTTTAGTAAAAGATTAGAAAGTTAGACATTCACTACTATACTAACATATAAAGTTATCTTAACTTGGCTCCACCAAATTGATAATATTTAACATTCTAAGGTTTTAAATTATATATATATATATATATATATACGACTTTTGTTATCATTTCAAAAGTGTTCTTTTATTATTTAAAAAGAAGTCAAACTAATTCCCAACTCTTGTTATCATTTTAAAATTATTTTTGAAGTTCTTGCAGGAACACGCTAACGGTATATTCGTTTTTCATCTCGATGACCTTATTCAAATCATGTGGAGGGAGACCCTATGTTGTTATGCCTCTAAAAGTGTGGTATATTCGTTTTTCATCTCGATGACCTTATTCAAATCATGTGGAGGGAGACCCTATGTTGTTATGCCTCTAAAAGTGTAGTCCCAATTATACCACTTGTGCTTCGCATTACTTCAACAAAAAAAACAATGAAAAAAATTGAATATTTAGATTTAAGTTATTCCTACTTTTGGATCTCAAATATTCATAAATATCTTATTGTTGCTTTTAATCTCTTTGCTAATCTCTTTTTAGTAAAAAGTTAGAAAATTAAACAATAACTATTATACTAACATATAAAGTTATTTTAACTTAGCTCCACCAACTTGGATAATATTTAACATTCTAAGATTTTGATTTTTCAAATAGTATATTCATTTTACATTTAAAATTTTAAGATTATCAATCATAGTGTGTTAAATCTATATATATAACTATTAAATATATATATATAAAATATATATATATATATATATATATATATATATATATATATATATATATATATATATATATATATATATATATATATATATATATATATATATATATAATACAAGGTTTGAATCTACGGAGAAATAGGATTGAATAACTATATTAAGTAAAAAATAATTTTTTATGAAAAATTACGATGGCCCCATAAAATTTAAAAACTATTTTACATTTAAAAATATTTTTTGGTAAGGTTTGACATGGCTTGAGATTATTTAATAATTAATTTAAATATTTTTAAGAGAACAATTTTATAATCATAATATAAACATTTTAATGTCTTTTTTTTGGTAGGTAAAAGGTGAGGGTTTTGAAAGGATCCGAAAACCTTGTACATAGAGCTCCAAAAGGAGTCAACCAATCGCTAAAACAATCTAGCATAAAGGCAGGCTCAACAGAAAAGCTATCAAAATAAAAAATAATCAAACTTACATTCCCGTCCAATGGTAGCATAGTAATTTAAACACAAAATCAAAATCAAAATTATCCTATAAGTCTTTTAAGAACTACTATAGTTAAATACATAGTTTTCATGATGGTAATAATTAAATCAACTCTCCTATATAACCAAAAAAATAATAATTAAATTTTGGCTTTACTACGAGGGAAGTTGAAATAAATTACATGCCAGTTTTATTAGGTTCGCTTTCATCAAAATATTAAATTTTACATTTATTGTTAATTATATCTAACTTATTTTTTTATGAAATATATTTTTAATTTTATTTTCTATCAAATAATTTTTCATCTTTCTCAAAGTGTTATGTTTGTGTTTTTTGACATCATTTTCATTACAAGATAAGAAATGTTTTTTAAAATTAAAATTTCACCAAGATGAAGATTAACACCATATTTGGTTAAATTATCTGCTAGTTAATTTCCTTCTTTATAGATATGCTTACATTTTTAAGAGATTACCTCCAATAATAGATGATGAACATAAGTAATAATATTATTTTTATTTAATCTCCATATCAATCCCTATCCCTCTCAATCGAAATATATTTCAATAATTTTTTAATTGTAATTTTAATTCCTAAAAGAAGTGATCTCGCCTCTATAGTTGTTAGTTGAAGTTTCATATGTTTTTGAGTGACTAAAATTTTATCTTCATTATTTTTAAAAACAACACCTCCATTAACTTTCCCAAATTTCCTTTAGAATCACTATTAAAATTTTGATAAACCGGATTTTTGGACATTTTCACTTTACCATAGCTCTAGCTCTAAGCATATCCTTTGCTTTAATATCATTATTGCATATGACTCTTCCATGTATGTTAATATCATGTAACCAAGTTGTTACAACCTTTTTTTGTGCACTTGAGACTTATGATGATGAGCACCATATCAATAAATATTCTTCAAGAGGCAATATTACGATTCCAAACTTGGGCATGATTTTAAGATTTATTTATTTTTATTTCATTATTCCTTCCAAGCCATATATTCCAACAAACAAGCATGAATCCTCCACAAAATACATAATGTTTTAGCTTTGAAATAATTAATCTAATATTTCATCAACTCTTTCACTTCTAATGGAGCTATCCATTATATTTTCGTGTAAAAAAAAAACCCAACTGGTATGAGCAAAGGAACAATGAAGAAGCAAATATTTGATGTTTCTAAATCCTTCTCACACAATGAATGTTTGAAATGTCTATAATATCATCTTCTTTATAGACTCTCATAGAAGAATTTTACTTTGAACTACTAACCAAAGGAATGTTGAGGCCTTAAGGAGAGCCTCTAAGTGAACAAACATTCTTCTAGGAATAGTCTTGTTAGAAATAATGTCTATTCCATCATTTGGGTTATGTAAATTTATCATCCAAGATACATACCTAGATTACTTCCTATGCAAGTTATCTAGTGACTTCATGTAATGTAATAAATGGACAAGTGTCAATGTGCAAGTTGTACATGTGCAAGGTGTCTTATGCACAACTAGTTAGAGTGTTGGGAAAGCATCCTATTTTACATATATAAGGATGACCTCTTAGATAGATAGATAGTACAGTTGAGGGACATCATAATATAAGGAAGATTAGTGGATTGTGTTGTTCTATGTTCCACACCATTTACTGGTGATGGATATAATGTAGATCTGTAGCTTTGTTAATGGAGTGCTCACTTCCTCCATAGCTACATTGTAATATTTTATATGTTTTATATTTCATCATACTTCAGTAATCTAGCAAATTTACTTTCTTGCATGTTATTCTACATCTTGTGATTGTTATCTCTCATGGCTCATTCACCAAAAGCTAACAGTGGTCTCAGAGCCATGACAGATCTAGTCTATGCAAGTCAATAGGGAAATCACCATTGTTGGTTTACCTGAGAGTTTTGTCAAACTAATACACCATTGGACTAGCAACTAAAAAATATCTCAGGAGTATCTAGGTGGTATATTTTGGGAGAGTCACAAAGATAGGACTGAAAGAAATCTTATTTTTAGAAAATACTGAGGTCATTTTCATCTAGAGTCTTTTCCATGGAGTTTTTATGAAAACTTGTGAAGACTAGAACTCAACATTTCAATCCACTAGATTGACAAATCATGTAGTGAAGGTCATCCAAGTCATATGGAATTTTCTAACTGATACCTAAAGTTTCTTTTGTTGTAGGAAATTAATACTCAAAGGATTGGGACTCATCCTATGATAGAAATCTAGGAGACTCCAACTTCATTGCTCGACGATCGATGTGCTCTCATAGTGTAGATAGTTCATCGTGCAAGAGAATAATACTATATAAGAAGACTTCTAAGTGAAGGATCATGGTGAAGATAGGATATTGAGGATCTCCATTAATAGATTACAAAATTCTATAGTTGAAGAACAGTCCATAAGAGCCTTGATACAAAAATGCCATAGAAGCCTTGAAGAAGAAGCTATAGAATTCTTGATACTAAAAATGCCATAGAAGCCTTGATACTAAAAAGGCCATAGAATTATTCATACTTAAAAGGCCATAAGGAGCCTTGGTAATGAAAAATGCCATAGAAGCCTTGAAATTGAAATAGGCCACAGAAGCCTTGATCCTGAAGAAGAATTCAAGAATAATATCCAATTCATAAGTTGACTAATGATTTTAGTACTAATATATATGTTGCAAGAATAGAAGATTCAGTTATTTGGGAGACATCCTACAAGAAATTTAGGAGTATCTTCTTCAGAATCAACTTATCCTGAAGAAAAATAGGAGATATCAAGAGAAGATCGCATTGAAGTACTTCTAATATTCGAAGAAGAAGAAGGACTAGGAGATTCCCGCTCAAAGCTAGAAGCAAAAAAATCTGAATATTTGGGAGAAGATCTCACCACCAACACTTGCAGAAGCAAAAGGTTGAAGAAAAGGTCTCAAGGAAGACCATCAAAAGTTGCCAGATCAAAAACCATGTGAAGGTCTCTTCGAGCATCTAGGAAAGGCTAGGAGAGCCTTGAAGAACACAAGCTTATACTGAGAGGGGAGTGAACAGTATAAGATAAAAAATTTCCTTCCAAATGATAATAGTAATAATATGAATGCAATAATAAATCAATGCATAATTTTCATACACATAAGAGAATGCTTTTATGTGGAAACACCCTTTCAAAAGAAAACCACAGCAAACTATTACTTATATTTTTCTTCAATAAAGTTTGTGGACACCAATCCATAGGAGGCACCAATCCCCTATACAATTTCATGGACACCAATCCCCTATACAAATTCATGGACACAAATCCATATTAGACACCAATCCCCTATACAAGTTTATGGGCACCAACCCACAGGAGACACCAATCCCCTATACCAGTTTGTGGACACCAATTCATAGGAGACACCAATCCCATATACAAATTCATGGACACTAGTCCATAGGAGACACCAATCCCCTATACAAGTTCGTGGACACCAATCCATAGGATACACCAATCCCTTATACAAGTTCATGGGCACCAACCCACAGGATACACCAATCCCCTTGCTCAAGTTCGACTCCAAAAATGATCACAAACACTGCTCAAATCTACTCACAAATCTTCTCATAAATCTTGTAATACCCAATGTACAAATATGCTTACAAATTTGATCTATTTTAGAGTTTTCTTTCTTCAATGCACTTGGATATCAAACAAAAAATAATTCCCTTTTCTTGAGTTTTCTTTCTTCAAACCAAAATATATTCTACCTAGAATTATTTTAACCTCCTGAACATATAGATGATGTACTTTTGTAGGAAGCTTCAGATGACCAAACTATTCTTTACATTCATTAATTCTATCACTTCCACATGTCTCACATTTATTATATTTTAAAGGTAGCTCTAGTCTAGCACTTGATAACTAACCTTGTAAATGTTGATTTGTAACTATCTTGTGCACCTCTTCTTCTTATAGATAGCTAAAATGTCCTTCCTTTTCAATTGGATGCTTGGGTGAAGATGTGCATTAATCCTTTTACTATGTGACACCTCCAAATCTACCTCAACAAAAATGTTGATCTTTCTTTTGTATGTGCACTCCAAATCTGCTATATAATTTCTTTTTGTTTCTTTATCTAAATTTCAATTCAAACACTCTTATCACTCCAATAATAAAGCTTACAAAATATAACCTTTATTAAAAAACAAAATGACTCCTTATATCTCCCACTTTATCAACAATTATAATAATACCACCTTAAAAAAATATTATCTTACTATACCTCAATGGCTGCCAATGTCAAATGAACCTTTTACCTTTAAAATCTCTATTGTCATTATTTTACCAAAATATCATGCACGTGACTCGAACCTAGGTCTCTCAACTATCACCTTTACCAACAAAAAGTGAGCCACCTCGGATACACCATCCGATGGGAAGTAATTTCATGATCTTCAACTTGAAGTCGTGGCCATCACAATTTTTGCAAAAATAAACCAACTCAAAATTTTGAGCCCTGATGGATTGGCAGGATTCAAAACCAAGATATATTGCTAGACAAGCCTAATTTTTTTTATGTTAACCATTTGAGTTGGAGCACTCGACGGAACTAAACTTGGAAAATATCTTATTTGTCTTCTAATGCTTCAAAACTTTACCACAATGAAAGATACATACCACATGAATCGTGTCTGCACAGAGCTCATCAACAACCGCCTGTTTCACATAGAAATTTTGCAAGGCCTTTGACCATGTGATCTAAAAGGGTTTGTGCTCATTTAGTGCTCTCCAAGTCTTCAAAGAGGTTTGCACTTATTCCAAGTCTTCACCAGATCCATTTCTAATCTTATCTCAGTCCTCTAAATCGAGTGCTGAAATATTACCTCCTTCTCAATATTTTTTGAGGTGCTTTCTTCTTAGTAGATGTCTTATCTCCTAAAAATGTTTGTATACGACATCGTGACCTACATTTCCTTCAACTTTAGGCTCTCTCCTTTATTCCATTTGGTGACTCTATTTTCATAGGTTTCGATTGCTATCACCACTTGAATTTGTTTCATCAAAGATCTTGAAACTCGTGTGCTCTTAAGCTTTGTCTACATGTTCTGAATTGGACCTACGTTTATGAAGGTTCTGCGTCAATGATAGTTTAGGGATTCAAAAGCGGGATCTCTCAGCAATTCTATCATAGTGTTGTTAGCACCTCCTTTCAATATTTGAATAAATGTTTTTTATATAGCACCATCTTCCCTCACTTGAGTGTATCAACAAAATAGCTTTCTCATGAAAGGAATACACTGCCCAAATAATGTGTGGAATACAAAGATGCATGCAAGTTATTCCACTCCACACTTTGTTGTGCTAGTTTCTTTTCACAAATGCACTAATGTGCTCATTTTCACTTATTCTTCTACATCGCCGCCTCACATTCAACCTTCGCTACCCTCTCATCGTCTGTGAACTCCCTTCTACCACTTAAAAACCTTCCATCGTAGCAGACTTATCGCTTGCACAAGTAACTCGAAGGCATCGATTTCCTCTACTTCCTTTTCAAATGAATTTCAACCTTTTATATATACACAACCTTTATTTATGCACAAGGTCGGCCCATATACTTTATATTCTGAAACATTAACTTTATAATATTTAAATTTAATATTTAAATATTATAAGGTTTAACCTTGTAATAATATTTTTTATAACTTTAATATTTAAATATTAAAGCATATTCTTGTAATTCAAAACATGATGTTGCCAAAACTCATGAGCATACTTATAATTAAATTATCCTTCCAATTTTACCTTTGACATCAATGACAACTCAACATTTCTAACAAGCATTATTGAAGATCAAGAGAGTTCTTTGAGAACTCATTGGAGAAATTCACTATCTAGGTGAAGTCCCTAATAGTGAAGGACTTGGGAAAATTTTCACCATCCAAAAACAATCCCAAGAGAAGAATTTGTCAAGGAGTGCCAAATTCGAGAAGAATTTGGTAAGGAGTGCCAAACCCTAGAAGAAGATCCTGCTTGAAGTCAAAATTTGACAAGAAGACTTGAAGATAGAAGAAGCTCACCAAATCTTGGATATTTGAAGATTACCTCTCATAGCAAGAAGGCACCACTCTAGAGACATAGACTTCTCCAAATATATAGCAGAAAGAAGAGAACAAGCCACCAAATCCTAGGCTTATAAAAGAAAGTTCAAGATTATCATTTGGTGATGAAGGAGTTATGCATGTCATCCTACTTGAAGTAGCAACTTGGTATTTTTAGACACCAAGGTCTACATCCTCTACAAAGGTGGGAGAAGATCTATAGAAAAAGGTATGCAACTTATGGTGAAAAAATATTCATTAAATTGAACTATTTATTAGATTTATTAGAGCACCTGAATATTGGATTAAAGTTGCAAAAAGAAAATTAGATTACAGTCTTCTAAAGTGCAAAGGAAAATAGATTCTTATTAAGGATTAAATTGCACATTTATTATGAGTTTATTATATTTGAGATTAGTTTCTATCAACTATCTATTATCTATTTTTGAAAAAAAGAAGACTAAGTCCTACAACATTGATTGTAGTGAAATTGCAGAATAACTCCTAAAGATTCATTTTAGGTTATTCTTGATTAGTTGCAGTATATTATTAGTGCATGAATTTGAAAGTTGATTGGAGTGATAAGATGTAATATTAGTGCATTAAAATTAAAAATCTTGTACTATTATACCACTCTCAAAAAGAAAATTAGTTTTGTATTTCTTGAAAGGCACAAAGTCTTATTTGTATCAAGTGTCTAAAGACACTATTGAAGCACAAAAATATACAACTTGAAGTGGCCAATAGAAGCCACCAAAAGGGTTAGAATCCTCTAGTATATTGGAGAAGAATTTAACTAACCAAAAACAAAAATAGAAGCTTATGAAAGTGAGACTTGGTGGGTATCAAAATCAAAAGCATTACAAGTTGAATGTAAGGAAAAAGAATGCAGAAAATTTGCATCAATTAAAAAAATCTTATATATATTGTTATTGAAGCTTGGACTTGTTATCAAAAGTGTCCAATTAAAAAGGGAAAGGTGTGTCTATTTTTAAATACAACCTCAAACCCTTGTCTTGCAAGTAATATGCCATAAAATTAGAATTTAAGATCTGGAAATAGAGTGCAAAATAAGGTATATTATAAAGCCTTATTGTACAAAATATAATACATTATCTTGCACTAATCTAATATGGCTTTTGACAGCATAAGATTAGATTTGAAAGTGACACATTAGGGTACATTTTTCTATAGGAAAAATAACAACCAACAAAGGCCGAACATCAGCACTCTTCCTCCCAAGCTAGAAGGAGCCATTCAAGGGCTCATATTGGACATATGAAACCTTAGAATCAAATATTATTTCAGATCATCCATGAGCCACATTTATGTAGACAAGTGAATGCATATCAATCTCAAAAAATATGTCAAAATATAAACATTAAAATCAATATGTTTGGAGGCATAAAAGAAAGATGGAAAGATGTTACATTCATGGTCTCTATCTTGGAAAAGACCACTCACCAAAGGAAGCATCGAACTACCATCCAAGCTCCATAGTGCATCACCCATCCACCTGTGAAGAAGAAATACTACTTGCTTCCCAAGTAATGATTGCAAATAAAAAGGGTTATGGATTTATAATCTCCATCTTCGAAGGTGTTATAAGAATGGTCTTCATGCAAAAATGACACTTGGCATTATGGTCATTATTCTTCTCAAAATTTTAGATACTTCAACAAAGAAGTTACAAGCAAAGATGTGGCACTTGGTATTATCCACCAGCTTCACACAAAGCACCCATACATTATTGAATTTATCCAAGAAGCATTGAACAAAGGTTTTGGAGCATTACGTGAAGAAAGGAGTGCTCACTTGTAATGGACCTAACACTTGTCACAATACCTATGATCAATAGTACTTAAAAGACATCTTAATTCTAAGATTAGCATGCAAGAGTGAAGCACGGTAAAATACGTTCAAATGAGGAATGTAGCACAATCAAGACATGAGAGAAGCAACAAAAAGTTTTGAAGTGCAGTGTGAAAGATAAGGGGAAAGAGCATTAAAAGCTCCCCATTTCAAAAGGTCAACATTCAAAACCATACATACAGCATTCACGTCAAGCCATTCCATCGAATCTCCATTAAATTGAGCATGCAAGGTACCTCTTATACGATGTTATACTCATCTGTATAAAGCACCAAATATTGAGATATTGCATCCATAAGGTAAGGTCTAAATCCCATTTATTATTGCTTTCATAAGTTGGAGTTATAAAGATTATAAACTAAGGTTAAAACTTAGGTTTTGAAAGCTAAAAGAGTGAATTATCTTATTATTTTAATATTTGCAATCTTACTTAGGAGGAATAAGAAATTCAACTTGGATTAAACTATATTGCAAATATTATTATCATTTCTCTAATTTTCCAAACTTGGAATTCATAAGGATGACTCCATTAAATTTATTTTATTTTGAAATTAGAAATAATCCAAGGGATATAAAAGAGGTTATTAAAGGATTTTATTAAGGTTGGATAAATTTATTTTTACTTGTATCAAATTTCTAAAAATGGGACAAAAGAATTCCAACATCAAAACCTCTTCAAAACTAAAATAGTGCTTAGTTCAATTAGGAGTAATAAGGTGTTAAAAAGTTGATTTTTGATTCTTGCAAAACTTGTACAAAATCAACCAAAATTGAACTATATTTTTACAAAAATCACTACATAATTTTCTTATCTCTAGGGAGTCATAAGGATTGATATTAGGAAGTTTTGAAATGGCATCTAACAAATTTTTCCTAGCAAAATCTCAACTTCTCAAGGATCCTAATTATTTTTCTTGGAAAAATAAAGTGAGGGCAATTTTAGTATATGAAAAACTTTGGGATGTTGTCAAAGGTAAAACTCAGAAACCTACCACAGGAGAAGTATAATTCCTAAAGTTTGAATAAAATGATTCAAATGCGTTAATGATAATAACTTTTGCTATCACTGATGAGATTCAACCATATATCAGTTTAGTCAAAACATCTTTAGATGCATGGATAATCCTAGAAAAAATATTTGAAAAAAAGAATAAGGTAACTATTCTTCATTTACAAACTCAAATTTAGTCATTGAAAATGAATAGAGGAGACAACATAGAACTATTCCTAAGGAAGGTAGCAGATATTAAAGGGAAATTGTTAACCTTAGGTGAAACAATTAAATATGAAACTCTTACTCAAGTAACCATGAGAGCACTTCCAGACAGCTACAAGTATTTGGTAACATCTTTGCATATCCTAAGTAAAGATACAACTTTTGATGATTTAGTCGATATACTTTAAGAATATGAAGTAGAAAATACTTTGAAAGATGAAATGACTAACACTGCATTGGCCTCAAAAGACAATCCATAGGAAAATATTGCTTCTACAACATGAGGACGAAAAACATGGTATTATCATATATGCAGAAAGAAAGGACACAGTACCAGCTATTGCAGATATAATCCCAAAAATCAAAACCAAATAAATTAGACAAATCATGGAAATCATTTTGAGCCATGATAATACCAAAGGAACCCTCATCAGTAGTAATTTTAGCGATATGGTAATTATACTCAACTTGAATATCAGAAGAAGAGTTAGAAATGTCACCTAGTTCAGACAATAGAATAATTTGAAGAACTAGAAGAACCCATAGAGGTTTTTGAGATGAAATCGCTATCAGCAAATGGAACGTACTACCGAAACACTAACTATTTACTTGAACAGGTTACAAAGAATGCAAAATAAGAAGACTATGAATATCAAGCAAAAGAAGATGAAGAAAATCCATATTGATGACTAAAGCCTTAAATACCCAAATAATTTAATACAATGAGTGTTGAAAATAATGTCTATTCCATCATTTGGGTTATGTAAATGTATTCTCCAAGATACATACCTAGTTTACTTTCTGTGCAAGTTATCTAGTGACTTCATGCAATGTAATAAATGGACAAGTTTCAATGTGCAAGTTATACATGTGCAAGGTGTCCTATGCATATCTAGATAGAGTCTTGGGCAACCGTCTTATTTTGCTTATATAAGGATGACCTCTTAGATAGATAGATAGGACATTTGGGGGACATCATAAGATAGCGAAGGTTAGTGGATTGTGTTATTCTGTGTTCGACACCATTTAGTGGTGATGGATATGATGTAGATCTATAGATTTGTTAATGGAGTGCTCACTTCCTCCATAGCTACATTGTAATCTTTTATATGTTTTATATTTCAGTGTACTTTAGTCATCTAGCAGATTTACTTTCTTGCATGTTATTCTGCATATTGTGATTGTTATCTCTTATGGATCATTCACAAAAAGCTAACAAGTCTTTGGCACTAGAAAAATTTGATTGCTTTAAATTCTCATATCCCAACTTGATCGAGTATCCACCATATTTTTATAAATTCCAAAAAAACTCATTATTTCGTGTAAAAACCAGCAAACAAAACTCTTGAAACATCTTTTGAAGTTCATCTAGAATTTGTTTGAGTTCCTCTCCTTCAACCAAGTTACTAATAAAAATATATTATCTAGAGTTGTTGCTCACATTAACATAATATTTGACCTTTGGACATTTACAAGATAGACATGTTTGATCCAATGGCTATCATTTTTAATCAAAGGTAAGAGGATATAGCTTCAACCAAGCATCAGACCAAAAATTTACATGATTTTCTCATTGATTGACCATCTAATTACAAATTATTTGATGTGAAGTTCAATGTTGGAGATCCTTTTGGGTAGGGTTTTTTTCTTAAATAATTTCATTGTATCAAGAGAACCTATAAAGTTTTGAAGTAACATTTTTGCCTAATTCTTTTCTTGATTTATGAATAACATTAAAAATCATGTTAATTATATAACAAAAATATATTTTAAATACAAATATTTAAGGTAGAATTTTTATTGTTACTAGAAAAAATGGGGTTGTACTGGGGTCTCCCACACTTGAAAAATCACAACTCTCTCCTTTAAAGCTTGAAATTTTACAAATAGATTCAGTTTTTTATTTTTATTTTCTAGATCTTTCTCAATTTTCTTTGTATATACAAATATTCTAAAATTCAGCATCCTTCTTGAAATTTTCCTATAGCAGCCTTCACAATACCAATACTCCATCTCTACTTTCTCTACACATCTTAGTAGAGCAATATTTATAAAACTTTGTGCTATCATAGTCCACTTTACTGGATCTAAATTGTTAGTTTCCTTCCTGAAGCATAAGTGCAACCACAAGAATTGTAATAAATAGTTTATATGAAAATATATTAATGTTATAAAATACAACAAATATTATCAATGAAAAATATTAAAATAAATCTTAGTCATTATTTGATTCAAGCAATCAACATTTTCTTGTAAATTCCAACTAAAGTTACTACTTCTAGCCATAGAAAAGAGAATTTAACTTCATAATCCTCTACTAAAACTACTCTATTGTCTAGCCTATCTACACATTTGTTCCCTTCCCTTAATTTATGTGTAAACCTGATTTCTTTAGACTGTTTAAAAAGGTCTTGTATTTCTACAATGATCTCTTGTATGTTCCATAGATACTTTGCTTTCCTCAAAATTGCCTTTATTACTATTAGTGGATTTCCTTCCATCCATGCTTTATTCCATTTTATTTGTTTGTATAGTTTTAACCCTTCTAAAGCCACCAAAGTTTTAGCTTCATTATTTGTCTTAAATCCACTATTGAAAGCATTATATAACTAAATCTCACCCCTATTATTTCTAATTATTCCTCCTCCTGTTGGTCCTTGATTTTATTTATATGATCCATCAAAATTCAATTTGACCAACTCCACTTTTGGTGGTTTCCACTTTATACTCTTTGACTTCCTTTTGTTTCTCTATATTTAACATTAGAATTTCATATGATGACTTGAATCCATCTATCAAGGCTCTTTGCTTCAATATTAGAGATTGGGTAAGTTGATGGGGTTAGTTTAGATTCCTTTGTGGCTAAACAAATATTTTTTTTTTATTACCTCTAAATTGCTTTCCTTTCCTTTAAATATTATTTTGTTATTTTCTAGCCATACAGTCTAAAGTATTGTATTTTTTATGTATCCTAGATTGTTTGTAATGCCTCACTTTTAAAAGTTCTCTTCCATTACCTTCATCATTCTTCAATTTTTTCATTCATCACTAAGTATTTACCAAACATATTAAGAATCCATTGCCATAGTTATCAAAATATTGAGAAATGTCCTAAGATATGGTCTATACTCTCCTCCTCTTTACATAGAACACATTTTGAGGGGCCATGAAAACCTCTTTTCATTAGGCTATCCCAAGATAAAAAAATTCTATGGCCTACTAGCCATACAAACATATTGAATTTTGGGGTGATTGGACTATACCAAATATCTATCCATATTCTTATGGTATTCTTGTTTTTTTGGTGGTTTATATTATATCCACTTCTTTCTATGTATTTTACTAAGTTATTAAACTTCCAAATTAACTTATCCTCAGCTCCACTTGGAATAATCATTATCGTTATCTTTCTTCTCAACAGTCTCCTAACAACAATGTCTGATATCTTTGTAAAAAAATATTATTTCCATTTGTATATTCCTTCTTGTCCTTGTACATATTTTTTAAACCCTATCACCATATTTATCTTGAAGTAATCTCATCCATAGTTTCAAAATTAAATCTAGATTAAATATTTTTTTATCACACCAATAGAACTTGTTTCTCTATTTTCCACCACCCATCTTAGAATTTTTTTTCAATGAGTTTACACAAGTTTTTATGAGGGGTCATGGTCCCCTCATACTAAGTGGGGTTTGTAACTTGGACCTCTCAAAGAGAGGCCAAAGCCCTTACCACTATAGTAAGCTTGCAGCTCACCCATCCTAGACCTCTAATCACTAGATCAATTTATTTATAAAATTTTCATAGTGCAAAATCATTTGGTAGTGAGAATGCAATAAATATGAAGCTTGGAGCATTGGCCTCAACATGCTTAGAATAATAATTACCCATTGTATTTAACTCTATTTGTACAATCTCCAAAAAATGTTTCCCTTAGAGCTAAGTTTGCATCCGTAAGAACTCTTAAATTGAGACCTCCCTTAGTTTTATCATCACACATATTTCTCCATTTCACTAACACAAATTTTCTTTTTTCATGTAATCTTAACCACAAAAGTGGTTGCATAATATAGATTAAACTTTATTCTACCAATTTTGGCATAATATATAAGGATATAATATGTTGGAATGGCTTGTAAAACTAATTTAGTTAGCTACACTCTTCATGCTAATGATAACCATCTACCTTTCCATGTAGATGGTTTATTTTGAGCTTTACTTATAACTAGATTCCATTGTTCTATCTTTCTATCCCCTCAAATAAGCGCATCCCTAGATATGTTGCTGGAAAATTTGTCTCCTCCATTTAAAGTAACCTGCATATCTCTATTTTGATTCTAGCTGAAGTGTTTAGGAAGTAAAATGTGAATTTTTTCCTATTAAATTTCTGCCCTAGTGCTATTTAATACTTCTTTAATAAGTTGTACAAAAATTTGCCCTCATTTTGCCTTGCCTTCTTCCCAAAAATGGTTGTATTATCTCTAAATTATTTATGGATGATGTTGAGGATGTTATTACTAGCCTTAATTTTGCTTATTAGCCCATCTTTGTATGTCTTATTTAAGTTCCTTACCAATACTTCTACCATAATAAGGAATAAATATGGTGATAGAGGTTCTCCCTTTCTAAGACCCCTTTTGGCTTTAAATGATTTTATTACTAGCCTATTGACCAACACTAAATATGATATTATAGAGATAAAAGCTTTAAACCATATGACCCATTTCTTTCCAAATCCAAACTTTTCTAATACTGTAAAAAAAACTATTTAACCCTATCATAGGCTTTATTCATATCAATTTTTAAGATCATTACTCTCTTTTCTAGAAGTTATTGAATGCATTACTTCATGAGCTAGTATGATCTTGTCTAGAATTTGTCTTCCTTTAACAAATCCTCCTTGCTCTTCTAAAATATTTTTTTCTTACAGTGGGCTTAATTTATTTATCGTCACTTTAGATATTATATTATATGCCATATTACATAGGCTTATGGGCCTAAATGAATCAAACAATTATGCATCCTTCTTTTTTGAATCAGAATTTTATAAGGTATGTACTATTTTAGCCAAGACTATTCCATTACCACCAATAAAAAATTCTTTACTATCTCTCAATTTTTGCTAATAGAATGTTGTAGAGAACCCATTTGGATCGATGGATTTATTCTTATCAAAAGAGAAAAGAGCTTAATGAACTTCTTCTAGAGTAATAGCCTCCATTAGTTGTTGTCTTAATTTGTTATATTTTTCTTATTAGGTTGAAAATAAGGGGTTTTTGAAAGGGTCCAAACCCTTTTTTACAATACCACTCCTTGATATAAAATCAAATATTGAAGAATTAGAGAATTGTAGCTGTAGAACAAAACAAGAAGTCACATAGACCCCTTATAAAAAAAAATTGAATGTTGCACTTCCTATGACTACAAGAGGTGAATAAAGCTTTCAACCTCTAATTTATAATTTAACCATAATTTTTTCTATCATAAGCTTGAAACTCCCTCTCAACTATACTCCTTAACTCACTAAGGAAATCATCCCTCCATAGAATTGGTTTAGGACTATCTACACCTTTATTTCCCAACCACTTCATTGCTTTGTTTCCCTCTTGATAGATATGCACTATATTAACCTCCTCCAAGGCTTCAATGATTGTAGTTGCCACACTACTCAATATGACCCTACCATAAAATAGTATCCCACTACTACACCACTCAATAGTAACCCTACCATATAATAGTATCCCATCAATAAGACTATAGTCATTTCATTGCTCAATAGAAACCCTACCACATAACAGTAACCTTACCATAGAACAAGAACCCTACCATAGAATAGTATCCCAAAAAATATCACATGGACCATGCTAACCCCATCGCAACTACCTCCAAGACCTTAGTTGTCACATCACTCAATAGGAACCCTACCATAGAATAGTATCCCATCGTTGAGACTATAGTCATCGCACCGCTCAACAAGACCGCTACCCATATATTCACAAGTAATAATCTCACTATATTTCTTTGATGATGAACAACCATCCTCTATTTCAAAGGGGTATTCATGCCCCTTATATTCTAGGATATGATTTTCATTTTTTACCCCTAGTGGAAGTCTTCCTTCCACTCAAATTCAAAACTGTTTATGTTCCAATTATAACTTCTCTCACTACTTTATTTATTAGCTCATTATTACTTGGTCTATATATTTTGACTTCAACCCCTACATTTGTTGTTTCTCTAGTATTCCTAATGATTCTGATTGAAATATCATCTTATTTAGAGGTCAAGGGTTTCTTTTGAGGAGACTTTTTGACTCATACAGAGAGCAAGGAACATAATCAACATATTCCATACCTTGGTTGGGAGCATTCTCTAGCTAAGATTTCACTTTAGACTCTTATGACTTTGTTCCCCTAGAAATTGGAGTTTCTAAAATTTTAGTTACCCCCTCCTCTATTACTTTTGGCTACCGCTCCACCTTGTCTTCTTGTTATTTCAATTTTTCATCTTATCCCCCTAGGGCATCCTTTTGTGAATTTTCCCATGTCTCTTTTGATCCTCTATAAATTCTTCCTTCTTGAGTATTTTAGCAAGAATAATAAACTTATTTTTATATGAGAAAGGAAACTTAGGAGGCTCCTCTTCCATTATATCATTTTTCTTTTGGTTGCTCTTTCCTCCTCCATACCTTATTAACCAATTCTTTAGATAGGTAATTTTTTGGAAAATATTTTGTTCTTTTAGAAACTTTGCAAAGCATCGAAGAATTATCATATTCAATCAATTGTTCCCAAACTTGATACTTAGACACTAGCCTAATATATTTTGAGAGCTCCTTCTCCAAATCAACATTAACACAAAATTGGACTAATATAAATCTACTTTTTACCTTCATTGCTTAATCAAAATCTATTAATTGTCTCATCATTTTAGTTATACCTACTAGAATATCTTCATCCCAAAACTCCAATGAAATTTTTGGTATGCAAACTCAAATGGGAGCTAAATTAATTTTTTTTAAATTCAATTTAAAACTTGATCTCCACTTCCTCAAAAAGAAGGTCCTTCTCATAAAACCAAAGCCCTTTGTTAGGGCATGGCCTATGTCTTCACAGTTTACAAATAAAAAATATATAAAACTCCTTACGAGAGTTGCAATATTGATATGCCTCCTTTGCTTCTATTTATCAGTAACCCATTTCCTTACCATATCTAAATCTAATTGGGTCCCAGTAAATTTCCCAATAAGACTATTATGTATCTAATTCATTGGTCTATTTGTTAGCTTTTTTAGGATTTTTAAGCAGATTTTATCATCTATATCCTCTAGAAAAATATCAAATTTCTTCTTCTATTAAATATCACCACCTAATATTTTATCTCTCCAATATATCTCTCCCCTCCACCAAGATAAATTGAAACGTGAAGCGTCGCATGGGCCACACTAACACCATACCCCATCACAACCACCATTGAGACTATGGTCACTACATCGCTCAATTCTTGTAGTAGTTTATCATTAAAAACTTAAATCTCTTTGATCCTAGAATATTTTAGTACAAAATTCTTGTCTCCTTTCTAATTTTGCTCTAGTATTCAATCAAAATCCCTTCTACTGATTTAATTCTACTAATATTGGATGTTTATCTCTATACTATTGCCATCATATTTTTATCTTCTTTTAACCAAGTTTATCCTACTTTTAATCTCCAAAATTTCTCTTCCTTACAAAATTATGATCTTCATTAAGCAACTCCATTTCCTTTGAGCTTGGATTATTGTGCTCACATTCTTGGAGTTTTGAAAGTTTCTCTTTTAGTTCTTCTTTCTTCCCAATTTTTTTTTGAATATGTTCTTGTTCCATTTTTCTAATATAGATGTCATTTATTTAATTTGTTTTGTAATTGTATACATTCCATCATTTCCTCAAAAAATTCATTTTTGTGTTATCATATCACCAAATTGGGGGTGGTTTTCCCACATCTACTTATATTTAAAATATGTTTTTTTTAATTCACTCACCACAATTTTAACCCTTATTAGTCAATGATCTAAACTAGTCCTTATTAATGTATTAATTTTAGCACAAGTTCCTTCATCTAGTCAATGTTCTAACAGTATGCATCTATCTAATTTTTCTACTATCACATTTTTTCTTGTCATGTTTTTGGTCTATGTATTTTTGTCCTCTTCAAACTCAACCTTCCATAGATTATTGTTTTGAATAATAGCTAAGAAATATCTTCTACTTTGGGTTATTTTCCTAATTCCCCCACAATTTTCATCCAACTTGGTTATGGCATTAAAATATCTTATTACCATACAATTATGCAACCTTTTTTCAAATCAAGGTAAGATATGTTGCATTTATTTTATAAGGTATGTATTATTTTACCCTAGACTATTCTGCTGCCATCGATAAAGAATCATTTACTATATCCCAATTATATCAATAGAATGTTGTAGAGAGACTATTTGAACCTAGGTATTTATCCTTATCAAAATATAAAATAGTTAAATGAACTTCTTCTAGAGTAATAGGATCCATAGGATTCCTATTGTCTTTATATTTTATAACTAAAGGTACTTCTTGTAGTAGTTTATCATTAAGAACATCAAACTCCTCTAATATTAGAATATTTTGGTAAAAAAATCTTGCTTCCTTTCTAATTTCACTCTGGTCTTCAATCCAAACCCCTTCTACTAATTTAATTCTACTAATTCTTGATGCTAATCTTTGTAATAATGTCATCCTATGAAAAAACTTTTCGTTTTTATCTTCTTTTAACAAATTTTATATCGATTTTAATCTACACAATTTCTCTTCCTTACTCAAAATATTATGATATTCACTGAGCAACTCCCTTTCCTCCGAGCTTGGATTATTATGCTCACCTTTCTAAAAATTTTAAAATTTTTATTTGATTTCTTTCTTCTAAAAAATGTTTCCAAAAGTGTTCTTGTTCCATTATTTTAATCTAGATGTCATTAATTTAATTTGTTTTGGAAGTGTATACAACCCACCATTTCCTGAAGAATTCTATGTTTACACTATCATATTAAAACATTAAGGAAGGTCTTCCCACATCTGCGCATATTTAAAATATGATCCTTTTTTAAATTCACTTACCACCATTATAACTCTTATTAGCCAATGATCTAAACCAATCCTTATCAAAGTATTAATTATAGCACAAGTTCCTTCATCTATTTAATGATTTAAGAGTATGCATCTATCTAATTTTTTTGTTATTAGATTCTACCCTCTCTTGTTTTTTGTCCATGTATAGTTGTCCTCTTCAAAATCAACTTCCCATAGATTATTGTTTTGAATAAAAGTTGAGAAACCTCTCATACTTTGGGTTATTTTTCTTATTCCCCCAATTTTCTCATCTAGCTTGGTTATGACATAAAATATCCTATGATCATGAATTAGGTTTCTTAGTATTTTGGATTCAATCCCACTCCATACTTATGATATACCTGACTAAGTTGTAGATCCATTGACATTGATAAGGATGAAATAAATATATGCAAATTAGTGTATCTCTAATGAGTCTATCCAATGCCTAGTTTTATGAATGATTTTACAAGAGGTTCTAACTAGATTCCAACATGTTAGAATTCTTGTTGCCACTCCTTATAAATCCACAACATCCCATTCACATCTTGCCCATACTACTTTCATAGTTTTAGAAACTTCTTCCTTTGTCATTTTAGTTTTCTATATACAAATAATATTAGGCTTATTACTTAAATAGAGGTCCTTAATACACTTCTACTTTGAGGGGGTATTAGCATATCTTATATTCCATGAGATAGTAATCATGTCTCATTAGGGACTACTAGGTCCTCCTATGAATTACCAATATCAATTTATTATTTGGTAAAGAGAAGTTTAACCAACTTAGATTGTGTTCCTTTCGATATGTTTGATCTTGCTTTCCTAGCTCTCGCTTGATAATTTAAAGGTTTTTCTATTTTTACCTTGTCAATATTAGGATTAGGTCTTATTATTCTATTCCTCAATATTATTTCACAACTTCTCTTTTCATTAGATTTATCCTCTCCTAGCTTTACTAAGGAAGCTTTTGACTTATCTTGTTCATTTTTTGCTTTTTTCAATAGAGGTATTAACATCTAACTTTGTATTTTCTCTACCACTTTCCTTATCTTAAAATGGTGCATGGTACTTCAAGATAGTCTTCAAAATTTGATGAGGCACATTCCTTAGGTTCATTAAGAATAACAATGAACAATAAAATCACTAAGTATATTATTAAAATATCTACTAAAGCAATGCAATGTAATGCAATGTTTATTCTTCAATACCCTATTACAATATTTTGTCTTCAATATATACATACATGAGACTCTTCATATTTACAAGACTCTTGACCTTTACACTTACATAAAATTTTCATCTCCTCATACTCACAAGAGATCTAACTCTTCATATTTTTTAATACATAATAATAAATCTCACATATTTACATAAATACAAAGACTCTCATGATTGCACATAACTCATAACCCACTTGCTAACTTGACACCTCACTTATATAACTCCACACTTACTAACTTGACACCTATTATATACTCAAATATTAAACACACTCTAGTCTAAATTATTTACATGGTCCTTGCATTAATATTGTAAGGTAAATGGCATTAGCTCAACTAGTTAGATTCTGTTACATTTAAGGAGGAAACCGAGGTTCAAATATTTCCAAGCGATACATAGATAATATTCAAGCTTTGTTGCAATACCACTATGTGGTGATGATGTAATATGGGTGGGGCCCATTTCAATCCCATATAACCAATTGAAAAAATTATATTACAAGGTACTAAATAACATAATACCTCCTATAGGTAAACATATGATAATTCAACTATTGTTCAATAAATATAAGGTCTAAAATTTATTCAACTAAATACATGACTTCTAATTTTTTTAACTTTAATTTTTTAAATTTTTTTTAAAGTATATTTATTGATAAAGCGTAATAGATTTACAAAGAGTCTGTAAAATATAAAAATAATTATAGGTTTAAAATTTCTACCTTAACTAGTTTATGCAAATTTGGAGAGCTTAAAAATGAGTGGTCATATGAAGGAATCTGAGCAATATTGAAGGAGATACAACCATGCAAAGACAACCATCTTGAACAAGGGTAGAGACGATTTCAAGTCACAAGAAACAAAATTACACAAATATGTCAGCTAGGGTTCAAATGATGAGAGGAGCAATGGAGCACTAGTGCATTAGCAATATGGGACATTATGTTTGGGTATAGAATATTTCAGCTAAGAATCACTTATCCCTTCATTATCTTAGAAGTTCTACATGCAAATTATTGTAGGTTTATTTTCAAATAATATAATCACTATAGGATATATTGGTAAATTTCAGTAGAATTAGAGTTATAGTTTCCTTCCCATGGAAAAATTTACCATTAAATTCTTAGAATCATCCTTAGTAGTAGATTTTATGGAGGACCTCACAAAGCAACAATCCTTGTTTCTCAAAGATAAGGCAGTAATTGGTAAATTTAATGGGTCTTTGTCGAAGGCTTCAACTTTGAGAAAATGGATTGATAAGAGATGAAAGTCTCCAAGAGTGGTTCAATCCTTTCTTCCTAAAGGTTTCTACCTAGACATTTTTTGTTCCAAGAAGAAAAGAGATAGAATCCTAAAAGGGACCCCTTGGTTTATGGGAAGAGCAAGACTCTTCCTTACTTGGTAGTATGAAGGCTTTGTATCTAAAAATATAAATCTATCCCTAGTACCAATCTAGGTCAGGATGTATGGGTTACTCTTTGAATTATAGGAAATAGATACCTTTAAATCAATAGACAACTCTCTGGGAGAATTCCTTGAGATTTTAGAAACTACAAAATGTGAAGTCTTGGCTATTTATGTTCAGATAGTGGTCATGATTAATATCAATAAACCCTTAAAAAAATATTCTTAAGTATGGAGGTAAGTTGTGGACCCAGACCATAGATTATGAAAATATATATTTCAGATGTATATGTCATGAGGTGGGGTATATTGAGAATATTATGCCCTAAGAAGAGTCCAACAAAAAATATGAAGAAAAGCACAAGAGAAAATTACAAATGGATATGAATGAGGATGGTTTTCAACTTTGAAAAAATAGGTCTAGATAGATGAAAGTTAATAAACAGTGGAGATCAATAAGTAAGCTTATCAAAATAAATACTAATTATTTTGAGGCTTTAGTCTATGAAGAAAAACAAAACAAAACCTAGAGAACATGGTACAATAGGATCGGAATATTATTAAGGAATCGTCTACTTAGTATGATCCCAATTTAGGGATGAAAATTATAGATTGAATATATGAATTTGTAATAATATCTTGTCCTAAGTTATTGTGAGATACTAAAGTATATTGGTTTGTTATCAATGGTATAGAAGCCACAATGAGGGTGCTTACTAAGAGAGACATTGAGTATTTGAGAGACTATGTTTGAAAGGAGCTATGATCCAGGTTTTTAGAGGATAGGTTATAAGAAAGTATTTATATGTTGGAACCAAGTGAGAAAGCATTGAATATTCCAAGAGTTTTTATGCAATGGAAGTCAAAGGGATCAATACATTGGAAGATGAAGAATGCCAAGGAATTCAAGTCTGTGAAAAGAAGACTAGAGATGACATAAAACATTGGAATAAGAATACATTGGATTCACAAAAGTTGAACATAAAATTTTGAACGTCGAGTAACTAGAAAACATTGGAAAGAATACACACAAATATACATCAAATTCATAAAAGTTGAATGCAAAGGTTTGGATGTCGAACAACTGGAAAAACATTGGAAAAGAGCGAACATTGACAAGTTTTGGGTGAACGTAGAAGTTTGGACATCGAGGTAGGAAGTTGGAATGAAGATTAGATGAAGCAAAAGTAATGGTTAAAATTCCAGATAATGCTTAGGTAGATTTATAAAGTGAAACATTTGAAAATACACAAAGGATAGTTGCCCTAATTTAGAGGAGAGTCATATTGCCTAAGGTATATTAAATTACCTCTAATTATTATTCAGTGAATACATAAGTAAAAGGCACTTTGTAAGTTTGAAATATTAAAAGAAAAAATGAAGGGATAAGTGAAAGAAGAATAGTTTTTTATTGAATGGAGTTATAAAAATATTATTAATAAAATAAGAAGATTATTTATTGAATATATATATGAAAGAAGATATTGAAATTTGAAAATATTATTGTTAAAGATTAAAATTTGAAGAAAAGAATTATTATTGAGAAATAAATTAATTGAAGGTACCTGGAGGGACTCCAGGACCTTTTCTTCCTGAGGTGTTCCAGGAAGTATTCTTGGGTGGTGTTGCGTGGTTGGACAAACCTGGTTTTTTGGCACGGTTTGGGGGGTTTCCGTTCTTTCTCGGTTTGGGGGGCTAGTGGAGCTCTTCCTTGCAGTTTTTTCTTTGGCCATGGGATGTGGCCACGTACTTTACTATATATAGGGGAAACTCTTTGTTCCTCTCGAGATCTTGGCATTTCTTTAGAGTGGGCTTCAATTGGTTCGTTCTACTTGTCGGGATGGTCTTTCTCTGGTTTTTTTGGGCTTGGGGGAGGCCTTGATTGTTCTCAACTGAGTGATTCCCATGGTTTGTGATTCATGGCTAGCAATTTAGGATTTTTAGTGGATTTTTTTCATTTTTTCTACTTGTCGGGATGGTCATTCACTAGTTTTTCTAGGCTTGGAGGAGGCCCTGATTTTTTCTAGTTGAGTGATTCCCATGGTTGGCAGTTCGAGGCTTGTATCCAAGGAATTTTGATGGATTCTTTCTCTTACATTTTTCATATTGGAGGGGACCATGTGCTACATTATATTGTATATGGATTTCATGGATTTTTCTCTAGTGGTAGGGTTAGGATTTCTTGTATATTTACAAGTACTTTATGGGTGGTCCTATTTATAGCTCTTTCTGGTCTAGTTGGGGGACCATTTTTTACTACTGTGGAGGGTTTTTTGACATTGTGTTGTGTTTTATATTCTTCTTCTTTCAAGGAATATTATTTACCAGGTTTTTTCTTCGACTGTGCTTCACCTTTCTTCGCTAGGAGATTGCATGGTCTGTTGTAATATCCTTCAATTATTCTATTTTTAGGCCTGTGGATGACCTTATGTGGACTATCTTTGCAGATCTTCTTTATGTTTGTGTTATAGTGTTAGGTCTTGTGGAGATTTTTACATTTTGAGCCTTTCAAAATTATGTTTTTCCCTATGCGGGAAAACCTTTTTTAAAAAAAATGATTTTCTCAAGAAGGCTTTTGCGGATGGTCCAATGTTGTTTTATGGATGGTCCAGTGTTGTTTTACAGATGGCCCTGGGCTGTTTTGCAGATGGACCTATATGGTTTTTGGGTGGTCTCGTTTCTCTTACGAATGATACTGATTCACTTACAAATGGTCCTATTTCATTTTTTATGGCCTTGCACTGTATTGCTTCATTATTTTTTCTTTGGGCCTTTTAAATATGTGAGGTTTTCTCCTGTGTAGGAAAATCCTTCTCAAATTTGTGTGTAACTGAGGTTTTCTCCTATGTAGAAAAACCCTTTTCAATTTTACGTGTAACTGTGATATTTTCTCTATTACCCCTATAAGGGCTTCTCTTCCGCCCGTGTGGCTTCCTCTCTTGCTCCTATGTGGGCTTCTCTTTTTTGTTTTAGCTATTTTTCTCTAATAGTCCACTAAGGACCTGTTTCTTTGGCTATTTTTCAGTTGGGAACTCTTCTCCCAACCTTAATTTATTTGTAAAAGGTTATGGGATCCTTTCAAAACCCCTCTTACAAATAAAAAAAAAAGAAAGAAATTAATTGAAGCAAAAGTGAAATAAAGATTGTATTAAATTGAATATTGAAGGAAAAGAATTGAAGTAAAGAAGAATATAAAGTAAAAGTGAAAGAAATATAAATATTGAATGAAGAAAGAATTTGAAATTTATTGTGAAGAATATTGAAGTTGAAGAAAAATTTGTTTGATCATTGAAAGTTAAATTACTTTTGGAATAGTGAGGATTTCAACAACAAAAAAAATTATTAGCAAATTTATATTGTGGCAAATACAAAGATTTTCCTTTTTTATTCCAAACTACTAAAATGACCTAACTTTACCCAATGGAAAAATAAGATGAGATCAATATTAATTTTTTATTAACTTTGAGTAGTAAATGGAGAGAAAATCATTCCATAAGATACAATTGGAAGACAAATATTAAAGATGAAGTTGCAAAATAATCTTATGCTATTAAAATTTGGTATATTAGATGAAATTCAAGCATAAATAAGTGAATTTGAAACTTCAAAAACCTCTTGAGAATCATAATGCACAATATTTAAAGGAAAAAACAAAGCTACTATTTTACACTTGCAATATTGACTATATTCATTAAAAGTCTGTCATGGAGAAAAGACATAACATTTTGTTTAAAGGGTAGAAGAATTGAATCTAAACTACAAACTATAAGAGAGAAAGTGGAAGAATTTTTTTTGTTCAATTTATACTAAGAGCACTTCCAAAAACATTTAAGACATTAGTCACCTCTCTTCAAGTGCTAAACAGAATTGTATCCTTTTATGAATTGGTCAACATACTTCACGAATATGAAATAGAAAACCAGCCAAAGATGAAATGACAACAATATTCTTATTTCAAATAAAAAGGTGTCAAATAATTGTTAGCTTTTGAAGCTAAATACATAGAATAAAGTAATCACAAGATCTAAAATAAGGTTGCAATATGAAATATATGATAATGGCAATATATTAAGCATATAAAACTCATAAATGAATCATATAAATACCACTAATAAATATTCACAAAAACATAATCTTTATTGAATAAAGACCTCAAATACATCAAACTTCATCACTCTCCTTTATGATTGTATATGACTAATCACTCTATATCTTTTTATATCTTGCTCTATCTTTCACACCCTCATATACACATATATACAAAGGAATGTGACTCTTCATATGGAGCTTTCTTGGCCTTCACTCTTCCTATGACTCTTCATCTTCCTATTCTATGACACATGTGCATGTGGACAACTATGCACATTTACATTGCCAAAATACTTTGCACACTTGTGCATTTATTACATTGCATAAAGTAAATACTTTCATTCTAATCTAAGATACTTTCCTAATCTAAATATGTACCCAAGGTGTTACATTAGCATGAACCAAATGATGTAATATATTCCAACACCCCCTTGTATTACATTATTTGGTTATTGAAGACTTTAGTCTTCAATATGGTCTTCATCTTCTTTCTCGAACATGTGCTCTTATCTTTAGCTTTCTTAATTTTACTTTATGTTTGTATCCTAATCAATTAAATGATTAGTATTTTCATAAAATACTATATTTTTTTTAAGTGCTTTAACTTCATGATCTTTTATAGTATCTTCTAGTTCTTGTATTTCTTGTATCTCTTGAGCTAAGTGCCCCTTTTGATTTTGTTCTCTATATTGTAGTTGAGGTTGATTGTACTGACGTTGAAATTATTTTTGATGTGATCTATATTGATTTTGATGTTGTCTAGATTGAGAGAAACTATTTGGTTGATTTTCCAAGTTTGTTTGATTCCCTTGATACTGATTCCTTGGATTTAATCTATAGTAATTTGTACTATGACCTCTCTTTTTGTAAACTTGACAATATCTCTCATTCCATTTTGTTTTGTTTCTTGAAACTAAAGCAACATTTCCTTGTGAGCTATTTTTAGAGACTAATGCATTATTAGTTATTTCATCTTTGACTAAAATCTCTACTTCATATTCCTATAGTATATTGACTAATTCTTCAAATGATGTATCCTGATAATTTATAAGGATGTGACTAGGTACTTGTAGCTTTCTGGAAGAGCTCTCAAAATAACTTGGACAAAAAAATTATCTTCTACTACCTCTCCTAGGGTTAATAACTTTCCTTTTATATCTACCACTTTAATTAGAAAGAGTTCTATACTCTCTCCATTGTTGAATTTTAGAGAATGTAATTGGGTTTATAGATTCAGGATAGTGGCTTTATTTTTCCCTTCGAATATCTTAACTAAGGTATTCCATGCTTCAGTAGAAGTTTTTGAACTGATGTAAGGTTGTATATCATTTGTAATTGCAAATTTTATTATCATAAGTGCTTTTACTTCATCTTATTTATATTTTTGAATTTCCCTATCATCGTCAGTAGGTTTAGATTTTGCTCCTTTGACAATCTCCCAAAGATTTTCTACTATAAGTATTGATCTCACCATGTTTTTCCATGAGGTGTAATTAGGACATTTGAGTAGTTGAGATTCTAAAAGAAAAAACTTATTTGTTGTCATGGGTAGACTACCTTATATCTCCCTAGTTTAATTAATGTAGTCAAATTTTCTATTCTTTATTTCTCCTTAGTTTTGAATGATAGACTAAGGATAATTTTTCAATTGTTGACAACCTTTTATCTCCCTAGTTTCAATATAGTTATTTCAAGTTTATATTTTGTAGAACTCATTGTATCTCCCTAATGAATGAATATGAAAATATAAATTTTCAACTTCTACTCTTCAAAAAAAAACTTTACTTTTCTCTTATCAATCAATGAATTGAATGCAGTTTTTAAATATTGTAAATCTTCAAATTTATATCTCTAATAAATTTGGATTAGATATTCGTGTAATTTTTTTTTGTCAAGTACTTCTATGTTGAATTCTTTTTATCTCCCAAATTTAAGAATATAATTTTTCCAATTCTAAATTTCATAAACTATGTTGATGTTGGATTCCTTATAACTCCAACTCCAGAAATTTAAAAATAATATTTGCAAGTTTTGTGTATTCCTAATTTTATGTAGAATACCTTATTTCTCCAAACTTATCAAATTGAAAATATTTTAATTTATTTTGTAAATTCAAATGTGCAAATTACAAAACTCCAAAATCAATGCTTTAATTCTCAAATCAATCTTCAATATTTTGTATAAGCTTTCAAGTTGCAATATTCTGATTTCTAAGGTTTAAATAGTACTTATCTCTCCAATAAAATACTTTCAAATTTAACCTTAGATAGTATATTCCTTTACTCCTTATAACTCCTACTTCTAAAATTAAATTCCAAAAGTAATAAATATTACCTTTAATATTCCAGACGCTCCCTCCATAATGTTGTACTTGGACTTTCTTGAAATCTGAGTGCTCTTACTCCTCTGGTTAACTTCCTTCAATATGGTCAAGGTGCTTCACCTTTAACGTAAATGACTCCTTTTTTTAATTAATAAGACTATGCCAAATTAAATTCATCTCATGCACTATTTGGATGATCAAAAATATTTCTTCTTCCTTAGTAACATTTTATCTTTTGCACAATGAGTGACAAGTGTCACTGAAGTACTTCCTTTTCCCTTTTAATGTAACATGTATCTTCTTTAAGACTTGTAGTGCTTCTTCTATTAAGTGACAAATGGTAAACATATATTGTGGCTCTTGTATGACTTGTAGCGCTGATTCTTTATCTTGACAAGTGGCACAAGATGAGTTATAATGTTCCTTCACCTTGTAAATGATCTTGTAATGCTCTTTGATGTCTTCCTAGTTGCGTTATGTTTTTCTCTTGGATGCTTGGTTGTTCATGTAGTGAATACGTTACACAAGTTTCTCTTCTTGGTGGTTGCATGTACCTGTCCTTTGATATCCTCAATGTCTTTATAATTCCTTCTTGTTGTTTTATGTTTTTGTATTTGCAAGTGGCACTTCACTTTCTCCAATGGTGGCTCATCTTCTATCTGTTGATTGTTCTTTTAGATAATAAGTGAATGTTTCCAATGGTTGGTCTTCTATACAATTCTTGGTTGCTTGCCCCCTGTGCTTTGCTATCACTTTTACCCTTATCTTTGGTGCTCAATTTGTGCAACTCGATGACGTTTTGAATGGTGGATTTACTATTCTCTTTGGTAATTTTCTTCACCAATGTATTCTGCAAGCTAGGTGCTCTTCTTGGTGTTTTTTAACACTTTAAATATTCCTTATTTTTGAGGATTATTCAGCCTCACTATAACATAGAGTAAATATACCTTCTTGTATTATATAAAAACAACATATACTAGTTTTCTTATCACTCCTCTTTAGCACTTTACAAACTTTACTTCTAGTTGTTATAATTTGTAGATTCAATAATAATAATGGTGTTCATATATAATGACAATGGTGTCTCTTTTATTGACTTAGAGACACTTTGTTTTGCTAGATTTTAATAGCTCTAAAATTGATGCCCTTAAAAACTTACAATAAGTACTTTCAAAACTTTTAAAATAATACTTTGTATGACATCAATTTAACACACCTTTTAAGAATTATTTTGTAGCTCTCCTTCTTGATATCTTGCTATCTTGAATTTGTAGCAATACTCCTTTGCTTTTGTTGCTTGTAGACTCTTTATCTTGTAGTTGTAGTTGTTTCTCAAATTTTTCTTTCTTGTCTTCAAATGTGTGCTATCGACCTTTGAATTTTGCAACTGCAAATGTTGCCCTTTTGCTATCCAAATTTGCAGTAAATATCATCCTTATATGTTTCTAAATATTCTTGTCATTTTTTTCAAATATTTTCCAAATATATCCCTGAACTCCTTCAAAATGTAGCTTACTTTACTATTTCAATGTTACCCAAATCTGCAACTCAAATCTCTTGAATCGCTGCTTACAAATTTTGATTCTTTAATGTCAAAAAATCTTCAAATTTACTGTCAAACCTTCCTTTAATTGGCTAGCCAAAAAATACTTCAAAATCTATCCAAATATTTTCCAAATTGCAACTATATGCTTTCTTCAATTTGTTGTCCTATGACCTTTCGACTTCTTCCAAAATCAGTAAATTCCTCTTTTAAAAATCAGCCTACAAAACCTTTATGGCTATTCTAAAATATCTTAATTGTGTGGCTTCTTCAATCCTTTTTCTTTCTTCAAGATTCTTATCAAATTTTGACATCAAATCCAATCATGTTCATTGTCTTCTTCCTCAAGAATCTGAATATCTTGAGATCTTCAAAAACTTCTCAAATTTTGGCAAACTTCATGCCAAATCCTTTTTCCTTTTTGGGTTTATTATCATATGGTTATAATTGTCCCAAATTCCTCTTATCAGGAGTTTTTCTTGCTTGCAATATTCTAACATGAATTTTTTTAAAACTCCTCCAATGGCCACTACTTCAAATCTTTAATGAGGCTTTCTCTAGCCTTCTGCTTTTCTAAAATACTTTTGAGATCTCTTCTCTTGGGTCTTCTAATTTTGTAATGAGACTTTCTCTATCCTTATTATTATTCTCCAAAATATTATTGAGACCTCTTATTTTGGGTCTTCTAATCCTACAATGAGGCTTTCTCTAACCTTCTTCTTCTTCTCCAAAATCTTCTTAAGACCTCTTCTTTTGGGTCTTCTAATACTGTAGCTACTCAAATATTCTTAATCAATTCTTTAATTAAACCTTACCTAGGTTTCTTCAATCTTCCAATTATGGGAATGAGATCTCCTTTTTTTGGAGCTCCAAAATCTACTACTTCTCAACTCTATAATAGGACCTTTTTTTAGTCCCCATTTATCTTTAGTCTTCAATCTTCCAAATATAGAAGTTCTTCAATGTAACCTCCTTTCTGGGTCTCTTCAATATTCAATTTGTAGTCTGCAATCTTTGGTGAGGACTTCCTTCTTGGTTCTTCTCAATATTTAATAGGGTATTCTTTCTTGGACCTCCTTAATCTTCAATGAGGACTTCCTTATTAGTTCTCCTCAATATTCAATGAGGCATTCTTTCTTGGACCTATTTAATCTTCAATGTCTACTTTTTTGCAACAAATAATTAATCCTTGCACAAGGAAAACACATAGACTTTCAAGCAACCGAAGGTAAAATTCTTCTCTATTTATTGTAGGAAGCTTCTCAACATCCAATAACTAATATTCTACAACAAAAACTTACACAATAATAATCAAATAGATTCAAAGTTCCAAAATTATAAAATCAATAATCTTCACTAGCTATTCTCAAAAACTAGTGGAACCAAATCTATATTGAGTCCTAGTCTTCAAGAGTTTTCCCTCAACCCTGTGGAAAGACTTCAGCCAAAACTTAATCTGGAATATTTTCTTTCCTTTAAATCAGAATTTATTCAAGGGTATATTAATCTCTTCAATTTCAAGTTCTATCTTCAAGACTTGTAAATCTCCTTCTATTCCAAATTTGCTTTTGAAATAGGTAAATCTTCAACTTTCACTGGTTTTCCTTCAACACAATGAGAAATCTTGTCTTCTCTGGTTTTTTTCTAGAGGTAATTTATTCAACTTTAATGGTCTTTTCTTAACCAGTACAAATTTTCTTTGCAACCAAAAATCTATGCAATACAAAACCTTGTTGTAGCTCTAATACCATTGTTAGCTTTTGAAGCTAAATACATAGAATAAAGTGAAGATGAAAAAATGCAACACCAAGCAATGCTAAATAAATTGAAAACAAAGAACCCAAAATTGCACAATAGATGATCATATATTAATAGGGGGAGCCTAAAAACTCCATTGTTACAATGTGGATCTTTGAATCCTTTTTTATACAAATTTACAATGGCTAGGGTTCTCCGAAACCCTAGCAAACAAGGTTGGTGGTGTCTTCAGGAATATCCTTGCTCCTAACAGAGGTGAGTGGGATTTTAATTATCTGATGTCGGGCCACTCTAGCTTAATAATTTATCCAATGCTAATGCAATACCTTCAGATTTGCACACAATAAAACAACAAATATATTAGTAACACGTGTGAGGGTTGCACAATGTGAGACCCTCTATAATAAAAAATCCTAACTATCTGTTGTAAATAAAATGAAAAAACTGAAATTGCATGTAAATAAAATAACAAATAATGAATTTACATTACGTATTTGTTGTCTTTAGATCTGATGTAGCTTGTTGCAGTGAATCGATGCAACGATGCCCTAGCATTACCCGAATATTAGGGAGACTTTAGAATCTCTAGCGTAAAATGCCTATGGGTGCTCGGTGACTATAGAAAATTCTTGTGGGTGCTTGAGAGTGGTAGGGAAGCACCCAAAGGCACTCAGTGGTGACAAAAAGTACCTAGAGACATTTAGAAACTAAGGAAAGAGTCTGTAGAAGTAGATCTGGCGAGGGAAAATGAATGGCAACGACTATGGGGGTTATGGTGAGCAAAAATGAAGGTAAAATACTCGGATACTCCAAGGGATGATGAAACTCAAGGAATTTGAGAACTTAGTTAGAAGACTCAGGGACTCCAAAAACTTATGGATCTTAGGGTATGAATTGTATAGGGGTTGAGCCATCAAAATGATTCCTATTAATAATACAACCTAGGGCATACTTAGGGTTTCAACAACACTAATTGTGTGGTTGTAACTTGTTAGGTGAATTTGCAATATGTGGTCACAAGCAAAAATTATGCATTCATATTAGTTGAAATATTCACAAAACCTGATAAAATGATGAAATGAATGCACGAATAAAATTTGGAATAATTTGGTGGGGAGGAGTCACTATTTTGTAAGAATTTATTTTTTGTGCAATTTGACGTCAAACGCCCATTGGTGATTTTGTCCTGCAAAAACACCTTCCTATGTTTGGGTGTTCTAAAAATGCACATGGGTGCTTTAGTGCACCAGGAAATACCCATGGGCATCTCAAGGTGGCTAAAGTAGCTATAAATAACTACCAGGATGACAAACCAAGCTCATTTGTACATTTGAGAGTTTGAGAAGCTGCGTCTAGGAGAGTGGAGTGAGGTGAAGTTAAGTGTTTTGAGTGTGGAAGCTATGGTGATAGAGAAAGTGGGTGTGGAGGCCAATGTTGATGCTGGAGTACAAGCTACTGAGGTAATACCCTTGTTTGTGTATTGTGCAAAAAAAATTATTTTCTTCTTTGGTAAAATTATTGATAAATGTTTTGTATTGTGTTGCAGCTTAGGATTTTGGAGGCTCGGCATCAGTTCTTGCCTTTCATCCCTGGGATGAGGAAGGAATTGTAATATGATTAATGGGATCTTCTAGAGGATGTGGGGCTAGTGAAGGTAGCCTCGGTTGATATGGTGAGGTTTGATGAGGGATACCTCTCTGCCTTGGTGGAGATGTGGGATGCAAATAGGGGGACTTTTTAGCTCCTCACGAGAGAGGTAACTGTGATCTTGGAGGATGTATATCGCATCCTCAAGGTTCTAGTGGAGGGGATCTATGTTGAGGTCGGGCTCAAATAGAAGACCAAGATGATGAGGATTTTTGGAGATGCATGACAGGGTGTGAGGGTGGAGAGTGGAGGTATACCATATTTATCCATGTATGTGTAAAAGGATTTGGATGCCCTCTGTGCCTTGGTAATGTTCATATTGGCCAACATCGTGGCTTCGAACAACATTGGGTGTGGGTTCCCTTAGAACCTAAGAGGGGTAGTGAGTGATATGCTCACTAGGTAACATGTGTATGCATGGGATCCTACCTTGTTGGTGTAGGTGTACCAAGAGCTATATGATATGACGAGGTAGGAGAGGAAGGGGTTGAGGTGAAACTTGTTGTAGTGTTGGGGATGGGAGCACTTCAGTGTTTCTCAATTTAAGGGCTTACCTATGGTAGACTTGGGTAGGTAGAAACCCTACGTTAGGATATGGGTGATGGCTGAGGAGGTAAAGTTGAGTTATCTAGTTAGGATGAGCTAGTGGTACCAGGAGTTGTGGGTTGGACTAACATCCACCCAAGTGATATGGAGGTCATGGTGGGCTTGTAGGTGGATTGATGATGGAGAGCACTTGAGACAAGTGTGGTAGGCTTAATGAGTGGTTGGGAGACATCAAAGTGAGGTTAAGTACTTTCAATTCTCATGAGTGTTTCTATAGTTCAAGTTGAGGCAGGATGTCCCAGATGAGTTAGTGTGCTATAGGAGACATCAAGAGGAGATAGGACTACCATGCATAGAGCCATGGAGGGTGGCATACGAGGATGATAACGAGATGGATATCCCAAATGTAGGTGATGTAGGGATGACTACAAAGTATTATGTATGGTTTGTTGCACATCCAACATGGGCACCACCTCAAGGCACAGTTTATGTGGATGGTGATGGTGGGGCTAGGAATGAGGGGACCCAAGATACCCCCAAGTAGTAGTGGTGCCTTTGATTAGATAGTCAAAGGAGGAGGATTAAAGGTATGGCAAGGTATGCTCCTATGATTAGGGGAGATAGTGGATATGGAGATGATATGAAGGAGGTTACGAATGGGCCTCTAGATCAGAGTGAGGAGGATTGGACATGGTTGGAGCAGTAGGTGGCTGAGTGGGATGTGAGGATTACGAGGATCCAAGTAGAGCTAGTAGAGAGAGAGCATTGACATAATGTTGATATAGCACATCTTCAGTCTCGACATAGATATATCGAGACTTTAGAGGATAGGTTCATGGAACATCATATTCCACTTCCAGATCCTCCAACCTCATCTATCTCTGAGGATGCTAGGCATAGCGAGTCTAGGTATAGCTCTAGGTCTAAGGCTTCTCCTAGGTAACAAGGGTCATCTTGGAGGACATAGCTAGTGCTTAGATACACTTTTGTATATGAGCCTTGGTGCTCCATTATATGTAGCCTTTTGGCACTCATTGTACATGTGATATTTATACATACATACATACTATATATATATATAAATATATATATATATATATATATATATATATATATATATATATATATATATATACATGGCTTTTATCTTTTGTGTTATATGTGTTTATGTGAATGCTTTTTGTGGAATGCTTTTGGAATGCATATGGAATGTTATGTATGATTAATGCAAGGTGTGGAAGGCAAATGTGCTAATAATAATTTATGGTTTAGATCTTTCTTGGCCATTTTCTAGCATTGTTTTTTAATCAGGGGCACCAAACTTGGTGGCATGTGGGATGAATGGCTCGTGAAGTGACATGGATTTTGACATGGGATAAGATATGGATGTCGATATGGAATAATATATGGATGTTGATATAGAAGAATGATTGTTTTGTAGAGACTCGGACATACTAGTGGTATCAAACAAACTCACTAAAATTGCCTAATCCCTCTCGAACCAAATGTGTGTGCAGTGGATTCATTTACCAGATCATGAGCATGGTAATGACTCGAGGTAATAAAGAACCAGTGTGTGTTTGAGTTAGTTCATTAAATCATCTTAAGTAAATTGGTTACACTTATTATGGATGAAACCAAGAAGCTAGCTTGTTTGTATGAGCAGTTAGATGTTTCTTTAAAAGAGATGTGTTGCCATGCATGAGCGTACTCCACTACCAGTAAAGCATCTATAGCTCCGATGGAGGCTAACTCCATAGTCCACAATTTTTGTTTTTGATCTCTTAAGTTTTGGGGATGACTACCTAACCATCTGATTAGAAATGTAATATGATCCTTACAACCCAATGATCAGTGGTGTGTGATGTAAAATATTTAGATATTTTTATTAGAGAATTTTCCCTAGTCTTTCTTTTATTTTTGGAATTGTGATAGTGGTGAGAAACACTCTTTTTGGTGGACTATGTTGCATGATGGGACTAGCAAGGATGACCCTTTTCACTTCGAGGTTCATACCAAGTATGGTGTTATCCCTCTTTGACACAAGATGTTTTTAAGATGTGAAATTGTGTTTGGTTCAAAAATATTTTGGAGTCAATTCCCAAAACTCAATATTTTCTTAATGTATATGTGCATTGGTCCTAAAAAAAACTCAATATGTATTTTGGAGGTTGCTTAAAACACTAGGAGTGGCTGAGTGACCGAAAACACCTAGGACTTTTAAGAGAATGTGGTTTGTGTGAATGGCAATTTGACATAGTGTAATTGTATGGATGACTTTGTGAGGGTACCCTTGATTAATGCAGCATGATTTTATTGGACTAATTAAGACCTTGAACTTAATAAATGATCCCTAATATGAAATGTGAAATGTGGATGTGAATGCAATGTATGACATGTAATTTTGTGAAATGTGAAATGCAATATGAAATATGGGTGAATGCATAATATGAAATGTGAAATGCAATGTTATGAATGAAATGTATGCAAATATTTTTATGTATTAGCCATGTATATATATACATATATAAATCAATTCATGCATAGAATGCTCTCAAGTGTATAACATTAAGTGGTTTGGGCTCTTCTTCTCCCTCTAGACTGGTAAGCCTATAAGTACCATTACCCACTCTCTGAGTAACAATGTATGGACCTAACCAATTAGATATGAATTTATCATGAATATGCAGTAATGCATTCGTGTTTTGATGATTCTCTTTAAGGATAAGATCTCCTATTTTAAATTCATGTAGATGAACTTTGGTGTTGTAAGCATGTTTGAGGCGGTCTTGATAAACTCGTAAATGCTCTAAAGCATTGAATTGCCTCTCATAAATAAGTGTGAGTTGGTCAAGACGTGCTTGTCTAGTAGTGTCATCATCTATGAATTCCTACAAAGAAATTTGCAAGGAAGGGATCTCGAGCTCAAGAGGTATGATTGCTTCAGCTCCATAGACCAATGAAAATGGTGTTTCCCGGGTAGGCGTGTGGATGCTTGTTCAATAAGACTATAATACCAAGAAAATTTATGTGTGCCAATATCTATAATTTTATTTGGCAATTTTCTTGAGAATAACAAGTAAGGTCTTTTTGGAAGCTTTAGCTTGTCCATTTTCTTGTGGGTAATAAGGAGTCGAGAAACTATGTTGAATATTATATTTCTCATGAAGTGCTTGAAAATACTTATTATTGAAAGAATTACCATTGTCTGATATGATTTTTTAGGGAATTCCAAAATGATAAATGATGCGATGAAGTATAAAATCCACAATTCTAGGTCATGTCATACTAGTTAGAGGAATTGCCTCAAACCACTTTGTGAAGTATTCAATGGTCGTGATGATGAATGTATGTTGTCCCGAGGAAGGAGGTAAAATTTTTCCAATTAGATTTAGACCCCATTGTAAAAAGGTCCAAAGGCTTTGAATATATTTTAAGGCTTGTGATTGTACATGATTTAAATTAGCATGCTCTTGACACTTCTTGCAATATTTGACATAAGTGTAACAATCATGTTCCATTGTGGGCCAATAATAACCCATGTGTAAAATACGCTTTGAAATGGCCAATCCACTAAAATTACCACCACAAGTATCATCATGAGCTTTAGCTATGGCTCTTTGTGCCTCACTAGACTCAAGACAATAAAGGAAGACTCCATCATAACCATGTTTATACAACATGTCCCCCAAGAGAATGAAATGAGCTACATTTTTCTTGAATGTGTGTTTGGAAGTTTGAGACATGTCAAATGGAAGTGTTCTAAATTTGACAAAGTCTACTATTAGGATCAACCAAGATTCATATGAATCCGACTGGATAAAGCAAACATTATTTTTGTCTTTAGACTCAACACAAATAATTACATATTTAGAGACTATTGAAATGATAAGGGATTGTACCTCTCCAAATGAATATTTTGGAATAAATGATCCAATGGAGGCCATCACATCTACAAATCTATTAGTTGAGCATGGAAAACTATTGATTTCATACCAATAAAACTTAGAGAGTAATTTCATTGCCACTTTGTGATAAAGCTTAATGGCAGGTTCTTTGCATTGGTATTCTTCATTGATTTTATTGACGACAAGTTGAGAATCACCAAATATATTGATACGCTTAATGCTCATAGCTATAGTTGATTGAAGACCTAATATTAAGGCTTCATACTCTACAGTGTTGTTTGTGCATTGAAAGTTGAGTTTTAATGATAAGAGGATAGGTACCCCATGTGGTATATGAAACACAACTCTAGCACCTTGATCTTTTGTGCACTTAGACCCATCAAAGGATAGTGTGATATCGACATCTTCCTCTGAAATGGCATATTCTTCTTGTTCAGTGACAACAAATACCAAATCATCTGGGAGCTCAATAATCAAAGGATTATCACTAGGTAGTGGAGCTTTCACAAGTTGATCGGCTATTACCTGATCTTTAATGGTTTTTTGGCTAATGAATTCAAGGTCAAATTTAGTAAGGAGCATTATCCATTTAGTGATGTGAGTGTTATTGTAAGTGTAGGACATAATGTAACGCAGAGGATTTTCTCTAGCTATGATGTAAGTTGTGTGACTAAGCATGTAATGTTGAAGTCTCTTAGTGGTAAAAACCACTGCTAAGCACAGTTTCTCTACATAAGTGTATCTGGTTTCATAGCTTAACAATGTTAGACTAATGTAGTAGACAACTTTCTCTCAATTTTCCTCATTCTTTTGTGCAAGCATTGTCCCTAATGCAAAGTCCTTTGCTAAGATATAAAGATAAAATGGGACCCCTGAATTATGAGGAGCTAAAAATGGTGAAGAAGCTAGGTATTGCTTAATATCATCGAAGTCTTTTTGACATTCATATATCCAAGAGAATGGCACCCCCTTTTGTAGTAGGTAATTGAATGGCCTACATTTTTTAGAAAGATACGTAATAAAACAACGTATTGATTGAATATTTCCTTGTAAACTATGCAATTCCTTTAATTTAGTTGGGGGAGGCATCTCCATGATAGCCTTGACCTTATTAGGGTCCACCTCAATGCCTCTTTTGGAGATAATGAATCCTAGAATTTTGTCCAAGGTAAAACCAAAGACACATTTCTTGGGATTCAACCTTACATTATGCTCTAGGAGTCGACCAAAAACTTTCTTCAATACACAAATATGTTCTTGTCGAGTTTTAGATGAAGCCAAGAGATCATCCACATAATCTTCGATAATATTATGCATGTAGTCATGGAAAATGTATGTCATGGCATGTTGATAAGTGGCACCTAAATTTTGATGGGACTAAAACTGATGGAATTATTTTATTGATACAAATGGGTTACATATATAGGCAGAAGGCCTATATGATAAACTGACAAGTGTCAATATAAACTGACAAGTGTCAAAATAGAGGCATAGTGCACTTTAATTCTAACATTCCCCCTTAAAGTGCACTATCCTAACTAAAGAAGAAATAAAACAAGTCAACATTAGGTAACATTCCCCCTTAATGTTGACTTATATGAAACAACCTATCATCCTCTCTTATTGCTGATTTGGTCTAGGCTCATGCTCTTTGTGCTTGGCTCTCTAACGGTGAATAATGCTAGATTCACTATGTATACATCTCGATCTGTTGCCTCAGGTTCAGCCAGTTCCACGGGTCTGTTGCCACTGGGTCAACCATCTAAGTGCCTCAGGGTCATCATGGGTGCCTCAGGGTTAGCCACTTCTGGGTCTGTTGCCTCTGTAGGTCATCCTCAAAGGATGTTGCCTCTCATAGGTCACTGACTAGATTCACCATAAATATCAAATCTCTCCTTATGGTGAACTCAATCTAGAAGGTGTCGGTCTCTGCAGAAAATGCACCTTAATACAAAATAAATATGAGCCATTTAATATAATAAAATTGAGCCTTAGAATCCAAGTGTGGAGGAGAAGAATAAAGAAGAATAGAAGAGAATCTTCTGAAGTGTCTTCATCTATAGTCTTCAGAAGTAATCCGAAAAAAACCTCGGATAGAGTCTAGGGTGTCTTTGTCTGTAGTCCCTAGAATTAGTGTCCTTATGGTAGTCACCTCATCTTATCAGAATGCATGGGTAACTAGCCACTGCATCCGCCAAGTAGAAAGAGGAGAATACTAGATACTAGGTTCACTTACAAGTGCCTTGGGAGTGTCGGGTTCAACCGAGAGTGCACTCCAAGGTAGAAAAACTTTGAGGCTAAAAAACTCAATTGAAACAGCCTCAAAATTACAATATGACACCACCATTGTGTCTGTCGTGAAAAAACATTTCCAACGACTATAAATACCCCTATACTTGTATGTGAATGGGGCCTTCAACATGTGGAAAAAAATACCATGCCTATCTAGGCAGTAAATAGACAACATTGCTCAATGGCGGCATCGCTCTCAGGCGGAAAAAATAACATTAAAATTTCCCACGCAGGGGAATTACATGGACCATTTAGGCCTTCCACTTCCACTCTGCATGTGGAAAAATAAAATGTCCTACTCCATAAAGTGGTTTCTCATAACATTATCCATGGGTTGTGTCCCCCATGAATTTATAAAGTGTTCCCTTACACTTAATTTAAAAAAGCCCCCTTGCTTTTTAATTAAATATTATTAAAGTGGCCCCTTCCCATGATATTAAAATAAAAATATTTGGGCCCTTATAATTTTGCCTTAAAGCAAAGCCTCATTAAAAAAAATATGAACCTCCCCCTCTGAACGATAGCTTTCTCTCCGCTGCGTCGCGGCCCTGGCTCTGCCACAAGGTGGACACGCGGTGCCACCTTTTCGTCATTGGCGACAACTTTGGTGGTAACATCGCCCACCATGTCGCCCGGCACACTGAAGAGAATGGGATACTCTTGCATAGAAATATCAGTAGCAGAGAATTATGGCACGCCTCTTTTCGCTTCAGTCTACGGATGCAAAATCTGGTTCAGGTCATAGACGGCCGCCATCGTGGGGATGCCCAGTCACATGAACACCGCCAGCACACCCTCAAACTTGTCACGGATGATGTCCAAGCGTCCCTTATCCTTCACTGCCAAGTCGACGACACCCATCCATGTTGCGCTCCACTTCCACATCACACTTGGAGAACGTGGCACTGCCATAAAGAAGGCCATCAATTTTGCGGAGGCATCGATGCTATTCCATTCACGTGTTTGACATATCTGGTACTCTCAGATGTGAAGCAACCGTTGCATAACAAAAAAATTTGATCCGGCTACCATAATTTTTAGAGTGAGAGCTTTACTTTCGGAGGTCCCGCGTTTGAATCCGGCTTATAGGAAAATAATTTGGATTTGACAGCGCCAACGGCCGGTCTCTTCCCTGAAGAAAATAAGTCTCTCCATCCTCATGTTGAGGATTTTGATCCTCGGCCAGAAATTCGAGCAACTATAGGAATTTTATCAACATTAATCTGAACTCCAGGCGACTACAACAACTGAAGATCATCATCATCATCAACCGGCGGATTCAGCCATAAATTCCAACCTTTGCGAGGTTATTGTGATGGGTGTCGTGATTGTTTTGAAAAGATTTTTTGATCTTCAATGACCTAATGATTTTCAGTTCACAAAAGGGGAAGAAATTATAGAGATGAATGAAGATGACATTCTGGTGGAGCACACTCATTTCTGTGAGATCTACAACAAGGGTTTTCGATGGGACGTGAATGTTCGCATGCATATGCGATCCCATGGAGACCGATATAAAACGCAGGAAGCTCTCATGGCGAGGGGAAATCCTACAAATTCGATCATGCCCTTCAAGAGGGCAATGTGATCTTATTTGTGTCCCATCGAGAGGTGTGGGTGCAACAGGCATCATTCCAAATTTAGGCATTTAGGCCTCTCAAAACCCTCTCCTGTCTGAGGAACCATTACAAGATAAGTCACTGCCCTAAGATGTATAGTTGTAACAAGTGCATCAAGGACTTCTTCATCGTCAGCGGCCTGCTCTGTTGCATCCCCAATGAGACCGACTGCAAAAGCCCCGCCATCTACAACCCTTTGACAAAGAATCTCACCTTGCTGCCTGCCATGCTCAAGGAGCAATTTGTTCCCTCTGTGGGGCTCGTCGTGATCAATGACACAAAAAAAACTTACAAGCTCGTCGTCACCAGCGACGACCTGATTTCGCCCTTTGTTGTAAAGAACCTGACCACGAAGGTTTATGACTCCGACTGCCCCTTCTGGAAAATCTCCAAATATCATTAATAACTGCCCATGACTGCATTTTTTATCACATGCTGTCAATTTTCCCCTGATGAACATATATGTGTTTTACCCATTTAGGGTAAACATGCATACCCTGTGCAAAACGAAACTGATGCCACTATTTCAAAATGACTTACATGTCTTTCCATTCAATGCTATTGGCTATGTGGCTGTGCAGATCTGCTTTGTCAACATTATTTGCCTAGGCTGTCCACTGTTTTCTCACACATATGTAAAAAAAAAAATTAATTGCCTTTGAAATCGATGCTCTCTCTACCTGATTTTTGTTACTCTGCAGTGTCATCGCTGAAGATGCTCGTGTCTTCATTCATCATGATTAATGGCCCATTGCATCGCTCTTTCTTAAGTGATTTGGGAACCTCTATTGTTGGAGCAGTAGGTTACTTGTAGCATCAGTGCAGCAATGCATGGACTATAGCAAGAAGTCTCTCTTTTGGCAAAGGAACAAATCTTGAACCAATTTCTATGAGGAAAACCTCAAACTCATCAAAAACTGAGAAACCAACACTGCTTCGCACCAAAATTAAATGATGGCCACTCGCTCTCAGTGCACAGCTAAATCCCCCATGAATATCTCACTCCAAAACAAAACTAACTGTCATTAAAAAAAATAGCCCACAAAACCAGATCATAAATAACATATTTTACCACCATTAATATTTCCTCAAGCTTCTGGTTTCTGATCCATCAAATATGGAGAGCATACTCCCTCGCATGAAGAAACAAATGGGAAAAAAATGAGGGGAGGAGGGAGGATTTCCATGAGGGAAATCCCCCCTCAAGGGTTTTCACAGGATAGGGAAAGCCTGCTCTGATACCAAATGATGGGACTAAAACTGATGGAATTATTTTATTGATACAAATGGGTTACATATATAGGCAGAAGGCCTATATGATAAACTGACAAGTGTCAATATAAACTGACAAGTGTCAAAACAGAGGCATAGTGCACTTTAATTCTAACAAATTTTTGAGGCCAAAGGGAATCACCTTGCAACAAAAATTTCCCCAAGGTATAGTGATTTGTGTTGGTCATCAAGATTTATTTGAGTTTGGTTGTATCCTAAGAAATTGTCCATGAGTGAAAGCATTTCATGGATAACGTAGGTGTCGGTAAGAGTGTCGATATTTGAGAGAGAAAAATCATTCTTAGAACACACTTTGTTAAGATATCAAAATTTAGTGCAAATACGTATCACCCCGTTAGACTTGTGAACGGGTACCATGTTTGAAAGCCACTCAGGATAGTCTATAGGAACTATGAAGTTCACATCTAAGAGTTTTTTAAGCTCTATTTTTACCAAGAGGGCCATGGTACGATGCATTCTCCTAAGTTTTTGTTTGATCGACTTAGAATCAGGTTGTATGGTGAGATTATGGACAACCAAACTAGGTTTAAGACCAGGTATGTCCTTATAAGACCATACAAATATGTCCTTCCTCTTGAGGAGAGAAATTAATTGCTCTTGTTCATCAAGTGATAAAATTTTGCCAAGATTGAAAATTTGGGGATTTTCTTTGTCTTAAGTAAGGTCCACATCGATAGTATCTTAAATGGATATGTAGAAATATTTCTCAAGCTGATGAGGCGTAGGAATCAGATGAATGTAATTTAAGATGTCATCAAACTCTTTTGGCTTATCCTCATCTATTTTTACCTAGAAAACCTTGGGATCTAAATGTGAGGGTGAACATGAAGGTGGAGGGGATAGAGGAATGTATTTGGTTGAAGCCCTTAACAATTCCTCGGATAAGATAAATTTGGTAAAGGATGGAGGTGAGGAAATCCAGTCCATATCTATAAATCTTATGTCAATTAGAATTATCTTAGTTGGATCATATGGATTATGGAGTGGGATGAATAAATCAACAGGATTCATGTTGACGTATCTACAAATTGGAACAGGAGGTAATATTAAAAATTATTAAATAAAACTATATTAATTAATAATCTCACGCAGCACCATTACAACAACAAGAACATAGGATAGAGTTTCTAATTTATATGAAGGGAGAAGGGAGGAAGTCGGCAAAGAGGAAAAGAAGGGAGGTGGAGGGATAAGGAGGAAGAGGGAATAAAGGAGGGAATGGAGGGATAAGGGGAAGAGAAGAATTTATTAACTTAAAAATCATGCCGACATTTGCCGACAACTAAACCTAGCCTAACCACTAAGTGTTCACACTTGCTACATTCTCCCCCTTAAAGTTGAGAGGTCTGACAATACAGTCTCTCAGCTTTACAAATTGAGCTTTAGTCGGCGCCTTGGTGAAGATTTCTACAACATTCTCCAAAGTGGGGCAATAGTGAAGCTCAACAGTTTTAGTTTCCACCATATCTCTAATGAAGTGGTACTTCATATCAAAATGCTTTGATATACTATGTTGGACAGGATTGTATGCCAACTGAATGGCACTAATGTTGTCACAGAATAACCTTGTTGGACCACTTTGCTGCTCTCCAAGTTCTTCTAATACCTTTTGTAGCCATAGAGCTTGAGTACTAGCATGAGTGACCGCTATATACTTAGCTTCTATTGAAGATAGTGCTACTACTCATCCGCTTCTTGGAACTCCAAGTTATTAGTCCCGATCCCAAACTAAAACAGTTCCCCGAGGTTGATTTTTTGTCATCAATGTTGCTACCCCAATCACTATCACTGAAGCCTACAAGCTTGATAGTGTTACATTTATGGTAATGGATTCCAAAATTCCATGTACCCTTTACATATCTAAGAATTCTCTTAGCTGCTTGCAAATACAAATCAAAAGGGTTAGACATAAATCGAGAGACAAGAGAAATAGCATACTGAATATCAGGTCTGGTATTGGCGAGAAACATCAAACTCCCAACCATGCTTCTGAAAGTGGTCACGTCAACTTTTGATGCTCCATCATCTTTGCTTAATTGGATCCCATGTCCAACTAGAGTTGCAACTGGTTTGCAATGCTCCATAGCAAAATTCTTAAGCATGTCCCGAACATACTTATGTTGACAGATGAAGATCCTTGTATCCGACTGATGAACCTCCATTCCAAGGAAGTAGTGCATTAAGCCAAGATCCTTCATCTCAAACTCGCTCCATCATGGAGTTTTTGAACTTCATATTCAGTTTTTCATTACTACCCATGAATATGAGATCATCCACATACAAGCAAACTATGAGGATGTCATTTCCTTGTTGTAGGTAGTAAAGGGTGGGTTCATTTCTACTTCTGGTGAACCCAAATTCTTTGAAGTACCCATCAATGCATGAGTACCAAGCTCATGGTGCCCGTTGAGGCCATAAAGTGCCTTCTTCAGTTTGTAAACAAGATGTTCCTTGTCTTTCTCTTCAAATCCTTGTGGTTGCTCAACATACACTTCTTCTGTCAAGTAACCATTTAGAAATGCACTTTTCACATCCATATGTTGGATTTTCCATCCCTTATTTGTAGCTAAGGCAAAAACAGTTCTAATAGTCTCCTGTCTGGCTACAGGAGCAAAAGTCTCTTCATAATCAATTCCATATTTCTGAGTGAATCCCTTTGCAACTAGTCTCGCCTTGTGCCTTTCAATGCTACCATCAGCATTAAACTTGGTCTTGTAGACCCACTTACATCCAACACATTTCTTTCCTTTAGGAAGCTTAACCAGCTCCCAAGTGTCACTTTTTATAGAGGTTATCTCCTCTTTCATGGCATCTTGCCAAATTTTTTGAGTACATGCCTTCTCATAACTAGAAGGTTCAAGTTGTGCACTAGTTAACAAAGCATAGTTAACTTGATCTCCCCTAGGTTCCTGCTGAGATACATCATCACCATACAGGTGCATACTTTCTAATCTGTGTAAAACATAATCCATTTCACTAGCTTGAATCCTAGTGTATCTTCTTGAAAAAAATTTATCCAACATCTGAGATGATGGATGATACTATAGAGTTCTCTTATCTTTGGATGGAGAATCAATGTCCAATGGTGAGGAACGTACAGATCACTGTGGAGAAGGACTTGGTGAAGAAGAGGAATCAAAAGATGAACTTGGACTTGTTGGAGGAGACTGCTTTCCTTTCTGTGGTGTCTGTGGTTGCACCTCGCCGAGAAACTACATCGGTGGATTCAACATCATTGAATATTTGGGGCTTACCCCATTCTCCTCCTTCATCAAAAATTACATCCCTGGAAATCACAAACTTTCTAGTCCAAGGATTATAGAGTCTGTAAGCTTTTGTATTCTCACAGTATCCTACAAAGATACATGCCTGACTCTTTGGATCGAGCTTCTTCCTAAGCTCGTTAGGAATGTGAGAATAGGCCAGCGAGCCAAATACTCTGAAATGCTTGACATTTGGCTTTTTACCATACCAATCTTGGTAAGGTGTCAGTCCTTTCAAACTGGAAGTAGGACTTCTATTCAAGATATATACGCTGGTCTTGGCTGCATTTGCCCAATATGAATTAGTCAAATGCTTCGTCTGAAGCATAGATCTTGCCATCTCTACAATGGTGCGATTCTTCCTCTCTGTGACACCATTCTACTGTGGAGTGTACGCAGCAGTGAACTGCCTTTTAATGCCATGTTGCTTATAGAAATTCACAAACTCATTAGAGGAATATTCTTTTCCTCTATTTGATCGAAGACATTTTACAAAATATCTACTCTCACCTTCAACTCTTGTTTTGAAATCGATAAAACATTCATATGCTTCATCCTTATGTTTCAAAAAATATATCCAGCACATTCTAGTATAATCATCAATAAAGAGTAGAAAGTAAGAGTTGTTACCCGGACTCGTGTCTGCATCGAACCACATATGTCGATATGCACTAGCTGGAGTGGATAGCTGGCCCGCCATGCTTGTCCATGAGGAAACTTTGATCTGGCATGCTTCCCAAGAGCACACCCTTCACAGACTTCTTTACTATCCTAAAATTTATGAAGTCCAGTGACCATGGCTTGGGAAGTTAGCATTTTCAAACTAGCAAAATTCAAATGGCCATATCGCAAGTGCCATAGAACACTTGGATTGGAAATAGCAACACTTGCTAACTTATCTCCCCCTGGCTAGCCAAAATTTAAAGGAAACAATCTATTCTTTGACATTGGCACTTGAGTAATGATTCTATTATTGTTATTTTTATCAAAAATAGTGCATTTTCCCTCATCAGAAAGCAACTTGTAGTTCTTTTCTAACATTTTTCCAACACTTAAAATATTATGTTGGAGATGGGGTGTATAATAGATATCACTTACTTTTTTGACTCCTTCTTTAGTTGGAACTGCCATAGCTCTAATGCCTTCAACTGCCAATGATTTATCATCTCCCAAATTGATGTTGGATTTGTAGGAGGAATTTAGAGTAGCAAAGATTTCTTCTTTGCCACTCATATGGTTTGAACATCCAGTGTCCAAGATCCATGTATCATTCATGTTCTGATCTGCTTGACCATATGAGAGAAAGAGATTTGTGGCCTCTTCTTCTTCTCCAAAGTTTCCAAACTGATTGCTCTGGATGCTACTAGTTCCTTGTGAAGTCTTAGTCCAATAGTCACGAGCATAATGGCCAAGTTTGCCACAATTGTAGCAATATTGTTTTGACTTATCTCCTCCTTTGCCTCTGCCTGATTGTTTCCCTCTATTTTGTTGTCCTCCTCTATTCTATTGTTGTTCACTGTTGTTTGAGAATCCTCCTCTGTTCTGATTCCCTCCTCTATTAGGAGTTCCACCTCTCTGATTATTTTTGCCTCTTCCTCTAGACTTTCCTCTGCCACGACCTCTACCTCTGCCTTCTTGAGAAGCAAAGGCTTTATCATCTCCTCCGTAACTTGTGGAAGGAGATGGCTATAATCTCTCCTCATGTGAGAGAAGTGAGCCAATGAGGGTTTCAAAATACAGAGAAGTTAGGTCTTTAGATTCTTCTATAATGATGGCTACTAAATTCCACTTAGGAAGAAGTGTTCTCAACACTTTCTTCACTATAACTTTAGGCTTTACATCTTCTCCTAAAGTGACCATCTTATCTACTACGGCTTTCACATGCACGCAGTAATCACCAACATTTTCATTTTCTTGCATTTTAAGAGTTTCAAACTCTCTTTTCAAGGTTTGGAGTTTAACTTGTTTTATTTGGTCACTACCCCTATAACTTTCTTGTAAAGCATTCCAAGCAGATTCAACAGTTTTAAAAGAAGCTATTCTAGGGAAAATACTTTTATCAAGGGTGGCGTGAATGTGATAAAGGGCAAAAGAATTATTCTTCTGTGCTTCTTTTCTAGCCCTTTTATCAGCACCACTCAAAATTGCCCACTCAGCAACTGAAGGTTCAGTATATCCCTCTTCAATCACATCCCAAAGACCTTTGCCAATCAACAGAGTTTTCATTTTAATTGACCAATACGCGTAATCACCACCATTGAATTCAAGGATTGGTAAACTAGTATTCGAAGCCATTTTAGAAAGCAAATTTTATTTCAACTTCAAACAAGCTATACAAAGAAGTATAAAATAGATTACTGATTTACTGATTTAAATCAAATCTAGCTTTCTTAAAATGCTCACTGATTTGGTGTTCTTCTTCTTGAGGATTTCCCAAAATTGGAAAGATGAAATTGTCTGCTTCATCGTCACTGATGATAATGACTTCTTTTGCTACTGCTACTGGCTCAAGATGCCTTTTGAGAACAACTCGTTCTTCAATTGCAGGTTTCACCTCCATTGGTTCTTTTTCCTCTGCTTCTGCTGGTTTTGGATCAGGAGAGCGAGGTGTATAGCTCTCACTCGTTTCAACTTCAGGCACTGCAGGAGTATAACTATCACTTGATTATCCTTTAGGTACTGTTTCAATCGTCTTGAATTCAACTACTCTTTGCCCGAAGATATTATCTTCTAAATCTGCCTCGTATCCAGAATCTGGTTTTCTCTGATGTGCAATCACTTGATTTTCCAACTAACAAAACACTGTATGAAGTCCACTCTGCTGGACTTTCCTGTCAAAGGAATCAGGAGTCTCTCTTCTCAATAGAGAGAGCAATGCATAATAGCATCCAGATGACCGAATCATCTACCCAAAATTACACCGCATGCACTGGGTTACAATAATGATGCCAAAAAAAACTTTTTCACCCTTTTAATGTTTTTTTAAAAAAAATTCCAAAATTGGTTTTAATAAAGCCCTTAAAAATTTTAACAATTTTCTATAGATATTTTAAATTAGTTTTTTAAATAAAAGTTTATTTAAAAAAACTTAATAAAAAATATAAATAAAAATTATTAAATATTTTTAAAAACTTTAATTAAAAACTAATAATGAAAAAATTAAAATAAAAAAAACCTTATATGTTTTTTTTTTTCTCGTCGCGAAATCCCCGATGGGATTCGAACTCAGGACCTCTGTGTCCTACCCGCAGGCAATAGTCGTTGTACCAAACGGCTCCGACGGTAAGAAGGACGACCTCTGCCTTCTTAAACTTTGTTGTGCTAGGCGATTACAAAAAAAAACTTGTTTTTTAACCCCCGGCGGGATTCGACCCCGGGACCTCTCTTCCACCATCAAACAAATCAACCAACCGTGCTACAGGCCTCGGCGGATAGGGAAAGGAACCACTTGTTCCTTATACCGTTGTTGGGCGGAGATTTTTTTTTTTTAAATAAAGTGGATTTGTCCCACATTCAGTGGGAGGAAGACTGTTTAGTCTTCATATATGCGCGCAGCTACATATAACATCGATTGCCTTCGAGAAATCGATCCTCAACACTATGCTTGCTTCTCGGCCAATCTATGACCGCCATGTGTCTCCTTCAGATGAATCCGCTTTCGCCATGTGGACAAACTAGTTTTTGCCATCGCATATGCCTGACCGCCATGTCAGCTTGCCAGCTCAACTCGCCACGTTGATTACCACGTCAGCTCGCCACGTCGACAGCCACATCAGCTCCCGATTTGCCCAGTCAGCGCTCTGTTAGTGCCTGCCATGTGTTAGCTATCACCACGTCAGTGTCCACCTCAACACCTCGATCTACATGTCAATGTCAACTATCCGCTTTGTGACTGCTCTGCCATGTGTCACCTCAAAATGCATGCCCAGCTCTACCACCTCCTCGATCTGATTGCCATCTCCTCGAACATAGTGCACCCTCGAGATACGTGCCCAGCACGCTCACTAGCCAGTCACCGTGTGACCTTAGGATTCGTGCCCATGTGACCTCGATATTTGTGCCCAGCACGCTTGCCCAGTTAGCTCTGATACCAAATCTATGAATCAAAACAGGAGGTAATATTAAAAACTATTAAATAAAACTATATTAATTTATAATCTCATGCAGCACCATTACAACAACCAGAACATAGGATAGAGGTTCTGATTTATATGAAGGGAGAAGGGAGGAAGTTGGCGGAGAGGAAAATAAGGGAGGTTAGAGGAATAAGGGGAAAGGGAGGTGGAGGAATAAGGGGAAAGGGAGGTGGAGGGATAAGGAGGAAGAAGGAATAAAGAAGGGAATGGAGGGATAAGGGGAAGAGAAGAATTTATTAACTTAAAAATCATGCTGACATTTGCCGACAACTAAACCTAGCCTAACCACTAAGTGTTCACACTTGCTACAGGAACCTAAGAATCGGTGCTAGGAGCTTGGTTAACCAGAATAGCAGTGAGCAACACAAATAAATGCATCCATATAAATATTATATACATGCAATGCAAAGAAAGACACATTTTTTTGTTGATTTTTGATTGATTTGATTTTTTTTGGTAGTGGTGAAAACCACTATTTTTGTGTTATGTGCATATGTTACAAGTTTGCTTATGAAATGGGTTAATGGAATGGAGGTGGTGGTTCACCGGTAGGGGTAACTCATTCTTATGGAAGAAGCAAGCAAAATACTGGCTTATGGATGGGGAACATGTTGAGATAAAAATCATCTTGTTTGATATGTGGAATGATGGGCTCTGATTCTTCTTTAGATTCATCCAAAATGATCGATATACGCTTGCATTCTTCATAGATTTCATCATTAAAATTATCGATATGGAGGGCTTCTCCTGAATTGAGATTAGGCCTTTGGAAGGCTTGTTCAAGAGAAGAGGTGGTGCAAAGTGGGTGGTGACCTAGACCTGAATGGTCATGCACCTCTTGATATGGAACATCGATAGGTTGATGCACCCCCTACTCATGCAATCATAGGCCATGACCTTGCCAATTAATAATGTGAAAATAGTGAAATAGAAATTTGGATATGTTTGGGATGTTGGCAAGTGCTTTTTCTTTTATTTCCTCTATGGGAGCTATACTTGATGAAGAATCAATCCCTCCATATACAAAATTTATGATATTTGGAGTTGAACCCATGTTATATACTGCTCCTATGACTAAAGGTGGGTCACATGGCTGACCAAAATCCTTAGCCTTAGGAATTTTGAGGGGTAAGATGGTGATGTCTTGGACCACATATTCACCAATACCAATATTAGTGAGATGGACCTCGACTTGGGATACTATGGGAGGATCATGGTTGGATGATGGCTCGAGAAATGGTGAAAATGGAGATGCCTCACAATCTGTCAACTCAACTTGTGAAACATTAGAAGATGGCAATGGATTGGGTTGGGAAGGTTGTTGAATAGATAATGATGATGTGGATGGCAATGATGTTGATGATGTGGACTAATTGTGACCACATGTACATATAGTCAATGATGAAGACGATGGAAGGGGAGAAGCTTGATGGTGATTGGTGGTAGGAGGCTCCTCAAGAATGGAATCCTTTGATGAATATATTGGTGAAGTGGTGGATGGATTGGATGATGGTAAAATAAAAAGGTGAGTGGAAGGAAGCATGGACTCATAGGGATTTGAAATGAAATTGCAATACTTAAATGACTTGATGTCCATCGGTATGCAATGTACTTGTCCCTCATGAACATATGTCAAGCATTGATATAAAATAGAAGGGACACATCTCATTTTCCTCATCCAAGGTCTTCCAAGGAGTACATTGTATGACATGGATCCTTCCAAAATGTGAAACATGGTATGCAATATTTTGACCCTTACTTCAATGGGTAAAACAACAATACCAACTATGGAACAGAAAGCATCGTTAAATGCTTTTAGGGTAAATGATGACTTGGTGATATGAGATAGAGGAAGGTTCAAATTATGAAGGGCATATGTGGTGATGATATTGATAGAGGAACCGATGTCAATTAACACTCTTTTAAAGGGCTTATTTTCAATTAAAACCATGATATGCAATGGAGGATCTACTAAGTCCAATGAGATTGGATTAATCTTAAAGTCATAAAATGTGATGGAAAGCTCCATGCATGTTTGGATGCTCCCTACAAAGTTGTTAAAGGCCTTAGGATCTTGTGATTGTAGTTCAATGGACTTTAGAATATCCATTAATGCCTCACGATGTGTGGGAGATTGTTGAATTAACTCATAAATTGATAATTTGGTGGAAGCCATCTTTAGACTTGTTATTGATCGACTACTCAATGAGATGATTGGTCGCGGTGGATGATTGATGGGCGGATTTGGAGGATTTGATTGGCTATGGATATGTATAGGTGATGAAGGATTGGGTGAAACTTGTATGGAAGGTGACGTAGGAGTTTGTGACACACTTTCTTGAGGTGGTTGCCTTATATTTTGTTGATTTTTTCTTTGATCTCTAGTGACCACATGAATGGCCCCTATAAATACTTGGTATTGTTGAAAATGATTGACTTGATTAGGAGGATTTTTTATGTTAGATCCCCCTACATTTGGTTGCACCTCCTCATGATGAGGAAGTGGTGTTTGAAATATACCAAGGTTTTAATTTTTTTGAGCGAGGGGATTATCAAGCTTGATCACCCCCAATTCAATAAGTTCTTGTACTACATCTTTAAATTAATGGTAATTGTTAATGTCATGCCCATTTTGCCTATGATAAGGACAAAATAGATGTTTCCAATAATGTTTACTATGTTTGACGAGATCATCAGGTCTGATTTCGGGTAAAGCAAGTTTGTTTGTGTCATATAACCTTCAAAAAATGGAAGCATATGACTTGGATAAGGGGGTGTATTAGCAATTTTTTGGATAGACTATCACTGAAGATGGTTTTCCATAGTTGTCACTATGTTCTACATGGCTTGATTTATTAAGGGTACTGCATGTTAAGTAATTTATTGCAGTGTTAGTTGCACGAATTATTGTTGAGCCATTAATGTCTGGCTCATGACCACTTGATTAACTTGATTTGGCTGACTGGTTGGGGTAGCCTGTATTGATTTTTGTTGGCTAAAATAGTTACTTTTGTATTGGCCTTTATTTTATCATTCTTTATTTTTAGGCTTAAGTATGCCTTCTTGTATTTTGATCTCCTCAATGACACTAGCCTAAGCTAAATCCTCTTCAAATGTTTTTGAAGCATCCAAGAGATATGTTTTAAGAAACTCTTAGTGAATAGCTTAATTAGCTCATCCATTGATAGGGTGAATGGTAATTTAGTTATCACAACCCTCCAACTATTTCCAAAATCATAGATAGATTCATCATCATGTTGTCTTAAAGCATAGACATTAAATAATGAGATCTTTTTAACATTTAAGATGAAAAACTCAAAGAATTGGTTAATAAATCACTTTAAAGTATAAATACTATGGTTGGGTAATTGATTATACCATTCTATGGCATATCCTCGTAATGTTTGAGGAAAATTTTAGAGCATGAGAACATTATCATTTTGAATTCTAAAACAAACATTTACAAATATGCTCACATGTTCTTTAGGATCCTTAATTCCCTTGAATTTTTTAAACTTAGGTATCATAAAATCTATCGAATATGGCAAGGATGGTACTGAAGGATGAATGGGTTGATTGATAAATTGGCATAAGGTTGGTTTCTGATTTGTCAAACCAGGAGTATATTGAATCAATTGATCTATCTATTTTTGCATGGCCTTAATTCAAGGGTTTTCCTTAGGAATGTGGAAGCCCTATATTACTTGGTGATTTTGTGATGGAGTGGAGAAATTATGTGGAGTGACTAAGTGATGGTGAGATTGGTAATGTTGGATAGATGAATTTAATAGAAATTGATGAATGGGAGATTGATGCTGAAAATATTGGGAATTATGAAATGAAGTTTATGTATGAGGTTTATGGCTAGGTTGGACAAAGGGAATAGGATGGGTAATGATATGGCTTGGTGGAGGAACAAGGATAGAAACCACAGAATATTGTGGTGCCCATGATGGACCTTGGTTAACAAGGACAATTTGAGTAGAGTTTGGTAAAGGCTTAGGGTTCACCTGTACTTGTTATTGAGCATTTTGATGATGTTTAAGCAATTTTTTCAGGTGTTCCCATGTCTCAGTAATATCTCATTCAGAAGCTAAGTGTATGCAGGTAGGTGGTATGGAAGACGTGTCTTGGAAAAAAGTTACAATAGGTATGGCAACTTGTGAGGTTGAAACTTGTGAAGCAACATTTACATGTGCTTCATACAAGGGGTTGGTGTAAGTGGAAGTGTATGAAGTGTTAGGAGCACATAAGGGTTGGATAATAGACATATGGGATGAAGGTGCAACTGATGCTTCAAAAAGAGGGTTAGTATAAACCTGGGTAAAGTTAGATATTGGCTAGGAATAAATAGGCTCGTACTGTAAAGTAGAATCTTGTCTAGGTTAATTGGGGACTAACTCCAAGACATAGCTGGAAGACTTCGTGAGAGCTTCTACTATTGCCATGTCTATATGGGTAATGTGATGGTCGATCGTAGGGGAAGTTAAATATTCTTGAGGAATAGCCATATGAAAGGTTGTGGATGGTAAGGAATGTGAGGGACCTGTAGACAAATATGTCAGTGTCACATTCAAGGACTATACCATAGAAGTGGTGGGGAAGGTGGATGAAGGTTATATTTTATTTTATTTTTTTATTTTTTTTGTGGAAAACATCCCAAAAGGGATGCCACTTTCGGGTAAGACCCAAGGAGGCAAGGGTATCCATTCCACCAAAAATGCCCAGGACTCGGACCTGGCCTACCACCTTTGACATACTCAAGGAGCAAACAAACACACAAAACCAATTTAAAAATAAGTAAATAACAACAAAAATAATAAAATAAAATAAAAAACATGCTCCTTGAGTGTGTCAAAAACAAAAGCACAACCAAACACACACACAATAAGATAAAAGAAACCACAACACGAACCACATAGAAAAACACAAGAACCACATAACAAAACACAAACAAGACAAAAACAACAGAACACTACAAAGACATAACCCAAAAAAAACATGAAAAATAAACACAACCAAAACCTAAAATATTAAAAAAATAAAAATTAAAAATAAAAAACAACCAACAACAGACAATAAACAAAAACAAAAAACATAGAAAACACTCACACATAAAAACACGAATTAACACAAACAAAGAGAAACACAAGAACAAGAACGAAAAAAACACAAGAACAATAACAAAAAACATAAAAAAAACACAAAACAACAAAAACACAAGAACAACAAAAAACAACACAAAGAACACAAAAACAAAACAAAACAAAAGAACCCACACACCTTAAAAAACTAAACAAAAAAAAAAAAAATTGAACATAACAATGACCTATCTAGACCAGAAGACTATTAAGGCAAGAATCAACAGAGGAAACAAAATAAAGAATAGATTGAGCTAGGGAACTAAAAAAACCTGAATGAACCAAAGAGAAGCAAAAAAAAAGCAAGAAGAAACTAGGTACCTTAGAACTGGAGCCATCCAAAGAAATGATAGAAAGAAGAGCTTCCCTAATTTGTGAAGCCCACCATCTAGGAGGGTGGCCATAACAAGTAAGATCACCTTTGTCCAAAGCCCAATTAGCTAAAGCATCAACACTCTTGTTTTGATCTCTGACCACATGATTGTAATCAACTTTCAAAAATCCCATCTGGATTAATTGAATCTTCTCAATAATTATTTTTATTCTCCAATCAACCTTATGATTCTTAGAAGGAGTCTTCAAAATATTAATCATAAGTTGAGAGTCAGACTCAACTAACACCTTTTCCCATCCAACCTTAGTAGCCTCATGAAGGCCTCTGAGGATACCATACCCCTCAACAAGGTTATTGGAAAGAATACCCAAATTCTCAGCAAAAGTAAAAACCAGGGAGCCATCTGAAAGTCTACCAATTCCTCCCACATTGGCTTTTCCAGGGTTCCCTCTAGAGGCTCCATCAGTATTGACTTTTCCAAAATCCTTAGGAGGAGGTTGCCAATTTCTTGTCCTATCCATCTTACTAATACTCACATTCCCTTTAAGTTGGTTGCCCTTAGAAGATTTAATCTTCAATATTTGCATCACTTGATCCCATCTTTGGTGGGAGTTTTGGGGGTGATTAAGGAGTTGATGGACTGATTCAACTAAGTTGGCTATGGTATTTTGCCAAATATAGTGAATATCCTTCCTATCTTGATTAAAAATTTGGTTGTTCCTTTCATTCCAAATATTCCAAAGAAGAATGGTAGAACCCATCCAAACTAACTGCCTAATAAAATGATCAACACCCTCTTGATTAGGCCAATCCCTCCAAAGTTGTTCAAAAGTAAAAAAATTGGACCACTTGTAAGCCAAGTAAAGTGGCCATTCTCCTCCATAGCTCGGAGGCTAAAGTACACTCAATAAAAATATGGTTGAGATTTTCTACATTCTCTTCACACATTTCACATCTAAAAGGGCCATGAAAACCATGCTTCATAAGTTGCTCACCGGTAAGCACCCTACGATGCAATAAAAGCCAATTAAAGAACCTCACCTTAGGCCAGAGATTTTGAGCCCACAATTGAGAAAATATGTCAGAAGAATGGTTGGGATTATTATGGCATAAGGTCAAATAACCTTGAGCAACTGAATACTCACCCTTAGTAGTGTTGTTCCATCCAAAACAATCTTTTTCATGGGACCAAGAGAGAGATCTCATATGAAGGATGCCTTGGATATCTTGTCTTTGCCTTTCTAGGATTTGAATAGGCCAGTCCTCAATAGGGATCCAATATCTACCAACCTTTGAATTACCAGTATGGTACCGACAGTAATTAGCCACCTTTATCCAATTAGCTCGGTGAAGCTCCTCCATCCAAGGCCTCCAATCGGGAAACTGAGTTATCAAAGGCTTGTGACCATCCCAAGAATCTGTCCAAAAATTTGCCTGTTGACCATTATGAATGATCCAAAATAATTTTTTCTTTATCAAATCCTCACCGATCTTAAGAACTGCTAAAATGGGAGAACCTTTGGTAGGAAGTTGATAGCGAACAAGGTCTTCGGGACTTTTGTTCTCAGCATATTTAGCACGAAGATTATTGGCCCAAAGAGCATTGGGGTTATGCAACATCCTCCAATATAATTTAGCAGCTAAAGCTTTGTTGTTATTAATAGAAGACCAGAATCCTAACCCCCCTTCATTCTTAGGAAGACATAAAGTGTCCCATTTCACCAAGGCCCATTTTCTTTTCTCCTTAGTACCACTCCAAAGGAAACGATGACTGATTTGATCCAGTTCTCGAAGAACAGCCTTTGGGATATTCAAAACGGAAGATACATAAATAGGAATAGCTTGAAGGACTGATTTTACCAAGGTGATTCTACCCCCTGAAGAAAGCCACTTGTTGGTCCACTTTCCAATTTTCTTCTTGACTTTGTCCAACAACCAATTCCAATATTTATTTTTTTACCTTTGAATATTTATGGGAATACCTAAATAAGTGATTGGAAGGGAGGTCTTCTTATATCTTAATTTATCCAAGACCATGGATTCCTATCTAGCAGAGCAGTGAAAGAAAATAACTTTAGATTTGTCTTCATTGATCAACTGCCCGATAGCCTTAGAAAAATAGCTAATGATTTGCTTAATATTAGAAGCTTCCTTAACTATAGCTTTACCTAAAAGAGTAGAGTCATCCACAAATTGAAGATGAGAGATAGGTCTAGCTCCATGAGCAATGGTAACTCCCTCAAGGGTTTTGTTTTCCCTCTTTTTGGTTATAGTCCTACCCAAGCATTCAACAAGAATGATGAATAAATAAGGGGATAGCGGGTCACCTTGCCTAATACCTCTGGAAGCTGGGAATGACTGAGAAGGCCTGCCATTGATAAGAACTAAGTAGGAAACTGAAGAGATACATCCCATAATCCAATCCATCCAATCCTTAGAGAAACCAAATTGCCTCAAAACTTTGATAAGGAAGTGCCAATCCACTCTATCATAAGCTTTGGATAAGTCTAACCGAATGAACATGGAAGGAGATTTTTGCATATCCATGGAATGGATGGCTTCCTGAGCAAGAACTATCTCATCTACTATTTGATGCCCTTCCACATAACCCCCTTGCTCGGGGAAATAATCTTATGCAAAAGAGGCTTCAACCTTTCTGCCATGATTTTAGTAATGATTTTGAGAAGAACATTACATAAAGCAATAGGTCTAAAAGCTGAGATATGATCAACCTCTTGAGCTTTTGGAACAAGAGTAATATAAGTTTTATTGATAACCTTCAAAATTTCTTTGGCTTTCCTGGCTTCTTCCACCACCTCTAATAAATCAACATGAAGGATATCCCAGAACTCTTGGTAGAACTCAATGGGAAAACCATCGGGACACTGGGGTTTTCCATTTTTGCATTTTAAAAACTACTTGTTGAAGCTCATTGATAGTAATAGGAGTAGTCAAAATAGAGTTCTCCTCAGAAGTGATAAGAGAAGGGATTGCTTGAAGAACATTTTGTTGAGAAGTTGAGTCAAGAGGAGTAGCAGCAAAAATATTGGAAAAGTAATCAACAACAATAGAGTTCATGCCATCCCAAGTATAAACAACATCTCCAGAATCTGATTTTAGGGAAGAAATAAAGTTGTGAGATCTTCGAGCTAGAAGAGATTTGTGGAAGAAATTTGTGTTTCGATCTCCTTCTTTGAGCCATTGAATTCTAGATTTTTGCTTCCATAAGATTTCTTCTCTTTTTTCCCATTCCTCTAACTGAGTTGTGAGTTTAATTTCATCTACACTTCTCTTCTCTGTGAGGCCATCTAAATGGATTTTCTTATTCAAATTTTCAATATGAGCAATAACTTCATGTTTTTTTTATGAACATCCCCAAACTCTTTCCAGTTCCAAGTCTTGATTTTGGATTTAATGTATTGCAGTCTTTTGGCAAAATAGAACATCTTAGTCCCATGCCTAGGTTTACCTTCCTTCCACCATTGTTGCACATGAGGTCTAAAGGAAATGTCTCTAAGCCACATTAATTGAAAATGAAAAGGAGAGAAACTCACATTGGTTTTCCACATTTCCACCATGAGTGGCCAATGATCCGAACCAGCATTATTAAGAGTCTTCACTTTAGGAATGTGACCATGGATTAAGAAATTTTTAGAGAGCAAAAACCTATCCAATCTCTCCATTATACAAGCTAAGCCTTGCCTTCTGTTAGACCAAGTCATAAGGCCATTATCTGGTTGGATATCCACAAGATGGAGGTTTGCAATATATTCGCTCATGAGGTCGGTGCTTTTGTCCAAATTTCTATTTCCCCCATTTTCTCATCCAGAGAGAGGATGGTATTGAAATCTCCTTCGATCAAGATCCAAGCTTCAGGAAAATGAGAGATAATATGAGTTATATCCTTCCACTATCTCTTTTTTTCCTCCAAAGTAGTTGGAGCATAAATAGTAATGCAGAGCATAATTTGGTTGGAATGTCTACTTTGAATAGCTATAGCCAACAGACCCCAAATGCCAACCATATGGTGAATAACTACCTCTTTTGGGTCCCAAAGACAAGCAATGCCACCGAAGTCCCCTGGGAGCTAAGGGAAACCACTTTTCAAGTTGGCCAAATTTTACTGGCAATTGAGTCCATATCCTCCATTGACATCTTTGTTTCTTGAAGGAAAACAAGATGTGGATGATTTATCTGAATCATTCTTCTAATTTCATTTTGTTTTGAAAGACTCCCTTTGAGTCCTCTAATATTCCAAGTGATGATCTTCATTAATACCAGGGCTAAAAAATTTGGGAAGGGCATTAATCTTACCTTCCTCTACAAGCTTTTCACCTTCTTTTACCATATGATATTGATTGGTCTTGCGACCTACTTTTTGATTAGAATCCATCTTCGAGTTTTTTTCCCTATTTCTTGACTTATTCCAATTGAATCTGAGATGGCTTCTAACCTTGAAGAATGCTCGTACACAGCCAAAATTTTACTAGAGGGTTCAACGGAGTCTATATTGGGACCTGCATTATTTGAAGTTTTGACATTTGAAAGATTGTTTTTCTTGTGTAAATTTTCTCCCTTTTTTCTATTGAAAACCTTTGATTTGTTGGTTTGTCTCTGAGTTCTTCCCTTCATATTTAAATTGTGTTTCTAAGATTTTTGTTTCCATTATTTCCTCTTCCTCACTTGGGACATCATTTGTGGAAAGGATTTCAAACATATTAGCAAGTGACTTTGATTGATCCTTCATAACTGGTTTTTTTCGAGTGTTCTTCTTCTTAGGTATTTGGAAACCTGCTGAGTTTATATCTTCTTTCTTTTGATCAAGAATTTTATTTGGGCAAGCATTGGCCAAATGACCATATTCATGGCAAATTCTACAATGAAAAGGAATGTTCTCATAGTCCACTACTTGCTCCCAAGTGTCTTCCCCAAATTGTAATGTGATATTTTTAGGTAGGGGTTTGTCAAAATCCATTAAAACACAAATTCGAGCATAAATAATATGTTCAAAATTTTGAGTACAATCAGCGAGTCATCATAAAAGTTCCTAAAGAGTTTCCAATTGAAGAAAAAATAGTAGGATTCCAAAATTCAATAGGGAGGCCAAAGAGTCTAACCCACACGGGAGCTATAGAAGGCATCTCTTCTTCGGCTTTAAATTTAGTATGCCGGGGCTTCATGAAAAGCCCTGCCCTTCCAAAAAACCAAGGACCCCCTTGAAAAGTTTTCTCTCTATCTTCATTATTAGCAAATAAAACAAGAAAATAACCATTTGGATAAATAGAGATTTGTAACTCACCTTTAGTTTTCTAGATTTTTGCAGCCCAGAATTTGAAAGCAGATAGGCTCGGACGAAAACCCATGAACCGACAAATTAGTCCTCTTTTTTCCAAATCTTCAATGCCAGTCTGAATGTTACCCATATCAAGCTTAACAATAGGAGTTCCATCAATTGCTTTAAGACATCCTGACTCCATTTTCCTGGGATCAATCTTAGGCATTCTTAGAGGTTTATGGGAAGCCCTAAGATTGATATTAGCATTGGGCTGAGGTTGTCCACCATGGAGGGCATCCCTAAAATTCATTTTTGGGGCTGAGTCTTCGAAATTCTTACCCTTGATAGGGGTTTTCATAGTAGAATTATTTTGTGGGTGCACCTTAGCACCAGATTCACTTGAGATATGAGCCATTTTTTGATCAACTGCTTGAAACTTGTTTCGTGATCTCTTTAATCCTTGCCCTAGACGTCGTGGAAAGGTATGGTTTTCACTTTTCTTTTGTGCAGCAAATTGGAAGTCGTTGTCACTCAAGTTCACGAGTATGATCTATTGAAAGATAAATTTCTAACCCATATTGGATCCCCTGCAACATTTCTCTACTAAAATATTGAGCATAAACCACAAAAATATTGGCCTCTAGGGCCCGAAGGCCCTAAAAACCAACCTCTGGAGCTGCTTGCACTCAACCCAGATGAAACCCTCGCATAGTCGCTTGCCAAATATCTCGTTCACACATAGGGATGTGCTAGGATCTGTGTTGCTCCAAATGATATGAAAATTGGTGGAGACGTTCTAGGGTTTTTCAGGCATCTACCCTCAAAATTTTAGCTCAATCCGAGTCCGGATGAGTGAGATATGGCCGAAACAAGTTCGATAGTTTGGGCAGTCCTGCGAAAAACGTCCCTCCTCTCTATCTATTTTTTTTATTCTGCACATTGAGACCTATGATAATCTCTGAAGGTTCTATTTTATTATCTTGATTTAATGCTTGCTTTTTTCTTGTTAAGACCATAAAGCAAATAAATCAAAATACATATTATGTAGTAAACTAAAACACCCAATTTAAATTTCACAATAAAAACAAACAACCAATGCTAAGTTTGTTTAACACGTATGTCTTACCTTGTTAATTGGTTATATCCTTTTAAAATGAGTTCATTTCTTAAGTTTCAATCTTGTGTGTTTCTAATGTGCTAATCTGAATTAATCAAAAGAAAGGTAAAAAATGTGGCTAAGTTGGGGCAACGATATTCTTACCAGTGATGAAATCTAGCAAATTTGCTCTGGGGTGACCTAGGATTTCCAAGGGCAGATATTGGTGGATGGAGATGAAATCCACTGTCACAAAATCTCAAGCAATGGCTAGTGATGAAATCTAGCCACTACTATTGAATGTGAATCATGTAATGTGTGGTTCTTTTTAAATTTTATGATTTTATATTGTGTTCAAACAATGTTAGAAAGATAACCACTTTCGTTGGTCTAAATTAGAAGCCACTATTCACAATACCATTTTCTCCAAAGGTTATAGAGTACACTGCTTAAAACCTGCTCTAAATAACTAGGGTATTCATCTATTCCTCTGCATGGAATCACCCAAGTACGGGGATACTCTTGGTATATGAACAACATTCCTACTTAGACCTACAAAAATAGATATCTCTAACCCTATACTGCAAACTAATTATGCAATTTCAATTTACATGAAATTAGAATGCAATATATATTTTTTGTTTCACATAGCAAAAAATCAAAAATTTCAAATAGAAAATGTGAATGGATGCAAATGATTAATCTAAATCCTAAAATGCATGCTAATATGAATGTTCTTTTCTTGACTAATTAGTAAAGTTCTTTTTATCTCAAAAACCTTTAAAAGACATAAAACTGATAAAATACGTAAATGGGAAATCTAGGGTTTGGACAATAGACTTACAAACAGCCTACGTATTTGTCCTATCTCTCTGTAAAATGATCCTGGGCATTTTTGAAATACACCTAGGTGTTTTTGGATGGCCTTCAAGCACTATTAGGTGTTTCACGCACCTTCTGCAACTTTTGTAGACTTTCAAAAACCCTAGATCAAGCAAAATTTGTGCTTCTAAAAACCTTGCAAGATGATAAAAAATAGTAAATAAATCAGTAAGGCAAATCACAAAAAGAAACCCTTAAGGGGTCCCACCATGATCACCATTTGAAGATGCAAAAATATAACACCAAACAATGCTAAATAAATTGAACACAAAGAACCCAAAATTGCACAATAGATGATCTTATATTAATGGGGGGAGCCTAAAAACTCCATTGTTACAATGTGGATCTTTGAATCATTTTTGATACATATTTTTAATGGTTAGGGTTCTCCAAAACCCTAGCAAACAAGGCTAGTAGTGTCTTTAAGCGTGTCCTCACTCCCAATAGAGGTGAGTGGGCTTTTAGTTATCCAATATTGGGCCACTCCAGCTTAAGCAATTATCCAATACTGATGTAACACCTTCAGATCTGCACATAATAACACAATAGATATATTAGTAATACCTGTGAGGGCTCCACAATGTGAGACCCTCTATAATAAAAAACCCTAACTATCTGCTATAAATAAAATGAACAAAAATGAAAGTGCATGTAAATAAAATAACAAACAATGGATTTACCTTACATATTTGTTGTATTCTAATATGATGTAGCTTGTTGCAGTGAATAGATGTGGCGATGACCTAGCGTCACCCAAAGGCTAGGGATACTTTAGAATATCTGGTACAAAATGCTCGTGAATGCTCGACAACTATAGAAAATGCTTGTGGATGCTTGAGATTGGTAGGGAAGTGCCTAGATGTGCTTGGTGGTGATAGGAAGTGCCCGAATGTGTTCAACAGCTGAGGAAAGAGGCTATAGAAGCAGATCTAACAAGGGGAAATGAATGGTAATGGCTACGAGGATTATGGAAAGAAAATATGAAGGTAGAAGTACTCGGATACTCTAAGGGATGATGAAACTCAAGGAATTTGAGAACTTAGGTAGAAGACTCAAGGACTCCAAAAACTCAATGATCTCAGGGTACAAATTGATGAGGGATTGAGCCATCAAAATGACTTCTATTAATAATCCAACCTAGGGCATACTTAGTTTTTCAATGACACTAATCATGTGACTGAGATAAAAGCACATCGAAGGGTGGATATTAAATTTAGGGTGTGGCATGGATTGATGTGGATGGACGGATAGATTTAAATGAAATCGGATGACTGGGATTAATTCACTTATATAAATATAAATTTATTAAATATATATAAAATATTAATATTAAATGTATATAAATATATATGAATAGTGTGCGGAAATGGTGGGAAAGCACATATGGAGGACAAGTGGCTAGTTTTTGGTGTCTACATAAAGTAATCACAAGATCTAAAATAAGGTTGCAATATGAAATATATGGTAATGGTAATCTATTAAGCATATAAAACTCATAAATAGCTTCATAAATGAATCATATAAATACCACTAATAAATGCTCATAAAAATATAGTCTTTATTGAATAAAGACCTCAAATACATCAAACTTCATCACTCTCCATTATGATTGTATATGACCAATCACTCTATATCTTTCTATATCTTGCTCTATCTTTCATACCCTCATATACACTTATATACAAAGGAATGTGACTCTTCATATGGATCTTTCTTGACCTTCACTCTTTCTATGACTCTTCATCTTCCTATTTTATGACACATGTGCATGTGGATAACTATGCACATTTACATTGCCAAAATACTTTGCACACTTGTGCATTTATTACATTGCATAAAGTAAATACTTTCATTCTAATCTAAGATACTTTTCTAATCTAAAGATGTACCCAATGTGGTACATTAGCATGAACCAAATGATGTAATATATTCCAAAAATAATGTAGACTCATCATCACAACATCAATCTAAATGGAGAAGAAAATATTGTCATATATGTAATAAAGAAGGTCATAACACTAGCTATTGTAGATATAATTCTCTAAATCAATAGAATCATGCATAGACCCTTCCAAAGATACTAGTAGAGACAATATTAGCCTAATTAGTAGTGATACACATCAATGCAACAACAATATCAAAAATAGAAAAATTAAAGAGGTAATATGGTCCAAGAAGTACAAGATATAAAGAACACAAATGAGGAATAAAATGAAATAATTCATAGGGATCTCATGGGAAAATTATGGATCTATCCATCTAGACAATGCAGATTCAAACAATAAACATTTTATTGAGAAGTAGTGTGACAAAGATAGTAATGACACATGCCACTTAATAATTATCTATAGTTTTTTCAAGAAGAATTTATAATATCAATGTCACTAATAATATTGACAATAAAATAAGAAATTATTGAAAAGAAAACAAGGAAAAAGTATAAAAATCATGAACCAAAATAAAATTGATAGATGCGCTAGAATTGTAAAATTTTTGGAAAGAACAAACAAAAGTCTTGTCAAGAAAAGAAAATATGCACTATGGATGGATAAATAGAACAAAATGGAATAAAATTATGGAAATGCTAAAATGTTTCTACAAGAAAAACAATAAGCCTAATAAGTATAGATTTGTACATAAGTAGTGAAGGAAAAAAGAAAAGTATGGATAACCACTTAGAGGAATAGATTTAATGCCTGAACCTAAAGGAGTACCAGAGTCAGAGCAGAAAGACCAAGACTATAATGAAAAATCAAGGGCACATGAAGGCAAACAACCTTCATACCAAATAATGTAATATAATGGGGTTTTGGAGTTATTACATTTTTGGTACCTTACAATATTAATGCAAGGACCATGTGCTCTTGGTGTCAAGTTAGTAAGTGTGGTGATATATAAGTGAGGTGTCAAGTTAGTAAGTATGGAGTTATATAAGTGAGGTGTCAAGTTAGCAAGTGTGGGTTATGAGTTATGTGTAATTATGAGTCTTTATTTTTATGTAAAATGTGAGATTTATTATTATGTATTGAAAATATGAATATTTCGATCTCATGTGAGTATGAGGAGATGAAAATTTTATGTAAGGTTAAGAGTATTGTGAATATGAAGAGTCTCATGTATGTATATATTGAAGACAAAGCATTGTAATAGGGTATAGAAGAATAAGCATTGCATTACATTGTATTGATTTAATAGATATTTTAATAATACATTCATTGATAACAACTCATGTCCCATAGATCGTGAAGTACGAAGGATTAGGGTTTTATCCTAAAAAATATCTCATCTTTTAGGAGCTATATATTTGCAAAGAGTTATCTGACTCAACTAATTCTTGGACCAACTTGTGCAGAATTTGAATGGCTTTAAAATTAGTGGTCATATGCAAAATTGAGGGATATATGATCCTATGCATTCAACCGTTCGTAATAAGGGAAGTGATGATTTTTCAAGTTGTGAAAAAGATATTGCAAATATTGGCCAGTTAGGGTTCAAATTATGGGAAGAGTAACGAAGGGATAGGACTTCAACAAGGCAAGACATTCTATCTGGACAAAGAGTTTTTCAACTAAGATTTCCTTTTCCCTTTCTTTATCATAGGAATTGTGCATGAAAAAATTATAGTTTTTATTAAATAGTATATTTGTTATAGGACATTCAAATAAATTTTAATAGATTTTGAGTTTTAGCTTCCTTTCTATGGGCTGATTTATAGTTAAATCCTTAGAATCATATGTAGTGGTAAAGGTTAGTGAGTGCACCTCAGAGATATCATCATTGCTCCAATATAAGGTAGTTTTTGTTAAATTTAATTGGTATTGGCCAAGGGCTTCAGCCTTGATAAAATGGATTGATAGGAATTGGAAGTCTCCAAGATTGATTCTATAATTTCTTCCCAAAGGTTTCTTCATATCCATTTTTTGTTCTAGGGAAGAAAGAGAAAGAATCCTAAAAGGAGGTCCTTGGTTTATGGGAAGAGCAAGACTCTTCCTTACTTGTAGATATGAAGGTTTTTCACCTAAAATGTAAATATACCCCTAGTACCAGTCTGGGTTAGGATGTTTGGGTTACCCATTGAATTTTGGGAAATAGATACCTTCAAGGCAATAGGCAACACTCTAGGAGAATTCCTTGAGATTTTAGATATGATAAAATATGGATTTTTGGCTATTTATGCTTGAATATTGATCATGATTGATATAAGTAAAGCTTTACTAGAATCAATCATTCTTAAGTATGGGGAATATGTGGATCCAAACTATAGGTTATGAAAACATATTTTTTAGATGTATAAGATATCATGAGGTGGGGTATATTGAGAGATCTTGCCCTTAGAAGAGCCTAGCAGAATCATTTATAGAAAATCGTAATAGAAACTTATAAATGATTATGGATGAAGATGGTATTCAACTTCCAAAAAATAGATATAGAAAAATAGAATAAAATAAACAATTGAGATCAATAAGGAAGGATATTGTAAGAAATACCAACTCTTTTGAGGCTTTAGCCTATGAAGAAAAATTAGATCAAAACTTAGAGGATACAGTACAACAATTTCAACATATTAACAAGGAATCGTATATTCAGAATTATCTTAATTTAAGGAAGAAAACTCTTGATGAACCTAAGGAATGTGTCTCATCAGATTTTGAAGACTCTCTTGAAGTACCATGCACCATTCAAGAGAAAATAATTGGTAAAGAAAATATAGTTTTAGAAGTTAATACCTTTGCCATTAATAAGGAAATACCATAAAATGAGCAAGACAATTCAAAAGCTTCTATAATAGAGCCAAGAGAGGATAAATATGATGAAAATAAAATTGTGAAAGAATATTGAGGAATAGAATAATAAGACCTACTCCTGATATAGAAAAGGAAAAAAGAGAAAAATGAAGAACATAAGCTTATACTGATAGGGGGGTGAATAGTATAAGACCACTTTTTACTTTATTTCCAAATAAATATCAATTAATGTCCTTAATTGCAATAACAAAATATAGTAGTGTGCATTAATAACTCAGATAGTATTAGTAAGCAAGAGCAAAAGTCACCACACAATTGAGACACAATACTTTACGTGGTTCACCCAATGTGGGCTACTCCACGGAGAAATTTTTTTACTAAAACTTTCTCAATAAATCTCTTTGGGAATCACTCCCAATTACAATGTTTATGGATCTGTATAAAAATAAGAACTCTTTCCCCTTCTACTTTGGCTATGTGATCTTATAGAAGACATTGTCTCCTTTCTACAATTACTGGTGGACCTCTCTCCACTTGAAGACTCCTCACTCAGATTTGTCTTCAACTATGTTGGTTGTTGGATCTCTATCCACTGAGACTCTATCCTCTGTACTCTGTCACCTCCAAAGCTCTATCAATAGGCTCACTAAGAACCTTATCAATAGGTTCACACAGAACCTGCTTAGAAAGCTCATACATAACCTGTCCAATGTTGAATAACAAGCTCACATAGAACCTGTCCAATGCTAAATAACAAGCTCACATAGAACTTGTACAATGTTGTTGCAATAAGCTCACTAAGAACTTGTCCAAATCTACTCTAGCAATCTCACCAAGAACTTGCCCAAATCTTCTCTAGCAAGCTCACTAAGAACTTGCCCAAAACTATCCACAAATTTGTCCCGACACTGTCCTCAAATATGTCCCAACACTGTCCTTAAATTTATCCCAAAGACCTTCTCAAAGGCTCAATCAATCATGCTCAAGTAGTACTCAAAATAAACTCAACAATGAATGGCAATCTCAACTCAAATCCACTTCATAGAAGCATAAATAGAATTGTTAGACTCAATATGTTCTAATCTCACTCTCAACCCAAATCAATCTCAACTCAACTCATAGAAGCATAAAGAGAATTGTTAGAGACTCAATATGTTCTAAACTCACTCTCAACTCAAATAAACCTCAACTCAATTCAAGTCAACCTCAACTCAACTCAAATCTTATAGAACCATAAAGAGAATTTTTAGAGACTCAATATGTTCTAACCTCAATCTCAACTCAACATAGAATGATGGAATAGTTTGTTTCATAGAACTTGAACAATCACTTCACACATCACTTGACTAGGCTTAATCAACTCAACTCAACCAATCATCACAAGGGACAACTCTTTCTCACACAAAATTGGTCCAAGTATGTATCAACCAACTCAAATGTTTCCAAAAATGCTCAACCACAAACCTCACATAACAATGATACTCATGTTCTTTTCTAACTCAAGTTCTTTCAATGGGCTTCAACCACTATGCTTATAACACAAGTTTTTAAACACAACTCTCAATTCAGAAAACCTTGATGCATTCAACCAACCACTTTTGAAAAGAAAACCACAAATAATCATTTTCCCTCCAATTATATTTCAAAAATCAACCACCATAAACAATCAATAGGAGAACGTGCCCATAGCTTTTATGAAGTGAAGAAACCCCTTTGGAAATCTGCCACACTCAACACACTTTGAAACAAAACAACCTTCACTTTGAAACCCCTTACAAAAATAGAAATATCTATCTACATACACCTTATTTATCCTTCTAAATGATTTATTCAAATATCCATCTAAATAAGCTTTCCAACGATATATAATATGATATACTTTTATAAAAGGAAAATACCATAAATATCTTCTTTTCTAAAAGTGCTTTTAAACTTGCCTTCCAATAAAAAATTAAATCAACCCTCATCACCTTATTCCTCCAACATTAGGCAATAATAAAAATTTATTAATAAAAATGTTACTTACCTCTTAGAAGCAATCAAACCCTCGTATTTGCCCAAAAAATCCTCAACCATGGTGCCAAATACCACACGAGCTACGCGCTCGCATAGGACGAAGAGCACAGAATGTGCTTTTGTCCTTCTTCCCTTGCTCACGTCAACAAAAATGTGGGTCAATTCTCTTACTCGAAACTCTAACCCATGGGAATAAAACCTTGTCTCTTTTGCAAGAAAAAACCTTTGCACTCCCCTCGCTCACCGTTGGACCACGCTACCACTCGAATATTTTGGCGATTTTCGTCTTATCTCCTCTGCATTCGATTCCAAGGCTTTTGAAATAAAATCCTTTGCATTTATATGCAACTTCCCTTAAATTTTGCAAACGTTGGCGGCGCTTTTAAATTAATTTCTTTTTTATGATGATGTCGGCGTTTAGGTAATTTTAATTTTAAAATTTAAAATTAAATTTTAAATATTAAAATTTAAACCAAATATTCAAAATTGAATATCTCCATCTCTAGGGCACCTTTTTCGATGAAACAAAAATCCAACCTGGGTTTTAAGAAAAACCCATTTCAAATCTGCCATCCATGGTTTTAAATAAAACCTTTTATTTTACTTGCCTTGGTTTTCATAAAAACCCTATATATATCCATGCTCTCTAAAATATGAATGCTTTGGTCATAAAAACTCAATGTTACCTTGTGACATTAATGTGACATCAATGACAACATAGAACAACTCAAATTGTGAACAATCTCCCCCTTTTTCATTGATGTTAACACCTCTAAAGCAAAAACCACAATCACTCCATCTCTGAGAATCAAAGCTGCTCCCCCTGACTTAATGCTCTCTTTGGAGGTTGCTCCCCCTAACTCAATGCTCTCTTTGGATGTTGCTCCCCCTAACTCAAATATCTCTTTGGAGGCTGCTCCCCCTAACTCAAATCTCTCTCCCTTACTCAAATATCTCCCTCTTTGACATCAATGGCAAAAGGGACACCTATGGGGCTAAGAGATATGACTCTTAAGCATAGCCCCCTCACCACCTTCTCTCTTGAGGTGATTAATTTTGGGGTGGGAGTACCTTTACTCCCATATTACATTGATTCTTTCCTTCATCAACTTCCTTCCATGTTTTTTTGATATCCTTCTCTTGATGAATTACTTGATCTTCTTGCCTTGAACATGTTTGACCTTCTTGCCTTGAACCTGTTTGACCTTCTTGTCTTGAACCTGTTTGGAATTGAGTCCTACACCATTTTGCAATATGCCCAAAGTTATTGCAATTAAAACACTTGATATTGTAGCCTTTGGATGGTACCCATGTCTTGAATTCTTTCTTGAAGTAATTTCCATATCCATTCCTTTCTTGAATCCTTCTTCCTTTGAAGTTTCTTCTTGCAAAATCAAACTTCTTTAATCCATAGACCCTGCAATGTATAGCCCTGTGTCCAAATCCATTACAAGAAAAATAATGTCCTTGAAAAACCCTGTGTTCATGCCTTGGTTCCTCATACCTTTCTTGATGATTATCCCTATGATCATCTTCAACTTGTGCATTGCATTCTTGAACCTTCTTTGTAGTATCTAAATCTTCTTCCTTAGTTTCATATTTTAGAACTTCCTTTCCTTTTGAGTGTGATTCCCCAAACCTGAAATATGAGACCTTTGGTGCTTTGGAATCCTCCTCTTCTTTCTCTTTATTTGTGTCAAGTAGCAAATTGGCATACATCTCTATAGCCTCTGAAATACAAGTATCCATTTATGTTGCTTCTTTTTCAAATAAACTTTCCTTGTTGCAATTGTTGTAGTATGTGCAATCATCATCTATATACCCAAAATCTCTGCATATGAAGCATTTTAGTATCCTTAGATCTTTCTTGTACCTATCTTCTTGCTCAATGGCTATGGCAAGCTCTGCATGTCTTTCTTCAATAGATTTATCCTCTTCTTTAACTTCAATACCTAGGAATAGGTGTTCTTGCTTTTCTTCATTTATTCCAAAGAATGTACATTCTTCTTCATCTAACTGATCTTTATCACTATAATCTGAGCTATCACTTACTTCTACAATATAGTAAGATTTCTTTACCTAACGAAAAAATTTCTTCTTCTCATACCTATTTTGCTTTAATCTGTCATCTTTGTCATGCTTATGCTTTCCATATTCTTTTCTTCTTTGACCATGTTTTTCATCATCGTTGTTTTCTTCATGTGGACACTTGTATGCATAGTGATCAAGATCACCACACTTGTAGCATCTGACTTTTCTTATATCTCTAAAATTCCTTGATTCTTTATTCCTTTTGATGAAGTTAGCTTCCTCATTATTTTATAAAACTCTATTTGTTTCTGAAAATTTCCCTTTATCTTTTTCTGAAGCCTTGAATGCAATCTCTTTTATTGGAGCTTAATGCTTACTTACCCTCATCTCATAAGTTGTGAGATTACCTTGCACTTCTTCCATTGTTATCTTGTTGATATCCATTGTTTCTTCTATTGCTGAAACCTTATAATCATATTTCATAGGAAGTGATCTCAAAACCTTTTGAGTAACTTATGATTATATCATCTCAAAACCTATGCCTCTCATGGTGTTAGTAATCTCATCAACACGAAGTAAAAACTTTGCAATATCTTCAAAATCTTTCATTTTCAATTCCTCAAATCTTTTTCTATGAGTTTGTAGTTTTTCCAATTTTACCTTGGAATCTCCTTCATAAGTATTCTACAACTTGGTCCACATTTGATTATTTGAAGTACATACCATGACCTTTGCAAAATATGTCTCATGTAGCCTACTCAAAATACAATTCATTTCTCTTGCATTTATCTCAACCAATTTCTTGGTAGTCTTATCTTCCTCGGGATCACATTCAACCCTATACTCTTTTTCAACCATCTGCCATACCTCATATCCTTGTGATATCAAGTACTTCTTCATCCTCATGCTCCAGAAAGTATAATTGTTACCATCAAATAATGGAACCTTATTTGAAGATAATTCATTCTATGAAGCCATTTGTGTTCTTGTAGAATCTACCCTCAAGTTGTTAGCCTTTCCAAATGAACCTGCTCTAATACCAATTGAAGAATACAAGCTTATACTAAGAGGAGGGGTGAATAGTATAAGACCACTTTTTTACTTTCTTTCCAAACCAATATCAATTAATGTCCTTAATTGTAATAACCAAATATAGTAGTGTGCATTAATAACTCAGATAGCAGTAGTAAGCAAGAGCACAAGTCACCACACAATTGAGATACAACAATTTACATGGTTCACCCAATGTGGGCTACTCCATAGAGAAAATATTTTACTAAAACTTTCTCAATAAATATCTTTGGGAATCACTCCCAATTACAATGTTTATGGATCTTTGTTCAAATAAGAACTCTTTCCCCTTCTACTATGGCTATGTGATCTTATATAAGACTCTGTCTCTCTACTGCACTAACTGGTGGACCTCTCTCCACTTGAAGACTCCTCACTCAGATCTGTCTTCAACTGTGTTGGCTACTGGATATCTATCCACTAAGACTCTGTCCTTTGTACTCTATCACCTCTAAATCTCTATCAATAGGCTCACTAAGAACCTACTCAATAGGTTCACACAGAACCTGCTTAACAATCTCACACAGAACATGTCCAATGCTAAATAACAAGCTCACACAGAACCTGTCCAATGCTGAATAACAAGCTCACACAGAACTTGTCCAATGCTGCTCCAACAAGATCACTAATAACTTGTCCAAATTTGCTCTAGCAATATCACCAAGAACTTGCCCAAATTCTCTCTAGCAAGGTCACCAAGAACTTTCCCAAAATTGTCCACAAATATGTCCCAACACTGTCCTCAAATTTTTCCCAACACTGTCCTCAAATATGTCCCAAAGGCCTTCTCAAAGGCTCAATCAATCATGCTTAAGTAGTACTCAAAATTAACTCAACAATGAATGGCAATCTCAAATCAAATCCACTTCATAGAAGCATAAAGAGAATTATTAGAGACTCAATATGTTCTAATCTCACTCTCAACCCAAATCAATCTCAACTCAAATCATAGAAGCATAAAGAGAATTATTAGAGATTCAATATGTTCTAAACTCACTCTCAACTCAAATCAACCTCAACTCAACTCAAGTCTTATAGAACCATAAAGAGAATTTTTAGAGACTCAATATGTTCTAACCTCAATCTCAACTCAACATAGAATTATGGAATAGTTTGTTTCATAGAACTTGAACAATCACTTCACACATCACTTGACTAGGCTCAATCAACTCAACTCAACCAATCATCACAAGGGACAACTCTTTCTCACACAAACTTGGTCCAAGTATGTATCAACCAACTCAAATTTTTCCAACAATGCTCAACCACAAATCTCATATAACAATGATACTCATGTTCTTTTCTAACTCAAGTTCTTTCACAACCAATGGGCTTCAACCACTATGCTTATAACACAATTTTTTAAACACAACTCTCAATTCAGAAAACCTTGATGTATTCAACCAACCACTTTTGAAAAGAAAACCACAAACAATCATTTTCCCTCCAATGATATTTCAAAAATCAACCACCATAAACAATCAATAGGAGAACGTGCCCATAGCTTTTATGAAGTGAAGAAACCCCTTTGGAAATCTGCCACACTCAACACACTTTGAAACAAAACAACCTTCACTTTGAAACCCTTTACAAAAATAGAAATATATCTTTGCATACACCTTATTTATCCTTCTAAATGAGTTAGTCAAATAGCCCTCAAAATAAGCTTTCCAACGATATATAATATGATATACTTTTATAAAAGGAAAATACCAAAAATATCTTCTTTTCTAAAAGTGCTTTTAAACTTGCCTTCCAATAAAAAATCAAATCAACCCTCATCACATTATTCCTCCAACATTAGGCAATAATAAAAATTTATTAATAAAAATGTTACTTGCCTCTTAGAGGGAATTGAACCCTCGTCTCTGCCCAAACAATCCACAACCACGGCATCAAAGACCACGTGAGCTATGCACTTGCATAGGACGAAGAGCATAGAATGCACTTTTGTCCTTCTCCCCTTGCTCACGTCAATAAAAATGTGGGCCAATTCTCTTACTCGAAACTCCAACCCATGGGAATCAAACCTCATCTCTTTTACAAGAAAAAACCTTTGCACTCCCCTCACTCACCATTGGACCATGCTACCACTCGAAGATTTCGGCGCTTTTCGTCTTATCTCCTCTGCATTCTATTCCAAGGATTTTGAAATAAAAGCCTTTGCACAACTTCCCTTAAATTTTGCAAACGTCGGTGGTGCTTTTAAATTAATTTCTTTTTGATGATGACGTCGGCGCTGAGGTAATTTTAATTTTAAATTTTAAATATTAAATTTTAAACCAAATATTCAAAATTGAATATCTCCATCTCCGAGGCACCTTTTTCAACGAAACAAAAAGCCAACCTGGGTTTTAAGAAAAATTCATTTGAAATCTACCATCCGTGGTTTTAAATAAAACCTTTTATTTTACCTGCCTTGGTTTTCACAAAAACCCTGTATATATCTATGCTCTCCGAAATATAAATACTTTGGTCATCAAAACTCAATGTTACCTTGTGATATTAATGTGACATCAATGACTACATAGAACAACTCAAATTGCCAACAGAAAACCCTCAAATTATCAAGCAAGATCCAAGGAAGCAAGAGCAAACATAGAGAAAGGAACACAAACTAAGTTGGTTGAACTTCTCTTTACCAAAAAACAAAATGATAGTGGTGATACGCAGGAGGGGCCAAAAGCCCCTAATAAAACATGATTATAATCTCATGGAATATAAGAGGTGATAATGCCCCCTCAAATTAGAGGTGTATTAGGGACATATTTTTAAGTAATAAACCTGATATTCTTTGTATCCAAAAAACTAAAATGATAAAAGAAGTTTCAAAAACTATGAAAGTAGTATGGGAAATATGTGAATGGGATGCTATGGATTTTGAAGGAGCAACTGAGGAAATTCTAACTTGTTGGAATCCTTCTAGAAATATTGAGTAACCATTCATAAAACTAGGCATTGGATAGCCTCTTTAGTCACTTGTTGCTTTGCAGATATTTGTTTCATCCTTATCAATATCTATGTACCTACAACTTAGTCAGGTACATTATAAGTTTAGAGTGGTATTGAAACCTTTATGAGAAGTAAAGACCAAGAAACCCAATTCATGAACATTGGATATTTTAATGCCATAACCATGTTGGATGAAACAATTGAGGGAATTAGAAAATTGACTCAATGTATGAAAGGTTTTTCAACTTTTATTCAAAAAAATAATCTATGGGAAGTTGAGTTTGAAGAAGACAACTATACTTGGACCAACAACAGGAGAGTCCAAAACCTAATAGAAAAAAAACTAGACAGATGCATTCTCTCAGATCATTGGTTAGATGAAGGAACTTGTGCTAAAATTAATACCTTAACAAATATTGGTTCAGATCACTGGCCAATAAGAGTTAAAATGATGGTAAGTGAAGTCAAAAAATATCTTATTTTAAATACAAGCAGATGTGGGAAGACCATCCTCAATTTGTTGATATGATACCTCAAACGTGGAATTATTTAGGTAATGGTGGGTTGTATGCTCTTCCAAACCAAATGAAAGCTATGACATATAGACTAAAAGAATGGAACAAGAACACCTTTGGAAATATTTTTGAGATAAAATAAGAACTAAAAGATAAAATTTCAAAATTCCAAAAATGTGATGATAATTATCCAAGCTCGGAGGAAAGGGAGTTGATTAGTGAATATCATAATATTTTGAGTAAGGAAGAGAAATTTTGGAGATTAAAATCAAGACAGAATTGGTTAAAAGAAGGTGATAAAAATATAATTTTTTTCATAGGATGGCTATAGTACAGAGATCAACTTCTATAATTAGTAGAATTAAATCAATAGAAGGGGTTTGGATTGAATATCAGAGTGAAATTAGAAAATAGGTAAAGTCATTTTATCATAATATTCTAGGCTCAAAAGAGATAGCAGTTCTTAATGATAAACTTATTCAAGATGTTCCTTCAGTTATAACGAATGAAGATAATAGAAAACTGATGCAGCCTATTACTCTAGAAGAAGTTCATTTAGCTCTTTTATCTTTTAAGAAGGATAAATCCCCAGTTACAGATGGGCTCTCTACATATTTTTACCAACATAATTGGGATATAGTGAAGGATTCTTTATTGGTGGTAGTGGAACAGTCTAGGGTAAAACAATTCATACCTTATAAAATAAATGCAACATATCTTACCCTAATTCTAAAAAAGAAGGATGTTAAATTGTTTGATTCTTTTAGACCCATAAGCCTATGTAATATGGCATATAAGATTATTTTCAAAGTGATGGGGAATAGATTAAGACCATTGTTAGACAAAATGATTTCAAAATATCAAGGAGGATTTGTGAAAGGGAGACAAATTCTAGATGGGATCATAGTAGCTCATGAAGTTATACAATCAGCAACTTCAAGAAAAGAGAAAGCATTGATCTTGAAAATTAATGAGTAAAGCCTATGAAGGGTTAAATGGGATTTTCTTTTTGCAGTTCTAGATAAGTTTGGTTTCGAAAAAAAATGGATTAGATGGATTAAATCTTGTGTCTCTACAGTTTCTTATTTAGTGTTGGTCAATGGGTTAGTGACAAAATATTTTAAAGCCAAGAGAAGCCTTAGACAAGGAGATCCTCTATCTCCTTATTTGTTCATTATTATGGCAAATTTTTTGAGTAGAAATATAAATATGGCTTACAAATATGGGTTATAAGTGGACTTAAGGTTAGTAATAACATCGATAACATCACCCATCAATAGTTTATATATGATACAACCCTTTTTGGAAGGGCAATGATAATTGAGACCAGAGCTTTGAATAACTTTTTAAAAGAGTATGAAAGAGCTTCAGGTCAAAAGTTACTAAGACTAAATCCAAAATTTACTTCGTTAACACTTCTACTAATGTCAAAGTAAGCATTTGCAGGTTGCTTCAAATGGAGGAGGCAAATTTATCAACAACTTATCTTGGGATGCCTTTATTTTAGGGGAGAATGAGGATAGATTTATGGAATTCAGTTATTAATAAAGCTCATAATAAACTTCCAATTTGTAAATGTATATGGTTATCATTAGCAAGAAGAGTGTAGTTAATTAAGTCAGTCTTACAAGTCATTCCAACATATTATATGTCATTGTATTCTATGCCAAAATCAGTTGAAAAAAGTTTAATCTATATTATGCGATCGTTTTTATGGTCAAGTTTCCATGATAAAAGGAAATTTCCTTTGGTGAAATGGAGCAAGTTGTGTGATGATAAAACTAGGGGAAGTCTTGGTTCAAGAGTTCTTACAAATGCAAACTTAGCTCTTCAGGGAAAAGTTATCTGGAGATTGTACAAAGAGATTCAAAGACAATGGGAAAGAATTCTTTTAAGTATGTTGATTCCAATAACCCAAGTTTAATATTTATTGCATTCTCTCTACCAAATGGTTCTGCTCTTTGAACTAGGTAAAAAAAATCTATTGATCTTATGATTAAAGTTTTAATATGGGTGGTGGAAACTAGAGAAAAAATTATATTTGGATGGATACTTGGTGTGATAAAAAACCACTCAATTTAGATCCAATTTTGAAACCTTGGATGAGTTTGTTTCAAGATAAATATGGTGATAGAGTTTCAAACATTTTGTACGAGGATCGAGAAGGAAGATACAAATGGAAAGAATATTTTTTTACAAGTATTCAAGACATTGATGCTAGGAGGCGGTTGAGTAGAAATATAACAATTGTGATTATTCCGAGGGGAGCCAATGATAAATTGATTTGGGAGTTGAATAAGGAGAATACACAACAAGAAGTGGATAAAATGTTCAACACCAACAAAATAGTAATGTCACTAGAATATGGAGAGATATTTGGGATAGCCCAAGCATTCCTAAAGTCAAGATGTTTGTTTGGCTAGGTCATAGAAGAATTATATCCTGGGATAACCTTATGGAAAGGGGTTTTCATGGCCCCTCTCAATGTGTTTTTTGTAATAATGAGGAGAGTATAGACCATCTTTTGGGACATTACTCAATAGTTTGGAATCTATGGCAATGGATTCTTAATATGTTTGGTAAATACATGGTGATGAATAGCAGAATTGAATATTGGTTAAAGCAATTGTAAAGCACTTATAAAAGTGAGGATTTACAAACAATATGGGATATATCAAAATATACAATACTTTGGACTATATGGATAGAAATGAATAGAAGAATATTTAAAGGAAAGGAAAGCAGTTTAGAGGTAATGAAAAATAAAATATGTTTAACCATAGAGGAGTCTAAACCAACATTATCAACTCACCAAATCCCTAATTTGGAAGCAGAGAGCCTTGATAGATGGAGTCAAGTCATTAAATGGAATTATGATGTTGAGTATAAGAGAAGAAAAAAGAAGGCAAAAAATATAAAGTGGAAAACATCAAATGTGGAGTGGGTTGAATTAAATTTTGATGGAGCATCTAAAGGAAATCCAAGACGAGTAGGAGGAGGAGGAATAATTAGAAATAATAGAGGAGAGATTTTATCTCATTATGCTTTCAATAGTGGATTTAAGACAAATAATGAAGTTGAAGCTTGGGTGATTTTAGAAGGGTTAAAAATATGTAAACAAATGAAATGGAATAGAGTATGGATGGAAGGTGTTTCTCTCATAGTAATTAATGCAATTGTGAGGAAAGCAAAGGCTCCATGGAACATACAAGAGATAATTGTGGAAATTCAAGATCTTGCTAAAGAGTTTGGAGAAATTAGGTTTACACATATAACGGAAGGAAACAAATGTGCAAACAAGCTAGCCAATAGAGGGGTTTTGATTGAGGATCGTGAAGTTAAATTCTCCTTTCCATGGTTAGAGGAAGTAGAAAGTTTAGTTGAAGTTGACAAAAAAATGAAAATGGTGATTGCTTGAATCAATTTATGATTAAGATTTTATTTAATATTATCCATTGGTATTATATGTTTTATTTCGTAAGAGTAATGTGTTTTCTTTTAGACTATTTATTATCATTTTTGTGGTTGCACTTGTATTTCAGGAAGGAAACTAGCAATCCAGATTTGATAAAGTGGACTATGATAGTGCCATGTTTTGGAAATATTGCTCTACTAAGATGCAAGGCATAGATAGCAAAGGTGAAGTTTTGGCATTGTGAAGGCTGCTATAGAAAAATGTCTAAAAAGTTGCTAAATTCTGGATTAATTGTAATCATACAAAAATTTGAAAAGATCTAGAAAATGAAAATCAAGAATTCAAATAAAATGATGTAGGTTTCTAGCTATAGCAAGAAGTGTATCTATTTGTAAACTCTCAAGCTCTAAAGAAGAGAAATATAATTTATGAAGGATGGGGGACCCGAATACAACTCCTTATTATCCAACAATATATATAAAAGGTATAAATTTGTAAGAATATCTTATCCTTAGTCATTGTGAAAACCTAGAAGTATATTGGTTTGCTAACATTGTCATACAAACTTGAAATAAAACTTACCTGTCGAATACTCTCGAATACTCTTTAAATCCTCTTAACTGATGAATACTCTAACTTGAAATAAAACACCAAATATAAAATAAATTTTGGGTGCAGCTCTTCTTGGATGGACTGTTTTCTATCGAAAGATAATCAAATATTAAAGGGATATTTCCTCCTCCCTCTTATGAGTGGTTCCAATTCAATTAGGTCTGAGCATGTTGCTTTGACTTTTTTAAATATTGTTACGGTTTCTCTCCTTGGTAGCATTAGTACAACTTTCACAAATCGTTTAAGGTCTATTGATGGTGCTTAGGATGTTTTTTCTTTTGGTGGGGGTTTCTCTTAATAAAGAATGCTAATTCATTGAAAATTTTATGCGGACTTTACATCATACACCAGCATGGACAAGGGATTTGCCTTCATTGTTGATTATATGGAGAAGAATGGCCCCTTTGATGAGTTGCTTGGATTTTCCTTCTTTTGTTGTGTGCTATAAAGGTATACTCATGAATTGCCTTGGAGAGATGATTTGTCACATGGGTGTCACATTTTAAGGGGCCACTCTCTCGGTTGCTCTTTTGGGTTATCAAATGAAGGTGAGAAAATGTTTTGTCTTCATTGTTGATTATATGGAGAAGAATGGCCCCTTTGATGAGTTGCTTGGATTTTCCTTCTTTTGTTGTGTGTTATAAAGGTATACTCATGAATTGCCTTGGAGAGATGATTTGTCACATGGGTGTCACATTTTAAGGGGCCACTCTCTCGGTTGCTCTTTTGGGTTATCAAATGAAGGTGAGAAAATGTTTTGTTTTCATTTGCAACCCATTGTTGATTTTTGGGATAAAACTAAAGTGTACGTTGAATGTGTGCAGGGAGTCATGTTGAAAAACCATCCCTCCGTCAAGTTCATCATATTTATTTCTGGGACCAAATTCAAAGATCTAGAGATGTGTGCACTTTTATATCCTCCAACTATAAAGTGTCCTATTCACATGATAGGTGCCAAGGATCATTTGAAGGAAGCTTGTAAAGAGCTCGCACATGCATTTGAATGTAAAAATCCAATGCTCTTATACCAATTATCAAGATCGAATATTCTAATAAAAAATTCCTTTTTATATGAAATGTCGTGGAAGCATACAAAATATCTCACAAGTGTGGAAGCATGTAAATTTATTCATACACTATATACAAGATACTTCACAATACAATTCATATGGTTAATTTTGGTGCAACTACACCACTCAACTACTGTATTGAATTAATAATCTATGAGACAAATTTGTTGTCATTTAATTTCATACAATATTTTGCACTATATCACAGAGGTATTGTTGCCATCTCACTCACTCCATACAATTTAATCCAACTATGAATGATACACATGTTGGATGATCCACCGAAGTATGGATGGGTGGATAAATCAACTCATGTTAAAAACATGAATATATAAACTCGTTACAAGTGTTTTTTATTAACAAATAAATCAAGTTTTTCCATCTTAGATTTATTTTTTTATCTTTTTATTCACCTTTTTTACTTTGCCATCTATTTTTAGACATCGAAATTGCTTTTCTATTTTTCAACTTATTCTCTTCTTTGAGAAAAACACTTTCAAGTGCTTTTTCACATTAAGTATTACTTTTTTCAACATTCTCCTCCTTAATGCTTAAAGTGTAATGTTTCGATCTTCAATTTTTTGAACAAAACTGTTGATTTTTTTAACAATTATCTTTCATTATCTTGGTGCTACACATATACTTTCACTATTATTTATACACGTTCACATATATTAGAACATCCAAGTGTTGTCTTTCCTTTCTTCTTCAACATGGAGGGTGTCATCCCATGACTCAACCAAAAGTACCCTTATGGTAACCTTCTCATCCTATCGGATTGCATGGATAACCAATCATTGCAACTGCCAAATATAATAGAGTAGATCACTGCTTATGAGGTTCACTTTGTTGTTTCCCTCATCACTCCTTGTTTCTCTTTTAGGAATACTCCTGCTACTTACATGTTTGTCAATTTTAATACTTTGGCTCTCATACCCTGTTAAAGGTAAGGACCAACTAGGGCTCAAATCTAGGACCTCTATGAAATGAGGTTACTCTACCAATGAGCTTTTGGTTTCTCCTTGAACCAACATGTTTCATAAGTACTCGGGGCTCCTAGCTTCAACACTAGCTCTAAGCTTAACACCGTCTTAGATACCAATTGTAAAAATTCAATGCTTTTATACCAATTGAATACTCTAATAAGAAATTTCCCATATGAAAAATTGTGGAATCATACAAATTATCTCACAACTACGAAAGCATGTAAATTCATTTATACACAATCTACACGATTTTTCACAATACAATTTATATGCTCAGTTTGGATGCAACTACACCACTTTACTCCATTAAATTAATAATCTTTAAAGCAAATTCACTCTCATTTAATTTCATACAATATATTACATTATATCACATAGGTATTGTTGCCATCTCAATCACTCCACAAGATTTAGTACATGTATTGAATAATCTATCCAACTCATATTAGATATATAAATATATTAACTTCTTACAAATGACCATTCTTAACTAATAAATTATATTTTTTTATCTTTAAAATGTATAAACTCGTGTCCACAGGGCCACAAAGTTCCAAGATTAGGTACATTGCCTTAGTGATCATGTTTCAAATGTACAAACTGAAGGTTTTTTATTCTATGTTTCCCTTGCTACTCATTCTCAATTATACTAAAATTCCTTCATGGACCTGTGAGGGACTTAGCTCCTTCATGGACCTGTGAGGGACAAACTAAGTCAATTCATTGATAACCTGCTGGTTAAGGAAACTGAAGAGAAACAGGAGAATGGTCACTCGTCTGGGCAGTCTGCTGACATAAGTAAAGAGACGTGTAATGGTCACCCCAAGGTGGAAATGGTGAATGGTGTTGTACCAGTATCCACAGAGTAATCCATAAACTTAGAAAGATAAACACCATCTGTAACAGGAAATTCTCCAAATTTTTGGAATAGGTGAAATAAAAGTTTGCAACAAGTATACCACAGCATCAAATATCAATTCTTGCAAGAAATCAGTTGTCTGTAAATTAACTTATTAGCTTCCCTTTTATTTGGGGGGATGGTGTATATGGTCGTTGGTATGATCATGTAGGTATTACTTGGTCAAAGCTGAATCAGTTTAATGGCAACCTTTCTTTAAGTTTTTTGTATAAGCATATAAGGCATTTCAATTCAATTTTATCATGTAAGCGTTGTTAGTGATAGTGTCAATGTCTACATTTATGCCTCTTTATTTGCTTGGCCTCTGTGCAAGTTTTCAGTTTATGAGCTGCAGTGGTTAATACAATTAATACTAGACAGGCATTTAGAGTTGTCAAGAACTGTTATGCCTTAGCTTGTGAAGCACATCTGAGTTAGGGGTGCACCCAGGGTATGCTGAGGCTGCAGAAAATGAACAGAAGGGTGCTAAAATAGAAAGAGATTTAATCATTCTCTCATTTCCATAATGCTGAACAAATGAGATTTCTCTAAAATTATATTTCTCTGTTTTTTCAGCTGCATATATTTATCACCTTCTGAACAATTCAAGTAAAAAGAAGAAAAATACCTGTCATAGCACAAGCACAAAAGTTTCAAGATGTGAGAAAAGATTAGGTAGTCGTTAGCCCATTGAAGGAACTTGAACTATTTTGAGCCTGTAAGACTAAGGGCTTAAATGCTACCCCACACTTATTAGGTGTCTCTATTGAAACCATGTCTTATGGGGAATACATCTGTTTAAGGATGATTAAGATAACATGAACATTATCCCAAATCGTAGTATCTTTCATCCATGCATATTTGGAACTTTCTGGTCCTTACAACCTCTACAAGGTAATGAATGTCATGGCAAACTATATTATCTTTGGTTGCACAAGCTCTTGTTCTCCAAAACTTGCCTCATCTAATGGAGGACCCAGGCGTGGTTGTAAACGTATTTAATTATGTTCTTGGATTTATCAAGAACGTCTTTCATTCAAAAAAAATATCCAAAAAATTCTAGTATTTCTTGAGAATGTGGTTGAAGCAATGCAGTGTAAAAGAATCTAATAATAGAAAGGAACTTCACCTTTATGTCTCCCAGTTGTTACATTCATTGCTGCATTGTCGATCATAACTTGAACTAAATTCTCGGCTTCATCATATACCATATTAAAGGGTATGCCCCAGGTGCAAAAAATAATTAGTTAAATAAAAATGAAACATTTATAATATCTTTATGAATTCCAAGTGGCTTCAAGCAAGGATTGAAAATTAAGAGATTAAGGGAACAAAAAATGTAATGTCCGTTTCCTTCTCACCTGCTAGAGATCAAGATGAATACCCATAATAGATCTGGAGCTATTTTCTGAAAAAATGAGAGGGACCAGGAGTTCCCAGCTCTTCCCTTGTCATTTATACTCCTTTTCTTGAAAAGTCTCCAAAAGGTATCCATTTTCCTCAAATTTTCATCCTTAATATTATCACATAGTGTGACATCATGGCTAGAATTCCTTCTTAAGCTCTATATGAGGTAATTTGTGCCTTTTTGATCCATCCTTGCGAGGCTTCCATCTCAGATCTGTCTTTTTTAATGTCATTGTACCTAACAAGGGGCTAAAACAGGAGGTTTGAATTTGAAAGAAGAGAAGGAATTTAAGGGCCAGAGTTACGACTTAAATTTCAAAAAGCTAATTTTTAACTCAAAAGTTGGCTTCCAAACGGTGGAAATGCTTCTGGATAGTGTGAAAATTGAGAAGTTTGGTGAAATTTTCTCGAAACATTACCTCCAATATTTGTTTGTCGCTCATCATTGTTCAAAGTCTGAAAATGCATGAAAAGTGAGGCTGCAACCGAAAATTTTCACTTTGACGCTTTGATATGTGCTTTGTCACTTTTTCTATAACTAGTAAGTGGCATGTACTAGCAAAATTTTCCAAACAAGTGTTGAGTTTCTCAAAATAGTAAGTAGAGCTAAAAAAAAACTCATGCCAATCAACTCAGCAAGATGATTTGAAAGCCTTATTTCATTATATACGGAGTGTATACTAGGAATCAATCAACAAGAACACATCTAAAAGCAAAGCAAGCCCATTTGTGGTTAATGGATACATGGGGATAGTGGTGGTACAAGTAGGCCTTGAAGTTATAAGCCTTAGATACTTTGGGTGCTTACCAAACTAACCAAGTCAATTAGGAATAGGTTCACCATTAGTGCATCTAGCAGGTCCATAAATACATTAGAATGCTTAATAGGCCCCATCAAAGGCCAAAAGCCATCAATTTTATTTTTTTCGTACTTTGCAAGTGAGAGTGATTGGTATTTAGCAAGGGCACCACCAAATTTGCCAAAATGATGCTTTAAAGTGTTGTCCTATCAAAGACCAACACTTTTGCCCAAAAAAAAAAAATCTAAAATTTTTAGCATGATTGGGCTATGTAGGCATCACATGACACATTCCCACTATCAATTTTGTCCAATTTCTCCTAGCTAACTAGGGTGCTACCTGTCAGCCAACACCCTCGATCATTTGGATCAAAACATTAAAATTACTGTAAATATGGCATCAAATTGACCATTTCAAACTTCTTTCAATTGAATTCCAATCAAATTTCAATGAACAATAGCAAACCTAGGTATAATTTTGGATGAAGCAAGGAGAAGTCACCTAAGAATTCTCCTCCTTCAAGTTTTCACTTAGCACTAGATCTCTCCAAAGCTACCTCTACCCCTCCTTAGGATTTGATTCTGCAACAACTATTATCATCCACTCGTAAGAAGGATTTCATTCTTCTTGTTGTCTATCTTAGTAGTCTTCTCATAGCAAGGAGTCCCAAGGCCACTTTGAATGGGCCTCTCCATCAAACAAAAGGTAGAAAGCAAGGCAATTAAAGACATTCAAGACAAGCATCAAATGATATCTTCATCAAGCATCAAGGTAAGCACCCTCCAAGGCTAGTACCATATCTTCTCTTGTCTTTGCACTTACTTGATTGAGATTGGATCAATTGCTTGTACTACTTTCCTCTTCTTAGTTATATTTGGTTTGCATCCTACTCTACTTATTTTTCTACTTCTCCATCCCCTAAGAAAACACTTGCCTATTAGATCATACAAGACCATCCCAAGTCTCTCATATTCTTCTTAGAGTTTTGCTTAGGTTTAATTTGACCTTGTGTTGCCTTTGCCTATGGGATGAAGTGAACTCCTTTGCTTGTCCAAATATAAGGAAAACACGAAGTTTATTAATTATGATCCTTGCAATCAAGATGAGATCATTTGACATATAAAGGAAGCTAAACCTTATAGCTAAAAAAATGTCTTGATTTTGGCTTAAACCTCTTCGTTAAGTCTTTGTAATGGTGCTCTATATTTATTATTATGCTATGTTCATTAATCCTACTCAATAAATTGTTTTTAACCCTCGTATCAAAAAATTTCTTTAAGTTGACAAATTATCAATAGATTACTATATATATATATATATATATATATATTGTTTCAATTAAATGTCTAATGGTGATGCATCGATGTATTGTTGAGTGCCTTCATCTCCACTGCTAATTTTGAGTTTTGTTATGCTTCAAAAAGTTTTGCAAAGAGGAAATGAGCCTTTTAATGCCCTAATTTTTTTCTTTTTGGTTTCCATTTTTCTTTGAAATTAGATTATTTGGGATTGAAACTGATCCCACCTACTTTACATCATGTGTTATTGTTATAAATATATTGCCTAACAAGATTTGGACCCAGGTCTAGGTCTTTGTCTTGAAAGTCAATATGTTTAACCAATTGAACTCACCTACTTTACATCATATGTTATTGTTATAAATATATTGCCTAACAAGATTTGGGTCTTTGTCTTGAAAGTCCATATGTTTAACCAAATGAACTCATGTCACTTAATGCCTTAATATCCTTTACCATGAATATTTTTGTTGTTCTATTAATTTTAGGTGGAGTGCACCTTTCCTCATGTATTCGTACAGTTGTTTTGCATATTCCAACAATTGAAAAGTTGTAATATTATTCTACAAGCTATAAGGTTGTGATGGTCTTCTTATACAAGTTGTTTATTTCCGATAACATGTCCCTACAATAAATTCTTCCATATTAATACCTTTTCTCTTTGATTATTATTTTATTATAATTCATTTAAGAAATGTTGACTTATATTTCCTTTAAAATATCTTCCTACCTTACCTCCTATACCCATCTGTCTTTGCCAATTGTTTATATCATTTTTTTCTCTTGTATACCTGGATATCCTAAAGATATAGTTACCAACTTACAATCTTCGGAAAGTTGTCTTTACAAGTGGGCTTGTCACTCCCTCTTCTTACTTCTCCATATCTGTTTGCATGGTAGATTTGTCCATCCATCCCAAATTGTCTATGGAAAAACTTTCTTCTACTCACTTGTACTCTCTTTCTTTCTTTAATTATTTAAATTTATTTATTTTTATTAACTTTTTATTTATCCAAATATGATTTTGTGGCCTGTACCCATGTCTTAGACATCCCTATGGTTTTTCAAACGGTACCTTTTTCTTTTGATATTTTCTATAATAATTTAGAGTTCTTTGATCTATTCTATTGCCAATCCTTCTGTTGAAGATAGTAATGCAAAACTAACATTGCCTATAAAGTGGATTCATGACTCCTTACATTGGTCTGCTGTTTAATTTCAGGAGAAGGTCTTAATCTCAATGGAATCCAATCCCAAACATATCTCATGACATTTTGGGTCTATATTGATTGAAATCACAGAATTGTATTTGATTGATTTAAAAGCAAAAATAAATTTATCACAATAAAAGTTTTTAAAATATAAATTATGTATTAGCCTGAAGTTAATGGTTACATTATTGCTTATATTTGAAATCAAATTATCTACATTGTTCCACGCTACCTTGGACTAGCTCAAGAGACTAAAAACGAGGTCATCTATAACTATGGACCTACCATTCTCTTCGAAGTGCTGATCTTTTACTGCTTATTCTTACCAGCAGGATGTACAGGATTTCTAGTCCCACATATAATGTGCAGAAACAAGATGGGTTGACAAAAGCTATTTAATAGGGCAAGAGGGACGAATAATGGTATCTTTGCGCTTGGGGCAATGACGCAGCTAGTGAGGTAAAACCGAGGCGCGTCAATTGCTGGTTGAAAACTATTTCCAAACCCCCTCTTCGGCCTCAACGGGCCGTCGAGAATTTTTGGAGGGCCCACCTTTGGCTTGGGCCCCACACCAAATCCAATCTGAAACTGAACATGTTAAGCACTACACTTGCTGATTTAAATATTTTTTTCGAAGGTGCTTCAATAATTTTAATTAGTAAAACAAGAACTAGTATTTATATAAATTATTGAAGTTAATTAAGAATTTTAATAATGTATTGTTATATATTATTGAGAATTTTGTTAAAAAAGAAATGGTTTGTTTAATACATTATTGAATTTTTTGTTATAAAAAAAATGGTTTGTTTATTTCAATAGTGGTGCTACGATGAAAACTAGGAAAAAAATTGAAAAAAACCTATTTTAAATCTTGTTAAATGATACATAAATAATTGTAAAGGTATAAACTCGTGAACAAAAAAGCATAAAATAAAAACTGGAGGAGAGTTATGTAGCAAGCCGGAGGAGAGTTATGATCATGCTTGCTACAAAGAAAGACCCATGATGGTCAGTATGGGTCATCATCATCCATGTAGTCTATGATGGTCAGTATGGGTCATCATTCATGTGGTCCATGATGGTCAATATGGGTCCTCATCATCCATGTGGTCCATGATGGTTAGTATAGGTCCTCATCATCCATGTGATCATAAGTGGTCCATGATGGTTAGTATAGGTCCTCATCATCCATGTGATCATATGATGTAAGATGGGTCTATCAGTATTGTAATGGTCAAATGTTTGTTTAAATTTAATCAAATGATAAAGATGACAATAATTATGTGAAAGGTTGAGTTTTGTTGCTTCTTGTGAAAAATGCTTTAAATTCAAAGGGTTAATGGAGATGGTTGTGATTGATAAAATAACATTGATATTTAAGATGGTATCAATGTCATTGGTCAATTTGGTCAACAACATTGTAAGCATGTTCATAAAGAAGGGAATTGCCTAGTTGATTAGATTGCAAACACGAGTGTCATCACGAACCTTAATTATTATCAAAACCTAATCAATAATTAGTGGAGTGACATCTTAAATCTAGTGAAAAAGGATAATAAAACTATAACATATTGGAGAAATGAGTCATACTTAAACCATAGGTTGGTCCAAGAAGGGTCAATAGCTCAATTGTAGAGCAACCTTGGCATTAAAATAAGTGTCTTATATTGGAGTCATAGTTGTTCCATACATTTCCATGGTGTAAATACATGGTTATAACTAAGAGCCTTGAGCACAATCTTGATACCTTTCTTGTACCATATAATAGCTTACCACTACACTCATATGCATGTTTAGTATATACGGTAATTTCAATTCATTTTGGAAGTAACTTACCACTATACTTTTATGTATATTTAGCATGTGGTAACTTCAATACATTTTGGAGGCTTCTAGAAGATTGCATAAAGGTTTTTTAAAGGACAATACTAGTTTCTAAAAACATTTATTTGGTTGTTCGAAAAAACAAGCCCCACATGAACATGAGGACTAGATAAGAATTAGCCCCCAAGCACTAGTGATGTGTCTAAGGGAGTGTTATAGGAATAAGCCATACCCAATTGGTAGGGTAGTCTAAGAAAGGTCAATGCCAATGTACATGGTAGGTCCTATATTCAAGTGTTAGTTGGTTCATACCTTTAAACAATTCAATCATATCCTCATTAGTAGAATTGTTGGTTTTTAAAACAAAATATAAATCTTTCCTTCTATCATGAGTATAGTTTCTCGTTGAAAGGACTTGTCATGATCACAACCTTTACACACAATGCAGAAAAAATAATATCCATTGGAACCTTCTATATCAGCAATATACATTAAAACCCTCTATGTGGGAGATTCAGTGTTAGTATGCCATAAACATCTATATGAAATATCTTATAACCCTTCTAGTTAAAATAAACACATCCACATAAAAGCAATAAATCATGTAAGAAAAAAATATTGCAATATGAAATAGAAATTAAACAATCTATATTAATCTCAACATAATCACAATACAAAATTTGTGGGCCTATTCAAGGGGGTAATCTCCTAAATCAAACTTTGATTCAATATGCAAAAAGATGCATCCATCTATACCCCTTGCCATTTTAAAGACTCCTTATAACCCTAAACCTAATGCTCAAGGGTCAACTCTTATGCAAGTTGCCACCTAAGCTAGAATCTTCTACCAAACAAACTACATTCTTTATAATGGTTACATTAAAAGGCCCCACTTGTCTAGGTGCCTCTAGTTCCACAACTATTACAAAATATTGCATAATATCATTAGGATGGGGTCCCTATGTTAGAAAGGGGGTCATTATATAATAATGCTAGGATGGGGACCTAACATGCCCTTCCCCTTTAAAAATCTTTATCCTCAAAGTTGAAGATGAGAAAATTGCTACTAGAGTTGTTGGAGGGACTCCCATGTGGTATCTTCAGGTTGTAATCCTTGCCATTGAACAAGAACATCAATGATGACACAGTGGCAATGTGTGCACTATCTCCAGTCCAAAATTAATTCAGGATCGAGAATGGTAAAGTCTTCTTCATCCAACTCTAGTAATGTGGATTGAACCTATACTTTTTGCCAATGACCTTCTTCAGGGAGGAGACATGAAAGACTGAATGGAACTTGAAAGTGGCTAAAAGGATCAATTTGTAGGTTGTTGAATTGATCTATTGTAACACAAGGTATGGACCATATCATTTGGCTACAAGTTTAACGCATACGATTCTAGGTCAATTTAATATTTTTCTTAAGTTGTTGGAGGACAATGGCATGCTAGCTAAGAGTGGAATCATCAACTTGAACCTTGGAGGTTCCTAGAATGTATGAGGAGGGTGTTGATGGATGAGGACTGCATACTACTTTAAATGGTGTAACCTTGGTAGTGTTATGATATGAAGTATTATAGCACCATTTTGCCAGAGGGAGCCATTTAGCCCATTGTGTAGGATGTTTTGATACAAAGCAACAAAGGTATATCTCGAAGCATTTGCTAACAATTTTTGTTTATCCATTAGTTTTAGGGTGATAGGCCAAACTCATTTTGAGATGAGTTCCCTAAAATTTAAATAGTTCTTGCCAAAAATGATTGGTAAAATTAGGGTCTCTATCTGACACAATAGATATTGGCATTCCATGAAGGCAAAAAATAAAGTCTAAAAATATTTGAGCAACTATGAAGGTTGTGTACAGATGGGATAAGGGAAAAAATGAGCATACTTTATGAGACAATCCGCTACCATCAGAATGATTGATTTTCCTCCCAATTTGGGTAGCCCTTCAATGAAATCCATGAAAATATGTGTCCATACCTATTTGGAACTAGCAGGGGTTGAAGGGTTCTTAGGGAGCACATAGTTTCACCTTTCATCCTTTGGCATCTATCACATTCAGCCACAAAAATTTGAATATCCCTTTTCATTCCTTTCCAAAAAGAAGATTTGTTTGGTCCTTTTAAAGATTTTTAGCAACCCATAATTTCCCATCCCATAAGAATTATTGCATTTGTGAATCTTATGGAATAATAAGTAGGTCATGATATCTCAAGTCTTGACCATCCTAGGCATATCCAAGACATGATTTGACCTCTGCTTGGAGTTTGTGGATCAAAGTTTACAAACTAGAATCCTTGGTTATTTCTTCTCTAATTCAATTGATCCATTAAGGAAGTGGTGTAGATATAGAATTTAACATACGTTGATCTTCACATTGTCGGGATAGTGCATTGACCATGACATTCTCCTTTCCTTTTTTATATGTGATTTCATAATCATAGCCCAACAATTTAGATACCCATAACAATGTCCAATGATTAGCAACATGTAAAATGGTAGCATTTTCTTTTCATAAGTAGATTTGCCCAATTTTTTTCTCAATAGTGCTTTATTGGTGAAAGCCAATGATCTTTCTTCTTGCATCAAAATTGCCCCAATTCCAATGCTAGAAGCATGAATTTCAATTTAAAAGGTTTAGAAAATTTAAACACTACTAACACCAGGGTGGTTGTCATAGCTTGTTTTAATTTCTTGAAAGCTTGATCTATTGGTTCTGACCAAATAAAGGAATTATTTCTCAACATGGTTGTTAAGGAGTTTTTATCTTTTCATTAGTTCCGCATAAATTTTTGGTAATACCTAGTGAGTCCTAAAAATCCTTGAATTCCCTTGAGGTTTTGAGGCTTTCTCCATTCTCGAACAACCTAATTTTTTTAAGGATCTACTTTAACTCCTTTGGAGACAATGTGATCCAAATACTCTACTTCATGCAGACTGAAAAAACACTTTGATATTTTGGCATAAATTTGATTTTTGGACAAAAGGTGCAAGGTTTGATCCAAATGTTGGGGAAGCTCCTCCCGAATGCAACTATAAATCAAAATGTTATCAAATAAGGCTAGAATAAACTTGCGAAGGAAGGGTCAAAAAATGGCATTCACTAGAGTCTAAAAAGTGGATGGTGCATTGGTCAAAACAAATGGTATAACCAAAAATTTGTAATGCCCTTCATGAGTCCTAAAAGTAGTTTTAGGAATGTTGTCCTCCTTGATTCAAATTTGACGGTATCTTAACCACAAATCCAATTTTAAGAAAAACTAGGCACCAAGAAACTTATCTAACTCGTCAATAACCAAAACGAAAAAATTATATTTAACAATTATTTGATTGAGTTATCTGAAATCTACACACAAATGCCAAGATCCATATTTTTTATGCACCAACAACATTGAGGAATAATAGGGACTAATGCTGGGGTAAATATCTCTTATAGCAAGTAGTTCCTGCACCACCTCAATTTTTATTTTTGGATATATGGATACCTATAAGGGACATTTAGAGGAAGACTACCTAGAATAAGCTAAATTTCATGGTCATGTATGATAAGGGGGTAGTCCTTTGGGTTCCTAAGAGGCATGTTTTTGCAATAAAAGTTGTAATTCCTCCTAAAGGTCCTTTTCCCTATCATCTGGAGCTTGTATAGGAAATAGTTGAGCCACAACTCCATGGGATGACTTTTTCAATAGTTTCTCCCTCCCATGAGATAAAACAAGTTGAGTAGCCCCATCATTCATGCCTTGTAAGGTGTACTATGTTCCATGTTGGCTTAATTTCATCCATAGCTTAGAAAAATCCCATAATACTAGGCCTAGCATTCTCAGGCACTGTGTTCTCAAAACATCACACCCACCTAGGGTAAGGTAAAAATCCACCTTAAGATTATATTCCCCTATTTGTAGCTTGAAATTTTAACACTTTCCTTTACAAGGCAAAGTTCCTCCATTGATAATCATGACTTTAAAGGAGTTACAATTACTTATATAACAATTTCTCTATTTTGCCACTCTTAGGTCAAGAAAATTATGTGTGCTTCTAGAGTTAATGAGAATTATTACTTGTTGTCCTTTGAAGTGTCCTATCACCTTCATGGTATGGGGAGTTTATATACTTGCTAAGGCATGCAATGAATTTTTCAATTAGGGATTCTTCTAGGGATTTTGGTTGTTTTGTATGTTCCTCTCTGTGATGATCCTTTGCCACCTCTGGATATTGATCCTTTGCCACCTCTAGAGATTTTGTGGTTGTTGCCTCATCCATATCAAAAAAATACAATTTTTGGTGCACATATTTATGTCTTGGGAATAATTCTCATCACATTTATAACATAGCCCTTGGGCTCTTCTGGTTTCCATCGCTTCTCATGTCAGCTTTTTGACAATAGGAAATTTGTTGGCAGGATTTGATGTTGGCTTATATGAAAATGTGGTCAAGATTGGGAGAACTTGGAGGCATGTCCTTGAGCTTTAAATTTCTTTTTCCAATCAATTAAATGCTATATCCCGTTGTAATGTTTACAACCTTTGAATTTTAACTTCAACTTTAATGCCATCCTTCAAACCACTCACAAAACAACTTTGGAAGAATTTGGGACTCAAGCTAGTGGTATGATTGACCATTTTTTCAAACTGAGCTTGATAGTCTTGAATAGTTGAAGTTTGTTTGAGTTTAGAAAGGGCTCCTATAAAATCTTCATACTCACTAGGGCCAAATTGAGTGAGTAGTTATTGCTCAAATTTATTCCAAGTAAGCTTAAGGTGTGTTTTTTTGAGCCATTGATACCATTGTAGGGCATATGATTCAAGATTGAAAGATGCAATTGTGAGACATATATACTGTAGAACATTATGAATATTGAAATACTATTTTGCTCGACACAACCATCACTCTAGATCCTTTCCATCAAATTTTGAAAATTCTAATTTGGGCAGTTTATATCCATTATTATTGTGTGCTTCCCGTTCCTACTTTCTTGGCCCTTCATCCTTACAGTCAAAAGAATCAAATCAGCCATATGTGTAGGTGTTACTACTAAAATGACCTTCCAAGTTTGCAATTTTTCATTTACTTCCTCCATCTCCTTTTGTTCCCTTATCACATAGACCATGGTGTTATGTAAAGTTTTGAGTTCATCCCTTAACTAGTTTAAACCATCTCTTAACTGATTTACCAAATGCTTCCCCCATTGAGTTACTTGAGAAACAATTGTTTGATCCATTTATTGTGCCTTTTGTTATTCCCTAGTTCCTATAGTCATACACTTATTTTTTACTGTCTAAGGATACTTATTAAAAATAAAAAATACTATTTTAGAAGATACTATTTTAAGTAGCAATACCAAAAATTTGTTTGGGTGTTATATATCAAAATGAACACCTCGAAAAGATAATCAAGATGGACTAGGTCTCCATATGATGTTTTTGGAACCCCATACTTTTCGTCAAGTGTCATATGTTTTTCTCCTAGAGTTTTTTTCACCTAAAAATTTGACTTTCTTCTCCATTTTTTACAACTACCTTGTTTGGTACTAATTGTCCAACAACTCCCTTAGCAGGCTATATAGTGTCTATTACTAGTAACTACCTAGTCTGAATTTACAACTCACTTTTTTTTATGATTGTCTTGGTAGACTCTTTTGACCATTACTGACAATTGCCTTGACCAATATGATTTTTTATTGTAATTGACAACTACATAGTTAAACTTTATCTTGACTATTACTGACTATGGCCCTGGTTGAAATTATACCTGATTTTTACTAACAACTGCCTTGAAAAACCTTGTCTTGATTGTTACTTTCACCATAATTTTCTTTGTTTGTTTTAGTATAATCAATATTGTGATAGTTTAGTCTCTTCAATATGCTCAATTTTATGGTAGGATTCTTGACGTTAAGGTTTAACATGCAATAAAAATAGGGTATCTCTAGGTCGAGGAGTGTGCACTATCTATAATCCTTTGTTATACCGCAACAATGAATGATAATTATCAAACCAATATTTCAAGCCACTACTCAAGGAGGATTCAATGCATACCCTTGAGCTCACTACCCACCTCTCTGACAGTACAATATGGTGATCTTACTAAATGTTGTGCTTGGTGCACTATGGATAGATAGATAGTCAAAAAGCTTCCTATGGCTAAAAGTTTCTCCTTATCCTAGGGGGTCTCCCGATATACCCAAAGATACGTGGGAGCTCAAGTCCTTATGCAAGTGTTGTCTGAGGCCTAGAAATTGAAGTCAAATCACCCCACTTCACTAGATGTTTTACGAGCAATCTAGCTTAGTCAAAAAACAACTCCTCCATGATATTTTTAAACCCTCGACACAAGGTTTCTAACCTATAAAAATAAAATAAAGGGAAAAATGGCTTGATTTTTTTCATTATAGGATAATAAGTAAAAAATGAAAACAAATATAATTTATTATTAATAAGTTGAAATGGTAGGGTAGATATTTTTGTAGTCACAATGGAATGCGGCCTTAGAAAGTGCTATGATACCACTTTTTAGAACCCTTTTAGTTAAAATAAGAACATCCACATATATATTGTAATAGAAATAGTAAATCATGAAGGAACAAAATATTGCAATACAAAATGGAAATTCAATAATCTATATTAATCTCAACATAATCATAATACAGAATTCGTGGGCCTCTTTGAGGGGGCCACCTCCTAAACCAAATTTTGATTCAATATGCAAAAATATACATCTATCTATACCCCTTACCATTTTAAAGACTCTTCACAACCCTAAACCTAACACCCAAAGGTCACCTCACATCCATCTTCTACCAAACAAACAATTACATTCTTTAGTTACATTAAAAGGCCCCACTTGTCTAAACGCCTCTAGTGCCACAACTATTACAAAATATTACATAATATCATTAGGATAGAGTCCCCATGTTAGAAAGGGGGTCATTACATAATAATGTTAGGATGGGATCCTAAGAGAATTTGACTATAATAGTCTAGAATTGTGGTAAACTTTACTCTTCATTCCTTTTCCATTTTGCTCTTTGTAATGATAAAAAGGAAAAGTGTTTATATTTTGTATTAGATCAAGTCTAAATTTGGAGCTAAGTCATGGATAAAAGAAAAGCAATTGTCTTTTGTGAAAAAATTAGAAATTTCTATGTAGAAGGAAATTTATGGAAATTTAAAATTTGAGAATATTATGATGGAGGAAGAGGGCCAAGTTATGAATTAGAAATAGGTAAAATAGATCTATGATAACTCAACCCATCGACAAAAGCAAATCCATAGACATTAAATGGCTTGTTGAGCAATGGGAAAAGCTCCTTGACAAAGCGAAGGTCATTGGAAAGGAATAATTATTACTCAATGTTTTTTTGCAAAGGCTATGAAAGACTTAAGGGTCACATGACCCAAAATAAAGTAGATAGTGCAACCATTAGGCGTGCATCCTTTACACTTGTAATGAATATTTGCCACATTCCTAACCAAAACAATTGTATGGAAGATAAATAAAATGTAGAAAGCCATGCAAACAGAACAAATTGGAAAAGGATATGAACAAATAGAAAAGAAATGGATATTTAAAAAGGCAACGATTATTGCTATATTTTCATAATTTTGTGTCACTTTTTTGGTCAATCTTGAATTCGAAGCCTAACTTTTTTGTTTCATGCAAAAATTAGCATTGTCTTAGGATCAAAATCATTTGTCGACACTAGGGTAATTCTATTTTGATGTTAATTCAACACTATAGTTTGATACTAAAGAGTTAATTTTATTTCTATTTGCATTACAATAATAATAGAGTAGCACCACATGATATTCATAAAATTTGTCAAAGAATTTTTTAATTGATATTATGGATAAGTTGCTCATTGATGACTAGTCAACTTAAATTTTTATATTTTTAATAGGTTACCATGGATTTTGCTTATAATAAGGCCTGGACAAGTCACTTTGGGGTTAGAAATCCACCATTCACACACAATATCTCTATGCCTATTAATACTTGAACATGAGCCTCCTCCATAGAAGACAACCCATCTCAACCACTTGAACTCAGTTGTAAAAACAACTAGTGAATTTTATTTTATTTTGAAAAATTAGATAGAAGATTATTAATCAAGTTGTTCATTAAATGGATAATTAACTTATTAAAGAATTTTTATTTCACATTATGGATAAGTTAATAAAGACTCTTCTCTAATTTTACCAAGCAATACAATTGTATTCTTATATTTTTTCATGGAAGATCTTATGAAGGTTGATTATTATTTTGTAATGTTTTTGTGAGATCAATGAATTGTCCAAGATTTACCACTCATTATAAAAGATTTATCCCTCCCTAAAATTAAACTTGTGTCATCCTTCTTCTTCACCTAATTATAGTTGTTGTTGCATATAATGAATGGCTTAAATTGAAATAGGTTGAAGATTTTATCACATTACGCTTTCAATAGTGGATTTAAAATAAATAATGAATTTGAACCTTGGGTGGCTTTAGAAGGGTTAAAAATATGCAGATAATTGAATGAAATAAAGTATGGATGGAAGGCAATCCACTAATAGCAATAAATACAATTTTGAGGAAAGCAAAGGCTCCATGGAACATACAAGAGAGCATAGTGGAAATAGAAGACCTTGTTATAGAGTTTGAAGAAATCAAGTTTACATATATGTTAAGGGAAGGAAGAAAATGTGCAAATAGGATAGCCAATAGATGGGTTTTAACATAGGATTGTGAAGTTAAATTTCCTTTTCCATGGTTAAAGAAAGCAGTAACTTTAGTTGAAGCTAACAACAAAATGTTGACTATTTGAATCAAATAATGATTAAGATTTACTTTAATGTTTTCCATTGGTAATATTTGTTGTATTTTATAACATTAATGTTTTTTATTATTATTTAAAGAAGGGGTTTTGAAAGGATCCCCGGCCCTTTCACAATTTTACAAAGTAAAAACTGCTATAGCCAAAAGAGACAGAAAAAGGACAACAGACCGCTACCCCAACACTAATGTGTTTTCATATATGTTAGAACGTTTAGCTCACAAAGAGTCTCTCATTGTTCAAATCCCATGGTATCATGATAATTCAATTTGTTGTATCTTTTATAATTAATAAGTTTATTTCATTGTGAAAGAAATAATTAATCAAGAGTTAGTGCAATTTTATTGAAAAATAACTCATTTTTCAAGAGCCATATCCTTGCACTAGATTTAGATGATTCTTATGTCATTTTATGTGGAATTTGAAGATATTTAAATTTAGTGGTCACGCAAAAGAATACATGTAGTATTGAGAGAGATAGGACCAAGTGAAGATAGCCATCTAGAACAAGGGCAACGTTAGGGTAATTATTTTCAAAAAAATATCTCATCTTTCAAGAACCATATCTTTGTGAAGGGTTGTCTAATTCAGATGATTCTAAGACCAATTTGTGTGGAATTTGAAGAGTTTTAAAATGAGTGAACATATGAAGGAATTCAAGAAGTATTAAGGGAGATGATCCTATGAAGTTAGCCATCTGAATCAAGGGCAGTGATGATTTTTCAAGCCATAGAAAATGAAATTACAAATAGTTGTTAGCTAGGGTTCAAATTATGGGAGGAGCAACAGAGGGATAGAGCATCAACAAGGTGGGATATTTTTTCTAGGCATAGAATTTTACATCTAAGTTTTATTTATCCCTTCATTTTTCTTAGAAGTTCTACATGTAGATTATTGTAGGTTTATTTTCAAATAATATAATTGCTATAGGATATATTGGTAAATTTTAGTAGATATCAAGTTCTAATTTTCCTCCCATGGATTATTTACAACTATCTCCATAGAATCATCCCTAGTAGTAGATGTTAGGAAGGACCTCATAGAGCAACAATACTTGTTGCTCAAAGATAATGCAATCATTGGTAAATTTAACGTGTCTTGGATAGGGGCTTCAACTCTAAGTAAATTGATTGATGGGAGATGAAAGTCTCCAAGAGTGAGTAACCTTTCTTCCCAAAGGTTTATTCCTATCCATTTTATTCTAAGGAGGAAAGAGATAGAATCCTAAAATGGGGTCTAAAAGGGGGTCCTTAGTTAATTGGAAGAGCAAGACTCTTTCTTATCTGATGGTATGAAGGCTTTACACCTAAAAATGTAAATCTATCCCTAGTATTAGTCTAGGTCATGATGTATGGGTTGCTTATTGAATTCTTAGAAATGGATACCTTCAAGGCAATAGGAAACATTGTAGAATAATTCCTTGAGATCTCAAAATCTACCAAAGATAGAGTCTTACCTATTTATGCTTGCATATTGGTCATGATTGATATTAGTAAACCTTTACAAAAATCAATCATTCTTTAATTATGAGGGTAAGTTGTGGACCCAAACCAAGGATTATGAAAACATATATTTTAGATGTAGAATATGTCATAAGGTGGGGCAAACTGAGAGATATTTCTCTAAGAAGAGCCTAGTAGAAACATATGTAGAAAATTATAAGAGAAACTTACAAATGGATATGGATGAGGATGATTTTCAACTTTCAAAAAATAGGTCCAAACAGATGAATTTAATTAAATAGTGGAATCTAGTAAGGATATTATAAGAAATACCAATTCTTTTGAGGTTTTAGCATATAAAGAAAAAATAGATCAAATATTAGAAGATAAGGTACAATAGAATCAAAATATTAACAAGAAACCATCTACTTAGTATGATCTTGATTTAGGGATGAACATTCTTGTTGAACCTAAAGAATGTGCCTCATTAGACTTTGAAGACTCTTTTAAAGTACCATGCACCATTCAGGAGAAGGAAAGTGGTAGAGAAAACATAGTGTTAGATGTTAATACCTCTATCATTAAGAAGGAAATACAAGAAAATGAGCAAGACAAGTCAAAATACCAAAATAGTACATTTGCTCTTAATTCAATTAAACCATATCTAACATGTTTTTTTATCACAAATATTTTTCATTTTTTTCTATCAAATATATTCTTCAAATTTCTCAAAGTGCGATGTTTACACAATTAGCTCTTTGATATAATTTTGATTAAAATATAAAATCTCACTTGGCCCATTGTCTTCTAAAATTTGAACTTCACCAAAATAAATATCAACACCGTGATTGGCTCAATTATCTACTGCCCCATTGTTAGAAAATGGAATACTTGATATTATTGAATGAAAGGAGCCTTGCTTAAATAGCAAAGGCATACAATCTGATCCATTGGATCATAACTAACTGAGCTAATCTCAGCCACATAGATTATCCTAGTAACAACTTAGGATATAATTTATTATTCTAAAACCCCCCTTAAGTGGTACTAGGATATACTAACACCCCCCCTTAAGTGATACTAGGAGGTAGTGAAAAAATAATAAAACCAAAAAATAAGTGACATATCCACAATTCTGAGTCCCAACAACAAGGCCTGATAAGGTACTCATGTACAATATATGCATAATAAAACTCTGCTAGAGAGATGAAGGAAAAACCACCTACCATAATAGAAGAAGAAGAAGAAGGAATATATGCATGGAGGATGGAGAGGAAGGAAGATGTCCTCTTCAACCCCCCCTAGGACAACTTCCATCAAGAATCCTGCAAAGGATCCATCAGATGTCTCAAAAAAGTAGAGACTCATCACCGAAAGAATGAAACCATACTCCCAGACTGGTGCTTGTGACATAGATCAAGGCTTTGAGCCATGAAAAAATATCACTAAAGAAAAACTCCTTGAAACCAAAGTGTCTCACAAAAAAATATTGTGAAGATAGTGTGGAAAGAACCACAAGAATTGCAAGGGATGTCCAAATCGACTCCACAAGCATAAGTAGTGGTTTCCACCTATATGAACACAATGGGTTGATAAAAAGGTCTAAAAAGAGTGGACAAACAACTTACTTCAAGGGAATAAAGGGCATCATTGTAGCTCTCGAGCGTGTCCTTATGGTGACCTCCTCATCCTATCGGAATGCATGGGTAACTAGTCATTGCAACCGCTAGGTGATGTAGAGGAGATGACTAGATACTAGGATCACTTTAAGCAAATGTATGGGAGTGTCGGGTTCAACTGAGAATGCACTCCATGATACAATATTTTTGAGCCACAAAAAAGTATGAAAAAAAGTTTCAAAACTAAAAAAGGATTGCACCATGTTATCCAGCTTGGAAAAACCTTTTCGATGACTATAAATACCCTTATGATCAGATATCAATGTATCCTTTATTTGCAAGAAAAAATAATAGCCTCTTCTTTTCTTCAAAAAAAAGAATATTCCAAAAAGTGGAATAAATATGAAGGCATGGTTTTAAAAAAATTTCTCGCAGGAGAATTTACATAGAAAAATTTTCAGATCCCTCCAAAAGTTATACCCCTTTGTTGTCAAGAAAACTGTTTATATAGGCCCAAACTAAAATACCCAATGGGCCCATTTGCATGGCCACTTAATAAAGTTATATATATAACTTTATTTATTTTTAATAAAAAGGACCTCCACTTATTAGTTGGCAAAAACCTGTCGCCACGCTGCAATCATTCGGCAAGATTTTTGAGATCTTCGACAAAGCTTTAACAACATTTTTTTTTGCATGAATTCAGGGCCGCCACACAATCTGCACTCCCACCACCATGATTGCACTCTCGAAGCAGTTGCAAACACATAGAGCTGGGACTTGGAATCGTCAAAAATTACACACGATGGGAGGAAGAAAAAGAACCAAGATCGTATCACGAGCAAACTGATGAAAAACAAATAAATTCATCTTCGTCCACTTCAATCATAGTAGTCGGATTTTTGTCATTGTCAAAATGTGTAGCCTCAGATCTATGTTGGCATAGGGGTTATAAGGGTTATAAGAATAGGTCAACTACTGCTTCCTTCATGCATTGCGGCATCTGTGACATCTAAAAAAAACATTCAAACATGCACCTCGAGGTTTCACAACAAAAGACCAACATGCACATTGTTCAGAGGAATCGATCACCAAAGGGTGGTTAGGGAGCCGCCAACACCAGGCACTCCCGACAGTACAAATTATTAGCCCGAAATGCGAGGCACATGCCCTAATTTTTGGTGCTACCTCCTCTAACATGAATCCCTGCATCTCATCATTTTGCAGTTAAGTGTATTGTAGTTTGAATTTCAAAGAGGATAGGTTGTTCGTGGAAATAAAACTACCCATATTTTTTCATGATTGCGCATTTCTCCCAGTGACATGGTTACAGCAACTCCCAGCACAAACATAATGGCGCTCGGATAATGATGTAATCTGGTGAATGGGCAATCATGGGTGCATTAACGCAAGCCAACAACAACAAACGGGAGGAGAAACAACAATTTTTTCTTCTCACATCGATGTTCCTTTCGTCCCCTCGCTGTCGTGGATGCCACATCTGTATTCGTCAATTTAAAAAACAAAATTACCGCAACAATGCATCTTTTCAACCTCCCACGTTGCGTGATGGTAACTAACAGTCTTAAAATATTTTACCAACTAACACTGCTAGCAAAGACTCCATTAGATCTCTTGTCGGGTTGTCAGTGAATATGGCACATCATAACACTTCTCGCTAATGCAGCTGCTTAGATCCACTAGCATAATTCCGCAAAAGGCATGCATCAAACAACCCACTTGTCGTTTAACTCGTGCACAATCTTCGTGACATCTCGAACACGTGAAACGCACATCCACCTCTACTGAATAACAAAAAAATCTCAACATTCAATGTTCGCTCTTCGCTCCAGCAGACTGCAACTTTACGACCATCGAATAGCAGTTTCTAACCAGTCGAGCAACAAAACAAAGAGATGCATGGCAGACATCCCGTTGCACTTATTTATTGTTATTTTATTTTCTAACTGTTAATGGACGGATTTTAGATACAACAGTCCGTACTCGTGTGTAGGAGGCATTGGCAAATGATCTTGAGCTCTTATAACATCGCTCTTCGTTGAGGACGCGATTCTGGTGGACTCTCATGGGCAGAATCGTCTAGTCTTCCCAAGGTCAGCAAATATGCCAAGCACGTCGACACTGGCGCCCCCGTTTACCTCATTGTCGTTGCTCCAAAAAAAATTAGATGGAACTTACCGCAAGCGGGCCCTTCCAAAAAATGTATCACGACATAGATTTCCACACATCATGGGTGCACTATCTCCACCATGCTTTTAATGGGCCCATAAATCATGGGTCATGTGTGTGTCAGGCAAACACTACAGCTCCACTTGAGTTCATAATCATCTTCAATCACTAGTCAAAAGGTGTCATAGATATGAGAGAGATCTATCAGGTATTACAGGTTTTTTTTAGCGTTCACATCCAACGCGATTTGCTTCTCGGCCATGAAGAGTGCCACTACCATGCAGTGTCTCGAGTAACACACGACTTCAAAATATCTCTGGCGCCTTCGACATCTTGCTATGCACAGTAAAATCATTGGAATAATCCTCCCACCGCTGCAAAAAAGAACTCCTCCATGGAAAACGAGCCATAGGCGCTCCATGTAGATGCTGGAAACTGCAAAAAAACCCTTTTCTCAAACTCTCCAATCTACTAAAATGTTGGAAAAAATATTAACCTCCCAAACTAAAATTTTAAAACCATCTGGTTTCTGATCCATCAAAATATGGAGAGCATACTCCCTCAGTTAAAAAAATTAGGGGAAAAATAAGGGGGAATTTCCATGAGGGAAATACCCCCATGAGGAAAAGCTCCTCAGGATCACGAGGCAGGGAAGGCCTGCTCTGATACCATGTTAGAAAATGGAATACTTGATATTATTGAATGAAAGGAACCTTGCTTAAATAGTAAAGGCATACAATATGATCCATTGGATCATAACTAACTGAGCTAATCTCAGCCACACATATTATCCTAGTAACAACTTAGGATATAATTTATTATTCTAACATCCATTTCCTTCTTTATAAATATAATCACATTTCTAATAGAATACCTCCAATAATAGATGATGAACATCAACAATAATATTATTTTTATCCAATCTTTACATCCATTTTTGTTGATAGACTTAATGATAATTTGTGAATCCCCCTCAATTCAAATATGTTTCCATCGTTTTTCAATTGCAATTTTAATATTCGTAAGAAATGCCCTAGCCTCTACATACTTGTTAGTTGAAGTTCCATATAATTCTAAGTGAGAAGAATTATGCCTTCATCATTAAAAAATAAAACCACCTCCACCTGTTTTTTTTTTATTTCCTTTACAAGCACCATTAAAATTAATTTTGATAAACTAAATTTATAGGCATTTCCATTTTACCTTGGATTGAAGTAGATCCTTTGTTTTAATGTCAAATCCTATAAACAAGTTGTTACCACCTCTTTTTCCACACTTGCAACTTCTCATGATGAGCACCATATCTGTAAACATTCTACAAGAGGCAATAATGCATATCCAAACTTGAGCATAATTTTGAAATTTAGTTTTAAAAAAATTATTATTTCATTCAAGCCATAAATTCCAACAAATAATGGCAAAGGCCAATCCTCTACAAAATATAAAATGCTTTAACTTTGAAATAATTAATATAACATCTCATCAACTCTTTCAAAGTTGAAGGAGCTAACCAATATACTTTTAAAAAAGTAACCTTCAATAGTGTGAGCTCAGGGGCACATTTGAAAAGGTCTATGATATCCTCTTCTTTGTAGACTCTTGTGTAAGAATCTTACTTTGAACTCCTAAGCAAAGGAATATTGAGGCATTAGGAAGAGCCTCTAGGCCAAACATTCTTTCAAGAAAAATCTTTGGGAGTAATAAATTTTGAATACTCTAAATCGTCATATCCCAACTTGACTAAATATCCACCATCCTTAGATAGATTCCAAACCAACTCATTCTTTTGTGTAAAAATTGGTAAATAAAACTCTTGAAGCATTTTTTAAAGTTCATCTACAAATCGTTTGAGTTCCTCTCCTTCAACTAGGTTACTAATAAAAATCTATTATCTAGAGTTGTGGCTCATATTAATGTAGTCTTTGACCTTTACAAGCTAGACATGCCCTAGCCAATGGTTGTCATTTTGAGTTAGAGTTAACAAGATAAGGCTTCAACCAAGAATCAGACCAAAAATTTGCATAATTTCACTCATTAACTAACAATCTAGTATGTTTCTTTATCAATTGCAAACTATCTTATATGAAGTTCCATGCCGACAATCCTTTAGGTAGGATTCTTTTTCTAAACAATTCACTGTGTCAAGAGAAATGATATATCGTTGAAGTAATATTTTTCTCCAATTCTTTCTTTAATTTTTTAAATAATCTCCGCCAAGATTTGCCTCTAAGATCAAACTCATAAGTCTGCAGTTCTGCAAGCCTAGTTCTCCAATATTCTTTCCTCTGCAAACCCTACCCCACTTACAAAGAGAAAACCTAAATTTTTCCTCACATCCTTTCCAAAGAAAGTCTATTTGAATTTTATCAATTTTTGATGCTATACCTACTAGCAATCTTAAAAGTGGCATCATATAAATAGAGATGGATTCCAATATAATCTTTATGAGTTATTGCCTTCTAAGTCCCATCTATATTACATTACTAGCATTTTGTACATTTATTGCTTGTTTGAGAAGATTAGAAACTAGGTCTCTTTCATGAAAGTTAAGAAATTTAACCAAAATCATGTCATTTAATTAATTATATTTATTGCTTGTTTGAGAAGATTAAAAACTAGGTCTCTTTCATGAAATTAAGAAATTTAACCAAACTCGTGTCATTTAATTAATTATTTTTAAAATATACATATTTTTTTAAACATATAGTAACAACCAAAGAATACAGCTGAGGGCACATCAGGGACCACCGTCCTGGTGAATTGAACTTGGGTCTCCATTAGGAGAGCCCAATGCCTTTACCATTGCAACATCATAACATGGACTCTTCTTTATTTATTTATTATTTTTTAAATAGGTTGCATAGGATTGAAACAAACCCAACTTGTATTATATCATCACCTCGTTCCCACTATATTTCAACAATCTATATAGTGGCATTACAATAAATTTTAAGCAATTATGTAACACAAGGCAAGATTTGACTCAAAGTCTCTCCATTGAAAGGTTAGTAAGTACACTATACGATCAAATAAATAAAAATATATTTCAAAATAATTGTCTAAAAGAACGCGAGCCAAGAGTAAGTGTAGCAACAGGTGTGAGCATGATCGGGGAGTAAGTGCAGCAACAAGTTTGAGTAAGTGCAGCCGATAGTGGGTGCGAGTGAGTGCAGTCAACAATAAGTGAAAGCGCAAGCTGGGAGTAAGTGTGGCAGTCATGGCAGAAGAGCAAAAGGTTCATCCATAGTGCATCAATGCTTCAAACCCTTACCATGAATGTGTGGAACATTGTTTCCAAAAAATTGTTGAAACCAAGGAATGTTGGGAAAAAGAAGAAACAAGGGCAATTTTGAGCCAAGAGGGAGTGCAAGTTGGAAGTAAGCGTGAGGTAGGAGAGAGTGTGAGGCAGGAGAGAGTGCGAACCAAAAGGGAGTGCAACCTAAAAGAAAGTGCAATACGAGATTCAATAATGGCTAAAGAGCGGTAAGTTCATCCAGAGTGCATCAATGCTTCAAACCCTTACCACGAATGCATGGAACATTGTTTTCAAAAAATTGTTGAAGCGAAGGAACGCCAAGAAAAGGAAGAGACAAGCAATTGTGAGCCAGGAAGGAGTGCAAACCAGGAGCAAGTGTGAGGCAAGAGGGAGTGCAAGCTAGAAGCAAGAGCGAGTACAAGTAGAGAGGGAGTGCAAACCAAGAGGGAGTGCAAGCCAAGAGCAAGTCCCATTAGTTGTTATGGAAGGAAAGTCATTTGTAAAAGCCCTAATGGGAAGTCACGATGCCCTAGCTAGAAATCAAAATGCCCTTGTTGGAAGTATGAAGGCCCAAGCTGGAGATAAATGAAAGAGAGAATACATGGCAAGTTCGATCCAGGTAGCAGATGGTACACTAGAAGTCAGTATCAAGGATGACATGATTGAGCATGATATAATGGTTCTTAAAAGTAGAGGGCTAATATGTAAGTTCCATAGATAATGGCCAGGTTTTTTGGAGATTCAAAATTGCATCAAGTGGAAGTGGGGATTGAATTCAAATTATTCTGACTTTTCTTCCTAAAGTTTTTTTCCTCATCTTTTCCAGTTCAAAAATTAGGGATAAAATAATGGTTGGTGGTCATGGTTTATGGAAAGAGATGCACTTTATCTGAGACCATGGAACGAAAAATTTTCAGTTAAGACAAACTATTAAGAAGCTTCCAATGTGGTTTAGGCTTTCTGGACTTCCATATTAGCTTATAAATAAGGATGGTTTGAAAATATTCGAAATAGCCTAGGGGAATTCATCAAGGAAGGACCAACAACTAAGAATAGAAAACATGCTATATATACTCTAATATGTGTTGCTATGGATATTTCAAAACCTTTGCCACAATCCATTAAGATTAAATCTGAATCAAGAGAATGGGATCAACAAGTAGATTATGAAAAAATTGCATTTCGTTGCTAGAATTGTTTTGAGATTAGACACATGGCAAGAGTTTGCAAAGTAAAAACTATGAAGAAAGAGAAAAATTCTAGCCATGAGATAAACTTCAAGATGAAACAAGGAAATCGTTCAATAATAGAAGCTAGATCAGATCAAGGATATTCCACTCCAAAAGAAGAGGCAAATAAATCTATCGACAATATCAATTGGTAAGTTTAGAAGGATTTAAAGGTGCAAAAGAAGATGTGGAGATAAAACCCAAAACAAAGACAACAAAAAAGATTAAGTTTATTTCAGGTAAATCATCTTCATTTTCCTCTAGTATAGAATCCTTTCCAGGTAATAAAAGTGAAAGTAGTGAAGATGTTAACCCTTGCACTTTAAGGTTTCAAGAGCAAAATAATATAGAAATGAGGTTGGAGGAAACCCATAACAATTTAGGGTTTTTAGGGCAAAATAAGAAAATAATTGCTACAGAAGAGCATCCTTGTACTTTAGGGTCTCGAGGGAAATATAAAGAAGAGTGTGCTTTCAAGGTTATTCCTTGCACTCCAGATCCTTCATAACAAGGTAAACCTAAAGATGATAAGTCTTACTATGAGCAGTGTGAGAAGATTGAAGAGATTGTTGAAGATGAAAGTATTGTTGAGAATGAAAAAAAAAAGGAGGAAGACCCAAGAGGCAAAAACAAAGAGAGAAAGAAACACAAAGGGATATTGATATGGGAAAACAAAAGCAAATATCACAGGTGTTAACAAAAAGTAGGGCTAAACTCACAAATAAAATTAAAAAATAACAATGAAAATAATATCTTGAAATATTAGGGGAATGAATAAGAACCCTAAAAAAAGGTATTAAGAAATTGTGAGGTTGTTATAGACAAGATATTTTTGGATATCAAAATTGGGCAACAAATATTTGCCATTCGCAGTGTTGAATTTCATCTTGACAAAATTTAAATTTTTGAAGGCAATTGATATAAAAAGAGTTGATTGTGGAAACTTAGCAATTTGAAGAAGATTAAGAATATATTTGATAAAAGAGTAAATGAAAAATATCTCCGACAAAGTTGGATATGCTTTAATTAACTTGTTAGAAATGTAATGAGAGCAATGTAATGTTTTTTTTGTAATGGGAGTGGCCCCCAATAAAAACCACACATAGCTTAAAAAAAATTGTCTAAAAGAAAAGTATTTGATTTCATATAGTGTTATTTCATGAAACTCTTTCTTAAAGGAAAGCATGAGTCCATCTCTTATAACATTTTAAAGTTTTTTTTTTAAATTGGTTATAGAAATTAATAGTCTCTCCATTAAAAGGTTACTAAGTACATTATAAGATCAAATTAAAATATATATAGTTGAAAATAATTGTATAAAAGAAAAGCATTTGATTCCTCAACTACATGTTAGAGAAGTTGACATAAACTACATGCTAGGGAAGTTCATCGGTTAGACGTCCAAGTTAAGCATTGGATTTTATTTTTTTTAGGAAGTCTTTTAAAAACTACCACATTTAAATATATAGTTTTCAAAAAGTTGATACTATGGTAACAATGAAAACTTGCCTCAAGGAAACATGACATAAACTTCATCCTAGTTCCAATTCTTCAGTTAGACGTCCAAGTTAAGCATTGAATTAATTTTTTAGTTAGTCTTTTAAAAACTCCCACATTTAAATATATAGTTTTCAAAAAGTTGATACGATGGTAACAATGAGAACTCTGCCGTCAAAGAAGTTGACATAAACTACATGCTAGTTCCAGTTCATCGGTTAGATGTCCAAGTTAAGCATTGGATTTTATTTTTTTTATTAAGTCTTTCAAAAACTACCACATTTAAATATATAGTTTTCAAAAAGTTGATACCATGGTAACAATGAAAACTTTGCCTTAGGGAAAGTTGACATTAACTACATGCTAATTCCAGTTAATCAGTTGAAAGTCCAAGATTAGCATTGAATTTAATTTTTTCACACAACTTTTGAGCCCACTGTTTTTTTAAATAAATTACGCATGTAAGTTACATAATTTTATATTTATTTTATTTTATTTTTTATGTGCATAGGTTTTGGGTAAGTGGTAAGAATCAAGAAGTTTCACATGACAGACCAAGGTTCTAATTACATGGACAAACCTAACATTTTAATCGAATAGCATAAGCTCAATTGGTTAAAAAATTTACTTTAGAGACAAACTCAGGTTTAGTTCTTTCCAAGCAAAAAGGTCATTAGGGTGGAGCCCATTTCAATGCCTTATAAGCTATTTAAAATTATATAATTAAGATGGAGCCCATTTCAATGCCTTATAAGCTATTTAAAAATTGATAACTAGAATAACAAGTTTTCAACAATCAATATACTTTTAAAAAAAAGCTGGCCAATTTACTTGCCAGATAAAAAAAATTTAAGAAGTAGCAGCAGCTGCTTTCCTCTTGAAAAAAGTATTTGTGCAAGTGATCAGGTTTTATAAAATTTTGAGAGTATTGGTTAAACTCGAGCACATATTAAAATAAGTTCCTCAAAACCTCCTCCTTAAAATATCAGCAGTCATGAATTTGGGCCAAGTTGTCATTCAATAAAAACTTGAAAGTGTGATTAATCAATAGATTTTATGTTGACAAATAAACATGATCAAGGACAGGACCATGTAACAGATGCATCAACCCATAAGCCTTTCATACTTTGACCATGGGAACTGTTATACTTGGTAATGACTACAAGTTGGTCAATTTATTAAGAGTGGGTGGTAGGCACCAAATGATTTAAAATGCTTTCACAATCATAGTTTCACAATGTAATCAGCAGCTCTACCTTCTTTACTTCTTGCAGCACTGGCACACATTAACACAACCTTCTTCCGCTGATTTGTGCTAATATCTCCACGCACATACGCACTGGCACACATAAGCACATAAGCACACCCTCCTCCAGCTGACTCGTATTATATTTACACATCCACACACTCACACACATGCATGCACACACACCAGAATGCCATTTCCAATACAAGACATTAACTGATGTAATGGGAAGAAAAGGACTTCCAATACTTTTGCATGAAAAAGAACATTTATAACTTTCAGCATTCTAACTGTCCCACGCTTCATATGCATATTTATATTCAACAGACATCACAGACCCTGAGGGGCACCTTTCAGCTTACATTCATATGGTAAGTACATATAAACTGGCATAACCCAATGGTATCCATGGATGTATGATATCTACATGCAGGGATAGCACGGATGAGAAAACTGTGCAATGCATTAGTAAAAACTATTTGCAAGCATATTTTCCCCACAATGAGTGACTGTACTGTGAAGTACTGATCTGAAAGGCATTTCTATGGCACCAAATTTTGATATGTTTTTTCTTTTGCTATACATTGTAAATTTCTTTTATGAAATGAAACCTTTGCATTCTTATTTGCACTGCTCCATTAGAAACATAATGATACGTGCCATCTAAATAGTAAGTCCACTTCCAAAGATTTTTCCTTTTTAAAGGACTCAACCAATCAACCAGGCCAAATATTCAACAATTCCATTACCTGGCTAAAAAAATTCAGTCCAGTCTACCATTAGTAGTACCACACTTTTTGTATCTAATTAGAGAAAATCCTTATTCAAAGCAAAAATTGTAATTTGACATAGGATGGGATCGTAAGGAACTGCAAAACAAGGATACATTTTATCATGTTAAAGGCAAGATGCAACAGTATGAATATTATAATGGGTAAGTATCCACAAAAGCTTCCATAATCCTCCTGTCCAAGTCTTTCTCTTCAATCCATTCAGAACTTTTCTGGCGTATAAGATCTCTTTCCTTGGCTCTCTTTTGTTCAATCAACTCTTCCTTTTCCATTCGTCTTTCAGCCTTCTGCACTCTCTCTTCACGCTGCAAGGACAGAAAGAAAATATCATATTAACATTGCCCCAGAAAATCTTTAAAGATACTAAAAACCATCATCGAAGCACTGAGATATCCTAAAAGGATTAAGAAAGATTATTTCCGTTATCCTAGAGTCCTGAGGAGAGCTCGGTTATCACCTCAGCTATAATATTATGAACAGAGGCCATTTTTCCTCCTTGACATGTGTACACATATAGTGATTATATCTAAGGCGGCAATAGCCTGCATAAAGTGTGGAAATTCTATATGACAACTATTTGAGCCATGTTTAACAGGAAAATGTACATAGGTAGTGATTAAATCAATGATAGCAATAGTCTGCATAAACTGTGATTCTATATTACAATTTTTTGAGCCATTCCATTACGAAACCATGTTAAAAATAGATATATTATTATAGCAAAATCAAACAAAGGCACTCACTTGAGTCTCTGTGGAAATGGATCTGAAAAAGCATTTTTCATGAGAAAATATTTATATTAAATTTGGCACATGGCTTAGCAACTTTAAGTTGACTGTGAGAGAGGATTATTTAGATGGCTTCATTGTCATCCAATAGGGCACCTAAGGCACTTCAGTATGTTACTTCAAGAGCTAAAGACAATGATAGGAGACCAAGGAACAAGGCTATCAGGAACTAAGTATAAAAGGGGAAAAGCTGGACCAAAGACGAACCAGAAATCAAGTTCAAACCCACCCCAGAACTTCATAAGTGACTTAGCTGGAGCAGCATAGTGGAAAGTCTCGGAAGAGGGCAGATCCCAAGGGTGCAGAATGACGAAGTGAAGCAATAGAATGGATCTTATTAATGTCCATTAGCATGTCAGTATGGAAGTTAGAAGTCCAATAATCCTATACCACAGAGGAGAGGAAAAGAAATCAAGCCATTAAGGGTAGAACTCAAATGGTCATTAGATCTACATTCATAAATTAGAGAATGCCATAGAATGATGTAGAAAACACATTTGAATTTTAAAAACAACTGTGGCCAATACAAGACAAAGATGACAAATCATCAAGATTATCCAGTTATTGGATATACAGTGTTATAATTACAAGTCTTGTGGTTCTAATCATGATTACAAGGTTAAAAACTTAAAAAGTTTTAGTTAGGTTAAGAAAGGGGAAAGATTTGTCAAATTTTGAAATCCCAAAATGTTTAGATAAAACTTCAAAATGTTGGGTGCTCAAAATTATGTTTTATCACAAAAATAAAATATGAAAATAGAATAAAGAAAGATATCAAAGATTTGTGTTTACAATAATCTAAATTTGATGTATCATTCTATCCTAAAATATTTAGAGTGGTGGTAGCTCCTGCCTCTCTATAGTGTAGGCTTTGTGGCCTCTAGGCTCTAAAATGTCAATTTACACACCTTCAAATCAAAACCTGCAACATGATCTAATTCATGATCCTTAATACAATTTCTGACAACATCCTGATCCAGTTCCTCTGCACTACCACTAAAGTGATATCGGTTATAGTTATATATGCCCATTATCTTATTCAAAACAAGTATGATGATGATAATCATGATCATGATTTCACATATGCATGCTCGAAAACAAATTTATGCAACAAAACAAAGGCTGGCATCATGGTCAATGAGTTGACCACATATTGGCAGGTACAACCCGACAAGCCTTTGTTGGGATTAGGTGTCATACACCTTGCAAATCCTCACGCTGAAGTTTAATTACTTATGTGAACACATCCATCTCACTTAATGTGGCAATTTTGTGTTATCCTATGTATTATGTACTAAGAGCATGAATAGAGAGAGAAAAAACAATAGTAAACTAGAATAAAAAAAATAGTTATCTGGATAAAAAAAACGCTGGATAAGCCCAAGTTGAGGTGCCTATATTGATGGATACCTGCTGTTAATTCACCATGCATTCTAGGCAGCTGGATAAGACTAACTGGGACTGCCCAGATTCGGTGCGAAGTGTTGTTAATCATCATGCATTAAGGTAAGTCTAAACTTAGACTGCCTAATTTTGGTGATTCATCAAGGCACTGGACAAGTCTAAATTTGGACTGCCAAATCAGTGGATAAGTGTTGTTAATCTGAACATGCAAATTAGGTGGCTGAGAAGTCTAAATTTAGACTGTCTATTTTTGGTGATAAGTGTTGTTAATCCACCTTGCATTCTAAGCGCTGGAAAAGTCTTTAAATAAGGCATTTGGGGTGGAGATCTAACACACTACATTCTTGGTATTTGCAAGAGGATTAACAGTCTGTATTTCCAGCTTTGTTGATTATTGGGACTGAAGGAGTGGATACTCAGTCATTGTATTGTAAATGCAGATTGTTGATTACGGAATAATACATTGAGTGCTCCTTGATTGCTGGGTTTTTTTCCGAAAGGGTTTTCCCAAGATATATGCTGCATCCTATGTGAGTTATATGTGATTTTCTAAGTGTTGTGTGTTGCTGCAGTAAGTTTACATGTTTAATTCCTTTGCTAAAATTGAAAGGTCTAGGCCTGTTTTGCACTGCTTTCCTCTAAAGATTAAGTAGGAAGTTGTTCCGCATTTATCTAGTTTCCTTTCATTTGGTATCAGAGCTTGGCCAGCTTTTGAGATCCTTGGTTAGAAAAAAAGATTTTTCTATTAATCTTGGTTTGAGTGGGAGTTGTGCACAAGGAAGTGATCTTATTTCAGGATGGCAAGTACATCACGGTTGGAGATAGATAAGTTCAATGGCACAAACTTTGAGCTATGGAAGCTTAAAATGGAGGATCTGCTCATAGACAGAGATCTATGGGCTGTTGTTTCTGGAAGCAAACCTGCGTCTATGAAGGATGAAGACTGGGCTGTGATGGATCGGAAAGCTAGAAGCCTGATTAGGCTTTGTTTGGCTGATTCCGTACTTCTGAATGTATCTGCAGAGTCCACCATAGAGAGTCTCTGGAAGAAGTTGGGAAACCTGTACCAGGCTAAATCTCTAGTAAATAAACTTTTTCTACGGAAGAAGCTTTACTCTTTGAAGATGGGTGATGGGGATTCAGTTGCAGAGCATTTGAATGCATTCAATATCATAGTGAGCCAGCTACAATCCATAGGCGTGCAAATGGATGATGAGGATCAATGTATCACACTATTATGTTCTTTGCCAGATTCGTGGGATAACCTTGTGATGGCAATCAACAGCACCACCACTAAGCTAAAGCTTGAAGAAGTGGTGGGTGCTTTACTCTCGGAGGAGATGAGACGGAAGACTTCGGATTCCGTCAAAGATGCATTGGTTGTTCGAGGTAGATCAAAGGAGAAAGGCAAGAACAAGAATAGGGACAGCAGATCCAAATCTAAAGGGAGATCTATGTCTCCTGGTAAATCTAAAGTGAAGTGTTGGAACTGTGGCAAGAAAGGCCACATCAAGAAGGACTGCAAGGAAAAGAAGAGCAAGAAGGAATCGGATGACGATTCAAACTCTAAGGCTCCTCAAGAGGACATGGGTGACGTGTTTGTTGCAGCCCTTGCCACGCATGCATGTGAGGATGCATGGTTGATTGACTCAGGATCTTCCTACCACATGACTCCCCATTGGGAGTGGTTTTCCGAGTATGCAGATTTTGATGGTGGGATGGTGTATTTAGGAGACAACTCTTCTCTCAAAGTTGTTGGTCGTGGAAGAGTCTTACTCGCACTTGGAGATGGTCGGACCAAATCCCTTTCCAACGTACTACACATCCCTAGTTTGGCGAGGAACCTGATTTTTGTGAGTAGATTAAATGATCTTGGAGTGCAGGTGGTCTTTAGCAAGGAGGGTTGCAAGATGGTGCATGGAGCCATGGTCTTGGCTAGGGGAGTTTGGGATGGAACTTTATTTCGTCTTGAGGCAAGCACCATTGCATGCAATAGTACAGAGGTTCCTGTTGCTGAGAACCTAAAACTTCTAGCTGAAAAGACTATGTTGTGGCATGAGCGGATGGGCCACATTGGTGAGAAAGGCCTTAGAGCTTTGAAATGCAAAAATATGGTTGAGGGGTTAGTTGATTGTTCTTTAGATTTTGACTTTTGTGAACATTGTATATATGGAAAGCAAAATCATGTTCAATTTTACTCGAGCTCTGCTAGATCTTTAGGGATTTTGGATTTGATTCATAGTGATGTATTTGGTCCAGTTGTTGTACCTTCACTTGCAAAATCCTTGTATTATGTTACTTTCATTGATGATTTCTCCAAGAAGACATGGGTCTATTTTCTCAAGAAAAAATCTAAGGTCCTCAGTCGGTTCAAAGAGTTTAAGGCTCTTGTTGAGAACCAGACGGAAAAGAAGATCAAGGTGTTGAGAACAGATAATGGTGGGGAATTCTGTTCAGCAGAGTTTGATAGATTTTGTAAGGACAATGGCATTGCATAAGACAACTCCATATACCCCTCAGCAGAATGGAGTTGCAGAAAGGATGAACAGGACGTTGATGGAGAGGGCTAGGAGTATGCTCAGTGGAGCCAATTTGGATCAAAAATTCTGGGCAGAAGTAGTTAGTACAACTTGTTATCTGATTAATAGATCTCCTACATCAGCTCTTGTTGATAAAACCCCATAGGAGGTTTGGATGGGCAAGAAGCCCTCACTACAGCATATCAAAATTTTTGGTTGTGAGGCATATGTGTATGTGCCTAAGGAGAAGAGATCCAAGTTGGATTTCAAAGCAGAAAAATGCATCTTCATTGGATATGGTGATGGTGTGAAAGGATACAAGCTTTGGAATCCTATGACAAAAAAGGTGGTATATAGTCAGAATGTGATTTTCAGAGAGATCAAGTCTTCTCCTAAAGTTGAGCAACCAAGTGATAATGCAAAGTCAATAGTGCAGCTTGAGCCAAAGTCCAAGAAGGCTGCACCTGAGGCTGAACTAGAAGTTCAAGATGGACCAAACGAGGAGCATGTTCCAGAAAGCTCGAACAGTGTGGAGGAGGAAGAACCTCCATCTCATTGGGTGAGGAGGTCCACTCGGCAGCAAAGGCAACCAGAAAGGTATAGCCCACCTGATTTTAGATGTATTTTTGCTTTATCTACTAATGTTGATGAGCCTAGAACTGTGAAGGAGGCAATGGAGATGAATGACAGTGAGTCCTAGAAGATGGCCATGGATGAGGAGATAGCAACTCTAAAGAAGAATGGCACATGGGACCTAGTTTAGTTGCCTAAGGGAAGGAAACCTGTTGGCTGCAAATGGGTTTTCAAGAAGAAATTCAGTTTTGAGGGCAAGGTAGATAAGTATAAAGCAAGGTTGGTTGCTAAGGGATATTCCCAAGTGGAGGGAATAGATTTTGGTGAGATCTTTTCTCCAGTTGCAAAGCTTACATCCATTAGATTCCTTTTATCTGTTGTTGTTGCATTTGATCTTGAGGTTGAGCAAATGGATGTGAAGACAACTTTCTTGCATGGAGACTTAGAGGAAGAGATCTACATGAAACAACCAGAGCACTATGTGGTAAAGGGTAAGGAAAACTTAGTTTGCAAGTTAAAGAAATCTCTTTATGGTCTCAAACAGTCCCCTAGAATGTGGTACAAGAAATTTGATTCTTATGTTTTGAGGTTGGGATTTGTTAGATCCAAATCAGATCACTGTGTTTATTATAAGCAGGAGGGTGGTCATTTTATTGTTATCACTTTGTATGTGGATGATATGTTGTTGATTGGTAACAATAAGGATATGATTAAGGTCTTGAAATCTCAGCTTTCATTACAGTTTGAAATGAAGGATTTAGGAGCTGCTAAGTTTATCCTAGGGATGGAGATTAGAAGAGATAGAGCTAACAGAAAACTTTGGTTAAGTCAGAGGAAGTATGTTGACTCTGTTTTGCAGCATTTCAACATGAAGAATTGCAAACCAGTGAGTGTTCCTATTTCTATGGGAACAAAAATTTCAGTTGAGCAGTGTCCTTCTACACCTAGAGAAATGGAGGACATGAGTCATGTACCCTATGCTAGTGCGGTTGGGAGCCTCATGTATGCTATGGTCTGCACTAGACCGGACATTGCCCAAGCAGTGGGAGTCTTGAGCCAGTTTATGGCAAATCCTGGAAAGGATCACTGGGCAGCAGTGAAGAGGGTTTTCAGATATCTTCGAGGTACTTCAGATTACTCTATTTGTTATCAGGGATCCTTGGCAGCCAAGAAGTTCCACAACAAGCAGCTAGACATACAAGGATTTGTAGACTCAGATTGGGCAGGAGATGTTGACAGCAGGAGGTCTACCAGTGGCTATGTGTTTAGCCTGTTCGGTGGTGCAATTAGTTGGATGAGCAAGCGGCAGGTTGTAGTCGCTTTATCCACTACAGAGGCAGAGTATATGGCAGCTACTCATGCCAATAAGGAGGCAGTCTGGCTTCGGAAATTGTGTTCGGATGTTGGGCTGAGTCAAGGAGCAGTGAAAATTAACTGTGATAGTCAGAGTGCCATCACCTTGGCAAAGAACCCTACATTTCACGCGTGGACAAAGCACATTGATGTGCAGTACCATTTTGTTCGTGACATGGTGGAGGATGGGAAGGTTATACTTGAGAAGGTGGATACTTTGGTGAATGTTGCAGATGCTTTGACAAAGCCTGTGAGCACTGAGAAGTTCAGATGGTGCAGTAAGGCTATGGGCATTTCTGCCCTTACCAATTAGTTCACTCTTTTGTTGATGATTCCCTTTTGCTCTTGCAAGGTATATGACAAGTGGGAGAATGTTGGGATTAGGTGTCATACACCTTGCAAATCCTAACGCTGAAGTTTAATTAATTATTTTGTATTAATTATGTGTACACATCCATCCCACTTGATGTGGCAATTTTTTGTTATCCTATGTATTATGTACTAAGAGCATGAATAGAGGGAGAAAAAATAGTGAACTAGAAAAAAAACGCTGGATAAGCCCAAGTTGAGGCGCCTATATTGATGGATACCTGCTGTTAATTCACCATGCATTCTGGGCGGCTGGATAAGACTAACTGGGACTGCCCAGATTTGGTGATAAGTGCTGTTAATCATCATGCATTAAGGCGTTGGAGAAGTCTAAATTTAGACTGCCTAATTTTGGTGATTCATCATGCAGTTAAGGCACTAGAGAAGTCTAAATTTGGACTGCCAAATCAGTGGATAAGTGCTGTTAATCTGAACATGCAAATTGGGCGGCTGAGAAGTCTAAATTTAGACTGTCTATTTTTGGTGATAAGTGTTGTTAATCCACCTTGCATTCTAAGCGCTGGAAAAGTCTTTAAATAAGGCGTTTGGGGTGGAGATCTAACACACTATGTTCTTGGTATTTGCAAGAGGATTAGCAGTCTGTGTATTTCCAGCTTTGCTGATTATTGGGACTGAAGGAGTGGATACTCAGTCACTGTATTGTAAATGCAGATTGTTGATTACGGAATAATACATTGAGTGCTCCTTGATTGCTGGGTTTTTTCCCAAAAGGGTTTTCCCAAGATATATGCTGCATCCTATGTGAGTTATATGTGATTTTCTAATTTGTATGTTGCTGCAATAAGTTTACATGTTTAATTTCTTTGCTGAAATTGAAAGGTCTAGGCCTGTTTTGCACTGCTTTCCTCTAAAGATTAAGTAGGAAGTTGTTCCGCATTTATCTAGTTTCCTTTCATCCTTAACCCTCCCAAACGTTCGAGATTTGGCAAAAATCCTTGAGTTTGTTCTGTAACTATTGTTGTAATGTAAATGCTAAAGAAGGCCTAGCATCATAGTTGCAAGAAAATGTGGATACAGGCAGGAAGACCTCCTCCACATCCATGTCCTTGTCCTTATACCCACAATCCAGAGAGAGAGAGATCCATTGAGTTGCATAAATTCTGTAAGGAAAAGTAAAACCTTGTTTGTGTCCTTTGCACCCTTGTTCCTGTACTTCCATGCCATGTTTATAAAGTAGTGTCCTTGTCCTAATCATTGATAGAAATCTTGCCAAGTTATCAAGATTTCTTACAGAACTTGTATGAAAATCCCGTTGGCAAGTTTTTTTATTCTTTTTTTTTTTTAAATCTCGATATTGAGAAAATTCTGCTGAAAACTCGTTGATATCTCATCCAAAACTTGGCAAAACTCAGCCCCTATGCTAGAAACGTAAAAAGGTTTTAAAAGGGCAACAAAGGGCATTTTCTCATTTTTTTCTTCTCTCTCGCTTAGACAAACTTCTTCCTAGAGGCCAACCACAAACCAAACACCATGTTTGGAGATCAATTGTAGGAATTTGACACCAATCAAAGGAGATTTTATTCTCTTACACAAGATTTCAAGGTTAAAATTTTATAACAATGCAAAATCTAGGGGTTTTTAGGGTTTTCTTCAAAGTCCTCTCTCTCGTTTGTTGTTCCTAAAGCATGTAGGGAATTGTTTAGTTATGTTTTCTTTTCCCCCCTCTCCTTTCCCCTTGGAAACATAGATGGATTCTTTGGATGAGAGCTAAGGAATCGGCACTAGCAAAAATAAGCCTAATCCCTCAACCCCAACTTCAAACCCAAGGAAGGACCCAATGTGGAAGCATGGCATTAAAGGGAACTTGTCAAATCAACTATTTTATAAATACTACGGCAAGGACATGCGAGGAGGCATCCATCACCTTAAATATCATTTAATTGGAACAAAAGGTCATGATATGGACCCCTTCCCTTCAACGATGATATAATAAGAAATGAGGTGAAGGCTTGGATGTGCAATAAGGAGGCAAAGAAAACAAAAGCGAAATACATGAAACCACAAAGAGCAGCAGCTAATTTTTGGTGCTACTACAACATTCCTTTTAATTGCATGAACGACCCTTATTATGAAGCCTTGATGAGGGCAATGGACAAGGTTGGCAAAGGGATGAAACCACATTCAACAAAAGGTTTCAACAGGTCGTTGTTGGAGTAGTGTGTCAGGAACACGTGCTCTTGTAGAAGAGCAAAAATAAATAGTCTCTGATGGATGGACGAATACAAGGAATCTTGTGCTCCTCATCCTCATAGTGGCTTCAAGTGGATCCATGGTATTCCTAAAGTTGGTTGATGCCTCGCAAGAGGCGAAGAATGCATAGATGTTGTTTAATTTGTTGGAGAAGGTCATGCTAAAAGTAGGAGTGGAGAATGTTGTCCATGTAGTGATGGACAACGCAAAGGCATGTGTTTGTAGGTAGACTTCTCGAGGAGAAGTACTTGTCTCTTTTCTGGAGTCCATATATACGCCACCCATTGCATTGACCTCATGCTTGAGAAAATTGCCAAATTGATATGGGTGAAGATTGATGGAGGAGGTGAAGAACATTACAAGGTTTATATACAATCACACATGGGTGCTCAGCTTGATAAGGGAGCACAATGAGAGGAGGGACATTCTTCATTCAAGTATCACCCAGTTCGCGTCAAATTTCATCGCCTTGCAAAGTCTTCTAGCTGCATCACTTGCTTTGAAGAGGATGTTTGTGAGCAAGGAATGGTATGCCTTGCCATTTCATATAAAAGAGGAGGGGGCGAGGCTTTGGAGGCAAGTCTTTGATATTTATTTGAGTAAGCATGCAAGAAATTCTCAAGATAATTGGCTGTTTAAATTTAAAATCTTAATTTTTTAAAAAAAATTTCTAAATGTTACTAAGTATTACAAATTCTAATTTGTAGTTTTTAATTAAACATATTTAGTAAATTACAATGATTAAATTTTATTGTTCAATTGTAGGTGACAAAACCCTTGGTAAGGGTTTTTTGCCTTGTAGATGGTGAAAAATTGGCAAAGGAATATCTATATGAGACAATAGATAGAGCAAAAGAGGCCAACCAACACTATTATGGAGGCAATCAATGCAAGTATGAACCCATTTGGTAAATCACTAATAAGAGATGGATGAGGCAACTCCATTGACCTATTCATGTAGTGGGATTGCGCTAACAGGATGATAGATGACCCCACCAAACATTGCCTCATCCCTACCGAGTTGCAAGCCTATAAGGAGACTTAGGGGAGCCTATTTTCATCCCCCTTTGTATTGAATCAATGTCGACCTTGCAACCAAGTAAAAAATTTAAACTTTTAATCTTTTTTTTCTTCTAGTTTACGGCCATGCAATTACAAACGTAAGCTTATAATCTAAAAAAAGAACCTTTGTTGCAGATTTATGGTGGGAGGATTATGGTTCCAAAACACCTAATCTTAGGAGGGTCACAATGGGCATTTTGAGTCAGCCTTGTAGCGCTTTGAGGTGTGGTGCAATTGATCTCTATTTGAGGCCATACACACCAAGAAGCGCAATAGGTTGACCCAAGAGTGCCTCAATGACCTTGTCTTCATACAATACAATCTTTACTTTGCACTAGACAAGTGGAGGCAAATGAATCCTATAAGGCAATTGACTTGGATGAGCTAGATCCACTATCAAATTTGATTGTCAAAGGTCCACCTGATACTGAGACGTTGCAGGCATGGAGGCATTAAAGGCAGAAGCAACATATGAGAGGATTGGAGGAAATGTACCATGATTATCCTATACCCGACGAGCCTCCAATTCAACCACCTGTCCAAGGCCAACCATCTAGTTCGAGGGGTGGAAGGGAAAACATAGAACAGTTTAAAAACTGCTCTAATTTTTGAATTTATATGATGTGTTTTGTTGGTTGTCATGATCAAGAACAATAATTGTAATATTTTTTATGAATATCTAATGGAAAATCAGCTTTCTAGCTCTTCAATTGTTGTTTAAAAAGTGATTTTATTTTATTTTTTTACATTGAAATAATTTCATCGATTTGTTCTTGCCAAATTTTCCTGAGTTGCTGAGAAAATCTCCAAAATTGGAGTGTTCAGCTTTTGCTGAGTTGCAAGTTTTCTAACTCTGGGCCCAATCCCAATGCCCATACCTGTTGTCTCTCCATGACTATGTCTACCCAATAATACTTCTTAAGGAAGGAAAACTCCACAAGATACCCCAAGATGGGAGAGCCACTTAGAGAGGGCAAAGTCCCATAAGCCACTTCATGGGCAAAGACGATCACAAGTAATACTCCATGCAAATGATCTCCATGATGATTACAATGACAATATCCCTTCTGTATATACCCATCTTCTAATTCTACTTTGAGGAGCAGACTACTAAACCCTCATCCCATATAATATAATATAATAATATAATCAACCTTGGTTTATGTGTAGCCCATGCTAACCCTTATAATATATAATATCATATCACCATATACCTATTCTTAGGTACCATAACAATTTCCATATCATGAAGAATGAAGGAAAGGCAATAAGCAGGGAGGAATGTTTCCAATAACAATAGAATAATATGATAGAGAAAGAACAAACATGTCAGATGGTGCTCTATAGTATATGACTTCTAAGCAAAATATTTAAGATTAATAGTCTATTTCAAATTTGAATACGTGGTATGAATGTAGCAAATTTCCATTCTTATAATTGCACCGTTGCAGGACATCCACTAACAAACGTGTGGTCAAGTGCCCAGATTAGCTGGAAGGTTGTGACTTGGAAAAAGAAGAATGTCTTCATGACTGACTTTTAATAACCATAAAAGAACACATTAGACCTCACCAATAATAACATGAAAAGCATTTTGTTAAATTAGGAATTCTGGTTAAGCAGAAACAAGTTTTCCAAAGTCATCCATCGGATGCAGCTCAAATTTTGTTATATATTAAATAATTTAAGAAAATTGTGTTGATGCAGTGTTGAGACTCAAATGTGGCAGAACGATTTTGGGCCCTACTTGGATAGCACAAACTTGACGAGACAGCAAATTAAAAGAAAAATAAAATTTAGCAAACAACAAAAATAGACATAATTTTTATACAATCCACGTCAATGGCATGCATAATATCCATCACAATTTAAGTGAAAAATGTGAGATGGAGTCAAGAGCTCATAATCATGCTTTGCAGGAAACCTATGCTGACAAAAACAGCAGGCTCTCATGATAATAAGCCCATAGCTTTTTATAACTTCTGCATGTGGAAGAGGCTGATCAAACCAATACAACAAGAATTAAACTGAAGCTGTTTTATGAAAATATGAATGCTATCAGAATCCTGTGCATTAGAAGTATGATGTATAGTATGAAATTTAAATCAGCATTTGAGAAAGTGAAAGGAGATTAAGAACCAGATCATGAGAACTAGAGAGAAGTTTAAAGGCAAGGATCTAATTTTTATTACAATAATAGGCCTTATCCTATAGGAAATCAAACCCAAAGGAAACATTATGACAAAGGTAGGAACCTCATCATTTAAAGATATGCTAGATTTGTTGTTGCAAGAAAAGCAATTGAACAAGAATTTTGAAAATGAGGGCAAGTTAGACAATGTGCATGTGACAAGTTACAAAGGCAAAGGAAAGCAGCAAGAACATTAGGAAAAGAATAAATGTAGCAGCTTCATGAATTTTGAAGGGAAGAAAAAGGCAATATGTTACAAATAACAATAAAGAGAGGTGTTGCGTTTACCATGGTATACCAGGACAGTTTAAACAATTAAAAGGAACTACAAAAAAGGAAATGGGATGTAGACCATAGGAAATTTAAGCAATGGAAGAACGGTTTTGCTCAAAAACAGGACAATGATGGGTGTTATGACTTTCGATAGATCAGAACAAAGACATATCAGACAACATTTGGTATAGTGATCAAGAGCAACTAGGCACATGATATGCAGGAAGGACCTATTTAAGGATTTGGATGAAGATAAAGGAAGCAGAAAAGCTATGAGATGTCAAGATGGAAAAAACAACAGCTACAGGGACAAAAACAGATGCCAGTAAGACTGCTGGAAGAAAATATTAGTAGTACAAGATGTTTTTCATATACCAGTCTCAAATTATATCTAGAGCAGAGTTTGGTGGTAGAATATCACATTGAAACATGTTTCATCTGGGATATAGAGGTAAATACCACAAGTTCAAAAAAGTTATGAGATGTCAAGATGGAAAACACAACAGCTACAGGACAAAAACAGATGCCAGTAAGACTACTGGAAGAAAATATTAGTACAAGATGTTTTTCATCTACCAGTCTCAAATTAGCATTTGTTATATCTAGACCAGAGTTTGGTGGTATAATATCACATTGAAACATGTTTCATCTGGGATTTAGAGGTAAATACCACAAGTTCAAAAAAGTTATCCTTCTTTCCTAAGTGTAATACAACATCAGTTGTCCAAGGCATTGTGGAGCAACAATACATGGGATGGTAATCATATAAGCATGACCCGAGTCTAAATTCCTGAATTGTGATAAACATTCCTGTGATAGTACATTTTGTTGAAATACCATGATTATGCAATCATGATGTAATATGGGTGGTGCCTGTTGCAATCCCATATAAAAAATATAACATTAGCAATGAAAAAGATTTGAGAATTGCTGAAAATATCAAACTAAGTGCAAGATAAATAATGGACGAGTTTCCTAACCTGAAGTTGCAATTTCATGTTTAAAAGGTGAAAAAGCTGGGAGGCAATCATTGTTTTCATGCAGTCATTTGATGATTCTGAAAGCAAAAACGATTAACTGAAATCTGGTTGGTAAAGGTTAAAATATGGAGTCATTTGATCATTCTTAAAGCAACAAGGATAAACTGAAATCTGGTTGATGAAGGTTAAAGTGTGGTAAACAAACACAGGGTAGAACAATTTAGGGTAAAAAGCATTGGATCCCAGTATAACTGGATCTCATAAAAAAGCCATAAGATGAGTGACAAGTAGCAGGCTTTGACTAAGGTTCAAACTAACAATTAACAGTATAATCATTTTTGTTGGATGTTCAAAGAATAATAAGCATATTGTTGTATTGTACAAGTTAAGAAAATGGTATCAGCACATAATACCCTGCTATTGGGTTATGCTATGTATTGAGCCACATTAACTTGCCATGCTATTCGACAACCTTGCCCTTGGGCTAAACTATTTAATGAGCTATACTGATAAAAAATATATAGTTGGACACGCCCTGCTATTTGGAAAGACACAATTAACTCCTTGAAGCATAGTTAGAAAGACTAGTAGGTTCTCCTATCAAATGAGTAAGCTCAGCATTTTGAGGCTATAACAAAACACAAGTCTTTCGACATAGATTCACCATGCCTTTCTCCACACAAGACCTTTGACTGTATTTTTTTGTCATGTGCGCATATCAGAAACATGGTGATTCAAAATGCAGCTTCCTTGCATCCAACTTGTGTGTCAGTTTGGTCTCCTTCATGTCTTCTTTTGGTAGTTTGGTACATTGGCTATTTTCCTGATGATCATCGCCATTGCTTTGGTCATTAATTATCGGTCCCCTTCCTCCACATCTTCATCCATTCACATAGCGTCCACCACATCTATGGCATTGCTCCTTATAATTTTCTCTTCTCTAAGTTTCTCCCAATATATTTTTATTACTCGTTGATTTGCACTGTTGAACTTTATGATCCACAAATTCTCCTTTTGCTCTCCTTGTCTCTTCTCGAGTCATCTTTCCTCTCTCTAGTTCTACCTTTAACACCATCTACAATGCTTCTTCCAATTTGCTAAGTTCATGAACCTTGTAGTTGTCTCCTTTAAATTGGAAAATCTCTAATGATTTATAAATCTGGTATCTACTAACTTATGTTTCCTCAGACAGATTAGTTATGGTACTCAGTATGAAGTCTCTCTGAATATTTTACAACCGACTCCTCCAGCTTTTGTCTAGTACTTTCAAATTCTTTGAATAAAACATGGTCAGATCCAACAACTACAATTATTCCTCAGTTGCCTTAATAAATTCTATACATATTGTAGGATCCATGATTGTTGTTCTACTAAATAGCAATCTTATGGTGAAACTTTCCCACTGCACATCTACCCCTTCCTTTTCAAGCCCAGAAATCCCAAATTGCAATTGTTCTAAATCCACAAAATTGAAATTACTAAAATATTTTTCCATGGTTAAAATCCAATGATGTAGAGTTTTCAACTTGAGATCACCATACATCTCTTCCCAACTTTAAAATTTCTCCGAAACTCATGAAAGGTGATCTTAGGGCAGATGGTGTTCCTCCTATACTACTTAGAGCAATGTCTCCACTTAGAGAAGCACTCAAGCTAACTCGAATTTGGAACTGCTTGCAGTCATATTCTGCAAACATCCAAAGTTTGTTGTATAAAACCAAATTCTATTTCTCAAAGCAGGTACTTCTTGAGTAGCAGAATCTTTTGTCATCTGAGGTGGTATCTTGCTCCTTCTCAAAGAAATCCCTACAGAAAGTGATCTCCTTTTTCTTTCTATTGTGGCACAAAAAAAGTAATAACTCTCATGCAAAATTGATACCATCCCAAATCAGAAAAGAATAAAGATAAATAAAACGCATTTTTTTTTCAATTACCACACAGAAATTCCAAGATCCATGTGCAAACAAAATATCTAGAGACAATTTTGTGTTCCAAAGAAAAATCCTCACTTCATTGCATACGATGCTACCCCCACTCTCTCACACTTCCCCACGACATATTAATTCCTTGTTTAAATAGAAAGAAAACCTTTCAAGAAAGAAGGGATCAAGTAGATATAATGTGCTGTTTTATGCAAACATTATAAATAATAATGGGTTTTGGTTTGCAAATCAAATAAAAGAGCTTTAAATAAATCTCATTGATGTGTACCTGCAGTAGCATGCACAAACTGGAATGCAAACAGCAGAAAAACAAACTGAGGAGCAAATGATAGAAGATAGCCGCCAAAACTGATGGTTAACATTCTTTATTGAAATGTGATAAATAGATGTACAAGGATAAAGATGTTTTTTCTGGATAAAGGCCACAAAGCACACACAAAAGATACTAGGTAAAAAGTTCCAGACTAACTGTGATATTGGCATTAAGACTAACTATGTGTAGAATTGTTGAAGCATCAAGCTCTCCAAGATTTGGTGCTAAACGCAAATTACACTATCAGAATGAAAGAAAACAATTGCAAAAGCAAATGATAAATTCTCACACGTAAGTGCTCAAGAATGCATAAGCTCTCTATATCAAATATGAGAAGTGTTAGGAGGTGAAGTCAATATCCAAATCTCCAATGTTCTTCAGCAGAGAGGTGCATGGTGGTGCAGCTTATAAAGAGGAAACAAAAACAGTATTCTGTAGTCTTCCTTTGGGAGAGGAAACAAACAGTTTTTTGGACTCTTACTTTGGAAGAGGAAACGAACAGTTTTTTGGACTCTTTCTTTGGAAGAGGAAACGCACAGTTTTTGTTTTTTCTGTAAAAGGGGAATGACCCCTTGCATGTAAATGACGATTGAATGTAATTCTGCCGAAATAAATAAAAGATCAAGCTGCAATTGCCTCGTGGTTTTTCCTGCACATTGCAGGTTTTCCACGTAAAATTTGTGTTACTGTTTTTTCCTGTGTTATTGTGTTTTTCTGCTTGCACATAATTTTGCTATATTTTCTAACATCTGGTATCAGAGCCTAGGGTTTTGTGCGAGTGGGAGCTGCAACAATGACTGAAAGTGTAACCAAGTTTGAGATTGAAAAGTTTGATGGCAGGAACTTCGCCCTATGGAAGATGAAGGTGGAGGATTTGTTGGTTCAAAATGACCAAGCCCTAGCCTTGAAAGGGGTCGCGAGTAAACCAAGCAGCATGAAAGATGAGGAGTGGGCAACGCTGGATAGGAAGGCGGTTTCTACAATCCGTCTATGCCTAGCGGACTCCGTCTCGTTCAATGTTGTTGAAGAAAAGACCGCGGAAGCCCTTTGGAAGAAGCTTGAAAAGTTGTATGAGATGAAATCTCCAACAAATAAAGTTTTTCTGAAAAAACAGCTTTACAGCCTAAGGATGAAGGAGGGTTCATCTGTGGCAGATCACTTGAATGAGTTTAATACCTTTATCAGTAAACTGGTTTCAGTTAATGTGAAGATGGAGGATGAGGACAGAGCTATCACCCTACTTTGTTCCCTCCCGGAGACTTGGGATCATTTGGTGATGACCATCAACAATTCATCATCGGGAGCTCTAACTTTTGATGATGTGGTAGCCGCTTTGTTGGCAGAAGAGTTGAGACGGAAAACGTCTTTGGAACCCTCAACCAATGAAGCCCTAGCTGTGAGAGGTCGATCTTTCGAGAAGAGACAGCAAAGTAGATCACAGTCCAGATCTAAGTCTAAAGGACGCAAGCTGAAAGGGAAGTGTTGGCATTGCAGGAAGCCGGGGCACTCAAAGAAGGACTGTTGGCGGTTAAAAAGGGAAAAAAATGGTGAAAAGCAATTTCAGCCTTCGACTGAGGCCGATACGAGTAAATCCTGGAGAGACGGCAACATGTGAGGCTTTCAGTATCAGCAACAACGAGATCTATTTTATATACCGGGTTTTGAACTCGGGTGCATCTTTCCACATGTCTCCTCATAGAGACCGGTTTGACAAATATCAGCCATATAGTGGTGGGAAGGTCTACTTGGGTGATGATCACCCTTTAGAAATTGTGGGAAGAGGGGACATAAGGATTAGACTGGACGATGGTAGAGAAAGGATGTTATGTGATGTGCGACATGTGCCAGATTTGCGGAAGAATTTGCTCTCAATCAAGATGATAGATAAGCTAGGGTATTCTGTCACTTTCGGTAACAACTATTGCAAAATTACCAGAGGTGCTATTGTAGTAGCAAAGGGAGAATCTTATGGGACCCTATATCGTTTATGCGGTGATATGGTGACGAACCATGCAGCAGTAGCAACTTCAGTTCAGGATGCAGTAATGCTATGGCATCAACGCCTAGGCCATATGAGTGAAAAATGTCTGAAAATTCTGCATGACAAAGGTATGCTTTCTGGGATTAAGTCTTGCAATTTAGACTTGTGTGAGCACTGTACTTTTGGTAAACAAAAGAGGGTTCGGTACTGCAAGCCCTGGTAAGAGTTCTGATTTTCTGCAACTTATACATTCGGATATATTTGGACCAGTCCCCACTCAGTCCTTAAATGGTGCCATCTATTTTCTGACATTTATAGATGATTATTCTAGGAGAGTGTGGTTTATTTTATGAAGAAGAAGTCGGAAGCTTTGCAGAAATTTAAAGAGTTCAAAACTCGAGTAGAGAAAATTTTGGGCAAGCCTGTTTTATGTCGTAGGTCAGATAATGGGGGTGAATATTGCTCCAAGGAATTTGATAAATTTTGTACACAGGAAGGAATTAAGCACCAGAAGACTGTACCATATGCTCCACAACAAAATGGTGTGGTTGAGCGAATGAATCGCACAATCATGGTACGTGCAAGAAGCATGCTCAGCGCATCCATGTTGGATAAAAGGTTCTGGGCAGAGGCTGTTAATACAGCTGTTTACCTCATTAACAGGTCACCTACAGTTGGGTTGGATGGACAGATTCCAAAGGAGGTTTGGTGTGGTAAGCCATTTGATTACTCTCATTTGCGTACCTTTGGCTGTGATGCATTTTCCCATGTGCCTAAAGAAAAAAGGTCCAAACTTGACCCGAAGTCAAGCAAATGTGTTTTTCTTGGCTATGGAGATGCAATAAAGGGGTATAGACTGTGGGATCCTACTGCCCACAAGGTAATTATTAGCCGAGATGTTATTTTTGATGAAAAAATCCATGCAAAGGAAGGAGATACAGCAAACACCTAATGTTGTACCAGTTGAAGTAGACATGAACGAAGATGAAAATGAAAATCAGCATGCTGAAATTTTTGACCAGCATGCAGAACAGCAAGTAGAACAACAAGTAGAGCAGCCACAACAGTCACAAGACCAAGAGCCACAATCAACAGATCATTGGGTTAGAAGATCTACACGTCCACAAAAGTTTCCGGAAAGGTATTCTCATGTTTATCAATCCTCTTTTGCTTTGTTAACTGATGATGGTGAGCCTAGTTCATTTCAGGAAGCTAGAGAGTCTGAGAATGCAAAAAAGTGGAGGAAATCCATGGAGGAGGAAATCGAGGCACTTCGCAAGAATAAAACGTGGGAACTTGTGGATCTCCCACTTGGAAGAAAGATTGTTGGAAACAAGTGGGTGTACAAAGTTAATAAGAACAGCGATGGGCTGTTGGAACGCTATAAAGCTTGCTTGGTGGCAAAAGGCTATGTGCAAAATTCAGAGTTCTATGTGCACTTGTAGCTGCACAGGATTTAGAACTGGAGCAGCTTGATGTAAAGACTGCTTTCTTGCATGGTGATCTTGAGGAGGAGATTTATATGGATCAGCCTGAGGGCTATGAGGAAAGAGGCAAAGAGCATCTGGTTTGCAGACTGAAGAAATCTCTATACGGGTTGAAACAGGCGCCAAGGATGTGGTACAGGAAATTTGACACCTTCATGAAGAGCCAAGGTTTCAGCAGGAGTGAAGCTGACCATTGTGGATACTATAAGAGGTTTGATGATGGCAATTTTATTATTTTGCTGTTGTATGTTGATGATATGTTGGTTGCAGGTCCCAGCATGAAGAAAATCATTGATCTTAAGGCTCAGTTGGCTAGGACATTTGAAATGAAGGATTTAGGAGCAGCAAACCAAATTTTAGTGATGAAGATACACAAGGACATAAAAGGAAGAAAGATCTGGTTAAGTCAAAAGTCATATATAGAAAATATTCTGTAGCGCTTCACTATGCAGAATGCAAAACCAGTTAGTACCCCACTTCTTTCACATTTAAAATTGTCTTCCAACCAGTGTCCTAGAACAGAAGCAAAGAAGACAAGCATGTCTCGTGTACCGTATTCATCAGCAGTAGGAAGCCTCATGTATGCCATGGTGAGCACCAGACCGGATATTGTCCAAGCAGTGGAAGTAGTTAGCCGGTACATGGCAAATCCTAGTAAGGAGCATTGGAATGCGGTGAAGTGGATATTTAGATATTTAAGAGGCACTTCAGATGCTGCTATTTACTACGGATCAGATAGTTTGCAAGTTACAGGTTTTGTGGATTCTGATTATGGTGGAGATAGAGATGGGAGAAAGTCCACTACAGGATATACTTTCACTCTTGCTGGTGGAGCTGTGAGTTGGGCTTCTAAGTTGCAATCTGTGGTGGCTTTATCAACCATTGAAGCAGAATATATTGCAGCGACTCATGCCAGCAAAGAGGCAATTTGGCTAGAGCGATTGTTGGGTGACTTCAAGGTAATGCAAGGGAAAATTACGTTGCATTGTGATAGCCAAAGTGCTATTCAGCTAGTGGAGAACCCAACATTCCATGATCGCACGAAACACATTGATGTCAAGTACCACTTTATAAGAAATGTGGTGGAATAAGGTAGGATCCTGTTGCACAAAATCAACACTGAAGTGAATCCTGCAGATATGCTTACTAAGCTGGTCAAGACAGAGAAGTTTGAGTGGTGCAGAACTTCTCTGGGCTTGCTGAAAATGTGATAAGGGCAGCATTGGGCAATTGGCACTTGGATGGAAAAACATAGACAAAGAATTCTTGTATATCGACTTCAAGTGGGAGAATGTTAGGAGGTGAAGTCAATATCCAGATCTCCAATGTTCTTCAGCAAAGAGGTGCATGGTGGTGCAGATTATAAAGAGAAAACAAAAACAGTATTCTGTAGTCTTCCTTTGGGAGAGGAAACAAACAGTTTTTTGGACTCTTACTTTGGAAGAGGAAACGAACAGTTTTTTGGACTCTTCCTTTGGAAGAGGAAACGAACAGTTTTTTGGACTCTTCCTTTGGAAGAGGAAACGAACAGTTTTTGTTTTTTCTATAAAAGGGGAATGACCCCTTGCATGTAAATGATGATTGAATGTAATTCTGCCGAAATCAATAAAAGATCAAGCTGCCATTGCCCCGTGGTTTTTCCTACACATTGCAGGTTTTCCACGTAAAATTTGTGTTACTGTTTTTTCCTATGTTATTGTGTTTTTCTGCTTGCACATAATTTTGCTATATTTTCTAACAAGAAGGGAGGGATCACTTATATAGGAAGTTATTCCTCAATATGTACAAATACTAATCAATGTGGGACTAACAAGCTTCCCACTAGAAGACAAAATAGCAAGCTCGAGGAATCTCTAGGCCTAAAAGTATCTAGAAATGTCGGATCGAAGCCTAGAAGGACTCGAAAGAACCAGAGCGAGCTAAGCAAGCTAATGTAAAGGTGCAAATACTAAGCACAAGTGCAGAAAAGTATAAAATACGCACTAACACCCCCCCAATAAGCGCAGCTTAGGTAGGTAGTGTGATGTGAGTCCTGGCAGATGCGCCATAATGAACTCAATACAATGCAATGATCAACTCAACAGTAAAAGAAGAGGAAAACCCAATGAGCAAAAACCCTTAAAAAAAAGAAGACCATGAAGAAAGAGGAGGTGGGAGACCCCCCCTCAAATAGAAGAGGTTGTCGGAAATATTAAGCATATTGTGTTGTCATTGATGTCAAAGGATACATGAGGCAGAAATATTTTATGTCCAAGGTTTGATGATAAAAAGAGCAAGGTATAAATGGCAAAAAGAAAGGAAGGTAAACATGTTAAGGAGTATAATATTTAAATATTATAAAGAGGAATTAAAAAGGCCCAAGGACAAAGGTTTATTCACATTAAATCAAAGTGGGCCACCAAAAGTTTCATTCATTGCAAGGTCTTATAAAAGAGTTTCAAAGTTGGGCTACCAAAGGTTTTACCCAAGGCAAGGTTTTAACATTATAATATTTAAATTAAAATTTAAATATTATAACAAAGGATTGGCGCCAAAGTTCAAAAGATGGGTTACTTGCTTCTAGCGCCGACGTCGTCTAAATTAAAGGAGGGCACATATATATAAACCTAAAGTTTTTACCTTGGAAATTATCACATGAATCGTGCATCAAATATCATTCGTCGGGAGTGCTAGTGAACGGCAGAAGAGAGGCAGCGAATTTCTCAGCGAGCAAAGAGAGCAATAAATCCATCAAGCCTTCGATTGACGTCATGCTTGCTAGCGTAGCCCAACTGGTCGCTGGTCGTGTGATAGAGCGCTGCGGCAGAGGAGGTCTTGGGGTCGAGTCCCCTCGACGACGGTTTTTGGGCATAAGTGTTTTTGTTGTTTCCAAGGCAGAGTTTGAAATATAAGGTGTGGGCCTCCTTTTTGTGTCACCAAGCCATGGTAGCACAGTTGGTCGTTGGACGCTTTGGAAAACGCTGCTTCGCTCGAGGGCAGAGTTCGAATCGCGGAAGAAATAAGAGGTATTTAATTTTTGGTTCAACGCAAAAATTAGGAGGCATAAGGTTTAAATTGTTTAATTTTTGCAAGGTGTTTTAAGGTGTAAAAGTGGTAGTGTAGGGAGTCTTTCTGAAAGGTTTTGTTGAGTAAAGTGTTATTGTGATATTTGCTTATAGGAGGAATAAGGGCTGTGGAAATAATATTAGTAGTGTTAAATGTTTAAAGGGAGTCATAAGGTGTAATAAAGTTGTTTTAATTTGTAATGCTTGCATGAGATAAATTGACATTAAGGTGTTTAAGGGTATTGTATGAGAGTTGAGATATTGCATTCTTAGAAAGGAGAGAAAAGGGTGTACTTGTGATCATTATGCTTTGTAATTTTTGCACATCATAGAAAAGAAGTTTAAGGATTCTACAAGCTTTATTTTTGTGAAACAAAAGGAGATACTAGAATATTATTTTCAGCCTTATTGTGCACATCTTTTGAGAAGGTCTTCATGTGGATGATTTGAAAAAGTGCTTTGCTATCTAACCCTTGAAGTGGCACAAGAAAGATAAATTATTTTTGAGACAGGTTTTTGAGAGCACATCTTCATCAAGGAAGCTTTAGAGGTATGGTGATTTGATTTCTTTCTCAAGGTGGTTTTGCTTAAGGGAAATATTTTTGATGTCATAAGGTGGAGATATAAGGATCAATTTTATGTGCATTGTTGGAAATATATGAGTTAGGGTTTGAGAACAAAGTGTGCATCATTGTTGAATGAATGTGGTAGGGTTTTGAGAACAAAATGTGCATCATTGTTGAATGAATTTGGAAGCATATGTGCTAGGGTTTGAGAAAAAATTTGTGCATCATTGTTGAATGAAATTGGAAACACATGTGCTAGGGTTTGAGAACAAATTTGTGCATCATTGTTGAATGAAATTGGAAACACATGTGCTAGGGTCTGAGAACAAAGTTGTGCTTCATTGTTAACTAAAATTGGGAATGTATGTGCAAGGGTTTGAGAACAAGTTTTGCATGAGCATTGAATGATATTGAGAATAAAAGTGCAAGAAGTTGAGAACATAATTGTGCAGAGATTATAAACCAGTTTGGTGAAGCAAATTTGTGCATTATTGTGATTGATTTTTGAGAGCAAATTTGCAAGGGATATAGACCAGTTTTGTCAAGCAAATTTATGCACTAGCCTTGTTTGATTTGAAAAGAAATTTGCAAGAATTAGAGATCTGATTTGAATGCAATAAGTTGAGACATGTGACAGACTTAGTGAATGTGAAAAGAACATATTGAGTATTTGTAATGCATATCATTCTCTTTATGTTCATGAAGAAAAGGAATTCTGGGTAGAATATGTCTGAATTACTTTAGTCAAAGAAAGCACTTTTGGGAAAGATATAAGCATTGTTTTGAGCATGTGTTATGAGCATATTTGAGTATGTGTTATGAGCAGATTTGAGTATGTGTTATGAGAAAATTTGAGCAGAGCTGAGAGCAGGCCTTGTGAGAAGGCTTGGAGCAGATTTGAGCAGATCTGAGAGCAGGCCTTGTGAGAAGGCTTGGAGCAGATTTGAGCAGAGTAGAAAGCAGGCCTTGTGAGAAGGCTTGAAGCAGATTTGAGCAGAATTTTGAGAAAGCCTTGTGAGTAGGCTTTGAGCAGGTTGAGCAGATTTGAGCAAGCCTTGTGAGCAGGCTTTGAGCAGGTTGAGCAGATTTTGGTGAGCAGATTTGAGCAAGCCTTGTATGTAGGCTTGAAGCAGATTTGAGCAGAGTTGAGAGCAGGTTTTGGAGCAGATTTGAGCAAGCCTTGTATGTAGGCTTGGAGCAGATTTGAGCAAGCCTTGTATGTAGGCTTGGAGCAGATTTGAGCAGAGTTGGGAGCAGGTTTTGGAGCAGATTTGAGCAAGCCTTGTGTGTAGGCTTGGAGCAGATTTGAGCAAGCCTTGTGTGTAGGCTTGGAGCAGATTTGAGCAAGCCTTGTGTAAAGGTTTGGAGCATATTTGAGCAACCCTTGTGTAAAGGTTTGGAGCAAATTAGAGCAAAGGGGATTGGTGTCTCCTGTGGATAGAGGTCCACGAATTAGATCAAAGGGGATTGGTGTCTCCTGTGGATAGAGGTCCACGAACTTGAGCATAGGGGATTGGTGTCTCCTTTGGGTTGGTACCCATAAACATTGTAATAGGGAATTGGTTCCCAATAGATTGGTTGAGAAAATTTATAAGAAAAATTTTCTCTGTGGACGTAGCCCACATTGGGTGAACCACGTTAAATCTGTGTCTCTTATGTGTGTGATGATTTGTGCATTGTTTCATTTACTGCATTGATATTATTGTTGTTATCATTTGGAAAGAAAAGTAAAAGTTTTGATCTTATATTGTTCACCCCCCCTCTTAGTATAATCTTGTGTTCTTCAGCGGTAGATGACCCCCCCTAGCCAATGCCGATGTGCCTAACCCTAAGAAGAGCTCGTAACTGAGTGTACTTGCTCTTGGTGAAGGATTTGGTGAAGATGTTGACGATCTGCTCTAAATTCGGACAATACTGAAGATCAATGATGCACTCTTGAATAAGATCTCTAATGTAGTGCATATGAATCTTAGTGTGCTTGGTCCGTTGGTGGTGGACCGGATTTCGTGAAATGGCAATCGTACTCTGGTTGTCACAAAAAATGATCGATGGCCTACGAAATGCAATGCCAAACTCCTTGAGAATATGCTGGAACCAAATAGCCTTTGTTGTTGCGTTTACAGCTCCTTGATATTCAGCCTCAGTAGATGATAGAGATATAGCATGTTGCTTCTTACTCGACCAAAACCCAAGTGAAAACTAATAACCGGAAGTAGACTTGCGATCTAAAGGATCGCCTGCCCAATTTGAATTAGTGTATCCCACAAGATCGGTCTCAATGCCTACTGAATACTGGATGCCAAACTATAGTGTCACCTGTATGTAGTGTAGTATTCGTTTGGCGGCCCTCCAATGTTCATGTGGTTTCTGCATAAAGTGATAAACCATGCCAACTGAATATGCTATATCAGGTCTGGTATGTGTCAGGTAGATAAGAATCCCGACAAGCTGACGGTACAGTGTCACATCTGGAAGTGGTGTAGAGCAATCAGCCTCAAGCTTTACCCCCGAAAGAAAAGGAGTTAAAAATGGCTTGCAATCAGCCATGTGAAACCAAAGTAGAAGATCCCTAGCATATTTGGTCTGTGCAATGAATATCCCTGTCGAAGACTGTGTGATCTCAATGCCAAGAAAGTAGTGCAACAATCCCAAATCTGCCATGGAAAAACGGTCCTGAAGGGCAAACTTAATTGTCTGAATGGATGATGTGGAACTCCTAGTGATAAGCAAATCATCAACATAAAGTACAAGGAGTACAATATCATCACCCGAATGCAAGATATAGATGTTCAAATCAAAATGGCACCGTGAAAAGCCGAGGGAGAGAAGATAGGCATCCATCTTGGCATACCAAGCCCGTGGGGCCTGCTTGAGGCCATAGATGGATTTCTGAAGTTGATATACTAAGGAAGAATTCTAAATGAAGCCTTGTGGTTGCTCCATGTAAATCTCCTCATGAAGATCCCCATGAAGAAATGCACTCTTTACGTCCATCTGATGAACTTCCCATCTCTAAGAAGCAACAATAGCAAGAACCAGCCGAATAGATGTCATCTTTGCTATGGGAGCAAAGGTCTCTGAATAGTCTATGTCGTGTACTTGGGAAAACCTTTGGCAACCAAGCGTGCCTTGTGTTTTTCCACTAATCCATCTGCTACAAAATTAGTCCAATACACCCACTTGCATCGAACAAGTTTCCTTCCCTTAGTCCAAAGTGTGATTCCTAAGTAAGGAATCATACTCATCCTCCATAGCTGCATCCCGCTCGGGAATGCCTGATGCCTCTCTAAATGTTTGTGGGTCAGAGGTTGTAGCCAGGAAGGCATGTGGATTCTCAAGTGTCTCTGATCTAGTTCGTCGTGTGTCAGAAGGGTCTCCAACTAAATTGCCAACTGACTCAAGAGTCTAGCGGGCCCACAATGCTGTTGTGGTAGGTATAGTAGGAGCATGAGGAGAGGCCTCATCATCTAGGTCCTCAAAGTGGAGGGTTCAAAACCCTCTGAGTCACTATTGGATGAAGTCTCTGAAGTTGAATCTGAACTATCTGGCAAAGAATCTGAATCTGATGAAAACACTGAATCCATTGTATCTGCTACTATAGATTAGATGGGGAAGCGTTTGAAGAAGGATCATGAATGGATTCCTTCATTCGAACACTTCTTGCAACGAAAATGCAAGGCCTACTCTATGGTTGAATGGCTTTGCGTTTTTCAGAAGGAATGCAAGCCCAAGCAGGAGACCAAAATACTCAAAAATGAGTGACTTTGGGTTTTCATCCAAAGAAGGCCTCGAAAGGGGTGATATCTCCCACTGCTCTATGTGGCTTTTGGTTATGATGTGGGTTGCACAGTTCATAGCCTCAGCCCAAAACTATGCAGGAAGAGATCTAGATTGTATCATGCAGTTGCTCATCTCCTTGAGCGTACGATTCTTCCTCTCTGCCACACCGTTCTGTTGGGGTGTGTATACAATTGAATGTTGAATCTAAATACCCTCTGAGGTGCAAAGCTTTGTGAACCGGTTGTTGATGTATTCCTTGCCATTATCAGTCCGAAGAATCTGTATGTCTTTCTTTGTTTGTTTCTCGACTAAGGCTTTGAAGCTTTGAAAGTTCACAAAGACTTCACTCTTCTTGCGAAGAAAGTAAATCCAAGTGTACCGGGAGAAGTCATCAACAAAGACTAAGGCATATCTAGACTTATTAAATGACAAGGAAGGAAATGGTCCTTGAAGATCACTGTGAATCAACTACAGGATATGAGTAGCTCTCCATGCATTGCCCTTCTCAAATCTCTCCTCGGGATGTTTTCCAAGGATACATCCTTCGCAAACTCCATCCGTAAAGTGTACAAGGGGCAATCCAATGACCATATCCTTCGAGCTGAGCTGCTGAAGGTAGCGGTAGTTCAAGTATCCATACTACTCGTGCCATAATTTGCTCACTTGGTCTGAGTGAGCCAACAATGCCAAAGAAGGTGAGTTGGGAGCAAAGTGAGTGAACTTATACAACCTTTCCTTCCTATCACAAATCTCGTGAGCCACTATAGTGATACTGTTCAACTCTCTGACTGTCATTGTCTCAGGTCTGAATTCAATTCTCTTCCCTGTACCACTATGTGCAATCTGAAAGATGGATAGTAGATTTTTTGATAAGAAGGGAACATGTAGAGCATCTTCAAAGGTGCCTTCACAAATTTCAATATCCCCTTTCCCAGCGACATCCACACTAGTGTCGTTGCCCAAAATAATATGTGAAACATCACAAGGCTCCAAGGAAGAAAAGTTCTCCGAAGATGAGGCCATATGATGTGATGCAACCGAGTCAAATGCCCAAGTGCTAGAAGGTGGAATTGTCACTACCATTAGGGCTTTGCCTTTACCTTTTTCTTTCTTCTTTGTTGAGTCCTTTGTGCTTGAAGTAGATTCATTGATGTTGTTCTTAGCAAGAAGTTCCTTCAATTGATGTATCTCCTTTTTAAGGCACTTAGACTCATTATGGTTGCCTTTGCAAAAGCCACAAGTTAACTTCTCCTTCTTAGGTTTTCCATTTTTAGAAGTAGAAGTTTGTGAACTAGGTTTTGGAGTAGTAGAGGAAGGAGGTGATTGAGAGTTCTTTTTAGGGCCTTTAAGTTTGTTCAACTCCTTGCTTCCATTTGTTTCTCTTTTGCGCCGTGCTAGGCAACTAAGGCATGAGACTTAGATACTTTTTTGACTCCCATTCGTACAAGTTTATCTTGTTCCTTGCACAATCATTGGAAAATTCATTGAGGAAGGCATTTGATACGATGTCCCTAATGCTCTTCTAGTAGAATGGAAAGTTGATACAAACACTGAAAAATCTACACCAAGTTTGGATAGAACACATAAAACCATCTGCTGATCTTTCTTCTCTACTCCACATTCTTTTAGTTCACTTCTTAAATGGTTGAATTTGGTCAAGTATTCATTGATATCCCCATAGTCATTAGGATCCAAACCCATAAGGTCATTTTCTAGAAAGTGCTCTCGGATGTCATCCGTTTGACCAAATAGAGTTCCTAGCTTGTCCCATGCTTCTTTTGGAGTTTCTAAGGTCACAAAGTGAAACCTAATGTCTGGAGAAACACAACTACAAAGAAAGCCAAGGGCCATGTCACACTTGTTCAACCATTTTGTTTTGTGTGGTTCATCTGTTGGTTCAGTTTCATCCCCTTTCATGATTCTTGAATATCCCTTTTCCCGAAGTTTGTTCATTACTTCAATTTTCCAAGTAAAGTAATTATGTGCAGTTAACGTGGGAAGAGAAGAATCCATAGTGAGAAAAAAAGAAGCACAAGAGCACAACAAGCACACTGTTGCACCCCATTGATTACAAATCTGAAAGGAACCCCCCCCACCAATTTGTAGTTTGGCACTTTATAACTCAATGTATTTACAGATTTTGACCTTCGAAAAGGTGTATTAAGCTGGAAATTACAGTCTAGGTGCAGAATTTCTACAAACAGAATGCATAAATTTGAAGCTGTCGAAAAACTGCAAAAACTGCGACTGAACAACTATTGTCTGAATACAGGGAAACTGGGAAATGTCGGCTGGAAATTACAGTCTAGGTGCAGAATGCATAAATTTGAAGCTCTCGAAAAAATGCAAAAAACTGCGACTGAACAGCTATTGTCTGGAAAAACTGAGAAATGCCCAGGGATGTCGATGACAAATCTTGACAAGTTTATAGGCTGTCTATAGGTTTTGGCACTTTTTGGATGCAACAATGAGGTCCTTTCGGGCTGAAAATGGACGGATTTTTTTAGTGGTCTCCAAAAGTCCACCAAGAGCCCAATGTGAGTGCAACCTGAGATGAATACCTGAAAGAACAAGTCACCAAGAAACATATATCGTTGATTTTTTAACTTCCTTATCACCGAGATCCGAGTGGGTGAGGTGAGAGCATACAGTTTCAAAAAACAAGTTATGCAAAACAATATATCTTTGATTTTTGAACTTTCTGATCACCAAAATCCGAGTGGGCGAGGTGAGAGCATACGCTTTCAAAAAACAAGTTATGCAAAAAAATATATCTTTGATTTTTGAACTTTTTGATCACCGAGATCCGAATGGGCGAGGTGAGAGCATACGGTTCAAGAAATCGGATTTACAAGAGCATAATTCAGAAGAAAAAAAAAAACTGAAAACAATCTAAAATGAACACTGTTAGATATGAAGATGCGCTAGCAACCAACTTGCTCTGGTACCATGTAGAATTGTTGAAGCATCAAGCTCTCCAAGATCTGGTGCTAAACGCAAATTACACTATCAAAATGAAAGAAAACAATTGCAAAATCGAATGATCAATTCTCACACGTAAGTGCTCAAGAATGCATAAGCTCTCTATATCAAATATGAGAAGGGAGGGATCACTTATATAGTAAGTGATTCCTCAATCCGTACAAATACTAATCAATATGGGACTAACAAGCTTCCCACTAGAAGACAAAATAGCAAGCTCAAGAGGCATCTCTAGGCCTAAAAGGAGCTAGAGATGTCGGATCAGAGCCCAGAAGGACTCGAAAGAACCAGAGCGAGCTAAGAAAGCTAATGTAAAGGTGCAAATACTAAGCACAAGTGCAGAAAAGTATAAAATATGCACCAACACTATGATAATTTATAGTCACTCTAGACTAGGTGGCTTGATTGGGCATTCAGACAAGTTTTTGTATGGGACTTACCCTATAACCTTCTAATTCTCAGGATCAAAGACTTGGTTGGCAAAAATGAAAGTCTCTTTGCATGTATATGTATATGCATGCATACATGTAAAATGGCATTTGGGTGTCAGGGTTTTGGGTTTGCAGTCTCTGTGTGTGTATATAAACACTCTTTGCTGAGTTATTATTCAGTTCCAGACTGTGAGATTGACACTAAAACAAATGAGGTTAATTTATGGTCACTCTAAATTGGATGGCTTGAGCAGGCAATTAGACAAGTTTTTAGACACAGGACTTACCCTACAACCTCCTAATTCTCAGAATCAAAAACTTGGGTAATTCCAGACTAACTGTGATATTGGAATTAAGACTGACTATGATAATTTATAGTCACTCTAGACTAGGTGGTTTGAGTGGGCATTCAGACAAGATTTTGTATGCAAGTTACCCTAAAACCTTCTTATTCTCAGGATCAAAGACTTGGGTGGCCAAAGTGAGAGTCTCTGTGCCTATTTATGTACATGTATACATACATGTAAAATGGCAATAGGGTGTCATGCTTCTGGGTTCAGAGACTCTGTGTGTGTATATAAAAACTATTTGCCGAGTTGTTAGTCAGATCCAGACTGTGAGATTGATATTAGAACAAACGATGTTTATTTATGTTCACTCTAAATTGGGCAACTTGAGCAGGCATTTAGACAAGTTTTTGTCCGAGACATGACTTACCCTACAACCTCCTAGTTCTCAAGATCAAAAAGATGAGTAGCCCAAGTGAGTGTCTTTGTGCATATATATATAATGGCATTTGAGTGTCAAAATTTTGGGCCTCTGTGTGTATACGAACTCTTTATTCAGGGTCAAACTGTGAGATTGCCATTAAGACAAACTATGATTATTTCTCGTCACTCTAAATTGGGTGGCTTGAGTGAGCATTAAGACAATTTTTGTCTGCATGTTTACCAAATACAGCCGTGTTTGGAAAATTTACCACATTTTCCCTGTACTTGGAGACTACCATTTCAGTATGGCAAAATAAAAGGTGGATATGGTCAATGCTGCAGTCTGACTTTAGAAAAATGTGAAATGCTATTCCAAAGTGACAGCGGGACATGAACGAAGTGAAATGCTTTGGTTCTGCTTTCCATAACGTTTGACAGCAGGATATTTAAGTAGGTTAACAAAGGTATTATGTAAGAATAACAATAGAAAGAGCAACACATCAAGTTTATTCTGTGTTTTATATAGTATAATTTTGCAAGTATGCTGATATTGGCATACAAAATTTTATCATTTTCATATAATTTTTTATAAATCATTAAATCTTTAAATAAATAATTTATCTTTTTTCCTCGAATAATATATAATTTATCATAATAGATTTTTTTAGTGGACCGTTTATTTCCCTACTTAAGGTACACCCTATGGAACGTTCCATGCGGAAGTTTTAACCTTGGAGACACGTGACTTACCTCACAGCCTCCTAATTCTCGGTATCAAAAAATTGGGTAGCCCAAGTGAGTGTCTGCATGCATATATATGTATATCCATACGTGTAAAAGGCATCTGGTTTTCAGGATCTTCAGCTCAGAATATATATATATATATATATATATATATATATATATATATATTTGCATTTGGGTGTCATGTTTTTGGCTTCAGAGTTTTAGGATTCATTAGATACACGCACATTAACTATTCCTAGTTATTATGATTCAATTCCAGAGTAAATGTGATATTGGCATTAAGGCTAACTATGATAATATATAATCATTTTAAATTAGGTGGCTTGAGTGGGCATTCAGGCAAGTTTTTGTCTGCAACATGTTAGTTACATTGCAACCTCCTAATTCTTAGGATCATACAATAGGGTAGCCAAAGTGAATGTGTCTGTGCATATATGTAAATGCAAACATACATGTAAGTGGCATTTGGGCTGGAGTGTATTGGATTGAGAGCCTAAGTGTGTGCTATGCATGCATATTATATACACACATACATATTAACCCCCTGCCTAGTTATTATTCAGTTCCAGAATAACTGTGATATGACTGATATTGGAATTAACACTAACTATGATAATTTATAGTCACTCTAAATTAGGTGGCTGAAGTGGGCATTCAGAAAAGTTTTTGTCTGAAACATGTAACTTACCCTAAAACCTCCTATTTTTCAGGATCAAGGAGTTGGGCAGAAAAAACGAAAATCTCCATACATATATATGTATATCCATACATACATGTCAAATGGCATTTGGGTAGCAGGGTTTTGGGTTCACAGTGAGTCTCTCTCTGTGTGTATATAGATATACACTCTTTGCCTGGTTGTTATACATTTCGAGAGTGTGAGATTAACATTAAGGCAAGCAATGATAATTTCTGCTCACTCTAAATTGGGTTTGGAAACTGTGTGTGCATTTGGGTGTCCCGGTTTTGGGTTTGGAAACTGTGTGTGTATATACACACTCTTTGCCTAGTTATAATTCAGTTCCAGACCGTGAGATTGACATTAAGACAAACTGTGATAATTAACAGTCACTCTAAATTGGGTGGCTTCAGTAGGCATTTACACAATTTTTTGCCTAAGACATGTGACTCACCTTACAACCTCCTAATTCCCAGGATAAAAAAAGTAGCCCAAGTGAGTCCCTCTGTGCTTACATATGTATATTCATACATGTAAAATAGCATCTGGACGTTAAGCTCTACAGCTCGGCATATATATATATATATGTATATGGTATTTGGGTGTCAGGGTTTAGGGATATAGTATGTGCTTGTCTGTCCATATAATTGGTATCAGGGTTTTAGGTTTAGAATTTGAATTCGCCTGCATATCCTTCAAAAATCTTCAAAAACGTTCACTGGAATAGTGTTTTTTTTTTTTTTAATAATAATTTGAAAAAAAGCGTATGAGTGTAATGCAAAATGGATTACCAGCATATCAAATGGTATGAATTCAATGGGATGAGTTTAACTGGTGAAATTCTTCAAATACATTTATAATTGTCAAGTGTCAAATGGTCCGATCTCAATCAGTTAAACACTTCAACTTGCAATTGGTTAAACACCTCAACTTCTAAGGGAAAGTAGGTGCGAATAGTAAAAAATTTAATACCACTCTAAGATTATCATGATGTAACACGAATGAAACTGTTTCAAGGAAGATTACCAGCATTTTCTTGAATTCCCTTCGCTCTTGCCGGCGCTGAACTACAAGCAGCTTGGACTGTTCCTTCTTGGCGACCTTCCTCTGCTCCTTAGCAGCCTTCATGCGCTCTCTCTGCGCCTCTGCTTTTGCCTGCTCCTCCAATCTCTGAGCCTCCAACTCATTAAAATAACTCTTCCTCAGCTCATTCACCTGCAACTTATAGTCCTTCCGGATCCTGGCCAATCTTGCCTGGGCTTCCCTGGGGTTGTTCGTGGGCTCCCACTTCCTAAAATACGAGGTTAAGGTGGAGTTTGAACGAACCAATGATAATGACGGAAGAGAGAGTTCAATGCAGCGTGGTATCTTTGGCATGCTCTCGCGCAAAACCCCTGCTAAGGCCATGGTTCTGCTCCTTCTGTGTCTTGCGATTCAGTTTGGGTCTGTTATTATTAATTGTTTGTGAGATCGCAAACAATTTGGAAATGACGCATCAGCAACGATGCAAAACCCCAACTTCACGATTCTCAAAAGTTCAGCAACATTTAAAGTATAACGGGTATCGTACAAACCCTTGGTGTATGGGTTGGACTGGGTTGATTTCTTATGGGTGTAATAGGAATTATCATATAGGCTTTTTATTAGGTTTTCATTAGTAGGGATCGAACTAGAAAATGTGTTGATGTAAAAATTAACAATTTTTTAACAAAAATTAAATATAGGTTACTGGTATATGATTAAACAAGAACCAGATAAAATGTAAAATATAAATAGAATAGGAATACTAAATAGAATAGAAATATGGTAAGAATATAAAAAAATATTATATTTGGATGGTTACAGCATTTTAAAAGTTAAAATATTTGATGGTTTATAGGTTATAAGAAAATAGATTCTTAATATGTTTGGAAAAATATGGTGATGAATAGTAAAATTGAAGAATGGTTAAAGCAATAATAGGTACTTTTAAAAATGAGGCATTACAGACAATCTAGAATACATTGAAAGATACAATACTTTAAACGTATGGTTGGAGAGGAATAGAAGAATATTTAAAGGAAAAGAAAGCAATTCAAAAAGCTATGAAAATAAAGATGTATTTAGCCATTAAGAGTCTAAACCAATCGTCTCAACTCACTCAATCTCTAATCTTGAAGTAGAGAGCCTTGATAGATGGAGTCAAGTTATTAAATGGAATTATGATGTTGGATACAGGATAAACAAAAGAAGGACAAAGAATATAAAGTAGAAACCATCAAAAATGGAGTTGGTCAACAGGATAAACAAAAGAAGGACAAAGAATATAAAGTAGAAACCATCAAAATTGGAGTTGGTCAAATTGAATTTTGGTGGAGCATCTAAAGGAAATCTAGTACCAAGAGGAGGAATAATTAAAAAAATAAGGATGACATTTTGTCACAATACGCTTCCAATAATGGATTTAAGACAATCAATGAAGTTGAAGCTTGGGAACTTTGGAAAGGTTAAAAATATGTAGACAAATGAAATGGAATATAGTATGGATAGAAGATAATTCACTAATAGTAATAAATGCAATTTTGAGGAAAGCAAAGGTTTCATTGAACATACAAGAGATTATTGTGGAAATACAAGGCTTTGCTATGAATTTTGAAGAAATCAAGTTTACACATAGGTTAAGGGCAAGGAACAAATGTGTAGAGAGGCTAGCCAATAAAAAGGTTTTAATAAAGGATCATAAAGTTAAATTTTCTTTTATATAGTTAGAGGAAGTAGTAAGTTTAGTTGAAACTTACAAGAAAATGTTGATTACCTAAATCTCATATTGATTAAGATTTACTTTAATGTTTTTCATTCACAATATTTGTTGTATTTTATAATATTAATATGTTTTCATATAAATTATTTATTACAATTCTTGTGGTTGCACCTATGCTTCAGGAAGGAAACTAGTCTAGATTTTGGTAAAGCAAATTATAATAGCGCAAAGTTTTGGAAATATTATTCTACTAAGATGTAGTGCGTAGAGAGTAGAGGTGGAGTTATGGTATTGTAAAAGCTACGGCAAAAAAAGTCAAAAAGGATGTTGAATTTTAAAATATTTGTATTTAAAAAGAAAATTGAAGAAGATCTAGAAAATAAAATTAAGAATTTAGACTTCTTATGAAAAAGATGTAGATATCTAGCTATAACAACTCAATTGAGATAAGAATTGAATTATCAAGGATGGAGGACTCGAGTACAATCTCTTTTTCTACATATTATATATATATATATATCTTATGAAAAAGATGTAGATATATATCTATAACAACTCAATTGAGATAAGAAATTAATTATAAGGATAGAGGACTTGAGTACAACCCCTCTTTCTTCAGGATATATATATATATATATATATATATATATATATATATATATATATATATATATATATATATATATATATATATTTATTCTGGAAGCATAATTTATAACTCTACAACATTTTTTTAAAACCTTAAATCTCTATTCAAAATTTCAAATCTCCATCATTAAACTCATTCAAATTATACCATAGATATTATATATAAAAATGAGGTATTGATATATGTCCAAATTTACTTTCAAAGGTTTTTTTAAAGTGAGGTGAAGTATAACAGATGGCACAACTAGGGGTCACATTCTCTGAGGGCACAACGGAGACCTCTTTCCCCATGATTTGAACTTGGGTAACCTGGATTATAGTCCAATGACATACCACTAAGGTGTCCCTGCAAAGATATTTTAATTTTTTTTAAATCTAGTTATAAATAAAAGAACGTATAGTCTACAACTTTACTATTCTTATATTAAAACCGTAAACCTCTATTCAAAGTTCTAAAATCCTTGTTATTAAACTCATTTAAAATATACAAAATCTATCGAAAAACAATTGTATTATATCCATATCTACTCTCGAAGAATATTCTTTTAAATCTATTTATAAATAAAAGAAGGTACTTCAGATCTACTGGAAGTGTTCCTTATACATTAATCCCCCTAAATTGCATACATATCATGATACTAAAGTCTTGCCACCAAAGAAAATTACATGAAAACAAGAAAATTGGAATAATTGCATCATCCAAATCTACTCTCAAGAGGGCATTCTTTTAAATCTATTTATAAATAAGCATATCTCCTTTTACTTTATTCTCCCTATATTCCATACATATCCTAATACTCATTTGCCAATGAATAAAATTACATAAAACCATCATTCTAAAGAAAATTAGAAAAACATCACGTTACTCGTATATTGTGGTGTTTGTATTAGGCTAGGGACTTATTAAAAGTCAACTAGTTTAAAATCTTATTTATTTTACACTTTGTAATATATATAAATATAGTGTGAAAAATCCCTACAATATATATTTTATGATATATATAAAGATTTGATTAGTGTGAGAAACTCCCACGACCAACACTTGGGGTTGGGCATCCCCATCCCACCATGACCTTTCAAAATAGAGAGATATGAGCTTATCAATAGAGAATTTAATACATAGTCATACACATGTGCCTCGATTTGAAACTTAGATAGCCCGAAGAAGATCCAAAGCCCGAACAAAGGCAATGATAATTTTTCAAGTCACAAAAAACAAAAGTGCAAATATTTGTTAGCTAGAATTTGGATGATGGAAGGAGTAATCAAGGGCTAGGACTTTAGTGAGGCAAGACATTCTATCTATGCATAGAATTTTTCAGCTAAGTATTTTTTCCCTTCATTATCTCCATGCAAATTATTATTAATTTTTTATCAAATATTGTATTTGCTATAGGATATTTTAGTAAATTTCGATAAATTTTAAGTTTTAGTTTCATTTCCATGGATTTATTTATAGATAAATCTTTATAATCATCTCTAGTGATAGAGGTTAGGGAACGCACCATAGAGGATCAATCTTCGTCACTCCAATATAGAGCAGTTTTTGGTAAATTTAATGGGTATTGGCCAGGTGCTTCAGCCTTGAGAAAATGGATTGATAGGAGTTGAAAGTCTCTATGATTGATTCTATCCTTTCTTCTCAAAGGTTTCTTCCTAACCATTTTTTTTCTAGGGAAGAAAGAGATATAATCCTAAAAGGGGGTCCTTGGTTTATGGGAAGAGCAAGACTCTTCCTTACTTGTTGGTATGAAGGTTTTTCACTTAAAAATGTAAATCTATCCCTAGTACTGATCTGGGTTAGGATGTATGTGTTGCCCATTGAATTTTAGAAAATAGATACCTTCAAGGCAATAGACAACACTCTAGGAGAATTCCTTAAGATTTCAGATACTACAAAAGATGGATTCTTGGCTATTTATGCTCAAATATTGGTCATGATTGATATAAGTAAAGCTTTACCATAATCAATCATTCTTAAGTATGGGGATAAAATGTGGACCCAAACCATAGATTATAAAAATATATCTTTTAGATGTAGATGTCATGAGGTGGGGCATATTTAGAGATCATGCCCTAAGAAGAGCCCAACAAAATCATATGTAGGAAATCGTAAGAGAAACTTACAAATGGATATGGATGAAGATGGTTTTCAACTTCCAAAAAATAGATCTAGAAAAATGAAAGCAAATAAATAGTGGAGACTAGTAAGGAAGGATATTATAAAAAATACCAACTCTTTTGAGGCTTTAACCTATGAAGAAAAATATATCAAAACTTACAGGATACGGTACAATATATTCAACATATTAACAAGGAATCATTTATTCAGTATGATCTTGATTTAGGTATGAACATTCTCAATGAACCTAAGGAATGTGTCTCATCATATTTTGTAAACTCTCTTGAAATACCATGCACCATTCAAAAAAAATATGGTAAAGAAAATGTAGTTTTAGAAGTTAATACCTCGCCATTAATTAGGAAATACCATAAAATGAGAAGGACAAGTCAAAACCTTTTGTAGCAGAGCCAAGAGAGGATAAATTTGATGAAAAAAAAGTTGTAAAATAATATTGAGGATTAGAATAATAAGACCTACTCCTAATATAGGTAAGGCAAAAGAGAAAAACCCTCAAATTATCAAGCAAGATCGAGGGAAGCAAGAGCAAACATAGAGAAAGGAACACAAACCAAGTTGGTTGAACTTCTCTTTACCAAACAACAAAATGATATTGGTAATTTGTAGGTAGGGCCAGTAGCCCTTAATGAGACATGATTATCATCTCATGGAATATAATGGGTGTCAATGCCCCCTCAAAGTAGAGGTGTATCAGGGACCTTTGTTTACGTAATAAGTCTGATATTCTTTGTATCAAAGAAACTAAAATGACGAAAGAAGTTTCAAAAACTATGAAAGCAGTATGGGCGAGATGTGAATGGGATGTTATAGATTTTGAAGGAGTAGTAGGGGGGATTCTTACTTGTTGGAATCCTACTAGAACCTCCTAAGTAACCATTCATAAAACTAGGCATTGGATAGCCTCTATAGTCACATGTTACTTTGTAAATATTCATTTCATCCTTATCAATGTCTATGGACTTACAACTCTGGTAGATTAGAATTTTGGAGTGGGATTGAAGACTTTAGAAGAAGTAAAGACCAAAAAAATTGATTCATGATCATAGAAGATTTTAATGCCATAACCAAGTTGGATAAAAAATTTGGGGGAATTAGGAAATTAACCCAAAGTATTAGAGATTTCTCAACTTTTATTCAAAACAATAACCCATGGGAGGTTGAGTTTGAAGAAGACAACTATACATGGACCAACAACAGGAACCTAATAGAAAAAAAATTAGACAAATGCACACTCTCATATCATTGGCTAGATGAAGAAACTTGTGCTAAAATTTATACCTTAATACGGATTGGTTCAAATCACTGTCCAATAAGAGTTAAAATGGTGATAAGTGAATAAAAAATATCATATTTTAAATATGAGCATATGTGGGAAGACCATCCTCAATTTGTTGATATGATAGCACACACATGGAATTCTTTAAGAAACGGTGGGCTATATGCACTTCCAAAACAAACTAAATCAATGGCATCTAGATTAATATAATGGAACAAGAACACTTTTGGAAACATTTTGTAGAAGAAATAACCAAAAGATAAAATTTCAAAATTCCAAAAAGGTGGTCATAATAATCCAAATTTAGAGGAAAGGGAGTTTCTTAGTGAATATCATAATATTTTGAATAAGGAGGAGAAATTTTGGAGTTTAAAATCAAGACAAACTTGGTTAAAAGAAGAAGATACAAATATAAAAAGATCAACATCCAAAATTAGTAGAATTAAATCAATATAAGGGGTTTGGATTGAAGACCAAAGTGAAATTAGAAAAGAGGTAAGGTATTTTTATCAAAATATTCTAGGATCAGAGGAGTCTAAAATTCTTAATGATAAACTTCTTTAAGAAGTACCTTTAGTTATAATGAATGAAGACAATAGGAAATTGATGGAGCCTATTACTATAAAAGAAGTTAATTTTGTTATTTTATTTTTTAATAAGGATAAATACATAGGTCCAAATGGGCTCTCTACAACATTTTTCCAACATATTTGGGATATAGTGAAGGATTATTTATTGGTGATAGTGGAACAATCTAGAGTAAAACAATACATACCTTATAAAATAAATGCGACATATCTTACCCTGATTTCAAAAAAGAAGGATGTTGAATGGGTTGATTCATTTAGACCCATAAGCCTATGTACTATAACATATATTCCAAAAAAGAAGGATGTTGAATGGGTTGATTCATTTAGACCCATAAGCCTATGTAACATAACCAAAAATATTATCTTTAAAGTGATGGCAAATCAATTAAGACTATTGTTAGACAAAAGTATTTCAAAAGAGCAAGGAGAATTTGTGAAAAGGAGATATTCTGGATGTAATAATAGTAGCTCATGAAGTTATACACTCTACAACTTCAAGAAAAGAGAAAGCACTTATCTTAAAACTTGATATGAGTAAAGCCTATGATAGGGTTAAATGGGATTTTCTTTTTAAAGTATTAAAAAAAATTAGATTTGGGAAGAAATAGGTTAGATGGATCAATGCTTATGCCTCTACAATTTTATATTCAGAGTTGGTCAATGGGCTAGTAACATAATCATTTAAAGCCAAGAGAGGCCTTAGACAGGGAGATCCTCTATCACCATATTTGTTCATTATTATGGTAGAGGTTTTGGGTAGGAACTTGAAGAAGGCTAAAAAATATAAGATAATAAGTGGACTTAAGGCTAGTAATAACATCAAAAACATCACCCATCAACAATTTGTATATGATACAACCCTTTTTGGAAGGGCAAGGATAAACGAGGCCAGAGCTTTGAATAACTTATTAAAGGAATATGAAAGAGCATTAGGGTAAAAAGTTAATAAGACAAAATCCAAAATTTACTTTCTAAACACTAAAGCTAAAATAAAAGCAAGAATTTGTAGGTTACTTAAAATGGAGGAGGCAAATTTACCATCAATTTATCTAGGTATGCCCTTATTTGAGGGGAAAATGAGGATAGAGTTATGGAATCCATTTATTAGTAAAGTTGATGCAGGAGCCTATCTTTCGGAGGGCATAACTTTTAATTCAACCATTGGATCGGCTTGAAATTTTACAGGAAGCTAGATAACAAGGTGTATAATATTGTGGAAAGTCTTATTTTTAAGACTTGAATATTTTTTAATGTGTTATCGGGCCCTAATTCCTTATTCTAGTGCCCCAAAAATGGGATTTAGTGTTTTTTAGGAAAACTAGAAGAAAGAATATTTGGAATTTAACACTATTTAGACATGGATAGGTATTGATATTTTCTAGGAGACTTAATATAGGAAATACAACAATGTGTGTTAATTTGGGTGGCTATCCGAGCTTTTTTTTGTTGGCACTAAAAGACGAAATAGCCTTAAAAAAATAAAAACAAAAAATATTATAATTTCTTATTTTAAGGGCTTTAAGATTTAGCGTTTGTTTTAGGGTTTCTTTTGGGATTTGTATATTCCTTTGGTATCGCATTGTAAGAGGGGTAAAATCCAAGAATGATAAAATAAAGCATGTTTTAGTTTATTTTCATTGTAGCTTTTATGTGATCGGGAGATTTTTTGCTTTGTTTATATTTGTCATAGTTTTTATGTGATTGGAGGTTCTTGTTCTGACCTCTTGCAACTGGATTTACATCATTTGGTATCAAAGCAAGTTGGATATTTCTAGGGGAGAGAAGGTAATCTTGAAAATTACAGTTATTCTACTATTCTTATTTTTTTGTTTGGAATAACACATATCATATTAACATGAGGAGAGGAAGAGGAGGATATGCCTATCTCAATAGGAATATGCAGGAGTTACAGATGCAAGTTACTCAGCTGATTGGAATGATGATCTGTATGAGGGAAAGATATCCCATGAAATTTATAGATTTGGATTTTGATAATGAGACTATGGAAGGAGACAACACGACAGAGGTTCATGTCGAGGAAGAACCAGAGGGGAAGCCAGAGTTTGAGGATAGGCTAATTAGGGCCTTGGAAGGAAATAAATATGGGATCAAGATTGATATCCCTGAGTATGTAGGAGGGTTGAAACCAAGAGAGTTAATAGATTGGTTGAATAGCATGGAGAAGTTATTTGAGTGGAAAATCCTTTCAGAGGAAAATAAAGTGAAGCTTGCATGCACAAAGTTGAAAGGGCATGCATTGATTTGGTGGGATCATTTATAGAAGGAGAGGCAAATAAATTGAAAGGAAAATATTAGGATTTTGTGTAAAATGGAAAAAAAAAATGAAGGAGAAATTCTTGCCCAAACATTGTTTCGTAGACTTCAAAACCTCAAACAAAAGAATAAAAGCATTGAGGAATACACCAACAAATTCTACAAGTTATCAATTCGGGTGGGTCTTGAAGAGTCAGAAGAACAAAATATTGTAATGTATGTGAATGGATTATTTCATACAAGATGAGTTGAGTATGCTTCGGATTCATAGTGTAGAAGATGCATATCAGTTTGCATTAAAAGCAAATGAGAAACATAAGAGGATAGGAGTGAGGGAAGGACCATCATCACCTCCATCTAGTGGATGTGGTGGATTTAATCCCTAAAAGGGAGAATATAATAATACAAGAAAATAAGAAACATTAGGGCAAGGCCATAGTGACCATGAGAGAGGTGGAGGATTTTAGAGAGGAAGAGGCTATGGTGAAGGATGAAGTTGGGATGACCCACAAATGCAATATACCTATTATAGATGTGGTGAGGAAGGGCACAAAGCTTTTGAGTGTCTACACTATCCTGCACAAGAAAGAAAACAAGGAGAACAAGCTACAGTCAATCTAGTTGAGGTAGAAGAGCAACCTGAGACAAAATTTGCTACAGACATGGGGGAAACCTCGTGATGAAGAGGGCGATGATCGTTCCAAGGAGGGAGAAAGCACTAAACAATGATGGTGGTAATTCCTGGTTGCATATAAATATATTTCAAACTAGATGCACATATGGAGGAAAGGTATATAAGATGATTATTGACAGTAGTAGTTGTGAAAATATGATTTCAAATGAAATGGTTGAGAAGTTTAACTTGAAATGTGAGAACCCGTATCCCTATTTCATATCGTGGTTCAAGAAAGAGAATAGAGTAATTATAAATAAGAGGTGTCTGGTTAAGTTTTCAATTAGAAATACCTACAAGGATGAAGTATGGTGTGATGTAGTTCCAATGGATTTATGTCACTTATTATTAGGGAGGCCTTGGCAATATGACAGGAAGGCTACCCATGATGGGGAAGGAATACTTACATATTTTGGAAGGATGGAGTAAAAGTGGTCTTATTACTACATAAGAAAGAAGGGAAAAGTAAAATCTTGTTGACAACTAAGGAATTTGTCATAGGGATGAAAGAAGTTGGGTCTTGTTATGTGATAACAGTAAATAATATGGATACTGAGGATGTTGCTATACCACCTACAACAGTAAAGTTGCTGAAAGAGTATGCAGATGATGAGCACATACAGGAATTCCAAGAAGGATTCAGAAAGAAGTTGTAAGATAGTAATGCAAAGTACACAGTAGCTACATATGAAAGTGGGAGAACAAAATTATTTGAGTGTAGTTGCAAGAGCTTGATCAATGGAACTTGCAAGAGTAGAGTTCTTTTCAACTAGAGGAGAATGATGCAAAAGCCTATCTTCTTGAGGGCATAAATTTTGATCCGATCATTGGATCAGATTGAAATTTTATGGGGTAATGAGGTGGACAATGTTGTACCAAGGTTTTCCTAGAAGCCTTGAAGATTTTTTAGTGTGTTATTGGGCCCTAATTCCTTCATCTAGTGCCCCAAAAATAGGATTTAGTGTTTTTTAAGAAAACTAGAAGAAACAATATTTGGAATTTAATGGCTTTTTAGACATGGATAGGTGTTGAGATTTTCTAGGAGGATATGGGTGGTTATCTAAGATTTTTTTGGTTGGCACTAAAATATGAAATAGCCTAAAAAAAAAATATATATATAAATATATATATATATATATATATATATATATATATATATATATATATATATATATATATATATATATATATATATATATATATATATTATAATTTCTTATATTTAGGGCTTTAATATTTAGGGTTTCTTTTGGGATATATATATTCCTTGGTATCACATTGTAAAATGGGGGTGAAATCCAAGAATGAGAAAATAAAGCATGTTTTAGTTTATTTCCATTGTGGCTCTTATGTGATTGGGAATTTTTTTGCTTTGTTTCTATTTATCGTAGTTTTTATGTGATTGGAGGTTCTTGTTCTGACCTCTTGAAGGTGGATTTACATAATTTGGTATCAAAGCAATTTGGATCTTTCTAGGGGAGAGAAGGTAATCATAACAATTGCAGTTATTCTACTATTCTTATTTTTTTGTTTTGAATAACATAGATCATATTAGCATGAGGAGAGGAAGAGGATATACCTAGATCAATAGGAATATGTAGGAGTTGCAGATGCAAGTTACTCAGCTGATTGGAATGATGGTTTGTATGAGGGAAAGATATCCCATGGAATTTATAGATTTGGATTCTGATAATGAGACTATGGAAGGAGACAACTAGACATAGGCTCATGTCGAGGAAGAACCATAGGGGAAGCTAGAGTTTGAGGATAGGCTAATTAGGGCATTGGAAGAAAATAAAGATGGGATCAAGATTGATGTCCTTGAGTATACAGGAGGGTTGAAACTAGGGGAGTTGATAGACTGTTTGAATAACATGGAGAAGTTATTTGAGTGGAAAAACCTTTCAGAGGAAAAAAAGTGAAGCTTGCATGCACAAAGTTGAAAGGGCATGCATTGATTTGGTGGGATCATCTATAGAAGGAGAGGCAAAGAAAAGGAAATGAAAATATTAGGGTCTAGTGTAAATAGAAAAAAAAATTGAAGGAGAAATTCTTGCACAAAGATTATGCCCAAACATTGTTTCATAGACTTCAGAACCTCAAACAAAAGAATCAAAGCATTGATGACTACACCAATGAATTCTACAAGTTATCAATTCGGGTGGGTCTTGAAGAGTTAGAAGAATAGAAGGTTGTAAGGTATGTGAATGGTTTAAGTTATGCCATACAAGATGATTTGAGTATGCTTCAGACTCATAGTGTAGAAGATGCATATCATTTTGCATTAAAAGTGAACAAGAAACATAAGAGGAGAGGAGTGAGGGAAGGACCGTTATCACCTCTAGCCAATGGGCATGGCAGATTTAATCCCTCAAAGGGAGAATCTACTAATACAAGAAAATAAGAAACACTAGAGCAAGGTCATAGTGACCATGAGATGTTAGCTTTTGAGGATATATGCAGTGGAGAGATCTAACACAGGTCCCAATCAAATACAGGAAACATGAAAAAAAGTGAAACAATAATATGACTGAAATATACTATAAATAGAAGTGACGAAAATACAATGCAATATGGAGGAAATGGTCACTCCATTGATATGAGCTAAAGAGCTACATTGTACTCCATACAGGAGTACCTGATAGATCTTGATATGAATATGATAATATGAAGATGATTGTAATCTACTACTATGAGACCCTTTATATAGGAAGATAGATTCCTTGGCCAACACTCTACCTAGTTGTACAAGGGGACACCTTGCACATTACAACTTGTGCATTTATTACATTGCTTGAAGTACCTATATAATATCCCCCTAAAGTAATCTCCTATCCTAACTATGTACCTAAAGTGGTACATTTACATTACCTAAATGATGTAATATACTCTAACTCTAACACCCCCTTGTATTACATTATTTGGGTATTGAATATTTCAATATTCAATATGGATATTTGTCTTCAGATATTCTTCAGCTTGATCTGGTCCTCTTTAATGCATTGTATGCCTTCTTGCATTGGTTCTTCTTCTTGGAGTCAAAACTAGAACTTGTATTCTTCTTCATTGCATACTATAGACTGATTAGACAAGTAGTTGATGTCTTCATATGATGCAAAGAGAGCTATAGTTGAGGATAATTTAGTATTTATGATTTCCTTGCTATTCATGTCTTCTTTGCTAAAATTTCTTTTAGCAAGTCTTTTCTTCCTTTTCCTCCTTCTCCTGTGATTCTGCATGGATACTAGTGGAATTTTTTCTTCGTGAGGAGTTAGTCTCTCATCACAATGATATTGATTTGTATTGCTAGCTTGCTTCATGTATTGAGTGAGTACAAACACAATTTTTTTTAAATCAAAAAACCCCTTGCGAGGCCGCCTTGGTCTGAGAGACCACGAACATGGGGTTCTACACTGTCAAAGTCACCCAAGAGTCATGCCCGACCCTGCCCACACCAACATTATCAATTGGATTTTGGGTACCCAATTCAAATTTTTGGTAGGGTGGATATTCAAACCTGGGACCTCCCTTGGAGGATTGTCCTCTCCTCTCCAACTCACCTACAACACTTGGGTACAAACACAATTAATGATAGGTAAATCATCAAATATTCCTCAGATGTGAATATAACTGTCTTTTGTGAATTTCACCATGCTTTGAAGAGGTTTTTATGAAAACCAATTAATGCTTCAAAGCTACCCTCTTTTGCTTCTTTGAGAAATAATGAGAATCTCTCCTTATCGCTAGTTGATAGATTCTCATATCCTTCAAGGGTATCTATCAAGTTTTGAGAATATAATTCCATTTCATGAAATATTTTTTATTGATAAATGAATTTCTTATTATTTCATCCATATTCTTTTTTTATAGTTTTGAGATAGTGTTTTTTTTAATCCTTAGGATTGTAAATATGGATTTGATAGAACCTTTTAGAGCTTAGGCTTTGTAGGATGCCTTATATTTCCCTAGTTAAGAGATGTGAATCAGTAGAGTCCTTGTAGACTTTGTAGAGACCGTAGTACTTGATAATCTTTGATGAATGCTATTGTTATCAAGTTTTGTAGAATTAATTATGTCTCCCTAGTGATTTTGGAAATACTATATGATAGATAAAGTGCTTCTGAGAATAATAGTTCAATCTTAGGTTGATTTTGTAAAGTTTTGTGGATAGCAAAAATCAACTTCTTTTACACCTTGCTACTCCTATTGAACTTCTTTTACACATTAAAGGGACAAAAGGAATCCAACTATTAAAATCTCATCAAATTAAAGGGACAAAAGGAATACAAATGAGATTTTAATAGTTGGATTCCTTTTGTCCCTTTAATGTGTTTTGAGACAAATATACCAATCAATTTCCAACTCTTTATTTTTCTTAATAAACCTCATTTTATATCCTTTAATAATTTGATGTTAGTGTTTCTAAATTCCAATTATCTACTTTGATGTAGTATTCCTTATAACTCCCTAATAAACAATGAAATTTGCAATAATATAAATTCTCATTTCCAAGTAGAATTCCTTATTCCTCCTATGTTATAATATTACAAATATTAGGTTATTTAATATGTGTTTCTCCCTTTTATATTGCTTTAAAATATGGCTGATTTCCTTTAGTATTTCAACCTAATGTTATACCTTATAACTCCCTGTTAATGAAAGCAAATTTAATAAAGTAGAGACCTTACCTTTGATGTTGTATTCTCTACATATTCATCGTAAATTTTGGATGTATATTATAGTCCACTTTAATGTCTTTCCCTTGAGTGCTTATAGAGGATGGTGTACGTTGGTTTTTCCTTGGCTTCAATGTTGGACTTCTTTGACCTCCTTGATGAGAGCTTTTAATGCTCTTTTACCTTTATTCCACGCTGTAATTCGACCTATGTTGTAAGTAAATGTTGGAATATGGAATATATGGACTTCCTTGATCTTTGGAACATTTTAATAGAAGAGGGTTCTTGTGCTATGTGACAAGTGTCACGACAATTACTTCTTGAGTGCTTGGAGGGAATAAAGATGCTTGAAATCACCTATAGGTAATGTATTGGCATTACAACATTGGAGGAGTGCTTATTTTATTTGAAGACAAGTGTCTCCCTTATTATAATGCACCACATTTCTTTCTAGTAACGTTCCTTTCCTCGAACGTGTGAAATATGGGCACTCATGTAAGGAGTGTTAGGATTTATTTTCAAGTGACAAGTGTCACTTCCTCCTTATGCATGGGCTCTTTGTCTAACACTTCTTTAACGGACCTTTGGAGCACCTTTAAATGTTGTAATATTCTTAGCTCTTCCTTTGTTCGATGGTGCTTGCTTATGAGTTGTTTCCAACTAGAATGAAGAACAATGCTTTGGTGGAGCTTTTGTGAACCTCAAATAATGGTATAGAATGCTCCTTGGATGTACGTTTGGCTTTGATATTGCTTTAACCTATTATGCTCTCCTTTTTTCCCTTGAATATGATGCTTCTCTTTGCCTTATATTGTGCTTTATTTGCTTGCGAATTTGGCTATCCAAGACGTAGAGGATTCAATCCTTCTATGGGTTGCCTTTCTTGGAGTGTGCAAGTATTTGGTTTCTATGGGTTGCTATGCCTTGAGAAGATTGTGCTTTTTAGACACTTAAAAATCTACCCTTTTCCTTGTGTAAAATAGATTAGGATAGTTCAAGGTTATGTAATATCTTTTTTTATATAAAAATACCCTTATTGCACTTCATTTTGCATTCCTTTTGCAGATCTGATTTTTTGATTTGACGATAGTTTTCTTTGAAGGCAATGGGGGATCTCGAGGTTGTATTTTGATTAGACATATTTCCCCTTTTTTCTTCGATATTGTATAATAAACCCAAGATCGTAACCACATAGATATAAGTTATTTTTTGATGTTATTTCTTGCAATTTTTTCTTGTAGATAACCCTTCTATTGCTTTGAATTTGAGACTCACAAAGTCTCGATTTGAAGCTTCTCTTGCTAATTTTAATGGTGGCTTTCTTCTCCACTTATTGGAGGAATCTGATCTGATTTTGGTGGCTTCTTTTGGCCACTAAATATTGTAGGTTTTGTGCACCAAATAGTGTCTCTAGACACTTTGATTAATTTGCTAGTTTTTGTGCTCTTGATCCTTAACAATCAACAAACATAAACTAACCTTTTTGAGAGTAACTAGTTAGATATCAACTAGTATAGTGCCAATTCACTTTTTAATGATAACAATAATCTCACCTTATTGCTCTAGTAAATGAACTCTCAAAATAATTTTAGATGCACTTAATAATCTCTGCAACTTTTAAGAGTAATATGTAATGAACCCTTAATAAGTATTATGTAAATTTTCACTACAATCAATATTGTAGGATATAGTCTTCTTGCTTTCTAGATAGAAAATAGGTAGATGATAATTTTCTCTCTCAAAAATATCCAACTCCTATTAATTGTGCAAATAATCCTTAAAATGAATTCTTTATTTTTGCACTTGAAGACTATAATGCAATATATTCTTTTGCAACTTTTAATCCAAATATGGTGCTTAATGGAATTTGATAATGAACCCTAATTTGAAGTTCAACTAATTGCACCCTAGTTTATTACATTTAATGGATTTTGTAGATGATGTAGATCTTGGTATTTTGATTCACCAAGTTGCTGCTTTGTAGTGAATGGATACACAACTTCTTTGTTGGCTGTCCCGAACAACTAGTCTTGAGCCTTGGATTTGGTGGCTTAATCCTTCTAGTGATCTTCTGCTTTCTACTGTAGATTCAAAGAACTCATTTCTATAATATGTGCCTTCTTGCTATGAGAGGTAATCTCCAAATCTCCTAGATTTGGTAGGCTTCTTATGTTTGAATCTTCATTCAAGATTCTTGTCAAATTTTGACTTCAAAGATCTTCTTCTTCTCAAGATTCTAATTTTCTTGAGGCCTTCACTAGATTCTTCTTCTAGGATTTGGAACTCCTTGCCAAATTCTTCTTCTCGGATTTGACACTCCTTGTCAAATTCTTCTTCTCTTGGACTTATTTTCGAATGGCGATAATTGTCCCAAGTCCTTCACTATCAGGGGCTTCTATTTAGTAGTAGATTTCTCCAATGAGTTCTCCTAGGAAATCTTTTGATGATGCTTTTGTGGGCTTTGCAATAAGGCTCTCTAAGCCTTCTTCTTTTTATTCCTTGAGACCTCTCTAAGGTCTTCTATCTTATAGCTTGTTTGGTCTTCTGACTAAGATATTTTCTTCAACCTTATACTTCTGGAAGTGTTGGTGATGAGATCTTCTTAGACCTCTAATTCTACTACTTCTGGATTTTAACAAGAATCTCCTAGTCCTTCTCTTTCTTCTAAGAATGGAAGTTCTTCAATGAGATCTCTTTATCTCTTTAGCTTCTTCTGAGAGAAGTCTTTTAATCAGTAAAGGAGATCACCAATATCCTATTTCTTGGACTCTTCTCTGGAGTCTTCTTTAGGAACTCCTTTTTGGAGTTTTTATTTTGAATCAAGAATTTTTCTTTTGAAACAAGAATTCTTCTCTGAATTTTTCTTTAAAATTAAGGCTTCTATGGTCTTCTTCTGCTTCAAGGCTTCTCTGTCATATTCTTCTTCTAGGCTTCTCTAGCCTATTCTTCTTCCAAGCTTCTTTGGCCTTTTCTTCTTTTGCACTCTATAGGTAATAATATTTAATGGAGATCATCAATCTCCTATCTCCTCATATGACTCAATTTCTAGAGTCTCTTCTTCCTTGAGTCTGCTATAAGGCTACTGTGGCATTTTTCTTTACTTCTACAATTTGCAGGATTGCAGCTCTTGTAATAAGACCTTTCTCGAGGTCTTTGAAATATTCAGTCTTCTACCTTGTTATTGCAAGTACTAGAATGATTCTTTAATATTTTCTTCATAACTCTCTTGTAGGAATCTTCCTAAATTTTTGAATCTCTTTTTCCTGCAACAAGTTGTTAGAAACTGGAATGAAAGAATTTGTAATTCTAGAGATAATAATCTTCACTAGTTGATTTGTCAAACTAGTGGCTTGAATGTTGAGTCCTAGTCTTCACGTTTTTTTTCTACAACTTTGTGGAAATACCCTAGCCAGATGTAATCTCATATTTTCTACAACTGAGATTTATTTCAATCCTCACTTTCCTAATCTTGTTGACTACTATGGTTTTTTTTATCAATAAACCCTACTGGTAACTTTTACATACAATAACACTCAATGGTAGATCTGGTTTGCTAAGATGCAGACCAACAATAGTAATGGTGACTCTCCCTATTCCTCTTGACCTATTGGACTTCTTTTATAATGGATGTAGGTCCTCCTATATTGATTAACCATGGCTCTAATACCACTGTTAGCTTTTGAGGATATATGTAGTGGAGAGATCTAACACAGGTCCCAATGAAATACAAGAAACATGAAAGAATGTGGAACAACAATATGACTAAAATATACTATAAATAGAAGTGATAAAAATACAATGCAATATGGAGGAAATGGTCACTCCATTAATATGATCTAAAAATCTACATTGTACTTCATACATGAGTCCCTGATAGATCTTGATATGAAGATGATAATATGAAGATGATTGTAATCTACTACTATGAGGTCCTTTATATAGGAAGATAGATTCCTTGGCCAACACTCTACCTAGATGTACAAGGGGACACCTTGCACATTACAACTTGCACATTGCCACTTGTGCATTTATTACATTGCTTGAAGTAACTAGATAACTTCTCCCTAAAGTAATCTACTATCTTAACTATGTACCTAAGCTGGTACATCTATATGACTCAAATGATGTAATATACTCTAACATGAGAGAGATGGAGGATTTCAAAGAGGAAGAGGCTATAGTGGATGAAAAAGTTGGGATGGCCCACAAAGGTAATATACCTGTTATAGATGTGGTGAGGAAGGGCACTGAGATTTTGAGTGTCCACACTATCCTGTACAAGAAATAAAACAAGGAGAACAATCTAGAGTCAATTTGGTTGAGGTAGAAGAGCAATCTAAGATAAAAGTTGTGATAGACATGGGGGAAAATCTCATGATAAAGAGGACGATGATTGTTCCAAGAGAGAGAAAGCACCAAACAGTGATGGTGGTGATTCCTGGTTGTATACAAATATCTTTCAAACTAGATGCATATATGGAGGAAAGGTATGTAATATTATTATTGACAACGGTAGTTGTGAAAATATGATTTCAAATGAAATGGTTGAGAAGTTTTACTTGAAATATGAGAACCTATATCCCTATCACATATCGTGGTTCAAGAAAGGGAATGAGGTAAATGTAAATAAGATGTGTTTGGTTAAGTTTTTAATTAGGAATACCTACAAGGATTAAGTATGGTGTGATGTAGTTCTAATGGATGCATGTCACTTATTATTGGGGAGGTTATGGTAATATGACAAGAAGGCTACCCATGATGAGGGAAGGAATACTTACACATTTTGAAAGGATGGAGTAAAAGTGGTCTTATTACCACATAATGAAGAAGGGCAGAGCAAAAGGTTTTTGAAAACTAAGGAATTTTTCATAGGTATGAAAGAAGTTGGGTCTTGTTATGTGATGATAGCAAAGAACATTGTTACTGAGGATGTTGCTATATCACCTACAACAGTAAAGTTGTTGAAAGAGTATGCAAATGATGAGCACATGCAGGAATTGCAGGAAGGATTCAAAAATAAGTTGTAAGATAGTAATGTAAAGTACACAGAAGCCATAGATGAAAGTGGGAGAACAAAATTATTTGAGTGTAGTTGTAAGAGCTCGATCAATGGAACTCATAGGATTAGAGTTCTTTTCAACCAGAGAACAATGCAGGAGCCTATATTTTGGAGGACATAACTTTTGATCCGACCATTGGATCAACTTGAAATTTTACAAGGAGTTAGATAAGGATGTGGACAATATCATGGTAAGATTCTTTTAGAATCCTTGAATATTTTTTAGTGTGTTATCGGACCCTAATTCCTTCATATAGTGCCCCAAAAATGGGATTTAGTATTTTTTAGGAAAACTAGGGGAAATAATATTTAGAATTTAATGACTCTTTAGACATGGATAAGTGTTGATATTTTCTAGGAGGCCTAATATGGGAAATATAATAATATGTGTTAATTTGAGTGGCTATTCAATATTTTTTGGTTGGCACTAAAATATGAAATAGCTTGAAAAAATAAAAGAATATATTGTAATTTCTTGTCTTTAGGACTTTAATATTTAGGGTTTGTTTTAAAATATATATATTCCCTTGGTATCGCATTATAAGAGGGGATAAAAGAAAATAAAGCATATTTTAGTTTATTTCCATTGTAGCTCTTATGTGATTGGGATATTTTTCTCTTTGTTTCTATTTGTCACAATTTTATGTGATTGGAGGTTCTTGTTCTGACCTCTTGCAGCTAGATTTACATCATTTGGTATCAGAGCAAATTAGATCTTGTTGGGGAAGAGAAGGTAATCTTGACGATTACAATTATTCTATTATTCTTATTTTTTTGTTTAGAATAACACAAATCGTATTAGCATGAGAAGAGGAAGAGGAGGTTATGCCCAACTCAATAGAAATATGCAATAGTTGTAGGTACAAGTTACTCAACTGATTGGAATGATGACCCGTATGAGGGAAAGATATCCCATGGAATTTGCAAATATAGTTTTTGATAATGAGACTATGGAAGGAGACAACAAGATAGAGGTTCATATCAAGGAAGAACCAAAGGGAAATCCTCATTTTAAGTATAGGCTAATTTAGGCCTTGGAAGGAAATAAAGATGAGATCAAGATTGATGTTCCTGACTATGCAAAAGGGTTGAAACCAAAGGAGTTGATAGATGGGTTGAATAGCATGAAAGAGTTCTTTGAGTAGAAAAGAATTTAGAGGAAAATAAAATGAAGCTTGCATGCACAAAATTGAAAGGGTATGCATTAATTTGGTGGGATCATCTATAGAATGAGAGATAAAGAAAAGGAAAGGAAAATATTAAGGTCTAGTGTAAAATGGAAAAAAAAAATAAAGGAGAAATTCTTGCCCAAAGATTATGCCCAAACATTATTTCGTAGACTTCAGAACCTTAGACAAAAGGATCAAAGCATTGAGGACTACAACAAATTCTACAAGTTATAAATTTAGGTGGGTCTTGAAGAGTCAAAAGAACAAAAGGTTGTACAATATGCGAATGGATTAAGTTATGCCATACAAGATGAGTTGAGTATGCTTTATATTCATAGTGTAGAAGATGCATATCAGTTTGCATTAAAAGAAACTAAGAAACATAAGATAAGATGAGTGATGGAAGGACCATCGTCACCTCCAGCCAGTGGGTGTGGTGGATTTAATACCTCAAAGGGAGAATATACTAATATAAGAAAACAAGAAACACCAGGACAAGGCCATAGTGACCATGAGAGAGGTGGAGGATTTTAAAGAGGAAGAGGCTATGGTGGAGGACAAAGTTGGGATGATCCACAAAAGTAATATACCTATTATAGATGTGGTGAGGAACAACACAAAGATTTTGAGTGTCCACACTATCATGCATAAGAAAGAAAACAAGGAGTACAAGCTAGATTCAATTTGGTTGAGGTAGAAGAGTAAGCTAAGATAAAAGTTGCTACAGACATGGGAGAAACCTCATGATAAAGAGGGTGATGATTGTTCTGAGGGAGAAAGCACCATACATTGATGGTGGTGATTCTTGGTTGCGTACAAATATCTTTCGAACCAGATGCACATTTGGAGAAAGGTATGTAAGATGATTATTGATAGTGGTAGTTGTAAAAATATGATTTCAAATGAAATGATTGAGAAGTTTAACTTGAAATGTGAGAAGAACTCGTACCCCTATCACATATCTTAGTTCAAGAAAGGAAACGAGGTAACTATAAATAAGAGGTGTCTGGTTAAGTTTTTAATCGGGAATACCTACAAAGATGAAGTATGGCATGATGTAGTTCCAATGGATGCATATCACTTATTATTAGGGAAGCCTTGGTAATATGATAGAAAGGCTACGCATGATAGGGGAAGGAATACCTACACATTTTTGAAAGATGGAGTAAAAGTGGTATTATTACCATATAAGGAAGAAGGGTAGAGTGAAAGCCTATTGAAAACTAAGAATTTTTTCACAGGGATGAAAGAAGTTGAATCTTGTTATGTGATGATAGCAGAGAACATGGATATTGAGGATGTTGCTATACCACCTACAACAGTAAAGTTGCTGAAAGAGTATGCAGATGATGAGCACATGCAAGAATTGAAGGAAGGAATCAAAAATAAGTTATAAGATAGTAATGCAAAGTACACAATAGCCATAGGTGAAAGTGGGAGAACAAAAGTATTTGAGTGTATTTGTAATAACTTTATCAATGGAACTCGCAGGGGTAGAGTTCTTTTCAACTAGAGGAGAATGATGCAGGAGCATATCTTCCAAAGGGCATAAATTTTGATCCAACTATTGGATCAGCTTGAAATTTTATGAGGAGCTATATAACAAGGTGGAAAATATTGTTCCAAGGTTCTTCCAGAAGCCTTGAAGATTTTTCAGTGTGTTATCGGGCCCTAATTCCTTCATCTAGTGCCCTAAAAATGGGATTTAGTGTTTTTTAGGAAAACTAGAAGAAATAATATTTGGAATTTAATGACTTTTTAGACATGGATAGGTGTTGATATTTTCTAGGAGGCCTAATATGGGAAATGCAACAATGTATGTTAATTTGGGTGGCTATTTGAACTTTTTTTTTGTTGACACTAAAAGATAAATTAGCCTAAAAAAAAGAAAATAATATTGTAATTTCTTATCTTTAGGGCTTTAAGATTTAGGGTTTATTTTAGGGTTTATTTTGGGATATAAATATTCCCTTGGTATCGCATTGTAATAGGGGGATGATATCCAGGAATGAGAAAATAAAACATGTTTTAGTTTATTTCCATTGTAACTCTTATGTGATTGGAAGATTTTTTGCTTTGTTTCTATTTATCATAGTTTTCATGTGATTGGAAGTTCTTGTTCTGATATCTTTCAGCTATATTTACATCATTTGGTATCAGAGCAAGTTGAATCTTACTTGGGGAGAGAATGTAATCTTGATAATTACAGTTATTATGTTATTCTTATTTTCTATTTGGAATAACACAAATCAGATTAACATGAGGAGAGGAAGAGGAGATTATGCCTTGCTCAATAGGAATATGAAAGAGTTGTAGGCACAAGTTAACTTATTGGAATGATGGCCCATATGAGGGAAAGATATCCCATGGAATTTGCAATTCTGGATTTTGATAATGAGACTATAAAAGGAGACAATAAGACAAAGGTTCATGTTGAGGAAGAACCAGAGGGGAAGCTAGAGTTTGAGGATAGGCTAATTAGGACCTTGGAAGGAAATAAATAAGGGATCAATATTGATGCCACTGAGTATGCAGGAGGGTTGAAACCAAAGGAGTTGATAGACTGGTTGAATAAAGTGAAGCTTGCATGCACGATGTTGAAAGGGCATGTGTTGATTTGGTGGGATCATCTACATAAAGAGAGGTAAATAAAAGAAAAGGAAAAGATTAGGGTTTGGTTTAAAATGGAAAAAAATTGAAGAATAAATTCTTGCCCAAATATTATGCCCAAACATTGTTTCGTAGACTTCAGAACCTCATACAAAAGGATCAAAGCATTGAGGACTACACCAATGAATTCTAAAAGTTATCAATTTAGGTGGGTCTTTAAGAGTCAAAATAATAGAAGGGTACAAGGTATGTGAATAGATTAAGTTATGCCATACAAGATGAGTTGAGTATGCTTTGGATTCATAGTGTAGAAGATGCATATCAGTTTGCATTAAAAATAGACGAGAAACATAAAAGGAGAGGAATGAGAAAAGGACCATCGTCATCTCTAGCCAGTGGGCATGGTGGATCTAATCCCTCAAAGGGAGAATCTACTAATACAATAAAATAAGAATAATCAAGGTAATGTCATAGTGACCATGAGAGAGGTGGAGGATTTTAAAGAGGAATAGGCTATGGTGGAGGATGAAGTTGGAATGGCCCACAAAGGTAATATACCTATTATAGATGTGGTGAGGAAGGGCACAAATCTTTTGTGTATCCACACTATCTTGCATAAGAAAGAAAACAAGGAGAACAAGCTAGAGTCAATTTGGTTGAGGTAGAAGAGCAAGTTGAGACAAAAGTTGTTGTAGATATGGGGGAAAACTCATGATAAAGAGGGTGATGATCATTCCAAGGAGGGATAAAGCACCAGATAGTGATGGTGGTGATTCTTCTTGGTTACATACAAATATCTTTCAAACCAAATGCACATTTGGAGGAAAGGTATGTAAGATGATTATTGATAGCGATAGTTGTGAAAATATGATTTCAAATGAAATGGTTGAGAAACTTAACTTAAAATGTGAGAACCTATATCCCTATCACATATCATAATTCAAGAAAGGGAACGAGGTAACTGTAATTAAGAGGTATTTGGTTAAGTTTTCAATTGGGAATACCTACAAGGGTGAAGTATGGTGTGATGTAGTTCCAATAGATGCATATCACTTATTGTTGGGGAGGCCTTGGAAATATGATAGGAAGGCTACCCATGATGGGAGAAGGAATACTTACACATTATGGAAGGATGGAGTAAAAGTGGTCTTATTATCACATAAGGAAGAAGAGTAGAGTGAAAGCATATTGATAACTAAGGAATTTATCATAGGTGTGAAAGAATTTGGATCTTGTTATGTGATGATAGCAAAGAACACAAATACCGAGGATGTTGGTATACCACCTACAATAGTAAAATTGCTGATAGAGTATGTAGATGATGAGCACATGTAGGAATTGTACGAAGGAGTCAGAAAGAAGTTGCAATATAGTAATATAAATTACATAGTAGCTGTAGATGAAAGTGGGAGAACAAAAGTATTTGAGTGTAGTTGCAAGATCTTGATCAATGGAACTTGTAGGAGCAGAGTTATTTTCAACCGGAGAAGAATGATGTAGGAGCCTATCTTTTGGAGGACATAACTTTTGATCCGACCGTTGGATCGACTTGAAATTTTATAGGGAGTTGGATAAAGAGGTGGACAATGTTATGGTAAGGTTCCTCCAAAAGCTTGGAATATTTTTTAGTGTGTTATAGGGCATTAATTCCTTCATCTAATGTCTAAAAAATGGGATTTAGTGTTTTTAAGGAAAATTGAAAGAAAGAATATTTAGAATTTAATGAATCTTTAGACATGGATAGGTGTTGAGATTTTATAGGAGGCATAATATAAGAAATGCAATAATATGTGTTAATTTGGGTGGCTATCCAAGTTTTTTTTGGTTGTCACTAAAAGACGAAATAGCCTAAAAAAAATAAAAATTATATATCATAATTTATTATCTTTAGGGCTTTAAGATTTAGGGTTTATTTTGGAATATATATTCTCTTGGTATCGCATTGTAAGAGGGGGGTGAAATCCAAGAATGAGAAAATAAAGCATGTTTTAGTTTATTTTCATTGCAACTCTTATGTGATTGGGAGATTTTCCGCTTTGTTTCTATTTATCGTAGTTTTTATGTGATTGGAGGTTCTTGTTCTGACCTCTTGCAGTTGGATATACATCAAAAGTTCATAATAAACTATTGGTATGGAAAGGTAGATGATTACCATTAGTAAGAAGAGTGCGGTTAATTAAGTAAGTCTTATAGGCCATTCCAACATATTATATATCATTGTATACTATGCCAAAATCAATAGAAAATGTTTAATCTATATTATGTGTTCCTTTTTGTGGTTAGGTTTACATGATAAAATGAATTTTCCTTTGGTGAAATGGAGCAAGGTGTGTGATGATAAAATTAGGGGAGGTCTCGATATAAGAGTTCTTACAGATGTAAACTTAGCTCTTAGAAGAAAATTAATTTGAAGATTATACAAAGAGACTCAAGAACAATGGGCAAGAATTCTTCTAAGTATGTTGAGCCCAATGACTGAAGCTTAATATTTGTTGCATTCTCTCTACCAAATGCTTCTACACTTTGGAATGGTTTAAAAAAATCTATTGATCCAGTGATAAAAGGTTTAAGGTGGGTGGCGAAAACTGGAGAAAAAAATCTATCTGGATAGATACTTGGTGTGATAAAAAACCACTCAACCTAGATCCAATTTTAAAACCTTGGATGAGATTAGTTCAATACAAATATGGTGATAGGGTTTCAAAATTTTTGCACAAGGATCGGAAAGGAAGATACAAATGGAAATAATATTTTTGTACAAGTATATAAGATATTGATGCTAAGAGGCAGTTGAGTAGAAATATAACAATTGTTATTATTTCAAAGGGATCAAAAGATAAATCGATTTGGGAATTGAAAAGCTCAAGAGAATACACAACAAGAAGTGGATATAATGTAAATCACCAACAAAATAGGAATATCGCAAGAATATGGAGAGATATTTGGGATAGCCTAAGCATTACTAAAGTTAAAAATTTTGTTTGACTAGTACGTCATAGAAGAATTTTATCCTAGGATAATTTTATGAAAAGGGGTTTTCATAGCCTCTAACAAATGTGTTCTTTGTAAAAAGGAGGAGAAGAGTATAGACCATCTCTTGGGGCATTGCTCAATTGTCTATAAACTATGGCAATGGATTCTTAATATATTTGGGAAAAGCATGTTGATGAATAACAAAATTGAAGAATGGTTAAAGCAATGGCAAAGCACTTTTAAAAGTGAGGTTTTACAAACAATATCGGATATATCAAAAGATATAATACTTTGGACTATAATGCTAGAAAGGAATAAAGAATATTTAAAGGAAAGAAAAGTAGTTTAGAGGTAATGAAAAGGAATATATGTTTAGCCATAGAGGATTCTAATCCAACCCTATCAACTCACCTAGTCCCTAATATGGAAGAAGAGAGCCTTGATAGATGGAGTCAAGTCATAAAATAAAATTATGATGTTGGGTACAAGAGAAATAAAAAGAGGGAAAATAATATAAAGTGGAAACCACTAGATGTGGACTTGGTCAAATTGAATTTTAATGGAGCTTCTAAAGGAAATCCTAGACTAGGAGGAGGAGGAATAATTAGAAATAAGAGAGGACAAATTTTGTCTTATTACACTTTCAATAGTGGATTTAAGACAAATAATGAAGTTGAAGCTTGGGTAGCTTTAGAAGGGTTAAAAATATGTAAACTAATGAAATGGAACATAATATGGATGGAAGGGGATTAACTTATAGTAATAAATGTAATTTTGAGGAAAGCAAAGGCTCCATGGAACATACAAGAGATAATTGTGAAAATTCAAGATATTGCTAAAGATTTTGAAGAAATCAGGTTTACACTACATTAAGGGACGAAACAAATGTGCAAATAGGATAGCCAATAGAGGGGTTTTAATAAGGATTGTGAAGTTAAATTCTCATTTCCGTGGTTAGAGGAAGTAGTAAGTTTAGCTGAAGTTTTCAAGAAAAAGTTGACTGCTTTAATCAAATAATGATTCAAATTTACTTAAATGTTTTCCATTGGTAATATTTGCTTTATTTTATAACATTAATGTGTTTTCATATAAATTAATTATTATAATTTTTGTGGTTGCACTTGTGTTTCAGGAAGGAAACTAGCAATCTAGATTTGGTAAAGTAGACTATGATAGTGTGATGTTTTGGAAATATTACTCTACTAAGATGCAATGCATAGATAATAGAGGTGAATTTTTGGTATTGTGAAGGCTGCTATAGAAAAATATCAAGAAGGATGTTGAAATATGGAATATTTGTATTCACAAATAAAAATTGAAAAAGATCTAGAAAATAAAAATCAATATATTTTATGTAAAATGATGTAGGTTTATAGCTATAGCATCTCAATTGAGATGAGAAGTGAATCTATTTGTAAACTCTCAAGCTCTAAAAAAGAGAATTGTAATTTGTCAAAGGTGGGGGACCCAAGTACAATCCCTTGTTTTCCAACAAAAAAAATAAATGATTTAATTATTAGGGGATGAGTATAAGAGGGGAATAAGTTTGAGTAGGAAACAAGCCTCATCATTTATTGTTTTAAATATTTAGGAAAAAACAAGGAGGGAGTGCAATCAAGAAGCCAACATCACCTCTATGTTAGATCTTTGAGAAAAATAAAAAAATAAAGGATTTTCATGAGGAAAAAATAGGTAGCATGGAAGGAAAGTTATTTATGAAATCCCTAGAAGTAATGATGCCTTAGCTAGAAGTAAGGATGCCCTAGTTGGGACAAGAGAAAAAGAGGATTTATGATAATCCATATCCAAATGATAAATGGTACACTAAAAATGATTATCACAAATGAGATGATTGAACATGATATAATGGTCTTAAAAGCATAGGGTTATTGTGTAAGTTCTATGGATAGTGATCAAGTTTCTCATAAATTCAATATTTAATTAAGTGGAAGTAAGGATTGAACTCAAATTACTTGATGACTTTTCTTTCAAAGGATTTTTCCCATCATCTTTTCTAGTTCGAAAATTGGAGATAAAATAATGGATGGTGGCCCATGGTTTTGGAGGAGAAATATCTTGTATTTAAGACCATAGACTGAATTTTTTTCTTTGGAGATTAAAATTATTAAAAGGTTTTTATCACGGGTTAGGCTTTTTGGACTTCCCTATCATCTCATTAATAAGGACATTTTGAAGAACATTAACAATACCCTAGGGAAGTTCATCTAAGAGGGACCAACTACAAGGGAACAAAAGCATGTTGCATGATATGTGTTGTCGTGATACTTCAAAACCTTTCCACAATCCACTAAGATTAAATATGAATTAATAGAATGGGATCAACATTTGGATTATAAAACATTTATTTTTTATTCCACAAATGTTATGAGATTAGACACATGACAAGTTATTCCAAAGTAAAAATGATGGAGAAAGATATAGAAAATTTTGTTCATGAGATAAACTTCAAAATAGAATAAAGAGATCATGATGTAGTATAAACTAAATTATATCAAGAATTTTCTACTCCCAAAAATTTGGTAAAGAAAGCTCCTACCTATCATCAAATATTAAAGGTCATCACGGTTCACTCAAATCAACCATTAGAAGAAACAAAGAAGGATACAACGCATGAGGAAGTACCCTAGGCAAATTAAAATTGAGAAAGAGTTAAAGGTATGCAGGAAGATGTGGAGAAGAAGGGGTCAAGTGTAATCCAAATAAATCTTCTTAATTTTTCTCAACTTATAAAATCCTCTCCTTGCAATAAACATAAAAGTAGTGTAGAGTTAAAAAACAAATTGTTAACAGAGGATTTTGTGAGATAGAGCTCTATTAGGGTTTGCATGCAATATCGTTGTCATTGCATGCAGAAGCCTTGATCAACACAAATTTAGGAAGTGAAGCGGAGAGCTAGGGTGAGGGTTTTGAAGGGTTTCAAACAAAATTATAGAGAAAATACAAAGGACAAGGCCTGTTGGCCCTAGTGGCTAGCAAGAATGTTTTTATTAGGGTGATTACAGTGAGAAAAAGTTGTAGTTGGAGAAAATATAGTGGATTCAAAATGCAGTAGACAACCAATTTTTATAAGTTGCACAAAGTGAAGGAAAAAGTAATAAGCACTTTCAGTTTACAATGTAAAAAGAGATGGGAGATCATAGGCTACCACAAAAATGAGGCCAAGGGTTGAGAACTAGAAATAAAATTCATGATGTAGACCAAATTAGAGAAGTTGAAGCAAGGAAAATTGATATGGTATGGAACTTGAGTAAGACCATTTTGAGGGTAAACTAACAAAAGGGGTCGACTGCACCAATACCCAATACGGGGAAGGAGTCAGGGGATCTACCCCCAAAAATATATTTTTGGGATGCCCTTCATGGGAAACAACCAGGAGACAAGTAATAAAATGAAAATGGACACTATTTAAAAGGTTGGATGCAAAGCTAATCATCACCATGTGGCAAAATAAGAAGAAAAGTTAATAGGGAAAGGTAATATCAATGCCCTTACCCACATATTTAGCCCCTAATACTAATGAAGATCATCTCCTAGAATATTAGAGGACTCAAGGGGAGTCCCTAAAAATATAATAAAATTAGAAGAATGATACAAATAAATTGATCACAACTCGTCTTCCTTCAAGAGGTGAAGCTGTTAGTGGAAGAGATGGAGATAATTGCAAAGAAAGTGTGGCCTATTGGAAGAGTGGAATCACTCAACTCCCAAGGGGTATCGAGAGGTATTGCATGCCTTTGGGACCCTAAAGAGGTAGTTATCCACCAAGTGGTGGGTAGCTAGGGTATCTTGGCGGTAGCAACACAGAGTAGGCAAACATACCAAGTTATGCTCTGCATGAATGTCTATGCACCTACTATCCTAGAGGAGAAATGAAGATAGTGGAAGAACATAAACTACATTATTACCCAATTCTCTCAAGCATGGGCCCTAATAGGAGGAGATTTCAATACCATCTTGTCCTTGGAAGAGAAGCTAGGGGAAATAGTAGCTTAGACAAGAGCATAAACCTCATGAAGGAATACATCAGAAACCTCCACCTAGTGGATGTCATGCTAGATAATGGCCTGATGACCTGGTCCAATAGGAGGCAAGGCATTTTGGAAATATTATATAGGTTCCTACTATTAGACAATTTTCTAATTCATGGACACATTCCTAGGGTGAAGATCCTAAACAATGCAGGCTCATATCATTGGCCGATCATGATAGAACTATGGAAATCCAAGGCCAGACACTCACCATTCAGATTCCAACTAATGTGGTTCAGAGACAACTCTTTCAAGCCTAGAGTGCAACAATGGTGGAAGGAAGGCAAACCTTAGCATGGAACCAAGATGTACTACTTTGTGAGGAGGCTTCAGTACATCAAATCCAAGATAAGGACCTAGAACTGGGAAGAGTTTGGAGATGTCAAGAAGAAAAAGTTGGAAGTGATAGCCCAACTCAAAGATTTGAATGAACAGATCTACATGGATGGCCTCATAGAGGGTCTGAGTATGGCAGAGATCAGACTTACATCCCAACTAGAGGAATGGGAAAAAAAGGAAGAGTTATTATGGAAGCAAAAATCTAAAATCCAATGGCTCTAGGAGGGGGACCAAAACACAGGATTCTTCCACAAATCTCTTCTAGCCCACAGATCGCACAACTTCATACCCTCCTTGAGAACATAAGTAGGAGATACTATCCACACATGGGAAGGTATGAGGTCTATTGTAGTAAACTATTTTGCAAGTCTATTCACAGCAAAACCTCTGGATATGGAATCCCAACAAGAAGTGTTACAAGAGATACCTACACTAATAATAGAGGAGGAAAATTTAGTTTTGACTACACCAATAACTACCAAAGAGTTACAATAAGTGGTTTTCAAAATGTAAAAAGGTAAGACTCCTAGGTCATATGGATTCCCCATCAAATTCTACCAATAATTTTGGGATATCCTGCATGAGGACCTTCTAGATGTGGTTGAGGAAGCTAGGAAAGCTAAATATGTGTTAAAGGAAATCAACAAAATATATATAGCATTGATCCCAAAGGCACAAGATGTAGAGCACATTATCAAGTTTAGACCAATAGCTTTATGTAATGTCTTGCTCAAAATAATCACCAAGGTAATGGTGGAGAGGCTCAAACCACTTCTACATAAGATTATCTCACTAGAACAAGGTGGTTTTATGGAAGGTAGACAAATAGTGGATGAGATAGTTTTGGCTCAAGAGGCTATTCACTCCATGGAAGCACATAAATCCCCATCCATGTTCATCTGATTAGACTTGTCCAAAGCATATGATAGGGTGGACTAGCATTTCCTCCTCAAAGTAATGGGTCAATTTGGCTTCTCATAGGAATGGACAGATTGGATCAAGGGATGTATTTCATCAATGTCCTATTCAGTTTTGATCAATGATTGCCCTTCATAATTGTTCACTATGTATAGAGGTATTAGGCAGGGAGATCCCCTCTCCCCATATTTATTCATCATTATGGTTGAATGCTTGGGAAGGACAATGGCCAAATATAGGGAAAACCAAACATTAACAGGAATCACTATTGCAAATGGAGCCAGACCAATCACTCACCTCTAGTTTGTTGATGACTTTACTCTATTAGGGAAAGCAACAATGAAGGAAGCCTCAAGAATTAAACATATTATAAGTTGTTTCTCAAGAGCTATGGGGCAATAGATCAATGAGGAAAAGTCCAAAGTCATTTTCTTCCACTGCTCACCCAGATAGGAGATCATGGTTCTTGAAAAACTATGATACTAGAAGACCTCCCTCCCCATCACCTACTTAGGCATTCCTCTTAAAATAGGGAGACAGAAGAAGGAGGATTGGGCCTGGCTAGTGGATAGAGTAAAAAGGAAAATAGAAAAATGGACTAATCGATGGCTATCATCAAGGGGAAGAATAACCCTAGTTAAATCAATCCTTCAATCTACACCTATTTATGTCTCCATAGTTTTGGACATTCCCAAGGTAGTGCTAAGAGAGTTGGATCAAATAAATCATTGATTCCTTTGGAGGGGCACTAAGGAGGAAAGGAAATGGGCATTGGTGTGGTGGGAAACTTTATGCCTTCACAAACATGAAGGGGGCTAGGATTCAGATCGACGATCAAGAACAACAAGGCACTAGCAACTAAGTTGTATTGGAGGATGTTGAACAACCCCAATGCACTATGGGCCCAAAATATAAGAGCTAAATATGCAGAAAATAAAATTTTGATAGACATTATTTACCACCAACTCCCTAGTAGAGGATCCCCCATCTTAGCAATTTTGAGGACAAGAGAGGAGTTGATAAAGAAGGAGCTCTTTTGGATAATTCACAATGGTCAACATGCAAACTTTTGGATAAACTCTTGGGATGGGCATCAACCTTTGGTGGTTCAATTTCTAGAGTGGAGACCTTTCATGGAGTAGCTACATAGAGCAAATTGGATAAAGGTAGCAAAATACTATAGGTACCAGACCAAAAATTTAGAAGTTGGGAGAAATTGGTCCCCATAGCCAAATGGCCAATTCAAATCCCAAAGAGGCAAAAGATGGATATCCAACAAACTCTACAAATGAGATCACTTTCATGGTCTCAAGTGGAGGATTCCCTTGGATGGGGCAACATGAGTCAGGGGGAGTATACAGTAGCACATGGATATGCAGTTCTATGCCAAAGTACTCCTAACCCACTTTGAGACTTATTCAAACAAATATGGGCACAAAAGTTATGGCCTAAGGTGAGATTCTTCATTTGGCTTATTCTACATAAAAGGGTTCTAACAGGGGAACAACTTATGAAAAGAGGCTACCATGGTCCTTTTAGGTGTGAGATGTGTGGGGAGAACCTCGAAATGCTCTACCACTTATTTATTGAGTGTCTTGTAGCCTCAAAGCTGTGGAAGATGATGGCTACCTTACTTGGTATTAATTGGTCTAGCTTTACCACCCTAGAGCATATGTGGAGGGAATGGACTACATAGGATGGAGTAGACCAGTATGTTAGGCAGATAGTATGGGTAGGAACTACTCTCCTACTTTAGAACATATGGAAGGAAAGGAACAACCACATCTTCAAACAAGAGTCTATGGACATCCACTATATTTGGCAAAAGACCACAACCAACATAGTAGAGATAATCCAACATATGTTGAAGTATCCCTAGGAACCCCACCAATGATTGGAACAATTCATGACCAGACTAAAAATTGCTCCTAAGGATGATAATCAACAAATGGTGACCATAAGGCACCCAAAAGTAGTTAGAAAGGAAAAGTGACAGCCTCCCCTAGAGGATTGGGGAAAAGTTAACATGGATGGAGCATCATGGGGGAATCTAGGAAGAGCTAGTGTGGGAGGGATAGGAAGATAGTCGAATGGGACCCTAGTTTTCACCTTTGTAGAGAATATTGGCATTCTTTCCAACAACCTAGCAGAGGGTTGTGGCATCCTTAGAGGGCTCTAAGAGGTAGTTAAGGTAGGCTGGAAGAAGGTCCAGATAGAATCTGACTCACAAGTCATGATCAACCATCTAAAGAATCCAAGGGAGAATAGGAAGCTTGATTGGAGACTAAGGAGAATTATAGAGAAGATTCAGATGGTACAGACAAGATTATTGTCTATGGAATACAATCACATCCCTAGAGAACAAAACAAAGTTGTAGATGTGATGGCCAACTAGGCTCTAGATAAAGGCAACCTCACTTGTTACGACTATCCCCCTAGATGGTGGGCAACACAGGATTAGGGAAGATCTTATTTCTATCCTATCTCTTGATGGTAGCAACATTAGATGTATTTAGTTATGTAATTCATTGTATTAGGTTGTTTCTATTACACATGGGTTACTATAGCAGATCAGTTGATAGAGAATGTAGCACTACATCATTTATTAAATCTTGGATCAAAAGCTTGTTTATGTGGAAAGACAAGCAATGTACCTCTTCTATTTGAATACCTTATGCACTCTAGCATTACAAGGTCAACATATTAAAGAAACAAGAATGGAGGATATCCATTAAAATTTATGGGTTTTAAGGTAGCATAAGAAAGTATGAAATATGGAGGATGGTCCTAGCACTCTTTGGTTTCCAAAGAAACAAAAAGAATAAAGTGTTGAGGTTATTCCTTACACTTTAGATTCTCCAAGGTACATTAAGCCTATGGATGATAAATCTCATTATGAACAGTTTGGAAAAATCAAAGAAATTGGTGAAGGTTATAGTGTTGGTGGAAATGAAAAAAGGAGAGGAGTACCCATAAAAAAATAACAAAGAGAAAAGGAAATTCATAAGATAATGATATGGGATAATAAAATCAAATATTGCAAGTGTTAACAAGAAGTGGATCAAAGCTCACAAGTAAAAATTAAAAGTGATGATGGAAATGGTTTTTTGGAGCATTACGTGTACGAATATAACCTCTAAAAAAGTTATTAGGGAGTTAATAGGTTGATATAGACTTGAGTTTGTTTTAATACAAGAAACAAAAATAAGTGGCGACAAATGTAAGGATGCATTCATAAAGATTTAGAATATGGAGGATTGTCTAGCAATTTATTCTAAAGGAACTTCACAAGGTATTACAACAATATGGGATAGTCAAATATGGGATGGAAAATTAGTAGAAGCAAAAGGTAATTGGGTTTTTAGTATTTTTTGGAAAGAAAGAAGAAAATATCAAAGTTATGGTTATAAATATATGCTCCAATTATAGTTTTTTGTTGTGAAATATGTTTGAGGGACCATGGTTTATTTATGTCAAATTCAATGATAATTTATAATTATGATCTATGGATTCTTAAATGAGGGGTTTCAACACAATTCTATCTCCCTTAGAAAAGAAGTGGTACTCCTCAATGGTCTAAATCAATGAAGTATTTTGCTTCATTAGTTAATTTGAATGGACTTTGGGATGCTATTCCTTCAAGGTTTCAATATATATGGGATAATAAACGCATTGGAAAAATTCATGTAGCTAAAATATTTGATTAATTTTTGTTATCTAATATATCATTGGAATTAGAATATGTAAATATCTACAAAAAAATTATTGCAGGCAAGATCAAATCACAAACCCTTTCTCTTGAGATCTGATTTTTAATAATGGCCATCCAAAGCCATTTCATTTTCAATCTATGTGGTTTCAAAACCATGTTTTTTAGATGGTTATGTTATGGTGGGATGAAGAAAGGTTTGAAGGATAATGTATGTGTGCATTTTTTCAAAATATGAAATATCTAAACAAGCTAATGAAAATTTGGAACGTCAAATATTTTGGTGACCTATTTAAAGCAAAAGAGGAAACTAAATCTAACCTCAATAATTTACAACAGATAGTATACATCAATAAATGGATCAAGATAGCTATGTGTAAGAAAAATAGTTACTTTTAGTAGGGGATGTTAAATTTTATTTGTCCATATCAAATTCCATTAGCTCAACCAGTTAGATTTATCAACATTTGAGGAAGGTACCCATGTTCAAATCTTGCCAAATGATACATAAATTATATCCAAGCTTTGATGTAATATGGGTGGGGCCCATTTCAATCCTGTATAACCAATTGAAAAAAAAACTTGATATGTCCATGAATTGTATAATATTTGGATAAACATTTATTACTCTCATTTATGAGAATTATAGGAGGAATTTTTCTCATATACCTTCCAAGTAAGGTGTTACTTATTCATTCATAAGTTGTCTTGACACCTCTTATGTAACTCTTATGATAGGTGTTATAAAGAGCATCTTTGTATGACATATCATAAGATATGTGTCATATGAGTATGGTTAAGAGTGATATATCTTGTGTAACTCCAAACTACATGTCATTGAAGATTCTATTGTTAAGGAAATTTTATGACACTTGGTGGACACAATTGGAAAGGTAAAAAGTCATGACAACAAGCTCCTAACTCCTTTATTCCTCATGTATGTTAAATAGGTGTAGGATGTAGGACATATCAAAAAGATTTTTGGAGCAATTTTATGTGTCTAAGATTTGTGTTGAGACCTTATGAAAATCTCCAATGATTGTTGTATTGCCTTTTGTAACCTTGCATAGCAAGGATTTGGACATTTTACTTTCCTTATTATTTATGAAGTTTTTTCCCTTGTGGTTTCCTCCTCAAAAGAGACGCCTTCTACAAGACCTGTGTGGGTTAGACTCTTTGGCCTCCCAGTTGAATTTTGGAATCCGACTGTATTTTCTACAATCGAAAACTCCCTTGGAACTTTCATGATGATTGCTGACTGTACACACAAATTTGAACACATTATTTATGCTCAAATTTGTGTCTTAATGGATTTCGACAAACCCCTTCCACAAAAGATCTCATTACAATTTGGGGAGGACACTTGGGAGCAAGTGGTGGACTATGAGAACATTCCTTTTCATTGTAGAATATGCCATGAATATGGTCATTTGGCTAGTGTCTATCCAAATAAGATTCTAGATCAAAAGAAAGAGGACACAAACTTAGAAGGTTTCCAAATGCCTAAGAAGAAGAACACAAAAAAACCAGTTATGAAGGATCAAGCGATGTTGTCAACTAATATGTTTGGAATTCTTTCCACAAATAACCTCCTGGGTGAGGAAGAGGACATAATGGAGACATAAATATTAGAAACACAAGTTTAAAGATGTAGGGAAGGACTCAAAGACAAACCAGGAAATCAAAGGTTTTCAACAGAAAAATAAGGGAGAAAACATAGACAAGAAGAACAATCTTTTAAATGCTAAAACTTCAAATAATTTAGACCCCAAGATAGACTTTGTTGAACCTTCCAATAATGCTTTGGTTGTGTATACACATACTTCAGGGTTAGAAGCTATCCCATATTCAATTGGGGTAAGACAAGAAATAGGAAAAAAAATGAAGATGGACACTAACCAAAAGGTAGGCCATAAGACTAATCAACATCATATGGTAAAAGAAGGTGAAAAGCTTGTAGAGGAAGGTAATATTAATGCCCTTACCAACATATTTAGCCCCATTATTAATGAAGATCATCACTTGGAATATTAGAGGACTCAAAGGGAGTCTTTCAAAACAAAATAAAATTAGAAGAATGATTCAAACAAACCAACCACATCTGGTTTTCCTTCAAGAAACGAAGATGTCTATAGAGGAAATGGAGTCAATTGCAAGTAAAATTTGGTCGACTAGAAAAGTGGCTTCCCTCAGCTCCCATGGGGCTTTTGGTGGCATTGCTTACCTTTGGGACCCAAAAGAGATCATTATTCACCATATGGTTGGTAGTTGGGATCTCTTGGTTGTGGTTGCACAAAGTAGACAATCTAACCAAATTATGCTCTGCTTGACTATTTACGCTCCAATTACTTTGGAGGAAAAGCGAAGATAATGGAAGGATATAACTTATATTATCTCCCATTTTCTTGAAGCTTGGGTCTTGATCGGAGGAGACTTCAATACCATCCTCTCTTTGGATGAGAAGAGGGGGGAAATAGGAATCTGGATGGGAGCTTAGACCTCATGAGTGAATATATTGCAAACCTTCACCTTGTGGACATCCAACTAGATAATGGCCTCATGACTTGGTCTAACAGAAGGTAAGGCTCAACTTGTATCATGGAAATATTGGATAGGTTCTTGTTCTCTGACAATTTCTTAATCCATGGACACATTCCTAAGGTGAAAACTCTTAACAATGTTGGTTTGGATCATTGGCCAATCATGGTTGAAATGTGGAAAACCAAGGTCAGTTTCTCACCCTTTCAATTTTAGTTAATGTGGCTCAGAGATAGTTCCTTCAGACCTCGAGTGTGGAAATGGTGGCAGGAAGGTAAACCAAGGTATGGAACTAAGATGTTTTGTTTCACCAAAAGGTTGCAATACATCAAATCCAAAATCAAGATTTGGAATTGGAAGGAGTTTGGAGATGTCAAGTAGAAGAAACAAGAAGTGATTGCTTGGCTTGAAGAGTTGAATGATCAAATCCATTTAGATGGCCTCACTGAGAGTAGAAGTATAGATGAAATTAGACTCACAACATAGTTGGAGGAATGGGAAAAAAAGAAGAGCTCTTATGGAAGCAAAAATCTAGGATCCAATGGCTCAAAGAAGGAGATCGAAACATAAAATTCTTCCACAAATCTCTTCTAGCCCGTAGATCGCACAACTTTATTTCTTCCCTAAAATTAGATTTTGGAGACTCTATCCACACTTGGGATGGCATGAAGTCTATCATAGTCAACTACTTTTCCAAACTGTTCACTATTGCATCTCTTGACTCAGCTTCTCAATAGAATATCCTTCAAGTGATCCCTACTCTTATCACTTCTGAGGAGAACTCTATTTTGACTGCTCCAATTACTATCAATGAGCTTCAACAAGTGGTTTTTAAAATGCAAAAAGGGAAGACCCTAGGGCTTGATGGTTTTCCCATCAAATTTTACCAAGAATTTTGGGATATTCTTCATGTTGATTTATTAGAGGTGGTGGAAGAAGCCAGGAAGGCCAAAGATATTTTGAAGGTAATCAATAAAACTTATATAGCTCTGGTCCCAAAGGCTCAAGATGTAGAACATATCTCAGCTTTTAGACCAATAGCTTTATGTAATGTTCTTCTCAAAATCATTACCAAGATCATGGCGGAGAGGTTGAAACCTCTTTTGCATAAGATTATTTCCCCTAAACAAGGAGGTTATGTGGAAGGGCGACAAATTGTGGATGAGATAGTTCTTGCTCAAGAAGCCATCCATTCCATGGAAGCACAAAAATCTCCTTCTATGTTCATCCATTTAGACCTATCCAAAGCTTATGACAGAGTGGATTGGCACTTCCTCATCAAAGTTATGAGGCAATTTGGCTTCTCTCAGGATTGGACAGATTGGATTATGGGATGTATCTCTTTAATGTCCTACTCAGTTCTTATCAATGGTTGCCCTTCATAGTTATTCCTAGCTTCCAGAGGTATTAGGCAGGGTGACCCCCTCTCCCATTATTTATTCATCATTCTTGTTGAATGCTTGGGCAGGACTATGACCAAAAATAGAGAAAAAAAACCCTTGAGGGAGTTACCATTGCTCATGGAGCCAGGCCTATCTCTCATCTTTAGTTTGTTGATGACTCTACTCTATTAGGTAAAGCTACGATTAAGGAAGCCTCTACAATTAAACAAATCATTAGTTGTTTCTCTAATGCTATGGGGCAATTGATCAATGAAGATAAATCAAAAGTCATTTTCTTTCACTACTCTCCTAGACAAGAATCCATGGTTCTAGATAAATTAAGATATAAGAAGGCCTCCCTTTCGATCACTTATTTAGGCATTCCTATCAACATCCAGAGATAAAAAAAAGATTGGAATTGGTTGTTGGATAGAGTAAAGGAGAAAATTAGAAAGTGGACCAATAGGTGGCTTTCATCTAGGGGTAGAATTACCTTGGTAAAATCAGTCCTTCAAGCTATACCTATTTATGTTTTTGTTATGTTGAATATCCCAAAGGCAGTTCTTCGAGAACTAGATCAAATCAATCAACGGTTCCTCTAGAGTGGTACTAAGGAGAAAAGAAAATGGGCCTTGGTGAAATGGGATACTTTATGCCTTCCCAAGCATGAAGGGGGGTTAGGATTTTGATCTGCTATAAAAAACAATAAGGCTTTAGCTGCAAAGTTGTATTGGAGGATTTTGAATAACCCCAATGCCCTATGGGCCAATAATCTTCATGCTAAATATGCTGAAAACAAAAGTCCTGAAGACCTTGTTCACTATCAACTGCCTACCAGAGGTTCTCCCATTTTGGTGGTTCTTAGGACTGGTGAGGATTTGATAAAGAAGTTATTTTGGATCATTCATAATGGTCAACAAGTAAATTTTTGGATAGATTCTTGGGATGGTCACCAACCTTTGATAACTCAGTTCCTTGATTGGAGGCCCTGGATGGAGAAGCTACACCAAGCTAACTAGATAAAGGTAGCTAATTATTGTCGATACCAGACTGGTAATTTAGAGGTTGGTAGATATTGGATCCCTATTGAGGACTGGCCTATTCAAATTCTAGAAAGGCAAAGGAAAGATATCCAACACACCCTTCATATGAGATCTCTCTCTTGGTCCCATGATAAGGACTATTTTGGATGGAACAACACTACTAAGGGTGAGTATATTGTTGCTCAAGGTTATTTGGCCTTATGCCACAATAATCCCAACTAGTCCTATGACATATTTACACAGTTGTGGGCTCAAAATATCTGGCCTAAGGTGAGGTTTTTTATTTGGATTTTATTGCATCGAAGGGTGCTCACTGGTGAGCAACTTATGAAACGTGGCTTTCATGGCCCGTTTAGATGTGAAATGTGTGGAAAGAATGTGGAAACTCTTAGCCATATTTTTATTGAGTGTCCCTTAGCCTCTGAGCTATGGAGGAGAATGGCTATCTTACTCGGTTTACAATGGTCCAATTTTTCTACTCTTGAACAACTATGGAGGGATTGGCCTAAACAGGAGGTTGTTGATCATTTTGTTAGGTAGTTAGTTTGGATGGGAACAACCATCCTACCTTGGAATATCTGGAAGGAAAGAAACAATCAAATTTTCAAATAGGAAAGGAAGGATATTCACTATATTTGGCAAAAGACCATTGCCAACTTAGCTGAATCAGTCCAACAACTCCTTAATCACCCCCAGGACTCCCACCAATGATGGGATCAAGTTATGCAAAGATTGAAGATTCACTCTACTATTGGAAACCAACTTAAAGGGAATGTGAGTAATCGAAAGATGGATAGAACAAGGAATTGGCAGCCTCCTCCTAAGGATTTTGGAAAAGTCAATACGGATGGAGCCTCTAGGGGGAACCCTGGAAAAGCTAGTGCGAGAGGAATTGGTAGACTTTTAGATGGTTCCCTGGTTTTCACTTTTGCTGAGAATTTGGGTATCCTTTCCAATAACCTTGTTGAGGGGTATGGTATCCTCAGAGGCCTTCGTGAGGCTGCTAAGGTTGGATGGAAAAAGGTGTTGGTTGAATCTGACTCCCAAGTCATGATTAATCTATTGAAGACTCCTAAGAATCATAAGGTTGATTGGAGAATAAAAAGAATTGTTGAGAAGATTCAATTAATCCAGATGGGCTTTTTGAAAGTTGAATACAATCATGTGGTCAGAGAACATAATAGGATTGTTGATGCTTTAGCTAATTGGGCATTGGACAAAGGTGATCTTACTTGCTACGACCACCCTCCCAGATGGTGGGCTTCACAAATCAGGGATGCTCTTCTATCTATCCTTTCTCTGGATGGCTCCAGTACTAGAGGTACCTAGTTCCTTTTTACTTTGTATTAGCTTCTCTTTGGTTCAGTCAGGGTATTTCAGTTCCCCAGCTCAGAAAGATCATTCTTATGTTTCTTGTGTTGATTCTTGGTTAAAAGGCCTTTTGGCCTAGAAAGGCCAAAGATGTAATCTATTTTTTCCATCAATTTAATTTTTTGGTGTGTGTGTGTGTGTGTTTGTGTTGTTTTTTGGTTGTTTTTTGAGTTTTTTGTTGTTTTTATATATATATTTGTTTTTTTGTTATTGTTTTTGTGCTTGTGTTGTTAGAAGAATGCTCCTTGAGTGTGCAAAAGGTGGAAAGCTAGGTGCGATCCTTGGGTATTTTTGATGAAATAGATACCCCTTCCTCCTTGGGTCTTACCCAAAAGTGGCACCCCAAAAGGGGTGTTTTCCACAAACAAAAAAAACACTTAATGATTATCATAATGTATTTAAAAAGGAAAACTTATATTGATCCCAAAAAACTCATACTACAACCATAACATATTTGTATTTTCATCAAATAAAAAATATTTCCACCCTAAAAAGAAGAAGAAGAAATTAATTATTTCAAAGATATCTTGTCAAATATTGGTTAGGAAAAGCAAGTTAAAGATAAGTTTTTGTAAAATATTCCATCAATTATCACATAAGGATAGAGTGATATATTGACAAGCAAGATATCTATGGAGGATATAGATGAGGTAGTTTTCTCTTTTCGCACTAACAAGGCACTTTGCCCCCATGGATTTCCTATAATTTTCTTTCCAATTTTTTAGGATTTATTGAAGAGTGATATACTGGTTGCAGTTGAATAGGACAAGTAAAAGAAGGCTACAATAAGTGAGATCAATGTAATATTTGTTGCATTGGTTTCCAATAAAGGTGAGATATTTTTTGATAATTTTCACCCAATAGGACTTTGTAATATGATTTATAAGACAATTTTTAAATTATGGCATATAGGTAAAAAAATCATTCTAGATTGGGTTATCTCAATGTAATATGGTTTGTTTATTCATAGTAAATAGATTCTTGATTGTGTAATCATTGTACAAGAGGTTAAAAATTCTCTTAATTCAATGAAAATTATGTATGCTTGTAAAACTAGATACAAACAAAGCATATGATAGGGTTTATTGGAGTTTTATATATTATACTTGAAAAAGAATCATTTTTATGATATTATATTATTATTCTTGTTGAGGCATTGAGAGCTTTCTCAAATGCAACAATGGAAGGAAAAATCAACTGTATTGAACTTACAACAAATGGTCCCTTTGAATGTCATCTTCAATTTGTTGATGGTACTTTTGTTTTAGGTCATCATGTTGGAATTCACAATATTGTACAAAAATGAACAAAAGAAAACCATCCACTCAAATCTTATACAAAAGTGAAAGAAAGGATAAAAAAGAGAGATATGGTGGGTGCCTGTAGACACCTTAAATATTCAATATATCCATATATATTATTACACAACACTCTAATAATCAAATAAGGAGTATGATGGGGGTATTCATAGCAATGGAAAAACCTATAAATTACATCATAAAGTTTAACTTAAATCGAAATAACAAGAGGGTTTTATGTAAATTAAAAGTTATAAACAAGGTTTAACTATAACAAGGTTAACTACAAGCTATAGGGCTTACATAATAAATATTACAAAATAATTAATAAATTATACAATAAAATTCCCTTTGGTCTATCCAAATACATTGCACAATGTCAACTCTTGGCCATGAACCAAATTATAATTTTAACACCCCTCCATAACATGAAACAAGATACTGAGGAAAGAAGACATTATGGACAATAATATCTTTTCCCCCATAATGAATGCTCTAGTGGGTCTATGTAGTTGAGGCAAATCCTTTTGAATCTCTCTCATCATTTGGAAGACATTCACCTTACTTCAAGAACTCAACTTAAATACGTTGTAGCTTTAGCAAGCAATTCTTTGTTGGATGTTCCTCCATATTAAATGTTATAACTCAATGTTTCAGTGATTTACATTATGCAATGATGGGTATATAAGTACAAAGAATGAATATTTTAGGCATAATAACCTCTCAAGCAAACTTACAACTATATTTATCTTAAACCATATGAATATGCCTTGTGAGGGGTGGTTATACCACTTGGCTTCTCAAAAGGGCTATTATGTAATAATTTCTAACATTATCCTCTTATTACATCATAGTCAAAGATCTATTTTTAGCTTATGACCAAAGAATAATGTCTAGGGTGATGCTAGAATCTATGAGAGAAATGTTTACCCCCTTAATGTAGACTTTCTACTATGATACTTAGGAGTGTTGGGTTCCACTAATCATGCACTCCAAAGTTATATTTATTACAAAATACTATTTCACTGCTTATAGAATTCAATGCATGAATTATGTGTTCCATCTAATATCTTCAAGTAAAGCATGTGTTACCGTGCATCTAACATCACTTATTGAATTGATTGGTTACCAATTTTTGGCTTGTATATGATGGAATAGAAGTTGTGTATGGCTTTTTTTGCTGCTTTATCTTTATTTGCTTTTGATTATGATCAAGTATTAGATTCCTTGAAAGTTTCTCCTTTTATCCTAAATTTTGTGATATGATAAATAAGATGTAAATTTTGAATACAATTATGTGTACTTTTTTTAGTCCTTTGAAAGATCCCAAAGCTGGCACAATTTTTCCTTGAACTAGAATATAACATGTCCAATGCTCTATAGTTTTTAGAGTTGAACCATTGTGGCCCAACAAATCCTATCATTGTCTAATAAAACTCCTTTTATTTCATATTATAGTTTCGATATAGATGATATCACAATACATTTTATCATATAGTATCTTGATTGCTTGTAGTGCTAGTACAATAGTATCTTGATTGCTTGTAGTGCTAGTACACACCTTGATAAGAGTCTTATGATATCATGTGCTTTGATAATTATGTATTGATATCTTGTTTGAGTTGCAAAAATTGATAATCTTATTTCAACAAGATATAGTTTGCTAGCTACCCCATGTTGTAGCAACCCACCAAAACCAACCATATATATATATAGGGTTCACAAGGGTCCCAATATTATTTTTAGCATTCAAAAGGCTTCACCACATTTGAGTTCAATATCATTGTAGACAACCCTTAAGTGGATAGAAGTGGTATTTTTTTGGGTTCACATTACTAAACCTCATCGTTTAGAATGATGCCAAGGTGGTCCTCCCACCTTTTCTATACCCTCTAGAACAATTTGACCACAGTGTAGGGATTATCCTTTAAGACCCATAAAACTCAAAGGGAAATGCCTATTCCCTAACCCTTTGTTAGTTTGTCTATGTAGGCTATTCTGGCATAAAGCCTTGGTGCTTAGTTACCACACATCCATAGGATAACTAAGGTCATTATCACTCACTTGATAATGAGCATGATCACCTAACCCTCGTCGTTCAAGGTGAAACCATTGTTACCTCGTGGTTGATTCCATTATATACATAGTTAGGGAACACCCAAACCTCATTGTTCAAGGTGTATTAATCATGAATATCTAGCTATTGCATCACCGCCACTCCATCCAAATTCATTAGTGCTTGACTATTGCATCACCACAACTCTTTCCAAGTCTCATGACTACCTGAGTATTGCATCATCGTAACTCCTCCCAAGATTGGGTTGACTCTTTGACTTAGGGATCCTAAAAAGGTTCTAGATCCAAACCCAAGAACCCCCTCCACCAAATCCTAATTTGCATAAAGAAATAAATCTAACATTCATCCATGAAAATATTCAAAATGCTATAACAAAAATAACATGTTTAGTTATAACACAATGCTACATTCTTGGATCTTAAATAGAATATTTCAGCTCATGTTTAAATAGAATATAAATTTCCAACATAAAACTAGCATGAACATAACATCTCTCTAAATTAAATCATGATTAAATTAATCGTAATACTAGCATTCAAGATAATGCTAGCATAAAATTCTATTTAAATAAAGCTAGAAAGCAAGCTTAGGATAGATCGTAATGTTAATATATAATTTTCTTTTGCCTATTTGCTCAAAACCAAGCATTCCATACATTTACATAAAGACTTTTAAGCCTTAACAATTTAGGATAAAATAACCAAGTGTTACATAACTAAGATTTCAATTACATAACAACTTCATTTCCCAAAAACATTAGAGAAAACTCACCCAAGTGGCCTTTGCACCACCTTCTTTTCATGATCCTCTTTATGAAGAAGTCTCCTACGGACTTTAAGAAATCTTAGGGATCAGGACAAGTCTTAATGCAAATACAATTTAACATGTTCTATGTACAAATGCAAATAACCATGCAAAAATACATTCCAAAAAATCAAGGAGAGAATCCCATACTTCTCTCTATAATGGTTTCCTTACCTACTCAAGTCTTAGGAAACCATTATAATTATTTAACAAAACCAAATCCCATTTTCTTTTTCTTTTTCTATAGAAAGAAAACCCAAAACCCATTTATAAAACCAAGCGATGTAAATATAATATTTAAAACTTTCTACTATTCCTTTTAAAATCAAACATCAACATAATAAAGTCCTTTATAATTTATTGAATCTAAAAGGAAATCCAAGCATAAGAAGACTCTATATTCCTCTAGGATTTTAAGAAACATCATTACATTACATGGATTTTCAAGATTACAAATATAAATAAAAGCACATAATTAAAAACCTTCCATTAAACCATTTACTTCAATGATTCATTCACTCTATGATCTAAAATAAACTTTCTACATGACCATACAATGTTGTTCCATACCTGCTCTAATACCATCTTGGAATTCATAATATACTGAAAATAAAAAAATGCAAACCATCCACTCAAATGTTATACAAAAAATGAATGAAAGAACAAAAAAAGAGATATGATGGATGCTGGTAGGCACCATAAATATCAACTATATTAATAGATAATATTACACAACACTTCAATAATCAAATGAGGAGTATAAGGGGGTATTTATAGCACTACCAAAACCCCTCAATTACATCGTAAAGTTTTACCTAAGCTAACATAACAAGAGGGCTTTAGGTTAATTACAAGATACAAAGAGGGTCTAACCATAACAAGGCCAATTGCAACCCATAACGATTACATAATAAAATATTATAAAATAATCAATGCATTATATAATGGAATATCCTTAGGTCTATCAAATACATTGCACAATATCAACTCTTAGCCATGAACCAGATTACAATTTCAATGCATCCCTTATTTATTGAGACTATGGAGATTAAATCAATATTGTCATGATGTTGGATAATTGGTTGGTACTTCAAATTCTATGCATTTTTTGTTAAAAATCATCTAAATTTATAATGAATTATTTTGGATTTTTTAGGGTTTACAGTTGAAAAATTGATATTAAAATATCTAAGTGTTCCTTTGTTTGATAAAGGAGATAAGCTCTATGACTCAATTTCAGATCATGGATTTAGTTAGCAACTTGGTTTAAGGAGAGTACCTCAAACAAATAGTTAATGATCTTCAAAAGATGCTTCAAGAGTTCCATTTGCTTATTCTTATGTGAAAGAATGAGTTGGTTTAAAATCCATTAAAATTTGATGGATACTCGATTAAATTGGGATATGAGAATTTAGAGCAATCAAATCTCCTACTACAAATTATTTCTATTAGAATACTTTTGGTCACTTGAAACCCCCCCAAGGCCTCAACATTCATTAGTTAGCAGTCCAAAGCAAGATTATTACATGTAAGAGTCTACAAAGAAGAAGGTATGGTGGACCTTTTAGGTGTGCCTTATGATCATTTACTTATTTATTGTCCATTGAATTACGTCATTTGGGGTTGATTTCAAAAATATGAGAATATATTGGGTAGATCCATCAACATTGAAAGAGTTGATTTTTGGATTGAATTTTCAAAGCTAAAGCATTATGTATTTTATGGAGGATTAGTCCTACCATTATTTGTTGGAATTTGTAGCTAGAAAGGAATTATAGAATTTTAAAAAACAAATATGAATATCACACCCAAGTTTAGAATTATATTATTGTCTCTCTTACAAAATGTTAGAGGCATGGTGATTATCATGGGAAGTCTCAAGTGCAAAAAAGGTGTTACTATTTTGGTTAAAGGATTTAATCTACACAGAATGATCATTTTTTACAATGGATTTAATACAAAGGATATGTTTAAAGCTATGGTAAAATGGAAATGTCTAGAAGTTTGGTATATCAAAATTAATTTCGATGATGCTTCCAAAGGAAATTTGGAAAAAATTTGTGGAAGTGACATTTTCTAAAAACAAACACAATCATATGTAACTTCAACTAACAACTTTGTAGAGGCTAGGGTACAATAGGATATAAATATAGTTCAATTAAGGGGGATTTATGAATTATTAAAATAGGTTTGGAGATTTATAAAATATAATATTATTCTAGTGTTCATGAACTATTATTGGAGGCAGTATGTTGACAATATTATCACATATATAAAGAAGAAATTAGGTAATAGATAATTTAGCTGATTGTGATGTTGATCATCATCTTGAAAAAATTCAAAATCTAGAAAACAATTGACCAAGCAAAATTTTATCTTTTAATGAAAATGATATCAAAGAGCTAAATGTGGATACATAGTATTTTAAGGAAGAAGAAAAAGAACAATATATTGATAGAAAGTCAAATGAATAATATCTTTAGTAAAGATATAAGCTAGATATGGTTTGGTTTTTTTTAATAAGTTATGTGGCTTCTATTGGGGGCCTCTCCCATCAAAATACCAAAATTTTATATTTGTTGCAACATATCTTTTTATCATAATTTTTATTTTGTTTTTCTCTTAAATATATTTTTCAACTTCCTAGAAGTGCTATGTTTCCACAATTAATGCCTTGACATAATTTTGATTAAGAGATAAAATCTCACTTGGCCAGTTGCCTTCTAAAATTTAAATTTCACTGGGATGAAGATCAACACCGCAATTCACTAATTTATTTGCTATTCGATTTCCTTCTCTATAAATATGCTTACACTTCTAAGAGATTACCTCTAGTAATAGATGATGAACATCAACAATAATATTATTTTTATCCAATCTCCACATCCATTTTTGTTAATAGCATTTATGATAATTTGTGAGTCCCCCTCAGTTGAAATATATTTCCATCCTTTTTCTAGTGCAATTTTGATCCCTGTAAGAAGTGCCCTAGCCTCTGCATAGTTGTTAGTTGAAGTTCCATATGATTTTGAATAAGTGAGGAGAATTTTGCCTTCACTATTTCTATAAACACCATGTCCACCAACTTTCCTTGGATTTCCTTTAGAAGCACCATCAAAGTTAATTTTGAGAAACCCAATTTCAAGACATTTTCATTTTACCATAGATCGAAGCAAATCCTTTGTTTTAATTCCATTGTTGTAGATGATTCTTCCATGTATGTTCAAATCCTATAGCCAAGTTATTAGCACTTCTTTTTTTGAAATTGAGGCTTCCCATGATGAGCACCATATTTGTAGACATTATGCAAGAGAGGCAATAATACGGTTCCAAACTTGGGCATGATTATGATATTTATTTTTTAAACTTTTGTTATTCATTTTAGGGCCAATATTCCAAAGAATACATATAGCTTTAGCTTTAAAATAATTAATCCAATATTTCATCAACTCTTTCAATGCTGATGGAGCCACCCAATATAATTTCATATTAAAAAAAAAACAAATGGTATCAGTAAAAATGGACAATGATGAAGTAAATGGTCTTATGTTTCTAAATCCTTCTCACACAAGGCACATATAAGGGGTCCATAATATCATGTTCTTTGTATATTCTCTCATGTAAGAATCTTACTTTGAATTGCTAACCAAAGGAAAGTTGAGGCCTTAGATAGAACCTCTAATGACCAAAAATTCTTCCAAGGAAAATCTTTGGGAGAAGGAAATTTTGATTGTTCTAAATCCTCATATCCCAACTTGACCAAGTATCCACCATACTTTGATAAATTCCAAACCAATCATCCTTTCGTGTAAAAATTGATAAATAAAACTCTTGAAGCATCTTTTGAAGTTCATTTGCAATTTGTTTGAGTTCCTCTCCTTCAACCAAGTTACTAAAAAAAATCCATGATCTAGAGTTGTTGCTCATAATAATATAATATTTGAACTTTGGACCTTTACATGCTAGGAATGCTTGAGCCAATGGTTGACATTTTGAGTTAGAGATAAGAGGATAAGGCTTCAACCAAGCATCAGGCCAAAAATTTGCATAACTTTCCTCATTGACTGACCATCAAATATATTTCTTTATCAATTGTAAAATCTCTAATATGAAGTTCCATGTTGATGATCCTTTGGTTAGATTTATTTTCCTAAATAATTTTTTTTTTGGTAATTATTTTAATAGATTAACAGTGGGTTTTTATAGAGGATCCCAAAACCTTATGTACAAAATCAGCCTGGCTGGAATGTGCATCATGCCTTGTGGCTGGAGGAATAAACTTGATGACGGAAACCAAAAACTGCTAATTGCCCGAAGGCTATAAGTAGGGCCCTTATGTCTGAATATCCTGGAAACAAACCACATTTTACCAAGGAAAACAAAAATACTAGCCGGAGAAATTTGACCATCGAAAGCAAAAACAAGCCAAACCAAACGAATGACCTTCTCAAGCGAGGAGAACATCATGAGAGGATATCCGCATTGGCCAAACTCACCACCTCGGACGGGAAGCATGAGCGCCACACAACAGACACGTGGTCACAAGCCCTTTGTTGGCCATGTGGTCTGCCACGCGATTTCCTTCCCTGAAAATATGGCATGCCTTCCACCTGTCACGTTGAGAGAGGAGCATCCTAGCCTCAAGAATGATGTTGTAGACCCTCCAAGACGGGTCTTTAGAGCCTAGCAGATAGTTGACTATATTGAGCGAATCACCTTCGACTATCAAAGGCCGAGGATCCTCGGAGAGGATCTGGATACCTTTCAAAACACTTCGGGCTTCAGCATAGTGATTAGTCCGGGCACCCAAATCTTCACAATAAGCCAACACGAGATTCCCGTTATGATCTCTAACCACACCACCATAACCAGCAGGGCCAGGATTGCCTTTGGCCGCACCGTCAAAGTTTAATTTAATCCAGCCCACAGGGGGCTTGGTCCAAATAACATCCCCACGCTGAGACTTAGAAACACCATCAAGAATAGGGAAAAGGCCCAAACTTTGGAAGATCGCTGCTTCGCCAAGAAGGCGGGGACGGGAACTAGGAACAACTTTAGAATTCTCAATGGCGAAGGATAAGGCTCTCTGAGCGACACAAGGAGGTACTCTAGGGACCTTGCCGAAGACTCTGGAATTTCTCTCTAGCCAAATCTGCCAAATGGAGTGGTGGAAAGAGGCCTCAAGAAGGAAGCGAAGTTTAGGATTCTTGAAAGGATTGGGCCATTGGTGGAAGGCATCTTTGAGGGAGCGGGGAGTGCACCAAAGGATTTGAAAGGAAGACAGGTGATGGTCGAGGACGTAATGGGAAAAAGGACAAGTGCAAAAATAAGTGGTCTCGTCGTCTCACAATCAACAAAGCACAAGAAGCACCTGTTGGGAATAGCAAAACCCCTCTTATGGAGGTTGTCGATGGTTAAGGCTTTATTATGAAAGGCAATCCATGCAAAGTAATTAACTTTAGGAATAATACCCTTCCTCCAAATCACTTTCCACCGGTGATCCATGGCAATCTCGCAAGTAAGAAGGTCATAGGCGCTCTTGAAAGAGAATGCACCATCCTCTCGTGCCACGCCGTATGATTCTCGTCATCTCTTCTAACCGTATGGAATTAAAACAGACCGAAGAATATTAGACAAAAAAGTCATTTCATTGTTAAAGCCGTCCAAGACTGGCAAATTCCACCGAGGGGGAAGAGAGCTCCGATCAATGAAGTCCGCAACCTTGAGTTGGGAATTTGGATCCACCCCGGGCTTTCAGAGCTAGCAAGGTCCGCTCTCAACTCGAGAGCTCCATCGCAACTCCACCTGTCCTTCCGTAAGAGAATGGAGTTGCCATCACCCAAAATCCAACGAGCACCGTAGTCGATCGTAGAGCGGGCTTGAAGCACGTATTTCCAAAAGGCGGACGCTTCAGGAGGAATCCCGACATCAAAAAGAGAACTCGATCCAAGATACTTCCTCTTAACCAGCTTGACCCACTCTGCTGGGTCATTAGTCAGGATCTTCCAAGCGTGCTTAGCGATCAAAGCAGTGTTCATGAGTCTTGATCTCCTCATTCCCATGCCACCTTGGTCCTTTCGCAAGCAAACCTTATCCCATGCCACAAGAGGAATTCTGGATTTTTCTTCATTGCCGCACTCACGTAAAGGTCCTCTCGAATCTTTTCAATCTTGGAATGGACAGAACAGGAAAGATGAACACGGACATGAAGTAAGTTGGGATTCCTTGGAGACAAGCTTTGGTAAGGGTGGCTTTCCCAGCTTGCGACAGGAATTTGCCTTTCCAAGTGCTCAGATTTTTGTGAAGACGTTCCAGGATCATGTCCCACAAGCTTCCATTGGCCCGGCCATTACAAGCCATAGGCAAACCCAGATAAGACGCAGGCAGGGGAATCAATAGTGCATTCCAAAATTCCGGCTATGCGGAGTCGCCTTCGCATAGGAGTGTTAATAAAATAAATTTTGCTTTTGATGTAATTGACTTTCTGTCCGGCAACCTTTTCATAACGGGAGAGGATTCGCTTGATGGATTTGGCTTGAGTGACGGACGCCCCAGTGGAGATGAGGGTGTCATCCACAAATTGCTGATGAGAGACAGGATCGACTCTGGAGGTGGGAAAAATGCCGTAGATCTTATTCTCGACGAAGAGCCTCTTTCAAAGACCAACTCGTAACCTCACCGTAAGGATGAATAGAATAGGAGACAGAGGGTCACCTTGTCCGAGGCCTCTGGCACTTTGGAAATACCCAAGAGGGGATCTGTTGATCAATACAAAAAATGAGGGAGTGGATATGCAGCTACAAACAAGGTCAATCCATTGAGGGTGAAAACCGAACTTGAAGAGGACAAAGACAGAGGAACCTCCCCGTCAACTCGCTCAAAAGCTTTATTCATGTCCAACTTGAGGAAAAGAGCAAAGATTTTTGGAGCGGTGAGCGAGAATGGAGGGTTTCATGGATGGTGATGACACCATCGAGAATGTTTCTCGCCTTTCACTGTGCTTCCTTGAGAAGGACCAACCAAGGAGGGAAGAAGGGACCTCAGACGGTTGGCTATGGACTTGGTTAAGATTTTATAAAAAACATTGCACAAGCTAATGGGACGATAATCAGAGAAACTTTTGCAAGCGGAAGACTTAGGGATGAGAGCAAGAAAGGTAGAATTTAGTTTTGGATGGATGGATCTGGAGGCTTGAATCTCCTGAATTGCTTCGCACACATCCGAACCCACAACATCCCACATAACTTGAAAAAAATGGGGGGGAAAACCGTCAGGCCCAGGGGCCTTGTCTGGTTGCATGGAGAACAAAGCTTCTTTAATCTCAGACATAGAAAAAGGCTCCAGAAGCTTAGAGCTTACCTCGGGAGGAACTTTGACTGGGAAGTTATCCAACAGAGATTTCTGAACCTGGAGATCACTGTCGGGAGGAACACCGAGCAGATCCTGGAAGAAGTCAACCGCTTCACTTCGGATTTCCTCAATATCCTTGGTAACGCGTCCATCCTTGCACACCACTTCCCCGATTTTGTTAGCCCCTCTCGTGCCGCAAAGTTGACGCGTGAAAAACTTCGTATTGGAGTCTCCATTTCTCAAACCGTAGGTCCCTAGATTTCTCGGCGCCGTAAAGTTTCTTCCCTTGCAAGAATAGAATGATAATCCACCAAGAGCCTCCTTTCCTCCTCCCCGAGGCAATCGGTGTAACCTTCGAGCTCCATTCTCTCCTCCACCAATTTTAGGTTCGCAAAAATGGACCTTTTGGACTCAAAAATGTTGCCGAACACCTCCTTGTTCCATGTTTTCAAATTCCTTTTGATTAACTTGAGTTTTAAGGCCACTCTCTTGGAAGCGGAACCCGCTACCTTCAGCGCCACCAGTGCAGTAACCAACCCTCTAAAGTCCTTGTGAGAAATCCACATGGACTCAAATCAAGGGGGTTTTAAAAATAGGCCCATCAACCGTCTCCAGGACAATAGGATTGTGATCAGACCCAATCCTCGGTAAGGCCGAGAGAGTTGCCGCACCGAGTATGGGAATAGCCTCTTGGGATATGAAGAATCTGTCAAGCTTGACTTGAATAAGATTGCTCCCAATCCTCCTGTTGCTCCAAGTGAAGGATGCCCCCTTGAGGTCAATGTCAAGCAAGTTATTGGTAGAAACAAAATCTCGAAAGTCTTCCGGACCGTGGCTAGAGTGGTCCGATCCTCCTTTCTTTTCGGATGGGTGAAGAGGACAGCTTGAAATCTCCCCCTAGAACCCAAGGGAAATTACGTAACGTTTCCCTCATCCGGGAAATAGCCTTCCACATTTCTCGCTCTCTCCGAGATAGAGTTTGGGGCATACACATTAGACAGATCCAAGAAAAGTTAATGGCTTTGGAATGAAACAAAACATTGATAATCCCGCCGGAAGTTGAGAGAAGGTCTGCCCTCAAAAATCTCTCGGATCCCAAAGAATCATGAGACCGCCCGCCGTTCCCACCGCAGATCGGAGAGGAATTTTGCCTTAGCCCAAATGACCTTAGCGACTCCGCGTAAGAGATAGCATCGGTCTTAGTCTCTTGCAAAATTAGGATGGACGGATTCGTCCTTTTTCTGAGATCAGCCACCAATCTTTGTTTGGCAGTTGCATTAAGCCCTCTCACATTCCATGAGAGGACTTTCATCTCAACAGTTTGATATTCTTCTTACCTCCCTTTCCTTGCTGGAGGGGAGGTTTTGGGACAGCACGAGTCACCCATCCTGGGAATCGAATCATCCTGAAAAAGCAGTCGTTGAGTACCATTTGCAACATCTCGCCGCCGTCTCCTTGTCCCGCCTGTCTTTGTTGGGGGGACGACCTTGCTTCCTTTCGCTACCAAAATCAACACCTTGCTTTCGGCTTCTCGTATTACGAGGGCTGATATTACTAGACCGCTCACCCCTTCTTCCTAGTAGGTAATCTTCCAAAGACATTTTGGGACTCTGGGGTGGTTATGGTCCAGGATTTTGGGTGAATCTGCTTGTGCGGTGATTGGTGGAAGGGACTCGGTCCTTCTCCTCTTGTGGTCCAAGGTGAGGGCTTGCACCACACGGCTCGTGAGACCGTTTGGGGGGAGACTGCTTCCACCGGGTGGGAGGATTCGGGATGGTCCCTAGACGGGCCTGGAGAATCATGCCCTTTTGCAGCAGGGTGCTTTGTCTGACCTTCACCGTGTTCCAAGGGGTTGCTGGAATCCCGTTTCTTCATCCCTGGATTTTGAAGAGGACAGTTTGGACCGGAGGTGCCCTTGAGAACCGCACGGGGGCGTAAAGCCGGTCTGTTCTCATACACAATGGCTTGCTTGTGAAGAATGATATCTCCAGACCGGAGAGTGATGGATGATGGAAGGTCGACCCTCCAACTCGCTGAATGCGTAACCGAGCTTGAACAAATCTGGTTCGAGCTTTGGTGGGAGGGTCAATGGTAACCAACTCACCAATGGAGCGTGCAATTCCTCTCGATTACATTTTCATGCCAACGAAGAGGGGGAGACTCGGGAGTCTAACCCATATTGGAGCAATGTTGATATTTTGGGTCTCGGGGTTGAAGTCCATACCCCACTTCCTTAGAAAGAGACTTCGCGACCTAGGAACCAGGGACCACCACCAGGATTTTACAAGTAGTCCTCCTTGTTATTCAGCCTAATCGCAAAAAACCCCGGGATAAGGCCGCCAACTCCATGTGACCATAGGTTCGCCATTTACCTGCCGCCCACTTGCGAATGGTCTCCATGTCGGGACGGCCGCCAATAAACTTACCGATGAGGGTAAATTTTTCGAATTCCACAAAGCTTGAAAGAATTTCTGCCGGGATGTCCAACTCGTCCCCGACAAGAAACAACTCCTTGGAGAGCAGACCGCTAAGGGTTTCGAAGCCGCCGCCTGAGCGTACGACTTCCGAGGTCCACCTCCCCATTTGTCTGGTGGATCCTTGTCATGACCTACATCCTCTTCGGTTGGAGAGGACTCCTTAGCGCCCCGATCTCTGATCGCCCTCCCTTCGCCCTGCTGTGCCCTTGGTTCACCTCACATGCTTCCCATGCTCTCCCGCAGAAGCTTTCCCGCCCGCTGTCATCTTGGCCGTCAAAACCCTAGCTCTCCCCTTCCCCTCCTCACTCCCATTTTCCTAAATAATTTCATTGCATAAAGAGAACCTATTTATTTTTGAATTAATATTTTTACCCAATTCTTTCCTTGATCTTTGAATAATCTCCATCCAAGCTTTGCTCCTGATGTCAAATTCATAAGTTTACAATTTTGCAAAATTTCTCCTCTAATATTCTTTCCTTTGCAAATCCTATTTCACTTACAAAGAGGAAACCTAAAGTTTTCCTCACAACCTTTTCATAGAAATTCTCTTTGAATTTTATCAATTTCTGATACTATACCTATTGGTAGTCTTGAAAGTGACATCATATATATAGGGATGGATTTTAATGTAGTCTTTATGATTTTTAGCCTTCCTACCATGGTTAAGAACCTACCTTTCCTACCTACCATTCAAGATTTCATTTTATCCAAAAAAGATATCCAAAGCTCCTTTTTTATTTTCTTTAGTAGCTAAAGGAATACCCAAGTAGGTTGATGGAATTTTTTCAATTTTAAACCCTAAAATATTCACAATAATTTGTTGTAAATCTAGGGCAATATTAATGAAAATAATCTTGGATTTTGTAGTCTTTACCAATTGTCCAATAGCCTTCTCATAGCATGATAATAATGATTTAAACTCCATGGCCTCATTGACCGAGGGATGGCCCAAAAGAAAAGTATCATAAAAAAATGGAGATAAGATTCAGAGAGACCATTTTTTGCAACTTGAATACCCTTGATTTTTCCTTTTATTTTTGCCTTTGAAATGGCTCTCCCTAATGCATCCTCCAAAAAAATAAATAAATAAGGAGAAAGTGGATCACCTTGATGAAGTCCACATGATGACTTAAAGTAACCAACACGAGAACCATTGGTTAAAATAGAATATTTCCTAGTGCTATAACAAAATTTAATCCATTCACATAAACTATAATCAAAGGTAAACTTTCTGAGAATAGCATGTCAAAAATTCTAGGAAATCCTATCATACACTTTGTTCATATCTAATTTCAAAAGCATACCTAGTTTTTTATGGAATGAAGAGAATATATGGCCTCTTATGCAATAATTATACCATCAAGAATTTGTTTACCATGAAAAAAACCACCTTATTCCTCTGAGACAAGACACCCTAGAATGCCCTTCAACCTATTTGCCATAATTTTTTAAATAATCTTATAATTTATATTACAAAGTCTTGTTGGACAAAAATTATCAAAATATTTTGTGTCGCCTTTCTTGAGAACCAAGGTAATAAAAGTAGCATTTATATCACTTATTATAACCTTCATTTTTTGGGCCTCTTCAACTACAACTACCATATCACTCTTCAGTAAATCCCACATTTTTTGAAAGAAAATTGCAGCAAATCCATCGGGGTAAGGTGCCTTGTTAGGATGGAAAGAGAAAAATACTTCATGGAGCTCCTCCATAGATATCTTATTCATTAAACTTTTATTTTATCCCTGAGTGATAATTGATGGAATATTTTGTAGAAGTTTTTCTTGTACCTCCATATCTTTTCTAGAACCTGATAATTTGTTTTTGAAATAATTAATTACTTTCTTATATATTCTTCTTCCTCAACATTTCTTCCACATTTATCTTTAGATTTTGGAACCAATATGACTCATTTTTCAATGCATTATGATAATTAGAAAAAAACTGTTTTTCTTTCACATAAGAATCCTGATCCATTCCATTAATTTCTACTATCTCTTGTAAATTTTTAATCTTGGATTCAATTTCTCTCTTTTCTTTAAAAATGTTACCAAAATATTTGGCATTCCAAATCTTCATTTGCTCCTTTAAATATTTCAACTTTTGAACAAACCTATACATACATAATCCTTCAAATTTTGATTCATCCGACCATAACATAACCATCTAGAAACAATCAGGGTCCTGGAGCCACATAGACTAGAAGGGAAATGACTTTGGATGACCATTATTAGGTAACTCACAAGTCAAAAGAATGGGTTTGTGATCTAATCTTGCTCGCAATAAAATATTTGAAGAGATTGTATACTTTATTTGCAACCATTTATTGGATAACAAGAATCTATCTACTCTTTCTACTATATGATTTTGCCCAATGCATCTACTATCCCATGTATATTTAAAGCTCATGGGACTAACATCCCAAAGGTCATTTGAATTGATAAATGAAGCAAAATATTACATTGATTTAGACCATCTTGGAATACCACCCTTATTTTTCAAAGTAGATAGAATAATATTAAAATCACCCCCAAGAATCCATAGATCACAATAAATCATCATTGTATTTGACAAAAATATGTTAAATTCCTTTCAACATATTTCATGAGGAGTAACTATAGTTGGAGCATATACATTTATAACCCCAACTTTTATGTTTTCCTCTTTTCTACAAAATAATATAGCAACCCAATTAATTTTTGCTTCTAATAATTTTCCATCCCATTTGCATTTGTCCCATATTATTGCAATATCGCCTGAAGCTCCTATAAAAGAATTTGTTAAACAATCACCTATCTTCCAAATATTCTTAAAGGTATCCTTACATTCCTCACTACTTAATTTTGCTTCTTGTATTAAAATAAACCTAGGACTATAACAACCTATTAATTCTTTAATAACTTTTTTTAGGGGCTTTATTCATACCCCAATATTCCATGATATCATTTTCATCATCAACACTCTATTTTTATTAGTGGGTTTAGATCCACTTCTTGTTAACACTTGTGATATTTTTAATTAGCTTCCCAAATCAATATGATTTTGAGTTTCTTTTTCTCTTTGTTCCTGCTTTGACGACCTTCCTCTCCTTGTTGCATTCCCACTAACACTCTCATCTTTATTAATTTCTTTCATTTTTTATATTTTTCATATTTTTCATAATGAGACTTATCTTCTAAAGATTTATGTTGCCCTAAAGAGTCGAAAGTGAAAGGAATAGCCTCATTAGCATTTTCTTCTTTATGTTGTCCTAAAAACTCTAAAATGCATAGATGACCCTCCATAGTCATTACTTTCTTATTTTGGCTTGGAAACCCTATTTTTTTTGGATATCCTCCATAAAATTTTATTTATTGTATTGCTCTTGAAAACCAAAAGTGCAAAGAATACACTTTGTACTACTTTTATTTTTATTGTAAGGAGATATGCTATTTGAGAAGAAAAAAGGTGATTTACATAGATTAAGCTTGACCTCCACCTCATTTGCTTAAAAAATTGCCTTTCCCTCTTCCTTCGCACCTTTAGCTCCTATATTTGAACTTGTGCATTGTACTTCCTCATCCTTCATATCATTTTTTCCTTCTAATAATTGATTCGAGTGAACTGTAATGGCCTTTGCCATCTGATGATGTAGAGGGTTTTTTTTAGCCACTTTCTTAAGAGTGGAAATTCCTTGATTTGACCTAGCTTCTCTTGTGATATGATCTCCTTGTTTCAAATTGAAGCTACCTTCATACCCAAAAATTTCTCTCTTCCTCCATCATTTTCACTTTGCATTCTCTTTCCATGTGCCCGATTTCATGATATTTGTGACATCGAAATACAATATTTTCATAATCCACTTGTTGATCCCATTCTCTTAATTTAGATTTAATCCTAATCGACTATGGCAAAAAGGTTTTTAAATATCCATGGCAATACATATTTGAGTGTATACACCATGCTTTCTCTTCTTAGTAGTTGATCTCTCATAGATGAATTCACCTAGAGTATTATCAATATTCTTCAAAACCTCCTTATTGATGAGTTGATAAGGAAGTCCAAAAAGCCTAATCCATACCAAAAGCCTTTTAATAGTTTTTGTGTCCACAAAAAATTTCTCACTCCAAGGTCTTAAATATAATGCATATTTACCCCTAAACCACGAGCCTCCATCCATTATTTTATCCCTTATTCCTAAACTAGAGAAAATAATGAGGAAAAATCCTTTTGGAAGAAAAGTCATAGAGTAATTTGAATTTAATCCCCACTTCCACTTGATCCAATTTTGAATCTCAAAAAAACTTGGCTAGTATCCATGAAACTTACATATTAACCCTTTGGTTTTGAGAACCATTATATCATGCTCAATTACTTTATCCTTGATAATCACTTATAGTGTAGAATTTGCTACCTAGATAGGGTTTGCCATTGATTCACTATTCTTCTTATTACTAGCTAGGGCATCCATACTTCCAACTTGGCCATTTATACTTTCAATAAATATTTTCTCAAATGACTTTCTTTCCATATTACCTATATTTTATTCAAACGAATCCTTTAAATTCTCCCAATATCTGGAACAAGAAGTGGCACTTGTTCCTTGATCACACTTTGCTTTCTACTTCCTACTTTCTTGCTCACACTTCCTCCTCACTCTTGGCTCACATTCCACTACTAGATATGGTTTGATTGACATAAGAATGATATAATATTTTGTTATTTTGATGGGTGGGTGTCACATCCATTCAAAATATTACATTGTTCTTATATCAATCAAACCATATCTAACTTGCATTTTTATTAAAGATATTTTTTGTTTGACTAAACTTAAAATTTTGAAGTTCTAAAAATAAATGACATAATTTTTAAATAAGCTCTATGTGGCTTCAATTAAGGGCAATTTCAATAAAAATGTGAAAATATTAAATGGTACTCAATCATGTAGACTATATCTAAGCAAAAATTCTTTGAGTAGTTTTCAAGCTTATCCTTTTACTATAGTCTTCAACTATTTCACATTTTTTTTGTCAAATACTTGACATCTTTTTCATTAAGAGATAGAATATCTCTTGCCTAATTAACTTCTAAATTTTAAATTTCAACATAATGGAGATTAATACAATGAATGGTTAAATTATATACCATCTTATTTCCTTCTCTATCCAAATTCAAACATTTCTAAGATACTACCTTTATCAATAATTGAAGGGCATGAAGAAAAATAATGCTATTGTTGATCAAATCCACACATCCATTTTTCTTGACAACATTATGATAAACTATGAATCTTCTTCAATGCTAATCTTGATTCTTGTAAAAAGTGCCCTAGCCTCTATTTAGTTGTTTGTTGAAGTTCCATATAATTATGAGTAGGTGGGGAGAATTTTACCTTTGTTATTCCAAAAATACTACTTCCAACTTCCTTAGGGTTTTCTTTGGAAGCATTGTCAAAATTAAGTTTTATGAACCCAACTCTTCATATATTTTTATTTTACCATAGTTTGACATAGATCTTTATGCTAAATCCATTGTTAAAGATCATACTTGCATATATATTAAATAATTGTAACCAAGAGGCTATCAAATCTTTTTCCACATGTGATACTTCCATAATAAGCACCATGCCTTTAAACCGTCCATAAGAAAAATAATACAAATCCAAATTTAGATATGATTTTGAGGTTTTTTTTTGAAAAATCCATTATTTTTTCAAGCCACAAATTTTGACAAAAAAATGTTGGACCAATCCTCCAAATAAGATTAATATTTTAGCTTTCAAATAACTAATGTAACATTTCATCAATTGAACAACCCAACATATTTTTATATTCTTAAAAGGTAACCCTAAATTAGGAAGCAAAGGGATAATGAAAAAAAGATAATGATATGGTGTTTTTAGCTATTCCTCACACAAAACACACTTCAAAGGTCCACAATATCCTCTTCTTTTACAACTATTACCTATACGAATTTTTATTTGGATTTTTAACAAAGAAATGTCTAGGCCTTGAGGTAAGCCTCAAAACACAATACTCTTTCACAAGCAATCCTTATATGTAAGAAATTTTAATTGCTCTAAATCCTTATATCAATTTGACCAAGTATCTACCATTTTTAGAGATTTAAAACTAATTTTTAAAACTTGAAACTAAAGAGGAAAGGAAGTTCGAAGGATAGGAAAGCTCCTTTTCACTCACTCCAATAAACTAAAAGCTTAAATAAAACTCTTGAACCATCTTTAGGAGTTCCTTAGTTGTGTGATAAGGACCTCACCTTCAACTAAATTGCTAATGAAAATATAAAATTTAGAATTGTTGTTAAGATCAACATATTTTTTTGGCTGCTTAGGGAACCTCTATAATCTCTAACATGCTGGGTAAAGACGAAGTCAGTGATGCCTCGACTGTAGTTCACCTACAAGCACTCGGACGTCACTAATTGGCCTATTCCTTTCGAATAAAATTTTTGAGTTAAAATGCAAGTTTTTATGGGGGGTCTTGGCTTACTAGGTAAAGACGAAGTCAATGAGACCTCGATCATCCAAGGAATCGAATCGAGAAAGCCCACCAAAAAACACTTTACTACCAACTGGTTTATTTTTTTATGGTAAAAATTTTGAGTTAAAAATACTGGTTTTTATGAGAGGTCCTTGTCCCATTATACGAGGGTTTGAACTTGGATCTCTTGAATAAAAATCCATGAACTTACCACTATAGTATCCCTCCCCAAATTAGATCAACATAATAATTTTTGAACTTTCAAACTTTTACAAGGTAAAAAAGTTTAAGCTCAAAATATCAATTTTAAATAAAAAACTTTATAAAATTTTATTATAAAATAACATAAAATTTATTATATATTTTATATATATGTCCACATCACAATGTAAAAGTAAAGTGTGTGAGGAGGTGAGTGTGTGATGGCTTTGTGTTAAATTTCCTATTGATAAGTATAACTCTCAGAAGATTTTTCACAATAACCAAATAAAAAAAAATATTAAATATATTATTTTCTACTAGATAACATGCAATAGAGGACTATTGATGTAGTTATTGAACATTCGACGGCTAATAAAATTTTAAAATTTTTACGCATTTTAATTGGAATGTTTAGATTTTCACAAGTTTAAAATTTTTTAATTTGTATGTATATTTAATTTTTCTGTAATATTAGGGAAAAAAATATTGGAAAAGGAATGAGACTTTTGGATTTTTATGTCATTGCTCTGTAAGTTAAGGAAACAATGAGTTGAATGGCAATACATTGGTGCATAGAGGAGGAAGACCTTCACATAGAGGAGGAAGAAATGGGAGCTCCAATAAGGACCATTTTCTCAACATTTTCAATCATAATTTCTCTTATTTTATTTGTTAATTGAATGTTATGATTTAGGAATGTTATGCTTGTTGTAGTTTAGATAGATCATAATATATTACCTATATTTTATTTAATTTTTTTATAATTTTATTTTTCAATAAGATTTAATTAAGGCTAGTAAACAGTCAAAAATCTTTACCACTTCAATAACAATAAAATAATTTATTCCCTTAATAATAATAAAATAATAATCTTCACTCTATTTTATTTTAAATTACTCTTTAAAATAACAATAAGCCCTTGATGATTTGTTGAGGTTCCTGATAATTGTTGTCTCAAAAAGCTACCAAACAACAAACTTGGTACTCTTTCTTGTCTACTACTTTCCTTCTCTTTTGTTTTATTTTCTTTCCATAACGAAGAGTGGTGAAAGGAATTCAATGAGACACAGAGTAAAGGAAGGTCAAACTTAAAACAATAACATTATTAAAATATAATAAAATTTAAAATTATAATTTTATAATATTTTAATATTTATTTGTCATTAACATGGTGTTACATATATTTTGTTAAATTGATTTTTTTAAAATAATTTTCAAGCAAATACTTTGCTTATATAGTTTAGTATGATATTATAAGATATATTTTAATTTTTTATATGGGATTGAAAAGAGTTTCATTTATATTATAGTGAGATTATATAATAATATTACAACAACTTAGTGATTATGTATTTATTAGTCAACAAGATTTGAACCCTAATCTTCTTGAAACTTGAGGAATTTAAATGGCTGAGTTCATGCTATTTGATAATACGACGTTATAATATTAAGCTAATGCTTGGTTCAATTTTCAAAATTTTAAAAAAATATTTTTTTCCTTTAAAAAAATTGTAATTTTATATTAAGTAAATATGAAAACATTTAGGCACAACTATGGAATCAAATTCAACATGAAAGCCATCATGAATAGAAAAAAGAACAAAGAGGGCTTCAGTAATCTTTGTTGGAAGATGACATATATAGTTAAGAAGGAAGCAAAGTTTAAGGAACAGGGGATTCAAAGATCCTGGGCAGATAAAAGAAAACATAAAAACTGTATTTTGATCCTTGCCAAGAAAGGCAAGATATCAAAATGGATTTGTATAAGCTGATCAGTTTTTTTGAATAAAATTTTTACCTTTTACTCAAAAAAAAGTCAAGTCGTTTATATTTCATAACTAGCTATCTCTATCATGCTAAGTTCTATCCTTAGACACCTTTCCAATTTATCAAACAATATCCTTTAAATCACTAAATTCTAAGTTTTTTTTTGAAAAATTTGCTTTATTTGTGCTTGCTTTAATTGGAGTGTATTAATCCCCCTAGATAGAGATTTAGACCAGCTGCAGTGCATTGCCCTCATTGAATTTATGTAGTAAGCACATACTTGGATCAATCTAAAGTGCCTCTTTGAGAGTTTATCTTCTTCCTTATTCAGTTGTCTATAAATATGCCAAAAAATAAAAGTTTCACTTTGATCCACAACTTTTATTTGAGAGAAGATGGGTTGTAGAATCATGTTTTCCATCCTAAAAGCACCAAGCATCCAGTTTATTACCACCTGTGAGTGTCCGTAAATTTGAATTTTTTGTATTCCTTTTGATTCTGCAAACTAAACCAACAATTTGAGGATCATAATTTTAACATAATTATTAGAACCTTCTCCCAATATAGCTTTGAATTTAAAATAACGAGAGTAAAAAATATATAGTAATCCTCCTGCTCCACGAAATTCAGGGACCCATTGTCTAGCCCCATCAAAAAAGTCCTAGGCCCCTGATTTATCAATATTTGTAGGGATGATTTGTCTATTTACCTTTGTTGTTGTCAAAACCTTATTGTTATTGAAAGTTTCAATGATTTGGGAGGAGACCTACCAAGTAGGCTTCTCTTGATATTGAAATATTATTGCATTCATAGATATCCATACTTCCCAAGATACAAACAATGGGAGAGCTATAAAATATTTGAAAGACCTCTTTTCAAATCAAGATTTTAAGCACTTTCCTAAGAAATATTCTTGCCATCCTATAAGAAGCTTTAACTGTGCTATAACCCCCCTCCAAACCTATTTAGTAAAGGAGCAAACAAGTAATAAATGATCAATTGTTTCATTGTTTGACTTATATAAAAGACACCTTCTTGGACCATTCTAATTCTTCTTTTGTAATACCTCCCATGTTAGAATCTTATTTTTCATGGCAAACCATAGGAACAGTCTTGTCTTCAATGGAGCTTTTTGCTTCCAAAGTGTCTTCCACCACCATGTTGGATTGTTATTACTATCTTTCAATAGTGTCTTATACCCCAACTTTGGAGTGTACTCTCCTGTAGCTCTATTATTTGTCTAAAATAATTGATTAGTTTCCTCTCGTAATTTGATATCTCTAGTTTTAAGTCTTTCCATATATTCGTCCCACTAATGTGCCTCCTGAACCTGAAAGCCTAACATTATTGCTTCCTTCCATCCTTGACTCTAGTTTGTAGAAGATTCAGGTTCAACTACTTGGATGAGATTTCCAATCACTTGAGCTCTTAGAGTTTGAATTACATTATTTGGTAGTATGTGCATATCATCACAACCAATCCAAGGATCTAATCCTAGTATTATCCTTGACCCATCCCCTATTTTCCAAGTAAGCCAATCACCTAAAATATAAAAGGCTTGAATCATTGCATTCTAACAAATTGAAAATTTATGGGTTTGCTTCATTGGGGCCCTTATCCACTCCTCAACTGTGAGTGGCTCCAAATAATTTTCATCTATGATATTAATCCATATGCCTTCCTTTGATATCATCTTCTAAACACATTTTCCTACTAGGGCCTTGCTAAATAGGAAGATGGTCTAAAGTCCCCATCCTCCATTTTACTTGGGATTGGCTAAGGATTGCCATTTAACCAAGGGAATACCTTCCATTTCCCTTTTCCCTATCCATAAGAACCTATAGCTTAACTATCTATTTTTTTAGGTCCTTGGTGTAGACCAATTGGTTTAGCAAAATCTCATAAAGGGAATGGAGGTCCAAGGTTCAAATATCGGGCCTAAAAGTTTTAAATGATTGCGGTATGGTGTTTATAGGGGCAGACTGTGCGGAGTATTGTATGACAATTTTTAAGGTAGATAATGCAAAATACTATGGTGATAAAATATGGACAATGTGCTCAGATCATCATGGCGGCTACCAATTCCAACATGTAAACTAAAAAAAAAACTATCTATTTTTTCAAAACTCCTTTTGGTATATAAGCCAAAGATTGCCAATATACTGGTATTGCCTCCAACATAGACTTGACCAAATTCAATCTCCCCCCAAAGAGAGCCATTTGTTGCACCATATATTTATTCTTCCTTCCACCTTCTTTATCAACCAATTCAAGTCTTGTTTAGTGTAGTCATTGGGTTTCAAAAAGAACCCCAGATATTTAAACCCCTCTTGAAGATCAAATATGTTAAAAGAAAAAAATTAACCTATTATTATGGTTTAATTTTGATCCACACAGTTAAAAGAGATGTTGGACTTCTATGCATTAATATGCATTCTTGTTGCTAGACAAAAAAGATCTAAAGATTGTTTTAACTTCTCTGCAACTCTTATTGTTCCATATGTGAAAAAGAGAACATCATCTACAAACGTAGATGAGTGACTTCCAATGTTCCACCTATTCTAATTTCCTTTACTATTCCTTCCCTCTTGGTTTCTATAATACACCTACTTAATCCCTCAGCTACCAAAAGAAATAATAGTGGTGACAAGGGGCAACCTTGTCTAATCCCTCAAGAAGCTTTGAAGAATTAAAAGGATGACCCATTAACCAAAAATGCAAAAGAAATAAAACAAAGACATCCCATAATCCAATTCACCATCTACACACAAAACCCAATATACGTAAGTATCATTCTTAAATATAGCTAATTTACTCTATCAAAAGCCTTGGAGAGATCCAACTTCATCACCATTGTTGGTAGTTTCTTTGATTTTATGGTATGAAGACTTTTTTGAGCAGCACCAATTACTTCATGAATTTGTCTACCATGTAGGAAACCAAATTGCTCAATAGATATAGAAGCAAAGAAGAACCTTTTAATTCTTGATGCAATTATTTTTGCTATGATTTTATACACATAGTTACACAAAGAAATGGGCCTAAAATCATCAAAGGAAGAAGTATTGTCCTTTTTTGGAATAAGAGCAATGAAGGTAGAGTTGAAGACTGCATTTACCCTTTCTTTTAGCCTAGACTCCTCCACAACCTTGAGTAGGTCAGACTCCAAAAGGTCATAGAGCCCGAGAAAGAATTCCATAGTCCACCCATCAGGTCCTGGACTCTTATCTTTCTAGAAGGAGGTTAAAACAACTTTGAGCTCCTCCTTTGAGACTTCCTTAATCAACTCACCATTGGCTTCCTCATCTATAAATCTGGAAAAGAGAGAAGATATTAACTATTTTAGCTATATTAACTTGACTAGGATCCTTGTATAGTTGACCAAAATGCCTTACACCCATGTTTGCTATTCCTTTAAAGGAGGAGACTTTACTTCCATCTTGTCCCTGTAGCTCCCAAATTGTATTTTGTTGTTTTCTATGATTTGCAAAGCTATGAAAATTTTTAGTGTTCTCATCCCCACTTGCAATCCATAGTGCTCTACTTTTGAGCCTCCATCGTGCTTCTCTCTACCAACAATCTTCTCTTCTCTTGTTTCAAACTTTTATACTTAAGCCTTATTTCCTCATCCATTTATTTTTCAAAGTCATCTGCTAGAAACACTGCAAGCTCCTCCTCAATCTCCCTCAGTTTTTGCTCATCCATCAATTTTTTTATGGGCCCACTAAACCACTGTTGCCTTAACCCTTTTTAGATTTGTTGCAAATTGTATACTAGCATATTCTCTTAGACTAGGATCAAACTTCACCCATTCTGATTTGACTAGAGTTACAAAGCTATCCTCTTTTAGCCACTCAAAATTGAATTTAAAAGGACAATGTGGTTTTTTCTCCTCTTTTGTTATAAGAAGCATGATAGGGGAGTGCTCGAAGTCTCCTACAATCTGTAAGTGCCATTTACCAAACTCTCTGCTACTAAGAATCTATCTAGTCTCTTAGAAATTCTATCAACTCCTGTCCTCATGTTTCTCCAAGTTGGGATAGATTTTATAGGCACTAGGTCTACCAACCCCTTGGATTCAAAATTTTGGATGAAGTAATTAGCCAATGGATCAGTTCTAGCAGCAAAACCCCACACTTCACTCCTCGAGAGAGTTAAGTTTAAATCACCTCCTAAAATTAAATTATTAGCTTCTAAAAACTTTTGATCCATAAGCTTATCCCAATACTACATCATATCTTTATAGGGGCCATAAATGTTCACCATTGTCACTATTTCCTCGAGCTCCATTGAAAAGAATTCAGTCCCTACTCCTGAGTCAAGCAATGCAAATTTGGTTAGCCTAAACTGATTTGCCTTCCACCCTGTGGCCACTCCTCCTGAGGCTCCTACAACATCAAGGGCCAGAAAATCCCATCCTTTAAGCAATTTACTGAGATCTTCCATCACTTTCATAGCTAACCCTTTTGTCTCTTGAATTAGCAAAATATTTGGATTATGAATTTCTACCAACCTACATAGAGCAACTTTTTTTTTGCAGAGCTTCCCATCCCTTGAATATTAAAGGAAAGTACTTTCATTGATTAACTATGTCCGGGATCATCCCTACTCTAAGGATCCCCTTTAAGGATGGTTGCTTGCCTTGTTGAACTTCACAGAGGCTTTTATTCTTAGCCAATGAAGTAAAAACTCTTCTGCCCCTCCTACCAGTAAGACTTCTATCCCCCACATCTTTACTGGGGCCTCCCCCAAATCCTTCTTCCCTTAGTCCTATTCTTCCTTTTAGGGATCATAGGGGATACCTATGGGTTTCTGGGGACATAGAACCTTCTTGACCATAGGAAAAATGAAGAGGGGAAGCAATTTCAAAGTGATTTACTTGTGAAGCATTACTGAAAAACTTACCAAAGTCTAAACCAAGGTCTAGATCTACTTCCTTCAAGGAAGAGGAATTCAAGGGTCCTCCTTGCCCCTCAACTCCACCCTTACCTTCTTCTAGGGGAGACTTTGTTTTATAGACTGGTAAATTTGGCCATTGGTTAGTTGAGGGACTCAAAAGAGAATTACCTATAATCCCATATGAGAAATGAGATTTGGCAATAGTTTTGCTTTGAAAGCTTGTATCTGGGTCCAAGAGCATGACATCCAAATTTTGCTCTGAGAATCCTAGCCTTACTTTAATCTGAGATGATTCTGAATCCATCACTTGATCTGGCACAAAAAGATTTATCTCCACCTTCTCTACATCTTTTATTTTTTCTCATGATTTCTCTAGCTTGTGTTCCTTATGCATTGATTCAATAATATAATCAGATTATAAGTTATGTTTCTGAAGGGAAAATTGCATCTCATTCTCACCCTTAAAGATCCCTTTGTCTTCCTTATGACGCCAAACCTTCCTTGAAAAATTAAGAGAATAGTCCCTTGCAATATGCCCATAATTATGACAATGTGCACACCTAAAAGGTACACCAATATAGTCTAGGGTTTGTACATGCATCCCTTTGTTGTACTTCAACACAATTTCCCCCACCAATCCATCTCTCCAATCCACATCAACAAGAATCCTGGCCACTATCCTCAAGCATGAGGACTAATACCTCTCATCCACCTCCAAGAAAGAACCAATGCAGTTGCCTATGGCTTGGAAAACATCTCTAGACCAAAATTCTAATGGCAACCTTGGTAACTTTACCCATACAGGGTGAGTAGGTATTCGAGTGGTCCTAGGGTCAAAACAAGGGTCCCATAGTTTGAGAATTAACAAAGCTGACCCCCAAAACCATTTCTTTGACAAAATATTTGCCACATCTTCCTTAGTCCTAAACTAAAATGACAACCACCCTCTTACTAGAAGTAAAAAACTAGGCACATACCCTAGAACTTCCATCCATTCCCTGGCCATCCAGTCTGCCAAGGATTTTTCAAAAATTGCATGCCCATAGAACCTCCCAATAAGCATTTTCTCTGAGAGTTCAATGACTTCCCCCATTTTCACATCTTCTCCTAGGACTAATTTTGCTCTATTACTCTTCCTTCGAATGCACTTGGTTGCCTTTTTACGTGCTTCCAAGGGATTCTTCTTTGGGTTTTCTCCTTCCAAATTCTTATGTTGTCCCTCATAGCCTTGATTAGAGAGTTGTGGCCTATTTTGAACTTGCTCTAAAGAGGACATATCCCAATCATCACTCTTGTCCAAGAGTTGCGTGTCTTCCTATAAAATCATCATCGGCTCAGGCCCATTCTTGAACTCTTCTAAAGGAGACTTCTTTCTTTCATACTTTCTTCCACAATCAAATATGGAGACCTCCTCATAAGGATCCATTGAATAGTCCACTGCTTCTTCTTCATGACCTTGTTCTAGAAAACCCCTAAATCTTCCTTCCCTTTCAAAATCTTGCATTCTCCTTATAGCCTCAAGATCGGGGGACTCTCCATTAGCATTTGCATTAGAAAAACTAGCCTCGATAGAGAATGTCCCATTGTCTTTATCACCCTCTACTTCACTCACCATGGTGGTAGTCTTGTAGAAAAAAACTCTAAAAATTTATCCTCTTAGCCCATGTCTTTACAACCTTAGGTTTAAGATACATGTCGTGTGATGACGACTCCATCCTTAGTGGCCATAGCCCTAGTCTATTCTTCTCATTTTTCCCCTCCTCAACCATTGCTCTATTTTGCACTGAACTCACCAACAAACCCCTTGCAAATACCTCCTTCAAACCCTCTATTGAGCTGCTACATCTTGTTGGTGATACAACCTGGAACCAAGGGTTGTGTGATGGATCTAACAGTTGCAATGGTAGTTGTAGTAGTGACCCATCCTTCTCCTTGTCCTCTTTGTATCCCCTTGACCCCTTCTTCATTGTCGAAGTTGAGATCTTAGACACCTCTGACATCCATCTGCACCTTAGTGCAACATCCCATACTATTTTTTGGCAAAAGTGTAACAGTTTTAATATATTTAAAAATGTTTGATTCTCCTTCAAACTGTTGAAGGCCCTCTTCTAGTACAAACTATTCTTCTATTGTCCATTCATGAGCAAGCCCTGGGTTGTGCTTTAAGGCCTATGAAATCCCACTATTGTTCTCCATTTGTATTTCCACTAAGTTCTAACTTGCATAGATTGTCGCCTACCCAAATGACAAGTACTATGAAGTTTTAACAAATTGAAAATTTGTTCTTTTATGGCTACCCAAACCTTTGTATTTGAAAAAAACCCCAGACACAACTCCAAAAACAACTTTTACTTTTATCTAGAAAAGTAAATAGTAGAGAAAAATACTTGTCAAGACATGTACTAGGGTTTGAAATCCACCACCTGCTTCAGAGAATTGCTATGTTTTTCTCCCTTTTTTACACTAGGGTTTGATCTTTGTTGCTTGCTCCAAAAAATATGTCGTTATTGCTTGCTCCAAAAAATTCATTGTTTACTTCAAAAAATTGCTTACTCCAAAAAATATGTCACTGTCGCTTGCTCCAAAAAAAATTGTTACTTGCTCCTAAAAATCCGTCGTTGCCCATTAAAAAATTATTGTACTCATGAATATATCACTAAATTTTATTTAGTGGATGTTATTTAGTTGACATTTTTCTAAGAAACCTTCACAATGCCAAAACTCCAACTCTACTGTCTATGCATTGCATCTTAGTAGAGTAATATTTTTAAAACATCACACTATCATAGTCTGCTTTACCAGATCTAGATTGCTAGTTTCCTTCCTGAAGCATAAGTACAACCACAAAATTGTAATAAATTATTTTTATAAAAACATATTTATGTTATAAAATAAAGCAAATATTATCAATGGAAAACATTAAAGTAAATCTTAAATGTTATTTGATTCAGGCATTCAACATTTTCTTGTTAGATTTAGCTAAACTTACTACTTCCTCTAACCATGGAAAAAAGAATTTAACTTCATGACCCTCAATTAAAACCTCTCTACTCGCTAGCCTATTTGCATATTTGTTTCCTTCCCTTAACGCATGTGTAAACCAAATTTCTTCAAAATCTATAGCAATGTCTTGTATTTCCACAAATATCTCTTGTATCTTCCATGAAGCCTTTGCTTTCCTCAAAATTGCATTTATTACTATTAATGACCCACCTTCCAACCATACTTTGTTCCAATTCATTTGTTTGCATATTTTTAATCCTTCCATAGCTGCCCAATATTCAACATTATTATTTGTCTTAAATCCACTATTGAAAGCATAATGAAATAAAATCTCTCCTCTATTATTCCTCCTCCTCCCACTGGTCCTGGATTTCCTTTAGAAGCTCCATCAAAATTCAATTTGACCAACTCCACATATGGTGGTTTATATTCTTTGAATTCTTTTTGTTTCTCTTATACCCAACATCATAATTTTATTTGATGACTTGAATCCATCTATCAAGACTCTTTGCTTCTAGATTAGGGATTATATGAGTTGATAGGGTTGGTTTAGACTCTTCTATATCTAAACAAATCTTCCTTTTCATTACCTCTACATTGCTTTTATTTCCTTTAAACATTATTCTATTTATTTCTAGCCATACAATCCAAAGTATTGTATCTTCTGATATATCCTAGATTAAGTGCCTTGCTATTAATTTAACCATTCTTCAATTCTACAATTCATCACCATGCATTTACCAAACATATTACGAATCCATTGCCAAAGTTTCCAGACCATTTAGTAGTGTCCCAAGATATGGTCTATACTCTCCTTATTTTTATAAAGAAGACATTGTGAGGGGCCATGAAAACCCCTTTCATAAGGTTATTCTAGGATAAAATTCTTCCATTTTCTACTAGCCAAACAAATATTTTGACTTTAGAAATGCTCAAACTATCCCAAAATCTTTCCATATTCTTGTGATATTCCTATTTTGTTGGTAATTTACATTATAACTACTTATTATTGTGTATTCTCTTGACCTATTCAACTCCCAAATCAACTTTTAGTTGGCTCCCCTAAGAAAAATCATTGTTGTTATCTTTCTTCTCAACTACCTCCTAGCATCAATGTCTTGTATATTTGTCTTCTTTCCATTTGTATATTCCTTCCTAATCCTTGTACATAACGTGTGAAACCCTATCACCATATTTATCTTGAAGTAATCTTATCCATGGTTTCAAAATTGTATCTTGATTGAGTGGTTATTTATCACACCAAGTATCCATCCAAATAGAAAAATTTACTCTAATTTCCACCACCTATCCTAGACCTTTAATCACTATATCAATTGATTTATTTAAACCATTCCATAGAGCAAAACTATTGGTAGTGAGAGTGCAATAAATAATAATCTTGGGTCATTGAGCTCAATATATTTATTTAAAATAATTCTAACCCATTGTCTATGACTCTCTTCGCATCTATAAGAACTCTTCAACCAAGACCTCCCCTAGTTATATCATCACACAACTTGCTCCATTTCACCAAAGAAAATTTACTTTCATCATAATTTCCCCTAGGAGCTAAGTTTATATTTGTAAGAACACTTAAACCAAGACCTCCCCTAGTTTTATCATCACACAACTTGCTCCATTTCACCAAAGGAAATTTATTTTTATCATGTAATCCTGACCACAAAAATGGCTGCATAAGATAGATTAATTTTTTTTATCAATTTAGGCATAATATATAAAGATATATAATATGTTGGAATGATATGTAAGACAAATTTAATTAGCTACACTCTTCTTGCTAATGATAACCATCTACCTTTTCATGTCAGTAGTTTATTCTGAAGTTTATTTATAACTGGATTCCATAATTCTATCCTCATTCTCCCCTCAAACAAGGGCATACCTAGATAAGTTGATAGTAAATTTGCCTCCATTTTAAGTAGCCTATATATCATTGCTTTCATTCTAGGGTGTTTAAGAAGTAATTTTAGATTTTTTCCTATTAAATTTTTGCCCTAACACTTTTTCATATTTCTTTTAATAAGTTATTCCAAGCTCTAGCCTCGTTAAGCCTTGCACTCCCAAAAAGGGTTGTATCATCTACAAAATGTTGATGGATGATGTTGTCGATGTTATTGCTAGCCTTAAGTCCAATTATTAACCCATATTTATTATCCTTCTTCAAGTTCCTACCCAATACCTTTGCCATAATAATGAACATATATGGTGATAGAGGATCTCCCTGCCTAAGACCTCTCTTGGCTTTAATTTTTTTACTAACCCATTTACTAGTATTGAAAATAAAAATATAGAGACAAGCTTTAATCCATCCAACCTATTTCTTCCTAAATCTAAACTTTTCTAAAATTGCAAAAAGAAAATCCCATTCAACCCTATAATAGGCTTTATTTGTATCAAGTTTTAAGATCATTGCTCTCTCTTTTATTGAAGCTATTAAATGCATAAATTCATGAGCTACTATGATCCCATCTAGAATCTATCTCCCTTTCACAAATCCTCCTTGCTCTTCTAAAATAATTTTGTCTAACAGAAGTCTTAACCGATTCACCATCACTTTGGAGATAATATTATATACCATATTACATAGGCTTATGGGCTTAAATGAATCAAACAATTTTGCATATTTATTTTTGAAATTAGGGTAAGATATGCTACATTTATTTTATAAGGTATGTATTATTTTAGTCTCGATTGCTCCACTACCACCAATAAAGAATCCTTCACTATATCTCAATTATGTTGATAGAATACTACAGAGAGCCCATCCGAACTTGGGGATTTATCCTTATAAAAATTGATAAAATATATAATAATATGACAATAAATTTTAATAATTATTTATAAAATTTCACATTTATTTAATAAATTTAAATTTAAATTAATAATATATTTATACCAATTAAAAAACTATATAATATTATTATAACATTTTAGTAACTATAACTACAAGCTTACTATAGTGGTAAGGGCTTTGGCCTCTCTTTGAGAGGTCTAATGTTCAAACCCCACTCAGTATGAGGGGACCGAGATCCCTCATAAAAACATGTGTAAACTCATTGAAAAATTTGTTACTAAATATATATATATATATATCATTAACAATAGTTGAACATAATCATTAGTCTACGATTTTTATTTTTAAAGTCATGTGGTTTCTAGTTTGCTACTCCTTTATAAATTAAAAAAAGAATTAAAAATTTTCAAGTCAATTAAACCATATAAAACTTATATTTCTTCAAGATATTCTTTATGAGACTTTCTATCAAAGATATTCTTTGTGTTCCTTAAATTGCTATGTTTTTACAATCAACTCCTTCACATCATTTTTATTAAAAAAAATCTTAAATAGTTTTCCTTTTAAATTTAAATTTTGCTAAAACAATCAACATCATGATTAGCCAAATAATTTGCTATCCTATTTCCTTTTCTATTAATATACTCACATTTCTAAAATATTCTGTCCAACAATGGTTGAGGGACATAAAGGCAACGTTACTTCTTATCCAATCTCCACATCCATTTTTCTTGATAGCATTAATAATACTATGTGAATCCCCTCAATTGAGATATATTTTAATTTTTAAATCACAATATTAATCCTTGTAAGAAGTACCTAGCCTTTATATAGTTGTTAGTTGAATTTCTATATGATACTGGGTAAGTGAAGAGAATTTTACCTTTGTTAATTTGAATAATACAACCTCCACTAGGTTTTCTTAAATTTCCTTTTAATACACCATCAAAATTACTTTGATGAATCCATCATCTAGATATTTTTATTTTACCATAGATCAAATCAGATCCTTTATGTTAACTCCATTTTCATAGATGACCATTGCATGTTTATTCAAATCTTGTAATCAAGAGGCTAGCAACACTTTTTCCTTATAATATGAGACTTTCCATGATGAGCACCCATATCTATAAATATTTTAAAATATGTGTATCTTTCCAAATTTGGACATGATCTTGCATTTGTTTTTAAAACTTCTATTGTTCCTTTCAAGTCATAAAATAATTTACAACAAGACCATTCATTTATAAAATTTATAATATTTTAGTTTTAAAACAATTAATCTTGTATTTTATCAATGCTTTCAATGTTCATGGATTAAAATCCCACTATTTTAACCACAAGCTCATGCTATTGTTTTTGGCTGGATAATAAGGGGTTGTACTTGGGTCTCCCACCCTTGAAAAATTACAACTCTCTTCTTTAGAGCTTGAGAGTTTATAACTCTTTTCATCTGATTGTGTAGGGTAGTTGGTGAATATCCTAGGTGTTGGTAGAGGATGACCTAGGCTCCATTTCCCTTGCCTCCACCCTTAGGATACATGGTGTAGTTGGTGAATATCCTGTGTGCTGGTCGAGGTTGACATGAGCTCCATTTACCCTACACCCCACCTTGTGGATACTCAAATAACAATCCTTGTGACTAATGCCATGTGGTATACCCGGATGGGACAACTATGGTTGGCCATAGAGCTAGGTTCTTGGGGTTTCTGTTTCACCTAAAAATATTATTTGATTATGTAGCAAGTTGAGTGATGCTTCCTTTACCCCTCTAGTCAACTAGCAGGTCACAAATGTTATCGATATCACCATCCATGGGTATGCGGCTACCTGGACCACCTCCTCCTACGAGCAGAGCAGAGGAGACAGGCTCTTAGTGCTAGGCTAGGGATTGAGATGACATGCCAATTTTTATTGTGGCATGCACCCCTAGAGATTAGTTGAGTGTACTTGGACTGGACTATGGTACACCAACTAGACACGACTATATCTCTCTTTTTCATCATACATAACTGCTTTATTTTAATATTTTGTGAATATGTGCATGTGATTTTAATCTATCTTATATGTTATTTAATTTGATGTTTTATGAGTGCAATATATCTTAAAATTCAAGGCTACATGAAATGCATGGGTGAAAATGAATGGAAGAAAAGAAAGAGAACATGATAAAAATACAAGGAAAGAAAACCAACAATACAAAGAAGAAGAAGAGAGAGAGGATGAAGAAGAATATGAAGAAGAAGACAAAGAAGAAGATAATCCAAAGGTCAACCATCTAAAACAAAGAAATATGGGCAAAACATAGTATTAAAATCAGCGTAGGTTGTAAGGGACCAATGTGACTAAATACTATGAATCATATCAAAAAAGAGGGGAGCTAAACCCGCTATGGGTGTAGTGCTCGCCAAGAGGGATGAGGTGTTGGAGTTTGACCTGCTATGGGTGGTTTCTCGCTAATTAACTATTGTGGGGTGATTACCTGCTAGGATGTATGTTGAGGCCTGCTGAAAATGGCCAAGGATCTTATATTGTAATGGGGTGTTGAGCCCGTTGAGTCAAAAGGGAGTATAACCTGATAGAAGATCATATCTCATAAGATACCTACTAGGATGTATAACTATCCTATATGGGATGTAATATAAGGATAATATATATATATTAAGTGAGTTCTACCCTCGATAAGGGTTTAAAGCATAAAATAATACAGTGAGTGTGTGTAAGTGTGCTGAGAAGATAACTTAAGAAGGACAACTTAAGAAGAGCAAAGGAAGCAATAAAATGCACGTATATCCTTGTCAAAACCAAAGGAAGACAAAGAAAAATAAGTAAAAAAAAAAGCGATAAGAAAATATTAATGAGCTATCACCCTTGATCTAAGATACACTCTCACTATTTCCAAGATTAAGGAAGATAAAACTTGAAGAAGCAAAAAGCAAGAAATATGACTAAAGAAGAAAGCCCTAGGTGGGGATCTTACTAGGCAGTAGAACCCTAGAGAGAGTGCAATGCATATGAGCTATGACCTAACTAGGTATTATCACATGCCATTTTCACAAGATCCCCAAAAATCTACATGATCAAGTAGTCATGAACAAGTAATCATGCAAAATATGACATTCAAACATGCAAATTGAATTAAATTTTAGGCGGATAATGCAAAAGGATGACAAGCAAAAATGCAATATGAGCAAGCAAATGGATGCAAAGGAAATGTAAATGCATAGCTAAATGATGATTAATTGTTTTTATGTTTTATTATTAATTAATTTAAGAAAGCAGAATGAAAGTTGACACAACATCTAAGTGTGCTACCTTTCTTAACAAAAAGAACAAGTATACCATAAACCATTTTATCAAAGAAATTTCTAAGAGGTAAGCCTTCTTGATAATTAGAATTATGGAGAGGCTCCTTCATAGCTCTTTCTTTGGTAGTCATAGCACGATAATAAATGCACTCACGAACATAACCATTCTTATAAACATAAGGGGGACCAATTCCTAATTTTGTGAGATTACTATAGGACAATGAAGAAGGGTCCTCCTCTAAAATTGAAGGTTTATTTTTAGAACACACATAATCAATCATATTTTAAAACAAGACATCAGAAGAATAAGGGGGACCATCATCCTCATCGCCCACTCCTAAATTTTTGTAATCCATATATTTAGCATAAGTCATAAGATGATTATCATTGTCAAATGGTAAAGGTTGGTATTTACTAGGTATAAGACCTATGCCACATATCCTAGGCTAGATATCGACATTCAAAGGCTCTTGAATGCCCTTTTGGTGTGGCCCTAAACATTTACTTACATATCCTATACTAGATAGGATCTGTTTAGGAAGTGGGTAATCATTGGAAAGATAACAATGAGAAAAATAACGCTCAATGGGAGAGGAGTTGCTACCACATATCTTATCCTAGAAGGTAGTTCCTACGAAGACAAAGGTACACGTACCAAAGTGTACAAAATCACATTTCTTGTGGGGTAAACCCATGGTTCTTGGTGATGGTGGTAGCTTAGCTAGATCCAAAAGAGGCTCTTGAAGAAACTGATTATCGTGATCTTGAGATGAAAATTTTAAGATATGTTCCTCACTCATTTTGAAATTTTGAAATTGTTATGATATTTTTGATGAGAGACACAGAGAAACCATTGAAGAGATTAAGGAACATAGGTTGAACTTATATCGAGCTCGCTCTACATTTGAACAAAATTCAAATGGTCGAGGGTTGCCCAGAATGGTGATAACTTGATTCTTAAACTTAAACTTGAGACACTGATGAAGAGTAGAAGGGACAAACTTCATTGTGTGAATCTAAGGACGTCCAAGAAGAAGATTAAAACATGTAGGACAATGTACCACATAAAATAAAGTATCCAATATTTTAGGCCTAACTTTGAGAGGAAGAGATATGACACCACATGATTTTTGGGACTCATTATTGAAAGCTTTTATAATGATATCAGATTTTGTTAAGTCTTCCTCTTTTAATCCAAAATTTTGAAAGAATTGATATGTACACAAATTGAGGGAAGAACCATTATAAATCAGAATTATTTTGATAAAAGTATCCCCAATAAGTGCAGTGATGTAAAATGAAGAATCTTCTTGCAAGTTTGAGGAAGGTTTATCATCATTCAAAAATGAGATATGATGTATCCCAAGAGAACTTATGGAATCAACTATGGCATTGGGTGAAATATCTGAAGGAACTGATTGTTGCTTTAAAAATTCCATCAAAGCATCTCTATGGTTGGGAGAAGTTTGAAGAAGTTCTAAAATTGATATCTTTGCTGGAGTACTAGCCAACTGCTTTTGGAGATCAAATGAAACCTTAGGTTGTGGTCTCAATGCAATAGGTGGAATCCCCACATCTAAAAAATTTCCTTTATTATTCTTCAAAATTGAACTGGGTTGTAACACATAATTCTATCCTTGTTGGGGATGCTGAGTTTGAGCTTATCTTCTTGTAGTTAGCCCAATCATACCATCCATATTTCCATAGGAAGGGGTCTCATTCTAATGAGCCACCTAATTTGTTGTTTGTTGATTATGTTTTGGCAATGGATCTTTAAATATTTTCATATCTTGATCGGTAGTCAATTTTTTTGGATAGGTACTTGATTATTCACTGTCTAATAATTGCCTAAGTCAATACGCCCTGCATCAATCAAATCCTGAACCACATATTTCAACTTTTTACAAGAATTCGTCTAATGTCCTTCCACTCTATGATATGCACAATGCTGACCTGCCTTATACCAATGAGTTGTGGTATTTGGTTGTCTAAAAGGAGGTAACTCAATTGCCTTAGCTTCTAAGTGTTGTTTCAAAACTGCTTCCATAGACATAATAAGCCTTGTAAAATTTCTTTGTGGAGGTTTCATAAGTACTATCTTTTGTAGGTTAGTGACATTATTAACAGACCTATTATCCATTCCATTATCACCTCCTATATGTTTATTTTTATGTTGAGACTTAGTAGGTTTTCTTCCTTAACTTTGAGTTGACCTCTCCTGATGAGAGATTGTTCTACTTTCCTTGCTAAATCAATTGCTTGTTCAAAAGATGTAATAGTAGTAGTCTTTAATGCATAAGAAAAATGTTCTTGTAAATTACCAATAAATATCTCAAGAATATCCATAGGAGGTAAAGTATATCTCAAACATCCAACTAAACTTCTCCAACGAGCCAATTTTTTTGAAAAGCTTTCCTCTTTACTTTGTTTTAATTTATAAACATCTTTCATTGTCACTTCTTTCTTAATGTAAGCACCAAATTGCTGAACAAATAATTCTACTATCTTCCAAAAACTCTTTAAGAAATAATTAGGTAACCGATAATACCATTCTAATGCCATGCCACCAAGGCTCTTAGGAAATGTTTTAAGCAACAACATATCATCATAAATGAGATCATGGCAAGCTGTTATAAATCTTCTTAAATGCTTTATTGGATATTCTATCCCCTTATAGATAGGCAAAATCGGCATAGGAAAGTTCTTAGGATAAGGCATAGCAACAACAATAGGATCCAATGGCTGATTACACATTTCTTTATAACTGTAAGTAAAACTTGAGGGTTGAATCATCTCATCTTTTGAAACCAACTGTTTCACCATATTTGCAAAATTCTACACTTTTGGAGTATTGTTATGCATTATTCCTAGATTTGCATGTGTGTTGAGGAACCAATGCTTGATTCAGGTTGGAAGCATGGATATTATTATTATATGTTGCACCTTGTGAAAGTGGACAGCTAACATTGGGAAGAACATAAGCAAAAGTGTTGATATTAAAATATTGAGGAAGAAATTGAGAACACTTGTGAGTGGCACTATTAATTGGAGGGGCTTGCATATTCCTTCCAATGTTTGTGGTTGTAGTAGTATCAATAGATGAGTTCAACTTATCAAGATGTATTGATTTAAGCAAGGGGTTTTCTTGGTTAAGCATGGGGGAGCTTATTGGAAGGGGTGGAGGAGTCCCATCTCTTTCAAGGTGATATTCTCGCTCCATGCCTCCCAATATCTTGTCTCTATTAGATTTCATAAAACCCCAAATATACTTAAATTATGAAAAGACAAAGCTACCATTGGATCCGTCATAAGGATAAAAACTCATCTCAGTATCCATATTGTCTTGCTCTTTTGGGTCTATGTTAGGATCATCTCTATCAATTTTATCGTCTTCCAGAGGAATACAATTAGATTCAAGATGCTTTCGCTAACTTCTAAGGATAGGAGCCATTAGAAAAGCAAAAGGATAGAAGAGAATGCTAACAATAGGAACAAAAATATTTTTAAAGATATTTGTTAGGATCCTAATCCTAACCATTAATCCTTATTTAATTCACTTATTATAATTGTGTACCATTGTGTCTTTTCACCTCACAACTCTAGGATAGATTTTATATTCATTTATGAGGGTGTAAATAAACATCCATTGAAATATAAGAACATAAATTATTATTCAACCCATTGGCAGGTTTACCTCCAGTGAAATAGTGATTCAAATACAAAAGTGATTCAATACATTTTTGTTTGTTTTTGCATTCAACTTGAGTTGTTTTCCATCCTTCTAGGCTACTAGGAACCAGGTTCCTACCATATGGTATCAGAGCATTTTTCGTTCCTGCACCTCATCAATGTCTCACTCATCATTTTATATCATCCTAAAAATGTTCTATTCATTGATGTTGGTGTTAAACATCATTGTCTCACTCCTCAAAAAATCCATTATACACCATCTCCCAGTTTGTTCAGTCACTGTGAATACAATAAAAATCGATGGAAATTTAAAAAGATTATTCGACAGCATCATATTGCATCTGCGATCAAACCTACTTCTATAAAGATAAAAACCACACACGTAACATGAAAAATCAATCTGAAGAACAATCCTAAAACATCTAAAAATCATTCACAAAAGCTAGATCCATCATCGAAAGGAGACATTTAGGTTAAATTCCAAAAGTAATTAACATTATCCACGTTTGCAGGTAGAATACATAGAGACCCGATAAAAACAATTGTAGATGTTCAAAAAGAATTTTTAACGTAGTAAAAGGAAATTTTCAAGGATTAAAACACTACAATCCTTTGAATATCAAAATTCCTCATCAACAGACAAAGTTTTTGAAGCGATCCAAACACTTGAAGACATTCCTAGTGAAAAACAGAAGAAATCAATGAATAAAAAAATAAAAATTAAATTATACGCTAAGGTTATATTATTTGACAGCCGCCATAATCATTTTCAAGACATCAAAATTTTTTTAGTTTATTAAATTTTTGGGTCAACGAGGACAATAGTCCCACATCGACTAGGTGTACATGATTTTTAAGTTTAAATTAATCGAAACCTGCATAAAGCAGTGTGACTTCGATCATGCCATACCTTTGAACCGCCTCCCCTATGTACGCCAACTCATAGTCGTTCACCCTTCATTGATCCACCATTTATCCATGCTTTGGTTTCCCCCGTGTTCATGCCATTTCTCGTCACTTGTCGCCTTGTGTGACTCTCACCGCTGACATTCACTCCACCCTAGCCCGCCCACCGCTTGCTGACACCGACTCTGCCCTAGCCCGCCTGTCGCTCGCTAACATCGACTCTGCCTTCTAGCCGCTTGGTCGTTCCTGTCGTTGAAAATTCAAAAATTCAAAATTTTTCACACTTTCTAGTCGCTTGCCTAACCGCAAACTCACTACCTTTCCGCCATTGAAAATAAAAAAATTCAAAAATACTGTAGTTGATAAACAAAAATTTTTAGCAAAAATTGTCAAATTTTTGACAAAATTTATATAATTTTTTTTGCAAAATTTTTAACTAAATTATATAATTTTGAAATTTTTTTTCAAAACTTAATTCCATCTACCAAAAAATGCTTATATCTTACAAACGAGTCCTAAAATGGTCGATGGTAGGAGATCACAATTACAGGACCCTCTCAAGGATTTCATGCAGGAGGTTCGTTAGTGGAAGGAAGAACTTACAAATAAGACTATAACAAAGGAGGAGTTCCGCCAATGGAAGGATGAAATTACAAACAATACTATACCAAAGGTGGAATATGAAAATAAAATAGCAGAAATGGATTTAAAAATTGACACCTATAACCATTCCATCAATATGGTACAAAAAAATATGGCACTAATCCAAGCTGGCCAATCTACCGGGGCACCAACACACCAAACACTACTTGGGGGACCACAAACGTCCATCCTACCTCAAACTACAGAATTGGATTTTCCAAAATTTGAGGGAGGTGACCCCACTAATTAGATATATCGTGCTAACCAATACTTCTCCCTCTACCAGGTCCCTGAGGCACATAAGGTTCGCATTGCATCCTTCCACCTTGAAAGTACTACCCCCAATGGTACTAGTGGTATGAAAATATGAATGACACCCCTACATGGCTAGAATTTACAAAAAACCTAATGGTACAATTTGGTCCTACTAAATTTGAAGATTTCATGGGAGCCCTTACTAAACTCTGCCAAACCACTACAGTATGAGAATACCAAGCTCAATTTGAAAACCTGGCAAATATTACATCAGGTCTAAATACCTCATTCTTCCAAATTTGTTTCATCAATGGTTTAAAGGAAGACATTCGATTAGAAGTACAAATTCTCAATCCCATTGACATGATGTAAACTATTGTGCTAGCCCAAATGGCGAAAGAGAAATTCAATAACTAGCATCGACTGGGAAACCCATCTAAGGCAGAATCACAAAATACTTACACCACCCCAAAACTTAACCGAATCCTACCAATTAAACGTATCAACCCCGAGGAAATGAAATAACGAAGAGAAAAAGGCCTTTGTTTTCATTGTGATGAGAAATTTATACCCAATCATAAATGTATTACACCCAAATTATATATTTTGGATGCAACTATTCCTTGTCGATCAACCAACGACAAAGATGAGATCAAGGTAGAAGTAGTGACGGATACACCCGATGATAGCACTCAAGGTCCACTAGAAATTTCTTTCAATGCCCTCACCGGTAATTCTTCTCCCCAAACTATGAAAGTCCTAGGATCCTTCAAATGACAAAACCTTATTGTGCTTATTGACTTTGGTAGTACCCATAATTTCATCAACCCATGTGTGGTAAAACAAGCTAACTACTTTATACATCCTTGCAATAATTTTGAAGTCATGATTGGTAATGGGGGACGAATCACCTATAAGAGGAAATGCCAAAATATTAAGCTCACCTTGGGTGATTACACCATGAAACATGACATGTATGCAATTCCCTTAGGAGGATGTGATATTGTCTTAGGAGTGCAATGGTTACAAACACTCGGGACAATCCAATGGGATTTTGAGGAATTATGGATGAAATTCACAATAAAGAATCAAACATATACTCTTAAAGGATTAAAATCAGGCCCTTCTCCACTAGTAAGCTCTCATCGAATGGAGAAAATTATTTGTAGAGGAGGTAAGGAAATGGTTGCCCACTTATTTTCTCTCCAAGCCACCAAGAAGGCACAAAAAGGGTTTCCCCGTTGTCATTTTGATCCTCCTATTCTTCCTACCTATCCCCCACCAACACTTCAACCTTCACAATATCCCTTCTTACGGAATGATGTTATTAAAATGGTGCAAGAACATGAGAAAATACTACTTGGAAAACAAGGGATGAAGCTTCTCACTTTGAGCTTTGAGGACAAATATCTTTTTAAGGAGGGTGGCATGTTAGGATCCTAATCCTAACCATTAATCCTTATTTAATTCACTTATTATAATTGTGGACCATTGTGTCTTTTCACCTCACAACTCTAGGATAGATATTTATATTCATTTACGAGGGTGTAAATAAGCATCCATCGAAATATAAGAACATAAATTGTTATTCAACCCATTGGCAGGTTTACCTCCAGTGAAATAGTGATTCAAATACAAAAGTGATTCAATACATTTTCGTTTGTTTTTGCATTCAAATCCATTTGTTTTCCATCCTTCCAGGCTGCTAGGAACTAGGTTCCTACCAATATTATTAAGATTATTCAACCACACAAACAAATTTAATGATCTTGTTTAAATATTTAGAAGAAAAGGAGGTGTTCACGTCAGATTCACCAAAGATGTAGAGGGGGAAAATCGTCCTACCATGTACAATTCCCAAAAAGTTTGGATTCGCAAGAGAGAAGAGAAGCCTTCATGGGGTGAACCATGAGGGTTGTGTTGTTCTCTACACTTGGTGCTAGGGGGGAAGGGTTCACTAGGAATGGCTTTAAGGACTCACTCCAAGTCCGCAGGAATTTCAGGGAATGTTTGATGTATTCAGTTTCTAGACAAACACCTAGATTTGGCATTTCTAGATCTATGCTATGAAATATAAAGGACAATGTAGAAATACAGAATGCAAGAATACAAGAGCTAACCCTAGAATGATTATTCCTTTGAATTCTTTCTAACCTAGGGTTCTAAACATATAACCTTTAAGCAAGAGCTCAAGAAGAGATGAACAAATAGAATTAACCCTAAGTGCACACTATATGTTGTTTTCCTTTTAAATGCCTAGAATTAATTAAATATACCTATATAAATCAGATCTAGGATTTTACAACAAAAATAAAATCACTCAAAAAATAACCTAAAGACTAATCAGAATACTTAGCTTATTCGATGATTTATCCTTGCTTTTATCCCTTTGTTCAATGCTATCAATAATACCTATTCCTGCAAGATAACTCAACAAACATTTGAAAATGGAATTAGAATTAGGGGGCTTGCTTAGGACGTTGTACAATAGTTCTTGGAGGTGTAGCAGTCAAGCCCCTAGGTCCTTTTAGCTGACCTTTGATAATTAAAAACAAAAATTGACCTTTGGAGGAAAACAAACATTAATGTAATACATCAGAATATAATGCATAAATCATAGAACAAAATATGCTACTATGCCCTAGATGCAGTTTAGAATGCAATGGAGAAAAAAAGGATAACAAATTATCCCTAATTTATCCTTAGGTGAAATCATACCCCGTAATGTGCGACCACGATAACGCCAAGCGAAGTCATGCCCCATAGCAGATCAGATGTGATTTTGCATAAACTATGCGAAAAATAAAATATAAGTGCAAAAGCTCAATCACGTCATTTAGAAAACCTAAATGTGTATGTAGAAGAGCGAATTCACCTGGAAGAGAGTGTAGAAGCAAAACATAAGGGTTTGGGATCTCTCAGATGGTCAATCTCTCCTTAAGGCTCTAACAACAATCTACCAAGAGAAAATAGTAATAAATCTGATGCAACAGATAATCAAACTCCAAACTTCAAAGTTGCTTGCGAGAGAAGAAGAAAAATGATGTAAATTGAATAAAACATTTTACAAGAAATCAAATGTAAGCAATAAAATCATTAACTGCCGATTATGTGAGCGTGTGTTAAATTATGTGTGAAAAGTGAATTCAAACTCTCCTTATATAGCAGATTTGAAGGTGAAAAGAGCAAGAAAATCAAGGAGGACCGATGTAAAACATGCCAACACTAAAACATTAGGGTTTTGATGAGTCAAACCTTAAAAAGGTGAAATCGTGCCCCATTTGGGCCGACCGCAATATCGAAATGTGAAGTCGCACCTCGTTAATGACTGAGCACAATTTCACATGGAGAGAGAAAATAAGCAAAATAGGGGGGAAAACCTTTTTCTTGCCCTAAGCAAGTCTAAGGGGTCCCCAGAGGGCTTAGGGAAGATTGCCCACTGAAGTGGGTCAAGTTTTCATGTCTACAAAGAGATTTGAACATATGGGGAATCCATCACTCAAAACTTAGGTGGAGACATTAAAAACCATAGATGACCATTCACTAGATCTCAGACTTAATTCGTCACTTAAAAATAAATTGCTACATTTATTCCTAATATCCAAGCAACATCCAAATATTAATTAACATTCGAAGCACATAGCCCATTTTTACAAAATAATTTTCATCCAGATTAAAGATATTCACAAAGAAATTTTCATCAACCTAGTAGTTGCACGTGGTATTAAACTGATTCATCAAAAATACATGAGCATACAAGTCAAATTAAAAATCTTTTATCCTACATGAATTTTTGAGGGCATACTTGTTAGTTGTTTTCTTTTATTGATTATAGGAGAATGAAAGGAAGGCCTTATAATTTTAAAACATTGAAATATTCCCTAAGGGCAAATATATTCCCTCTACTTAATTTTTTGCTCGATGAGATATTGTTTTCTCATAATTCAAGGCATCATTTAAGCTATAAGTATAGGATTATATATCCTCATTGGAATATATTTTTTAAGGTTGATCCATTGAAAGAGAATTTTTCAAGTTTTATGAATGTTTGATATGGCTAGTGGAGCACCAAAGTTCCTATTGCTTGACTCCCAACTATTACAAAGAAATAATTATGCAACCTAAAATATCAAAATCAGAATACAACTCGAATTTGAAGAAGTATGGGAAGTTGTAAATGGGTCCATTACCCATCTTAATACAAAAGATGAAGAGCAGATAAAATTTGATAGGGAAGAGAGAAAAGCATGATTGATCATATTGTTTGGAGTAGATAATGAAGTACAACCATATATTTATGATTCTACCATAGCTAAAGATGTATAGGAGAAACTTCAAAAAGTATTTGAGGCAAGGAACCAGAATCAAATCTTATTTCTACAAAGTCAACTTCATTGTTTGAAAATGAAGAATGGAGAAAAACTTGAATACTTTTTGAGCTATTGAACTACAAGTATTACTACTACCCTCGGGAGAAAAGGTATTTGATAAGACATATATTCCAATTATTTTGAGATCTCTCCCTTTTCAATATAATATGTGTGACAACCTTAAATATCATTGAGAAAACACCAACATTTGAAAAGTTGGTGAACTTACTTCAAAAAGAAGAGGTTTGGAATACAACATAAGAAGAAGAGCAAGGTAAATAGTCATTTGTTAGAGTTAGAGTATATTACATCACTTGGGTCATGTAAATGTACCACCTTAGGTACATAGTTAGAATAGGAGATTACTTTAGGAGGAATTTAGCTAGTTACTTCAAGCAATGTAATAAATTCACAAGTAGCAATGTGCAAGTTGTAATGTGCAAGGTGTACTCTTGTAAAACTAGGTAGAGTGTTGGCCAAGGAATCTTATATAAAGGGCCTCATAGATCAAGTTAGCATAAAGTCAAGTTCTTATCTAGTGCAATGTAGTAGATAGTGGTGCTCCCGTATGGAGCATAATGTAGCTCTTTAGCTCATGATAATGGAGTGATCATTTCCTCCACACTACATTGTGATTTCATAATTTTTATTTATAGTATATTTGAATCATATTGTAGACTCACTTTCTTTCATATTTATTGCATCTCATTAGGACCTGTGTTAGATCTCTTCCATTGCATATATCCTCAAAAGCTAACAGTGGTATCAAAACACCGATGAATTGAGATAGGAGGATCTACATCCATCATAAAAGAATTCTAGTAGTTCAAGAGGAATAGGGAGAGTTACCATTACTATTTTTGACCTACATCTTCATAAATAGGATCTGTCATTGTACACCACTACATGGTAAAGTTATCATTAGGAATAAATTGATAGAAATAGCCACAATAGTCAACATGATTAGAAAAGTGAGGACTAAAATAAATCTTAATTGCAAAAATCCTGAGATTATATTTGGTTATTGTCTTTCCATAGAGTTGCTATAAAAATACTCGTGAAGACTAGGACTCAACATTCATGCCACTAGATTGAAAAATTAACTAGTGAATATTATTATCTCTAGATTTATAAAATTTTCAATTCTAGTTTCTAATAGCTTGTTGTAGGAAAAAGAGATTCAACAAAAGGTTGTGAGGCTTCCTATAAGAGAGTTAGGAATAATATCTTCTTAGAATAATTCTAGCGCAGCAACAAGGAGAAGACTAAATATTTCAAAGGTCTTGAGAAAGGTCCCATTACAAGAGTTGTAATCTTGCTAATTGTAGAAGAAAAGAAAATGCCACAGTAGCCTTATAGTAGACTCAAATAAGAAGAAATTACAGGAGTTGAGTCATAGAAGGAGATAGGAGATTGGTGATCTCCATTCAAGATTAATACCTATAGAGTGCAGAAGAATAAAAGACCAAAGAAGCCTAGAAAAATAATAGGCCAAAGAAACCTATAAGAAGAAGGCCATAGAAGCCTTAAATATAAAGAAAACTTCAGAGAATAATTCCTGATTTAGAAGAAGAATTCCTGATTCAGAAGTAAACTCCAAACAAGATTTTCTAAAGAAAATTTTAGAGAGAATTTCTTGATTCAAAAGAAGACTCCAAAGAAGATATCTCTGAAGAAAATTCTTAATTCAAAATATAGATTCCTAATTTAGAAGAAGACTCTAGAGAAGAGTCCAATAAATAAGAGATTGGTGATCTCCTTTACTGATTAAAGACTTCTTTTAGATGAAGCTGAAGATATCCATAGTAGATATCATTGAAGAACTTCTATTCTTAGAAGAAAAGAAGGACTAAGAGAGTCTTGTACAAATTTAGAAGCAATAGAATCAGATATTCTAGAAGAAAATCTCATCACCAACACTTCCAAAAATAGAAGGTTGAAGAAAAGGTCTCAATTGGAATACCAAAGAAGCTACAATATAGAAGACCTCGAAGAGGTATCAAGGAGGAAAAAGAAGTCTTGGAGAGCCTTGTTGCAGAGCTCACAGATGCATCATCAAAATATTTCCTAGAAGAACTCGTTGGAGAATTCTACTACCAAGGAGAAGTTCTTGATAGTGAAGAACTTGGGATAATTTTTGTCATCTGAAAATAAGCCCAAGAGAAGAATTTTGCAAGGAGTACCAAATCCTAGAAGAAGAATCTAGTGAAGACCTCAAGACATTCAAAATATTAGGAATAAGATCTCGTTTGAAGTTAGAATTCAACAAGAAGCTTGAAGGAAGATTCAGACAAAATAAACCTACAAAATCCAAAATATTTTGAGATTACCTCTCACAACAAGGAGGTATAATTCAGAGAAATGAGTTCTCTAAATCTATAGCATAAAAGCAAATATCACTGGAAGGATCAATCCACCAAATACAAGGCTCAAGACAAAAATTTCAAGGCTATAGTTTGGTGAAGCAGGAAGCTATTTTGGACAGCCAACAAGAAGCTACGAATTCAACCATTGCAAGGTAGTAACTTGGTGAATAAAAACACCAAGATCTACATCTACTTCAGAAGACATAAAAAAGGTAATAAAATTGGGTACAATTAGGTTCATTGATCAAACCTTAAATTAGATTATTATTAAGTTCCATTAAAGCACCATATTTAGATTAAAAGTTGTAGAAGAATAGATTGCATTATAGTCTTCAAGAAAGTGCAAAAAGGAAGAATTCATTTTAAGGATTATTTGCACATTAAATAGAAGTTGGATATTTTCAAAAGAAAGAAAATTATCATCTACCTATTTTCTATCTAGAAAGCAAGAAGACTATATCCTACAATATTGATTGTAGTGAAAAATTACAGAATACTTATTAAGGGTAGATTACATGTTACTCTTAAAAGTTGTAGAGAATATAAAGTGCATCTAAAATTATTTTGAGAGTTCAATTACATATTACTCTTAAAAGTTGTAGAGACTATAAAGTGCATCTGAAATTATTTTGAGAGTTCATTTATTGAAGAAATAAGGTGAGGTTAATAAAGTGCATTAATGTAGAAATTATAGAGATTCATTGTACTAAACTAGTTGGTCATTAACTAGTTACTCTCAAAATATTATTGTGTGTTTTTTGTTGTTAAAAATTGAAGGGCACAAAATCAACACATTATCAAGGTGTCTAGAAACACCATTTGATGCACAAAATTTGCAGCACTTTGTGGCCAAAAGAAAGCCACCATTAAAATAAAAAAAGTAGCTAAAAAATGAGACTTGGAGAGTCTCAGATTCAAAGTACATGTAGGGTTTCATTAAAAGAATAAGTGCAGAATTTTCTACTTCAAAAGGGTGCATATTATTAGCTTGGTTTTACTCTTACTAAATTGTCCAAGCAAAAGGAATTACTAAAGGCAAGGAGTTGCCTCATCAAAAGGAAAAGGAGCATTTCAGAAAAAGACATTCGGCCATTATATTGGTGCAAAATATATCTAATACAATCACCATTCTTGTCCATTCAGGGACAAAAGGTCTTATAATACATCGACTATCATTCGAGCAGGTTTAAGGACAGGTTTCAAGCAAGAAAAGAAAGTCGTCAAGGAGCACATATTGCTCAAAATCTAGGGTGTCAAAAGATACCATTTCTCCACGTCAAATATGAACCCACATAAGGTCATCTACATTTACGTAGACAAAAAGGACAACATAAAGCTCCATATTAAAGGGTGCTTATATATGTAAAAAGGCGTCAAAATCTACTTCTATCAACATGGAATGAAGCTACTACAAATGAAGCATAAAGATCAGTAAGTTGAAAGCATAAAGAATAAGGGAAAAGGTGCTACATCTAAGGGCTCAAGCTTGGAGAAGAACGTCTGCCATATAGAGCTCCATATAACCTAAGAGCATCACAACTAGCACCATCCAATGTCCTCATCAAAAATACCTGCAAAAGAAAAAGGTTTTTTGTTGTCCAAGAAATGAAACAAGCTAAGGAAAAACATACGAAAGGGCAAGAGGAGTTATAATGTTCTTTCTAGAGTGTTATAGTAAAGGTCTACATGCAAATACCTTGAGTGCCACTTGGCACAAACATTCTAAGGTACCATCCCATCCCTTAATGCTCAAGAAATTTCAAGTGCCTAACCATGAGGATTTACAAAGAATAATAAGGAGGTTACGTACGTTATCTTTGCATGAGCGTTGAAAGAACTCAAATATGTAACTCCCATTCATCACTTGTTCAAAAGGAGGAAGATTCCACTCTATTTAGAAGCGTCCATCTTGGAGAAAGCATAAGAATGAAATCAAAAATCAGTCAAATAAAAGTTGAGCATTGAAGGCCGAGTTTGTAGCAATAGCAGAAGCTGAGCTCATGGCAAAAATACACAGCAACATCGACATCATAACAACAACAAGAAGATAGAATTAAATAATCCTAGTCAAAGCAGTCAATGTCCATTGTTAAAGCAATATTTTCAAAGAAACCAACCGTCATCAAAGAGAAGCTAAAACCTACACCCATACATTGAAGATAACGATCAAAATAGCAACAAAGAGTGTTGTCATCTACGTCTAAGAATCAACACCAAATACATAGAGGTTTGGGGCATCACAAAGGTAAGACTATATCTATTCCAATTTACTTTCATTAATAGGGAGATATAAGGTATAACATAAGGTTGAAACATTAAGAGAAATCAACCATATTTGAAAGCAATATTAAAAAGAAATATACTTAATAGCCTAATATTTGCAATCTAAAGCATAGTATAAATAAGGATTTCTACATGGATAGATTAATTATCTTACATTGCAAATATCATTGTTTTATAAAATTCCATATTAGGGAGTTATAAGGAATACTACACCAAAATAGTAGTTGGAATTTAGAGACATTAAATATCAGATTATAAAAGGCTATAAAATAAGGTTCTATAAGGAAAATCAAGAGTTGGAAACTAATTACTATACTTGTCTCAAACTTACATTAAAGGGAAAAAAAAATTCCAATAAATAGAACCTCATTAATCTAGAAAGTGCTTAAGTTCAATAGGAGTGTTAATGAATTTTGAGCCTCCCACTCAAATTCATTAACGATTGCATGCAACCATTGTCGTGTGGGATAGGCTTGATCAACCTGTGCCCATGACTAAAAGTTTCAAAATTTTGGTGATACATGGTGGATGAGTTTGTGTTTGCAGCTGATGGAGTTGATCGGTACACGTAGATGGTGTTTGAACCTTGAAAATCTAGTGCTTGTCCCTTGTTCAAATCTGGTGCATGTATCCCATTCAAAATTTGGCACCTGTCTCCCATTCAAATCTGGTGTCTATCTCCAATTTTATGGTGGTTAGAGGCACCTATCTTGATGCCTATATCCTAGTTGACTAGTTTGACTACTTATACCCAGTTTGACTCTACACATGGCAGACCTTTTGACCGAAGACCACAGTTTTCAATGGTAGAGTGGAAACTATTTTAAATAAATAAATAATATTTTATTTCCCACGACTTTTATTTTTAAATTATTATTTTTTTCTTCTTCTTTTGTGAGCTATCCAAATCTTTGTACATGAAAAATCTTACGGATTTGAACAGACAACCAAGAAGATTTGTTTTAGTCTGGCAAGTATGTAAAAAATAAAATTATGCAGTCTTGTCGTGTTTATTAATTTGCGTGGAAAATTATATATTTGGGAAACAGAGAGAAATCTAGCAATATCAGTGAGTTGGTGTAACACCAACTATCTTAATAATATTTGTAATGTAACGTGAAATGCTAGTTGTACGTGGTTGTTTAAAAACTTTAAGACTGTTGGTAGCAAGGAAGAACATTCTATTTATGGGATTGGGTGGTCAGAAACTACCACAGCCTACGGATAAATTTAATTGTTGTCATCTGCCACTTTCTATTTTAAAATTAAATTGTAAGTGTCGCGTACTCTATTTAACAGGGTCGTGTGCACATTGTAAACTCGAATTTTGGTCCTGCAACTTTTGGTCTTGAGGCTTTTGGTCCTCAAGATTTTTGGCTCAGGATTTTGGCCTTGGTGGGCTGTTTTCACTGCCATTATGTGCCAGGAGTGTAACCTCGTGGATTCAATACAAAACAGTTATTTTTGTGTAAATTTCATTTGGAGAACTTCATGGTTCGCACCAACCTTACCTGCTACAGTTTTTGTGGTGTTTGTGTTGTTTTTATGTGCGTTGCATTGCTTGGGTGGATTTAGGATAGAAACAATTGCATCTATATATATATTCAGTTTGAATTTTTTTTTATGGATTCAGACCAACCCTACCTCTTGTAGTTCATTGTGGCATTTGTTTTACATCCCCATCCTATTTTTCATGCAGTTGTGGTGAATTGATTAACCATTTTACGTTTGGAGCAAATGCCTCGTTTTTATTTTTATTTCCTCTTGCAGTTTTTTAATTTCCCTCTCCCTTTTCCCCGACAGGTTTAGGTTTAGTTTAGTTTAATTTTTTTCCCATAGTAAGTTTAGTGATAGTTTTTATTTTTTTTGTTTATATTAGTTTTTATTTTTAGTGCAGTTTTTATTTATTTTTTAGTTTTTAATCTTATAATTTTTTTTAGTTTAGTTTAATAGTTTAGCTTTTATTTTTATTTTTGTTCTCCACAGGTCTGCAGTTTTTATTTATTAGTTTATGTTTTTTATTTTCCGGGCAAGTAAGTGCAATTTTTATTTTTTATTTAGTTTGAAATTTTGTTTTTTCTGTTTAGGCTATTCATGAGTTTTCCTCGACAATAAGTTTTTTTTAGGTTAGTTTTTTTCTTTTTTTGCCGAATCTCTATGAAGGTTTTTCCCTCTCAGGAAGTCCCACACGAGAGGGAGATTCCCATGTTGGTCTTATGCGTGGGTGCAGTGTGAACGTGGATTTTTAGACATCAATAGTTTTGACATGCTTGGTGGAACAAATCTAGAGTTTGCTATGAAATATCTACACAGATTTGTTATGTTTTAAATCAGTCAATATTTGGTGTTTTTCTTGATTGTTATCTACTTGTTGAAGCATTTTTTGTAAGCACCTAGCGACTCTGCTGAAAGAACCAAGCCCAATCTACCTTATTTTCTATTCTTTCATTTTTTGGAAGGTCTTTGTTACTGTGTGTTTCAATTTCGTGGGTTTTTGGAAAATCTACAGGGTCCATATTTTTGGGATCTATTGAAAATCTATCAATGTTGCTGACTCTGTGCCCAATGGATGCTAAGACCACCTAGTCTTTTGGGTTCTTTTCACATTGTAGGCATGTGTCCCTTGTGACTCACCAAAATGTTAATGAATTTTGAGCCTCCCACTCAAATTCATTAACAATTACATGCAACCATTACCGCATGGGACAAGCTTGATCAACCTGCACCCATGACTAAAAGTTTCAAAATTTTAGCGATATGTGGTGGACGAGTTCATGTTTGTAACTGATGGAGTTGATCAGTACGAGCAGATGTTGTTTGAACCTTGAAAATTTGGTGCCAGTCTCCAGTTCAAATCTAGCACCTATCTCTTGTTTAAATTTCATTCCTGTCTCCTGTTCAAAATCTAGTGCCTGTCTCCCATTCAAGTATGGCACCTATCTCCCGTTCAAATATGGCACCTGTCTCCCATTTTCAGTGGTCAGAGGCACCTGTATTTAGTTTTCTGGTACCTATATCCCAGTTGACCAATTTTACTGCACACATGGTAGACCTTTTAATTGAAGACCTTCACTATTTTCAATGGTAGAGTGGAAACTGTTTTAAATAAATAAATAATATTTTTATTTCCCAGGGCTTTTATTTTTAAATTATTATTTTTTGTCTTCTCCTTTTGTGAGCTGTATAGATATTTGTATATGAAAAATCTTAGGGATTTGGATAGACAATTGAGAAGATTTGTTTTAGTCTTGTAAGTAGGTAAAAAATAAAATAATGCAGTCTTGTCGTGTTTATTAATCCGCATGGAAAATTAAAGATTTGAGCGACAGAGAGAAATCTAGAAATATTAGTGAGTTGGTGTAACACCAACTGTCTTAATGAGATTTGTAATGTAACGTGCAGTGCTGGCTGTACGTGGTTGTTCACAGACTTTAAGACTGTTGGTAGTAAGGAGGAACATTCTGTTTACGAGATTGGGTGGTCAAAAACTGCAAGCCTGCAAATAATTTTAATTGCTATCATCTGCCACTTTCTATTTTAAAATTAAATTGTAAGTGTCATGTGCTCTATTTAACATGACTATGTACAAATTTTAAACTCAGATTTTGGTCTTGGGGCTTTTTAGCTCAAGTTTTTGGTCCTGGTGGGCTATTTTCATTACCATTTGTGCCAGCAGTGTAACCCCATGGATTCAATACAAAAATAGTTGTTTTTGTGTAAATTTCATTTGAAGAACTCAATGGGTTCGCACCAACCTTACCTCTTGCAGTTGTTGTGGCATTTGTGTTATTTTTGTGTGCGTTGCATTGCATGGGTGGATTTAGGATAGAAATGACTGCATCTGTGTATATTCAGTTTGGAAAAAAATTTCATGGATTCGGACCAACCCTACCTCTTGCAGTTTGTTGTGGCATTTTTTTTACATCCCCATCCTATTTTTCATGAAGTTGTGGTGAATCGGTTAACCATTTTACATTTTGCGCAATCACCTTGTTTAATTTTTATTTCTATTTTTTATTTCCCTATTGCAGTTTTTTAATTTCCCTCTCTTTTCCCTGGCAGGTTTAGGTTTAGTTTAGTTTAATGTTTTTATCGTAGTGAGTTTAGCAGTATTTTTTTTAAAGCGAAAAACCCCTTGCGGGGCCGCATTGGTCTGAGAGACCACGAACAGGGGGTTCTACACCGTCAAAGTCACCCGAGAGTCGCACCCGACCCTGCCCACACCAACATTATCAATTGGATTTTGGATACTCAATTCAGCTTTTTGGTAGGGTGGATATTTGAACCTGGGACCTCCCTTGGAGGATTACCCTCTCCTCTCCAACTCACCTACAACACCTGGGTGTTTAGCAGTATTTTTTATTTAGATTAGTTTTTATTTATTTTTTAGTTTTTATTTTTAGTGTTGTTTTTATTTATTTTTAGTTTAGTTTTTATTTTTATTTTTATTTCTCCGTAGGTCTATAGTTCTTATTTTTTAGTTTATGGTTTTTATTTTCCCAGAAAGTAAGTGCAATTTTTTATTATTTTTATTTAGTTTGCAGTTTTGTTTTTTTTGTTTAGGTTGTTTGTGAGTTTTCCTCGATAGTAAGTTTTTTTTTATGAGAGCCGACTTTCTTCGAAGGTTTTTCCCTCTCAGACAGTCCCACACAAGATGGAGATTCCCATGTTGGTGTTGTGCGTAGGTTCAAGTGTAGGCATACATTTTCAGCCATCAACAAGAAGAAATAAGATGTAAAAGAAGTTGATTATTGCTATCCACAAAACTTTACAAAATCAACTCTAAATTGAACTATTATTCCCAAAAGCACTTTATCTATCATTAAGCATTACTAGGAAGACATAAGGTATTCTACAAAACTTGATAATCATAGCACTCATTCAAAATTTATCAAGTACTCAATCCATTTGGGATTCATAAGGTGTCTACAAATTCTACAAGGATTCTACTAAATCAAATCTCTTAACTAGGGAGTCATAAGGAAGCCTACAAAACCTAAGCTAAAAATGTTTTATCAAATCAAGCTCATAACTAGGGAGTTATAAGGTAGACCACTTAGTAGATTCTATCTCATAATATTCTATTCCAATCAAAGCTATAAGATGTCTACCCCAAGGAATACAACAAACAAATACATGAATAATCTCTCTAGAAAGGAAAAAGCAAGTGCAATAAAAATTGGAATCATGAATCTACTTATAAAAGGTGAAGCATATTTAGATCTTACTTCAAAAATGATTCATAAGCCTTAGATGATGACTTTGATACCATGGAACAATATCTACAAGCTAAACTCAAAGAAGCAATTGAGAATGGAAAGGATGACATTCCACTTTCCTTAGATTTCGTAAGCATTTTGTATATGGCATTACTTACATACAAATGCTACAAGAATGAGAATGCAAAACCACAAAGTTCAATAGAAGCTCATAAAAGGAAATTTGAACTAAATGAATCATACTTAAAAAGGATATTTCAATCCTCATGCAGTATTGATACCTCAAGATCCACTAATCCAAGATCTTATCTTGATATCTTGAAATAAGTTTATGTACAAAGTAAGAACAAAGAAGGAGAAACATCTTTGGAGGGATCTAGCAGTAGTATTGCCACCTACAGGAATGTAGAAACCAGATTCAAAGGAAAAGCTAAAGAAGATGGTTCAGATAAAGGAAGACTCTAGAGAAAAAGTCAATTGATGAAAGAACTGGATCAAATCAAAGACCATACTCAAGAAAAAGATCCATATTGAAGATTGAAATCTTCAATACCCAAATAATGTAATACGGGGGTATTAGAGTTAGAGTATATTACATCATTTGGGTCATGTAAATGTACCACCTTAGGTACATAGTTAGAGTAGGAGATTACTTTAGGGAAAAGTTAGCTAGTTACTTCAAGCAATGTAATAAATGCACAAGTGGAAATATGCAAGTTGTAATGTGCAAGGTGTCCTCTTGTACAACTAGGTAGAGTGTTGACCAAAGAATCTATTTTCCTATATAAAGGGCCTCATAGATCAAGTTAGCATGAAGTCAAGTTCTTATCTAGTGCAATATAGTAGATAGTGGTGCTCCTATATGGTGCACAATGTAGCTCTTTAGCTCATAGCAATGGAGTGATCATTTCCTCTATACTACATTGTAATTTTATTATTTCTATTTATAGTATATTTCAGCTATATTGTAGACTAACTTTCTTTCATATTTATTGCATCTTATTAGGACCTATGTTATATATCTTCTATTGTATATATTCTTAAATATAACAACCTAGGTCTTCTCACTTGGTTGTCCAAAATCACAATTAAATTTTTTCAAACAAATTAAGTTATCACCCAACATTTTAATTGGTACATAGTCATTAAATATCTGTTTTAAGGCGAATGACTACTGCAGATAGTCCCTTAAACGTTCAAAGTTGACCAAGTCTCTCATTAAGTGCTATCATGTGAACACGTTCATCTCCATCACCAGAGTTCTATGTTCTTGGTAAGGGGTTGACCTTTCAGAGCCCATTTCATCTGAAAGGTTGGACGCATAGTTCCTCGTCCATAGCATGCTATGTTTGAAATATCCTTTCCATGAACTGTGTTCGACACATGCTATGGTTTAGCGTATGAATACCTAGTGCTTAACTAGATTTCCCCCTTCCCGAGGTCCAAATAAGGTCCACCACTTCTCTAGTTTCGGGACCAGGTAACTTAGACCTCACTATGAGTGACGAAGTGTTACCCCATTCCAACACCCATTGGACCTTTTAGCTTTGGGATTCAACTACTCTTGAACTTACCAAACATATGCTAACTATTCCCCACTCGAGTTTGGATAGTGAGTTACCCTCACGTACCACTCACATATCAGTATAAAGTGGGTGTCCTATTTCATCCCTCGTCGTATGTTCAAGGTAATAAGACCTTCTCGCCCTAAGTTGTATTGCCTGAAAGTGACTGATTACGATTCGCGATATTTACTCTTCCCGCAAATATCGATGTTGGATTTTGTTTGTCTTTTAAAGAGATTTTAATTGTATTTTAATTTAACTCAACTGTTTCATATACAAACGACTACTAAATTATTTATCCACAAACCATCATCAATAGGTATTTTATTCCTTCACGGCAATCTTCCTAGTTAAAAGTTTTCCTATATTTGCCTTCTATATAAAGCTTTTAACAATTTTCACCTATTTATTTAAGTCTTGCTACAATAATAAAATCCTCTACGTATCAAACATTTTTAAGGTAAACATATTTTAGAACTGATAACACATAATTAAATCTTAAGGTTACTCTCAATAACTACTAACATCCTTCTACATTCTAAATTCTAAAGATGAGACAAGTTTATTAGACCTCGATAAAAGTAATTATTCGTTCTTTTTCAAGCCTCTATTGTATCTCAAAGATAAACGTATCCACAAGCAAGATTGCAAGCTAATTTAATAACTTATAATATCTTTTTCATAATCAGTTTTCCTCCCCGGACCTATATTTTAAAATCATTTACGACTTCAATTAACAAAATTTTTATACCAATTATTAACAAAGCTAAGCATATTTCAAACAAGTTTTACCTTAGCTTGGTCATAAGAAGACAATTGTTATACCCAGACTAGACCTCTATAAGGCTTACTGACAAGCCAGGGTGCATACCTCAAATTAAACATTATACCAGAAACCAATTCTCATTGCATAATATTCAATGTTCTATACATATATTCTACAGATTTATACCAGCATACAATGGTGGTTATCCTTATCAAAGCAAGGTAAACATACTTGAGAGCATTTTCATCATTCCCTGATCATGCCATTCCTTTTTACTATTCTAAGTTTTTTTTTTTTTTTTAAGTTTTGTTAATTAATATCAGCATTACTTCATAAGAACATCTGGAGTCTATGAAATCAATTCCCGCCCTTTAATTTTTATAATAAGGGGAGTTACGGGAGTGATTTACTAAAGCATAAATATTGGCTTATTTTTAAATCCGGTTGGCTGTACTCCAACCAGTCAAATAGACTACGGTTATTATAAGATGATAAAAGTTGGGAATAAGGTTTCATCTTAATATATATATATAGAATCAAAATATTGCCTTGGATGTCACATTATATACGATATTTTTTTATCCAACAGTTTTACATTAAAAACCAATTGAGCTAATTCTTAAGCTTCCATCTATAAGACTCTAAACCCTAGTTAATGAAGCTTTCTCTTTTAAGATGAGAATAAAGTTCGGTTATGTTCATCTCTTAAAGTGACTCAACACTGACATTATATATTTTAATACGATTATACTTAATTTTTATCTCTTATACTATGAGTGTTTTCCAAACGCTTAGCACTCTTTTTAAGACAATCACACTTACACTCATGGGGCTCAATATAAACATTATATGCACACAGATTAACATGGCAACCTACTTATTAAAAATTAAATCTATTTTTATTTTTGAAATCATTACACCTTACAATATAAAACTTTGACAATTTACTTTTCTACCGTCCGATTCTAACATGGAAAATTCATACATTTTTCTCTATAATATTTATGCTGGAGTAGTATATATTGTTTAATTTGTCAATGATTTTGTATCCTATAGTTCCTTACTGAAAACATACTAATAAGAAAATGAAGTGTCCTTTCTCCATAGCCGGTAATCTGGATACAAATCTCCTCTGCAGCTTTAAAAATCGTGAAATATCTACGCCAAGCACATACAATAACAAGGATTCTTTCCAGTGCAGTCACAGATAGCAGCAGAGGTGGCTAGTCCATAAGCTTTATATAGGGAAATCAGAGCGACCAATTACCTTATGGATGCAAGCTACTCTATATGCAACCACTTGATGCATGGCATAGATACTATCATTTTAACACTATTCCATATGCTATCAAGTTTTAATCCATCATCTATACCAGTCCATACATAAAATTGTTAACTTAACGAAAAGAAGAGTCCAGTATTAATACAGTAACAAGTATTACACAACAATCGTTTAAACATATTCCAGCCACTATATTTTACCAGTGTCTCTATACTGTGAGAAACATCATATAAAAATAAAAACATTTCATCCTACTTAATTTATCAGTATACTCATTCAGTAAAAGACTTACTCCAAGTTCAACGCGAATTTCCCTATGAAGCCCTCTTCAACAACACAATCCGGTCATTCAAAAAAAATGAAGATAATCATATTGATGTCCTCTATTGATTTTATAGATGAGAGGAGTAAAATTGTGCACAACACTTGTGAAATTTCATGTGAAAGTTTTTGCTCTTATTTCGCTAGGTGGTCCACTGAATACATAGATGGATGTCACATATTTTATTTTTATTCATATATATATATATATATAAAGGATCTTCTAGTAGGTAAAACAGCTATTGGAAAATAATTGATCTTCTACTAGGTAAAAAGGCTATTGGATGCAAATAAAATTTCAAAATCAAATATAAACTAGATGGAAGTACTGATAAACACAAGGTAAGACTCATAGTTAAAGGCTATGCACAAAAATATGGCATTAATTTTTAAGAAACATTTGCACCCACAACAAAAAATAAAATCTATCAAAATAATCTTTGCTCTAGCTACACAATCTAGTTGTAAAATTCATCAAATGGACATGAAAAGTGCCTTTGTCAATAGGAATTTAAAAGAAGTTTATATGACTCAACTAGAGGGATTCACCATATATGGATAAGAAACAAATGTATGCAAATTGATCAAATCCCTCTATGGTCTCAAACAAGCCCCTCGAGCATGGTATACAAAAAAAGTTGAATATTTTGAAAAGCATTGCTTTAAGAGGAATCCATATATACCAAGTTTGTATTATAGAGAGCAAGGGAAAAAATTGTAGTCATCAACATATTTGTGGATGATTTGGTCATCATAGTGAGTTCTGAAGGAATGATTCTAGCCGCAGAGAAAGACTTTAATAGATCTTTTGACATGATCGACCTTGGACTATTGTATTATTATCTAGGTCAAGAGGTATGACATAACCATCATCACATATTTGTCTCATAAAGCAAATATGTCAAAACTCTTCTTGAGAAATATTATATGATTGACAACTCCTAAGAAATCAGGACTACAACTCTCACACTTTGATTCCTCTCCTCTAGTAAATGCAACTCTCTATCATAAATTGGTTGGAAGTCTTATCTATCTAACCTACACCAAACTAAATATTAGCTTTGTAGTCAATTACCTTTTGCACTTCATGTAGAAACCAAAATGGACACATTTGAAGGCATAAAAGGAGTTCTAAGATATGTACATGGTACCAATGAGTACAGTTTGAAATTCAAGAAGAGTGATTAGTTCCTCTTGGCAAAATATACAAATGCAATCTATGCAAGGTGTATGGATGATTACATATCCACATCTAGATATGTATTCTTTCTAATATCTACACCTATATCATGGGGTAGCAAGAAACAACAAACAATTGTTAGATATTCCATTAAGCAGAATATCGTGCAACGAGAGTTGTCTATGAGAAAATATGGTTAAGACATACATTGACAAGTATAGGAATACCACTAGATAAACCAAAAATCAAGCACTGTGACCACCAAGGAGTATTAAAATTGGTTAATAATCTAGCATTCCATGAATGGATCAAGCATGTTGACATGGAATATCGTTTCATAGGGGTACATGTTCAACAACACAATATTCAGCTCAAATTTTATCCTACTTAAGAGAAACATGTAAACATATTTACCAAACCACTTGGACATATCAAATTTGAATTTTTAAAGTCTCCTCTCTGATAATATGATGTAATAAGGGGGGTATGCTAGAAGTTATAACATCATAGTCCATAAAAAATTATGTGTGGCATAATCATCCATCATATGGACTATGCAAGCACTAATGGTCAAGGGTAGTTATAGGATTAGTTAAGGTTTATTATTTTAAAATTTAGCATCCATTGTATTTAAATATCTTTCCTTTTATAATGTAAACAATCGATAAAGGTGGTATTGGGAAGGGAAAACTTGAGCATCAATTGGATAGATGAAGTACTTTCTTTTTACTGCAGAATCGAATATGAGATTGCTTCCCTAGGAGGACCCAATGGGGATGCCTCTATATCCTCTCTTAGATAGATAAATTTCATTTACAGATTAGTTGAAGGAAAAATCTACAATAGAGATTGAAGAAGCACACAAAACTGCACTAAAAATGCTCTTTATGACTACTAGAAAATATCAACATCTCAAAGAGTCAATGGATGCTTACCACAATAAGAATCAAGGCCAAAGATTGTCATTGAGTAGAGTATAGTAGAATAAACAGTCTTATATAGAGCCAATCATGATTTGATTTATAAATTCATGGGTATTCACCCTATCCTTGTTGGGATGAGAAATAGATGAGATATTATATTGATACAAAGAAGTACAATATATAGGCATAAGCCTATATAACAAGTGTTAATGAATAAGACAAGTGTCAAACTAAAGAAGGCATAGTGCACATTAATTCTAATAATCCTATTTTTTTCGCATTCGTGGGTTCGATAGGACTGAGATCCTCTTGGTGAGTATTCTTTGTGGTTTATTAGTAATAGATATTTAATTATTAGTTTTTCCTCACTTGCCTACAAAAATTGGGATTTCAAATTAGAAAAGAGGCATCATGATCCAACACGATTATTTGTTCAACCCTAGAGAGTGAGATTTGATACCCAAATTGAACCCATTGTTGTCTTAGTTTGGATCCGTTTGTATGCACTCACAATGGAGTTCTAGAGTGAGTAGGTATTAGAAATCATTAGTAATTCTCTTGGAATATATTTGGGTATTTCTAGATATAAAATGGAATGAAATACAATCATTTATGCTAGATTATGCATGGAAATGGATCTAAGCTAGCCTTTGCCAATAGAGGTAGAACTCAAAATTGTAGGACTATCTTGGATTCAACAACTAGATTATGAGGCATTGCCCTTCAGGTGTAGATTTTGCCACAAATATGGACATTTGGCCCAATCTTCCCTAAATAATAGAACACAAAAATAAAGGCTCCTCTAGGAATGTCAAATATTCTTATGGAGGGTAAGTAAATAATCAATAAAGAAGCAACCAACATTTCTTAGGGTGGAGAAGCATAGGGAGAGGGTTTTGAACAACCCAAAATAAGGGTAATGTAAAAGAAAAAATATGGTAAAGATCAAGCCCAACACAAGCCCTCAAATAGGTATGAAATATTCAAGAAACTAGTGGAGCAAGAAGAAGAACTCATGGAAGGAGTGGATGAAAATAATAGAAATAATAAAAACCATGCTCGAGCCCTTCTTTTGGCTTCTCCTATCCTAGTGTAGGTAGTAGAATGTAGTGAGTTACCACAATAAAATATTGTAGGGGTATTGATAGTGCATAGCCAGGAGCAATTGATAATAAAGGATGTCATCATGGGTGTGGCAAAAAAGAATAGAGAAAATCCAAATTTAGGGATAAGCCAAGTGGAGAAGAGATAAAAGAATATCAACTCTCAAGGAGTGGGTAGAAAATCAAATAAGAAATTGATAGCATCTCAAGGAGACAAATTAATCACTGGGGGATCAGTGAGGCCAATAGAATATTACTGATCTCAAGGTAACCAATTATTATACAATCATAGAATATTAGGGGTTTAAATAGTAGAACCCATAAATCTATTTTTCTAAGGCTTAGAAAGTAAAACAATTTTTTTACTTATCTAGGAGACAAAAATATCATTGGAAATCATGTATAAAATAGTAAATAGACTTTGGAGGGGTGTTGGTCATATGGAAGTGACTACCTAAGAAGTTTCAAGGGGATAGTTACCTTTTAGAAATCTCTTAAATGGATAAAAATAGAACATATAGCTTAGAGAGGTGTCCTCACATCACATTTTAGGCACAATGTGATAGTTAAGCAGGTTTTAATCAAAACAATTTATGGGGCTCAAAACCTAGATGGTCAGATTCATCACTGGAAAGTGGTATATAATATGAGAGTCTCGAGGGAGGAGTTATATTGGATTGTTGTTGGGGATTTCAATGCTAAATTATCATCCAAATATTAGGAAGGGGGACCTTAATTTTGGACCCAAGGGATCGAATTATGATTGCTCAGGTTCATGCATTACACTTGGTATATATCAAATATCCTAGAACCAACTATACTTGGACTAATAAGGCAAGGGAGCCACATAGTAGGAAGGTGAAGTTAGATCATTTTTTATTTTAGAGGAAGCGTTTGTGAAATGGAAATTAAAATTTTAGATTTTGGAGGGTCCAATTTTAGATCACTTTCCCATTTTTTGGAAGAGGGGATAAATATAGGGTAACATTATAAATAATTCAAATTTAAAAAAATTTGGTTACAAAATAAGGAACTTAAAAAAAATCCCACATTGGTGGGAAGAGGTACGATCGACATATAGACAACAATGTTTATATTCCACAAGTAGTTTCATTATGTCAAGGATCAACTGAAACAATGGAGGTAAGCCAACAAGAGAGACTTCCAAGCCCACATAGCTCTATTAGTGGCTATATGAAACGAGGTGTAAAATACTTTAGGGAAGGAACAATTATAGAGCAACTCAAAGAAGTCGATGATGCATTATGTAAAGTTATGGAGGACATTAACAACCAAGTGGAGATCTGCTAGAAATACATAGCAAGAACCACTTGGTTATTAGAAGGTGACAAAAATACCAAAATTTTCCATTAAGCTACTTGTTCTAGGAGATAAACGAACAAGATAGAAGCTCTTCAAGAGGAGAATAAGCACTCCTTTGATACAATTCTAGGTATGCATTTCCATTTAATATATTATTTTGCTAAATTGTTTTAGGAATGTATGGTGCAAGACAAAGAGGCTCAAAAAGAAATTATTATTGTCATACCTTCTATTTTCTCTAAAGAAGAAAATCAGACCCTACTTAAACTCATTGATAGAGAGGAGTTGAAGAAGATAGTCTTTGGAATGAATACGAAAAAAATGATAGGTCTAGATGGCTTCCCAATCAAGTTTTTTCACTTTCTGGGACAACTTGGAGGAGGATGTATTGGTTGTTATAGAGAAGTCTAGAGATAGTAAAAGAATGCTTAAAGTATTAAATTATATATTCATTGCCTTAATTTTGAAAGGGGAGGGGGTGCACATTGCATATTATAGACCTATTGCCTTAAGCAATTTCATATATAAAATAATCACAAAAGTAATGGCTAAGCAACTAAAAAATCTCCAACATAGCATTATTTCCTTAGAGCAAGAGGGTTTTGTAGAGGGCAGGTAGATCTTGGATAGTGTGGTTCTATTTAAGGAGGCAATCCACTCAATGTAAAAATCTAGTAATAGAGGAATGTTCATAAAATTAGATATACCAAAGGCTCATGATAGGATGGAGTGGAGCTTCTTGTCAAGGATGTGATGGCTTTTGAAGCCTTAATGTTTTTTTTTGAATTTACATGGTGGAATCGCTAGCTGCCATGAATCCGGGTAGGCTGTCCAGATTTTTATGGCCGCCATAGTATTCTGCACTGTCCGCCCCAGAAGCTGCCACACAGATCTTCGTGCAATCCACCCCTATAACCGCCATGCCACAATCATTTAAAACATTTTACGTCATTGAAAGCACCAGGAAAGGGACAAGCATTCAATCCGATGAGGCCCGAGATTTGAACCTTGGACCTCCGCCCCCTTATGGGTTTGAAGCCTTAATGTTAATATAAAACTCATAGGATAAATTCCACATGATCAAATATAATATAGCCACAATATAGTAAGATCAAGATAATGATGTAAGTAGAATAATATGAGCAAATTAATATGTAAATCAAGGCTTATAATATATCAAATAACATTCATTAATAAGTGGAAATACAAATGTAATAGCCTAAATAAAACATGTACAAAGCATGTAACACGACTTACAATATTAATTGCTCAAATGTATGCAATATTTATTACTCCTATTTCTCTTACAAATATAGCACTTGAATCTTTACACTTGATAATTGTATGATGTGAATGATTCATATGATGCTCCTCCATGGAGTAATATATAGCCATAGTAGAATGACTCTTTGGATACTTGATTGTTCCTTTCCTTATGCCAAGTCTCATGACTCTTGGCTTCTCTACTTGACACTTGCATACACATGACTCTATCTTGTATGCACACCTAGACATGACTCTTCACTTAGCACACTCTAATCTAAAGAAACTTGTGCACACTTACATATAAGACACTTGTGCACATAAAATTACATTACACTTGCACACTTACTCACATGACACTTGTGCATTTCCTGCACATACACACTTACATAACACTTATGCATTTTTTGCATATTATTACATTACATAAAATATTACTCACACTCTAAAATAAGACTTAAACTTGGTATAATAATTACAAGGTGTAGCATGGGGGTACATTAGCATGTACCAAATAATGTAATATACTCCAACACCCCCTATATTACATTATTTGGTTATTGAATACTTTAGTCTTCAATCATGTTCTTTATCTTGATCTTTAATCTATCTCATGATGTATGTGATCTTTTGTTGTCCTCGTATTTGTTTCATCATCTTAAAATTTGGATTCACCCAATTTTTCATTGGTAAAGAGGTTCCTGATTTTATTTCTTGTGCTTTATCTTTTAGAACATTCAACAATGTTATCTTGAAATAAGATAAGTTCTTGAGAAAAACCAATTGAATCTAAAGCATATATCCCATTCTTAATTGATCCTATAGCCTCCATTATATTTTGATTTTTGATAATACACTTATTGTTCCCATTTATACATTTGAACTCAATTGATCTTCCACTTTCAACCAATTTAGTAACTGAAATGAGATTGGTTGACAACCCTGGAACATACATAACATATTTTAGTACAAAATCTAAAAATGGTGCACTAGGTGTTACATTACCGCTTCCATGAACTAGGTACCTCTTATCATAAGAAATCTTCAAATAGAAATTATATTTGACTTCTAAACAATCAAACCATTGCAAATTACCAGTCATATGATGACTAGCTCCTAAATCTATATACCAAAGATATTTTTCAATTTGAATCACTTGATTGGATTTACTTGAGACTATCTTGCATTGTTGACAAGAGTTTTGAGAAATATGATGTTGCTCATTAAATGAACCTTGTTCTTGAACTTTTTTTTTGAAGAATATGGTTTTATATCTTGATAATATCTTCTATGTTGAAGTTCCTCTAGATAAATTATCCATTTTTGTACCCCTTACAACTTTTTAGATGTAAATTTTCTAAATTAAAACCTATGAAGTAGAAAACCTTATATCTCCTAAATTTTTAGAAACTAGAAAGTGAATTTTTGCAAATTTAGTTTTTACTAAGTTTGAAGTTGTAATCCTTTTAACTCCCATATATTTAATTTGCAAGAATTCTATAATTTATTTCAAAAAGCTAATAAATCAAACCAATTTCAAATTTATCTAACAAATCAAGAAACTTTTTAAAAACCTTATATCTCAAATATTAAACTATCCCTCTATTAACTTAATAATTAATATCTAATTCAACCTTAATAAAACATTTTAATAATGTTCTACCTTATTACTCCTTAATAAATGAAAAAAACCTTATAACTTATTTCTCCTAAAATTAAACCTTTATAAAACCTAAAAATAACTTATCACTCCAAAAATTAAACTTAAAAAAAAAAACTAATTTTAAATTTACTATCCCTTTCCTGGTGCTTTCAGCGGTGTAAAAGGTTTAAAATGATTGTGGCATGGTGGTTATAGGGGTGGACTGCGCGAAGATCTGTGTGGCGGCTTCTAGGGCAGACAACACAGAATACTATGGCGACCATAAAAAATTGGACAGCCTGCCCAGATTCGTGGCGGCTACCGATTCCACCATGTAAATTCAAAAAAAAAAAATTACCTCATGACTTTGCTCGTATCTATTCTCCCTGCTTCACTATAATGCTTCAAGTGCTGCAAAAGAGAACCATGTGAACTGCTTTAATCACCGTGCTTGAGTGCTATGTGGATTAAAAATAATTCATCTTTGGACATTTGAATTTTTATTGAGCGTTACTATATCCAAATTTTGGCTTTGAATGCTTGCAGGCGATGTGTTACTCCTCTTGGTAGTAAACGTTGCTTTCAACATTACTTTTCCTTTTGCAATCAATGCTAGACATTACCTTCTCCATTTTGCAATCATCATTAGTTATTTATTCTTTGCAAAGCTTAACACTTAGACTCCCAACTGATTAAATTTGAATGATTGGTATTCCATCTTAGTGTTGCATTCATCGCTCTGCTTTAGCCTTGTGCTACTTGGTATTTTGCATGGCGATGTGCTTGGCTGTGCTCTATGTTTAGCTTTGATTTACCTAGTGTTTTATGTGATGATGTGCTTGGATATAATTTATATTCAACTAGGTATTTCCTCGATTCAACTCTTCACTCAACTTATGGTATACTTAGCTTTGCTCTATGCTCAGTCATGTAAATTTAGCCTTGAGATATGCTTGACTATATCCTATGCTTTTCTACTATCTTAGTTTACTTTCTTTATGTTAAACCATAGTGAGAATGACATTAATACTGCCATCCATATTCTTCTAATTCTTACATGGCTTCTATGGTCCCTATCTTCTTATGTACTTGAGTTATTATAGCTTGTACAACCTTTAACATGTAGAAGTCTACTCTGTTAGTGCTATCATTTCTCTACCTCTTTGTTTGCATAAGTCTCGACCTTGTGTGTTGCTTAAGTCTCAACCCTATGCACTTATTTGAATATGAAAACCTTAGCTCTATGTTGCTTTGAATAGATAAGCCTCAGCTGCATTGCTTTGAATATGTAAGCCTCGACTCTGTACTACTTTGAATACGTAAGTCTCAGATTTGCACTACTTTTAATATATAAGCCTCGAATCTACTTCTTATATGTGAACCTTTCAATTTTATATGATACTTTACTTTGAACACTTCTCTTATTCTTTAATAGCTTATATTCTTTGTATAAGAGCCTCTACGCTTTCTAATATTAGGGCCTCTATACTTTCCAATATTATGCCTCTATTCTCCCATGTTCCTCTATAGAAACCTCTTTCTTTGAAGGATCTTTATTCTTCAATACTGGTCTCTTGAACCAATTTCAATAGTTGAATATATTGCAACACTTAAAAAAATCTATTTAAATATATGAAGCAATATAAAGTAAGCTAGGTGCTTCTTTATCCTTCTTCAAGTATGATATATCAATCTTCTTAATCTAATGCTTGAAGCAATATAAAGTAAGTTAGATGCTTCTTTATCCTTCTTCAAGACCTTTTTTCTATTTTGCTCTCTTTATCTTAGGAAGCTATGAATGCTTCTCAATCTGTTTCAATATATATCTTAGGAAGCTTTGAATGATTCTCAATCTACTGCTATCTATTTCTTAGGAAGCTTTTAATACTTCTTAATTTCAAGGTCTTTTTTTTTACGTAAAATCCTTTATGTCAAGGTCTCTTTTCAAGACCTAAAATTTACAACTTTAAATTACTTTGGCTTTCTTCTTACACTTAGAAGATGAAATTATTCTCTATCTATTATAAGAATCTTTTGAAGATCAATATATACTACAAATGTCTTAGGTCGCACCTAAGAACTCAAGAAATGATATCAAGATGACATTGATGTCTTTGATGTCTTATGATGTTAAGCGTTGGTTATTTCTCTGAATGATCAACGTATCTCAAAAGTTGATTCACCTCCAATATAAATGTGAGTCCTTATCTTCACTTGTTTTTTATTCAACCATGAAAGGATTTTACCCTTTCTACTTACTTTGATCTTACAATAGAGTCCAGGTCTAACTCCCTTTAAAGTAGACAAACTCTAAATCAATTTTATCAAACTAGATAAAAAAAGTTGTCTGTAGATAAAAAAATTCAACTTGTGCAAGAAACTACTTGTAGTAACTTTGATATCATTGATGGCTTTTGAAGCCTTAATGTTAATATAAAACTCACAGGATAAATTCTATAGGATCAAATATAATATAGCCAAAATATAGTAAGATCAAGATAATGATGTAAGTAGAATAATATGAGAAAATTAATATGTAAATCAAGGCTTATAATATATCAAATAACATTCATTAATAAGCAAAAATATGAATGTAATAGCCTAAATCAAACATGTACAAAGCATGTAACATGACTTACAATATTAATTGCTCAAATGTATGCAATCTTTATTACTCCTCTTTCTCTTACAAATATAGCACTTGACTCTTTACACTTGATAATTGTATGATGTGAATGATTCATATGATGCTCCTCCATGGAGTAATATATATCCATAGTAGAATGACTCTTTGGATACTTGAATGTTCCTTTCCTTATGCCAAGTCTCATGACTCTTGGCTTCTCTACTTGACACTTGTATACACATGACTCTATCTTGTATGCACACCTAGACATGACTATTCACTTAGCACACTCTAATATAAAGACACTTGTACACACTTAAATATAAAACACTTGTGTACATAAACTTATATTACACTTGCACACTTACATGACACTTGTGCATTTCCTACACATACACACTTATATAACACTTGTGCATTTCCTACACATTATTACATTACATAAAATATTGCTCACACTCTAAAATAAGACTCAACCCTAGTCTAATATTTATAAGGTGTACCGTGAAGGTACCATGAGGGTACATTAGCATGTACCAAATAATGTAATATACTCCAACAAGATAATGACAGCCTTCAGTTTCTCTCAGGATTGGATAGAATAGGTTGTGAGTTGCGTTTCTGCCCTAACATAATCAATGTTAATTAAAGGACTTTCCTCACAATCATTTGGAGCCACTCAAGGCCTTCATCAAGGAGATCCTTGTTCCCCTTATCTTTTTCTCATATTGGTTGAAGGCTTGGGTAGAATCATCTTAAGGAGAAGAAAATAGGGTTTGCTAAGAAGTATCAAGGTGGGTGAGGAGGTTTTGACTCATCTACAATTTATGGATGACATAAGATTGGTGGGAGTGGCCAACTCCAATGAATCAAGAATGATTAGAGATGCTCTTAATGTTTATATTAGGGCCACAAACCAAGTCATCAATGATAAGAAATACAAAGTGATCTTCAATATTTATTGAAGGTTCTAGGAAAAATATTTAAAGATCTTGAGATTTACGAGGACTTCTCTCCTAGTAATATATTTGGGGGTCCCTTTGCATTTAAAAAATTTGAAGATAATTATCTAGAAGAATATTTTGAATCGTATCAAAAAAATAATTAACCATTGGTATCACAAATGGTTAACCTTTGGGGGTAGATTAATTTTTTTACAATTAGTCATTTAGACCATGCAAATTTATAAATTTTATATCCCTACCACCCCACATACCATATGGAAAGAGTTGGAGAAGATGACTAGAAAATTTTTATGGGAATGAGTAAAATGAGAGAGGAAATAGGTATTAGTAGGGTGGGATAAAGTAAGTCAGTCCAAAGTAAAGGAAGAATTGAGATTGAGGAGATCAGAGTTAAATAATAAAGCTTTTGTTGGAAAGCTTTACTAGAGGTGGATCTCCCAACAAAATTCTTTATTCACTAGAGTTTTAACTAGTAATTATTTGGGACAAGTAAACCCAAATGAGGTGATTTATTTTCCTTTGTATGGTAATAGGTCCCTAGTGTGGCAGGCTCTAAAGTTAGGATCTTAAATAGTGAAAGATGAATTATTTTGGAAAATGGAGAGAGAGGAGAAGGCACAATTTTGGATAGATTCATGGGATCAATACCCACCTATCATTGCTCAATTTCCAAAACTAAAACTAGTCAAAATAGCCATGGAAAGTAGGGATTGGATCTAGATTGAAATTTATTTCAACATTAGTTAGCTAGGGGATTATACGTTTAAGTAGTTTAAGAAGTTGGATGAGTGGCCAATTTCAATCCCTTTGGAATTGACACCCATCATGACTAAAATATTGGTAGAAATATTTCTCACTAGTAGAGATGAGGAGGATGAATTAGCTTAGGTCTATGGGAGCCTTGGAGTCTACATAGCGAAGAATTGGAGAACTTCCTCCTCATGCATATCAAGTTAAGGATTGGAGAAATATTTGACAGTCTTGTTGGAAATATGAGCAGAATTTGTTGTCATTGATGTCAAAGGAATACTAAGCAGATGTCAAAGAAGTGTTAAGCAAATGGTTCATGGCTGATTTTCTAAGAGGCAAGGATATAATATTTAATTCAAATATTATATGGTTGAAGCACCAATAATTGAAGCAAAAAAGATAGCAATATTATAATATTTGGGCAAAAGAAAAAGGTTGAAAAGATATCTCCATTCCATGGTGATTGCAAGAAAATAATAAGGTTATTTTGCTAAGGTGAAATTGGCAAAAGGTTTTTCTAAAAACCTAAGGAAGATTATATTTAAAAAGGCCCAAAGGACATTTAAATATTTAATTATAATATTTAAATTCATTCTAAATTTAAAATAACTATAATTAAATTATTATTCTTGAAATGTCAAGCATCCTCCTTGAAAAGGGCAAGTGACCAAGTTATAATAATATTAAATGAGGCAAAGGTTAAATAATTTTAATTAAAATATTTTAATATTTTGGTTAAAATTTTAATTCAAATTATTCTTAGCATCAAATTTCTTTTTGATAGATGGTGGCAAATCGAATAAGGGCCGACGTCATTGATTTTCCCCCATCCGTCGACATGGGAGAGAGAGGGAGGCATATGGTATAAATACCATAACCTGTGCCTCATAACGAAGCAAGTCTTGGACAATATTTAGCATGAGAACTCTCTACGGAAGTTAAATAATTTAAGAGCATAAGCTAAGGTTGGTTGCCCCAAAAATTGTGGAATTCCAAGCGTGAAAGATGAAAAGATAAACTCCTCAGCGATTGGCCTAGCGATGAATCCAAGGTGTGCACATGTTTCAAAGGTCTACGTTCGATCTTCACCGACAATGGTGGAGAAGAGTCTTTTGGCTCTTGGTGCACGATGGAGAGTCAAAGCATAGTTGGTGCATTTGACTCCCACATGAGCTTATGGCTCACATGGCTAGGGAGCCGCGACTAAGGCACCGCACATGATTCGACCAGGGATCGAATCCCATGATAGCGCATACGGAGGTATTTATTTTGGTCAAATTAATTTGCCTAAAGTCTTGATATTATTAAAAGGCATGTTTATTTTGAGGGTTTGACTATTGTGTGAAAAGGAAGTTACTGTTGGAATTTGGTTGATATTGTAAAGTGATTAAGGAGTGATAAGGTAGTAAGGTGAATTATTATTTGAGATTTAGGGTTTTTGAATATTGTTTTAAATTTGGAGATTATAATGTGTATAAGGACTTGGCTATACACATTGTTAAAGGGTAGTGTTATGAGAAAAATATTATTGAATTGAATATTGTGAGATTGGAGATTATAAGGTGTACAAAAGGATTTGTTATTTTGTATGAAAAATCATCCTTGAGAAACTTATTTTTGTGGAGATCTTGAGAGAGGTTGTGGTAACCTAACCCTAGCATTGGTAAAGAAAATTTTTATTGTGGTTAAGACAGGTTTTGAAGACATATCTCCATAAAAATAAAATGTATGGGTAAATCTTCCTTGTTAGAAAAATATTGTTGGATTGGATGTTGCGAATGCTAAGTTGGAGTGAAAAGGTTTGTTTGGTAAGCATTGTTGAGTTTGATTGTTAAAGATTTTTCTGAGTAAGTGTTGATGATAAAAACCTTGTTTGATAAGCATTGTTGGAAATATTGAGTAAGCTTTCATATGCTTGAACTAGTATTTGTGAAAGAACATGAGTATCATTGTTATGTGAAGTTGTGAACTATCCTGAACTAGGGTTGTGAAAGAACATGATTATCATTGTTATATGATATTTTTTGATAAGCATTGTTGGAAATAAGTGAGTGAGTGTTCATATACTTGGAATAGGGTTTGTAAGCAAGAAGTGCTTTATTGAGTAAATGATTGAGCGGAGTTGATTGAGACTAGTCAAGTGGAAGTGTTGAAGTGATAGTTCAAGTTTTGTGAAATAAATTATTCTTTATTTCTGAATTGATTTAAAAGTGAGTTTGAAAGTGATAGAGTGATTTGTGAGTGTGAAACATATTGAGTCCCTTAAAATTATTTATATGTTTCTATGGTTAAACAAGATTCTGAGTGAAACTTGTTTGTGTGATTGAAGAGGTTTTCTTAAAGGATTAAGTTGAATTGTGTATGCAAGTTTTGCAATTGATTTGAATAAAGCTTTTGTGAAAGCTAGTGGACTATTTTTAGTAAGTCCTAGAGGGGAATTAAGGACATAATTAAGCAAGCTTTTGTGAAATATTGTGAGAAGATTTAAGTAAGTCCTAGAGGGGACTTAAGGACAGAATTAAGCAAGCTTTTGTGAAAGATTGTGAGTAGATTTGAGTAAGTCCTAGAGGGGACTTAAGGATAAAATTGAGTAAGCTTTTGTGAAAGCTTAAGGATAGATTTGTGTGAGATTTTATGGAAGCTTACAAGTAATATTTGAGGTAAGTATTAGTGAAGACTTGTTGAGCAGATTGGACAAGTTCTAGAGAGGAATTGTTGAGTACATTTGAGGTAAGTCTTGGTGAAGATTTGTTGAGCAGATTGGACAAGTTCTAGAGAGGACTTGTTGAGCATATTTGAGGTAATTCTTGGTGAAGACTTGTTGAGAATATTGGACAAGTTCTAGAGATGACTTGTTGAGTAGATTTGAGGTAAGTCTTGGTGAAGACTTGTTGAGAAGATTGGAAAAGTTCTAGGGAGGACTTGTTGAGCAGATTTGAGGTAAGTATTAGTGAATAATTGAGAGAAGAGTTGATTGATTTATTTATTCAAACCTTGGGTTAAAGTTTGGGGCAGATCTAGCAAGGTTGATTTATGATTGATTCAAGCCTTGTGTTAAGGCTTGAGGATAGATTTGAGGATAGAGTTTGGTGCAGATTTAAGTACAAGTTTGTGCCAGACCAAAGACAAATATTGAGCAGATTTATGCTAGACTGAAGGATTGTGTTTAGTGCAAATCAGAAGACAAATATATTGAGCAAATTTGTGCTAGATCGAAGGACTATGTTTAGTGCAAATCATAGGACAAATATTGAGAAGATTTGTGCTAGACCGAAGGACTATGTTTAGTGCAGATCAAAGGAAAAATATTGAGAAAATTTGTGCTAGATTGAAGGACTGTGTTTAGTGTATATTAGAGGATAGATATTGAGCATATTTGTGCTATATCGAAGGACTATGTTTAGTGCAGATCAGAAGACAGTTTTTAAGTAAATTTATGCTAGATTGAAGGATTATGTTTAGTGCAAATTTAAGATAGAGTTGAGAGCTATCTTTGGAGGTGATAGAGTATAGAGGACGATAGTCTCCAGTGGATAGAGATCCATTAGCTAGGGAAATGAGGATAGGTCTTCTAAGTGAGGATAGGAGTCTTCAGTGGATAGAGATCCACAAGCCAATGCAGTGGAGGCAGTAGTTCTTCTAGAAGATCACCAACTAGAGCAGAGGATAAGGAGTTCTCATGTGGATAGAGATCCACAAACTTGATTAGGAAATCAGAGTCTCTTTGTGATAGAGGTCCATAAACATTATAATAGGGAAAGGTTTCCCAAGAGATTTGTTGAGAAAATTTTTAGTGAAATATTTTCTCCGTGGAGTAGCCCACATTGGGTGAACCACATTAAATTGGTGTCTCTATTGTGTGTGGTGATTTGTGCATTGCTTTGATTACTACTATTGATATTGTTATTGATACATTACATAATATTGATTGGGAAAGAAAAGTAAAAAGTATTATTAAACTGTTCATCCCCCCTCTCAGTATAAGCTTGTGTTCTTCAAGTCCAAGGGTTGACCAAAGTAAACTTCTTTGCCTAGTAGTTCATGCACAATGGAAATATTACTTTTGATAATCTAAGACATAGGAGAACCATTGGTCCATCCCAATGTGTTCTATGCTTAAAAAATGAGGAAACATCTAACCACTTAATGTTTGAGTGTTTTTTCATGTACCAAATTTAGGAGTGATGATTTTTAGCTTATAAAATCTAAGCCAATTGTGATTTGAACCAAATTAATATTTTGGAAATATGGAAGAGGGGTAGATTTAAATCTAAAGCTCTTCGTATCAAGGGGGAGATTGGATTAAAATTTATTTTGTGGCAAGTGTGGTTGAAGAGAAATAGTAGGATTATTAGAAAAACATTTTCATCCTTGTATGGCGTCTAGTAGGTCATTTGGAGGAAAGTCACAAAAATTATGGTAGTTTATGCTAAAGATAAAACTCAAGATTATATAGGGATGATGGAGAAGGAATCCAAAGTGCAAGAGGGGTAGGATAGAGCTAGTTGAAAAACACCCCCAAAAGGTTGGATTAAAATTAATATTGATGGAGCTACAAAAGGTAATCCATGTAGAGCTAGAATTGGAGTGGTCTATAGGAATCATGTTGGGATAGTTCTCTATTGAGAACAATAGGGTCTAGGAAGGGCCATAAACAATGAAGCATAAGCCTTAGCTATCAAATATGTTTCTATCTGGGTAGTAAGACAATTTTATAAAAGGATAATAATAGAATTAAATTCTCAAATATTGGTAGGAGCTCTAGATTACATGAGGAACTTTGCTTTGGAGATGTAGAGATTGAGGATTCTTGTTACCTAGATTAAAGAGTTATGGAGGTAATTAGATGACGTGATTCTGATTTATGTGGGTAGAGCTTTGAATAAAGTGGAAAACTTCTTAACTAAAATATGTACCAAGGAGGTAGGGGTTTAGTGGTATGGCTATTGAGGATGAGAGGATTAGGTAGGTTGGTGAGAAAATCTAGTTTTTAGCTAATTTGGAAAACCATTGCAGACATATGGTTTAGGAGATTTGGCTCCAATGTAGATCTCCTTTTAATGTTGTAATCAAAAGTAGTTAGTTCTTAGGATCTTGGGTTTTAGAGCTATGGAAGTTTGTTAGAAAGTTAAAAGGAGGAAACAAGTGCTCTTGCTGGCTAAGGCTAGGAGGAGTCTCATACCAACTTGTAAATAATATTTGTTTTAATCTAAAAATAATAATGTAAAAAATCTATGCATCAAAGCATTAATTGTATCATAAATATTGTTACAACACTATGAAATATTCTATTTTGATTAATGGTTCTCCTATTTGTTACTTTAAATCATCTTGTGGACTCTATAAAGGTGATCCACTATATCCTTTTCTATTCATTATTATTATGGAGGTATTAGGGAGAGATTTATCAAATGCAAAAATGAAAGAAAAAATTAAAGGTATTCAAGTTGCAAAAAATGGTCCCTTCGGATCTCATATCTAATTTGTTTATGATATTTTTCTTTTGGGTCATCTCTCATTCAATGAGGCCATGGAGTTAAAATCAATATTATCATACTATGAGAAGGCTACTAGAAGGTTAATACTATAAAATACAAGATTTTTCATTAGAATTGCCCTAGATTTACAACAAATTATTGTGAATATTTTAGGGTTTAAAATTAAAAAAATTCCATAAACCTACTTGAGTATTTTTTTTTCTCATAAAGGAAATAAAAAGGAGATTTAGGTCACTTGTTTGGATAGAATTTAATATTATTTGGCAAGTTGGAAAGGTAAGTTATTAAGCATGGCACAAAGGCTACAACTCATAAATACTATATTACAATCCACCTCTATTTATATGATCAGTTTCAATATTGTCAATAGGTATAGCATCAAAATTTGATAAAATTATAAGAGACTTTTTGAAAATGTTATGAGGAAAAATTTAAGTTTTCTCTTTGTAAATGGGATAGAGTTTGCAATGGAAATAGTATTTGAGGAGTAGGCTTGCAGAATTGTAGATTTATGATTTTAGCATTAAGGGCAACGCTTGGATGGATATTATTCAAATATCAAGGAAAGAACTAGGTAAAAATATTACTTAAAAATATATAGATCTCTTGATGCAATGAAATTATCATCAACATGAAACTTCATATTAGATAGTTTACAATTGATAAAAAAACATATTACGTGGTGAATCAATGAGGAGAATTATGTAATTTTTCTTTGATGCTTAGTTGAAGCCTTATTCTATTATCTCAAACTCAAAATGACAACCATTGGCTCAATCATGCTTAAATTGTAAAGGTCCAAAGGTCAAATACTATATTAATATGAGCAAATATCCAGATCATGGATTTTTATTAGTAACCTAGTTGAAGGAGAGAAACTCAAAAAAATTATAGATGAACTTCAAAAGATACTTCAAACTTTTTATTTGCTGATTTTTACATGAAAGGATGAGTTAGTTTAGAATGTATCAAATGATGGTGGCTACTTAGTTAAGTTGGGATTGAGAATTTAGAGCAATCAAAATTCTCCACTCCCAAAAATTTTTTGAAAAGAATGTTTGGTCACTAAACGCTCTCCCTAAGGCCTCAACATTCCTTTGGTTAGCAATTCAAAGTAATTTTCTTATATGAGATAGTCTACAAAGAATATAACATCATAGAACTTCTAGATGTGCCTTGTGTGAGAAGGATTTAGAAAAATCAAACCATTTACTTCATTTTCCCTTGCTCGCACCATTTGGGGTTAATTTTTAAAAAATGTAAAAATATATTGGGTATCTCCATCAACATTGAAAGAGTTGATGAAATTTTTGATTAATTATTTCAAAGGTAAAGTGTTGTGTATTATGTAGAGGATTGTCCCTGCAATTATTTGTTGGAGTTTATGGCTTAAAAGGAATAATAAATTTTTAAAATAAATCTCAAATACATGCCCAAGTTTAGAACCATATTATTGCCTTTATAGAATGTCTATGAATATGGTACTAATCATGGGAAATATCAAGTGTAAAAAAAGAGGTGGTAACAACTTGATTACAAGATTTGAACATACATGAAAGAGTCATTTGCTATAGTAGAATTAAAATTAAATATCTACCTCGATTTAGGGTAAAGAAAAATGTCCAAAAAATATTTTAAAATTAATTTTGATGGCGCTTCTAAAGGAAATCCATGAAAAACTAGTGAAGGTGGTGTTTTTAGAAATAATGAAGGCATATTTTTCTCACTTAGAATCATATAGAACTTCAACTAACAACTATGAAGAGGCTAGGGAACTTCTTACAAGGATTAAAATTGAAATAGAAAAAGGATGGAAATATATTTCAATTGAGGGGGATTCACATATTATCATTAATGATATCAACAAAAATGGATGTGGGGATTGGATAAATAATAATATTATTGCTAATATTCGTCATGTATTATTGGAGGTAAACTCTTGGATATATGAGCTTATATATAGAGAAATTTAAATTTAGCCAATCACAATTTTGATCTCCATCTTGGTGGAAATTAAATTTTAAAAGACAATTAGCCAAATGAGATTTTATCTATTAATTGAAATGATTCCAAGGACCTGATTGTTGAAACATAGTAGTTCGAGGAAGTTGAAAAATATATTTAATAGAAAAAAATGAATAATGTTTACGATAAAAAGACATTTTGGAAATTGTTTAATTGACCTAACAGTAAATGTAATAATTTGGTATTTTGATGGGAGTGGCTAGAAACCACATATAACTTATTAAAACAAATACATATAATTTTTCAATGCCATGTTTATTACTATATTTAACCAAAATAGATCAACTAAATCCAAGACTCAATATACTTGAGGCTAGATCATTCATTTGCTAAGTATAATATTTTTTGGAATAGCCTTCACAATACAAAACTTCACGTCTATTGTCAATGCCTTGCATCTTAGTAGAGTAATATTTTTAGAACTTCACACTATCATAGCTTGCTTTACCAGATTTGTACTGCTAGTTTCCTTCCTAAAGCATAAGTGTAACTACAATAATTATAATATTTGGTTTATATATTAACACATTAATGTTAATGGAAAGCATTAATGCAAATATTAATCATTATTTGATTCAAGCAATCAACATTTTCTTGTCAACTTTAACTAAACTTACTATTTCCTCTAACCATGGAAAAGAGAATTTAACTTCATGATCCTCTATTAAAACCCTTCTATTGGCTAGACTTTCTGCACATTTGTTCCCTTCCCTTAATGTATCTATAAAAATGATTTATTCAAACTCTATAACAATATCTTGTATTTTAATAATGATCTCTTGTATGTTCCATGAAGCCTTACTTTCCTTAAGATTGCATTTATTACTATTAGCGAATCGTCTTCCATCCATACTTTATTCCATTTCATTTGTCTACATATTTTTAACCCTTCCAAAGCCACCCAAGCTTCAACTTCATTATTTATCTTAAATCCACTATTGAAAGCATAATGTGACAAAATCTTACCCCTAATTTTTCTAATTATTCCTCTTACTACTCTTGAATTTCCTTTAGATACTCCATCAATATTCAATCTAACCAACTCCACTTCCAGCAATTTCCACTTTATATTATTTGTCTTCCTTTTGTTTCTCCTATATCCAACATCATAATTTCATTTTATGACTTGACTCCATCTATCAAGGCTCTCTACTTCAAGATTAGGGATTGGGTGAGTTGATAGGGTTGGTTTAGACTCCTTTATAGCTAAAAAAATATTTCTTTTCATTACCTTTAAACTACTTTATTTTCCTTTAAGTATTCTTTTGTTCCTTTCTAGTTATACAATCCAAAGTATTGTATATTTCAATATATCCTAGATTGTTTGTAACACCTCATTTTTAACAATGTTTTGCCATTGTTTTATACATTCTTCAATTATATCATTCATCACCATGCATTTACCAAACATATTAAGAATCCATTGCCATAGTTCAATACTATTGAATAGTTACCCAAGAGATTGCCTATACTCTCCTCCTTATTATATAGAACACATTGTGAGGGGCCATGAAAACCCCTTTTCATTAGGTTATCCCAAGATAAAAAAATTTCTATGACCTACTAGCCATACAAACATTTTAACTTTTGGAATGCTTGGGCTATCCTAAATATCTCTCCATATTCTTGCGTTATTCCTATTTTTTTGGTACTTTACATTATATCTGCTTCTTGTTGTGAATTCACCTAAGCTATTAAACTCCCAAATCAACTTATCCTTAGCTCCTCTTAGAATAATCACTATTGTTATATTTCTATTTAACTACCTCCTAACAACAATGTCCAGTATACTTGTAAAAAAATCTTCTTTCCATTTATAGCTTCCTTCTCGATCCTTGTATATAATGTTTAAAACCATATCACCATATTTATCTTGAAGTAATCTCACCCATGGTTTCAAAATTAGATCTATATTGAGTGGTTATTTATCACGCCAAGTATCCATCCAAATAAAAAAATGTACTCCAATTCCCACCACCCATCTTGGACCTTTAATCACTAGATCAATTTTTTTTAACTTTTTCATAGTGCAAAACCATTTGGAAGTGAGAATGCAGTAAATATTAAGCTTATGTTATTGGGCTCAATGTACTTAGAATAATTATTTCCCATTGTATTTGACTCTCTTTGTACAATCTACACATTACTTTTTTCCTTAGACATAAGTTTGCACCCGTAAGAAATCTTAAACCGAGATCTCCCTTAGTTTGATCATCACACAATTTGATCCATTTCACCAAAGGAAATTTTCGTTATCATGTAATTTTGACCACAAAAATGATTGCATGATATATACTAAACTTTTTTCTATTGATTTTGACATGATATATAGGGATAAAATATGTCAAAATTAACTATAATATTGATTTAATTAGCTACACTCTTCCTACTAACAATAACCATCTACCTTTCCATATCGATAGTTTATTATAAAATTTACGTATAACTATATTTCATAGTTATATCCTCATTATCCCCTCAAATAAAGGTAATCTTAGATATGTTGTTGGTAAATTTTCCTCCTCCATTTAAAGTAACTTGCATATCCCTACTTTGATTATAGATGGAGTGTTTAGGAAGTAAATCTTGGATTTTGTCCTATTAACTTTATGCCCTGATGCTCTTTCATAATCCTTTAATAAGTTATTCAAAACTCTATCCTTGTTTATCCGTGCCCTCCTAAAAAAGGTTGTATCATCTACAAATTGTTGAAAGGTGATGTTGTCGATGTTGTTACTATCTTCAAGTCTTCTTAGTAGCCCATCTTTGTATGCCTCTTAAGTTCCTTCCCAATACCTCTACCATAATAATGAAAATATATATGATGATAAAGGATCTCCTTGTATAAGACCCCTCTTGGCTTTAAACAATTCTATTACTAGCCCATTGAGCAGCATTGAATATAATACTGTAGAGACATAAGTGTTAGCATAGTTTACCACATAGTTTATGAGCATAGTTTATTACATTATATTCATTTATAATGCATATTTGATTAGTGCTTCTTTTTCATGAAGCACTAAATACCTAGGTGGTTATATGGTGGTTTAGGTGGTTCCTCAACTACATGAACTACCAGTTTGTTCATTGTATATTGTTATATATTTTGCCTCAATATTCAATACAGGTTAATGTTGTTATTACCAATATGGTATCAGATCATATGTGATCTGAACGCAGTGAAATTAGGGAGAAGGACATGGTTTTTGGTATGTTTCTCAATATGGGGTCAGGGCACAACTCCTAAGTATGAGATCCCTAAACTGGTGGACGCTGAATTCTGCATGCATACCACTACAACAACTTTGTAGATACATAAATCGATATGGCAATATGACCTGGTGCATAGACTGAGATGGTAGGCTAACCTGGTGAGCACTCACTCCAAGATGGATATATGGTAGAATTAGCCGACATGGCTCGAGGGTGATGTGGTAGCAGTTGGAGGCAGCTAACTTGACTCGTGGGTGATGTGGAAGTAGTTGGTAGATGTGTTTGACATGGCAACAATATAGCATGGCTTACGTGGCTCTTGGTGACATACGTGTGGCAAAAAAATAAAAGGCTGATGAAGGGGCTTGATTTCCTGAAGGTAATCAAATAGTTGTTTGTGATGAATGATTTTGAAACCATCCCCACAGCACTATCATAGTGCATGTGGGACAAATCGTCTCACAATTTTTTTTTATCCTTATCGTGATCACAAGATAAAATGAAGGTATTTTCATTACCTTCTTGTCGGGTGTTGTAGCCCGACTAGCTATCATGCCCGTGCTAAGGCGTTACTCGAGAGGTCATGGGTTCCAACCTTGTGGCTATAATTTTTTAACAAATAGAAGAAAGAGGGAGTATAAATTATACATTGCTCCTCTTTGGTTTCGTTGGTGGTTGTAGCCTAGATGGTTGGGTGGTCAGTGCAAAGGCACAAGGAAAGAAGTCGGGGGTTCAAACCCTGCTCCCACAAAATTCATTTTGAACAAGGAGATGTTTAAAGGTATTTTTTTGCCTACTTTGGAATTTTTTTCCATCACATCAAAGCACAAAAAGAGCCTCATTGCCTCATTTTTTCACACATCAAAGCAAAAGCAACATTCTTGCCAAAATTCAAGAACTAGTGCATTTATTTTTCCCATACAAAAACCTCAAATTTTTTGCAAAAATTATTGTAACAAAAGGTGCATTTTCGGTGGAATTCGACACCTTAAAAAATTGGCATTGTAGAATAGGTGCATTTTCGGTGGAAACCGACACCTATAGTTAAAATTTGTGGGCACTTGTGATTGTTTATTGCATTTAATTTCCTATTTTTTGCATTTCAATCATAAGTTAAAATTCAAAAACAAATAAGACCCCAAATTTTACACCTATTTGTGCAATTTATTGCACAACAGTGTTCGGTATATACGGTACCTCTGGCCCACACTTACAGGTAATGTTGTCGTGCTTTGGGCTACTGTATCTAACGCCTAATATAGCTGCAACAACGACGTCTGAGCTATTGTTCTCTATAAATCATCGGGGAGAAATAAGGAAAGCCAATTGTATTTTGATATTCACTCCATTATATACCCTAATTCATTCTTATTGCTTGGCTTAAACTCCTCCAACTCATCATCCTTTTTCGGAAGGGTTTTGAGGTAGGTGCCATCAATTTGAGTGAATTCCCTTTCACGTACTCTTTGTAAGTATAAAGAAAGGGGGACCATTTTGGTGAGATAAGGAACCTTCACAATGGCCTCTGTTCACAAATATCTTTCAGATTCACAGTTGCTCAAAGGTTCCAATTTTGCTCCATGGAAAACAAAGATGAGAGCCATTCTTCAGGTTGAAGATTTGTGGGATGTAGTGACTGGCACTACAAAACATCCTAGTACACCAGGTACAAATCAGGATGAATATGATAAAAAGGATAAAAGGTCCCTCATGTTTATCATCCTTGCTACTACTGATGAGATACAACCTCACATTTGTGATGCTAAAACTGGTAAAGATGCTTGGGATGCATTAGTTACCATCTATGAAGGGAAGAATCAGTCCACTATTCTTAACCTTCAATCTCAACTTCATACTCTTAGTATGAAGTCTGGTGAATCAGTAGAACTGTTCCTATGTAGAGTGGCAGAATTGAAAGCCAAGTTGAATGCTTTGGGAGAAAAAGTAGAGGATACGCTCTTGACTTCAGTCATTTTGAGAGATTTTCTAGATTCCTACAAGATGTTGATCACATCCCTTCAAGTGTCCATGAGACAAGTTACTTTTGTGGAGTTGGTAAATTTACTTCAAACTGAGGAGGCAAATCAACTTCAAAGAGATGAAGTGACAGATAATGCACTTTACTCAAAACATAGGGTCCAGAAGATAGGGTAACTTTCAGAAGGGAGGATCTTCTTCCAAAGGTTCAAAAGGGAAACAACCTCAACAGAAAGAAAAGAAGTATTGCAAAATTTATGATATGGATAACCATGACACCAATAGGTGTTGGTTTAAGAATAAACAACCCCATGACCAAGATCAAAAGAAAAAGGGCAAGGGAAAATACAAACCACAGAAGAAGAATAAGCAACCCAAGGGAAATGTTGCTTATGAGGAATCAGACTCAGATTCTGAGAGGGCACACAAGGTGCTCATGACTCACACATCTTCTCAGCAGAAGGATCTTGTGTGGTATATTGATTCTAGAGCCAGCAAACACATGACTGGTGATAAATCATGGTTTGAGATATTTGAGGCAAAGGAAGGCAAACCAGTTACAATAGTTGATGATAAGACCTACCGATTCCAGGGTGAAGGAGATGTTTCCATCACTCTTCCAGATGGACAATGTCAGATTGAGAAGGTTCTCTATGTTCCAGGATTGGCAAACAATTTGTTGTCAGTTCCTCAGATCTTGGATAAAAATATGGTTGTTGATTTTAGAGTTGAGGATGGAAAGAAGCGATGCTTCATCACCAGGAAGGGAAAGCATGTTGCCACAGGTTCCTACAAGCATGGCTTGTTTACTTTAGATGCCATTTCTACGCCTCATGTTGCCATGGTGGTAAACACAAAGGAGGCCACTTCTCTTTGGCATAAGAGATATGGGCATCTAAGTTCAGGATATTTACTTGAGTTAAGTAAATATGAGATGGTGAAAGGTCTTCCCAACCTTTCATCCACTTTTCCAGTTTGCTCGGATTGCTTAGCAAGGAAGCAACACCGAGTACCATTTGAGGTGAGCTCTTCAAGAGCCAAAAGACCTTTGGAGTTGGTACACACCGATCTGTGCGGTCCTATGCCAAACAGTTATGGGGGAAAGAGGTATTTTTAGTTGTTTGTTGATGACTACTCACGGAAGATGTGGGTTTTCTTTTTACAACTGAAGTCAGAGGCCTTTCTATATTTTTAGCAGTTCAAGAAAAGTGTTGAGAAGGAAGCAAGATGTTCTATTAAGACCCTCCACTCAGATCGAGGGGGGAATATACCTCAAAATAATTTTCCACATTTCTTAATTCACATGGGATTAAGAGGCAACTTACAACAACCTATACTCCACAGAAAAATGGAGTTTCTGAGAGGAGGAATCATTCCATCATGGAAATGGTTCATTGTATGCTTACAGGGGCACATCTTGAGCAACAATATTGGGAAGAAGCTGTCAGTACAACAACGTACCTCCTGAATAGAGCACCCACAAAAGCTCTTAAGGGAATGACTCCACAAGAATCATGGAGTGGTAGAAAACCCTCCATTTCTCATCTAAGGATTTTTGGGTGTAAGGCATTCATGCACATTCCAAAACAGAAGAGAAAGAAGTTAGATGAGAAAACCTTGTAGTGTATTTTTCTTGGTTATGATGAGCATTCCAAGGGATATCGATTGATAGATCCTAAAACCAAGAAAACTCACATAAGTAGAGATGTGGTATTTGATGAAGCTTTCACATCAGATGACACATCTTCAGCTGTATACCTGGATGAAGAGGAGCCTAAGAAAGAGACTCCACCTCCACAGAAAAAGGTTCCAAAATGGTATACTAGCACAATGAGAGATTCAAAACTGACTACACCTCCAGATCTAACTCTAGATCGACCTTGTACACACAGTATGACTCAGTAGATGAGAGCAGAAGCATCAACTTCAGAGGTTGACGAGCTTTACCAACAATTTGATGAACTTTCTGTAGATGCAGAGGAAGATAGAGAAGAAGATATGGATGTGGATGATGAAAGGGTTTATATGACTTCATTGGATGAGGATGAACCTACTTCAGTTCAAGATGCACTTAGTGAGCCTCAGTGGAAGGCTGCTATGGATGCAGAACATATGTCTCTCATGAAAAATAACACTTGGAAGCTAGTTGATCTACCTTCAGGAAAGAAGCCCATTGGCTGCAAATGGGTATACAAAGTGAAGTATAAGGTAGATGGAACGATAGATAAGCATAAGGTCCACCTTGTTGCAAAGGGCTATGCACAGAAAGAAGGCATTGACTATGAAGAGACTTTTGCACCCACAACTAGAATGACTACCATTCATGTACTTTGTGCTATGGCAGCTCAGTTCGGATGGAAGCTACATCAGATGGATGTCAAAAGTGCCTTCTTAAATGGTGATCTGCAGGAAGAAGTGTATATGACTCAGCCAGAAGGATTTGTGGTTGAAGGCCAAGAGCAAAAAGTTTACAAGTTGGTTAAATCCTTGTATGGGTTAAAACAAGCTCCACGAGCTTGGTACATCAAAATGGACAATCACCTATTGCAACATGGATTCAAGAGAAGTCCTTCAGATGCTAATCTCTATATCAAGAAAAATGGTTCTGATATAGTGATCTTAGTACTCTATGTTGATGATCTGATTATCACTGGTAGTTCAGAGAAATTGATAGATACAATGAAAGATGACTTGAAAAAGTCATTTGAGATGACAGATCTAGGACTTCTTCATTATTGTCTTGGTTTAGAAGTGGCACAGAAGAAGAATCACATCAGAGTGACACAAAAAAAATATGCCAAGACATTAATTGAGAAATATCGCATGACTGATTGTAAGCCCAAAGCAACTCCAATGGAAACAGGGTTACAATTATCATGATATGATAAATCTCCACAGGTAGATGGTACTCTCTATCGCCAATTGATTGGGAGTCTCATATATCTGACCAACACCAGGCCAGACATCAGTTTTGTTGTGAGTTATCTTTCGAGGTTCATGCAGGAACCTAAGGTTAGTCATTGGAAAGCAACAAAGCGAGTTCTTCATTATGTCCATGGTAGTACAGAATATGGCCTGGAATACAAGAAGAATGACAACTTCTTCTTGCAAGGTTACATGGACTCAGATTATGTCGGGTCATTTGATGATAGGAAATCCACTTCTGGATACATTTTTCATCTTGGCTCCGGTCCTGTCTCTTGGCATAGTAAAAAGTAGCAGGTGGTTGCTTTATCATCTACAGAGGTAGAATATCACGCAACACGTGGAGCAGTCTACGAGGTGATATGGTTACGTCGCATTCTTGCAAGTATGGGTCTTCCCAAGAAACTTCCAATTCACTTGTTTTGCGACAACCAAGGTGTTTTGAAGCTCGTCAAGAATCCAGTATTTCATGAACGCACCAAACACATTGACACACAATGTCATTTCATTCGAGATGAAGTTCCAAAACACAAGATCCAGCTCCAGTACATTCCCACCAATGAACAGGTTGCGGATATTTTCACTAAGGCACTTGGACGTGTCAAATTTGAGTTGTTTCGCAACACTCTTTGTATTTCAAAATAATGTAATAAGGGAGGGATGTTAGCATAGTTTACCACATTGTTTATGAGCGTTGTTTATTACATTATATTCATTTATAATGCATATTTTATTAGCGCTTCTTTTTCATGAAGCACTAAATACCTAGGTTGTTATATGGTGGTTTAGGTGGTTCCTCAACTACACAAACTTCCAGTTCGTTGATTGTATATTGTTATATATTTTGCCTCAATATTCAATACAATATAATGTTGTTATTACCAATAATAAGCTTTAATCCATTTAACCCTTTCCTTCCCAAATCCAATATTTTCGAATACTACACAAAAATCTCATTTTATCCTATCATAGGATTTATTCATATCAATTTTTAAGATCATTGCTCTCTTTTCTAGAAGTTGTTAAATACATTACTTCATGAGATTCTATGATCCTATCCAAAACCTATCTCCCATTCACAAATCCTCCTTGCTCTTCTAAAATAATTTTTGTCTAATAATAGTTTTAAATTATACGCCATCTCTTTGCAAAATGTGAATAAAATATTGGTTACATTTAAAATATATATAATAAATTATAGTTTTAATTGTAAGGTCATTTATTGATCTCTATGTTATTGGATGTTTTCAAGTTTAAATATTATGATGATTTCAAATTACATTATAAAAAGATAAGATTAAAATAAAAATTCCTCGCTTATCACTATTATATTTTGTGATTATAATTTATCTTAGTATGGCCTTAATGTCAAAAATCATTTTAATTTTTGTTTTTAAATTAATATTATATTGGTGATACTGGAAATACTACACAGACTTGAAAACATCATTCAATTTTATCTTGTATAGTGCAAATTGTTCACTGTTAACCTGCATTCCACATTAAGTTTAATCTTTCTTATGAATAACTTTCCAACTAAGCTTATTGTCACAAACTATTTTTTAGGTTGACAGAAGAATTATACTTCCAAGTATAATTCTCAAGGGATCCCATATTCATAGAAAAGCATGACATATAAATAAGTTCCAAAGGAAACAATAAAAGTACATTTTGAATTTTCTAAAATAACAAATAGAGAGATGGAAATGGAAGATTATGAGGCACTTGTAAAAGACATCTTGTTGAAAAAATAATATAAAAGGTTGAATAATTTTGATATTTTAAAATTTTATCTTTGAAGACACCTTTGTTTGTTTGAAGTTACTATTGCTATATGCTAGAAGCCTAGATCCAGAAGCAAGGAACATTTGTGTTTCTGATGGTAAGTTATATGCTAAGGTATGACCTGTGATCTCTTCATCCATAAAAACTTGATGCTATAGAAATTGGTTCCATAGCAATGAGCAAATCACAAGAAATGAAGATTTGGGACTCTAAGTAAGACATTTTCCTTAAATACATTGGATAAAATTGGCCTTTGAAGCCCAGAGGAAGGAATTATCAAACAATTATCAAGCTTACAAAGGTAGATTTCAAAGAAGATATTATAGATTCCATAGTCCTTATTAGGATCAATGGGGAAAATCAAATAGTTTAAACCATGTATGTTCCCTCTCTTCTTGTATTTTTAAGCCTTACTGCCACAAAATATCACAGGTCCCAATATAAAATAGCCACAATATTAAAGATCAAAATAAGCATATAATGAGTAGAGTAATATATGAGAAAATTATTATATATATCAAAGCCAATATAATACTGAAATAAACATTCACTTATATAATAAAATATGAATGTAAATGGCCTAAGTCATTCATGAACTATGCATGAAGAAAACTTACAATATTAATTGCTTGAGGTCTGTATACAAGATTTATTCATTTTCTTTTTATTACAACTCTATAATCTGATATTTGGATTACATTCTCATGGAGTATTATCTCTATAATATAGCTATAGTAATATGAATTTTTAAGTACTTGACTATTGTTCTTCATATGACAAGTATCATGACCTTTGGCTTATCATTTTACCACTTGCATACTAGAATCTTCAAGTTCTTACATGGACACTTGACTCTAAGACACTTGCACACATCTACATGACTCTTACACTTATACATGCACTCCTAATCTAATACACTTGTGCACATCCTCACATTACATATTTGCACACTTACATACATGAAACTTGTGCACATCCTCACATTACATATTTCCACACTTACATACATGACACTTATGCACATTCTCTCAATATACTCTTGCACTCTAACTTACGTGATACTTGTGCATTTCATGCATATTGACACTTACATGAAAGGGGAAATATAAATCACACATCTAACTATAGACTCAACCCTAATCTATTTCATATTTACAATTGTACAATGAAGGTACCATGGGGTACATTAACATGAACCAAATAATGTAATATTCCTCAACATCTCCTCAAATTTATATTTATGGATAATTTTTTTTTTTTTTGGACTCATCTAATTTACGAGAAGTTATTGTCTCAACTATCCATAGTATTGTCAAAAATATGCTATCAATTTACAATTTTACTAGAAATAGAATTATTTTACGTTAATTAAAATTTAGGTTAAATTGGTTGGATTTTCTCTTTTAGATTGAATTAGGATTTTGGACACCTATTAAGCTTTTTCATGGCAATGGTGGTGGGGGTATCCCTTCCCTCCCTAAACCTTCCTTTTGGGGTGTAGTATGATCAATATTAGGTGGAGGGCACTTAGGTGATATTGTTGTCAAGTTTTCCTATGGGCCTCTAAGAATGTTGTATATAGACCCCAAGAAGAGTGTTAATGGATGCTCCTTGATAGTTCATCTAAAAAATGAAAGGAAAGGAAAGGAAAGGAAAGGTCTAATATGTAGATTAATAGGATTTAGACCCCAAATATCAACCTTTAGGGGTTGGGCATCTAGGAACTAGTAAACTAAGGGAGAATTTTAGATCATGCTCTATCCCAATGGTTATTTCCTAGTACTCTTCGAATGTGAATAGGACCAAGAACGTGCTTTCTAGGAAGGGTCATAATTTTTTGGAAGAGTGGGTTTGTTCATGAAATATTGATACACAAAATTCCAAATGGAGGATAAAATGCCTTATATGGGCCCTATATGGGATAGGTTTATTGGATTTTTAGCCATATTAATCATATAATCCAGTATTCAGGATCTTAAACAAGCTCAATATAATAGTATTCAATATCTCTCATCAATATCAATGAATATTAACATTCCTGAAACAATATAAATCAATAATATATTCACAAATATACAAACTTGTGTATTCTTCATGATTCAATGTTTCATACTTTATTACAATACTTGGAGCTTTATCTCCATGATATAACCTTACAATATGACCTTTCAATACTTTGACTATTACTTTTCTTACATATCTGGGAGATCCATCCTTTTCTATTCCTTACATATGACAAAAACCATGATTCTTCACTTGGATATTTGACACCTATTACTTATGACGTTTGACTTACATACTTAACACATACATTAGAAATAATATAACTCATATTGCAAAATAATGTAATATCTCTAACACCCCTCATATTCATTATTTGATATGAAAGTCTTTTGATGTACACAAATGACTTCAAAATATTTTGTACTTGTTTTGTCCAAGGTATTTTGTAAAAAATATCTATAATCTATTCTTCAGTGGAAACATGTTTTATCTTAATATGACAATCCTAAATATGATCTCTAATAGAATGATATTGAGCTTCAATATGTTTGTCCTTTCATGGATCATAGGAATTTTTATTAATTTGAGAAGTCCTTGATTATTGCAATTTAATATTGTAGAAGTTCTTTTAATTCCCATATTTGACAAAATGTATTATAACCAAAGTGCTTCACATGTTGCATCTCTTGCTATACAATATTTTGCTTATGTTGATAAAAGAGCCACTACATATTGTTTCTTATTGTACAAGATATTAGTCCTTATCCAAGATAGATTACATATCCTAATGTTGATTTTTTGTCATCTATAGATCCAACATACTCAAAATATTAATATCTTTGTAAATAAAAATTATTATTTCTTTTGTAATATAACTCATATTCTACAATTTTGTTGATATAATACAATATCTTTTTTGTAGATTTCCAATGACTTTCTCTAGGTTCTTGCATAAATCTAGAGAGATAATTTACAACAAAAATAATATTAGGTCTAGTATTTGTTAAATATAGGAGACTCAATTAAATGTCAATACATAGTAGCAGAAACTAGTGATGTCTTATCATATCTTGATAATTGTAGCCCTTGCTCCATAGGAGTATCTTTAGGTTTACAATTTTTCATTCTATATTTTCAAGTAATAATTTTGCATACTTTATCTATGTTATCATGATGTTATTATCTTTTTGACAAATTTTTAAATAAATATAGTAGTGTAGCAATCCTAGATTTGTCATTTCAAAATCCTTTTCTAGATCCTCTTTAACTTCATCTATAAGAATCTTCTAGCTTCTTGTGATCACTATATCATCAACATATACTACAAGAATTATTATTTCTAACCCAACCTTTTTTGTATAAAGAATTAATTTTGATGCACTTCTTTTGAAATTGTGTCATATTAGATGATAATTAATATTAATATATCATGCTCTTGGTGCTTTTTTTAATCCATATAATTATTTCTTTTAATTTAAAAACCTTTTGTTCTCATCCTTTGATAACAAAACATTTTGGTTGAGTCATATTTACTTCTTATTCAATATCGCCATTAAGGAATGTGATTTTAATATCCATTTAATGAATTTTCCACCCAAGTTGTGCTTATAATGCACAAATTGTTCGAACACTAATTATTCTTGTTGTAGGTGCAAAATATTCTTTGTAGTCAATTCCTTCTATTTGTGTAAAACCCTTTGCAACTAATTGTACCTTGTATTTGTCAAGACAACCATCTACTTTGTATTTTATTTTATAGACCCATTTACATCTTACTACTTTCTTTTCTTATGGTAGATCAACTAGACCCCATGTTTTTATATTTTGATTCCAAGGTTGTTTTCCATTCTGGTTGTCTTATAGCAACTTGTGTAGTAGCATGTTCTGCTATAGAACTCATTAATCTCATATTTGTTCTTGTAATGCTATGAGTTTGAGGTCTTATGGTGGTAAGATCTGGTATTTGTTCTAGCTTTGAATATTTAAGTGTATTTATGTTCCATTTTGCCTTTTTTCTTCATGGTGATAATATGAATTCTAAGTTTTTAGTTGGCTTATTAAATACTTTTGATTCTAATTATTCACTTGAAAAATTTTATTCATCTAATAAAATATTTAGAATAGGCTTTTGTATCAATCTTTTGATTTTCAACATTTTTGTTTCCTTCATCAAAAACCACATCTTTGCTTACATGTATTTTCTTTGTGATCGGATCAATTATTCTATATCTTGTTGAGTCATCATCATAACCAAAAATATCTCAAAAATTGTTTTTTCATATAATTATGTTCTTTTTTGCTTTGGAACATGCACATATACCTTACATCTAAAGATTCTTAGATGTTCTACTAAAAGTTTTTGTCCTAACCATACTTCTTCAGAAGTAATATTTGTAAGTCAGAATTAATATTTTTAAGTCAGAAGTAATATTTTTAAGTATTCCTATGGGTGATCTATTTTGTATATATACTATAGTATTAGCAACTTTTTCCCAATATTGTCGATGAAGATGTGATTATTTTAGCATATAACGTAAATTTTCCATAATATAACAATTTTCTCTTTTTGTTATACCATTTTGTTGAGGTGAATAAGTTGTAGTGAGTTATATTTCTATACCATTTAATGTTAGACATGATTCAACTTATTTTCATAGATATTCACACCCTCTATTTGAGCAAATATTCTTGATTGAATTTCATGTTTCAGTTTCCACCAGTTACTTGAATTGTTTAAAGCAACTAAAAACTTCTTATTTGAGTTGTAAGAAATTTACCCACATTTTCTTGAATAATCATCAGTAAATAGTTGAAAATGTCTTTGTCCACCAAGACTATACGTATTCATTGGTCCACATAAATCTATATATATTAGTTCTGGTGGCTCTTGAGCTTTGTATTCATTGATTTCAAAATGTATTCCATGTTGTTTTCCTACAAGGCATTTTGGATAAACTATAGATTCCCATGATAATTTAGGTAATCCTCCTACCATTTGATTTTTACTTATTTCATTTAAAGAAGATGTATTTATATTTCCTAGCCTTTTATGAAAAAGTTCTTTGGTTTCTAATGTTCTTGCTAATAGAACAACATTTGATAATGTGTCTAGGACAAATTGACCATTTATGTATGAATTAGAGGTTATGAGTTTTTCTTTTTTAGTAATAAGACATTTTTTTTTTGTTCTCACTAATTTTGAACTCAAACACTAAATATCGATCCATAATTTGAGATACAAAGAGTAGGTTAGCAGTTAATCTAGGCACATATAACACATTATTAATTATATTTTTTTCATCAGATAAATTGATTAAAATATTTCCTACTCATTTGACCTCATATGTTCTATTATTAGCTATAGTAAGTGGTTTCTCATATTTTTCTTGAAAAGTGTTAAACCATTGTTTATTTCCAGTCATATGTTTTCTTGCCCCCAAATCAGTATACCAATGATTTATGCCATAGTATCTGTTAATCATTATCATGACTTATTCAATTATTTCTTTTTATCTCCCAATTTACTTAAAATAATTTTCCATCTCACAAGATCTAATTTCTTTAATCAACTTATCAATCGATTCTCAAATTTAACTAATTAATCCTCATATCTCCAAATTAATTTTAATTCAAATAATTATTTCACTTATAACTCCTATTCAATAATAAAAAACTTCAATAATTATATTGCAACCTTATAACTCCCCCTTTTTTTAAAATCAAACTTCAATTTGAAATTAGGTGCCCAAAATATAAAATATGCTCTTTTAAAACTTGAGGAAATAAAATCGCTTACCTCAATCTCTATAATATCCATTGCACAAATTTATATTTAGCGTTTCATTATGTTACTATTTTTGATAACGAGTAGTGAACGTTATAATATCTGAAATATTCTTCCTTTGACCTTTGAAGCTTTACATGTACCAAAAAAATTTGGGTTTACATTTTAGCTTCTTTGTAGGATTTTGTGCTTAGCTTCTCTATGCTTAGGAAACTCAATAGCTTATTAATATTTTCAAGTAGCTACCACCTTCTTCTCTTTGCTATCTTACCGGTTTGATCTTCTAACTTTAAACAACTTCCATTCTCTTATATTTTCAACTCAAGTGACTCTCAATAAAGTTTCTTGCTCTTCAAATAGCTTTTGTCTTCTGTCTTCACGCTTCTAGTTGCTTCACATTCTCAGGGGACATCTTATCCTTATCCACTCTAAGTATACTATTGTAGTTGGGATTGGCCTTCACTTTTCTAGATTTAACCTTGACTTTCAACTCTCTTTCTCGTTCTGTATTCTCATAGATTTTTCAACTTTATCACAAGCTATCACCTTCAATATGTTTGGCATTTGCTTTAAATTTTAAATATTTATTTCTAGTAATTATATTTTTTCCAAAATTTACCAACCGACTTCTATATATCAATCTTCATTATGTTTTTTTCTCCTTCACCTTTGGTGTGATCCACACGTCCAATATCTCATTTAAACAACCAGAATCTGGTTTTAATCATAACAACTATTATCTTTATCAAAAAATGTATTCTCTAATCAATTTGACTCACCAACTCAATTAATAATCACTCACACTATGAGTCACTAGATCTATAAAGATTCTTTCTCAAATATTCACATAATTTTACTAGAGTACTACTTTAATATCTTCAACCTTCATCCAAAATTCAAATTCACACACAAAAAAAATTGGTGTTAGTTTTTTGATCAATATGGTGGTAAAGCTTTGATACCACTATTAGATTTTTAGCCAAATTAAACACATATCTCAATATACAAGATCTAAAACAACCTCAATATTAGAGTATTCAATCTCTCTAATCAATATAGGTGAACATTAACATTTATGAAACAATATAAATCAATAATATACTCACAAATATATAAAATTTTGTATTCTCTATGATTCAATGTTTAATACAATGATTCATACTTTATTACAATGCATAGAGATTTATCTCCATAATATAACCTTACAATATGGCCTTTCAATACTTTCACTATTGTTGTCCTCCTAGGAGATTCATCCTTTCCCATTCCTTATATATGATAAAAACCATGACTTTTCACTTGGATATTTGACACCTACTACTTATGACTTTTGACTTACATACCTAACATATGCATTAGACACAATATAAATCATACTACCAAATAATGTAATATATATAACAATATTATTTGGGCTACCAACTAAATACTAGAGCCCCATCACTTTTGCATCCATTGGCAACACTCTACAAATTTTAATGATGGATGGTGGTACTCGTAGTTTTGAACAAATGATATATGCTAGAATATGTATCTTAATGGACCTAAATGAACTTCTTCCATAAAATATCACATTACAAACAAAGGATGAATCATAGGAGTAAAAATTTGATTATAAAATAATCCCATTCAGATGCCAAATATATCATGAGTATAAGCACATGGTGAGAGATTGACCATATAAGTGCTTGGAGAAAATTAAGGTAAAGAAAAAGTTCAAAGACTTTCAAGAACCTAAAAGGAAATCACATTCAAAGAAAAAGTAGATACTGAAAGTAGTGTGACACCAAACAACAAATTTGCTCATTTTATTGATAAAGTCTCAATTATGGAAGAAGATCATAAACTAGAGATAGAATCAATGACTGATATGATTCTTCAAGCAACTACCTATTCCAAATTAGGGGAAAAGACACCTCCAAAAATAGTTGACAACCAAACTAACATGCAAATGGACACAAATTTAAACCATAAATGCCAATATAGGAGGAGCTTAAAAATAAGATAATTATAGTTTTGAAACACATAGGATTGCTCGATATAAAGTAGGAGGAGATACCTTGACCCCATTATTAAGGAATTGGTGGTATACATAAAGGATCATGAAGGACGACCCACCCAAGATCCATCTAGCCTATAGCAAGAAAAAATCAAGAAGATGAAGATAGACACCAATCAAAAAGTGGGACATAATACCAATCAACAACACCTAGCAAAAGAAGGGGAAACTCTTATATTTGAGGGTAAGATGACTCCTATCACCAAAATATTATTCCACCCTTCCTCATGAGACTTATTTCAAAGAATATAAGGGGGATAAGAGGCAATCCCCTCAAAAATAATGATATTAGAAGGATGATTTGGAGAAATAAGCCAAACACAATATTTCTTTAGGAGACTAAGTTATTAATAGAGAGGAAGATAGTGGCTAAGAAATTATGGCCCACAGGTTAGTGTAACATCTCTTAGATCTCAAGGAGAATTGAGTGGAATCCAAAGGAGTTCATGGAGCTCTTATGAAAATAAAATTCTAGGATCCAATGGTTGAATGAAGCAGACAAAAACTCTACTTTTTTCCATAAATCTCTATTAGATAAATGAGCCTCAAACTTTTTACCCTCCCTAAATACCACCACTGGTGATCTAGTTTACTCTTGGCATGGGATGAAGAAAATTACCACTGACTACTTCGAGGAACTTTTATTTACAATCCCCCTAGACCCTAGGGATTAAGAGAAAATTCTATATGGACTCTCTTCCCTTATTAAGGTTGAGGATAATGAGGTATTGACAATGTTTTTCTCTATGGAGGAAGTAAAGGAAGTGGTTTTCAATATGAAAAAATAAAAACACCTAGACTAGATAGCTTTCCCATTGAGTTCTTCCAAAAAAATTGGGACATCCTCAAGGATGATCTACTTATGGTGGAAAAGGAAGCGTAGATAGAAAATTCGGTTTTGAAAGAAATCAACAAAACCTACATTGCACTCATACCTAAGTTCTAAGAGGTGGATCAAATTTTTTATTTTAGACTGATAGCCCTATGTAATAATCTCCTCAAAATCATTATGATGGTGATAGCTTAAAGATTGAAACCCTTTCTCCCTATGATAATATTGCTAGAGCAAGGAGGATTTAGGGGAAGGAGACAAATTATGGATTAAATAGTGCTTTCCTAGGAGGCCCTTCACCCCATATAGGAACAAAGATCCCCCTTCATCTTTGTCTAGTTGGACCTCTCCAAGTCTTATGATAGGGTAGACTAGGATTTTCTCCTATAGGTCTTAAGGAAGTTTGGCTTCATCCAAGATTGGGTGGAATTTATTAGAGGTACCATTTCCTCAATCTCTTATGCTATGATGATAAATGGTAGTATCTCCTTTGTTTATTTCTTTCAAGGAACTATGTTGAGGATAAGTTCTAGGAGGTGGATCAAATTTTTTATTTTAGACTGATAGCCCTATGTAATAATCTCCTCAAAATCATTATGATGGTGATAGCTTAAAGGTTGAAACCCTTTCTCCCTATGATAATATTGCTAGAGCAAGGAGGATTTAGGGGAAGGAGACAAATTATAGATTAAATAGTGCTTTCCTAGGAGGCCCTTCACCCCATATAGGAACAAAGATCCCCCTTCATGTTTGTCTAGTTGGACCTCTCCAAGTCTTATGACAGGGTAGACTAGGATTTTCTCCTATAGGTCTTAAGGAAGTTTGGCTTCATCCAGGATTGGGTGGAATTTATTAGAGGTACCATTTCCTCAATCTCTTATGCTATGATGATAAATGGTAGTATCTCCTTTGTTTATTGCTTTCAAGGAACTATGTTAAGGGGATCCTCTTTCTCCCTCTATGTTCAACATTTTGGAAAAATATCTAGGTCATCTTATCTCTAAGGAAAGGAATAATGAATCCATTCAAGGAATAAAATGTGCATTAACAATACCTTCACTCTCTCACTTATAGTTTGTAGATTACTTGACCTTGTTGGGTCATGCTACTACATCAAAATTTTACAAATTCAAAATAATTCTAAACCTCTTTTTGATATCCATAGGATAACTTATTAATGAGGAAAATTCTAAGATCATATTCTTTCATTGCATTGCTAGAGTGGAGATCATGATTCTAAATATTTTTAATTTCATGCAAGCATCTCTTCCAATATCTTATTTAGGAGTCCCATTAAAAGTGACCAAACAAAAAAAAGAGGAATGAGGATGGTTGATAGAGAAGATACATATTAGGATTGGACCAATTGGTGGCTTTGTCTTGGAGGTAGGTTCACTTTGACTATTTTACAATCTATTTCCATCATGTCTCCTCGATCTTAAGTATTTCTAAGGATGTACTAATAAAGTTGGACAAGTTAATTACAAAGAATTTTTGGGCTCTAATGAAGTGGGATCAGGTATGTCTTCCAAAAAAAGAGGGAGGTTTGGGCCTTCAATCAAAAATTAAAAACAACTTATCCTTGAAAATACAATTATATTGGAAATTATTTTTCTTGAGTTATAGGTGCAGATCCTAATAGTTAAGTATGCAAAAAATAAAGCTTATAAATTTTTACTAGATATTAATTTTCTTGATGAGTATATCTGGTTCTTGAGGTGTTAAGTATAACAACCCACCAACTCAACCCAAGGGAGAGAGAGATAATATTTTTTATTTATTTACAAGGGATGACTCACAAAGATGATCCAATATTTTATTTTCAATAGTATAGCCACATTTGAGTTCATTTTCATTGTAGAAGATACTCAAGTGGATAGGAGTGGCCAACATCTCATAATTTTGGAGTTCACTTTTTAAAGAACTCTCAGTTTTACAAATACTTGGTTATTGCATCATCACAACTCCTATCAAGATTCACAACTTCCTAGTTATTATATCACAACTCCTATGATTGGGTACAATTATCTGGTTATTACATCATCACTTCTCTCAGATTGCAAATACTTGGTTATTGCATCGTTGTAACTGCTAGGATTCACAACTACCAAGTTATTACATCACCGCAACTCCTCCCATGATTAGGTATATTTTGATTCAAGGGTTTTCTAATACAAATTTAAAACATGCCCAAAGACCCATCAACCCAAGAGTCTAACATACTTCTCTCCCAAAAGGAATAAGTGTTATATTAATTCATAGATTTAATTCAATATAACACATTGCTAAAGACTAAAAATTTAAAATACTTCAAATCATAATTCTAGCATCTAGCATTTCCTTATTTACAATGAAGAATAACACATCATCAAGGAATTATAATCATAATCCATGCATTAAACCTATTCTATTTTGCACATAATTAATATTCCAAGAAATATCATAAAAGAATAACAATATATAATCTTTCCTCATTGATCAAGTCTTTAAATACTAAAACAAGTATATTTACAATACATCCTTCTTCATTTCAAGCTTTGCATAATTTCAATACAAATACTTTTCAAGTTTTTCTTTCTTCAAATACAATAATATGTTTCATCATAAATGGTCCCTAGATCCATCTTCTCTTCAAGGTCTTCCTCTTGGTATATATTTTCTATGAACTTGAGTAGAATTTTTAGGGATCAAGACAACTCTATCATGCATATGCAAGCCTAACATGCACTATGTAACTTAAGCAATCAACAATGCACCATACAAAGCAATTACATTCAAATACAATGGAGAATCCCATACTTCTCTCATGTATTGATTCCTTGGTTACTCAAGCCTCATTCATATCAAGCCTACATGCAATTTTGAAAAGTATACAATAATACACCATTCAAAGCAATTCCAACAATAAATATAAACATATATTTTTTTCAAAACAACCAACAATACAACAGTGAAAACCAACCAACAATACAACTAAATTTATTCAAAATAAATAACTTATTTTCTTTCAAAACCAACCAACAATACCACAAAATTTTATTCAAAATAAATATAAATTCTTTTTCCAAAAAAAATCCAACAATGCAACAATGAAAACCAACCATAAATAACTTCTTTTCTTTCGAAACTAACCAACAATACCATAGAATTTTATTCAAAATAAATATAATTTTTTTTCAAAAAAATACAGCCAGTAATGGAAGAGTTAAAACTAACCAACAATACAACTAAACTTATTCAAAATAAATAACTTCTTTTATTTCGAAACCAACTAGCAATGCCACATAAAGTTATTAAAAATAAATATAAATTCTTTTTCCAAAAAATATAGCCAGCAATACAACTAAATTTATTCAAAAAAAAACTTATTTTCTTTTGAAACCAGCCAAAACAAACATTAAACTACCCAAGGAAGCAAATAAGAAGTTTTAAAATCATGGAAGCATGAAAGGTAAGCATAGCTAAAAATCTTATTGAGGATCTAGAGAATGATGTTCCAATTTGCTACGACTTCCTTACCACTTTGTTCCTTTCATTCACTCGTCCCTGAAGCTCATTGGCTTTGTTCCAATCGCTATCCTCCCCTAAATGGGTGCTAGAAAAGGTATTATTAAATAATTTATTTACTCATAGTATTAATACTATTAAATATTCCCCTATTTAAACCTTAACTTAGGATTTAAATTGCTAAATTTAGCAGGAAAATTATTAAATAATTTATTTACTCATAGTATTTAATTAATTAATACTATTAATTATTCCCCTATTTAAACCTTAACTTAAGATTTAAATTGCTAACTTTAGCAAGGGTATTATTAAATAATTCAATTACTCTTCATAGTATTAATTAATACTATTTTTAATTTTTCTTGTCTAATGTTAATATTATCTATTAACATTTTATTTATTAATACCTTACTTTAGCAACCAATTAAGATTTATACTTTGAAACGTAAACATTAATGCATTCTAGAGATAAATTAAGAGCCTAAGCACACAAGGGCTCTTGCTTAAGGTAGTCCTTGCCCAAATTAAGAATCAATCAATAATAAGCAAAGATGCACAAACATCACCATTCCCTAAGTAGGAGGATTTATGATAACTTCAAGGTTATCAACCACCTATGAAGGGATCCCCTAAATTCAGGGTAAGGACTCTTTTACCTTTATAGCAACCTCATTACCCATTTATGCATCTAGTCACACATACACACATGCAAATGCTTCTACATGATAGGCTTGCATATTACCCTTGTAGTTGTTGGATTGATTAAAATCCATCATTTCCCTTTTTCTTATTACTCTCAACTCTAGTGGTTGTACCATACCAATCCACCTACGAGAGTACCTAGTCATGTAACCACAAAATTCATCAATAGTACCATATTCTAAAAATAACATAGTTCTAAAAATAGCATACATATAAAAATAACATTTTTCTAAAATAGAATAATTCTAAAAATAGCATATCCAACTTTTAGAAAGCATAACTATCAACTCATATTGATAGAATAAAATAATATTATGCATTTGATATCCACACATCAATACATAAATCATCAACAAGAGAAAGTCCTGCTAGGGTAGGTCGTTACATTAAGGATATGGGAGACAATTATCAAACTGCAAATATTTTAGATAATGGGAATAGCCATCAAGAAAATTTATGGATAGATATTTGGTATGGTTCGACTTTACTGTCTCAACAATTTAAAAAATGACAAGACCTCATGGAAGAACTCCATAGTCAAGGATGGATAAAGATATCACACTACTACAAAAACTGTGTGGAAAGGAATAGAGAGGATAGTGTTTGGATTCTATTAAGGGATTGGTAAATCTTAGCAACAAAGGTTGTCAAGGAGGCTATTCATCAGGTTCTTAGTACCAAGTCATAAACTAGGATGGGCCTCACGTTCTAATAGTGTGTATACTACAACTAGGATACTCATCCTTCATGCATCATGAGAAAAATCCACTCAATGATATCTTCAATCAGATTTGACAACTTTCGACTTGGCCTAAGGTGAGATTCTTTATCTGGATCCTACTTCGTACGAGGATTTTTGTCGGATATCAATTAATAAAAAGTGGTTTTTCTAGTGTGTTTAGATGTGAGCTATGTTGTATAGAGAAGAAAATCTATGACCTCTTTTTTTATTTTGTCCCCTGGCCATTCAATTATGAAAATGGTTGGCAAATTTTTTAGATCTAAGATCCTTTCAATTCATCTCCCTCGAGTAGACTTGGATGGCCTAGGGTGAATGGATTGGATAACTCAATGAAAAATATAGTCTTGATTAGCTTCTCTTTGATGCTCTAAAATATTTGGAAAGAAAGGAATAAAATAATATTTAAAACGACTCACCATAATATCCATCATATTTGGGAAAATACTACAACCAATATCAAGGGAATTGCCTTGCATACTTTGAAGCCCCCCTCCACGATATCTTAGTAGTCTCACAATATACTCTCCAAGCTTCAACTCCTTATAGATGTATGGAGACGTAAGCACCCACAAGGTCCTTGACTTACTATTCAAAGGGATGGACCATGGAAATCCCCTCCCAAAGGTGTGGGAAGATCAACATTGATGATGCATAAAGAGGTAACCAAGGAAGGGTAAGCATGGAAGGCACAAGAAGAATCTCATATAGTACTCATGTTTTTCTTTTTACAGAGAATCTTGACATTCTCCCTGACAATCTAGCGAAAGTGTGTGCTATTTTTTGTGGCCTTTAGGAAGATGCTAAGGTTGTTTGGTCTACAATACAAGTAAAATCAGACTTACAAGTATCCATTAATTGACTAAAGGCACCCACCAAGACCTCCTCTTAGGATTGGAAGTTACAAAGGGTGATTGACAAGATACATGCGCTTTAGTCTAGATTCAAAATAGTAGAGTTTCTTCACACTCCTTGAGAATTAAATAATATCATAGATGCTATAAAAATTAGGCTTTAGAACGCAGGCATCTAACTGGCTATGGAGATCCTCCATGATGGTGGATGCAAAAAAATTGGAAATATCTCTATCGTATATTCCATATTGATGGCAACAACTCTGATTCCTGTATGTAGTGACCTGTAAAAAAATCATAGATTCCCCTTTCCTTGTATTAGTAGAATGGACATAAGACATAGTTGTTGCTCTTATGTAGAAATTTGGATGAAATCCTTGTTTGCTTGGAAGGGTCAATGACGTAGCTTTCTTACATGCCTATAAGTAATACAAAATTATTTTGAACAAAAAACTCTCCACAATTTAGTCTACTAGGACATATTAAACCTGTATATATATTTTAGAGGTTTCACTCAAATTCCAAGACTCTTGGAATTAGAAAAGAAGATTGAGTAAGAACTTCCTACCTTTGAATGTTACCCTAAATTCCATGTAAAAATTTGGCATAAATATCGGTCATTTAATCATGATTATTTCCTAAAGTCAATATTTGAATATTTGACAATATATCATAACATGATACTCTTATAGACAACAATAAAGGCCATTCACCCACCCATATGTAGATTGGTTTGGCAAGATGTCACTTTTTCATATATCTTATTGTTTGGGCATGAAATTAAATTGATGAAACTTCTAGTTAAGGCCAATTTATGGTTTTATTCTTAGGGAGTTCTATCAACTAGTGCATCCTTTCCAAAAAAGATGCACTAGGAAGCACCTTAATACACTAGTTAATTCCCTTTCACCATTGGTGAATATACTTTCAAATTTTCCAAGGACGAGTAACCTTGAAGTATGTATTCAACATTTTTTATTTTTGGGAAGCAAAAATGATTATCAATTATGATACAAGAGAAAATATTGAAGTTGCATAATCTAGTCAAAAAACATCTACCAAATGATAGATAAATTTTGATGGAGTCCAAGGAGTCAAATATCATGAAATAGAATAATAAATATTTTTCCAAATGGATTAGAATAGTTGATAGGCAAGAAGAAATTGATTCAAAAGAGACATAAGAAGAGCATGTAGTGGAAATCTCGAGAAATGGTTTTAATGAATCACAATTTGAAGGGTCAATTCAACCTCTTGAAAGTACTTAAAGATTTAAATTGTTGGATGGCACAAAAGAGGTCTTAGAAGGAGAACTTTCTCCTAATGAAGACACCCAAATTTAAAGTTATATTGAAACAATTGAAGAAGATGTTTTGCAAATAGAGGTTTCATCCTTACATCAAGCTTAAGGAGAAGTGAAAAAAATTATTGTTGGATATCTAGTAGAATCTCCCAAGTAATGGTGTTCTACTCATTAGTCCTTTCAAGGGGGATATTTTAAAAATACGACTTCAATTTTAGTCTCATCCAAATCAAATAATTATTCAATTTCATGTGGGGTTGCTAGTGGATATGGTGATGGTGATGACGACAGGGATGACCCAAATAAAATGAAAAAGAATTCTCCTCTTGAGAGCCCAAATAAAAAGAAGTAGAAGAATACATATAAGGAGTAAACTCCTTATGATGCTTTAAAATCCATTGAAAAGGGAAAAAGAAATAGTAGAGGTAAAAAATTAACAAGATTAAGCATCAATAATTGCCAAGGTGACCCACAATAACCACAATGGTTTCTTGATAAAGGATCTAGAAGTTAAATAGTGAATTGCTTATATCAAGAAAGAAATTCTAATTGTAATGTTTGATGATATTGTAGTTCAAACAAGAAAAAGTTGTAAAATACAACATCAAATACAAATAAAGTAGGAAATAGATGGTGTTGAAATAGGTAGCCTCTTTGTCGAACTAAACGCTTGTTCTTTTCCTGGTGATTTTAGCAGCGTAAAATGTTTAAAATGAATGTGGCATGGTGGTTATAGGGGCGAACTACACGAAGAACTATGTGGTGGCTTCTAGGGCGGACATTGCAGAATACTGTAGCGACCATAAAATCCAGACAACCTACCCAGATTTGTGGCGGATACCGATTCCACCATGTAAATTCAAAAAAAAGGTAGACTCCAAACTAGATACTCCTTTAAAGAATAAGTTGACTAGGGATGAACAAGGATTATAACAACAAAACTCATGAATTTCCCATCCTTCATGCTCAAGGTATTGTGGAGTAGTCAAAGAGAGGATCCACTACGATAAAAGAGAAATATCAAAGTTGCATACTTTGGTAGGATAAATATCTAGTTCCATATAAACCAAATGAAGTCTATTAAGTGAATTGTGATGGATCCCAAGGATTCAAGGATTAGGTAATGGAAAAATTAAGACTACATATATGGATCATAATAGTTGATGAGCAAGAAGAAATTGATTCAAAGGAGGCAAATGAAGAGCACATAGTGGAAATCCTAGGAGATAGCTTTGACGAATCATATTCAACAGGATAAGCTAAACCTCTTCAAATTGCTTCAAGCATCGCATTGTTAGATGGAAAAAAGGTCTCAGAAGGAGAATCTTATCCTTGTGAAGAGGCCCAATCTAAAAGTGATGTCCAAATAATTAAAAAATATGTTTCTCTTTTGGAGTTTTCATCCTCACATCAAGCTCAAGGATAAGTGAAATAAACTACCAGATCTCCAACATAACCTCTCAAGCAAGGATGTTTTGCTCATCAATCCCCTTCAAGGAAAGATTCATAAAAGGAAACCCTAATTTTAGTATCATACAAATGAAATAAATATTTAATTTTAGGTAGGGTTTCTAGCGGGGATGATGATAGCGATGGCAACAATGATAGGGATGACTCCGATAAAAAGAAGAGGCTGTGCCTTTTTAATAGCTTAAAGAAAAATATGTAGAAGAAGAATGTAGATAAGGAGGAAACTATAGGTGGTGTTCTAAAGTTTATTCATAGAGAAAAATAGCAAAGGGAGACAATCAATAAGATCAAGTGTTGGTGATTGAAAAGGTGGCCCAAGGTGGACACAATGATTTCTTGAGAAAGAATCTAGTTGTTGAACAAGTTAAATAAATTTTAAAAAATTATTTGGTTGCAATGTTTTATTATATTTCATTTAAAACAAGAAAGTTGTAAAAACTAATGTCATATACAATAAGATTAGGTAAAGGATGGTGGTGAAGCAGGAAGCCCAAAAATAAAATACTCTTAAGAAGCTTAACAAGGTTGAATAGGAAGGAAAATTCAACCCCACTACTCATGAATTGCATGTTGTTATTTCTCAAGGGACCATGGGACTTCTTAAGTCTAGTTATGAGCTCACACAGGACAATGTACAAGACTTTGTTGACAAGAACGCAAAGCTTATGGTTGAAAATGAATATTTGAAGAAGCTAGTTATAAAATTTGGTGTGTCAAAAGGAATTAAAGTGGAAGTTGAAAAAGCAAGGGAAGAAACCATCAAAAAGCTTGTAAGTCCCATGAAATAAATAGTAGAATCTACTCAAAAATAAGTTATATCCTATGGAAGATGATTAGGAAGTTGTTGAAAAGCTATCAAAGAACAAGTTGATTTTTCAAAAATGCATAAAGTTGATACATGTGTGAGCACTCTCATAGACTTGGTTAAAAGGTTACATAAAGAGCTCAATCCCTTGGTGCAGAATGCATGGGTGATTTATGTTATACACTTAGGATTGATGACCAACTTACAAATAAATTAATATGCAACTCAAGATAAAGATGTCAGTTACAAACCCTATTGTCAGTCATTGATTACTCTTTCAAAATTATGAGTAGGTGAATGGAACAAAACCATTTTCATCATCTTGGTACCAATGGCAACCCTCTTCAATGGACAATCTAAGTAAATATGAGGAAATAATTTTGTAGGTTGTGGATGAATGCAATAAGTGGTTTAATAAATATAGACTCCTCACTTAGGAGTATTTATGTCAAATTTGACATGTATGGAGAAGAGTTGATGAAAGACACAGACAAACTAGTGCTCAAGGATATGGAAGAACATTTGCAATCTATCTTTTTGAAATTTAAAAATGATAAGAAAGAGATCCTTGTAAATTTTTTAGATATGATATTCACCAAATCTAAGCCTCCTAAGTTAACGCACAATATGTTCGAGGATGGTAGTTAAACTAAAGATGCTAAGGACCTTATTGACACAAAGGTATTGAATGTTGATAAAACTGACCAGAAACACATCAAACAACAAGTAAATGAGTTACCATAACAAACTGTTGAAAGTAAAAGATGGAGTTGCTTCTTAGAAAGTTTGTGGTATACCCTTATTTTATCTAGGCATGTGATCACAACCTTGTTCAAACATGGATTTATGCTGAAAATATATTTTTGGGTATAGATATTCCCTAAAATATTCCCAATATATTCTATCTGATATTCCCAAAATATTCCCAAGATATTCTACCAAATATTCCCAAATATACTTCCTAGATATTCGCAAAAAATTTCTTGAAATATTCCTAAAATATTGTAGGAATATATTCAAGAATATTTTGGGGAATGGTCAAGGCACATGACCTTGACCTTGTTTAGACATTGATTTATACCAAAACATTTTTTCGGGCATAATTTTCTAATTTTTCCCAAGATTTTCTGCCAAATATTTCCAAAATATTCCTAAGATATTCCTCCAAATATTCCTAAGATATTTACAAATTCTCAAAATATTTTCCAAAATATATTGAGAAATATTCTTGAAAATATTCCTCATAATATTCTTGAAATTATTCCCACAATACTCTTGAAAAGTTGTCCACAATATGCTCACCATATTAAATAGAGTGGATTTCCAACCCAAAAAATATGGTATAAAAAGAGATATACTCTAGAGAGTATGAGTTATGAATGCAATATTATGGCTGCACTCCCCTTCTTAGAGATTTTTGGTATTGTTATCTATTGTATGAGTAATGGATGCAACATTATATCCTCACATCTCTTAGAGATTTCTTGTACTGTACTATGTTTTCTTAGCAATAAATTCATTATGATATTTGCCTTATATATTTTTAGGTTATGGTTTGTTATAGTTTCTTGAAGTTCTAAGTTTTAGATTAGTGGTATCAAAGTAGTCAGTCTTTTTAGTTTATGTCCATAAACACGTGATCAAGATATAAAAAGTTTGGGTATCAGACACAGTATCTCTTTGATTGTTTTCCTTTTCATTATAAACAATCTCATGTGGGAACTAGAATGGATAACATCGAGGTTATCGATCCTTTGAAGGATATGTTGAATGAAGCCCTTGTGAAATAGAGGAATGAGATGATGGATCAATTGGCTCAAACTCTTCAACAAATCCCTGTTGCAAACTCTCTAACCTCCTTTGCACAACACCCTAGCACCATTCAATGCTCCCACACCTTTTAAGGTGCAAGAGAATTTTGATATTCCTATTTTTATAGGGTAAATTAATGTTGATGCCCTAGAAAATTGATTAGATTAGTTATTTTAATACTTTTTTGTAAATAAATTCATTAGTAATGAGAAAATAACTTTTTCACTTTTCAAATATTTATTTTCTATTCTAAATTAGTAGGAAGCATATTGTAATGGGGTTAAGGATAATAATTAATATGAAGAAGTATTCGCATGGTATTACTTCATGGAGGCTATCAAGGAAGAATATTATCATGTGAGAGTCTATGAAGATCAACACATGCAATGGAAACAATTGTGTCAAGGCAAAAACCAATTTGTTTAAGAATATACTGATGTTTCCCATTCCATGGCAGCAAAACTAGATATTTAATATACTAAAAGGTATTGAATCCTCAAGTTCTACAATGGTATGTTTGAGAGGACATTAACCTCTTCAAATTCAAGACACTGAAAGAGGCATACAAACTTGTCAAATTGGAGTTGAAGTACAAAAATAAAAGTAGAAAAGGATGAGTAAATAACAAAAAATAGAACACCAAGTACCAGCCAAAGAAAAGCAAGAGTGACTCTCCAAAGAATTAGGACAAAGGGGATCAATCCAAAAATTAGAATTGGAAGCAAAAAAAAACTCTTAAGAAAAGAATCCCCCAAAGGCCAAGACTAGCAAATGGTGTGGTTATCTCAAGAGCAACTAATATTCCAAGGAGGAGTGTCAAGCAATTCAATCATTATTTATTGAGATGCAACCCTCTACATCCACTACACCACTACCTCCACATCCACTAAGGATAGAGGGAAGCAAATTTTGGAAGTTGAACCAAATGCAACCATTGCCACCACACATGCTATACCCTAGAGGAGTAACATTTTCTTACTAACAAATGTGGGTAAAGGGTAAGCCTTTGTATTTAATTTTTGATAATAGGAGTCAAAAGGATTTGATTTATGCTCAAATGGCGAATGATTTGAATCTTCGTATCACAACGCATCCAACATAGGAGAGACATTTGTGTCACTCAATCATGTCTCCTCTCTTATATCATCAATCCCTTCAAAGATAAATTTTTGTGTGATGTTGCACCCTTATATGTATATGATGTGATTTTGGGCCAACCATCTATGTAGAAGAGGTGTGGTGTTTATAAGTCTAGGCCTTGAAGTGTCATCATCACTATCAAAGGTCAATACTTTAGGATACTAGAGGTATTTACTCCTACCTCTATTTCCCTAATTAGTGCTATACTGCAAAAAATATGATATCCAAAACAAGGAAATCATATATTTATTATCAAGTTGAAAAGTGGTAGGATCATTGCTACATCAATCGCAAGCCCTTCAAAATAGAAGCAGATGAACCATATTGTGGTAGAATATGATGACCTTTTCAATTCACCAACTAGGGTTTCATTTTATTATGATTGATTTAGTTCCTAGTTCTCCTTTGTCTAATGCACCTATTTATCATAAATTAGTTCTCTAAAATGATAAAAATAGGAGACTGATCTAAGAATTAATCCAAAAGGAGCACATTAGACCAAGTGACTCACCATTTGGTAATCCAATTGTCTTAGCTCCAAAGAAATATGGAATGTGGAATGTGGATACTTTGTATTGACTACAAAGCTATGAATAAAGTCACTATGATAGATGACTTGCCAGACCAACTCCATGGTGCAAAGTTCTTCACCAAAATTGATCCCAAATTTGATTATCATCAAGTACCCTTAAATCCCACTAAAGTATGAAATATTATATTCAAATATCATAAGGGTTTAATTGAGTGGTTGGTTATGCCTTTTGGATTGATCAATGCACCTACCACATTCATTAGGACAATGAATCACATCCTACACCCCTACACCAACCCATTTGCAGTATTATATCTAAATGACATTCTCATCTATAGTAAGACATGGGAGGAGCATCTAAAACCTATTAAAGAAGTACTTCAGACTCTTTGAAGACACAAATTTTTTGTTAATTTAGAGAGGTGTTCATATAGTATAACAAATATATAGTATCTCAGTTATATTGTTGACAAAGAGGGAGTTCATTTTGATACCGAAAAGATTTAGATAATTAGAAATCATCCTACCTTAAATATTATAATAAGCTTCATAGGTTTTTGGGTCTTACCAATTTATGTTGAATATTTGTATTGGGGTTCTCACACATTGCTTAGTCACTACACCATGTGACCAAAGGAGGTGACATATCTAAGTTACAATGGGGAGATAAATAAAAGAAGGTATTTGAGAGGTTGAAATATCAATTGTGTTTAGTTTTTTCACTTTTCCTACCAATCTACATCAACCTTTCAAGGTAATGACTAATGCATCAAATTACACATTGGGAGCTGTCCTCACACAACATTGACATTCAATTGCTTATCAAAGTGAAACATTCAATGAAGTAATTCTATGAAAGATGGCCTACGAAGTCCTCAATGTATCCATTGGGGTTGAGATCCCTGTAGGCATTTTCTCACCTCAATACCCAAGGTGGTGGATCTTTCTCATGTGCAAAGGGGGTTCACTAGGGGTATTTTTAAGGAATTACTCCAAATCCTTTTGTTTGGTGTGTATTTTTTTAAACACCTAAGTTTAATTTTTTCTAAACATAAAGTAAATAAAAAATAGAATATATATCTAAGATGCAACAAAAAATAATATGCAACATACAAGAGATACCTAAGTATGATTCTTCCTTTGAATTAGTATTACACCTAGTTTTATGAGAAAGTAAAATTTTCCTTTAAGGCAAGGGTTCAAGAATGCATATACAAATTAGCCTAGATGCAAAACTACATGCAATTTTATCTTTATTGCCTAAGTTAACAAAGGATATAAATAAATTAAACAACTAAAACTAAGGTTCTTTGATACATGTTTATATTTATTTTCTTGGAATAGAAAATGAGAACTAATGCCTAATTTATTTTGTCTTATTTGCTTTTAGTTGAGATATTCAGAAAAAAAGAACAACCAAAACAACAAATAATCCTTTAAAATAAAAATAACACTTAGAACTATTAGGAATTTTACCTAAACCAAAGTCTAAGATGATATCGCATCTTGTATTTATGCATCACGATCTACAATATCACATCCCTTAATGTGACCTATGATCTCGTAAACCTACAATAATAAACAATAACAAATTGAAAATTTATGTATTAGGTCTCAAAACCTGTTAGATTAGAGGAGGCAAAGCGCTCCCTTGGTCAAAATTAATCCCCAAGGTCTCCTTTAAAATACTAAGTTTGCATAAAATGTAAATAGACCAATTTGTAGGACGGTATCATGCTAGAAAAATAAAGGCTACGATATTGAGCAAAGAACAAAGGAAGGAAAAAAGTGATTATACAGTTTTACACATACAAGTATTGGAATAGTCAAACAACAACATGCCTAGGTTATGTTGTAGACAGAATCACGTCCTCTAACAAGGGGGCACGATATTATAACAAGAATGGAAAAGGAAGGCTTTTAGGCTAAAAGGTAAAGCTTAAGTTAGTTGGAGGTCTCGAGGAGACCTCAAGGAACAAGGAAATGAGGATTGCTAAGAGGAGTAGTTGTGGGTCATGTACCTTTTTCCCTCAAGATTTTTGAAGATGAAATCATGCCTCCCAAATGCAAGCCATAATTTTGATTATGCTAGACTGGTCAAAGAGGGTGGGGGCTAAAGCAAGTTTCTAGTCTGATCAGGAGAGGATTAAAGGATGCAAACATTCAGTAGAAATATAAGCTATCAATTCTTGGGAGAGAAATGCAGGACTTGCCTCCAACTATTACTAGCCATGAAATCATGTTTTAGAATTTTGGGTCATGATTTCGTCTCTATGGACCTGGAAAAGGCAAACTTGGGCCAAAAAGGGATCTTATAGGATGCTAAATCAATGCAAAGGTCATTCTAGAGCTAAACCTATAGTTTCACAACATTTATAATGGATATGAGATAAAATCATGCAATGAGAAAGTAAAATAAGAGGTTAGTGTTAAAATATAAACCAACAAATAACAAAAAGGAAGGTTAAGGAGGGTGAGACAACAACCAAGGAGAGAAGCCTTATCTCCTAGCTTACCAAGAAAGTACTCCCAAAGCCTCCCAAGCAAATCATCAACCAAAGCCAATATTTAAGTCGCAAAAATACCAAATTTTCACTAGTTGAAAATGCTTTCTTGAGAATGAGGACCCAAGGCCTCAATTTATAGAAAATTTGGGCTTAGAGTGAAGGGGAGAAGTATACATGGCAAGGAGGTGGAGGTGGTTGAATTTAAAATCCACAAAATTAAAGGTGGGTTGCCTAGGTATTTGACTGTAGGGGCATACGTCTTCAAGGGATGGCACCATAAATGGCCCAAAATTCCAAGGAGGATAGCGGATCCAAGATTCGAAGCCCTTAGCCAAGAAAAATAAAATCATGAGTCATATCTAGACATTGCGATTTCATCGATGTGACTATTAGGGATCACCTTGAGTGGTGATAGTTGGCTCTTTGAAAAATAAACAAGAACAACTCCAAAACGATATCACGGGGTGTCTCAAAAACCCACAATTTTATTTCAAGCTAAAAACCTTAGAAACTAAGGGTTGGATGGATCAAAACTTACATTTAGCAATTCTTAATGAGTCACTTAGGCATCTAGGAAAAATTGACTCATTTGGTTGGGTCAATTTTAGATGTCTACAAGTTTTAAAATACTCCACATACAACAAAAGCTCTATGTCATTATCCAAACATATAAACAATGGAAACACTACATCTTGTGCAAGAAAACCATCATTCATACAAATCATAGACCTATAGATTTCATTCAAGAAAAAATTAAGCTAAGGAATGAAAGGTATGAAAAGGGAGCCACATATTTGCAACACTTTCATTTGATCATCAAACATAAAAAAAGGAGTGCTACTTTGACAGCATATTTTTTTATCCAACCCCTAATCATAGCACTCATCACCTCTCTTGATTCCTGTGGACATGATACTTCCAATTTGTCCACATTCTATGAAGTAGATTTTGATTTTGTAGATGCATACCAAGATCTTTGTATGGGTAAGCATGTTTCTGATTTTTATTTGCAAGATAACCTCCCCTATCTCATGAAACATATTTTTGTACTAGCTAATGAGTGCTCAAATATGATTTGGGAAGTGCACTTTAGCAAATTAGCCAATCACTTTGGGGTGAAAAAATCATTGGTAATTCTTTAAAAGTATTTTTATTGGCCCAAAATAAAGAATGATGTCAAGACGTACATAAGTCATGTACCCCTTTTATTGTTTCCAGATCAATCTACAAGAACCAGGGACTATATACACCATTCCAATGCAATTCAAGCCTTACAAACCTATCTCCATGGATTTACTCTTAATTTTACCTACATTTAAGCATGGTAACGATTGTGTTTTTGCAGTAGTTGATCATTTTTCAAAAATTTCTATCATGATTCCTTATAAGAAATTCATTTCAGCTGAGGAGACTACTAAACTCTACTTTAGTCACGTGTGGCTCAAATTTGGCTTGCCAAAGTCCATTGTATCTAATAAGGATAGCAAATTTCTAGGTATTTTTTGGTCCATCCTATGGAGTATGATGGAGACCAAGTTAACTATGTCCATAACCCTCCATCCAACATTGATGGCAAAACAAAAATTATGAATTTATTGATTTCCCATATCCTTTAAATATACAATTTCAAGCATTTGCACACATGTCATGAGAGCCTCCCCTACGTTCAATACAATCGAAACTGCACAGCTCTACCAAACACAACCCATTTCATGTTTGTTTTGGGTTCCAATACTTAGCACCAACTAATGTAGCTCCATATATGAAACCCATGAAGTACTCACCTTATGGACAAAAAGAAGCAAAAAATACATCACAATTGTGGAATGGATTTAACATATCCAACAAGTCCATGATATATTTTAAAGGACAAATAAAAATACAATCAATGTCATGACCAACATCACATACCACATAAATTTAAGGTTAGAGATAATATATGGTAACATATTTAGAAAGAGAGACTTCCAAAACCCCAAAGGAAGATTAGACCTTTTCGCTATGGAACCATACAACATCACCAAGAAGGTGGAAGAAAAAACCTTTGAATTGAATTATTTATCTTATCTTGGTTTACATCCATTATTCAATGTTGAACTTCTCAAGCTCTATCATCCACATTTTTTAGACACTTCCATAGTACTAGTACAGATGGACCATAAAGATCTCAATCCATATAGTTTAGCACTAGTGAATGAGGATTAAATTGTTAACACATTGACTAAAACCACCATAAAGCAATCCTTTCAAATGTACAAAGTTGTCAAGTTTAGGTAACTTTGTCATCAAATGGAATGGCTCACAAAAAAATAGATAAAGAAACAATTCCCACACCTGATACCAAAAATCAATGCAATGGAGACTATTACTTTTCAAGGGATAAGAACGATCCATGCATGTGACCACAACCTTGTTCACACATGAATTTATACCAAAAATATGTTTTTGGGCATACTATTCTATAAAACATTCCTAATATATTCCACCAAATATTCCCAAAATGATCCCAAGATAATCCATCAAATATTTCCAATATATTCCATCAAATATTCTCAAAATGTCCTTGTGGGGGCACCCCAACAATTTGTCGTTGGTATTTCATCTCGATGACCTAAGTTCGAATCACATAGAGGGAGGCCCCCTATTGCTATGCCCCTGAGGAGTATGGCACCCAATTGTGCCACCCATTGTACTTCACATTGCTTAAACAAAATATATATATTCTTGAAATATCGCTAAAACATTCCTAACAATATTCTTAAAAATATTCTCCCCTTATTCAATATGGTATATTTCTAGCCCACCAAACATGGTATAAAAAGGGATATGCTATTTGATTCTAGAGTATGAGTAATGTATGCAATATTATAGCCTCACGGTCCTTAGAGATTGTTGGCAGTGTACTCTATTGTATGAGTAATTGATGCAATGTTATAGTCTTACATCTATTCTTTGAATTTGATTGATTTGTACTCTATTTTTTAAGCAATAAAATCATTATGTTATTTTGCTTATATATTTTTGCGTTATGGTTTGTTATATATTTTACAACCAACTAAAATTTTTATTTAAGCAATGAACTTGATGAGTAATGGGTTCTAAATTTTACAATGAATATTGTATTGAATACTTTTTAGGTAAAGTTTTTTAAAGCATTGAATGAAAGCATTTATCATACTTTCAACGACATTTGAATAATGTTTGTGTTTATTCTCTCTTGAATATTTTGTTGTTATTAAGAAAAACTTCATTCACTATATAGAAATTACATAAATTAATTTTAATTTTTAATTGTAATCATGTGGATGTGGATCATTTAAGTAAAAAATTGCTCGTTTACTTTCATTCTTGTATAATTATTTTTTTCTTTTTTTCTTTTCAAAAAAATTGTATAAAAAGCAAAATTATCCTTAAGCACAAGGAGCCATCTCATCTAAAATCATGGAGAGTTTCATTATTTTTGAAATATTTTATTCCAATTTCATTCTATTCTTTGAAAGTACCAAATTTCAAACAAACATTTCTATAATGGGGTGCACCAATCGGAGGTAACATCTGAAAAAAGAAACGACATCCTTGTTATTTAGCACGTACAAGAAAAATAAATAACAACAATTAATCTAGTAAAATAAGTATAAAATAAGGAAAGAGGATAAACATAATTCTGATTATTTAGAACATACAAGATAAACAAATAAAAACTGTGAATCTAGTAAAATAAGTGTAAAATAAGTATAAAATAAGGAAAAAGATTCTACCAAGTTTTGGTGAAACCTGAGTTAAACCTTAAGTTTGTATCATTGCTTTTCTAGCTATGATCCCTAAATATCTAACAAGTTAAATATATTCAATATACCAATTAATCACAACATGGATAATATACCAAAAAATAAATTTACCACAATGCCTCAAATTTTCTCATCTTGTCATTGTTTTCCCAACGTTGGTCCTTACATATACAAGTAAAAATATTAAAGACAAGAAGTAAACACAATTTAAATAATGTGTCAAGAAAAATAAATTTACCTACAATATAAGAGCTTGATGGAACACACTTTGCTCTTGGACCTACTTTTGTATTTTTCAATTTTTATGTAAATCTAAAAATACAAGAAAATGATAAAATTATAAAGAGATTCTCTTGCGTTAGAATGCATATATGAAAAACGATTTGAATTTCAAAATTCCTCTTAATCAAAATTTAAACTTCAAATTTCCTTTCAAGTGTTTTTTTATTACTATTTTATAGGTCTAAAGTTTGATATTACAATGACACTAATTTTTTTAATTATTATGGTAAATGAAGGGGTTTTGAAAGGGCCCCAAGCATTTTACATTTGCAAATAAAAATCACTTCTAGCACCTACATATTACAACATTTGGACTAAAAAGGAGCATGTTGTATACTTAGACACAACAATTTTGATTTAACTCTATCCCATGGGGATTCAGTATTTCTTAAATTCAATCCATCTGGTTTCTTTAGAATTTTCAAGAGATTTAATCAATTCTCTATTGGCTTCAAATCATATCTCCAATTTTGCCTTGCTTCAATTTCGTTTTCCTGAGATCTTCGAAAGCTTTCGCCTAGTCTTCATTCAAACTGCAGCCTTATTTATTCAACTCCTGAATCTCTGTTTAGTTTCCTTGAAAACTGGCCCCATGCAAATATTTCTTTTACAATGATCAATTCCTCGAAGGCTTTGAAACTTCTAACTCAACAACATCAAAGTGTTTTCCTCTTTTCGAGTTATAATCATCAAAGCCTTTGGGAAAACATCATTTCATACATCGGATCCATCCATCTGAACTTCCATGTTTGCCATAACATCAGTTGTAGCATTACCTTCCCTATAGATGTGTTGAACCATAAATGACTCCATGTCTGATAAGTATATTCACTGCATCTTGAATAATACTTTCAATACTCCAACTAGTAGTTTGCTTGGAATTCAAATTGTTAATGATATTCATAGAATCCCCTTCCATTATAAGCTTCTTAACATTCATATTTTTTGCAAGCCTTAATCCTGTAATCATGGCTCTCGCCTCTACTACATGGTTTGATTTTTGGACAAATTTCACTGCATAACAAGAGATCACTACCCCTGAGCTAGATCTCAAAACCCCTCCCCATCCACCCTTTCCTATATTACCTTTAGAGGCTCCATAAAAAATTCACTCTAGGGGGAGGACTCCATCTCACCTTTCTCCTTGGCCAGCTAATATAATTCCCTCTAGCTCTCAGCAATCCCTAGTCCACTACTATTTCTTCCTCCAACTCATTTTTATAGATTTGGTTGTCCATATTAACAGCTACATTTTCAAAATTTACAGCTTTGATACTCTTAATAATGAGTGGTGTAAAATAAAGATCCAAATTTTCTTCAATCGAGGGTTATGATAAGGGTTAACCCAGATTTCCCATAAGGCCTCCAAAGACTTTGTTGTCACCCATTAAGTTTTAAGCAATTGAAGAAGCACATGCTAAACCTCCAAAGAAAGGGGGAAATGGAAAAAAATATGATCAACTGTCTCCTCATCCCCACAACATAAATAAAACCTATTAGGAATGATCACCCCTCTTATTCTAAGATTGTCCATTGTTAATATCTGATTTTGCAATGTCAACCAAAGAAAGAAAAACACCTTCGACAAAAGATCTTTAGTCCAAACTCTATTTGAACACCTTTGAAAGGCAAAAATTGAGTTAACAGTAAATATTCCTTTAGAATTAGGATCCCAAAAGAACCTATCCTCTCCTATATTGAGTTGCAGATAGTAATGTTGTAAGCAGATATTAAGAGCGTTAAGCCTACTTTGCATAATCGCATCAGCTCCTTCCAATTACAACTTGTACCACACTGTAATTATCTTCCTCCTTGATGTACTCTTGAAACATGTTTTCATATTTTTGCTTTATAAAGCCTGAATGATGCACTTCCATTAATCATTAAAAATTAAAGCCCTCTTTGTGATCCATTCATCCTCCCAAAAGCATATCTTATCACCTCTTCCCACCTGCCATCTTAAACCTTTCCATAAAATATTTCTTGTTTTGATCAACTCATTCCATAAAGATGATATTGAAGGAATATTTAAGCTATAAGCAAAGTGGATTCTGTTCTCAAGATATTTTGCAGAGGATTTGAGCCCAAAATTGATCATGTTCAATCATTTAATGCCACCTAACTTTGGCCATTAAAGACATGTTCATATGCTTCATTTTTTTGATGCCCATACCACCTTCTCGCTTAGGCCTGCAAACTTTCTCCCATGCAACCAAACTAATCCTATTATTTCTCTTTGCACCAGTCTAAAAAATTTCCTTTGCATTCGCTCCAATTTCTCAACCACAAATGCTGGGATTTTAAATAAAGACATCATGAAAATGGGTAGGTTTTGGAGGGTTGCCCTCAATAGCTATAATTTCCCTACTTGAGTAAGGGAAGAGCCTTTCCATCGTACAAGATTTCTATTGAATATCTCAAGCACTGAATTCAAATATTCTCTTTTAATTCTACCTATAAAAAGGGGCATTCCCAAATATATTGTGAAGTTGTCCACTCTGCAACCAAAAATTCTTACAATTTAATTTTGTCTAATTTGGGGATTATTAACAAAGAACAACCTACTTTTCAATAAAATAATACTATGTGGCATCTTCATAAAGTTTTCATAGCATCGTCAGTCATGTCATAACATCACCATAGCATTAACAAAATAATGCTAACATGTTGATGCTAAAGTAGCACCACTCTAGCACTAACACTAGAAATTTTTAATGCCAATGTAGCACCAACACCAATGTGACCCATTGTGATGCAAGATCTTACCCCCATCAAGCTAGCGGGGCTATCCTGATACAAGTGGTGATGCTATAACATGAAAATGCAATAGTCTATTCATCTTACTTTTCCAACCCAATAAAATTTAGTTTATACATGCTTATCATATAACTCTAACACAACTAGTGGGATTTTGTCAATATCACATAAAATTATAATGAGACAACTCTCTCATGTAGTAAATTATGAGAGTATTTATAGGAGGACCTTATATTTCTTTGAGGTTTTGCTTTATTCATTTGTCCTTGGATTCTTAGCTTCAATAATCTCAAAAAACGTTGTTTGATGTTCTAGTGGGATATGCTTATACAACCTCCCTTATAGCTCTAGGATGAATAATATTTTGAAGGAAAATGAAAAATTAGATTAGCAAATTTATATGAACCATGATATCCACAATAAATAATACCCTAGGCACATATGCAAGAACTTCTATCAACGTTAACATCTCTGGTTACAATCATTAAAGAAAACAAGCTTAATATTGATTTTCCAAGAAAGCAATGAATTGACTACAAAGACTGTCCTATTATTGTCATTTTTACCATGAAAATGGATATTAAAAAATAAAATGCCCTTAATCCTATCCAATACTAATAAAGAATTTGAGAAATTTTAACCACCACCATGAAAAAGAAGATAATAAAATAGAAAAATAAAAAATCATGGCATTGAAATTAGAAATGGGCATGGAGGGCAGTAGCAAATGACTCATATCCTCTAACTAAGAATTTTGTAAGCACCTTAAATAAATATAACCTTATAAGTAGAATACAAAGCTACTCTGTCAACAAGATTCAATGCCTTAAACTATAGATGAATCATTGTTTCGTAGCTCAAACTTGATTCCAAAATGGAATCCCTTAGACTTTTTAGAACCTTATAAGTAAAATACAAATCTATTTGTAGACACCTAAAACGTGCCATTCCGAGGGCGACTACTCATATGGACATGCTACAAAACCATATGAAGGATCTTGGATAGACTCCAAGATAGAGCAGTGGTTCTAACCACTCAATTTAGGCATTCTGGCCTAAGCAGTTTGAACCGCAGCCCAGACCTATGGTCTCCAGTATAAACCATGGTTGACACCTACGATCTCCAGTCTGGACCGTAGCTGTGACCTACGGTTTGAACTAGAGTTCAGTTAGGCCTTCCATCCCAACTGACCTAACCAACCTTCTTTATCTTGGCTTCTCCATGAAGCCACCCCTAGCCCTAGGGGCATTCTATAAGTACCCCCTTTTTCAATGGGGAAGAGAGGACTGAGGAGATATAATTTGCATAGCGAAGCGCTGCCAAATTGTCGAGCAAACTAGTTGATCAAGAAAGCATTGAAGCCCTATCAAATTGCATAATGACCTTGTGTATTTGGGAGCCCCTTTGCTATCCATTCAACGATCAATTAGCCATGGATGCCCTAGGTTCCTAGGAGGATCAAGAAATGTAAATTCGGGTGAACGAAGGCCCTTCATAGCGATTTGACCACCAAATTTGTCAGAGGATGACAAAGGCGACCCTTGAACATCAATTCAAACAAGGAGGTCAAGACCACTGCCCTTAATTCTGAGGGTAAACACATCAGAGGTCAATCCGTGGCTATTAGCCACAATTTACAGTGCAGACCGCCCCTCACAGCTGTAGTTTGCAACAAGTTAGATATAACCTTACTCAATCTACTTTTTAATGCATAGGTTAGTCAGATTAGTTAGTTCATAGGTTAAATTGCACTTTTAGAGAAACTTTGACCATAGGAATTAGGCATTTTATGTGTTGTAGTGGCTAGAAGTACATTGAATCTTTTTTATGCTTTATTTCTTTCAATTCAGTATTTGTTTAATGCATCATGCTTTTATTCATGTTTTGTATATTGTAGTGTAATTCTTGATACAATTAGAATAGTGTAGAATCTTTCTTTATGCTTTCTTGTTTCATTAGTTTGATGGCATTTACATGGATAATCCTTTAAAGGGCCTCATCACGAGAGGCTATCAATATATATAATTGTGCATTGTTGTTTCTTTTTCATAAGGATACAGGTGCAGAAAGGAGCCCATATCATAATCCTTCCACAACGCGGAGAAGGGGGTTAGCTCTACCCCAAGGTAGTTCGTGTCACCCTGAGGGGCATTTTGATCACACCTACCCTTAAGAGGGAAAACAAATACACACTCCTATTGTAATATTGTATCAATATGATTACTCCCAAGAGGGATGTACTTGTAATTTGATTTTGACTTTGAATATAATGGAATAAAGCGTGTTTTATTGATTCATTTGTTGTCAATTTCTTGTTCTTGTATCCATGTTATGCTTTTGTCAATTATTACAATAGGAACAAACAATAGGTGTGAGCCTTTTCGGTGGTCACATATGGCGATCATGGTGGTACCCCACAATTTTAGCCTCGAATTCTAACTGTTCTTGGATTTTTCTATCCACAGGTGCTAACCACAGCTTTCAACTATGGTTATTTTTTGGCCTATGGCTGTAACCTACGGTCTCCACTGCAGCCCACAGGTCGGACCTATGGTTCACAGAGAAAGAAGCAAATAGAAAAGCAATCAGTGGGCAATAGAGTAGGAGTTGAGGTAGGTCCTAATCTCACCTTCTGTATTTAAATTTATGCTCTGTATTTTTCTAGAGATCATTAAATTGCTGCAAATTAGGAACCAAAGATAAGGGGTCAACGAATAAGTCTTAATTTGCATTTGATTTTCGTTTAGTAGGAAGGCGTTGTTGGGAATAGTGGACCTCTGAGTGTAGTCTGCCCCTAAATACAGTGACCTTGATAAGTATTGTGTGTCGTTTGCATGCTTGAGGTCCAATCAGTGGCCATGTCATTATAATTGCATCATCAAAATATCATGTAGGTCATTAGCGTGCATTATTTCTGAATGTGAAACGTTCTTTTTTTATTTTGTGAACATCATTTAGGAATGGTCATTGTGCTCTGTGATGCATTTTTTGTTTTCACAAAATAAAAATAACTGCACACACCACGTATCATTTAAACATCAGTGGAATTGGGCTCTCATATCCAACCCACTTGATTGAGACCAACAGTGGATGTTATTACCACTTGGTTGGGTCATTTGAAATTTTGCTATCAGGACGTGCTCGTTGCCAAGGCCGACCCAAGAACTATCATATCTATGCAAAATAGCACTCACCCTCCTCGAAAGGGTGTATTGCTACATACGGTGTGTGGGGTGAGGGTTGGTAGTACCTATGCTACTTCATTGAGTATGGATGTCATTACCATATTCGGCTTGTGCGAGTATATAGGTGAAATCCAATTTAACTGAGTTCAAAATCCAACAATCTTTCAAAACACACAAAGAGTTTCTAACACTTATACAACACATCTGAAAACAACATCAAACACTTTAGGGCTCACAATCAAACATTTAAAAGATATAATCACCATTTGTTTACATTTTTTGCATAATAAAATACATCTAGATGTTAGGAACACAAATGGTGAACACATGGGATGATCGGCAAAGGTCTAAGACCAATGCCCATGATCAACCCCCAACTGGTTCATAGCAGCATGTGTCGAGTTCTCATACACATGATCAAATCGAATGACGTTCAGCTAGCATTAGAGGTGACAACTTGACACAGGGAGATCCCATTGAGTGGACCCTTGATAGAGGAGCTTCAATACACTCCTCTAGACATAGGACTGAGCGCGGAGCTTCTCAGCATGAGGATGCTCTGCCCCAAAGCCATTACCGAGATCGCACTACATGTACGTCCACGGGATCGATCGAGGAATATATGGTGCAAGGGACCAAGTTGGTTCCCATATGTACTAGGTCCATAGGGGGTTCTAACCCTCCACCGTCAGAGTATAGATGAGTTAGAGATCCACCCATTCAGGGGCAAGAGGACAGGCTCATTTTCCAGCATAGTTCCACCCATACTCCCATGCCTGGCTCACCACGCAAGATCACCATTGATATATCAAATGTGGGAGCTAATGGAACACCATCGTATGAGTGATGGAAGTCTAGATAGCTAGATGGTCTAGGTAGTGTTCTTGAGTAGCTAGGCTGCAAGCCTATAGCTCTGCCCACTCGTGCTCCAAGTGAGCATAGTGGTAGTTGTATCAAGATCACTAGAGAGCATGGAGAGGCTTCTAAGCACCTTGATGTCATGCGTCCACTGTCCACACATCTGTCTTATGGGTACATAACCCATAAGGTAGCTCGCATAGAGCATGCACAACGAAGGCCTCCTATGACCGACCAGATCGATAGATCACACATACTAGTGTCCGAGCAAAGACGCCAGCTACTCCAAGATCAATTGGATGATGCTCGCCTAGAGAGGTAGCATATTGAAGATGAAAATATTCAAGCGCAAAGGCTATTATGAAAGAGATTATATGAGCAACGCATGCGCAAATAGTGTATTCTAGCTTAGAAGGAGCACATAGAGTAGGAGGATTAGCTAGCTAGGTTTGGCCTATACCCTCCTGAGGACCATAGAGAGCATGTGCATAGAAGGGCTATGTCCCTAGCCGACATGCATGAGGAGTGAAGATACACTCGTACTCATGCTAGTGCCCAATAGAATGAGCGACTACCATCACTCAATGATCTTAGACAGAGGCAGCATGAGCACATAGATGTAGACAGATACGATCAAGGCTACCCTGAGAGTTTCTAGGTTGAGGAGGAGGAAGATCCATGTCCTCCGCCTCCTCCAAATAAGGCACTACTTCCTAAACCACCTCCATGGCAGCTCAGGGAGGAGGAATTTTTTTCTTCTAAGGTGTACAAGGTTTTTGTCGATAAGGGCAAAGCAATAGAGAAGCAAGGTGCGGTTATGCAAAAGCCGACACTGAGAAAGATACACAATGAACCTCTAGACCCCTCGATGCCTACACCTCCATATCCTAAGCATTTTTATATGCCTTGATTGGAAAAATTAAAGGGTGATGAGGATGCACCAGAGCATGTTACGACTTTTTTGGATGCGTGTTTCTAGATAGAGAGTCAGGATGCCTTGTTGCGCACTTTCATTATGACACTTTTAGGCCTGGCCTGAGAGTGGTTCAACCAACTTAGTAAACATAGTATTACTATTTTCAAACAGTTGGCCAATGGATTTCTTGAACGCTATTCATTTGGCATCAAGAAACAAGCCAACCTTTCCGATTTGGCTACACTAGCTCAACATGACGATGAGCCCATCAAGCAATACGAAAAGAGATGGCATAGAATAATGGCCAAGCTGCCATTCCCTATTATTGTAGTTGAACTGACCCAAATTTTTACAAATATTTGTGCCAAGCACATCTCGCTATTGTTGCAGCTGCAGCAGTACCCTACATTCGAGGAAGTCGTGGTGCAAGCCAGGGTGATCAAGGACATCAAGTTGCAAGAAGGCAACTTGAAGCTCAAAACCAGGAAAGAGGGGTTTAAAAATAGTACTACAAAATAATAGGGCAAGCAGGCCCACGTGAATCAAGTAGTACTGAATCTTGAAGGAGAAGACAAGGGACAACAGAAGCCTAATTATCAAGCTCAACCTCCTCCTACGCGTTACGAGACATGCAAAAACAACTATAAGGGAAAAAACAAAGAGGAGCACCCACCTCGCCAGTTCACACCCTTGACAAAATTGATGACTTTGATTTTTCATCAACTATGTGAGGCCAAGGCCATACGATTGCCTGAGGTCAAATTAGTAGATCCGAATGTTCCAAAATCAAAGTGGCATCAAGATGATCTGTTCTACATATTCCATAGAGTGAAAGGTCACGAAATCAAGACATGTTGGTCTTTCAAACACATCATGCAGAACATGATAGAAAAAGGAGAACTGGTAGTACCAAGCAACCCATAGGCGCTCGACAACAGAAACATGGGGATTTTCAAGAATCCACTACCTAATCATGAGGTGCCTCATAACAATGTCATCCAGTTCAATCAAGTATGAATCAAACCACCCACCCAAGGGTTCGTAGGCATGGTCACTATTGTTACTAGACATGGGAGGTATGACGAACCAAATCAACCTCATGCTCCCATTAGAATACAAGCTACGTTGGATCAACGTCCAGCTCAGAACATACTAGGCCCACCAGCTAGACCGATGGTGACCATAAGGAGTAAGCTAGTTCAGAACCTGCAGACAGCTCTTACGAAGTTGTTAATATATGAGCTTATTCAACAGTCCCCTAGACACAGGGAGACCCTTATGGACATTTTGAGGTCCATTGAGATACATTCCCAAGATGCCCATGCATTTACAAGTTTTGTGGAACATGTACAATAGTTTCAAGAACCCACGATACAATTTTATGATCATGAAGTGAATATGGTTCCTACTATTATGGCTGACCCACCATTGCATATCATCACGTGTGTTAACCACTTGCATTTCAAAAGGGTCTTGATCGACACTGGATCCTCGATCAACATAATCACAACCAAGGCATTGAGCCACCTCAAGCTACCCAAGTCACACATTGTACCTACCACCTTTACATTGAGGGCATTTAACGATGCGCTATGCTCTACGGTTGGTACAATTGTTCTGCCTATTCAGGTGGGACTCAAGACCATCTCTATGATGTGTCATGTGATAGAGGGCACCATGCAATACAACATTATGCTCGGGAGGCCTTGGATTCATGAAAGGCATTGCGTTCCCTCTATCTTGCATCAGTGTGTGAAATATATTCATGAGGGATAAGTTCACGTAGTGTCCTTGGACGAAGAACCATTCAAGTTCATGAACTTATTAGATTTGCCTGGGGTTTTGTACTCCTATTGATGCACTTGGATATCTGACCTGTTTCGTCGGTTAAGATTCTAATAGGTAAACTAGCAACCCATGTTCAACCATCGACATCTGTGTCACACAGATATGAGCACACAACTACAACTTCTTTAAATCTGACTGCATCAATGATGCACCAAAAATTGAAGAGTCTAAAGGTAAAATTGGGTGAAAAGGTGGAAAATCAAGTGCCTAGATCAGCCACCAATGAGACTCCCACTCCCATGGATGTGGAAGAACCTCAAGACAAAGTTGAGGAGGCACCTCTGCCTACTTCACCTGCATCTTTAGTAGGGTCATCTGCACCGCAGGTGACCGTTCATCTGGCCAACACGGGGTTGGTTGAGTATCTTGTGCAAAATTTTACTTTTGGACCTATCCTAAAAATTATGCAAGATATGGGCTGACCGCACGCCCATCAACTTCTTATTGGATCCATAGTGTCGTTGGGTGAGCCACCCAACCAAACAAACTTTGTCTACGTAGGGCTGGATTAAGCACCCACTATAATGTTCATAGACGAGGATGATGATGAGCCATTCACTATGAGTGTGCGCTATTTGTCCATCCTAAAATACACCATGCACATTTTTGAGTCATATCATTTGGGCATGGCCTTGGTCTTTTTGAACAAGGACGAAGAACTCCACTCGAACCTCATTATCAGTTGGCTACTGGTAGGTTTAGGTTAGGGTTATAAGTACAGGGTCATGATGATTTGCTTGTTGCATCCTTAGATCGCATGTACTTGATTATGGGGGATGATGTGGATTTTAATCTGTATCACCCTAATCCTTCTAGCTATTGGAGGACTTGCCAGATGGTATCATTTTTTACCATAGGACCGCCTAATTCATACCATGACAGGCCCTTAGAGGACAACCCTAGAGACAACCTGGGTAACCAAATCCATGGTGCTACCAATGACACTGGTATGCAGGGGCATGACCCCCTTGCTGTAGGTGATTTCAAATCAAGAAATATTTACGATGATGATGGAGAGGAGTCCACCTCCGAGATGAGTTGACCTAGTTATGATGCAGATGATGAGTCCTCAAACGATGATCAATCTGAGGAGGAAATTAGGCTGACCTTTTTAGGTCCGACGTTTATATGCCATCTGCTACCTATGGAACAAATGGAAGAGGTGAACGAGCACTCCATTGTTGATAGTGATTACAAATATGAAACAAAGGAGGCTTACTTAAAGCCTTACCCAGAAGATCTCCCACTGTGCATAGACACAACAGAGTGGCCCATCCATGGTAATGACCACAGTGATGTAGATGAGAGGATCGATTCCAGGCTCGTGTATCTGCAATATCTATTGCCTAAGAAATCGTAGCATGTTATGGAGGAATTCCTTCCTAAAATTGAGTGCTCTAAGGAAGAAGTAGGACTAGTTTACATTGCAATATCGTATATACGATCATTCTATCGAATTTATCTGGATAGTGATGATAGCGATTGCAGGATCAGGTACATGGGACCACATCTACCTAATCCCTCCTTAGAAGAGGAGGGAAGTGATGGATTGTATTTGAACAGTGATGATGAGGACTTAGTGGAGATGGCCTATCTGGGGTCTCACTACTTATGCAATAGGCCTCCACCTAGAGGTACCCCACCTATTACAGCTACAGGTTTGCATCAAGAGATCAATCTCCATCATATCCTGAGGAAAAGAAGAGAGATCAAAGATAGGTATCAGGAACTCTTTCTTGATCTACCTACGTACATGGAGCTCCTTGAGCTGAGAGATCCCATTCTGTAGACAGTGCACTGGGATGATCCAGTTATATGGGCATCCCACAAAGAGGATCCGTTTGTGCTCGTACCATCCAAACCAGATCTTGGGTACGAAAGCTACGCTTCATAGATAGAGTTCTATCTGTGTGGTTCTAGAGATCAATTCCATTCCATCAATATGGTCTCCATCAATTTGACCACTCCACTCCACAATCTAGCAGACCCATCCAAATCGCTGCATTTGAACATGAATGCTATCTATTGGGATCGCGTTGATTCACCAGTCTAGCCTGAAGATTTCTTCCCAAATGAAGAAATGCTGCAACCATTTCATTTCGCACCAGGATGCACTCATGATGTTTGTCATGCCAAGGATGCTTCCCAAGAGGAACATGCGAATCTGACTGATGACATCCATCTGATTCCTACGCCTCACCAAATTGAGGAGGGATCACATATGTCAGTAGAGAAAACCTTCGATGTGGATATCAGTAAAGATCCCACCAATCCAAAGAATTTTAGATTTGGAGAGAGTCTCACTTTAGATGAGTGTGATAGCATCATCCCTCTATTGAAAGAGATACCTGATCTCTTTGCTTGGATTTACAAAGACATGTCGGGTCTAGATCCAAAATTGGTTACTCATAACCTTTCGCTAGATCTATCAAAAAAGCCATTCAAGAAAAAACTTAGAAAGATGCATCCAAAAGTAGCCTTAATGGTAAAATACGAGTTACAAAAGTTGTTGGATGTAGAGTTTGTCATCTCCATTGACTATCCAGAGTGGGTTTCCAATATGGTGCCCATAGGAAAGCTAGATGGAAGGGTTCGTATTTGTACGGATTTTAGAGATCTCAACAAGGCAACACCCAAAGATTCATTTTCGTTTCCAAATATCGATGCTTTGGTAGATTCCACTATAGGTCACGAAATGCTCTCACTTATGGATGGTTTTTTTGGATATAACCATATTTGGATTAAACCTGAAGATCAGTATAAAACCATGTTCATAATGCCCTGGGGGACATTTTGCTACAAAGTTATGCCATTCGGTCTTAAAAATGCTGGTGCCACATATCAACAGGCTATGACATATATTTTTCATGACTATATGCATAAAATATTAGAATATTATATCGATGAATTACTAGCTAAGTCGTTGCTATGAGCAGAGCATGCGGAGGTCTTAAGGAAGGTCTTCAATTGCCTGATAAAGCACAATGTCAGGTTGAATCCTAAGAAGTGTGTATTTGGCATAACTTCGGGTAAACTCTTAGGATTCATCATTTCTAAGTGAGGCATCGAAGTAGACCAAACGAAGGTCACGACTATTCTAGAGATGCGTCCTCCCACTAATATCAAAAAATTAATAAGCCTTCAAGGCAAAGTAGCATCCATAAAGTGATTCATCATTCAATTATCGGATAAGTTTCGACCCATGAATCGACTGCTACACAAGGGGGTCCCATTTTATTGGGACAAGGACTGCCAAGCAACCTTTGCTGAGATTAAGCAATACCTGGCAATGTTGCCAGTACTAGCTCCACCAAGGCCGGATGAGCCTTTTTTGCTATACATATCGGCAACCAACTTTGCATTAGGGACCATGTTAGCCCAAAAGAACGTGCAAGGCAAAGAGCAAGCCATATATTACATCAATCTCACCTTGGTGAGTTATGAGTGGGGATATGCATATGTTGAAAAACTTTGTTTAGTAGTAGTGTTCGCTACTAGCAAATTTTGGCATTACATGCTAATTCATACAACATATGTTATATCAAAACATAATCCTTTGTAGTACATGATGAGCAAGACATATCATAACACACGTACTACAAAGTGGATCATGCTATTGATAGAATTTGATTTGCAATTCATCAGCTAAAAGTCCATCAAGGGACAAGTCATAGCCTATCAACTTGCTGAGGCACCACTGTCCAATAGTAGGCCTCTAACCATCGAGCTTCCAGATGATGCGGTCTTCGTAATATCTAAAGATCTCAAACCTGAGGAACTAGAGAATAATGTTGACATGACATTGTTCTTTGACGGTTTGAAGTGTGAGCAAGGGGGTGGTGCAGGAATAGTGTTTTTCATGCCACAGGGAGCTCCAATTCCCTTGTCATTCAAGTTAACCTTTCCATGCACCAACAATAATGATGAATATAAAGCCCTACTTGGGGACCTCCACACAACCATTGCCATGGGTATTAAAATACTGAACATTTTTGGTGATTCTCTACTCATAGTTAACTAGGTTAAGGGGCTCTTTTAGTGTCGATGTCCCATGTTGAAAGCCTACAAAGATCTTGTTGCCACTTATCTGGATAAACTTGAATGGTATGACATTGAGGCAATCCCTCATTAGTCAAATAGGTTCACAAAAACCATGGCATCTTTGGGGTCCTTGATCCCTCAAAATCTTTCTGTCGAGTTTACTATCATCCATGTTAGAACGCTCTCATACCCAGTAGTGGAGCATGCAACCTTTAATAACAAAGAGTCAGTCAACATGATTTTTGTGGAACCAACAACTGATTGGTTCCATAGAGCAGAAGACTTTCTTAAGCAGGCATCCTGGGAGTCATTTACTTCTCAGAGTCCTATGGGGAGTGGTACTACCATTCACCACAAGGTTGTTGCCTAGTCTGCATTTGTAAAGCTAAATACGCAGGGAGAGCATACTATCTTAGCAGTCAAAGCTGAGGCTTGTCAAAGTTGGATGTTGCAAATCCAAGACTTCCTAAAACTTGGTATGATTTCAGAAGGATTGTCACGTGCCACAAGACTCACATTTAAATAGAAAGCAACTAAGTATGTCTTGATAGGAGACATTTTATATCGACGTAGTTACGAAGAAGTCCTCCTTCGATGTCTTGAGTCCAAGAGTCATCTTAAGCAATTTCAAAATCTCATGACGGTACATGCGATGGCCATTTCAGTGGCATGGCTATCGTCAAACGCATCCTTCGCATGGGTTATTATTGGCCCACTATGGAGAAGGATTACAATGTGTATGTCAAGAAATGCATTAAATGTCAGCATCATGCTAATCTTACACACTTGCCATCATAGGCCTTATAGCCCATTCAGGCGGCTTGGCCATTTGCTCAGTGGGAATTAGATCTGATTGGCAATATTTCCCTTCCATCGTCAAGCCGACATACATTCATTATCATGGCTACTGAGTATTTTACAAAGTGGGTGGATGCCATTCCCCTTACAATGACCACTGGAGCTCGCATCGTAGAATTTATTCTCGAGCATATCATATGTCATTTTGGGATACCATCCAAAATCATATCGGATAATGGAACTTCTTTTAAGAACAAAAATGTGTGGGCTTTAGCGTCTAAATACCGCATTCAACACAGTTTTGCAACTCCATATTATCTGCAAGCAAACGGGCAAGCTGAGGCCTCAAACAAGACTATGGTAGCCATCTTGAAAAATACAGTGCAAGAACACACAAGGATTGGCATTTACAGCTATCCCTTGCACTATGGGCTTACAAGACTAGCATTCGAACGCCCATTGGGGCAACGTCGTTTTCACTAGTATATGGCACTAAGGCCATCATGCCCTTCGAGTTGGAAATTCCAACGTTGCATGTCGCATTGAAAGAGTTCATCGATGATGAAACCGTGTAGCAAGCTCACCTTGATCAATTGGCGTTGCTTTATGAATGTCGCGTGAATGCCCTCGAGCATCTTCGTGTTTATCAGGAATGATTAAAACGAGTTTACAATATCAAAGTCCACCAGACAGACTTTGAAGTTGGGGATCTTGTGCTAAAATAAAACCAACAAAACTCAAATTTACCACTTGACATGCAAGATAAATTTGCGGCTAACTGGATAGGGCCTTACATCATATCAAAAAAAAATTGTCCTATACCTATCACCTAATGTCGCTAGAGGGTGTGGACGAGTTTGAACCTCTCAATATCATCCATATGAAAGTGTTCTATGTTTAAGAGTGTGGTAAAGGCACAAAAGGCATCTGTAAGTCCTTTGGTCAACCCAAAAGCCCCGAAGATTTTGTCTAAATTGCTCGATCACCCCAAAAGGCCCCAAGCTATCTGATTGAGAAGTTTTGTCAAGTAAAGGCACCAAACGCATCTGTGAGCCCTTTGGTCAACCCAAAAGCCCTGAGGGTTTTGTCTAAACCACTCGGTCATCTCAAAATGCCCCAAGCTATCTGATTAAGAAGCTTGGTCAAGTCAAAAGGCTCCAAGGAATCCCAAAAATCACTTGGTCAACCTAAAGGCTTCAAGAGTTCTTATAACTTCTTGATCATCCCAAAAAGGCTCCACTCCCTCTTGCTAAGAGTGTGGTCAACTAAAAGGTTTCAAAGGCGGTTGTAAAACCTTTGGTCAAGTCAAAAGGCTCCAGGGATTTCTAAAAATTGTTTGGTCAACCCTAAAAAGCTCCAAGGACATGTACTCATCGTTTGGTCAAATAGAAAGCACAAAAACCTATAAAAATCAAGAAAAATATATTAAAGTCCAAAAAAATGGATAAAGCTTAAAATCCAAAAAACATTTACATTTGCATTTTGCATTTTCATCTGCATTCACACATGCATTCACATCATCATATTGCATTTAGGCATTTGTCATATGTTTCATTCCGTAGTAGAGTGTAGTACATTTATCAAAGTTTTACAAACAATCACACATTTGTATGACAATCATGCACCCTTGCATTTATCATAATTCATTGCATTCGTACACGATACCTGTTGTGGAGACCTATGTGTATTAATTTTTCCTGTCACTCAGCCATACCTAGTGGACTCTTTAGATATTATAGAAATCTTGCTTTGCTGTTATAGACAAGGTCAATAGTTGGGATAGTGCCTCGACATATCAGAATCCCGTCACTAAGCAAACTAATATAAAATCCTGCTAAGACGAGAGAGGATGAAAGCCATGAAATTAGTCTTAGGTCTCTAGAGAGATGGGTCTCACGACCTGCTTATCTTTCAAATAGTCGGTCTAGAAATGTGTACTTTGGCAAAAGGACAAGAATTTCCCCTATACATCCCAAAGTCACAAAAGTTAAATCCCAAGTTACAAAGTGCAAAAATATATATATATATATATACAAATTTCAAGTTCAAAATATAAAGTGACATAGTGAATCAAAAGCACTATAAAAATCCCTTGCTCAAAGAAAGCGATAACACGTGGACTAACAATGATTTTTATCACTACATTTGAGCAAGTAAGAAGGGTGAGAACTTGAATCCCTGGATTGTACACCTTTTGAAAGCCATAGAGTGATCCCCGATCGTAGCAATGGGTTGGAAGAGTCTCACCTGAAATCGGAGGGGTAGTTCTATTGGGTGATCCCTAAACGTAGCAATGGGTTGAAAGAGTCTCGCTTGCATTTGGAGGGGTAGCCCTGATCAATTTGCAAGATGAGCTAGCTCTAGGTACTTAGGATTGTCTAGCTATATAAGTATAATCAAAGCTAAAACAAGGATGATACGATCGTATGAGGAACCCTATCTCACATATGGGTTGAAAGAGTCCCGACTGACATATAGGGTATGCTTACGATCTATCTAAAAATACTTACATGCACACATAGGGATTATGAATAGTTGGGTCTATCATGGCAAAAGCCTTGTCCAATATAAGCCTGGTATAGTTAGTATGTGATTTTTGGAGAGGTCTACTAGAGTGTTTGAGTCTCAAGGAAAAACCCAACAAGGTGCTCCAATAGCAACAAAATACCACATATCATTAGACTGTAGAAATATGAGTCATTCATTAATCAAAATGCATTTTATAAAGTACAATCAAATATATAAGATAGATATCGCATGAAGATCAAAAATGATGTTTAGACGACTACTGATTATATAGTGCGAAATGACATAATACTTCATTAATCATTTTACCAATCCATTTCACTACATTTCATATATGGGTGATTAATTGATTAAGTTCTTGTAATGAGAATTATCAATTATTTTGCATAATTGTTATATATTTTGTGGTGTCATATTTTAAAATTGATATACGTAGTGTACATTCATTCCTTATGTTTTAACGATTAAAGCATACAGGTTCATTTCCATTAGATTATGATTATGTACATAATGCATTACCATACATTGCATAGCATATCATAAACTACATAAAATATACGCATGCCCACAAAGCAAAAATAAATATGCATTAAAAAAATAAGCATTGCATCCATATACATACATCATATGTCGCACATCTAATCATCTAGATCACTGCATATCATCATCATAACAAAAATAATAGTTATCTAGTGCATGACCTCCATACATTTGCATCATATAAACATAGCATTTAAATACGCATTCCATCCATGTGCATCAAATAATCATAAAATCAAAAATTAATCAATACACATTTACATATAATGAGCCATGAAAGATCATATCATATATATGTGTGTCCAAATGAGTACATAAGGAGTACAAAATACCCGCAGGCTGCTCCCCCTGTACTGGAGCTCTCGTCGCCTCCCTCTACACTATGCTCTGGAGCCTGCTCTCCTAGCTGACATGGCACCTATGGTGGATCCTGCTGTGGATCCTACTTGCCTCCAAACCCTAACACACCTAGCACATGGGAAACTGGTAGCTGTAGTAGGCTAGTCCTTTGGCTGGAGGTCCCTGATGTCTACCCTGAATCTCTAGCCCTGGCTTGTGACCTTGTTGTATGTGTGCTAGAGGACATGTGCGTCCTCTCAGTCCTATGAGTCCTATGACTCAAGCTAGATGTGGATTGCCCTAAAGTCTTGGATATGGTTCACTACGACTCTACGATAAAATGATCCTCAAGAATCGGTAACCCTTGCATCTCTATATAGCCGACCAGCTGATCAACGTGGGAAATTCGAGCTACATGCATCTCATTGGTCCTCATGACCATACCATGCAGTCGTGTCACCTCAATAGTCAGATCCTACATCACTAGTGTACCTACTTTTGGTATCATAGGAGGCCCAATAATAGCCTGAGGAGGTCCCATAGTAGCTCCCTTCGCTGCTCGAGCGAGATCTCGCTCTACCTTTGTTGTAGTTCGTTGTGCCTATGCCAACTCTAGGGTAGTATGTAGTCTTTGCACCTGGGCATCTGCATTAGTAGCTCAAGTTGTGAGCTCTTGTATTTGGCCCTGTGCTTCATTCAAGCACTACTCCCAGTCAGTCACCTTCACCTCTAAAGTGGTGATGGTAGTATCTCACTCCTACTGTTGCGTATGGAATCACCCAATATGACTGCAAGTCAGCAACCTATGCTAGTATTTGTCCCTCTACATTGTCAGGAGGGACCTCAGCCTCCTATGGAGCATCCTCCTTAGGTTTGATCTTTGATAGGTCCTCAATAGTGGCCTTTGTGCCCTAACCGCCCTTAGTACACTACACACCCTGTGCTCATCAGGATCGGCCTCTGCCTCTACCTCTACTGGATCTCGACCCAAAGGCCTGATACTATGCCATCTAAAAAGATACCATCACCCATAATAGTAAGGTGTGGTCCCAGAAGTCTCAACCCCCAACTCCTAGAAGTTGTTAGGTGCATCCCCTAGTTATGGTGGAACTATCAGCAGGAGATCCCTCTCTAGAGCCAGTCGTCTATACCTGAGGGGCATATCTGGAAGGTCCTGCACCATGTCGAACTATCACTGGATGTGAGAGAAAAATGGGTACTCTCTCACCTCTGGCTTATGCCAGATGAGTCATCTATCTCTGTGGGCCCGTCGTAGCCACTTGTCTACCTTTGGCCATACAAGATAATCCATGTAGGGGTGCCAAACGATGTCCCCTAGCCCCAATGTCATAGATCTGATGATATAATGCTATGTATCCCCAGCATGAGCCCTACTATGGACACCCTCCTCAGCACGAGGCCAGAAGGTCGCATAGCACTAATGAGCGACATCTAGGGTAGTGATGTGCAGAGGTAGGTTAGTAGGATGCTCGATTCGGATATGCTGCCACCCCCATATTTGTAGCAAAATGCTATAGACGATGCCCTTATGGATTCGCTCTATGATCTGGTACAACTCTTGGTAGAGATGGCATAGTAAAGTACTCCCCTAGGCTAGTAGTAGTGGCTCCTCCATTGAGCTCTAAAGCACCCTCCAAGCATGGGCTAGCATGTTCCAAGGAATCCTCACACCCGAGGAGTCTGGAAGGATAATCTGAACGATGAGGTGCATGAACAGGGCCTCTCAAGTAGAGAAGATGTTATCCTGGTACCAGTACCCGATGTACACACCTCCATGGTTTGCATCATCCTATGCGTCGATGCTCTGATCTTCGAATATGGCAGCAAAGATGACATCCTTTATCGTGTAGGTGGAGGAAACAACAGCCTCATCGTCGATAGGAATCCTAAAGATCCTGTAGACGTCCTCTAGTGTGATAGTCATCTCACTAGGAGATAAGTGAAATGTGTTGGTCCGTGCATTCTAGTGTTAGGCCAACGTAGTCATATAGGCCTGATCTACCCTAATGGTGGGTATATCCATGACATAATTGAACCCAACGGCTCAAAACCATGCTCGGTCCTCTTTTGTTAGGCCTTACGGAGAGTCTTCATCGAGTCAGGCTCCCGTGCTCTAGACGTCAACTTTTAAAAAATAAATAAATACATACTATAAGCTAAATCTAGCTAAGCAGTGCTAAAAAAAAAACACAAGCAATTGCAGCTTACAACTGCAACTTCTGGTCCCCAATTTGCAAATTGGGAACCACAGCTGTAAATTACGGTCCCCAACTTGCAAATTGGGAACCGCAGCTACAACTTGCGATCCCTAATCTGCAAATTGGGGGCCAGAGCTAAAACCTACGGTTACCATTTTGCTAACTGGGAACCGTAGCTACCAGCTATGATTTTGGAGTGGCACCCATTTAGGGTACCCTCCTAGACCATTCATGCATAAAATTAAAATTCTAATCTAGCCTAAACTAGTGGGGTTCATTATCATCAGTTTAATGAGGTTCAATTTCCACATTTATTAAGTGTGGTTTATTTTAATTTTAATAAATGTGAGGTCTCGGTTTCGAGTTACCTTACCCGCACCTTTCCCCCAGCTAGTAGACGGTTGATCAGGATCTGCCATCAGGGAAGAATGAGTGTACAAGTTATGGAATTGGACAACGTTTCGTATCAGGGACTATTTTTCTCTCTTTCAGATCTCTCCAATTACTACAGGTTGCAGGAAAATAATGGAAAATTGTAAATAAAATTTCAAATTATAGGTTCTACTAGTCACTACGGACCGCAGCTGACACCCGCGGTCCGTAAACTAGGGTTTTGCACCAGCAGGTCTGACCCGCGGTCCCCAAAATTTGGTAGTGGAAACTTTTGACCATACCCGCGGTCTGCAATTAGTAATAAATGCGCTAAAAACCTATCGTGGGAAGGTCTAAAAAGGCAAATTAATGACTCCCAGTGGACAAAAATCAAAATAAATGATCAAAATTATAAATTTGGTGACATTCAAATCACCAGGATTAATCCAATAAATACAAAATTCAACACAAAAAAATCAAACAAATGAAAAACCAAATGCGCCTCGCATTCAGTGGTTTATCCTATACACTTTACGATTGCAACAACTTGTGATCCATGCAATCTGGCAAGATGAATAGATCATAATAAGGACATTTGGGGTAAAATTGTCATTTCTTCTATGACATTTTTCAGCGAATCATCGATAATATGATTCACCACAAGTCTTCTTGAATTTGTATTATCTTGACTCTCTAAGATGGCTATCATAGCCTGACTTCTCCATGGGAGAGAGATATGCAAATACTACTAAGCATTGCAATCATAAGCTAAACTAGGCCTATCCAAGGCATTAAATGTCTCAAATTTAAAGTCATTCAGGATCATTCATTATGGTCAAGCGATTTTGTCGCTTCAGACATTGTCATTACCCTCATCGACTTGTCGCTTGAGGGGGTAGTCATAATTTCATGTCATAATCAAAATCAATAGAAGATCCTAGAGATCATAGATTCCTTGATCTTGTTAAAATTGTGTTCGTCCTTGCGAATCATTGCTAACAGCTATCATAAGCTTCCCCCTCTGCTTGGGGTAAATAGCAAATATGAAATTTCATTTGTAGCTCTCATCCGTCGGTTATATAGGCCTAACTCCTATTGTAGCACCAAAGCTACTTGAATTTCTGATGATGAGTGCAAACTTTTCAAATGTAAGCCTTCCCACATTGGAAGCAATGATTCCAAGATGCGCATCTTTTTGCTGGACCAGGGGCATCTAATGTTGATCATACTAATGATCATCATAGAACCTTCGACATTGTTTTAGGAGGTCTATTTTTCTCAGTGTTGTTCAATATCATAACACATATTAAAAGGGGCATCTGTAAACACATAAAATATGTCATGCCGAGGGCAACTACTCATATGGACTTGCTACAAAACCATATGAAGGATCTTGGATAGACTCCAAGATAGAGCAGTGGTTCTAACCACTCAATTTAGACATTTTGTCCTAAGCAGTCTGAACCGCAACCAAGACTTGTAGTCACTAGTCTGAACCATGGTTGACACTTACGGTCTCCATTTTGGACCGCAGCTGTGACCTACAGTTTGAACTAGAGTTCAATTAGGCCTTCCATCCGAGCCAAATCGGTTGGAACGGCCAAGAGGTCTAGAAGGAGGCAGTTGGAGGATGGAAGATTCCAAAGGCTTCCATCCCAATTGACCTAACCAACCTTCTTGATCTTGGCTTCTCCATAAAGTCATCCCTAGCCCTAGGGGCATGTTATAAGTACCCCCCTTTTTCAATTAGGAAGAGAGGACTGAGGAGATATAATTTGCATAGTGAAGCGCTGTCAAATTATCGAGCAAACTAGCTGATTAAGAAAGCAGTGAAGCCCTGTAAAATTGCATGACCTTGTGCATTTGGGAGCCTCTTTGCTATCCATTCAATGATAAATTAGCCATGGATGCCCTAGGTGCTTATGAGGATCAAGAAATGCAAATTCGGGTGAACAAAGGCCCTTCATAGCAATTTGACCGCCAAATCTATCAGAAGACGACAAAGGTGGCCCTTGAACATCAATTTGTACGAGGTCAAGCCCACTGTCCTTAATTTTGAGGGTAAACACGTCAGAGGTCAAACTATGGCTGTCAGCCACGGTTTACAGTGTAGATTGCCCCTCACAACTACAGTTTACAATAGGTTAGAGATCACCTTACTCGATCTGCTTTTTAATGCATGGGTTAGTTAGATTAGTTAGTTCATAGGTTAAATTGCACTTTTAGAGAAACTCTGATCATAGGAATTAGGCATTTTACGTGTTATAGTGGCTAGAAGTACATTGAATATTTTTTATGCTTTATTACTTTCAATTCAGTATTTGTTTAATGCATCATGCTTTTATTCATGTTTTTTATATTGTAGTGTAATTCTTGATACAATTAGTTTGATGGCATTTACATATATAATCCTTTAAATGGCCTTATCATGAGAGGCTATCAATCTATATAATGGTAAATTGTTGTTTCTTGTTCGTAGGGAGACAGGTGCAGAAAGAAGCCCATATCATAATCCTTCCACAATGCGAAGAAGGGGGTTAGCTCTACCCCAAGGCAGTTCGTGTCACCCTGAGGGGCATTTTGATCACACCTACCCTTAAGAGGGAAAACAAATACACACTCCTATTGTAATATTGTATCAAGATGATTATCCCTAAGAGGGATGTACTTGTAATTTGATTTTGACTTTGAATATAATAGAATAAAGCATGTTTTATTGATTCATTTGTTGTCAATTTCTTGTTCTTGTATCCATGTTATTCTTTTGTCAATTATTACAATAGGACAACAATAGGTGTGAGCCTTTTCGGTGGTCACACTTTTCTCTCATCAAGATTGAATATCTTAAACTAAATATGAACCATTATTTCATAGCTCAATATTGAGTCTAAAAGGGAATCCCTTAGAACTTTTGGAACTTGAGATCAATGTAATTAAAAAATCCCCAACCAACATAAATTGCATTGTTAAATAAATTTCAAAATCATGTCCAACCTTGGGGTGACATGGATTATAATATAATAATAAAAGCTACTGAAAAAGGCACCATATGGCATACACTATAGACAAGAGACACTACCACCAAACTAATATTGAGAAACTCTAACCAAGTATCAAGCTATAACTAAAGCATATAATCAACCAAGGTTTGTATATATTAGATATGAGAGGCCATTACAAAATATAAATGGACTTATCATGAAGTGCTAAGGGGCTTAACACCCCTAACAAGAGAGAACTATCAAAAAAATATGTGTACAAGTATGACATATGCATGTATAGTCTAAATTGACTAGTATTGAGATGATCGATATCTTCATCAAACACAAGAGATAAATCAAACTCAAAGGGGTGACTTCTTACCAACTCAGATAGATGATATCTTCACGAAATATATAAGACTAATCAAAATAAAATGGCTAAATGCCTCTAAAGCATCTGGAGAATTGCTCAAATATAAATTCTATAAAATTAATCAACTTTTTCCACTCCTTCAAGCTTAATTGATTAGATATAAGTAACCATCCTCCTCAAAAGGTTTACTATTTTTTTTTGTTAATATCTACAACTTAAAAACCCCATTGAACAAAATAACCCACTAAAAGGATCTAATGATGTTCATAAAACACTCTCAAGATGAACCCATGCTACAAGGATGAATTTTAGTGTAATTACAATAATGGAAGTGCAAATATATGTCTCATACCAACCTACCTAGTCAATGACTAATTTGAAAAAATTTATAGACAAAACCAACTCTAATAGATCCCTCCATACTTGAATATTAAAAAGCTCAAAGAATTCTATATTTTCAATATAACATGACTAGACCATGTTTCAGTCTTCCTCCTTATTGAAAAATATTCAACCTCTCATGGATCACCCTTTAAAATTACACTTATGTGGTTGAGTGGTAAATATTTATATTTGAGATATTCAAATATATAACTTGGATGGGATGTTGTTGACCTTGTGGTTGAGCCTTCTACACAATTGTTCCAAGGCACTTTATTATTTTAAGTGCCATGCAAATATCCAGAGGAAGACATTTGCCCCCCTCAAAACTATAATTTTATAATGCCCTATTGAAGAACATACATCAAAAACCCTTATTTCAGCAAGATGAATCCTTGAATCAAAGACAAATGGATAAAGAGAAATTGCTCGAAACATGACATGCATGATTAAAACTGATAGAATCCCAGTGTTGAACTAGATAAAGAGAAATTGCTTGATAACATTGAAAGATTGGAGAGATTTAATCTCAATGGTCATTTCATGGGTGCCCAAATTTCGCTAAGGGATCTATATGATTGGGCCATCAATAAGTGGTTCAGAATAAGATCTTATAAGATAGCCATCTATCTGAGAAGTTACTTCATCATCACTTTTGCTAATGAGGAAGGCACAAGCACAATCTTCTAAGGTGGACTCTAGTTTTTTCAAAGCAACAAGATTTTCATGAAATTTTGGCATATAAGGTTTCAGACCACAGAGGAAATGCCCACCAAATACCTAGTATGTATTTTCTTATATGAAGTCCCAAAAGAGTATTGGATTGCTTATGTATTTGAATCTATTGTTAATTTCATTAAATCTTATATTGACATGGATAAAATCACACATGCAAGAACAAGAAATTTTGCTATAATTTGTGTAAATTTAGATTTGGACAAATCCTTATCAAAATTAGTTACTCTTGAGATGGATGGACTACTTTAAGAACAACAAATGAATTTTAAAAATATTCATGTCATGAGTATGGTTACCTATATTATCGTAGGGCCCAAAAGCAATTTGACAATAAAGACCTAAGTAGCCCGGATTTTTGGTTTCTAAAGAAGAGAAACAAAGCTAGGACAAGAACAAGGGGAATTCTGCCACCAATGACACTAAAAAAGTAAATTTTGAAGAACTTGCCTCCTCCTCTAAGGAGGAAGAAGTTAGAATGACGAGGTAACCAAAAAAATGGAAGAACCATCGATGAGAGAATAAAATGTGCATATGAATATGTCAAGACGTACATAATTCATGTACCCCTTGTATTATTGCCAAACCAATCTACAAGAAGCAGGGACTATATACACCATTCCAATGCAATTCAAGCCTTACGAACCTATCTCCATGGATTTCATGTTAAGTTTACCTACATCTAAGCATGGTAAATATTGTGTTTTTGTAGTAGTTGATCATTTTTCAAAAATTGCTATCATGATTCTTTATAAGAAATTCATTTCAGCTGAGGATACTACTAAACTCTATTTTAGTCACGTGTGGCTCAACTTCGGCTTGCCAAAGTCCATTGTATCTAAGAAGGATAGCAAATTTCTAGGTATTTTTTGGTCCACCCTATGGAGTATGATGAATACCAATTTAACTCTGTCCATAACCCTCCATCCTTACATTTATGGCCAAACAAAAATTATGAATTTATTGATTTTCCATATCCTTCAAATGTACAATTTCAATCATTTGCACACATGGTATGAGAGCCTCCCCTATGTTCAATACAATCGAAACTGCATAGCTCTACCAAACTCAACCCATTTCATGTTTGTTTTAGGTTCCAATCCTTGGTACCCACTAATGTAGCTCCCTCTATGCAACCCATGAAGTACTTACCTTATGGACAAAAAGAATCAAAAAGGACATCACAATTTGTGGAATAGATTCAACATATCCAACAAGTCCATGATCTCTTGGAAAGGACAAATAAAAATACAATCAATGTCATGACCAACATCACATCCCACATCAACTTAAGGTTAGAGATAAGATATGGTAACATCTTTAGAAAGAGAGAATTCCAAAACCCCAAAGGAAGATTGGAACTTTTTGCTATGGAACCATACAACATCACCAAGAAGGTGGAAGAAAAAACCTTTGAATTGAATTGTATGTCTTATCTTGGTTAACATCCATTATTCAATGTTGAACTTCTCAGGCTCTATCATCCACCTTTGTTGGACACTTCCATAATACTAGTACAAATGGACCATAAAGAGCTCAATCCATATAGTTTAACACTAGTGAATGAGGATTAAATTGTTAACACATTGACTAAAACCACCATAAAGCAATCCTTTCAAATGCACAAAGTGTTCATGTTTAGGTAACTTGGTCATCAAAGGGAATGGATCACAAAAAATTAGATAAAAAAATAATTATTGCACCTGATACCAAAAATCAATCCAATGGAGACCATTACTTTTCAAGGGATAAGAACGATCCATGCATGTGACCGCAACCTTGTTCACACATGAATTTATACCAGAAATATGTTTTTGGGCATACTATTCTCTAAAACATTCCTAATATATTCCACCAAATATTCCCAAAATGATCCCAAGATAATCCATCAAATATTTCCAAGATATTCCATCAAATATTCTCAAAATTTCCCTGCGGGGACACCCCAACGATATGTTATTGGTATTTCATCTCGATGACCTGAGTTCAAATCACAGAGAGGGAGGCCTCCTATTGCTATGCCCCCGAGTATGGCCCCCAATTGTGACACTCGTTGTACTTCACATTGCTTCAAAAAAAAATATATATTCTTGAAATATCGCTAAAACATTCTTGACAATATTCTTAAAAATATTCTCACCTTATTCAATATGGTAGATTTCTAGCCCACCAAACATGGTATAAAGATATGCCCTTTGATTCTAGAGTATAAGTGATGTATGCAATATTATAGCCTCATGGTCCTTAGAAATTGTTGGCATTGTACTCTATTGTATGAGTAATTGATGCAATGGTATAGCCTTACATATATTCTTTGAATTTGATTGATTTGTACTCTATTTTTTAAGCAATAAAATCGTTATGTTATTTTGCTTATATATTTTTGTGTTATGGTTTGTTATATTATGTTATTTTTTAATTGCACTCTTTCTTGATCTTTTTTACCTCAAAATTTTGAATTTCATATCATTCTCCATTTGGGAAACAAAATAATATTGAATATTCTCTTGTAGACTCAAGTTTCCAATGTCAGTTTTGACTAATGTAAATATATAACTAGACAGTTAGAAGATATAGGAGAAAAATTTGGTTATCCTTTACAACCAACTAAAATTTGTATTTAAGCAATGAACTTGATGAGTAATCGGTTCTAAATTTTACAATGCAGATTGTATTGAATACTTTTTAGGTAAAATTTTTTAATGCATTGAATGAAAATATTTATCATACTTTCAGTGACATTTGAATAATGTTTGTGTTTATTCTCTTGAATATTTTGTTGTTATTAGGAAAAACTTCATTCACTATGTAGAAAGTACATAAATTAATTTTAGTTTTTAATTGTAATCATGTGGATGTGGATCATTGAAGTAAGAAATTACTCATTTATTTTCATTCTTGTATAATTAATTTTTTATATTTTTTCTTTTCAAAAAAGTATAAAAAGCAAAATTATCCTTTAGCACAAGGAGCCATCTCGTCTAAAATCATGGAGAATTTCATTGTGTCTAAAATATTTTATTCCAAATTCATTTTATTCTTTGGAAGTACCAAATTTCAAACCAACATTTCTATAATAGGGTGCACCAATCGGAGGTAACATCTGTAAAAAGAAACAGCGTCCTTGTTATTTAGCACGTATAATATAAATAAATAACAACACTTAATATAGTAAAATAACTATAAAATAAGGAAAGAGGATAAACATAATTTTGATTATTTAGAACATACAAGATAAATAAATAAAAACTGTGAATCTACTAAAATAAGTTTAAAATAAATGTAAAATAAGTATAAAATAAGGAAAAATATTCTACCAAGTTTTGGTGAAGCCTGAGTTAAACCTTAAGTTTGTATCATTGCTTTTCCAGCTATGATCCCTGAATATATAACAAGTTAAATATATTCAATATGCCAATTAATCACAACATGAATAATATACCAAAAAATAAATTTACCACAATGCCTCAAAATTGCTCATCTTGTCATTGTTTTCCCAACATTGATCCTAACATATACAAGTAAAAATATTCAAGACAAGAAGTAAACACAATTTAAATAATGTGTCAAGAAAAATAAATTTACCTACAATATAAGAGCTTCATGGAACACACTTTGCTCTTGGAGCTACTTTTTTATTTTTTTCAATTTTTATGTAAATCTAAAAATACAAGAAAATGACAAAATTATAAAGAGATTCTCTTGCGTTAGAATGCATATATGAAAAATGATTTGAATTTCAAAATTCTTCCTAATCAAAATTTGAACTTCAAATTTTCTTTCAAGTTTTTTTTTTTTTACTTTTTTATCGGTCTAAAGTTCGATATTAGAATGACACTAATTTTTTTTATTATTATGGTAAATGAAGGGGTTTTAAAAGGGCTCCAAACATATTACAAAATTTGGATTAAATAGAAGCATGTTCTATACTTAGATACAATAATTTTGATTTAACTCTATCCCGTGGGGATTCATTATTTCTAAAATTCAATCCATCTGGTTTATTTAGAATTTTCAAGAGCTTTAATAAATTATCTATTGGCTTCAAATCAGATCTCCAATTCTGCCCTACTTCAATTCCGTTTTCCTGAGATATTTGAAAGCTTCTGCCTAGTCTTCATTCAAACTAAAGCCTTCTTTATTCAAATCCTGAATCTTTGTTTAGTTTCCTTGAAAACTAGCCCCATGCAAATATATCTTTTACAATGATCAATTCCCTTAAGGCTTTGAAACTTCTAACTCAACAACATCATAAGTGTTTTCCTCTTTTAGAGTTATAATCATCAAAGCCTCCAGGAAAACATCATTCCATACATCGGATCCATCCATCTGAACTTCCTTGTTTGCCATAACATCATCGGTAGTATTACCTTCCCTGTAGATGTGTTGGACCATAAATGACTCCATGTCTGATAAGTATATTCACTGCATCTTGAATAATATTTTCAATACTCCATCTAGAAGTTTGCTTGGCATTCAACTTGTTAATGATATTCACAGAATCCCCTTCCACTATAAGCTTCTTAACATTCATCTTTTTTGCAAGCCTTAATCTTGTAATCATGGCTCTCACCTCTGCTACATGGTTTTATTTTTGGCCAAATTTCACCGCATAACAAGAGATCACTACCCCTAAGCTAGATCTCAGAACCCCTCCCCCTCCACCCTTTCTTGGATTGCCTTTAGAGGATCCATCAAAAATTCACTCTAGGGGAGGAGTCCATCTCACCTTTCTCCTTGGCCAGCTAATCTAATTCCCTCTAGCTCTCAGCAATCCCTAGTCCGCTACTATTTCTTCCTCCAACTCATTTTTATAGATTTGGTTGTCCATATTAACAGCCGCATTTTAAAAAATTGTAACTTTTATACTCCTAATAATGACCTCTACACTATTAGCTCTGTTCTGGAACACTTGATTATTCCTCTCCCTCCATATTTTCCAAATGAAGTGTAAAATAAATATCCAAATTTTCTTCAATCGAGGGCTATAATAAGGGTTAACCCAGCTTTCCCATAAGGCCTCCAAAGACTTTGTTGTCACCCATTGAGTTTTAAGCAACTACAGAAGCGCATGCTAAACCTCCAAATAAAGGGGGCAATGGACAAAAAGATGATCAACTATCTCCTCATCCCCACAACATAAATAACACCTATTAGGAATGATCATCCCTCTTCTTCTAAGATTTTCCACCATTAATATCTGATTTTGCAATGTCAACCAAAGAAAGAAAAACACCTTCAACAACAGATCTTTATTCCAAACTCTATGTAAGAAAATTTTGATTCTTCTTATCCCTTTGAAAGGCAAAATTTGTGTTAACTGTAAATATTCCTTTAGAATTAGGACCCCAAAAGAACCTATCCTCTCCTATATTGAGTTGCATATATTAAGAGAGTTAAGCCTACTTTGCATAATTGCATCAGCTCCTTCCAATTACAACATGTGCCACACTCTGCAATTATCTTCCTCCATGTACTCTTGAGCCATGTTTTCATATTTTTGCTTTATAAAGGTTTAATTATTCACTTTCATTAATCAATAAAAATTAAAGGCCTCTCTGTGACCCATGCATCCTCCCAAACGCATATCTTATCACCTCTTCCCGCTTGCCATCTTAAACCTTTCCATTAAATATTTCTTGTTTAGATCAACTCATTCCACAAAGATGATCTTAAAGGTGGATTTAAGCTATAAGCAAAGGGGATTATGTTCTCAAGATATTTTGCAGAGGATTTGAGCCCAACATTGATCATGTTCAATAATTTACTGCCACCTCACTATGGCCATTAAAGCCTTGTTCATCTGATTCATTTTTCTAATGCCCAGACCACCTTCTCGCTTAGGCTTGCAAACTTTCTCCCATGCAACCAAACTAATCCTTTGTTTCTCTTTGCACCAGTCCAAAAAAAGCTCCTTTGCATTCGCTCCAATTTCTCAACCACAAATGCTGGGATTTTAAATAAAGACATGAAAATGGGCAGTTTTTGGAGGGTTGCCCTCAATAACTGTAATTTCCTTGCTTGAGTAAGGGAAGAGCCTTTCCATCCTACAAGATTTCTATTGAATCTCTCAAGCACTGAATTCTAATATTCTCCTTTCATTCTACCTATAAAAAGGGGCATTCCCAAATATATTTTGGAGAAGTTGTCCACTTTGCAACCAAAAATGCTTACAATTTTATTATGTCTAAGTTGGGGAGTGTTAACAAAGAACAACCTACTTTTCAAGAAAATAAGACTATATGGCATATTCATAAAGTTGCCTAAAGCATCATCAGTCATGTCATAACGTCACCATAACATTACCAAAATAATGCTAACATGTTGATGCTAAAGTAGCACCACTCTAGTACTAGCACTAGAAATTTGTAATTCCAACGTAGCACCAACACCAATGTTACCCATTGTGATGCAAGATCTTACCTCCATCACGCTAGCGGGGCTAGCCTTATACAATTGGTGATGCTATAACACAAAAATGCAATAGTCTATTCATCTTACTTTGCAAACCCAATAAAATTTAGTCTATACATGCTTATCATATGGATCTAACACAACTAGTGGGATTTTGTCAATATCACATAAAATGATAATGAGACAACTCTCTCATGTAGTAAATTATGAGAGTATTTATAGGAGGACCTTCTATTTCTTGGAGGTTTTACTTTATTCATTTTTCCTTGGATCCTTATCTTCAATAATCTCAAAAAAGGTTGTCTGATGTTCTATTGGGTTATGCTCATACAACCTCCCTTATAGCTCTAGGATGAATAACGTTTTGAAGGAAAATGAAAAATTAGATTAGCAACTTCATATGCACCATGATATCCACAATAACCAATACCCTAGGCACATATGCAAGAACTTCTATCAATGTTAACATCTTTGGTTAACCAATCATTAAAGAAAATAAGCTTAATATTTATTTTCCAAGAAAGCAATGAATTGACTACAAAGACTATCCTCTTATTGTCAATTTTACCATGAACATGGATATTAAAAAATAAACTGCCCTTAATCCTATCCAATACTAATAAATAATTTGAGAAAGTATAACCACCACCATGAAAAAGAAAATAATGAAATAGAAAAATCAAGAATCATGGCATTGAAATTAGAAATGGGCATGGAGGGCAGTAGCAAATGACTTGTATCCTCTAACTAATAATGTAGTAAGCACCTTAAAGAGATATAACCTTATAAGTAAAATTCAAAGCTACTCTGTCAACAAGATTCAATGCCTTAAACTATAGATGAATCATTATTTCATAGCTCAAACTTGATTCCAAAAGGTAATCCCTTAGACTTTTTGGAACCTTATAAGTAAAATACAAATCTATTATCTCAACACGAGTCAATACCTTAAACTATAGATGAACCATTGTTTCATATCTCAATATTGAGTCTAAAAGGGAATCCCTTAGAACTTTTGGAACTTGAGATCAATGTAATTAAAAAAGCCCCAACCAAAATAAATTGCATTGTTAAATAAATTTCAAAATCATGTCCAACCTTAGGGTGACATGGATTATAATATAATAATAAAAGCTACAGAAAAAGGCACCATATGGCATACACTATAGACAAGAGACACTGCCACCAAACTAATATTGATAAACTCTAACCAAGGATCAACCAAGGTTTGTATATATTAGATATGAGAGGCCATTACAAAATCTAAATGAAGGATTGATCATGAAATGCTAAGGGCCTTAACACCCCTAACAAGAGAGAACTATCAAAAAAAAAATATGCACAGGTATGGCATATGCATGTATAGTCTAAATTGACTAGTATTGAGATGATCGGTATCTTCATCAAATACAAGAGATAAATCAAACTCAAAGGGGTGACTTCTTACCAACTCATATAGATGATATCTTCACGAAAAAAGTGAGACTAATCAAAATCAAATGGCTAAATGCCTCTCTTCATAAAACACAAGAGATAAATCAAACTCAAAGAGGTGACTTCTTACCAACTCAGATATATGATATCTTCACGAGAAAAGTGAGTCTAATCAAAATAAAATGGTTAAATTCCTCTAAAGCATCTGGAGGATTGCTCAAATATAAATTTCTATAAAATTAATCGGCTTTTTCCACTCCTTCAAGCTTAATTGATTAGATATAAGTAACCATCCTCCTCAAAATGTTTACTATATTTTTTGGTTATTATCTACAACCTAAAAACCCCATTAAACAAAATAACCTACTAGAAAGATATAAGAATGTTAATAAAACACTCTCAAGATGAACCCATGCTACAAGGATGAATTTCAGTGTAATCACAATAATGGAAGTGCAAATATATACCTCATACCAACCTACCTAGTCAATGACTAATTTGAAAAACTTTTTAGACAAACCCAACTCTAATAGATCCCTCCATACTTAAAAATTTAACAAGCTCAAGGAATTCTATATTTTCAATATAACATGACTAGACCATGTTCCAATCTCCCCCTTTGTTGAAAAATATTCAACCTCTCATGGATCGCCCTTTAAAATTACACTTATGTGGTTGAGGGGTAAATCTTTATATTTGAGACATTCAAATATATAACTTGGATGGGATGTTGTTGACCTTGCGGTTGAGCCTTCTACATAATTGTTCCAAGGTACTTTCTTTAATATTTTAAGTGCCATGCAAAGATCCAGATGGAGACATTTGGCCCCTTCAAATCTATCATTTTGCAATGCCTTATTGAAGAAAAAACATCAAAAACCCTTGTTTCAGCAAGATGAATCCTTGAATCAAAGATAAATTGATAAAGAGAAATTGCTCGATAACATGACATGCATGGCTACAATTGATAGAAGCCCAGTGTTGAACTAGATAAAGAGAAATTGCTCGATAATATTGAAATATTGGAGATATTTGCTCTCAATGATCATTTCATGGGTGCCCAACTTTCGCTAAGGGATCTATATGATTGGGCCATCAAGAAATGGTTCAGAAAATGAGCTTATAATATAGCCACCTATATGAGAAGTTACTTCATCATCACTTTTGCTAATGAGGAAGGCACAAGCACAATCTTCTAAGGTGGACTCTAGTTTTTCCAAAGCAACAAGATTTTCATGAAATTTTGGCATTTAAGGTTTCAGCCCACAGAGGAAATGCCCACCAAATCCCTAGTATGGATTTGCTTTTATGAACTCCCAAAAGAGTATTGGATTGATTATGAATTTGAACCTATTGTTAATTTCATTAAATCTTATATTGACATGGATAAAATCACACATGCAAGAACAAGAAATTTTTCTAGAATTTGTGTAAATTTAGATTTGGACAAATCCTTATCAAAATTAGTTACTCTTGAGATGGATGGACTACTTTAAGAAAAACAAATAAATTTTGAAAATATTCATGTCATAAGTATGGTCACCTATTCATATATTATCGTAGGGCCCAAAAGCAATTTGACAATAAAGACCCAAGTAGCCCGGATTTTCGGTTTCTAAAGAAGAGAAACAAAGCTAGGACAAGAACAAGGGGAATTCTTCCACCAATGACTCTAAAAAAGTAAACTTTGAATAACTTGCCTCCTCCTCTAAGGAGGCAGAAGTTAGAATGACGAGGTAAGCAAGAAAATGGAAGAACCACCGATGAGAGAATAAAATGTGCAGATGAGGATGTCAACACGTACATAAGTCATGTATCCCTTGTATTGTTGCCAAACCAATCTACAAGAAGTAGGGACTATATACATCATTCCAATGCAATTCAAGCCTTACGAACCTCTCCATGAATTTCCTCTTAAGTTTTTGCTTGCATCTAAGCATGGTAAAGATTGTGTTTTTGTAGTAGTTGATCATTTTTCAAAAATTGTTATCATGATTCCTTATAAGAAATTCATTTCAGCTGAGGAGACTGCTAAACTCTATTTTAGTCACGTGTGGCTCAACTTTGGCTTGCCAAAGTCCATTGTATCTAAGAGGGATAGCAAACTTCTAAGTATTTTTTGGTCCACCCTATGGAGTATGATGGACACCAAGTTAACTATGTCCATAACCCTCCATCCTTACATTGATGGCCAAACAAAAATTATGAATTGATTGATTATCCATATCCTTCAAATGTACAATTTTAAGTATTTGCACACATGGGATGAGAGCCTCCCCTATGTTCAATACAATCGAGCTATGCACAGCTCTACCAAACACAACCCATTTCATGTTTTTTTGGGTTCTAATCCTTGGCACCCACTAACGTAGCTCCCTCTATGCAACCCATGAAGTACTCACCTTATGGACAAAAAGAAGCAAAAAAGACATCATAATTTGTGGAATAGATTCAACATATCCAACTGTTGAGCAAGGTGCAACGACAATATTGTCATTGTTGTCAACACACTCAGATGGATAGGTTGATGCAGTGAACAGTTTTTCGGAGGTTGTTCGTAGTATGTAAAATGGTTTTCAATGCTTATGAGGATTTTTTTTATGTTCAAGTGAAGTTGTTACAGGTTGTTCGTGCAAATTTGTAAAAGTTGTAAAAATTGTCAGGAAGTTGTCAAAGTAGCAAAATTTTCAAAGTTGCAAAAATCATCAAAGTTGCAACAACGTCAATGGAATGTGTTGGATAGTCCAAGATACTATTTGGAGGTTTTTTTACCATTAGAAAGTGTGGTTGCAGTTTTGAAATAGTAGGTTGCTTCGTCGGTGCATTGTTGGTCAGTTTCATGCTTTATGTGACAGGTGTAAAATCTGCATCGGAGGTCACTTTATGGGAGAAATATTAAGCAATCCATGAGGAATTGGAACTCAAATGTTTTACTGGAGTTATTTGGATATACTGAGAGCTTAATTTTTAAATTCAGCACAAACGAAATCTGAAAGAAGAAATGGTGAGCATTGCAATATGGCTCTGGAGCACTTTTTCCAGTTTATGTGACATGTAAAATCAACGTTAGAGGCCACTTTGTCGGAGGTAGTACGAAAAATCCATGAATAGTTAAAATCTAAAATTTAAACTGAAGGTATTCGGTTTATCCAATAATATATGTTTCAATTTTTAGCCCGTTTGGAAATTTTATGAGGAAGTTATGACTGTTACAAAAAGCCCTGTCAGATCTTTTTGGCAATTTTGGAAGTTTCTAAGAATATAACGGTTGAGTGGTACTTTTGTGTAACTGAAAAAAAAGAGCTGCATTTTTTTTTAATGTGAAGCATATATATGTTTTAAAACAAAAGGGAGGATCCAAAAAAGGAAAATTGATTAGACATTTTTTGTAGGACTGCCTAAACTACCAAACTCGTTTTGGCCATATCTCACTCATCCGGACTTGAATTGAGCTAAAATTTTGAGGGTAGATGCCTGAAAACCCTAGAACGTCTCCACCAATTTTCATATCATTTGTAGCAACATAGATCCTAGCGCATCCCTATGTGTGAACGAGATATTTGGCAAGCAGTTATGCGAGGGTTTCATCTGGGTTGAGTGCAAGCAGCCCTAGAGGTTGGTTTGTAGGGCCTTCGGGTCCTAGCGGCCAATATTTTTGTGGTTTATGCTCAATATTTTAGTAGGAAATATTGCATGGGATCCAATATGGGTTAGAAATTTATCTTTCAACAGATCATACTGTGAACTTGAGTGACAACGACTTCCAATTTGCTGCATAAAAGAAAAGTGAAAACCATACCTCTCCACGGCGTCTAGTGCAAGGATTAAAGAGATCACAAAACAAGTTTCAATCAGTTGATCAAAAAATGGCTCATATCTCAAGTGAATCTGGTGCTAAGGTGCACCCACAAAATAATTCTACTATGAAAACCCCTGTCAAGGGTAAGAATTTCGAAGACTCAATCCCAAAAATGAATTTTAGGGATGCCCTTCATGGTGGATAGCCTCAGCCCAATGCTAATATCAATCTTAAGGCTTCCCATAAACCTCTAAGAATGCCTAAGATTGATCCTAGGAAAATGGAGTCAGGATGTCTTAAAGCAGCTGATGGAACTCCTATTATTAAGCTTGATATGGGTAAAATTCAGACTGGCATTGAAGATTTGGAAAAAAGAGAGCTAATTTTTTGGTTCGTGGGTTTTCGTCCAAGTCTATATGCTTTCAAAGTCTGGGCTACAAAAAGCTGGAAAACTAAAGGTGAGTTACAAATCTCTATTTATCCAAATGGTTATTTTCTTGTTTTATTTTCTAATAATGAAGATAGAGAGAACTTTTCAAGGGGGTCCTTAGTTTTTTGGAAGGGCAAGGCTTTTCATGAAGCCCTGGCATACTAAATTTAAAGTCAAAGAAGAAATGCCTTCTATAGCTCCCGTGTGGATTAGACTCTTTGGCCTCCCTATTGAATTTTGGAATCCTATTGTTTTTTCTTCAATTGGAAACTCTTTAGGAACTTTTATGATGACTGCTGATTGTACTCAAAATTTTAAACATATTATTTATGCTTGGATTTGTGTTTTAATAGATTTTGACAAACCCCTACCTAAAAATATCACATTACAATTTGGGGAAGACACTTGGGAGCAAGTAGTGGACTATGAGAACATTCTTTTTCATTGTAGAATTTGCCATGAATATGGTCATTTGGCCAGTGCTTGCCCAAATAAAATTCCTGATAAAAAGAAAGAAGATATAAACTCAGCAGGTTTCCAAATACCTAAGAAGAACACTATAAAAAAACCAGTTATGAAGGATCAATCAAAGTCATCTCGCTAATATGTTTGAAATCCTTTCCACAAATGATGTCCCAAGTGAGGAAGAGGAAATAATGGAAACTAAAATCTTAGAAACACAATTTAAATATGAAGGGAAGAACTCAGAGACAAACCAACAAATCAAAGGTTTTCAACAAAAAAAAAAAGGAGAAAATTTACACAAGATCTACAATCTTTCAAATGTCAAAACTTCAAATAATGCAGGTCCCAATATAGACTCCATTGAACCATCTACTAAAATTTTAGCTGTGTACGAGCATTCTTCAAGGTTAGAAGCCATCTCAGATTTAATTGGAATAAGTCAAGAAATAGGGAAAAATAAAATTGAAGATGGATTCTAATCAAAAAGCAGGTTGCAAGACCAATCAATATCATATGATAAAATAAGGTGAAAAGCTTGTAGATGAAGGTAATATTAATGTCCTTCCAAAAATTTTTAGCCCTGGTATTAATGAATATCATCACTTGGAATATTAGAGGACTCAAAGGGAGTCTTTCAAAACAAAATGAAATTAGAAGAATGATTCAGATAAATCATCCACATCTTGTTTTCCTTCAAGAAACAAAGATGTCAATGGAGGATATGGATTCAATTGCCGATAAAATTTGGCCAACCGGAAAAGTGGTTTCCCTCAGTTCCCAAGGGACTTCGGGTGGCATTGTTTGTCTTTGGGACCCAAAATAGGTAGTTATTCACCATATGGTTGGTAGTTGGGGTTTTTTGGCTATAGCTATTCAAAGTAGACATTCCAACCAGATTATGCTATGCATTACTGTTTATGCTTTGACTTCTTTTGAGGAAAAAAGAAGACAGTGGAAGGATATTACTCATATTATCTCTCATTTTCCTAAAGCTTGGATCTTGATCGAAGGATATTTCAATACCATCCTCTCTCTGGATGATAAAAGGGGGGGAAATAGAAATTTGGCAAAAGCACCGACCTCATGAGCGAATATATTGCAAACCTCCATCTTGTGGATATCCAACCAGATAATGGCCTTATGACTTGGTCTAACATAAGGCAAGGCTTAGCTTGTATAATGGAGAGATTGGATAGGGTATTGCTCTCTAAAAATTTCTTAATCCATGGTCACATTCCTAAAGTGAAGACTCTTAATAATGTTGGTTCAGATCATTGGCCAATCATGATGGAAATGTGGAAAACCAATGTGAGTTTCTCTAGTTTTCATTTTCAATTAATGTGGCTTAGAGACTTTTCCTTCAGACCTTGTGTGCAACAATGGTGGAAGGAAGGTAAACCTAGGCATGGGACTAAGATGTTCTATTTTTCTAAAAGACTGCAATACATTAAATCCAAAATCAAGACTTGGAACTGGAAAAAATTTGGGGATTTTTATAAAAAAACATGAAGTTATTGCTCATATTGAAAATTTGAATAAGAAAATCCATTTAGATGGCCTCATAGAGAAGAGAAGTGCAGATGAAATTAAACTCACAACTCAGTTAGAGGAATGGGGAAAAAGAGAAGAAATCTTATGGAAGCAAAAATCTAGAATTCAATGGCTCAAAGAAGGAGATCGAAACACAAATTTCTTCCACAAATATCTTCTAGATCGAAGATCTCACAACTTTATTTCTTCCTTAAAATCAGATTTTGGAGATGTTGTTTATACTTGGGATGGCATGAACTCTATTGTTGTTGATTACTTTTCCAATATTTTTGTTGCTACTCCTCTTGACTCAACTTCACAACAAAATGTTCTTCAAACAATCCCTTCTCTTATCACTTCTAAGGATAATTCTATTATGAATGCTCTTGTTACTATCAATGAGCTTCAACAAGTAGTTTTTAAAATGCAAAAAGGGAAAACCCCAAGTCCTAATGGTTTTCCCATTGAGTTCTACCAATAGTTATGGGATATCCTTCATGTTGATTTATTAGAGGTGGTGGAAGAAGCCAGGAAATCCAAATAAATTTTGAAGGTTATCAATAAAACTTATATTACTCTTGTTCCAAAATCTCAAGAGGTTGATTATATCTCAACTATAGACCTATTGCTTTATGTAATGTTCTTCTCAAAATCATTAATAAAATCATGGCAGAAAGGTTGAATCCTCTTTTGCATAAGATTATTTACCCAGAGCAAGGGGTTTATGTGGAAGGACATCAAATAGTAGTTGAGATAGTTCTTTCTCAGGAAGCCATCCATTCCATGGATATGCAAAATTCTCCTTCCATGTTCATTCGGTTAGACTTATCCAAAGCTTATGACAGAGTGGATTAGCACTTCCTTATAAAAGTTTTGAGGCAATTTGGTTTCTCTAAGGATTGGATGGATTGGATTATGGGATATATCTCTTCAGTTTCTTACTTAGTTCTTATCAATGGCATGCCTTCTCAGTCATTCCCAGCTTCTATAGGTATTAGTCAAGGTGACCCGCTATCCCCTTATTTATTCATCATTCTTGTTGAATGCTTGGGTGGGACTATAACCAAAAAGAGGGAAAAAAAAACCCTTGAGGGAGTTACCATTATTCATGGATCTAGACTTATCTCTCATCTTCAATTTATGGATGACTCTACTCTTTTAGGTAAATCTACAATTAAGGAAGCTTCTAATATTAAGCAAATCATTAGCTATTTTTTTAAGGCTACTGGGTAGTTGATCAATGAAGACAAATCTAAATTTATTTTCTTTCGCTGTTGTACTAGACAAGAATCCATGGTCTTGGATAAATTAAGATATAATAAGACCTCTCTTCTAATCACTTATTTAGGTATTCCCATAAATATTCAAAGGTAAAAAAATAAATATTGGAATTGGTTGTTGGACAAAGTCAAGAAGAAAATTGGAAAATGGACCAAAAAGTGGCTTTATTTTGGGGGTAGAATCACCTTGGTAAAATTAGTCCTTCAAGCTATTCCTATTTATGTTTCTTTCGTTTTGAATATCCCAAAGGTTGTTCTTCAAGAATTGGATCAAATCAGTCATCGTTTCCTTTGGAGTGGTACTAAGGAGAAAAGAAAATGGGCTTTGGTGAAATGGGATACTTTATGTCTTCTTAAGAGTGAAGGGGGGTTAGGATTCCGATCTTCAATTAATAACAACAAAGCTTTAGCTGCTAAATTATATTGGAGGATGTTGCATAAACCCAATGCTCTTTGGACCAATAATCTTCATGCTAAATATGTTGAGAACAAAAATCCTGAATACCTTGTTCGCTATCAACTTCCTACCAAAGGTTCTCCCATTTTAGCAGTTCTTGAGATTGGTGAGGATTTGATAAAGAAAATATTATTTTGGATCATTCATAATGGTCAACATGCAAATTTTTGGATAGATTCTTGGGATGGTCACAAGCCTTTAATAACTCAGTTTCTCGATTGGAGTTCTTGGATGGACGAGCTTCACCGAGCTAATTGGATAAAGGTGGCTAATTACTGTCGGTACCATACTGATAATTCAAAGGTTGGTAGATATTGGATCCCTATTGAGGACTGGCCTATTCAAATCCTAGAAAGGCAAATACAAGATATCCAAGGCATCCTTCATATGAGATCCCTCTCTTGGTCCCATGAAAAAGATTGTTTTGGATGGAACAACACTACTAAGGGTGAGTATTCAGTTGCTCAAGGTTATTTGACCTTATGCCATAATAATACCAACCATTCTTCTGACATCTTTTCTTGATTGTGGGCTCAAAATCTCTAGCCTAAGGTGATGTTCTTTAATTTGTTTTTATTGCATCGTAGGGTGCTTACTGGTGAGCAACTTATGAAGCGTGGTTTTCATGGCCCTTTTAGATGTGAAATGTGTGAAGAGAATGTAGAAAATCTCAACCATATTTTTATTGAGTGTACTTTAGCCTCTGAGCTATGGAGGAGAATGGCCACTTTACTTGGCTTACAATGGCCCAATTTTTTTACTTTTGAACAGCTTTGAGGGATTGGCCTAATCAAGAGGGTGTTGATCATTTTATTAGGAAGTTAGTTTGGATGGTTCTACCATTCTTCTTTGGAATATTTGGAATGAAATGAACAACCAAATTTTTAGTCAAGATAGGAAGGATATTCACTATATTTGGCAAAAGACCATAGCCAACTTAGTTGAATCAGTCCATCAACTCATTAATCACCCCCAAAACTCCCACCAAAGATGGGATCAAGTGATGCAAAGATTGAATATTAAATCTTCTAATGGAAACCAACTGAAAGGGAATGTGAGTATTAGTAAGATGGATAGAACTAGAAATTGGTAACCTCCTCCTAAGAATTTTGGAAAAGTTAATATTTATGGAGCCTCTAGAGGGAACCCTGGAAAAGCCAGTGTGGGAGGAATTGGTAGACTTTCAGATGGCTCCCTGATTTTTACTTTTGCTAAAAATTTGGGTATTCTTTCCAATAACCTTGCTGAGGGGTATGGTATCCTCAGAGGCCTTCAGGAGGCTACTAACGTTGGATGGAAAAATGTTTTAGTTGAGTCTGACTCTCAACTTATGATTAATCTCTTGAAGACTCCTAAGAATCATAAGGTAAATTGGAGAATAAAAATAATTATTGAGAAGATTCAATTAATCCAGATGGGATTTTTGAAAGTTGATTACAATCATGTGATCAGAGATCAAAACAAGAGTGTTGATGCTTTATCTAATTGGGCTTTGGGCAAAGGTGATCTTACTTGTTATGGCCACCCTCCTATATGGCGGGCTTCTCAAATTAGAGAAGCTCTTCTTTCTATCATTTCTTTGGATGGCTCCAGTTCTAAAGATACCTAGTTTCTTCTTGCTTTTTTTTTTTTTGGTTCTCTTTGGTTCTGTTGAGTGGTATTTTCACCCAGTTGTGAAAACACACTCTCCGATAGGATTTGGGTTCTAAATCCTCTACTTGCAAAGAAATTTAATAAACAATTTCTCCAAGGTTCCGCTATGTTAGCATTTGGTATATGTGTATCAATAATCTCAAATAAAGATATTCAATAAAAATGCTTGGAACACCTCAGTGGTTGCAAGTAACTGTTAACAAGGGGCAATGTTGATTTATTTTAATGTGAAACTTTAATGATTGTTCATTGAACCCTAATAAAGCAAAGGTGATTTGATCCCTATATGACCATGCTGTAATTTCAAAATGGAAATTGATGAAATGCCATAAAACATAACCCCTTCAATGAAATTGGAATTTTATGAAGGGAATATCATCATCTGCTCATGAATGAAAAACAAAACTGAAAAATGAAATTCTGGTCTTAAAATGGAAATTCTTTATTTTTAGACTTTGGAATTTTTATGTTTATATTTTTTTATCTTAATGCCTGTAAATGAAAATAAAGTGCAGAATAAAAAAAAAAATGAAAATAAAATGCAAAAGAAAAATGAAAAATGAAATTGCATTCAGTTTGATGCTATCCTGTTTTGACAAAACCGAAGATATGAGGTTTCCATGCATGCAACCTAACCTATTGGACCTGCAAAACCTGCACAATCCTGATAAGCTAAGTGCTGATTCCTAGGGTTTGAAATAAAATTCAGATTTCAAATATTCGCCTAATGCAACCCACAAAAGTGGCATTTAACATTATCTATAAATCTGAAATCTGAAAAAAAAAAAAATAAACATTAAATCCATAGCATGCATAGAAGATCTCCTTCTTTCTTGCCCATAAGATGCAAATTTTTGAATACTTCTGCATTAAAATTATGTCATGTTACAATAGCAGAACTCTCCGGTTTCCCAAACCAGCCCATGGAAGAGAAAACCACACAAACGGGCCCATAATGGCCCTCTCACCTCCGGCTCTACAACTACGCCCGCAACGGTTTTCCGACCCCTGTACCATTTTGTGCCTCTACGTTTTATACTTTGCTAGCAAATTGCTTCTCCTTCCACGACGGTTCATTTTGTTTCCCAGATTGCATCGTTTCATTTGAATTTTTGTTCGATGTCTTAAACACTTAATATTCTCGATGAACTGTAACGCTTTTTTCGCCCTTACGCTTTTATGCCACGTGTTTCGCGCTCCTCTGCATGTTCCATAACTCCCCCCTATAAATCGTGACAAAAAATAGCATGTCGCGATATCGCGACGTTTTTCTATTTTGGGCCGCGTTTTGTTGCACATGTCGCAAAAATGTGACATGTCGCGAAATCGTGACACCTTTTCTTTTCGTACCCTCATCTTTGCTTTTTTTCACGAAATCGCGACGCTTTTCCTTTTCGGACTGCTCTTGCTACTCTTGGCTGTGAAAACGCGACATGTCGTGAAATCGCGACACCTTTTCATTATGTTCCACTTGGCTGCTTTTTGTTGCGAAATCGTGACACTTTTCTCTTTCAGGCTGTCTTGCTACTTCCTGTCCCAAAATCGTGATGCTTTTCATTTGGAGCTGTCTTGCGGCTTTCTGTCACGAAATCGCGACGCTTCTCCGTTCCGTACCACTTTGCTAGCTTTTCGTCGTGAAATCGCGACGCTTTTCTATTTCGGGCTGCTCTTGCTGTATTTGGCCGCAAAATCATGACATATTTTCCTTCCGTACCATTTCGCTGCTTGGAGCCACGAAAACGCGACCTGTCGCGATATCGTGATGTTTTTCACCTTTGGCATGTCTTGCTGCTTCAGGTCACGAAAACGCGACATGTCGCGATATCGTGACAACTTTAGTGCCTTGCCTTGTTTGACTGGTTTGACCACGATTTTGTGACATGTCACGATTTCACGACAATTTTCCATTCTGTCTTTCTCTCTCTTATCTGGACCGCGATTTCACAGCACGTCACGAAATCGCGACATTTCTCGATCAACACCTCTTCCTGCTTGCTCTGACCGCGATTTTATGACACGTCGCGATATCACGAAATTTTCTCTTCATGATGCATTCTACTGCTCATAGCCGCGAAAATGCGACATGTCACGAAATCATGACGTTTCTTTCTTTCTCTGCATTTTGCTTGTCTGAGCCGCGACAGAGCAACACGTCACGAAATCGTGACAACTTTCATCTTTGGTCGCGATGGAGCAACATGTCGCGATATCACGACACTTTTTCATTTTCGACCGTGATGGAGCAACATGTCGCGATATCGTGACACTTTTTCATTTTCGGCCATGACGGAGCAACATGTCGCGATATCGCGACAACTTTTTATTTTCATGAAATTTTGTTTTTTTTCTTGATTTTGAGCATCTAGGCCACTGCAGTTTTCTTGGAAAGCATGCAAAAAATGTGGGTCCCCAATTTTGGGGTGTGTTGTGGATCAGCCACAACAAATGGTGACTCTGCTATCAAATGCTCCCCGAGCATTTTGGTGAGAACCCAACCTGAAGTATACAAACTTAGATACAAGCGTCAACACATAAAAGATAAACAAATACCAATAGATCAAAAATACATGAAACATCAGAATCATTAAGTATCAGCTCGGTGTGTGCAATGTTTTTTCATTCCCTATCGCTTAAACTTGATCAACATTCCATTGTCAGTTTCACCTATGATTTGTGTGCAAGGCTATGGATGATTTGTGCAGGATTTGATGCATGATGAAGATGCTAGAGATATAACAACCTGCTTTACAAAGGCTCAAACCTTCTAATATCATGGACAAACATATTAAAGCTTTCAAACCCTCTTAGGACCAAATATATGTCTACTAAATTAATTTACTAGATCCCAAAGTTGGTTATGTGTCACTACCATCTTGAACCCATGTGCAAGTGTAAGTGAAATCAGAACTTTGGGGAATAGGATTCCCAACCTAAGCGAGATGGGAATTTAACCCTATCCTTACTATTCTGATTTGGAGTTCATTACCTCATCTTGAACAAAATAATTTAACCTGTTATGGATGAAATGGTCGGGCTAGTCTATCCATATGAGCAATCAGTGGTCTTGCTTTTAGACAAGACATGTTGCCACGCATGAGCATACTTAACCCCATAATCCCTGGTTTGGCTTCATTCATTCTTTTTCTTTTATTTCTTGGACCTTTGGGATGACTACCCATCCTTGCTAGGGACATGTAGTACGATCCTTCCAATCCAATATTGAGGTGAAATGGGAAATATTAATTTTTACTTCTTGGACCTTGGGGATGACTACCCATCCTTGCTAGGGACATGTAGTACGATCCTTCCAATCCAATATTAGGACAAAATGGGAAATATTAGTTAATTTTATTACCTGGACCTTTGGGATGACTACCCATCCTTTGCAGAGGACATGTAGTACTATCCTTCCAATCCAAGCTTTATGATGAAGTGGGAAAAATGGAAGCTTTGGGGAATCGAATTCTCAACCTAAGAGAGATGAGAATTATGTCCTATCCTTACTACTCCATGTAGGTCAAATCAAAGCTTTGGGGAGTTGGATCCTCAACCTAAGTTCGATGAGGATTTAACCCTATCCTTACTACTCTGGTTTTAGACTTTAAGCTTTTATGGGAGTGGTAAAAACCATTATTTCAAGGATTATGTTGCATGATAGGATAGACATGAAATATTCTTTTCACCTCACCTTTTCATCCAAGTATGGTTTTGACCATTTTGCTCAAGATTCTTTTTTAATGTGCATAGAACGTGCTTGGTTCAAGATTGTTCGGACATCAGTTCCCAACCTTAGGATCCTTTTAATATATGTTATGTAGTAATCCTAAGAGGATCCGACACCTTCTCAATGATTGCACATGAAATGAAAATGTAACTAAGATGACATGTATATGCAATGTGGAATGTGACATGAGATGTGAATGCATTACTTCTTTTGGAATATATCATCTACTTTCCCATAATGTGCAAAACTGACAACTTCATGCATCACAAGATTCAAACGATACTACTTAAAATGTTTGTGTTACTTGTGGAGCTTCTACAACACAATTCCAATGTTTCATATTCTCCTGATTTTAGGCATAAGTTGACATCTCAAAAAACATTTTTTTTTTTTTTTTTTTAAACAAACCAAACATGTCCAAAGGACCAACACACAACTTTAATTCCAGATCAAAATAGCAATCCCAAAAATGAAACTTGAAAAAACACAAACCCAAAACCAAAACCAAAATCTATATACAAATGTACAATATGGTACAAGATGAAGCAAAGCTTGGATTATCACTTTCCTGGATCCCAAACATGATTAGAACATTTCAACAAAAATATAACGTGATATGCATGCCAAATGTTGTGGGAATCCAACAAAAACAAGACTAGACCAAACAATGCAACAACCTTCAACTTACCTCTCTCACCCCACCAATTAGATTTAGTTCCAATAGTATTCCCATAGGTGAGCATCAAATTACTAAATTGATTAGACAATGATTGATTTTCAATTTTATCATGTCTATTCTTTAAAATGCAAGTTTCGAAATTCCATCCTTGATTTAGAATTAGGCTATCTTTTTCAAATATGCAATTTTGTAAGTAGGAGCCTATTTCTACAAATTTCAAAGCCAAATCATTTTCCAAATTTGTAGGCCAATCAAATTTGTGCAACAATTTACAAGCATCTAGGATATTTACTAAATTAGGATCATTAAAAGTTTTTATCCTAGATTCAATTAGTAATTGTTGATGAATTTGATTTAACAATTCAAGTGCATCAACTTCTTTTCCATTCATTAAAACAATGTTATCAAAGGTGTGATTAGAAATCATACCTAGTTTTTCATTCACCTTTAACGACATTTCATCATAAACATCATTCAAATTCAAAACATGGTCATGCAAATTTTCACCCAAATTTTTTTGGTCAAAGTGTATGTCCCATGACTCATCTTGATGATCCTTCATTTGAGTTGTTTCCAATTGATCAATCTCTCTGTCATTTGGTTCCCATTCTTTGTTCACTATCCATGGTATCTCTTCATTTGAATCCTCAAAATCATAATGCAAACTTGTATCCGCATCTTTAATGAATTTATATTCAACATGATCGAAATTTGCAACCTTTTCAAATCTTGTGAATATGAGATCTTCAACATCCTGCATATCAAGTGAAATATGAGTTTCATCTACAAGGGTGTGAGAAAAGAATGCATTATCATATCTCCCCCAACCATTATAGAAATTATCTTCCAAACTTGTGGGATGAAACTCCATGGCATTTGTGACATGATCTTTTGATTCATTCATAAATTCTTTTCTTTCTTTGTCCTTGGCAATAGGATCATTATCTTCCAAAATTTGATGAGATTTGAAACCCTCTTCCAAAACATCCTCAAATTGTACAGGAGTTGTAATATCTTCCTTTGAGTAGGCGATTATGTTGTCCTGTATATCAATTGGCACACAAGTTTCATTAGTAGTTTTGGAAAGAGTGTAGTCTTCCCACTTCTTCCAAGCATCATAATAATCATCTTTCAAAATAAAGTGGTGACGCTCAACTACTTCTTCAACATCTTCCAATTCATCAATATGTTTCTCATCAAATTCATCTTCACCTTCCTTAGATGGTTCAATTATTTCCAAAAGTGGGTTATTTCTTGAATTCAAATTTGTAAGGCCATCATAATCCAAATTAGTAACCCATGATTCAATTTTATCATAATTTGGAGGGTGAAGAATTTCTTGATCTTTAATTTTACACATCTCATCAATAGTATCTTCCAAGAACAAGTGGTGAAACTCTATCATGTCCTCAAATTTATTTATTGATTTTATTTCAATTTCACTTTCAACCACTTCATTCAATTCTATGGTGGGTTCCATCCTATCACATATATCAAACATTGTTGAATTTAGAACCCCTTCATCTAGATAATCGTGTATCTCTTTGAATGATATCATTTTTGCATAATCCTCACTAGCGGATGTTGGCTTAGCAATTTGCACCTCCTCGTGGACTACATCTAAGGTGGTTGTAAGATTTGGATATTCAAATTCATCCCCTTGATCATTTACCTTAGATATCATTGGAGTGGAGGGTGCTCTATTTGATGGTTGGTGTAGGTTGGCATCAATATCTTTAGAAGGACAATCTCTTATGTGAACATGTTGTGCCTTTTCTTCTTCAAGACCTTGTCGTTCCATCTCTTCTAAGACCTCATGGATTTTCTCTAGAGACAAACCACTCAGTTTTTCCTCAATGAGTGAAGCAAGTGTGGGGTGTATGGCTCCTAGGTATACTTCCATGGCTTCCTCTTCTAATGTGTTAAAATTTTCCCACATTTGGGAGTGCAACTCACGAAATCTTCCATTGAATTGACTCAAGGATTCATTAGGCTCCTTACATATGGAGGTAAACTGATTTTTCAAGATTTCTAAGTCAACCTGATTACCAAAATGATAAATATAGGTTGCTTCTAGTTGTATCCAAGAAGTCCTAACCTCCATGGGTAGTTGGCTATACCAAAAGAATGGTTTATCATCCAAAATGTATGCAAATAACCTACAAGCTACCTCCTCATAAAAAACCTGGAATTGACATAATGTATTCTTGTAGACATGCAGTTTTTGCAAGTATCCTAGTGGCACCTCTTGATTAAAACATCGTAAAAAATTCAATAACATTATAGGAATTTGATAGGGTATCACAGGTATATGCAAACCCTTATAATGATCCTCCATTATTAATACCATTCTTTCTCTTAGAGACATCATTTCAGCTCTCAGGGATACCATTTGCTCCTCAAGTGTTGCCATTAGTGAAACTTAAAATGTAATTTTAGAACCAAATCTATTGAATATTCAACCTGCAATGTATAAAAAAAATCAAGTTAGCATCAACTAAGAGATGTATTCATTAAAATCAAATGAAAAGTAATTGCATGAAACAACACTTTGTTAGTCAAAATCAAGATTTTCAAAATTAAATCAAATCACAATGTTTCTGTATGAACAATCAGAAAAGAAAAGTTAGAATAATATACAGCATACTTGAATTGCTTAAAATAGCATAAAATAAACCAATTCAGGCCGTCCTTTTAACAATCTGCTGAGTGTTAGAGGACTAAAGCATACAAAAATTTAAATTTAAATCACACTAAAATAAACCCGTTCAGGCCCTCCTTCTAGCGCCAATCTGTTGAGTGGTATTTTCACCCGATTGTGAAAACACACTCTCCGATAGGATTTGGGTTCTAAATCCTCTACTTGCAAAGAAATTTAATAAACAATTTCTCCAAGGTTCCGCTATGTTAGCATTTGGATATGTGTATCAATAATCTCAAATAAAGATATTCAATAAAAATGCTTGGAACACCTCAGTGGTTGCAAGTAACTGTTAACAAGGGGCAATGTTGATTTATTTTAATGTGAAACTTTAATGATTGTTCTTTGAACCCTAATAAAGCAAATGTGATTTGGTCCCTATATGACCATGCTGTAACTTCAAAATGGAAATTGATGAAATGCCATAAAACATAACCCCTTCAATGAAATTGGAATTTTATGAAGGGAATATCATCATCTGCTCATGAATGAAAAACAAAACTGAAAAATGAAATTCTGGCCTTAAAATAGAAATTCTCTATTTTCAGACTTTGGAATTTTTATGTTTATATTTTTTTAATCTTAATGCCTGTAAATGAAAATAAAGTGTAGAATAAAAAAAAAAAGAAAAATAAAATGCAAAAGAAAAATGAAAAATGAAATTGCATTCAGTTTGATGCTATCCTGTTCCGACAAAACCGAAGATATGAGGTTTCCATGCATGCAACCTAACCTATTGGACCTGCAAAACCTGCACAATCCTGATAAGCTAAGTGCTGATTCCTAGGGTTTGAAATAAAATTCAGATTTCAAATATTCGCCTAATGCAACCCACAAAAGTGGCATTTAACATTATCTATAAATCTGAAATCTGAAAAATGAAAAAATAAACATTAAATCCATAGCATGCACAAAAGATCTCCTTCTTTCTTGCCCACAAGATGCAAATTTCTAAATACTTCTACATTAAAAATATGTCATTTTACAATAGCAAAATCTCTGGTTTCCCAAACCTAGTCTATGGAAGAAAAACACCACAAAAACAGGCCCAGAATGGCCCTCTCAACTCTGGCTCTACAACTCTGCTCACAGCAGTTTCCGACCCTTGTACCATTCTGTGCCTCTACGTTTTATACTTTGCTAGCAAATTGCTTCTCCTTCCACGACGGTTCGTTTCGTTTCCCAGATTGCATTGTTTTGTTTGACTTTCTGTTCGATGTCTTAAACGCTTAATATTCTCGATGAACTGTAATGCTTCTGTCGCCCTTACACTTTTATGCCACATGTTCCGCGCTCCTCTGCATGTTTCGTAACTGCCCCCTGTAAATTGCAACAAAAAATAGCATGTCGTGATATCGCGACGTTTTTCTGTTTTGGGCTGCGTTTTGTTGCACATGTCGTGAAAATGCGACATGTCGCGAAATCGCGACACCTTTTCTTTTCGTACCCTCATCTTTGCTTTCTGTCGCGAAATCGCGACGCTTTTCCTTTTCGGACTGCTCTTGCTACTCTTGGCCGCGAAAACGCGACATGTCGCTAAATCGCGACACCTTTTCGTTCTGTTCCACTTGGCTGCTTTTTGTCGCGAAATCGCGACACTTTTCTCTTTCAGGCTGTCTCGCTGCTTCCTGTCACGAAATTATGACGCTTTTCATTTGGAGCTGTCTTGCGGCTTTCTGTCGCGAAATCGCGACGCTTCTCTATTCCATACCACTTTGCCAGCTTTTCGTCGCGAAACCGTGACGCTTTTCTATTTCGGGCTGCCCTTACTGTATTTGGCCGCGAAAACGTGACATGTCGCGAAATCGCGACATATTTTCCTTCCGTACCATTTCGCTACTTGGAGCCGCGAAAACGAGACTTGTCGCGATATCGTGACGTTTTTTTCCTCCCCCCCTTTCGTCCCCCTTTTCATCTTTGGCATGTCTTGCTGCTTCATGTTGCAAAAACGCGACATGTCACGATATCGCGACAACTTTAGTGCCTTGCCCTGTTTGATTGGTTTGACCACGATTTTGTGACATGTCGTGATTTCGCGACAATTTTCCATTCTTTCTCTCTCTTATCTGGACCGCAATTTCACAGCACGTCGCGAAATCGTGACATTTCTCGATCAACACCTCTTCCTGCTTGCTTTGACCGCGATTTTATGACATGTCGCGATATCGCGACATTTTCTCTTCATGATGCATTCTGCTGCTCATAGCCGCAAAAACGCGACATGTCGCGAAATCGCGACGTTTCTTTCTTTCTCTGCATTTTGCTTGTCTGAGCCGCGACAGAGCAACACGTCGCGAAATCGCGACAACTTTCATCTTTGGCCGCGATGGAGCAACATGTTGCGATATCGCGACACTTTTTCATTTTCGGTCGCGACGAAGCAACATGTCGCGATATCGCGACAACTTTTTATTTTCATGAAATTTTACTTTTTTCCTTGATTTTGAGCATCTGGGCCACTGTAGTTTTCTTGGAAAGCATGCAAAAAAGGTGGGTCCCCAATTTTGGGGAGTGTTGTGGATCAGCCACAACAGGTTCATTCAGTTTTTTTTAGTTTCTTAGCTCATTCTATTCTTTATTTTGTTTCCTCTATTGATTCTTGCCTTAATAGTCTTCTGGTCTAGATAGGTCATTGTTATGTTCAATTTTTTTCTTTTTTCTTTTTTGTTTTTTTTGTTTAGTTTTTTAAGGTGGGTGGGTTCTTTTGTTTTGTTTTTTTTTTGTGTTCTTTGTGTTGTTTTTTGTTGTTCATGTGTTTTTGTTGTTTTGTTTTTTTTTTATGTTTTTTGTTATTTTCATTCTTGTTCTTGGGTTTCTCTTTGTTTGTGTTATTTCGTGTTTTTATATGTGAGTGTTTTCTATGTTTTTTGTTTTTGTTTATTGTTTGTTGTTGGTTGTTTTTTATTTTTATTTTTTTTATTTTTTTAGGTTTTGGTTGTGTTTATTTTTCATGTTTTTTTTGGGTTATGTCTTTGTAGTGTTCTATTGTTTTTGTCTTGTTTGTGTTTTTTTATATGGTTCTTGTGTTATTCTATGTGGTTTGTGTTGTAGTTTCTTTTATCTTATTGTATGTGTTTGGTTGTGCTTTTGTTTTTGACACTCAAGGAGCATGTTTTTTATTTTATTTTATTATTTTTGTTGTTATTTACTTATTTTTAAATTGGTTTTGTGTGTTTGTTTGCTCCTTGAGTATGTCAAAGGTGGTAGGCCAGGTCCGAGTCTTGGGCATTTTTGGCGGAATGGATACCCCTGCCTCCTTGGGTTTTACCCAAAAGTGGCATCCCTCTTGGGATGTTTTCCACAAATAAAAAAAAAAGAAGGTACATTTACATGATACAAATGATGTAATAGAATCTAAATCTAACATTTTTAAATGATACCCAAACCTTATTACAAAAATAAATTGAAAGAGCTCAAGGCATATCCTAAGAGACTCTAACTCATAAAACCAACCCAAGTACAACAACAAACAACCAAAATAAAATCAAATGGATGCCCAAAAAACCACTATCGGATAGGAGAACCAAACCCTACAAGGAAACAAAAGTAGGATTACCATCCTACATAGGAGAGACCCATGAAAACCTGAGAAGAAACATAGCTACACCTTGGGAGATATCTTTCCAATATTTTCCACTTCCTTACTAGGGGTGCTCAGATCATCGCACTAATTTTTAGTCAAGCTTTGGATCTCCTCAATGAATGAGATAGCCACATGGAGATAGCTTTTAAGGATCTAGTGCTTCTAACCCAATATATTGAGGAACAACAAGAGATTGGAGGACTCAGGTCCTGGAAAGGGAGAATCCTTATGCACATCAGTCGACTCCACCAATATTTTTTCTTTTTTCTTCATAGGAGATAGGTCCTTAGATTCTAACATCTCCATTGTAATAGGAGAGGATTCAGTGTGAGTAGACTTAGTAGATAGATGTTTGGATCATCTGCTATTCCCACCTCTGATTCCCCTAGGAAAAATTGAAACACCGCTCAAATTTTTAATCCTTCATTTGGTAGAGATTAGAGGAATCTTAAAGGCCTCTAAGTTAGATTCTAGGAAATTAATAAAAGAGGAGTTTGAAGAGACTAAGGGTAGATCAAAGACCAGAGGGATATTTTGGGTTTCTATTTTAGACAAAGTCTCATCAAAATCCACACCTTTAGCCTTAACAATATATTCAAATATTAGTAGGGCTAGGCCTTGGTGAATGGGGTCTGACCCTTTACCTCCCCTCATATCCATAAAATATTTAGCCAAGGATTGAAACAAGAAAGATGGTATGTTCATGAGTCTTTTGTGCCTTAACTAGTTTAGAAACATCACATAAAAGCTACACAACACTTTCCTATTGGAGTCAAGTGTGAAATAATCCATAATAATTAAAATGACCCACTTTTAGGGATCTATAAGGGCATAGGTGTTATACACATTCTATAGCTTTGGGAGGTATTCATCTTCACCCAAAAAGAAGCCCATTTTTTTGAAAATAGAATGTTTATTCCTATTGTGATAGACTCCATCCATCGAAAGATCTGTCACCTCTCATATCAAAGCAATAGAGATTTGAAAATCTAGACCACCAACCTAGACCCAAACCTTCCTCCATGAATGAGCCATAAGTCTGGAAATACCTCTATGGTAGCCATGGAAGGACTGGATACAGTTGAGAAGACCACATTTACATAAGATTTTCTTAACTTCATCATCCATCTTCAAGGACTTCGACTCCAACATAATATATGAACCTTTCTATGATGAGTGATGGCCCATTTTCAACATCCATGCATAGCCAAAATTATCTTTGGATCCCCAAAATCTATGAAAAACACCGCTACAAAAAATTACCCTAAACATATTTAATGAGCAAGAACATTTGTTCGGGCCTCAACAAGAATTTTCAAAGAGGATTTGAAAAGTATGCCAAAAATGTGATACCATAGACAAAGATGATGACCACTGAGGGAGAACATGAATCCAAGAACACCATGTTGATAGAAGAACTCAATGATCTCCCTTGAAATCATGAGTTTTCATTTGTGCACCCTATACAATAATGTTTGAGAGCTTTGTACCCTCAATTGTACCATAAGCATAGAGAGTGTTTCATCTCCCAAGCATAGGAAAAATATTTGTCACACTGCCACATTAAAATAGCAACCTTGAATCTTGACATAGAAACAATGAAATCTAATAATAACTATAATGATTGGAAGTGGCAGTGGTTGTTAAAGAATAAGTGAACACCATCCAATAAAAACAATTCTAGCACATAGACTATTATTATTTTGACCTTTAATATTATGGCTATTTTATATTGGGACCTATGATATTTTGTGGTAGTAAGAATTAAAAATCCAACAATTGTATCAAAGCTACCACCAGACTCTATCTATTTTTGATAGAGTTTATTGAGCCACCATTATTAATTAACTTTTTCTACTTTTGATAAAATTAATTTAGATTTTGTCCACTTTGAAGGCAATGTAGACTTGGACTCTAAATTTTAAAGGTCTTATTGAGTAGAAGATTTAGGGGACAAGGATTAGTCACCTTGATTTATAAGCTAGGGTATTTTCACTAGGTTGAAGGAAAAATAATGCATAGTAGGACTCAACTATATTGATAGAAAGACCGATTCCACCATGTAAAATAAAACAAAAAAAAAGAACTATATTGATATAAAGGACCAACTTAGGAGAAAAGTTGGACATTTGATAGAGAAGAAGCCAACTCAAAGAAAAGTTGGATATTGAAGATATAATATTGTAGATTTAATATTGAGGTAGAACCAACTCAGAAGATAGTTGGTCATTTAGGGATATTTAGAGCCACCCTGACATTGATATTGGGTTCTCTAGTAAGGAGGAGAATCATATTGAGATCTTAGGTGTGATCTAAGATATTGAAGAATTCAAAGTTACAATAAAGAGAAGGAATACAAAGATTAAGCTACAAAGGTTGAGAATCTTCTTATAGAGATACTTAAGATTTTTAGCTTTTGTGTATATAAGCAATGTATAAAGAAGAAGAATCAGGTTAAGAGTGAATTGACCTTGACATATCTGAAAGCAAAAATATAAGAGAATAAAGAGAAATAAGTAGAGAAATATTATAAAGAAGAAGATAGCAGAGATCAAGAGGCCTACATTGAAGAAGAACGGCCTATATTAAAAATAAGGCCATAGTAGGTTATATTATAGAATAGGTCCAAGAGACATATATTAAAAATAAGGCAAGAGAGGCTTGTATTTGAAAATAAGGCTAGAGTGGCATATATTAAAGAATAGGTCCAAGAGACCTATATTGAAAAGAAGGCTAGAGTAGCCTATATTAAAGAATAGGTCCAAGAGACCTATATTGAAAAGAAGGCAAGAAGCCTTTATTGAAGAAGTTTTGAGAGAGACCTACATTATTGAAGAAGTCTAGAGAAGCCTACATAAAGAGAATATTTAGAGAATATTCAAGAGGAATATATTAGAATTATTGTAGAAGAAGAGAAAATTGCAAAGAAGCTTGCACTATTGAAGAAAGAATCCTACACTATGAAATATGCTTAAAGGAAGATTCAAAATGACCTACATACATACACACATAAGGAATTTATAGAATTTTAATAAGAAGCAAAGAAAGCATACACAACATTCAAATAAAGTATGCATAATACTTAAAGCACATAGTAGATTATGTGCTTAAAGAAAATTTTCTATGATAGTATAAATTGCAAGAGTAGCAAAGGAATAATATCAGCATAAAGAAATATGTAAACTAGTCATCTGAATCAAGGTATACCAACCACAAAGGAAGAGGTGAACCAGTCATCTGAATCAAGGCAAACCAACCACAAAGGAAGAAGTAATTAGAGAAGGAGAAGATAAACCAGTCAACTAATTCAAGCTATAGCAAGCCTCCTAAGGGAGAGGTCACCTAGGTAAAATTAACACCAGAAACTTGAGGTAGATGAGATCATACTTATAGAAGCAAACAATCGGATAAGAGTAAAAAAAAAAATCAAGCTGAATGTGAGAGGAGCCAAGGTGAAGGTTAAAAGTGAAGCAAACCACCTATGAAGTCATTTGTAGAATAAGCAAAAGGTGAAGCCAAGACAAAGGCTCAAGGTGAGGTGAATCACTTGTGAAACCAATGGTCGGATAGTAAGCAAAGAAGGAAGAACAACATTACATTGCATGCAAATGATAGCTGATTGCATTAGGAAAAACGAGCAAAATTTTGAATGAGTGCCATTATGTCAAACCATAATTTTTTTGTTTCTAAATCTTAGCATTGAGATGACCAAATTTTGCATCATGGAAGAACAAAATGAAATCAATCCTAGTTGTAGAAAAACTCTGGGATATAGTAAGTGGAACAAAGATAAAACCTAGTGAGGATGAAAGAGAAATACAAATATTTGAAGAAGGAGATGCAAAGGCTCTCATGTTAATAACATTTGGAATAATTGATGAAATACAACCATATATGAGTGGAAAAAAAACTTCTACAAAATAATGGAATACATTAAGTAAGATATTTGAAGGGAAAAATATAGCTATATTTCTAAATTTACAATCTCAATTGTATTCCTTAAAAGTCAATAGAAAATAAAGTATAAAACTCTTTCTTTGTAAAGTAGCAGATATAAAAGCAAAAGTATTAACTATGGGAGAAAAATTAGAAGATAAATTTATTGTCCAAGTAACTTTAAGGTCACTTCTAGAAAGTTATAAGCATTTAGTTATATCTTTGAAATCTCTAAGAAAGGAGACTACATTTGATGATTTAGTCAATATTCTTCAGGAATATGAAGTAGAATTTTTTTTTATCGGTTAAATTAAAAATGGGCTTTTATCAAGGGACCAAAAACCTGATTACAGCAAGTCAAAAGACCATAAAAACAAGGCCACAGAAAGGCCAAAAGAAAGGGTAACAAAAAACCCAAGGAAAAGACAAAAGGATTGCCTTTTAGGATAGGCTAAAGGATAGCCTTACAGGATAGGCTAAGGATAGCCTTACAGAACAGGCTAAAGGATAGCCTTACAGGGAATAATATTTTTTTTTTATAAATATAAAATAGGGCTACCCCGCCCAAATCATCTAAACAACCCGTGAAAAAATTATGGAGAAGAGGAACAGGGCCATCCCGTCCAAACAACACGTGCAAAGAGGATTTAAACCAAGGTAATCCTGCCCAGCTCAAAATTGAAACAGGGCCATACTGCCCACCACAATTTGAAAATACAAAAAGAGGGAAAATTAAACAAAACATTCCCACCTAAAAGGATACAGGGCCATCCCACCCACAACTAAAATTTAAAATTTTAAAAATTAAAATTTTGAAAAAAAATCGGGACAAAAGGCAATCCCACCTAAGGAGGTCCAAAAATGCAGTTGTAGACCAAAACCAGAATTCGATAGGAAAACATCAGAAACCCAAAGCTAATTTTCAAAAAAACACCCTAAATAGAAGAATGGAGTAGAGGATCTACCAGAGGAGGAATATCCCACCCAGGGAAGGGTGGGAAATAAATAGGATGCCATAAAATCGCTATAACAACACCTCACATAGGCCTGGAAAGAGGATCAACAAACTAAGGATCTCCACAAGCCAAGAAATCCTCATGCAGTAAAGCAAACATAAACAACCAGGAGAAGAGGTGTTCCTTAACTGGAAACCACTAAAAATAGGCTCCAAATAGAACCCTGCAATAAAAGCCATCCCAGAAGCAATGCAGGAAACCTAGAGAGGGACCTAGGGGCATCCTCGAATATAGATGAAAGAAGGACACCCTCAAAATGGTTGATAAAAGGGCAGATAAGTGGAGAAGTGATCTCCCACTCCAAGGAGATCATCTACAACCAAATAGAACCAAGATAAGGATCTAAGAAGCACCAATGAACAAGAAACTGGGCCGCACCATGAAGGACACCTGTAAAAAATTGGAACAACCAAAAGAGATGAAGGGAAAATCTTTGAAGCACAAAAATAAAATATTGGGACGGACCCATGGATGTCCCAAAAGGTAGAAAGGAAAAGGATTCCCTAAGACTCAAAAAAGAAACTGGGATTAACCCAGGGATGCCCCAGAAAACCCCAGGGACATCCCAGTTCACATGCACCAAAAGTAAAACCCACCCGAAGGTATGGAAATGGGTAGACAAGAGAGTAAGTGACCTCCCAACCCAAGGAGATCGTTTGCAACACCAACTAGCCAAGGATGAAGGGCAAAGGAGGTGCCAAGGAGCTGGGATAGGACTAGGGATCTGGGATAGGGCCAAGGATGGGTTGCAAGGAAGTGGAGGACTTCCCAAGGAAGTCCACTGCACCACATAATATGAATTAGAAATTTTAGTCAAAAATAAAATGACTAATAATGCCTTGGTATATAAAGATAATACATCAGGTACTATTGCTATAGCTGCAAGATACAAATATAAATGGAATTTAAGATATTATCATATATGTAAGAGAAAGGGTCATAGCACAAATTTTGTAGATATAATCAAGAAAATCATATGAATATGAATCAAGGAGGTCAAATGAACAAACTAGTACAACAAAGGCAATATCAATCTCAATATTGATATAATCCTCAATGATAACAACAATTTCAATCTCAATATCAACAACATCAATATCATCCTCAATATCAATATGGGCATCAACAACAACCTCAACTACAATTTAGAGAAGGAAATCAAAAGGGAAACTTAGTTCAAGAAATTCATGAAATACAAGAATTAGAAGAAACATCTGAAGGAAATGAGTTCAAAGCTCTTATAGTAAAACTCTTTAAAGATGTACATTTTTTAAAGAATTATTAAGATACTAATGTTGTAGTTGCTATAGAACATCAATATGGGAAAAGAGACTCAAGAAAGATGGCAAGGCAAGATCAAGACCAAAACTAAAAATAACAGAGTAAAGAAATAGAAAAATAATATCATGAAAGTATAAAAGAAGAAAGTAAAAAGAAATATAAATCAAAAGTAATTACCTAAACAAGAGGTTGATGGATCACATACTCCAGAAAACAGAACAAATATGGATATTGAAGATAAAGACAAAGATCCAAATTGAAGACTAAAGTCTTCAATAACCAAATAATGTAATACAAAGGGGTATTAAGAAATATTAAATTATTCGGTACATGCTAATGTACCCACATGGTACCTTCATGGTAAAATTATAAATATGTAATAGATTAGGGTTGAGTCTATAGTTTAGAAGTGTGATTTATATTTCCTCTTTTATGTAAGTGTCAATGCAAAAAAAATGCATGTGTCATGTAAGAGTGTAATGTGTAAAAATGTACAAGTGTCATGTAAGTTAGAGTGCAAGTGTAGAATGAGAAAATATGCACAAGTGTCATAGATTAGGAGTGCATGTAGAAGTGTGAGAGTCAATATTCCATGAAGAGTCATGTATGCAAGTGGATAGATGACAAGCCAAGAGTCATGAGACTTATTACATGGAGAGCAAAAGTCAAGTACTTGAAGAGTCACATTACTATGGCCATATTATGGAGACAATAATCCATGAGAAGCAATTCAATAGTAATTCCAAGAGAATATAAATATTAGATTACTATGTTATAACACGAATGAAAGGACTAAAGCTTGTATAATTTTTTGAGTAATTAATACTGTAAATTTTCTTCATGCAAAGTTCATGAAAGGTTCTGACCATTTACATTCATATTTCAATATATAAATCAATGTTAATTGATTTATTATATAGGCCTTGATGTACATAATAATTTGCTCATATATTATTATGCTCATATTATTATTATTATCTTTAATATTGTGGCAATTTTATATTGGTACCTATGATATTTTGTGGTAGTAAGGCTTAAAAAACCAACATATTCTAGATCATGATGGTACATAGTACATAATTGGATGTATTTATATCTAGATCAAATTATAGAGTGATGTTTGGCATGGCTAACACTAGATCTAAACAAAGGAATTGCTTAAGTTCTTCAAATGAGATCCCTCTCTTGGTCCCATGAAAAATATTTTTTTGGATGGAACAACACTACTAAGGGTGAGTATTCAGTTGCTCAAGGTTATTTGACCTTATGCCATAATAATCCCAACCATTCTTCTGACATATTTTCTCGATTGTGGGCTCAAAAGCTTTGGCCTAAGGTGAGGTTTTTTAATTGGCTTTTATTGCATCGTAGGATGCTTACTGGTGAACTTATGAAGCATGGTTTTCATGGCCCTTTTAGATGTGAAATGTGTGAAGAAAATGTAGAAAATCTCAACCATGTTTTTATTGAGTGTACTTTAGCCTCTGAGCTATGGAGGAGAATGGCCACTTTACTTGGCTTACAATGGTCCAATTTTTTTACTTTTGAACAACTTTGCAGGGATTGGCCTAATTAAGAGGGTGTTGATCATTTTATTAGGCAATTAGTTTGGATGGGTTCTACCATTCTTCTTTGGAATATTTGGAATGAAAGGAACAACCAATTTTTTAATCAAGATAGGAAGGATATTCACTATATTTGGCAAAATACCATAGCCAACTTAGTTGAATCAATCCATCAACTCCTTAATCACCCCCAAAACTCCCACCAAAGATGGGATCAAGTGATGCAAATATTGAAGATTGAATCTTCTAAGGGAAACCAACTTAAAGGGAATGTGAGTATTAGTAAGATGGATGGGACTAAAAATTGGCAACCTCCTCCTAAGGATTTTGGAAAAGTCAATACTGATGGAGCCTCTAGAGGGAACCCTAGAAAAGCCAATGTGGGAGAAATTGGTAGACTTTCAGATGGCTCCCTGGTTTTTACTTTTGCTGAGAATTTGGGTATTCTTTCCAATAACCTTGCTGAGGGGTATGGTATCCTCAGAGGCCTTCAGGAGGTTACTAAGGTTGGATGGGAAAATGTGTTAGTTGAGTCTGACTCTCAACTTATGATTAATATCTTGAAGACTCCTAATAATCATAAGGTGGATTGGAGAATAAAAAGAATTGTTCAGAAGATTCAATTAATCCAAATGAGATTTTTGAAAGTTGATTACAATCATGTGGTCAGAGATCAAAACAAGAGTGCTGATGTTTTAGCTAATTAGGTTTGGACAAAGGTGATCTTACTTGTTATGGCCACCTTCCTATATGGTGGGCTTCTCAAATTAGGGAAGCTCTTCTTTCTATCATTTCTTAGGATGGCTCCAGTTCTGAAGATACCTAGTTTCTTCTTGTTTTTTTTTTTGCTTCTCTTTGGTTCATTCAGTTTTTTTTAGTTCCCTAGCTCATTCTATTCTTTATTTTGTTTCCTCTGTTGATTCTTGCCTTAATAGTCTTTTGGTCTAGATAGGTCATTGTTATGTTAAAAAAATTATTTTTTCTTTTTGTTTTTTTGTTTAGTTTTTTAAGGTGGGTGGGTTCTTTTGTTTTGTTTTGTTTTTGTGTTCTTTGTGTTGTTTTTTGTTGTTCATGTGTTTTTGTTGTTTTGTTTTTTTTATGCTTTTTGTTATTGTTCTTGTGTTTTTTTCGTTCTTGTTCTTGGGTTTCTCTTTGTTTGTGTTATTTCGTGTTTTTATGTGTGAGTGTTTTCTATGTTTTTTGTTTTTGTTTATTGTTTATTGTTTGTTGTTGGTTGTTTTTTATTTAATTTTTTTTTTTTTTAGGTTTTGGTTGTGTTTATTTTTCATGTTTTTTTTTGGGTTGTCTTTGTAGTGTTCTGTTGTTTTTGTCTTGTTTGTGTTTTGTTATGTGGTTCTTGTGTTTTTCTATGTGGTTTGTGTTGTAGTTTCTTTTATCTTATTGTACGTGTTTGGTTGTGTTTTTATTTTTGACACACTCAAGGAGCATGTTTTTTATATTATTTTATTATTTTTATTGTTATTTACTTATTTTTAAATTGGTTTTGTGTGTTTGTTTGCTCCTTGAGTATGCCAAAGGTGGTAGGCCAGGTCCGAATCTTGGGCGTTTTTGGCGGAATGGATACCCCTGCCTCCTTGGGTCTTACTCGAAAGTGGCATCCCTTTTGGGATGTTTTCCACAAATAAAAAAAAAAGAAAAGGGAGAAGAGGGTTTTTTTTGAGAAAGGACTGTCGGTGCATGTTGTGAAGAATTTTTTTCTTTGGCATTTTGATTGAAAAAATGTGCAAGGTGTGAGATAATCAATGTGCAGAGTTGAGAAGATTGAAAAGGTTAGACAGAAGATTTTAGAGGAGAATATTTGTGAGCTAGACCACTCAAGGTCTTTTGATGAGATTTAAAACTTTTATCAGAGCTTTTTAAATTTGTCGGGTCGGTGCTTGGCAACAGGGGTCGGTGCTCCTTGCAGTTGGTGTTGCTAAAGTCCGGGTTGGTTGGTGCCATTCCCTGTAGTTGGTGCTGCAAAAATATTGTAAAGACCAAACATTTTTGAGGCTATATTTGGATGGGAGTCCAAACAGTCCATTGGCACAATGGTTTTCCCACATCGGGTTTCCACTATAAATCTGGTGTTATGTGATGCATGTTTGTGTGATTGCTTGTTTTGATTTGATTTCGTAGTTGGATTAAATTTTTAATACACATTGATTCACCCCCCTCTCAGTGTCACGCTTAGTTCAACAATTGGTATCAGAGCCAAGTTCCTGAATAGGCTTAACCGACTAGGGTGATCTTGGAAGTGACACAATGGCAGGTGGTGAAGGCTTCTCATCAAACAAAGCACCATTGTTTGATGGAACTAATTACGCATTTTGGAGACTCAGGATGTAGACATATCTTTGTGCTTTGGGATACGACATTTGGGATTCAGTAAATAATGGATACATAATACCCACCACTTCTCCAACCGATGTTGTTGGTAAGAAACTATTTGAGAATGACTCAAAAGCAAAGAATGCTATCATGTGTGGATTAGTGGACAATGAACTGGTAAAGATTATGGGTTGTAAAATGGCAAAGGAAATATGGGATAAACTGAAGAGCATTCATGAAGGAGACGTTAAGATCAAGGAGGCCAAGTTACAAACACATCGAGCTCAGTTCGAAGGATTAAAGATGAATGAGGATGAGAATATAGAGGCATATATGTTGAGAGTTAATGAAGTCATTAATGCGATTAGAGGACTCGATGAGGAAATCGAAGATTCTATCATCGTGAAAAAGGTATTAAGGTCCCTTCCCCAAATATTTGATTCTAAAGTTTCAGCTATAGAAGAAGCTAAAGATCTAAATTCTTTTAGTATGGATGAGATGCATGGTTCTTTGACTGCATATGAGATGAGAATAGGAAAATCTAAACCCATAGACAGAGAAGCTACTTTTAAAGCCCAAAAAATATGAAAGCAAAACAAGAATCCGAGGAAGAAGAGACATCAGATGAAATGGAAGCAAACTTTATTCGAAAACTAAAAAGGGGAAAAGGAAAATATAGAGGAAAGTTACCATTTAAATGTTTCAACTGTGGAGGCATTGGGCATTTCGTAGCTAAATGTCCACTTAATGAGAAGAACAGAAGTGATGAAGGATCGCATGGAGAAAGAAGTGACTGGAAGAAAAAATCAAATTTCAAAAAAGGCAACTTCAAGAAGAAAAGTTTCATCTCCAAGAAGGTCAGTTCATCAGAAGACAGCTCCAATGAGGATTCTGAAAAAGAAATAGGTGAAGCTCTTTTCATGGCATTCGAAGAAGAAAAACCAGAAAAAGAACAGGAATGTGATGAAGAAGAAATTGATGCATAAGTGAATTTGGAAGAGGAACTAATTGCAGCTCTAGATGAATTGAAGACAGAAAGAAAAAGGAATAAGAAAATTTCAAGAAAGCTTGAGGATGCAAATGAAATCATAACAAGTTTGAAAGTGCAGATAGAAGAATCCAAGAAGATCTCCGAAGATCTCGAAGTGCAAATAACCATGAAAATAGATTATTGCAACAAGTTAGAAGAAGAGATTGTTGGTTTAAGGATGCAGCTAGAAGAGATGAATCAAAAAATTAGCTTTTATCACAAACGTGAAGAGAGTTCTATGAAGTTGGATAAGATCATAAAGAACCAGAAGACTACAGGCATCAAATTTGGTTTGGGTTTTGATGAAGGAGAATCATCAAATGGATCAAAGGCCACAAATGAAGAATCCACAAAGAATGAAGAAAAGAAATAGGTTAATCAAGCAAAAATGAATCATGCAAAGGAAAGCAATAATGCAAGGCACGAAAGGAGAATTGACAATGATGGTTTCACCAATGTCACACATCAAAGAAGAAGAAGATTTATGGCTCCTACAACAACATGGCAAAGACCACCACCCAGGTTCAATCATCCCTTTTCTAGTTACTATTTTAAATGCAATGGTTATGGACATAAGATTTCAGATTGCAAGTATAATGTAGGACCAAGGAATTTTGCCAGTAGAAATGCTTTTTCACCTTTGATGGATTATGCAGTAGAATGTTATAACTGTCATAACTTTGGGCATATTGCAAGAAATTGTAGAAGTACATTTGCATCAAATCAATTTTAGGGAAGAAAATTTCAGCCAAATGGAATAAGACAAAATAGAAAATTTCTCGAAAAACATGCACAAGCTACTGAAAAAGAAAAGCCAAAACAAGAGCCCAAAACTGTAATCAAACCGGAGTGGAAAGAAAAAGAGCAACCTAAGGAAGAAAAGGAATCCTTGATCGTACAGACGACATTTAAAGCACAGAATAAATCCGCACCATGGATACTTGATAGTGGATGCTCCAGTCATATGACAAGTGACAAACAAAAATTTGAGAAGTTGCAGCAATATGAAGGTGGTTCAATGAAATTCAAAAACAATGATGGAGCTAAGATAGTTGGCAGAGGTTCAGTTAAGATCAGTGATGGAAAAATTAGGTCAGAAGAAGTCTTGTTTGTGGTTGGTCTGAAGCATAACTTGTTGAGCGTAAGTCAGATTTGTGACAGAGGTCATGATGTGATCTTTAAGAAGTAGGGTTATGAAATCAGAAAGGCAAATAGTGGGAAGTTGATAGCAGCTGGATCAAGGACATATGGAAACATGTACACTCTCTCGGAGACTTCAGAAGGAGCTTGCTTGATTGGACAGGAAGAAGAGAATTGGTTGTGGCACAAGAGGCTCGGTCATATCAGTTTTGACAACCTAGTAAAAATTAGTTCAAAGAAAGCAGTGAGAGATATTCCCACCATTGGCAAACCATCAAATAGCATTTGTGCTTCATGTCAAAAAGGGAAGCAAACTAGAGTCTCATTTAAAACAAAAGAGTACTACACGAGCAAACCTTTGGAACTAGTACATACTGATTTATGTGGACCCATGAGAATGCAAAGCATAAACGGTGACAAATATTTCATGTTGTGTATAGATGACTATTCCAGGATGACATGGGTATTGTTTTTGAAGCATAAATCAGAAGCTTTTGAGATGTTCAAGGTTTTCAAAAACCAAGTTGAGAATCAAACAGGAAAAATGATTAAATTTTTAAGGTCAGACAGAGGAGGAGAGTTCATTTTAGAGGATTTCATAGAGTATTGTGAAAAATATGGCATCAGGAGACAATTTTCAGCAGCCAGGACACCTCAACAGAATGGTGTGGTAGAAAGAAAGAACAGGACAATGCAGGAAATGGCATGGACTATGTTGATTGAGAGCAAAGTAGCAGATAGATTTTGGAAAGAGGTAGTCCATACTGTAGTATACATCCAAAATAGGTGCATGTTGAGGATGCATGAAAGCAAAACTCCTTATGAGTTGTGGTTCGGTAAAAAGGCAACAACAAGATATTTTAAAGTTTTTGGCAGCAAGTGTTACATCAAAAGAACTGAAGAAAACCTTGGTAAGTTTGAAGATAGAGTGGATGAAGGTATTTTTCTTGGCTATTCATCAAAAAGCAAAGCTTACAAATGTTACAACAAGAGGCTAAGAAAAATTGTGGAAAGTGTCGATGTTAAAGTTGATGAAGGAAGGGAACGAGTAATTAGCTATGAAGAGAACTACCCAATTTATGAAGAGGTCATTGAAGGAGATGAGGAAGAGGAAACGGAAAAGAAACCAAGAATTGACTCAGAGGATTCGAAAAGTGATTCAGAATTGGAAGAAAACAAGAAATTCAAAATAGGTAGTTGGCAGAAAGATCATCCTAGAGAGCAAATAATTGGAGACCCCATAGTTGGTGTTCAGACAAGAAGAAGATTAGTAAGTAACTACTCTTTACTATCCAACATTGAGCCCAAAAATGTTGTCGAAGCAAGCAAAGATGAAAGTTGGGTAAAGGCAATAAATGAAGAATTAGATCAGATCGAGAAAAACAAGACTTGGGAGTTAGTACCAAGACCCGCAAATAAAAATGTAATCGGTACTAAATGGGTCTTTCGAAACAAATTGAATGAATATGGATAGGTAGTCAGGAACAAAGCAAGATTGGTATGCAAAGGGTATGTGCAAGTTGAAGGTATTGACTTCGAGGAAACCTTTGCACCTGTGGCCAGACTAGAGGCAATTAGAATGTTTCTTGCTTTAGCAGTTTACAAGAATTTCAAAGTTTATCAAATGGATGTGAAATCAGCATTTTTGAATGGGAAACTTGAAGAAGAGGTTTATATTGAGCAGCCAGATGGTTTTCAGCTTGGTGATGATCCCAACTTGGTTTGCAAGTTGAAGAAAGTGTTATATGGCTTAAAACAGGCACCTCGGGCATGGTATGCAAGGCTAGACAATTATCTTACTCAACAAGGGTTCAAGAAAGGTATGGTGGACAATAATTTGTATGTCAAAATAGAAAATGGTCATCATATTGTTGTTGTTGTATACGTAGATGATATCATATTTGGCAGCAAAGATGAGTTGTGTAAAGATTTAGCAAATAAGATGCAGAAAGAGTTTGAAATGTCAATGATTGGTGAACTTTCGTATTTTCTCGGATTGCAAGTTAATCAAAAGGAGAAGGGCATATTTATTTCTCAAATTAAATATGTGAAAGAGATGCTAAAAAAGTTCACAATGGAGGATTGCAAGCCAGTTAGCACTCCCATGACGACAAGTTGCAAGTTGAGCAAGGATGACAAATCTCCACCTGTTGATCAAACTATGTACAGATCCATGATTGGGAGCTTACTGTACTTGACAGCTACTAGACCGGATATTTTGCAGGCAGTATGCATGGTAGCACGATTTCAGGCTAGTCCCAAGGAGACTCATGTGACAACAATGAAGAGGATTTTTTGGTACCTCAAGGGTACTATGGAGTATGGGTTATGGTATCCGAAAGGTAAGGACTTCACCCTTATTGCGTATTCAGATGCAGATTGGGCAGGATGTGTAGATGACAGGAAGAGTACCAGTGGAGGTGCATTCTATCTTGGTGATAATATTGTTGCGTGGCATAGCAAAAAGTAGGAGTCAGTCTCATTATCCACAGTAGAGGCAGAGTATATTGCAGCGACATCATGTTGTACACAGGTACTTTGGATGAAACAAACTTTGAAGGATCTTGGAATAAATTTTAGTGAGCCCATATCGATCATGTGTGACAATACAAGTGCAATCAATATCTCAAAGAATCTGGTTATGCATTCTCGCACAAAACATATTGCTATCCGGTACCATTTTTTGAAGGAGAAAGTTGCGGAAGGTGAGGTTAAGTTGGATTTTGTTCCAACAACAGAGCAAGTAGCGGATATCTTCACCAAACCATTGCCCAAGGAAGTCTTTGAGTACCTTCACAAGAAATTGGGAGTGGTCACACTTCCCAAGCATTGACTAGCTATCGGGGCCACATTCTCAGGGGGAGCATTTGTGTCTTTGTTTATCTTTTTGCTCATGTTTGTGATTCTTGCTAAGTGTAATAATTTTTGCCTAAGAATGTTGTGCATGGACTCAGGGGGAGTTTGCAGTAGCCCTTTGGTCTTGTTGTCAAAGGGGGAGAAGAGTTACAAGAAATTGTGCATGTGTTGCCAACAATTCCAAAGGGGGAGATTGTTGAGCAAGGTGCAGCGACAATATTGTCATTGTTGTCAACACACTCAGATGGACAGGTTGATGCAGTGGATAGTTGTTCGGAGGTTGTTCAGAGTATGTACAGTGGTGTTCAATGCTTATGAGGATGTTTTTGATGTTCGGGTGAAGTTGTTACAGGTTGTTCGTGCAAATTTGCAAAAGTTGCAAAAATCATCAAGAAGTTGTCAAAGTAGCAAAATTGTCAAAGTTGCAAAAATCATCAAAGTTGCAACAACGTCAATGGAATGTGTTGGACAGCCCAAGATACTATTTGGAGGTTTTTGATCATTAGCAAGTGTGGTTGTAGTGTTGGAATGATCGGTTGCTTCGTCGATGCATTGTTGGTCAGTTTCATGCTTTATGTGACAGGTGTAAAATCTGCATTGGAGGTCACTTTACGGGAGGAATATTAAGAAATCCATGAGGAATTGGACCTCAAATTTTTACTGGAGGTATCTGGATATACTGAGAGCTTAAGTTTTAAATTTCAGCCCAAACAGAGTCCGAAAGAAGAAACGGTGAGCGTTGCAAAATGGCTCTGGAGCACTTTTTCCAGTTTATGTGACAGGTGTAAAATCAACATCAGAGGCCACTTTGTCGGAAGTACTGCGAATAATCCGTGAAGAGTTAAAATATAAAATTTAAACTGAAGGTAGTCGGTTTATCCAAGAATATATGTTTCAATTTTTAGCCCGTTTGGAAATTTGAGGAGGAAGTTATGACTGTTACAAAAAGCCCTGTCAGCTCTTTTTGGCAATTTTGGCAGTTTCTAAGAATATAACGGTTGAGTGGTACTTTTGTGTAACTGAAAAAAAGAGCTGCATTTTTTAATGTGAAGCATATATATGTTTTAAAAGAAAAGGGAGAAGAGGTTTTTTTGGAGAAAGGACTGTCGGTGCATGTTGTGAAGAATTTTTTTCTTTGGCATTTTGATTGAAAAAATGTGCAAGGTGTGAGATAATCAATGTGCAGAGTTGAGAAGATTGAAAAGGTTAGACAGAATATTTTAGAGGAGAATATTTGTGAGCTAGACCACTCAGGGTCTTTTGATGAGATTTAAAACTTTTATTAGAGCTTTTTAAATTTGTCGGGTCGGTGCTTGGCAATAGGGGTCGGTGCTCCTTGCAGTTGGTGTTGCTAAAGTCCGGGTTGGTTGGTGCCATTCCCTGTAGTTGGTGCTGCAAAAATATTGTAAAGACCAAACATTTTCGAGGCTGGATTTGGATGGGAGTCCAAACAGTCCATTGGCACAGTGGTTTTCCCACATCGGGTTTCCACTATAAATCTGGTGTTATGTGATGCATGTTTGTGTGATTGCTTGTTTTGATTTGATTTCGTAGTTGGATTAAATTTTTAATACACACTGATTCACCCCCCTCTCAGTGTCACGCTTAGTTCAACAAATACAATCAATGGCATGACCAACATCACAACCCGCATCAATTTAAGGTTAGAGATAAGATATGGTAACATCTTTAGAAAGAGAGACTTCCAAAACCCCAAAGGAAGATTAGACCTTTTCGCTATGGAACCATACAACATCACCAAGAAGGTGGAAGAAAAAACCTTTGAATTGAATTATTTGTCTTATCTTGGTTTGCATCCATTATTCAATGTTGAACTTCTCAAGCTCTATCATCCACCTTTGTTAGACACTTCCATAGTACTAGTACAAATGGACCATAAAGATCTCAATCCATATAGTTTAGCACTAGTGAATGAGGATTAAATTGTTAACACATTGACTAAAACCACCATAAAGCAATCCTTTCAAATGTACAAAGTGTTCAAGTTTAGGTAACTTGGTCATCAAAGGGAATGGCTCACAAAAAAATAGATAAAGAAACAATTCTCGCACCTGATACCAAAAATCAATGCAATGGAGACTATTACTTTTCAAGGGATAATAACGATCCATGCATGTGACCGCAACCTTGTTCACACATGAATTTATACCAAAAATATGTTTTTGGGCATACTATTCTCTAAAACATTCCTAATATATTCCACCAAATATTCCCAAAATGATCCCAAGATAATCCATCAAATATTTCCAAGGTATTCCATCAAATATTCTCAAAATGTCCTTGCGGGGACACCCCAACAATGTCATTGGTATTTCATCTCGATGACCTAAGTTCAAATCACAGAGAGGTAGGCCCCTTATTGCTATGCCCCTGAGGAGTATGGCACCCAATTGTGCTACCCATTGCACTTCATATCGCTTAAACAAAAAATATATATTCTTGAAATATCGCTAAAACATACCTAACAATATTCTTAAGAATATTCTCCCCTTATTCAATATGGTATATTTCTATCCCACCAAACATGGTATAAAAAGAGATATGCCCTTTGATTCTAGAGTATGAGTAATGTATGCAATATTATAGCCTCACGGTCCTTAGAGATTGTTGGTATTGTACTCTATTGTATGAGTAATTGATGCAATGTTATAGTCTTACATCTATTCTTTGAATTTGATTGATTTGTACTCTATTTTTTAAGCAATACAATCGTTATGTTATTTTGCTTATATATTTTTGTGTTATGGTTTGTTAAATTATGTTATTTCTTTATTGCACTCTTTCTTGATCTTTTTTACCTCAAAATTTTGAATTTCATATCATTCTCCATTTGGGAAACAAAAAAATATTGAATATTCTCTTGTAGACTAAAGTTTCCAATGTCAATTTTGATTAATGTAAATATATAACTAGATAGTTGGAAGAGATAGGAGAAAAAGCTGGTTATCCTTTACAACCAACTAAAATTTGTATTTAAGCAATGAACTTGATGAGTAATGGGTTCTGAATTTTACAATGAAGATTGTATTGAATACTTTTTAGGTAAAGTTTTTTAAAACATTGAATGAAAGCATTTATCATACTTTCAGCGACATTTGAATAATGTGTGTTTATTCTCTCTTTAATATTTTGTTGTTATTAGGATAAACTTCATTCACTATGTAGAAAGTACATAAATTGATTTTAATTTTTAATTATAATCATGTGGATGTGGATCATTGAAGTAAGAAATTACTCGTTTATTTCCATTCTTGTATAATTAATTTTTTATTTTTTTTCTTTTCAAAAAAGTTGTATAAAAAGCAAAATTATCCTTAAGCACAAGGAGCCATCTCGTCTAAAATCATGGAGAATTTCATTGTTTTTGAAATATTCTATTCAAATTTCATTCTATTCTTTGAAAGTACCAAATTTCAAACCAACATTTCTATAATGGGGTGCACCAATCGGAGGTAACAACTGTAAAAAGAAACGACATCCTTGTTATTTAGCACGTACAAGATAAATAAATAACAACAATTAATCTAGTAAAATAAGTATAAAATAAGGAAAGAGGATAAACATAATTCTGATTATTTAGAACATACAAGATAAATAAATAAAAACTGTGAATCTAGTAAAATAAGTGTAAAATAAGTAAAAGATAAGGAAAAAGATTCTACCAAGTTTTGGTGAAGCCTGAGTTAAACCTTAATTTTGTATCATTGCTTTTCCAGCTATGATCCCTGAATATATAACAAGTTAAATATATTCAACATACCAATTAATCCCAACATGAATAATATACCAAAAAACAAATTTACCACAATGCCTCAAAATTACTCATCTTGTCATTGTTTTCCCAACGCTGGTCCTTACATATAGAAGTAAAAATATTCAAGACAAGAATTATACACAATTTAAATAATGTGTGAAGAAAAATAAATTTACCTACAATATATGAGCTTCATGGAACACTTTGCTCTTGGACCTACTTTTGTATTTTTTTCAATTTTTATGTAAATCTAAAAATACAAGAAAATGACAAAATTATAAAGAGATTCTCTTGCGTTAGAATGCATATATGAGAAAAAATTTCCTAATCAAAATTTGAACTTCAAATTTCCTTTCAAGTGTTTTTTTTTTATTACTTTTTTATAGGTCTCAAGTTTGATATTAGAATGACACTAATTTTTTTTATTATTATGAATGAAGGGGTTTTGAAAGGGCCCCAGACATGACATTTTACATTTGAAGATAAAAACACTTCTAGCACCTACATATTACAAAATTTGGACTAAATAGGAGCATGTTGTATACTTAAATACAACAATTTTGATTTAACTCTATCCCATGGGGATTCAGTATTTCTTAAATTCAATCCATCTAGTTTCTTTAGAATTTTCAAGAGCTTTAATCAATTCTCTATTGGATTCAAATCAGATCTCCAATTCTGCCATGCTTCAATTCCGTTTTCCTGAGATCTTCAAAAGCTTCCGCCTAGTCTTCATTCAAACTGCAGCCTTCTTTATTTAACTCCTGAATCTCTGTTTAGTTTCCTTGAAAACTGGCCCCATGCAAATATTTCTTTTACAATGATCAATTCCCCTGAGGCTTTGAAACTTCTAACTCAACAGCATCAAAGTGTTTTCCTCTTTTAGAGTTATAATCATCAAAGCCTCTGGGAAAACATCATTCCATACATCGGATCCATCCATCTGAACTAACATGTTTGCCATAACATCAGTTGTAGCATTACCTTCCATGTAGATGTGTTGGACCACAAATGACTCCATGCCTGATAGTATATTCACTGCATCTTGAATAATACTTTCAATACTCCAGCTAGCAGTTTGCTTGGCATTCAAATTGTTAATGATATTCATAGAATCCCCTTCCACTATAAGCTTCTTAATATTCATCTTTTTTGCAAACCTTAATCCTGTAATCTCGCCTCTGCTACATGGTTTGATTTTTGGCCAAAGTTCACCGCATAACAAGAGATCACTACCCCTGAGCTAGATCTCAGAACCCCTCCCCCTCCACCCTTTCCTAGATCTCTGAGCAACAAGATTTTCATGAAATTTTGGCATTTAAGGTTTCAGCCCACAGAGGAAATGCCCACCAAATCCCTAGTATGGATTTGCTTATATGAACTTCCAAAAGAGTATTGGATTGCTTATGTATTTGAATCTATTGTTAATTTCATTAAATCTTATATTGACATGGATAAAATCACACGTGCAAGAACAGGAAACTTTGCTAGAATTTGTGTAAATTTAGATTTGGACAAATCCTTATCAAAATTAGTTACTCTTGAGATGGATGGACTACTTTAAGAACAACAAATGAATTTTGAAAATATTCATGTCATGAGTATGGTCACCTATTCAGATATTATCCTAGGGCCCAAAAGCAATTTGACAATAAAGACCCAGGTAGCCCAGATTTTCAGTTTCTAAAGAAGAGAAACAAAGCTAGGACAAGAACAAGGGGAATTCTTCCACCAATGACACTAAAAAAGTAAACTTATGACTTTGATTTTGAAAAATCAATGTCATAAGTGTACTAAACAATTAGGGAAAAATTGCTAGCACCTTGGATTTTGACTTTCTTCTTTGGTTCACAATCTTCCTCGAGATGTTTCATAGGTTCCATGCAAATCGTGTGTCAAATTGTAATAGAGTTATCCCTAGCATTTCTCCTTATAAACAATAGTTTTTCCTTTGATCATTTTCAAAATCTAACATTCTTCAACGGATCTATCTAGTTCAACATTTTTTCCCCTAGAAGTCCATTATTTGTTGGACCAATAGATGGTGTTGGACAAGTCTCATTAATCAAATGTATGTATATTTAAATTTTTTTAAATAACCGCTCATCAACCACTTTTATACAGATGTAACTCCCAAGTATAACTCCTAACTAACCTATTAGATGATGTAATATTTATAGCATTCTACCCAGTACATCATGTTCCATTTAGGGGCAAAAACTCTAGTAATTGGATTGGGACAAACTCAATTGTTTACTACAGTGAAAACGGTCTCACTATATTGCAAAACTTTCTTCTTACCCATGGTGCTGCTTTGAAGATTGCATCAAATTTGCCTAAGGAATGCTTGGATCGAGTCATACAACCAATCACAAGTAAAAAAACTTCATTACAATCTCAGTGCAAACAGTCAATCGAATGGGTCCTTGCTAGCCACAAAACATAGTGAATAGTGAGAAATTCGACTTTTCACATCCTAAAGTATGGCATGGGCCTCTATGTGAAAATGGAACTCCATGTTACTTTAAATGAACCACTATCTTTGATGGCAATAGAAAATGCAATCTTTCTTTTCAATCAAATCGTATATGGATCAAATCGTTGGTCTAATGATCTGATTCACTTATAAAAAATGGCATATTCAGTTCAACAATAACAAAAATATATTTGTTGTACTGCACTCAAAAAGAGTTTTCCAACAACCATATTTAAGCCTATGTTTGCGAAAAATACCCTGTGCAAATTTATAGGTTTTGGAAAGCTTCCCAATCCATCAACAAAAGCTTGATAAATTAAGTTTTCTATTTGATATGTTTATACCATAAAACACATACTCACTTCTTTCATGATGCATATAAGATAGACGTCATTCTTTTGTTTCTTTCAAAATGCACGTCCTGCCTATCTTGTACAACAAAACTCAAATAAATAAATAAATAAACAAAATGAATGGGCTTCCCATTTGTACACAACCCCTCCACTTTGTTTCAGCATATACACACATCTATGTTAATCCTCATGTCATAGGTTCTAATGGCTACATTCTTCTTTTGTCCCATGCAGCATTCCTAAGTAGCTCTGTTGAGAAATGTAGCTCGGACAGGAACTTCTTGCACAGGCTTCAATATGAACGGTGCTAGAAGTGGTTCAAGACATTTCTTATTCTATTTTGAAATTCACTCAAGTGATTTTCTATTTTTAAGTTCACTTAAGTGATTCTATTTTGTAATTCACTTAAGTGATTCTATTTTGAAATATACTTAAGTGATTTTCTATTTTAATTCACTTAAGTGATTCTATTTTGAAATATACTTAAGTGATTTTCTATTTTTAAGTTCACTTAAGTGATTCTATTTTGTAATTCATTTAAGGGATTTTCTATTTTTAACCTTACATCTCAAGATGAGATGAGATCTAATCTTAGGGTTAGAGAGATTAGGGTTAGATTTTTCAAGGATAAAAGGAGAATATCAAGAGTGTTTTAGATACACAGAAAAGAAGAGGAGGAGAACATATTGCTAAAGGAAAACTACAAGCTTAGGAGGAGAAGAACAGTGATTGCTGGCTAGAAAAGCAGCAAGAGAGCAGAAGTGTTCTGCTATAGCTGTAGCCTCTTTTATTTGTAATATTTCAGGTTTAGAAATATATTTAACTTCTGCTGTTCACGCTGTTTATTTTTCCAGCCATCTGTGTGACTGTTGCATGTTTGAATAAATTATTCTCAGATCTAATTTATTTTAAAAATAACATAGGACAGCAGTTATCTAGGGCTGGAAAATTTACATGGTATCAGAGCTAGGTTCTGTGATTGAGATCCTCAAGGGTTTACAGTAGTAGATCACTGCTGAATATTTAAAAAAAAAAACAACAGTTAGAGGGTTTCATATTTTTTTTGCTTGAAGGACTAAGCTTATTTGCAGGACTGTTTTTTTGAGTCATTCATATCAGATCTGAAAGTTTGTACAGCAGATCTCAGAAATGGCAGCAGCTAGCCTCAAATTTGAGGATAGATTGGAAGGTGCCTCCAATTTCTTGCCCTGGAAAGTTAGGGTAATGTTCTTATTGGAAGAGAATGATCTCTGAGATATTGTCAAGGATGATGTGACTTTGCCTACAGATCCGCAGCAATTGGCAGCTCATAAAAATAAGGAAGTGAAGGTCAAGCGGATGATCTTGGATGCAGTGAAGGATCACCTGATTCCTCACATATCCGAGAAGACTAAGGCAAAGGAGATGTTCGATGCCTTGGTTAGCCTCTACCAGAGCGAGAACATAAACAGGAAGATGATATTGCGAAACAAACTCAGGTCTATGGAGATGACCAGATCTGACACCGTTACTAGTTACCTGATGAAGATCACGCAAATTCGTGATCAACTGGCGGTAGTTGGGGAGATGGTTGAAGACACAGAGTTGGTGAACGTGGCACTTAATGGTTTCTCAGCTTCATGGGAACCATTTGTCAAAGGCATTTGTGCTCGTGAGAACCTTCCCAAATTTGAGAAATTGTGGGATGATTTCATCCAGGAGGAGACTCGGATGGAGTCAAAGGCTAGCGAGAAAGGTGGTGACGATAACCAAGCTCTTTTTGGGCAAACCAAGAAGGGCAAAGGTAAAGGACCCAGCAAGGGTAAGGTAAAGAATGAGGAATCAACCTCACAATCAGGGAAGAAGGACTTGAGTAAGATCAAGTGCTTCATTTGTCATAAGCACGACCATTATGCATCACAGTGTCCAAACAAGAAGGGCAAAGTGAAGCAACAGCAGATGCAGGTAGCATCCTCTACAGAAACTCAGATGAGTGACTTTGTTGCCAAATTCGAGAAGGATTTCTCATTGGTCTCTTGCCTTTCTACCAACACGGTTTCAAGATATGCTTGGTATGTGGATAGTGGGGCATCTCGGCACATGACATCAGCCCGACAATGTTTTATCAGTCTACAAGAGCAGGACTCAGGGGTTCAAGTTGAGCTTGGTGATGATACCAAATATCCAATTGTAGGAATTGGTACCATTCCTTTTCGACTCCAATTAGGGAACTCTTTAGACTTTGATGATGTTTTGTTTCTCAAGAAGAACTTGCTTTCAGTTTCGGTTATGAAGGATAAAGGTTATGCAGTGGAGTTCAAGAACCAGCATGTCCTTATCATACCAAAAGAATCTAGCCCGGAAACAGCACAAGTGATAGGGGTTAGAGAAGGCAGTCTATACAAGTTGTAGGGTGAACCTGTTCGAGCCCTAGTTCATAGCAGTAACAACTTGTGCAAGTTGTGGCACAAGAGGATGGGACACCTACATCATAGAGCGTTGCCTATTCTGAGGGAGATAGTAACAGATCTTCCGGATTTCAGCATTGAGCAACAGGGAGTATGCAAAGGGTGCACGCTTGGCAAGCATGCCAAGGCTGTTTTCCCAAATAACAAGCATAGGTCTAAGAAGATACTAGATCTAGTACATTCGGATGTTTGTGGACCGATGTCAGTAGCATCAATTTCAAGTAGCATGTACTATGTTTCCTTTATTGATGATTTCTCTCGCAAAACATGGATCTACTTCTTAAAGACCAAGGATGAAATCTTTAGCAAGTTTCAAGAGTTCAAAGCTCTAGTTGAGAACCAGGTAGAGAAGAAGATCAAGGTCTTGAGATAAGACAATGGAGGTGAATATACCTCCAAGGAGTTCGATGGTTTCTGCAAGCAGGCAGGAATCAAGAGGGAGTTGACTGTTCCATACAACCCACAGCAGAATGGGATTGCAGAGCGAAAGAATCGATCCATCATAGGGGCTGCTAGGGCCATGATTCATGACCAGGGCTTGTCGATGTTTCTTTGGGCAGAAGCATGCAACACAACAGTCTACATCCAGAACAGGTGTCCTCACAAGATCTTGGAGGACAAGACACCAGAGGAGGCATTCACTGGTGTGAAACCAAAGGTGAGTCATTTCCACATCTTTGGATGTCCAGTTTATATCCATGTTCCGATAGAGAAGAGGACCAAGTTGGAGCCCTCCATAAGGAAGGGTTTATTTGTAGGATACGGTGAGACTTCAAAAGCTTACGGGGTTTATATTCCAGAGAAGAGGAAGACAGTAGTGAGCAAGGATGTAAAGTTTGAGGTGGACGTTGCATCCAGGAAGTCCCATGAGCCTATTCCAGTGATAGAGAATGAGGAGCAAGAAGCTCCGAAGGTTGAGCCAAGGTCACCAAAGACACCAATGGTTTCCAATTTAGAACAACAACCTTCAGGTGAGGAGGTGGAGACATTAGCCCCTTCCAGTTCTATCAAGAGACCTCAATGGCTTACATAGACATTGAGGGATGTTGAGGAGTATGTTGAGGCTCCTAGCAGCATGATTAGGGAGAGCAGACCTCCAAGGAAGTTTTCAAGCTACATGGCATTGATGAGTAACATCATAAATTTAGAGCCTACCAATTTTCAAGAGGCAACAGACCAGCAGGTTTGGCGGGATGCCATTGTGGAGGAGTACACCTCCATCATGAAGAATGATGTTTGGGACATAGTGCCAAGACCGGATGGGAAGTCAGTTGTGAGTTCCAAGTGGATCTACAAAATTAAGCATGTTGCAGATGGCAACATCGAGAAGTTCAAGGCAAGGTTTGTGGCGAGAGGGTTCTCCAGAAAGAGGGAGTGGACTATGAGGAGACTTTTGCTCCAGTCACCGGATACACTTCCATTAGAGCAATTATGTCTTTAGCTTCATCTATGGGATGGCGGATTCATCAAATGGATGTGAAGACAACTTTCCTTAATGGGATCATTGAGGAAGAAGTGTACATAGAGCAGCCTCAGGGCTTTGAGGTAAATGGGAAGGAGTACCATGTTTGTAGGCTGAAGAAAGCCTTATATGGACTCAAACAGGCATCGAGAGCATGGTATTCCAGGATAGATGGATACTTGCAGAGTGTGGGCTTCGCCAAAAGTGATGCAGATCCTAATCTATATTACATATTTATTGGGACTGATCTACTCATTTTGGTGCTATATATGTAGATGACTTGTTTCTTACAGGTGCAGATAAGCTCATTGCAGGGTGCAAAGCAGATATGGCAGCTGAGTTTGAGATGAAGGACATTGGCATGATGCATTACTTCTTGGGTTTGGAGGTTTGGCAGAGACCAGGGGAGATATTCCTTGGGCAGGGTAAGTATGTAGTTGAGATCTTGAAGAGGTTTCTTGAAGAGGTTTCGAATGGAGGACTGCAAACCTATGGCCACACCCATGATCACTAATCTAAAGAAGGTGACAACTTCAGATTCAGAATTGGTGGACCCTACGTTGTACAGGCAGCTGATAGGATCCTTGATGTATTTGGTCAATACTCGACCAGATATATGTTTTGCAGTGAACACCTTGATTTAGTTCATGGTGGAGCCAAGGCAGAAGCATTGGGTATCAGCAAAACATGTGCTCAGATACTTAAGGGGCACGGTGGAGTATGGTCTAAGATATCTTGGAGATGGTGAAGTGAGGTTGCAGGGGTATACAGACTCAGATTGGGCAGGCAATGTAGCAGATAGGAAGAGCACCTCGGGGTGTTGCTTTAGCTTGGGATCAGGCATGATATCCTGGTTCAGAAAGAAGCAGACTTTTGTGGCACTTAGCTCAACAAAGGCCGAATACATGGCAGCCGATATTGCTAGTTGTGAGGCCATACGGCTTCGCAAGTTGCTTACGGTATTGATTGATCAGGAGTTGGATCCCACGGTGATATACTGTGATAATCAGAGTTGTATCAAACTCTCTAAGAATCCAGTAATTCATAACAAGTCCAAACACATAGACATCAAATATCACTTCATACGAGACAGGAATCAAAAGGGAGTCGTAGAGCAATTCATGGTCTCTCAGACCAAGGCGGCCCCACAAGGGGTTTTTCGCTTAAAAAAAAAAAAAAAAAAAGGTGGCAAGAACAGTTAATCCTTCATCAAAGGTGTATCCTCCATTTCTCCACGACAAAAAGAAATTACATCAAAATACCTCTTTGCAGATTTATTGATACAAACACGCCCTACAAACAATCTAGGACACCAATACATCACCAAAGAAGCAACATCATTCAATATGGATCTCCATCCATTTACAATCACAAACATTCTTCATAGCAACGTATACAATCTTCGTGTATTACGACGAACTCTTCTACACAAACAAAAGACATCCAACAAAACACCGCATGCATTCACATCTTGCACAAATGGCACCTTCTCAAGTTCTTGCTTTGAACGACGCCTCTCAAAATGGCAAGAGAATGTAACCACTCGCTTTGATAACCACTTTTATACAGGAATAACTCCTAAGTACAACTCCTAACTAATAAGATGATATAATATTTCTAACATTCTCACCAATTTTTCCAAGCTATTTCTTTTGGCCAATTTTTTTTTAAAAACTCCTGCTTTAATTTTGTAAAATTTAAATTTAGTTTTAAAAAATAATATATTAAAAAAAAGAGGGAAGCCTTTGATCTTTGATTTTTTGTTTGGATATTTCAAATTTCCAACAAAGGCCCTTGTGTAGTTCTTTCTAAAGCAAGCCCTTTTGTGAGCATCCCTTAATTGCGCACCCCTCTAATCCATCCCACACTACTCACCTCTCACGCATATGTCGGCTCCCATGCCCCTCCCTTGGTCCTCACACCTCTTACATTCCCAAGGCGCACCCATTCTACATGCACCTTGCCAAGGCACAAACATTCTTTATGCGCCCCACCTTGAGTGCTTTCATAGACTATGCATAGCATGGAGGGCCCTTTAACATGGGGTGCTCACCCTTGCCCTCCCACAGATATGTCTAGTGTGTATGGTTAATGGTGCTTGCCTTGGGACTTAACCTAGGCAGGATTGTGAGTTCAATCCCCACCCCCTTGAGCCCAACCCTTCCTTTTGAACCAAGATGGCCTTCGGCTTTTCTATTGGGGGCACTTGTCTTGGTTAAAGGAGTGGGTGCTAGGGCCCAACTAGGTTGACTAATTCAAATACCCCACCTCCCACAAGGCCTAGGTTCAAATCTCAGGACTTTTAATTTTGGCCCTTTCACCTTGGAACCCGTAGGCCCATTCCCAATTCGTCCCATTTGGACCTTGACTCTCTCCTATGTGTCCCAACCTCTTTTTCCCCAACCCTCTTACACTCACTCTCTCACAACATGGCCTCACCTAAGCAGTCCTATTGGGCCCTTATCTTGGGATCTCATTATCTTGCCACATTTTGGCCTTTCAATGACCTGCTTGGAATTCTCCCTTGCATGCCATATGGCATAGTCTATATTTTAGGGGGAATGCAAAAGTTTATTTTTTGCTCCCTAGATCCATTAATTGGATGCAACTTTCAAAGGCCATAACTTCATCATCTGAAAGTTGTTTTTTCCTTTTTTTTTAGATTGCATGATTTTTCAAGCTCTACTTAATGGTATTCATCTTTTTGGTGTGTATGTTGTTGCTTCTATGCACAATGGATAGGTCTTATGTTGTTTGGTTGAATGGATGCAACTAGAGTACTTGGGCTACTCAAATGACATGTACATTGCAAGGCAAAGGACTATGGACTATTTTAAGGAAAAGAAGACATCCACTCTTCATGAAGATTTTTTTCTAACTAAAAAGGAGGAAGCCATTGGACTGTTTTCCTTACAAGTCTTACCTAATCTACTTTTCCACTTCAGATAAGATTCAAATCCAAAGGAGTTTGGAAGAAGCTAAAGAGACTATTTGGAAAAGTCAATGATATAGAAGTTGGTGAACTAAAACTCAATCACACTACTCTTAAAATGAGAAATTTCTCCAATGTTGAGGACTACATCGCCAAATTCAACGCTTTTAAGGGCAAATATTGCCATAGGCATAGCAAAAACGGATCCTAAACATTTGTAGATTGTCCTCTCTAATATCTCTTCTCACTTCATGACCCTAGGCATCCTTTTGCATTTACTCCCAAAGGTTATTTCGGGATATACGCACCCCAAACTTGATGACGTCTTTACACTTCTAATGCACTTTCAAGTTGCACTCAGGCATTGTGGAGGACTTCCAACTGATCAAGCACGTGCCAAGCACGCACCAACATCTAAGGATGATAACATTGAAAAGCCAAAGGAGGCTATGATTGATGAATCTATATCTTCAAAGAAAAAGTGTCCTATTTGTGAGTACTATGCTATGCTAGACATATCAAGATAATGGGGTAGATACTACTCATAATGCACATATTGCTATGCATTTTGCATATTGGTCTTTTGCTTTTGTGCAAGAGTGGATCTTTGACTCTAGGGCCTCTCGTCACATTGCAAGAGTGGATCTTTGAGTTTGGGGCCTCTCATCACATTACAGGAGTGGATGATTGGCTCTAGGGACTCTCGTCACATGACCAAGCATTTCCATTTCCTCTCTACTTATGGCCACTATCACAACAAAGACCATATTGTTATCAACAATAACTACAAGTTTCAGACAATGGGGATATTGCTATTGGCAATACCAGATTTTGTGAGGTTCTTCATGTTCTAGGCATGGGATCTAACCTTTTTATAGATCTACCGCATCACTCACACCAATAAGGTGGTCAAGTTCTAGTCAGATTGTTGAGTTATTAAGGACATGGACAATGACTCGGAGGTGGTTGCTTCAGCGTATTGCAATGAGATTGATGACATGTACATCCATGGTCAAGTCTACGCTTCATCTGTTAGGAAGTGAAGTCACTATACAGTTTTAGCCAGCAGAGACTATTGCTAGACGTCTAGGCAGCAGTACTAGATGTCTAGGCAGCAGACGTCTAGGTAGCACTGCCAGACGTCTAGGTTGCAGTCCTAGACGTCTAGGTTGCATTGCCAAACGTCTAGGCAACAGTACCAGACGTCTAGGCTGCTAGATGTCTAGGCAGCAGACGTCTAAATGCGGAAGACGAACAGGTTCAGGCGCCTTTCTTTGGGAGTGGAAACGAATAGTTTTTGGAGGCTTCCTTTGGGAGAGGAAACAAACAGTTTGGAGTCTTCCTTTTGCTCTATAAAAGGGACTTGATCCCTTACATGATGTAACGTTGAAAATGTGAATGTAAAATTTTGCTGAAAATAATAAAAAGTAGAAGTTGACATTGTCCCGTGGTTTTCCTGCACATTGCAGGTTTCCACGTAAATTCTCGTGTTACTTATGTTGCTATTTTTGTTCTTTGTCATTGTGTTTCTACTTGTAGGTATAAAATTTGAAGTTTTTCCTAACATCTAGTATCATATTGTGCAAGTGGGAGCTGCAACAATGACAGGAGGTGTAACCAAGTTCGAGATTGAGAAATTTGATGGTAGGAAATTCGCTCTATGGAAGATGAAGGTGGAGGATTTGCTGGTTAAAAATGACCAAGCTCAAGCCTTGAAAGGGGTCGCGAATAAACCAAGCAGCATGAAAGATGAGGAGTGGACAACGTTGGACAGGAAGGCGATTTCTACAATCCGTCTCTACCTAGCAGACTGTGTCTTGTTCAATGTAGCTGAAGAGAAGATCGCGGAAGCCCTTTGGCAAAAGCTTGAAAAGTTGTATGAAACAAAATCAGCAACAAATAAGGTTTTTTGAAAAAACAGCTTTATAGCTTGAGGATGAAGAAAAGTTCATCCGTGGTAGATCATTTGAATGAGTTTAATACTCTTATCAATGTGAATATGGAGGATGAAGATAGAGCTATCACCCTACTTTGTTCCCTCCCGAACACTTGGGATCATATGGTGATGACCATCGGTAATTCATCATCAGGAACTCTAAAATTTGATGATGTGGTAGTCGCTTTGTTGGCAGGAGAGTTGAGGCGAAAAACGTCTCTGGAACCCTCAACCAATGAAGCCCTATTTGTTAGAGGTCGATCTTTCGAGAGGAGTAAACAAGGTAGAAAACAGTCCAGATCTAAGTCTAAAGGCCATAAGCAGAAAGGGAAGTGTTGGCATTGTGGGAAGCCAAGACACTCAAAGAAGGACTGTTGGCAATTAAAGAATGGTGAAAAGCAAAATCAGCCATCAGTTGAGGCCAGTGCAGCACATTCAGGAGAGACGGCAACATGTGAAGCCTTTCGTATCGATAATGACAGATCTGTTTTATATACATGGGTTTTGGACTCAGGTGCATCTTTCCACATGTCTCCCCACAAAGACTGGTTTGACAAAAATCAGCTATACTGTGGTGGAAAGGTCTATTTGGGTGATGATCACCCTTTAGAAATTGTGGGAAGAAGGGATATAAGGATCAGATTGGATGATGGTAGAGAAAGGATATGATGTGCTGTACGACATGTGCCCGACTTGCGGAAGAATTTGCTCTCAATCAAGATGATGGATAAGCTAGGGTATTTTGTCACTTTCGGTAACAACTACTACAAAATTACCAAAGGAGCTCTTGTAGTAGCAAAGGGAGAATCTTATGGGACCCTATATTGTTTATGCGGTGATATGGTGACAAACCATGCAGCAGCAGCAACTTTTGTTCAGGATGCAGTAATGCTATGGCATCAACACCTAGGCCATATGAGTGAAAAAGGCCTTAAAATTCTGCATGACAAAGGTATGCTTTCTGGGATTAAGTCTTGCAATTTAGACTTGTGTGAGCACTGTATTTTTGGTAAACAAAAGAGGGTTCAGTTTACTGCAAGTCCTAGTAAGAGTTCTGATTTTCTGCAACTTATACATTCGGATATATTTGGACCTGTCCCCACTTAGTCCTTAAATGGTGCCATCTATTTTTTGACTTTTATAGATGATTATTCTAGGAGAGTGTGGGTTTATTTTTTGAAGAAGAATTCATAAGCTTTGCAGAAATTTAAAGAGTTCAAAGCACGAGTAGAGAAGAGTTTGGGCAAGTCAATTTTATGTCTCAGGTCAGATAATGGGGGTGAATATTGCTCCAAGGAATTTGATAAATTTTGTATGCAGGAAGGTATTAAGCACCAGAAGACTATACCATATACTCCACAGCAAAATGGTGTGGCTAAGCGGATGAATCACACAATCATGGAACGTGCAAGAAGCATGCTTAGCGCAGCCATGTTGGAGAAAAAGTTTTGGGCAAAGGCTGTTAATACAATTGTTTATCTTATTAACAGGTCACCTACAACTGCATTGGATGGAAAGATTCCGAAGGAGGTTTGGTGTTGTAAGCCAATTGATTACTCTCATTTGCAAACCTTTGGCTGTGATGTGTTTGCCCATCTACCCAAAGAAAAAAGGTCCAAGCTTGACCCAAAGTCAAGCAAATATGTTTTTCTCGGCTATGGAGATATAGTGAAGGGGTATAGACTGTGGGATCCTACTGCCCACAAGGTAATTATTAGTCGGGATGTAATTGTTGATGAAAAATCCATGCAAAGGAAGGAGGTACAGCAAACTCCTAATGTTGTACCAATTGAAGTAGAAATGAGTGAAGATGAATATGAAAATCAGTATTTGATCAGCATGCAGAACAGCAAGTAGAGCAGCAACAACGGTCACAAGACCAAGAGCCACAATCAACAAATCATTGGGTTAGAAGATCTACACGTCCACAAAAGTATCCGGAAAGGTATTCTCATGTTTATCAGTCCTCTTTTGCTTTGTTAACTGATGATGGTGAACCTAGTTCATTTCAAGAAGCTAGAGAGTTTGAGAATGCAGAAAAGTGGAGGAAATCCATGGAGGAGGAAATCGAGGCACTTCGCAAGAATAAAATGTGGGAACTTGTGGATCTCCCACCTGGAAGAAAGACTGTTGGAAACAAGTGGGTGGATGTACAAAGTGAAGAAAAACAGCGATAGGTTGTTGGAACGTTATAAAGCTTGCTTGGTGGCAAAAGGCTATGTGCAAAAGTCAGGTATTGACTTTGATGAAATTTTCTCTCCAATTGTGAAGATGACTACTATTAAAGTTCTACTTGCACTTGTAGCTGCACAGGATTTAGAACTGGAGCAGCTTGATGTAAAGACTGCTTTCTTGCATGGTGATCTCGAGGAAGAGATTTATATGGATCAGCCTGAGGGCTATGAAGAAAGAGGCAAAGAGCATTTGGTTTGCAGATTGAAGAAATCACTGTACGGGTTGAAACAGGCGCCAAGGATGTGGTACAGGAAATTTGACACCTTCATGAAGAGCCAAGGTTTCAGCAGGAGTGAAGCTGACCATTGTGGATACTATAAGAGGTTTGATGATGGCAGTTTTATTATTTTGTTGTTGTATGTTGATGATATGCTGGTTGCAAGCCCCAACATGAAGAAAATCATTGATCTTAAGGCTCAGTTGGCTAGGACATTTGAAATGAAGGATTTAGGAGCAGCAAACCAAATTTTAGGGATGAAGATACACAGGGACAGAAAAGGAAGAAAGATTTGGTTAAGTCAAAAGTCATATGTGGAAAAGATTCTGCAGCGCTTCAATATGCAGAATGCAAAACTAGTTAGTACCCCACTTCTTTCACACTTAAAATTGTCTTCCAACCAGTGTCCTAGAACAGAAGCGAGAGAATACAAGCATGTCTTGTGTACCGTATTCATCAGCGAGTAGGAAGCCTCATGTATGCCATGGTGAGCACCAGACCGGATATTGCCCAAGCAATGGGAGTAGTCAGTCGGTACATGGCAAATCCTGGTAAGGAGCATTGGAATGCGGTGAAGTGGATATTTAGATATTTAAGAGCCACTTTAGATGTTGTCATTTACTTTGGATCAGCAAATTTGCAAGTTAAAGATTTTGTGGATTCTGATTATGGTGGAGATATAGATGGGCGAAATTCCACTACAGGATATACCTTCACTCTTGTTGGTGGAGCGGTGAGTTGGGCTTCTAAGTTGCAGTATGTTGTGGCTTTATCAACCACTGAAGCAGAATACATTGCAGCAACTCATGCCAGCAAAGAGGCAATTTGGCTAGAGCGATTGTTGGGTGACTTCAAGGTAATGAAGGAGAAAATTACACTACATTGTGATAGCCAAAGTGCTATTCAGCTAGTGAAGAATCAAACATTCCATGATCGCACGAAACACATTGATGTCAAGTACCACTTTATAAGAAATGTGGTGGAAGAAGGTAGGATCCTATTGCAAAAAATCGACATTGAAGTGAATCCTGTAGATATGCTTACAAAGCCAATCAAGGTAGAGAAGTTTGAGTGGTGCAGAACTTCTCTCAGCTTGCTGAAAAAGTTACAAGGGCAGCATCGGGCAATTGGCACTGGATGAAAATCTTTTGCAGAAGAATTCCTCAATACTACAAGGGCAGCATCGGGCAATTGGCACTAGATGAAAATCTTTTGCAAAATAATTCCTTAATACTAACTTCAAGTGGGAGAATGTTAGGAAGTGAAGTCACTATACAGTTTTAGCCAGCAGAGACTGCTGCTAGACGTCTAGGTAGCAGTACTAGACGTCTAGGCAGCAGCATCTAGGCTTCTAGATGTCTAGGCAGCACTTTTAGACGTCTAGGCAGCACTGCCAGACGTCTAGGCAACAGTACTAGATATCTAGACAGTAGACGTCTAGGCTGCTAGACGTCTAGACAGCAGTACTAGACGTCTAGGCAGCAAAATTCTAGGCTGCTAGACATCTAGGTAGCACTACCAGACGTCTAGGCTGCTAGATGTCTAGGCAGCAGTCCTAGACGTCTAGGCAGCAGACGTCTGGGACAAACGTCTAAATGCGGAAGACGAACAGGTTCAGGCGCCTTTCTTTGGGAGTGGAAACGAACAGTTTTTGGAGGCTTCCTTTGGGAGAGGAAACGAACAGTTTGGAGTCTTCCTTCTGCTCTATAAAAGGGACTTGATCCCTTGCATATGACGTAACGTTGAAAATGTGAATGTAAAGTTTTGCTGAAAATAATAAAAAGGAGAAGTTGTCATTGCCCCGTGGTTTTCCTACACATTGCAGGTTTCCACGTAAATTCTCTGTATTACTTGTGTTGTTGTTTTTGTTCTCCGTCATTGTTTTCTACTTGCAGGTATAAATTCTGAAGTTTTTCCTAACATCATCTTCTTCTTATGAAAAAGGTTTTGTTGCTATGATTGCCAAAGTTGACTTGCCTTCTACTCTTTGGCATTAGAAGTTGGATCATCCCAACTTTGATTTCTTGAGACACAAGTCACCTCCAGATGGTCAGGAACTCCACAAATTATGCGAACTTAATTTTTTGAGATGGATCTGACTTACGCACACCTCAGGACATTTCTCAATGTGCTTCTTATACTTTGGGTCTGATACTCATCACGTTTGTGATCCTATGGCTATTATATCCTTTTTGGATGTTGGTTCTTCAAATGATGGATCTTCCTTTTCTAACTCTACTCAAGATGTATAGTCTACTCAAAGTGCTTCTATTGCAGATGTTTTCTTTGATCCTATTCTTGCTCAAGATCTTACTCCACCTTTTTATTTTGACTTTCCTCTTCTTCAATCGTCTCTTTTTCACTCCATGTTCAAATCGGATAGGAGTTCTTTGCAAGATGTTCAATTGCTTCTTCAGCAAGATAGACATTGTATGCCTCTTGCACCTCTTCCTTCATATAAGCAAATCTAAAGCTTTCTTCAATGTTCCTTCTCTTGCATTGATGTGTCACCATGATAAGCCATTAATTTGTGTTCTACATTGATGACATGATTATTGTAGTTTGTCTTCCATGAGTTAGAATCTGAAGCTACAATTTCATATGTCATTTGAGATGACTACTTTGGGCATACTCCATTTCTTTCTGGTACTCAGATTACTCAGCTTTCTTCTGGCATTCTTTCTCAGCCTTGTGAGATTCACTGGAAGGTTGCTATGTGGATTCTTCACTTCATTCAATGTTCTATTCACTATTATATTGAATAAAAGATAGGGGCTACCCTTTATTTATAGGGATTCTCTAATGCAAATTAGGTCATTTATCTTGACAAGCAGAAGCCTACTTATTTCTTGGTTCTGAACACATCTTTGGGTGTTCTAAGAAGTAGGGTGATATTGTTCTGACTTCTATGGAAGCAGACCATTGTATTCTTCAATATTTTGCAGAAAGACAATTGTATTGTTCAAACTTCTATAAAAGCATACTATCGTATTGTTCAAACTTCTACAGAAGCAGGGTATTGTATTTTCATTAATGCTGGGAAGCTTCTACGAATGTTTCTGGAGAAATTGGGCCTTCATCAAAATGGCTCCACCATTCTTTACTGTGCTATTCAGGGTATCATTCATATGATCCGGAATCCAGTTCTGCATCAGCACATTGAGCTTCGAATGCATGAAATCAAGAAATTTACTCTCAATGCTTAGATTCTTCCAATGTATTTGGCAGATCAGCTTGTGGATATCTTCAAGGAGATATACACAACAGTACCTTCAATTGGTTACGACAGTGCATTGGAGTGTGAAAGCTTCCATTAACGGGGAGGATAGGATTTACTAATGTTTTCTCTCTTTGCCCTCTAGTTCAGATTGAGGGGGAATGTTGGAATGTGTAATCTTCACTTCCTTGGCAACAACTGTCTTTGTATGTTGGAATGTGTAATTAACACTTCCTAGGCTACAACTATTTTTGTATTCAGATACATATTCATTAGCAACACCTTGTATACGTGATCTGTGTACCTTTGTATCCACCAATAATATGTCATTTTGACATTTATTAGGATCCATACCTTCATACCAAAGGTGTATTTATACACCATTTTTCAACCTCTTCCATATCAGTTGACATTCATTCTTTAATCAACAGTGCTTGGCATCCAAGAACATCATTACCAATTTGTGTATCTCTTTTCTGCCAGGTTATCTAAGTAATGCGCTGGTTCTGTTCGTTCCTCTATATATATTGTGTATTTTTATACCCATAACTATGCATACCTACGAAAAAAGCACTCAAAGAACATGAAGGAAAGCAATTGATTTAAGCAAGATTAAAGGTCTCAAGTAACTTCTAACATCTTGTCTCTGTGCCACCAAAAGTTTGTGAATGATAACATACTAATGGGACTGCCATCAATATTCAAGAAAATCTTAAATGATTGCTCAAAATTCTTAAAGCCCTTAATCAACTAGATGAAATTCTTAGTTTTTTTTTATAGACATAGAAGAAACATAATAGTACAGAGTTCTAAAAAAAATTATAATTGAATGAAGTTAATTCCTAAGGGACCTAGGTATCCTGACTTTCTCTGGTTGTCAAAACAAAGGTTACGCGATGGAACTCTTTTATTATGTATTAAGACATCTCACAACATGGAAAAGTAGATGACTGTCATTGGAAAGAAGGAATTTGTTGCTTCAAAGTCAAACAATTTTACATGTGTCCTTTTGTCTTCCTATTTTCGACATTTCAAGCCACAGAAAGCATATTATTGGAATTGGAAAAGATATTATGGTAGTTTCTTTGTCAAGGGGCAAAGGGTAAAGGGATAAAGTAGTTTTTAACATCCACAAGGCCATTGGCCATATGAGACGACCCTCATGGAGGATGTTGTTTACCCAATATATGGCTATCCAACCATACTCTGGTTACTGAAGTATGGTGTACAACCTTACACCACAGGATTTGAAACTTGAAACTCTATTCAGAATTCCAAATACACCATACAAATTTCATCTTATCAAATAGGGTTTTGTATGTAAGTCTATAAACTTAGGTGGCATACAAATTAGAATACTAGAAGCAGTGAACCAACCTTCTATGGGAAAATTCATTTGAAGAATACATGCAAACACACCCAATCATGAAGTAGGTTCTTAGGCTAACAATTTGGATGCAATGGTAAAACAAAAAGATATTCATGGTTACATCCCTTAGGAGGTTCTTAAATTTAGTGGTTTACCTTGCACTATCCTCTATCCATGCTTAGCCATTCGGTGGCATGTCAAAGACATGACTATGGCTAATTTGTAGCATAACACATCATTGATGATAGTATATTTATTGAGAACTAACCAACCTTATAAAGGCCAATGATGACAAAAATGGAATGCTCTATTAATAAATTACTGGTTAATTCAGAACATGGAATGGTGGTCCCCATAAAATCATTTTGTCATCCAAGAGATCCGGGCAGTAATCTCTATAAGTTTCTGCTACTATTGGATAGGATATTTTAATATGGATGGGATATTTCTTAGGGGCATATGCAATCAAAGTAGGATACAAATTTGTCTTGATAGGGGCAGAACAATCTGACTCTTCACAAAAAGGTGTACCTGTTGGTTACGAATCTGCCATGAGGAAAGGATTTTGGGTTAATGCGCCCAGATTCGCCCACCAGCATGAAAGGCCGGAAGGAAGAGATGCCTTCCGTGCCAATCTCCGGAGAAGGTCGGCTCCTTTGGGGGTTTTATGGTTTAAGCTAAGAGTGCAGGAAAGAGATAAAGGAACGGAAAGAATTTACAAATGAGATTGGAGTTTGGTGGGGGGAACTAACAGTACGGCAACACATTAATCACCATTACTTACTGCATCATAAATACAAAGCATGACAAGGAACTGCAAAACCTAAGTGTACTTTCTGTACTAAGCAATATACGCACAGCTACAATGGTCCCCTAGCAAACATTCTCCCTACAAGGAGAACTAACAGCACGGCAATGCATCAATCACCACTACGTACGGAAACTCAAACAGAAAGCAACTAAGAGATGTCAGAGCCAGGTATATGTGTTATGCAGAGAATTTATACGCACAGCTACAATGGTCCCCTAGCAAACATTCTCCCTACAAGGAGAACTAACAGCACGACAACGCATCAATCACCACTACGGACAGCAACGTAACACACAACTGATGGAACTGCTACCACATCTATTATATAAAGTTCAAAAGTGCTTGACCACCAAATGCTGAAATGAATCAACAAGCCATGGCACAAACAATGCTAAAGGCGCCTGACCACCAAATGCTGAAATGAATCAACGAGCCGTGACACAGGGAAGCGTAAAGCATAAGCATAAAGAAATAAAAGCAGCAGAACAGAACCAGGCATACAATTTATATTTATAAGCAGAAGCACGGTTACAATGGTTCCCTAACAGACATTCCCCTTCCACCCTTTACAATGAAAACATGGTGGGTTTTTATAGCCCGAGTCCCTCCCGTTACATTAATGGGCACAGAGTCCCAGTCAAACACAAGCTGACAAAAGCGGCGAAAGAGCTGCAAATGCTGACCTTTGTCGGACTGGACTGTACCCGCAGCATGGTCTTCCTGGAAGCTGGACAGCTAGGTGGCGGTGTGTTGGGCAGAACTTCTTCTCGGCAGGAATGCGGGTAGCTGGAGCGGGTGGAACCTCTAATCAGCTTTAAATGGGGCCACCGGCATAGGTAGTGCAGCCCATGCTCGTCCTTTTGCTCGGCACGTCTTGGCTCAAATCCCGAAGTTGAACACTTGTCAGATGATGGATGATGCTGTTTGACATGTGTCTGCCTTGAAAGGCAGTTTATCCAACTTCGCCTGGGATCGGAGCGCCATCGGGTTGCACGGGCAGAAAACAGCGCAGTCGGGAAGGCCTTCATGCCTTGGGTGCATTTCCGAGTTTGTTTCCCTACTGCGCACCTGTCAAGGGCGCACTCCGACTTCGCTGCGAAGTCGGACTGCGCACAGGTGAAAGCTGATCTCTGCCGCCGTACGGACTTTGCTCCAGCACTTATTCATTTTTTTGTTAGCCTGCCAGCCTGTTACAAGGTGTGCCCAGAAAAAGGGGCGAAGTCGGACTTCGCACCAAAACTGGGCGAAGTGCGGACTTCGCACCAAAACTGGGCGAAGTACGAACTTCGCACCAACACTTAGCCATTTTCCAGGTCAACTGCTGTCAAACTTGAGATCCAACTGAGGGGCTCCAAGAAAGGGGGGGAGAAAGAGAATGTAGGAAAGAAAGAGAAAGGGAGAGAGGAAGAAAGGAAACTAGAGGAAGAGGGAAAAGGAAGAGCAGCACTATTACAAAATTGAAAACATTGCACCCCGTGCAAAATGTGGCAACAGTACCTAGATAATACCCTAATGTGGCCTAATGCTTTCTTAGGATATTATCTCAAGTCTATAATGATTTAAGAAATATAATTTGTAAAGGCCATTTTGCTATGCCATGTGAAAAGAAGAGGAAGAGACAATCATGCATCTGTTGATTCATACTATTTTTGCGAGTAAAATATGAAGTTGGTTCTTCAACAAAATGATAGTCCCCTAACTGTTGTCGTCTAACCTAGACATAATGGTTAAGACCTAGTCAATATATGGATGAGAAAGATGAGTACATAACATTTCAGAGTACAACTTAGCAAAAGACCCATATGGTTAAAGAGAAATACAAGGATATCCAAGGGAAAGGAACTTTGAAAATAATGCAAAGGATCTAAAGCTGTCTATTTATTGGGACACCCTTCTACATCCCCAAAGAATTGAGTTTTAATAGCTATACCGCTGCTAGTAAGCAATAATGCAAAAAACATATCATCAAAGCTCACCCCCAGAGGTACCACGATTCAAGCTGAATTTCCATTTGTTAATGCTATGTATATTCTCACTTTGCAGTGTAAATTTCCATTTTTTCATGCTATGTTGATTCTCACTTTGCAGCTGCCACAAGCCACAAGGATTCCTTAGCAAATTCAACCAAATACAGTGAATGGAAACTAGTGAACAAGTAACCAGGGTTGTTTGACATTATGTCTTCTTCACATTGAAAAAATAACATTCAAATTCACGGGAACAAAAATTCAACTTACCTTGCCACAATTCCAATTTTGAGATTTTCCAGTGCATCTTTCACAACAGAGACTACTACCAGAACCAGGATCTGTAACAGAACATAAAGCAGCTTAACCAGTTAGTTTGTGACATGAAAGTTCATGTATCAAAAGAGGTTCAAGCCACTAAGCTTCTCACGCAATACCTATCATTATAAACCTGAATCAACTAAAATTGTCCTCCATAGGTAAAATTCCTTTAAACATATGCCTTAAAATTGAGCACCGTATATTCCAAGTGAAAGCACAATGAGCCAGTTCTTTTGGTTGGCAATAATCCATGCTTTGAAACAGAATTAAGAGGGTTTTGACCAGTTGCTTATTAAAAAAAAAAGGGTTTTGACCAGTCAATGCTGGCATATGAAAAGAGCAATAACTTCAAGGCAGAGACCAGGGTTCAAATCTTGCCAAGAGATATGTGCACAACTGCCAATATGTTGTAATACCAAGGTAACATGGTCATGATGTAATATGGGTGGGCCCTATTCCAATCCCATATAACCAATTAAACAAAACTAAAAAAAGTGCAACACAATAGTGTAACTGCTCAAAACAACTATAAGAATCAGGCTGTCCTTCCCATGAAAGCCAAACAACAGTTGAGCAAAACCTCTCAATCATTGGCTAACCTAGAGCAATATATATCAAAATTACAAAAAGTTGCAACACTGGGACGAATATCTGCAAAGATTTCCTGGGAGATGGAAAATTAACCTTTGCAGTGTTCAAAACCAGAATCTAAGCAAAAGTACATGGAAAAAATGAGCAAAGTAATTACTTGGAACCTGTGCATCTAGAGATAGCAAAAAAGGAAAACAGAGATATGGGCATCACTCTACAGGTTCATGTTACTGAAAGTCAAGATGAATGTTACCTGCAAAATGTAATATGTTATTTACAACCAGAAGGGACTGCTAATAGAGAATTCATTTTTAAAGCAAGAGCACATGCAACTTCAGAAGCAGCCCAGAATTGCTAGTTGGGCATCTGAAACAGCACAAGCTGCACTGTATAGAGAAAATCAAAAACTGTGGACTAATATATATACAGATTACAGCAAGATTGCAGACGTGACTACTCACTCCAGGTTCATAGGGAACCAAAGAATTTTCAAGATTATTAGGCATATAATTGGGGTCCAGTACTCATCCCAGACTTTGTATGCATTTCATCTCAGTATCAGCACTTGTTTGCTAGGCCTTTTGTTGTGAATTTTGCCACACCAATAACAATGTATGAAATCAAGATTTGCAATTGCCTGCACAGTTATAAGATGTTGCAACTAGCAATCAATATGATTATGGAAACTAAAATCAATAAAGCATTGACAAGATAAGGAAATTATGAGGGTCCAGCAGTCATCCTAGACTTTGTATACATTTCATCTCAGTATCAGCACTTGTTTGCTAGGATTTTTATTGTGAATTCTGCCACACCCATAACAACGTACAAAATCAAGAATTTCAATTGCCTGCACAGCTATCGGATGCTGCAACTAGGAATCAATCTGATTATGAAGACTAGTATTAACAAAGCATTGACAGGATAAGGAAATTATTGCTGAAGCTAAACTTCCTAGATGAGAATTAAGGCTAGGGTAATATTTTACAGATGAGTCTCAACATTAATCTAGAAAACTATGCTTGACCTGAATATTATGGCAGAATGTGCTGGGTTGTTTCAAGCTGCTCTTTGAAATATAGGAAGCACGTGGCCTAGAAGCCATGTGGACACAAAATGGTGGTATCCTCAGCTGGTAGAAAACGAAAATAACAAGGAATAAATGCAAGCACACCATTTTAGAGTTGTGGAGGCCATATCACACAAGTCTAGCTGGCCTCAAGGTTTTGAGCAACTTCTCACACTTTCCACATGAAACAAGAGGGAGGATGAGTGGATTGCCGCCATGATAGCCAATTACATGAATCCCAAATCTCATGCCTTGAAACTCTGAATAGAGAAAGAATGATGAGGCTTTCACATTGAATGAAGCCAAGCGAATGTATACTGCAGAACTGCCATGGCTTTAAAGGAGCTTTTTGGCCTCCTTTGGCAACCCATTTGACAGCCCCTGACAACTAGAGTTGCCTTGTTAGTCTCTTGTGGTGCCAACTGACAGTCAGTGGCCTTTGCAAGGACTGTAACGATCAGTGGATAGACTTTACTCCAGAAACTATAAAACACTTTGTTGGATTGGCTTCTTCAAAAGGTAAATGGCTCCTGCCACATTTTGCTAAGGGGTGAATTTTGAAGATTGCTGCCTTTTTCAGATCAGACCCTCCTCTTTCTCCTTCCCGAGCCTTCAGTCCAGGCAATCTCCAGATTTGCAGTGTTCAGTTTCGGTTTCTCAGTCTCCATTGTTTCAGTTTCAGTTTCCAAGTGTTCAGCAGGTTCTGGCGAAGTTTGGGAAAAGCCCAGATTTTTTCTAAGGCAGGGGCACTCCCGTGGTCGCTCTCTTTTTGAGCGATTCCGGGAGTCGCTCCCTTTTTTCAGCGATTCCCAGCTTTGCCTCTCTCTCCGGCGACCAACGGCAGCACCAAACAGCAGAATGAGCGGGAAAATTTGATAAAATTCGTCTAAGTATGGACTCCTCGCGAGTCGCTCCATTTTGGAGCGACTCCCGTCGTCGCCGACATCCTCCAGCGACCCTTGGTGTCAACGACCGTCAGCAACAAGCGAAGACATGAAAAAATCCTAAGGCATTAAAAGTTGACGAGGTTCGCTCCATTTTGGAGCGAACCCCATGGTCGCTCCACTTTTCCAGCGACGCCTATCGTCGCTCCAGTTTTCAGTGACCGGGGGCAGCAAGGAGGAAAATTCAAAAAAGTTTCTAAGTGTTGGTTGACGCTAGTCGCTCCATTTTGGAGCGACTCCCATCGTCGCCCAACTCTGCCAGCGACGCCCGTCATCGCTTATTTTTCCAACGACTGCCAGCAAGTACAAGGGTTTTAAAGGTTGACGTCGGTCGCTCCGTTTCGGAGCGACTCCCAGTGTCGTCGTTGCATTTCAGCGATCGCGGGCGAGAGGTTCTAAAAAATTCTAAGGCAGGGTCGGGAGTGTTGACGCCGGTCGCTCGGGTGTTGAGCTATTCCCGTCGTCGCTGCTGTCTCCTAGAAACTCCCGTTGCCCCCCCCATTCAGCAACCACAAGCAGAGAAGGACAAATCGCGTGATTTTTCTAAGGCAAAGTGCGTCCCGGGTTCGCTCCATTCTGGAGAGACTCTCGAGGTCGCTATTTCTCTCGAGCGACTCTTGTCACCTCCCTCCATATCAGCGAACCTGAAACTGAAGTTGAAGAGTGCAAATTTCAAGATTCGGACCAATTGTAGCAGAGCTGAAGGCATACTTCAAGGACAGGGTAGGTGGGCATTGAAAGCAGGTTCAACAGCAAAGTGTACTGCACCTACCACATTAACGAGATGCGCCTTCTCAACCACCATATCTGTCAGGAATCGTACCAAATTCAAGTGAATCTTGTTGCAGGTACGCTCATGGCCAGCAGGGGTCAAATCTCGACAGCTTTTGCAGTCTTTGGGTTCTATGCATCATTGTAATTGGGAGGAAACTTCTGCTATAAATAGGAGGGAGCTTTCATTGTAAAGGGTGGGAACATATTGCTAAGAAAGCTCTGTTGTAAACAAACACTTGCTTCTAATACAAAGCATCCTTGGCTCTGACATTTGTCTCTTTCTTTTATGCTGCCTTTTGCAAGTATTTCTGCTCTGCATTCATTTATTTTTCTGATTGCTGTAATTCTGCATATGGATTAAAGCATTGGCAATTAAGTGAATCTGGAATACTGAATGAAGGATACATAGGAAGGAATAACGGTGTTGGTTTCTGTTACATGTTTTGTTTTGATTGCTGTTGGTTTGGGTATTAGCTAGTAATCGTGCTGCTTGTTCTTTCCCACCATAACCACATGCTATTTACATTTCTTTCTGCATTTTACAATCTCTTTCCTGTTCTCTTATCTTAAACCATAGTAGATTAGTATAGGAGCCGGCCTTCTCCGGAGATTGGCACGGGAGGCATTCCTTCCTTCCGACCTTTCAATCTGCTGGGTGAATCTAGGGCGCAAAATACCAAAATCCTTTCCTAAATGGCAGATTCGTAACCAACAGTTTCTCTGGCACGCCCGGTGGGACCCAAGTGTTCCACCTCATAAGCGGTATTGAAGTAATGGTGTTCGCTTCAGTGTTGTCGAATCTGAACACCTGGTGACTCTGTTGAACCTAAATACTTTCCGAGTCTCGAATACCGGTCCAAGCTTTCAAGTCCTTCATGCATACAAGATGGAGAGTTAGACACACGGAGGAAGAGTCTGAGAATTACGAGCTTGATATTACCGCCTTCAGAGAACGCCCCAGACTAGTTGGATCCAGTATCCCTCTAGGCGAAGCATCTTCGCAAGAAGTTGTGGTTGACGAGCAAGGTCTAGCTTCGGATAGCACTGCAAACAATTATCCTCCAAATCCTCCGAACTCTCCAGACCATCAGGCCGCTCCGGAACAACGTTGCATTTCAGCGACCGCGGGCGAGAGGTTCTAAAAAATTCGAAGGTAGGGTCACGAGTGTTGATGTCGGTCGCTCAGTTGTTGAGCGATTCCCGTCGTCGCTGTTGTCTCCTGGCGACTCCCGTCGCCCCCCCCCCCCAATTCAACAACCGCAAGTAGAGGACAAGTCGCGTGATTTTTCTAAGGCAAAGTGCGTCTCGGGTTCGCTCCATTCTGGAGCGACTCTCGAGGTCGCTATTTCTCTCGAGCGACTCTTGTCACCTCCCTCCATATCAGCGAACCTGAACCTGAAGCTGAAGTTGAAGAGTGCAGATTTCGAGATTCGGACTAATTGTAGCAGAGTTGAAGGCATACTTCAAGGACAGGGTAGGTGGGCATTGAAAGCAAGTTCAACAACAAATTGTACTGCACCTACCACATTAACGAGACGCGCCTTCTCAACCACCATATCTGTCAAGAGTCGTACCAAATTCAAGTGAATCTTGTTGCAGGTACGCTCACGACCAGCAAGGGTCAAATCTCGATAGCTTTTGCAGTCTTTGGGTTCTGTGCATCATTGTAATTGGGAGGAAATTTCTGCTATAAATAGCAGGGAGCTTTCATTGTAAAAGGGGGGGAACATATTGCTAAGAAAGCTCTGCTGTAAACAAACACTTGCTTCTAATACAAAGCATCCTTGGCTCTGACATTTGTCTCTTTCTTTTATGCTGCCTTCTGCAAGTATTTCTGCTCTGCGTTCATTTATTTTTCTGATTGCTGTAATTTTGCATTCTGGATTAAAGCATTGGCAATTAAGTGAATCTGGAATACTGAATGAAGGATACATAGGAAGGAATAACGGTGTTGGTTTCTGTTACATGTTTTGTTTTGATTGTTGTTGGTTTGGGTATTAGCTAGTAATCGTGTTGCTTGTTCTTTCCCACCATAACCACATGCTATTTACATTTATTTCTGCATTTTACAATCTTTTTCCTGTTCTCTTATCTTAAACCATAGTAGATTAGTATAGGAGCCGGCCTTCTCCGGAGATTGGCACGGGAGTTATTCCTTCCTTCCGGCATTTCAATCTGTTGGGCGAATCTAGGGCACAAAATACCAAAATCCTTTCCTAAATGGCAGATTCGTTACCAACAACTCCCTGAACGGGACAATGGGACACCCTGTATAGTGTGAAAGAAAAGAATGTGGCTACCTCTAACGGAAAAAGTTGTCAGCACACCTGTTGCATTGCTTGTGAGAAGCATGACAAAGGACTCATCACAGCCGAGCATACCAAGATTTGAGAGGAAACTTTTGGCTCCTCGAAGACCACAAAGACCAGAATGATGAGAGTATCATGTCTGCAATGCAATTGATACTAGATGTGGCGAACAAGCAGATGGTAGAAGTCAGGAGTGCATCGCCACACAAGGCCATATAATTGAACCCAATTAGGGAGAGGCAACTTCGGGAGATGGAGGAGGTTATCCAGCATGTTCATGATTTCCCTTGAGAATGGAAATATGGGCATAAAGACCCTTGCCATCTAACTCATCAATGAATAACAGGTCTTTCTTGTTTCATTTTGTTATGTCAACATTATCTATGGATAGTCAGACTATAGGGAAGTCTAACCGTAATTTTTGCCTAGATAGATGCTTTTTGGAGGGGATTATTTTTTTATTTTAAAACTCATTTGAAACCAATAAACCCCCAGAAGGAAACTTGGATGCATGTTTTTATGTTTGTTTTATTGCAGAATGTTAATATAACCTTTTATAATTACATATCCAAAAAAAATATAATATGGATACTGAAAGAATAATCATAGTTGAAGAGGTGATGGATGAATGAAGATAAGATGAGAAAAATCTATTAATGTCCATGGATTACCAAAGTGGGCCAATGGAACTCACCAAAAACAATTGTTACAATGCACCATACCAAACAAAAAAGTACTAACAACACAAACAATAGAAAATAAACTACAGAAAACTACGTTTGATGTGAAACTACCATACAACATTAAATGTCAGCATCACAGGATGGACCCAAAAATTGGTAAACCTTTAATATGTTGCAAGTAGTGAATGAGTGAGAGAACCAACAACCAAGGAAGAAGAGCTCGAATTGATCCATACACCAACTGTAACCAGCAGCGAAATGCAAAGTAGAAACGGATTCCTCACCTTCACCAACCATCCAAAAAGAGCCAACAAAGGGATCTCATAATGCTCCTAGGAGAAAAGCTAGCATTAATGGGGACTAGTTGGATAGTCCAGGGAGCGCACAGAGTCCAACCATTCATAACTCTTCTAATGTTCATTGTCAAGGAACCAACAGAAGACAAGAAACCAGAACACTGTCTGTTTGCACCACATGGACAACCACTGGGTGGTCGACACCTAGCCAAAATCCCATCCAGCCACATCCAAGAAGAGGAAGGTGTCTAAGCCCTAGCAACTACTCTTGCGTGTGTACAAGCATATACAAATCTGTCATTATCATTCTAGAAAGTTCTAGCCTCAAACAAATGCTTCTTGCTCCTATAGGCAGAGATAGGATGAAACAATGAGGTGATTAATGAAGTAGTATTCAATCTCTCCTATAATATTTGACATTGAAAAGTGATAGCTTCTCAAAAGTATAGAGCCAAGTATCTCTGGTTGAGATAACAGAAAAAAATGACAAGCGATCCACCTGAATCTTTATACAAGCAACAGAACCATTTTTCTAAATCTCATAATAGAAGGGACACCCTAAGATGAAAAGGTCTTCAATCTCCACCTCCAGAAGAGAGCAAAGGCGACATACCCTATCCTCTTAAGGAATAAGGAATACATGGTGTCTTCAAAGACAATGAAGCAGCAATTGAAAAAATAGTTCAAGCAATACATATAACTATGACCAATTCATTTCATAAAGAAGACAGATAAGTTAATCATATAGTATACAATGTTGCTCCTTCAAGACTTACTGCCACTTTTTCAAGTCAAGTCATCACTTTCTCAATCCAGATCACCGCTTTCTCAAATCAGACTGTCATTTTCTCAATCTAGACAGCCACTTTCTGCAGTATGATCATCATTTTCTCAATCTAGATGAGAGACAATTTGAAAGAAAGACCAACGCATATTTTCAGCTACTGGTTATTACCTGTGAGATCATATCTTTAAACACCATTCATTTGAAGTTCTGAACAATGTTCTCTTTTGATAGAAAAATGTATGACAAAGAAACAATAGACTAAAATCGAGCCCATGCCATGGATAGCAGTCTTGAGGATCAATTGCCCTTTTTATTCAGGCAGGCAGTGATGGCGATATTCCATGGGGGTAAAGAAATTAATTTGCTGAGATTAAAAGCACATCTTTAAATTAAAAAGTGGCCTAACTCTTTTGACTAATGCAATGCACATTAAAATAGCAGCCCTTGAAACCTGCCTGAAACACTATAAAAAAAAATTCCCAAATATGTTTTCATTGTTTTTCAGGACTGATTCTCAAGACAAAATTCTCATGGCAACAAATTCCTATATATTGACCTCTATTACGGTGGATGTCCATTAGTAGTAATAAAGACAACCACACAAAGTTGAAATACAAGAACAAAAGAGAAACCTCTTTAGAAACATCATTGGATCTCTTTGGTTTGGTAATGCGGCAAGAAATCACATCTCCAGGTAGGGAGAAGACATTCATAAGAGAACAAATTTGTCCATGTCCTCAATACGAAATAAAAGGAAAGGAAATTTGATATGGGACTTCCTAATCCAACCCAATGTGCTGATTAATCCAACCAAATATGCAAACAGCAATTGTACCTAAATTTCAAGCATAGTTACTAGGTTCAAGCAGTTTATTTTGAATGAACAGACAAAAAAGTTTGGAAGTTCAGTTTTTCCAAAAGGTTCGATTTGCTTCAGACAAGTACAAGTAATTAAAATTTTATATATATATATATATATATAATGCCGGCAAATCAGATTTCACAGTTTCAAAATTCAATACCATTAATATCATCATGTAATTTTAAAATGCCCATAGGGTTGAAGCCCAACTTGTGAGGATGTTTAACTTACAAATAACTCGAGGTTCAATTCCGATGGGTGCCATGCTAATACAGTTTGCTGTAATACCACAAAATTGTGGTTCCTTGAAATACCACAGTAATACGATCATCAAGTAACATGGGTGGGAAGAACTGTTTCAATCCCATATAACCAATTTAAACATTAAAAAAAATAAACATGACAGTTCAAAACAGCTACAAATTCTTTAACATTGAAATGGGCCATATTTCATACTACTCCCTGCCTCTGATAGACATCCAACAGCTAGTAAATGTGCAATGCCTATGATTTCCATCTTCGGTTGAGAATGACAAACATCTATGGCTGTAAATCCATGGTGATGGGAGCAGTTGAAACTTGAACATAATGAAAGTGTATGTCTCCTGGCTATGGCCATGTGCAAACGGAGGACATGTATTTCAAAAAATAAAGGGATCTAGATTAGAAAGCCAGTAAAAATGTAATTATTGATTTTTCTCCTCCTCCCCTTCCAACTTTTCAAAAAGGTAATTTTTTATTAAAAATAATGTTTAAAAATAATATATTAGGAGTGCTGGACTAACCAGGTTTGGGCAAACTGGCTACAATTTTTTACATTAAGTATCACACAAATCCAATTAAAAAACACTACATTAGAGTGGAACAGAATTCCTACCATGTGATTATGCCACTCATTAGAAAAAAAACCATCACACAGATTCAATTAGGAAATAGTATATTAGAGTGGAACAGAATTCCAACAATATGATTATGCCACTTATTAAAAAAAAAACAAAAAATAAAGAGGACCCACTATCCCCCACACATGCCACACTTCAATAGTGGCGAGAAAACCAACATAAGCAGGACCAAAGGCTTAAATCTTAACTTTGTGATACAGTAAAACTGTTTTTTTCTTTTTTTATTATACAGAGGCATCAATAACTTCCCATCGTCGTATCCCACCAGTCTCAAGTTCAGAGATACAGTAAAGTTGTTTTCTATTTTCTATGCCAACACAACTTTCAGAGATACAGTAAAATTGTTGTGTTCTATTTTCTATGCCAACAACTTTCACTGTTTGAACATTTATCACTTATTTTGCCATTGGCAACTTCTTAGTTCGGTGGATTTTTCTAAGCAATACACAAGACAGTACTAATAATAAAAAAGAGTCAATTTTAAAGGGCAATGCACAAGCCATGAATAACGTGATGAAATTTCAAGGCAATGTAGCAAATTTATAAAGATGTTGACAAGTAATGCACAAGTATAAATAAGTAGATGTTAAAAGAAAAAAAATGAAACTTAAGAAACCAATAGGTAAAAGTTTAAAACCAAATAAAAAACCCTTATTTTTTCATTAAATGAAATGAATTGATCATGTACTCCAATACTACACTGAATCTATTTACACTTTCAAAAAACTAACATAAGGAAACCTAAGTAAAGCCTTTGGCCACTTTTATATCCCATGATACATTTGCAGACTCCAATCACATAGTCTTCCTTTTAGGCTGTAGCATGGAACCTTTAGGTCTGATGCTTGAACCACTAGATGAAAAATTCAACTTCCCCCCACAACTTGAGGTCATTGTTGAGAAGCTTTTAACAGAAGTTGTAGATGAATTTGAGTTCATTACATGCTTTGGAGCTGTAGAAACATTGGAGTTCATCCCATTTCTTGAGGTAACTAATAAATTGCTTTTAGTTGAAACTGTAGGCATATTTGAGTTTATCACAGGCCTTTGGATCACTGATGCAGAGTTTTTAGCTGAAGCTGTAGACATGTTTGACATCTTCCTACATCCATAAAAAACCAATACTTAGGCACAATTATTCCACGTCTAATAAGCAAAAAGGCAAAATGTATTATCAAAGCCTACCCCAGAGATACAAAGCTTTGAGCTGAATTTCTGTTCATCGTTGTCACGTTTCTTCTTGCATCCCGACTGCCACAGACCATAAACATCAGGAACTTTGCCCAGATTTATAGAACTAAATCAGCCTACAACATCATATCTCCCTAACACTCAAGACACAACAGCATCCAAACTCACCAAAACCATTCTCCGACTTACCTTGCAGCAAACTCCATCTTTGCCTTTTTCATTAGTCGACCCTTCACATTAGATAAATCGCTAGTTGACCTATAACCTAAAAGAAATATTCTTTTAGATCAAAAGGGGAAACAATTCCAAACATGAGACTTCTAAAGTGACATTATTGGCATATAAAGCCCTAATAATGAATAAAATACCTCCATAATTCCTATTCCGTTTTGTAGGTGGAACTTTCGTACATATTTGTATCTGCTTACTTTGCTTTTCTGCAAAAGAATGCTTGCCAGTTATGGAATAATTTTGTTCTCAACATGCTCATCATCTCAAAACATTTGAAAACTGTAAAATCGATTAGAAAAAACAAACATTCTTAGATGAATCAACTTGTGGTTAAGTTGTGGCTACCATACCTTGATCAGCTTTTGCATAGCGTTGCTTGAGGCGATCCAATGACTTCTCCAATATTTTCTGTTGTTGCTTTTCTTGCTCTTCAAGCTTTGCCTGAAAATAAGAGATAACATGTATAAAAAAAAAGAATAAGCTCATATCAAATAGCATTAGCTCAAGTGGTTAGATTCCTCAAGATTCAAGGAGGAGACCCAGAGACCCGGGTTTGAATCTTGTCAAGCTATACATGGATAATATCCAAGATCTGTTGTAATACCACTACGTATGGTGATGATGTAATATGGGTGGGGCCCATTTCAATCCTATATAACCAATTAAAAAAAACACAAGAATAAGCCAGGGGATTTAGAGCAATTGGCTGCGAGTGAAAAAAAAAATTTGGTTCAATCCATTATATTTTTTAACTTCCTAGGAGGCCCAGGTCGAAATCTTGGCATGTGATACATACATATTTGCCAAACTATTATAATACCACTATGTGGTCATGATGTAATGGAGGAGGCCCAGGTTGAAATCTTGCCAAGTGATACATGCATATTTGCCAAACTATTATAATACCACTATGTGGTCATGATGTAATGGAGGCCGGAACGTTTCAATCCAATTTAACCAACTAAAATAAAAATGAAATTAAATAACACAAGAATGAAAACTAAAACAACTGTAGTATATCTTTAAAAAAAACTCACCTGATACAGTAACCTCCACTTAAAAATAACCCCTTTCTGCTTCATCCTTCTCTTCACCAAAATTACATTTTCTTCTCCAAATTTACGTTCATAAATATTCATCCACAGGCTATCTGTGACTGGACTCAAGTCTCTGCCCTGCAGAAAGACTTTCAACAAGTTAGCTATAGCATTCAAAATGCAGATCATGTTGCCAAACATCAACAAACGGATCTCCACAGTGATGTCATACAGAAGCAATACTTTGTTCTTTGTATCACATAAGATTTTCTAATATAATGAGTTCCTTTATTTCAGGCCTGCAAATGGGCAGTTTTTGCATGGCAATATTGTTGTACTGTTTACCAATAAGTGAAGAAAGACAAGTGGGGACTAATCTAATTGATGAATACATTTTATTTCAGATTTAGAAAATGGGAAGTTATTGCCTGCCAATTAAGTAAAGGGGCAAAAATCAATATTTAGAGAAACACGATTAACTTACTTCAGTTGAATCCTCAATGAACATTAACTGTTCTTCTGAACAATGCGCCAAAATGACCTTCAATAGCTCCGAATCTGTCTCTCCGACATCACCAAGATATTGAATATTATCAATTGCAGTCTGTATGCAGAGATCCAGGAGCGATGGAGGCTTTCCCATCTTTTCCTTGAATATTTGTGGCAACACTACTTATCTAGCAAAACAAGAAGACCCTTGGCACTGTATTTCCTAGACTCGTTTGATTTTTGAGCCTATGACTGAGAAAATCAGCAAAACCTACAAGAAAAATAAGGCTGGCCAACCAGGCTCATTTCTTTTCCTTGAATAATTTTGGTAATGTCGTTATCCAACCAAGACAAGAAGACTTGGCACTGTATTCCCAAGGTTCATTTGAGTTTGTGACCCTGTGATTGAGAAATTCAGCAAAACCTACAAGGAAAAGAAGGCTGGCCAACCGGCCAAAACCAAGTTAGGACAAATTGCCAATAGGTGCTAAGAATGTGCAAAACAGAGACTGAACTCATTTCTCATTTAACATTTTCTTATAGCAACTAAGGGAAAATTTCAAAGATGCATTCAAATTTAATGGTATAGCAACTAAGGAAAAATTTTAAATATGCATTCAAGTATAGCAACTAAGGGAAAATTTCAAAGATGCATTCAAATCTAATGGTTTAAGAAAGTAAGTTATTTTTCGTTCCTAGTGGGAGCCATAGGCCGAAGTTTTTCGAAACAGTTCCTAGGCCTAACTTATGCAAGCACTACATCCACAATGCAATTACCCTCGAAGAGTAGGCTAATTTTTTTTCAATATTGAATTCCCTATGTTTTATATATATGACGATCTAATTTAGATGACAATATAGGATGAAAAAAAAAGTTCCTTGAAAGTACACAAGAGAGTTTTTATGAAAGTATATTATTTTAAGATGGCGAAATCCAGGGAGTTTACTATTGCTGGCAAAGGTTCTGAAAGATGGCATCACTTCCCAAAATAAAACCGAAAACAAATAACCCTCACATTTTCCCTATCTTCCAACAAAAACAACATTTTCCCTATCTTCCAACAAAAACAACGGGCCTCTCTCAACGAAATCCAATTCAGCATGCATACATTCTAATGCAATTTCCCAATCCTATAAGCACAAACAAAGATCCCTGTCCAACAAAGCTTCACAGAGAAAAATTGAACACATAAAAATACATTTCTACCCAACAAAACTTTACAGATGAAGATTGTACACAAACTTGAGCCCAGCGCAAAAATAAAAAGAAACTAAACCAAACACCTTCTTTGAAGAAAATTTGGAAGAAAAACACGCTCAATAAAAAACAACAATGAAATTCAATTAAAAGTTGAAAACAAATTTAAATAAGAACTGCTAATGCTCCAAATTACAATTATATATTTACATGGCAGAAAAATACATATATAATTACATAAACAAATTAAGCATACAAAAAAACTTTAATATAGTTGGGAGCGACCTAAAAAACGAGAAAAAAAAAATGTGAAAAACCCTTACTGTATCTGTAAATTTTGCGAGCCATTTCAAACCAGTTTTCTTGCGGACACGAACACGCGAACTCCAGAGATCTCATGGACTGTGAGATCACGAAGAATTCACAATAATACCGGACGAATTTAGCAAGCTGAGCTGCGTGAGCCTGCCATGGGGTTTGCCGCACTCTTATGGATTCCTCCCTTGACGGATTCCGTCACTGTCACTACGGTGTTTGCGCAGAACCTAACAGTAGCTGACGGAACCGTTAGTGGTTGTTGAATAAGAAGATAAAGTAAATATGTGATTTTCATGAAGTCAGGGAAGTATTTACTCAATAATAATAATAATGCTTACATATAATTGAAACGATTGTATTTGTTATTAACACTTAGATTTTATATATGTTTAGTTTGTCATGGTTTTTTTTTAATTGATTAAATATTTAAATTTTAATAAATATTTTTTAAATAGTATATATATATAATAGTGACGACTTTCAAAGTTGTTTTTTAATATTGAACATCATTTATAAATATGTATAAATATCAGCGGTCGTTCGAGCAAACACAAGAAGAATGATCATTACACCAAATGCAATTCAGCATAATGGTTCAATGAAATTCAATTATTTTTTTTTTTTTAGGTTTATGTTAAAGAAAAATATAAAATTATTAGAAGTTTGATGAGAAGAATATAAATAAATTTTTATTTTTTTTATTTGGGTAGTGTGATAAATTTCTATGACTTATTTATAAGGTTGAAACAATTATAAAAGTTATTAACACTTAGATTTTATATATGTTTAGTCTATCATGGTTTTTTTTAATTAATTACATATTTAAACTTTAATAAATATTTTTTAAATAGTATATATATAATAGTGACGACTTTCAAAGTTGTTTTTAAAGGTTATAATGGTTGAATAAAATTTAATTATTGTTTTGTTCATGGTAAATATAAAATTATTAAAAGTTTGACGAGAGGAATATAAATAGGTTTTTATATTTTTTATTTGGGTAGTGTGATAAATCTCTATGATTTACTTATAGGGTTAATTAGTCTCCTCTCAACTGAGCTACGGTTATTAATAAATAATTTAACACACACCATACACACATCCACCTCCCTCACAAAAAAATAAAATTATTAAAAGTTTGGTAAGAGGAATATTCATTAATAAAGAATTTAACACAGCATACACACATCCACCCCCCTCACAAAAAAAAAATTATTAAAAGTTTGGTAAGAGGAATATAAATAGGTTTGTTTTTAAGTGTGATAAACCCCTATGACCGGCTGAGCAGTCTCCTCTCAACCATGACCCTCGCAAAGCTGAGAGCTATGCTTATCAATAAGGAATTTAACACACACCCATCTCTCACACCCTCACCCGCAGCAAGGTTAGAACCTTGAACCTCCGAAGAAGAGTCAAAACTCGTACCCTTGCATTATCCCATAGAACAATATAAATAAAATTTACATTATTAAATTTATTTTTAAAAAACATTTATTATAATTAAATATAATAAACAAATTATTGTTTTTTTATTTTTAGTTGATTGCATGGATTGAAATTGAGTAAGATTCTAATATGAAATGAAATGAAAGATTTTAATTACATCCGCGAGACCCAAAAATGGTCTATGGGACCTCAAATATGGAAGTACAATTACTCAAATCATATCATATGATCTTTAACATCTTTGAGAAGGTTGTTCCTTCTCGTGCTGATTTAATTCCCCAACTTTTTTTATTTTACTATTTTCGAATAAATCTGCCATAAACTCTTTCCGAAGTGTTTCTTTATATTTGTCACGGATGTCTGAAAAACTCGGGCATTTTTAGATGAAGTGTTCTTCTGTCTCTACTGCCCCTGTGCTGCATAGAGTACATATATTTTCTTCCCATTGTTCTTTGGGTGTTGTCCATATCCTTGTTTCACATCTAAGCCTACGAGAGCTAGTCCTTATCTGAGCAACAAGTATTTTTTCCTTCCACTTGATTTCAGCGCCTATATACGCTTTTTCCTTATGGTCATACGTTGAGTTAAAATTTGCAATTTAATATTATCTTTTCCTGCTTGCATTTTTCCACGTTCCACGTCTGAACTTTTCATTCACATAACTTTTTATTATGTCTTTGTTGGCATTTGGGCATTCATTTATGTTGATTTCCCAAAGTTTCATCTATTTCTGATTTTATTTCATCCATGTATTCTTTCGCCTATGCAACTCTTCGTCCCTAACTGCCCTAGGTCATCTATCATTTGTCATGTTTTCTATTTTTTTCCAGTAACATAACAACTTGGTCATAGCAATTGCTTCTAAAGAGAACATTCCAGTTTCAGCTAGAATAATTTCATAAGGGGTTGTGGCCTTCATTTTAAGAAAGTTTGTGATTAGATATTTTTGTATCCTTTTTATTTGCCTCCATTTTGCATTTGTTGTGCCATTAGCCCACACCTCGCAACCATACAACAGAACTGGTGTAACAAGTAGGCCAAATAAGACCTTGGTGGTCTTCCAATCCCACAACTCGGCATTCCTACACCTGTTTTGAAGTGCATATAGTGCTCTTCAACCACTTTGAGTTCTTTTCATCCTACATATATTCCAATTAAATTTGTCATGAAAGTCTATGCCCAGGTATTTGTATTTTACTACTACATCAAGCGGTTCTCCTGCAAACTGAAATTTGAGTTGGTGCTTCTTCTTTTTTGCTGAAAAATCATAATTTTTGTTTTGCTCGTGTTCACCTGCATCCCAACTTCTTTCCAAAAGAGTTCTAGAGCTTGAAGGTGATCTTCTATATCTTTGGAAAATTGAAATTTTTTATAAAAAAAATATTTAAATATTTAAATAGATTAAAAAGAATAATGGATTTTATAAAAAAAATTAAATTGAGGTTTTGATTTGGTTTTTAAATCAATTATATTTGAGTGCTAGTTTGATTGAACTAATTAATTGTTTTAGTGTGGTTATATATTCAACTATATACTATCTGTAATGAGATAAAAAAAATTAATGAGAGGACTAGGACCTTTTATAAAAACATGTGTAAACTTTGAAAATCAAGTGGTATTACCTTAACTGGTTAAATTTTTCAACATTTCAAAGAAGAGACCTAAGTTCGAATCTTGCCAAATGATAGAGGGATAATATCCAAGTTTTGTTAATACCATTATGTGGCGATGATTTATCTTACCAAATGATAGAGGAATAATATCCAAGTTTTGTTAATACCATTATATGGCGATGATGTAATACGGATAGGGTCTGTTTCAATCCCCTATAACTCATTTAATTAAAAAATAAGTTATAAGAGCACCAAGGGCTAGGTGAAGCTTTGTTGTAATACCAAGTTTTGTTAACACCATTATGTGGCGATGATGTATATTACCAAATGATAGAGGGATAATATCCAAGTTTTGTTAATACCATTATGGCGATGATTTATTTTGCCAAATGATAGAGGAATAATATCCAAGTTTTGTTAATACCATTATATGGCGATGATGTAATACGGATAGGGTCTGTTTCAATCCCATGTAACTCATTTAATTAAAAAATAAGTTATAAGAGCACCCGAGGGCTAGGTGAAGCATTGTTGTAATACCAAGTTTTGTTAACACCATTATGTGGTGATGAATAGAGGGATAATATCCAAGTTTTGTTAATACCATTATGTGGCGATGATGTAATATGGATAGGGTTTGTTTTAATCCCATATAACTCATTTAATTAAAAAATGGGTTATAAGAGCACCCGAGAGCTAGGTGAAGCTTTGTTTTAATACCATTATGTGACGATGATGCAACACAGAGGGTCTGTTTTAATCCCATATAACTCATTTAATAAAAAAAAATGAGTTATAAGAACACACAAGGGCTAAGTGGATTGGATAACTTATTTAATTAAAAAATGAGTCATAAGAACACCCGAGGGTTAGGTGAAGCTTTGTTGTAATACCATTATGTGATGATGATGTAACACGGATAGGGTCTGTTTCAATCCCATATAACTCATTTAATTAAAAAATGAGTTATAAGAGCACCCGAGGGTTAGGTGAAGCTTTGTTGTAATACCAAGTTTTTTTAACACTATTATGTGGCGATGATGTATATTACCAAATGATAGAGGGATAATGTCCAAGTTTCGTTAATACCATTATGTGGCGATGATGTAATACGGATAGGGTCTATTTTGATCCCATATAACTCATTTAATTAAAAAATGGGTTATAAGAGCACCCGAGGGCTAGGTGAAGCTTTGTTGTAATACCATTATATGATGATGATGTAACATGGATAGGGTCTGTTTTAATTCCATATAATTCATTTAATAAAAAAATGAGTTATAAGAGCACACAAGGGCTAAGTGGATTGGATAACTTATTTAATTAAAAAATGAGTTATAAGAGCACTCGAGGGCTAGGTGGATTGGTAAGTGCTTTTCTGACCAAGCATTTACCAAGAAGACACCCAGGTTCAAACCTCGGGGGCAGCCTGTTTGTAAAGGTAATAGTTTTATTTGAATCCTTTGAGTGCATGCTAGACCAACAATGACGGTACAATTCTGATCAATCGGTGGTCCCTTAGGTCAACAATAATGAAGCATAATAGGTTTGGTGGAAGTAGCCCTTGTGGTTTGAACCTTGCACTTGTTAGTTACTAAAAATAGTGTGGTTGTGACCAACTCTCCTATCTAAACGAAAAAAATGGGAATAGGTTTGGTGGAAGCAGTCCTTGTGGTTTGAACCTTGCACTTGTTAGTTACTAAAAATAGTGTGGTTGTGACCAACTCTCCTATGTAATCGAAAAAAATATGGTACGAATCCCAAGTGACTGGTAGTCCCCTTCATGTCGGGTCAACAATAACGAAGTGGAATAGGTTTGGTGGAAGCAACTCTGTGGTTTGAACCTTGCACTTGTCAGTTACTAAAAATAGTGTGGTTGTGACCAACTCTTGCACTTGTCAGTTACTAAAAATAGTGTGGTTGTGACCAAATCTCCTATATAACCGAAAAAATGAGTTATAAGGAATTAAAGTGGGTTTTATCTATATTATATGATAAACACATTAAAATTATTAGTTGACTCTAGAGATGTTGGAACTTTGAATAAAGGTTTAAAATTTGAATCTTGAGGATAAGGTTGCACACCATATTTTTGTAGGGTTGAATAACTATATATATTAGATTAAAAATACTTCTACATGTGGAATATAACTAGATAACCATATACTAACCAGATAACATTTTATTGTAAGTGTCATTTTATATGGCCTTATGCTCTAAAGTGGACATAAAAACTACTTTACCTTCTTCAACATAAACAATTATGCATCACTCACAAGATTCAAACTTATTTCCTTTTAGAAAATTGAGGAACCTAAAAGTTAAGTTAATCTCATTTGATTTATTATAAAAAGATAAATAATGTTTTAGAAGTTTATATTTGTTAAATATTAATATTGCATACAGTCCCCGAGGGAACAAATAGTGCAATGGTTCAGGGTTTGGCTCTTCTTCATTATAAAAAGAAGAGCCAAACCCTTAATAATGTCATCTGATTTATTATAAAAATATAAATAATGTTTTAGAAGTTTATATTTGCTAAATATTAATATTGCATACATGTAATCCCCCGAGGGAACAGTGCAACAATTCAAGGTTTGGCTCTTCTTCAAGAGGTTTAAGATTCAAACTGCGGTGCATGTGTGTGGGGTTATGTGTTAATCCCCTATTTATATGTGTAGCTCCTAGTCATATCAAGTATCATAGTTAGGAGGGGACTGCTCAACCCTATGTGCAAGTCATAGGGGTTTATCACAGTATCTAAATCCAAAAAAAATATTACATACATGTACATTACAAAATTTAAATTCTAATTGAAAAAATAAATGTGAAGTATTTTTTAAGGTCCACGAGGCTATAATTATGCATACATCACTTGACAAGATTCAAACTTGATCTCCTTCTTAAAAAGTGAGAAATCTAAAGGTTAAGACTTGACAAGATTCAAACTTGATCTCCTTCTTAAAATTTGAGAAATCTAAAGGTTAAGTTAATGTCATTTTTTTTCTAAAAAAAAAAGGTCGCCCTTGACAAATCACAACTCTCTCTTATAGAGCTTGAGAGTTAATAAATAGATTCAATTCTTATCTTAATTGAGTTGCTATAGCTAGATACCTCCATATTTTTCATAAAAAGTTTAAATTATTGATTTTCATTTTCTGAATCTTCTATAATTTTCTTTGCAAATACAAATATTTCAAAATTTAGCATATTTTTTCTTGATATTTTCCTACAACAACCTTAATAGTATGAAATGAAATGAAAGATTTTAATTATGTCCGTGAGACCCAAATATGGTCTCTGGGACCTCAAATATGGAAGTACAACTGCTCAAATCATATCATATGATCTTTAATATCTTTGAGAAGGTTGTTCCTTCTCCCGCTAATTTGGGTTCGCAATTCCCCAACTTTTTTATTTTATTGTCTTCAAATAACTCTGTCATAGGCCCATTTCCAAGTTTTTCTTTGTATTTGTCACGGATGTCTGAAAAACTCGAGCACTTATAGATGAAGTGTTCCTCTATCTCTATTGCCCCTGTGCTGCATAAAGTACATATCCTTTCTTCCCATTGTTCTTTGGGTGTTGTCCATCTCCTGTTTCACATATAAGCCTATGAGAGCTAGTTCTTATCTGAGCAATGAGGATTTTTTCCTTCCACTTGATTTTAGAGCCTACATATGCTTTTTCCTTGTGATCATATGTTGGGTTAAACTTTGCAATATAATATTGTCTTTTCCTGCTTGCATTTTTCCACATTCCACTTCTAAACTTTTCATTCACATAGCTTTTGATGTCTTTGTTGAAATTTAGGCATTCATTTATGTTTATTTCCCAATGTTTCATCCATTTTTTATTTTGTTTCATCCATGTGTTCTTTCGCCTATGCAACTCTTCGTCCTTAGCTGCCCTTGGCCATCTATCGTTTTTCATGTTTTTTATTTTTTTTCAAGTAACATAACAACTTGGTCATAGCAATTGCTTCTAAAGGAAACATTCCAGTTTTAGCTAGAATAATTTCATAAGGGGTTGTGGCCTTAATTTTGAGAAAATTTGTGATTAGATATTTTTGAATCCTTTCTATTTGCCTCCATTTTGCCTTTGTTGTGCCACTAGCCCACACCTCGCAACCATACAACAAAACCGGTGTAACAAGTAGGCCAAATAAAACCCTGGTGGTCTTCCAGTCCCATAGCTCGACATTCCTACACCTATTTTGAAGGGCATACAGTGCTCTCCAATCGCTTTGAGTTCTTTTCATCCTACATGTATTCCAATTGAGTTTGTCATGAAAGTCTATGCCTAGGTATTTGTATTCTACTACTACCTCAAGTGGTTCTCCTACAAACTAAAATTTGAGCTGTTGCTTCTTCTTTTTTGTTGAAAAATCATGATTTTTGTTTTGCTTGTGTTTACCTGCATCCCAACTTCCTTACAAAAGTGTTCTAGAGCTCGAAGGTGATCTCCTAGATCTTTGGCTTTTTTGGCCACAAGAATTACATCGTCTGCATACATGAGGAGTTTACCACATATTTGGCCAAGTGCACACCCTCTCCCCCAAATTTGTTTATCCATTCTTCTAACTTGTCAATGTACAACCCAAATAAGGTAGGAGATAGAGGGCAACCTTGTTTGACACCTATGTCACTACCAAAACATTCAGATAACCCTTCATGTGTTATGATTCTAGCTTTTACATGCTCATATAATCTGTGAATTGTTGCCCTGTAGTGAATTGGAACCTCTAGCTCTTCCATTCTGCTCCATAATTTTTTCCTTGGCACTGCGTCAAATGCCTTTTTGAAGTCTACAAAACAACAAAAAGCCTCCTCTTTTTGTCCCATATTTTTTCCACTATGTGTCTGAGTGTGATGCAGTGATCAATAATTGAGTGCTTGGGCCTAAAACCTGCTTGTCCCTTTGCTCTTTTCCTTTTTTTCTGTCCATATACTGATCTTACGCTCTATCATAATCCCAAACATCTTTGCAAAGATAGGGTTGATCATGATAGTTCGATAGTTTGAGTGATTATTTACATCTCCACTTTTAAACAAAGGAATGGTCAAGCTAGTTGTCCACTCGGTAAGGAAACCATTTTGTATGACCTCATTGAAAAATTCTTTGATCTATGGTGCCAGGATATCTACCCCCCATTTTATATGCTATGCTTGAAGATTATCTATGTCATGGGCTTTACCAGTTGCTAACTTTTTTATCCCTTGAATAATGTCTTCATTTGTGAAAAGTTATTTCTTGACAGTGATAATAGGGGTGTCTCCTTCTGGTTAATACGCTGATACAATTGTTTTGAATACTCCAACCACTGATTAACTGTTATGCTATTTTTAGCTTGCATCCTTTTTATGCTTAGCTCCTTCCAAAATTTCTTTGGTTCATGCTTCCCTAAGTAAATCAGTTCTTTCCTCCTTGTTCTAGTGTATTCTTCTTTTTTTGCCCTTACCAGTTTCTCATATGCTTTTATGTTTTCTCTTGTTTTACCCATTGGTTCCTTTAGTAATCTTCGCACTTCTTTGTAATATTCATCGAACCATGGGTTGGTTGGGAAGTTATTCCTTTATTTCTTTTGAGGTTTAGCTCTCTTGCATTTGTTTAGAGCTTCTTGGATAATGTGCATTAACCATTCACTCTTACTGTAATCCCTGCTACTATGAGGTAGTTTCTCCCTTTCCTGTAACTTGTTATTTAATATTGCCCTAAAATTTTGTTGATTTTCATCTATTAAGAGAATGTTTTCCTTGTGAGGATATTTGTTTTGATTGTTTTGCAAGTTTTTTTTCCTTGGTTTCTCTCATTGCATTCGAAGTTTCATAACAATTGGGTTGTGATCTGACTTAAGTTCCATCGGAGAATCTTCCACTTCTAGCTCCTCTATTTTTGGTATGTAATTTTGTGAGCATATTACATAGTCTATTACACTTTGTCCCTTATATGTTTTGCATGTATACCTTCCTGAATTTTTCCATTTGTTCATCCCATTGCAAATAATCAAGTTGTGTATCCTGCAAAGGCATAACAACTCTTCTCCATATTGCGTGATAGCCCCATGCTCATCTTCCGAAGTCCTGGTCCACTACTGATTTTCCTCTTCTGGCATCCAAAGAGGATTCATCTCAATATCTTCACTTCCTTCTAGAATGTTAGCTTGCTTATCTATTGTCCTTGCATTGAAATCTCCAATTAATATAATCTCCTCCAGCTTACTATATATTGAAATATCTCTTTTAGGGAGGAGTATGGATCTTCTCTGTTCAGGTCATGTTTCTTATAGAATTTAGAATTCTTGGGAGCAAAATAACATGCTGCTATGTTAATAACTGGCTTATTTTGTAGGATATTTATCCAGATGTATTGTTTGTTTTCATCCTATTTTTCAATTTTAATGACCCTATCCCATTCCTCTTTTATTAAAACCATAATACCCCCATGTCCTTTGTCATTTTCTGCTGCTTTATTCCATACTGCTATTTTTTTGTATCCCACAATTCTGGAGTTCTACATCCATCATGTTCATGTGTTTTTGTCAGGATGATTATATCTTTGTCTCTAGCAATGGGCCCTAACTCGGGTCCCTTTATCCAAGGGTAACCTCTATAGTTCTAGCTTACCATATCAAAACTTCACCTTTATTGTCTACAAACATCTTAGTAGATTAATATTTTTAAAAATTTATGATATCATAGTCTGCTTTATCATATTTGGACTACTAGTTTCCTTGCTAAAACACAAGTGCCACCATAAGAATAGTAATAAATAGTTTATATAAAAACACATTAATGTTAGAAAATACAATAAATATTTTTTCTTATTACATAGGACAGTTGGTTACAACCACTATTTTTAGTAACTGGCCAACAAAGGGTTCAAACCACAGGGACTACTCCCAACAAACCTATTCCTCTTGTTATCGTTGACATAGTGTGATATGGGGACCACAGGTCGCTCGAGGTTCGTACAATTATCGTTGGTCTGGCACACACTTAGAGGATTCAGAGCAGACTCCTACCTTTGTAAAGGGTTGGATTCCCCTCCAAGGTTTGAACCTAGGTCTCTCCTTGGTAAGTGCCAAGCCACCCAGCCACACCTGCACTTACCAATCCACCTAGCCCTTGGGGATAAGACTTAATCATTATTTGATTCAGACAATCAACATTTACTTACCAGTTTTAGCTAAACTTACTACTTCCTTTAACCATGGAAAATAGAATTTAACTTCATGATCCTCTATTAAAACTCCTTTATTGGCTATCCTATTTGCACATTTGTCTCTTTCTTTAACGTATGTGTAAAACTAATTTCTTCAAACTCTGTAGTAAGGTCTTGTATTTTCACAATGATCTCTTGTATGTTCCATGGAGCCTTTGCTTTCTTTAAAATTGCATTTATTACTATTAATGAATCACCTTCCATCCATACTTTATTTCATTTAATTTGTCTACATATTTTTAACCCTTACGAATCCACCTAAGCTTTAGCTTCATTATTTGCCTTAAGTCCATTATTGAAAGCATAATGTGATAAAATCTCACCCCTATTATTTCTAGTTATTCCTCCTCCTCTTGATGGTCTTGGATTTCCTTTAGATGCTCTATCAAAATTCAATTTAACCAACTCCACTTGTAGTGGTTTTCACTTTATATTTTTTTACCTTCCTTTTGTTTCTCTTGTACCCAAAATCATAATTTCATTTAATGAATTGACTTCATCTATCAAGGCCCTCTGCTTCAAGATTATGGATTGGGTGAGTTGAGAGGATTGGTTTAGACTCCTCTATGATTAAACAAATCTTCCTTTTCATTACCTTTAAATTGTTTTCATTTCCTTTAAATATTCTTTTGTTCCTTTTTGGATACAGTCCAAAGTATTGTGTCTTTTAATATATCTTAGATTATCTATAATGCCTCACTTTTAAAAGTGTTCTACCATTTTTTTAACCATTTTTCAATTGTATCATTCATCACCATGCTTTTACCAAACATATTAAGAATCCATTGCCATAGTTCCTAGACTATTGAATTGTGTCCCAAGATATTGTCTATACTCTCCTCCTCCTTTTACATAAAACACATTGTGAAGGGCCATGAAAACCTCTTTTCATAAGGTTATCATAGGATAAAATTTTCCCATGACCTAGTAGCCATATAAACATTTTAACTTTTGCAATGCTCGCGCTATCCTAAATATTTCCATATTCTTGCAGTATTCCTATTTTGTTGTTGTTTTACCTTATATCTTCTTCTTATTGTGTATTCTCCTGAGCTATTCAACTCCCAAATCAACTTATCCTTGGCTCCCCTTATAATAATCATCGTTATTATCTTTCTGCTAAATTGTCTCCTAGCAACAATGTCTGATATACTTGTAAAAATATCTTACTTCCATTTGTCTCTTCCTTCTTGATCCTTGTACATAATGTTTGAAACCCTATCATCATATTTGTTTTGAAGTAATCTCATCTATGGTTTCAAAATTGGATGTAGATTGAGTGGTTTTTTATCACACCACATATCCTTCCAAATAGATTTTTTTAAAATTTCAACCACCCGTATTAGACCTTTAATCACTAGATCAACTGATTTTTAAAAATCATTCCATAGTGTAGAACCATTTGGTAGTGAGAATGCAATAAAGATTAAGCTTGGATCATTGGGCTCAATGTACTTAGAAGGAATTTTTGCCCACTATCTTTGAATCTCTTTGTACAATATCCAAATTACTTGTCCCTTTAGAGCTTAGTTTGCATCTGTAAGAACTCTTAAACCAAGACTTCCCCTAGTTTTAACATCACATGCCTTGCTCTATTTCACCAAGGGAAATTCCTTTTATCATTTAATCTTTGACCATAAAAATGATCTTATAATATAGTTTAAACTTTTTTCTACTGATTATGGCATAATATACAAGGACATATAATATGTTGGAATGGCATGTAAGACTGATTTAGTTAGTCATACTCTTCCTACTAATGATAACCATATACCTTTCCATGTCAATACTTATTATGAACTTTACTTGTAACTAGATTTCACAATTGTATCCTTATTATCCCCTCAAATAAGGGCATCCCTAGATAAGTTGCTAGCAAATTTGTCACCTCCTTTTGAAGTAAGCTACATATCCCTGCTTTAATTCTAGTTGGAGTGTTTAGGAAGTATATTTTGAATTTTCCCCTATTAACTTTTTGCCCTGATGCTCTTTCATATTTATTTAATAAGTTATTCAAAGTTGTAGCCTTGTCTATCCCTACCCTCCCAAAAAGGGTTGTATCATCCACAAACTATTTATGGGCGATGTTGTCGATGTTATTACTAGCCTTCAGTTTTCTTATTAGCCCATATTTGTATATCTTTTTCAAGTTCCTTCCTAATACCTATGCCATAATAATGAAAAAATATGATGATAGAGGATCTCCCTATCTAAGATCCCTTTTGGCTTTGAATAATTATGTTACTAACCCATTGACTAGAACTGGATATGATACTGTAGAGGCACAAGCTTTAATCCATTTGACCTAATTTTCTCAAATCCAAACTTTTCTAATATTACAAAAAAATCCCATTTAACCCTATCATAGGATTTATTCATATCAAGTTTTAAGATCATTGTTATCTCTTTTCTTGAAGTTGTTGAATGCATTACTTCATGAGCTACTATGATCCCATTCAAAAATTGTCTCCCTTTTACAAAGTCTCCTCTTTTGAAATAATTTTGTCTAATAGTGGTCTTAACCGATTTGCCATCACTTTGGAGATTATCTTATATGCCATATTACATAAGCTTATGGGTCTAAATAAATCAAACAATTTTGCATCCTTCTTTTTTGGAATTAGGGTAAGATATGTTGCATTTATTTTATAAGGTATTTATTGTTTAAATATAGGTTGTTCCTCTACCACCAATAAAGAATCCTTGAATTTTTCCTAATTATGTTGATAGAATGTTGTTGAGAGCCCATCCAAACTTGGGGATTTATCCTTATCAAAAGATAAAAGAGCTAAATGAACTTCTTCCAAAGTAATAGGCTCCATTAGTTTGTTCTTGTATTTATTTGTTATAACTGAAGGTACTTCTTGTAGTAGTTTATCATTAAAAACTTCAATCTCTTCCAATTTTATAATATTATGGTAAAGCCTTGCCTCAATTTTTATTTCACTCTAGTCATCAATCCAACTCCCTTCCATTGATTTAGTTCTACTAATTCTATATGTTGATATTTGTATAATTGTCATCCTATGAAAAACTTTGTGTTTTAATCTCCTTTTAACCAAGTCTATCTCAATTTTAATCTCCAAAATTTCTCTTCCTTATATAAAATATTATGGTATTCAATAATAAACTCCCTTTCCTCCGACCTTAAAATATTATGTTCATCTCTTTAGAAATTTGAAAGTTTTTATTTTAGTTCTTATTTCCTCTCAAAGATGTTTCCAAAAGTGTTATTGTTCCATTCTTTTAATCTAGATGTCATTGATTTAATTTGTTTTGGAAGTGTATACAACCCACCATTTCTTGAAGAATTCCACATCTATGCTATCATATTAACAAATTGAGGATGGTCTTCCTACATCTGCTTATATATAAAATATCATATTTGTTAATTCACTTATCACCATTTTAACTCTTATTGGCTAGTGATATGAACCAATCCTTGTTAAGGTATTAATTTTAGCACAAGTCCCTTCATCTAGCAAATGATCTACGAGAATGCATTTACCTATTAGATTATGTCCCTTCATTTAATTTTAGCACAAGTCCCTATTAGATTATGTCATATCCTTCTGTTGGTCCATGTATAGTTTTCCTCTTCAAACTCAACCTCCCATAGATAGATTATTGTTTTGAATAAAATTTGGGAAATACTTTATACTTTGGGTTATTTTCCTAACTCCCCCCAAAAAATATTTAGCTTGGTTATGACATTAAAATATCCTATGATCATGAATAGGATTTATTGGTCTTTACTTCTCATAAAGGCTTCAATCCCACTCCATACTTTTAATCTTCCTTACTAAGTTGTAGGTCCATAGACATTAATTAGGATGAAATAAAAATATGTAAAGTAGCATGTGACTAATGAGGCTATCCAATGCCTAGTTTTATGAATGGTTTCACAATAGGTTCTAACTGGATTCCAACATGTTAGAATCCCCCCCCATTATTTCTGAATCCATAGCATCCCATTCAAATCTTACCCATATTGTTTTCATAGCTTTGGAAACTTCTTCCTCTATCATTTTAGTTTATTGGATATAAAGAATATCATGCTTATTACTTAAACAAAGGTCCTTGATACACCTCTGCTTTGAGGAGACATTAGCACCCCTTCTATTCAATAAAATGGTAATCATGTATCATTAGGCGTTCTTGGCTCCGCTTGCAAATTATCAATATCATTTTGTTGTTTGGTAAAGATAATTTCAACCAGCTTAGATTGTGCTCCATTCTCTATGTTTTCTCTTGCTTCCCTAGCTCTTGCTTGATAATTTAAAGGTTTCCCTCTTTTTCCCTTGTCAGTATCAAGAGTAGGTCTTATTATTTTATTTCTCAATATTCTTTCACAACTTTTCTTTTCATCATATTTATCCTCTTGGCTCTACTAAGGAAGCTTTTGACTTATCTTGCTCATTATATGTTATTTCCTTGTTAATGGTAGAGGTTTTAACATCTAACACTATGTTTTATCTACCACTTTTCTTCTCTTGAATGGTGCATGGTACTTCAAGAGAGCCTTCAAAATTTTATGAGGCACATTACTTAGATTCAATGGGAATGTTCCTCCCTAAATCAGAATCATACTAACTAGATAGTTCTTTATTAATATTCTTATCTCATTGTACCGTATCCACTAAGCTCTAATTTGTTTTTTCTTCATAGGCTAAATCCTGAAAAGTAATGTTCTTGCTTATTGATCTTCATTATTTATTTATTTTCATTTGTTTGGACCTATTTTTTGGAATTTGAAAACCATCTTCATCCATATCCATTTGTAATTTTATCTTGTAGCTTTCTATATATGTTTATGTTGGACTCTTATTATCACATGATCTCTCAATATGCCCCACCTCATGACATCTTCTACATCTAAAATATATATTTTCATAATCCATGGTTTGGGTCCACAACTTACCTCTATACTTAAGAATGATTATTTGGTAAAGGTTTACTGATGTCAATCATGACCAATATCCAAGCATAAATAACCAATAATTCATCTTTTTTGGTTTCTTAAATCTTAAGTAATTCTCCTAGAGTGTTGCCTATTACCTTGAAGGTACCATTTTCCATAATTTAATGGGTAATATATACATCCTAACCCATACTATTATTAGAGATGGATTTATATTTTTAGATATAAAGCCTTCATACCAATGGGTAAGGAAGAATCATACTCTTCCCATACACCAAGGATCCCATTTTAGGATTCTATCTCTTTCCTCCTTGAAACAAAAAATGGATAGGAAGAAACCTTTGGAAAGAAAGGATAAACTCACTCCTAAAGACTTTCATCTCCTATCAATTCATTTTCTCAAAGTTGAAGCCCTTGGCCAAGACCCATTAAATTTACCAATAACTACCTTATCTTTGAGCAACAAGTATTATTGCTCTAGGATGTCCTCCCTAACTTCTACAACTATGGATGATTCTAAGAATTTAGCTATGAATCGGTCCATGGGAAGAAAACTATAACTTGATATGGACTAATATTTACTAGTATAACCTATAATAAATATATTATTTGAAAATAAACCTACATTAATTCGCATGCAAAACTTCTAAAATAATGAAGAAAAATGAAACTTAGCTAAAACATTATACCTCTAGATAGAATGTCCTACCTTGTTTTTGCCCTATCCCTCCATTGATCCTCCCATCATCTAAACCTTGGCTAGTAGATTTTTACAATTTTGTTTCCCATGACTTGAAAAATTGTCACTTTCCTTATTTTGGATGGTTGAATGTAGGGTCATATCTCCCTCAATACTACTCGAATTACTTCATATGACCACTCATTTTAAAGCTCTTCACATTTCACACAAATTGATCCAAGAATAATCTCAATCAAACAATCCTTCACAAATATATGTCTCCTAAAAGATAAGATGTTTTTTTTGGAAAAATTTGCCCACTCAAATATTATATATAACAAAAAGAAAGGATGAGAAGTATAAAAGTGATAGACATAAATGACAGGTTCCCTTGAGCACCAATAATCAATGCATTATCCATATATAAGAATGACTACAATTCACTGCAAGTTTTTTTTTGCTTGATAAAAAGGGGTTGTACTCCGGTCCCCCCCTTAACAAATTATATCTCTCTTATTTAGATCTTGAGAGTTTACAAATAGATACACTTCTCATCTCAGTTGAGATGGTATAGTTATAAACCTACATCATTTTACATAAAGTGTTTGAATACTTGATTTTCATTTTCTGGATCTTTTCAAATATCTGTATGAATACAATTACTCCATAATTTAGCATCTTTCTTGACATTTTCCTATAGCATCCTTCCCAATGCCAAAACTTCACCTCCACTATCTATACCTTGCATATTTTTTTTAAGAAAAAAATTATTTACTTAATCAAAAAAGTACAAAAATCTTTAATCAGAGTTCAAAGTGAATTGAGCATTCTAAAAAATAGAACATGATGACAAAAAAGAACCTCATTATTGGAGCCTTTGTCATTCTCGCATACCACCCCTGCCCTTCTTCTTCTTGATGATTTTGTGGCAATAACCATGGGCTATATTTATTGCCTAATTCGCTAGTGTGTCAACCTCTTTGTTGAATTCCTGCCTTATGTGTTGATAGGATATTTTACCAATTATCCTGCCTAGTTGTCTAATTCTATCTTGAATAATCTTCAATTGTAAAGATATAAAATATTTATTTTTCACAAGAGCTGTTATTATCAACTTAGAATAATCATAAACTGTGACCTGAGTGATTCCTTGCTTTGCCACCAATTTTAAGCCAATTTCACATCCAATAGCCTCTGCTATATTGTTAGATATTGTTCCCAAGTTGATCATGTATTTGAGCAGGATCTCACGAGGTATTGTAAGAATTAGTCCCCCTACTGCATCAGGGTTGGACTTGGAGGCACCATCAAATAAGAGCATCAAAAAATATATTTCAGGCAAACAATTTTTTGCTTTGCACCCTCCTTGTGTCATAGAAGCTTGGAGATTAAGTTGGTAGATAATTCTTCTTTATGTATGTGACAGATATTATTCATACTATTGTTGATAGAAACTAGATTTGACATTTAAGACTAATTCTTCTTTTATCCTTCGTATTAGAGTTTTATTGTCCTTATATTTTCCTTCAAAAATCCTTTGGTTTCTGTCCAACCAGATGTGCCAGATGATAAAATATGGTATAGAGCTCCCTAGATATTTTAGGAGGGGCTTACCTTCCAATTTATCTTTATATTCTTTGTTACACTTGGTAAAAATTGTGTCTATGGTTAACCTTCCAGAGTAGAAAATGCCATGAATTTTGGTTACTCCTAACCAAATTGAAATTACCTTTGGGCATTCAAACAAAACATGGAAAACTATTTCACTATTCTGCCTGCACCTATAACAAACATGAGGCCCTGCTATAATCCTCTTTTGTAGATTATCACCTGTTAAGATTTTATTTTGAGAAACTAACCAATTGAATACTTGTAGTTTAGGTGGTGCTCTAGATTTCCACAATATCAATAGTTTTTTGTTGGCAGACCCAATTTGCTTATGTTGGACTCCTATATGCACTGAGTATTCTCCATTACTATTGATGCTACCCCAAATAAGTTTGTCTAGCATCATGGTATGAAGAGGTCTAATGCTTGCCATGAGGGACTTAAAATAACCCAATCTCCTTGAAGTTGAGATAGAATGGGAGGGGAGATGAAGTTTAAAGTTTTTGAGGTCCAATAAAACAAGTCACTTAATTTGAGTATTCTTTGACTTTCCAAGTGATTATGCAATTTGATTGGAGTTCTCTCTCTTAATAGTGGATTTCCTAGGATCGGGTCCTACCATAGATTAACTGACTTACCATCTCCCGATAACCAAGAAATTTTATCCTCTATTATGCTCTTTGCAACCACTATATGTTTCAAAACCAACGAGGCTCTGGGAAGTTTGTCTACATGTTAGAGCATTTAAATACTTTTTTGATTATTTACATACTTGCTAACTAGTATGTGCTACCATGTTCGATTGTGTTTAAGCATGTTCCAAAGAAGTTTTGCTCCCAGTGCTTTCGAAACTATCTCTATTTTTTTATTCCTAGTCCTCCTTGAATTTTACTTTTGGTGACCATTTCCTAATTGACCAAGCAATTTTTTTTTGTTTTTGATTGCCTACCTCCTTGCCATAGGAAGTTGCATATGATTCCATCTACCTTTTGTAAAATAAACTTGGGAGCATGATATACTAATAGTTGGTAGACTAGAAGAGAAGCTAACATCGATTTGATCAATACTACTCTTCCTGCAAGCCTGAGTCAACTATTATTGTAACTTTGTATCCTCCTAGCCATCTTGTCCAATATTGAGGTTCAACAATATGAGGCTTTGAGGTGGAAGCTCATGTGCACTCCTAGATATCTGAAGTATTTTTTTGTGCCAGACCGAAATTCTAGGATAGTGCAAAAGAGTTTGATTATTATTACTGCAACATTTTTTGTATAACTGACTCGTTTGAGTGTTTATATGAGCCCCGATAGCTTGTGAGAACCAATCTAGACATTGCTTGAATTGTCCAACATTTTTCTTGGTGGCTTCACCTAGAAGAATGCTATCATATGCAAATTAGGCATTTGTTACAACTTTGCATCCTACTGTAGCCTCTATACCTTTTTTTTTTTTTCTCTTCGAAGATGGTTGATTAATCTTCCAAGAGTCTCAGCTAAAATGATGTAAAGGTATGGTGATAGTGGACACCCTTGTCTAATTTCTCTTGTAGCCTAAAATAATTTTTTTGGTTCTCCATTTATTAAGGGGGCTATCCATGGGTTTTTTATGCATGCTCCGATCCACTTGATGACCTGATGTGGGAATCCAAACTTTTGTAGGACTGTTCTACAAATTGTATATTAACTCGATCAAAGGCATTTGCCATATCAAGTTTTATAACAATTTGTTTATTTTTTTATTTTCTACTATTGTGGAGGGCTTCATGCACTATTATGATATTATCATATATTTTTTTTCTAGGCATGAACCCTCCTTGCTCTTTTGATATTAGTTTGTAAATTTTTTTCTTTATTCTATTTGCCAACAACTTGGTAATAATTTTATAGGAAGAGTTACATAGAGAAATTGGTCTGAATCTAGAGAAAGTAGTGGCATTTTTTTCTTTAGGAATTAATGCTAGAAATGTGGAGTTGATGGCTCCAAGAATATTACCTTTCACCCTAACATCCTCAATCATGCATAGCAAATCTTCTCCGATGATGTGTAAGTATTGTTGGTAAAAGTTATTTGTGAATCCATTAGGTCCAGGAGCTTTATCCTTTGGTAGAGCTGCTATAATCTCCTTAAGTTCCTCCATAGTGATTGGATAAATGAGATCCTATTTGTCTTCCAAAATTAATACTGTTGGTATATGTTGCAGTAGTATTTCCTGGGAATGAGGGTTACCATTTTCTCTAGAGAGAAAAGTTGAGTAATGTTGATTGGCAAGTTCCTTAATTTTCTCCCTATCTGTATAAGTGGTTCCTTCATGCTCTATCTCCTTGATTGTATTTCTTTGGTAGTGTTGCATGGTTTTTAGATGAAAATATTTGGTGTTTCTATCCTCCTTTCTTAGCCAAACCATTTGGGATCTAAGCCTCCAATGTGTTTCTTATTCAGTGCTTAATTTATTGAACTTCTTAATCAGGTCATTTCTTGCATCTTCTTGCCATGGTTGAGGAGGATGATCCCCAATTTTTGTTTCTAGTTGCTCTAGTTGTTGCATAAACTGCTTCTTGTCCGGTTTGACTCTCGCTTTTTCTGCCAACCATTTTTTATCATGTGCTTCAATTTTTGAATTTTAATTTTCCACTTTTCTTAGGGTTTGGTGGATTGGACCTGTTGGTTCCAAGTGCTTTCCACAAGTTCATTGAAATCTTCTTCTGCTCTCCATTCAGAGTTGTATTTAAAAGGAATTTTTTAGGGTCGTAGGCTTTGATCACTATCCAAGATAATTGGCTTATGATCTGAGGTAGAGTTATGAATGACGTGACTAGAAGTGAGGGGAAAGTGTGTTAGGATATTTTAACTGATAAAAAATCTATCCAATATTTTTGCAATATAGTTTACCCTTGCTCTTCTATTGCTCCAAGTGTACTTTCCTTTGGTCAATCGAATGTCTTGTAAGCTTTCATCTGCCATAATTTGATTGAGTATATCTCTATTTGGATCCCTTTCTAAAATTCCCCCAACCTTCTCCCAATTGTATAGAATCATATTGATATCTCCTCCCAGTATTATGTTGTCAAACTTCTCATTGTCTAGCCATTGTGCTAAATTTTTCCATGCTTCTCTTTTATGGATAGGATGATTTGGACCATAAAAATTTATTACTGCTACACTAGTTCCATATGGTAAGAAAAAATTTGTACTTATCCAGTTATTATGCTTATGTTGTAAGCTACAAAATAATTGTTGTGGGTCCCAAGCCAAATATAGTCCCCCTAAAGCTCCCACAAAATCAATAGTTATCAGTTATGATTGTGCCCATATCTTCTGCCATTCTATAAGTGTTTCCTCTACTGTTTTTGTTTCATGAATACAAACTATTGTTGGCTTTTACTCCTGTATTAGAACTTTCAAATAGTTTTTTTAGAGGACTTCCCATTTCCCTATAGTTCCATGACATAATCTTTATTTTTTGGATTGCTTCTTATTTTTTACGAAGCTCTCCTCAATTATGATTTGCATTTTGGATTGCAAGTCTTTCTGTGCTTGCTCATTTCTAATTTTTTGGCTTGATTTTCTTCCCTTAGTTGTAGATCGTGTGGTCGACAAGCCCCTTGGAATCACTATTTCCTCCACTTGTGTTTCTTCTACCTCTTCCTCTGAGTTCCCATTAGTTTCTTCTCCAACTATTATGTTCTTTGGTGTATTTCCTAAGATCTCTGATGACTTTTCAACTTCAACTGTAGGTATCTTCTCTTTATCTTTAGGATCTATCACATATAGAGAGGTGATTTCCTTTTCTCCTTCATTAAGAATTGCAAATTTATTTTTGTTCTTGAAGATTTTTTGATCTTGTGGTTGAGGTTTTCGATTCTTGCTTCTTGATTTGCGCGGTCTCCTTTTGACTTCCTAGAATCCTAGTTCTTTCTTTTTTGTTTCCTATGTTTGTTTAATTGGGCAATTTATGGAGAAATGCCCATGCTCATGGCATGTTAAACACTTGAATGGTATATTCTCATAGTCCAAGGATTGGTTATGCATCCAATCAAACACCTTTATTCCAATATGCTCAGGCAAACCCTTTTTTAGATTAACTTGAACACAGATGCATGTGCATATAGCATTATTGGCCTTTGGAGGAGCCCAATCAATGAATGTTCTAATAGCGTTTCCTACTAATTCCATCAAATGTTTATTCCATAGGTGCAGTTGTAAAAAATGGCAACCTCACCCAAACAGAAACTTCTTCAGGCTCCTCCTCTTGAGGATCAAATGTCGTGCTCCACGGGGTCATGTAAAGTGGGCTGGATCCTAGAAACCAAGGACCTCCATGAAAGATAGTGCTATTGTCCTCCACAAAGGTAAATGTAACGACAAAGTATCCCCTACCTATCATCATAAATTTATAAGAGGAGACTTTACTCCTCCAATGTGTGTTAATCCATTTTTGTATTATTATTGGACTAAGGCCATATTCCCACAAATTTACATGCAAGGGCTTGGGTGGAAAGCATGAACAAAGGCTACTGGATGTAGGCTAGAGGTACCTCAATCACAGGAGACTCATCTAACTTGGGCATAAAGGTACCATTGTTAGAGTGAGCAGGTGGTTTTGGATGGGGTGCTTTTCTTGCTTTAAGCACTTGACACATATGATCCAACTTTTCCTCATCAAAGGAAAATTGTTGTGAAAACATGGAGAAGACCTCATTGCCTATTTGTTTGAAAAGTGAGGTTGTAGTCATCATTGGAACCAATAGACTGCCATAAATTTCTTCCCAAAGAAGAGGTCCCTATTTTTAAAGCCCTAGCTAATAAAATATTTTCAAAGCTAAAGCCAAAGAAGTACCATACCTGAATTGATACTCATGATCTCTCCTAGAAAAATCGATCGATGCTAGGATTTTTTGTCTTCCCCAAAATTCGTTCCTCCTCCAACAAATAAAATATTTCTTCAAAAAATAAATTATTGTCACTGCAAACCCTAGCTTTGTTGCGTGCACTCCACGATTCTAGCTAAACAAACTTCTTCAAATTATTGTTCACATGCACAAAAAAATTGTAGATGGATCTTCAACTGTCACCATGGCTACTCCATTTTCCTTGATAGGTTCCAACCTTGATTTTCAAAAGAATTTGCTGCTCCATGCCTTGCATCTTAGTAGAGTAATATTTCCAAAATATCGCACTAACATAGTCCGCTTTACCAAATTTGGATTGCTAGTTTCCTTCTTGAAACACAAGTGAAACCACAAAAATTATAATAAATAGTCTAAATGAATACACATTATTGTTACAAAATAAAATAGATATTACTAATGGAAAAAATTAAAGTAAATCTTAATCATTAATTGATTTAGGCAATCAACATTTTTTGTCAACTTCAACTAAACTTTCTACTTTCTCTAACCATGGAAATGAGATGTTAACTTCATGATCCTCAACCAAAACCCCTCTATTGGCTAGCTTATATGCACATTTGTTTCCTTCCCTTAATATATGTGTAAACCTTATTTCTTCAAACTCTTTAGCAAGATCTTGAATTTACACAATTATCTCTTGTATATTCCATGAAGCCTTTGCTTTCCTCAAAATTGCATTTATTACTATGAGAGAATCACCTTCCATCCAAACTCTATTCCATTTCATTTGTTTACATATTTTTAACCCTTCTAAAGATTACCAAGCTTCAGCTTCATTATTTATCTTAAATTTATAATTGAAAGCATAATGAGATAAAATCTCTCCTCTATTATTTCTAATTATTCCTCTTCCTCCTGTTGGTCCTGGGTTTCATTTAGATGCTCCATCAAAATTCAATTTAACCCACTCTACATCTGGTGGTTTCCACTTTATATTCTTTACCTTATTTTTGCTTCTCTTGTACCCAACATGATAATTCCATTTAATTACTTGATTCCATCTATCAATACTCTATGCTTCCAAATTAGGGATTGGGTGAGTTGATAGGGTTGGTTTAGACTCCTCTATGGCTAAACATATATTCTTTTTCATTACCTCTAAATTGCTTTCCTTTCCTTTAAATATTCTTCTATTCCTTTCTAGCCATATAGTCCAAAGTATTGTATCTTTTGATATATCCCATATTGTCTATAAAGCCTCACTTTTGTAAGTGCTCTACCATTGCTTTAACCAATCTTCAATTTTTCTATTCATCACCATGCATTTACCAAACATATTAAGAATCCATTGCCATATATTCCAGACAATTGAGCAATGTCCCAAGAGATGGTCAATACTCTCCTCCTCCTTATTACAGAAAACACATTTAGAAGGACCATGAAAACTCATTTTCATAAGGTTATCCTAGGATAAAATTCTTTTATGACCTACTAGCCAAACAAATATTTTAACTTTAGGAATGCTTAGGCTATCCCAAATATCTCTTAAAATTCTAGTAATATTATTATAATGTTGGTGTTGAACATTATATCCACTTCTTGTTGTGTATTCTCCTGAGCTATTTAACTCCTAAATCAATTTATCCTTGGCACCCATCAAAATAATTGCAGTTGTTATATTTCTACTTAATTGCCTCCTAGCATCAATGTCGTGTATACTTGTAAAAAAATCATCTTTCCATTTGTATCTTCCTTCTTGATCCTTGTACAAAATGTTTGAAACCCTATCATTGTATTTGTCTTGAATCAATCTCATCCAAGGTTTCAAAATTGGATCTAAATTGAGTGGTTTCTTATCACACCAAGTATCCATCCAAATAGAAATTTTTTCTCCAGTTCCCACCACCCATATTAAACCTTTAATCATAAGATCAATAGATTTTTTAAACCATTCCAAAGAACAGAACCAATTGGAAGAGAGAATGCAGTATATATTAAACTTGGGTCATTGGGATCAACATACTTACTTAGAAGAATTCTTGCCCATTGCATTTGAATCTCTTTGTACAATCTCTAGATAAATTTTTCCCTAAGAGCTAAGTTTGCATCTGTAAGAGCTCTTAAACCAAGACCTCCCCTAGTTTTATCATCACACAACTTGCTCCATTTCACCAAAGAAAATTTCCTTTTATCATGTAAACTTAACCATAAAAAGGATCACATAATAAAGATTAAACTTTTTTCAACTGATTTTGGCATAGAATACAAAGACATATAATATGTTGGAATGGCTTGTAAGACTGACTTAATTAATTGCACTCTTCCTGCTTATGATAACCATCTACCTTTCCAAGCTGGAAGTTTATTTTAAACTTTACTAATAACTGGATTCCATAAATCTATCCTCATTCTCCTCTCAAATAAAGACATCCCTAGATATGTTGTTGGTAAATCTGCCTCCTCCATTTGAAGCAACCTACAAATTCTTGCTTTGATATTAGTAGGAGTGTTAAGAAAGTAAAATTTGGATTTAGTCCTATTAATTTTTTTCCCTGAAGCTCTTTCGTACTCTACAATTCAATGAAAGTTAGTCATTTGATTTATTATAAAAAAATATAAATAATGTTTTAAAAGTTTATATTTGTTTTTTTTTGTTTGATAATAAAGGGTTGTACTCGGGTCCCCCACCCTTGACAAATTACATCTCTCTTCTTTAGAGCTTGAGAGTTTACAAATAGATACACTTCTCATCTCAATTGAGATGCTATATCTAGAAACCTACATCATTTTACATAAAATGTTTGAATTCTTGATTTTCATTTTTTGGATCTTTTCAAATTTTTGTATGAATACAATTACTCCAAAATTTATCATCTTTCTTGATATTTTCCTATAGTAGCATTCACAATGTCAAAACTTCACATTCCAAAACATCGTACTATCATAGTCCACTTTACCAAATATGGATTTCTAGTTTCCTTCCTAAAACACAAGTGCAACCACAACAATTATAATAAATAGTCTAAATGAAAACACATTATTGTTACAAAAAAATAGATATTACCAATGGAAAACATTAAAGTAAATCTTAATCATTAATTGATTTAGGCAATCAACATTTTTTGTCAACTTCAACTAAAATTTCTACTTCCTCTAACCATGAAAATGAGAATTTAACTTCATGATCCTCAATCAAAACCTCTATATTGGCTAGCTTATATGCACATTTGTTTCCTTCCCTTAATATATATGTAAACTAGATTTCTTTAAACTCTTTAGTAAGATCTTGAATTTCCACAATTATGTCTTATATGTTCCATGGAGCCTTTGATTTCCTTAAAATTGCATTTATTACTATGAGAGAATCACCTTCCATACATACTCTATTCCATTTCATTTGTTTACATATTTTTAACCATTCTAAAGCTGCCCAATCTTTAGCTTCATTATTTGTCTTAAATCCATTATTGAAAGCATAATGAGACAAAATCTCTTCTCTATAATTTCTAATTATTCCTCCCCCTCCTGCTGGTCCTGGATTTCCTTTAGATGCTTCATCAAAATTCAATTTAACCCACTCCACATCTGGTGGTTTTCACTTTATATTCTTTACCCTATTTTTGCTTCTCTTGTACCCAATATCATAATTCCATTTAATGACTTAACTCTCTCTATCAAGACTCTCTGCTTCCAAATTAAGAATTGGGTGAGTTGATAGGGTTGGTTTAGACTCCTCTATGGCTAAACATATATTCTTTTTCATTACCTCTTATATTTGTTTACTATTAATATTGCATAAATGCATATTATAAATTGTAAAGTCTAAATGGAAAAAAAAAAATGTAAAGTAGCTTTTAAGGTCTACAAGGCCATAGGCCATAAGTAAATGTGAAGTAATTTTTAAGATCCACAAAGCCATAGGTCATATGAGAAGATGTGGTTATTAAAATTTTTAGGTACTCACACCTTAGTATGGTGTCTAACCACACTCTTTTGGTTCACAACTTTGACCTTCTATTTGAAATTATAAAGTGTTATCCATTAGGTCCATTCAAGTTGCCCATGAGTTTATGTTGGAATACATTTAAAACATTTGAGATTAAACAAGTTAAATAGTTTATGTAATTGAAAAATAGTGTGTTATTAACTCATTGAAAAACAAATAATATATATTTTTTGTTACATAGGAGAGTTGGTCACAACCACACCATTTTTAGTAACTAACAAGCGCATGGTTCAAACCACAAGGGCTGCTCCCACCAAACCTATTTCACCTCATTATTGTTGACCTGGTGTGAAGGGGACCACCGATCGCTCACGATTCATACCGTCATTGTCGATATAACACACATTCAGAGGATTCAGATCAAATTACTACCTTTGCAAACAACCAAATGACATTATCTAAATAGATTATATTCTCATCTTTTAAGGATATCTAGGCTTGAATCTTGTCAAGCAATAAATAAATAAATAAATAAATAAATATATATATATATATATATATATATATATATATATATATATATATATATATATATTATAATTGTCAAACTATTATAATACCATATGTGGATTGTTGGAGATCATTTCAATCCCATATAACTAATTAAAAAAATATATTATATTAATCTTTAAAAAAATTTAAAAACAAAACTTACGTTCAATTATAAAGGCTTATCTATTATTTTTTGAAGAGTTGATGTATGCTATTGATTATAATGATCCAAACATGTCATGATAATAGCCTTTTTAATATAATACCACTATAGTGATGATGTAATATGGGTGCAACATGCTTATCTATTATTTTTGAAGTGTTGATGCATGTTATTAATTATAATGATCCAAACATGTCATGGATAATAGCATGTTTAATATAATACCGCTATATGGCGATGATGTAATATGAGTGCATCCCATTTTAATTATTTATAATCAATTAAAAAATTAAAAATATTAAAAAATGTTCATGCATAAAAAAATTAATATAGTTTTTTTTTTCAATTGGTTATATGGGATTTGAATTGGCCTAACCTGTATTGCATCATCATCACGAAGTGCTATTATGATAATTTGGATATTATCCATGTATCACTTTGACAATATTTGAATCTAGGTCTCCTTCAATGTTGAGGAATCTAACCGGTTGAGTTAATGTTATTTGATGAAAAAAAAATATAGTTTTTTTTAATGGGTTATATGAGATTGAAACAAGCCCCACACATATTACATCATCACCACATAGTGGTATTACAACAAAAGCTTGGATATTATCCATGTATCATTTGGCAAGATTTGAACCTAGGTTCCTCCTTGAAATGTTGAGGAATCTAACTAGTTGAGCTAATGTCACTTGATTTTATTTATATATATATATATATATATAGTTAATTATTATAATATAAGTGTTACATTTAAATAAAATAATTTAGAATTTTGAAAGAAAAATTATATTCTATTATTATCAATTAAAATTATAATACAGTTGATAGTTAATTATTTAAATGCTAATTGATTATATATGAGTATATATAAGTAAACCTTGGATTGCAAAGGGTTGTTCGATTCAGATTATTCTTGGATCAATTTGTGTAAAAACTTTAAAATGAGTGGTCATATGAAGGAATCTAAGCAATATTGAGGGAGATACGACCCTATGAAGTCAACCATCTAGAATAAGGGCAGTGATGATTTTTCAAAGAGGGGATGGGAGGAGCAATGGAGGTCTAAGGCATCAGTGAGGCAAGACATTATGTTTGGGCATTGAATTTTTTAACTAGGTTTCCTTTTCCCCTTCTTTATCTTAGAAAATTTACAAGCAAATTATTATAGATTTTTATCAAATATTATAATCTCTACTAGTAACTTTCAATAGATTTTGAGTTATAGTTTCCTTCCCATGGACCAATTTATAGCTAAATACTTAGAATAATCACTAGTAGTAGAGGTTACTGAGAGCCTCATATATAAGTGATCCATGTTCTTCCAAGATACAATAGTTTTTTGATAGATTTAATGGATCTTATTCAGGGGCTTTGGCCTTGAAAAATGGATTGATAGGAGTTGAAAGTCTCCAGAAGTGATTCCATCCTTTCTTCCCAAAGGTTTCTTCCTAGCCATTTTTTGTTCCAGGGAGGAAAGAGATAGAATCCTAAAAGGGGGTCCATGGTTTATGGGAAGAGCAGGACTCTTCCTTACCTACTAGAAATGGAGGCTTTACAAATGAAAATGTAAATATATCCCTCGTATTAGTATAGGTTAGGATGTATGGGTTGCCCATTGAATTTTGGGAAATGGATACCTTTAAGGCAATAGGCAACACTTTGGGAGAATTCCTTGAGATTTCAAAAACCAAGATGGATTCTTGGTTATTTATGCTCGGATATTGGTTATGATTGATATAAGTAATCCTTAACTAGAATCAATCATTCTTAATTATGGGGGTAAGTTGTGGACCCAAACCATAGATTATGAAAATAAATCTTTTAGATGTAGAAGATGTCATGAGGTGGGGCATATTGAGAGATCATGCCCTAAGAAGAGTCTAGTAGAAATATATGTAGAAAACCACAAGAGAAACTTACAAATGGACATGGATGAGGATGGTTTTCAACTTCTAAAAAATAGGTCTAGATATATGAAATTAAATAAATAGTGGAGACCATTAAGGAAGGATATTGGAAGAAATACCAATTCTTTTGAGGCTTTAGCCTATGAAGAAAAATAAGATCAAAGCTTAGAGGACACAATACAACATGTTCAAAATATTAATAAGGAATCATCTATTCAGTATGATCTTGATTTAGGAAAGAACATTCTCAATGAACCTAAGGAATGTGTCTCATCAAATTTTGAAGACTCTCTTGAAGTACCATGCACCATTCATGAGAAGAAAATTGGTAGAGAAAATGCAATGTTAGATGTTAATACCTCTACCATTAATAAGGAAATACCAGAAAATGAGCAAGACAAGTCAAAAGCTTCTATAGTAGAGCCAAGAGAGGATAAATCTAATAAAAATGAAAGTTGTGAAATAATATTAAGGAATAGAATAATAAGACTTACTCCTCATATAGGCAAGAGAAAAAGAGGAAAACCCTCAAATTATCGAGCTAGATCTAGGGAAGCAAGAGCAAACATAGAGAAAGGAACTCAAACTAAGTTGGTTGAACTTCTATTTACTAGACAACAACATGATATTGGTAATTCTTAGGTGGGCCCAAAATACCCTAATGAGACATGATTCCCATCTCATGGAATATAAAGGGTGCTAATGCCCTCTCAAAGCAAAGGTGTATCAGGGACCCTGTTTTAAGTAATAAGCTTGGTATTCTTTGTATCCAGAAAAACTAAAATGACAAAGGAGTAAGTTTCCAAAACTATGAAAGTAGTATGGGCAAGATGTAAATGGGATGATGTGGATTATGAAGGAGCTATAAGGGGAATTCTAACACGTTGGACTCCTATTAGAACATCCTATGTAACCATTCATAAATTTAGGTATTGGATAGCCTCTTTAGTCACATTCTACTTTTTAGATATTTATTTCATCCTTATAAATGTCTATGGACCTACAACTCAGTCACGTAGATTAGAAATATGGAGTGGGATTGAAGTCTTTATGAGAAGTAAAGACCAAGAAACCTAATTCATGATCATAGGATATTTTAATGCCATAAGCAAGTTGGATGAAAAATTTGGGGGAAGTAGGAAATTAACCCAAAGTATGAGAGATTTCTCAACTTTTATTCAAAAAAATCATCTATGGGAGGTAGAGTTTGGAGAAGACAATAATACATGGACCAATAATAAGAGAGGTCATAACCTAGTAGAAAGAAATCTAGACAGGTGCATTCTCTTAGATCAGTGGCTAGATGAAGGGACTTGTGCTAAAATTAATACCTTGACAAGGATTGGTTCATATCACTTGCCAATAAGAGTTAAAATGGTGGTAAGTGAATTAAAAAAATATCATATTTTAAATATGAGTAGATGTGGGAAGACCATCCTCAAATTTTTGATATGATAACACAAACATGGAATTCTTCAGGAAATGGTGGGTTGTATACTCTTCCAAAACAAATTAAATCAATGGCATCTAGATTAAAAGAATGGAACAAGAACACTTTTGGAAATATTTTTGAGAAGAAAGAACTAAAAGATAAACTTTAAAAAATTCTAAAAAGGTGATCATAATAATCCAAGCTCGAAGGAAAGGGAGTTGCTTAGTGAATATCATAATATTTTGAGTAAGGAAGAGAAATTTTGGAGATTAGAATTGAGATAAACTTGGTTAAAAGAAGGAGATGAAAATACAAAGTTTTTTCATAAGATGGCAATAGTATAGAGATCAACATCTAGAATTAGTAGAATTAAATCAATAGAAAGGGTTTGGATTGAAGATCAAAGTGAAATCAGAAAGGAGGAAAGGTTTTTTACTAGAATATTCTAGGATCAGAGGAGTTTGAAGTTCTTAGTGATAAACTATTACAAGTACCTTCAATTATAACAGATGAAGACAATAAGAAATTGATGGAGCCTATTACTCTAGAAGAAATTCATTTAGCTCTTTTCTCTTTTGATAAGGATAAATCCCTAGGTCTAGATGGGCTCTCTACAGCATTCTATAAACATAATTGGGATATAGTGAAGGATTATTTATTGGTGGTAGTGGAATAGTCTAGGGTAAAATAATACATACCTTATAAAATAAATGCAACATATCTTACCTTGATTCCAAAAAAGAAGGATGCAAAATTGTTTGATTCATTTAGGCCCATAAGCCTATGTAATATGCCATATAATATTATCTCCAAAGTGATGGAGAATTGGTTAAGACCTCTATTAGAAAAAATTATTTGAGAAGAGCAAGGAGGATTTATGAAAGGGAGACAGATTCTAGATGGGATCATAGTAGCTCATGAAGTTATGCACTCAACAACTTCAAGAAAAGAGAGAGCAATGATCTTAAAACTTGATATGAGTAAAGCCTATGATAGGTTAATGAGTTTTTATTTTTGTAGTATTAGAAAAAATATGGATTTGGGAAGAAATGGGTCAGATGGATTAAATCTTATGTCTCTACAGTTTCATATTCAATGTTGGTCAATGGGTTAGTAACATAATATTTTAAAGCCAAGAGAGGTCTTAGATAGGGAGATCCTCTATCACCATATTTGTTCATTATTATGGTAGAGGTATTGGGTAGGAACTTGAAGAAGACTAACAAATATGAGCTAATAAGTGGACTTAAGGCTAGTAATAACATTGACAATATCACCCATCAACAATTTGTAGATGATACAACCCTTTTTGGGAGGGCAAGGCTAAATGAGGCTAGAGATTGGAATAAATTATTAAAGTAATACGAAAGAGCGTTAGGGTAGAAATTTAATAGGACAAAATCCAAAATTTACTTCCTAAACATCCCAACTAGAATCAAAGTAGGTATATGCATGTTACTTCAAATGGAGGAGGTAAATTTTCTAGCAACTTATCTAGGGATGCCCTTATTTGAGGGGAGAATGAGGATAGAATTATGGAATCTAGTTATAAGTAAAGTTTAAAATAAACTATCGACATGGAAAGGTAGATGGTTATCGTTAGCAGGAAGAGTGCAGCTAATTAAATCAATATTACAGGTCATTCCAACATATTATATATCCTTGTATACTATGCCAAAATCAATAGAAAAATTTAATCTATATTATGCGATCATTTTTGTGGTCAGGATTACATGATAAAAGGAAATTTCCTTTGGTGAAATGGAGCAAGGTGTGTGATGATAAAACTAGGGGAGGTCTTGGTTTAAGATTTCTTATGGATGCAAACTTAGCTCTTAGGGGAAAAGTAATTTGGAGATTGTACAAAGAGAGTCAAAGACAATGGGAAAGAATTCTTCTAAGTAAATATGTTGAGCCCAATGACCCAAGCTTAATATTTACTACACTCTCACTACCAAATGGTTCTACTCTATGGAATGGTTTAAAAAAATCAATTGATTTAGTGATTAAAGGTCTAATATGGGTGGTGGGAATTGGAGAAAAAAATTCTATTTGGATGGATACTTGGTGTGATAAAGAACCACTCAATCGAGATCCAATTTTGAAACCATGGATGAGATTACTTCAAGATAAATATGGTGATAGGGTTTCAAATATTATGTACAAGGATCGGGAAGGAAGATACAAATGGAAAGAAGATTTTTTTACAAGTATACAAGACATTGATGCTAGGAGGTAGTTGAGTAGAAAGATAACAATAGTGATTATTTTGAGGGGAGCCAAGGATAAGTTGATTTGGGAGTTGAATAACTTAGGAGAATACACAACAAGAAGTGGATATAATGTAAAGCACCAATAAAATAGGAATATCACAATAATATGGAGAGATATTTGGGATAGTTCGAGCATTCCTAAAGTTAAAATGTTTGTTTGGCTAGTAGGTCATAGAAGAATTTTATCCTAGGATAACCTTATGAAAAGGGGTTTTCATGGCCCCTCACAATGTGTTCTTTATAAAAAGGAGGAGAGTATAGACCATCTCTTGGGACACTACTCAATAGTCTAGAAACTTTGGCAATGGATTCTTAATATGTTTGGTAAATGCATGGTAATGAATGGTAGAATTGAAGAATGGTTAAAGTAATGGCAGAGCACTTTTAAAAGTGTTTATAGAAAATCTAGGATATATCAAAAGATACAATGCTTTGGAATGTATGGCTAGAAAAGGAATAGAAGAATATTTAAAGGAAAGGAAAGCAATTTAGAGGTAATGGAAAGGAAGATTTGTTTAGCCATAGAGGAGTCTAAACCAACCCTATCAACTCACCCAATCCCTAATTTGGAAGCAGAGAGCCTTGATAGATGGAGTCAAGTCATCAAATGGAATTATGATGTTGGGCACAGGAGAAACAAAAAGAAGGCAAAGAATATAAAGTGGAAACCACCAGATGTGGAGTTGGTCAGATTGAATTTTGATGGAGCCTCTAAAGGAAATATAGGACAAGCAGGAGGAGGAATAATTAGAAATAATAGAGGAGATATTTTATCTCATTATGCTTTTAATAGTGGATTTAAGACAAATAATGAAGCTAAAGTTTGGGCGGCTTTGGAAGGGTTGAAAAATAAAAATAAATGAATTATAACATAGTATGGATGGAAGGTGATTCAATAATAGTAATCAATGCAATTTTGAGGAAAGCAAAGGATCCATGGAACAATAAGAGATAATTGTGGAAATACAAGAGCTTGCTATAGAGTTTGAAGAAATTATGTTTACACATATGTTAAGGGAAGGAAAAACGTGTGTAGATAGGCTAGTTGATAGAGGGGTTTTAATTGAGGATTGTGAAGTTAAATTCTCTTTTTCTTGGTTAGAGGAAGTAGTAAGTTTAGCTAAATATGACAAGAAAATGTTGATTGCCTGAATCAAATAATGTTTAAGATTTACTTTAACATTTTCCATTGATAGTATTTGATTTATTTTATAGCATTAATATGTTTTCATATAAACTATTTATTACAATTTTTGTGGTTGTACTTATGCTTCAGGAAGGAATATAGCAATCCAGATATGGTAAAACAAAATATGATAGTGTGATGGTTCAAAAAATACTATACTAAGATGCAATGTATAAACAATAGAGGTGGAGTTTTGGTATTGTGAAGGCTATCATAGGAAGAGGCTAAAGACCTTGGGTTATAAGTATTATAATTAATAGATGATACAAGGGTTTCAAAGGTGACTATGTGAGGGTTTCATTTGTGGGTCGAGCATAGGTGCTGATAGAGGTTGTGTTTTGGGGCCTACGGGACCTAGCAGCCAATTTGTTTTTTTGTTGTTTTTGCCCAAGATGATTATTGGATATGTTGCAAGACACCCATGATGGGCTAGAAATCTATCATTCAAAAAATATTCATGCTACGAACTTGATTGAAAAATGCTTCCAATTTTTTGCCCAAGGAAAAAGTGAAAACCACACCTTTCCTCGGTGTCCAAGGCATGGATTAAAGAGACCCAGAAATGAGTTTATAGTTGTAGATCAAATAAGAGAATCCTCCTTAGGAAAATAAAAAATGGTTTAGAACTCAAGCAATCCCAATGCTAAGGAATGCCCCCAAAATAGATCCACTATGGAAACCCCTTTTAATGGTAAGGATTTTGGGGATTCGACCCCAAAAATAAATTTTAGGGATTCCTTCCATGGTGGACAATACTAGAGTAATGCTAATATTAATCTTAAGGCTTCTCATAGACATATAAGAATACCTAATATTGATCCCAAAAAAATTGAGTCAAGATGTCTAAGAGCAACTAATGGAATCCCAATTGTTAAGCTAAAAATGGGTGACATTCCAGATGGCATAAAAGATCTCTAGGGAAGAGGAATTATTTGATGTTTCTTGGGTTTTTGTCCAAGTCTATCTGCTTTCAAAGTGTGGGTTGTAAAATACTAGAAAATACAAGGTGAGTACAAATATCTATTTATCCCAATGATTATTTTCTTGTTATTTTTGCTAATGATGAAGATAGAGAGAAAATATTTCAAGGGGGTCCTTGGTTCTTTGGAAGTGTAGACTTTTCATGAAGCCTTGGCACACTAAATTTAAATCCAAAGAAGAGATACCTTCTATAGGACCTGTGTGGATTAGACTCTTTGGCCTCCCAGTTAAATTTTAGAATCTGGTTGTATTTTCTACAATTGGAAACTCCATTGGAACTTTCATGATGATTGCTAACTATACACACAAATTTGAACACATTATTTATGCTCAAATTTGTGTCTTAATGGATTTTGACAAACCCCTTCCACAAAATATCTCATTACAATTTGGGGAGAAGACTTGGGAGCCGGTGGTGGACTAAGAGAACATTCATTTCTATTACAGAATATGCCATGAATATGGTTATTTGGCTAGTGTCTGTCCAAATAAGATTCTAGATAAAAAGAAAGAGGACATAAACTTATAAGGTTTCCAAATGCCTAAGAAGAACACAAAAAAAACTAGTTATGAAGGATCAAGAGATATTGTCAACTAATATGTTTGGAATTTTTTCCACAAATGACCTCCTAGGTGAGGAAGAGAACATAATGGAAAAAAAAAATCTTAGAAACACAGTTTAAAGATGCAGGGAAGGACTTGGAGACAAACCAAAAAATCAAAGGTTTTTAACAAAAATTAAGAGGGAAAACATAGACAAGAAGAACAATCTTTTAAATCCTAAAACTTTAAATAATTCAAACCCCAATACAGACTTTGTTGAACCTTCCAATAATGCTTTGGTTGCATATAGACATACTTCAGGGTTAGAAGCAATCCTAGATTCAATTGGGGTAAGACAAAAAATAGGAAAAAAATTGAATATGGACACTAATCAAAAGGCAGACTATAAGACTAATCAACATCATATGGTAAAAGAAGGTGAAAAGTTTGTAGAGGAAGGTAATATTAATACCCTTACCAACATATTTAGCCCTATTATTAATGAAGATCATCACTTGAAATATTAGAGGACTCAAAGGGAGTCTTTTAAAACAAAATTAAATAAGAAGAATGATTTAGACAAACCAACCACATCCAGTTTTCATTTAGGAAATGAAGATGTCTATAGGGAAAATAGAGTCAATTGCAAGTAAAATTTGGCTGATTGGGAAAGTGGCTTCCCTCAGCTTCCATGGGGCTTATGGCAACATTGCTTACCTCTAGGACCCAAAAGAGATCATTATTCACCATATGGTTGGTAGTTGGGGTCTCTTGGTTTTGGCTACACAAAGTAGACAATCTAACCAAATTATGCTCTACTTAATTGTTTACGCTCCAATTACTTTGGAGGAAAAGTAGAGACAATGAAAGGATATGTTAGGATCCTATCCTAACATTAATTAATAATCTTAATAATAATAATATATTATATCCTATGGTCATAATAATAAAATAATATAATAATAAATAATATAATAATTAATTATATTATTTATTATATTATTATAAGATTAGGGTTAGGAAGCATTGCAACCTTTCACCTATAACCCTAGAGGGGTATAAAACATTGTAAGAACTTATCATTCAATCATCCATGAATATGAAATATAATACAATTTATTGAAGGGACTTCCCGACAATACAAAAGGCGATTCTCTTAGTTTTAGGTCTATTTATTATTTATTTATTATTTTATGTGCTAGGAACCCTAGGTTCCTACCATCTGGTATCAGAGCCGTATGGATCCAACCATATGGGACATAAATATCAAAGGAATAAAAAATGACATTGCAGACATTAGAAGAATGATTGAACAAAAACAAAATAAACAAATGGAACGTTCTGATCGTATTATACAATATTTAATGGAAATGCAAGAGGAGACCCTAGCCATGGAATCCCAGGAAGAAGAGGAGCCCATAGCCATGGAATATGAGGTGGAGGAGAAGCCCATTGCCATGGAATCCCAGAGGGTACTCATTGCACTTCCCAAAAATATTCCAAACCCTAAATTAATTTTTTTGAAAAAGCCCAAAGCCATAGACTTTCAAATAGTTCGGAATACATTCCCGAAAAAATTTAATGAAATCCCTAAAATTACAAATATTTTTATGAAAAAATTGCATAAAGATAAAGTCTTCCAAAAGTATTGTTTTACAAATCTGCATTCGGTCAGCCATCAAGGCAGAAATAAATTTAAAATCACCCTAATTCAGCAAACAAATTTGTTCAAAGGTATCTCCAAGGATGTTTACAATGTTTTTTTGAAAAATCTCATTAAAACAGAGGAAGATACAAAAGTTTCTGTAAATTTCAAAAATAAAACCACCATGATGGAAATACAAAATGTTGATTATCTGCTGGTTTTATGGGGCAGTGCATTGCTCTCATCTATACGCCCTCCACCATGGCCACCTCCTCTTCTCTCCTAACATAAAAATATAGTTGTGGTCTCCTCTCCAATCATGGATTAAAACTTGCAGGGCAATATAATTACAGTTTTACTATAAACTGGCCTGCAAAAAAAATCAAAATGTACAACCAGTTTACATCTGGAAAGAAGGAGCTTTTTCATACAACTTATTTTGGATATGTCACTCATGAATTGTGTTCAATATCACAGTCATTTCCAGACTATATGAGTATGCAGACGTTGATATATGATATCAAAAACATGTTCCACTCCATGGGGAAGGGGAACATAAAGCCCATCTGCATATGATACTGCCTGGGTTGCACGAATACCCGCCATTCACAATTCTTCCCAACCGTAGTTTCCACAAACACTACAATGGGTTGTCTCCAATCAGTTAACTGATGGTTCCTGGGGGGAAGAATATTTTTATTTACTATATGATAGACTTCTTTGTACTCTTGCATCTGTCATTACCCTCAAAATATGGAGAGTTCAGGGAACCCAAGTGCAGAAAGGCATAGACTTTGTTAACAACCAGACTCAACAGTTCAATGAAGCGAAGGATTGCAATATGCCACTTGGATTTGTCATTTTATTTGCTTCTATGTTGAAAGAGGCTCATAGTTTAAGTCTGGGTATTTCCCACGAACCATTGTTTATCAAGAGAATATTTGCAATGAGGAAGGATCAACTAAAAGGGATTAACATTTCGGCCTTACACAGTCTACCTACGTCGTTTCTTTTTTACTTGGAGGGCCTGCACGAATTTGTCGATTGGGAAAAAATTATGGATCTTCTCTCCAAATATGGATCTGTAGCAGGCTCACCAGCATCCACAGCTTGTGCATTTATGCACACACGAGATGGAAGATGCCTGGATTTTATAGCATCTGTCGTCAGAATCTTTGGAGACCATGTACCTGGCTTTTATCCTTGTGATCTCCGTGAACGTCTTCGTGCCATTGACACCGTTGAACGCCTGGGAATCGGTCGCCATTTCGAAAGGGAAACCAAGGATGCATTGGATTATATATACAGACATTGGACGTCGGAAGGAATAGGAAGGGGAAGACATGATACTATTGCGAATATCAATGACCCAACTTTGGGATTTCGGATACTGAGACTGCATGAATACGATGTATCTTCAGAGGTTATTTCAAATTTTATGGATGAGAATGGAGAGTTCTTTAGTTTTTCTGATAAAACACACAGAGACCTCGAAGGCATGCTGAGCCTCTACAAATGCTCACAAGTAGCATTTTCGAAAAAATAAATAATAATAATAATAATGAAAGAAGCACAAGCCTTTGCCGTAGTTTACTTGCAGCAAAATCTAAAGCAGCTAAACCATTTCCGAAAAGTTCTCGTTGAAGAGGTCAAGTATAAACTGAAATTTGGGTTTCACCGGAGTTTGCCCAGAATGGAGGCAAGAACTTATATCGATATCTGTGGTCGCGAAAATGAAGTGTTTTTAGGGAAGACTTTGTATAATGTGCCCTCAAATATTTGCAGGTTGCCATATGTTAACAATGAGAAATATGTGGAGCTGGCTAAAGTCGACTTCAATGCAATGCAGTCTATACACCAAATGGAGCTCCAACAAGTGCACAAGTGGTGGATAGATTGTGGTTTTAGGAATTTGAAATTCACCCGCGAGAGGCATATTGAGATATTTTTTCACAATGGCGGCTAGCATGTTTGAACCTGAATATGGCAGAGGTAGAATGGCCTTCGCAAAAATTGGTTGCTTGCTTGTTGTTCTCGATGATCTTTACGATAAGTATGGTTCTCGTGACGACACCATGTTACTCAATGAAGCATTTGCCAGGTGGGATCTCAATACATTGGACGGCATGCCTGATCACATAAAAGTTGCTTTCTTGGCTTGTACAATACTGTGAATGGGCTAGCAGATGAAGCTGGTGACCTTCAAGGACGCGACATGCTCCAGTACTTTAGAAACTTGTGGAAGATCCAGCTTGATGCTTTCAGCAAAGAAGCAGAGTGGTGTAAGCAGAAATGCGTGCCGAGTTGGCATGAATACCTAGATGTCTCCAAAATATCAGTTGGATTTGCTACGGAGATTCTCACATTAATCCATTTAATAGGAGGAGTCGTCACTGATAACATTCTGTGCCAGATTGATGAGAGATCCAAATCTCTCCATCTTGTGTGCTTGACTGCGAGATTGATCAACGATACCAAAACGTATAAGGTGGAAGAAATCGTTCTAATTTACACAGTCTATGAGGTGGTGCTCGAACTCATTAAAGGAGATAATTTTTTATTAAGGTTCAAAAGGAGCTAAAGGTGAATTGTATAAAGTTTACTACTCCATTGGAGTCAAATTAACCTACTCCCTTAGTAAACCATAGAGCAAGTACTATTCCAAGGTGGAATATTTGAAGAGCATATACTTACACACTACAATTCCAAGCTTTGAGGACAAATCTTGTTTTAAGGAGGGTGGAATGTTAGGGACAAATCTTGTTTTAAGGAGGGTGGAATGTTAGGATCCTATCCTAACATTAATTAATAATCTTAATAATAATAATATATTATATCCTATGGTCATAATAATAAAATAATATAATAATAAATAATATAATAATTAATTATATTATTTATTATATTATTATAAGATTAGGGTTAGGAAGCATTGCAACCTTTCACCTATAACCCTAGAGGGGTATAAAACATTGTAAGAACTTATCATTCAATCATCCATGAATATGAAATATAATACAATTTATTGAAGGGACTTCCCGACAATACAAAAGGCGATTCTCTTAGTTTTAGGTCTATTTATTATTTATTTATTATTTTATGTGCTAGGAACCCTAGGTTCCTACTAGGATATAACTTATATTATCTCCCATTTTCCTGAAGCTTGGATCTTAATCACAAGAGAATTTAATACCATCCTCTATTTGGATGAGAAGAGAGGAGAAATAGGAATCTGGATGGGACCTCAGACCTCATGAGTGAATATATTGTAAACCTTTACCTTGTGGACATCTAGCAAAATAATGACCTCATAACTTGGTGTAACAAAAGGTACAACTTAGCTTGTATCATGGAAATAATGGATAGGTTCTTATTCTCTACAATTTCTTAATCCATGGACACATTCCTAAGGTGGAAACCCTTAACAATGTTGGTTCAGATCATTGGGCAGTCATGGTTGAAATGTGAAAAATTAAGATCAATTTCTTGATCTTTCAACTTCAGTTAATGTAACTTAGAGATAGTTCATTCAGAACTCAAGTGTGGCAATGGTGGTAGGAAGGTAAACCAAGGTATAGAACTAAGATGTTTTGTTTCACCAAAAGGTTGCAATACATCAAATCCAAAATCAATATTTAGAACTAGAAGGAGTTTGGAGATATTAGACAAAAGAAACAAGAAATGATTGCTTAGCTTGAAGAGTTAAATGATCAAATCCATTTAGATGGACTCATTGAGAATAGACATATAGATGAGATTAGACTCACAATACAGTTGGCGGAATGAGAAAAAGAGAAGAGCTCTTATGGAAGTAGAAATCTAGGATCTAATGGCTCAGAGAAGGAGATTGGAACACTGAATTCTTCCACAAATATCTTCTAGCTCGTAAATCACAAAATTTTATTTATTCCCTAAAATTAGTTTCTTGGAGACTCTATCCACACTTGGAATGGCATGAAGTCTATCATAGTCAACTACTTTTCCAAATTGTTCACTGTTGCATCTCTTGACTCAACTTCTCAATAAAATATCCTTCAAGTGATCCCTAATCTTATCACTTATGAGGAGAACTCTATTTTGATTTCTCTAGTTACTATTATTGAGCTTTAACAAGTGGTTTTTAAAATACAGAAAGGGAAGACCTCAGGGCTTGATGGTTTTCCCATCGAATTTTACCAAGAATTTTGGGATATTCTTCATGATGATTTATTAGAAGTGGTGGAAGAAGCCAAGAAGGCCAAAGATATTTTAAAGGTAATCAATAGAACAATAGATTTATGTAATGTTCTTCTCAAAATCATTACCAAGATCATGGCAAAGAGCCTGAAACCTCTTTTGTATAATATTATTTCCCCTAAACAAAGAGGTTATGTGGAAGGGTGACAAATTGTGGATGAGATGGTTCTTGCTTAGGAAGCCATCCATTCCATGGAAGTGCATAAATCTCCTTCTATGTTCATCCATTTAGACCTATCCAAAGCTTATGATAGAGTGGATTGACACTTCCTCATCAAAATTATGAGGCAATTTGGATTCTCTCAAGATTGAACATATTGGATTATTGGATGTATCTCTTTGATATCCTACTTAGTTCATATCAATGGTTACCCTTCACAATTTTTCCTAGCTTCCAGAGGTATTAGGTAGGATGACTTACTATCCTCTAATTTATTCATCATTCTTGTTGAATGCTTGGGCAAGACTATGACCAAAAATAGAGAAAAAAAAATCCTTAAGGGATTTACCATTGTTCATGAAGCTAGGCATATCTCTAATCTTTAGTTTGTTGATGACTCTATTTTGTTATGTAAAGCTACGGTTAAGGAATCCTCTACAATTAAACAAATCATTCATTATTTCTCTAATGCTATGAGGCAATTGATAAATGAAGATAAATCAAAAGTTATTTTCTTTTACTACTCTCCCATATATGAATTCATAGATCTAGATAAATTAAGATATAAGAAGGCCTCCCTTACAAACACTTATTTAGGCATTACTATCAACATCCAAAGACAAAAAAAAGTATAGAATTGGTTGTTGGACAAAGTAAAGGAGAAAATTAGAAAGTGGACCAATAGTTGGATTTCATTTAGGGGTAAAATTACCTTGGAAAAATTAACCCTTCAAGACATACCTAATTATGTTTTTGCTGTGTTGAATATCCCAAAGGCAGTTCTTTGAGAATTGGATCAAATCAATTAATGGTTCCTCTGGAGTGGTACTAAGGAGAAAATAAAATGGGCCTTGGTGAAATAGGATACTTTATGCCTTCCCAAGCATGAATGGGGGTTAGGATTTCAATATACTATAAAAAAATAAGGCTTTAGCTATAAAGTTTTATCGGAGGATTTTGAATAACCCCAATGCCCTATGGGCCAATAATTTTTATGCTAAATATGCTTAAAACAAAAGTCTTGAAGACCTTTTTTCGCTATCATTTTCCTACCAAAGGTTCTCCCATTTTGGAGGTTCTTAGAATTGGTGAATATTTGATAAAGAAGAAGTTATTTTGGATCATTCATAATGGTTAATAGGAAAAATTTTGGACAGATTCTTGAGATGGTCACCAACCTTTGATAACTTAGTTCTATGATTGGAGGCCCTGGATGGAAAATCTATACCAAGCTAACTGGCTAAAGGTAGCTAATTATTATCGATACCAGATTGGTAATTTAGAGGTTGGTAGATATTGGATCCCTATTTAGGACTAGCCTGTTCAAATTTCAGAAAGGGAAAGGAAAGATATGTTAGAGTATATTACATTATTTGGTACATGTCAATAACTCCATCCAATCTTATAATGATGTAAATGTGCATGTAGTCCACATGTACATGAGTCATAGGATAGGTAGATGAAGAGTCATGGGTAGAGTAAAGGTCAAGGAACATATCTTCCTATATATAGGCCTTGAGAGTATGAGAATGAAGAAGAAGATTGAGAGTGAATAGAGTGAGAGGAATGATGTCATGGTAGAGAGTAGTGAGTAGGTACAATGTAGTTCTTCATTGAAAATTTTGGAGTGTTCATGTCCTCCATTATATTGCATTGTACTATTTTCGTGAGCTTTTATTAATGGCATATTACTGAGTTATTGCAAAAGTTTATCATCTAGTTTTCCTACATATTATAGTGCCATTATCATATAGTTATCATAGCTTACTTATTTTACATCTTGTGGTTGCATTTCCTTTAATATACATCCTCAAAAGCTAACAGTGGTATTAGAGCACATGGTAGATCAATAGGAAATAGGGAGAGCCACAAGAGAGATTGAGAGGAGATTAGAAATCTCATTTTCAAAATTTCTGAAAATACATTTGGTTGGAGTCTTTCCACAGAGTTGCAAAAAACTTGTGAAGACTAGGACTCAACATTGATTCCACTAGATTGAAAAATCAACTAGTGAAGATTCATTATCTCTAGATTTAAAGTTTTCTCCATTGTAGATTCTAATATTTTTTGCAGGAAAAGGAGATTCAAAGAAAGTTGGGAAGCTTCCTACAAGAGAGCTAGGAAGAATATCTTCTTTGGAATCAATCCAGTACCTGAAGCAACAAGTTGGAGATTGAAGATTTGGAGGCCTAAGGAGAAGGTCCCATTGCAAGAGTTGTAGACCTACAGATTGTAGAAGAGAGAAAAATGCCAGAGGAGCCTTATTGTAGATTGAAGAAGAAGAGACTCAAGAAAAGAGTCCAGGAGAATATTGGAGGTTGGTGATCTCCATTGAATATTGAAGACTACAAATCAAGGAGGAGGTCCTAGAAAGAAGACCCCATTGAAGGAAGAAGAGACTCAAGGAAAAGAGTCCTAAAGAATATTGGAGATTGGAGATATCCATTGAAGGTTGAAGAGAAGACCCATAGAAGGTCTCATTGAAGAACTTCTAGATTTAGAAGATTGAAGATAGAGAAGGACTAGCAAAGGTCCTATTCTAGATTTCAGAAGTAGAAGATTTTAGAGATCCAAGAGGGAGATCTCATTGCAAAACTTCCATAGTTGAATATTGAAGGAAAGGTCTCATTGAGAAGACTAGAGAAGCTACAAAAATTCAAAGGCCCTAGGAGAAGAGGTACTCAAAGGAGAAACAAGGAGAAGGCTAGGAAAGCCTCATTGAAGGAGACTTGAAGAAGTCCATTGGAGAATATTTGAGGAGAACTCAAGGAGAAGTTCTTGATAAAGAAAATTTGGGACAATTATCGCCATCCGACAACAAGCCCAAAAGAAGAAGGATTTGGCAAGAAGTTTGCCAAATTTTGAAGGAGAATAGTGAAGACCTCAAGACAGTCAGAATCTTGAGAAGAAGACCACTAGATAGGCCAAGGTTGAAGTCAAAATTTGACAAGGAGGTTGAAGGAGAAAGGAGTTAGAAGAAGCCATCAAATCTGAGATATTTGGAGATTGCCATTGAAGGCTATTTCGGAGAAAGGAGATTGCTAGTTTTACAGTAAAAAAGTGAAGGTTTCTTGAAGGAAAATCTCAGCTGCGATTTGGAGGAGTTTCCTACCAAATTTGTGAGATTCAAGGACAACACTTTAGAGGAGAAATTGACTACTTTACAATCTGAAAATTTTAGATTTGAGGACAGCAAGAAAGCAACAATTTGGGCAGCATTAATAGCTGCTAAGTTTCAAATTTTAAGAGAGTATATCCTGAAGGGGAGTTGAAGCCACCAAACTACATTTTCGGGCAACAAGTTTAAGGAGTTTTCAAAGTTGTGAATAGGTGAGCTAAAGAGCTATTTTGGACAACAAGGAAGAGCTATAATTTCATCTAGTACAAGGCAACATTTAGGTGAATCTAATCACCAATATTTCCATCATCTACAGAGGTCATTGAGGTAAGCAACTTTGGTGCAAAAAGTTCATTACTTGAACATTAGTTACTTGGTTCATTATTAAGTTTCATTAAGCACCATATTAGAGTTTAAAGAGGGAGGGGGGAAGAAAAAAGGGGGGGGGGAAAAGGTTGCAAGGAGAAGGTTGCATATTAAAGTCTTCAAGGGAGTGCAGAAGATAGTTTCTACAAGGGTTAAAACCTGCACATAAGAAGTAGAAGTTAGATATATTTCAATAAAACGAAAAATATCAACTTTCTATTTATTCATTGGAAGCAAGAAGACATTACTCTTAAGTGAGAGTTGCATAGATTATAGTGCATATTTCAAGTTACTTTTAAGAGTTCATTCAAAGGAGCAATAAGGAGAAATTTATAGTGCATTATATTAGTTATCCTTAAAGGTTATTAAAAGTGTATTAAGTTTCAAATTAAAGAGGAAGATTAAGTGCACAAATCAAAGTAGAAGTGAAGTGTCAAAAGACACTATTGAGCACAGGAAATCTGCAGCATATTGTGGCGAGGAGAAGCCACCAAAAGGAGCAAGATAACCTCCAAATATTGGAGAAGAAAGTCACCTCATCAAGGAAGGAAGTAAGCATTAAAAGGAGATTATAAGACTCAAAGTAAGGCACAAGGTATCTATAGCATTAGAGTTGTTTCAAAAAAGAATGTTTACATAAGAAAAAAAGAAAGATAAGGTTTAAAGACAAACAACACACTTCAAACTTCAAAATAGATAAATTAAAGAATAAAAGAAGTAGAGCCATCTAAAGGGCTCATAAGCTAAGGTTTTGAAGGTGTCTAGAGACACCGAATCCAGTGCTAAAGTCCATTAAAACAATACCTACGTAGTAAGGAACCTACAACATTGAAGGAGTTAGCATAGCACCATTACAAGATACGTAAAGTACATAGTGCAAGTGGGAAGAAGAAGAGCACATGGGTTACGTAGCACAAGTGGCAAAAAAATAGGTGCAAAGAAGGTTTACCAACAAGTTTTACCCAAGTGAACGTAGAAAAGAGCTTGGATGAACCACCCTCACTGAAGCAAGCTTTAAACCACCATAGGAAGAGCCACCATCATCAAGGAAGAGCCATCATCATCGAGGAAGAACTACCATATGGTATAGATTCAATAACACATGTTGGAATATAGCTGAAATAGCTTGCAAAAGATTTGAATGAGCACCAAGGTGATAAGATACGTTAAGAGGTAAGGTGCATGCAAAATAGAGGTCGCCACTTGCCTCATAATATATGTCTTATATCACTTGGTACAACTGAAGATAAGTGCCAACATATTCTTTATAATGCCTATATCATAATGTCTGCACATACGAAGGTAACGCCCAAGATTAAGATAACGCTCAAATTGAGTGTTGAAATCATCATTTGAAAATATTGAAAGGTTGAAAGGCATCAATTATATGAGCATTGAAGACTCACCAAACAAACACTAAAGAAGAGCGTAACCTCCATTTACCACATAGCAAATCAAACCTGCATACCTGAGCAACGTAACACGCCAAGTGGTGAGCGTTCCAAGAAGGACAAAGGATATTAAGAGCCCAGGTTTAGAAGAGCACAAAGAGGGAAGCTCGAAGATTCAACATTGAAAGACCATACATTTAGAGAGGTCAAAGGAGGAGAGGACTGTCATAAGGCACCCATTAAAATAAGAGCATTAAATGCTCATTGACATACAATCAAAGAACAACGAATACAGTGCCTGAAGCCTCATTAGAGAAGTGAATATTAAATCCAATCAGGCCTCAACATTAGAAAGGTAAATTCATGTTGATTTTAATATTTTATTTCCTTAAGTATAAGGAGTTATAAGGTGCTTAATATAAGGTTGAAGTTTATTTATTACTGCATTGAAGAATTAAGCAAATACCAACCTTAGAGAGTTAGAAGGCAATTAAAGTAAAGGGAGTATATCTTAAAAGATATTACAAATTGCATGAGATTCAAACATTAGAATATTTGCAAATAATTAAGTAGGAGATATAAGGTTTTCAACATTGGAAAATTAAAATACTAGTTTGCAAATATTATTACTTTCTAAATTTCCAAATTAGGGAGATATAAGGAATACTACATCAAACTTTAGTTTCTTGGAATTTAGAAAATTGAACCATTGAAAATTGAAAGTTAAAGAAGCAAAACCATTAATTGCTTGAAAGTTGGAAATTGCATTTTACATTAGTCTCTTACATTAATTTATGAGACATTAATCCAACTAAAAGGTCTTGAAGGAAAAGAACCTTATTAAAACTTGAAGGTGCATCATCATTTATCTTTAGATTTCTACTTACTAATTATTAGGGAGAAATAAGGCAAGAAAGTGAAGTTGAACATTAGGGAGACAAAAAGAATTCAACTCAAACTAGGAAAGCTAAGCATACTATCAAGACTCATAATACATTCAAACACTTGCAAGATAGAAGGCATTTTACAAAACTTGCAAAATTGAAAAGTTCTTAGCAAGGTTGAGCATATACTTGAAACTAGAGAGTCAAAAGGTAGACTACTACAAAGAATTTTATTTATTAATCATACACTACAATATTTGATTCAGCCTAGAATTTAGATAAAGAGATACAAGGTCTACAAGTCTATTAAAACTGAGGAAGAAAGATGTCAACCTCAAAGAATACAGTAAACAATTATATGAACAACACCATTAGAAAGGAAAGAGCAAGTGTTATAAAAATTAGAATCAAGAATTTACTTATAAAGTTTGAAGGAAACTTAGACCTTGCTTCAAAAGTAATTCATAGTGAAGCTTTAGAAGAAAAATTTGAAACCCTGGAATATTATTTACATGCTCAACTCACTGAAGCGATTGATAATGGAAAGAGAGATATTCAAATTCCTTTAGACATTGGTAGCATATTATACATGGAATTACTTATATTCAAATGTTACAAATATGAGAATGCGAAACAAAAAGGATTGATTGAATTACTTAAAGATAAAACAGTAATAGGTGAATCCTTCTTAGAGAAGATAGTTCAATCCTTATGCAATATTGATACTTCAAGTTCTACTAACTCAAGATCTTATCATGATGCCTTAACTATTTGTTCGAAAGCCTTTGTATGCAATAAGAATAGTAATAAGAAGGACAAAGACAAGAGGAAATACTTTTGCGTGAATCAGGTGATATTACAACCACTTATGAAAGTGTAAAAACTGGATCCCAAAGGAACCAGATCAAGGAGGCATAAAATGCAAGGTAAATTAAAGATAATACAAAGGACCAAATAAAACTAAAGAACATTTGAAGGATGGAGATCCATATTGAAGACAAAATACTTCAATACCAAAATAATGTAATATAGGGGGTGTTAAGAGTATATTACATTATTTGGTACATGTCAATGTACCACCTTGGGTACATTTCTAGATTAGGAGTTTATCTTAGATTAAGGTTTGAGTAGATACTTCAAGCAAGTAATAAATGCACAAGTGTTAGAATGTGCAAAGATGTAAATATGCATGTAGTCCACATGTACATGAGTCATAGGATAGGTAGATGAAGAGTCATGGGTAGAGTAAAGGCCAAGGAACATATCTTCCTATATATAGGCCTTGAGAGTATGAGAAGGAGAGTGAATAGAGTGAGAGGAATGATGTCATGGTAGAAAGTAGTGAGTAGGTACAATGTAGTTTTTCATTGAAAATTTTGGAGTGTTCATATCCTCCATTATATTGCATTGTACTATTTTGTGAGCTTTTATTAATGACATATTATTGAGTTATTACAAAAGTTTATCATCTAGTTTTTATAGCATATTATAGTGCCATTATCATATAGTTATAATAGCTTATAGTTATAATAGCTTACTTATTTTACATCTTGTGGTTGCATTTAATTTAGTATACATTATCAAAAGCTAACAAGATATCCAACACACCCTTCATTTGAGATCTCTCTCTTGGTCCCATGAGAAGGATTGTTTTGTATGGAACAACACTACTAAGAGTGAGCATACTATTGCTCAAGTTTATATGGCCCTATGCCACAATAATCCCAACTAGCCCTATGACATATTTATATAGTTTTGGGCTCAAAAGGTCTAGCCTAAGGTGAGGTTTTTTATTTGGCTTTTATTGTATCGAAGGGTCCTCACTAGTGAGCAACTTATGAAATGTGGCTTTCATGGCCCGTTTAGATGTGAAATGTGTGGAAAGAACGTGGAAACTTTTAACCATATTTTTATTGAGTGTTCCTTAGCCTATGAGCTATGGAGGAGAATGGCTATCTTACTTGGTTTACAATGGTCCAATTTTTCTACTCTTGAGCAACTATAGAGGGATTGTCCTAAAAAAGAGGTTGTTAAGCAAATATTTTGAATGGGAACAACCATCCTACCTTGGAATATATGGAAGGAAAGAAACAACCAAATTTTCAAACAAGAAAGCAAGGATATTCATTATATTTGGCAAAAGACCATTCCCAACTTATTTGAATCAGTCCAACAACTCCTTAATCACCCCTAGGACTCCTTAATCAAGTTATGCAAAGATTGAAGATTCACTCTACTATTGGAAACCAACTTAAAGGGAATGTGAGTAATCAAAATATGGATAGAACAAGGAATTGGTAACCTCCTCCTAAGGATTTTGGAAAAGTTAATACAAATGAAGCCTCTAGGGGGAACCCTGGAAAAGCCAGTGCAAGAGAAATTGGTAGACTTTCAAATGGTTCCTTGGTTTTCACTTTTATTGAGAATTTGGGTATCCTTTCCAATAACCTTGTTGAGAGGTATGGTATCCTTAGAGGCCTTTGTGAGGCTACTAAGGTTGGATGGCAAAAGGTGTTGGTTGAATATGACTCCCATGTCATGATTAATCTATTGAAAACTCCTAAGAATCATAAGGTTGATTGGAGAATAAAAATAATTGTTGAGAAGATTCAATTAATCCAAATGGGTTTTTTGAAAGTTGAATACAATCATGTGGTTAGAGAACATAATAGGATTGACGATTTTTTAGCTAATTGGCCATTGGACAAAGGTGATATTACTTTCTAGGGCCACCCTTCTAGATGGTGGGCTTTGCAAAATAGGGATGCTCTTCTATCTATCCTTTCTCTAGATGGCTCTAGTACTAAAGGTATCTAGTTCCTTTTTGCTTTGTATTAGCTCTTTTTGGTTCAGTTAGGGTATTTCAGTTCTCTGACTCAGAGAGATCAATCTTATATTTCTTGTGTTAATTCTTGGTTAAAAGGCATGTTGGCCTAAAAAGGCCAAAGATATAATTTGTTTTTTGCTATCAATTTATTTTTTTGGTGTGTGTTTTTGTGTTGTTTTTGTATTTTTGTTGTTTTTTGTGTTTTGTGGTTTGTGTTTTTGTATGGTTTTGTTGTGTTTGTATTTTTTTGTGTTTTGTTGTTGTTTGTTGTTTTTATGTTTTCTTTATTTTGTTGTTGTTTTTGTGTGTTTGTGTTTGTTTCTTTGTTTTGTTTGTGTTTTTGTTGTTTTAGGCATGCTCCTTGAGTGTGTCGAAGGGGGCAGGCTAGGTGCAAGTCCTAGGCGATTTTAATGAAATAGATACCCCTGCCTCCTTGGGTCTTACCTAAAAGGGGTGTTTTCTACAAAAAAAAAGTTGTCATAAGAAAATACTAAGAATAAGGATGTTGAATTCTAAAATATTTGTATTCACACAAAAAATTGAAAAAGATCCAAAAAATGAAAATCAAGAATTTAGATATTTATGACAATTGATGTAGGTATCTAGCTATAACAACTCAATTGAGATGAGAATTGAATTTATTTGTAAACTATCAAACTCTAAAGAAGAGAGTTATGATTTGTCAAAGGCGGGGGATCCGAATATAACCCCTTATTCTGCAACAACAAAAAAAATATCAAAATTTTATATATAATTACATTAAGAAAAAAAATTATAATAATTTAATTAGTTACATTTTCTAGACTTTATTATTTTGTTATCATTCATTTTAATTTACAATACATGGAAGGGGACCTATTAGTTCTCTATTTTTTTTTCATTATTGTAACTTTCATCGAAGTCTTATTGAATAAGAGATTAAAGTTATTCATCGAAGTCTTATTGAATAAGAGATTAAAGTTATAGGTTAATGGTGTTAATGCGATCACTACCCTTTAATATCTCAAGTGTCATAAATTCCTTCAATCCCATTTTTGTCCTTTGATTATATATATAACCATTTTACTTTAGTCTACACGTGTGACAAAAAAACAAAATGTGTTTTAAAAATTATTTTTAAGAATATAAATATCGTAGTCTTATTGAATAAGAGATTAAAGTTATAGGTTAATGGTGTTATTGTGATCACTACCCTTTAGTATCTCAAGTGTCATCAATTCCTTCAATCCCATTGTTGTCCTTTGACAATATATACATATATATAACCATTTTACTTCACTTTACACGTGTGACAAAAAATGTGTTTTAAAAATTATTTTTACGAATATAAATATTACGAGTATACTTGGTCTCATATACCAAAGTTATTTAACATTAGTTTAATATATTTTTTCAAATTCACTTACACAAATTCGTCATGATTTGAACTTGGATCTCCTTGATAAAAACCCAAAGACATCAATGTGATGTCCTATAAGAACATTTAGCATAGGTTTTTTTTTGGTTTAATAAGAGAAGACATCTTTGAAATAGAATAAATAGTCTCTTATCATTACGACATATCCCTCCAATACCAAATGGGCTTAGGTTACCTCGAAGAGCTTCATCCTTATGCGTCATCCAAATGTGATTTGAACTATTTTCCTATAGGCTTTCATTCAACAATTGTCTTATAACTAAGAAAAATCAAGACTAAAGGGCTTTTTGAGTTCTTAAGCACTATGTGTTCACACTCTAAGTTTGGAAGTGTTTTGGGACCTCATTTTTTTTTTTTAAAATATTTGTGTATATTTTCCTTGTAGAATTGATTAGGTAGAAGATGATTGTTTTAGACAATTCTTTTGTTTTTTTTCACTTATGTTTACCACCATTAAAGAGGGTTACATAATCCTTTGTTATTTATGGCTCAAGTTTTTGGAATTAATAAGAGTTTTTAAAACTTACAATAGGAGGTTTTCTTTTATCAATTATAAATTGTCAAAACTATCAAAAAGTTTCAATAAAGTCCCACTTAAAAATCAAATGAGTATTTCCCTCTTCCACTACCTTGCAAAGAAAACCCTTTGAGGCTACCAAGAATCTTCTATTCATATATTTTTAACAAAAAACTTGTGCATTGGCAATTAAGTAAATATATTCACTTTTAGCAGTCTTTTGATGATTATGTTCTTCACCATAGGATTTTTCATCTTGGACTAGTTACTATCTCAATAATTTTTTATATCATGCATTTCTTACGCAAACAATAATATTTTTGCCTCAATCCTTAGAAACAAATATGTGCTAGATGATTTCGCATAGGAGATATCTCTAGACCTTCCCCTTGCCATTAACAAGCTTTGTTCCAACTCCAAAATCAAAATTTACCCCTTTTTTTTTTCTTTAAGCTTAGGAGTTACAATTATTTTTTAACCTTCTATGATAAAATTTTGTAAATTTTGAAGATGAAGTTATTAGTAGATTATTGAAAATGCTCTAGACCTTCCCATTGCCATTAACAAGCTTTGTTCCAACTCCAAAATCAAAATTTACCTTCTTTTTTTTCCTTTAAGCTTAGGAGTTACAATTATTTTTTAACCTTCTATGATAAAACTTTGTAAATGTTGAAGATGAAGTTATTATTAGATTATTGAAAACATTGTTGCCAATAGTAATCTCAAAAGCTTATCAATTTGTTTGTCTACTAAATCCAAACGAGTCTTTGCTTTATGATTTTTTCCAATTTATCACACTCTTAGGAATTCCTTGACAAATTTTGTCACCACCTTAATCATATTTACATAGAAAACTGACAGCTTACAACCATTAATGGTTATCAAATTAAGAAGAAATTAAGTAAATATTTAATTTTTTAAATTTTAAGGTAATATATATATTTTTAAGATTTGGTTAGTGCGAGAAACTTATGATCGATGTTCAAGGTTAGACATCTCCATCCCACTATGACCTCTCATAAGGGGGAAAGCCAAGCTTATTAATAAGGGACACAATCATAAACACACCCACCCCTCACACACTTGTCGATGCCACAATTTAAACCTTAGACCTCTCGAAAAAGAGCCAAAATTCCAAACCATTGCGTTATACCCTCACAAACATTTCTAGATAATATGGTTACCTTTAAACAAACTCCTTATTTTTTAACATTTAAAAACATTAATATATATTTTTAAGTAATACTTACGGATGGCACAATTGCGGACCATACTCCCCAAAAGCATAGGGGTGTCACGACAAGGACAAAAAAAACATTAATATTTAAAATGATAACGACTTCCAAAGTTGTTCTTGAAGGCTGCAATGGTAAATAGAATTTAATTTTTGTTTTGTTTTGGAAAATATTGTTTCATATATTTAAAAAATAACAAAATGATTAAAAGCTTGGTACAAAGAACAACAATATGTTATTAAGTTGGATGAGTTCAATTAGTTAAATTCCTTGACTTTCAAGGATACATTGATTTGAATCTTATTAAGTTTTACATACATAATTGTCAAGTTATTGTAATATTATTATATGATCAAAGATGCAAGACAATGGTTATTTCAATCCCATTTAACATAGTAAAAAATACAAATATGTTTATTATTAAAAAATAAAATTTTAAAGTATTATGTTAAAATTGGATTATAATTCTCTATTAAATATAATAATTAAATTAATAATTTAAAAAATAATGATTGTAACCAATTCATCTATGTAACCAAAACATAAATAATTTAAAAAATAATATATGCATGGTGATGAATAGAAGAATTAAAGGATGGTTAAAGCAATGACATAACACCTTTAAAAGTGAGGCTTTATAGACAATTTGGCATATATCAAAAGATACAATACTTTGGACTATATGACTAGTAATGAATAGAGGAATATTTAAAGGAAATAAAAGTAGTTTAAAAAGTAATGAAGAGGAATATTTGTTTAGCCATAGAGGAGTCTAAATCAACCCTATCAACTCACCCAATCCCTAATTTGGAAGCAAAGAGCATTGATAGATAGAGTCAAGTCAACAAATCAAATTATGATGCTGGGTATAAGAGAAACAAAAAGGAGGCAAACAATATAAAGTGGAAATCATGGAGCATCTAAATAAAATTCAAGGCCAATAGGAGGAGGAGGAATAATTAGAAATAATAGAGAGATTTTGTTTATTATGCTTTCAAAAGTGGATTTAAGACAAATAATGAAGCTGAAGCTTGGGAAGCTTTGGAAGGGTTAAAAATATGTAAACAAATAAAATAAAATATAGTATGGATGGAAGGTGATTTGCTCATAGTAATAAATACAATTTTGAGGAAAGCAGAGGCTCCATGGAACATACAAGAGATAATTGTGGAAATTTAAGACCTTGCTATAAAGTTTGAATAAATCAGGTTTACACATAAGTTAAGGGAAAAAAATAAATGTGTAAATGGGCTAGCCAATAGAGGGGTTTTAATTGAGGATCGTGAAGTTAAATTCTTTTTTCCATGGTTAGAGGAAGTAGTAAGTTTAGTTGAAGTTGACAAGAAAATGTTGACTTCCTGAATCAAATAATGATTAAGATTTACTTTAATATTTTTCATTGGTAATATTTGCTTTATTTTATAACATTAATGTGTTTTCATATAAACTATTTATTACAATTTTTGTGGTTGTACTTATGCTTTAGGAAGGAAACTAGCAATCCAAATATAGTAAAGTGGACTATGATAGTATAATATTTTGGAAATATTACTCTACTAAGATGCAATACATAGATAGTAGAGGTGGAGTTTTGATATTCTGAAGGCTATTATAGGAAAATGTCAAGAAGGATGTTGAATTCCAGAATATTTGTATTCACATAGAAAATTGAAGATCCAAAAATTGAAAATCAAGAAATTAGATATTTTATGAAAAATAATGTAGGTATCTAGCTGTAGCATCTATTAGGCAAGGATTCCCTATTGCCCAACCCTTTATGTGTTGGCTATTGAGGGTCTAGGATACTTTTTGGTTGATGCTATTTCTCAAGGCAGAGTAAAAGGAATTACTCTTCCTGATTCTACTCAATAGTTGGTCAATGGTCATTTTGCAAATAATTTTTTTTTTATGTTTTCTGAGGATGAAAGCACCATTGTTAATGTACTGCAATACCTTGACATTTTCTATTAAGCCTCTGGAGCTAGCATTCAATATAAAAAAACCCAATGCTATAGAAAATCCTTCTTACCCATGTCAAACTTGTTATCTTGCTTTTAGTGGAACTAGATCCAACATGGAAAAATATTCTAATTTTTGGGCATTCCCTTTGTATTCCAGTCCTCCTCTTTGATTTTGTGGCAATTTGTTCTCAATAGAGTGGATAATAAGTTTCATAAATGGATCTACAAGCCTCTATCGCTTGTTGACAAGTTTTAGGTCTGCTCTAAAATATTAGTCGCCACTCATGTTTATTACTCATCTCATTGGGCTCCTTCCAAGGCATCCTATTAGAAGCTAAAGAAGCTTTTATGAGACTTTTTATGGGCCGCTAAATACCACAGAGGCTTCCATTAGGTTGCTTGGGAATTTTGTTGTCTCCTAAGGTTTGTTAGGGGCTTGGGGCTTCTTGATACTTAATAACAAAGCACAAATCTCTATGCTAAATGGGTCATTAGGGCTATTCATGGCAACAAAGCCTTGAAAGTGCTTCTACAAACTACATATCTATAAGAGTACCCTATGAGCGGTCTTGGATTACCCTCCCTATTCGTTATGAAGTTACTTGTTCAAATTAAGGTAGCCAAAAGCATATGAAAATCCTGGGAGTCCCTCAAACCTTGGCTCTAGTGTATAGGCAATGGCTTATGCTCTAGTTTATCTATAAATAATATTTCACTATGCTTCAGGTCCAACCCTTAGCCAAGATACCTTGGGTGAAGGCTCTCCATTTTTTCCATAATGGAGTTATAGTCATATCCGATCTATTTTCTAGTTGTACCAGATATTGGCTTTTCTAGCCTAAATTTAAAGCTTAGAATAGCCTTTAGGAGTAGGATTTTGAGACTTTTCAAATAGTCCAAGAAGAAATCCCCTTTGATATTCTTCATAAGATTGGAGTATGTTCATCATGCCCATTATGGAAATATTGGAAATGGTATTTGGATACTCCCTTTCATAATTACCAACCCCAAAATGGGTAAAATTGGCTCTCCTCCCATCTGCCCATGGTCCCTACTCTTAATGCTCACTAACATCTTTTATCCTTTATGGAGTGGTAAAACAAATTTCTCTCCATTTGGGACCCTACATTGAAACCCATATTAGTGCACTTCTCTTGGTGTATGCTCTACCAAGATCTTTCAGTTGGGGACCGCTTAGTTCATCTTGGGTTTCATAACCCCAGATGCCCTTTCTGCCAATAGTAGGAGACTATCAAACACCTCTTTTGGTTATGTCCTCGAGCCTAAGCTTTTTGGGTTTAGATTCACGAATTATTTCAAAAATTTCACCCTCGTTACTTTTTTTGGCATATGACTCTTCTTGGATAGGATGAGCATGCCTGATAACATGGATCAATTATGAAAAAATTTTCAAGTAAATTTTTTTTTGATATTTGGAAGGATCATAATAGTGCAATATTTTCTAATTTGAATGTTTTTACTGATATCTCAATACATGCTAAATCTCTTATCTTCTCAAATGTTATGGTTTATATCCAAGCATAGGCCAACAAAGTGGCCCTTGAAGTGGAGTATTTATAGACCCTACTTGACCACTGAACCAATGCCCCTTGTTCAGTGGCCCGAGTCCCTCATTATTCACTAGAGAGGTTGAAGATCCTATGCCTAACAAACTCATAGTTTATGTCCAACTAGAAGTCCATCATCATAGCAACATTCCCTTGCTCACCATTGATATTGGTTTGTTGCCCCACCCTCTTCCCCTCAAGTGCTTGGTTGGGTGAAATTCTTCTACTTAGAAAATAGGATGGTGTGCCTCTAGTCAATAGCAAGGCTAGGATTCTAAGATACAAGAACCTTTATATATGTTAGTTTCCTCTAGTTGGAAGTCTGCTCTTGACAAATCTGATCACCTTCCTGGGTGGGGCAATGCTGAAGACAAAGATCCTCCTCCTATAGGTGGTGCCTTAACCACTTAATATCTACCGATTTGATGCAGCTGGCTATTTTTTTTGTTGGCGCTATTAAGTTATGATAGTTGTTATTTCTAGAGTGCTCTTTTCCTACTCTAGAATATTTCTTAGTATGAATTTTTGGGGCATGCTCTTTCTTGCAATCTATTTTTTATGAATAAATGTATTATTTATTTTTTTAGAAATAAAAAGCAACTTTTCATCAAAAATATGTCTATAAGCTCTCAAGCTCTAAAGGAGAGAGTTGTGGCTTATCAAGGATGGGGGACCCAAGTACAACCCCTTGTTCTCCAAAATATATATAAAGATATAAAAATATTTATAGTAAATTTTATAAAACAATTTATTATAAAAATAAGAAATTTAGAGAGATAACCTTCTTTAGGATTTTATTTTTTGGCTAGGTTTGGTGCTTCTCTACATAACTCTTCCATGAAATTCAGTGTAGGATCTAGATTTAAACTTCTTAGGTGATTTTCATCTCCTAAAATCCATCAATATAAGTCTTAAAACCATTAGGACAAAGTCAATGGGGGAGATCCCTCCCCTCCCAAAATTTATCCTTTTGAGATATAGTCAAGAAGGGACTAAGAGAAAATATTGGTAGTGCTAGAATTAAATTTACATGGAGACCCCTACAAATATCGAAGGTGGACCCCAAGAAGACAAAAAAATATTGTATGAAGCCTATAGATGGATATCCAATAGTAAGGTTGAAAAAAGAGGATCTTTAAGAAGGTATTAATAGTATGTAAAAGGAGGACTGATATGTAGATTCATGGGTTTTAGACCCCAACTACCAACACTCAAGAACTTGGCAACAAAATACTTGTGCATGAAGGAAGAGTTTTGGATAACACTTTACCCTAATGGCTATTTCCAGGCTCTATTTTCTAGTGAGGAGGATTGAGAGCAAGTGTTCCAAGGAGGTTCATGGTTTTTTTGAAGTGTAGGTCTTTTAATGAAACTTTAACATACAAAATTCAAAGTAGAGGAGGAAATGTCATTGATCTGTCTAGTATGGTTAGGCTGTTTGGATTACCTACAAAATACTAGAACCCAATTCCTTTGAAGCTATTGAAAATGATTTAAAAACTTTTATGATGGTGGCTAAGAGAATATATAGTTTTTATCAAATGGTCTATGTTAGAATCTGTGTCCTAATATATTTTGATAAACCCCTCCCAAAGAAGATCATATTACAAGTGGACGATAACGTTTGAAAATAGGAAGTAGACTATAAAAATATTCATTTTAGATGTTGAATCAACCATGAGTATGGATATTTGGCAAGAGAGTACCTTCACAAAATTCCAAAGTAGGAAAAGAAATAGACTAATACAGATAGGTTCAAAAAATCCAAAAGAAAATCGATTTAGAAGAAAAATGCAGTCATATAAAATGGTGCGACAACAAACATCTTTACCCGCCTTCTCACTAAAGACATAGATGTTGAATAAGATAACCAAATGGAATTAGAATCTATGGTAGAGCAAAATACCATTGGGACTAGAGGACTCAAACTAGATGAGATAGTGAAATCCACCCCAAAAAACATTGAGAATCAAATTATTATGTAGACAAATATCAAACAAACCCTAAAGACTTCCAAAGGAATAACAAAAGTGATGGCAATGCAAAAGAGAAGAACCTATCGAATGCAGAAATCTACTTTATTAAGAACCATCAATAGGCGAGGAACCCTCAATTCCTCGTAATAATGCCCTGGTAGTCTACACACACTCGAGGCTTAAAGTCCATGCAGTATTCATCCGACATAAAATAGAAAAAACTCAATAAAATGAACTTGGACACCAATCAAAAGGTCAGACATAGAACCAATCAACACTATATAGCCAAGGAAGGAAAAATATTATTATTGAAGGTATACTCCCCGTACAAATATTTTCACTCCTCGCTCCTCATGAGGCTCATTTCATGTAATGAAAGGGGGTTTAAAGGTATCTCCAACAAAACATAATGAGATTAAAAGGATGATACACCAAATAAATCACATCTAGTCTTCCTTAAGGAGACTAAGATATCAGTAGAAGATATGGAGATAATAGTAGGGAAATTTTGACCTATAGGTAGGGTGCACTCTCTTAGCTCCCAAGGTGTATTGAGGGGCCTTTTATTTTAGGACTCAAAAGAGCTTGTGATACATATGGTCGTGGGCAATAGGGATAGCCTTGGTTATCTTGGCAAATGGATACAGTCGGATCAAAAACTTTTATATATCAATATCTATGTGGCCATATTTGTAGTGGAGAAATAAAAGTAGTGGATATATATCCAATACATATGACTCTAGATTATTACAACACAACTCATTTTAGGAGGATATTTTAATACTATTATTTCTTTGGAGGAGAAAATGGGAGGGATTAGAGAATTGGATATTGCATCAAGTCTAATACATGAATATTTGAGATATCTTTAATTGATTAATGTTAAACCTGAGAATATGATGATATGGTTTAATAAGAGACAAGAGTTAGCATTTATTTTGGAACATATGGATAAGTTTTTTATTTTGGATGAGCTCCTTTCAGTTGATACAATTAAAAATCTCTCATCCTTAATAATGATGGTTCAAATCATCAACCTATTTTGTTAGATCATTGGAAGCCCGCTTACAACTATAATTTTTTTCAAATTATAGCTCATGTGGCTCCAAGACAAAACTTTTATACCCCTAGTCCAATAGTGGTAGAGGGAAGGTAAGCTAATATTTGGTACCAAAATGTATTGTTTTGTGAAGATAGTATAGTTACTTAAAACTGATATTAAGGAATGGAATTGTTATTTTCTTTCACTACTCTGCCAGACAGGAATCCATGGTCTTGGATAAATTAAGATATAATAAGACCTCCATTTCGATCGCTTATTTAGGTATTTCCATAAATATTCAAAGGTAGAAAAAAAATATTGGAATTGGTTGTTGGACAAAGTCAAGAAGGAAATTGGAAAGTGGACCAAAAGGTAGCTTTCTTCTGGGGATAAGAACACCTTGGTAAAATCAGTCCTTCAAGCTATTCCTATTTATGTTTCTTCCATGTTGAATATCCCAAAGGTTGTTCTTCGAGAACTGGATCAAATCAGTCATTGATTCATATGGAGTGGTACTAAGGAGAAAAGAAAATGGGCCTTGGTGAAATGGGATACGTTATGTCTTCCTAAGAATGAAGGGGGGTTTAGGATTTCGGTCTTCTATTAATAACAACAAATATTTAATTGCTAAATTATATTGGATGATGTTGTATAACCCCAATGCTCTTTGGTCCAATAATATCCATGCTAAATATGTTGAGAACAAAAGTCTTGAAGATCTTGTTCGCTATCAACTTCCTACCAAAGTTTCTCCCATTTTAGCAGTTCTTAATACTGGTGAGTATTTGATAAAAAAAAATGTATTTTGGATAATTCATAATGGTCAATAGGTAAATTTTTGGATAGTTTCTTGGGATGGTCACAAGCCTTTGATAAATTAGTTTCTCGATTAGAGGCCTTGGATGGAGGAGCTTCACCGAGCTAATTGGATAAAGGTGGCTAATTACTGTCATACCATACTGGTAATTAAAAGGTTGGTAGATATTGGATCCCTATTGAGGACTGGCCTATTCAAATCCCAGAAAGGCAAAGACAAGATATCCAAGGTATCCTTCATATGAGATCTCTCTCTTGGTCCCATGAAAATGATTATTTTGGATGGAACAACACTACTAAGGGTGAGTATTCAGTTGCTAAAGGTTATTTGACCTTATGCCATAATAATCCCAACCAATATTTTGACATATTTTCTCATTTATGGGCTCAAAAGCTTTGGCCTAATATGAGGTTATTTACTTGGCTTTTATTGCATCGTAGGGTGCTTACTAGTGAGCAACTTATGAAGCATGCTTTTCATGGCCCTTTTAGATGTGAAATATGTGGAGAGAATGTAGAAACTCTCAGCCATATTTTTATTGAGTGTACTATAGCCTTTGAGCTATGGAGGAGAATGGCCACTTTACTTGGCTTACAATGGTCCAATTTTTTTTACTTTTGATAAGCTTTGGAGGGATTGGCCTAAACAAGAGGGTGTTGATCATTTTATTAGGCAGTTAGTTTGGATGGGTTCTACCATTCTTCTTTGAAATATTTGGAATGAAAGGAACAACAAAATTTTTAATCAAGATAGGAAGGATATTTACTATATTTGGAAAAAGACCATAGCCAACTTAGTTGAATCAGTCCATCAACTCCTTAATCACCTCCAAAACTCCCACCAAAGATGGGATCAAGTGATGCAAAGATTGAAGATTAAATCTCCTAAGGGCAACCAACTTAAAGGGAATGTGAGTATTTTTCAGATGGATAGGACAAGAAATTGGCAACCTCCTCCTAAGGATTTTAGAAAAGTCAATACCGATGGAGCCTCTTAGTGTTTTGCTTAACGACGAATCTTCATAATTTGGGCGAAGATTAGCATTTTTGAAAATGCAAATTTATGATTTTGGTGGACCCTCGACGTCGGCCCTTCGCCCAAAATTTCTAGATCAAATTTTTTAGAAGTATCTATTCATCGTGCGTTGATAATAGTATTACGTATTATTTTTTAAATTCGTTCCAACTTCCCCCCCTAGTCCGGGGCCCTTTTTCAAAAAAAAATTAAAATTTTAAAATTATCCCGCCAAATTCGCTAACTATACCACTATATAAGTAACAAGCCAGAGATAGTTTTCATTTATAACATTCAAAAAGTAAAACTCTAATGTGAAAAGTGTACTCGGATTCAGTCTTCAGAGTAGTTCTATAACCGGATCGACACGACATAATTCTCCACCCGACCCGACGACAAGAACTTATATCTCCTAGACAGTCAGTTCCAACCGGGCCGTCTACCACACTGAATCTCCACCCAAACCGATTGCCAGATTGACAACTCCACCCAGACCGGCTGTCGGATCGACAACTCCACCCGGACCGACTCTGTCGGACCGACAACTCCACCTGGATCGATTGCAAAAATTTTTGCCCGTACCGTTACCGGTTTCTATTTTTACCCGGACCGCAAGAAGTTTAGACCGTTCGCCCGAACCGACCTTCCGCTGGACCTTTTTTCCACCCGGACTGACTATCGATCCTCTGGGTCTCTTTTCAGACGGACCTTTTCCTACAACAGGTACTATGTTTCTCTTCAGACATTTGAATCTGTGATCCTATTTTTTTGTCATCTAATATCTGGTTTTTATTTTGCTATTTTTTTACCATTTACTGAAAAGAAGTCAATTTTATGTTCTCCATTTTTCCCTAGATTTTCTATGTTAAAACTCTTTGATTCTCTATTTCCATTAAGATCCCCTTTTCTGTTACTAGATTTTTAAATAGACAAATACTTTGGTTCTCTATGTACATTGTGATGCTCTACTTCTTGTCCATTTTGTACAAGAATTTTATATTTTTCAACATTTGTATCTTTGATTAAATTTCGCATAAACAAAAAAAAATTCTTATAATTTTTTCAAATTTTATATTGATTGGTTTTTTGCACTTATTAGTTACACTACTATCTCCAGAAAATAGAGTATCTGAATACTCTAAAAATATCACAATAAAGAATGACTGGAAACAGGTATCTATTTTCTACCAACCATCTATACGTTCATTCTAAATACAATATTGTGTTCAACATTTTATTACTTTTCTAAATTGAATTTTTTTCTTTACAAGTAAAATGTCACCTACTGGCGATGCAAAGAAGGGGGCCAAATCTGAAAAGGGTATCCTAAATTATTTTAGCCATATGTTGAAATCGAGTGAGCCATCGACATCTGTGCAAATTCAAGGTACACATGATTTTTGAATACTTAATAGTTAGGTGTATTTGTTACTTTAAATAATGCCTTCTTCCTCAAATGGTTAGTGTGCCTCTATCCATATTGCATGATGATATAAATTATATTTCTGTTTGTTAGTTTATTTTGTTAAATTAAAAAATAATTAAGAATATTATTGTATGCTACTATGCAGAAAACCATGTGGACCCTGATATGCCTTCGCTTGAAGATATTCATCCCCAAGAGATGACTTCTATTGAAAATTCTCTTAACAATGACATCCAACAAACACTTGAAGATAATCCTCAAAATAACATAGTTGAAAATGAGAGCGATAAATCAAATACATTACCATCTTCTTTTGAATCTACAAGCAAAAAAATAAAAAGCGGAAGGCATCTTACTGGGCTATTGGAAGGGCATTTAAGAATGAATGGGCAAAAAAATTTCCATGGATAGAGCCCATCCTAACTAATGACAACCAAATCGATGATAAAGTATGTAGATGCAAAATTTGTAGTTGGAAACTGGGCAAGGAGCATAGGTTGCAAAATAAGATAGATACAATAGAAAAACATGTTGGCAAATTTTATGTAAAAGTTAAAGGAAGTGATGGAGAAATTATTAGAACAGTTAGGTGGAAGGATGCATCAGAATGTATGCATGTCAGATATGCAATAGAATATGAAAATCACTTTAAGGAACAACAATCTCTTGTTGAGAAAGGTGCAACAATTGAAGCCCATTTTCAAAAAATGGAAAAGATCACCTTAGGGGTAAAAGGATTACAGTTTGTTGTTGTACTTAGTATTCTCAAGAAGGGTAGACCCATGTCCAATTTTATTGATTATAAGCACCTGTTTCAACTGGCTGGTTTGCAAAAAATTTTGAGTTGCCATTGGTCTGATCGAAGTGGTTGGGAAATGGTAAAATGTCTATCATTAGTAGAGAAGGAGGACCTGAGGGAGAAAGTAAAACATTCCAGATTCATTTCACTATCTATTTATGAGGTGACGGTTGTGGACAACACATCCTGGATTTGTATGCATGTGTATACTTTCCAAAACAATGTCAGGCAACCTAGTTTGCTAGGATTACATAAGATGGTTGAAAATTCAAATGCAGAAAATATTTATAATGTTGTTGTGACTAGTTTAAAAGATATTGCGGGAATGAATGACATGGACATAGCCACAAAGTTAATATGCATTGGAGCTGATGGAGCTGCTATTATGCAAGGGCATAGGAGTGGTCTCTGTGTTCGACTGCAAACCACAATTGCACCATATATGATACCCATTCATTGCATGGCTCATAGAATCAATCTTGCATATAAAATCGTGAGCACTTTTGAAAATTTTGCGAGAGTGGAAGACCTCATTCATGAAATACATTCTTATTTTTCTTGTAGTCCAAAAAGGTTTTTAGAGTTTCAACAGTTTGCACTAGGAGTTACAGAAGGAAATAAAATGTTAAAATATGTAGATACAAGGTGGATTTCATTGTATAAACCTGCACACAGAGTTTTTACAGAATATCAATCATTAACAGGGTTTATGTACACAAGTAGTCAGGGAGTTGATAAGGCAAAAGATTTGTTGTTTCGTTTGACTAACTTTGAAACCCTATTGACATTATGTGGTATTCTTCCAATGTTACAAGAAATGAATAGATTGATTAAATTTGCACAAGAGAGATCCATATATATCATTGATTTCATAAGGATGAGAAAACAAATCTATCTTGTTATTGAAAATTTATGTGTTCAAAGCAGATTTTAAAGATCCCTTGTTTCATAGTTGGAATACATTGACAAACGTGAACGATCCAGGAAGCTATTTGAAGTTTGACATCAATGATCATCTTTGTATTAACAATCGAGGAAATTTGATACCTCTTTATTATTTTGAAAGGAAATCAAGTATAGGTATGGATGGTATTGAACAAGTTCCTGTAACACACAATAGATTTCATGTTGTATTACAAAAAATTAGAACAAATTTGTCCAATATAGAAAAATATTTGACAAGTGAGATAAGAGATCGGTTTCAGAGAGATGAGTTGCTTGAGGCGATGGGTGTGGTTAACCCCATGTTTTGGGCTTCTAATAGTGACTTCAATTCTACAAATGAGTTGTTTGTTAAATATATGATGATACTTATTCAGCATTTCAGTAAAATTATGGAAATCAATGGTGTTACAATCAATGGTATACTAAACAAAAATATTTTGAAAGAACAGTCAACACATTTTGGAAGAACAATGGTTGGGCAAACAACATTTTTGAAAGACATCCATGAGACTGGTTCCATTGCACGTTTGTGGCAAAAATTGTATCCAAGTACTATCCTACAAGATACTATAAGTGAATACTTCTGTTTATATGAATTATGTCAAACAATGATTCTGGGATCAGTGGAAGACGAGAGGGTTTTCAGTGCACTATATTTTGTGAAATCAAAGCTTTGCAATAGGCTAGACAAAAATTTGGAAAATTGTTTGAGAATTTATGTATCATCTTATCAGTTGGAAACTTTTCCCTATGACAGGGCAATTGTATTATGGAATTCCCTTGCAGATAGAAGGAGCGTGTTGAATATGACCGATATGGAAGATAATGATGCTCGTAATGATCAGAATGCAGAGACACAACTATCCAATATGCAATATATTGATGCTGAACAAGCAAAAAATTATTTGTTTAAGCTACCTAATTTGTGATTTTTTTCACAAGTTGAATTCATTTGACAACAGATTTGACAAGTTGAGCATTGTATGTTTCAGCTACCTGATTTGGGTTTTTACCGGTTTTGTGATTTTTCCAGTATTTCACAATAAACTAGATTTGATTTGATATCAAATTTTACAATATTGTATCAGATTTGTTAGATTTCACAAAATTTGATTATGAAGAAGTTTTCATGTTCTGTCCTTTGTTGTTTTTGAAATGGTTTTAATTGCCTGATATATTAGTATTTGTTTGTTTCAATTACATGAATTGTAAGTTTTTTACAAGTATTTACAACATTGATCAATATGGATTTGTTAGTTATCATATTCATTTTCAATATGAATTTTTGGTTATTTGTCATCACAAGAGTGTTTCATCTATATGAATTGTAACTGTGATTTATTACACAACATTGTCTTTCAAATTATATGATTTATGACTTTTAACATAGCATTGTCTTTCATAACCGATTATAAATGTATGAGTATTATTGTTTTTGAATTGATTTGAACTGCATTCATATTCATATTGAGATTATAAATAATTAAAATCATTTCAAAAACAAGAAGTGCATTCATATTGACACAAGAAGAGCATTCATATTGATTTTATATAAAACAAGAAGAGCATTCATATTGAGACAAGCACAACATTCATATTTATCATTTTGGACAAGAATAGGATTCATACTGATTTTAATTGCATTCATATTGATTCTAACTACATTCATATTCATATTGAGGTTATAAACAGTTAAAATCATTTCAAATACAAGAAGTGCATTCATATTGACACAAGAAAAGCATTCATATTGATTTTATCTGAAACAAGGAGAGCATTCATATTGACACAAGCACAACATTCATATTTATCATTTTGGACAAGAATAGCATTCATACTGATTTTTAATTGCATTCATATTTTCATATTCATATTGAGGTTATAAATAGTTAAAATCATTTCAATCATATTCATATGCATATTGCCATAGACGAAAAATGCATCAAAAAATTATAAATAGGAAGAACAACAAAATTAAAATATATAGATTTAAAATATATAAAGATGTCTTTAAAGTTTAACTGTGTTGAAAAACAACACAAACTTCCTCCCAACACTGAAATTTTTGAGACTATGTTTGAATTTCTGGTTGTTGTGTCGATGTGTGTTCTGCAGTGGTTTCTCCTGGAGCTGCCTGTTCTATTACTTTTTCTACTTCTTCTACACCAGGCGTTGGCAGTGCTCCGGATCTGACTAAACTTTCTTGTCCTTTCTTGAAATTTTCCAACAGCCCAACATCTTCTTTGGCAGGATCTTGAAGCTCTTTCAAACTAGGATTTTTCTCCAGTCCTTCCCTTATCAACAGTTCCGGATCCACTTTCAGTTTTCAATCCCTCAAATATTTTTTTAGAATGTTATTATCTCTTACTTTCTGTTGGGTTGTTCTCTTCATTATAATGGATGTTTCCAAAAAAAATTTTGCAGCCTCTATGTTGACTTGCATGCTCTGAACTTGTAATTTCAAATTTTCAAAGTTTGAATGCAAAAAAACCATAAGTTAGTATAGTTATATGACATAATTTAAGCAACTTCAACAGTTTTAAGACATAAGTTAGTAGAGTTGGAAAAAGAAAAACATGCATCTAAATTCTCACCTCGGCCACATCTCTAGCGGCTAAAGCAACATCAACAATTTTCTTGTTGAAAGCCCATTGGTTATAGTACGCTTGGGCTTCAACATTGATGTTCTCAATTCTATTCAACATAATATTTAAAACTTCATCATCGGATGAAGTCCTGCACGTCACTAATCCTGATGTGGCCTATTGTAGCAGACCATTAAGCTTCTCTGGTTCGTTCTCATATCGAGAAAAAATATTCTCCCTTTTCTTAAAATTTTTGTAACGAGCATTTATTTGCTTGATAAGCACTTTTGCCCGAATTTCCCACTGTTTCATAACTTGTAAATCTTTAAGCACCCTCTCTTGGAGGGTTGCTTCAATACCATCACACATAGAATACTGAATATCAAATTTAACTTTGTCATCCTCGGATTGAGGATGACAGTGGGCTTCCATCGCATGAGCGAATACTGGTTGCTCAGCTATTGGGGGTGTTGTTTCTTCTGCCTCTACATGTGCATCTTCAAGCACCTCTGTGGCATGAAAGCCCTCAATGTTTCCTTGCAAGAAAAATTCATCATCAAGTGGAATATTATCTAATCCATCATTGGCGGTTGACACCTCTGGTACTTGACTTGTGTTAAATGAAAAAGTGGGGAAAACACCCTATGATCTTGGCTGCAAAAGTATTTTTCCCCTTCCATGGGCCATATTGACTTGCCCTCTCATTTGCTACACCTGTGGTTGAGGTCGTGTTGGTGGTGGCCTCATCACTTACTTTTTCGAGCTTCTCACGATTTGATCTTGAGAGCCACCTGACATTCAAATAAGAAATTGCCAAAATTATTTTCCAAAAACAAAAAAAAACTTTAATTTCAAGTAAATAGAATGATTTACCTGACGACGATTGAATCTCATTTACAAAGTTGCGGATGGGGGTTGTGCGCATTTCTAAAAACATAAAAATTAAAAAAAAAACTTAATATAATTATATGTAACGCACTAAGAAGTATAATGATAAAATATTGAAAGTGTAACTTACGTGCAGGACGGTTGATCTGACTAGATTCAATTTTAGGGCGATGAGGAGTAGTAACTGTAACCTGCCATGTACATTTTGTTGGCCTCGACAATGGTGATGATTCTGATTCATTTTCTTCAGAATCACCACATACCTCATGCATGTGACCCCTTACACCAACATCCTATTTTTTAGTTTTGGTCACTGACTTTCTCTGCAATCATGTGCAAAACAAAATGAAAACTAAAAACAGAGCTAAAATATATTAAAAATTAGATTTGAAACATGGACTTACCCTCAATTCCTCTGAACTCATACCCAAGTTCAGCAGTGTGGGATGCAACGTTGTTGGTACTTCAGTATTTTTTAAATCATAAAAACTTTCATAAAAAATAAGTAAAATAAAATTAATGGTCGCCACCATTTTGACTTCTGTTCCGATGTCATGCAACTCTGTTCTGATGCATTCTAAAATGTACGTGCACCAGTCGAACTGCACGTCTTGAACAATGTGAATGATATAGGTCAATGCCCATAATGGAAGTTTTGTTCTTCCAAGCAAAAATAGTCTTGCTTGGAAGAACTCAATAATGGCCTTCAGATTTTTATTTTCAACACAACTGTAAGTTAAGCCTCTCTTAGACTTAGCAACGAAAGTTGCATAAAAAAAAATTAGATGAAAAAACATGTTGAAAATTAAATTTTGAACAATAATAGAAATAATTGACGGGAATTATACCTTCAACCACTTTCCAAGGAAGATCAAATTCATCCTCCAAGTATTTTTTGTCACGCTTACCCATAGTGAACCTCAGAGACACGACAGGGAAACTCTTGTGTGGAAGTTCTGTTAACCTCTAGATGTTCGTAGGTGTGACGGTGAATGACACTTGTTTATTCCAAAAAGTGACATTCACTATTGCACGGTCATGGTCGTAACCATCAATGATACTCTGCAGAAGGTGCTTGTCGGTCTTGAGTTGTGACACTGTTAGCAAGTGCTGCAAACCTGATGTAGAGAGCCACGTATTGTCATAACCAGGGGTGGTTGACAAATCAATCATGGTGGTGCAAGTAGCATTCTTGAACACAAAATTTCCAAAGGCAGTTTGAGTAGATGTGGTAGGATTGGCCATTGTTCGATAAAGTAAAAGGAGAAAGTGGATTGCAAAGAGTGTGGGGTGACGGTGTATCGGAAGGAGTTAGAGAGATCACAAAAATGTAACAAAAAAATGACTTCCCAATGTCTATTTATAGATACAATTGATACGGATTTGGACACATGGCAGAATGTCATTCAGCATGCACTGAGGCTGACTGATCGACTAACATGTGGCAGAGTAAACATTGATCCAATGATGGATCTTTTCCACCCGATCGTATGTCAGACTTTGTTTTCACCCGATCCATTTACCGAACTTCAAAAATCACCTGGTCCATCAGTCGGACTATGATTTCCATCCAGATCGATGTCGGTCAATGTTATACATCCGGTCCGCAATCCGGACCTCTATTTTCACCCGGCTCATAGTCGGTTCTCGAATTCCACCTGGGTCGTCAGTCGATCGAGGGTTTCCATCCGGGTCGTTACCCATCCTAGAATTCCACCCGATCCGTTGGTCGGTCAACTGTTTCCATCCGGGTCGTTACCCATCCTCGATTTCCACCCGGGTCATTGGTCGTACATTTATTTCAACCTACCCATATCACCATTTCTTGCTTTCCACCCGATCGGTCACCGGTCTATGTTTTGCACCCGGTTCATTTCCCGGACTTTGTATATTACCCGATACGTAATCGGGATGTGTTTCCACCGGGTCCGTTCTCGGTCTGTGTTTTCCCTCTGTTCGCCATTTTTTTCCAATTTTTTTCAAAAATTAAGATAATTCGCCATGTCTTCCGACATGAGGTTGACTTGGATTCACTAAGGATTCGCAACGGATTCACAATTTTTTTACAAGGACATTTTCGGTCCGACCCCTTATGCATAACCCTAGAGCCTCTAGAGGGAACCCTAGAAAAGCTAGTGTGGGAAGAATTGGTAGACTTTCAGATAGCTCCCTGGCTTTTGCTTTTGCTGAGAATTTGGGTATTCTTTCCAATAATCTTGCTAAGGGGTATGGTATCCTTAGAGGTCTTCAAGAGGCTACTAAGGTTGGATGGGAAAAGGTGTTAGTTGAGTCTGACTCTCAACTCATGATTAATATTTTGAAGACTCCTAAGAATCATAAGGTTGATTTAAGAATAAAAATAATTATTGAGAAGATTCAATTAATCCACATGGGATTTTTGAAATTTGATTACAATCATGTGGTCAAAGATCAAAACAAGAGTATTAATGCTTTAGCTAATTAGACTTTGGACAAAGGTGATCTTACTTGTTATGGCCACTCTCCTAGATGGTGGGCTTCACAAATAAGGGAAGCTCTTCTTTCTATCATTTCTTTGGATGGCTCTAGTTCTAAAGGTACCTAGTTTCTTCTTGTTTTATTTTTGCTTCTCTTTGGTTCGGTCAGGGTATTTTAGTTCCCTAGCTTAAACTATTCTTTATTTTGTTTCCTCTGTTGATTCTTGCCTTAAAAGTCTTTTGGTCTAGAAAGGTCATTTTTATGTTCAATTTTTTTCTTTTTTCTTTAGTTTTTTGAGGTGTGTGTGTTTTTGTTTTGTTTTGTTTTTGTGTTCTTTGTGTTGTTTTTTGTTGTTTTTGTATTTTTGTTGTTTTATGTTTTTTTTGTGTTTTTTGTTATTGTTCTTGTGTTTATGTTTGTGTTAATTCGTGTTTTTGTGTGTGAGTGTTTTCTATGTTTTTTATTTTTGTTTATTTTCTATTGGTTGTTTTTCAAATTTTTAATTTTTTAGGTTTTTTTTTTAAGCAAAAAGCCCCTTACGAAGCCGCCTTGGTCTGAGAGACCACGAATAGGGGGTTCTACACCGTCAAAGTCACCCGGGGGTCGTACCCGACCCTGCTCGCACCAACATTATCAATTGGATTTTAGATACCCAATTTAGCTTTTTGGTAGGGTGGAGATTTGAACCTGGGACCTCCCTTGGAGGATTGCCCTCTCCTCTCCAACTCACCTACAACACCCGGGTTATTTTTTTTAGGTTTTGATTGTTTTTGTTTTTCATGTTTTTGTTGGTTATGCCTTTGTAGTGTTCTATTGTTTTTGTCATGTTTGTGTTTTGTTATGTTGTTCTTGTGTTTTTTCTATGTGGTTTGTGTTGTGTTTTTTAATATTTTTGTGTGTGTGTTTGGTTGTGCTTTATCTTTTTGACACACTCAAGGAGCATGTTTTTTATTTTATTTTATTATTTTTATTTTTATTTATTTATTTATTTTAATCTTATTGTGTGTTTGCTTGCTCCTTGAGTATGTCAAAGGCGGTAGGCCAGGTTCAAGCCCTAGGCGATTTTGACGGAATGGATACCTCTACCTCCTTGGGTCTTACCCAAAAGTGGCATACCTTCTGGGATGTTTTCCAAAAAAAGAAAGGAATGGAATTGGTAGGAGTTGGGTGTTGTTTAGAAAAAAATGTGGATTTGTCTCTTCAACTTGAATAGGTGATTGAGAAAATCCACTTCGTGGGCCTCTTAGAGGATCTTAGTAAGCAAGAAATACAATTATCTATTGATCTAAAGGAATGGGAAAAAAGGAGGAGCTTCTAGGAAAACAAAAATCTTTGATTCAATGGTTGAAAGAAGGAAATATAAATTTTGCTTTCTTCTATAAATCCCTTCTTTCAAGAAGAGCTTATAATTTTATATCATCCTTGAAGATAGGCATTGGTGACTCAATTTATTCATGGGATGGCATAAATAATATTACTTCAAATTATTTTGTAAATCTCTTCTCAATAGCTCCTTTGGATCCAAGGACCCAACAAAAGTTCTATACGAAATCCCCCCTAAATATAAAAGAAGACAATGTTGCTTTAACACATGCAATATTCATGGAGGAATTACATTCCATTGTGTTAAAGATGAATTAGGTAAAATGTCAAGACTGAATGGCTTTCCCATTGAATTATTTCAAGAAATTTAGGATCTACTTAAGGATGATCTACTTGATGTTATCGAGAAAATTAGGAGGGCTAAGTAAATACTTTAAAAATCAATAAAACTTACGTCAGGCCTAGATGGATTTCCCATTGAATTCTCTCAATAATTTTGAGATCTACTTAAGTATGATTTGATTGATGTTGTAGAGGAAATGAGGAGAGCTAAGTCAATATTTAAAGAAATCAATAGAACTTATATTGCATTCATTCCCAAATATCAGGAAGTTGAACATATTTTGGTTTTAGGTCAATAGCATTATGTAATGTCCTCAAAATCATTATGAAGGTGATGGCTAATAGATTGAAACCTCTTCTACCCAAGATAATTTTCCCAAAGCAAGTATGTTTTGTGGGATGGAGACAAATTGTAGATGAGATAGTGTTGGCCCAATAAGCCTTACACTTTATGCAGATCTAATGATCCTCTTCCATGTTGTTTGTTTAGGTCTTTCCAAGGCTTATAACAGGATAGACCAGTGTTTTCTTCTTTGAGTTCTGAAGTAGTTTGATTTTTCTTAGGATTGGATAGATTGAATTGAAGTAGTATTTCCTCTATCTCCTATATAGTACTTATCAATGACAATCCATCTTATTTGTTTACAACTATTAGGGGTCTTCATCAAGGGGATCATCTTTCTCCCTACCTATTCATAACACTAGCATAATGTTTGGGTTATCTTATCTTTAAATATAGAACCAAACAATATCTTTAAGGAATTACAACCTCTAGAGTCCCTCCACTATTCCACTTATAGTTTGTGGATGATTCAACCTTGTTGGATAATACATCTTTGAAAGAGGCATCTAGGTTCAAGAAGAGTTTAATTCTCTTTTCAATAGCCATAGAATAATAAAATACTGAGAAAAATTGAAGATTATATTGTTTCATTGATCTAATCATGTGGAAACTATGATTCTGAGCAACTTGCGATTTAGATGAGCTTCTCTTCCAATTTCCTATCAAGGAATCCTACTAAAAATTGCTAGGAAAAAAAAGAAAGAATGAATGTGACTGATGGAGAGGATAAAGAGTTGAATGGATAATTGGACCAATTGGTGGCTTTCTTCTAGAGGTAGACTCACCTTGGTAAAATTGGTTCTTCAATTTATTCCTATCTATGTCTCTTATATTTTGAATATCCTTAAAATTATCCTAAGAGAGCTAGATAAAATCAATAAAATATTCTTATGGAGCAAAGAAAAAGCAGAATGCAAATAGGCACTTGTGAAGTAGGAGAAGTTATACCTTTCAAAAAATGTGGGTTGGCCTTAGATGAACAATCAATAATAATAAGGCACTAGTAGTTAATCAACACCCCTCATGCTATTTGGGTTTAAAATGTGAGAACTAAATATGTATAAAAAAAATTACCAAAAGAGTTACCATATATAAACTACCTAGTAGAGGATCTCCAATCCTAACAATATTGAGGAGAGGTAAAAAATTAATGAAGATGCAATTGTTATAGATTATCAACAATACCCGCCAAGCAGACTTCTAAACTAAGACCTAGGATGGGTATCTGTTGGAGCCAAATTTGAATCAACATCAGATACCCCCAAATTTAAAATTTTAATATCTAAAGCCGCTTATGTAAAATTGATTTTTAATTTTTGGCTCTAATTATCCGTTTCTAAAACATTCATCTAAATCAAAAATTAAAGCCATTGCCTTTAACCATTGAAAGAATTAGTCGTTAACCTTATCCGATTATTAAAGGGGTTATAATTTGCAAATCAAATGTAATATCCGCTAAAAGTCCCCCTAAGTCCTTGGTCCTTTAAGAAAATATATCGGAACATAAAGGTCCTAAGTAAAAAAAACATAAGTCTAAGGTTTGAATCTAATTATGTAGGAAGTTAAGGGTTATGCACCCCCTTCATGATTAAAAAATGTGCAAGTCCAAAGATCTGGACAGTAGCGCTTCATCCCCCAAGATCTGGACAAACGTGCTTTCATAAGTAACCCAAGGGTTAAGTCAAGGAAGACCATGGTCAAAGTTGTATAACCTAAGGTATTAGAAAATGTAATTGATCAGAACCAAGTAAGGGTCACACGCCCCCTTTGGATAAATAGCAAGTAGGTTGATAGATCTGGATAGCTATGCTTGATCCACAGCTAATCCGATGGATGCACACTCTTTAATTTAACCAACCTTAAAATCTTAAAGTCTACATCGGTCATAACCTAAGTTTTAATAAAAATTTAATCAAGGGTCATGTGACCCTTTCGATATAAACATCAAGCACATTTAATAAATCCAAGGGCAGTGCTCAATCCATATTGATCCAATGAATGAGTGCTCATTGAAGATGATAGAAGTTAATCATGAAGATTTATTAATAAATAATCCAAAGCTTAATGCTAATAATATCATTATTAGAATCGATATTAAAGCTAAGCCGCATTATTAAGAGATAATTTGATAGTTAAAAAATTGAGCACCTCTCAAGATTTGGATGACAATGCCCAATTGTGATGAAATCCGATGATCACGTGCCACTCAAAATATCAAAGAAAATATTTGGTGAGGGAAGAAAGTAGAGAGGGGAGGGCTCTGGTCCCTCCCCTGCTCCCCCTCCCATGGCTCCTAGTTCCTGCCCAGTCCCTGGCTCAACCCAGGTCATCCCTCTCGGGGAGTGGTTGTTTGCAGATGATCTCCTGGGGGGAGATCCTTCTCCACTATCTGTGCCCCTCCTGGCCGGCTAGGGTTTCCTTGGTTGTTTTTTCGGACTGGTGCTGCCCAGGGATCCCTTCCATTTTTCCCTCAGGCTTCCCCCTGGGGTTTTTTGCAGGTTATTCACGTGGATCTGGTCCCCTGCGTTTCTCGATGCGATAGAGGTGACGATTTAGGGTTTGGACAGCTTCCCCCTTTTTCTTGTGAATCCTCGACGGGCTCTGTGCTTGGATAGGATTCTTGGTCCTTGCTGTTGGGATCCTATTTTGTTTTCCCAGGGTGGGTTCCTTGTGGGGCAACTCTCTGGTCACTTCCTGATGGGCTGGATCCTCTCTGTGCTGGTTGTTGGCTTCCTACAAGATGGCTCTCGTTGAACGAAATGTTTTCCCGATGGGCGACTGGTTTCTCCACAGGGCGGGATCTGCCAAATCCGTTAGTTTTCCTGCGAGGCAGGATCCTTTCTTTTCAGTTGGTTTCCCGGATGGCGGGATTTCCCTGTTGCTTCCCGCTAGGTGGGACTGTTTGTGGTGGTTTTGACTGCTTCCTGCAAGGCGAGATTTTATTGTAACGATTTTTCTTTGCTTCCTGCTGGGCGGGATCTTCTTGATGGTGGTTTTTGGCTACTCCCGCTAGGCGGGATCTCCAAAACTACTTTCTTTCTTATTTGTTTGTTTCCCGCTGAGAGGGATTGTTTCATGCTTACTCGTTACCATCGGGCGGGATTTGCTTTGGTGTTCAGTTTCAAGGGATTGATGCCCTAGGCCCATTGCTTATGTAATCAGGTTTTGGGATCCTTGTTAAAACCCGCTGTAAATACAAACACTACTTACCAAAAAAAAAAAAAATATCAAAGTTTTAAAATTGAAGGGTTTAAGCACCCAAAGATTAATTAAAATTAAAACACATTATAAGAATGATTAAAAAGGGTCTTAACACATTGGTAATCGTTCCCCTTTCGCCTAATCAAAGATTATTGAAAATTAAAAGGTATGTGCCCCTTTGGTTATTAATATTGTAGGTCTAAAGAGATCAATGGCCACGCCCAATCTTGAGGAAATTCGACGGTTGCACTTACAATAAGTTGACCAATGAATAAACTTCCATTTAAATGGTGAACAAAAGGCTTGCATATTCACTAGATCTGACGATGGTGCATGATATCCATGAGATGAAAAGGTAGCACTTTCCCAAAGAAATTGGAGATTAATAAATTCGTCATCAGTAGAACTAAAGTCAAAGCAATATGTGATGGTTGTGCTCATCTCCGCCCAAATCCAACGATAGTGCTTTCTCAAGATGACCAAAAGTTAATAAAGCTAAGGTTATTGGTGAATTAAGAGTTAAGGTAGGTGCTAATTGTAATTAACAAAGGTCTAAGCATGTATTAATGTTTTCCCCCTTGGGACATGAAGTGTACATCACCAATTGATTCAACAGCAGTGCTCGATCCCACCCAAATATGACGATGGTGCTTCTCTTGGTCGAATGATTAATTAAAAGTTAATAAAGCCAATATCAATGCCTAATTAAGATTAGTGGAGGGTCTGATACGTTGTCAATAACCCCATTTCTCTTGGTTAACCTTGGTGTATATCTAGAAGATCTAACCAACACGCGTATCCATATTCTGATCCAACGGTGAGTGCATGGAGACATGATCAGATTATAAAGGTCCGTGTTTTATTAAGAGGTTATTAACATTATAATCACATGATTAACCTTAATAAATTGGGTTTATATGTAGGTTTTTACACTTGATTAATGAACATAGTGATTATTAATTTTTGGCCTAAGTATTTCTTATTTACTGACTGCTAAACCATGGTTTTCTCGACCTTACGCATATGAGTAACTTAGCATGCAATTATTATATCATCAGATTAACAATCATGCAGGTCCTGAGACATCAACGGTAGCAAATAAGATCTAACCATGAGTGTAATGTTTGACGTTTAGATTTTTGAAGGGTAAGGCGTCCTAAGTTAACATAATTACAAGGCAATGCATTCTTTAGTGGGGTTAACGATCATGCAGATTGCAAAACCTTAAAGATAGCGTTCAAAGTAAACAAAAGCTTATAATTAGTAAAGCTTGACTGGCGTGCACCTACATGGTCATATCCATAGACAAGCATCTAGGAAAAAGTTCAACATTTAATGGTATATACTTTAGAATAACGACTATTTACAAGCTTAGCAACTTTGGTAGCAATCCACAAGGTTCCTGTAATCTAATGAAAGCATCCATTTCAAAGAAAAGTCTATGGATATGCAAATTCAAAAGGAGAGTGCAAGTTCAAGTACCTATTTTGAAAGCCATCAAAAGTTCCATCCTCGCTTAATCCTTCTATGGGTTTGAATGATCCAACTAAAGCATTTCATCCAAGCATCCAACCAATGCCACACACATAATGAGATGAACCATATTTTAGAAACAGAGCAAAAGTACCATCAAAAGCTTAGTAGCATCTACAAACTTAGTCAATAGCCAGGGGAGGAAATGTTTAGATGATCAAACCAAATCCCATGGAGCGTACCGAGATAAGCATAATACATATTGCTCAAGTTACAAGCCTGATATTGGAGAACCAAATTGGATATCTGTGTATCCTCATCATATGATCACGTACTAGGAAAGAATAAAGTAAAATTACTTAGAAGGAGCTTATACGAAAATATTCTCAACTCGAAGGATAAATAAGAATAGAAGAAGGCAAACACTATCATCCATAAGAATGGTGATAGAGTGTAAAATACAGACTCTAGTCTTTGAGAAGAAATATCGATGGTGCAACCGGTTCCTATTTTGCATATTTTGAATATGCAAGAAGTGTAGTAAGAGTAAGAAAATTGTTCAACTTACATAAAGCTTCTCAATAAGTGCTTCAATAGAATATAGTTATAGAGGGGTCACTTCGATGGAGTATAGTTATGGAAGTACCCTATAGGTGCTTCTAGCTCTTGTTTTCCATTCCGTATTTCCTCCTACCTATCACTTCCTTCCTCTTTCTAGTCCTCTTCTCTTGATCATTGTGACCATTCGCTCCATAAAGCATCATCTCATCACCACCTCACTCATGAATCAATTCCCATTGCTCCCTCCTCCCTCGTAACCATACTATAATCTATGCCATTTTGTCCATTTGTTTTCCACACTCCATCTCTTCTCTTCATTGTTACGTCGGGTTCCCCTCTATCTCACATCAAAATTTCACTACAGTAGCCTAGTATGATCCTAGATGATATGACCTGATGACTAGGAGAACAAGAAAAATAAAAATATATGTATATATATGTATATACGGGTTCACCAATTATATACACTCAAACTCGCCTAACATACCATCTTTTGAGAGCTTGATTCGAACCAAGAACAAGTATGATAGAAGATCTAGTTTCGTGTAGTTTAGAATAACTAGATAGCACATAGAGAAGATCAGAGAAAACAGTGACAAATGTAAGGCCCAAATGAGACCAAAAATAACAGATTCAAGAACCTGGATCTATAAATACACCAATTGTGGTCAAAATCTGCATCAAGCTTTAAAGATAGCAAATTCTTTCTAAGAGGTATACTTGAGTGCCTAGTAGTTTTTCTGTTGTATTCCCTATGTGTCTTTTTTTGTTTACCCCCTCATTCTTCCCCTTTGTTGTGCAGGTTTTGGTAGAACTGTGCTTAAGAAGCTAAGAACATTTCCAGTTCTTTTTGAGCCTGAAGTCTAGAGATTCTTCCTGTTACCAAATTGGAATAGGAGAATTGAAGAAGTCTTGTTACATTATTTGAACAATATTTTCTCATTGTATTAAAAAGTTGTAACAGAGTTCAATGGCATTCTGCCAACTCTACATGTAAATTCATTGAAAAATTAATACAATTATGGGGTTCAATTCTATCATTTTTATCTTTAGTTTTGTGTGTTACTTCATAGCATATTACATTATTTGAATGTGTTATGAACATTTCTTTCATTGGTTAACTGTTATATTTATTATGATATTCGAATGAGTCTAATAGTGCCAATTTCTCTTCCCCCATTCTCTCTGTTTATATTATAAATGTTAAATTGCTATAACAACCCAATGAATCTAGGCACCGATCTACATAAGGCATAGTAAAAATTGTTGTCATTGCTTGGTCATTTTAATATAATTAGTGTATAACTATTATCTGGAGTGTGTAATTAAGTTGAGCTCTTTTGGTCGAATGATTAATTAAAAGTTAATAAATCCAATATCAATTCCTAATTAAGATTAGGGGAGGGTCTGATATGTTGTCAATAACCCCCTTTCTCTTGGTTAACCTTGGCCCATATCTAAAAGATGTAACGAGTGCGCGTATCCATATTCTAAGCCAACGGTGAGCGCATGGAGACATGATCATATTATAAAGGTCTGTGTTTTAATAAGAGGTTATTAACATTATAATCACATGATTAACCTTGATAAATCGGGTTTATCTGTAGGTTTAACACTTGATTAATGAACATAGTGATTATTAATTTTTGGCCTAAGTATTTCTAGTTTATTGACTGCTAAACCATGGTTTTCTCGACCTTACGCATATGAGTAACTTAGCATGCAATTATTATATAATCAGATTAACAATCATGCAGGTTCTGAGACATCAACGGTAGAAAATAAGATCTAACCATGAGCGTAATGTTTGACGTTCAGATTTTAGAAGGGTAAGGCGTCCTAAGTTAACATAATTACAAGGAAATACATTCTTTAGTGGGGTTAACGATCATGCAGATTGTAAAACCTCAAAGATAGGGTTCAAAGTAAACAAAAGCTTACAATTAGTAAAGCTTGACTGGCATGCACCTACACGGTCAGATCCATAGACAAGCATCCGGGAAAACATTCAACATTTAATGGTATATACTTTGGACTAACGACTATTTACAGGCTTAGAAACTTTGGTAGAAATCCACAAGGTTCCTATAATCTAACAAAAGCGTCCATCTCAAAGAAAAGTTTATGGATATACAAAGTCAAAAGGAGAGTGCAAGTTCAAGTACCTATTTTGAAATCCGTCAAAAGTTCCATCCCCGCTTAATACTTCTATGGGTTTGAATGATCCAACTAAAGCATTTCATCCGAGCGTCCAACCAATGACACACACATAATGAGATGAACCATATTTCAGAAATAGAGCAAAAGTACCATCGAAAGCTTAGTAGCATCTGCAAACTTAGTCAATAGCCATGGGAGGAAATTTTTAGATGATCAAACCAAATCCCATAGAGCGTACCGAGATAAGCATAATACATATTGCTCAAGTGACAAGCCTGATATTGGAGAACCAAATTGGATCTCTGTGTATCCTCATCATATGATCACGTACTAGGAAAGAATAAAGTAAATTTCTTAGAGGAAGCTTATACGAAAATATTCTCAGCTCGAAGGATAAATAAGAATAGAAGAAGGCAAATATCATCCATAAGAATGGTGATAGAGTATAAAATACATATTCTAGTCTTTGAGAAGAAATATCGATGGTGCAACCGGTTCCTATTTTGCATATTCATAAGATGCAAGAAGTGCTATAAGAGTAAGAAAATTGTTCAGCTTACAAAAATCTTCTCACTAAGTGCTTCAATAGAAAATAGTTACATAGGGGTCACTCCTATTAAGTATAGTTATGGAAGTACCCTATAGGTGCTTCCAGATCTTGTTTTCCATTATGTATTTTCTCCTACTTATCACTTCCCTCCTCTTTCCAGTCCTTTTCTCTTTATCATTATGACTATTCGCCCCATAAAGCATCATATCATCACCACCTCACTCATGAATCAATTCCCATTGCTCCCTCCTCCCTCGTAACCATCCTATAATCTATGCCATTTTGTCCATTTTTTTTCCACACTCCATATCTTTTCTTCACCATTACATCGGTTTCCCCTCTGTCTCACATCAAAATTTCACTACAGTAGCCTAGTATGATCCCAGATGATATAACCTGATGACTAGGAGAACAAGAAAAATAAAAATATATGTATATACGGGTTCACCAATTATATACACTCAAACTCGCCTAACATACCATATTTTTAGAGATTCCTTAAAACCAAGAACAATTATGATAGAAGATCTAGTTTCGCGTAGTTCATAATAGCTGGATAGCACATAGAGAAGATCAGAGGAAACAATGACAAATGTAAGGCCCATATGAGACCAAAAATAACAGATTCAAGAACTTGGAGCTATAAATACACCGGTTGTGGTCAAAATCTGCATCAAGCTTTAAAGATAGCAAATTCTTGCTAAGAGGTATACTTGAGTGCCTAGTAGTTTTTCTGTTGTATTCCCTATGTGTCTTTTTTTGTTTACCCCCTCATTCTTTCCCTTTGCTGTGCAGGTTTTGGTAGAATTGTGCTTAAGAAGCTAAGAAAATTTCCAGTTCTTTTTGAGCCTGAAGTCTAGAGATTATTCCTGTTACCAAATTGGAATAGGAGAATTGAAGAACTCTTGTTACATTATTTGAACAAGATTTTCTCATTGTATTAAAAATTTGTAACAGATTTCAGTGGCATTTTGCCAAATCTGCATATAAATTCATTGAAAAATTAATACAATTATGGGGTTCAATTCTGTCATTTTTGTCTTCAGTTCTATGTGTTACTTCATAGCATATGACATTATTTGAATGTGTTATGAGAGTTTCTTTCATTGTTTAATTGTTAGATTTATTACAATATCCGAATGAGTCTAATAGTGCCAATTTATCTTCCCCCATTCTCTCTGTTTATATTATAAATGTTGTTAAATTGCTATAACAACCCAATGAATCTAGGCACCGGTCTACATAAGGCATAGTAAAAATTGTTGTCATTGCTTGGTCATTTTAATATAATTAGTGTATAACTATTATCTGAAGTGTGTAATACTTGTAAAATCATAAGTTTGCCACTGGGGTTTCCTTACCCATTTTGGTACGCTAAAATCTAGCAAATAAGTCTGTAACCAGAATGAAGAGGCAGGTTGACTAGAGCGTGTAATAGCTCATTGGTTTAAAACATTTTCTTGTATCATGACAAATCAAATCCTATGGATGCAAGAAATTGTTCCAACAGTTTTTTGGTGTCGTTGTCAAAGATAAATTTTTTATGATTTTAGGCTTGGGATTTCACGACATATTTTTACTGGTAATTTATACTGGCTCGTAAAAATGATACCAATAGTTTTTTGGCACCGTTGTTGGGGAGTATTTTTTAAATTCTTAACCTGGATTTAACGACTATATTTTAATCAACAAGTGGCCAATTAGAATAAAGAACCCACATTTTTGACTTTTATGTTTTTATGTTCTTTATTTCTTTTGCCTATAATTTTCAATCATCTTTTGAAGTGTTCTTGATGTTTCTTGATTTTCTTGAAATTTCCCCAAAGAAATATCTCCTGTAAGGCTGAGAGTAAAAATATCAAGCAATTTTGATCGTACATTATATTCTTTCTGCACTACGTGTGTTGGTGACTCTGTCTGGACAAACCCAAAAATCAAAAATCAAGAAAGGAGTAGAATGTGTTGGCGCACACCAAGAGAAGTGTTAAGGAGCTATTTCCAAAATTAGAGAAACCTGAGGTATTTACCCATAATTAAAATGCCCCACTTCTTAAGAGTACTGTATATGAAAATAAATCTTGTCCTACAAGTAGCAAGTACGTAAAGAAAAATAAAAATAAGAATATTACTGATACATAAATAGCTATTAATAGTGGGTTAAATTTTGCTGTGGATGATACTTTTGATTATTCTCATTGCCCAATTAACAATAATACTATGGTAGATAATCCAATAGATTATATTGAGGTTACCCAACCCCATATTCTTGTAGGCAGTGTTTCAGTAATTCTGAATCCGATTATACCTATAGTTTCAATGGCTCAGGTAAATCAACAAAATAATGTCCAACTATGGACAACAAATAGGTATAGACCTTTTGCTTTGCCTGTAAATACTTTGGACTAATGACTATTTACAGGCTTAGGAACTTTGGTAGCAATCCACAAGGTTCTTGTAATATAATGAAAGCGTCCATATCAAAGAAAAGTCTATGGATATGCAATGTCGAAAGGAGAGTGCAAGTTCAAGTACCTATTTTGAAAGCCGTCAAAAGTTCCATCCCCTCTTAATCCTTCTACGGGTTGAATTATCCAACTAAAGAATTTCATCCGAGCATCCAACCAATGACACACACATAATGAGATGAACCATATTTCAAAAATAGAGCAAAAGTACGATCAAAAGCTCAGTAGCATCTGCAAAATTAGTCAATAGCCAAGGGAGGAAATGTTTAGATGATCAAACCAAATCCCATGGAGCGTACCGAGATAAGCATAATACATATTGCTCAAGTGACAAGCCTGATACTGGAGAACCAAATTGGATCTCTGTGTATCCTCATCATATGATCACGTACTAGGAAATAATAAAGTAAGATTGCTTAGAAGAAGCTTAGACGAAAATATTCTTAGCTCGAAGGATAAATAAGAATAGAAGAAGGCAAACACTATCGTCCATAAGAATGGTGATAGAGTATAAGATACATATTCTAGTCTTTGAGAAGAAATATCGATGGTGCAACCAGTTACTATTTTGCATATTTTGAAGACGTAAGAAGTGCAGTAAGAGTAAGAAAATTGTTCAGCTTACAGAAAGCTTCTCACTAAGTGCTTCAATAGAAAATATAGTTATAGAGGGGTCACTCCGATGGAGTATAGTTATGGAAGTACCCTATAGGTGCTTCCAGCTCTTGTTTTCCATTCCGTATTTCCTCCTACCTATCATTTCCCTCCTCTTTCCAGTCCTTTTCTCTTTATCATTGTGACCATTCACCCCACAAAGCATCATCTCATCACCACCTCACTCATGAATCAATTCCCATTGCTCCCTCCTCCCTCGTAACCATCCTATAATCTATGCCATTTTGTCCATTTGTTTTCCACACTCCATATCTTCTCTTCATCGTTACGTCGGGCTACCCTCTGTCTCACATCAAAATTTCACTATAAAAACCTAGTATGATCCTAGATGATATAACCTGATGACTAGAAGAACAAAAAAAATAAAAATATTTGTATATATGTATATACGGGTTCACCAATTATATACACTCAAACTCACCTAACATACCATCTTCTGAGAGCTTCCTTCGAACCAAGAACAAGTATGATAGAAGATCTAGTTTCGTGCAGTTCAGAATAGCTGGATAACACATAGAGAAGATCAGAGGAAATAGTGAAAAATGTAAGGCCCAGATGAGACTAAAAATAACAGATTCAAGAACCTAGAGCTATAAATACACCAGATATGGTAAAAATATACATCAAGCTTTAAAGATAGCAAATTCTTGTTGAGAGGTATACTTGGGTGCCTAGTAGTTTTGATGTTGTATTCCCTATGTGTCTTTTTCTGTTTACCCCCTCATTCTTCCCCTTTGCTGTGCAGGTTTTGGTAGAACTGTTCTTAAGAAGCTAAGAACATTTCCAGTTCTTTTTGAGCCTGAAGTCTAGAGATTATTCCTGTTACCAAATTGGAATAGGAGAATTGAAGAAGTCTTGTTACATTATTTGAACAAGATTTTCTCATTGTATTAAAAAGTTGTAACAGAGTTCAGTGGCATTCTGCCAAATCTGGACGTAAATTCATTGAAAAATTAATACAATTATGGGGTTCAATTCTGTCATTTTTGTCTTCAGTTCTATGTGTTACTTTATAGCATATTACATTATTTGAATGTGTTATGAGCGTTTCTTTTGTTGGTTAACTGTTATATTTATTACGATATCCGAATGAGTCTAATAGTGCCAATTTCTCTTCCCCCATTCTCTCTGTTTATATTATAAATGTTGTTAAATTGCTATAACAACCCAATGAATCTAGGCACCGGTCTACATAAGGCATAGTAAAAATTGTTGTCATTGCTTGGTTATTTTAATATAATTAGTGTATAACTATTATCTGGAGTGTGTAATACTTGTAAAATAATAAGTTTACCACTGGGGTTTCCTTACCCATTTTGGTACGCTAAAATCTAGAAAATAAGTATATAACCAGAATGAAGAGGCAGGTTGAACAGAGCCTATAATAGCTCATTGGTTTAAAATATTTTCTTGTAGCATGAAAAATCGAATCCTATGGATGCAAGAAATTGTTCCAACAGTTTTTTGGTGTTGTTGTTGAGGATAAAATTTTTATGATTTTAGGCTTGGGATTTCACGACATATATTTACTAGTAATTTTTACTGGCTCGTAAAACTGATACCAATAGTTTTTGGAACCGTTGTTGGGGAATATTTTTTAAATTCTTAACCTAGATTTAACGACTATATTTTAATCAATAGGCGGCCAATTAGAATAAAGAACATGAATTTTTGACTTTTATATTTTTATGTTCTTTATTTCTTTTGTCTGTAATTTTCAATCATCTTTTGAAGTATTCTTGATGTTTCTTAATTTTATTGAAATTTCCCCAAAGAACTATCTCCTGTAAGGCTGAGAGTAAAAATATCAAGCAATTTTGATCGTACATTATGTTCTTTCTGCACTACGTGTGTTGGTGACTCTGTCTGGATAAACCCAAAAATCAAAAATCAAGAAAGCAGTAGAATGTGCTACCGCACACCAAGAGAAGCGGTAAGGAGCTATTTCCAAAATTAGAGACCCTTGAGGTATTTACCCATTGTTAAAATGTCCCACTTCTTAAGAGTACTATGTATGAAAATAAATCTTGTCCTACAATTAGAAAGTACGTAAAGAAAAATAACAATAAGAATATTACTAATACATAAATAGCTATTAATAGTGGGTTAAATTTTGCTGTGGATGATACTTTCGATTATTCTCATTGCCCAATTAACAGTAATACTATGGTAGATAATCTAGCAGATTATATTGAGGTTACCCAACCCCATATTCTTGTAGGCAGTGTTTTAGTAAATCGAATCCGATTATACCTATAGTTTCAATGTCTCAGGTAAATCAACAAAATAATGTCCAACTATGGAGAACAAATAGGTACAGACCTTTTGCTTTGCCTGTAAATACTTTGGACTGATGACTATTTACAGGCTTAGGAACTTTGGTAGCAATCCACAAGGTTCCTGTAATCTAATGAAAGTGTCCATCTCAAAGAAAAGTCTATGGATATGTAAAGTCAAAAGGAAAGTGCGAGTTCAAGTACCTATTTTGAAAGCCGTCAAAAGTTCCATCCCCGCTTAATCCTTCTACGGGTTGAATTATCCAACTAAAGAATTTCATCCGAGCATCCAACCAATGACACACACATAATGAGATGAACCATATTTCAAAAATAGAGCAAAAGTACGATCAAAAGCTCAGTAGCATCTGCAAAATTAGTCAATAGCCAAGGGAGGAAATGTTTAGATGATCAAACCAAATCCCATGGAGCGTACCGAGATAAGCATAATACATATTGCTCAAGTGACAAGCCTGATACTGGAGAACCAAATTGGATCTCTGTGTATCCTCATCATATGATCACGTACTAGGAAATAATAAAGTAAGATTGCTTAGAAGAAGCTTAGACGAAAATATTCTTAGCTCGAAGGATAAATAAGAATAGAAGAAGGCAAACACTATCGTCCATAAGAATGGTGATAGAGTATAAGATACATATTCTAGTCTTTGAGAAGAAATATCGATGGTGCAACCAGTTACTATTTTGCATATTTTGAAGACGTAAGAAGTGCAGTAAGAGTAAGAAAATTGTTCAGCTTACAGAAAGCTTCTCACTAAGTGCTTCAATAGAAAATATAGTTATAGAGGGGTCACTCCGATGGAGTATAGTTATGGAAGTACCCTATAGGTGCTTCCAGCTCTTGTTTTCCATTCCATATTTCCTCCTACCTATCACTTCCCTCCTCTTTCCAGTCCTTTTCTCTTTATCATTGTGACCATTCACCCCACAAAGCATCATCTCATCACCACCTCACTCATGAATCAATTCCCATTGCTCCCTCCTCCCTCGTAACCATCCTATAATCTATGCCATTTTGTCCATTTGTTTTCCACACTCCATATCTTCTCTTCATCGTTACGTCGGGCTACCCTCTGTCTCACATCAAAATTTCACTATAAAAACCTAGTATGATCCTAGATGATATAACCTGATGACTAGAAGAACAAAAAAAATAAAAATATTTGTATATATGTATATACGGGTTCACCAATTATATACACTCAAACTCACCTAACATACCATCTTCTGAGAGCTTCCTTCGAACCAAGAACAAGTATGATAGAAGATCTAGTTTCATGCAGTTCAGAATAGCTGGATAACACATAGAGAAGATCAGAGGAAATAGTGAAAAATGTAAGGCCCAGATGAGACTAAAAATAACAGATTCAAGAACCTAGAGCTATAAATACACCAGCTATGGTAAAAATATACATCAAGCTTTAAAGATAGCAAATTCTTGTTGAGAGGTATACTTGGGTGCCTAGTAGTTTTGATGTTGTATTCCCTATGTGTCTTTTTCTGTTTACCCCCTCATTCTTCCCCTTTGCTGTGCAGGTTTTGGTAGAACTGTTCTTAAGAAGCTAAGAACATTTCCAGTTCTTTTTGAGCCTGAAGTCTAGAGATTCTTCCTGTTACCAAATTGGAATAGGAGAATTGAAGAAGTCTTGTTACATTATTTGAACAAGATTTTCTCATTGTATTAAAAAGTTGTAATGATTTCAGTGGCATTCTGCCAAATCTGGACGTAAATTCATTGAAAAATTAATACAATTATGGGGTTCAATTCTGTCATTTTTGTCTTCAGTTCTATGTGTTACTTTATAGCATATTACATTATTTGAATGTGTTATGAGCGTTTCTTTTGTTGGTTAACTGTTATATTTATTACGATATCCGAATGAGTCTAATAGTGCCAATTTCTCTTCCCCCATTCTCTCTGTTTATATTATAAATGTTGTTAAATTGCTATAACAACCCAATGAATCTAGGCACCGGTCTACATAAGGCATAGTAAAAATTGTTGTCATTGCTTGGTTATTTTAATATAATTAGTGTATAACTATTATCTGGAGTGTGTAATACTTGTAAAATGATAAGTTTACCATCGGGGTTTCCTTACCCTTTTTGGTACATTAAAATCTAGCAAATAAGTATATAACCGGAATGAAGAGGCGAGTTGACCAGAGCCTATAATAGCTCATTGGTTTAAAATATTTTCTTGTAGCATGAAAAATCGAATCCTATGGATGCAAGAAATTTTTCCAACAGTTTTTTGGTGTTGTTGTTGAGGATAAAATTTTTATGATTTTAGGCTTGGGATTTCACGACATATATTTACTAGTAATTTTTACTGGCTCGTAAAACTGATACCAATAGTTTTTGGAACCGTTGTTGGGGAATATTTTTTAAATTCTTAACCTAGATTTAACGACTATATTTTAATCAATAGGCGGCCAATTAGAATAAAGAACATGAATTTTTGACTTTTATATTTTTATGTTCTTTATTTCTTTTGTCTGTAATTTTCAATCATCTTTTGAAGTATTCTTGATGTTTCTTAATTTTATTGAAATTTCCCCAAAGAACTATCTCCTGTAAGGCTGAGAGTAAAAATATCAAGCAATTTTGATCGTACATTATGTTCTTTCTGCACTACGTGTGTTGGTGACTCTGTCTGGATAAACCCAAAAATCAAAAATCAAGAAAGCAGTAGAATGTGCTACCGCACACCAAGAGAAGCGGTAAGGAGCTATTTCCAAAATTAGAGACCCTTGAGGTATTTACCCATAGTTAAAATGTCCCACTTCTTAAGAGTACTATGTATGAAAATAAATCTTGTCCTACAATTAGAAAGTACGTAAAGAAAAATAACAATAAGAATATTACTAATACATAAATAGCTATTAATAGTGGGTTAAATTTTGCTGTGGATGATACTTTCGATTATTCTCATTGCCCAATTAACAATACTATGGTAGATAATCCAGTAGATTATATTGAGGTTACCCAACCCCATGTTCTTGTAGGCAGTGTTTTAGTAAATCTGAATCCGATTATACCTATAGTTTCAATGTCTCAGGTAAATCAACAAAATAATGTCCAACTATGGAGAACAAATAGGTACAGACCTTTTGCTTTGCCTGTAAATACTTTGGACTGATGACTATTTACAGGCTTAGGAACTTTGGTAGCAATCCACAAGGTTCCTGTAATCTAATGAAAGTGTCCATCTCAAAGAAAAGTCTATGGATATGTAAAGTCAAAAGGAAAGTGCGAGTTCAAGTACCTATTTTGAAAGCCGTCAAAAGTTCCATCCCCGCTTAATCCTTCTACGGGTTGAATTATCCAACTAAAGAATTTCATCCGAGCATCCAACCAATGACACACACATAATGAGATGAACCATATTTCAAAAATAGAGCAAAAGTACGATCAAAAGCTCAGTAGCATCTGCAAAATTAGTCAATAGCCAAGGGAGGAAATGTTTAGATGATCAAACCAAATCCCATGGAGCGTACCGAGATAAGCATAATACATATTGCTCAAGTGACAAGCCTGATACTGGAGAACCAAATTGGATCTCTGTGTATCCTCATCATATGATCACGTACTAGGAAATAATAAAGTAAGATTGCTTAGAAGAAGCTTAGACGAAAATATTCTTAGCTCGAAGGATAAATAAGAATAGAAGAAGGCAAACACTATCGTCCATAAGAATGGTGATAGAGTATAAGATACATATTCTAGTCTTTGAGAAGAAATATCGATGGTGCAACCAGTTACTATTTTGCATATTTTGAAGACGTAAGAAGTGCAGTAAGAGTAAGAAAATTGTTCAGCTTACAGAAAGCTTCTCACTAAGTGCTTCAATAGAAAATATAGTTATAGAGGGGTCACTCCGATGGAGTATAGTTATGGAAGTACCCTACAGGTGCTTCCAGCTCTTGTTTTCCATTCCGTATTTCCTCCTACCTATCACTTCCCTCCTCTTTCCAGTCCTTTTCTCTTTATCATTGTGACCATTCACCCCACAAAGCATCATCTCATCACCACCTCACTCATGAATCAATTCCCATTGCTCCCTCCTCCCTCGTAACCATCCTATAATCTATGCCATTTTGTCCATTTGTTTTCCACACTCCATATCTTCTCTTCATCGTTACGTCGGGCTACCCTCTGTCTCACATTAAAATTTCACTATAAAAACCTAGTATGATCCTAGATGATATAACCTGATGACTAGAAGAACAAAAAAAATAAAAATATTTGTATATATGTATATACGGGTTCACCAATTATATACACTCAAACTCACCTAACATACCATCTTCTGAGAGCTTCCTTCGAACCAAGAACAAGTATGATAGAAGATCTAGTTTCGTGCAGTTCAGAATAGCTGGATAACACATAGAGAAGATCAGAGGAAATAGTGAAAAATGTAAGGCCCAGATGAGACTAAAAATAACAGATTCAAGAACCTAGAGCTATAAATACACCAGCTATGGTAAAAATATACATCAAGCTTTAAAGATAGCAAATTCTTGTTGAGAGGTATACTTGGGTGCCTAGTAGTTTTGATGTTGTATTCCCTATGTGTCTTTTTCTGTTTACCCCCTCATTCTTCCCCTTTCGTCATGCGAGTTTTGGTAGAAGCTGTTCTTAAGAAGCTAAGAACATTTCCAGTTCTTTTTGAGTTTGAAGTCCAGAGATTCTTCCTATTACCAAATTGGAATAGGAGAATTGAAGAAGTCTTGTTACATTATTTGAACAAGATTTTCTCATTGTATTAAAAAGTTGTAACAGAGTTCGGTGGCATTACTCACATACTGGACGTAAATTCATTGAAAAATTAATACAATTATGGGGTTCAATTCTGTCATTTTTGTCTTCAGTTCTATGTGTTACTTTATAGCATATTACATTATTTGAATGTGTTATGAGCTTTTCTTTTGTTGGTTAACTGTTATATTTATTACGATATCCGAATGAGTCTAATAGTGCCAATTTCTCTTCCCCCATTCTCTCTGTTTATATTATAAATGTTGTTAAATTGCTATAACAACCCAATGAATCTAGGCACTCGGTCTACATAAGGCATAGTAAAAATTGTTGTCATTGCTTGGTTATTTTAATATAATTAGTGTATAACTATTATCTGGAGTGTGTAATACTTGTAAAATAATAAGTTTACCACTGGGGTTTCCTTACCCATTTTGGTACGCTAAAATCTAGCAAATAAGTATATAACCAGAATGAAGAGGCAGGTTGAACAGAGCCTATAATAGCTCATTGGTTTAAAATATTTTCTTGTAGCATGAAAAATCGAATCCTATGGATGCAAGAAATTGTTCCAACAGTTTTTTGTTGTTGTTGTTGAGGATAAAATTTTTATGATTTTAGGCTTGGGATTTCACGACATATATTTACTAGTAATTTTTACTGGCTCGTAAAACTGATACCAATAGTTTTTGGAACCGTTGTTGGGGAATATTTTTTAAATTCTTAACCTAGATTTAACGACTATATTTTAATCAATAGGCGGCCAATTAGAATAAAGAACATGAATTTTTGACTTTTATATTTTTATGTTCTTTATTTCTTTTGTCTGTAATTTTCAATCATCTTTTGAAGTATTCTTGATGTTTCTTAATTTTATTGAAATTTCCCCAAAGAACTATCTCCTGTAAGGCTGAGAGTAAAAATATCAAGCAATTTTGATCGTACATTATGTTCTTTCTGCACTACGTGTGTTGGTGACTCTGTCTGGATAAACCCAAAAATCAAAAATCAAGAAAGCAGTAGAATGTGCTACCGCACACCAAGAGAAGCGGTAAGGAGCTATTTCCAAAATTAGAGACCCTTGAGGTATTTACCCATAGTTAAAATGTCCCACTTCTTAAGAGTACTATGTATGAAAATAAATCTTGTCCTACAATTAGAAAGTACGTAAAGAAAAATAACAATAAGAATATTACTAATACATAAATAGCTATTAATAGTGGGTTAAATTTTGCTGTGGATGATACTTTCGATTATTCTAATTGCCCAATTAACAATACTATGGTAGATAATCCAGTAGATTATATTGAGGTTACCCAACCCCATGTTCTTGTAGGCAGTGTTTTAGTAAATCTGAATCCGATTATACCTATAGTTTCAATGTCTCAGGTAAATCAACAAAATAATGTCCAACTATGGAGAACAAATAGGTACAGACCTTTTGCTTTGCCTGTAAATACTTTGGACTGATGACTATTTACAGGCTTAGGAACTTTGGTAGCAATCCACAAGGTTCCTGTAATCTAATGAAAGTGTCCATCTCAAAGAAAAGTCTATGGATATGTAAAGTCAAAAGGAAAGTGCGAGTTCAAGTACCTATTTTGAAAGCCGTCAAAAGTTCCATCCCCGCTTAATCCTTCTACGGGTTGAATTATCCAACTAAAGAATTTCATCCGAGCATCCAACCAATGACACACACATAATGAGATGAACCATATTTCAAAAATAGAGCAAAAGTACGATCAAAAGCTCAGTAGCATCTGCAAAATTAGTCAATAGCCAAGGGAGGAAATGTTTAGATGATCAAACCAAATCCCATGGAGCGTACCGAGATAAGCATAATACATATTGCTCAAGTGACAAGCCTGATACTGGAGAACCAAATTGGATCTCTGTGTATCCTCATCATATGATCACGTACTAGGAAATAATAAAGTAAGATTGCTTAGAAGAAGCTTAGACGAAAATATTCTTAGCTCGAAGGATAAATAAGAATAGAAGAAGGCAAACACTATCGTCCATAAGAATGGTGATAGAGTATAAGATACATATTCTAGTCTTTGAGAAGAAATATCGATGGTGCAACCAGTTACTATTTTGCATATTTTGAAGACGTAAGAAGTGCAGTAAGAGTAAGAAAATTGTTCAGCTTACAGAAAGCTTCTCACTAAGTGCTTCAATAGAAAATATAGTTATAGAGGGGTCACTCCGATGGAGTATAGTTATGGAAGTACCCTACAGGTGCTTCCAGCTCTTGTTTTCCATTCCTTATTTCCTCCTACCTATCACTTCCCTCCTCTTTCCAGTCCTTTTCTCTTTATCATTGTGACCATTCACCCCACAAAGCATCATCTCATCACCACCTCACTCATGAATCAATTCCCATTGCTCCCTCCTCCCTCGTAACCATCCTATAATCTATGCCATTTTGTCCATTTGTTTTCCACACTCCATATCTTCTCTTCATCGTTACGTCGGGCTACCCTCTGTCTCACATCAAAATTTCACTATAAAAACCTAGTATGATCCTAGATGATATAACCTGATGACTAGAAGAACAAAAAAAATAAAAATATTTGTATATATGTATATACGGGTTCACCAATTATATACACTCAAACTCACCTAACATACCATCTTCTGAGAGCTTCCTTCGAACCAAGAACAAGTATGATAGAAGATCTAGTTTCGTGCAGTTCAGAATAGCTGGATAACACATAGAGAAGATCAGAGGAAATAGTGAAAAATGTAAGGCCCAGATGAGACTAAAAATAACAGATTCAAGAACCTAGAGCTATAAATACACCAGCTATGGTAAAAATATACATCAAGCTTTAAAGATAGCAAATTCTTGTTGAGAGGTATACTTGGGTGCCTAGTAGTTTTGATGTTGTATTCCCTATGTGTCTTTTTCTGTTTACCCCCTCATTCTTCCCCTTTGCTGTGCAGGTTTTGGTAGAACTGTTCTTAAGAAGCTAAGAACATTTCCAGTTCTTTTTGAGCCTGAAGTCTAGAGATTATTCCTGTTACCAAATTGGAATAGGAGAATTGAAGAAGTCTTGTTACATTATTTGAACAAGATTTTCTCATTGTATTAAAAAGTTGTAACAGAGTTCAGTGGCATTCTGCCAAATCTGGACGTAAATTCATTGAAAAATTAATACAATTATGGGGTTCAATTCTGTCATTTTTGTCTTCAGTTCTATGTGTTACTTTATAGCATATTACATTATTTGAATGTGTTATGAGCGTTTCTTTTGTTGGTTAACTGTTATATTTATTACGATATCCGAATGAGTCTAATAGTGCCAATTTCTCTTCCCCCATTCTCTCTGTTTATATTATAAATGTTGTTAAATTGCTATAACAACCCAATGAATCTAGGCACCGGTCTACATAAGGAATATTAAAAATTGTTGTCATTGCTTGGTTATTTTAATATAATTAGTGTATAACTATTATCTGGAGTGTGTAATACTTGTAAAATAATAAGTTTACCACTGGGGTTTCCTTACCCATTTTGGTACGCTAAAATCTAGCAAATAAGTATATAACCAGAATGAAGAGGCAGGTTGAACAAAGCCTATAATAGCTCATTGGTTTAAAATATTTTCTTGTAGCATGAAAAATCGAATCCTATGGATGCAAGAAATTTTTCCAACAGTTTTTTGGTGTTGTTGTTGAGGATAAAATTTTTATGATTTTAGGCTTGGGATTTCACGACATATATTTACTAGTAATTTTTACTGGCTCGTAAAACTGATACCAATAGTTTTTGGAACCGTTGTTGGGGAATATTTTTTAAATTCTTAACCTAGATTTAACGACTATATTTTAATCAATAGGCGGCCAATTAGAATAAAGAACATGAATTTTTGACTTTTATATTTTTATGTTCTTTATTTCTTTTACCCGTGATTTTCAATTATCTTTTGAAGTATTCTTGATGTTTCTTAATTTTTTTGAAAATTCCCCAAGAATTGTATCCTATGAAGCCGAGAGTAAAAATATCAAGCAGTCTTGATCATACATTATGTTCTTTTCGCACTACGTGTGTTGGTGACTCTGTCTGGATAAACCCAAAAATCAAAAATCAAGAAAGCAGTAGAATGTGCTACCGCACACCAAGAGAAGCGGTAAGGAGCTATTTCCAAAATTAGAGACCCTTGAGGTATTTACCCATAGTTAAAATGTCCCACTTCTTAAGAGTACTATGTATGAAAATAAATCTTGTCCTACAATTAGAAAGTACGTAAAGATAAATAACAATAAGAATATTACTAATACATAAATAGCTATTAATAGTGGGTTAAATTTTGCTGTGGATGATACTTTCGATTATTCTCATTGCCCAATTAACAATACTATGGTAGATAATCCAGTAGATTATATTGAGGTTACCCAACCCCATGTTCTTGTAGGCAGTGTTTTAGTAAATCTGAATCCGATTATACCTATAGTTTCAATGTCTCAGGTAAATCAACAAAATAATGTCCAACTATGGAGAACAAATAGGTACAGACCTTTTGCTTTGCCTGTAAATACTTTGGACTGATGACTATTTACAGGCTTAGGAACTTTGGTAGCAATCCACAAGGTTCCTGTAATCTAATGAAAGTGTCCATCTCAAAGAAAAGTCTATGGATATGTAAAGTCAAAAGGAAAGTGCGAGTTCAAGTACCTATTTTGAAAGCCGTCAAAAGTTCCATCCCCGCTTAATCCTTCTACGGGTTGAATTATCCAACTAAAGAATTTCATCCGAGCATCCAACCAATGACACACACATAATGAGATGAACCATATTTCAAAAATAGAGCAAAAGTACGATCAAAAGCTCAGTAGCATCTGCAAAATTAGTCAATAGCCAAGGGAGGAAATGTTTAGATGATCAAACCAAATCCCATGGAGCGTACCGAGATAAGCATAATACATATTGCTCAAGTGACAAGCCTGATACTGGAGAACCAAATTGGATCTCTGTGTATCCTCATCATATGATCACGTACTAGGAAATAATAAAGTAAGATTTCTTAGAAGAAGCTTAGACGAAAATATTCTTAGCTCGAAGGATAAATAAGAATAGAAGAAGGCAAACACTATCGTCCATAAGAATGGTGATAGAGTATAAGATACATATTCTAGTCTTTGAGAAGAAATATCGATGGTGCAACCAGTTACTATTTTGCATATTTTGAAGACGTAAGAAGTGCAGTAAGAGTAAGAAAATTGTTCAGCTTACAGAAAGCTTCTCACTAAGTGCTTCAATAGAAAATATAGTTATAGAGGGGTCACTCCGATGGAGTATAGTTATGGAAGTACCCTACAGGTGCTTCCAGCTCTTGTTTTCCATTCCGTATTTCCTCCTACCTATCACTTCCCTCCTCTTTCCAGTCCTTTTCTCTTTATCATTGTGACCATTCACCCCACAAAGCATCATCTCATCACCACCTCACTCATGAATCAATTCCCATTGCTCCCTCCTCCCTCGTAACCATCCTATAATCTATGCCATTTTGTCCATTTGTTTTCCACACTCCATATCTTCTCTTCATCGTTACGTCGGGCTACCCTCTGTCTCACATCAAAATTTCACTATAAAAACCTAGTATGATCCTAGATGATATAACCTGATGACTAGAAGAACAAAAAAAATAAAAATATTTGTATATATGTATATACGGGTTCACCAATTATATACACTCAAACTCACCTAACATACCATCTTATGAGAGCTTCCTTCGAACCAAGAACAAGTATGATAGAAGATCTAGTTTCGTGCAGTTCAGAATAGCTGGATAACACATAGAGAAGATCGGAGGAAATAGTGAAAAATGTAAGGCCTAGATGAGACTAAAAATAATGGATTCAAGAACCTAGAGCTATAAAGACACCAACTATGGTAAAAATATACATCAAGCTTTAGAGATAGCAAATTCTTGTTGAGAGGTATACTTGAGTGCCTAGTAATTTTGCTATTGTATTCCCTATGTGTCTTTTTCTCGTTTACCCCCTCATTCTTCCCCTTTGTCGTGTAGGTTTTGGTAGAACTGTTCTTAAGAAGCTAAGAACATTTCCAGCTTCTTTTGAGCCCGAAGTCTAGAGATTATTCCCATTACTATATTGGAATAGGAGAATTGAAGAAGTCTTGTTACATTATTTGAACAAGATTTTCTCATTGTATTAAAAAGTTGTAATGAGAGTTCGATGGCATTCGCCAAATCCGGACGTAAATTCATTGAAAAATTAATACAATTATGGGGTTCAATTCTCGTCATTTTTGTCTTCGGTTCTATGTGTTACTTTATAGCATATTACATTATTTGAATGTGTTATGAGCGTTTCTTTTGTTGGTTAACTGTTATATTTATTACGATATCCGAATGAGTCTAATAGTGCCAATTTCTCTTCCCCCATTCTCTCTGTTTATATTATAAATGTTGTTAAATTGCTATAACAACCCAATGAATCTAGGCACTCGGTCTACATAAGGCATAGTAAAAATTGTTGTCATTGCTTGGTTATTTTAATATAATTAGTGTATAACTATTATCTGGAGTGTGTAATACTTGTAAAATAATAAGTTTACCACTGGGGTTTCCTTACCTATTTTGGTACGCTAAAATCTAGCAAATAAGTATATAACCAGAATGAAGAGGCAGGTTGAACAGAGCCTATAATAGCTCATTGGTTTAAAATATTTTCTTGTAGCATGAAAAATCGAATCCTATGGATGCAAGAAATTGTTCCAACAGTTTTTTGGTGTTGTTGTTGAGGATAAAATTTTTATGATTTTAGGCTTGGGATTTCACGACATATATTTACTAGTAATTTTTACTGGCTCGTAAAACTGATACCAATAGTTTTTGGAACCGTTGTTGGGGAATATTTTTTAAATTCTTAACCTAGATTTAACGACTATATTTTAATCAATAGGCGGCCAATTAGAATAAAGAACATGAATTTTTGACTTTTATATTTTTATGTTCTTTATTTCTTTTGTCTGTAATTTTCAATCATCTTTTGAAGTATTCTTGATGTTTCTTAATTTTATTGAAATTTCCCCAAAGAACTATCTCCTGTAAGGCTGAGAGTAAAAATATCAAGCAATTTTGATCGTACATTATGTTCTTTCTGCACTACGTGTGTTGGTGACTCTGTCTGGATAAACCCAAAAATCAAAAATCAAGAAAGCAGTAGAATGTGCTACCGCACACCAAGAGAAGCGGTAAGGAGCTATTTCCAAAATTAGAGACCCTTGAGGTATTTACCCATAGTTAAAATGTCCCACTTCTTAAGAGTACTATGTATGAAAATAAATCTTGTCCTACAATTAGAAAGTACGTAAAGAAAAATAACAATAAGAATATTACTAATACATAAATAGCTATTAATAGTGGGTTAAATTTTGCTGTGGATGATACTTTCGATTATTCTCATTGCCCAATTAACAATACTATGGTAGATAATCCAGTAGATTATATTGAGGTTACCCAACCCCATGTTCTTGTAGGCAGTGTTTTAGTAAATCTGAATCCGATTATACCTATAGTTTCAATGTCTCAGGTAAATCAACAAAATAATGTCCAACTATGGAGAACAAATAGGTACAGACCTTTTGCTTTGCCTGTAAATACTTTGGACTGATGACTATTTACAGGCTTAGGAACTTTGGTAGCAATCCACAAGGTTCCTGTAATCTAATGAAAGTGTCCATCTCAAAGAAAAGTCTATGGATATGTAAAGTCAAAAGGAAAGTGCGAGTTCAAGTACCTATTTTGAAAGCCGTCAAAAGTTGCATCCCCGCTTAATCCTTCTACGGGTTGAATTATCCAACTAAAGAATTTCATCCGAGCATCCAACCAATGACACACACATAATGAGATGAACCATATTTCAAAAATAGAGCAAAAGTACGATCAAAAGCTCAGTAGCATCTGCAAAATTAGTCAATAGCCAAGGGAGGAAATGTTTAGATGATCAAACCAAATCCCATGGAGCGTATCGAGATAAGCATAATACATATTGCTCAAGTGACAAGCCTGATACTGGAGAACCAAATTGGATCTCTGTGTATCCTCATCATATGATCACGTACTAGGAAATAATAAAGAAAGATTGCTTAGAAGAAGCTTAGACGAAAATATTCTTAGCTCGAAGGATAAATAAGAAAAGAAGAAGGCAAACACTATCATCCATGAGAATGGTGATAGAGTGTAAAATATAGACTCTAGTATTTGAGAAGAAGTCTCGATGGTGTAACCGGTTTCTATTTTGTATATTTTGAAGACGTAAGAAGTGCGAAGAAGAGTAAGAAAATTGTTCAGCTTACAGAAAGCTTCTCACTAAGTGCTTCAATAGAAAATATAGTTATAGAGGGGTCACTCCGATGGAGTATAGTTATGGAAGTACCCTACAGGTGCTTCCAGCTCTTGTTTTCCATTTCGTCTTTCCTCCTACCTATCACTGCCCTCCTCTTTCCAGATCCTTTTCTCTTTATCATTGTGACCATTCACCCCACAAAGCATCATCTCATCACCACCTCACTCATGAATCAATTCCCATTGCTCCCTCCTCCCTCGTAACCATCCTATAATCTATGCCATTTTGTCCATTTGTTTTCCACACTCCATATCTTCTCTTCATCGTTACGTCGGGCTACCCTCTGTCTCACATCAAAATTTCACTATAAAAACCTAGTATGATCCTAGATGATATAACCTGATGACTAGAAGAACAAAAAAAATAAAAATATTTGTATATATGTATATACGGGTTCACCAATTATATACACTCAAACTCACCTAACATACCATCTTCTGAGAGCTTCCTTCGAACCAAGAACAAGTATGATAGAAGATCTAGTTTCGTGCAGTTCAGAATAGCTGGATAACACATAGAGAAGATCAGAGGAAATAGTGAAAAATGTAAGGCCCAGATGAGACTAAAAATAACAGATTCAAGAACCTAGAGCTATAAATACACCAGCTATGGTAAAAATATACATCAAGCTTTAAAGATAGCAAATTCTTGTTGAGAGGTATACTTGGGTGCCTAGTAGTTTTGATGTTGTATTCCCTATGTGTCTTTTTCTGTTTACCCCCTCATTCTTCCCCTTTCTTTGTGCAGGTTTTGGTAGAACTGTTCTTAAGAAGCTAAGAACATTTCCAGCTTCTTTTGAGCCTGAAGTCTAGAGATTCTTCCCGTTACCAAATTGGAATAGGAGAATTGAAGAAGTCTTGTTACATTATTTGAACAAGATTTTCTCATTGTATTAAAAAGTTGTAACAGAGTTCAATGGCATTCTACCAACTTTAGGTGTAAATTCATTGAAAAATTAATACAATTATGGGGTTCAATTCTGTCATTTTTGTCTTCAATTCTATGTGTTACTTTATAGCATATTACATTATTTGAATGTGTTATGAACGTTTCTTTTGTTGGTTAACTGTTATATTTATTACGATATTCGAATGAGTCTAATAGTGCCAATTTCTCTTTCCCCCATTCTCTCTGTTTATATTATAAATGTTGTTAAATTGCTATAACAACCCAATGAATCTAGGCACCGGTCTACATAAGGCATAGTAAAAATTGTTGTCATTGCTTGGTTATTTTAATATAATTAGTGTATAACTATTATCTGGAGTGTGTAATACTTGTAAAATAATAAGTTTACCACTGGGGTTTCCTTACCCATTTTGGTACGCTAAAATCTAGCAAATAAGTATATAACCAGAATGAAGAGGCAGGTTGAACAGAGCCTATAATAGCTCATTGGTTTAAAATATTTTCTTGTAGCATGACAAATCGAATCCTATGGATGCAAGAAATTGTTCCAACAGTTTTTTGGTGTTGTTGTTGAGGATAAAATTTTTATGATTTTAGGCTTGGGATTTCACGACATATATTTACTAGTAATTTTTACTGGCTCGTAAAACTGATACCAATAGTTTTTGGAACCGTTGTTGGGGAATATTTTTTAAATTCTTAACCTAGATTTAACGACTATATTTTAATCAATAGGCGGCCAATTAGAATAAAGAACATGAATTTTTGACTTTTATATTTTTATGTTCTTTATTTCTTTTGTCTGTAATTTTCAATCATCTTTTGAAGTATTCTTGATGTTTCTTAATTTTATTGAAATTTCCCCAAAGAACTATCTCCTGTAAGGCTGAGAGTAAAAATATCAAGCAATTTTGATCGTACATTATGTTCTTTCTGCACTACGTGTGTTGGTGACTCTGTCTGGATAAACCCAAAAATCAAAAATCAAGAAAGCAGTAGAATGTGCTACCGCACACCAAGAGAAGCGGTAAGGAGCTATTTCCAAAATTAGAGACCCTTGAGGTATTTACCCATAGTTAAAATGTCCCACTTCTTAAGAGTACTATGTATGAAAATAAATCTTGTCCTACAATTAGAAAGTACGTAAAGAAAAATAACAATAAGAATATTACTAATACATAAATAGCTATTAATAGTGGGTTAAATTTTGCTGTGGATGATACTTTCGATTATTCTCATTGCCCAATTAACAATACTATGGTAGATAATCCAGTAGATTATATTGAGGTTACCCAACCCCATGTTCTTGTAGGCAGTGTTTTAGTAAATCTGAATCCGATTATACCTATAGTTTCAATGTCTCAGGTAAATCAACAAAATAATGTCCAACTATGGAGAACAAATAGGTACAGACCTTTTGCTTTGCCTGTAAATACTTTGGACTGATGACTATTTACAGGCTTAGGAACTTTGGTAGCAATCCACAAGGTTCCTGTAATCTAATGAAAGTGTCCATCTCAAAGAAAAGTCTATGGATATGTAAAGTCAAAAGGAAAGTGCGAGTTCAAGTACCTATTTTGAAAGCCGTCAAAAGTTCCATCCCCGCTTAATCCTTCTACGGGTTGAATTATCCAACTAAAGAATTTCATCCGAGCATCCAACCAATGACACACACATAATGAGATGAACCATATTTCAAAAATAGAGCAAAAGTACGATCAAAAGCTCAGTAGCATCTGCAAAATTAGTCAATAGCCAAGGGAGGAAATGTTTAAATGATCAAACCAAATCCCATGGAGCGTACCGAGATAAGCATAATACATATTGCTCAAGTGACAAGCCTGATACTGGAGAACCAAATTGGATCTCTGTGTATCCTCATCATATGATCACGTACTAGGAAATAATAAAGTAAGATTGCTTAGAAGAAGCTTAGACGAAAATATTCTTAGCTCGAAGGATAAATAAGAATAGAAGAAGGCAAACACTATCGTCCATAAGAATGGTGATAGAGTATAAGATACATATTCTAGTCTTTGAGAAGAAATATCGATGGTGCAACCAGTTACTATTTTGCATATTTTGAAGACGTAAGAAGTGCAGTAAGAGTAAGAAAATTGTTCAGCTTACAGAAAGCTTCTCACTAAGTGCTTCAATAGAAAATATAGTTATAGAGGGGTCACTCCGATGGAGTATAGTTATGGAAGTACCCTACAGGTGCTTCCAGCTCTTGTTTTCCATTCCGTATTTCCTCCTACCTATCACTTCCCTCCTCTTTCCAGTCCTTTTCTCTTTATCATTGTGACCATTCACCCCACAAAGCATCATCTCATCACCACCTCACTCATGAATCAATTCCCATTGCTCCCTCCTCCCTCGTAACCATCCTATAATCTATGCCATTTTATCCATTTGTTTTTCACACTCCATATCTTCTCTTCATCGTTACATCGGGCTACCCTCTGTCTCACATCAAAATTTCACTACAACAACCTAGTATGATCCCAAATGATATAACCTAATGACTAGGAGAACAAGAATAATAAAAATATATGTATATACGGGTTAACCAATTATATACACTCAAACTCACCTAACATACCATCTTCTGAGAGCTTCCTTCGAACCAAGAACAAGTATGACAGAAGATCTAGTTTCATGCAGTTTAGAATAGTTGGATAGCACATAGAGAAGATAAGAGGAAACAGTGACAAATGTAAGGCCTAGATGAGACTAAAAATAACAGATTCAAGAACCTGGAGCTATAAATACACCATCTGTGGCCAAAATTTACATCAAGCTTTAAAGATAGAAAATTCTTGCTGAGAGGTATACTTGGGTGCCTAGTAGTTTTGTTGTTGTATTCCCTATGTGTCTTTTTCTGTTTACCCCCTCATTCTTCCCCTTTGCTGTGCAGGTTTTAGTAGAATTATGCTTAAGAAGCTAAGAACATTTCCAGTTCTTTTTGAGCCTGAAGTCCAGAGATTCTTCCTGTTACCAAATTGGAACAGGAGAATTGAAGAAGTCTTGTTACATTATTTGAACATGATTTTATCATTGTATTAAAAAGTTGTAACAGAGTTCAGTGGCATTTTGCCAAATCTACATGTAAATTCGTTGAAAAATTAATACAATTATGGGGTTCAATTCGGTCATTTTTGTCTTCAGTTCTGTGTGTTACTTCATAGCATATTACATTATTTGAATGTGTTATGAGCATTTCTTTCGTTGGTTAACTGTTAGATTTATTACGATATCCGAATGAGTCTAATAGTGTCAATTTCTCGTCCCCCATTCTCTCTATTTATGTTATAAATATTTTTAAATTGCTATAACAACCCAATTAATCTAGGCACCAGTCCACATAAGGCATAGTAAAAATTGTTGTCATTGCTTGGTCATTTTAATATAATTAGTGTATAATTATTATCTGGAGTGTGTAATACTTGTAAAATCACAAGTTTACCACTGGGGTTTCCTTACCTATTTTGGTACTCTAAAATATAGCAAATAAGTCTTTAACCAGAATGAAAAGGCAGGTTGACCAGAGCCTGTAATAGCTCATTGGTTTAAAATATTTTCTTGTAGCGTGACAAATCGAATCCTATGCATGCAAGAAATTGTTCCAATGGTTTTTTGGTGTCGTTGTCGAGGATAATTTTTTTATAATTTTAGGCTTGGGATTTCATGACATATATTTACTAGTAAATTATACTGGCTTGTAAAACTGATACCAATAGTTTTTTGGCACCATTGTTGGGGAATATTTTTTAAATTCTTAACCTAGATTTAACAACTATATTTTAATCAACATGCGGCCAATTAGAATAAAGAACATGCATTTTTGACTTTTATGTTTTTATGTTCTTTATTTATTTTTCCTGTAATTTTCAATCATATTTTGAAGTTTTCTTGATGTTTCTTGATTTTATTGAAATTTACCCAAAGAACTATCTCCTATAAGGCTGAGAGTAAAAAGATCAAGCAATTTTGATCGTACATTATGTTCTTTTTGCACTATGTGTGTTGGTGACTCTGTCTGGACAAACCTAGAAATCAAAAATCAAGAAAGGAGCAGAATGTGTTGGCACACACCAGGAGAAGCATTAAGGAGCTATTTCCAAAATAGAGAACCCTGTGGTATTTACCCATAATTAAAACATCCCACTTCTTAAGAGTATTGTGTATGAAAATAAATCTTGTCCTACAATTAGAAAGTACGTAAAGAAAAATAAAAATAATAATATTACTGCTACATAAATAGCTATTAATAGTGGGTTAAATTTTACTGTGGATGATACTTTCAATTATTCTCATTGCCTAATTTACATTAATACTATGGTATATAATCCAGCAGATTATATTGAGGTTACCCAACCCCATGTTCTTGTAGGCAGTGTTTCAATAAATCCGAATCCGATTATACCTATAGTTTCAATGGCTTAGGTAAATCAACAAAATAATGTTCAACTATGGAGAAATAATAGGTACATACCTTTCATTTTACTTGTAAATATGAATGCCTTACCTAGTAAATCCCATAAGTACCTTCCAAAATTTCAAAGAAATAATGCAGTAATGGGAGAGGATCATATCAAAAGTTTTTTATATGCTTTGGATAACTTAGAGGTAGAACATGAATATGTAGTCCTTAGGCTTTTTCTACAAACATTGGGGAAAGATTCCAGGGAGTGGTTTAACACCCTCCTAGCTAATGACATTGTAGATTTTGCAAATATGGAAACTATATTCCTAAGAAAATTTGGAGAAAGGAAAAATGAACAATCCCTATTAATAGAATTAGAAACTATGAAGAAGAAGGAAAATGAAGTTGTTAGTGATTTCAATAGAAGGTTTTCTAAAACTAGGAATAAAATCCCTATTAACCTTAGGCCTTGTGACATCTAGTCTATTTTTTTCTATAAGAATGCTTTCCAAGGAGAATTTAATTAAGAGTTAAGGTAAGAACAAGCCACCACCATAGATGAATGTATGGATAAAGCTATATATATTGAAAGAAATATGCTAGACAGTGGTAAAATGAAACCTTACTCTCTAGAAACAAATCTACCTAATAGAAAACCAAAAAGGGTAGCCTTTGATTTATAGAGAAGATCTGAAGTGGACCCAATGGAAAAATTGACTAATCAGGTGACTGAGATGTTCAATACAATGAACAACAGGTTAGAAAGAATAGAGAGAAATAATGGAAACAATGGAAATAATGGTGAGCCATCGCAAACATAGAGGCTACAAGTTGATAACCGTCCACCTTTCAAAAAGAATTTTAATAAGAATTGGGGAAATAATAATAAATCTAATGAAAATAACAGGAATAGGAATAATGGGAATAGTAACTGGAAGAAAAGAGAACCTAACAGCGATCAAAATAATGCCCCTAACCCTATACCATCTGTTAACCTTGCAGAAAATTTTCCTTATTTTTGTTCAGTTTGTGATGCCCCTCATAACCTAGAAGGATGTGGTATATACTTAAGTACACAACACAATATAGACCTTAATGATGATTCAAAAGAAGATATAAGGATTAATGTCTGTTGGTATTTAGAAGACTAGTCAAGAGAAATAATCTTTGAAGAAAACATGGATAAATATGTATCAAACCATCATACCTAGATCTTAGTAGCTGAAGGTACCAAAATATTGCAAATACCACCTGAGTCAAAATATGATAAAATGAAGCAGGGGAAATTAATACCCATTACTAAATAAGTGGATCAGTTAGAAGCTACCCATACTCTAAATTTAAGAAACAAAGCAATTTTTGATAGAGCAAAGAAGGCTTCCAATAGTGAAACAAGAAAACAGTCCTTCACAAACAAAAATGTTAGTAAAGAAAAAAAATCGATAGAACCACCAAAAAAGTAATCCCTGAGCTAGTAGAGTTAGAAGAGAAAATACGAATGCAGCAAACCACTTGATGTGAAAAATATAGAATTTTATGTTGGGTCAAAACTCAGTAAATAGAAAGTTAATATCATATGTGGGGAGCTGATGAAAGTTCAGCAATATAGAGAACAAGTTTGTAGAGCTTTTGGACTTATTGAGCAAAAATATCCATATTTCCACGTTTCTAGACAAAATCAACAGGATACTAGGTTACCATCCTCTGTCAGACCCTTCTATGTGTCATTAAAATATAATTTAGATGAAGGAGAGAGGTATGTAATCTATAATTGTATGTTGGGCAATGGAGCTCCACATAATATCATGCCCAAGATGATAGATGACCAAATATGATTAATCTGTACTAGAGATTCTACCCCTGTATCAATAATGGATAGTAGGCAAGTACCTTATGTTAGAGTGATAACTGGATTACTGGTATATCTAGACCAAAACCCCAAGAAAGGTATAGTGATGGATGTTATAGTAGTGGATGTTGATCCATTATTCTCACTACTACTAAGTAGGCATTGTGCAGAACAATTGGGGGGATCAATTCAATTGGATTGGTCTTATGCTATCATTCCAATGTTAGATAAAGAAAATGTAACTCTACGAAGAGAACCTTTTAACAAATATTATGTAGAGTTAATTAAGGTAGATGATACCATGATAAATTTAGTGAATTCAATAGAAGAAAAAAGGATGGGAGTTTATTCAATATGGCATAACCCATTCCTGATAGAAGTACCAGAAGCCAAAAATATGGATCCAAAAGTTATAAAAATGGTTGATGCTGAATTAGATAGAGTATTAACACAAGAGATGTGGACCATAACTTTTTATGGATCCAAATCTCAGTTTTGAGCAGGTGCAGGAGTTAATTTAACTGATATAAAAGGAAATTACCTTGGTATTCATTACATATTCAAATTTCTTTACACTAATAATGTAGCTGAGTATGAAGCTTTGTTACTAGGACTTAAAAAAGCTAAAGAGTTGGGCATAAACTACCTGACTGTAACTAGGGATGCAAAATTAATTATCCAATAGATAAGAGGAAAGTATCAAACCAAACATCCTAGGTTAAAACAATATAAAATTGTAGTATTGGAAGAGATTGAATTTTTTTTAGTTTTCAATATTTCATATATTCCTAGAGAACATAATCATATTACCAACCTCTTAGCTATAAATGCATCAGGCCTAGACCATCCAAAAATTACTATAGAATATATGGAAAGGTTCCCTACCATCTCAGTGTATAAACCTTCTGTACCATATAACATTGTTTACTTACAGGTCTTCCAATATGATGTTGATATAAAAGACTTCACGACCTTATAGAGTCAGTATGTTGATATAATTTGTGATGAAAAAGATGAAGAAAAGCTAAAAGATCAAATAGGTGAACCAGTAGAAGTAATCCGACTAAAAACAAATAGAATACCCAAAGGATTAGTCTCTCTGGAGAGTTTATTTTATGATTTTGATAAGGCATTCAAACCTCTGCATATTTGAAGATGTTAACATTGGTACAGTTAAAGAGCCCAAAATAGTAAAAATAGATACAACTTTCCTAGAAAAGCAAAAAGTTGGATATATCAGTTTCTTAAAGAAAAACAAGGAACATTTTGCTTGGACGTATGAAGATCTTAAAACCTTCGAGACAAATGTTATATCACACATAATACCCCTGAAGGGATATTTTAAGCCATTCAGACAAAAACAGAGGAAGTATAACCCTACCCTGCACCCCATAATGCAAAAAGAGGTACAAAAATTATTGGATTCCAAAATAATCAGAAAGGTAATGTTTTCATCATGGATATCCAATTTGGTACTAGTTAGAAAGAAAAATGGAGATATTAAACTTTGTGTAGATTTTAGAAACTTGATTAAAAGATCACTAAAAGATAATCACCCATTGCCCAATATGGAGCAATTATTTCAACCAGTAGTTGGTTCATCTAGGATGTCCCTGTTAGATGAATTTTTTGAATATAATCAGATACATATTAATCTAGAAGATAGACATAAGACATCATTCACCACACCCTGGGGTACTTTTGAATGTTTAAGAATACCTTTTGGTCTGATGAATGCATGTGCTACCTTTCAGAGAGCAATGGATTTTACCTTCAAAGGGTTGATGTTCAAAATAGTGGTGGTGTATCTAGATGATATAATAGTGTTTTCTAAAAACCCAGAGGATCATTTGGAACATCTTGCTATAGTCTTTTCCCGATGCAAAGAGTTTGGAATTTCTCTAAACCCTAAAAAGTGTATATTTGAAACAACATAGGGGAAATTACTAGGACACATAGTGTCAGAAAAAAGGGATAAGTATAGATCTAGAAAGGATAGAAGCTATATCAAAAATCCTCCCTCCTAAAAACATAAAAGGAGTCAGGTCATTCTTTGGCAAAATTAATTTTGTTAGAAGGTTCATTCCAAATTTGCAGAGATGACCAAAAGACTAGAGAAATAAAATGGACAACAGAGAACATGGAAGCTTTTATGAAGATAAAAGAAGCCATTTCTACTGCTTGGGTATTAACCTGCCCTAGTTACTCAAAGGATTTCAATGTCTATTCATTTGCATCTATGCATTCCAATCCTTTCGAAGGATGGTAGGATTTTATGTAAAGATGGAATAGACTTTCCCATGAGTTTAGGATTAAAAGGAGCACATCTTAAGTATACCCCATTAGGAAAACATGGCCTATGTAGTGATTCAATCTCTAGAACATTTCAAGGGTAAACTTTATTCCAATGAAGTCTACAAAGCGTCATTGAAGTCAAAAACAAGAAAAGCTAGGATAGTGAGTTAAAATTTGCTTTGTGGGCAGATGGATTATCAATAAAGAGAAATACAGGTAGAACTCCTTACGAATTTGTATATGGAGAGAAAGCCTTGTTACCCCCCAAAATAAAAAAAATTAGCACTTCCCATACTGTTACAATACCATGAAAATCCTGATGCCTTACAGAGGATATTAGACCAAATTTTCCAATTGCAAGGGCAAAAAAGAGAGACCTTAAGTAGAATAATTAATCACACCCCCAAGAAATGAGAAATGAGAAATCATTTAACAAGAAAGTAAAGGGTACTCCCTTCTATGAAGGTGATGTAGTAATCTACTAAGATCCTAAAAATGATAAGCATGGTGAGAAAGAAAAACTTGAACCCAAGTGTCTTGGCCCTTACCAAATAGCTCAAGTTGTTGGTCAAAACACTTATAGGTTACAAACCTTGGAGGGAGAACTGATGAAAATCCCCATAAATGGTATACATATCAAGATTTACAACCCCTACCATGGGGTCAATAGGGAATAAATACCCTAAAATAATAATAATAATAAAAATAAAAATAAAAAATAAAAATCCAAAAATAGAGTGTTATTCCTGTTAGGATGTTGTGTTTTTGTTAGTCAGGTTTTGTTACTACTATTTTTTTTCTATTTTACTTTGTGTGGTTTTAGTGGTGTTTTTTTTCATGATTATCATAAGGCAGAAGAGTATTCATTATTGTCTATCTCTCGAAAGACAAATAAGAGAAGAGGAAATTTATTTAAGATTTTGATGATGCTTACAATTTTCAAATTTTAGGGTCCAAGGGATAGAATTATATTTGGTAAGGTGGTTGAGCCAAAAATCATTACACTCTATCTTTTAGCCAAAAATTGATCCTCAACTCGGGCTCACTCATTGCACAATTTGCTTATATCCAAATATTTCTCAAAAAGAGGAAGGAAATTAAAATAATGCAGATTGAGTTAGTATCTGAGATATCTTGGAGAACCTCTACTAGGGCTATAGATGCTTGACTAGCACTAGAGTAAAACCAAATAGAATTAGTATCATCTCCACTAGGGCTATAGATGCTTGACTGGTAGTGGAGCCTTGCAAATGGCAAAAATCTTAAGGAGTGAAATTACTTATTAGGCTTGACCATTTTCCAAAAATGATGAAGTCCTGGAAGACCATGGAATAAAAATGAATGCACTAACACACACTTAGGCCAAGGCATGATGGAACAACTAACTTTGATGCATTATGTATAATCATATCTTAGGACCTTGCTGAAAAATCATGACAATATTTCAAAAGCTCATCTGATCTCAAAATCTTGATCCTTTGATCCAAATTTGATTGAGGAAAATAATAGTTTTTGGATACTCTATTGCTTTGGTATCATGTTTGTTGTGCTTTATTGTATCTTTTAAGTTTTAAGTTCTTTTTGTTTATTTTTTTTTATTTTCTAATCAGGTTTGATGGTCTATGATTATGTCCAAAGCTTGCAAAGAAACCAGGAGATTTTGGAATTCTTAAGTGCCTTAGGTTTTCAACACATTGTCCCAGTCAGAGCCTATGTTGAAGCTAAAATTGACTCAACATAAGATGCCCCAAATTTAAATTTTTAATCTCTAAAGCCTTCATCTAAATTTGTTGGTCCCTGTTGCATTTGCTTTTGTAAAACAAGTTTTTAATTTTTTGCTCTAATTATCCGTTTCTAAAATGTTCGTCTAAATAAAAAATTGAAGCCATTGTATTTAACCGTTAAAGAATTATCCGTTAACCTTATTCAATTATTAAAGGAGTTCTAATTTGTAAATCAAATGTAATATCTACTAAAAGTCCCCCTAAGTCCTTGGTATTTATAAGAAAATATATCAGAACATAAAGGTCCTAAGTAAAAAAGACATAAGTCTAAGGTTTGAATCTAATCATGTGGGAAGTTAAGGGTTATGCGTCCCCTTTGTGATTAAAAAATGTGCAAGTCCAAAGATCTGGATAGTAGAACTTCATCCCTTGAGATCTGGACAGACACACTTTCATAAGCAGTCCAAGGGTTAAGTCAAAGAAGACCATGGTCAAAGTTGTATAACCTAAGGTCTTAGACAATGTAATTGATCAAAACCAAGTAAGGGTCACACACCCCCTTTGGATAAATAGCAAGCATGCTAATAGACTTGGATGACTGCGCTTGATCCACAACTAATCCGACGGATGCACATTATTTAATTTAACCAACCTTAAAATCTCAAATTCGACATCGGTCATAACCTAAGTTTTAATGAAAATTTAATCAAGGGTCATGCACCCCTTTCAATTTAAACATCGAGCACATTTAATAAATCCAAGGGCAACGCTCAATCCATCTTGATCCAACGGATGTGCGCTCACCAAAGATGATAAAAGTTAATCATGAAGCTTTATTAATAAATAATCCAAAGCTTAATTCTAATAATAGCATGATTAGAATCAGGATTAAAGCTAAGTTGCATTATTAAGAGATAATCCAATAATTAAAAATCAAGCACCTCTCAAGATTTGGATGGCAACGTCCAATTATAATGAAATCCTATGACCATGCACCACTCAGAATATCAAATATTTAATATTGAAGGGTTTAAGTGCCCAAAGATTAATTATAATTAAAACACATTATAAGCATGATTAAAAAGGGTCTTAACACGTTGCTAATTTTTCCCCTTTCGCCTAATAAAATATTATTGAAAATTAAAAGGTATGCACCCCTTTGGTTATTAATCTTGCAGGTCTAAACAGATCAGCAACCATGCCCAATATTGAAGAAATCTATTGGCCACGCTTATAGGAAGTTGACCAATGAATAAGCATCCATTTAAATGGTGGATAAAAGGCTTGCATCTTCACCAAATCCAACGATGGCCCACGATCTCCATCAGATCGAACAATAGCGCTTTACCAAAGTGATCAGAGATTAATATATCCATCATCAGGAGAACTAATGTCAAAGCAAGATCTAATGGCTATGCTCATCTCTGCCCAAATCCAACGACAGTGCTTTCTTAAGATGACCAAAATTTAATAAAGCTAAGGTTATTGGTTAATTAAGAGTTAAGAAAGGCGCTAATCATGATTAAAAAAGGTCTAAGCATGCATTAATGTATCCCCCTTGGGATATGAAGTGCACATCCCCAATTGATCCAATGATAGCGGTCGATCTCACACAGATCTGATGGTGATGCTTCTCAAGTCGAGCTCTTTTGGTCGAATGATTAATTAAAAGTTAATAAATTCAATATTAATGCCTAATTAAGATTAGGGGAGGGTATGATACGTTTTTAATAACCCCATTTCTCTTGGTTAACCTTGGCACATATATGGAAGAACTAACGAGCATGCATATCCATATTTTGATCCAACAGTGAGCGCATAGAGACATGATCAGATTATAAAGGCCTATGTTTTAATAAGAGGTTATTAATGTTATAATCACATGATTAACCTTGATAAATTGGGTTTATATGCAGGTTTAACACTTGATTAATGAACACAATGATTATTAATTTTTAGCCTAAGTATTTCTAATTGATTGACTGCTAAACCATTGTTTTCTTGACCTTACACATATGACAAACTTAACATGCAATTATTATGTCATCAGATTAATAGTCATGCAGGTTCCTATACATCAATGACAACAAATAAGATCTAACCATGAGTGTAATGATTGACATTTAAATTTTAGAAGGGTAAGGCACCCCAAGCTAACATAATTACAAGGCAATACATTCTTTAGTGGGGTTAACGATCATGCAAATTGCAAAACCTCAAAGACATCGTTCAAAGTAAACCATAGCTAACTGTTAGTAAAGCTTGAATGGCGTGCATCTACATGGTCGGATCCATAGAAAAGTGTCTGGGAAAATGTTCAACGTTTAACGGTATATACTTTGGACTAATGGCTATTTATAGGCTTAGGAATTTTGGTAGCAATCCAAAAGGTTCCTATAATCTAATGAAAGCACCCATCTCAAAGAAAAGTCTATGGATATGCAAAGTTGAAAGGAGAGTGCAAGTTCAAGAATCTATTTTGAAAGGCATCAAAAGTTCTGTCCCCACTTAATCCTTCTATGGGTCTGAATGGTCCAACTGAAGCATTTTGTTTGAGCATCCAACCAATGACACGCACATCACAATATGAACCATAATTTAGCAATAGAGAAAAAGTACCATCAAAAGCTTAGTAGCATCTACAAACTCAATCAATAGCCAAGGGAAGAAATATTTAGATGATCAAACCAAATCCTACGGAGTGTACCGAGATAAGCATAATACAGACTTCTCAAGTGAAAAACTTGATACTGAAGAACTAAATCAAATATTTGCGTATCCTCATCATATGATCACGTACTAGGAAGGAATAAAGTAAAATATTGAAGGATAAATAAGAATGAAAGAAGGCAAACACTGTCGTCCATGAGAATGGTGATAGAGTATAAAATGTAGATTCCAGTCTTTGAGAAGAAGTCTATTTGGTGCAACTGGTTCTTTTTTTACATATTCTAAAGATGCAAGAAGTGCAACACGAGTAAAAAAATTGTTTAGCTTATAGAAAACTGCTCACTAAGCGCTTCGATGGAATATAGTTAAAAAGGGGTCACTCTAACAGAGTATAGTTATGAAAGTACCCTATAGGTGCTTTCAAATCTTGTTTTCCATTATGTATTTCCTCCTACCTATCACTACCCTCCTCTTTCTAGTCATTTTCTATTGATCATCGTGATCATTCTCCCCACAAAGCATCATCTCACCACCACCTCACTCACGAATCAAATCTCATTGCTTCGTCCTACCTTATAACCATCTTATAATCTATGCCATTCCATATGTTTTTTTTCCACACTCCATATCTTCTCTTCACCATAACGTCGGGTCCCCCTCTGTCTCACATCAAAATTTCACTACAACAACATAGTCTGATCCTAGATGATATAACCAGATGATTAGAAGAACAAGAAAAATAAAAATATATGTATATACGGGTTCACCAATTATATACACTCAAACTTACCTAACATACCATATTCTGAGAGCTTCCTTCAAACCAATAGCAAGTATGACAAAATATCTAGTTTCACATAGTCCAGAATAGTTGGATAGCACATAGAGAAGATCAGAGGAAACAATGACAAATGTAAGGCCCAAGTGAGACCAAAAATAATAGATTCAAGAACCTAGAGCTATAAATACACTAGCTGTGGTTAGAATCTACATCAAGCTTTAGAGATAGAAAATTCTTGCTAAGAGGTATACTTGAGTGCCTAGTAGTTTTGTTGTTGTATTCTCTGTGTGTCTTTTTCTATTTACCCCCTCATTCTTCCCCTTTGTTGTGCAGGTTTTGGTAGAACTATGCTTAAGAAGCTGAGAATATTTTCAGTTCTTTTTGAGCCTGAAGTCCAAAGATTCTTCTTGTTACCATATTGGAATAGGAGAATTGAAGAAGTCTTGTTACATTATTTGAACAATATTTTCTCATTGTATTAAAAAGTTGTAACAGAGTTCAATGACATTTTGCCAACTTTACATGTAAATTCATTGAAAAATTAATACAATTTTGGGGTTCAATTATGTCATTTTTATCTTTAGTTCTATGTGTTACTTCATAGTAGATTACATTATTTGAATGTGTTATGAACATTTCTTTCATTGGTTAACTGTTAGATTTATTACGATATTTGAATGAGTCTAATAGCACCAATTTCTCTTCCCCCATTCTCTTTGTTCATATTATAAATGTTGTTAAATTGCTATAATAGCCCAATGAATCTAGGCACCGGTCTACATAAGGCATAATAAAAATTGTTGTCATTGCTTGGTAATTTTAATATAATTAGTGTATAACTATTATCTGGAGTGTGTAATACTTGTAAAATAATAAGTTTACCATTGGGGTTTCCTTACCCATTTTGGTATGTTAAAATCTAGCAAATAGGTCTTTAACCAGAATGAAGAGGCAGGTTGACCAGAGCCTATAATAGCTCATTGGTTTAAAATAATTTCTTGTAGCATGAAAAATTGAATCCTATGGATGCAAGAAATTGTTCCAACAGTATCCCTCGCTAATTCAATAATTTCCTGAATGAAGACCTCTCATTAAACAACTTCATGAGGAAGGGTGGGTCAAAGTTTTCCACTATTATAGGAACATTGTGGATGGTGCTTGGAATGAAAGAGTGTGGATCCCAACTATTGAGTGGCCTATGATGGTATTGGAGGTTGAGAAGGAAGATATTCAGACAATTCTTAGAGCTCGATCTCTTTCTTGGTCTCAAGTAGATGCCTCTTTTGGCTAGGCTCTCACTCCAAGGGTTTTTTCCTTGGGATATTCCTCATCATGTCAATATGTTTCAAACCCCCTTAGTGATGTCTTCAATAAAATTTTGTTACTACCATTATGACCCAAAGTGAGGTTTTTTATCTGGATTCTTTTCTATAAGTAGGTATTTGAGGAGATTAGTTGATGAAACAAGTTTTTTTTACCCCTATGCATGTGTGATGTGTTGCAAATATCGAGAATATTTGGATCACATTTTTCTTTCTTATCCCTCGTCTATCCACTTATGGAAAATGTTGACCTCTCTTCTATATTTTAGACCTTACATGTCCACTTCATTTGAGCAAGCTTAGCATACTCGACCTAGGATGGATGACATGGATAGTTCTATGAAGGAGATGATATGGGTCAATATTTCTTTACTACTTTGAAATCCTTGGAAAGGAAGAAACAATGGGATCTTCAAAGAGGTTCAATAAGATAATCACTATATCTTGTAGAGGACCTTAGCTAATATCATAGAAACAATATGACATGTAATGTAGGCCTCCTCCTCCTCATCCTAGTAGTGAAATAGTATTCTTGATAAGATGAAGCTTTCTTTGGATAAATGGATACAAAGAAATATTCAGAAACATAGGTTTCCTATTCATCGATATGGTCATTAGCAAGCCCCTCCTAATAATGTTGGGAAGATTAACATGGATGGAGCTTCCAAAATTAATCTAAAAAGAGCAAGTATGGGGGTATAGGAAGGCTTTCAAAAGACAATCATGTCTTCATATTTGTAAAACATTTGGGTATTCTCTCTAATAATATAATAAAAGCTTATGCTATCCTTTAGGGTCTTCAAGAAGCTACTAAGGTTGGATGGATTTTGGTACAAGTAGATCTGGACTTCTAAATGTTCATTAATTGACTAAAATATCCCACTAAGGCCCCTTCTCAAGGTTGTCATTTACAAAGAGTGCTATAAAAGATCTGCAACCTTTAGAATAGATTTAGGACAACTAAATTTTTATGTCCCCATGAGCAAAACAAGGTAGTAGATGCTATGGAAAACAAGGCTCTGGATCGAGGAAATCTAATTTGTTATGGAGACCTCCCTAAATGGTGGATGCAACAAATCAAGGAAGACCTCTACCATATCTTATGTCTTGATGCTGGTAACATTGATTTATGTGTCTTATGACTTAAAATAAATTATTAGATTCCTTTTTCTTTGCAATAACTTAGTGCAATTAGAGCATTGTAGCCAATCCTCTATAAAAATCTAGATGAAATCCTTGTTTGCTTGGAAGGAATGATGATGTAACCTTCTTGCTCATTTTTAATTAATGGAAAGTATTTAAAAAATATGTAAATAAATAAATAATATTTTAAAAGTTTAAATTTTATTGTCATTGGTACTACACACATACATGTATAGTACTTATAAAAATATGTAAACTCATTGAAAAAATACTTATAAATATATGAAAATGTTAGGTGAGAATGTCTTTTATGTACATGAGTTTAAATAATAACTTATAAATAGATAAAAATGTTAAGTTAAAATGTCTTTAATGTGCATGAAGTTAAACAAGTTAAATATTCTATGTGAATTATATAATTCATTATATGGGATTGAATTTGGTCTTATTTGTATTATATCATAATTATATAGTGATATTATAATAATTTGGTTATTATGTATATATGGACTAGGGCCTCTTCTTGAAAAATATAATGATTTAACCAATTGAGATAATGCCATTTAATATATTATATTAATGTTTTAAGAAAAAAAGTTGAATAAAATTATAAAGTATGATTCATTGTTTTTTCAAGTGTTATCTTTTATTATTAAAGTAAAATAGTTTTTAATATCCATGAGACCATAGGTCATATGAGACTATCATCATAAAGGATGTTATTTATGCAATGTTTTTTAAACTCTACTTAGCGAAGTATGTTGTACAACTTTACTTTTGATTGGATTCGAACCTTGGATCTTCTATTTGAAGTTCCAAAGACTTACCATTAGGTCCATTCAAGTTGGCTTACCTTGGTGATTTTTGATGAGTTGACTAATTCTATTTTACTTTCTTGTCACTCATTTTTATTTATAAAGATATGGAAGAGGTGTTATTTGTTATCTACTATTTTATTATTGTCATTTTAATTAAATTCATATTGAATAAGAGTTGAACAATACATTTGGTTTTCACAAAAAATAATTATGAATCAGTAGAGGTGGGACATTTTTTTCTCAAAAAATGACTCATATTTTAGAATCCATATCTTTGCATAGAGTTGTCTGATTTAGATGATTCTTGCACCATTTTATGCAAAATTTGAAGAGCTTTGAAATGAGTGGTCATACGAAAGAATCCAAGTAGTATTGAGGGAGATACGACCATGTGAAGACAATCATCCAGAACAAAGGAAGCATTAGATCAAATTTTGCTAGAAAAAAATATCTCATCTTTCAAGAGCCATATCTTTGCGAAGGGTTGTCTGATTCAAATGATTCTTAGACTAATTTGTGTGATAATTTGAAAAGTCTTAAAGTTGGTGGTCATATAAGGGAATATAAGTAGTAGTGAGGGAGATAAAATGCTATGAAATTGGCTATCTGAACAAGGGCAGTGACACATTTTCAAGTCATGGAAAACAAAATTGCAGATATCTGATAGCCAAGGTTTGGATGATAGGAAGGAGCAATGGAGGGCTAGGGCATCAGTGAGGTGGGACATTCTATCTAGGCATAGAATTTTTTAGCTAAGTTTTATTTATCCCTTCATTATCTTAGAAGTTCTGCATGCAGATTATTGTAGGTTTATTTTCAAATAATATAATCTCTATAGGATATACTAGTAAATTTCAGTAGATATCGAGTTATAGTTTTCTTCCCATGGACCAATTTATAACTAAATCCTTAGAATCATCCCTAGTAGTAGAGGTTAGGGAGGACCTCATAGAGCAATGATCCTCATTGCTCAAAGATAAGGTAGTCATTGGTAAATTTAATGGGTCTTGGCCAAGGGCTTTGGCTCTAAGAAAATGGATTGATAGGAGATGGAAGTCTCTAGGAGTGAGTTTATCCTTTCTACCCATTTTATATTTCAAGGATGAAAGAGATAGAATCTTGAAATGGGGTCCTTGGTTTATGGGAAGAGCAAGACTCTTCCTTACTTGTTGGTATGAAGGCTTTGCACCTAAAAACATAAATCTATCCCTAGTACCAGTATGGGTCAAGATGTATGGGTTGCCCATTGAATTTTGGGAAATGGATACCTTCAAGGCAAGAGGAAACACTTTGGGATAATTCATTGATAATTCCTTGAGATTTCAGAAACTACAAAAGACGGAGTCTTGGCTATTTATGCCCAAATATTGGTCATGATTGATATCAGTAAACCTTTACCATAATCAATCATTCTTAAGTATGGGGGTAAGTTGTGGATCCAAACCATGGATTATGAAATATATATTTTAGATGTAGAAGATGTCATGAGGTGGGGCATATTGAGAGATCATGCCCTAAGAAGAGTCTAATAAAAATATATGTAGAAAACCACAAGAGAAACTTACAAATGGATATGGATGAGGATGGTTTTCAAATTCCAAAAAATAGGTCTAAACAAATGAAAGTAAATAAATAATGGAGACCATTAAGTAAGGATATTGGAAGAAATACCAATTATTTTGAGGCTTTAGCCTATGAAGAAAAAATAGATCAAAGCTTAGAGGACATGGTACAATAAGATCAAAATATTAACAAGGAACCATCTACTCAATATGATCCTAATTTAGGGATGAACATTCCTATTGAACCTAAGGAATGTGCCTCATCAATTTTGAAGACTCTCTTGAAGTACCATGCACCATTCAAGAGAAGGAAAGTGGTAGAGAAAATGCAGTGTTAGATGTTAATACCTCTACCATTAACAAGGAAATACCAAAAAATGAGCAGGATAAGTCAAAAGATTCCTTAGTAGAGCTAGAGAGGATAAATCTAATGAAAAGGAAAGTTGTGAAAGAATATTGAGGAATAGAATAATAATACCTACTCCTAATACTAGCAAGGAAAAAATAGGAAAACCTTCAAATTATCAAGCGAGAACCAAGGAAGCAAGAGCAAACATAGAGAAAGGAACACAATCTAAGTTGGTTGAACTTCTCTTTACCAAACAAAAAAATGATATTGGTAATTCATAAGAGGGGCCAACAACCCCTAATGAGACATGATTACCATCTCATGGAATATAAGGGGTGCTAATGCCCCCTCAAAGCAGAGGTGTATTAAGGACCTCTATTTAAGTAATAAGCCTAATATTCTTTGTATCTAGGAAACTAAAATGACAAAGGAAGAAGTTTCCAAAACTATGAAAGTAGTATGGGAAAGATGTGAATGGGATGTTATGGATTTAGGAGTGATAAGGGAATTCTAACATGTTGGAATCCAGTTAGAACCTCCTATGAAACCATTCATAAAACTAGGCATTAGATAGCCTCATTAGTCACATGCTACTTTGTAGATATTTGTTTCATCCTTATCAATGTCTATGGACCTACAACTTAGTCAGATAGATCATAAGTATGGAGTGGGATTGAAGCCTTTATGAGAAGTAAAGACCAAGAAACCTGATTCATAATCATAGGATATTTTAATTCCATAACCAAGCTGGATGAAAAATTTGGGGGAATTAGGAAAATAACCCAAAGTATGAGAGATTTCTTAGATTTTATTCAAAACAATAATCTATGGGAGGTTGAGTTTGAAGAGGACAACTATACATGGACCAACAACATGATAGGCCAGAACCTGATAGCAAAAATATTAGATAGATGCATACTCTCATATCATTGGCTAGATGAAGGGACTTGTGCTAAAATTAATACCTTGACAAGGATTGTTTCAGATCACTGGCCAATAAGAGTTAAAATGGTGGTAAGTGAATTAGAAAATATCATATTTTAAATATGAGTAGATGTGGGAAGACCATCCTCAATTTGTTGATATGATAGTACATATGTGGAATTCTTCAAGAAACGATGGGTTGTATACACTTTCAAAAAAATTAAATCAATGACATCTAGATTAAAAGAATGGAACAAGAACACTTTTAGAAATATTTTTGAGAAGAAAGAACTAAAAGAGAAACTTTCAAAATTCTAAAAAGGTGAGCACAATAATCCAAGCTTAGAGGAAAGGGAGTTGCTTAGTGAATATCATAATATTTTGAGTAAGGAAGAGAAATTTTGGAGATTAAAATCAAGATAAACTTGGTTAAAAGGAGATAAAAACACAAATTTTTTCATAGGATGGCAATAGTACAAAGATCAACATCTAGAATTAGTAGAATTAAATTAGTAGAAGGGGTTTGGATTGAAGACCAGAGCAAAATAAAAAAGGAGGCAAGGATTTTTTACCAGAATATTCTAGGATCAAAGGAGATTGAAGTTCTTAATGATAAACTACTACAAGAAGTACCTTCAATTATAATAGATGAAGACAATAGCAAACTGATGGAGCCTATTACTCTGGAAGAAGTTCATTCAACTCTTTTCTATTTTGATAAGGATAAATCCCTAGGTCTAGATGGACTCTCTACAACATTCTATCAACATAACTAGGAAATAGTGAAGGATTCTTTATTGGTGGTAGTGGAATAATCTAGGGTAAAATAGTACATACCTTATAAAATAAATGCAACATATCTTACCCTAATTCCAAAAATGAAGGATGCATAATTGTTTGATTCATTTAGGCCCATAAGTCTATGTAATATGGCATATAAGATAATCTCCAAAGTGATGGCAAATCGGTTAAGACCACTATTAGACAAAATTATTTTAGAAGAGCAAGGAGGATTTATGAAAGGGAGATAAATTCTGGACGGGATCATAGTAGCTCATGAAGTAATGCATTCAACAACTTCTAGAAAAGAGAGAGCAATGATCTTAAAACTTGATATGAATAAAGCCTATGATAGGGTTAAATGGGATTTTATTTTTGTAGTATTATAAAAGTTTGGATTTGGGAAGAAATGGGTCAGATGGATTAAAGCTTGTGTCTCTATAGTATCATATTCAATGTTGGTCAATGGGCTAGTAATAGAATCATTTAAATCCAAGAGGGATCTTAGACAAGGAGATCCTCTATCACCATATTTGTTCATTATTATGGTAGAGGTATTGGAAAGGAACTTGAAGAAGGCATACAAATATGGGCTAATAAGCAAACTTAAGGCTAGTAATAACATTGACAACATCACCCATCAATAGTTTGTAGATGATACAACCCTTTTTGGAAGGGTAGGGATAAATGAGGCCAGAGCTTTGAATAACTTATTAAAGGAATATGAAAGAGCATTAGGGTAGAAAGTTAATAGGACAAAATCCAAAATTTACTTTCTAAACACTCCAACTAGAATCAAAGTAGGGATATGCATGTTACTTCAAATGGAGGTGGAAAATTTGCTAGCAACATATCTAGGGATGTCCTTATTTGAGGGGAGAATGAGGATATAATTGTGGAATCTAGTTATAAGTAAAGTTTAAAATAAACTATCAGACATTGAAAGGTAGATGATTATCATTAGTAGGAAGAGTGCAACTAATTAAATTAGTCTTATAGGACATTCCAACATATTATATGTCCTTGTATATTATACCAAAATCAGTAGAAAAAAGTTTAATCTATATTATGCGGTCATTTTTGTGGTTAGGATTACATGATAAAAAGAAATTTCATTTGGTAAAAATGGAGCAAGGTGTGTGATGATAAAACTAAGGGAGGTCTTCGTTTTAAGAGTTCTTACGGATGCAAACTTAGCTCTAAGGAGAAAAATAATTTGGAGATTGTACAAAGAGAGTCAAAGACAATGGACAAGAAATATTCTAAGTACATTGAGCCCAATGACCCAAGCTTAATATTTATTGCATTCTCACTACCAGATGGTTCTACACTATGGAATGATTTAAAAAATAATTGATCTAGTGATTAAAGGTCTAATATGGGTGATGGAAACTAGAGAAAACTTTTCTATTTGGATGGATACTTGGTGTGATAAATAACCACTCAATCTAGATCTAATTTTGAAACCATGGATGAGATTACTTCAAGATAAATATGGTGATAGGGTTTCAAACATTATGAACAAGGATCGGGAAGGAAGATATAAATATAAAAAATATTTTTTACAAGTATACTAGACATTGTTTTTTTGGTATTAGGTAGAGGTGGTTATAAGGTCCACAAACCTTTTACATAGTCAAAATGGGTTGGTTCTATCTCCAAGCCCGTATAATAAAAATAAAAAATGGATCTTCCCAAGACCCACATTAAGCCATACTTAGAGTCCACAGTCCTATACCTATCGCTGGACTATTTAGGATAAAACAAAAACAAGACAACACCTAGCACTTACTAAAGATAACACTAGGGTATCGTACCATACACTTGTGACTTCTCAGGCCCAAACAAATGGGTTGCCTTTTGTCCCTTTGCCTAATTCCATCTGTTGGATTACTCCTCATCAACCACTTTGATCTCTTGCTACTGTAATATGTTTGATCTTAGATCTTATTTAGAAGCCAACACCAGTAATTCTTGAGGGAAGTTATCCTTCCAAATTTACATATTCCCAGCAGAGACTATAATGTTTGCCATTAGATCCACCACCTGGTTCCCTTATCTGAAGGTGTGTTGGATTCAGGAACTAACCAAATGGGATTTATGAATCTTTGCTTCTAGGATAATCTTCAAGATGGCCCTACTGGGGTCTTTATCCTCCTTAATTGCATTGATTATATTAAGCGAATCCCATTCAAAGATTACTTCATTATAATCCTCTAGCCTGGAAATTCTGATTGCCTGCATGTAGGCTCGAGCTTCTACAAAATAATTTTTTTGAGTTTCCAAAGGCTCCGCAAAGGCAATGACCACTTTTCCTTCCTCATTTCTCAAAACTCCTCCTACTCCTGCAGCCCCTGGATTTCCTTTGGTTGCCCCATCAAAATTGAACTTAACCCACTTTTGTGTGGGGTGGTATCCACTTGACACCATCCCGTTGGTTGGTTGTAATGACTAGGGTCTGGAGGTTCCTCTCCTCAGTTTTGCAAAATACTCCTTTCCTTAGGAGACAGAGTCTCATTTTTGAAGTAAAAGGTTTTCCAATTTTCTTTCAAAGCTATGATTATTTTATTACCACATAACCTAAGATATTTCTTCAATCATTTAAATACTCTCTTATTTATCTTATTCCATACCCCCCATAAAAAATGGGGTAAGATGAGCTTCCAGAGCCAAGTCAAAAGTTTCACCCGAAAGGGGGAAGCCCACTGTATGCAGAAGTCAGACATGCTATTTGGATGGACTCAATCTATATGAAATTTGGACATAATCATTTGGAAGACTGCACAAAAAAATTCACAAGTTAGAAAGATATTACTTATAGATTCTGTCACTTTATCACACATGATACATCGATTGATGAATTGGAAATGTCTCCTTTGCTGAATTATCTGTTGTCAGAATCTTATTTTGAACTTCCATCCAAAAGAAGAAATCTATTTTTGGGGTTAAATTATTTAACCAAATAATAGAGGTAAGAATCCAGCCATTAAATCTTGAGTGGATTAGTTTATAGGCAATTTTTATTGAATAGATCCCACTTGTAGTTTTACCCCAAATCATCTTATCTCTTCCTCCCCATGGAATGATTAGGAACACCCTTAAAGCATCATTGAGTTTGGTCAGGGCCACCTTCTCTTGATCTGAAGGATTTTGAACTGTGATTTTCTTCCAAGAGGAAGTTTCCTATACCTACAACAAGAAAATACCCTACTTTTCCTCCTATTTCATCTAAAATTTTATGTTGGAGGACTCAAAGGTCTAAGTTATTTTGGAGAGGGCCTTATTCCAACCATGGATCTTTCCAAAAGTCCACTTTTCTCCCATTACCAATTCTCCATCTTATGCATTTCCTAAATACCTCATGAAATTCGAGCAAACAATTCTAGAAATAGGATCCTCTAGGGAGATTATCAACTTTTAGGAAGTCTTGATTATTTCTGATATATTTTGCCTTAAGAAGTTTTACCCATCCCAATTGATCATTATTAACAAATATCCAAACCTATTTGCAAATCAAATATTGGTTCATTTATTTCATTCTCTTTAGCCCCGGACCCCCTTGATCTTTTCTTGCACACACCTGATTCCATGCTACCAACAAAATTCTCTTTCTATCCTCTGAACCTGACCATAAGAAGTTGAGCTGAATTTGCTCCAGTGTAGCTCGAACCTTTGCAGGTATTCTAAATAGATACATGCAATATATTGGAATGCTTTGTAAAGTAGTTTGAACTAGTAAGGCTTTCCCTGCAGAACTGATAAGGCTCCCCTTCCACCCTGCTAACTTTTTGGAGATCTTGTCAATGACTTTCACAAAGTATCCTTCATTCTTCCTTCAAACATAGGCATGCCTAGATAAGTCATCGGTAAAAGTTCCTTTCCACATCCAAAGAGGTTAGATATTATTTCATCCCTCCCACTAGGTGTGTTAAAGAAATAGATGCTACTCTTCTTATAGTTTATGAATTGTCCTACTTTCATATTCCTCCTTGGCCTCCGGGGCTTTGGATACAATGATCATATTATCCATGAAATATTGGTGAGACACTAGCTCTATTGTTGATGCTGGTTTGAAACCTTCCAATTGACCTTCTACCACAACTTCTGAAATGTTCCTACCCAATACCTCCGCTAAAATAATAAACAAGTATGGAGACAAAGGATCTCCTTGTCATAACCCCATTTCACTCTTAAAGTAACCAGAGGGTGACCCATTCACCATGAAAATGTTGGCAATTTGATGCCCTAGGATAGGAGTTATAAGGTTGTTAAGGAATAATTAAAGTTTTTAATTAAAATTTATTTTTATAAGGGTTGTTATTATTATTTTAGATGTGGATGAGTTGTTGATTTATTTTGATATTCAAGAAATTGAAAATTAAGATTTAGGAGAAATAAGGAGTTGTTATAAAATATTTTTGAGAGCCTTATTGATTATTATTTTTGATAAGGGTTTTTATTAAAAAGGACTTTGGTGGATGTGTTTATTAAGTTGGAGTAAAAAGGTGTAAATTGAGTTATGGTTATCTTGTTATTATTATTTGAAGTACACTAACCCTTATTGACATTGGAAAGGAAAGTGGTGTTTAGTGTGGCAAATTTTGTGTACAACTTCTTGGCATCAAAAAGGTATGGGCACATTCTCCTATTGATTGTTTATGGTGGTTGATTTCTGAAATATCATTGGAGGGAAAAGGATTGATTGTGGTTTCCTTTTTGAAAGTGGTTGGTTGAATGCTTCAAGGTTTTCTGGTTGAGAGTTGTGTTTAAACCTTGTTTTATAAGCATAGTCATTGAAGCCCATTGGTTGTGAAAGAACTTGAAAAGAACATGAGTATCATTGTTATGTGAGATTTGTGGTTGAGAATTGTTGGAAACATTTGAGTTGGTAGATACATGCTTGGACTAGGTTTTTTGTAAGAAAGAGTAGTCCCTTGTGGTGATTGGTTGAGTTGAGTTGATTAAGTCTAGTCAAGTTATTGTGTAAGGTGATTGGTCAAGTTCCATGAAACAAACTAATTTCATAATTCTAATTTGAGTTGAGAGTGAGACTAGAACATATTGAGTCTCTAATAATTCTCTTTATGATTCTATGAGTTGACTTGAGTTGAGTTGAGATTGATTTGATTTGATTTGATTTGAGATTGAGATTAGAACATATTGAGTCTCTAACAATTCTCTTTGTGCTTCTATGAGTTTATTTGAGTTGAGTTGAGTTGATATCATTGTGGATCATTGTTGTCATCCATTGAAGAGTACATTCCCATTCATTGTTGAGTTCTTCTTTGAAGCTTTGCCTTGATATATTTGTGGATGAGATTTGAGTGCTGCTTGTGCATGATTGATTGAGCCTTTGAGAAGGCCTTTGTGGATAGTTTTGGGATAAATTTGTGGACAGTTTTGGGACAGCTTTATGGACAGTTTTGGGACAAATTTGTGGACAGTTTTGGGACAACTTTGTGGATAGTTTTGGGAAAACTTTATGGACAGCTTTGGGATAGATTTGTGGACAGATTTGAGCAAGTTCTTGGTGAGCTTGCTAGAGTAGATTTGGGAAAGTTCTTGGTGAGCTTGCTAGAGTAGATTTGGACAAGTTCTTGGTGAGCTTGTTGGAGCATATTTGAGCAAGTTCTTGGTGAGCTTGCTAGAGCAAATTTGGACAAGTTCTTGGTGAGATTTTTGGAGTAGATTTGGACAAGTTCTATGTGAGCTTGTTATTCAACTTTGGACAAGTTTTGTGTGAACTTGTTATTTAGTTTTGGACAAGTTCTGTGTGAGCTTTTTATTCAGATTTGGACAAGTTCTGTGTGAACTTGTTATTGCCTAGCTTTGATCAGACCAAAGAAATCATTGTATTGGATAAGGATATTTATTTTTGTGTGAAATATTATAAGGAGATGATCTGGTGGAGTACCCCACATTGGGGGAACCACATTAAATCTTGTGTCTCAATTATGTGTGGTGACTTGTGATCTTGCTTACTACTGCTATCAGAGTTATTAATGCACATTGCTATATTTTGTTATTGCCATTAAGGACATTAATTGATATTTATTTGGAAATAAAGTAAAAAGTGATCTTATACTATTCACCCCCCTCTCAGTATAAGCTTGTGTTCTTCAATTGGTATCAAAGCGGGTTTCTTCAAAAAGGATAATAGCTTGAGGGTAGATTCTACAAGAACACGGATGGCTTCATAGAATGGATCATCTAAAAATAAGGCTCCATTGTTTTATGGTAATAATTATTCTTTCTGGAGCATGAGGATGAAGAACTACTTGATATCACAAGGATATGAGGTATGGAAAATGGTTGAAAAAGAGTATAGGTTTGAAGGTGATCCCAAGGTAGATAAGACTATTAAGAAATTGATTGAGATTAATGTAAGAGCAATGAATTGTATTTTGAGTGGGCTTCATGAGATAAATTTTGTAAAGGTCATGGTATGTAATTTAGCTAACGAAATTTGGACGAAGTTTCATAATACTTATGAAGGAGATTCCAAGGTAAATTTGGCAAAACTACAAACTCATAGAAAAATATTTGAGGAATTGAAAATGGAATATTATGAAGATATTGCAAAGTTTTTACTTCATGTTGATGAGATTACTAACACCATGAGAGGCCTAGGTTTTGAGATGAAAGAATCAAAAGTTACTCAAAAGGTTTTGAGATCACTTTCCAATATGATTCTAAGGTTTCAACAATAGAAGAGACAATGGATATCAACAAGCTAACAATGGAAGAATTACAAGGTACTCTCAAAACTTATGAGATGAGGGTAAGTAAGCACCAGGTTCCAATAAAAGATACTACATTCAAGGCTTCATAAAAAGAGAAAGTTCAAGTTTTAGAAATACGTAGAGGTTCAAATAATGATGAGGAAGCTAAATTCATCAAAAGGAATAAGGACTCAAGGAATTTCAAATATATAAGGAAAATCAGATGCTACAAGTGTGGTGATCTTGGTCACTATGCATACAAGTTTCCACATGAAGAAAACAATGATGATGAAAAATAGGGTCAAATAAGAAAAGAAGATGGAAAGCATAAGCATGACAAATATGATAGATACAAGCAAAACAGGTATGAGAAAAAGAAAATTTTTTGTAAGGCAAATAAATCTTACTACATTGTAGAAGCAAGTGATAGCTCAGATCATAGTGATAAAGATAAATCAGATGATTAAAAAGAAGAAAATTTATTCCCAGGAATAGAATATGAAAGAGGGCAGTGCTTTGTGTGTGGTCAAAGAGATCACAAATCAAGATATTGCAATGGTCTCAGTGACAGTGAAGATGAGATGACACATCAAGGAAACAAGTATGGTCAAAGAAATCTTGAGATTTTTTTTGCTATAGAATATTATAATGGTCTCAATGATAGTGAAAACAAAGAAGTCTCACTTTTGGTTATAGAAAAGTAAGAGGTTGAGCTAAGTAAACAAAAATTAGAAATCAAAAGGCTAAAAGAAGAATAGAGGAATCTTGAAAACAATATTTGAACAGATATCAAAATCAGAGAAGAACTACTTCAAAAAATAAGTAATCTTAAAGAAGAGCTTTAAAATGCAAAAATGATAGAAGAAAGGATGAATTAAGAACTAAGGATAACCACTACAAGACATGATACATTAGATGAAAAGGTTAAAAAAGGAGTGGAAACTTATTTTAAGGTTGTATCTTACTTCCAAGAAAAATCACACTCAAAAGGAAAGGAAGTTCTAAAAAATGAAAGCAAGGAAGCATATAATATTTGTGAGGAAAGTTCCAAAGTTCATATGGCTCCAAATATTCAGTTTGATTCTTGTTTTGAGAGAGGTGAATCAAGATCAAAGGGAAAAGAAATTCTTGAAGAGAAAAGCAAGGAAGAAACTAAGGAAGAAGTTTTAGATGCTACAAAGAAGGTTCAAGGATGCAATGCACAAGTTGAAAATGATCATAAGGTTAATGGTCAAGAAAGGTATGAATAACCAAGGCATGAACAAATGGATTTTCAAGGACATTGTTTTTCTTGTAATGGATTTGGACACAGGGCTATACACTGTAGAGTCTATGGATCAAAGAAGTTTAATTTTACTAGAAGAAACCTCAAAGGAAGAAGGTATGGTTTTCAGGGGCATTGCTTCTTATGTAACATGATTGGTCATCGAGCTTTTTAGTGCAAAGGAAATGAGCAACATGGTTTTGGTTTTAGATCTACACAATTCAGGAGTCATGGTCATAATGGTCATGAAAATAGAGCTTTACAATATAGGGTTCAGGAAAGGAATGGATATGGAAATTATTTTAAGAATGAATTCAGGACATGGGCACCATCCAAAGGCTACAATATCAAGTGTTTTAATTGCAATAACTTTGGGCCTATTTTTTTTTTTTTTTTTGAATTTACATGGTGGAATCGGTAGCCGCCACGAATCCGGGTAGGCTATCCGACTTTTTATGGCCACCACAATATTCTACGTTGTCCGTCCCAAAAGCCGCCACATAGATCTTCACACAATCCGCCCCTATAACCACCATGCCACAATCATTTTAAACCTTTTACGCCACTGAAAGCACTAGGAAAGGGACAAGCGTTCAGTCCGACGAGGCTCGAGATTTGAACCTTGGACTTCTGTCCCCCTTATGGGGTTTGGATGAACCAATTGGTCTACACCTCAAACCTATAAATTTGGGCCTATTGCAAAATGGTGTAGGACTCAATTCCAAACAGGTTCAAGGCAAGAAGGTCAAATAGGTTCAAGGCAAGAAGGTCAAACATGTTCAAGACAAGAAGATCAAGTAATTCATCAAGAGAAGGATATCAAAAAAACATGGAAGGAAGTTTATAGAGGAAATAAACAATGTGAGATGGGAGTAAAAGTACTCCCACCCCAAAATTAATCACCTCAAGAGAGAAGGTGGTGAGGGGGCTAAGTTTAAGAGTCATATATTTTAGCCCCATAGGTGTCCCTTTTGCCATTGATGTCAAAGGGGAAGAGATTTGAGTAAGAGGGAGAGCATTGAGTTAGGGGGAGCAACCTCCAAGAGAGCATTCAGTTAGGGGGAGCAGCCTTCAAAGAGAGCACTGAGTTAGGGGAGCAACCTCCATAGAGATTATTGAGTCAGGGGGAGCAGCTTTGATTCTCAGAGATGGTTTTTGTAGGGATTGTGGTTTTTGCTTTAGAGGTGTTGCCATCAATGACAAAGGGGAAAATTATTGGCAATTTGAGTTATTTTATGTTGTCATTGATGTAACATGAACCATTGATGTCATATGGAAAACATTGAGTTTTGGTGAGCAAATGATATTTTGGAAAGCATGGATAAAATCAGGGTTTTTTGTGAAAACCAAGGTAGGCAAAATAAAAGGTTTTATTTAAAACCATGGATGGCAGATTTGAAATGGGTTTTTCTTAAAACCCACGTTGGCCTTTCACTTCATCGAAAAAGGTGCCCCGATGATGGAGATATTTAATTTTAAATATTTAGTTTAAATTTTAATTATTTAAAATTTAAATTAAAATTTTAAAATTAAAATTTTAAAATTAAAATTTTAAAATTAAAATTAAAGTTAGCGTCGACGTCTAAAGAAAGAGGGAAAATCATTAATATGCTGACGTCATTGAAAATGAGGATAAGACTATATAAAGGGGGATCCTAAGGTTCATTTGAAATGAATCCTTGCTCGTGTTAATCGTTGGCTAGCATCCAAAGAGAGCTCATGCGAAAATCATTTTGAAAAGGGAGACATCAAATAAATCCAAGGTTGGTCGAAAGCCCAAGACATTGTGGGTAGAGTGGTGCATTGGAAATTGGTTTTTTGTTAAAGTGTGTGGTAGCACTTTACGTCAAGGTTTGAATCTCCTTGACTGCATTTGAAGGCATTGGAAGGAAAGCGCTCGAAGCACTTTTGGTTTACGTGGAAGGGAGGAAGGACTTAAGGCACGTCGTGCCTTTTCCTTTCGAATGAGCGACTAGCTTGTGTTGCAAACTTAGCCACGGCTAAGGCACTCATGTTGTGTGCAAGCTGGGGTTTCGAATCCCCTTGAGGAGGTAATTACGTTTTGCTCTAATTTAATTTTGTTGATGCCCTAGGATAGGAGTTATAAGGTTGTTAAGGAATAATTAAAGTTTTTAATTAAAATTTATTTTTATAAGGGTTGTTATTATTATTTCAGATGTGGATGAGTTGTTGATTTATTTTGATACTCATGAAATTGAAAATTAAGATTTAGGATAAATAAGGAGTTGTTATAAAATATTTTTGAGAGCCTTATTGATTATTATTTTTGATAAGGATTTTTATTAAAAAGGACTTTGGTGGATGTGTTTATTAAGTTGGAGTAAAAAGGTGTAAATTGAGTTATGCTTATCTTGTGATTATTATTTGAAGTCCACTAACCCTTATTGATATTGGAAAGGAAAGTTGTGTTTAGTGTGGCAGATTTTGTAGATAACTTCTTGGAATCAAAAAGGTATGGGCACATTCTCCTATTGATTGTTTATGGTGGTTGATTTCTGAAATATCATTGGAGGAAAAAGGATTGATTGTGGTTTCCTTTTCGAAAGTGGTTTGTTGAATGCTTCAAGGTTTTCTGGTTGAGAGTTGTGTTTAAACCTTGTTTTATGAGCATAGTCATTGAAGCCCATTGGTTGTGAAATAACTTGAAAAGAATATGAGTATCATTGTTATGTGATATTTGTGGTTGAGCATAAACATTTGAGTTGGTAGATACATGCTTGGACTAGGGTTTTTGTGAGAAAGAGTAGTCCCTTGTGGTGATTGGTTGAGTTGAGTTGATTGAGCCTAGTCAAGTGATTGTGTAAGGTGATTGGTCAAGTTCCATGAAATAAACTAATTTCATAATTTTGATTTGAGTTGAGAGTGAGACTAGAACATATTGAGTCTCTAATAATTCTATTTATGCTTCTATGAGTTGACTTGAGTTAAGTTGAGATTGATTTGATTTTATTTGATTTGAGATTGAGATTAGAACATATTTATTCTCTAAAAATTCTCTTTGTGCTTCTATGAGTTGATTTGAGATCATTGTGGATCATTGTTGTCATCCATTGAAGAGTACATTGCCATTCATTATTGAGTTTATCTTTGAAGCTTTGCCTTGATAAATTTGTGGATGAGATTTGAGTGCTACTTGTGCATGATTGATTAAGCCTTTGAGAAGGCCTTTGTGGATAGTTTTGGGATAGCTTTGTGGACAGTTTTGAGACAGCTTTGTGGACAGTTTTGGGATAGCTTTATGGACAGTTTTGGGATAGCTTTGTGGATAGTTTTGGGACAAATTTGTGGACAGCTTTGTGGATAGTTTTGGGATAGATTTGTGGACATATTTGATCAAGTTCTTGGTGAGATTGCTAGAGCAGTTTTGGGCAATTTCTTGGTGAGCTTGCTAGAGAAGATTTGGAAAATTTCTTGGTGAGCTTGTTGGAGAAGATTTGGGCAAGTTCTTGGTGAGCTTGCTAGAGCAGATTTGGACAAGTTCTTGGTGAGCTTGTTGGAGTAGATTTGGACAAGTTTTGTGTGAGCTTGTTATTCAATTTTGGACAAGTTCTGTGTGAACTTGTTATTCAATTTTGGACAAGTTCTGTGTGAGATTGTTATTCAGATTTGGACAAATCCTGTGTAAACTTGTTATTGCCTAGCTTTGAGCAGATCAAAGAAATCATTGTATTGGATAAGGATACTTATTTTTGTGTGAAATATTATAAGGATATTATCTGGTGGAGTACCCCACATTGGTGGAACCACGTTAAATCTTGTGTCTCTATTGTGTGTGGTGACTTGTGCTCTTTCTTACTACTACTATCAGAGTTATTAATGCAGACTGCTATATTTGGTTATTGCAATTAAGGACATTAATTGATATTGATTTGGAAAGAAATTAAAAAGTGGTCTTATACTATTCACCCCCCTCTCAGTATAAGCTTGTGTTCTTCAGACAACAAATCTTGTGGTAGAGATACAACTAAAAATCAACTTAATCCACTGGTAGCAGAAACCAAACTTACCCAAAATATTGGTGAGGAAATGCCATGAGACCCGGTCATAGGCTTTATTCATGTCTAGCTTTAGTAACATACCTGCTTCCTTACTAGCCACCATTGAATGAATAACTTTGTAAATTGTGATGATACCATCCAGTATTTTTTGCCCTTTCACAAAACCTCCTTGGTTCATATCAATGATGAATGTTAGGATAACCTTCAACCTATTGGCAGTTGTTTTCATGAGAATATTCATCAGAGTGTTACATAAACTGATAGGGCAAAAACTAGAAAATTCCATTGCTCCCACTAGTTTAGGGATGAGGACTAAAAATGTAGCATTAAATCCTTCTAGGATTTCCATGTCCTTTGAGCCTCAATTATAGCTTCCACTACATCATTGCCTAGGATATCCCAAAAATTCTAAAAGAAAGCAACGGGGAAGCCATCCGGTCCTGGGGAGCTGTTACCATCCATGTCAAAAACTGCCTTCTTGATTTCCTCCTCTGTAAAAGGGCTGAATAAGAATCCATTAAGATTATCAGTGACAAGGGGTGGAATGTCCGCCAATAGAGAGTCATATTCTTCAATAGTAGTATTTACATCTTCTAGCAATGATTTAAAGAACTCGATCGCATCCCTCCTTATGTCTTCCATATCTTTGGTGTTAGACCCATCGACCATCTTGATCTTCTTAATTTTGTTAGTACTCTTATGGTGAAGAGTAGAGACATGGAATAACTTTATATTTCTGTCACCCTCCTTCAACTAATGTAGTCTAGATTTTTTCCTCCAAAAGGTTTCTTCAAATCCCAACATCATGTGGTATTCAGCTAACAACTCCTTCTCTTGGTTTCTCAGATCTTCTATAAGCTAATCTGACTTTAGCTTCCCCTATAGTTCATTGATATTATCTTTTAGTTCTGCACTTTTTGTGAAAATATTTCCAAAGGAAGTTTTGTTCCACTCTCTAATGTTAGCCTTCACATTCCTTAGTTTACACGCCACTTGGGCCAGTTTCAAACCATTATAATTTTTGTCTCACCATTAGGCAACTAGATCCTTGAGATCTTGGTGTTGGAGACACATAAGTTCGAATCAAAAGGGTCTAATGTATTTTTTCTTAGAGTCATCCCCAGTTTCCAACAAAATTAGGTTGTGGCCAGACCCGATTCTTGGTAGTGCCATTAATGAAGAGTCCCCAAACCTCTCTAGGCATTCCTGAGAAAGAAGAAACCTATATAATATGATATGAATTTGGTTTTCATTTAGTATTTTGTTAGACCATGTATAGGAGAATCTACATAGGTCCACATCCATCAACTCATGTTGATCAACAAAATCTCTAAGCTCATAGATATTAGCAGTTATTCTTTGAGAGCCACAAAATTTATCTACAGGATTAAGGTAGCAATTGAAATCCCCCACCATAATCCAAGGGTATTTGGGCACCGTATCTCTCAGTTTAGCTAGCTGACCCTAGATAATCCTTCTCAGTCCCTGTCTAACTAGAGCATATACATTCATTAAGATCCACTCTTCCTACATGGTTTTATCCAAATATAGGAGATAAATAAACCAACTAGACATCATAATAACTCTACTATCAATCCCAAAACCCTCCTGCTATTCCAGTACCCTCCTGAGCTACTTCAGCTTCTCACCAAGTCCTATTCTTAAAAGGGATCACTCTACTCTCCTCCATTTTAGTTTCTTGTAGTAATATCATATCCGATTTGTGTTCTTGTCTAAGAGCATACATAAATCTCATTTTTATAGGATTGCTACCACGTATATTCCATGATAGAATCTTAATTTATGGGCTTTGGCTCCCTGAGCCTTTGCCCTAAAGTGTAATACTTCTTGAGTGCCATCAGCCACTCCTCGCTCTACTTCTTTCTGCCTTAAGGCAACATTGCTAGGTTTCCCTCTATCTACTAAACTAGATCCCCAAACATCCAATTTAGGTGGGGGTTCCTTGGGTTTCACTTGGATTCTGGTCACCATATTGGATGGTTAAATCTTGGCATTTAGGGTAACAACCTAGATCTCTAGGTTAACTGGTCTTTTTGACAGTGGAGATGATTTTGTGCTCTTAGCTTCTTGATAAGTAGGTTCTTTTTTCCCTGCTTTGGGGGTACACTGATCTTGGTGGTTCACCTCTACCTCCTAAATATTCTTGCTTGTCTTATTAGTTTCCTGCTCCTTCCTCTGATTTTGCTCCTCTAAATCCTTCTCTTAGGTCTCCTCTACCTCATATTCCACTTCTTGGCTATCCATCTGATCTCCCTTCAGATGATTTAATGCATCAAAATTATTCTCCACTGGGATGTTGATCTCCTTGGATTTTCTTCCAATAAATTCCTCTATAGTATAGGGGACTACTTTTGTCGAGCCTCCATAGATCTCCCGTATTACCCAATCGAACTTACATACTATCGAACATTGATCTATGTGTTTTTTTCCTTTTTGATTTGGCTAGGGCCTGCTACATCACCTTTGGAGCAGGTTGTACTTGAGGGTTCCCACCAGAGGAACCAAATCCCTTGTGAGAGGATTTTGGGGCATAGGTATTTCTGGGAGGAGGGTTATAATGTTGCCTCTTTCTAACATTAGGTGACTGGGGTCTCTGATATTTATATTCTAAGCCCCATGTTGGATAGGAATGAAGACCTATAGGGGAGGGATATTATTCTAGGTTTGTGGAATAGTATTTTGGGGTGGGGTCTGGTTCTTGGAAAGGTAGTGGATACCCTGGTGCCCTACCTTCTCGTAAATACTATACTTAATAGACATATTTTCATATTCAAATTCCTGAGTATGAAGGCCATACATAGATGAAAATATAATAGATTTATGGAGTTATTTACTCAGGTTTGCCAACACACACATGCGAGCAAACATAATTCTTGTTTTGCTCAAGGTTGCAATATTGATAGCTACCACTTTCCCAATATCAATAGCTATCCCATCCAAGATTTGATCATTCCAGCAAAGAAGAGGTAATCCTGAAATCTTAACCCAAATAGGAACCAAATCCAACACCTGGGTTTGGGGGTTGAAATCGAGGGTCCAACACTTCAGATACTAGCCCATTTTCCCAAAAAACCAAGGACCTTCTTGAAGAATCCTTTCCATGTCCTGGTCACATTGAAATGTCACCAAAAGAAAACTCTTGGGTAAAGCCCTAATCATCATACCATCCCTTGGTCACTATTTCTAGATGGCCCATCTCCATATAACTTCCAATTTTGGACAAACCCCCATAAATTTTACCACCAGAGATGTTCTACCCTCCATAGCCACTTGTTGAGCTAGGGTATTCGAGATGTCCAACCTACCATTTATGGGTTTTAGATTAAAATAAGAGTAAGAAAATTTTTGCTTACCACATATTTCATTAATATAAGATGGTCTCCAGTTGTCAGGTTTCTCTTAGTCTCCTCCCTTGGTATTCCCATGACCCTAATGCACAGAGTTCTGGTCCCCATCAGAGATATATTTGACCGCATCTTCCCAACACCCTGGGTTTGATTCCAATGGAATTTCCTTGTCCACATCCTCCACTTGGGGCCCTGCTATCTCACCAGAGTGCCCACCTATCGTTCCTATAGTTCTACCATCTGAAGCCCCATACCTAGGGTTTGTTGCCTCTAGACCTCCTGCTCCTCCTCCTTGCATCTTCCTATCCCTATAAATGTAAATATTTTTTAAAGTCAAATCATTTGTAAAAACTCCTTGACCAAGATCATTTATGGTTATAATATTGACTTGTATACCTGACATTGTTGCTATGAGGTAGTTGAGAAAAAATATAAAAAAAGTGATTATTCTAAGGGGATCCGAGGATAAACTAATTTGGGAGTTGAATAGTTGAGGATAATACACAACAAGAAGCATATATAATGTAAAAAAACAACAAAATAGGAATACCACAAGTATATGGAGAGATATTTGGGATAGCCTAAGCAATCCAAAAGTCAAAATATTTGTATGGCTAGTAGATCATAGGAAATCCCAGGATAACCTAATTAAAAGAGGTTTTCATGGTCTCTCAAATGTGTTCTATGTAAAAATAAACAGAGTATAGACCATATCTTGGGACATTATTCAATATTATAGGAAATGTGGTAATTGATGCTTAATATATTTGGTAAATGCATGGTGATGAATGATAGAATTGAAGAAAAGCTAAAGCAATGGTAGAGAACTTTTAAAAGTGAGGTGTTATAGACAATCAAGGATACATCAACAGATACAATACTTTAGATAGTATGGTTAGAAATAAAGAATGAATATTTAAAGAAAAGAAAATAAGTTTAGAGGTAATGAAAAGGAAGATTTGTTTAGCCATTAAGTCTAAACCAACCCTATAAACTCACTAAATCCCTAATATTGAAGTAGAGAGCCTTGATAGATGGATTCAAATCATCAAATGAAATTATGATGTTGGGTATAGGAGAAATAAAAGGAAGGCAAATAATATAAAATAGAAATCACTCGAAGTGGAGTTGATTAAATTGAATTTTGATGAACCATCTAAAGAAAATATAAGACCTATAGGAGGAGGAGGAATTATTAGAAATAATAGGTGTCATATTTTATCACATTACTCTTTTAATAATGGATTTAAGACAAATAATGAAGTTGAAGCTATTCTTTGGAAGGGTTAAAATATGCAAACAAATAAAATGGAATAGAGTATGGATCAAAGGTGATTCACTAAAAGTAATAAATGCAATTTTGAGGAAAGAAAAGACTCCATGGAACATACAAGTGATCATTGTGGAAATACAAGACATTGCTACAAAGTTTGAAGAAATTAAGTTAACACATATGTTAAGGGAAGGGAATAAATGTGGAGATAGGTTAGCCAATAGAGGGTTTTTAATAGATGATTGTGAAGTTAAATTCTCATTTCCATGGTTAGAGGAAGTAGTAAGATAGGTTAGCCAATAAAGGGGTATTAAAAGAGGATTGTGAAGTTAAATTCTCTTTTCCATGGTTAGAGGACATAGCAAGTTTAGTTGAAGCTGACAAGAAAATGTTGATAGTATGAATAAAAAAATGATTAAGATTTATTTTAATGTTTTCCACTAGTAATATGTGTTGTATTTTATCACACTAATGTAATTTATATAAACTATTTATTACAATTCTTGTGGTTGCACTTATGCTTTAGGAATAAAACTAACAATCCAGATCTAGTAAAGCGAACTATGATAACATAAAGTTTTGGAAATATTACTCTACTAAGATGTAGTGTGTAGACAATAGAGGTGGATTTTTGGTATTGTGAATGCTGTTGCATGAAAATGTCAAGAAGGATGTTGAATTTTAGAATATTTGTAGTACAAATAAAATTGAAGAAGATCTAGAAAATGAAAATCAAGAATTTAGACTTATTATGAAAAAGATGTAGGTATCTAGCTATAGCAACTCAATTAAGATGAGAATTGAATATATTTGTGAAATCTCAAGCTCTAAATGAGAGAGTTGTGATTTACCAAGAGTGGAGAACCCGAGTACAACCCATTTTTTCTCCAACAAAAAATATTGAAGAAGAGCTTGAAGTTCCTGGTTAATGGTGTTATTGTCATAACAAACATTTAATATCTCAAGTTTCATCTATTACTTAAATTCTAAGGTTGTTTGGGATAACAAATTGACCATTGTGCTTTTCCTACATATGTGACAACAAATTGCATTTTAAAAATTATCCTTAAGGATATATACACCATGTACAACCATCTTGAGTTTTTATCCCTTACCTATTAAAGGATCTAAGGGTTAAATTTCTTAACTAAAATATTGAAGTTTGATTCTAGGATTATGTTATTAATGCATATTCTCTTGGATTTACAGTTAGAGTTAATTGCTATTGATTTAACATATTTCTTTGTCTAGTAACTCAATACAACTTTTAGTTATAATATGACAAGCTCTTATCATTGCAACATGTCCCTCAAATCCCAAGTAGCATTGAGTTGCTTTAAAAGGACCCATCTATATTTATTATTCAACCATCCCAAAGGTGGTCTAAACCTTTTACCTATTTGATTTCATTATATCACACTTTACCTAAGTTTAGAGATGCTTTAGGACATAACCCTTTTCTTATATATTTGCCTATATTTTCCCTCAAAATTTATTGAGAATATAGTTATCTTGGACGAGTCTTTCATTTATTTCCACCCATGTTTGCCACCATAAAATAGGTCCCAATATCATGTATAAAACATAGTCCCTTATGATTTACTAATGAAATATTTTGGAACTGGTAGGAATTTTAGATACTCATAGTAGTTGGCTATATTTTGAAAATCATATATTACCAAAATTAAGAAAGAATCTCAATGAATTTGCACTTGAAAAGCAAATTATTATTTTCCTCTTTCACTACCTTTCAAAGAAAATATTGTGAGGCTCCCAAAAATCCTATCTTCTTCATATTTTCTTGCATAAGAAATTTTTGTTTTTGTAACCAAGTAAAAGTGTTCACTTTTAGAAAATGTTTTGGAGACTATGTTCATCATCATAGGGCTTTATTATTCTAAGTTAATTGATATTCAAATAATTATTTATATTTTGCATTAAAAAATATACTATACAACATTTATTATCCCTTACAATGGTTTTTTTGCATTGGTTCCAAGAGATAAGTATGCACTAGATGATGTCTCATGGAAAATATTACTTCTCCTCTATACCTTACACTTGCCATTTAGAGGTTTTCTCCCAAATCCAAATAAAATATTACGTTTTACCTTTTGAGTTTAAAAGCTACAACTATTTTCTAACCTTTTATATGAAAGCATTATTATAAATACCAAATATGGGGATATTGTTGTATTATTTAGGACTCATTATGGTACCTAAGGATAGGTATATTGGGATATGATATTATATTGTATATGGGTGTTATGAATAGTTGGAATGGTCCACACATAATTTAAGGTTTATTTAATTGAAATAGTATATTGTAATAATAAGTTGGATAACTATTAGTAATCAACCAGGATTAGGGTTATACCCTCCCCAAAGTAGCATTGGATGATGGGCATATAAAGAAGTAATATTGTAGTTTTAATCATCATTCAAACTTGTAATCTTCTATCACTTTTGGCATGCATATGAGAATTCACCCTCTATCTAAGTGCATATGAAAATTTTCGCTCTCCAAGTGGCTAGGATTGCTTGGAGATTTAGGTTTGTTACTTGCTATTGTTGATTTACTACTATAGAATCTGAATTTTGCTCTAATGAATGTTTTTTTATTTTTATTTTTGAGATTTACTGCTATAGTTATTATTTTTGGAAGTTTTTTTGTTATAAGTGGTATTAAACACCATTAAGTGTGTTGATTGATTCAAGTAATACTCAATAGTTCTATTGATAACAAGATAACCAAAATTCCTAGGATTGTATATTAGTAATATGACCAAATATAAACTAGGTTTTGATTAACAATTGAGGTAGAGCCCAATGTGTGGGTCATATTATAAATTTTAGTATCTAGATAGATTCATATACCTGGTTTGGCCATATTTATACAATGGAATTGGGAAGTGCAGATGTCATCTTAGGGTATTGATGGTTGTCTTAGTTAGGGGATGTTACTATTAATTTGCAAAGGTTGTATGTACAATGGATGAAGGATGGTAATGCCATTTTTCTCCATGGTATCCAGCCTCTACCTTCTAGGATTATCAACTTCCACCAAATGAAAAAAACTAAAGAATGGTGGTAGAGGCTTCTTTACCCAAATTAATTGCATGGAGGTATAGACCACTAAGTAGTCCTCTCTAGATCTTCCTCATGAGAATAAATCTCTCATTGATAGATATTATTTAGTATTTAATAAACCCATGGGTTTTCCATCTAAGTTGACTCGTTATCATGCCATCCACATAGTAATTAAAATTCATACACTTATTGTTTGTCCTTATTACTATCCATAGCCCTAAAAGTTAGAAATAAAGTTATTTCAAGAGATATTGGATTAGGGTATTATCCATCCTAAACCAATCCTTATTCATCCCCAATGGTCAATGTTTGACACAAAGATAATTCTTGGTACATGTGTCTTGATTTTTGCCTTCTTAATAAGATCACAACCAAAGAGAAGTTTCCTATCCCAATTATTAATAATTTGTTGGATGAACCACATGGTGCTGAATATTTTACCAATTTTGAATTACATTTTGGGTTTAATAAATTAAGGTTAGAGAAGAGGCTATTCCAAAGACTACCTTTTATATATATGAGGGTCATTATGAGTTGTTGGTAATTCCTTTTAGTCTACTAATGCCCCTTTCAATTTGTAGTGCCTAATAAATTTTTTATTTTGTCCTATGCTTTAAAAGTTTATGTTCATAATTTTTATGATATCCTAGTTTATAGTAAGTTTTGAAAAGCCTATTTAGTGCATTTAAAAAATTTTATTCACCTTTTATAGAAGGAACAATTTTATGTCAAGAGGTCCAACTATTCTTTTGGGTATCCAAAGTAGAATACCTTGGTTATATTATGCCTCACGAAGGAGTCAAGTTAGACCCCAACAAGACCAAGGCCTTACAAAATTGGCCTCTATCTAAATTCCCTTAAGCAATTTCAAGGATTTTTAGGTATTATAATGTATTTCAATATTTTTAAAATAATTATGGGTAGATTGTAGCTTCTCTTATGGTACTCACCAAGAAGGATACCTTTTTTGATCTAATGTAGCTACCAAGGTATTCAATTCCTTAAAGGAGGATTTATGCAACACACTTATTTTAGCTAATAATGATTTTAGCAAGCCATTTTTTATTGAGTGTGATGCTTTAGGCATAGGTATTAGGATTGTTTTGATGCAGTACAATGGCCCTTGGCCTTTGAAGTAAGCAACTCTTTGACAAGAATTTGAATTATTCCACTTATAAGAAGGATATGTTAACCATATTGCATGTAGTAGAGAAATGAAATCCTTATTTGTTGGTTCATCACTTTATTATCAAAATAAATCATAATAGCCTCAAGCATTTATTGGAACAACATATATATTATTTAGAATAAAATAAAAGGTTGACCAACCTATGGGGATGTGACTTTACTATTGAATACAAGAAAAATATATGATGTGGTGGTCGATGATTTTTCTCACAAATACAAAGATGCAATCACTATCAATTCTATCTTTGATCCCCTTCATTTTTGGATTTCCTCAATTCATGAGGAATGGTATTCATATCTGAAGACTATTTGCATATTTCATGATGTGGAGGTTGCAAACCTACCTATTCTCTTCTTCTATTATGTTGACAAGTTCTTGCGAGGAAGGATCACATTTATCTCACTCAATGTTCCAAGGTCAAGAATAGTATTCTATAGGAATTGTACGCTTCACCATTGGATAAACATTTTATATTTTTCAAAATCTATCAACAAACAAAGTAGTATTTTATTTAAAAGGATGAAAGCAAATGTCAAGTAAATTATGTCCAAATATGAGGTGTGGCAATGAAATAAAATGGAAATAGTTAAATCTCCTTGCTTATTGCAACCCTTTCCTATCTTGGATAGCCAATGAGAGCACATATCCATAAATTTTATTAAGCATATCCCAAAATTAGGGTAAAACAATGGTTCTTGTTGTGATGGATCACATTTTGAAGTATGTTCATTTCTATGCCTATAATGAGATACCTTTAGGAAATATAGTAATGGAAGTTTTGCAATACAATAATGCATAATAAACAACATTACCTAATAACAACATCCTTCATCAAGTATTGGAAGCTCCACATGGGAATGCACCTTCTAGCCAATAATTTATTTGAGGAAGATACATGAAAGAGAGGATGGATGAGAGGAGATGATGGAAGCTCCAACTGATATGCCACTCCACCAATGTGATGAACCATATTTTAAGACCCATAAAATTGAGGTGCCAACTTCCAAATGGACTTTGTATTCAAGGAAAATTGCTTAAATAATTGTAGGCATAAAATTACCATATCCCCCATAACAAATTGTCATTCTAAATAGTGTGAATCCTACTGCTACTTCATGTAGTTTCGGACATGGATCATATTATATTTAATAATTTGAAGCATAAGTAATTATTGCTGCAATAAATTATCTACCTGGGCTACCTTGGAGGATCCTCGAACATAGTCTACCATTTATATAGGTTTATGACCATGCAATGCCTTAAATGGGGACATCTTGACAAAAGAATGATAATAAATATTGTACCACTATTTTGCTAACAAGAGCCAATGAACCTAATGATATTGCTTATCTTGAGAAAAATAATGAATGTCAGTACCCAAACATTTGTTTACAATATCTATCCGACCATTTGACTAAGGGTGATAAGAAGAGGACATACTCAACTTAGTACAACTGAGACAAATCAATTCTTTTCAAAAATTATTGGTGAAGACAAGGTTACAATAACTCATAATGGATTAGGGCATATGATGCAAATTAAAAATAGAATTGGGAATACCTTGGCCACCTTACTTTCTAAATTGATATGTTGTAATGCACATAAATGAAGTACTTAAAAATGTGATCCACTACCATACAGATCACCATTTTCCCTCAAATTTGGAAGGCCCTTAATAAAATCCACATGTATGTGCTTCAATTGGAAGTCATGAATAGAAAAGGGTTGCAATAATCTAAGATATTTAATTATTTCCTCCTTGTTATATTGGCATGCCTCACATTCAACCATAAAGGTCTTGACACCTAATTTTAATCCTTTCCAAGAAAAATATTATTTCACCCGTTGATATGTTTTCAAGAATCCAAAATGTCTTTCCAAAAATGATGCATGCAATTTTTGGAGGACACTCATATTAATAACCAAATATTGAGGAAGATAAATATTCCCATTTTTATGGAGAACCCCATCAACATATGAGAAAAAATGAGGTAATTATGAACTAGATTCCACTTCATGATTGATCCAAGTAAAATCTAGGTCAAAAAGTCAATCCTCCCTAAGTTGAGAAATCCATTGTGGAAGAGGACTAAAGATGGCATTGACAACAATAAGATCCTTATGTTTGCAAGATAAAGTATCAACCACAACATTCTCTTTTTCTTTCTTGAATTCAAAAATAAAATTATACCCTAAGATCTTGGTCAACCATTTATTCTTTTTATGATGAGAGAGATGTTCTAATAAATACTTAAGGTTGTTATTTCTAGTATTGATGATGAAATGCTGCCCCAAAAATTAAGGCCACCATTTCTTTATGATCTGTAAAATGACTAACATTTCCTTCGCATAAGTGGATTGTTCTAGATTATTATCAAAGAGCTACTTATTTTTGAAGTCCAATGGGTGTCCATCCTACATCAAAATAGCTACAATACCTATTCTAAAGAATCATACTCAACGAAATAGGGTTTCCTAAAATTAGGGGTGTCTAAAATAGGAGTGGTACACATAGCCTCCTTTAAAGGTTTGGGAAGTAGCTTCAAACCAAACCAAGGTATCCTTTTTAGTAAGAGCAATGAGAGGTGTGATAATATTTCTATAGTTGCAACTAAATTTCTTGCAGTTGCCTATGAGACCTAAATCCATGATTTTGTTTAGGGAATTTTGATAAGGGACAATATTGCATGGTTTTGATCTAGTTAGGATCTACCTATAGGTCAAATTCGTGACCTCATTTGCATTGTAAGAATTCAAAGCTCTTTTTTTTTTTTTTCAAAATTCACCTAAGTGTTTTAAAATTTCCTAGGATTGCTCAAAAATGAAATGAACAAAGCTAGACCCTTTTCAGTGGTGACATCAACACAACACAAAATTCTATAAATGTGCAAATTGCATAAAGCCAAAGTGAATAAAGCTGAAATGAACAAAATCAGATGGTTGAAGTAAGTGATGCCAACAAAAGAAAAAAAGTTTAGAATCATTCAATCAAGGGATATCAAAGCCAAAATAAACAAAGCTGATGTCAATAAAAGCATGCACTTCCACACAAATATGGAGTGTGATGATCTTGGATTATTTTTAGCAATGAAATCAACATCCCACCATCAAAGTTTGAAATTGTGCAACAAATATCACAATTGAACAAAGCAAAAACTAAATGATGTTGAAGCATTAAAAAAGCCAAAGAGATGCATAAAGTCAGGGTTCATCCCAAGGTGATGTCATTAAAATATCCATAAGGTTTGAATTTGTTCCAAGGAGCTTTGCACATAGAATAATGATCCCAACTTCAAAACAAGTACCCTAAAACATCCCTTTAAGAGTCACAACCACCCCAATGCCTTCTAGTTGTTCTATCTAATAACATTGAAGTGTGAAAATGATAGTTCGAACAAATAACTTGAAGTAACTCATCCCATAACAAAATACAATTGTAGATCAATGGAGTAGATTGTAAATACATTCAAATTCAAATGTAGGGCAAAATCTAAAATTGACACAACAACATAAGCTTTCTTTGCCAGGTTGTTCTCATAACAGACCTGTAACTACCATTGCAAATATTCCACTACAAGGTTTAAAATATAGCTTATAAATAAGCTAGGACACCTCTAATTGAGGGGTCAACTTTGTAGTTAATGAAAAGTCATAGTTGTTTAGCTTCCATTGTTGGGTTCATTGCATGTTTTTTTGAATATATATTTGCTTTAAGTTATTTTTGTTACACTTTTATGATTAGTCTATTATGTTAAAGAAAAAAATATTTTTTAGATCATTATTTTTTTTTTAAAGCGAAAAACCCCTTGTGGAGCCGCCTTGGTCTGAGAGACCACGAACAGGGGGTTCTACACCGTCAAAGTCACCCGGGGGTCACACCCAACCCTGCCCGCACCAACATTATCAATTGGATTTTGGATACCCAATTCAGCATTTTGGTAGGGTGGAGATTTGAACTTGGGACCTCCCTTGGAGGATTGCCCTATCCTCTCCAACTCACCTACAACACCTAGGTTTTCATTGTTGGATTGCTATTCATTGGAGTATTTGGAATTATTAAAGTATGTAATTGAAATTAAATAAATTTGTTTTGCATTTGACAATGGCTAGTTTATTAAGTATCATCTAGATTGATTGTGTGAGCTTACTACATGGTAATGTCTAATGTTGTTACGCTATATCTCATCCACCATTTACTCATTTATTTAAACCCTTACTTTCTTCTAACCTTTCCATCTCTTTACCCTTAGCTTAAACCCTTGTTTTAGTTTACAAGTATACTAAGGAGCCGACCTTCTTCAAAGGTTGAATGGAGAGAAATATCATTCATACAAAATGTTAGCTAAATTCTAGGGCACATTCCATAGATTAGGCAAATTTTATGCCAAATTTTTTTTTGGCATGCCCAATGGGATGAATTGTGGCAATTCACTCACCTATCTGATTGAGAAAAATCTTGGTGAACTTCTACCACATAATATTATTTGAAAATTTTCACCTAGTGATAATTAATTTAGAAGTAATAAATAAAAACCCAGTTGCTACCAAATTTTAGTTTGTTGTATTTTTTATGTTGACATGATCTACAACTAAGAAGCTAGAGAATCCATTATCATTTCTTGAATTACCTTCATTTAAGTCAAGATGAACTAAGTCTCTACCTCCAAATTCTTTATTAGAAAGTGTAGATTCTACATTCTCTAGTTCTCCATAACCCTCAAGAGTGTCCAGTTTTGAAGTCATGGCTCACAATCTACAAGTCCCTCAAAATTTCCTCGAGTGGAACACCACTAGACCATTAGGTTTGGTACATGTTAATACTATTCCTTAGGTAGCACTCAAATCCTTTCCTACCTATGATGGCATAGGCATAACTGCATACGAAAATTGCCAAGATTTGGTCTCATTGGCTGCAATTCATAACATACAGGAGGAATATATTATGGTTAGGCTCCTCGCCTTATATTTTAGAGAATATATACTACACTATAATCATACTTTTTAAGATGAAAGCATTCATTCATGGGATGGTATAGCAAGATATGTTGTTGAAGAGTTTAATGAGCTAGTAGATCTCTTTTTGCTATTCATCCAATTTATGGTTATCCAAAAACATCCTCAAAAGATCATCATAGATTTCAATATCAGGTTCAGTAAAATTTGAAAAATAATTCCCCAAGATATTAGACCTCCTAGCCCCTTGGCATACATTTATTATATCAGGGCATCAGGTCTCGACCTGGGCCTTCAAACACAACAATCTAATGTGATAATTTTTTCCTAGGTCTATCAAACAAATACACTAATATTTATGGAAAGGTTGCCTCATAGGGTTGTAATGCCATATTTTATAGTGATAGTTCATCCTACTCAGCAAAAGGAAACTCTAGTCATAATCACACATCTTCCTTCAATTGCTCATATTTCTACTCCCAAGATATTACCTCTGATATCAACTTTGCCAACATTACCAACATTGGAGCCAAAGGACTCTCTAATAATGATAGGGGTATTAACTACCTTTAAGATATTGAATAATAAGTTGATGGCTATTTAAAAGGGAGGAAAAATGATATCAGCCTCGAATATTCTCCTATATTGTTAAGGATTAAAGGGTTTCCATTAGTAATATGATAAAAAAGGCCAACAATGGCTGCAATGATCATGAACCAGAATCAGTAGTATCAAATTCAAAAGGCCATCTATAGTGCATAGTGTGCAATGATTCCCATAATGTTGACACTTGCATGATGTAACAAAACCAAGCCCAACTGGATGTCACTAAGAAGCATGAAAAGACACAAAAGGTTAGATAAATATGCTGTGGGAACTAGAATAGGTCATTTTTACACAATATATTTTAGAATAAGAGTGTATATCAATATTAACCAGGCCCAAAAAGAAGTTGTTATAGGTGGATCCATAAAATCCAGGACCATTCTAAGTCCTAGCTCAACCACAAAATCCCAAAGAAAAAATACTACATGATTCCAAAAAAGCTCCAACCCAACCATAACCAAGAAAGATTCCAAAGGGAACAATCAAATCTGAAACAAGTAGAAAATATAAAAAAAACTTTATCATAGTCAAAGGAACAAACTCAGGACAAGTTCAAATATCCTTCTATAACCAAAAGATAAAGGATAGAAACCACTTAGGAATATAGGAGGAGATTCTATGAACCAAAAAGAAGAGAAGGAAAGAGATATTTAGAATTATTTGGATTCAACATTGTTGAAGAACTGAAGAAAACCCCTTTTAAAGCGAGTGTGTATTATGCCTTGATGATCCCCGAATAAATTGATTTTCTCAAAGCTTCATTAAAAAAGACTAATTTAAGAGGTGAGCCAAATCTAGAATATATTCTTGCTCAATATTTGATAACTTCAAGATTTGAAAAGAATAGGCAACCTCTATTTTGCATGTCCTTAAGAATGGAAGGGTGGATTGTACATAATTTTATGATTGATTCCAGAGCTGTGACTACCATGATACTTAAAGCAATATGTGAAGCTATGGATATAGAATACACTTTCTCATGTCCTGGAGTTTTGCAATTGGATGGTACTCTTATCCAAATAGTTGGAGTTTTAATAAATATTCTACTGATGCTATGCATAGCATCAAATATTATTGTGATATAGGAAGTGGTTATTATGGACCTCAAGCCATAATTTAGTCTTTGCATTTCCCATTAATTTACAAGAAAATTGGAAGGTTATATGCACCTAGATTATTCCCATATGATAATATCATATAAGGGTAGATGAGTTAATATATTTCCTAAAAATACAACTTACCATATAGAGAAGATGGAGGAAGAATGTATCAATATGATTATTGAAGAAACATACCCTCTATAAGACATTCTTGAAGAGTTGTAGATCCAATATGAATTATCTTTGAAAGATTACAATGCCATAATTAAAACTGAAATTGAAACATATCGCATCATAAATCCAGAATAAGAGAGTTCCAACTATGACAAACTAAGAAATTTGAGAAATAGAGCTTTGAAAGCTTTACTTTGATAGGGCTAGATGCAAGAATGGGGTCAAAGTTGAGATAGTGCTAATATCTCCTTCAGAAGGAATCAAAAGTGTCTCCTATAGGTTAACGTGGAGTTGCACTAATAACACAACTGAATATGAAGCCTTGTGTCTTGGCTTGATGCATGCAAAGATAATGGGTTTTAAGTTACTTTCAATCTATAGTGACTTTGATCTTGTGGTCAATCAAGTGATAGAGAAATATAGTAGTAAACATCACTACTTGAAAGCATACCATAATAGAGTATGGGATTTGATGGAGAGTTTTGAAGCATTGAGTATAAAATCCATCCCTAGGGAAAAAAATGAGTTAGTTGATGCACTAGCTTCTCAAGGAGTAAATTACATACCCGCTGCCAATTATGGTCAAAATATGAATAAGGTAAAGATGATATTTAGATCGACAATCCCAGATAAATAAGTATTCTAGCATGTGTTTGAAGATGACTGACAAATTATTGATTTCTTTTTTTTTATTTGTGGAAAACATCCCAAAAGGGATGCCACTTTCGGGTAAGACCCAAGGAGGCAGGGGTATCCATTCCGCCAAAAATGCCCAGGACTCGGACCTGGCCTACCACCTTTGACATACTCAAGGAGCAAACAAACACACAAAACCAATTTAAAAATAAGTAAATAACAACAAAAATAATAAAATAAAATAAAAAACATGCTCCTTGAGTGTGTCAAAAACAAAAGCACAACCAAACACGCACAATAAGATAAAAGAAACCACAACACAAACCACATAGAAAAACACAAGAACCACATAACAAAACACAAACAAGACAAAAACAACAGAACACTACAAAGACATAACCCAAAAAAAACATGAAAAATAAACACAACCAAAACCTAAAAAATAAAAAATAAAAATAAAAAACAACCAACAACAGACAATAAACAAAAACAAAAAACATAGAAAACACTCACACATAAAAACATGAAATAACACAAACAAAGAGAAACCCAAGAACAAGAACAAAAAAACACAAGAACAATAACAAAAAACATAAAAAAAAAAAAACAACAAAAACACAAGAACAACAAAAAACAACACAAAGAACACAAAAACAAAACAAAACAAAAGAACCCACCCACCTTAAAAAACTAAACAAAAAAAAAAAAAAAAAAAAGAAAAAAAATTGAACATAACAATGACCTATCTAGACCAGAAGACTATTAAGGCAAGAATCAACAGAGGAAACAAAATAAAGAATAGAATGAGCTAGGGAACTAAAAAAAACTGAATGAACCAAAGAGAAGAAAAAAAAAAAAACAAGAAGAAACTAGGTACCTTTAGAACTGGAGCCATCCAAAGAAATGATAGAAAGAAGAGCTTCCCTAATTTGAGAAGCCCACCATATAGGAGGGTGGCCATAACAAGTAAGATCACCTTTGTCCAAAGCCCAATTAGCTAAAGCATCAACACTCTTGTTTTGATCTCTGACCACATGATTGTAATCAACTTTCAAAAATCCCATCTGGATTAATTGAATCTTCTCAATAATTCTTTTTATTCTCCAATCCACCTTATGATTCTTAGAAGGAGTCTTCAAGAGATTAATCATAAGTTGAGAGTCAGACTCAACTAACACCTTTTCCCATCCAACCTTAGTAGCCTCCTGAAGGCCTCTGAGGATACCATACCCCTCAACAAGGTTATTGGAAAGAATACCCAAATTCTCAGCAAAAGTAAAAACCAGGGAGCCATCTGAAAGTCTACCAATTCCTCCCACACTGGCTTTTCCAGGGTTCCCTCTAGAGGCTCCATCAGTATTGACTTTTCCAAAATCCTTAGGAGGAGGTTGCCAATTTCTAGTCCTATCCATCTTACTAATACTCACATTCCCTTTAAGTTGGTTGCCCTTAGAAGATTTAATCTTCAATATTTGCATCACTTGATCCCATATTTGGTGGGAGTTTTGGGGGTGATTAAGGAGTTGATGGACTGATTCAACTAAGTTGGCTATGGTCTTTTGCCAAATATAGTGAATATCCTTCCTATCTTGATTAAAAATTTGGTTGTTCCTTTCATTCCAAATATTCCAAAGAAGAATGGTAGAACCCATCCAAACTAACTGCCTAATAAAATGATCAACACCCTCTTGATTAGGCCAATCCCTCCAAAGTTGTTCAAAAGTAAAAAAATTGGACCACTGTAAGCCAAGTAAAGTGGCCATTCTCCTCCATAGCTCAGAGGCTAAAGTACACTCAATAAAAATATGGTTGATATTTTCTACATTCTCTTCACACATTTCACATCTAAAAGGGCCATGAAAACCATGCTTCATAAGTTGCTCACCGGTAAGCACCCTACGATGCAATAAAAGCCAATTAAAGAACCTCACCTTAGGCCAGAGATTTTGAGCCCACAATCAAGAAAATATGTCAGAAGAATGGTTGGGATTATTATGGCATAAGGTCAAATAACCTTGAGCAACTGAATACTCACCCTTAGTAGTGTTGTTCCATCCAAAACAATCTTTTTCATGGGACCAAGAGAGGGATCTCATATGAAGGATGCCTTGGATATCTTGTCTTTGCCTTTCTGGGATTTGAATAGGCCAGTCCTCAATAGGGATCCAATATCTACCAACCTTTGAATTACCAGTATGGTACCGACGATAATTAGCCACCTTTATCCAATTAGCTCGGTGAAGCTCCTCCATCCAAGGCCTCCAATCGGAAAACTGAGTTATCAAAGGCTTGTGACCATCCCAAGAATCTATCCAAAAATTTGCATGTTGACCATTATGAATGATCCAAAATAATTTTTTCTTTATCAAATCCTCACCAGTCTTAAGAACTGCTAAAATGGGAGAACCTTTGGTAGGAAGTTGATAGCGAACAAGGTCTTCAGGACTTTTGTTCTCAGCATATTTAGCACGAAGATTATTGGCCCAAAGAGCATTGGGGTTATGCAACATCCTCCAATATAATTTAGTAGCTAAAGCTTTGTTGTTATTAATTGAAGACCGGAATCCTAACCCCCTTCACTCTTAGGAAGACATAAAGTATCCCATTTCACCAAGGCCCATTTTCTTTTCTCCTTAGTACCACTCCAAAGGAAATGATGACTGATTTGATCCAATTCTCGAAGAACAACCTTTGGGATATTCAAAATGGAAGAAACATAAATAGGAATAGCTTGAAGGACTGATTTTACCAAGGTGATTCTACCCCTAGAAGAAAGCCACTTGTTGGTCCACTTTCCAATTTTCTTCTTGACTTTGTCCAACAACCAATTCCAATATTTATTTTTCTGCCTTTGAATATTTATGGGAATACCTAAATAAGTGATTGGAAGAGAGGTCTTCTTATATCTTAATTTATCCAAGACCATGGATTCCTGTCTAGCAGAGCGGTGAAAGAAAATAACTTTAGATTTGTCTTCATTGATCAACTGCCCGATAGCCTTAGAAAAATAGCTAATGATTTGCTTAATATTAGAAGCTTCCTTAACTGTAGCTTTACCTAAAAGAGTAGAGTCATCCACAAATTGAAGATGAGAGATAGGTCTAGCTCCATGAGCAATGGTAACTCCCTCAAGGGTTTTGTTTTCCCTCTTTTTGGTTATAGTCCTACCCAAGCATTCAACAAGAATGATGAATAAATAAGGGGATAGCGGGTCACCTTGCCTAATACCTCTGGAAGCTGGGAATGACCGAGAAGGCCTGCCATTGATAAGAACTAAGTAGGAAACTGAAGAGATACATCCCATAATCCAATCCATCCAATCCTTAGAGAAACCAAATTGCCTCAAAACTTTGATAAGGAAGTGCCAATCCACTCTGTCATAAGCTTTGGATAAGTCTAACAGAATGAACATGGAAGGAGAATTTTGCATATCCATGGAATGGATGGCTTCCTGAGCAAGAACTATCTCATCTACTATTTGACGTCCTTCCACATAACCCCCTTGATCGGGGAAATAATCTTATGCAAAAGAGGCTTCAACCTTTCTCGCCATGATTTTAGTAATGATTTTGAGAAGAACATTACATAAAGCAATAGGTCTAAAAGTTGAGATATGATCAACCTCTTGAGCTTTTGGAACAAGAGTAATATAAGTTTTATTGATAACCTTCAAAATTTCTTTGGCTTTCCTGGCTTCTTCCACCACCTCTAATAAATCAACATGAAGGATATCCTAGAACTCTTGGTAGAACTCAATGGGAAAACCATCAGGACTTGGGGTTTTCCATTTTTGCATTTTAAAAACTACTTGTTGAAGCTCATTGATAGTAACAGGAGCAGTCAAAATAGAGTTCTCCTCAGAAGTGATAAGAGAAGGGATTGCTTGAAGAACATTTTTTTGTGAAGTTGAGTCAAGAGGAGTAGCAACAAAAATATTGGAAAAGTAATCAACAACAATAGAGTTCATGCCATCCCAAGTATAAACAACATCTCCAGAATCTGATTTTAAGGAAGAAATAAAGTTGTGAGATCTTCGAGCTAGAAGAGATTTGTGGAAGAAATTTGTGTTTCGATCTCCTTCTTTGAGCCATTGAATTCTAGATTTTTGCTTCCATAAGATTTCTTCTCTTTTTTCCCATTCCTCTAACCGAGTTGTGAGTTAAATCACTTCTCTTCTCTGTGAGGCCATCTAAACGGATTTTCTTATTCAAATTTTCAATATGAGCAATAACTTCATATTTTTTTTATGAACATCCCCAAACTCTTTCCAGTTCCAAGTCTTGATTTTGGATTTAATGTATTGCAGTATTTTGGAAAAATAGAACATCTTAGTCCCATGCCTAGGTTTACCTTCCTTCCACCATTGTTGCACATGAGGTCTGAAGGAAATGTCTCTAAGCCACATTAATTGAAAATGAAAAGGAGAGAAACTCACATTGGTTTTCCACATTTCCACCATGATCGGCCAATGATCCGAACCAACATTATTAAGAGTCTTCACTTTAGGAATGTGACCATGGATTAAGAAATTTTTAGAGAGCAAAAACCTATCCAATCTCTCCATTATACAAGCTAAGCCTTGCCTTCTGTTAGACCAAGTCATAAGGCCATTATCTAGTTGGATATCCACAAGATGGAGGTTTGCAATATATTCGCTCATGAGGTCAGTGCTTTTGTCCAAATTTCTATTTCCCCCATTTTCTCATCCAGAGAGAGGATGGTATTGAAATCTCCTCCGATCAAGATCCAAGATTTAGGAAAATGAGAGATAATATGAGTAATATCCTTCCACTATCTTCTTTTTTCCTCCAAAGAAGTTGGAGCATAAATAGTAATGCAGAGCATAATCTGGTTGGAATGTCTACTTTGAATAGCTATAGCCAACAAACCCCAACTGCCAACCATATGGTGAATAACTACCTCTTTTGGGTCCCAAAGACAAGCAATGCCACCCGAAGTCCCTTGGGAACTGAGGGAAACCACTTTTCTAGCTGGCCAAATTTTACTGGCAATTGAGTCCATATCCTCCATTGACATCTTTGTTTCTTGAAGGAAAACAAGATGTGGATGATTTATCTCAATCATTCTTCTAATTTCATTTTGTTTTGAAAGACTCCCTTTGAGTCCTCTAATATTCCAAGTGATGATCTTCATTAATACCAGGGCTAAAAAAGTTGGGAAGGGCATTAATCTTACCTTCCTCTACAAGCTTTTCACCTTCTTTTACCATATGATATTGATTGGTCTTGCGACTTGCTTTTTGATTAGAATCCATCTTCAATTTTTTTCCCTATTTCTTGACTTATTCCAATTGAATCTGAGATGGCTTCTAACCTTGAAGAATGCTCGTACATAGCCAAAATTTTACTAGATGGTTCAACGGAGTCTATATTGGGACCTGCATTATTTGAAGTTTTGACATTTGAAAGATTGTTTTTCTTGTGTAAATTTTCTCCTTTTTTCTCTGTTGAAAACCTTTGATTTGTTGGTTTGTCTCCGAGTTCTTCCCTTCATATTTAAATTGTGTTTCTAAGATTTCAGTTTCCATTATTTCCTCTTCCTCACTTGGGACATCATTTGTGGAAAGGATTTCAAACATATTAGCAGGTAACTTTGATTGATCCTTCATAACTGGTTTTTTTTAAGTGTTCTTCTTCTTAGGTATTTGGAAACCTTCTGAGTTTATATCTTCTTTCTTTTGATCAAGAATTTTATTTGGGCAAGCACTGGCCAAATGACCATATTCATGGCAAATTCTACAACGAAAAGGAATGTTCTCATAGTCCACTACTTGCTCCCAAGTGTCTTCCCCAAATTGTAATGTGATATTTTTAGGTAGGGGTTTGTCAAAATCCATTAAAACACAAATCCGAGCATAAATAATATGTTCAAAATTTTGAGTACAATCAACGAGTCATCATAAAAGTTCCTAAAGAGTTTCCAATTGAAGAAAAAATAGTAGGATTCCAAAATTCAATAGGGAGGCCAAAGAGTCTAACCCACATGGGAGCTATAGAAGGCATCTCTTCTTCGGATTTAAATTTAGTATGCCAGGGCTTCATGAAAAGCCCTGCCCTTCCAAAAAACCAAGGACCCCCTTGAAAAGTTTTCTCTCTATCTTCATTATTAGCAAATAAAACAAGAAAATAACCATTTGGATAAATAGAGATTTGTAACTCACCTTTAGTTTTCCAGATTTTTGTAGCCCAAACTTTGAAAGCAGATAGACTCGAATGAAAACCCATGAACCGACAAATTAGTCCTCTTTTTTCCAAATCTTCAATGCCACTCTGAATGTTACCCATATCAAGCTTAACAATAGGAGTTCCATCGACTGCTTTAAGACATCCTGACTCTGTTTTCCTGGGATCAATCTTAGGCATTCTTAGAGGTTTATGGGAAGCCCTAAGATTGATATTAGCATTGGGCTGAGGCTGTCCACCACGAAGGGCATCCCTAAAATTCATTTTTGGGACTGAGTCTTCAAAATTCTTACCCTTGACAGGGGTTTTCACGGTAGAATTATTTTGTGGGTGCACCTTAGCACCAGATTCACTTGAGATATGAGCCATTTTTTGATCAACTACTTGAAACTTGTTTCGTGATCTCTTTAATCCTTGCCCTAGACGTCGTGGAAAGGTATGGTTTTCACTTTTCTTTTGTGCAACAAATTGGAAGTCGTTGTCACTCAAGTTCACAGTATGATCTATTGAAAGACAAATTTCTAACCCATATTGGATCCCCTGCAACATTTCCTGCTAAAATATTGAGCATAAACCACAAAAATATTGGCCGCTAGGGCCCGAAGGCCCTAAAAACCAACCTCTGGAGCTGCTTGCACTCAACCCAGATGAAACCCTCGCATAGCCGCTTGCCAAATATCTCGTTCACACATAGGGATGTGCTAGGATCTGTGTTGCTCCAAATGATATGAAAATTGGTGGAGACATTCTAGGGTTTTTCAGGCATCTACCCTCAAAATTTTAGCTCAATCCGAGTCCGGATGAGTGAGATATGGCCAAAACGAGTTCGGTAGTTTGGGCAGTCCTACGAAAAACGTCTCTTATTGATTTCTTAACAAGAGAGGCAATATATGCAATAAAATAAATATAGATGCTACAAGAAGTTGACAAAGAAGTCATTTAGATAAAAAATAATCATATTCCAAAATTACTAATCACTTTAGAGAGTTTTTTTGAAAATAATTATTGAAATACAAGGTATAAAATAGAAATAAAAAAGCAGGCTTACAAAGAGGTCCAAATTGAACCAGGAAAAAGTCTAAAGGTTGGAATCCACTACTCCATGGAAGAAGTAGATAGATTCAGGTTGCTATACAAACAATACCAAGATATAATAGCATGGATCTATGATGATTTTCGAGTTTATGAAAAGGAGGTTATCCAACATACCATAGATCTAACACCTGAAACAAGCCATTCAAACAAAAATAGAGGTTAGTTAATCCCAAAATAGAAGCAACAATGAAACAAGAGCTTCTCAAATTGTTAAATTCCAAAATCATGTATCTAATCAAACATTTTATGTGGGTATCCAACTTGGTACTAGTAAGGAAGAATAATGGAGACATTTGCCTCTGCATTGATTTTTGAAATTTAAACAAAGGTTCATTGAAATATCATTATCCTTTGCCACAGATTGATCAAATATTATAAGCTATAGCGGGAGCAAATATATTTTCACTCCTTGATGGTTTTTTCAGGATATAATAAAATATAGGTCAAAGATGAAGATCAACATAAAATAGTGTTCACCATGAAATGGGAAACATTTGCATACCAAAGAATATTGTTTGGTTTGTCCAATTTTAGAGCATTTTTTTATCATGCCATGGAATTCACTTTTGGTGAGTTGGTTAACAAAATTATCCTAATTTACTTAGATGAGATTATAATTTTCTCTCATGACAAACAAAAGCACTTAGAGCATCTAGATATGGTCTTTTAGAAGTGTTGTGAGTTCAGAATATCACTGAATCCAAAAAAATCAATATTCATTGTGCACGAGGGGAAAATATTGGGACATATCATCTCTAGACAAGGAATGGCCATTGATCTATAAATAATTCAAGATATTTTAGCTTTACCACTCCCCTTAATAATTTTTTGGGGAGATCAACTTTATCTAAAAAATTGTTTTTGACTTTGTACAAATAGTCAAACCTATTGTTGGGCAAAACATTGGTTAGTTTTTCTATGGTTCAATTAATTACCTCCATTTAATTGTCAACCCGGGGTAGCTCGTAGTCTTGTGAGCAGCCATGCAAAATCTATGCTTGTAATTTCTCCTTCGGAGATGAGTCCCTTGGATTATGGTTTGGGAGGGTGTTTGGTGTTCATTGAAGTTTATGTTTAAACCAATAATCTCATGCTAAGTCTAAGAAACAAGACTGAAAACATTTAAAATCTAAATAACTACCTTGCTGGAAATTACAAAAAATAGGGGAAATAACTAGAAATAAATTAATCTATTAAAACAAATACAAAAAATAGGGGAAATAGGGAAGAACTCTGTTGTAAGTGGGCCCACGCTTCCAGTAGGTTCTACCCATGGTAGAATGATCACCGGACGCTTAGAAGATGTTTTTACAGGAAAATGCAGAGATTTTATTAACAGTTTGCAGCAGAAGAAAATTACATAAAAAGTTTGGGGGGTCTTCTTCAGGGGTGGCCTGCATATTTATAAGGTATGCGGCCAGCCCTATTACAATTTTTAGGATGAATCAACACATGATTCATTGTTACAACTATTTGCTTGATTAGAGGAATCAAGTAAAATATCATGATATTTCAGCGTATTCTATTTCCAGAATACGCTGATATTTGATTTTCCCGACTTACAAAATTAATTTATGTATCAGCTAAAAAATGGGTGATGAGTCACCTTTGATATTGTCCCATGTTCGATTGTAATGCTGGAAATTCCTTCATGCTGGTTGTCAAAGTTTTGCTCTATTTTGTCGACCATAGAGTCGTGCTAAAGTTTGGCATTAATGGAAATCAGGCACCATGGTTGAAGAAGTCGGGAAGCAAGCGCCTTGTATGCATAAGTCGGGAAGTAGGCACCTTCCATCGCATAACGGGAAGTAGGTGCCTTCTACCGTACAATGGGAAGTAGACACCTTTTTCCATACAATGGGAAGCAAGTGCCTTCCATCGTACAATGGGAAGCAGGCGCCTAACAAGAAGCAGACGCCTAATAGTTAAGTGTTGAATGGAAGTCAGGTGCTTCAAAGGACTTGGGCACCTGACTTCATACCTCTTTATCGATATTCCATAGATGTTTTTCCTTCATTAAATTGCAAGTGCCAGGTCCGAGTGGGACCTTGACGAAAACATGCCAAAATGCAACAATTTCCACTAAATCTACACAAATTACACTTAAAGACAAATATTAGAGAACATGCAAAATAAACTATTAATTATATATATAATTTCCATAAAATATTTATATCTACAAGAATATATGCCACACATTATGGGGAAAAGAGTACAAAAAATGAGCAATTATGTGGCTCATCATCCCCCCATGCTTAAGGGGTGGCACGTCCCTATGCCACTTTGAACTGGTAATTACCAGTTCTATTCACTTCATCCCAATAGGCCCTGTTGGTCTGTGTCCTCTTCCTCTTAGCGGCCTTGGATTTCTCTTTGTCTCAGGGCTTTCACCCCTTTGATGCCTTGGGAGCTGTTGTCTCCTGACCTTGCTACTTCTGGTATTTGCTATGCCAAAGTGGTTCACTTGGCCCTGCTCTCTTCTTGGGTGGTTCTCTGGTCCAGGCCACCTTGCCCTTATCAACATTCAGATAAAAACTAGAGAAGCTGGTGGTATCCTTCTGGAATGTAGGCTCAACCATTTTCCAGTACTCGTGGTGAGGTGGCAACTTCTCACCCATAGGCACTGATTCTTTATCTCCAAATGGGATGCTAGATTCCTTAGCAACCCTAGATATGGGCAAATCTACCCTTATTGGGTCAAGCTTAGGTTCAACTTTGACCTCTATTTTTGCCACAGGGGGAGTTTTGTTGCTTGATGCCAGATCTTCCTTTTGCACAAGGCCTAGAAATCCCATCCATGTAAAATATGCCTACATCCTCGAAGGATTTCCATCCTCTGACCCATACAAATACCAGAACTGCTCAGGTTGAGCAACTGGAATCTTCCTGTGAGGTCTACCAGATTGTTTTTTGGCCTCCTTTTTTGATTCCTTGAGGGCTTTCTTGGAGGCCTTCTTCTAGTTCTTCTTATCTACCTTAATTTCCTCCTTAAGCTCCTCAAATTTCTATTTTTGGGTAGCAAAAATATTCTTTGCTGCCTCCCATTCCTCATCGAAATCTAGCTCTGATTCCTTGTCAGATTCAATGCCTAGGGCCTTTAACTCTGCAACTCTCACTCTAGTTCTGGGTCATCACTGAGATGGCCTTATGGATTTTTGTTTTGATCTCAGCTTGATACTCTGTACCCCAAGGTATGTTGGTGCAACTATTGTTTCTTGGTGTATAGGGGATTCAGGTTGCTAAGCCTCCTAGGGTACAGGGGATTCAGGTTGAGCCTCTTTCTCCTCTACAACAACTTGCTGCACAACAGGGACTGCTTCTTCTTCTTGAGGCTATCTGGCCCCTGTATCAATTGGAGAGTGCTCTGCCTCTCCCTCTTTACCTATAATTTGAGGCTCTTCGGCCTCCATATCCTTTTTCCTATCGTCTCCCTCCTTTGTAGGTTGCTCTATATTTTGAGGTTCTTCAACTTCAACCTCATCCTCCTGAATTACCTGCTCTATAGAGGGGGACGTAGAATAGGGCTGCTCTACTTCCATTGTAGCAATGTCTCCCTATTCTATTTCTATATTAGTAGGGGGCACTTCTATTTCCCCATCGGTCTGCACTATTGCATCAACCCTGGTCGATTGCTCGGCTCCTCTTGGTCCACCCTACAACTGCAATTGTCTCCATAGTTGCCAAATTGTTTGATACAATTCATGCATTTTTAAGGTAGCCTCCTTTTTGGACTCTTCAAATAGAGCCCATTCTTCTTTAAATTTGGCTTCCCAAGTGGAAGCTTGTTCTTTCAAAACCTGCAGCTGCTACTGCAAATCCTCCGCCTAGCCTTCTGGTGGTACATCTACCATGGCCACCTCCTATTGAGGAGTTGGCCCACAAGAAATATCCTATAAAATGTGGGCCAAATACTCCTCCTTGTTGAGCTCATCGATTGGTGTCTCCTCGTCGGATGAGCTCGAAACCACCCTCGATGCCCTCATTCTTCTGCTTCACATCCTAGTGGAGATAGGCATGAAATCCTGCTCTACCTCATCCTCAAATTTATGTACAGAAGGAGACAGAGCCTACCCTGTTTCCTCCCCAAATTAGGGAAAATCAGGGGACGAGGCCTATCCTACTTCCCCTGTATTTCTTGTAGGCTAGGACACAGGCATCGTCTCTTCTCATTCTATCACCTCCTAGGCTAACTGTTCATTTTGAATTGGCACCTCCTCCTCTGCTTGTGCCCCTACCATTGCACTAGTGCCCACAACTTCCTCAATTATCACATTTCTATGTGACTCTGCATATCTCACCAAGGTAGAAATCAGGCCATGGTGAGCCAGGGCAGAGGTGGTGCCTTCCTGGTATCGCCTGGCCTCATATTTCAAGGCGCATGCAAGGTAGTGGGGGATGTTGATTTTATCCCCATGTAGAATATGATTGAGGAAATGGAAGTGGTTGGCATTCAGGTGGGAGTACCTACCAAAGCATGTGAAGAAATGGGTGATCTATTCAAAAATGGCCCTCTAGAGCTTGGGAATGTGTCATTTTGGCAAGCCAACGCACGTCAGGTACTCGGTTGGTGCTCCAAAAAATCTCTATGCATAGAGGGTAAGGTTATCCTCCTTGTACGTGCTCTCCTCTGTAAGAGGGAGACCCATAAATTTGGAGATATAGTATTCAGTGACTGGGATCTCTAACCCCCGCATGTGCATGACCCCATCGCTCATCGACACCACAAATTTATTTGCTACTACCGCATCCTGGCCCTAACTGACCAGTCGATAGTAGTCCATCCATTCTATAGCATCCAACTATGTTTGGACGTCTACAAAAATGCCTGAGCAATCGATCAACTCACTCTTCTTAAGGTCATGGTTTTTTGACTTTCCCCCCATGCTTTACCTCTAGTTCACAATTCACTCAACAATGTTATTGCCTCCCCTTCGAATTACTACTGTACCTCACTACTCTATTTTTTTCTCGCTGAAGTTGGCTGCACAGTAGCTGGTAAACAACTTTTTAAAACAACTGCGTTCATGCATGCAGGTGATTAATTACCATAATCAATAGTGATTATGGTTATCCATAGTAAATTTCCTTCGAGCATGTGCCCGATTGTGTGGAGATGATAACCATAAACTGTCGACCAATCAGAGGCGTGCCACACAACATCATGCCAAGTGGATTTGTTCAAGTGGTTAAGGTAATAATGGGGGGTTGTGCCAGCACATTTCCATAGACACACATGTTCATGAAAACAATATAGACAAGAAACAAAAAATTTAAACATGCACCTAAATTCATTTTGTGGGTGCATATGTGCAGATATCCATGGTGCATCGCTATTGGCTAGCATTTGATGATGGGGTAAACCACAATGGACAATGATGGCCATGGTTCCCATGCAATGAATTTCCTTCGATGTGATTGGTTCTTGGTAGCTGCACTGTGGGTTATTCAAGAAATCCTACAAAAATTAAAAACAAAAATTAGAAAAATGTATCACCTTGGGATGACAAACGTCCCCTCCTCAAAAGTTGGTTGATGTCAACTTTTAATTTTATCCATGGTGGATTTGACTTTGCACATGCATGGGGTGCTGACGTGGCTCGGGCCACATCCCAATGTTGACGTGTTATTCTATCAAGGCAAAAAATGGCCGTAGTAAACAAAAATCAGGCACCTTTTTCGTATGGAAATCAGGCACCTTATTTTTGAATTATGGCACGCAGGTGCCTTGGAAACTGAAAATAGGCACCATAGGAATCGAGTGCTTTGTTTACATGGGAAGCAGGTGCCTTAGCAATCAGGTGCTCTACTTAACATGGGAAGCAGGTGCCTTAGAAATCAGGTGCTTATGCCTAACATGGGAAGAAGATGCCTTTTTGCTAATTTTCGGGTGTCGTACTTATAAAATAAACTTTATACAAACTTCATTTTTTTTAACATATGCTAAGAATATTTGGTGTCAGTTTCCCAAAAATTGGAAGTCGGCCGTTCTCCTAAAAAATTAGGAGTTAGGCATTGATCTAGAAAATAGGATGCAGGCACCATCTTCGTAACATACTGGGAGTCAGGTGCCATGAAGCGTATAACGAGAAGTAGGCACCTTCCACCGTACAATGGGAAGCAGGCGCCTTCCATCGTACAATGGGAAGTAGGTACATTTCACCATACAATGGGAAGCAGACACCTTCCATCGTACAATGGGAAGTAGGCACCTTCTACCGTACAATGGGAAGCAGGTGCCTCCCCATAAAATACAAAAACATGGCGCTTTTATTTTATTCAATGGGTGCTGACCTGTCCTTGTATATGCATTGTCAGGTTGATCAGGCCCTTTAGTGCTTCTGATTGAAAAATAGGTACATAATCAGCATCCGCCCCTGAACCAACAGTTGAGTGTTTTATTGTCCAAAAAGACCAATCCAAACACTCTTGTGCAGGTTCAGGTTTAGTATTCCCCTCTCTAAATGGGGACTAGCTACTCCTACTGCAAGAAAATTCTCCTAGAAATCTTGGAAAGCGCAGGTTCATGGATCCTGTGCTTGTTAGGCCTAGGTCTCCTAGGATGCCTAACAGCTGCACAAAGGGCATTGTTCCTGCAAAACAAAAACACAACTAAAAAAAGAAAATTTTGAAAGAATAATTGTCTTTGGGACTATGTGGACTAGGTCCACATCTCACTGACTCAAGATAAAATCAGAATCAACTGGGGTCTCCCCCATGCCTAATCTAGACTCAATCATGTATGCTTTAGACACATAGTATGGACGCAGGTGGTGGCCATTGATTGTTAAGGTAATGTTGTTGCCATCTATTGTTCTAACTCTTACAACCCCATTATTGATGATTTTAGTCACTTCATATGGCCCCATCCAATGTTGCATGAGCTTACCCTTCCTTTCCTAGAACCGGGAATCATAGAGTAATGCCCATTCTCCCACTTTAAGATACTTTGGCCTGGTGTGGTGGTCATGCCACTTGGCCCTTTATTTTTGAATGATCTCTATTTTCTATAGAGCCTCAAGGTGGTATTCATCCAGCTGATTAAGCTGCTGAATTCTATCTTTTTGTGCATCATCCAGATTGATATTCAATTCTACAGTAGTCCTAAGTGTTTTGACTTCAAACTCTATAGGCATCATGGTTGTTTTCCCATAGACTAACTGAAATGGTGTGAAACCAGTAGTAGTCTTCCAGGTGGTCTTGTAGGCCCACACTACTTTTGGTAATCTAGTAGCCTAGTCCTTCCTGTGTTGTTGCACTGTCTTTGTTAGGATATTCTCCAACTCTCTGTTGGTCACCTCAACTTGCCCATTTGCCTGTGGATGGTAGGGAGTGGTTTTGTTATTCCTAATTTTGTATTGTTGCATGAGTTCTTGGATCATCCTTGAAGTAAACTGAGGTCCTTGATCTATTGTGATCTCCCTTGGGACCCCAAATCTTGTAAAAATTGATGAATACAAGAAATTTGCTATAATTTTCTCCTTTGAATCACGCAAAGCCTGTACTTCAACCCACTTTGTCACATAGTCAGTACAAACTAGGATATACCTCTTACCTCCTGACTATGGATTAATAGGTCCTACGAATCCATCCCCCATTTATCAAATGGTTCAATGTGAACATGTGGTTGGAGTGGCATCTCATCTCTAAGAGTAGGTCTGCCCATCCTTTAACATTGATCACACTTGCTCACATGCTTGGTTGCATCTTTCAATAGTGAAGGCCAGTAATAACCAGCCTACAACACTTTATATGCAGTCCTTTTTCCTACAAAATGGCCACCACAAGGTTCATCATGGCAAGCCTTTAGTATTTCAATTATTTCTTCTCCAACAACACATCTTCTCATGATTTGATCAGGTCCTATTTTGAACAGGCACCCATCAATCCATGAGAAATCTGCACTTTTCTCAATTAAAGTCTATTTTTCATGAGGTAAAAGTGTAGGGGATACTCTACCAGAGGTGAAATAATTAGCCATATCTGCATACCAAGGTATTTGATCATTTAGAGCAAATAAATGCTCATCTGGAAATTGGTCTTCTATAGCTGCATAGTTTGGAGGTATCAATCTGGACAGGAAATCAGCTACCACATTGTCCTTTCCTGGCTTGTCTACTATTGTCACATAAAATTCCTACAAGAGAAACAACCATATGATAATTTTGCCACTAATCCCAAGTTTTTTTGTCAAGTATCTAATTGCTGAGTGGTCAATGTGTACAAATACCTGATAACCTATAATATAATGACAAAATTTGTTAAGAGCATGTATTACTGCTGTAGATTAAAGATACAACGCCAAACAAAAATAAAGAAATCACAATAAAGGAATGCAGAACAGTTGTACAAAATGAATGATTTTTATTAATCAATGGAGTTTAGAAACTCTTTTTAAGTACAACAGGGCCTGTAACCCTTTTCATGATACAAAGTTACAATTTGTGCTAGGGTTCTCCGAAACCCTAGCTGGCACAATGTGGTGGTGTCTTCGAAGAATGTATCCTTAACCTCAACAGAATGAGTGGGCTTCGTTGTATCCTTTGGCTTGGACCACTCCAGCTTAAGCAATTGCTATCAACAAATCGGATCTACCACTAGAATCCTGCACACATTAAAATTATCAAAGAGTTAGAAACTAATAAGAGGGCTCCACTATGTGAGCCCTCAAAAACAATCTAAAACCCTAGATTTATGAAATAAAAATAAACAAAATGCAGAATTCAACAGCAGATTAATACATAAAGAAAGATTACTTGCTTTAGATGAATCTATACCTTTTCCTGTTAACACGGCGAGACCAGGCAACGGCGATGGATGCGGCAAAAGGGTTTAGTTTAGACTTAGGGCTGTAGAAGACTCAGGATTAACAGCAATAGCCAACTCCAGAATTAGATAGGGAAGATAAGTAGGTTTAGCCGAAGAGATAGATAGGGTTTGAGCCATCAAGGTGACTCAATTTATAATCTACTCTTAGGGCACACTTTAGGGTTTTAACGACACTTTGAACGTGTGGCTAAAATTAAAGTGGATCCAAGGGTAGAGAATAAATCTAGGTTGTGAAACGGATTAAGATGGATGGACGGATGAGATTAAATGAAGGATGGACGGCTCAGATTAAATCACTTAAACTTTATTTATATATATATTAAAATATTAAAATATATATATAAATATTAATTTAAATAAATTTGGGGATGAAAAATGGCGGGAAAAGTGAAATTGGGCCAAATAATGGTGGGAAAGTGTGGATTTGGGCCAAATAATGGTGGGAAGGATGGATGACTGACACGTGGCTGGCAGGAAGGTATAAGTGGCTGGATTTTGGTGTCTACAGATGCCCCTTTTTGAGCTGCTTTGTGTGAAGACACAATGTAGCACAAAAAATTAAGACACCTGAAAAGCTGGATCAGACGCAACTCTCTCTCAAGACTAAAGCACAAATTTGAAGACCAAAGAATAAGAGAATATTTAAAATTTTTCAGCTTACCCCCTCAATTGGCGAGCGAGAATGGTTCTCACAAGCCAATTGGAAGAAATTCGGAAGATAATGAACCGTTTTTGCCCCAACGATGAAAAAAAGGGTTGGTGCATGCACCATCTGTTTATGTCCCAACAGAAAAGGGGTTGGTGTACAAACCAGAAAATAATATGATTGAAGACAATATGAGTGATGTGAAAGATGGACCGTTTTCTGCCCCAACGATTATAAAGGGATTTTTGCCAAACTGTAAATTCCATGATCACGTAAGATGAATTCCACTATAGGAAAATTAGAAATTGATAACGGATGCCCCAACTCCTATGTGTGAATCCATACTGTTGATGAAATTGCCTTGTTGGCACCATTGATATGCAGAGATGAAAGATGCATGAAAGAGTCCAGAACTCAGAGATGCTCCTAGTGACTGTATGGATAATTCCTCGGGTCGGAACCAATCAACCTAGGTAGCCATAATCTATAGCAAGACTTAAAATAATGACGATATGAAAGATTGTCCATGTTTATGGCCCCATGAACTAGGCCATCAATGACAACTGTTGAGCAAATTAATCTTGGTATGAGGTCACTTGAAAAGTAGAATACCCAAAATTGATTTCCAATTTTCAAACAATGAAATAATTGATGATGATAAATGGTAAGTGTCCTTATGGTGGTTTAATCCTCTTACCGAATTGCATGGATGCAAATCGCTGCAATCGCCAAGGTGATAGAATATACCACTAGATACGAGGTTTACTTTAATTTGATTTGGCAAAAATATGCATGATGAAAGAAGAATGAAATTGACGATAGATCATAAGAATTGATGAATGTGGTTAATTTTGTGAAGGTTTTGAATATTTTTAACCCAATTTGTAAAACAATGATGAATGATGTGCTTTTTGAGCGAATGACAAAATTTGTGTCCAAAACTGTTGTAACCTTCACAAAATGTTTTATTATGATAAGAAGAATGGATGAATGCAATTTGATGAAATTTGGAGGAGGTAAGCTTCAATTTTGTAAGTTTTGTTCCTTTATTCAATACTGACACCAAACACCGGTCTGCGTTTGTGGTTGGCAGAGACGCCCGCCGGTGTTTAGGCACTCTGCAGACGTAGGACTGCGTCTAAATCCGCCATGAAATTCCCTACTGCGTTTCAGGGTGCCAAAATCAGCTATTTAAACAGTTTCAGTGAGAATTTCGCTCATTTGTGCGTTCGAGCTTAAGAGAAGTGCGTCTGAGGGAGTGGAGTGAAGTGGAGTGAAAGGTTGTGTGGGAGAGTGAAGCATGCGGGAGCTATGGTAGAGATGGGAGCGGACGCGCCAGTGCAGCCAGCTGAGGTATTTGTTCATTTAAGCAAGTACTTATTATGTGTTTTTTTTTTTTTTTTTTCGGAAAAATTTGTAACAAATTTTTGTTTTGTTGTTTTGCAGCTTAGGGTGTTAGAGGCACGACACCGATTCTCCCCTATCATTCCGAGGATGAGGAGGTCATTGTCCCAGGTAGACTAGGAGATATTGGATGTAGTGGGGCTAGCGGAGGTAGCCCGGTTGGAGGTAGTTCGGGCGGATGATGGGTACCTCTCGGATTTGGCCGAGAGGTGGGATCCAGATCGGGGGACGTTTCGGCTCCCGACTGGAGAGATGACGGTGACACTTGAGGATGTATACCGCATCCTCAAGGTGCTCGTGGAGGGAGCGTGGGTGGAGGTTGGACGAGATAGGGCCACGAAGATGGCCAAGGTGTTTGGGGATGACTGGAGGGAGATCCAAACGGAGAGCGGGGGGATCCCATACTTGGCCATGTATACGACCAAGGAGTTGGGAGTGGTGGAGGCTCTGATGATGTTCGTGTTGGCCAACATTGTGGCCCCGAACAGCACCGAGTGCAGGTTCCCATGGAACCTGATGGGTGTAGTGAGCGAGATGCTCACTAATAGGGTAGTGTATGCTTGGGTGCCCACTTTATTTGCGTAGGTGTACCGGGAGTTATATGAGGTTCGGAGACGGGGCCAAAAGGGCCTGGGTTGCAGTGTGGTGCTACAGTGCTGGGGCTGGGAGCACTTCAGAGTGGCCTGACCAGAGGGGTTTCCATGGGCTCACTGGGATGTGAGCCAGGCTTATGGTAGGAGATGGCCAGTGGCAGAGGAGAGATAGCTGAGCCGCCCCGTGAGATCGGGGTAATGGTATAGGAGACTATGGGCAGACTTGACAGATGTCCAAGTCATTTGGAGGCCCTGGCGGGAGGCGAGGTGGATCGGGGATGGAGAGCACCTGATACGGGTGCGATAGGCCAGATGGGTAGTAGGGCGGAGCTATGATGAGGCGGAGTACATACAGATGTCTCGAGTACTCCACCAGGTCGTATTGAGGCAGGATGTCCCCGGTGAGCCAGTGCGCTACCAGAGGCACAGATCAGAGGGGGATCTACCATGTGCCGAGCCATGGAGGGAGGTGGTAGACGACGATGAGGACATGGAGATCTCCGACGTGGACAACATCAGGGTGATAGCTGAGTATGCAGCATGGATGGCTGCAGAGCCGAGGTGGGAGCCACCATTGGTGGCTGGTGGAGCCGGAGAGCCCGAGGCTAGGGCTAGAGAGGGCGAGGGAACCGCGGAGGTTCCCAGGCGCAGGGAGGGTCCTCGCCTTCGATCTGACAGTCGAAGGCGAAAGGGGAAGATGGCACGGTAGGCTTTGGGGAGGATGGCGAAGAGGGCCTAGGAGAGGCCGTAGGAGAGGCTAGGGAGGTACCCCCTAGCGGGCACGAGAATGAGCTGGCACAGCTGCAGCAGCATATAGCGGAGCGTGATGCTATGCTAGCTACCCGGGACGAGAGGATAGCTCGGCTGGAGCAGTAGGCGGCAGAGCGGGATGCCCTGTTAGTTGCTCAGGAGGAGAGGATGGCCCAGCTGCAGGCGGACTTGGATGGAGCGACCAGGGTGCCCCAGGAAACAGGGTGACGAGACTCCAGGCAGAGCTAGCAGAGTGGGAGCGATGATACGGGATAGACATAGCTAGGCTTAGGTCTAGGACTCGTTACATTGAGGCTTTGGAGGACACATTGTTTAGGCATCACATTGTGTTGCCTGATCCTCCATCCTCCTCTGTCTCTAGGCGTAGTGAGTCTAGGCACACCACTAGGTCTAGGGCTCCTACTAGGTCCTAGGGGTCCTCTTTTGATGGTTAGTTTAGTGCTTAGATGCACTATTTATGAGCCTTGGTGCTCTATTGTATATTGTAGCCTTTTGGCATTCATTGTACAGTTTGACCTTTATACATATATATATACATGGCTTTTATTTATTTGGTGTTTTACTCTCTTTTGTGTGAATGCTTATGTTTTTGTGATGCATGTTTTTATATGTTTTAATGTTTTTGATGCATATGTGATGGAATGGAATGCAAACTTATAGATGATTAATGCGAGACTAAGTAAATGAAATATGCACTAAGAAGCACTCATACTTTTAGATAGTTAGATTTAGCGAACTGTTATCATAATTGTTTAATCAGGGGCACCGAACTTGGTGGCTTGTGAATGGATGACGTATGGAATGACATGAATATGGAAGAAGATATGGAGGGTGATATGGAGGTTGATATGGAAGACTGTTTTACAAAGACTCAAACATGCTAGTGGTATCAAACAAACTTACTAACACTTGCCTAATTCAACTAGGACAAAATGGTTGTGCATGCGAGTTCATTAACCAAATCGGAAGCATGGTAGTGACTCTAGGCAATCAAAAACCTGTGTGTGTGCAAGTGTGTTCATTAACCTCATCTTGCATAAATTAGGTAACCCTATTATGGAGAAGACCCCGAAGCTAGTTTGTCCGTATGAGCATTCAGAGGTCTCTTTTTGAGGAGAGACATGTCGCCACACAATGAGTATACTCCACTTGCCGATCAAGCGTCTATAGCCCCGGTGAGGGTTAACTCCATAGTCCATGTTGTTTTTGACCTTTGTAAGCCTTGGGGATGACTACCTATCCGTCTGACTGGACAAGTAGTATGATCCTTACAACTTATTTGGGATCAATGGTGTGTGAAAAATGTTCATTTCCTTAGAGCTTTGGGGAATCGGATTCTCAACCGAAGTATGATGAGAATTTTACCCTATCCTTACTACTCTGTTTATATTTATATTTTGTGATTGCTTGTGATAGTGGTAAGAACCACTGTTTTATGGACTATGTTTGCATGATAGGACAAATGAGGATTACCCTTTTCACTTCAAGGCACAACCCAAGGATGGTGTTATCTCTCTTTGACACAAGATGTTTTTAAGATGTGAAAATGTGATAGGTTCAAGACCGCTTTTGAAATCATTTCCCAATACTCAAGATTTTATTTAGTGTAATTTGTGATGGCCCTAGAGAACTTTGACATGCATTTCGAAGTTTGCTTAAAACACTAGGAATGGCTGAGTGATTGAAAACATTTTGGCAATGTAAATATGTGCAAATGGAAAATGGGTGTACGAATGACAATTCGGTTTGATGGATTTTATGAAGGTGCCCCTGATTAAGGCAACATGACTTTTGCTTGACCAAATTTTATATCCAAAAGATAGAATGGTCTCTAACATGATATGCAACTATGGCTAAAAATGAAATGTTATGGTTTTGAATGAGATGTATGCACATGAAATGCAATGTTTTTGAATGAGATGTATGCAACTAGCAATGAAATGCAAATTATTTTTATTTTATTTGTTTTTTTTTTTTTGTTGTACAAGCCATGTATATACGTACATATAAAATTCAAACTATGCGTAGAATGCCCTCAAGTGTATAACATTAAGTGGTTCGGGTTCTTCCTCTCCCTCTAAAGCGGCAAGTCTATAAGTTCCATTACCCACTCTTTCGGTGACCATATATGGACCTAACCAATTAGCCGCGAATTTATCTCGAAGATGCGGCAATGCATTGGTGTTTTGTTGATTCTCTTTAAGGACAAGATCCCCTACTTGAAATTCTCTTAGATGAACTTTGGCATTGTAAGCACGTTTCAATCGGTCTTGATAAACTCGCAAATGCTCTAAAGCATTGATTCATTTTTCATCTATGAGTGTGAGTTGATCAAGACGTGCTTGTCTAGCGAGTATCATCATCGATAAATTCCTGCAAAGAAATTCGCAAGGAAGGGATCTCGAGCTCAAGAGGCATGATTGCTTCGACTCCATAGACCAAAGAAAATGGCGTTGCCCCAATGGGAGTTACGATGCTTGTTATGTAAGCCCATAATGCTAAGGGGATTTGTGTATGCCAATCTTTATGATTTTCTTTAACAAGTTTCTTAAGAATAGCAATTATGGTCTTATTGGAAGCTTCAGCTTGTCCATTGGCTTGTGGGTAGTAAGGAGTTGAGAAACTATGTTGGATATTATACTTTTTGCAAAGAGCTCGAACATCCTTATTCTTAAAAGACTTGCCGTTATCAAAAATAATTTTAGAGGGAATACCAAAACGACAAATGATATGGTGAAGTATAAACTCCACAATTCTAGGACCTGTCGTTCTTGGTTAGAGGAATAGCTTCAACCCACTTTGTGAAGTATTCGAGTGGTTGTAATGATGAAAGTATGCTTGTCCTGAAGAGGCGGGTGAAATCTTGCCAATTAAATCGAGACCCCATTGTGAGAAGGTCCAAAGGCTTTGGATGGGTCTGTAAAACTTGTGATGGTATATGGGTTAAATTAGCGTGTTCTTGACACTTTTTACATTGTTTAACATATTTGCAACAATCTTGTTCCATAGTGGGCCAATAATACCCCATACGTAAAATACGCTTCGCAATGGCCATTCCACTAAAATGACCACCACAAGTACCATCATGGGCTTCAGCAATAGCTCTATGTGTTTCACCTGCTTCTAGACGACGGAGGAGTACTCCATCATATCCACGTTTATACAACACATCCCCCAAAAGAACAAAACGAGCTGCCTTTTGCTTAAAACAGTGGCGGGCAGTTCGAGACAAATCAGATGGGAGTGTTCCAAACTTGAGGAAGGCTACTATCTCACTAGACCAAGGCTCATATGGATCCGAATGGATAAAGCAAACATCTTTTTCATCCTTAGACTCAGCACGGACAATTGCAGACTTAGAGATTGTGGAAATGATTAGGGGTTGTACCTCTCCAAGGGAGTCCTTTGGAATCAATGATCCAAGAGAGGCCATGGCATCCGCGAATCTATTAGTCGAACGAGGCAAACTAGTGATCTCATACCAATCAAACTTAGAGAGCAACTTCATTGCTACATCATGATAAAGCTTAATGGTAGGTTCTTTGGCTTGGTATTCTCCTATAATTTGTTTAACCACGAGTTGAGAATCCCCAAATATCCGAATACGCTTAATGCTCATAGCTATGGCTGATTGAAGACCTAAAATTAAGGCTTCATACTCTGTTGTATTATTGGTGCATTGGAAGTCTAGTTTGAATGATAAAGGGATGGGAATCCCTTGAGGTGTATGAAACACAACTCCAGCGCCTTGACCTTTCGCGCACTTAGAGCCATCAAAAAATAGCGTGATGTCAACATCTTCCTCCGGAATGATGTCCTCTTCTTGTTCAGTGATAGCAAATACCGAATCATCTGGGAGCTCAATAATCAAAGGATGATCACTAGGTAGTGGAGCTTCCGCAAGTTGATCGGCTATAACTTGACCTTTAACAGATTTTTGGCTAATGAATTCAAGATCGAATTCGGTAAGCAACATTATCCATTTAGCGGTACGAGTGTTATTATAAGTGCGAGACATCATATAACGCAGAGGGTTTTCTCTAGCTATGACATATGTTGTATGGCTAAGCATATAATGACGAAGTTTCTTAGTGGCAAAAACCACTTCTAAGCACAACTTTTCCACATAAGCATATCGGGTTTCATAGCTTACCAATGTTCGACTAATATAATAGACAGATTGCTCACGATTTTGTTCATTCTTTTGTGCAAGCATTGTCCCTAAGGCAAAGTCCGTTCTCTGAGATATAAAGATTGAAAGGGACCCCTGGACGAGGCGGAGCTAAGACTGGCGGAGACGCTAAGTACTGCTTGATGTCATCAAAGGCTTTCTGACACTCATCTGTCCATGAAAATTGTACCCCCTTTTGTAGTAGGTGGCAAAATGGCCTACATTTATCAGAAAGTTGTGCAATAAAGCGACGGATTGAATTAATCTTTCCTTGCAAACTACGCAACTCCTTCAAATTAGTTGGGGGACACATTTCCATAATGGCTTTGACCTTGTTTGGGTCCACCTCAATACCTCGTTTAGAGATAATAAAACCTAGGAGTTTGCATGAGGTAACACCAAAGACACATTTCTTAGGGTTCAACCTTACTTTATGCTCTAGAAGTCTATCAAAAACTTTTTCCAATACATCAAAATGCTCTTGTCGAGTTTTAGATTTTGCCAATAAATCATCCACATAATCTTCGATAATCTTATGCATATAATCATGGAAAATATAAGTCATGGCTCGTTGATAGGTTGCACCTACGTTCTTAAGGCCAAAGGGCATCACCCTGTAACAAAAAGTTCCCCAAGGTGTGGTAAATGCTGTTTTGTGTTGATCTTCAGGGTTTATTCGAATCTGGTTGTATCCTGAAAATCCATCCATGAACGAAAGCATTTCATGACCAGCATAGGTGTCGACAAGAGTATCAATGTTTGGAAGAGGAAAGTCATCCTTAGGACACGCTTTATTTAGATCTCGAAAATCGGTGCAAACACGTATTCCCCCGTTAGGCTTGCGAACGGGTACCATGTTAGAAAGCCACTCAGGATAATCAATCGGGACGACAAATTTAACATCCAGAAGTTTCTGAATCTCCGATTTAACTATGAGGGCCACGGTAGGATGCATTTTCCTAAGTTTTTGTTTGACAGGTTTAGCATCTTTTTGTAAGGTGAGGTTATGGACAACCAAATTAGGGTCTAGGCCTGGCATGTCTTTGTAAGACCATGCAAATATCTCCTTCTTCCGCTTAAGTAGAGCAATCATTTGCTCTTGTTCCTCTGATGATAGACTTTTAGCTAGTTTCACAATTTGGGTGCCATCTTGGTCTGGACTAAGGTCTACATCGATAGTTTCTTCAATAGACATGTGGGAACCTTCCTCAAGGTGATGGGGAGTAGGGATCAGATTTATGTCATCTAAAATGTCATCAGGCTCCTGTGCCTTGCTCTCGTCTATGTCTACCTGGAAGACCTCTGGCTTAGAAGATGAAGGTGAATGTGGAGGTGAAGGAGGAATGTAGTTGGCGGAAGCCCTTAACAATTCCTCGAAAAGGATGAACTATGAAATAGATGGAGGAGATGAAATCCGATCCATGTCAATCAGGTTTGGGTTGATCGGGATTGGCTTATCCGGATCATATGGATTATGGAGCGGGGTGAATAAGTCTTCAAAATTCATTGTCGACTTATGAAAGAAAGGATGGGCGGAATGGAAGGGAATACCGGTGAAGACCTCGGAAGACCTGAAATGCAAAACAACATAGTTTTTCAGTTTTTTTTTTTTTTTTGTAGTTTGAGTTTTTTTTTTTTTTTTTTTGTAGTGGTGAAAACCACTATTACACACATACATAAAGCAATAAAGTATTTTTATATATTTTGATTTTTTTTTTTTTTTTTTGGAATTTTCTGATTTTTTTTTTTTTTTGGTAGTGGTGAAAACCACTATTTTAGTATATACATATAATACAGGTTTGGATTATGGCTTATGGATGTGGCGGAGGGGGTGGTTCACCTCGTTCTTGTGGAAGAAGCAAGCGAAAGATGGCCTCTTGGAGAGGGAACAATTGGAGATAAAACTCGTCTTGTTCGAGTGAGGGAAACAATGGGCGCCGACTCTTCTTCAGATTCATCACCATTTGACATGACGTCAAATTCTTCATAGGCTTCATCTTCGGATTCGTCGGGGTGGAGGATTTCTTCTTTTGAATTAAGATTAATGCTTTGAAAAGCTTGTTCAAAAGAAGAAAGGGATGGAAGTGGTTGGTAGCCCAGACCAAAACGCTCGGTGGGTCTATGGTATGGCATATCGATGCGTTCAGTTACCCCTTGCTCGTATCGACCTAGGCCAAATTGCTGCCAATTATGTACGTGGAAATAGCGAGAGGGAAAACCCTCCATCCTTTCGATATTGGCAAGGACTGGATGCTTGGGTTCTAGTATGGTGGTAGGACTAGAAGATGACTCTATTCCCCCATATACAAAATTAATGGAATTTGGCATAGAACCCATGTTATAAACCGATCCAATGGATAAATGTTGGTCATGTGGACGACCAAAATCTTTAACTTTTTGCACATTGAACGGTGTGATGTGGACATCTTGGATGGCATACTCACCAATACCTGCATCGGTGAGATGGACCTTGACTTGGGAGGGAGATGGACTAGATGATGGAATAGAAGAATGTGGGATAGAAGAATTGGAAGGATTTGGTTGGGTTGATGCTTCATCGACTTGTGAAACATCAGTGGTGATGGTTGGGAAGATGGAGGAATAATAGGTGATGTTGAAGAAGGTGTAGAAGAAGGGGGTAATGACGTGGAAAGAGATGATTGGTCATGGCCACATGTGCATGTGGTCAGCAATGAAGAAGAAGGAAGATTAGGAGATGAAGAAAGTGGTGAATGAGATGGAATAGCGGAAGAGGAAGATGGTTGCGATATGATGGGTAGCTCCTCAGGAATGGGAGCTTTAAAAGAAGATGGTATAGAAGAAGTAGATGGGGTCAAGAAAAGATGAGTGGATGGCAACACAATCTCATAAGGATTTGAGACATAGTTGCAATGTTTGAAGGGTTCGATGTCAGCAGGTACACAATGAACCTGTCCCTCATATACATACTTCAGACATTGATGCGGTATAGAAGGGACACATCTCATCTCCCTAAGCCAAGGCCGTCCAAGCAATACATTGTATGCCATGGACCCTTCCAAGATGTGAAACAAGGTATGCAAAGTTCGGGCCCCTACCTCAATGGGCAAGATAACCGTGCCAACCGTGGAAGATAAAGCATCATTGAATGCTTTAAGAGTAAAAGTCGACTTGGTGATAAGGGATGGCGACAGCTCTAGATGACTCAACGCCGATGTTGTAATGATATTGATTGAGGAACCGGTGTCAATTAAGACTCTCTTGAATGGCTTGTGATCGATCTTGGCCATGATATGCAGTGGAGGATCTATACTTTATGTTGACAAAGGTTTGATTTCAAAATCATAGAAAGTGATGGAGGGCTCCATGCATGTTTGAATACTCCCCACAAAGTTGTTGAAGGCATTAGTATCTTGAGTTTGAAGCTCGATTGACTTTAATATTTCCATTAATGCCTCTCTATGCGGGGGAGATTGTTGAATGAGGTCATAGATCGATAACTTGGCGGAAGCCATTTTTAAAGCTGGTAGTTAATCGGCTACTCAATGACATGATGGGTCGTTGGCGTTGAGTAGAATGATTTAGCGGTTGTTGAGAAGTACTAGCACGTCGTTGGGTCATTGTTACCTGAGGTGGACTGGGGGTTTGTACAGGTGGCTGTGGTTCGGCCTGATTTGGTTGGTTCGCCCTTTGACCCCGGGTTACTACGTTAATAGTACCCACAAAACCTTGGTATTGTTGTACATGGTTGACTTGATTAGGAGGAGTTACCGAGTTACTCCCCCTGAAGTTGTTGGAGCTTCCTCCCGATGTGGAAGGGGTGTTTGAAATACACCAAGATTTTGATTTTGTTGGGCTAAGGGGCTATCCAATTTAATGGCTCCAATCTCAATAAGATCTTGGATCACATGTTTGAAAGCTGTACAATTATTGATATCGTGTCCATTTTGCCTATGATAAGGACAAAATAGGTACTCCTTGTAATACTTCCCCCTTCTAGATGGTTCTAAAGGTTTAAACTCAGGTAAAGTTAACTGATTTGTGCTATATAACTTGTTGAATATGACCGCATATGGTTCATCTAAAGGTGTGAACTGTCGCTTGGGACGATTTGTTTGCCAAGGTCGAGTTTCCATGGTTGGCCTAGTATTGTGAGATGGTTGAGGAGGGGCGGGTACCGCATGATAAGCAATTGGTTGCGGTTGACTTTGCATTACTTGTTGTTGTTGAGCCATTACGGGCTGGCTCGCCACCACTTGATTAACTTGGTTAACATTTGAGGTTGTACTAGCCTTGTGCTTGTTTGTTTTGGCCATAATTATTATTTCGTTGTTGGCCCTTTTGTTGCCATTCTTTTCTACGGGGTTTTAAAACACCCTCTTGGACTTTAATGTCTTCTATGATACTTGCTTGGGCCAAAGCCTCTTCAAAAGTCCTGTATTGTTGTAATTGGAGTAACCAAGAGATAGGTTTTAGACAACTATGGGTGAACATTTTGGTTAACTCCTCCATTGGTAGGGAGAATGGCAATTTATTAATGATAGCCCTCCAACGGTTTCCAAAGTCATAAACAGTCTCATCGTCATGTTGCTTGAGCTTGTATAAGTCGGACAATGAGACTTTCCTTTGTACATTTAGGGAGAATCGTTCTAAAAATAGATTAATCAATTGCTCGTAAGCATAAATGCTATGGTGAGGTAAATGATTGTACCATTGTACAGCATCTCCTCCTAATGTATGAGGAAAAGTTTTGAGCATAAGAGCGTCATTATTTTGGATTCTAAAGCGAGCATGCATGAATGAGCTCACATGTTCGTGAGGATCCTCAGTTCCTCGAAATTTGTCAAACTTCGGTAATGTGAAATCTATCGGATATGGTGGTGAAGGTACCGAAGGATGAATTGGTTGATTGATCAACGACCTTAGCGTAGGTTTATGACTAGATGAGCCAGGCATGTTGAGCATAAGGTTGTCAATCTGTTGTTGCATAGCATGGAGTCGAGAATCTTCATGAAAATTTTGATTCGTTTGATGATTATGATGATGCAATGGAGGAGTGGAAAAATGATGAGATGGGATGAAATTGCCTGGATTAGGCGGTGTGGAATGGACGAGGTTGTTGGTATGGATGATACCGAAAAGAAGGTGATTGGGGTGAATGATGAACTGGACTGGGTTGGGAGAAAGGTGTGGTAGGAATGGACACCACCGAAGATTGGGGTACCCAGATAGGGACTGAGCTAAGAAAAGTTGGCTGGGTAGAAATTGGTTGGGGTGTAGGATTTACTACGACAGGTGGTTGGGCATTTTGTTGCTTGTTGTTGCTGAAGCAACTTGTCGAGGTACTCCCTAACCTTATTAATTTCTAACCCAAGGGATGTGGGATGATTGGATGAAGGTGGAGGGCAGGCTGCCATGGTAGTCACAGGAGACTACGTAGTAGGGGCAATGAAGGTGGCTGAAGTAGGCGGTACCTGGGAAGAAACAGTAGATTGTGCCCCAGGTAGGGTGAAACCATAAATGGTTTGGGAAGAAGAGGGTTGAAATTGGTCATGGCTAGAGGAGGTTCCACCAGCCTCATAGAGAGAATTGGTGTACACCCGGGTAAATGGAGGAGAAAGTGGTCGGGAAGACACTACATTTGTCTCCAAAGGAGGACAATTGAGCATCTGGGAAGATGTTGGAGATGAAGCCGGCTGAGCAGATACAACATTAGCCTCAAAAAAAGGGTTAGTGTAGACCTGAGTGAAACCAGCGGGTATGGTTGATGCAATATCCTGTTGAAAAATAGAATCTTGCATAGGGGAATCTTGGATTGGCTCAAGGATATAACCAGTGCCATCTCTTAAGTGAGTTTGCACTTGGGCCATATCAATGTGGGTAATATGACAGGAATTGTCTTCCTCCATGGGCATGGCCATGCGATAGACGGTAGAAGGACGTGAAAGACCTACAGGCGAACCTACCTGAAATTCACTAGGATAAGTGGTCATGTTGGTGGTGGGGATGTTCTATGAATTATTCATTTGATTATTTAGATTTAACACTTTAGATTGATTCCTTGTTAAGACCATAACGCAATAAATCTAAACAAATTCGGAAAAGAAGAATGCAAAACTTGAATGATAAATTTACACTAAAGAAATTATCAGAAAACAGTCACAACCTAGGTTTCAACCAATGTGTCTTACCTGCGGTTAATTACTTATTTTCTGATCTTAATCTGTAGTAAATTTTAAGTGTCCGGTTTATGAGTTTTGCATGTGATCTAATCTTGAATTATTCACAAAAAAAAGGTAAAAACTATGGCTAGGAAAGGACAACGAGATTCTTACTGGTGATGAAATCCGGCAAGTTTGCTCGGGGGTGACCTATGGTGTATGAGGCAGAAGTTTAATGGATGGAGATGAATTCCACCGTCACTAAACTTCAAGCAATACACGGTGATGAAATCCGGATATTACTTGTTTTAAATGCAATATGAAATGCGGTGAATTTTATTTTAAGTGTTTTAGTTGTCTAATGTATACATACAAAGCTATAAATCAAAAGTTCTAATGATCTAAGCAAGAGGCCACTGAAAATATGCCATTTCCTCTGAAGAAGTGGAGTACACCGTTTAAAACCCCCTGCCTACCAATGATATCAGATATCAAAGGAGCAACCGGAAGGTTCGTCCACTTCTCTGCCTGGAATCACCCAATGGCTGGAGTACTATTGACATCCAATCAATAGTCCTACTTAGATAACTAAAGCAGAGATAATTCGTAGCTATTCTAATATGCGGCTAGGTATGCAATTTTTTTTTTTTATGCAAGCAACAACCAATAATGCAATGCAGAAAAATGTAACTAAAAATGTAACAAAAAAAAATGTATATACAGCTTAACTGTTCTTTTCCAGATTACTTAGTTTTTGTTCATTTTAAAGCAATGATCTGAAAAAGAAACAGAATACAGCAGAAAAACCAAAAACGTAAAAAGTACAGTTTAACAAAGAAAAAAAAAAAACGCACTTACTCGGAAGCCTACGCTTTTTCTGTAAAACTGCCTTCAAACGCCCAAGGGAGTCTGCGCAGGCTGAAACGCACCTCTGCGTTTCGGATCGGACTTCCAGACGCCGCTCTGCGTCTGCTGCGTTTTCTGCAAACTCCTCAGAAACCCTAGTTCGCTGGAACAGTGAATTTCATGATTTCTGGAACCTACAAAATAAAACAAAAACAGGAATAGATCAGTAAAGCAAGTATTAAAAACATGAAACCCTAGGGGGTCCCACCGTGATCGCCATTTGTAGATTAAAGATACAACGCCAAACAGAAATAAAGAAATCACAATAAAGGAATGCAAAACAGTTGTACAAAATGAATGATTTTTATTAATCAATGGAGTTTAGAAACTCCTTTTAAGTACAACGGGGCACTGTAACCCTTTTCGTGATACAAAGTTACAATTTGTGCTAGGGTTCTCCGAAACCCTAGGCGGCACAATGTGGTGGCGTCTCCGAAGAATGTATCCTTAACCTCAACAGAATGAGTGGGCTTCGTTGTATCCTTTGGCTCGGACCACTCCAGCTTAAGCAGCTGCTATCAACAAATCAGATCTACCACTAGAATCCTGCACACATTAAAATTATCAAAGAGTTAGAAACTAATAAGAGGGCTCCACTATGTGAGCCCTCGAAAACAATCTAAAACCCTAGATTTATGAAATAAAAATAAACGAGAATGCGAGAATTCAACAGCAGATTAATACATAAAGAAAGATTACTTGCTTTAGACGAATCTATACCTTTTCTGTTAACAGCGGCGAGACCAGGCGGCGGCGATGGATGCGGCGAAAGGGTTTAGTTCAGACTTAGGGCCGTAGAAGACTCAGAAGACTCAGGATTAACAGCAATAGCCAACTCCAGACTTAGATAGGGAAGATAAGTAGGTTTAGCCGAAGAGATAGATAGGGTTTGAGCCATCAAGGTGACTCAATTTATAATCTACTCTTAGGGCACACTTTAGGGTTTTAACGACACTTTGAACGTGTGGCTAAGATTAAAGTGGATCCAAGGGTAGAGAATAAATCTAGGTTGTGAAACGGATTAAGATGGATGGACGGATGAGATTAAATGAAGGATGGACGGCTCGGATTAAATCACTTAAACTTTATTTATATATATATTAAAATATATTAAAATATTAAAATATATATATAAATATTAATTTAAATAAATTTGGGGATGAAAAATGGCGGGAAAAGTGAAATTGGGCCAAATAATGGTGGGAAAGTGTGGATTTGGGCCAAATAATGGCGGGAAGGATGGATGACTGACACGTGGCTGGCAGGAAGGTATAAGTGGCTGGATTTTGGTGTCTACAACTGCAAGAAATTTTTTCTCTGTGATAGTATAATTTAGTTCAACACCTATGACATTTTTACTAACATAATAGATGTCATAAAAATCATCACCATATTTTTGTCCCAGTACTGAGCCTATTGCATTGTTAGATGCATCATCATATATGCGAAAAGGTATGGTCCAATTGGGACCTCTTAGTACTGGAGCAGTAATCAATTTTTCCTTCAGGGTGTTAAATTCTTGTTCATATTTTTCCCTCCAAACAAACTCTACATATTTTGTTAACAATGTGGTAAGAGGTTTAGCAGTTTTGATGAAGTCTGATATAAACCTCCTATAATAACCGGATGATCCTAGGAAAATATAAATATCATTTTATTTTTTGGGAGTAGGCAGGGTTTGGATAACTTCAATTTTATTTTTGTCTATTTTGATCCATTATGTAGAAAGGTGATGTCCTAAAACTATCCCTTCCTACATCAACTTATAACATTTCCCATTTCTTAAGGATAGGTTAGTTTCCTCACAACATTTAAGTGTCTTTTCTAAATTTTTTTTGTGGCAGTTTTAAAAGTATCACCATATATAGTGAAATCATCCATGTATACTTCCATAGTCTCTCCAATCATATCTAAAAAAATGCTAAGAATTGCCCTCTAAAAGGTGGCAGGTGCATTGCATAGGCCAAATGGTAAAAATTGGTAAGCAACTGTCCCTCATGGACAAGTGAAGGTGGTTTTGTCTTGATATTCCTTCTCTATTTGGATCTGATTGTATCCACTGAACCCATCCAGAAAAGAAAAGTACTTCTTGCCTGCTAAGGTGTCAAGGACCTAATCTATAAATGGTAAGGGGAAGTGGTACTTTTTAGTTGCTTTATTTAGACACTTGTAATCAACATAAATTCTTCACTTTCTATTATTCTTGGGCACCACCACTAATGGTGATACCCACTCACTATTTGAAATGGGGTAGATGAATCCAACTATGAGGAGTTTTTGTAACTCTGTTTTGACAATTTCTTTCATGGATGGGTTCATTATCCTCTGTGGTTGTCTTATTGGTCTAACCTGATCTTCCAAATATATTATATGTATAGGTCTCAAGAGCTATTCCTCTCATGTCAGAATACTCCCAAGCAAAGGCATCTTGATGTTTTTCCAATGTTTGTTTTAGTTTGGTTTGATGTTCAGTTGTCAACTTGTTATCTACATTCAACATTCTACTAGGTGCAACTTTTATTTGCTAAATATGGTGGTTTTTTCCTCCTACTAATGGAAAATGAGGAGGAGGATAGGAAGGTTCTACCTAAAAAAAGTGGGAGATCATCTTATCCTCATCACTTTCATCTTCCAACTCCTCAAGTGTCATCATAGGTTGGATCATTGATAGACCATCAATATTTTGATTTTCATCCTCAAATTCTCCCAACAAATCTACAGACTGTGCAGGTGGATGTATGATCAGTTTATTTATATTATGACCATCTAAAATGGTCATTTGCCCATTTTTATAGCTTATGTAGGCATCAAATATTTCCATCCAAGGTCTACCTAAGATTAATGGTTATCCACCTAGTCTAGACTTAGATTGCAACACTAAGAAATCTGTTGAATACTCCCATGCATCTACTGTAACATTGATATCTTTCAGTATTCCATCAAGAACTACTGTAGAACTGTCTACCAAATGGAGCACAATTTTAGTGGGCTTCAGATTGGTCAATTTCAATTTTTGCATGGTCTCCTAGGGCATGACATTGATGACAACCCCTAAATATTCTAGTGTGTTGGGTAAAACACAACCTTCTATTTTTACAGTCAACACATGGCTTCCTGGATCTGAGTACTTCTAGCTGTAAGTATTCCCTAACATAAGATCAAATAACTGACCTACCAAACTGATTGATTTAGCTGGTTTCCTCATTGGTTTCTTGAGGCACAAATCTCTTATGGCTTTCCCATAAATAGGTATGTCTCTAATGGCTTGAAAGAGGGATTGCGACTGTTAAATTCTTTAAACTGGAGAAGATATCAAAATTTGTTTGTATTGGTTTCTTGGGTTCCTACAACCTTTATGGAAAAGGTGGAACCTCCTCTTTGTTATGTACATGTGTTGATTCTTCTTCTACCTCTTCTATAAGGGGTGATTCCCCTTTCTCTATTTCTATTGGTTCCTCTTCTTCTACAAGAGGAGTGACTTCTACACCTACTTGCTTTCCTAACCTTAAATGGATAGGATCACAATCTACCTTAATATTATACATAGGGTACATCTCATTTTCCATCTAATAGGTTGGTTTCTTATTGTTTGGATTTGTTGTTGGCTGTGTTGGTAACTAAGGAGTCCTTGGAGTAGGTAAAGTGGGTAGACTTGGCTATAGTGGAGCTGGAGCAATGTGATGTGGATACTGATTCCAAAAATTCTAATTTCTCCACTGTTTCCCAGGATGCTGATATTGGTTCCAAGGATAAGGGTTGTAAGAATTTTCTCCTTGGAGAAATGGATTCCAAGGTTGTTGACCATACCAACCCATGTTGGGTGGCTGGGCTTGACCTTGATTCTAGTAATTGCTGCCCCCATAGGATGACATTATTGATTGCATATTGTTACCCATAGGAGACTATTGCAAGTTCCTCCTATTACCCATGAAGTATGCCTATGCTACCTCAGTTTCCTCTTTATATTTAATTAATTGTGGACACAACTTCATTTTATGATCCTTCTTACAAACAACACATACATGAACTTTGTTTTTTGGGTGTTTACCTCTGTATTTAGGATAGAAGTAGGCCAATGCTACCTCATTCTCTTGCTTCTTTTTCTGAAGCAGAAGAGTATCCATTTTAAGATCAAGATATAATAACATCTTGCTCTTAAGGTCTTCTAGCATGTTACCTATTTCTATTTTAGTGACAGTGGCTGATTGCTTAACTTTTCTAGGGGTTAACTTACCATTTCTTCTTGAGAAATTTTGACACAACTACCAAATATTATCTATTTGGTGTTGGTAAATGTCTCCTCTAGAGATCATGTTTAAAACTTCCAAGGATTCATTTTTTAGTCCTTTCAAAAAATGCTTCTTAGGGACCTATCTACTAGTTTTAAATGGGGTGATATGTGCAAATTGAAGCTAAACCTATACCAATATTATTCCATAGATTCCCATTCCTTTTGGGTCATATTTAGGAATTCCTCTCTTGCATCTCTTACTATGCAAAAATACTGATACTGATCCAAGAAAAGTTTCTTCAACTATTCTTAGGTAGTTATCCGTTTATCCCCCAAGTTGGTGAACCCGCACAAAGCTGAATCATCAAGGGTGGAAGGGAATAATTTTAGTTTCTAAGGTTTTGTGGTGTAATCCATAGATCTACATAAAACATAAAATTTGAACAAAAACAAGTATGGATCTTCTATTGGTGGTCCTCTAAAGGTTGGAATGTGGGCAAGAGATATGTGTTCCATATTGTGATATCCTCCTGCATCTCCTATTGAAAAACTAAAACTAGTGGATGTTTCCTCTGGATTTTCTGCCATTCTACCTACTACTGGTTTTTCTACCCCTACTTCGTTCAAAGCAGCTGTTAATGCTTCTATTTCATTTCTTTTATCCTTTAGAAGGATGAATAAGTCAGTGTTTGAGATAGTTTCATCTAATATTGTTTGCCAACGTTCAACATTTAGTAGATATTCCTTATATTGAACTCTACTTATCTCTGATCCTACTTTAATATTCTGTTAGATTATTTCAGAAGGATCTTATGCAAATAGTGGATAAACCCACCAATGCAAAGGTGGATATTGAGATGGTGAGAGTTCAATATTAGGGTGAGGTTCTACTGAAGCAGAAGGATTTTAAGAAACAACTTCTTTGTTTTTGACAAAATGATCATCTGGTCCCCTGTTCTTAGGTGGACTCATACAAAGTTTCAGATGAAAGTTTATGAAGAAAACACTCTAAACTACTGTAACTATGATTTCTTAAGAATAATAAATTACAATGGTTACTCCCCAAAAATGACACCAAAATGTTGGGCAAAATATTTGTTAGTTTTTCTATGGTTCAATTAATTGCCTCCATTTAATTGTCAACCCGGGTAGCTCATAGTCTTGTGAGTAGCCGTGCAAAATCTATGCTTGTAATTTCTCCTTCAGAGATGAGTTCCTTGGATTTTAGTTTGGGAGGGGTGTTTGGTGTTTTTTGAAGTTTATGTTTAAATCAATAATCTCATGCTAAGTCTAAGAAACAGGACTGAAAACATTTAAAATTTAAATAACTACCTTGTTGGAAATTATAGAAAATAGGGGAAATAACTAGAAATAAATTAATCTATTAAAACAAATATAGAAAAGAGGGTAAATAGGGAATAAATTTTTTTTAAGTGGGCCCATGCTTCCAATAGGTTATGCCCGTGTTAGAATGATCATCGAACGCGTAGAAGATGTTTTTACAAGAAAATGCAGATATTTTATTAACAATTTGCAACAAAAGAAAATTACATAAAAATTCTGGTTTCTCTTCTTCAAGGGTGGCCTACATATTTATAAGGTATGTGGCTAGACCTGTTACAATTTTTAGGATGAATAAACACATGATTCACTATTACAATTGTTTGTTTGATTAGAGGAATCGAGTAAAATATCATGATATTTCAACGTATTTTATTTCCAGAATACGCTGATATTTGATTTACTTGACTTACAGAATTAATTTACGTATCAGCTAAAAAATGGTTGATGAGTCACCTTTGACATTGTCCCATGTTTGGTTGTAATGTTGGAAATTCCTTCACACTAGTTGCCAAATTTTCGCTCTCTTTTGTCGACCACGGAGTCATGCTGAAGTTTGGTGTTAATGGAAATCAGACATCGCGATTGAAGAAGTCGATAAGCAAACACCTTGTATGTCGAAGTTAGGAAGCAAGCGCCATACATCACATAATGGGAAGCATGCACATTTTTTAGTACAATGGGAAGTAGGCACCTTTTATCGTACAATGGGAAGCAGACACCTTCCACCGTACAATGGGAAGTAGGCACCTTCCACCGTACAATGGGAAGTAGGTTCCTAACGGGAAGCAAAAACCTAACAGTTAAGTGTTGAATGGAATTCAGGTGCTTCAAAGGACTTGGGTGCCTGACTTCATACCTCTTTACCGATATTCCATAGATTTTCCTTTCTTAAATTGTAAGTTCCAGGTCCGTGTGGGACCTTGATGAAATCATGCTAAAATGCAACAATTTCCACTAAATATACACAAATTACACTTAAAGATAAATATTAGAGAACATGCAAAATAAACTGTTAATTATATATGTAATTTCCATAAAACATTAATATCTACAAGATTATATACCGCGCATTTTGGGGAAAAGAGTACAAAAAATTCTGTGGCTCATCACCTATGACAAAGCTCTTAAAGAAAAATGTAGCATTTGAATGGACCCCTTAGAGGAGGAGAGCATTTGAACATATAAAATAGCTATAACAAAGGCTCTAATCTTGATCAACTTGAATTTTAGTAAAGACTTCATCTTATATGTATATGGGTCTAAAGACAACTATACTATAGTTTTGACTCAAAAAGATGATAATTAAGAAGAACATCATATATATTTCTTAAGCCAGATGTTTACATGATTATCAAAAGAACTATAATTTCATAGAAAAGTAGGTGTTTTCCATCATGAAATTACTTAAAAACTTAGACATTATATATCCTAGAGCAAAGTATAGTTTATATAGTCCACTCAGATGTTAAGAATTTCATCCTTTAAGAAGAATTGATAGGAAAAAAGAGTTGGATGGATTACTAAAATACAAGAATATGAAATCACAATACACCCTACTAAACTGGTAAAAGGTAGAGCCTTATGTCAATAATTTGTCGTCACCTCAGAGCATGACTACAACATGTGCATAGAAGAGAGCATTGGGATAGACCTCGAAGGTGAGCAGCACATGAAAGAGCTTGATTAGGTGGATAAATTGATAAACTATTTTCAAATAGGAAGATGCCCTAGAGAGTTGAATGCTTCACAAAGGCATTGATACAAATTATAGGTATTGAAATATGTCCTACTACCAAAAGGATTATACCAAAAAAATTTAATGGAATTCTCCTTCGTTGCATAAAATAGAAACATGTTGAGGTGTTAAAATATTTCCACGTAGGATTGTCCATAGGACATTATTCATGAAAAAGAACCACCACCAAAGTCCTCAAAGATGGATATTATTGGCCCACCATATTTGTAAATTCATTTAAGGTAGCTAAAGCTTGTGAAAAATATCAATTATTTATCAGAATAAATAAAAATCCTATGCTTTCATTACAACCAATCATAGTAGAGGAGCCTTTCCAACAATGGGGATTAGATTTTATCAGAGTCATAAATCCAAACTCATCAACAAGACATAAGTATATTTTAACAATGACATATTATTTCACTAGGTGGACTGAAGCAAAGCCACAAAATAAACCAATCAAGATATAGTAATTGAGTTTCTACAAAATATAATCATAAGGTTTGGTATCCTATATGACTTGGTAATTAACAATGGATATGCTTTTTTAGGGAAAAAATTCATTAAATTTGCTAGTAAATATAATATCTACTTAAAAGAGTCATCAAATTACTACCTTTAGGGAAATGGATTGGATGAATCCACTAATAAAATCTATCAAATATTATTAAAATAAACATTGGTGAAAACAAAAAGGGTTGGCATTTGTTATTTGACTAGGCATTATGGACAGACAAAATAACAATTAATAAGGTAAAGCCTTACCTTATTCCTTAGTTTATGGAAAGGAGGTCATTATTCCATTATGTCTTGAACTACCTGCTATAATATTGATAGACCAAGGGGAAATTCCCAATATAGAAGCAACAAAGACTCGAATGACACAACTTCTACTCTTAGAAGAACAAAGAGAAAATATATAATAATTTCCAACAACATTTAACTGTAATGAAGTGATGGTTTGACAAGAGAGCCACATTCCATGATTATCAAATTAAAAATATTATACTAAAATGGGATGAAGAAAAATCAAATCCAAGGAATCATAAAACAATTGATTTGTTTAAGGCGCTTCGTTTAGGGTGCCACCATACTGCATCACCACCAAACACAAACATAATGTATGAGTTGTTGGACACTAATGGCCATATTTTGTCGATACTGATAAATGGCCAACACTTAAAGCACTTTGTTTAGGGTGCCATTATCCTTTGCATCATTTTTACATAGAAACGTGAAAAGTAAATAAACCATGACAAATTTAAAATAAGCTAAAATTTGATTGACCAAAACCAAAATTAGTTGACAATGATTTTGAAATTTCACGTGCTTATTTTCCAAGTAGCCATAACAACCACAATATAATTGATATCCAAATCTCCTACACGAACTTATAAAGCGTGAAAGCCAATCTTCAAGAAAAAGTGAACATGCAATTCAACTACCATAGTTTCTATGTAATGACCAGCATAGTGCCAATAAAGCAAACACTTCAATAAGAAATTGCTCTACAAAGTTTCTAAGGAAAGAAAGAGCCAATAAACTATCTTGAGCTAGAATTGCACAACTAGTGATAGGAACAATTCATAGAGTGTTAAACAAAGGGGTATTCGAGTGTGGACTGGACAACAATGGTTAAAAATATGAAAGCTCCTGCTAATAAAGCAAAAAAAATAAAAAATATAGAAGGAAAAAAATGCTTTAAGACCATACTTGCAAAATTGGGGATACAGAAATCATCCTCAATTCAAAACACAAACACCTTCAATAAGTAGTAGAATAGAGAGCAAAAGAGATGTCACCCAACTACCTAGGTGTATTTGCATGGCATTTTTCCTGTCTTCTTACATTTATAAACCTATTCATCCTTACCCTAAGTTGGTATTAGTTGTCACCCAATTTTATAACCCATAAAGTAGAAAAATCCAAAGTTTTAGGGATCAAGAATTATTTTAGCATACTCGTGATCTTTTCATTGATGTCTTTGCATTAAGCGTTAATCCTAGAATGCCACCAAATCTTTCACTATCAAAGAATAGAGAAAGTACTTTGACCTTAGAAGGCACAAATAAGGGGAAAAGTTCTTCAAAAATTGGCTAAACCAACATTTGTATAACCATATACCTAGTAATATCCTTCCAAACACTCTAATTTCCATCTTTGAATTCAAATTCCTCGATATGTTTTCAATGTTGACAATCATATTCAGGTTTCCCACTAATAAATAAGTCCATGATTATTAGATTTCGCTAGCATATGCTATTTCTAATCCACATTACTATGATGAGTTCCGCTTTAGTCAGTCTAAAAATCCTCATTTCTTTGATTGGGCTAAATGTTTGTACGAGAGTATGCATGAGTAGCTCACACAGTTTCAAATTTCAAAATATGGCACTTTTCGTTATCCTTACCACTTAGTTTAGATATTTTTGTGTAACACAATAGAAAGTATGCCATGGATAGTGTGAACAAGGTAAACGACCAAGGACAAAATATGGTGATAGTGGACTAGATGAATTTAACTAGGGCATTTGAGTTCTACTATCATTTCAACAGAGAATTTTTGAGACCAGCATTGAAGATCATTTATAAAGAAATATCCTGATTATCTTGAGCAACAATTGCAATGTTGCAAAGTCCCCAAATGGAAGGAGAATGGTATTTACTAACAAAGGGAACTATGATAATATGGTTTTGTGGGGAATTATTTTTGTTGTTGACTGAGTGTTTACCATAAAATATTATCGATAAACAAATGCCATAAATGTAGCTTTTGGCTTAGGTGTAAATAAAACTATCACTTGTGAGTATCCTTTCGCTTTCAAACCCATTATAGTAATGATGAAAAGACAAGGGGAAATTATGAGTAATAAACTTGAGAAACTGGAATTACATGCAATACTGCACAAATGGAAGTATACCCCCAAGGATAAATTCAAGAAAAATATAACATACTTAAACAAAGGTAAGTTATGAGGAGCATTAATCTCCTTAATATCATATTGGATTTGATGTCTTGTACTTCTACATTTGTTTTTCTACCTTGAAATCTTCGCTTTTCTCATGTTGGGCCATGTTGCTTTTTCTAGTTGTTTGGTTCTCTCTTTGTTGTTTTATTGTTCTCCTTTTGGTTTGGGGTCTCCTTAACCTCTTGTTGTAAAAGGTTTGGGATTCCTTTCAAAATCCGTTTTTCCACCTTATGAAAAAACAAAGGTAAGCCACCAACATTCAAAAATATTAACCGACCCAACATCAAACAAATTTGAAATATTTTTGAGGACAACGAGCTAAATTGGAACATTAGATAGATGTAGGAGTTGCTTCCTTGGAGATATTTCTATAAGCCAAAATATGTCTATGACCAAAAAGGTACAAAGATCATAAAGTGACTTGAGATAAAATATATAATATGGCTAATAAGACAGGTTGGGAAGAAGCCAATATTGTGGAATGGTTGATGTTTAGATGCGAGTGCAAAACTCAAAAGTCTAGATACCCATTGTCGATGGACAAAATATTTTCTCAAAAATATGACAAAAATAGGATTTGGAAGCCTTGGGAAGAGCAAATTAAGGCCAAAATTATTAACAAAAAAGGTGAAGTAGTACAATAAGAAGAGCCCCTAACATAAGAAGAAAGAGATAAAGTAGAAGTTGAACAAACAACTTCTAAGGAGAAACACAATAGAAATTGCACAAACATTGAAAAGAGGACAAGCTGATGGCAGTACTGTGATAAGCTTAGAAAATCAAGTGCCTACAAAGGAAGCCTCATAATCAAACCAATAAGCTATGACCTTCATCCCAAAATTACTACAACAAGAAATATATCTAAAAGGATCCAAAGTCATAGGTAAAATGGGATACACTAGAGGAGTTCTAGGTAAAGTGGCCACTAGGTCATAAGAGTTCATAAAAGTACAACTATGACCTCAAAATCTAGATCTAGAAGCACATTTTACCAAGTTCCCTATTTAAAAACAAAAAGAAAAAGGATCAAGTGACCCATATTGGAGCCCCCACTCAGGTCGACGCCCAAGTTTATCTCAAGAATGATAAAGTATTAAAGCCCCCAAGAACAAGAAGTACCAATAAAGAGCATGTAGGTACCAAGTCAGTCCACTAACAGTAATGATGAATTTGACGTAAGCATAAGGTCATATCTACAATAGTTGCTAGGAATGCCATAATCTAATCTCTCAACTCCAATGAAGGAAGAAGGAGCAAGCAAAAGAAAAGTTAATCCTATCAAATAATCATAAGAAAGGGCTAGCAAGAAACACAAGATCCAAGGGCCACCCACAACAATCAGATTAGTGACCAAGCTAGCAATAGGGAAGCCATAAACAACAAGGCATGTATGATTTCTCAAATTCCTACAACTACTTTTTCTACTCCTTTTATCCCCATTGATGTTCCCTCCCTTTCTCTATCACTAAAAAGTTCTCCACCAAGATCAACCACTCAATATACCATAATATTTGAACCCCTTCCAACCATATCCACTCCACAAACACAATCATGCACAAGCACTACCACTTTAACTATCCATAAAATCTCTCCATCTCCCTTCCCCACCCTAAAATCCATCTTCCCAATGTTACCATCACCCAACCATCCATCTATAGTCACCATCAACAAAATCAAGGAGATGAGTCAAAATGCACAAGATTGGTGGAAACATAATCCACCCAAGCAAGTAGAAGAACAAGCTCCTTCCAGACTAATAATTGTGGTTGACCCAACCACCTATTGACTATTGAGAATCACAACCACCCCAAAGGTTGACAAGACATAAGCTAAGATGATGTTGAATGATTACCAAATGAAAATACAAACAATATATATTACCCAACTACCATTAGAGGACTCTCTATTCAGTGCACAGACCCACGTCAACACCATCTACTTGCAAGGTGATAAAGAGAGACAAATGTTAGTGGATGGAAGAAAGAGTAATGGAAAATAAGAACAAATTTTCAAAAAGTTCATAGAAAATGAAAATCAAAAGTTGAAGAGAATAATTATGAGACTACAAACTCCTCAATATATGTAAGAGAAGGAGGAAATGAACCAAGTGCTGACAGAACAAATTCGAGACTTGCAACAATAGTTGGAAAGAGAGAAAGAAAGAGCCAATGCCTCTTGCTTCTCCCAAGAAGCATGAAGCAATAAAGGAAGAAAAACTAAAATAAAATCCTTCAGTATGCTCTCAAAGCTTACCTAGTCGTTGACTACCTGAACTTTAGTGCAAAATTCATAGAAGCTATAAAAGGGACTTAATGCAAGCTTAGGTTGAACTAAAGAATAAAATAGAACAAACTAAGAACTTAATGAATTTAACTAGAATAAGATTTGAACCAATCGCAAAAGTTATAGAAAACAACCAATAAAATGCAATAGAGCATCTCCCATATCATAATAAAAAGAGACAAGTTGGTCCAACAAGAATATGAGATGGGTATAACTATAACAACCCTCCTCGCACAACCATTGATAGAAGATGAATTGATGGATTATACTTACCTTTTCTTTCTAGAATGTGGTATTCTTGATGGTTGTTGTGCATGCAAGACCAAGTGCATACCTTCGATAGACGAAAGAGAGTTGATGGGAAAAGATAAGAAGGATATGATATCAGTGTGAAATAACACCATGGCTTGTGATGTGAGTACATAAAAGCTCACACTTGCATTTCATTTTGGTGCATTTGACATATTTAACTTGCATGAAGTGAATGCTTTGAGTTACGTGAAAAGTATTCTATGATCTTGAATATTTGCATATTTGAATTTGATGACAATGAAGATGCCAAAGGGGCATGGGAGCCATTTTAGTGATTTGCATATTACTTGTTTACCATTGTAGATTCATGAAAATAAAATAAGATTTGATTCAAATGTGAAATAATAATTATTAAAAATAATAAATAATAAAATAATAATAATTTGCAATAGAAATAGATATAATGGGTTGTTGCGGATGTGTCGAGAGGAAATAACAAAATTATAGTGTTAATAGTTGAATCAACTTCCTCCATGTCCAGTAGGTGAAAACGTAGGATGTTGAAGGGAGAGGGGTATCATTGTTTTGCACGTGTGTTCTATTTTAGAGGAAAAGGAAGGGGTGAGAGAGAGTTAGTAGTCACGATGGATAAAAGTGAAAGTGTTAAGCTGGTTCTGCATCTGGTTCGGGTTTGCCAAAAAGAAGGAGAAATTTATTTGAACCGTGTTGTTGTTATCTTCAAAATCTAGGCCAGAGTTTAACACCATAATGAAATTGAAATGCTTTGGTATGAAATGTGGTATGATTTGTTCTTACTGTTTTAGATGAATTTGATTGAAGAATTGTTTATCTCCTCTTCGACGGAATAAGTCACGACCTTGCAAAATGTTTATGTGTACTGCTGTGACATTTTGTATACCTAATAGGTGATGAAAAATGAGAAATGCAACTGTGTACTTTGTGTTGTGGTTGTATATTGAAATGAAAAATGTGCGACTATTGCTTATAGCCAAGTTAAAGCTTGAGGAAATGATAAAAGGGAATTTGATTAGAAGGAACGACTATAGCATATTTTATTTTTTGGCTGTCATAATCTTAAGTGCCTAATGAAAAGAGATATGCATAAATTTATTAGTCTGTATGATATATTTTTGGACACGGTTAAATGAAATATGTAGTTATTGCACCATGCAAGAGTCTTGAAAGGTAGAGAATGCATTCAGACAATAGACTGCATTCATACACACAGCCAGACATTCATACCACGAAATCAACTTATCTGGGTGCTAGAGTATACAGCAAATGAGGACATGCAAGATGAGACTGAACCCAATCTCTATTATGTTAAATGCTATCTGAGGAACCTTGAGAATAAAGCAGCGATGTATAAGATGTTGCGTGATCTATTGTTATCCAGAGAAAACAATTGATGTAAGATTATGTACTTGAGCAAATTTTTAGGATGAAGAATCATTATTAATTCTTTATTCCTAAGTATTTTATGTTTGGAAATGTATTTGGTCACCTCTGTAAAGGATGTTGGATTCGTATTAGTTAGATATGCAATTGTTATGATGTATTATGTTCCTGGTTGTTGTATAGAAATGTATGTTGGAAGTGGTGAATTATTAAAGAAAAATAAAGTAGCTTTCTTTTATATATATTATCAATGTATATTGGTTAATGAAATTATATTGAAATCATTGTTACATTTTTGCTATATTTTTGGAAATTTGAAGGATAATATTAAGACTTATTAGAATGGCTTTGTATGAAGCTGTCCCTATAGGTTTAACCTCCAAAATGAAGAAATGGGTAAACCTCTTTAGTTTTCCAAACTTATGTAAACGAAGGATTCATGTATAAAAACCAATTGTGGAACTTTTCCAATGTCCCAGACGTTTTGGAGTAAAATAAAGTTTTTTATTTGAAAAGCAAGTTAAAACGTCCATTTTATGATAATTTCTCTTATACTAAAGTTAATTCTCAAGAATTGTGCCTTGGAGTTTCAAAAAAAAAAAATTTAGGAGATTAAAACAAATAAATATATGTTTCGAATATGATATTATTCAGGAGAAATCTGAAGATTAACTCTCTCAAGAACTTATCAACTATTGTTATTGCAATGGTTAAATGTTTATGAGATAAAAATTTGGATAGGTTTATGCCCTATTGTGAATAGGTTCCTGTAGCGCTGAAGAAAAGAAACTTAGTGGACCCTACTAAAAGAAGAATTAAACCTGACATTAGCACCATGTCGTGGAAAATATATCATTATCCTTAGGTAACCACATGTCCACCCAGAATAAGCAAAATTAGTTCCTTATGATTTGGTTACTTGGTTACCCTATCCGATGACCGTGGATGGAGAATTGCAAGTTACATAGTCAAAATATAATGGAATATGAAATATTTTTGTAGGGCACTCACTAAAGTTTATTTGGTGGAATAAGGGTGTGTATTTCACTAATAAGAATACGTTAGGAGTAGTCAACTTATTGAGTAAGCATTTTATTAATTAAATATTTTAAATTATAATAGTTCTAGCTAGGGAGCTCATATTTCCCATACATTACCCTTTCCAACATGATAATTTAATTGAATAATCAATCTAGGTATTGAAGAAAACAGTAAGCTTCTTGTTCTTAGTCTTAGGGCCAAAACTTTATGAAATGCAAGGTAGAGCTTATCTTACTTAGAAAGATAACTTATGTAATAGAAATGGGACATAAATAGTTTCTAACTTCTTGATTTAGATATTCTGGTTTTATTTATTTATTTGGGAATAAAAGGATTAAATGGTTGTATAAATTTTAGAGGTAAGAGGAAAAAAAATGGCATTATACTTTCATAGAAACAAGATACTATTATTTAAGCAATGATTGGTGAAGTAAACTCTAGAGTTGTTATTACTAAGGAAAACTCATATACTTAAAAGAGTTGATCTAAAAGTTATATTTTTGTTTATCATGAAGGATGAACGAGATTAATGCTAAAGAAAATAAATGGCTTGAAACACCCAATGTTGTTAGAATGTGGGCAAGCATTCAACGTGGCTTGAGAGCGACTGTTTTTGGCTAGATAGGTCAAAATAGGTGATCTTGTCAAAACTTGTAACGAGGGACAGTATGGGATATCTCCTCTAGGTCATTGCTTGGGAAGTACAAGTGATAAGTCCTTGCACTATATCTGACTAGTAAGGGACTAGAATGATCAAGAAACTAGTCCAATCCATGATGGTTGGTATGGAACAATCAATCATGAGTTAAAAATGGTCAAGCATACCAAGTCCAAGGTCAGGGTAATGACATGGCCCTAGCTAACTCTAGATAAGTGGATAATCAACTAGGCACTAGGCATATGTACGCTAACCCCTTGCATACCAAGTTTAGAACAAGTTGATCAAGTAGATCAAGGTTCATCATGCTAAGGGATGGGGAAAGTATGCGTCCACCATCTAGGTGTTATGGGCCCTAGAGTATAACACCATCCATGGATCTACACTCATGGTCAGAACAAGAGGATGTTAAATGAGAATTATAGATCCACACAATGACACCTTATTAATTATCAACAATGCTTAGAACATATCATTTAGTTTCTTTTTATTTTTCAAGGATAAAAGTTTTTTAAGAGGGGTGGAAAATTATGATCCTTAGGGATAGGTATAATGGGATATGATATTATGTTGTATATGGATGTAACATATAGTTGGCACGGGTTGCACATAACCCAAGGTTTATTTTATTGGAATAGTATATTGCAATAATGAGTTGGATAAGGGTTTAGTGGTTAGCTAGGGTTAGAGTTACACCCTCCCTAATTTAACATTAAATGATGGGTTTGTAAACAAGGGATATTGTCATTGTATCATATTTTGTGCTTGTAATATTTTGTCATCTTAGTTGCACATACAAGAATTTGCCCTCTCTAAGTGGTGCTCCCATATTAGGGGATTTTATGCTTTACTAATTTCTAAGGAGTATAATTGGTGTTACCTACCTTAGGGGTATTATCCATCTCTATATCCTTCCGTGGATTATTGCATTGTGTATTGTTATTTGTGCATTAATTATCTATATTTTTGCATATTAGTGAATAATTTATGTTTTTAAGAATAAAATTTTATAACAAGAATGTTGTTTCCACTAGCAATCCCAATAATTTATCAAGTTTCCCCTCTTAGAAATCCAAAAGAGTCTTTCTTTAGTAAGTTTTTCTCCTAGATAGATGTGATTCCATATGGACCAATCTATGTTCTTTATTGATAGACAAAGAATATTTGATGAGCTGCAATATTCTAAATACTTTACTATAAGAACTTTACACCAAATAAGGTCTAGACTATTGATCATTCTTTAATAAATTTTTTTTGTTAGGGTTGAATTTGTTTAAAATAGGTTACCATAGCCCTATTCATCCTTTATATTTTAGCTAGCAAATCTTGTCCTAACTTTTTTAATTTCCTAATACTTTATCAAAAAGAACAGAAGCAACATATCAACTCAAATTATAATCCAAAACAATAGAGAGTGAAAGAAAAGTTCAATAATACATAAGAGATGAAATAATCCATTAGGTTCCCACAAAAAAAATTATTATAAGAACACACCGATACAATGGATTAGCTGGATAATGTATATAAATATGTCAACCTAATAATAAATCACAAGTTACTTAACTCTTACTTAAATAGTATTAGACATAAAAGTTTTAGTAAGGTAATCAATGGAAAGCTTAAACCATAGTTCCATGAACTAAATACATAAATCAACATTAAAACATTATACAATAATTTCCTAGAGGTTTACACATGATTATATCATATGATGTCAGCCTTGGTCAATAAAATAAGATTCCACACTTTCATCACTCCCCATACTCTAAACTAATGGGTCAAGGAGATAAGACATTAATGATAATTACATCTTTCCCCTTAATAGAAACTATAATTTATCAATTCATTATGACATGAGGAGTATCCATTTAAATCTATCTCGTCATCTAGAAGAGTACCTATTGTCTTCCTAAAATTTATCTTAATTTGTTGTAACCTCACTATGCATTTCTTACTAGGATGTCCTTCCCTTTTAAAATATCTATAAGTTATTATAAAAATATTTGAATACTTTGAATTGTTTTTGGGTCATTGAGCCTTTCTCTCCATAAATTTGAATTCCTTTGCTTTAGCTTATACCTAATAGGAGATACCCTAGTTTGCATAGCAATTTGAAAGTGAATGAGAAAAAAAACAAGACATCAAGATCAAAGGTACATTATCCTTTACATACATAGGAATAATAAGGATCGCTAATCCAACATATAAAAGGGACTAAAAATTAACAAGGACAATCTTGACACACTCTACATCATCCTTCTCTTGCCTTATAAAGATGCAATATTTTCCTTTAAATTAGCAAATCACAATATATAGTCCTCAACATTATTGAAATTCACTTTCTCAAGAGAAGAGAGTTTAGCTTCAACCAATTGACATATGTGACATTAACCTTTCCAAACAAATATTGCAACTTGGTCCACACCTTGGTGGGATCAGTTTCATCTTTAATATGAAAAATAATATAAAGTTCCACCAAATAAAAAAAAATAGGCCTAGGGATTCCTCCTCATGAGAAAATTCTTTCAAATAAAGAATATTTTTGTTTCTCCCTTAAAGATGCACCAAACATTATTAATTTTTAAAAGTTGGCTAGCTAGGTTAACCAAGTGTTGGATTTTATAGCAATTTCTAGAAACGAATGGAATCAAACATTACCCAATATTGCTTAAAAAATGAATACACAATGAAAAATAGAATACAAAATATGATAGGGTTTCTATGGACACCAAATAATTTCACTATAAGAAAATGAAATGACACTCCAATTGATAGTTGAAAAGGTTAGTATGAAGAGGTATTTAAACCAAAATACATGACGCCCTTAGGTCAAGGTTGTGAGACCAAGGCTAAAAAATTAATTATAATAAAAAATTAGAAAAACATATTTTTCAAGGTTTACATAGTCTCAAAGGGAAAATAAGACCAATACAAGTACAAAAGTTGATCGTAGTCTTAAGAGAAGCTTAATTGCCATATATTCCAACATCCCCCCTTAAGCTAAATGGGGGACATAGAGAGACCCTTACTTTGCATCCTCCCTTAAGGAAAACTATCCAACTCCAAGAAGCTCCCACATGCTCACAAAAGTAATCTCAGGCATGACCTTGGTTAAAATATCCATTGTCTACTCTAATGAAGGCAAAAAAATTGTGTAACAACCCTCCTTAGAAGAACTCTTTATTGACAATGAACTATGTATTGGTGTGAATGTTTAATTACATAGCTTCATTTTATGATGTCTATATGATGGGGTGATTGCATTCTTTTGAGCTTGGAATATGGTACTACTGACATATTTATGGGTGCAGGACTAGGTGCTCTCTTTGGTGGGATCATATGGGTGAACCACCTACAATGAGAGATATTTTAGGAAATTATGGTGATGAATTGCTCATAGATGACTTAGGGTAACAAAATAATCTTCATGTAGATGCATTTGTATTTTTCTTATTTTCATGTTCACACCATTGGGTTGGGAAGTTGCTTGTGAAATGAGTCTCCTTAATATGTTGGCAATAGGAATATAATATCTTAAAGGAGACCACCTACTTAAGGATAAAACAATGATGTGTAATATCATTGGTATGAATCTATGTTGTTTGTTGTATGCATAGATTTTAGTTGGAAGAGAGTTATTAATTGTTAGTTAATTGGTAACATTGATACTTTGAAATTATTAAGTGGTGATGGTGAGTAACATTTTCTTGAATGTGTGAACATTACCTTCACCATGCAAAGAGTGCCCAAGATTATTTTAATAAAGTAGAAAGTTTTGAGGAATCATTTTTTTTGCTTGGGAAGGGAGTTGTTGGAAGATTGGAAGGAGGCAACACATCATTGGAGAGGACGTTAAACAAGCCTAATGAAGATATCTCACTAGGTGCTTTAACATTGTTTTGGTTGGTCCGTTGCTTTATTTTTATCTTACCTGGTTCCATTGCTTGGATTAGCATCATTTTATGCTTGTTTTTGTTTGGATCTTGTTGGTTACGTTGTTATACATGTGAAGCTTACAATATTTATGGTTTTGATAATCTTTTTGAACTTTGGGCGTAGCCTTGATAGGTAGTCGAATGACCATTCTTACCCTATGTATTTTGGTTTCACTCTATGTTGGCTTTGGATCTTTAGTGCTTCCGGTTCTACATGTTTGGCTAAAGAAATCAGTGGTGGGAAATTTATATTTTTTCCTTTGGTTGGTGTCCTTCTAGTCCGGTTTAAGTAATTATAGAGGCTTGTATAACCACTTGTAATATTCTATTTTTCATTGAGAACATTCTAGAGTGTTGGGAACATGTTCTTATCTTTTGAAATTGTTCCTTGTTGTTGCTATAATGTATTATTTAGGGTAGTAGTTTATATTTTTCCCTTCTTTTATGATGTAGCCAATTGATTATTTATTGGGTTGCTTATTGCTTCAGTTAGAGTCATCTTCATTTTTGCTTGTTTGACAAAAAAAATTATTTTATTTTATATTAGAATTGGGTAACTCTTTAGCTTAATGAAAGTGGAGTTATTTGAATTGAAAAACCTTTGTTGTTAGATATTATCTTTGTACTTCAAAGTTGATAAATATAGAAGTGAACTCCTTGAATTTGAACCTTAGCTTATATTGAAAGTTATGCATATTGTTTCCTTATAATGATATATTGCCTCTTAGTTTGGAGAAGTTAAAGCTTTAGAAAAGAGATACTTTTCCTTGGTTGTTGTTTTGCTAAGGAAGATGTGGTTTTTAATTTGGTTATTATATAATTGCTAATGCTTTAGTTTTCTGCTATAATTTGAAAAATAATTATAAGAGTCTTTGCTTAGTAGTTAAATATTGTTGAAGGCATTTTGAAAATGGAAAATTATAATAAAACTTTGAAATTTTTATGCTTGGAGTAATTCTTTTATGATAATGGGTTAATTATCTTGTATAAGATAGAATATTGTATGTTGGTTTTGAAAGAGAAACTATTATAATGATTCCCGAGACTCATGTGGGTTAAGGGATCATTATAAAGAAAAGTATAGGATTCTCTTTTATAAGTGAATTATTGTATGTGGTTTTGGAAGAGAAACTGTTATAACAATTCTTGAGACTTATATGGTTAAATGATCATTATAAATAGAAGTATGGGGTTGAAGAATATGCATAACTTCAGGCCTAGGACGATGATCCTGTGGGAGATTCATAAATATCAAAAATATATAGATCTACTGATAAGGAAGCTACCCTTCCAATGGTTGGTGAGGGAGATCATGCAAGATTTAAAGATGGATATGTGATTCTAGAGCTCAACTATGGTAGTGCTGTAGGAGGTGATGAAGGCATATTTGGAGGGGCTATTCGAGGACACTAATTTGTGTACCATCCACACCAAGCGCATCACCATAATACCCAAGGATATCCATATTGCCCACTGCATTCACAAGGATGAACCAAGAGGGAGTGTGATTCGAGATTTAGTCATGGCAAAAGAGTGGTAGGTTCATCCGGAGTTCATCAATGCTTCAAACCCTTACCATGAATGTGTGGAACATTATTTCCAAAAATTGTTGAATCCAAGGAACACTGAAAAAAAGAAGAGATAAGGACAATTGTGATCCAAGAGAAAGTGCAAGTTGGAAGTGAGTGCAAGGCAAGAGAGAGTGTGAGGTAGGAGAGAGTGCGAACCAAGAGGGAGTGCAAAATAAATGGGAGTACAAGCTAGAATTCAATCATGATGAAATAAAGGTAATTTCATCCAGAGTGCATCAATGCTTCAAACCCTTACTATGAATATGTGCAACATTATTTCCAAAAAAATGTTGAAGCGAATGAACGCTAAGAAAAATAAAAGATACAGGCAATTCTGAGCTAGGAGGAAGTGCAAGCTAGGATCAAGTGCGAGGCAAGAGAGAGTGCAATCTTAGAGAAAGAGCAAGTGCAAGAAAAGAGGTAGTGCGAACCAAGAGGGAGTGTAAGTCAAGAGCAAGCCCCATTAGCTATTGTGGAAGGAAAGCCATTTTTGAAAGCCCTAATGGGAAGTTAGGATGCCCTAGCTATAAATAAAAATGCCCTTATTGGAAGTATGAAGGCCCAAGCTGGAGATAAGTGAAAGAGCGAATATATGGTAAGTTTGATTCAGGTAGTAGATGGTACACCAGAAGTAAGTATCAAGGATGAGATGATTGATCATGATATAATGGTTCTTAAAAGTAGAGGGCTAATATGTAAGTTCCATAGATCATGGCCAGGGCTTTTGGAGATTCAAAATTGGATGAAGTGGAAGTGGGGATTGAATTCAAATTATTCTATGACTTTTCTTCCTAAAGGTATTTTCCTCATCATATTTTCCAGTTCAAAAACTAGGGATAAAATAATGGTTGGTGGCCCATGGTTTATGGGAAGAGATGCACTTTATTTGAGACCATGGAACAATTTTTTTTTAGTTGAGATAGAAACTATTAAGAAGCTTCCATTGTGGGTTAGGCTTTTTGGACTTCCATATCAACTTATAAATAAGGATTTTTTAAAAAATATTGGAAATACCCTAGGGGAATTCATCAAGGAAGGACTAACACCTAAGGAGTGAAAACATGTTATATATACTCAAATATGTGTTGCTATGAATATTTAAAAATATTTGCTACAATCCATTAAGATTAAATATGAATCAAGAGAATGGGATCAACAAGTAGATTATGAAGGTCCGAGGTGTAGACCAATTGGTTCATCCAAACCCCATAAGGGGGCGGAGATCCAAGGTTCAAATATCAAGCCTCATCATACTGAATGCTTGTCTCTTTCCTAGTGCTTTCAGTGGGGTAAAAGGTTTAAAATTATTGTGGCATGGCGGTTATAGGGGTAGACTGCGTGAAGATCTATGTGGCGACTTCTGGGGCGGACATCATAGAATATTGTGGCGGCCATAAAAGCTGGACAACCTACCCGGATTCGTGGTGGATACCGATTCCACCATGTTAAAAAAAAAAAACAAGTATATTATGAAAATATTGCATTTCTTTGCCACAATTATTATGAGATTGAACACATGGCAAGAGTTTGCAAAGTAAAAAGATATGAAGAAAGAGACAAAAAATTCTAGCCATGAGATAAAATTCATGACGAAGCAAGGAAATCATTCAATAATAGAAGCTATATCAGATCAAGGATATTCCACTCCAAAAGAAGAGGTAAATAAATCCTATCGATAATATCAACTGGCAAGTTTAGAAGGAATTAAAGGTGCAAAAGAAGATGTGGAGATAAAACCCAAAACAAAGACAACAAAAAAGTTCAAGTTTATTCCAGGTAAATCATCTTCATTTTTCTCAAGTAGTATAGAATCCTCTTCAGGTAATAAAAGTGAAAGTGGTGAAGATGTTATCCCTTGCACTTTAAGGTTTCAAGAGTAGAATAATATAGAAATGAGGTTGGAGGAAACCCATAACAATTTAGGGTTTTTAGGGCAGAATAAGAAGGTAATTGCTACAAAAGAGCATCCTTTCACTTTAGGGTATCCAGGGAAATATAAAGAAGTGTGTGCTTTTGAGGTTATTCCTTGCACTTTAGATCCTCCAGAATAAAGCAAACCTAAATATGATAAGTCTTATTATGAGCAGTGTGATAATATTGAAGAGATTGATGAAGATGAAAGTATTGCTAAGAATGAAAAAAGAGAGGAAGATCCAAGAGGTAAAAACAAAGAAAAAAAGAACACAAAGGGATATTGATATGGGAAAACAAAATCAAATATCACAAGTGTTAACAAGAAGTGGGGCTAAACCTACAAATAAAAAAAATTAATAATGAAAATAATATCTTGGAATATTAGGGGAATGAATAAGAACCCTAAAAAAGGTATTAAGAAATTGTGATCTTGTTATAGGCAAGATATTTATGGATATAGAATCTGTACAACAAATATTTTAGCCATTCCCAATGTTGCATTTCATATTCACTAAATTTAAATTTTTGAAGGCATTTGATATAAAAGGAATTGATTGTGGAAACTTAGCAGTTTGAGGAAGATGAAGAATATCTCCGATAGAAAGACAAAGTTGGATATGCTTTAATTAACTTGTTAGAAATGTAATGAGGCAATGTAATATTTTGTTTTCATAATGGGAGTGACCCTCAATAGAAGCCACGCATAACTTATTGAAAAAAAGAGAAGTATGGGATTCTCTTTTATAAGATGAGTTATTGTATGTAGTTTTGAAAGAGAAACTATTATAATGATTCCTAAGACTCATGTGGGTTAAGGGATAATTATAAAGAGAAGTATGGGATTCTCTTCTTGTTGTTTTTTTTTTATCTTGTGCATGGTGGTTTACATAATAGAAATGACATGATTAAGTTGCATTGCATTTAGAGTTATCTTAATCCCTAAGTATTCTTCATGAGGTATGGTTAGATTCCCTATTATGAAGGAGCTTGTAGATGGCTTGAAGATCCTTGGTGGATGTCTTTATAGTACGTTGAATGTATAGATGATGTGGAAACAAAGGCCTTGTAAAGGAATGTTTTGTTCAAAGAATTTTGTAAACTTGATTTTTGTACCAATTGAAATATTATGTGGCTTTAATGTTTCCTTAGGGTTTTGTACATTAAAGTGTTTTAGCAATATTTTATTTATAGTTAGTATTGAGTTATATCAATTACTAGAATGCATATTTATGTTAATGCTTGGTTTATTATGTTATAGCATTTATGTTAAAGGAATGCATCTTATGAAGCTTTATGTCAAGCATTTGAGTTAAGCAAAATGTGTCTTAATTATGAGGTATCCTTTATTATCTACTATAGCACTTCGGATTAAATAGATTATGATTTTATTTAAAGTGCTCTTGAGATGATGTGATATATGCTATTTTACTTTAAAAATTATGTTTTAAAGTGCAAGTTTTATTTAAGTAATATTATCTTGGGGTGGTTAGAATCTCTGGTGGACCCAAGTCAAATACATGAAAGTCCAATCTTGGGAGGAATTTCCTGAATTCCTGAATGCAATAACTAGGTAGACATGAGTCCTAGAAGGAGTTGCAAGGATGCAATAGATAGGGACTCATGAACCTAGAAGGAGTTGTGTGGATACAATAGCAAGGTTTCTTGTGAATTAATGCACCTTGAATAAGTAATATTGGGTGTACTCCAACTACATGTTGTGAAACCAATCACAAGATAATAGTGGTGATCCCTTGAACATGTAGGATCTGGTGATGATGTTCATTACCAGTAAAGTGGTAATAACCTTGGGTTTCCTTGTGAACCTTTGCTTGTAATAATTATTAAAAAAAATGGGTTGGTAGTTTAAGAAACCCATGATTATGAAGCCATCTCACAAAGTGCATACATATATCTATATGCTTTGTTTGATAATGGAATATTTAATTGTAGATAATCTAGATAGTGCATTGATTGTCACATTAAAGAGTGACTGGAAAGCTCTGATAAATGCTAATATCTTCAAAATCATTATCACCCACATGAGATGCTTAGCTACCTCATTGACAACACAATATTCAAAATTTGCAAAGGACTAAGAAAAATAGATTGGTTTTTGAAGCACCAAAAAATGAATCAAATCATACATAAAATACAATGCCTATGATGGATTGTTGCTCATCCAAGTCACCTACCCAATTAAAATCTAAAAACATACCCAAATCAAGGGATAATGAATTGAGTAGTGAATATCCATATGATAGGTCCCTCAGATATATTTGAGAATCCTCATAGCTATTATATAGTGACTCTCTCAAAGTGCCTGTATGTATATGAAACATAGTTAATAGCAAATGCTATATCACATCTACTGTGAGTAAGATAGAGAATTCCTCCCATAATAGATAGATACAATGTGGCATCAACTAAAGTTGTGGTGCAATCAACTCAAAGTTTAAAGTATGGGCTAAAAGAAGTCTAAGCAAGCTTACAATCCATCCTAACATGTTGAAGAAGATCCAAAGCATACTTAGGCTAAGAAATGGTGATGCCAGAGTTTGTTTGATCAATCTTAATCCCTCCAAAATAATGTAGAAACCTCAAATCTATCATCTCAAAGGTGGAATGAAGCCATAACTTCACATCCTAAATTAAAGTAGAGAAATGTTAATGATGAGAAAATTATCAACATACAACACAATTACCAAAGTTTCCCCATATTGATGTTTGATGTAAACATCATGTTTAGCCTCACATATTTGAAACTCACAATTGAGGAAAAAGGAATGGATCTTATCATACAATGCATGTGGAGCCTAATTAAGTCCATAAGGACCTAGTTAAATGATAAACCAAAGGAGTGGGTCCCTCAAGCTTGAAGCCAAGTGGGCCAGTGGCTATTGCATGTAGATTTCCTCTTGAAGCTTCCCATGTAGAAAAAATATCTTCACATCCATTTGATGTGCATTCCATTCGTAAGTTAAAATAATAGAGAGAACCATATTTATTGAATTCATCCTCATTATTGGTGCAAATTTCTTGGAATAGTCCACTCCTTGTTAGAGAACTTGTGCTTCTATACATGACCATCTAATGTATATTTGGTTTTATAGACCTATTTATAGCCAACAATATTCTTCCTTTCTAGAAGAGGAACTAGCTTTCAAGTCTTATTATTCATCAATACCTTATACTCTACTAACATAACATCTTACCATTTTGACCTTCCCTTATCCTAAGAATATATGAGATGATCCTCATAATGTGCTACCTTTGAAAGGAATGTTGGGAAGAAGATCTGATGAATGTCTTCCCAACATTCTGAGGATTTTATGTTGATATCTCTACATCCACAACATGCAATAAATAATCATCTATAATCACAACATGTTATCCTATATGTGCTTTTTTGTAGCCATATAAGATATGCTTGTGCTTAATCATATGCCTAGTTGCACCTAAATATGCTATCCACTCATCTGAAGAAGTGGATGTCCAATATGCGAAATGAACCATTACATGTGCTTGTGAAGTTTCTCCATAAAAATTATCCTCACCTTATACGTAGAAGAGAGCAACATAAACATATCATTTCTTGTTGCTTCCTCAAGTTTCTTGATCCAAATCCAACAAAATTCTACCTTGTGCACTTCCTTTTTGTAAAATTCACAACTATTCTTCTTGGACTTCTCATTTTTTTTTGGCTTCTTGTCATTCTAAATTTTACCAATAACTTATTTTGGATGAGCTTGGTTAAAAATATAATTTTCCTTATGCCTATTTATCCTATAGCCTAATGGTGCAAAAATACTTGAATACCTCATCAATAGGTGATGCAAGAGAATCCAAAAAGTAAACATGAACCATCACAAAGATAACAACAATTATCTCATATGTTTCAAGCACATTATTGAAGATAATAATGAGCAGTTTAGTATTCCTTTCCTTTTCCAATTCTTCTTATCCTTCTCTTCTCTCCTTGGGTAGTCCTCTTGTAATTTTTAATTTGACTAATATACTTATCAATAGTATCAAATGAGTCCATGGATAAGGTTTCCAGCTTAGCCTCCAATCTACTAATTTGTGTGGAATCAATTCAATCAGACAAGTCTAAAAATTTCTCAAGACATACTTTAGGATATTTGGTGCTGCTAACATGAGTGTCATACACATTTTCAACATAAAGAGTAATGAAACATGAACCTTATCCCTCTTGTCATTGTAAAGTTGCTTTACTTATTTATAATCAATGTCACAAGGCTTCTTATTCACATATTCAATGTCACACCCCATTTTCTACAACCTAAGTTCTTATTAAACATTTTTTTTTAAATAATCTATAATCAAGGAATTAAGCTAAGTTTGAATGCCAAAATATTTGGAGTTCTCACATACAAGGTTTAATCTTCCTAAAATATTTCCCCATTCTCTCTTCTGAGGCTCACCCATTCCTACACCTTACATATTTTCAACTATATAAGTGCATTAGGTGTAGATGTTTGGTTTGCAAGCTATCCTTCCCATTATATTTTAATGAGCTAGATTTTCTTATTTCATTCCACCGAAAGAATAATGCTATCCTTATCACACCTCATAAGTCCTTCTATGGGGTGCTAGGAGTAAATTAGACTCGATTACCCTTCTCATATCTTGATGAGTTAGTCATTCCATTATTATACCTCATTGTAAACATAACTTGGGAAGTCTAAAATTTAGGTATTCTTGTCACCCATCGTACCCTTGGGCTATATTCTCTCACTAGATTAATCTTGTAGCACCAAGAAGATCTCTATCTCTCAAATCTATTTATTTGAGTTACCCAGATTAGATTATCCTAATCATTTAATTGATGGCTAGATTTTTATTTAATAAGAGTAATTCATATTGAACTATCCATATATCCAAGATCATTAAAATTCTTTAATAATTCCAACTAGATTCCTTTTAACCATATTGAAATAACTACTCAACTAGTGTAAGCATGATAATTAGTACAAACCACATAAGCATTCTATGGAAATACATTTTAGATTTCTAAAGCATAAGCAATACTGTAATAATTCATAATGATTTACTTTCGAGAACATTCAAGATCATAGCCACAATCCTTTAGCATAGTACAACATACTACCATAAAGAAATACACACCACAATTTCACACAAGAACCATATTTACCCTGGGAGAAACCCTAGAGGGAAAACCCAGCCTTGAATACTATTCCATTTTATTCCATGAGGTACTAAATTTTTACATAGAAAAATAGGCATAACCCCATATATATTAATCTCTCAATAGGGACATTATATTTTCCCTTGCTTTCTACACAATGAACTACTCCACTTTAACAAGGATATAATTTCATTTCCATTAAATTGGGTGAACATGACAAAGTGGGCTTCCTACACACATGAAAGCCCATGTTACCAATTTAAACTCATTACAAACTTGTCTCACAAAGTAAATTTTTTTTTTGAAACCAAATACAAAGCTCATCACTCTTTATTGGTTTTCTCCCTAAAGATTTAGTATTATTCTCAACTCTTTTATCTAATTTCGTCAACTGCTAAAAGTAATGAAATGTTCCTCTATTATCTTCCCATGCTATCACTGTAACTCTAAGAAAATGAGATAAAATATCAGAGATATTTTATAACTAAATACCATACAATTTTTTGGAGAGTCAAAAACCTCTTGGAGTCTACCCAAATTCATTATCAAGAACTAACAATTTTATACATTTGAGACCATCACCCATATTCATCTAGAGAGCTCAAGTTTTTGCATCTTTCGAACTCGTTCAAGACAAGAATTATAATATAGCAACAATTTTCTATACACAACTTAAAAGTGCTAATAGGTAAATATTTACATTAAGGTTCATTCCCCACTCATCATTACGTATTTTCTTATTCCTTCACTGGAATAACCCAACAACTTACTCACATCCAATTAATTTCTACATGTTTTATTTTGAATGGTGAAGCTCCTTTTAAAAACTCTACCACCTCCTTAAAACCAGATTTTGGCCATCAAAGCTATTAGTTTTGATCCATATAATAAAAAATGAGAGCCATACCTTGAACTAATTCATCAATTAAAAACATATTCTCTAAAATTGACTAAACAACAGGACATCAAGAAAAGATACCTTAACCACAAGGTGAAATACCAGAGTCACTACTAGCAAAAAGCTAATTCCAACCTTCATTGGTTGGAAAATTTGACCTTGATTATCACAATATAAAATATTTTTGTAGCTCAAAAATATTGCCAATAAAACTTATAAGCTTCTACCCTTGTTGAAAGACTCATTTAACCATCCATCATCCTACTACAACTTGGTAAGTCTTCAAATCAAGACACAAAACACTCAAATTTTTAGTAACAACACACTAAATGTTTGACTATTACCGCTTACCCACACGTTCAACTATCCTGGTGTCACTACTATTGAACCGTTCAAATATAAAGATCTCATTATTTCGAAGGTGGAACCCATACAAATGAAAATACTACACATATTTCATTTGCATCTACTAAGTCTTTTCCCATATGTTCGTTAGGGGACTTTCAAGCAAATCTATTATTCGTAAAGTAAAATACCTTTGAATAGTTTGTTGGCACTCCAACGATGGTACCCACTCCAATGGTAACTGGTGAACTAGAGGTTTCACATAGCAATCCAATGATCTCTTCCAAGCAATCTAGTTTTTTCTCATAGCGAATCGATGATCTCTTCCAAGCAATCCAGTCGTTTCTCACAACAAACCGATGATCTCTTCCAAGTGAACCATTTGCTTCTCATAGCAAATCGATGATATCTTCCAAGAAACCAGTTTTTTCTTATTGAGAATCTATGATATCTTCCCACACAATCTCTTTCCACTCCCTTCCATCCGAATTTCCCTCAAAAATTATAAAGGAACGATACCTTCCTTTCCATTCCACTACCCTCACCAAGAAATCCAAAGCTAACCAATGGTGTCTCAAAACCATCATGAGTGTCAATGCCACAATATTTTCGAAAATCATCCAAACCTTCTCGTTGATTGAAGTCGCATTTTTTGATTTTGGCTTATCATTCAATTTGGTATTATTATTTAACTCTAAGTCAAGCGGTAGTTCAAGCATTTCCACTAATCTATTCTTTTCCATAACATCAAGTTACAACAAAAACACATTCACTTCTTAATTAAATCCAATATAAATGCTCTTCAAGAGATATATTTCCCTATTTTACAAGACAAGAGGATACAATATCTAACTATACGTTCCTATTTGCCATGAATCCTTTAATTAACTTCACATCCAAGCTAAAGTTAGTATGCTATCATTTCATCTAATCAATATAATTTCCCTCAAGTGGATTCATAATATGCAAGTATAATTAAAGAACATTTATCCTTGCTGCCCGGGTTGTATGATGGAAAAATATCATGTCTCTTCCTTTTTCGTATTACATCTCATTCTTGGTGGTTAGTCTTTCTAACCCCATGAGATAACCTATTCTTGTAAAAAAAAATGCAATTCTATTAGTAGCATCCCATTTTGCATAATAATTACATTTGCAAGAAAATCACACATGAAATTATCTATCCCATTAATAAGTACACATCACTTTTCCATAAAATATATGTGATTTGCATAACCACATTTGAAATAACCAAACATTCCATCAATAAAGCAACATGGCAACACATAAAACCATCCACATAAAAATTCTGCTGAGGGAGGTTCATGACATTTAAGTAACACCTTACTTTCGAGCAACACTTCAATCTTGATCCTTCATGTAGTATAGTTAATACAACTCAACAAGGGCACAAACTAGTCCATAACTATTCTACCAAAGTACAAGAAATTGGATGCATTTATAACTAAAGACAATACCACCATTGTAGATCTCTAAAAAAAAATGTGATTTGAAAAAAATAGGCTCAAAACACTTTTGTATATAAAAATAGTGACCCCTAGGAGTTTTTTTCTAAAATCACAAAAATGCCTCCAAGACCTTTGATTTTTTAAAAATTGAGTACATGCAGCAAATGGGAGGCTACAATGTATCATTGCATGAGAGGATAAAGGTTGTCAATGTTCTGATGAATTGTATGACATCACTTGTCATGATGTGATTTTTTGCTTGATTTATGAACCACATAACGTCACTTGTTCCATCCTAATTTGCTCTAAAATCCATGTATCACCAAGTCTACTATTAATTACGTAATCTATTTGTCAAGTTTGATGAGGATAAAATTTGATTGGCTGGACCATATTTATACACACTAAGTGGTGTATGACCTATCACATTGGCCTAATTACAACATGTCACCTTAGCAACTACATCATACCCTATATCATTCATGGTAGAATATATTACATTATTTGGTACATGCTAATGTACCACCTTGGGGACATCCTTATATTAGGAAGTGTGTTCTAGATTAGAAGTTATGATTTACTTTATGCAATGTAATAAGTGCATAAGTATTATTAAAGTGTGAAAAGTATTTTGGTATTGTAAATGTGCATAGTTGTCCATGTGCACATATATATTTAGAATAGGAAGTGGAAGAGTCTCTAGTAGCGTGAAAACCAAGAGTTCTCCATATGAAGAGTCATATTGCATTATATATGTAGTATATATGTATATGTAAAGTGAAACAACATGACAGGACATGACTTGATACTTTCATAGCTATTGTACCATTTTCATGAGCATTTTTTTTAATTTACATGGTGGAATAAGTAGACGCCACGAATCTGGGTAGGCTGTCCAGCTTTTATGGCCACCATAGTATTCTACACCATCTGCCTTGAAATTTGCCACATAGATCTTCATGTAATCCACCCCTATAACCACCATGCCACAATCATTTTAAATATTTTATGCCATTCATGAGAATTTGTTAATGGCAAGTTTATGAGTGATTGTTGAAGTTATTTATGAGTTTCAAACTTGGAAATATTTCCATTATCATATATATCAAATTGCAATTTTATTATTGATACTTTGGTAAATTTTATCTTAATTATTAAGCTTCAAAAGCTAACAGTGGTATTAGAGCCACAACAAGGTTCTTGAATTGCATAGTTTTAAATTTGCAAAGGATATTTCGATTGGTAAAGGAGAAACTAGTGAAGTTAAGTAGATTACCTCTAGAAGGAGAAACCTAAGAAGATTGAAGAGTTACCTATTCCAAGAACAAATTTGGAATAGAAGGAGATTTTCGGTATTGAAGACAGAACTTGAAATTGAGGAGATCTAGAGACCCAATAAGGAGGTCCTATTGGAGAAGTTGGTAGATTGTATATTTGCTAGAGTATTTCCATAGGATTGGATAAGAACTCATGAAGACTAGGACTCAACACATAATTATTTCCACTAGTTTAGAGAATAACTAGTGAAGTTTATTCATTTTAGAATTCTAAAGTTTTTAATGCATTTGGTTACTATTGTCTAAGTTTCTTGTTGCAAAAAATTAAGTCTCAAAATTTGGGAAGCTTCCTACAACAAATAGAGAAGAATTTCACCTTCATTGCTTGAAAGTCTATGTGCTTTCCTCATGTAGAGATTAATTATTTGTTGTAGAAAATTAGACATTAGAGATTAAGGAGGTCCAAGAGAGAGGTCTCATTGGAGATTGAAGATTGGATATTGAGGAGACTCAAGGAGGAGATATCATTAAAGTCTAGAGATTGAAGGCTGCAGATTGGAGAAGTTGAAGAGACCTAAAAGTGGTCATACTAAAAAAATTTTAGATTTGTAATATTGAATATTTCAGATAGAATATTGAGGAGACTTACATAGTAGGTTTCTATTGAATATATAATATTGAAAGTAGAGAAGGACTAAGAAAAGGTCCTATCATAGAATTCAAAAGTAGTATATTGTGGATATCTAGGAAAGAGATCTCATTGTAGAATTTCCATAGTTGGAATATTGAAGAGATCAAGGAAAAGTCGCATTGAAGTTTTGAGCAGAAGAATTGAGGAATTGTAGAATTATAAGACCTAAGGAGAAGAGATATCAAGATAATTTGGAGGAAAAGAAGAAGGCTAGATAAAGACTTATTACAAGAATTGAAGTGATTATTGGAGGAGTTGCAGAGAAATATTGAGGAAGGAGATTGCAAGCAAGGAGGAGTAACTTTAGAGTTGAAGAAGTGACCATTGGAGGAGATTTGGAGAAGGTTCATGATAGGAGATTACAAGCAAGGAGAAGCTTCTGATAAGAAGGATTTGGGACAATTATCGCCATACGACAACAAGCCCAAGAGGAAGGAGTTTTTGGTAAGAAGTTTGCCAAATTTTGAAGGGATTTGAAGACCCGAAGACATTTAGATTCTTGAGGAAGAAGAAAGCAAACAAGATCAGATTCAAACTTAGAATTTGACAAGGATATTTGAGGGAGTAGTAAAAATTGAAGAGCCCATAATTTTGAGAAATTTAAGGACAACCATAGTATTTTTGAAGGTTGATTTGATAAGAAAACTTTACAGATTTTTGAGGAAGAAATTGAAGGGTAGAAGAAGAGTAAAGTGCAATGAGTATAGAGCTACGAATTGTAGAAGTTTTGGGCAGATTTTGGAGTGACCTAGAATAGGATATTGAAGGAGGTATAGACAGTTAAATAAGATAGCAATTTGGAGTGTTTTGTTGCAGGTTTTGGAAAACGAAACAAAGGAGGAATTGACTACGAAGTTGTAGAGTTTTCTGACAAAATTGGACAACATTAATAGCTATAATTTATAGAGTTTTAAGAAGCATATTCAGAGGATATTTGGAGCCATAGAATCAAGTTTTGTGGAAAACATTAGAAGAAGATAAATAGATACAATTATGGATAACTTCGGGGTAAATTTTGGAAGAGTTATTAGGCAGCAAACTAGTATAAAGTTGAGCAACAATTAGAGCTACGAATTTGATAAGTTTTGTGAAGGAGAACAAAGGTACAAAACTTACAAAATCAAGATTACAATAAAGGGTGAATTAAATCACCAAAGAAACTAGCAAAAAGGAGACAAAAAAAGTATGCAGTATTGGTGCAACATAAGTTAACTCTCTGAGCATTTAAATCAGTTTTACATCAAGTTTTTGAAAGCACCATATTAGCCTTATTTGAAATATAAATATATAAGTTAAAAGAAGTCTTTAAAAAAATATGTTAATAGTATGTACATATTAAAATATACAAGATTAAAACAACAAGAATCTAAGCTATTTGGAAAGGAGAAATAAGAAGAGCATAACATTGTTAGTGAATGTTATTTTATAGCTCATAAGAATGCAGATTTATTAAAGTGAAAGGAAGTAAATCAAAAGCATTAGTTTGGGCAAGTTAAATACCAAGAAAAGGATTAAAAATAAAGTAGGTCTTTTAGTGTCTAAAGATACTAGGTAGCCACAATCTAAAAGGGAAGAGAAGAGGATATGTTTGGAGTAGAGAGCACCACTATTGCTCAAGGAAGAGCCACCATTATCCATAGGAGAGCCACCTCCATACAACAAAGTGCCACCATAGTAAATAAGAGGTATCATTATCCAAGGGAGAGCTGCCACCATATTAAATCTACCATCAAAAGCATTAAAAAAACCATCAAGTTTTTCCCAAGGAACCCATGTGAATAGGTTCCTGCATAGGAGTGCAAGTGAATACATTGAGAAGATAGAAGGATTGGAGATTAGGGAAAATTTTAGGTTGGTGGATACATTACATGCAAAGGACATGTGTTAGAAGAGGCAAAGGATAAGATTAAGTGTTGAATCAACACCCAGGTTGAAAGAAGGCATTATAATCCTCAGTGAGTAACACTTAGGATGTTACAATATCATTCACCCAAGCAAGGATACATTATACATGCTTCAAAATATGAACTCAGGGTATTGGAAGAGTCTAAGTGCCATGTGGCACATATAATATGGAAGGTCAATAGAGTTGAAGAACTTCAAGCACCCATTTCAAAGTGGGAACATTCTTTAAGAAGCCAAATATAGAAGAGTTGAAGAATGGAAGGGATTAATTAAAGGTTTGAGTGGGAATAAGATGAAACACACCACTTGACAGTGTAAGGAGTCTACGTTGTAGAGCACCTATGTGAGATCTAAAGCTATCTTGGCTAATCAGAAGGAGAAGGTAGAATATTTTCCAAGGAAACCCAAAGTATAGCAAAGATTTCATAAAAGGGGGAGAGCCTATCAAGATACAGTCAACCATTTTTGACCAGAGGAAATTACCATGATTAAAGTTAAGGTAATTCATTTTATTCAAAGTTTATTTATGCACATTGAGAATAGGAGATATAAGGAATATATATACTTATTATTTTCTAAGGATAAAAGTGAACTTATATACTTTGGAGGGATAAAAATTAAAATTTGAAACCTTAGAAATAATATTAGTGTTATTTAAAGGTTTTGTGGAGGATTGAAAAAAACTAGTTTAAAAGAGTTTGTCAAACAAGCAAAGTCTCCCCAAGATCATAAAAGAATGCTCCACAAGATCAATCACACACAAAAGAGGAAAACCGACAACACCAATATTAAGTGGTAAAACCCTACTTCAAATGAAGAAGGGAAACATCCACTATGAAGCTCACTATATTACTCAATGATTCAACAATACAAGAATGCTTCAATGTTATGCAACAATATGCATCAACATGATATGACAAGATGTAGTAGACAACACCCCTATTTAAAGAGAAGCTTTTTCTACTACAACCCTAAAATTACCCTAATCTTATCACATATTATCTTGAGATGTGTGACAAATATTATCACAATCTTATCTTGAGATGTGTGACAAGTGGCATCTATCAAATATTAAAAAGTGATTGGTTACGTTTTAATATTTGCTAGAAAAGAAGAAATAACTATTTCCACAAATTAAATATTCCTAGCACCCTTATTTTATTTATTAATTTGGTGGGAATATTTTTACATAAAATAGAATTATTTTCTAATTCAAATATTATTCTTTAGACTTTATATTTTAGTCTAAGAATAATTTACACAATGTTGCATTACATATTCCAACGAGTTGAAGGACCAAACTTAAAGTTTTGTAATTTGCTTTTACAAAATATTTTTGAAATATTTACAATTTGAATAGAATGAAGTAATAAGTTTTCAACATCAGATTAAGTTTATAAAATTTGCAAATATTATTTTATGGAATTTCTAAATTTTTAAGTTTGAAGTTTTAAGGTATTCATCACTAACATTGTATTAAGAAATTTAGAAGATATTATATTCTTGAGATTAGAAGTCATAAGGTAGAAGCTAAAATGATGTCTACTCCAAAGAGTTCATTGAATAATGAAATGGAAAGAGAAATCAGAAAAGGAAGAGTGAAAGTTATAAAGTATGGAATTAAAAACTTGATTGAAAAGTCTGAAGGAAAATTAGACTTAATCTCAAGTTTTATTTATAAGGAAGCATTAGAAGAAAATTTTGAAACATTAGAGTATTATATGCATGCCAGAATGTTTGAAGCGAACGGATCTGTTATATTGTATACCAATGCATACAAATATAAAATATGATGACTTACTATCAAAATAATAATCATTATTGGGGATAAAGTACACGAAAAGAGAGAGACGTTTTTCGCAGGACTGCCCAAACCGCCGAACTCGTTTCGGCCATATCTCACTCATCCGAACTCGGATTGAGCTGAAATTTTGAGGGTAGATGCCTGAAAAACCCTAGAACGTCTCCACCAATTTTCATATCATTTGGAGCAACACAGATCCTAGCGCATCCATATGTGTGAACGATATATTTGGCAAGCGGCTATGCGAGGGTTTCATCTGGGTTGAGTGCAAGCAGCTCCAGAGGTTGGTTTTTAGGGCCTTCGGGCCCTAGAGGCCAATATTTTTGTGGTTTATGCTCAATATTTTAGCAAGAAATGTTGCAGGGGATACAAGATGGGTTAGAAATTTGTCTTTCAACAGATCATACTCGTGAACTTGAGTGACAACGGCTTCCAATTTGCTGCACAAAAGAAAAGTGAAAACCATACCTTTCCACGACGTCTAGGGCAAGGATTAAAGAGACCACGAAATAAGTTTCAAGCAGTTGATCAAAAAATGGCTCATATCTCAAGTGAATCTGGTGCTAAGGTGCACCCACAAAATAATTCTACTCGTGAAAACCCCTATCAAGGGTAAGAATTTTGAAGACTCCAGTCCCAAAAATGAATTTTAGGGATGCCCTTCATGGTGGACAGCCTCAGCCCAATGCTAATATCAATATTAGGGCTTCTCATAAACCTCTAAGAATGCCTAAGATTGATCCCAGGAAAACGGAGTCGGGATGTCTTAAAGCAGCTGATGGAACTCCTATTGTTAAGCTTGATATGGGTAACATTCAGATTGGCATTGAAGATTTGGAAAAAAGAGGACTAATTTGTCGGTTCGTGGGTTTTCGTCCGAGTCTATCTGCTTTCAAAGTCTGGGCTGCAAAAAGCTAGAAAACTAAAGGTGAGTTACAAATCTCTATTTATCCAAATGGTTATTTTCTTGTTTTATTTGCTAACAATGAAGATAGAGAGAAAACTTTTCAAGGGGGTCCTTGGTTTTTTGGAAGGGCAGGGCTTTTCATGAAGCCCTGGCATACTAAATTTAAAGCCGAAGAAGAGATGCCTTCTATAGCTCCCGTGTGGGTTAGACTCTTTGGCCTCCCTATTGAATTTTGGAATCCTACTATTTTTTCTTCAATTGGAAACTCTTTAGGAACTTTTATGATGACTGCTTGATTGTACTCAAAATTTTGAACATATTATTTATGCTCGAATTTGTGTTTTAATGGATTTTGACAAACCCCTACCTAAAAATATCACATTACAATTTGGGGAAGACACTTGGGAGCAAGTAGTGGACTATGAGAACATTCCTTTTCGTTGTAGAATTTGCCATGAATATGGTCATTTGGCTGATGCTTGCCCAAATAAAATTCCTGATCAAAAGAAAGAAGATATAAACTCAAGCAGGTTTCCAAATACCTAAGAAGAAGAACACTCGAAAAAACCAGGTAATGAAGGATCAATCAAAGTCATTTGCTAATATGTTTGAAATCCTTTCCACAAATGATGTCCCAAGTGAGGAAGAGGAAATAATGGAAACTGAAATCTTAGAAACACAATTTAAATATGAAGGAAAGAACTCGAGAGACAAACCAAAAAATCAAAGGTTTTCAACGAGAAAAAAAAGGAGAAAATTTACACAAGAAAAACAATATTTCAAATGTCAAAACTTCAAATAATGCAGGTCCCAATATAGACTCCATTGAACCATCTAGTAAAATTTTGGCTGTGTATGAGCATTCTTCAAGGTTAGAAGCCATCTCAGATTCAATTGGAATAAGTCAAGAAACAGGGAAAAAAAATTGAAGATGGATTCTAATCAAAAAGTAGGTCGCAAGACCAATCAATATCATATGGTAAAAGAAGGTGAAAAGCTTGTAGAGGAAGGTAAGATTAATGCCCTTCCCAACATTTTTAGCCCTGGTATTAATGAAGATCATCACTTGGAATATTAGAGGACTCAAAGGGAGTCTTTCAAAACAAAATGAAATTAGAAGAATGATTCAGATAAATCATCCACATCTTGTTTTCCTTCAAGAAACAAAGATGTCAATGGAGGATATGGACTTAATTGCCAGTAAAATTTGGCCAGTTGGAAAAGTGGTTTCCCTCGGTTCCCAAGGGACTTCGGGTGGCATTGCTTGTCTTTGGGACCCAAAAGAGGTAGTTATTCACCATATGGTTGGCAGTTGGGGTTTGTTGGCTATAGCTATTCAAAGTAGACATTCCAACCAGATTATGCTCTGCATTACTGTTTATGCCCCGACTTCTTTGGAGGAAAAAAGAAGACAGTGGAAGGATATTACTCATATTATCTCTCATTTTCCTAAAGCTTGGATCTTGATCGGAGGAGATTTCAATACCATCCTCTCTCTGGATGAGAAAAGGGGGGAAATAGAAATTTGGACAAAAGTACTGACCTCATGAGCGAATATATTGCAAACCTCCATCTTGTGGATATCCAACTAGATAATGGCCTTATGACTTGGTCTAACAGAAGGCAAGGCTTAGCTTGTATAATGGAGAGATTGGATAGGTTTTTGCTCTCTAAAAATTTCTTAATCCATGGTCACATTCCTAAAGTGAAGACTCTTAATAATGCTGGTTCGGATCATTGGCCAGTCATGGTGGAAATGTGGAAAACCAATGTGAGTTTCTCTCCTTTTCGTTTTCAATTAATGTGGCTTAGAGACATTTCCTTCAGACCTCATGTGCAACAATGGTGGAAGGAAGGTAAACCTAGGCATGGGACTAAGATGTTCTGTTTTGCCAAAAGACCGCAATACATTAAATCCAAAATCAAGACTTGGAACTGGAAAGAGTTTGGGGATGTTCATAAAAAAAAACATGAAGTTATTGCTCATCTTGAAAATTTGAATAAGAAAATCCGTTTAGATGGCCTCACAGAGAAGAGAAGTGCAGATGAAATTAAACTCACAACTCGGTTAGAGGAATGGGAAAAAAGAGAAGAAATCTTATGGAAGCAAAAATCTAGAATTCAATGGCTCAAAGAAGGAGATCGAAACACAAATTTCTTCCACAAATCTCTTCTAGCTCGAAGATCTCACAACTTTATTTCTTCCTTAAAATCAGATTCTGGAGATGTTGTTTATACTTGGGATGGCATGAACTCTATTGTTGTTGATTACTTTTCCAATCTTTTTACTGCTACTCCTCTTGACTCAACTTCACAACAAAATGTTCTTCAAGCAATCCCTTCTCTTATCACTTCTGAGGAGAACTCTATTTTGACTGCTCCTATTACTATCAATGAGCTTCAACAAGTAGTTTTTAAAATGCAAAAAGGGAAAACCCCAGGTCCCTTGATGGTTTTCCTATTGAGTTCTACCAAGGGATATCCTTCATGTTGATTTATTAGAGGTGGTGGAAGAAGCCAGGAAATCCAAAGAAATTTTGAAGGTTATCAATAAAACTTATATTACTCTTGTTCCAAAAGCTCAAGAGGTTGATCATATCTCAGCTTTTAGACCTATTGCTTTATGTAATGTTCTTCTCAAAATTATTACTAAAATCATGGCGGAAAGGTTGAAGCCTCTTTTGCATAAGATTATTTCCCCAGAGCAAGGGGGATATGTGGAAGGACGTCAAATAGTAGATGAGATAGTTCTTGCTCAGGAAGCCATCCATTCCATGGATATGCAAAATTCTCCTTCTATGTTCATCCGGTTAGACTTATCCAAAGCTTATGACAGAGTGGATTGGCACTTCCTTATCAAAGTTTTGAGGCAATTTGGTTTCTCTAAGGATTGGATGGATTGGATTATGGGATGTATCTCTTTAGTTTCCTACTTAGTTCTTATCAATGGCAGGCCTTCTCGGTCTTTCCCGACTTCCGGAGGTATTAGGCAAGGTGACCCGCTATCCCCTTATTTATTCATCATTCTTGCTTGATGCTTGGGTAGGACTATAACCAAAAAGAGGGAAAACAAAACCCTTGAGGGAGTTACCATTGCTCATGGAGCTAGACCTATCTCTCATCTTCAATTTGTGGATGACTCTACCCTTTTAGGTAAAGCTACAATTAAGGAAGCTTCTAATATTAAGCAAATCATTAGCTATTTTTCTAAGGCTCTTGGGCAGTTGATCAATGAAGACAAATCTAAAGTTATTTTCTTTCACTGCTCTGCTAGACAAGAATCCATGGTCTTGGATAAATTAAGATATAAGAAGACCTCTCTTCCAATCACTTATTTAGGTATTCCCATAAATATTAAAAGGCAAAAAAATAAAGATTGGAATTGGTTGTTGGACAAAGTCAAGAAGAAAATTGGAAAGTGGACCAACAAGTGGCTTTCTTCTGGGGGTAGAATCACCTTGGTAAAATCAGTCCTTCAAGCTATTCCTATTTATGTTTCTTCCATTTTGAATATCCCAAAGTCTGTTCTTCGAGAATTGGATCAAATCAGTCATCGTTTCCTTTGGAGTGGTACTAAGGAGAAAAGAAAATGGGCCTTGGTGAAATGGGATACTTTATGTCTTCCTAAGAGTGAAGGGGGTTAGGATTCCGGTCTTCAATTAATAACAACAAAGCTTTAGCTGCTAAATTATATTGGAGGATGTTGCATAACCCCAATGCTCTTTGGGCCAATAATCTTCGTGCTAAATATGCCGAGAACAAAAGTCCTGAAGACCTTGTTCGCTATCAACTTCCTACCAAAGGTTCTCCCATTTTAGCGAGTTCTTAAGACTGGTGAGGATTTGATAAAGAAAAAATTATTTTGGATCATTCATAATGGTCAACATGCAAATTTTTGGACAGATTCTTGGGATGGTCACAAGCCTTTGATAACTCGGTTTCCCGATTGGAGGCCTTGGATGGAGGAGCTTCACCGAGCTAATTGGATAAAGGTGGCTAATTACTATCGGTACCATACTTGGTAATTCAAAGGTTGGTAGATATTGGATCCCTATTGAGGACTGGCCTATTCAAATCCTAGAAAGGCAAAGACAAGATATCCAAGGCATCCTTCATATGAGATCCCTCTCTTGGTCCCATGAAAAAGATTGTTTTGGATGGAACAACACTACTAAGGGTGAGTATTCAGTTGCTCAAGGTTATTTGACCTTATGCCATAATAATCCCAACCATTCTTCTGACATATTTTCTCAATTGTGGGCTCAAAAGCTCTGGCCTAAGGTGAGGTTCTTTAATTGGATTTTATTGCATCGTAGGGTTCTTACTGGTGAGCAACTTATGAAGCGTGGTTTTCATGGCCCTTTTAGATGTGAAATGTGTGAAAAGAATGTAGAAAATATCAACCATATTTTTATTGAGTGTACTTTAGCCTCTGAGCTATGGAGGAGAATGGCAACTTTACTTGGCTTACAGTGGTCCAATTTTTTCACTTTTGAACAACTTTGGAGGGATTGGCCTAATCAAGAGGGTGTTGATCATTTTATTAGGTAGTTAGTTTGGATGGGTTCTACCATTCTTCTTTGGAATATTTGGAATGAAAGGAACAACCAAATTTTTAATCAAGATAGGAAGGATATTCACTATATTTGGCAAAAGACCATAGCCAACTTAGTTGAATCAGTCCATCAACTCCTTAATCACCCCCAAAACTCCCACCAAAGATGGGATCAAGTGATGCAAAGATTGAAGATTAAACCTTCTAAGGGCAACCAACTTAAAGGGAATGTGAGTATTAGTAAGATGGATAGGACTAGAAATTGGCAACCTCCTCCTAAGGATTTTGGAAAAGTCAATACTGATGGAGCCTCTAGAGGGAACCCTGGAAAAGCCGATGTGGGAGGAATTGGTAGACTTTCGAGATGGCTCCCTGGTTTTTACTTTTACTGAGAATTTGGGTATTCTTTCCAATAACCTTGCTGAGGGGTATGGTATCCTTAGAGGCCTTCGGGAGGCTACTAAGGTTGGATGGGAAAAGGTGTTAGTTGAGTCGACTCTCAACTTATGATTAATCTCTTGAAGACTCCTTCTAAGAATCATAAGGTGGATTGGAGAATAAAAAGAATTATTGAGAAGATTCGGTTAATCCGGATGGGATTTTTGAAAGTTGATTACAATCATGTGGTCAGAGATCAAAACAAGAGTGTTGATGCTTTAGCTAATTGGGCTTTGGACAAAGGTGATCTTACTTGTTATGGCCACCCTCCTATATGGTGGGCTTCTCAAATTAGGGAAGCTCTTCTTTCTATCATTTCTTTGGATGGCTCCGAGTTCTGAAGGTACCTAGTTTCTTCTTGTTTTTTTTTTTTGTTTCTCTTTGGTTCATTCAGTTTTTTTAGTTCCCTAGCTCATTCTATTCTTTATTTTGTTTCCTCTGTTGATTCTTGCATTAATAGTCTTCTGGTCTAGATAGGTCATTGTTTTGTTCATTTTTTTTTCTTTTGTCTTCTTTGTTTAGTTTTTTAAGGTGGGTGGGTTCTTTTGTTTTGTTTTGTTTTTGTGTTCTTTGTGTTGTTTTTTGTTGTTCTTGTGTTTTTGTTGTTTTGTTTTTTTTTATGTTTTTTGTTATTGTTCTTGTGTTTTTTTTCGTTCTTGTTCTTGGGTTTCTCTTTGTTTGTGTTATTTCATTTTTTTTATGTGTGAGTGTTTTCTATGTTTTTTATTTTTGTTTATTGTCTGTTGTTGGTTGTTTTTATTTTTATTTTTTATTTTTTAGGTTTTGGTTGTGTTTATTTTTCATGTTTTTTTGGGTTATGTCTTTGTAGTGTGTTGTTGTTTTTGTCTTGTTTGTGTTTTGTTATGTGGTTCTTGTGTTTTTCTATGTGGTTTGTGTTGTGGTTTCTTTTATCTTATTGTGCGTGTTTGGTTGTGCTTTTGGTTTTGACACACTCAAGGAGCATGTTTTTTATTTTATTTTATTATTTTTGTTGTTATTTACTTTTTTTAATTTGGTTTTGTGTGTTTGTTTGCTCCTTGAGTATGTCAAAGGTGGTAGGCCGGTCCGAGTCCTGGGCATTTTTGGCGGAATGGATACCCCTGCCTCCTTGGGTCTTACCCGAAAGTGGCATCCCTTTTGGGATGTTTTCCACAAATAAAAAAAAAAAAATGTTTGAAGCAATTGAAAATGACAAAGATAGTATTATGATTCCTTTAAACATTACTAGTATAACATATATGGGACTACTTGCACTCAAACATTACAAAGAGAAAGATTTGAAACAAAAGTAGTTGATTGAATCTCTTAAGAAGAAAACAAAAGTGGATGAATATTTCTTAGAAAAAGTATTTCATTCTTCATGTAATGTTAATAATTCAACTTCATAAAATTCAAGGTCCTATCATGATGCTATAAGTGAATACTCAGAAGGTTATGTTCAAAAGAGGATTCATGATATGAAAGACAAAGGTAAAGAAAAAGTGTTTTTGCAAGAAGCAAATGATAATGTGATATCATCAAAATATTTATAGATTGACATTAATGATGAAGACAAGCAAGAAGAGAATGAACCTGATCAAGAAGGCATACAGTGCAAAGTGAGTTAAAATATGAAGATCATATTGAAGACTAAAGTATTCAATAACCAAATAATGTAATACAAGGGGGTGTTGGAATATATTACATTATTTGGTACATGCTAATGTACCACCTTGGGTACATACTTAGATTAGGAAGAGTGTTCTATATTAGAAGTTATTATTTACTTTATGTAATGTAATAAGTGCACAAGTATTATTAAAGTGTGCAAAGTATTTTGGTATTGTAAATGTGCATAGTTGTCCATGTGCACATGTGTCCTTAAAATAGGAAGAGGAAGAGTATATAGAAGAGTCAAGGCCAAGAGTGTTCCATATGAAGATTCATATTACATTATATATGTATTATATGTGTATATGTAAAGTGACGTGACATGACAGGACAGGACTTGATACTTGATACTTTCATAGCTATTGTACCTTTTTTGTGAGCATTTGTTAATGGCAAGTTTATGAGTGATTGTTAATGTTATTTCTTAGTTTTATACTTCTAGAATATTTCCATTATCATATAAATCATATCGCAACTTTATTATTGATATTTTTTATGAATTTTATCTTAAGTGTTAAGCTTCAAAAGCTAACAATTAACCATGTGTTTCCTTGAGATTCATGACACATCATCACTTAAGTTAGTGCCTCCACTAGTCACCATGTGTTGTGTCATGTCACCTGTACCACATCACTTACATGGAATTCCACATGTTACCTTAGGATTTATGCATTGATTACCAAGTTAGCTATATGGACTACCATATCAACCACCATTTTTTGCCTCAAAAATTATGCAACTACTACCAAGTCACCTATATGACCTGCTAAGTTATCTATATGGATTATAACATGTCATATTGGGATTAGTGTATTGGTAATAAAATAAACTATATAGATTACCACATTAGTCATATCAATACTATGTGGTATCTATACAATTCTACCATATCATCATAACTATGCAAAGGAGTAACATCATCTAATGACACACCATCACAAGGTTCTATTTCATCACAAGGCACCACATCATCATGGGTTTCAATTTAATTCATGCTAACATCATCATTCTAAATCAAAAGGTTTTAGAGTGGAAGGTATTAAAACTTGTGACCTCCCATGGCCCAAATCCTCAAATGGATTTGACTAGCCAACCCTCTAAGCATCGTGCCAAGGAGCGAAAAAGCAACCATGAAACTATGTTGCCTCCCTCACCCGTTTTGGTGTACTATGTTGATATAGGCTTGTATTATTGACATAGGCATGAGCACTCCTAATATTACATAGAATGTCATTGTTTTATGGAATATCTATTTTTTAAATTTGAAAATCTTAAAAATGGAGGAAAATAACAATATTTTCAAATAAAAATTTGGAGTACTTAAAGTCAAAATGAACATAATTGTTGAACTAAGATCCCTTCTAAAATTTCCAAAGGAATGCAAAAACTCTAATAGTTTTTCTATAACTATTATGTTTTTCCCTACACAACCATTTTTTTTAACATAACCAACTAAGACATCATGTCACACCTATGCAATAAAATATTACTAGACCATGTTTGCAACTTTATCGAGTGACTCGAAGGTATTTTCTAATCATGAAATCCTTCCCATTACTTAAATCACATAAGAGGTATCTATCTAAAATGATTCAATCTCTTATTTTCTCATTTTATTATGGTCAATCATTCTACCCTCTCATCTATACTACTATTGGATTAAAAAAGTTGAAAGAGAAAAGAAAACAATTTTTTTAGGAAAAATTATAAACACAAATGAGGTTTTAGAAAATCAAATCCTAAAAATAGGGCATCCATTTGGTCAAAATATTTAAAACAAAATAAGATTTAGTGCTAATGAGAGAAAAAGAAAAATTTTCAATGAATATTTCTTCTAGAGCAAATCTGCTAATTCCAATGAGATTCTCATGATACATCCTTTTATCAAAAAATACTTTTCTAATTACATCATTAGCCTTAAAAAATAAACTTTTTAACTAGCTCCAACAAAATTTTCTCTTGAGAGAAGCTAAATAAAACACCTATCAATGAAAGCAATCAAGTAATGAATATTCACACCTACTCTGATACATGTCAAATTTTACAACAATTTCCAAAGCAGATGGAATAAAATATTACCCATTATTGCTTAATAAATAAATACAAAAAAAAATAGAACATAGAATATGAAGAGGTGCTTGTGAACACCAAATAATCTCACTATAATGAAATAAAATTACACTCTAAAAAATAGTCAAAAATGTTGGTATGAAGGGGTATTTATACCCAAATACATGATGCATTTAGGTCAAGGTTGTGAGACCGACATTCGGGAATAAAATATTATAAAAAATTACTACACATTTTTCAAGGTTTACATGGGTCCAATGAGCAATTATAACCAATACAAGTACAAAAATTAATCGTGGCCTCAAGATAAGCTTAACCACCACATATTCCAACACCAAGTACTATAATTTGACCTATTTAGGTAAGTGATGTGTGCCAAAGGATCCATATCTCTCAAAATCACTCCTAGCAATGCGATAACTCAAACTAATTTTACCAATGTGAATAGCTTGAAAAACTAGGCGATATAAAAAAATGGGCTTAAAATGCTTTTGTATATAAAATTTATGGCCTATAAAAGTTTGGGACTATTAATCGTCCAAGAAAATAAATAAAAAATTTAAACCTTAGTAAAAATGATAATAATTAGATTGTGTCACTTGTCTCATCCAAAAGGAGAGAGACCTACCACATTAACACCACTTATTTATGACTAAGCAAAGTAGGTTATGTGAATGTGATTGATGGACCATATTTTTGCACACATACTAAAACTTAGTCAATCTTAGTTGGACTTCATGTCAATCTTCATGTTGGACAAGTCGACTACCATACAATACAAAGAAGCCATGAATGAAGGGCCATGGGGCTTGAACTTGGGTCTTCTAAGTAGTGTATGCTTTAAGGTAGCTAGGTTATATAGGTGTCAAAATGGCCTACAAAAGTACCAAAGGTGGTCTCTCATTAGATGAATGAAGGGGCCACATCAGATTAAAAATATCTTTACCAAAAAACATGACCAAAGGAGAGCCTTAGGCTTGAATGTTGAACCTCCTATCAAATGCTTATGTACCTTCATCCTAGCTAGTATGCTAAGGATGACCATGCTAAAAAAAAAATTCAATGTTTCCTTAAAAAACATTATCCACTTTTACTAATGCACAATACATATGCAAAAAAGGGAATTTGATTCAAATAACATATTATCAATTAGATAGAATTCTCAATTCCACATATGTCTAACCAAAATAAATGTTTCTCAACTATGGAAATAAATGACCCTACTATATAAAGTATGGAGGCCTTCTTAAAACATGATAATAACATATAATTCCCAGCTTCTAGAGGTATTAGGCAAGGTGACCCGCTATCCCCTTATTTATTCATCATTCTTACTGAATGCTTGGGTAGGACTATAACCAAAAAGAGGGAAAACAAAACCCTTGAGGGAGTTACAATTGCTCATGGAGCTAGACCTATCTCTCATATTCAATTTGTGGATGAATCTACTATTTTAGGTAAAGCTACAGTTAAGGAAGCTTCTAATATTAAGAAAATCATTAGCTGTTTTTCTAAGGCTACTAGGTAGTTGATCAATGAAGACAAATCTAAAGTTATTTTTTTTCACTGCTTTGCTAGACAGAATCCATGGTCTTGGATAAGCTAATATATAAGAAGACCTCTCTTCCAATCACTTATTTAAGTATTCCCATAAATATTCAAAGGCATAAAAATAAATATTGGAATTGGTTGTTGGAAAATGTCAAGAAGAAAATTGGAAAGTGGACCAACAAGTGGCTTTCTTATGGGGCTAGAATCACCTTAGTAAAATTAGTACTTCAAGCTATTCTTATTTATGTTTCTTTCGTTTTGAATATTCCAAATGCTGTTCTTCGAGAATTGGATCAAATCAGCCATCGTTTTCTTTGGAGTGGTACTAAGGAGAAAATAAAATGGGCCTTGGTGAAATGGGATACTTTATGTCTTCCTAAGAGTGAAGGGGGGTTAGGTTTATGATCTTCAATTAATAACAACAAAGCTTTAGCTGCTAAATTATATTGGAGGATGTTGCATAACCCCAATGTTCTTTGGGCCAATAATCTCCATGCTAAATATGCTGAGAACAAAAGTCTTGAAGACCTTGTTCGCTATCAACTTCCTACCAAAGGTTCTCCCACTTTAGCAGTTCTTAAGACTGGTGAGGATTTGATAAAGAAAAAATTATTTTGGATCATTCATAATGGTCAAAATGCAAATTTTTGGACAGATTCTTGGGATGGTCACAAGCCTTTGATAACTCAATTTCCCAATTGGAGGCCTTGGATGGAGGAGCTTCACCAAGCTAATTGGATAAAGGTGGCTAATTATTGTCGGTACCATACTGGTAATTCAAAGGTTGGTAGATATTGGATCCCTATTGAGGACTGGCCTATTCAAATCCTAGAAAGGCAAAGACAAGATATCCAAGGCATCCTTCATATGAGATCCCTCTCTTGGTCCCATGAATTTTTTTTTTTTGGATGGAACAACACTACTAAGGGTGAGTATTCAGTTGCTCAAGGTTATTTGACCTTATGCCATAATAATCCCAACCATTCTTCTGACATATTTTCTCAATTGTGGGCTCAAAAGCTCTAGCCTAAGGTGAGGTTCTTTAATTGGCTTTTATTGCATCATAGGGTGCTTATTGGTGAGCAACTTATGAAGCGTGGTTTTCATGGCCCTTTTAGATGTGAAATGTGTGAAGAGAATGTAGAAAATATCAACCATATTTTTATTGAGTGTACTTTAGCCTCTAAGCTGTGGAGGAGAATGGCCACTTTACTTGGCTTACAGTGGTCCAATTTTTTTACTTTTGAACAACTTTGGAGGGATTGGCCTAATCAAGAGGGTGTTTATCATTTTATTAGGCAGTTAGTTTGGATGGGTTCTACCATTCTTCTTTGGAATATTTGGAATGAAAGGAACAACCAAATTTTTAATCAAGATAGTAAGGATATTCACTATATTTGGCAAAATACCATAGCCAACTTAGTTGAATCAGTCCATCATCTCCTTAATCACCCCCAAAAATCCCACCAAATATGGGATCAAGTGATGCAAAGATTGAATATTAAACCTTCTAAGGGCAACCATCTTAAAGGGAATGTGAGTATTAGTAAATTGGATAGGAATAGAAATTGGCAAACTCCTCCTAAGGATTTTGGAAAAGTCAATACTGATGGAGCCTCTAGAGGGAACCCTGGAAAAGCCAGTGTGGGAGGAATTGGTAGACTTTCAGATGGTTCCCTGGTTTTTACTTTTGCTAAGAATTTGGGTATTCTTTCCAATAACCTTGTTGAGGGGTATGGTATCCTCAAAGGTCTTCAGGAGGCTACTAAGGTTGGTTGGGAAAAGGTGATAGTTGAGTCTGACTCTCAACTTATGATTAATCTCTTGAAGAATCCTTCTAAGAATCATAAGGTGGATTGGAGAATAAAAATAATTATTGAGAAGATTCAGTTAATCCAGATGGGATTTTTGAAAGTTGATTACAATCATGTGGTCAGAGATCAAAACAAGAGTGCTGATCCTTTAGCTAATTGGGCTTTGGACAAAGGTGATCTTACTTGTTATGGCCACCCTCCTATATGGTGGGCTTCTCAAATTAGGGAAGCTCTTCTTTCTATCATTTCTTTGGATGGCTCCGGTTCTGAAGGTACCTAGTTTCTTCTTCTTTTTTTTTGCTTCTCTTTGGTTCATTCAATTTTTTTTTTAGTTCCCTAGCTCATTCTATTATTTATTTTGTTTCCTCTATTGATTCTTGCCTTAATAGTCTTCTAGTCTAGATAGGTCTTTGTTTTGTTTATTTTTTATTTCTTTTTTCCTTTTTGTTTTTTTTGTTTAGTTTTTAAGGTGGGTGGGTTTTTTTATTTTGTTTTGTTTTTGTGTTCTTTGTGTTGTTTTTTGTTGTTCTTGTGTTTTTATTGTTTTGGTTTTTTTTTTTTAATGTTTTTTGTTATTGTTCTTGTGTTTTTTTCGTTCTTGTTCTTGGGTTTCTCTTTGTTTGTGTTATTTTGTGTTTTTATGGGTGAGTGTTTTCTATATTTTTTGCTTTTTTTTTGTTTTATGTTTTAATTTTTTAGGTTTTGGTTGTGTTTATTTTTCTTATTTTTTTTGGGTTATGTCTTTGTAGTGTTCTGTTGTTTTTGTCTTGTTTGTGTTTTGTTATGTGTTTCTTGTGTTTTTCTATGTGGTTTGTGTTGTGGTTTCTTTTATCTTATTGTGTGTGTTTGGTTGTGCTTTTGTTTATGACACACTCAAGGAGCATATTTTTTATTTTATTTTATTATTTTTGTTGTTATTTGCTTATTTTTAATTGGATTTGTGTGTTTGTTTGCTCCTTGAGTGTGTCAAAGGTGGTAGGCCAGGTTCGAGTCCTGGGAATTTTTGGCGGAATGGATACCCCTGCCTCCTTGGGTCTTACCCGAAAGTGGCATCCCTTTTGGGATGTTTTCCACAAATAAAAAAATATATACTAACATATAATTCCAACAAGGGAATATGGTTGCACACAATATTTGAACCTACAACTAAATGATAATAAGCATCTTCTAGACTACATGATAATTAAGGCACCATAGTGCTACGGTGAGAGGGGGCATATAATTCTCCTTGAAGTAGTCATGACGCTTCTTTTCTCCCCACACAATAATAAAAATGAATGCTTTTCTCCACGCTTCAAACTTGTGCCATATAGGGACAGTGCATCCCAAAAACAATCATGATATTAAATACCTCATCTTCCACCACTGAAACATGGAGGTTTGGCCTTGGTCAAATCATGTACTCACTTTCATATTATCTTATAATAAAAATAAGGAATTCAAATAAGTGGAGATGGCAAGAAAAAGATCTCCAAATTCTCTATAAAATTTAATAATGATAAATAATAGAGGGTATGATCTTTCCTTTACTTCTTTCATTGAAAGTACTTATGAAGTATAGAAAAGTAATTTATTTTTTTTTTGAAAAGGATAAAAGGCTTTTTGAGATATATTTATGTATTAAATGGTGATACTCCATGCTTTATTTGATACCATGCTGGAATGCATAATACTTTGTTAAAAAACGTAGAAGCAATACATCAAATCAATTGATAAAGTAAGAGAATTTGAGAGCAAAAGGAAAGAGTGATAACATATAAGATATGAAGGATGGTATACACCCATATAAATCATCAACATAAAATCACATTGATACAATGAACTAGGTAGATGAGAGCTATAACATATCAAACTCAATTATTAATTACAAGTTACTTAAACCTTGATGATATATGATCAAGAATAAATGGTAGTAAGGTTAACTATAACAAGGTTAAAATATGCTAATCCATAGGCTAGATACATGATTCTATATTAAATTATTATACAATAAATTTTCTCAATTGGTTATATGGGATTGAAATAGGTCCCACCCGTGTTACATCATCACTACATAGCGGTATTACAATTTTTTTTGGATATTATCCATGTATTGCTTGGCAAGAATTGAACCTTGGTCTCCTCCTTACATGTTGAGGAATCTAACCGGTTGAGCTAATGCCACTTGATAATAATAATTATTATTATACAATGATTACCAAAAGGATTACACATGATTAATCATAGACATTGGCCTTGGCCAATAAAATCATATTACATATTTTTAGTTGTAACAAAATAACTTTTGAAAATAGCAATTTTCTCAATAATTACCAATATTTGATAATAGAATCAAAATAGCAAAACCAACAATGGTGAATCTAATGTGTCAATAGATCCAAATCTAAACCATTAAAGCAAATCCTAGCCACTTAGAGAGGGAAAAAATCCTTGAACTAATATCACTAATGCAAAGAGCTCAAAAATCTAATAGATCTAAAAAAAAATCTTGAAATGCATTTGTATGTAAATGTTATGGCATATAAAATTTTTAGACTATTAATATTCCAATAAAATAAATAAATTATTTAAACCTTAATAAAAAATTATGAATTATATTGTGCCACTTGTCACATCCAAAAAAGGAAAAACCTATTACGATTTCACTACCTCTTTGTGATCAAGCAAAGAATATTATGCCAATTGGATTGATGATATAGATAGATAGATAGGTATATATATAGATAAAAAAATAGATAGATAGGTATACATATTTAAAACTTGGTCATGCTTAGTTAGACTCCATGTCAACTGCCATGTTGTTCAAGTCACCATCAAACAATGTAAAGAAGACATAAAAGAAAGTCATAATGTTTGAACTTAAGTCTTCCAAGTAGTGTGTGCCTTAAGCTAGCTAAGCTATCCAAGTGCTAAAATATCCCACTAAAAGACCAAATTTTCCACTTCACTAGACAAACAAAGTGGTTGCATCGGGTCTCAAGGACCTTTACCAAAAGAACATGACCATAGGAGAGCCCAAGTCTTGAATCTACCTTCTCCTCTTAAATTATTACGTGCTTTCATCCTAATCATCATAAAAAATACAATCAAGGTGAACAAAAGATCAACATTATTCTAATAAACACTATCCACTTCCTTCCACTATACAATGTGTATACTAAAAAAGAAAAATCAATTTAAACCCATGACTGGTTAAATAAAGTTCCAAATGCCACATCTACTTAACCAAAAGGTCATGCTTCTCAAATTTGGTAAGGGAGTTCCCTAATTCTTGAAGTATGGAGGTCCTCTCGAATGATGATAAAAATGTGGCCTTAGAACAAGGACATATGGTTGTACGTAAGATTCTAACTTACAACTAAATGACAACCATATTTTAGATTTGATAATAAATAGGGCATCATAATGCTAGGGCAAGAGAGGATCACATGATACTCCTTGAAGTAGTCATGGTGCTTCTTTCTCCACTCAACAAGAAAAATGAATGTTGTCCTCCATGCTTAGAGCTCAACCCATGTAGGGGAAGTGCATCCCAAAAATAACTATAATACTAAATGACTTATTTCCCACCATGGGAATGTGAGGTTTTGACCTTGGTCAAACCATGCAATTAATTATGAATTTCCACGTAAGGAAAAAAGGAATGCAAAGAAATTGAGAGAGCAATAAAATAATGGTGGATATGATCTTCCCTTTACTTCTTATACTAAAAGTACTCATGATACATTGAAAAGTAATTCAACCTTGTGATCAAAAGAAGAAAATTAGGCTCATGGAGGTAATTCTATGTATAAAATAATGATGCTCTATACTTGCTTTGATATCATACTAGATCTCATAATACTTTTCCAAAAAAAAATAATACATTAACTTAAATGATAAAACAAGATATTTTGAGAGAAAAATGAAAGAGGAATACCACATAAGAGATGAAAGATGCTCGTAGGCCTACATAAATTATTAATATAAAATCACATCAATAAAATGGATTGGCTAGATGATAGTTTAAATATATCGACCTCAATAATTAATTACAAGTTATTTAACCCTTAACAATATAACATTAGAAATAAAGGGTTTATTAATGTAAACCATGTCAATGTTAAACCATAGACCCATAGGATAAATGCATAAATCAATGAAAAAATTATATAATAATTTATTATAGGCCTATACATGATTATATCATACAATGTCACCCTTGGCCAACAAATTCATAGTACATAATTTTAGTTGTAAAGAAACAACTTCTAAAAATAGCAATTCCTGCTATTATTACCACAAATTTAATCAAAATTAAAATAGAAGAATCAATAATATCAAATCCAATATGAATTCAATAGATCCAAATCAAAATCACCAAATCAAATCATAACCACTTAGAGAGGCCAAAGTCTCATTTGCTTTTTAAAAGTGATTGAAGAAAGACTAATGTGATGATGATTCAATTACAATATATCTCTTCCTATATATGGAATAATAAAGTAAAAAACCCTAACCCTAATACCTAAGGCATGATTCATCCTATCCTAAGGGCCTAAGTTAGATTAGTAAGGATAGCTAACATGTATATATCATGGCTACTACATAGCCTCCTTCAAAATTATTTATCCTCAAGTTGGAAATATTTAGAGAATATTTATTGGTTCCTAAGTTGCATCTTCTACTAGAATATCCTAACACTTAATGAGTAACTCCTACACCTATTTCATCATCAAATTGTGCAACTAAGACTATAATATCACTTTAGGATCCAATTTGATATGGCCTTCTTCATACAAAATTTGAAGCACCATCCAAGACTACACCTTTTGATCAAGTAACTACTTCAAATAAGTAATATGAAAATTGTGGTGGATTTTAGATGGAAGAGAAAGACCCAACCGGTATGCCACATACCCAATGTGGCAAACCACTTTATATGGACCATAAAATTTAGGGTATAAATTTTGAATGGTCTTAGTCTTAGAAGAAATGTATGGTTATAGACTTAAAAAACCATATTGTAAACTTCAAAGTATTGCTATATGAGGTGCAAATTGTATTCTTATTTCATATAATTTTAAGTCTAAGAAATATTGTATCTAAGCATCCTGAGAATATATTTATACTATTAGAGGAAAGTATCAACTTGAGAAACATGGGAAGAACTAGGAAGGTAATCTATCAAAGATGGGAACTTTTGAACATAATGCCTCAAATGGGGATATTTTAATGGAAAGATGATAAGAAGTGTTATACCACCACCCTATTAAGGGAATCCAATTTAACCCATTGATATTACTTGTCTTGGAAAAATCATCCTAATTATATACCCAAAAACTTATTTACAAATTTTGTATGTTCGTATGTTTGAGTAATATAGGAAGAGCTCATATTATGGTGGATAATTCTATGTCAAACAATCCATTCCAAAACTTGCTAGTGAATATAGAATCATGATCACACATAGTAGATGCTTCCATACCATAATAATTTAAAATATGCTTGAGGAATGATTTGTCCACTTTGTTGGTTGTAAAGAGATGTTGCAAGACACAAAAATGTGATACCTAGAGAGGTGATCCACCACCAAAAGATTCATTGGCTTAATATTAAAATTTTGGAAGTCCTTCAATAATGATGTTTGGTGACTATTTGGTATAACTCTTCTTCCATTGATTTAATCCAGTGTTTGTATTCAATTGCTTCATTGAAGACAAGAATGTAATTGGCATGTCCAAAAGACAAGAATGTAATTTCACTCTTTTTAATTTGGTCTAACTCTTCTTCCATTGATTTAATCCAGTGTTTGTCTTCAATTGCTTCATTGAAATTCTTGGGCTCAACCTTGGATAGCAAAGAAAATTTTACATGTTGACCTATTCCTATTATCTTCCTCCTTGTTTATATCTCATATGGATTCCCAATAATCAGTTCTCTCGAATGATTATTTTGTACATACTTGTATGGTGTCTTAGGTGGTGCCCTTTGTATCTCATCTTCTTCAGTTTCTTCACCTTCTTCTTCTTTGTAACTTTCTCCTTATTGATACACAATTTATTGAGTTGGTTCTCTTAGATCTATTTCTTCATCAACTCTTATATTTGTACTTTCCACCATTTTATGTGATATTTATTGTAGCATCTATAGGATTTGCTCTTGGTGGAATAATTGAGAAAAATACCCTCTTCACACATGGAATCAAACTTATCCAAAATTTTCTCTTCTCATCTAATGTAGCATTTGATTCCAAATTTTTTGAAGTACTTCACAACAGATAATCTTTCCTTACAAATCTCATATGGGGTTTTGTGGTGATTTACTCTTATTTGAGCTCTATTGATAATGTAAATAGTTGTATGAATTGCTTCTTTTCAAAATGCATCATAAATATTAGACTCATTTAACATAGCCCTGGCCATACCCTGAATAGTTCTATTTTTTCTTTCAACTACTCCATTTTGTTATGGAGTTCTTGCTACTGAGTATTGTATTTTGATTTCATGTTGTTCACAGAATTCTACAAATTCACCTGAAGTGAATTCTCCTCCTCTATCTGATCTTAGACACTTGATTTTTTTGTCTATTTCATTTTATATTAGTGCCTTGAATGCCTTGAATGTTTTAAATGCTTCTGATTTTATTTTAATAATGTTACCCAAGTCATTCTAGAGAAATAATCAATAAATAATATGAAGTAACTCTCACCTTGTAAACTCTTTGTCCTTGTAGACCCACATAGATCGGTGTGAACTAGCTCTAAGGGTTTGGATAAAGAAGACTCCTTTGATTTGAAACTTGATCTTATTTGCTTTCCATGCTGGAATTGTGCACAAATCGTGCTTGGGAGTTTTGCTATTTTGGGTAAATATTTGATTGCATGTTTGTTGCTTATTTTCACTATGTTGTCAAAGTTCAGGTGATCCATTCTTCTATGCCATAACTAGCTCTCATCCTCTTGTGATAAAATGCACTTTTCCCTTTAATTTCACTTAACATGTAGAGGTTGTTTGTAGTTCTACTAGCATCTGCAATAAGCTTTCTTGTCTTGGATTTTCTGATCTCACATCCATTTGGGTGAAATGTGAGTATGTTCCCTTGATCACATAGTTGATTTACACTTAGTAGATTGTGCTTCAATCCTTCAACATATAGCACATTTTTTTGTCCTAGATTTTCCATTATCCAAACTCAAAATCCCTTTTCCAACAATTTTGGTAGAAGCATTATCACCAAATATCACTATTCCTCCATTTATTTTCTTGAGAGAAAGAAATTTAATTTTGTCACCTATCATATGGATTTAAAAACCACTATTAATTTACCACTAATTACCTTCATTTTGCACATGAAGAGTTGTTTGTACCAACATGAAATTTTCTTTTTCTTGTTCCTTTTTTTTTTCCAAACTTTTGAGGACATCTCCTTCTGAACTGTTTGAACTTCCTCTTTCTTGCTTGATTTAGGATGTTTAGGAAATACTATTTTACACCATATAGCTTTGTGCCCAAAATTATTACATTTGTAACACATGACATTGTTATTCATGAGAGGTGCAAAAGAATTATAATTTATATTAATGATGCCAACATTATTTCTTATAGAGACCATGTAGTGTACAACTTTATGACCATATTTGCTACATGAGAAACAATAACCATGGAAGAAATTTTTATACCTGTTGATTTTCTTGAATGATATGGTCGCATGGTTCTTTCATTTATGTTCTTGTGATTGACTTCTGTCCATGATTCTCTATCTTTTTCCTCCTTCAATACATCAGCATAGGTCATGGGATCCTTTTTACTAGATTTCTTTGATGTCTTTGTTCCTTTTGAACTTGAATTTTCTTTCTATTTCTCTAACCTTATATTTTGCTACAACTGATCCTTAGAATTTTCTACTTCCTTTCTTAGAGAGACAACTTCATGTTCCAATTTTTTACATTATAATTCTTTTACCTTTAATTTCTCAACCATAATTTCTTTAATTATTTTTCTCTTCAACCTTCACTTTTAAGTCTATGAGATCTTGTTGAATCTTTGTCTTTGTTTCCTCATCCTATTGAACTTGAGCCTCCAATACTGAATTCTTCTTTCTAACCCTTTTTAATTCTCCAAGAGCAACAATAAGTTCCTTTTCCATATCAATTGTGGCTTCCTCTTCTTTTTCTGAATCTTTCTTATTGATTTCAATCATAGGAGCGTCTTCTATCACTTCAGTGTCCATGTGTGTTCGTATAAGATCTTCCTTCAAGTTATTAGGCTTTCACGAAGGAACTCGCTCTGATACCAATTGAATAACAAAAGCTTATACTGAGAGGGGGGTGAAAAATATAAGATCAAACTTTTTAATTTTCTTTCCAAAGCAATATTATCCAATATTATAAATTGCAATAATGAAACAATGCACAGATCATCACACACATAAGAGACACATATTTAACGTGCTTCACCTAATGTGGGCTACATCCATTGAGAAAATATTTCTTATAAAATTTCTCAACAAATCTCTTGGGAACAAATTCCCTATTACAATATTTATGGGCACCAACCCAAATGAGACACCAATCCCTTATGCTCATGTTCATGGACCTCTATCCATAGGAGTGTTGGACATTTTGAGTGATAAGTTGTCATTGATGTCAAAAGTGAGTGATCATTGATGTCAAACTTTTAGCACCAATCAGTGACAGTTTCAGTTGGCAGCATCCATTTTGGTTTTAGTTTCAAGATCCAGTTCAAGGAAGTTAGATGAGGTCCAAAGTGCAAGAAAAAACCCAAATAAATAATATTATAATATTATTTTATAATATTATGCAAAGGAAGTTTAAAATTAATTATAAATTAATTTATTAGTTAATTTACTTAACTTATAAAGTTATTTAAATTAATTATTAATTAATTTAATTATTAATTAATTTAATTATTAATTAATTTAATTATTAATTATAAATTAACTTAAGCTAAGGTTAAATAACCCTAAGGTGGGTTATCAAATTTAATATTAAAAATTTGATTTCGAATAAAGCACCACCGACATGAGGAGAAATTAAGAACGTGTATATACAAGGGGAACTCCCACCCTACCAAACCTTACCATACCTTTGATTATCATTACGAGCTTTATAATTGTGAGCCTTACGAATTGCGATGTGTCCAAAGCAAGGAAAGGGTGTGCAAGTTTCGTGAGAAATAGATGGCAAGTGTAGGCATAAGAGGAAGGGGTTCTACCTTCCTTCATGTGGGCATTTGTAGCCCACACGGTGGGCTCCCAAGTGCTAAGGCACTTAGGATAGAGGAGAGGGTGGATCGAATCTCGTCGAATCCTCTTTTGGGGAAGAAAAAGGTATGCTTGTAAACTGGTCGCCAATTTTTTTGGAAATATAGTTTGGGCATTTAAAAATTAATTTTTGCATATTTAAATTGGTTCTAAGGTTGCTAAAGGAGTTATAAAGGTTTTTGCAAAATTAAATTTTTAATGTTGTTTGCTCAAATATTTTGAAAAGATTGTAAGGTGTTTGGTTGATATTTTTATGGTGTTGGATATTATTTTAAGTTGGAGTTGATAAGGTGTATCAAGGAAATTATCTTTATGTATGTTATGATGGGTGTTAATTTTAAAAGGGAGCAATAAGGCATAAATTAATTTGTGATTGTTTTATATCCAAGGAATATTTTTGGAAAGTGTTGAAGTGACATTGTTGTGTTTAACCATTGGAATTGGAAAGAAGAAATTGTGATTAAGGCAGGTTTTCTAAAGGCACTTCTACATCCAAAAAAATGTATGGGCATATTCTTCCTAGTGAGTGATTGTTGAAAATTGTGAATGGAAAGTTAGAGTGAAAAGGATTGTTTGGTTTGCATTGTTGAGAGTGTTTTGAATTAATGCTTCAAGGTTTTCTAGAATTAAGAGTTGTTGATAAAACCTTATTTTATAAGCATTGTTGTTGAAGTGTTTGAGTTGAGTGAATAACTTGAACTAGGGTTTGCAAAGAATATGAGTATCATTATTATGTGAAGATTATCTTATAAGAATTTTTGTTGAAGTGAGTTTTTGAGTGAAGAACTTGAACTAGGGTTTGCAAAGAACATGAGTATCATTGTTATGTGAATATTATCTTATAAGCATTGTTGTTGAAGTGAACTATTGAGTGAAGAACTTGAACTAGGGTTTGGAAAGAACATGAGTATCATTGTTATGTGAGATTAGAAGTGACTGAGAGTTTGTGAATGTGAAGCATACTTTTTTTTGGTAGATAAGATACTATAGCATTAATATTGGGTTTTCCAGGTTGACCCAAAACCTTTTACAAAAATCAGCCCAGGGCTATTGATGAACATGTCCTTACTAAGGATCCTATATAGCAAAGCCATTACATCCGATAAGGCACATAGCCTATTATCAAAGAGAAACTTCCCATACAAAATTTTGGGTATACCTCGAGAAAACACACCTGCATCATAATTAAAAAAAAAGAAATAGACACAAATCCCTTCCTTGAAATAGTGGAGAAACAAAAAGCTACAGACACACATAGCAGAGTACTAAAAAAAACTTCCACAAGCTCTGTATTGATAGTTACTCTTAATAATTATTTGGTAATTGCTTTCTTTCGTATATGACATGCTTTGGGACCACATCCCCTCTTGGCCAATTAGCCTTGGAGAAGTGAACCTGTTGGCTAGATTTATGGTGGTGGCTATCTGGTGGTCCACGTGGCTCTGGTTCGAAGTCTTATATTGTTGTTTCTTTCCTGCCCTGTTATTATCAACCAATATCAAATTACTAATATGACTAGGAGCCATGTTATCTGACATGTGATTGTCCCCATTAGTCTTTGTGGTATTTCCAAGCAGCATCCACCAAGACTGACAACTCTAATAATTTTTATTATGAGTCCATTTCAAAAAAGAGATGGGAATACTCATAGCCTTCGAACTTACAGTGCCTTCCCTATTGGTAAATTTGACTATAATTATTGGCATTATTGTTGAATAAGCTCCTCTACTTCCCTCGGGACACTGTGTTCCCATTTGAAAAGTCTGTCACCATTGACACCCAAATTGGCCAGCTTATCAACAACTTTGTTAGCTTCCCAAAAGACATGTTGGGCTTTTCTATCTTGTCTTCCATGGAAAAGGATCCTAGCCTCTTCAACAATTGTTTTAATCCTCCAAGGAGGTTTTTTCCCATTATTGAGGAGATTCATAACATGCATAGAGTCTCCTTCTATGATAAAATTGCCTTATAAGTCTTGAGTCATTTGAAGGCCTCTCCACATAGCTCTAGCTTCAGCTATGTTGTTCGTCCTTGTTTCCAAATATTCAAAAAATGCAAGCATCATATTCCCATCATGATCTTTCACAATACCGCCAGTTCCTGCTCTGCCAGGATTGTCCTTAGCCATTCCATCAAAATTAAGCTTAAACCAACCCGTAGGAGGTGGGGACCACTTAACATTGGCTCTGGGGTTGACTACCCTAGGCACAAACTCATCTAATAAGGTTAAGATTAAATATTGAGCAATCATGGTCTCCTACCTATGAGGTTTATAGCTATCAAAAGGGATAAGGTTCACATTCTCGTTGGAAAAAGATAGAATCCTAGCAATGATAGTTTGATGATCATGGATAGACTCATTAAAGACTCTATGGTTCCTTTCTAACCACACCTAGTAAAGATAATTATTAAGACAAATTTTCCACATGTATCTAAGTCTTTGGCTTGAAAAGGGGCAAGGCCACTGGACAAAAAAATCAAGTACAATGGCTGGTTTAACCCAAGAAATATTGAAGGCCTAAAAAACCCCACTTAGGACAGTCAAGGAAAAAGGGCACTTAAGGAAAATGTGATAAATGGTCTCCCAATTAGCCTTGCATAGATAACAACAAAAAAATCCTCGCCATCAAGCATAAGATTGTAAGCTGATTTAATAGTGAACTGCCCATTTTCCATAGGAGCCCAGGTCACTTGATCTTCCTTGGGTCTCATGGGGATAAACTATTGCCTGAGAATGTTACAAAGATCATTTGATTTCACTCAAAATCCTTAAATCCTTATTTATTTCCACTTCATTCTGCCTCTGTCCTCAACCAGATAATCAGAGACTTTTTTGCCAATGAGTTTTTCCATGATATCTCTAATTCAGGCTAAGTTAGGATATTGCGTTATTGGTTCGTCCTTAGCCCACCTATCATTCTAGCAATTTATCCTCTCACCATTGCCTAAAAACCATCTTAAACCTTTTTTGATGATATCCTTACAATTGAGAATTATTTTTCAAAAAGTAGAATCTCTGATTAGAACTAAGTCACTTAGAAATTCTATATTTTAATGATACTTTTGTTTGATGATAGCTGTCCATTCATTTTCTTCACCCAAAATGAGGCACCATGCCTGCTTAGCTAGTAAATATAAATTAATATGAACAATTCTCCTCAGACCTAAGCCCCCATTTTCCCTGGGTCTGCACACTTTGGTCCATCCTACAAGGTGTATCCTTTTTTCTCCTCTAATCTAGTCCATAAAAATTATTTTTGGAGTTTCTCAATTTTGTGGAAAACCTTAACAAGGGCTTTGAAATGGAGGGGAAATAGACTGGAATGCTCTGAAGAGAGGCCTTAGTGAGGGCCAAATTTCCTACTTGAGATAGACGATGACCTTTCCATCCAACAAGTTTCTTTTGAATTCTTTCAATAACCTTGTCCCACATTGACTCTCTCGGAGAACCAATGAAAAGAGGGAGACCAAGATACGAAGTGAGGAGGTTTGCTATATCACACCCTAAAATTTCTGCAATCCTTCCTTGCATATGAATGGGGGTGTTTAAGAAATATAAATTTCTTTTATTGAAATTAACTTTCTGACCAGTAGCGTCCTCCTAGAGTTGTAGGATGTATTTAATTATTTTGGCCTCAACCACCGATGCCTTAGTCAATAGAAGGGTATCATTGATGAATTTTTGGTGAGAAATAGTCCTAGTAAGAGATGTTGCCTTGATTCATGATATTAGCCTTGAAATGCAAGCATTTTTTATGGTTCTACCTAAAGATTCTGCCACAATGATGAATAACATGGGGTTGATAGGGTCCCCTTGCTGAATTCCTTTGTGACTTTAAAAGTACCCAGCAGTTTTTTCCATTAACCAGAATCAAGAACCATGCTTCAAAAATCTATTCTTTTATCAAATTAACCCATTGGTGGTGAAAACCAAACTTAAGGAGGACAGTAATCAGAAAGTCCCAATTTAGTCTGTCAAATGCTTTGTTCATATCAATCTTGAGGGCAAAAAAGGACCTATTAGTATTATGAGTAGAGCGCAGAGCTTCATGAACTGTGATAACTCCATCCAAGATTGACCTGCCCTAGACAAAGCTTCCCTAGGATGGATCTATGATGCAGGGCAGAACATATCTCATTCTATTTGTAATGGCTTTAGTTAGGATCTTGTAAGAAACATTGCACAAACTGATTGGCCTGAAGTCAGCCATAGATTTAGGGGTTTGCTTCTTAGGAATTAGAGAAATAAAAGTAGAGTTGAGACCTTTTGGGATATGATTGCTTGCTTGGAATTCTCTGACAACATAAATTACATCCTCACTTATGATGTCCCAAAAATCTTGATAGAAACAAGGGGGAAAGCCATCAGGTCCCGGGGCTTTGTCTGGCTCCATGCTAAACAAGGCTTTCTTAATTTCCTCATCATAAAAGGGAGCTAGAAGCTTAAGGTTTATATCCTCATTTATTATGATAGGAATGGATTGCAATAGAATATCTTTGGCCTCCTTATTGCACTGTGATTCTTGACCAAGGATAGAATTGAAATAAGTTACCGGCTCCTTTCTAATATATGTTAAGTCCTGAGTAATAGAACCATATGCTTTTTAAAAAAAAATTATCTTGTTATTTCTTATGTTTCTAAGCGTGGTGATGTGAAAAAACTTAGAATTTGAATCTCCATATTTTAACCAAAGAGCCCCTCACATGCCAAAATGTTATGAAACTCTGCTAGTTTTGTTCGTTCCTCCTACCTAGTAGTTTCATCAGCATCACCATGTTGAATCCTTTGATCAATTATCTTCAAACTTTTAACAACCTATTTTTTATTTTCAAAGAGGTTCCCAAAGACCTCTTTGTTCCAATTTCAAAGCTTTTCCTTAACAAACTTTAATTTTCTAGCAAGTTTAAAAGCTGCACTACCCCTGACAGATTGATGCCACCACTGAATTAAGCTATCTCTAAAACTAGAATGTTTGATACACATAGATTGAAATATAAAAGGTTTCTTGAAGGACAGAGAGTTAGGGATATCCAAAAAAATAGGATTATGATTAGAGGTAATTTTAGGAAGGGCTTGCAGGGTAGAATCACCGAACATAGTTGTAGCCTCCTTTGATATAAAAAACCTATCAAGCCTTTCTTGAATGAGATGACACCTTATCCGCCGATTGCTCCAGGTATAATTTGCTCCTCTAAGTTTTACATCCATCAACATGTTGGAGTTCACAAAGTCATTGAACTCATCCATGCTCCTGATAGGTGGTCCATTTCCACCCGTTTTGTCTAAAGGGTAAAGAGGAGTGTTAAAATCCCTAGCCAGAATACAGGGGACATTATGGAAGATTTCACTCAGATTGCCTAAGTACTCCCACAGTAGAGCTCTACCTTGAATTTAATTCGAGGCATAAATATTTTAAAGGATCTACGACCTGTAACTATTTATTTCCTTAAATAAAACACTAATAACCTTGTCATCTTTCTGAATAATGGTGCCTTCTACTATCCGAGGATCCCACAAAGTCATAAGGCCTCTAGACGCTCCTTTGGATGATTTGCAAACCATATCCCCTTGATTCCATATTTTTTTTGCTACTTTTTTTGACTGAATCTCATCAGTTTTTGTTTCTTGCAACATGATAATAGTTGGATTCGCTTGATTTCTTATTGCACTGACTTCCCTGTGTTTGGGCTGGCCATTGAGGCCTCTCACGTTCCATGAGAGGAACTTCATTTAGATTGTTTGGTATTTTTTCCTCTCTCCCTCCCTTGAGGGGGTTTTCCTAATTTGTTGTCTTTAGAACCTGGAATAACCCGTTGAAACAAGGTTCTCTGTTTTCCATTGGCAATGTCATTATCAATTTTAATTTTTGATGCTCAACATTTGATATTCTACCTTCTTTTTTTATTGCCAAAATCTATAGGAGACTTCACAGTGCTCCTATTTTTTTTAGGACTAAATTGGGGGGAGGTAATTTGTTGTAGAATTGGACTGCCATATTCCTCAGTCTGAAGAGTTTCACATATCTCCACCCCTACATCCAAATATTCTCCTTTTTTCCTGTATTCCCCTGATCTACGAGACGACCCCTCAGTATGATTCACCTCACTCCTAGTGATGATGTTAGGGATATGAGATTTTTTATTTTCCAATGCCTCAACTTTATTCCTAAGTTATTCAACATTAGGATTTGGCATTGGGATGCCCACTGGGCTTGAAGTATTTTTATCATTGGGATTTAAGGATCTCGAATTGGATGGGGATTCTAGAGATCAACCATTAGGGTTTGGCTTTGTGATGCCCACAGGGCTTATAGTAATTTTAGAATTAGGGTTTGAGGATCCTAACTTGGATGGGGATTCTAGAGAGTCAAAAAGGTTAGCTTGAAGGTTTTGGGCTTCCATGTCTTTCGATAATCCTCCTACTACCATATTGGATAGAATTGAAAATTTATTTGAAACTAGAGGATTGGAACTTACCTGAGTATTTTGGTTTCCAAAAACCTGTTGTTTTCCTTTGTCTTGTTGGGACCCTGCATCCTCTCTTTTCTTTTTTGGTAGACATAGTTTTCCTTATTGAAATCGCCTCTGGTAGGGAAACTCCTCAAATTTTCTCTGTCTAGAATTCCCTACTTCTGCTTTTCTCTATTCATTGCTAGGTTAGAGCACTGATTACATAAATGTCCTTGATTTTTGCATTTTGCATAGAATGCTGGTATATTATCATATTCTACCAGTTATTTTTGATAGTATTCTCCATACTCTAACTCCAAAAACCTTGGCAATTCATTATCCAAATTAGCATTTACGTAGATTCATGCATGAGTCATCCTTGTCCTAGCCAAGGTCACATGGTCAATGGAGATTAGGTCCCCTATAGTTCTGGCTATGCCCTGTAGCCAATATTCATTGAAGAACTGGGTAGGTAGACTCGGGAGATGAAATCAAATAGGGATAATGTTAATATTTTGCTTTTCAGGGTCAAAATATTCACCCCATATTTTGAGAGAAAAGGTCATTTTGCCCAAAAACCAAGGACCTCCTATTAAAATATGGTTAGCATCCTCTATATTTTTAAAACAAATAATGAAGAACCCTCGAGTTAGAGATACCAACTCCAAGCTGCCTACCGATCGTCATTTACTTGTCGCCCAAGCCTTGATAGTCTCAATGTTCGGCCTACCTCCCAAAAAATTGCCTACCAAGGAGAATTCTTCCATTGAAAGAAAAGGGCTCATGGAACTTTTCGAGGCCAAAATTTTATTATTTACTAGAACTAGGGGTAGAAGAGAGAGAACCTCCTTTCTTTTTCCTCTAAGAGTCTCAACAAAATACAACCACTTCTTGGGCCCCACATTGTCATTCGTATCTTTTTTTTTGGGGTCTTTCTAAGGAGGGTCGGGCCCCTGTGTGATTCTCGCCTCCAAATCTATCGTAGTCTGACCACCTTCCTCTAGATCCTCACTTGATTTATGCTCGAGGTTAACACCTACCCCTCCTATACCTACTATACCTCTGCCGCATTGGCTAAGATTCCTTCCCAAAAAATTCAAACCCTCACTCCCACTGCACCTGCTAAACCTCAGCTCACTCATTCCTGATGATGCAATATAACAATCATATATTAATTAAAATAGTGACCAATGGAATTATTATTCATACACAATGAGATTTTTAATTTTAATGTGAAGCATAATTGAGTCTCTAACAATTCTCTATATGTTTCAAAAGAGTGATTGGAAGTGATTAAGAGTTTGTGAATGTGAAGCATATTGAGTCTAACAATTCTCTATATGTTTCTAAGAGATTGATTTAAAGTGATTGAGTATTGAGGTGAATGTGAAGCATATTGAGTCTCTAAAAATTTTCTATATGTTTCTAAGAGAGTAATTGCAAGTGATTGAGCATTATGATGAATGTAGAGCATATTGAGTCTCTCACAATTATATTTATGTTTCTATGAAATTGGACAAGTTCTAGTGATGACTTGTTGAGCATATTTGAGGAAAATATTTGAGAAGACTTGTGGACAGATTTGTGTGAGATTTTGTGGAAGCTTACAATACGTATTGAGAGAAAAATTCGATAAGTTCTAGTGAGGACTTATTAAGTAGATTTGGAAAAGTTCTAGTGAGGACTTGTTGAGCATATTTGAGATAAGTCTTTGAGAAGGCTTGTAAGCAGAGTTGATTGATTGATTTGTTCAAACCTTGAGTTAAGGTTTGGGGCAAATCCAAAAGAGTTGATTTGTGATATTTTATAGCTTTGAGTTAAGGCTTGAGGACAGAGATTGAGGACAGATTTGTGCTAGACCGAAGGACTATATTTAGTGCAGATTAGAGGATAGATATTGAGGACAAATTTGTGCTAGATCGAAGGATTGTGTTTAGTGCAGATCAGAGGACATATATTGAGGATAGATTTGTGCTAGACCAAAGGACTGTGTTTAGTGCAGATCAGAGGATAGATATTGAGGATAATTTTGTGCTAGACCGAAGGACTATATTTAGTGTAGATTTGAGATAGAGCTTTGAAGGTAACAAAGTATAGAGGATGATAGTCTCTAGTGGATAGAGATCCATTAGCCAGGGTAGTGAGGATAGGTGTATTTAGTGGATAGATATCCATTAGCTAGAGCAGTGGGGGCAACAGTTCTTCTATAAGATCACTAGTTAGAGCTTAGGAGAAAGGAGTTCTCCTATAGATAGAGATCCATGAACTTTATTAGGAGATTAGTGTCTCCTTTGGATAGAGATCCATAAAAATTGTAATAGGGAAAGGATTCCCAAGAGATTGATTGAGAAAATTTTAGTGAAACATTTTCTCCGTGGAGTAGCCCACATTAGGTGAACCATGTAAATTTGGTGTCTCTGTTGTGTGTGGTGATTTGTTCATTGCTTTGAAGACTACTTTTGATATTGATATCTATACATTGCATAATATTTATTGGGAAAGAAAATCAAAAAGTGGTCTTATATTGTTCACCCCCCTCTCAGTATAAGCTTATGTTCTTCAATTGGTATAATAGCGGGTTCATTCGAAAGAGTTTAACAGCTTGAAGGAAAATCTTTCAAGAACACAATAGATTCTAAGAATGTGTTCTTAGATAATTCAACACCAATATTTGATGGAAGTGATTATATATATTGGAGTATGAGAATGAAATTTCACCTGATGGCACTTGGAAATGAAATTTGGGAAGCAGTTAAAAATGGATATATACCACCAGTTGATACACCTATAGATAAGGAAGGTAAGATTCTACAACATTAAAATTTAAAAGTAATGAATACACTTTTGAGAGGTTTGCATAGAACATAATCAATAAAAGTTATGCATTGTAAATATGCAAAAGGAATTTGAGATAAGTTGCAAAGCATATATGAAGGAGATAAGAGCATCAAAAAGGAAAATATACAAAATATCAAAGGAAAATTTGAAGAATTAAGAATGAATAATGAGGAAGATAATAGTTTTATTTACTTTGGGTAGATAAGGTTGTTAATGCTATACAAGGACTTGGACTTAAAGTGGATGAATCAGATGTTTGTTATAAGATATTAAGGTCTCTTCCAACAAGGTTTAATAAAAATATTTTAGCTACAGAAGAAGCAAATGATGGTGATTCTTTGACAAGAGATATGTTTCTTGGTATTCTTACAAATTTTGATTTAAGAACAAAATAACCTAATCCCTAGAATAAATCAACATTCAAAGCAATTAAGAATACAAAGGGTAAGAAGTCATAATAAAGAAATGAGTCATCCAGTGATGAAGAAGCAAATTATGGTAGAAGAAACAAGGATTCAATAAAATTAAAATATGTAAAATTTGTTAGATGTTTCAATTGTGGAAAGTATGGTCACTATGCAACTGATTTTCAAGAAGCCAAAAATAACAATGATGAAGAAAAATAAGATCATAGGAACAAGAAATCAGAAAAATACAGGTACCAAAAGAAAGGCAAGGATGGACAAAGTAGACAAGGAAATAAGTTCTTTCAAATACAAAAGAGGAGCTACTATGCAGACAAGTCAAGTAAGTACTCAAGTGATAGTGATGCTAGTTTTTCAGATAATGATAGAGATGAAGTCCTATTTATGATTGAAGAAAAATAAGAAGTCAAGAAAAGGTCACAATAATTATCAAGTGTTTTAGATGTGGTAACTTTGGACATCTTGAATATAGTTGTACAAGGAATGGTTATAGCTTTAGTGATGATGAATATGAGGATGCACTTGAAGGACCTGAAGAAAATATTCTAATTGCACTAGAAGAAGAAGAAGGTGATCCTATAATAGACAAGTCAAAATAAATTGAAGATGTAGACAAAGGCAAACAAATAGAGGAAGAATCATATAAAGAAGGATTTGATATTAGGGCAAAACTTATTTATGCTCTTGACATAGTAAATAAGATAAGAAAGAAAAACTCTAAACCTGAGTTTTAGTTTCAAAAATATGATGAAGAGAGAAGAAAGCTTATAGAGGATCTAAACAAGTCAATGGCTAAGACAAAGAAGTTCAAGGATACGTTAGAAGCAAAGGTCTTAGAATGTGAAAGGTTAGAACAAGAAGTAGCTCTACTAAGGGAAGATTTAGAAAAATCTGAGGATAACTTACACAAGTTTGGAAAGAGCTCAAAGGTTGTGGATAATATGATAAAAGTACAAAGAAGGTCAACAAACAAAATAGGTCTTGGTTTTGAACAGGCTCAAAAGAAACAAGAAGAAGAGTCAACCTCAAGTTATGAAGAAAAAATAAAATTTAGAAGAAGAAACTTCAGAAGAAGATAATGTAATAGAAAGTAAGACATCTGAGGATGAGTTGGATAACAAAAATTTCAACAAGGAAAGGAACAATGCACAAAGAAGAAACAAATGGAACAAAAATCATAATAGGTTAAGAGAGGACCAATGAGGTCAAGACAAGAAAATTTAAATGGAAGGTGTTTATCATGTCACAGGTTTGGACACATGGCTTCAAAGTGTAGGACACATGAAAGAAAAAAAAATGGGAATTTAAAAAACAAGCAGCTTTTCCATGGGTATTGCTACTCATGTAATCAATTTGGTCATAAGGTAATGGATTACAGGGTTAATGGCATAAAAGGATATGGCTTCACTAGGAGAAATTATAATAAATTTACACCTCCAAGGAATAATAAAATTAAGTATTATAAGTGCAATAATGATGGACATACAACAAAATGGTGTAGAGCAGACATTCCAGAATCAAGCAGGAATAGGAACAAGAATATGGGCATGGACAGGAATAGGAACAGGAATATGGATATGAACATGAACAAGAACAGGAACAGGAATAGAAACAAGAATATAGATATGAATATAAATAGGAAAATGAATGTGGACATGGACAAGAATAGGAATTATCAAAGAAAATAGGATAAAGGTAAAGACCAGTGCTTGTTGGGAGTAGAAATACTCTCACCCCAGAATTAACCACCTTAAGAGGAGGTGGGGGAGGGGCTAAGTTAAGAGATTCATTCTTAGACCCGAGCCCCAAAGGTGACCCCTTGCAATTGATTTCAAATTGGGAGATATTTGAGTAAGGGGGAGAGATTTGGTTTAAGGAGGAAGCATTGAGTCAGGGGGAGCAATTTCCCAAGGGGAGCAGAACAAGAAAAAAGTCAAGATTTGGTAAAAAGAATTTGGATTTCCATGAATGAGAAAGGGGAGTTTTTTGGATATTTTAAGTGATAAGTTATCATTTATGTCAAAAGTGAGTGATCATTTATGTCGAAATTTCAACACCAGTCAGTGGTAGTTTCAGTTTCAAGATCCGGTTCAAGAAAGTCATATGAGGTCCAAAGTGCAAGAAAAAACCCAAATAAATAATATTATAATATTATGCAAAGGAAATTTAAAATTAATTATAAATTAAATTATCTAGTTAATTTACTTATATAGTTATTTAAATTAATTATTAATTATAAATTAATTTAAGCTAAGGTTAAATAATCCTAAGGTGGGTTATCAAATTTAATATTCAAAATTTGATTTCGAATAAAGAATCTCCGACATGAGGATAAATTAAGAACGTGTATATAAGGAGGGAACTCCCACCCTACCAAACCTTACCATGCCTTCGATTATCATTGCGAGCTTTAGAATTGTGAGCCTTACGAATTGTACTATGTCCAAAGCAAGGAAAGGGTGTGCAATTTTCGTAAGAAATAGATGGTGAGTGGAGGCATAAGAGGAAGGGGTTCTACCTTCCTTCATGTGGTAATTCGTAGCCCATAAGTGCTAAGACACTTAGGATAGAGGAGACAATGGATCAAATCTCGCCGAATCCCATTTTGGGGAAGAAAAAGGTATGCTTGTAAATTGGTCATCAAAAATTTTGGGAATATAGTTTGGGCATTTAAAAATTAATTTTTGCATATTTAAATTGGTTCTAAGGTTGATAAAGGAGTTATAAGGGTTTTTGCAAAATTAAATTTTTAATGTTGTTTGCTCAAATGTTTTGAAAAGATTGTAAGGTGTTTGGTTGATATTTTTATGGTGTTGGATATTATTTTAAGTTGGAGTTTATAAGGTGTATCAATGAAATTATCTTTATGTATGTTATGATGAGTGTTAATTCTAAAAGGGAGCAATAAGACATAAATTGAGTTGTGATTGTCTTATGTCCAAGGAATATTTTTGGAAAGTGTTGAAGTGACATTGTTGTGTTTAACCATTGGAATTGGAAAGAAGAAATTGTGATTAAGACAAGTTTTCTAAAGGCACTTCTACATCCAAAAAAAGGTATGGCCATATTCTTCCTAGTGAGTGATTGCTGAAAATTATGAATGGAAAGTTGGAGTGAAAAGGATTGTTTGGTTTGCATTGTTGAGAGTGTTTTGAATTAATGCTTCAAGGTTTTCTAGAATTAAGAGTTGTTGATAAAACCTTATTTTATAAGCATTGTTGTTGAAGTGTTTGAGTTGAGTGAAGAACTTGAACTAGGGTTTGCAAAGAACATGAGTATCATTGTTATGTGAAGATTGTCTTATAAGCATTTTTGTTGAAGTGAGTTTTTGAGTGAATAACTTGAACTAGGGTTTGCAAAGAACATGAGTATCATTGTTATGTGAAGATTGTCTTATAAGCATTGTTGTTGAAGTGAATTTTTGAGTGAAGAACTTGAACTAGGTTTTGGAAAGAACATGAGTATTATTGTTATGTGATATTGGAAGTGATTGAGAGTTTGTGAATGTGAAGCATAATTGAGTCTCTAAAAATTCTTTGTATGTTTCAAAAGAGTGACTGGAAGTGATTAAGATTTTGTGAATGTGAAGCATATTGAGTATCTAACAATTCTTTATATATTTCTAAGAGAGTGATTGAGTATTGAGGTGAATGTGAAGCATATTGAGTCTCTAACAATTCTCTATATGTTTCTAAGAGAGTGATTGAAAGTGATTGAACATTTTGATGAATGTAGAGCATATTGAGTCTCTAAAAATTCTCTTTATGTTTCTATGAGATTGGACAAGTTCTAGTGAGGACTTGTTGAGCAGATTTGAGGTAAGTCTTTGAGAAGACTCGTGGACAGATTTGTGTGAGCTTTTGTGGAAGCTTACAATAAAGATTGATAGTAGAATTGGATAAGTTCTAGTGAGGACTTATTAAGTAGATTTGGACAAGTTCTAGTGAGGACTTGTTGAGAGGATTTGAGACAAGTCTTTGAGAAGGCTTGTGAGCAGAGTTGATTGATTGATTTGTTCAAACCTTGAGTTAAGGTTTGGGGCAAATCCAATAGATTTGATTTATGTTATTTTCAAGCTTTGATTTAAGGCTTGAGGATAGATATTGAGGACATATTTGTGCTAGATAAAAGGACTATGTTTAGTGCAGATCAAAGGACAAATATTGAGGATATATTTGTGCTAGATCGAAGGACTGTGTTTAGTGTAGATTAGAGGATAGAGATTGAGGATAGATTTGTGCTAGACCGAAAGACAGTGTTTAGTGCAAATAATAGGATAGATATTGAGGAAAAATTTATGCTAAACTTAAGGAATGTGTTTAGTGCAAATTTGAGATAGAGATTTGAAGGTGATAGAGTATAGAGGATGACAATCTCCAGTGGATAAAGATCCATTAGCTAGGGCAGTGAGGACAAGTGTCTTCAATGGATAGAGATATATTAGTCATAGCAGTGGGGGTAGTAGTTCTTCTAGAAGACCACCAGTTAGAGCTTAGGAGAAAGAAGTTCTCCTATGGATAGAGATCAATGAACTTGATTAGGGGATTTGTGTCTCCTTTGGATAGAGATCCATAAAAATTGTAATAGGGAAAGGATTCCTAAGAGATTGATTGAGAAAATTTTAGTGAAATATTTTCTTCGTGGAGTAGCCCACATTGGTTGAACCACGTAAATTTTATGTCTCTATTATGTGTGGTTATTTGTGCATTGCTTTGATTATTGTTGTTGATATTGCTATCTATACATTGCATAATATTGATTGGGAAAGAAAAGTAAAAAGTGATCTTATATTGTTCACCCCCCCTCTCAGTATAAGCTTGTGTTCATCAAGGAGACACCAATACCCTTTGCTCTAATTTGCTCCAAGACCTACTCTCAACTCTGCTCAAATATTCTCACCAAAACCTACTCAAAGTTGCTTACAAATTTGCTCAAATTTTCTCACATGTCTATGCTCAAATATTCTCATAACACCTATTAAAATATACTCATAACAACTAATCAAATTTTCTCATAACACCTACTCAAATCTACTCATAACACCTACTCAAATATGCTAATAACATCAGCTCAAATATGCTCATAACACCTGCTCAAATCTGCTCATAACATTGCACAAATATTACATACACATAATGCTCATATATTTTAATTTTAATCCACTAACCATTCATTTCAAAATCAATCTCAAATGCATAAATTTATTGTGCTTATCAAACATGAATCATGCACAAATTTTTCTTTCAAATCTGATCTATAATCCTTGCAAATTTCTTTTCAACAATTATCAAAATAATGCAAAAATTTGCTTTCAAACCCTTGCACTTATATTCCCAATTTCAAAACTAATGCACATCAAATCAATCCTTATACCTCAAATCATATGACATCAAAAATATTTTTCTCAAACAAAACCACCTTAAGAAAGAGTTAAATCACATACCTCTAAAAACTACCTTGATGATGATGTACTTTCAAAACCTGTCTAAAAAATAATTTCCCTTTCTTGTGCCACTTCAAAAATTGGTTAGTAAATTTCTCTTTCAAATCATCCACATTAAAACCCTTTTCAAAATATGTTTTATAACTCCTTTTTAGTCTCCCAAAATAAAGCTTTTAGTAGTGACTAAACCCTCAAATTTCCTTCTTCTATCATACAAAATTACATTTAATAATTAAACCGTAATCACACCTTATAACTCCTACTTTTATAATACACAAAAGACAATTTTCAATTCACATAAATATACCTTATAACACCTACTTACACAATGCGCAAATGACCATTTTTAATTCACTCCCATGTACCTTTTAACTCCTACTAACTTAATGCATAATACAAAAAAATAATAATAATGTTGCACCATATGACTCCATTTTTAAATAAAAAATATAAACAAAAATTTTCTTCTATTATAACCACATAAGCCGTGCATTAACCTTTTCACATAAAATTTAATCAACAATTTTTTTGCTCTTTAATCAACAAATTTTTTGGCTCATACCTCAACCAAACAAGCCAACGAACGTGATGGGAATCGAACACCAAACCTCTACCTACGAAGCACCTTACTATAGGCTAGGATACTATGATGTGTTGTCGTTAAGCACATCATTAAATCTCAAAGATCTTATCAATCCGGGGTGGTGTCCAAGGCTGTATACGATAGAAGCTTAGGGCAGAGTACAATTCAGGCATTCAAATTTCAAGCATTTATTAGGTGAGACATAATTGGTTTAGCCTTTTGGTGTCACACTAAACCTAATATACAGAATGAAAACTTGCAGGAACTAAAAAATAATTCTAAATTGCAAGAATTGAAATCTAACTACAATTGCAGGAATTAGAATTGCTAAATTGAAAGTCTAATCTACTTTTGCAGAATTAAAATAAGGAATTTAAATTGCTAAATTTAAATGTTGCTGAAATGAAATCCTAAGTTACATTTGCAGAATTGAAACCTAGTTACTCTTACATAATTGAAATTATGCTTGTAAATGAAACTTATGCTAAAACACCTGTCAATATCCTGCCACAAAATGTCGTCAAGCTTCTGCTACAAGAATTGACAGTAAAATGAAATATGCTAAAAATTGAAAGTTGCTAAAATAGAAAAGCAAGGAAAACATGGAAAGCAAAGGAAAAATGCTTGATATAATTTGTCATTTGACATACACACAAATTTTGTACACAAACATAAATAACATTATACAAACTTAAAACAAGAAAAGTAAACTTGACAAGTAATCTGTTAATTCTACTGTAGCAAAATTACAGATTAAAACCTGTCATAAAAATCCTCCTTCTAGATATGAAAGTGGGCCCATACTTCCTGATCTAGAAGGAGGTGAAAATCACTCTTTAAATAATTAACACTCAGAATAGAAAATGATAAAATAACTACACTTTTATTGATAACAAAACATGCTGAAAACTGTTTACAGAAAATTACTGTACAGTCCTAATTGCTGCTATTAAAACTCTCCTCTATTATAATTCCTAACTGGATCAACCAAGGAGGGAGATGTGTTATTTATATAAATATTTACAACATATTCCATGCTCAAATCAGCCTATGTGCTACTTTACAGTGATTTGCCAATAATTTTGGATCTGAAATAAATGCAAATTTGGACAGTTTGTGTTATAGTAGTAGCCATTGGCCCTTAGAAAACATCTTCAGTGGTGGGAGTACGTGGGAAGAGTCTAGAAATATCTCACACATATTTCTCCACTTCATAATATGTCATTTCTATCTTACAAACAACTTCCTATTATGCTGCAGTTTTTTCTAGGTTTATCCTAGAAGAGGATCAAAATTGATCTTTTCAATGAATGGTGGCTTTGGATGACAAGGACGTCAAAGTCAGATGGGAGATATTTTCCTGTAATCTTTTCAACCTTCTTTTCCTTTTTGCATCGTTAGAAATCAGTCAACAAGTCAAAAAAATCTTTCTGTTCTCATTTCGAAGATAAGTGGCTCATTCCGAAGAGACTGTATTTCTCATTCCAAATATGTCCGCTCATTTCGAAGAGACTATATTTCTCATTCCAAATATGTCTGCTCATTTCGAAGATCTTCAGAATGAACAACTATGTGCTCTTCAAGTGATTTCATTTGCATTTCTTAGGTGGGTTAGCTCTCAGGATCATATTGTAATAGCCTTCATTCCTCTCCATGTGTGAATTCCATGCCTTGTCATTCATTGGTAGCTTGCTAGAATTTACATGGTAAATTACTGCATTTTCCAACTCTGTTGCACAGTTGTAAAATATTGGCATTTCTTACAAATTCAAACAAATTAGAACATGGAAAAATTATTCAAATATCAACATGAAAGAGTACATCAAGTTGCTACTGAATTTATACACTTCATTCACCAAGTAACCATGCTAAAATAGTGCAATAGTGTTGCACAATTGTCTCTGCTCTGTTATACCCTGTTGCTACCTATTTAGACCATGTGTGAATGCTTCTAAATAAGTCAGATCTCTTCTGTAGTCCTTCTGAACTCATTCTATCCATATCCTCATGCTTTTATTGACAACTTCAAGGTGATCCTCTAAAGTGACAACTTGTTAATTTTTATATGGCTATTTTTTTCAGATTTTTAGATTTATGACAGTCCTAAAATTTTGGCTTCAATGTGGATTTGAAACAAGTTGAAGGGTAGGAAAATATTCAAAAACCATTGAGAAGTTAATGGATATCAGCATACCACATTTGGTTAATTGAAATGCATGTTTTTACTTGCTACTTAATCAAGAAAAATCACTCGCAAAATGCTGAAAATAGTCAAAAATAGAGATATAGTATTCCTAACATAAAATCATGCAAACACTTAACAAATAGTATATTTTAGTCAACTATTTGACAATCAACTTATCATATGGTAGTCAAACATTGTGCAATAATGAGGTATTTTTGGGCCTCATCATCCCCCCCAACTTGAACTAATGCATGCCCTCATGCATCTTAGTAGGCCATAGTAATATGCAAGTTTTATTCTTGTGAACATCCTTTGCTACCTACTAACTGAGAAATTCCTCCTTACTGCACTATATCAAGTATTTTGCAATTAAGCACATGTATGACTTTTTTCTGTCTTTCTACAAGTTTTAGTGTTATAAGGTACCTCTTAAAGGCTTGATATCATGTGATTCATCTTGCAATAGTCTTATTGTGGAATCGTATTTGGCAGATGCACTACTATTGATGGAATTTTTTGTTCTTAACAACATTTTAGCCTAAATGCTTATTTCTATTGTTTGCACCTTTTGAACAAAATTGATAAAATTTTTGGATTTGAAATGCTTGAGGGATGTACTTACTTGTGGTAGAGCCTTATGAACCTCAATATTTGATGTACCCTACTCTTTTTGCTATTCTATAGCATTTTCAACAATTTTGGTACAATTTCTACTCATTTCGAAGATATCCTGCTCATTCCAAAGATATGCCTATTCATTTCGAAGATATGACTGTTCATTTCGGAGATGCATCAGAAAATGCAGAAATGACTTCCTATGCAAAAGTTAGCTATAGATTCTATTGTGGGCCCATATCTAGAGTGTATAAGCCTTTCATAACATCAAAAATCCCTTCTTCATCCTTTTGTTTAGATGTTATTCTTTGTTTTGTATGTTGTTGTTTTATTCCAGTAGTACTAAAATAGAACCTTCAGGTGCATTTTGCTGATTATCCTCCTTCAATTTATCAAACAATTGTGAGATATAAAATTGTAGTTCTCCTTCTGAAAATTGCCCTACAAATTGAAATAGAATTGCTGCCATGTCTGTCCCAAAATCAGGTTTTTGCACAGTTTTGGAATTTTCGTGCAATTAAGGGCATAAGGGGGTGTTTCTTGACATCTTGAACACGTTCCATTTTCAACTTGCCAATATTTTATGAATATTTTATGCCAAATACCGATTATCATACACTAAATTCTAAATGTTTACTATGAATTAAATGCAAGAAAAACATACCTTACTGTCTTGAAAATTGGTCATGCACCTTACAAGCTGCTTTTGATGATTGTTATCAGGCTATCTAAAAACATAAAAATAACACATGTGTAGTGTGAGATTTGTACAATGGTGGAATAATGATGGGTAGATCAACAAGGCAATGCATGCCGAAAAATTGGTTTTCATGCAAGCCAACTCAATAGCGCCTCCAAGAAAGTTTTCACTACTGAATTATTCATTTTTTTTCTTTTCTTTCCTTTTTTTTCATCAGAAGAGGCTGCCATTTCTGGTTTTCAACCAACTTCTATCCTTTTTTTTTCAATTTCTTCAATGAGAGAGAACATCTCTCACTCTTATTTGGATAAGACCATTCCTTATTTTGCAAAAACATGTCAATTGTTGTATGAAAACACCATCTCTTTTTGTTGAAACCTGCAACATTCCTTTCTAGGTGAGCAGTAAGAATCTTCATACATCATAATTGCCTCCTTAGTGCTGGAAATGAAGTATTGGCTCCATTGTTCCTCTTCCTTTCTGAAATTGATGTTTATCCTCATGTATCCCCATTTTGTGGGACATGTCTTTGCTGCAAATTTTTTTTCTCTCTCTTTTTTTTTTCTTTTTTTCAAATTTTCTTGTCTTGCTTGTACCTAAGAAGGAAGTTCACAAACAAGACTATTCTTCTTTTTGCTTTTCTTGTATTTTTTTTTGTCAAACTTTTTATCATCACTCTGAATATGATATTGAAGATAAATTCTCTTCCATTATGTGTACATCCAATGGAATCTCCTTCAAAAACTCCTCCTTAGTTAATGGTGCATGGTATACCCGAAGGCAATGTCCATTCACCACTAACATCCTCCATGAATTAACAATGGGAGAAAGAAGCACTACTCCATATCTAAAAACTTCTTCAATCAAGTTTTGTCCATGCCTCCTAGTCTGCAAAATCTTATCAATCTATTCTTGAAACAATTATATACCAATTCCCAAAAGATGTTAAGTGCTTACATCAAGATAAAATCTTGATATGCCCTTGTAATTCTATGTAAAGGGATTGAAATATTGTTTCAAAATAGCAAAAATTTTGCTTTTTGTTTATAATTCAGCCAGCTAATAATGTTCAAGAATTTTATTGGCTGCACTTCAATTTGTTTCATTCCTAGGAGGACAAAATTTACCCCTTTGTAATTTCTTACTATGGAGTTCAATGGAAGTAAATTTTCTATGTGCAGTTTTTCTAGTTTTTTTCCTTTATCCAAGGCTAATTTTTGTGTGTTTGGACTAAAGGTTTTCTGTGTATCTCCATTGATTTTTGTCTCTTCAAGCTTAGGTAAGTTCTTGTTTGAGCACAGTTGGATGTTTTTGCAGTCAATAACATTTCCTACAGGTTTTTTTTTTATACCAGATTTAGCTACATAGACAGGGGTTGCCTATCCTGTATTATTCAAATTGATCACAGGTTGGGCTAAAAAAGTAATATTTTTTGTTTGCACAATAAGACAAGAAGTGTACAACTTTAGCAGATCAACTACTTGTCAAGTATGATCACCTCTAATGAGATCAACTATTGTTTGTGTAGGCTAAGAATTGTTAGGTTGCGGTTTAGCATGGTAAAATCCTAAAAATATTTAAGTAATAATGGAAATATCTAGGATCATCATTAAGTTGTAAACTCCTATTTTGATTGTGCAAAAGTTTTTATGATTTTTTTTTAATAGATTCAACTTACATATACAGGGGTTGTCTGTCCTGTATTATTCATATTGGCCATAGGTTGGGCTGAATGTGGTGGTTGATTTACTTGCCTTGTTTGTTGTTATTGAGATCTCTCTTTGAGAAGAATTCAGACTAGGCAATAGATTTTGCATCTCTAAGTTGTGGAAGTAAATGGCATTTATTAATGATGTCCCTGTGAAAAAATGCTACAAGTAGCTGATATGGCTATTTTTTTCAAGGGATAGTCTTGTATATCTACCATGATATCTTCCCAACACCTAGTATAAATTTTTTTATACTACCCTGATGATATGGATATAAAAAGGGTAGTACTAGCAGATGGCTCTTCTAAATATTTTAAGAGATCTTATGTTTCTTGATAATGAGGATGATGAATTCTTTTAATTTTTATCAAGAATTTCAAACATAGGTAATTTAACCCCCAAGTGTGAAGATCACCTCCCTGTGGTTGCTTATTTTCTAAATGGATTGAAATGCAACTATCAATAATTATTATTTATACCAGCTATTACATTTAGATTTTACTTTGAACTTCATAACTTAGCACAATAATAATTATTTGACTGCTTTACCCTCTAACAACACCATGATACCCAGCAACGATACCAAAATGATGCGTTGTCATTAAGCACATCATTAAATCTCAAATATATTATCAATCCGGGGTGGTGTCCAAGGCTGTATATGATAGAAGCTTAGGGCAGAGTACAATTCAGGCATTCAAATTTCAAGAATTTATTAGGTGAGACAGATTTGGTTTAGCCTTTTAGTGTCACACTAAACCTAATCTATAGAATTAAAACTTGCAGGAACTAAAAACTAATTCTAAGTTGCAAGAATTGAAATCTAACTACAATTGCAAGAATTAGAATTGCTAAATTGAAAGTCTAATCTACTTTTGTAGAATTAAAATAACAAAATTTAAATTGCTGAATTTAAATGTTGCTGAAATGAAATCCTAAGTTACATTTGCAGAATTGAAACCTAGTTACTATTGCATAATTGAAATTATGCTTGTAGATGAAACTTATGCTAAAACACCTGTCAATATCCTACCACAAAAGGTCGTCAAGCTTCTGCTACAGGAATTGACAACAAAATGAAATATGCTAAAAATTGAAAGTTGCTAAAATAGAAAAGCAAGGAAAACATGGAAAGCAAAGGAAAAATGCTTAATATAATTTATCAACTAACACACACACAAATGTCATACACAAACATAATATAAAACATAAATAACATTATACAAACTTAAAACAAGAAAAGTAAACCTGACAAGTAATCATTAATTCGCTACGATAAAATTACAGATTAAAACCTGCCATAAAAATCCTCCTTCTAGATCTGAAATTGGGCCCATACTTCCTGATATAGAAGGATATGAAAAGCACTCCTTAACTAATTAACACTCAGAAAAAAAAATGATAAAATAACTGCACTTTTATTGATGACAAAACACGCTGAAAACTGTTACAAAAAATTATTGTACAGTCCTAATTGTTGCTATTGAAAACTCTCCTCTATTCTAATTCCTATCTGGCTCAACCAAGGGGGGAGTTGTGTTATTTATATAAATATTTACAACATATCCCATGCTCAAATCAGCCTATGTGCTACTTTATAGTGATTTGCCAATAATTTTGGATCTAAAATAAATACAAATCTAGACAGTTTGTGTTGTAGTAGTAGTCATTGGCCCTTAGAAAGCATCTTTAGTGGTGGGAGTATGTGGGAGGAGTCTAGAAATATCTCACACATCTTTCTCCACTTTAGAATATGCCATTTATATCTTGCAAAAAACTTCCTATTATGCTACAATTTTTTCTAGGTTTATCTTAGAAGAGGATCAAAATTGATCTTTTCCATGAATGGTGGCTTTGGACGGCAAGGATGCAAAGTTAGATGGGAGATATTTTTCTTTAACCTTTTCAACCTTCTTTTCCTTTTTCCATCGTCAGAAATCAGTCAACAAGTCAAAAAAAGCTTTTTGTTCTCATTTCAAAGAGAAGTGGCTCATTTTGAAGAGACTATATTTCTCATTCCGAAGATGTCCGCTCATTTCGAAGAGACTATATTTCTCATTCCGAATATGTCTGCTCATTTCGAAGATCTTTGGAATGAACAACTATGTGATCTTCAAGTGATTTCATCTGCATTTCTCTGGTGTGTTAGCTCTCAGGATGAGATTGCAATAGCCTTCATTCCTCTCCATGTGTGAATTCCATGCCTTGCCATTCATTGGTAGCTTACTGGAATTTACATGGTAAATTACTACATTTTCCAAATCTACTGCACAGTTGTAAAATATTAGTATTTCTTGCAAATTAAAACAAATTAAAACATGGAAAAATTATTCAAATATCAATATGAAGGAGTACATCAAGTTGCTACTGAATTTATACACTTCATTCACCAAGTAACCATGCTGAAATAGTGCAATAGTGCTGCACAATTGTCTCTGCTCTGTTATACCCTACTGGTGCCTATTTAGACCATATGTGAATGCTTATAAATAGGTCAGATGTCTTTCGTAGTACTTCTAAACTCATTCCATCCATATCCTCATGCTTTGCTTGACAACTTCAAGGTGTTCCTATAAAGAGACAGCTTGCTGATTTTTATATGGCTATTTTTTTCAGATTTTCAGATTTATGAGTCCTAAAATATTGGCTTCAATGTGGATTTGAAACAAATTGAAGGGCAGTAAAACATTCAAAAACCATTGATAAGTTAATGGATATCAACATATAACATTTGGTTAATTGAAATGCATGTTTTTATTTGCTACTTAATCAAGCAAAATTAGTCACAAAATGCTGAAAATAGTCAAAAACAGAGATATAGTATTCCTAACATAAAATCATGCAAACGCTTAACAAATAGTATATTTTAGTCAACTATTTGGAAATCAACTTATCATATGGTAGTCAAACATTGTGCAATAATGAGGCATTTTTGGACCTCATCATACTAGCTGAGCTACCCTCGTGGATAGTAACAACCACACAATCCGAACACGTTGAAGTATTCCTTGTCAAAATGATTTCCTCACTTCCAAGCAAAAACAAACCTACCCGAATTCAACCCTACGAATTTCCTGCCCCCAACACCTTCGTGCTAGCTCGATGACCAACTGGGCTAGCCACCTAGTTTAACCTATATGCCCAACACTTAGCCCTTGTTCTTAGTTCACTTTCCACACAGATTTTGTTCTCTTCTCCTTTTAGATTCACAAATATTGCACAAAGAGATAAATTTCACATCCTTCAAAACATTAGACATACAAATGATTTTTTGATTTTATGTTTGATTTTATATTATTGAATATTAAAATTGCTTTCTATACGTTGACACCAATGTATATAATTTTATATTATAATATTTAATAAATATTATAATATTATATTTTTGAAATTTTGGTCTTCAAGCCAAGTTACTTTTATTAAACCCTTGGCCTTCTTTTTTTTAATATTTAAACTTTAATTCTTTCCCTTGCCTTCTCTTTTAAACCTTGGCCTTCTCATTTAATTTTTAAACCTTGCCTTCTCTTTTAAACCTTTGGCCCAAACCACTTTGTTCCAAGTAAGTCTTAAACCTCTTTGTCCTTCTTTAGAATATTAAAATCAATATTATAATCCTTTTTATTTCAACAATTTTCCTTGCTTTAAGATATACCTTGCCTTGAATAATTGTCCAGCATTAGAAGAATATTTTTTCCTTGAATACCCTGCATCCTTTTGATATCAATGACAACTCAAAATGCTAAATATTTCCAACACATGTAATAAGATTTGGAGACCCTTTCAAAACCCCTTCTCTTATCTAATAAAAAAAATAGGAAGAGACCTAGAGATAGCATAAACAATGGCTAATTTTTTATATTTATAAGAAAGAAGCATCGATGATCACATTTTCCTTCCCTTTTTGTATATTCAATCTCAAAACTATACTACAAGATTTGGTCAACCATTTGTTCTATTCAAGACAAGAATTGTTTATATCCAAAACATATTTGAGATTGTAATGTTTAGTTTTAATACTAAAATATCAACCCAACAAATAAAGCTTCTATTTAATGATTACATACAAGATGTCCATCAATATTATTTCTAGAAAACTATTTGGTTTTGTAAGCTAAGGTGACACTTTTGCATCAATACGACACTAATACCTATTCTAAAAGCATTACATTATATTACAAAAGGTTTGTTAAAATAAACTGTAACTAAAATTGGAGTTCAACACATAACTTAGTTTAAGGTGTTAAAGGGCTTTGTAGCCTCTTATTTCTATACAAATACATCCTTATTGGTAAGATCCATCAAAGGAGATATAAATTTCACATAAATTTTGATGAGCTTCCTATAATAACTTATGAGACCTAATAACCCATGAATAATCTTAAGAGATTTATAGATTAACCAATATTGCATTGTCTAAATCTTATTAGGGTTCACCCTAACATCTGCTCTAGATACAATGTAACATAAATATTCTAGTTTAGGAACACTAAAAAAACATCTAAACCTATTGAAAATAATTGCTTATGCTCAGTGAGTTTGATCACCTACTCAACATGTTGCAAATGACATTTCTAAGACTTTACTATAGGCCAAAATATCATCACAAATTACCAAAATAAGTTTCCTCAAGAGAGGTTAGAATAAAAATCATTAAAATTTGAAAGGTGGATGAGGAATTAGTAAGACCAATTGACATAATTATAAAATCATAATGATCCTCATGATTTTATAAAATAAATTTAGGAATATCATCTTCTATATGATGAATTTTATGAAATCCAAATTATAAATCTAGCTCAATAAAAGTATGGGCACCGTTCAACCTCATCTAAGAGATCATTAGTAATAGAAATGGGAAACTTATCTTTGATGGTAAGCTTATCCATAGGGTAAGAACATGGACAAATATGTCAATAATCATCTCTTTTCTTAGCCAAGTCAACATGTGAAGAGTACTTAGGGATAGTACCTAGTCAAATGTTTCCTTATTATAGCATATCATGAACCAATTTCAAAATTTATGACTTTTAAGGTTGAAAATATCTATAAGGGTGAACATTTGGTGGATGGATTCCTAAAATTAAATGAAAAATATGATCATGTGTGTGTTTGAAAGGAAAGGATTTGGATTCCTCAAATAATTTAGTATATTTGTTAATAAAGGATTGCATCTTAGAGGGGAGAACAAGAGAGTCCTACTCAACCACCATGACTTATATATAACAAGTTTGTGTGAATATGCCATTGTTTTCCTTTTATAAAATATTTTCCATATAATGATTACTTATATCCTTGGAAGGTGGGGCTTTAAACCTTGGATTTTAATGGGATTCCCATTATCTATTTATTGTACATATAATTTTTGTAGATTTAAAGTCACATCACCCAATTAAGATAATCATTGAGAAATTAAGATAATATCTAAAATTACCAAATACATTACACATAGACTTCCCATACAAGCATAACTACCCATATTAAGTCTATTATTATAAAAAACCAATGCATGCAATCACCTGGTACCATTGCATGTGTTGAAGGAAGGACTACAAGTAGTGAAGTCTTGCCTAGGTTGGAATCTAAACACATGAGCTTGTTTTTTGTTGATCTAGCTAGTTGTTTTACATTATGAAAAAATGGAGATCATGCATGTTAGCTAATTAATGAATTTCTTTCTTAAGACATTTTTTGAATTCTAAAACAATCACACACAAATCCAAATTATAAGTGTAGGTTAGAAAAATTTTAAATTATTCATAAATTGATCCTATCTACTTAGTTTGAAGTAATTTGATGGAATAAGAAGAGGAATATTATTTATCAAAAAATTTCAAAAATATTATCTTAAATTAGGTCAAATGTTATTACATCCTTTATGTCTCATTTCCCATAATATCTAATGGAAGATATGGGTATCAATTTGGGAAGGAATGAAAATGACTTTTTAAATTTTGGATATCCTATGTGAATGCAATAGGAGTTTCATTTTAGAGATCCTATTTTGATAAGTGAAGTATAGGGACCTATTTGCTCCATTAGCAATCCACTAGAAAAATGAAGTGTTTGGCTTATAGGAGCAAAGTGCTAGTAAACACTAGTGAAATGCTAGCAGTCTAGAGTGATTTTCTCATCTCCTAGATAAAATAGCTCATGAACCAACAAAGAGATAAAAGGAAGAGGAAAATATTGAGGAAGAACTTAGGAAAATAATATTTTGGCATCTAGTAGTTGTTGGTCACAAATCTACCACAGGAAAGGATTTGTATGTCTACGCACCCTAGACCTAGACCAACCTTGAAATGTTGGAGGGAAGAGATGCCATCCATGCCAATCTCTGAAGAAGGCCGGCTCCTATACTAAACTACTGGGGGTTTTAAGATAAGAGTGCAGGAAAGAGATTAAAAGAGTGAGGGTGCAGGAAAGAGATAAACAATGCAAAAAGGGATGGAAATAACTGAATATTGTAGTGGGAAATAAAAAGCAACACAATAACTAATCTATATCTAAAACAACAGTAAATAATACAAAATATGTAACAGAAACTGAAATTGCATATACTTTCCTATGTATCCTCTACCAGAATTTCAGACGCACTTATCTCCCAACGCTAAAATCCATATATCAAAATTATAGCAATCAAAGAAATAAATGAAAGTAGAAATACTTACCAGAGGCAGCATAAAAGAAAGAATAGATTCAGATACAAATATCTTCTATATTGATGCAGAGTGTTTATCTACAACAGCTTCTTTAGCAATATGTTCCCCCCCCTTTTTCATTACAATGCATGGGTTTTTATAGAGGACCCAACCATCTACGCCATTAATGAACTCGACTTACAAGAATTCTAGGGTGGATTTGGTAATGATGTTAGTCTACTTTTTTATAATTGTGTCTTCTTATCCAATTTCCATTACTAGATACAGGGTTGTGCTAAGCGGGTAAATTCACATTTATGAGCCGTAGACCTATCCTAGGTTACTTTAGAGAATTCTTGAGTGGCTCCAAAAGTTGTGTTGGCCATCTTATGCAATTAATACTTCCCATCCTATTACCATAACTGGATACCGAGTCTTTCAAGCGAGAAAAACTATATTTATGTGGCGCACAAATACCTTGGACAAAAACTTGGCTTTGGAATGTGTGCCTCTTGGGAAGAGCACTATCGCCAGACTTGCCCTGGGTGAAGCTTCGCTAGATTTTTGACTGGAGGATAGCTTCATGATAAAATTTTGTCGAAGCTAAGGTCGGTATGGTAGGCAATTATTTAATGGTTCACTGAAAGACTACCTTGAAGATAGCTTCGCAACTCAAATAACCTGAAGTAGCTAGTCTACTTGTAGAAGGCATGGTTAGTGTCTAGCTACGTCGCTTTGCTGAGAGAGGGGCCAAAATGCTGCTTCAAAAAGGAAATTTCTTGAAGTGGCTACCCATTAGCGACGTGTTATAAAATCTTCTTTCCTTTATCCTGGTTGGGTGCTTCACAATGATCTTACCAAAAGGTGGCAGTTTTGGGGAGTATCGCCCGATGGTAATTCCATGCTTTAACATTTTCTCATCCTTCTTATAGTGCTTCAACAAAACTACAACCCAAGTGGGAGGTTTGTTAGAGGACTAGCTGAAGTGGCTACTTCATCATGTTGAGTCCTGAAGTGTCACTTGACTATCGGATGGTTCGCTGGAAAGGTGGGGCGAAGCAATACTTTGGCAAAGATTTTTGCTAAGTGACTTTCGCTGACTTGGGGTATTTCTTATTGAATCAAAATGGCAACTTCACAAATTTTTTGCCCGAAGTGGATTCTTCAACAGCTTCGCGAGTGAAGTGTCTCCTATGCCTTAGAAATTCCTAGGCCAAAATAGGACCTTTTTTGATTTTCTTTTGCGAAGCTGCTCTCTTTTTCTTGCCTTCAGCAAAGCTTCCTATTTCTTTTTTTATTTTGACTAGTGAAGCTCTTTATATACAGGGGGTTCAAAATGGGAACCAAAATTGTTGTAGTGATACAAGAAAAATCAAGGGAACAAATTCATGAAAAACAAGAAAATACTTTGTAAAATTATCTTACACTTCAAAATTTACTACCCCTCCAAGCAATGTGACAAAAATGTCAACATTCCTGGCGGCTCATGGGTTAATGAGCTCACCTCGGTGCATGAATCCTCAACCTTGATCCATTGGGCCAGAGTTGCCTCCAGTACCACCTTCAGTTTGTCCTTATCCTACCAAGGATACCTTTGCAACTTTCTCCTCTTTGTTTCCTTCTCCTTATCCATCATCGTCTAGTATTTATTCTTGTTCTGGCAGTGGAGGTAGATAGTCATAGATGCACTCCATTGTTTGGTGGATGTGAGCCCAAGCTCCCTTCTGGAATGGCTCATGATCTTTAAGGTATTTGACCAAAACATGAAACTGGTCAATTTTGTTGATGTCGGCGTGCTTGGCTATTTTACTCAAGTCATTTAGACAGGCTGCGATCTGGCAGTATCTTAAGATAAAAATTTTAACATGATTTTCCATGATGGGCTCTACCCAATTATCAATCTTAGATGAATCAATTTCAAATTGAAGCCACACAGGATTAATCTCTTCCTTAGACAAAAGGTTCTCGTGATCATCAGTGAAACTCAGAAAACCCAAATGTGCAAGATCCTGAAAATATACCAACAAAGTGCACTGCTCCCATTCAAAGATGTCCATCAGTTGTTTGGCCTTTTGGGATTTCCTCAACTTTAATAAGAAGGCATTGACTGTGGACTATATAGTGAATTAGTATCTAGTTTTCTGACTCATGGCGGGTACCTGCAAATCTTGATACTTCACGCTCTATATCTCAAAGGCCAAACTTAGTCGACACTAAATTTCCTGTATCACTTCGTCAACAATCGGTCCATTTTGTGAAGCTGTGCTTTGGGCTTTGATAATATAGAAAAGAACTGATAGGGCACTAGAAGCCCAATATCTAAAGTTTTTGAGCAAATGTGTGTGGATGCTTTTAATCCTACCCCTATCAAACAACTCCATATTCTCTTTTTCATACAATTACTATTGCATCTCCATAATTCGGACCTCAAACTTCTTAGGCCTCTCTTCTACTTTAGCCTGTCTTATCGTGGCTTCTTGCAGCATCTTGGAGCTGAGCTATCTACTTTTCAGGGTATTTACCTCCTGATTCATCTATTCACATCACTTCTGAGCATCCTCCAACTGGGCGTGGGTTCTCACAAGCTCTTCTTCCAACTTCATGTTTACATTTTCTATCTCATAGTGACGCTCATTTGCTATATTTGTGTGGATGGAAACTGAATCAATCTGCACATGCATAGATTTTGAATCATTATCAACATCCAAATGCTCCAGGTCCTTGATATTTTCCTCATATGCATAGTTCAAAGGTGTCATTTCATCAATTAGCTTCTGGACTTTGGGAACCTTCTTAACTTTGTGGAGATTCCCACTCTTGACATCAAAGACATCACACTTCTCCACTTTTTCCAAGGACCGTCCTCTTCTCTTATTGACCTCTTTAAGAAATTTATCTATGTTTTTCTGGGCTTGGAGTAATATTTCCATCAAAGGGCATTCTTCTATCAAAGCCAATTCCTTATCCAATGAGGCTGGATTACCAGCAAAAAGAGTGAATAAATACAATGATTGCTACGATGATGCTTCGCATAAAAAATTGGTGATGGGACTGGTGGGAGATGTAATGGGTGAAGTAACAAGTTGTGCTACCATGCCAGGGCTATTGGAGTTTTGAAGCGAAGTGTCACCCCAGGCTATTTGAATGGTGTGGGGTTGGTATTGGTGGGTGGTAGCTCAATGGTGGGCATGCCTCGGCCAGGTGCAGATGGTGCATAAATGTTTGGGGAACCAGCAAAAGCACTGGATATGGTTTGTGAAAAAGGGGTGGTGGCAAAAAATGAGATTGTATTGACTAGTGATTGTACAAAATTAGTAGAAATGGCAGTTCGTGGAGGATTTCTTGGAGACATAGGAAGGCTTGAGGGCCTTTGGATCGGGGTAACCATAGATGCAACTTTAGATACAAGATAAGGGGAAAGGGAATGCATACCTGCATGCTCTATCGAGACAGTAGTGGTGACAGAATCCTACGTATTAGGCCCATGTCTGCTTTCCTCCCCTACCCCTTCAAAATTATCCACTTCCTTTTCTCATACATCCTCTTATTTTTGGAGGTGCTCCTCCACATCAACAATAGCAATATCAACAATTTACTTTTCCCCTTGCGACGGTGGTTCAGGTGTCGCTTCACAAAAATTCATCCCAACAAGACTCTCCAAAAGTTGTTCGCTAGAAAATCCAGAGGGTTTTGTGTGAGGTCACTTCGGATGTAGAGGGGGCATTTGAGCCTCATCGGCCCTCTTCATATTTTTCTTCTTCTCCTTCTCTAGCTATTGTGTATCCTTCTCAGCAGCTTGGTTGGAACCCTCTACATGATCACCCTACTATGCCTCTATTTGTTCTTCCTCATCCTATTGTTTGGGTACTTCTTCAATTCTTTTGGGGCTTTCAGATGAGACAGGGGCGCTTGGGAGCACAAAGTTCATGAAGGAGATAGGCTGCTAGGATTCCACGTTGGCATCATATAGTATGCATAAATATCTATCTATCTGGAGGAAACTACTCGATTTTTGCTTTCAATGGTGGACCCTCATCACCCACCATTCTCTTAGCTTCTCCTCGCTCTATCCCTTCAATTTATCTTTCATTTTACTCTAGAATGTAGAATCAGGGTCTGGGAATGGATGCTTTGCAGGGACATATTCAACTTCGATAGGGTAAAATTCGTGCCATGGAGGCAGAGCTTGCATGCACTCAATGTGCCATTCCAGGTCCCTCCCATTCAGATTATTACATTGTTTGACAATCTTTGGATGAGGGAAGTTATGGAAGTTTTTGAATTTGAGGAAATCCCTCATTACACCCAGAGGGTCATAAAACCAACGTTGGGGGATCTCCAGCAGGCCGATGCCGACGAGCTTCACCTCGAGGTGGGCATGTTGTTTTGTAGCGAAGACCTCAATGACCCCCATATTAAATGGAAAGTCATAGGTAGGGCCTCATTTATGGCCATGACCATAAATTGCATTTGTGAAGTCACTTTGGCGAGCGACCTCCAATGAGAACTGGTACTCCGAAGTGTAAAATGGTAGTAAAAAGAGGTTTCCTGTGAACCCGAGGATGCGCACCACAAGGCCCCATGTCAATTGGAAGACGTCACCCAACCTTTTGTGGATGAATCGATCTCTAAGCACCACAAGGATCTGAGGGTAAGAGCCCCACATTATCTACAAAGCGTACCCTAAAAACTACTGATTTAAAACATAATAAGACTCCACATTTATCGAGAGAGAAGTCCACTAGTAGACTGGCAAAGGGGTCCCATCCTTGTCAATGCTATTAAAAACAATGTGCGGGAAATGTTCTTGGGTATGGTGAAAGAAAAGCCAAACCAAAAAATAGCATGGACCAAAATACTCGTTTGGCCCTGAATTCTTCAAATTGGTCAGTCGAGTGTGTAGGGTTCGGGTCACCCATTCTACCCAGTAGAAAAATACTGGGTTGACGTTCGGCCTAGACGGGTCAGGGGCATATAATTATCCATGAGTACCACATGCCAGGGATACACAGCCATATCTGAATACAGGCCCACCACCCATGCAAGAATAGAAAAAATGTCTGGGTACTTGAAATCACTAAGGGGTAAATTCATCTTTGGCAACTTGCCAAAAGGGAGCCCTGCATTCAACTTTTCCCCTAGGAATTTTTATAATGTTTAGGGAGGGGCTAAACATGTTTTTTTGCTCAATAATATTAACATTTTAGACTATATACCCCTTGGGCGGCTCCTGGCGAGGGGTGAATGCTTTCGACACATCTTATTTGTAGGTTGAAAATAAATTATTCCCTGCAGTGTCCCGAATCTGCCTAGTCACAAGCTGGTAATTTTGAGCAATGGCATAGACTAGCTTGAGATAATGGTGCACTGAAGGAAACATGTAGCAGTACAGGTGCAAATAATAGATGACAACCCTTTTGTGCTTTGTAGAAACCTAATTTTTCATAAAATCAATTATCTACCTGAGCTCAGTGATGCTTTTGGAGAGCATGGTGTATCTTATGTTCTCCCACCCATCAATAGGTGGTTCTACATGTATATCATCTTCAAAATCCTCTTCTTCCTCCATGACTTGTTTCTTCGGGCAGACATTGAGGTCAATCTTCTTCATTCTATGTTTCTTTTCCTCCTTCAGCATTTTGACCTTTTCTATACTTGACTCCTTGGTTGCATTTTTCTTTTCTTTCGAGATTTTTTTCCCCATTGTGATTTTATAGAATGCAATGGAGTGACAGAGCTTGGGAAGAGTAGGGTGGCAAAAATATGATAGTCTTGGCTAGGGTTTCTATAGCCTGTAATCTCTCACATAGAATTATCCAGCATATAAATAATTTTTGTCAAAGGTACTCAACTTTTATAGGCAAAAGGTGCAGTTGTTTCTATTAATGGCACCTACTAAAAATGAATGAGCAAATCAGGCTATAGGATATTACATTGTCCTTTGATTGGTTTCACGACACCATTCACGAGGACCAAGGTACTTTGAAGATCTTACCCTACCTTGAAATCTTAAATTTCTATTACCTTGTACCTGGGCACAATCCTCCAGTCTAAATAAATTCCCTTAGGATGTGCGGTGCCATCTTTGCATTAACTCCATGTATTTCGGTTGCTCAACTAAAGCTGCCAATTAGTGTGCACCCCAAGGCATGTTTCAAATGTGCTTATCCCTTTCATGATTTAATTTTGGGTGCTTCGGGTTAAATTGGGTGAAGCTCCTCCTTGGCTTTGCTTTTTCCCAAATTGGGTGAGCATGTACCTTTTATTGCTTCGCTGGGACTGGGGGTGATCAAGCAGTTCGGATTACCTTTTACCTGAATTAGATCTTGTCCATGCAAGTTAGCAATGTAAAAAAATTTCTGAACCTACCCTTTTAAACTTGAATTATCACTTCCCTTTGCATGGGTCACTTCATCAAATTTTGTAGCGAACTGAGCGCTCGGTGTCTCTCTGGCCCAAAGCGGATCTTATACATGCTTGAGAAGCAAAGGATCTCATAATATTGATCTTGAAGGATGGATACTTTGACTTACATGGGACCTAAAATGGAGGTTTGACCACCTTATGTGTGAAGCATCCACTTCGTACTCTCTGAGGTCGAACTGACATTATGAAAAGAGGTGGTTCGCTATATTATGACCGAAGCGGATGCTTCATAAAAATCAAACCTGAACTTGGTGCCTTCCTTTGGATGGTTTGCTAGGGACATTGGCTAAAGTGCAACCCAGTGATTTTATGGGCGAAGTAACTCAGTGACCCTAGCCTTTTTCCTCATCGACACGGGGAGGTTCACTGGAGTTGAAGCCGAAGTTGTGGTTCGGCAATTTTGAGACCCGAAGCGGTCAATTTTGGATATTTCGGCTGAAGTGGTCCTTGAGTTAATATTTCTCAATGAAGCTTCCTATTGACTTGTTCTTGGTTGAAGTTACCCGTTCCTTTGGTTGAGTTATGTGAACCTCCTTATGATGTTTGAAAAACAACAAAGCGTTGCCTCTATGAATTGAAGCATGCCTTAGAACCATTTTTGAAACTATTTTACCTCGTTTGCTTCATCGACATTAGGGTACTTCATAGTTTACTTTTTGGTAATGACTTATTTGCTCAAAAAATTGCCAAAGTGCCTTAGTATGCTTAGGATTTTGGCGATCCTTAGTTGGTCAGTTTATTATGAAGCGAAGGCTGCAAACCTATCTTAAGTCTCCTCCTTAACTAGTGAAGGATTTTGAAATAAAATATATATATAGGTGAGAGCGACAAAACTAAAAACAAAAATATTATGTACAGGAGCAAAAAATATTTTGGTTACCTTCTTAGTAGTGAAAGGTCTTCATATGAAGATCGTTGATTGGGATGGATAGAATTTGGTCGATCATGTCCTTCAGGATAAAGGAGTTGGCTTGGTGCACTTGTGAGATTTCAAATGGACCTTCCTAGAAGGAATAAAATTTATCATGATTACCTGGATTGGCCTTCCATGAGTCCCATTTCCACACTAGGTCTCCAATCCTAAAAGTATAGGTGAAGGAATTTCTTTTGAACCAATTTTGGGTAATCTCTGTGTGTCTCATGAATGCTTCGTAGGTCTTTTATCGGTATTCTTTGAGCTACAATAGTTGAGCTAATATGGATTCCATGGAATCTAATCCTCTTCCTTCACCATCTAACATCCAAAGTGCAGGAATTTCCATGTGGGTTGGTAAGAAAACTTCTTTGCCATAAAATAGGGCATAAGGGGAACTCTTGATTGATTTTTTGATAGAAATTCGATCAGCTCATAGTGCTTGGTCCAGGAGTAGATGCTAGGTCCTCTTGTTCCTCTAAAATATTTTTAATGATCTTCAACAGGTTTTTGTTGGTGGATTCTGCTAATCCATTGCCCTATGGATAGTAGTTTGAAGTGGCCTTGAGATAAATCCCATACTTGTAGGTAAATTCATTAATATTGGCACCTATGAACCTTGGTCCGTTATCAGTTACTATCACTTTTAGAACCCCAAAGTGGCTGATTAAACCTTCTAGAAATGTGATGACTATTTCTTGATCAACATGTTTTGTGGGTATCGCCTCGGTCCATATGGTGAAATAGTCCATTGCAGTCAAGATGAACTTGTGCCCTGCTGATGAATTTGGTGATATCACCCCATAAAGTCTAACCCCCATTACTGGAAATGTGTTTCGACTTGTATTGGCTATAAAGGTATTAGGGCATTTTTACTTTGGCTAGCAAATATTTGGCATTTTCACACTTTCGAAAAACCACGAAAGCATCGAAAGAGAGAGTAGGCCAATAGTATCCTGCCCTGATTATTTTTAATGCTTTCGAACTTCCTATGGAGTGGCCTCTTGATAATCTAAAGTGAACCTCATCGAGGACTTTTCTCTTATTATCTCCTCTGATGCATCTCATAAGAATGCCATAAATATTTCTAAAGAATAGTCCTTCGGGCTATAAGACATAACGGAGGGATTGCATCCTAAACCTTCTTCACTACGAGGCGTTCAAATGCTTGAGATATCTCCTAGTGAAATACTTGATGATTTCATCAGTACAATTTTCTTCGTCGGTGACTTGATCAGCGAAGCTGCTTTCTGCTACTGGGTCATCCCATTGGCATGTCATTACTTTAGCAGATATACTCTTTGTGAGTTTTTGGTATAGTGCACGATCGCAAACCAAATTGATGGGCTAGATTTCCACATCAAACTCTTGTATTTTATTGACCCAATCGACTCTTTTGCTATGCATTTCCCCTTCGATGATGAAATTCTGCATGTTCGGGTGTATGACGAAAACTATGGTTCGGCTCTAGGAGATGAAGTACTTGAAATTTTTGAGGGACCTCATAACTACATGCACTTGATGCTCTATAAAGTTGTATTTCTCCTCATGAGGCTGTATCACTTGGCTTAAGAATGTAATTAGGTGCTCCTCGCCATCATCCCCTTTCTATGTTAGGACTGTTGCATAACTTTTGAGCTCCCCGACTGCGTAAATAATATAATATTTGTTGTAATTTGGGTTGATGAGTACAGGGGCCTAGGAGATCTAGGCTTTGATTTCCTTAAACATTTTTCTTATTTCTTCCATCCAGGTGAACTCAGTGTTCTTCTTTAGGAGTTTAGATATCAACTTAACAACTTGCATGAAGTCGGGAATAAAATTCCTTACGAAGTTGATTTGACCAAAGAACGATTGTAGCTCTTTCTTGTTCATCGAGGTTGGGAGCTTGAGGAGTGCTTCGGATCTATTAGGATTGATAGTAAACCCTCATTTTGATATAATATGGCCTAGCATCTTCCCTTATTTCACCATAAAGATAGACTTATTTGGGTTGATTGAAATGTCGAACTCTCTACACCTTTCAAATATCTGTTGTAAATGCAGGGCATGATCTTCCCTCTTATGACAAAACATAGTCATGTCATCTAAATATATGATAATGAATTTGTTTAGCATTTTTTTGAATTCTAAGTCCATGGCCCTTTGGAACGTAGCCCCCACATTCAAAAGACAAAACGACATGCATTGATAAGTGAACATTCCCCATTTGGTAGTGAATGTCATCTTATGTTGGTCTTTGTCTCTGACCAGGATCTGATTATATCTTGAGAAACCATCCAAGAGAGAGAAGTGTTGTGCTCCTGCTACAACATGGAGTATCTGGTCGATTTACAGGAGTGGGTAATGGTCCTTCAAGGAATCATGGTTCAAATTGTGAAAGTCTACGCATAGGTGGATGTCTCTATTTTTCTTCCTAATAGGGACCAGGTTCACGACCCAAGAATAATGCTTTATTGGGTAAATAATTTTGACCTTAAGCATCTTCAGAAGTTTGGCCTTCATAAAGATTTTGATCTTTGGATTCATCGACCTCTGCTTTTGTCTATAGGGTTTAAATCCTTCTTGTAACTCAATTGTATGTTGAATAATGCCTTGGTAATAGCCCTTCAAGTCTTGGTAACACCATGCCATGGTTTTTGGGTACCTTTTGCATAAAGATCGAATCTTCTCAAGTTTTGTTGAAGTGTAATATGTTCTAACCTTTATCACTTTGCCCGAAATAATCTCAAGGTCTTAGTACTTGTCTTATGCCCACTTTGATCCTATGGGAAATTGCCTTGTCATTATGATTAAATAGGATTTCTATAGTAATTAGTCCCTTCATAACATGATTGTTCTTTAGCTGTATTAGCTCTTCATATTCTTCATCTTTAGGATTTATTCTTTCAACAGTAGCTACCTCTTGAACCAAGAAGTTAACAATTTTTTCATTGATGTCAAAGAATTACCAGTGAGTGTGCTTGTCGAGCACAGAAGGTCTATAGATAGTCCTTACTACCTTGGGCTTCTGTACCATTTCATCGACTGGGGAGTATCTGGCTCCTATGGATGCTAGAACATTGACATACCTATTTTTCTCTCATGGAATGGGCTAAACGTTGAGTAATTCAAAATGCTCCATTAGGTCCCAAACCCTGTTGTGATATACCTTAATATAGTGCTTATTGGAGGTGCACTTGTTTGTAACTTGGTTACAAACTAGTTCTAAATCATCGAAGATCTAAAAATTCTTGATATCCAACTTCTTAGCTTTCTTCAGTCCTAAGCATAAAGCTTCATATTTAGCAAAGTTGTTCGTGAAACTCCATGCAACCTAGTAAAAATAGTTTTTTGTTCTCTGAATGGTGACACAAGGAACACTCTTGCTCCGACTCAATTTTTGCATCGGGCACCATCGAAGAAAAACTTCCACAATTATTCTCCAGGAACTTCCTTATTCTTCTACATTAGGTCCATGGATCTTTCAGACTTACTAATGGAATAGCATCCCATCTCTATTTCAATCATAGCATTAAAATATATTAATGATAACTCATCCTCGGTGCACAGATTGTCCAAGACTTGCTCTACGAGGTCCACCTATTCTTATTCTTCATTCATCAAGTGCACTAAACCTTTATGTTCTTCTTCTTCTTTGGCCATCTTCTCTACAAGGAAGGTAGAGGTATTTTCATTATAAATCTTGATTTTTCTTCCCTTGAACGAAAATTCTAGGTGTGAATAATCCATGGAAAGGTAACCACCGAGCTTAGCCATGAACTCCTTCGATAGGCACAAGCTAAAGTATGGTTTGAGATCAACAACCACCACCTCTTGTATCACTACAATTTGAGGCATCTTGTATAGTCGAATAGGTATATCCTTAATCACACCGACTGTATTTACAGGAATTTCATCTAACTAAAGCATGCCATGGCTACTTCGTGTGTATTCCATACCTATTTCTTCACAAAGAGCCTTCGACATGACTGTAGTCATGGTGTCGAATTCAATCATACAATTGTGAACAACGTATCCTTCCATCTACAAAGTTAGATAAAATTGGGGAGGCCAATTTTTTCCTATGATTAAGGTGGTCAAGGGTTGAGCCAGGACAGGTTGCACAAATTTTTCTAATTTCGCTAACTTTAGTGATTCTTGCAGCAGGTCCACTTGTCCGGGGAGTTGCAGGGTGTCATATAAACTGATCTTGGTGGAATATTTTTTAACTCCTCAAAAATATTATATGTTGCAGTAGTAGGTATCTCTGGTTCTTTTTCCACTTCATACTTGGTGCGATATTATTGTGTGGCCTCAATTCTTTATCATTTTGTTAGTGAAGGGTACTTCAACTTCTCTCTAGCCTGCTCCTTGGTCTCGACCTGTAGTGGGGCTACAACAACTTGCTATGATTTTTACTTTGCTGGCAGAGGCTAAAGAGCTTTTTTAGGAGCCTTAACAGGTGGTAGTTCCTTTTCACGATGGGCATGCAACTTTAAAGGGCCCATTTGAGTTGTGTCTACTTCAATTGGCTTCTTCTCGCTTTTGGTAAGAACTAAAACTTGCTCTTCTTTTGATATCCTCAAATCTTGATTTACCTCCATAATCATATTAACATGGCCACCAACAGTACTGCTTGTGAGATTTTTGACATAGTGATGATGTAGCATGTGCCTTCTTCATGCGGGTCATTGTAGGTGGTGAACCAATGCACATGCTTAGAAGTTCTTGGCTCCTCATTAATGGTGGCATTTCTTACAAGAGGTCTACTTAACTGGGCTACTTGGTCCTTTGTAAGTGCCTATGGAGGATATGATCTCCGCGGTAAGAATTATTGTTGAGCTTGTTTCTTTTTCATGACAACCATGTCGTTAGATAGAGTTCACACAGTAGATTTTAGAGACTAAAATTCTTGTAACAGCTTGGTTTGCACATCTATAGTTGTAGGGGCCGATACTTTCGGAGGTGATAATCGAGCTATGGTTGACAATGGGGGTAGGTTAGGATATTGGGGTGGCACAGGTAATGCCGATAATGGTGAAGGAATAGTGGGCTTAGGTATCGAGGGTGTGGGGAAATGTATTTGTAGAGTAGCGAACTGGGACACCGTAGGGTTAGGATTCCATGGTGGAATAGGGCATGTGGAAGATGTGAAAGTCTATGAAGTAGCGGTACTAGGATATTGTGATTGGGGAAATTCATGGAATATTGGCAATGGCATTTTTGGAGGAATTTTACCAATGGAAATCAGATCCATTTATGCTTTCTGGGCTAACTAATATAATTTGGGAAAGGTATTAACATTTGAAAACCTTATCATCATGCTAATGTCAACGTTGAAGGCCCTAAGGTAATAGTAGGCCCTTGCTTCAGTAGTTGGTCATAGTCCAACAGGTACCCTCTGCCAGGTCCAGGTGAACCTCACATTAAAATCATCTATCTCTTCTTGAGGGTGTCTTTGGATTGTAGTGAATTGGTGCAGGAGGGAGGAAGGGTCAGCAGACTCATTAAAATATCTCATTAGCTTTTCAGCTAACTAATCTCATACCGTTATAGTGTTGGGTGGTAGAGCTCTGTACTAATAGAGGAGTTTCCCCCAAAGGGATAGAATCAACAACTAAACCATGATCTCCTCTTTCATGATATTATGTATCATATCCAAAGAAGCGATGTCTTGGATGTGTTCGAATGTCGTCTTCCCCATGTTGTCGAATGTGGGTATTGAATTTAGAGCAGTAGGAAAGATTTGTCCTTGTCTTGCTATATTTAACGGTCCAACAAAATTCTAGGTTGGAAACATCCTAGGTGGAGGTGGCGGTAGTGATTTCTGTTGCTGTTACTGCTACTGTTGTTGCTACTACTATTGTTGTTTTTGCTACTACTGATAAGCCATGTTTACACCTAAGTTTGGCTGATAAGGGGTAAGAAACAACTGGTTCAATAGGAACAAAGTTCCCAAGGTGTTTTGGTGGTCTAGAGAGTTTGGGGGGTTAGGAGATAGACTAGTCATGGTGATGTTCGAAGTCGGTCCTTGCTCATCAAGGATAGCCTCCTATGATGCCCCTTCACGTAGAATAGAATATAGTGTGACTAACCTAGGATGTTCTCCAAAGGCATCAATGTCGAGTTCAAAAAACTCGGTCTCTTCTTCAAAGTTCCTAACTCTCCATCTTGTATGCCTGAATGTACAAATATTTGTATTGATCTCTAAGGCTTAATATTTTCATGTTGAATAGAGTCGCCAGTTGCTCAATTCTTACAGTACTGAGATGAACATCAAATCTCAATAGCACTCAGAAGGTGAGACTGACCGGATCCCATCGGGCATGCCATAAATAGTTGGTCATAAATATGCCACAGGAAAGGATTTGTATGTCTACGTGCCCTAGACCTGGGCCAACCTTAAAAGGCTAGAGGGAAGAGATTCCCTCTATGCCAATCTCTGGAGAAGGTCGATTCCTATAATAAACTACTGGGGGTTTTAAGATAAGAGTGTAGGAAAGAGATTAAAAGAGTGACGGTGCAGGAAAGAGATAAACGATGCAGAAAGGGATGGAAATAACTGAATATCATAGTAGGAAAGAAAAAGCAGCACAATAACTAATCTATATCTAAAACAACAGCAAAAAATACAAAATATGTAACAAAAACCAAAATTGTATATACTTTCCTATGTATCCTCTACTAGAATTCCATATGCACTTATCTCCAAATGCTAAAATCTAGATATCAGAATTACAATAATCGAAAAAATAAATGAAAGTAGAAATAGTTGCCAGAGGCAACATAAAATAAATGATATATTTAGAGCCAAAAATATTCTATATTGATGTAGAGTGTTAGCTACAACAACTTCTTTAGCAATATGTTCCCCCCTTTTTCATTACAATGCATGGGGTTTTATAGAGGACCCAGCCCTCTGTGCTATTAATGAACCTGACTTACAAGAATGCTAGGGTGGATTTGGTAATGATGTTAGCCTATTTTTTTACAATTGAGTCTTCTTATCCAATTTCCATTACTAGATACAGGGTCGCACTAAGTGGGGAAATTTGTATTTATGAGCCACAGACCTGTCCTAGGTTACTTTGGAGAATGCTCGAGTGGCTCCAAAATTTGCATTGGCCATATTCTACAATTAATACTTCCCATACTATTACCATAACTGGATATCGGGTCTTTTGGGTGAGAAAAAATGTATTTATGTGCTGCACAAATACCTTGGACAAATACCCAGCTTTGAAATGTGTGCCCCTCGGGAAGAGTACTGTCGCTAGACTTGCCCTGGGTGAATCTTCGCTGGATTTTCAACTGGAGGATAGCTTCATGATGAAATTGTGCCAGAGCCAAGGTCAGGATGGTAGGCAATTATTTAATGGTTCGCTGAAATACTGCCTTGAATATAACTTCGTAGCTCAAATAACCTGAAGTAGCTAGTCTTCTTGTAGAGGGCATGGTTAGTGTCTAGATATGTCGCTTTTTTGAGAAAGGGGCCAAAATGATACTTCAGTAAGGAAATTGCCTAAAGCTGCTACCCATCGACGATGTGTTATAAAATATTATTTCCTTTGTCCTGGCTAGGGGCTTCACAGTGATCTTACCAAAAAGTGGTGGTTTCGGGGAGTATCACCCGAAGTTAATTCCATGCCTTAAAATTTTCTCACCCTTATTATAGTACTTCAACAAAACTACAACACAAGTGGGAGGTTCGCTGGAGGACCGGCTGAAGTGGCTGCTTTGCTGCATTGAGGCTCGAAGTGTCGCTTGCCTATAGAATAGTTCATTGTAAATGTGGGGCGAAGCAATACTTCGGTGAATATTTTTGCGAAGTGACTTCTACTGACTTGGGGTATTTCTTATTGACTCAAAATGGTAACTTTGCAAATTTTCTACCCGAAGTGGATGCTTCAACAGCTTCACGAGCGAAGTATCTCCTATGCCTTAGAAATTTCTAGGCCAAAATAGGACCTTTTATGATTTCCTTTTGCGAAGTTGCTCTCCTTTTCTTGCCTTCAGTGAAGCTTCCTGTTTCTTTTCTAATTTTTGCTGGCGAAGATCTTTATATATAGGGGGTTCAAAATGGGAACCAAAATTGCTGTAGTGATACAAGAAAAATCAAGGGAACAAATTCATGAAAAACAAGAAAATACTTTGTAAAATTATCTTACACTTCAAAATTTACTACCCCTCCAAGCAATGTGATAAAAATTTCAATAGTAGCACCCTAAATAATTTTGGAATACTTCAAATCCCTTTAGGGGTATAATTAGAGACGTAACATTTTGAGGTACATTATTTTGTTAGAGATGCCCCCAAATATTTATTTTTACTAGGAGTAAGGGTTTCTCACCCAAGGTAAGTTGGGGGTAAAGTATTACTAAAAATAGGAACCATGTTTTCTATTATAAACCTCTTTTGGCATTGAGGAATTTAGAGCTACACTCTATGAAGTCTATATTATGCTCTTGTATTCATGGGATTGCCAAGAAATTGATAATTATTTTGCTTTCCATTAGTGGGACTACTCTCCTAGATAGCAAAATGTGGAGTGATTTTAGCACAATCTCTTTTTCCATATTTTATTTCCTCTCACAATTTAAATTCTTTTGAATGTGAATATTTTATTGTTATTCAAATTTCTCGTGTAGATTGATCACACTCTCCTTGGTTTTGGTCATATTTTCTTTCAATCTCTCACAACCTAAACTTATAAATTTGATTTAATGTATTGAATTTCTACATTTTCATTATTATACTTTATTTCATTAGATTATATTAGATTAATTATATTTATAAAGGATGATGGGGATTTGGCCTATATTGAAATATTGGAAGTGGCCCTAAAACCTTTCATCTCATCTTGTTGAAACTAGAACTGAGGGTACATAAGAAGTTGGACAATTCTCTAATTCAACATAATTTCTAGCATTCTTGGTAGGATGCTAGTCCTTTATTAATTATTTTTCTCAATTTTGATGCCAAATTTGCATTTGCTATAGGCAAATAACAATTGATATATATTTGAGGAATTTTTGTTGAGTCCTCTTCCAAGTAGAAAATTGTTTCAAACATGGAGTGGTTTATTATATTTGAGACAAGTTACCTAAAAATCAAGAAAACAATTCTAATGCAATATCATGGTGTGATTCATTGCACTAAGCTAGTGAATCACTTAGAGTGTAATTTTTAAAGTTGAATCCAAAGCAATTTTTTAGGACCAATAACTTGATTTACAAGTCTACTTTGAAATTGACCCTTAAACTCACATCTAACCTTTGTAGGTGTTTTTTGAATGGTAAATCTCTAAAAAAATTTAGAATTATAAAATTTTACAAATAAATTAAGCAAAATAACATCAAATTAGCAAAAAAATCACTTTTAGATCCAAATTTGCATCTTCTAAGGGCAAAAAGCAATTGTGACAAATTTACAAATTTTGTGGTGAAGTCCTCACTTAGGAATTGATTTACCCCAATCAACTAGTGATTTAGTAAATACAACTAGTGATTTGCTCTATAAATATAACATTATCCCATGTAGAATCATAAGAGTGATTTGCCTTATTTCTAATGAGCAATTCTCTTGAAAGGTCAAGAAATCCTCCTAACTCCTCCTAGGAGATCCATTCACCCTAGATTTGAACCAATTTGCTTTGAATGATTTGCTTGGCCATTTACATATAAATGTTTCAAATTTAATCCTTAGCAATTAATCCATTTAGATGGTGATTCACTCCAATTGACAAGCAATTTGCTCCATGAACCAACAATTTTACAAAAAATCAATAATTGACCTCAAAACTCTATATCTGTAGGTACATATGCAAGGATGGAGTTTCTAAGCGGTTTATTGTAAATGTAAGAGATAAAGGATGGAGTTTCTTCTTTCAATAACATATCATAACCCTAGTTTCTATGCTAGCTTTAGGTTTTATTGTGGGTCTATCCATTGATTAGAGATTTATGGTAAATTTTAACTGTTTATTTTTTTTATTGTTTTCTTGTTTCTATCAGTTTATTTTTTGATGGTTTCTATCCTGGTTATGGACATAGAGATTATTTTATGAAATTGTACTAATATATACGTATTTTTATTCTTATTATCCCTATGTTGTTTTGAATATGGGGTTTTCCTATATGATATGTTTGATTGTAATTATATTTTAACACCTAGTAATCTATTTTATCTAGGTTTTTGTTTGTGCCAAGGCACCTAAGAAGTGTAATTTTCTTTCATTCTTGAAATAAAATTACAAATTTTTTCTTGTAAAAATAAAAGGTACATATGCACGAAGATCTAGGCTTATGAATACACTAAAAAATATGATAATCAAGTAAATAATTACAACCAATACAATTCATCACATACATAGGAAAAAAATCAAAAGGAAACAGAAAGGAATAAATCATCACATGGATACATCAAGATAAAGAGATCAAATAATATCCCATGCCAAATCCAACTCCATCAAAGGGAAAAAATTCCAATGGCTAACCAAGTGAGTTAAAATTTTTTATTTCAACAAATGGTGTTTTCAAGTTCCCTTACTACTCTTTTGCTTTTGCTAATCAAACCTGGGCTAGTATGGGTCCAATATTAACTCATACTAATCCTCTCTAAAGAATGCCATTTGATGTGAATAATCCTACAAATAATCCTTTTCTAGGGTACTTTAACAATCCAAACAATGTAAGTCAAATCCAATATTTAACACTCAAATTAACCCACCTACAAGTTTGGCTTCATCTTAAATCCCACCTAGATCTATCATATCCAATGTAGTAAACTTTTCATCTTGAAAATTTGTGCCACCCAATGTGGATTCTTTAGGCCAAAATTTTATTCCTATCCGGAGCCAATGTATTACTCAGAATTTGTAAATGTTGGCTGGTCAAAGAGGGGGTGTAAGAAATACATGAAAACCCCTAAGTAAAATACTTCCTCTAACCAATAAACCACCACAAAATCTATAGTAAAACCATCCTCTTCAAAATAAACAAGCCCTTCAAAAATATTTGCAATATCCTCCTAAATTACAAAACATGAAAGCCCTTTATAATCATCAAATGAATTGTCCTAAGCTATCAAATTTTTATCCAAAACCTCCTTTTTCATTGTCATATTATGTTTCCTATCAATATTCTCAAGGTTTTCCACCATAAAACTTGCAATAAATACCCACCTACCCACCATATATAGTTCCACCTCAAGGTTATTCAATTTATTCTTACTTGGTGCAATATGGCCAAATTCCACAAAAAAATCCAATGACGCAACCACCTAGGCCTCAAAATGAACTTCCTAATTGGACCTATTAAGGATCATTAAGCCTAAGGACCTATTCCCCATTCAATATGTTGCTATGAAAACTCTACCTACCTACAATGGGAGCAAGAATAAGATGATGTTGGATTGTTTGAATGAGTTATCCACACTTACGTTGATTCACCACATTCAAGAAGAGGACATTATGGCATGCTTACTTATTTAGTTAATGCATGATAAAGTTTCTTTATGGTATAAGGAATTACTAGATAATATTTCTATAAATTGGGAATTAAATGTAGAACCTTTCATGAATAGATTTAGTAGCATAGATAATGGATATTCTCTTTCCTTTCAATAAAATGCTATTGAAATATATCCATGAAAATATTCATGATCATAACACTAGATTTATGAGGAATTTGCATTTAATTCCTCAAAATGTTAGACAAAATGAAGAACAAGCTTTGCCATATTACATCAAGGGATTGTAATTTGATTTAAAACTAATGGTTTATAATGCTAACCATATCACTCTAGATATATATTTTGATGAGGTGACACACAAAAAATTTCTTAGTTAGAGTAGGAAAGTTACTCCATCCATCCCTATAGCAAATCCATATGACACTAAATATTAGGTACCATGATAAATCACTAGCCAGAATGCAAATCAAGTGTAGAATAATTTGGTGAACACATTAAAAATATATATATTATGGTTATTTCCATATGACATAGTGTATGATCTTACAAATTGGATGGATACCATTAGATATTTATAAATGAATTAGTATGATTAGTAGTGTCAATATCAAGAGGTAGTCACAAGTTAGATGGTGTTAGTAATAGATCAACTAACTATGGTAAATCTAGTATCTTATCAACTTTCCATCATGAACAAACTACTTTATCAAGCTCTTGTGCAACAAACAGTCTTAGCATTACCAAATCTAAAAATTACAGTCTTCATCCATTTCAATGAGGTTGGAGGAGATGAATAAGATACGTCAATGAATAATTTTTTATATATAAACCAACAAGTAGAAATAAGGAGAAAGAGGAAAGTTGTAGAAGAATAAGCACCAATTAAAAAACAAGTCAAAATAAACAAAGGCACCACAATAATATGGAGAGGTAGATTGTCATTGCACCTAAAAGATGAAGGAAAAGTGACCACAACATAATATGAAAACCAAAATGAAAATACTAAGAAGGATGCAAATAATTCTTCATAGATGAATTCACAAATAGATAAAAGAAAACAAGTGGATAAGAAAAGAAACAAAAAACATAAATTAGGAAGAAACATACAAGTCAAGAGATAGAATGAATGAAAGAGGGAAGAATAATCTAAAAAAAGAGCCTAAACATTAGTTCAATACCTATTTCTTACAATTTAAGGGTGCACAATAGCTACAAGATAATATAAAAAGTTTGCCTCCCACATTTAAAGTAAATCCATTGAGTTCAAGTTCAACATAGCCAAAAAGTTGAAGACTCATGAAGGTGAGAATTCTACAAGCCTTAGCTCATCCTAGTCAAATATACTTGCTCCAATAAGTTCTTAAGGAATAGGAAAGGTGTTGCAATAAGAGTGGAAAATATAAATTATTTCAGCCCAATCCAATAGAATGAAAAAACCTGATAATAGAAGATTCTTCAAACATCCAGGTCAATGTTACAAATATCCAAAATGCTTCTAAATCCAAAACTCAAAAACCAATATCATTTTATGTGATCTTGAAAATTGATAATTACCAAATAAGGAGTTTCATAGTAGATTCAGGGGTTGTTGTATCAATAATGCCTAAGGTTATCTGTGAAGAAATGGGGCTTTCTTTCACAAAGACTTCTAGAAGTTAAATCCAGAGAGATGGTACCCAAGAAAAAATTATAGGAGTGTTGAAATATTTGATCATTACTATGGAAAAGCATCCAGTTTTAGTGGTAGTCTAGGAAGTTATAGTGGTTGAACTCCCTTCATAGTTTGGTATGCTACTATCTAGAGAATGGATTGTAATTTATTAGGATATGTATACCTAGTGATGGAATACACTCACATGATGGTACCACTAGATGAAAAGATAATCCATATTAAAAATGGAGCTCCATGTAACCACTTACGACATAAACTGGATGATGATGGTGTAATAAACTAGAATGAAATACCTAAATTCATGGATGATGAAGTACTAGAAGATGATCAAATGTCTAATATAGACATGATTACCAATGTGCTATGATAGGATGACAAATTAGAAATGAGCTTTATAGAGAACGAGCTAGGAAATTATTTTATATCCAAATAACCATCCAAAATTTTGGCTCTATCTAGCTAATTGGCAAAGGGGCCAAATGGCATATAAACTATTTATTTTGATGGTACAAGAACTAGGAATGGAGTTGGTGTAGGAATTCACTTCATAGACCTATAGAGATAGTAAATTATTTTTACCTATATGCTACTATTTAACTACACCAATAACATGGTTGAGTACAAAGCACTATGCATTGGTTTGAGAAAAGTTGAAAAGCTAAAAATTAAGAATAAAATTTAAGACTAGTAATAAATTAGGTTAATTCAGAGTGTGCTACCAAGAATAAGCAATTGAAGTCACATAAAAATTGGTCTATGATCTATAGAACGTTTCAAAATTTACAAGAACAAAGTAATTTCTTGAGAGCTAAACACCAAAGTGATTATATAGAATCAATGTTAGCAAAGTCCAATCCTTCTATTTATGACAAACCAAAGGAGAAGGAGGTAGTTTTTAGACTAGTAGTCCCTTAAAATTTTGATCATTGGAAACTCTTCAACAATGATAAAAAAATTATAAATTTTCTCATCAAATAGGTTTTGCATGCTAAATACAAGAATGGATACAAATATGATCTAAAAGTTGGGATAATCTAGCTAAATATCAATCAATTTTTGAAGGGTTTGATCACATTAGAAAGCCTATTTAACCAAGAAAATAGTGCAAAGAAAATCAACATTAAGGGAAGCTCATCTGTTAGGATCCCATCCTAACATTATTTTTGTAATTCTCATATGATTATGTAATGAACCACTTCCAATGTGGGGACCCTTGTATAATGTTATTTTGTAATACTTTGTAATGGTATGTGGAAAGTAAGGCTCATAGACAAGTGGGGCCATTTCATGTAATCCTTATCAAGAATGTAACTAATTTTTGATAGAATATTCTAGCTCGAGTGGTGTTTTTCATGTAAGATAACTCTTGAGCATTAAGTTGGGGTTGTATGAAGTGTATCTTTAAAAGACACGGATCTATGTATGAATGCATATTTTTGTAAATTAATGAAAGTATTTAAGGAGGTTGCCACCTCGAAGAGGCCTGTGATTCAGTGTTATTTTTTGAGATTGTTTCATTTTTGCACTTAATTTTCATATTGCAATATTTTGTGTTTCAAGTATTTATGTTTATTTGTAATATTTGTGTGAGTGAGTTTATTTTTAATAGTAGGTTATTAACAAGTGGTACCAGAGCACTTTTCAGGGTTGAGTTTCGCTAAGACTACGATTGTTCTTGCCCCTCCATTCTGATTGTTAGGTATAATTTTCCATGTTTTCCATTTTTTGCTTGTCCTTAATAAAAAACAACAAAAACAAAGTTTTTTCTTTGTAATAGTTTACTAGGTTAGAAACCTTGTATCGATGGTTTTAAAATATTATGAAGATGTCATTATTGGATAAGCTAGATTTCCCATAAAACATCTAGTGAAGTGAGGGGTGATCAACCTCCAATACCTAGGTCTTTGAAAACACCCATCTATGAAATTAAGCTCCCATGTATCTTTGGGTATATCAAGAGGCCACCTAGGATTAGGAGAAACCTTTAGCCCTAGGAAGCATTTTTGTCCTTGTTAGTACATTGAACACAACATTCAAAAATATTACACTCTTGTACTGTCAAAGAGGTGGGTAGTGTGCTCAAGGATATGTTTGGAATCCTCATTGAGTAGTGGCCTAAAATATTGGTTTGAGCACTATCGTTCATCACTACGGTATAACATAGGGCCTATGGGTATTACATACTCCCTAGCTTAGAGTACCTGGTTCTATTCCACCTACAAACAAAAATTTTCTATCTGTAAATGTTAAATCTACAACCATAAAATTTTCCATGAAAATTGAGCATATAGAGAAGACTTCCGTATCATAGAATACTATTTTAAAATGGAGGAAAGAATTTATTAAAATAACAAAAACAATCACAATGGAGTCTACCTGTATTAATATAAGGGTATCACTTCATTCTAAGAACTATAATAGTCAATTCAAACTTGTTAGTTGTAGTTGTCTGTGGTAGTTAGGCTTATAACAAGTAGAGAATTATCAGTGATAGGGTTAGAACAACTAGTCGTTAGAACAAGAAACCATGATATCAATGACCAAATAGTGTTAGTAATAAATAGTGCAGAGATAATGACAATAACATGCAGTGCAGGGATAGTTTCATAAGGGGTCGACCAACCAAAAACTCATCTTTTGAACCAAGCCTCCAAGTGGAAAACTAACAACACTAGAAAACTCAACAACAAAGCATATAAAAAAGTATGGGGTGTCCAAAACTAGTGTTGTGATACATAGTTTATTGTGATAATTTTATCAAGCCAATAATTTTGATATAATACACCCAAGCACTATTTTTGACTTCTTAGTAAAAATAGTAACTCCTAAAATCACACATATTTTTTGTAAGTCAATGGTAGTTGTTTGAATCACTCTAAAATGGCTAGTGGTACTCATGAACACAAAAAGGAGATCGAGCAAGCCAAATATTTGGAGATAATAGGAACCACAATTAATTTCCTTAGGAGATAATGCAATTGTGAAGGATGACATACAATGTTTGAGAAGTGACTACTTTAGCTCCAAAGTCAACTTTGAAGACTACTTCTTAGAGCTTCTTAGAGCATCATGATATTGACCACATCGATCGAGGAAAAGGACCCCATATATATAAGGAAGGTTCTCACACTCTTTTTGATTAGGATGCTCCCTTTAAGATACCTAATTTAGGTTTTTCTAAGTTCAATAGAAAGGATTCCAATGGGTGGTTATGTCATGCAAATTGGTTTTTTAAACTTCAGAATGTCCATAGATATTTGTGGATCACTATGGCATATTTCAAATTTGAATATGAAGCTTTACAATGGTATTAGTGGTTATAACACATAGTTATTGACCCTTCTTGGGATATTTTTGAGCCCCTGTTACTCACTTGTTTTGGCCCTAGTGAGGATGAGGACTTCATAGGAGCATTAACCAAACTGAAACAAACCTCTACAATCAGTGACTACCAGAACCATTTTGAAAAAATAGCTAACAGGACCAAGGGGTTGAATGAAATATTCTTTTTGAGTTGTTTTGTCAATGTATTGAAGGATGATCTCAAGGCTAAGGTCAAGATGTTCAAACCATAAACTATGATGTAAGCCATAATCTTGGCATGATTGGCCAAACAAAATTCTTCAACTCAAAGGAGGACACCTAAATTTCCATAAGCTAAAACCTCCTTTCCTTCCAAGATCACATCGAATGTTGAACATAAATCCACTACTTACAAGTGCTTGACTACCAAAGAGATGGATTCTCGACATGCCCAAAGTTTATGTTATAATTATGATGAAAAATATACACAAGGGCATACATGTATCCAAAAGAGGCTATTCTTGATTAATATAGAGGAGTCAAAAAGTAGTGAAAAACTCAAGGATAAAGTAGAAACATTAGAGGAAGCCCCTCCAAATGAGGGTGACACACAAGAAGAGCCATAACCCAAAATTTTTGTTCATGCCCTTGCAGATATTACTACCCCATAAATAATGAAAGTAGTTAGTAATTCAAAGGCCAACGTATTACATTCCTCATTGATTCAAGCAACACACACAAATTTATTGATCCTCAAGTCACCAAGCAAACTAATTGTTACATACACATGCAACTCTTTTGAGGTTATGGTGGAAAATGGTGGAACCCTACCTTGTAAAGAAAAATGCTGCAATGTTAAGTTAAAGCTAGGGGATTATGAGCTCAAAATGGATATGTTTTCTCTTCATCTAGAGGGATGTGATATTGTTCTCAAAGCTTAATGGTTAGGTGCTTTAGGAATGATTACCTAAAACTTTGCATAGTTGTGGATGCAATTTTCACAAGATGGTCGATCTTACATTCTTTGTGGCTTACAAACATGATCTTAGATTATTATTTCAAACCATATGGAGAAGTTGTTAAAGAAATATTCTCATGGGGTAATCACTCAGATATTTTCCATACAACCACCCCCTTCAACTGAGGATAAATTTCCAATAAATTTACAACTTGTTCTTACCAAGCATGCTAGAGTCTTTGTAGAACCGACATAGTTACCACATTTTTTCCCCAATGATCATGAAATTCCATTGGTACCTAGTAGTGTGCCACTTAATATTAGATCTTGTCACTACCCCTATGTGCTTAAATAAAAAATTGAGAAGTTAGTACAAGAATTGTTAAAAGCGAGAGTCTTTCGACCTAATAACAATCATTATTCTTCTCCAATTTTTATTGGTTTGTAATAAATATGGGTCTTGGTAATTATGTATAAATTATTGTGAGATCAATAAGCTCACTATTAAGGATAAATTTCCTATCCCCATGGTAGATGAATTACTATATGAGTTACATGGTGCTATGTGTTTCTACAAGTTAGATATTTTTTGAGTTACCATTAGGTACAACTCAAGGAGGAAGATATTTCCAAACGTGTATTCTACACTCATGAGGGCCATTATGAAATTTTGGTGATGTTGTTTGGCTGACCAATACACCTTCTACATTTCAGAGCCTTATGAACAATATTTTTTGCCCATTCCTTCATAAATTTATTTTAGTTTTCTTTGATGATATTTTGGTCTATAGTCACTCTTGGGAAGAGCACCTCATCCATGTGGATCAGACTTTGCAACTTTTGGCTCAATATCAACTTTATGCTAAGAGGTCCAAGTGTTATTTTGGGTTGTTTGAAGTAGAATATTTGGGACACATTATCACCAAGGATGGAGTTAAGGTAGACCCTAAAAATATCCAAGCAATTCAATATTGGTTGAAGCCTCACACTCTTAAGGGCCTTCATGGATTTTTAGGGCTCACACTCTATTACCGCAAATTTGTCCAAAATTATTGAAAAATCATTGCTCTTTTAATGACCATGTAAAAAAATATTATTTACTTGGATAGGCATAGCTTAGTAGGACTTCACTGATCTTAAGTATGCTATGACAACTACTATAGTCTTAGAAATGATTGATTTCTCTAAACCATTTATCATTGAAATTGAAGCTTTCAGAAATGGCATTAGAGTCGTGTTGATACAGGAAGGATGCCCTTTGGCATTTACTAGTAAAGCATTTTCAAGTCAAAATTTGGGCAAATCAACTTATGCAAAGGAGATGCTCTCCATTCTACATGTGGTGACCCACTAGTTATCCTATCTTATTGGGCATCATTTTTCCATTAAAATAAATCACCAAAGTCTCAAATACTTATTGGAGTAGTGGGTCACTACCCTAGAACAACAAAATCTCTAAACTCATGGGCTATGATTATGATATTAAATATAAAAAGGTGAGGAGAACATTATGGTAAATGAACTCTATCATCAATTTGAGGCTCAAAGTATGTTGTGTGCCATCTCTTCACCAATACCTCAGTGGATACACTCTCTTCAAGAGGAAATTCTTAAGGACTCAGGATTGCAAAATTTGATTACCACACTTCAAAAAATGCCCACCTCATGTTTGGGATACACTTGGGATGGGCAAGATTTGTGATACCTCCAATGCCTTGTTATTTTCTACACTTCTCAACTTTGGGAACTCATATTGAAGGAGATGCATGCTTCACCCATTGCAAGCCATTTTGGGTTCCTCAAGACCTATGAAAGGATTAAATGTACTTTTTTTGGAAGGACATGAAGAAGGACTTTCAAACTTTTGTGGCAACATGTGACATATGCCAACAAATAAAAGGTAAAATAGTGCATTCTCTAGGAACTCTTCCATCGTTGCCTATTCCATGGACTTTTTTGAATGGTTACCTAAGTTTGGAGGAAAATCAATTATTTTCATGATAGTGGATCATCTCTCGAAGTATGCTCATTTTTGTTCCCTCTCCCATCCTTACACAACCTCCACAATCATCCAATTTTTTTTTGGATTTTATTTTTTGCCTTCATGGCATGCCCACATCCATTGTGTTTGATTGTGATCCTACCTTCACTAATAATTTTTGGCAAAAATTGTTTAATTTGTATGGAAATCAGCTCAAGATGAGTTCAACTTATCATCTATAAATATTTGGAGACCTACCTTCATTTCTTTGCCTCTGATCATCCTACACGATGGGTGAAGTGGATTTCCTTGGCCAAGTGATGATATAACACTTTCTATCACATTGTGAGAAAGTTCACCCATTTTGAATTTTTATGGAAAACCTCCATAAACACTCTCCTCCTACATTCTAGGCAGCTCCAATGTCCATGCGTTCGACACTACACTCAACCAACATGTTGAAGTCCTCCATCAACTTAATATGAATTTGGAAGTGGCCCAAAACTAGATGTGCCAACAAGCTGATCAACATAATTTTGAGCATAAATTTATTATTGGTGATATGGTCTTCCTCTTCTTATAGCCATATATATAGTCATCACTCCAACTTCGTAGGTGCTAAAAACTCATTGCCAAATACTATGGTCCCTGCTAGGTCTTACAATATATTGGTGCAACAACCTAAAAATTAGCCCTATTAGATACATGCAAGATCCACCCTACCTTTCATGTATCCTCTCTCAATAAGGTTGTAGTCAATTAGGTATAGGTTCAATCTACTTTACCAAAACTGGATGAAGAGGGTTATATATTTATCGAGATATAATAATTTTTAGAATATAGGATGCACACTCTTCACAATCAAGTAATTATCAAGGTCCTTGTTTAGTGGTATGGTATACAATTAGAAATTTTATGTGGGAGTCTATCCAGTAGCTACAACACCAGTTTCCTCATCTACAACTTTGATGACAAAGCTTTCTAAAGGAGAAGGGCATATTAGGATCCCATCCTGACATTGTTTTTGTAATTATCATATGATTATGTAATGACCCACTTCCAATGTGGGGATGCTTTTATAATGTTGTTTTATAATACTTTTTAATGGTATGTGGTAAGGCACCTAGACAAGTGAGGCCATTTCATGTAACTTTTATCAAGAATGTAACCAATGTTTGGCATAAGATTCTCTAAAGTCACGTTTTGCTTGTAAGCCAATTCTAGAGTATTAGGTTGAGGTTGTATGTAGTGTATATTTAAAATACATGGATCCATGTATGAATGTATATTTTTACAAATTAATGAAATTATTGAAGGAGGTTTCCCACTCAAAGATACCTACGATTTAGTTTTATTTTATGAGATTGTTTCATTTATGCACTTTATCTTCATATTGCAATAATTTGTGTCTCGAGTATTTATGTTTATTTACAATATTTATGTGAGTGAGTTTATTTTTAAAAGTAGGTTTCTAACATCATCCTCCCACCACCCTATAAAGGTCACTAAAGGTAAGAATTTTTTGCTAAGGAGTGCACTGAAGAAAAAAACTTGTTTGTTTAGGGATCTCAGTGGAAAATATGGTGATATCATTGCTTGGTCCTATGAATATTTGAAGTTTTATGATATAAATATCATAGATCAAACCATAAAACTAGAATCTTATGAGAATCCTTTTAGGTAATAATAGAGACTTATAAATCCCAAGATTGAAATAGTTATAAAGAAGGAACTATTGAAACTCCTAGATCCCATATCATATTTCCAATCAAACACTCAACCTAGGTGGCCAACATGGTATTAGTCTAAAATAAAAATGGTGATATCAAATTATGTTGACAATAATCTAAATAGGTCATCATTAAAATATCATTACCCTTTCTTAGCTATTGATCATATCTTATAAAATGTGGTAAGATCATATATATCACTTCTAGATGGTTTCTTAGGGTATAATTAGATTTGGATAAAAAATAATGATCAACACAAGACAACTTTTATGGGAATGTTTGCCTACCAAAGAATACCTTTCATATTTTCAAATGTAGGGGATACCTTCCAATGAGATATGGATATTTTATTTTGAGGATTGGTTGGTACGATCATTATTATATACCATGAGCATATAGAATCAATTTTCAAAGGCATAGGAAATTTGGCATTTCATTTGACCTTAAGAATCCCATTTTCATGCTTAATAAGGTAAACTATTAAGACACATGGTATTAAAATATGGCCTAGTTGTAGAGCCTAATAGGACAAAATAAATCCAAGACCTTCCCTTACCCATGTCTGTCAAAGGGATCCAATATTTTCTAGGTCAAATCCAATTTATAGCTAAATTCATAATAAATTTTACACATTTGGTTAGGAAATCACTAAAATTTTGAAAAATGACATGACTTTAGTGTGGATCGAACAATACAAGAAATCTTTACAACACGTGAAAAAATCCATCACAAAAGTCACAGTCCTCGTTAAATCTAACTTCTTCAAAGATTTTAAGATCTATCTTTTTAGTACAAACAAGAGCATTGTGGCAATAATAACCCAAAATAATGATAATAAAAAAGAGAAACACATTTTTTTCATTATTCAAGTTTTTCACAACTATGAAGAATGGTACACATTCATTGAGAAATAGGTGTTTTCCATCATGAAAACCCTAAGAAAATTTAGGTATTATCTATCCCAAAGCAAAACCACCATATTTTTAGTCCACTCAATGTTTGATATATAGTTATTCATGGAAAAGTAGGATAAAATAGAATAAGGTGGATAAATAAAATCCAAGAGTTTGACAAAGAGATTAAGCCCACCAAAATTATGATAGGAAAAACTTTATGTAAAAAACCTTGCAATGTATGCTCCAAAGGATTAAGTTACCCTAGTAGAAGTAAAGACTAATGATTATAAAGGATGTATGGAATATTTCAATATATGCATGGTACTTGGATAGGTCCCAAAGGGTTTGGCACCTAAAAAAAGGGTCAAATTGAGATAAAAGGCAATGCACTATGCATGGATAAATGGTGTATTATTCAATAAATGATACGATGATATCCTATTAAGATGTGTCAAATAAGAACATACATGATAACTAATCAAAGAGTATAAAGATGAAATAGGTTAGTGTTCCATGTCAACCATTGTATATAATATCCTAAGAGTAGGTTACTACTAGCCCGTCATCTTTTTCGATTGCTTCCAATGGATCAAGAACTACAAATCCTAGTGTATGTTTATGAAAAGAAGGAGAAAAGTTCTAATGCCCTTGAAACTAGTCATCGTCATTAAATATTTATAATAATGGGGCCTTGATTTAATTGACAAGATAAATCCCTTATCTATAATTAGACATGGATGGATTTTGATCACAATTGACTATTTCACAAAATGGATTGAAGCAATGTCGATTAAATTATCTAATTAGGAAGTGGTTGTTTAGATTTTTGAGGATATTATCACCAGACTTAGGATTTCATCCATGACAATCACTAATAAGTCCACTGCATTCATAGGATTCAAGGTGATAAAATTTGCACTAGAATACAATTTTATGCTCAAAACATCCACCACTTGTTACTCCAAAGTAATGGTCTAGCAAAATCTAAAAACATTAACCTTGCAAGGATCTTGAATAGGATCATTGTTGAATCAAAAAGGGACTGGCATACCAAACTAAGGAAAGTGATATGGGAATATTGGGTAACACCCAAGGCTCTAATGGTATCCCCCTTCTACAAGTTAGTCTTTAGGAAGGATGTTGTGCTATCAATCATTTTTGAGCTTTTGTCCCTTTAAATATTATAATAATTAGAGCTTGAAGATACTCATGTTGAACCAATTCAAGCATGACTAAATGCCCTATTATCTCAAGAGGAAGAAATAGAAAGGGTGTTCAATAGGACAGTCCAAAATCAAGAAGCTTTTAAAAAGTGGTTCGACAAGAAGGAAACTATGATGGATGAAAAAGAAGACAAATTAGTATTCTAGTGGGATTAGGATAGAGCTAAAATAGGGGTCCATCATAAATATGATTCCCTCTAGAGTGGACCATATCAAATCCTTTAGATTATGGTTCCAAATGCCTACGAGCTCACAACAATGGATGGAAGATTGTCACCAATCTCAATAAATGGGAAACATCTCTAACCCATATTATGGAGGGTTGCATGCCAAAGACAATGTAAAATATGTATATAACCCTTTTATTTTTGCATTCATTGAATTTTATTTTCTTTATTCTATCTTCATTTTTCTCCATGATAAAATCTTGCTTCTAATTTCCTTTCTTCTTGTCCTTATAAATTTTATTCTCTTCTTGTTAAGAATTCAACTTCTTAAATAATGGACAAGCAAACATAGAAAGGGGAATGATTTGCTCAATCCATGAGTTATTTGTTTGTTATAGTGAGTGAATCACTGTGGAAGACCTTCTTGGTGAACAAATCACCTAGGTGGGTAAATTTTCCCTAATCTAACCTACATTCCTAGGAATTTATTGTTGGGTGAAGGTGGGGTGGGTTTTATAAAACCCCTTACCCAAGCCTTAACCCCTACTTCATTTGCCTACTCCAATTGCAATATGATTGCAACTTGTTCCCCTCACCAAGCCAAGAAACTAAAGCAAATTGTGCATTCTACATGTTATTGATTTATTTAATATACAACTAATGCATAAGCCTAGTCTATTTTTGAACATTCTACTTGTTGGATTAAACCCCATAGGGGTTCCCATTGAGGTTGTTTCACTCACTTACAAGTGAATCACTCTAGTATATATGCTAAGATAAGGCTAGAACATTCTAATTTAGATCCCATAGAACCATTTAAAACAATATTAGCTAAGGATCTTACATTAATAAATCTGTGTAACGTTCCTTGTGAACCACTTGTCATTAGTATACCTACAAGAACTTTGGCATAAGTCAAGAATTCTCTAGACTCAATAAGCAAATTGCTCAATTTCCCTAGTGAAATATTTAGAGAATTGAAAATTCCTTTTTTCTTCTAGATGAGTGAATTGCTCCTTAGGTCAACTGAGTTTCTCCTTGGACCAAGACTTAACCATTTTTTCCTATTTAAAAAAAAAAACTATATCATCTACCCTTCATTTCATCCATCATGGACACTACTTCCACTTCTAATAGCCCTTCTATATCCAAGTAAAATCCCATGACTTCATAATCCACCCCTCCATTATTAGCACCACCAATACTAGTTTGCGTGGAAGCACATGAGGTAGGACCCTCTAGAGATAAAGGAAAAAAGAAGCTAAAGAGGAAGAATCCCTCCCCTCCTTGAAGATAAAATTATTTATTAGATTACAGAAAGTTAATTTCAGTAAAAGCAAGTTATATTTATTGAACACCCCCATTCAGAGGCAAGGAAGGATTGCAAAAATTTTATGGTATGATATAACAAACCTCCCCACTTTGCATCTTGGTCTCCCTCTTTTCATTGGTTCTCCGAGAGAGTCAATGTGGGACAGAGTTATTGAAATAATTCAAAAAAAACTTGTTGGATGGAAAGGTCATCTTATATCTCAAGAAGGAAAGTTGACCCTCACTAAGGCCTCTCTTTAGAGCATTCCAGTCTATTTCCTCTCCATTTTCAAAGCCCCTGTGAAGGTTTTCCAAAAAATTAAGAAACTCCAAAAAGAATTTTTATGGACTAGATCAGAGGAGAAAAAAAGGATACACCTTTTAGGATGGACCAAAGTGTGTAGACCCAGGGAAAATGGGGGCTTAGGTCTGAGGAGAATTGCTCATATGAATTTAGCTTTACTAGCTAAGCAGGCATGGTGCCTCATTTTTGGTGAAGAAAATGAATGGACAACTATCATCAAATGAAAGTATCTTCAAAATATAGAATTTCTAAGTGACTCAGTTCCAATCAGAGGTTTTACTTTTTGGAAAGAAATTCTCAATTGTAAGGAAATCATCAAAAAATATTTAATATGGTTTTTAGGAAATGGTGAGAGGATAAATTGCTAGAATTATAGGTGGGCTAAGGATGAACCACTGACGCAATATCCTAACTTAGCTCGAATCAGAGATATCACGGAAGAACTCATTGGCAAAAAAGTCTTCGATTATATGGTTGAGGACAAAGGTAGAATGAAGTGGAAACAAATAAGGATTTAGGGATTTCAAGCGGAATCAAATGATCTTTGTAACATTCTCGAAAATTAGTTTATCCCCATGAGACCCAAGGAAGATCAAGTGACCTAGACTCCTATGGAAAATGGGTAGTTCATTTTTAAATTAGCTTACAAGCTTCTGCTTGATGACGATGATTTTGTCCTCCAAAATGACTTAGTTTGGATAAAAAAATTAATTCCAAAAATTGTAGTATTTTCATGGCTGGTTATCCAAGGAAGAATTCTAACCATTGATAATATGATGTGTAAAGGTATTTGTATCACTAATCGTTGTTATCTGTGTAGGGCTAATTGGGAGACCATTTATCACATTTTCCTTGAGTGCCCTTTTTTCTTGACTGTCCTAAGTGGGGTTTTTCAGGCCTTCAATATTTCCTAGTTTAAATCAGCCACTATACTTGATTTTTTCATCCAGTGGCCTTACCCCTTTTCAAGCCAAAGACTTAGATACATGTGGAAAATTTATCTCAATCACTATCTTTGGCAAGTGTGGTTAGAAAGGAACCATAGAGTCTTTAATGAGTCTATCCATGATCATAAAAATATCATTGCCAAGATCCTATCCTTTGCCAATGAGAATGTGAACCTTATCCCTTTTGATAGTCGTAAACCTCATCTGTAGGAGACCATGATTGCTCAATATTTAAGTTTAACCTTGTTAGATGATTCTGTGCCTATGGTAGTCAACCCTAGAGCCAATGTTAAGTGGTCCCCACCTCCTACGGGTTGGTTTAAGCTTAATTTTGATGGAGCGGCTAAGGACAATCCTGGAAGAGCAGGCGCTAGCGACATTGTGCAAGATCATAATGGGAATATGATGCTTGCATTTTTTGAATATTTTGGAACAAGTATGAACAATGAAGCTGAAGCTAGAGCTATGTGGAGAGGCCTTCAAATGACTCAAGACTTAGAAGGCAATTTGATCATAGAAGGAGACTATGCATGTTATAAATATCTTCAATAATTGGAAAACACCTCCTTGGAGGATTAAAACAATTGTTGAAGAGGCTAGGATCCTTTTCCAAGGAAGACAGGATAGAAAAGTCCAACATGTCTTTCGGGAAGCTAACAAAGTTGGTGATAAGCTGGCCAATTTTGGTATCGATGGTGACAGACTTTTCAAATGGGAACACGGTGTCCCGAGTGAAGTAGAGGAGCTTATTCAACAAGAATTCCAAGAATGATAGTTAAATTTACCAATAGGGAAGGCACTATAAGTTTGAAGGCTATGAGTATTCTCATCTCTTTTTTGAAATGGACTCATAATAAAAATTATCCGAGTTGTCAATCTTGGTGGATGCTGCTTGGAAATACCATAAAGAATAATGGGGACAGTCATATGTTAGATAACATGGCTCCTAGTCATCTTAGTAATTTGAGGTTGGTTGATAATCATAGGGTAGGAAAGAAATGACAATATAAGACTTCAAACTAGAGCCACGTGGACCACCAGATAGCCATCGCCATAAATCTATCCAGCAGGTTCACTTCTCCAAGGTTGATTGGCCAAGATGGGATGTGGTCCCAAAGCATGTCATATATGGAAGAAAGCAATTACCAAAGAATTATTAAGAGTAATTGTCAATACAGAGCTTGTGGGAGTTTTTCTCAGTACTCTGTTATGTGTGTCTGTAGCGTTTTGTTTCTCCACTATTTCAAGGAAGGGATTTGTGTCTGTTTCTTTTTTTGTAATTATGATGCAGATGTGTTTTCTCGGGGTATACCTAAAATGTTGTATGGGAAGTTTATTTTTTATAATACGCTATGTGCATTATCGGATGTAATGGCTTTGGCGGCATGTAGATTTTACATATATAGAATCTTTAGTAAGGACAAGCTCATCAACAACCCTAGGCTGATTTTTGTAGAAGGTTTTGGGTCAACCTATAAAACCCGATATTAATGTTATAGTATCTTATCTACCAAAATAATTTATTAGTTGATGATGGGTGGGATTATAAAATTCCCTAACCTTAGCCTTAACCCCCACTTCATTCACCAACTCCAGTCACAATACAAATGCAACATGTATCCCTTACCAAGTCAAGTAGCTCAAGCAAACTACACATTCTACATGTTATTGATCCATTTATGATATGACCATTGTTTTAGCTCAATATATGTTTGAACATTCTACTATTTGGCACTCTAGTCAATGCACTAAGATAAGGTTGCAACACTATGATTTAGCTCTCATAGGACCCCTCAAACCAAATTTTGCTAAGGCGCTTACATTGAGCAATCTACCCAACTTTCCAAGTAAACCACTTATTCTTGTCACTCTCTACCATGTTCCACTCTAAAAATAGCTTTTTCTCAAGTCCTTATCATTGAGCAATTTGCTTCATACACTAAGTGAATTGTTGCTTCAAAAAATCATCAGTTTGCCTACATGAACTTTGGTGTAAGTCTAGAATTACAAATAATTCTCTAACCTCAATGAATGAATCACTCAATTTCCCTAATTAATTATTTAGTTTTTTTTCTTCTAGATGAGTGAGTTGCTTCTTGGGTCAAGAGAATCACTTGTTAGACCAAGACTTAATCACTTTTTCTATTTTTTTTTAAATATCAAATATCCTCCATTTCATCCATCATGGACACTACTTCCCTTCCAATAATCCTTTTGTATCCAAGGCAAATCCCATGACTTCTACAAACCACCTGTCAATTGTTAGCACCACTGACACTAGTTTAGATGGAACCACATGAGGTAGGCCTCTCTAGAAAGAAAGATAAAAAGAAACTAAAGAGGAATAATCCCTCTTCTCCTCCTTGAAGACAAAATGAGTTGTTTAACAAACCTTTCTAGTGAGTTGAAGAGGATAAATACAAACATCCTCCAAGAGATGAGAAATGAAGCCTTGAGAAGGTTCAATATCAACATCAAATAAACTCTTGGAGCATAAGTTGGATTTAGACCTTGGGCTTGGCAATAAACATGGTTCCAAAAGTTTGAAATTGTTAAGAGCTTGTGGAATCTTATGCAAAGAGGTATGACTTCACTAATAGAAGCATCAATCCACCTCGATGGGATGAAGAATACTTTTACATATTTGAGTAAAAAATAAGGATTTTTTTTGGTGTAGTAGATGATCTAACCATGTGGGTCACATGCAACCCTAAGACCCAAAAATACTATTACCATATATTTAACCAATAATATTGGTGGGATTTCTTAATACCACATCTATAGAACCCAAATAAGATTGTCAACTTAGCATCCCTCTAGACTTGGTTTTATTTAAATATGATGTCCATATGGTCTTGTCTAAGATTATAGTAGTGCTTTGGGAAAATTCAAATGCATGTGCATATAAGTAATACATTGCCTTTTTCTACATTGTCAAAAACTACTTTGAATACTCATAAATGACCATTTTCTCTAGATACATTGCATATTAAATTAATAATGAACTTAAGGAGTTCAAATAAGAAGGAATAATCACTTACATATCCTACTTGGTTTGACTCATCCTAGGACTAATTCCTACATTCTAGCTAAATCAAATAGGGATTGAATACCTTCTTCATGCATGAGAGGTACAATATTGAGAACGATGTGAACTAGACCAAAGAAGTAGCCCAAACTACTCTAGAAATTTCTCGAGGGTAGAAAAATGAAATATAACATTAGTACACCAACCCCTTGGAGTGGTACACCTATGTTGATGCTAAGATAAAATATAATTTTGATAGATGTTAATTCAAATCATTAGGTATTAAGATCCTTGGAGAAGTTGGGTCACTTGAGGAGGAAGATCCTTGCCTGGTAGAGAGTATAGTAATGAGATCAAGATAATAATAAGGCCAGTGAAGATGGTCCTTTTGACATACAATACTTAGCTATCTAGAAGAGGAGGCACACAAAAAGTACTAAAATGGAAAATAAAACCTTTGAAGATCCCTCCAACTCTAGCTCCTTCCTTCATGCTTAAAATCATGATAGACACTTCAATACATGAGACAAATGGGGAAATATGTTATGAAAATTTATTTGCATTAATAAAATAATTCACTAGTATGCAAAAATATCAAATCATTCATAAATAAATAATTAACAATAATAACAATCTGCACAATAAGATAGAGATAAATAATACCCTTAAGGTAGTGCAACACAAATAATACTCCTTAACCACAATATCTTCCAAAATGAGAGGTTACTCCATGGGTAAAGATGATTACAAGAGAATACTAAATATGAATAATGATTTTTATAATGTAAATATCCCTTCTTTATATACCCATATTCTAATGTTATTTTGGAAAACTAGCTCTTCCAACTCATTATCATAATATAATAAATCGTGGGTTATGCGATCTAGTCTAGATGAGGGGGTCTAGTGAAAGACAAACTCTTCTAGCAACTCAAATGTCTCACAACAAGTTCACACAAACAAAAAATGAACAACAAAAATTTACTTGCTTAAAAAAATAAGTTTATTGATCGATAAGTGTTCAACATCTAAAATTAAAACCAACAACAAAAAAATGTAGTAGCAAAATGTATAGTTATCAAAAAATTCCCTTGCCAGTAAAATAGAATTTGTAACAAAACTCAAAACTTAATTAAATTGCTTCCTTTGCCGACAAACTAAAAATTATAGCAAAACTCAAAACTTCATTAGATTATTTCCCTTAGAAATTACAACAAAACTCAAAACTTTATAGATAGCTTCTTTTGCTGGTAATTTGGAAATTATAGCAAAAATCAAAAATCTCTTTTATTGATAATCTAGAAATTGCAGCAAAACTCAAAACCTTCATTAGATAGCTTCTCTTTCTAGTAATATAGAAATTGTAGCAAAACTCAAAAACTTTATTAGATATCCTCTCTTGTTGGTAATTTGAAAATTGTAGCAAAACTCCCAATTTATATTTTTCCAACAATGGGAACAAATATGGTATATGAAAGGTTAAAATACATGCCCCTTCTTCTCTTGGTAGTTGGAAATATCTTTGATATATATTTTTTTATAATTGTTTTTTACCTAGATGATCTTGTATTGTACATGTAAGGTACGATAAACTCTTCATGAGCTTCGGCTCATGAAGATTTTACAAAATCTTTAGTTGAGATCGCATGCTTGGAATGATTAGATGTACTCATCCATGTGGCTTCTTCTGCTACCTAATTCTTTCATTTTACAAAATATTCATGATACTCCCTACCTCTTGACTTATTGACCACTCTAGAATCTATTACTGCTTCTACCTCATCTAGTTCATTTTCTAGCAACTATTGTACCCATTCTTCCATAGAGAAATCTAAAATCATATTTTCATTTTCACTTGTTGGTCCCTCATGATAAGGATACAAATAAGCTACATTAAAAAGTGGTGATTTATCCACTCCTTATGGAAAATCAATATCATAAGTATTGGCTACAAGTTTTTTAAGACCTTACAAGGTCCAATCTTTTTCCAGTTCAACTTGTTATACATTCCATGTGGGAAAATTTATTTCCTGAAGTGATATAAAACCATATCTTCAACTTGAAATTCATGCTCTCTTCTTGATGTCAGCATGTTGTTTGTACCTCATGGTGCTCTTTTCCAAATCAACCTTCACTTTCTTATGCAACTCATGTGTATACTAAGCAAAATCTTTTGCCATAGCATATTTTCTCCTCAAGTAGTATCTCTTAATTCATCCATTCCTCTAGGATTAAATCCATACATAATTTGGAAAGAGATCTTTGTTGTAATTCTATTGGTTGAGTTGTTATATGCAAATTCAACTTGTGCTAATGTAGTATCCCATAGATTTGGTTTCTTTCCAACCAAGCATCTCAACAAATTCCTAAGGCTTCTATTGACAACCTCTATTTTCCCATTGGTTTGTGGATGATAGGATGAACTAAAACCCAACTTAGCATATAATTTATTCTAGAAAATTTACCAAAAATTACCTACAAATCTAGTATCTCTATTCAAAACAATACTCTTTGGAAACCTATGCAATCTCACCACTTATTTGAAAATAATGTAATAATATGAGTAGCATTATTTGTCTTCTTGTAAGGGATAAAATGTGCCATCTTTAAAAATATATTAACAACAACAAAAAATAGTCATTAATTCTTTGTGTCCTTGGCAACCCAAGAATGAAGTCCATGCTCACATCTTCACAAGGTATTTCTAGTATAGGTAATGGATAATACAAACTGATATTTTGACTTTTTCCTTTATCACGTTGACAAAATCTATAACTTTACACAAGTATCCTCATATGCACATCCATTCTTGGCCAATATTAACTCTCAAAAAATTGCCCCAATATCTTATCTATTCCAAAGTGTCCAGCTAGACCTTCATTATGTTTTTTCTTATCAAAATTTCCCTCATAGAACCATGTGGTATGCATAATTGTTGCCCCTTGAAAAATAATCCTTCTTGAATGAAATAGTTCAACCATGGAGTCCTATATTTCTTGGTTGAATTGTTACAATATTCACAATCCTCCTGTTGAGTGGTATTTTCACCCAATTGTGAAAGTACACTCTCCCTTAGGATTTGGGTTCCAAATCCCCTCTTGCAAAGAAGTTAAACAAACAACTTCTCCAAGGTCTCCGCTATATTAGCATTTGCATATGTGTATTAGTAATCTCAAATAAAGATATTCAATTTAAATGCTTGGAACACCTTAGTGATTGCAAGTAACTGTAAACAAGGGGCAATGTTGGTTTATTTTACCATGAAACTTTAGTGATTGTTCATTGAACCAAAATAAAGCAAATGTGAGTTGGCCCTCATATGACCACGATGTAGTGCCTTAATTCCTTTTATCTTGAGGGTTTTAAAATATATTTTATCTTCTTTATTAAGTCCAAATATGGCTTCTTATCATGAAGATGAAGATAGATTTCAATGTGATCGATAAACCATCCCTCTTTGGTGAAATAGATCTTCACAAAGAGGCAATAATTTATGGCCTTGAATAAAGGGCTTTAAATGTCACTTTAACTTATCCCTCTTAAATGAAATCAAATTTTCATCAAGATGAAAAATTAAGTGCTTTGAAGAAAAGACCTTCAATGTAATACTCAAATTACCCCTCTTTCGTAAAATTAGAATTTTTATGAAGAGAGGGTAATTTTAGGCTCAAAATGGAAATTTGTGAAAATGCCATAAAACATAACTCCTTCAATGAAATTGGAATTTTCATGAATGGAATGTCATCATAGGCTCATGAGTGCAAAACAAAACTGAAAAAATGAAATTTGACCTTAAAATGGAAATTTTCTATTTTCGAATTTTTAAAATCTGCAGTAAAACAACAACTTCGATGAATTTTTAAAAATACTAAACAACTCCGAAAATGAAATTTCAAAGTGCGTATTGGAATTCTGAAGTATAACCTACGCAATGGTGAAATTATTTTTGGATTTTGAATTTTTTAAATGTTTATTTTAATGCCTGAAAATTAAAAAAAAAGTTAAAATTTCTGGAAAATAAAATGCAGAAAAAGTTGAAAGAAAATGCAAAAAACTAAAAATAAAATGCATTCAATATGATGCTATCCTATTTCGACAAAACCGAAGATGTGAGGTTTCCATGCATGCAACCTAACCTATTGGACTTGCAAAACAAGCACAATCCCCATAGACTAAGTGCTGGTTCCTAGGGTTTAAAATAAATTTCAGGTTCAAGCATTCACATGAAGCAACCAAGAAAACTTGCATTAACTCCATCTACAAACTCGAAATATGAAAAAAAGAAAAGAAATAGACATTAAATCCATAGCATGCAAAGAGAATCTCCTTCTTTCTTGCCCACAAGATGCAAATTTCTGAAAACTCTTGCATTAAAAATGTGTCATTTTCCAATAGCAAAATTTTTGGTTTTCCCAAAGGCTCAGTCCAGTGGAAGGAAAAATATCTCCAAAAGAAACCCAAGTGCCAAGACCTTGCCTGCAATCTTGCATTTCCAAAACCATTTTCCAACCCTTGTGCATGCCTTTGCTTCCCCTTTTAAAATTTCTGGTTTGACTCTCCATTTTGTGGCCCTTCGTTTCATTTCCCAAAGCCTTTCATTCCGCTTTCCCATGCCTCTTCATTGTTTTGGCTCTTTGTTTGGGCCTCGAAATGTTTTTCTTTCCATCTCTTGGTCTTCGTCTGTTTTCATTTTACTTCATTGCCATTTCCAATGTTTTTTTTTTCTTTTTTTTATTTCATCTCATTTTATTTCTGTTTGATTTCGAATCCCTAGGTTTGTTTCCTGCGTAGGCTTTTTGTTCATAACTGTCTCCTAGTGAACCTCGGCAACATTTGGTAATACCTACCAAGATGAGACACTTTGATTACGGATCTCATGCACAATGGCTATAACCGTTGGATTTCACTATCTTTATTTAGAATGCTCCTTCGATAACGCACTACCATCCCTAAGGCTTCATGACACGTGCCTTTTGCATGGGGAAGCACCCATCCTTTCCTTTGAATACACATCACTTCTATCCCTTCATCATAACAATGATTCAAAATTAAACCTTACCATTCATCCTTTATTGCTTGTCAGACCTCCTTTATCCAATGCATTCGACGCACACGTGTGAGTCCACATATTGTGCATTTGGTTGTGTGCTAGAGGTCCTAGTTTTTCTTAATCACCACTACACCCATGTCATTTGATTTGTCGTACTGCCATCTACCGAGATTTTCAATGGATAGTCGCATGGCAAATTCCTTGATGTCCTCCCTGAGTTTACTTTGGATACTATCATCATCTCTCCTCCCATCCAAACATGGTGGTGGAAACCATTATAGTAATCTCATCTTCACTGATTACGAGGAGAATCCATGCTAAACTACCTCACCTGCATCCACATTCGGTGCACCCTGGGGTTGACCTACTATCTATTCTTTTCTCGATGTTAAAATCTACACGGGCCACAATACCAAGCATCCTTAGCTGCTCGACACTCATAACTCATCATCGATGCTGCGTTGGTCGAGGTCCTCTGTAATTTTCCACAAACACCCAGTCCACCACCATTGCGATGTCATCTTCGTTCGTCTTCTCATCTCTTTTAGGCATCAAAATTTGCTCGTCCCATATCCACTGTATGTTCGATGAGACACCTATCGGCATCTGCTTGTGTGAACCCCACTGCCTCTCGATTCAACAGTCTCTTGGCTCTCTCTAACATGTGATTTCAAGGTGTCCAAATCCCCAATAGCATCGCTAGGTCGTGTGTTGTCCACATCACCACTGGAATCCTTGGGTATCCACTTCAATGCCAATGTCACCGCTTTGATGATTTGGCTTCCTTGCTACAAATGTTGATGGGCATCCTTTTACTTCATCAACCTCTACAGGTCATTTACTTTGCTCGGATTCGTCATTATCGAGACCTGTTCATTCCATAATGTCTTCATGTTTGCGGCTATTTTTGGGAAGCTAGTCCTTTTGTTGAACATGTGGCAGGTTTTAATTAAAATGAAATCAAGCCTCCATTTTGGTAGACTTAATTTTTTATTCATTTGTATTAGCGCAACATTGCACATATTCATTTGGGCAGTGATGATGACGAATCTCTACGATATACCTCATCTTCACTGTCATTCATCCATGCATTACTGTTGTTAAGATTGTTCTATGCCACGATATGCTGCCACATTCGATACCTAGGCCTCTTCGTACTCCACCGACTACTCCCAAATTTTGGTCCATGTCCTCACTGAAATCGGTCTCGGTTGTTGATGCATGGTCGACGTCCAAGTAGTCCACTAGTCATTTCTCCACACAATTTCGTGGTCCATCTCATTTGACTGAGCTTCGTCCATTGGCAACATCTTTCCCTGCATCATTTGTTCACCATATTGGCCCACATCATCAGGTTTGTCCATCTGATTCGACGTCGTGTCATAGTTTGTCTAGCTACCATCCTGTGTCTGCTTTGTCCACATCAATGAGGTGGGCTCTACCATCTTATGGGAAGACCTTCGTAGCCGTGCCACACTATCCTTCTCCCCGGAAGGTGCTCGAAACCACATCTACGAACGCCCTCACCGAATACCTGCATGCACATAAAATTCCATGGAATTAGCCTTTAGATCAATAACATTACACATTAGTTGCTCTAAGACTTTAATTCCAACACCCATTATTTGGTAACTAGAGCTCTCCCGTCGCCTTTACTCTCCACAACTTATATTTTTATTTTTTTTATTTCTTTTTTATCATATTCTTATATATAATATGTAATATAACTATATAAGAATATATTTACTTATTTATTAATATATATTATTATAAATATATCAAATATATTTAGATAATAATATATTATATTTTTTATTCTTTATTTTTATTTTCATATATCTATACATGTATATGAGATATGCATATAGACATATATTTTATTATAACTTTCTCTTGAATTGATATGACACAAGCACATTGCACATGAATGATAAAAACAAGAAATTTAACCATCACAATGTTAACAACAAAATATTAGCAATAACATTGCTAACACAACATTGACGATAAAAATCGTCGACAACAAAATGACATTAAAAATCGTCAACAACAATTTGACGATAAAAAATTGTCGACAAGAAATTGACAACAATTTGACGATAAAAAATCATCGACAAGAAAAAGTCATCGACAATAAAATATCATCGACGAGAAAAGGTCGTCGACAATAAAATATCATCGACTAGAAAATATTATTGACAAAAACTAATGATAAATGCAAATTCAAAAACAAACCGAACATTAGACACTCGAAACCAACATGCAAACACCCAAATACCAAAAATAAAAAGGTGGGTCCCCAATTTTGGGGTATGTTGTGGAACAACCACAACAAATGGCGACTCTGCTGGGAAATGCTCCTGAGCATTTCGGTGAGAACCCAACCTGAAAAAAAAAGCACAAACTCAAATACAAGCGTCAGAAAATATCCAAAGAATGAAACTAGATGAGAAATACATGAAGCATTAGAATTATTCAGCGTCAGCTCGGTGTGTGCAGGGTGCTTCATTCCCTATCGTTTGAAACTCGTTCAACTTTCCATTGTCAGTTTTACCTGAATGCATATGCAAGGTTATGAATGATTTGTGTAGGATTTAATGCATGACAAATATGCTAGAGATATAACAACCATGCTTTGCAAAGGCTCAAACTTTCTAGTACCATGAACAACATATTAAAACTGTCAAACCCTCTTAGGACCAAATATGTGTATATTGAATTAATTTACTAGATCCCAAAGTTGGTTATGTGTCATTACCATCTTGAACCCATGTGCAAGTGTAAGTGAAATCAGAGCTTTGGGGAATAGGATTCCCAACCTAAGCGAGATGGGAATTTAACCCTATCCTTACTACTCTGATCTGGAGTTCATTACCTCATCTTGAACAAAATGATTTAACCTGTTATGGATGAAACTATCAGGCTAGCCTATCCGTTTGAGCAATCAATGGTCTTGCTTTTAGACAAGACATGTTGCCACACATGAGCATACTCCATTGCCAGTCAGGCGTCTATAGCCCCGATGGAGATTAACCCCATAATCCAGGATTTGGCTTTACTTTTGATTTCTTGAACCTTGGGGATGACTACCCATCCTTGCAAGGGACATGTAGTACGATCCTTCCAATCCAATATTAATGATGAAATGAAAAATAGAATGAAAAATATTTGCTTTGGAATTTCAAGTTCTTGAGTGGGCAAAATAGAAGCTTTGGGGAATCGGATTCTCAACCTAAGCGAGATGAGAATTAGACCCTATCCTTACTACTCCATGAAGGTCAAATCAGAGCTTTGGGGAGTTGGATCCTCAACCTAAGTTCGATGGGGATTTAACCCTATCCTTACTACTCCGATTTTAGGCTTTAAGCACTATGGGAGTGGTAAAAACCATTGTTTTAAGGATTATGTTGCATGATAGGACAGACACGAAATACTCCTTTCGCCTCACCTTTTCTTCCAAGTATGGTTTTGACCATTTTTCTCAAGATCCTCTTTAATATGTGTAGAACGTGCTTGGTTCAAGATAGTTCGGGCATCAGTTCCCAACCTTAGGATCCTTTTAATATATGTTATGTAATAACCCTAAGAGGATTTGACACCTTTTCAATGATTGTATTTGAAATGTAGATGCAACTGAGATGAAATGTATATGCAATGTGGAATGTAACATGAGATATGGATGAATGCATTGCTCTTTTTGAAATGCGGATGGAGTATACCACCTACTTTGCCATAATTTGTAAAACTTACAACTTCATGCATCACAAGTTCCAAACGATATTCTTTAATGTGTTTGCGATACTCGTGGAGCTTTCTGCAATACAATTCCGATGTTTCATATTCTCTTAGTCTTAGTCAACATTCATAAGGACATAAGTTGACATCTCGCTTTTTCTTTTTTTTTTTCCAAGACAAACCAAAAGTGTCCAAAGGACCAACACACAAAACTTAAAACCAAAATGAGATCCAAAATCCAAAACCAAAACATGAAAACCAAAATCTATATACAAATGTACAATATAATACAAGATGGTGCAAAGTTTGGATTATCATTTTCCCGGATCCCAAACCTGATTTGAGCATTCCAAAAGACATATAATGTGATACACATGCCAAATGTGGAAGGAATAAAAAAAAAACAAGACTAGACCAAACAATGCAACCAACTTCAACTTTCCCCTCTCACCCCACCAATTAGATTTAGTTCCATTAGTATTCTCATAGGTGAGATTCAAATTACCAAATTGATTAGACAATGGTTGATTTTCAATTCTTTCTTGTCTATTCTTTAAGGTGTAAATTTCATAATTCCATTCATGATTTAGAACTAGGCTTTCTTTATTCAAAATGAAATTTTGTAAGCAAGAGCCTATTTCTAAAAATTTCAAAGCTAATTCATTTTCCATGTTCTTAGGCCAATCAAAATTGTGCAACAATTTACAAGCATCTAGGATATTTACTAAATGGGGATCATTAGAAGTTTTTATCCTAGGTTCAAGAATTAATTGTTGATGAATTTGATTTAGCAATTTAAGTGCATCAAGCTCCTTTTCATTCATTAAAGTAATGTTATCAAAGGTGTGGTTAGAAATTAATTCTTGTTCTTCATTCACCTTCAATGGCATTTCATCATAAATATCATTTGAATTATACAAATCTTCACCTAAATCTTGGATGTTTGGACACAAAGGTTTAGATTTTACCTTTTTCACATTTTCATTTACCAAAACTTGGTGAGGATTTGCAATTCCCTCTTTTACCTCATGGTCTTCATATTCTTCATTGATTACTTGTTCATCAAACATACCAAAATTGGGCACCCAATTGAAAACATGCCCATCCTTTTCAACCCTCAAATATTCTTGGTCAAAGTGTATGTCAAGTAACTCATCTTCATGATCAATCACTTGCGTTGCTTCTAATAGATCAACCACTTTGTCATTTAATTCCAATTCTTTGTTCACTATCCATGGTATCTCTTCATTTGAATCCTCAAAATAATCATGCAAACTTGTATCCGAATCTTCAATGAATTTATATTCAACATGATCGAATTTTGTAACCTTCTCAAATCTTGTGAATATGAGATCTTCGTATGAAGTAGAAGTTTCAACATCCTGCATATAAATTGGAATAGAGGCTTCATCAATAGGGGTGTGAGGAAATAACACATCTTCATATCTTCCCCAACCATTGTAAAAATTATCTTCCAAATTTGTGGGATGAAACTCCATGGTATTTGTGACATGATCTTTTGATTCATTCATCAATTCACTTTCTTCTTTGTCCTTGGTAATAGGATCATTATAATCTTCCAAAATTTGATGAGATTTGAAACCCTCTTCCAAAACATCCTCAAATTGTATAGGAGTTGTAATATCTTCCTTTGAGTAGGCGATTATGTTGTCCTGTATATCAATTGGCACACAAGTTTCATTAGCAGTTTTGGAGTGAGTGTAGTCTTCCCACTTCTTCCAAGCATCATAATAATCATCTTCCAAAGTCAAGTGGTGACGTTCAACTACTTCTTCAACATCTTCCAATTCATCAATGTGTTTCTCATCAAATTCACCTTCACCTTCCTTAGATGGTTCAATTATTTCCAAAAGTGGGTCATTTTTTGAATTCAAATTTGTAAGGCTATCATAGTCCAACTTGGTAACCCATGATTTCGTTTCATCACAATTTGGAGGGTGAAGAATTTCTTGGTCGTTAATTTCAAACATCTCATCAATAGTATCTTCCAAGAACAAGTGGTGAAACTCTATCATATCTTCAAATTCATTTATTGGTTTTCTTCCAATTTCACTTTCAACCACTTCATCCAATTCTATGGTAGGTTCCGTCCTATCACATATTTCAAACATTGTTGAATTTAGAACCCCTTCATCTAAATAATCATGTATCTCTATGAATGAGATCATCTCTGCATAATCCTCACTGGTGGATGTCGACTTAGCAATTTGCACCTCCTCTTGGACTACATCTAAGGTGGTTGTAACATTTGGACCTTCAAATTCATCCCCTTGATCATTTACCTTAGGTATCATTGGAGTGGAGGGTGCTACATTTGATGGTTGGTGTAGGTTGGCATCACTAACTCCAAAAGAACAATCTCTCATGTGAACATGTTGTGCCTTTTCTTCTTCAAAAACTTGTTCTACCTTTTCCAAGATCTCATAGATTGTCTCTAGAGACAAGTCATCCAAGTTTTTCTTTAAAGATGTAGCAAGTTTGGGGTGTATGGCTCCCATGTATACTTGAATAGCTTCCTCTTCTGATGTGTTAAAATTTTCCCACATTTGGGAGTGCAACTCATGAAATCTTCCATTGAATTGACTCAAGGATTCATTAGGCTCATTACGTATGGAGGTAAACTGATTTTTCAACATCTCTAAGTCAACTTGATTACCAAAATGATAAAGATAGGTTGCTTCTAGTTGTATCCAAGAAGTCCTAACCTCCATGGGTAGTTGGCCATACCAAAAGAATGGTCTATCATCCAAAATGTATGCAAATAACTTACAAGCCACCTCCTCATAGAAAATTTGGAATTGACATAATGTATTCTTGTAGACATACAATTTTTGCAAGTATCCTAGTGGCACCTCTTGATTAAAATGTCGTAGAAACTCCAATAACATTTTAGGAATTTGATAGGGTATCCCATGTATAGACAAACCCTTATAATGATCCTCCATCATAGATACCATTCTTTCTCTTAGAGATGCTACTTCAGCTCTTATATCGTATGTCGTCATTAGTAAAACTCAAAATATAACTTCAAAACCAATTTGTTAGTCATGAATAAAAGAAGGAACCATGACAAAGCAATATTCTAAAAATGTAAATTAGTTTCTGATTCACCAGATCGCATATGCGCAAGTGAAGAGCATACTCCTAGTGTTGTAGGCTTTCTGATTCACAAGATCGCATTACACGCAAGTGAAGAGCATAATACCGACAACAAATACATTTTAGACAAAATAATTCCTTACAAATAAGCATGAAATGACTAGCAAATATCAAACATGTAACGTATGAATAATCATGTTAGCATCAACCAAGAGATGTATCCATTAAAATCAAATGAAAGTAATTGCATGGAGACAACCTCGTTAGTCAAGACCCAAAATTTTTCAAAATCAAATCAAAACACATTATTCCTGTATGAACAATCAAAAGCGTTAGAACAATGCATAGCAATTCATGTCCTCCTTTTAACACTACAAGGTTGTATTGTTAAAAGAGGGCTAAAGATAATAATCAATAGGGCATGAAATATTCAAAATTTAAATCCCTATAGCATTTAAATCACACTTGAAATAAACCAATTCAGGCCCTCCTTCTAGCGCCAATCTGTTGAGTGGTATTTTCACCCAATTGTGAAAGTACACTCTTCCTTAGGATTTGGGTTCCAAATCCCCTCTTGCAAAGAAGTTAAACAAACAACTTCTCCAAGGTCTCCGCTATATTAGCATTTGCATATGTGTATTAGTAATCTCAAATAAAGATATTCAATTTAAATGCTTGGAACACCTTAGTGATTGCAAGTAACTCGTAAACAAGGGGCAATGTTGGTTTATTTTACCATGAAACTTTAGTGATTGTTCATTGAACCAAAATAAAGCAAATGTGAGTTGGCCCTCATATGACCACGATGTAGTGCCTTAATTCATTTTATCTTGAGGGTTTTAAGGTAGATTTTATCTTCTTTATTAAGTCCAAATATGGCTTCTTATCATGAAGATGAAGATAGCTTTCAATGTGATCGATAAACCATCCCTCTTTGGTGAAATAGATCTTCACAAAGAGGCAATAATTTATGGCCTTGAATAAAGGGCTTTAAATGTCACTTTAACTTATCCCTCTTAAATGAAATCAAATTTTCATCAAGATGAACAATTAAGTGCTTTGAAGAAAAGACCTTCAATGTAATACTCAAATTACCCCTCTTTCGTAAAATTAGAATTTTTATGAAGAGAGGGTAATTTTAGGCTCCAAAATGGAAATTTGTGAAAATGCCATAAAACATAACTCCTTCAATGAAATTGGAATTTTCATGAAGGGAATGTCATCATAGGCTCATGAGTGCAAAACAAAACTGAAAAAATGAAATTTGACCTTAAAATGGAAATTTTCTATTTTCGGATTTTTTAAAATCTGCAATAAAACAGCAACTTCGATGAATTTTTAAAAATACTAAACAACTCCAAAAATGAAATTTCAAAGTGCGTATTGGAAGTCTGAAGTATAACCTATGCAATGGTGAAATTATTTTTGGATTTTGAAAATTTTTAAATGTTTATTTTAATGCCTGAAAATTAAAAAAAAAAGTTAAAATTTCTGGAAAAATAAAATGCAGAAAAAGTTGAAAGAAAATGCAGAAAACTGAAAATAAAATGCATTCAGTATGATGCTATCCTATTTCGACAAAACCGAAGATGTGAGGTTTCCATGCATGCAACCTAACCTATTGGACTTGCAAAACAAGCACAATCCCCATAGACTAAGTGTTGGTTCCTAGGGTTTAAAATAAATTTTAGGTTCAAGCATTCACATGAAGCAACCAAGCAAACTTGCATTAACTCCATCTACAAACTCGAAATGAAAAAGAGAAAAGAAATAGACATTAAATCCATAGCATGCAAAGAGAATCTCCTTCTTTCTTGCCCACAAGATGCAAATTTCTGAAAACTCCTGCATTAAAAATGTGTCATTTTACAATAGCAGAATTTTTGGTTTTCCCAAAGGCTTCAGTCCATTGTGGAAGGAAAAATATCCAAAAAAACCCAGTGCCAAGGCCTTGCCTTCATTCCTGCAATCTTCTTTGAAACCAGTTTCCAACCCTTGTGCATGCCTTTGCTTCCCCTTTTAAAATTTCTGGTTTGACTCTCCATTTTGTGGCCCTTCGTTTCATTTCCCAAAGCCTTTCGTTTCGCTTTCCCATGCCTCTTCGTTGTTTTGGCTCTTTGTTTGGGCCTTCAAACGTTTTTCTTTCCAACTCTTGGTCTTTGTCTGTTTTCATTTTACTTCACTGCCATTTCCAATGATTTTTTTTCTTTTTTTTTATTTCATCTCATTTTATTTCTGTTTGATTTCGAATCCCTAGGTTTGTTTCCTACATAGGCTTTTTGTTCATAACTGTCTCCTAGTGAACCTCGACAACATTTGGTAATACCTACCAAGATGAGACACTTTGATTACGGATCTCATGCACAATGGCTATAACCGTTGGATTTCACTATCTTTATTTAGAATGCTCCTTCGATAACGCACTACCATCCCTAAGGCTTCACGACACGTGCCTTTTGCATGGGGAAGCACCCATCCTTTCCTTCGAATACACATCACTTCTATCCCTTTATCATAACAATGATTCAAAATTAAACCTTACCATTCATCCTTTATTGCTTTTCAGACCTCCTTTATCCAATGCATTTGATGCCCACGTGTGAGTCCACATATTGTGCATTTGGTTGTGTGCTAGAGGTCCTAGTTTTTCTTAATCACCACTACACCCATGTCATTCGATTTGTCGTACTGCCATCTATCGAGCTTTTCAATGGATAGTCGCATGGCAAATTCCTTGATGTCCTCCCTGAGTTTACTCTGGATACTATCATCATCTCTCCTCCCATCCAAACATGGTGGCAGAAACCATTATAGTAATCTCATCTTCACTGATTACGAGGAGAATCCATGCTAAACTACCTCACCTGCATCCACATTCGGTGCACCCTGGGGTTGACCTACTATCTATTATTTTCTCGATGTTAAAATCTACATGGGCCACAATACCAAGCATCCTTAGCTGCTCGACACTCATAACTCATCATTGGTGCTGCGTTGGTCGAGGTCCTCTATAATTTTCCACAAACGCCCAGTCCACCACCATTGCGATGTCATCTTCATTCGTATTCTAATATCTTCTAGGCATCAAAATTTGCTCATCCCATATCCACTGTATGTTCGATGAGACACCTATCGGAATTTGCCTGTGTGAACCCCACTGCCTCTCGATTCAACAGTCTCTTGGCTCTCTCTAACATGCAATTTCAAGGTGTCCAAATCCCCAATAGCATCGCTAGGTCGTGTGTTGTCCACATCACCACTGGAATCCTTGGGTATCCACTTCAATGCCAATGTCACCGCTTTGATGATTTGGCTTCCTTGCTACGAATGTTGATGGGCATCCTTTTACTTCATCAACCTCTACAGGTCATTTACTTTGCTCGGATTCATCATTATCGAGACCCGTTCATTCCATAATGTCTTCACGTTTGCGACTATTTTTGGGAAGCTAGTACTTTTGTTGAACATGTGGCAGGTTTTAATTAAAATGAAATCAAGCCTCCATTTCGGTAGACTTAATTTTTTATTCATCTGTATTAGCGCAACACTACACATATTCATTTGGGCAGCGATGATGACGAGTCTCTGCGATATACCTCATCTTCACTGTCATTCATCCATGCATTACTACTGTTAAGATTGTTCTATGCCACGATATGCTGCCACATTCGATACCTAGGCCTCTTCGTACTCCACCGGCTACTCCCGAATTCTGGTCCACGTCCTCACTGAAATCGGTCTCGATTGTTGATGTGTGGTCGACGTCCAAGTAGTCCACTGGTCATTTCTCCACACAAGTCCATGGTCCATCTCATTCGACTGAGCTCCGTCCATTGGCAACATCTTTCCCTACATCATTTGTTCACCATATTGGCCCACGTCATCAAGTTTGTCCATCTGATTCGACATCGTGTCACATTTTTTCTAGCTACCATCATGTGTCTACTTTGTCCACATCAATGAGGTGGGCTCTGCCATCTTATGGGAAGACCTTCATAGCCATGCCACGTTGTCCTTCTCCCCGAAAGGTGCTCGAAACCACATCTACGGACGCCCTCACCGAATACCTGCATGCACATAAAATTCCATGGAATTAGCTTTTAGATCAATAACATTACACATTAGTTGCTCTAAGACTTTAATTCCAACACCCATTATTTTGTAACTAGAGCTCTCCCATCGCCTTTACTCTCCACAACTTATATTTTTATTTTTTTATTTCTTTTTTATCATATTCTTATATATAATATGTAATATAACTATATAAGAATATATTTACTTATTTATTAATATATATTATTATAAATATATCAAATATATTTAGATAATAATATATATAAAAAAAAAAAATATATATATTTTTTAATTCTTTATTTTTATTTTCATATATCTATACATGTATATGAGATATGCATATAGACATATATTTTATTATAACTTTCTCTTGAATTGATATGACACAAGCACATTGCACATGAATGATAAAAACAAGAAATTTAACCATCACAATGTTAACAACAAAATATTAGCAATAACATTGCTAACACAACATTGACGATAAAAATCATCGACAACAAAATGACATTAAAAATCATCGACAACAATTTGACGATAAAAAATCGTCGACAAGAAATTGACAACAATTTGACGATAAAAAATCATCGACAAGAAAAAGTCATCGACAATAAAATATCGTCGACAAGAAAAAGTCATCGACAAGAAAATATTATTGACAAAAACTAATGATAAATGCAAATTCAAAAACAAACCGAGCATTAGACACTCGAAACCAACATGCAAACACCCAAATACCAAAAATAAAAAGGTGGGTCCCCAATTTTGGGGTACGTTGTGGAATAGCCACAACACCTCCTTAATGTACACATCATCCACATGTAACTCTCTCATGGAATCAAAACCAACAATCTCTATTCTCATCTTCTGCAATAATACATATCTTCTACTTAATGCATCAACTACTCAATTTTTACAACCACTTCTATTCTTAAAAAAAAATGAATAACCTTGAATAAATTCTACCTACTCCATATGCCTTTGGTTTAACTTGCCTTAGTTTTTAATGAGTTGTAAAGCATGATGTTCTATATATAGAATAAACTCCTTCAATAGCAAATAATGTCTCCACTTATTAAGGACTTGAACAATGGCATAAAACTCTTGGTCATAGACTGAATATTTCCTCTTAGCTTCACTTAAATTTTCATTGAAATAAGTAATGGGATTACCCTCTTGGCTCAAAAATCCACCTATAGTTTTCCCACTTGCATCACAATCCACTTGGAAAACCTTGCTAAAATCCAAGAAAGTTAGAATTGGTTGTTTTATTACATTATTCTTGTTGGTTCGACTTTCATACACACCCTATGAAGAATGAGCATGAAATCCCGATAACACTTATAAGGGATAAATCCCACTCACTTTAGGATCTTGCTGGATATCCAAGGTGTGAGTTACAAAGTTGGGTCGAATGTCTATTCACTCTTTTTCACTTCTAGAATAGTTTCAAGTGGACTGTCTATTACCTTACAACGGGTTCTGGACTTGTTCAGTAATGTTTTTGGAATTGGTTATCTTTGTGGACACTCAGATTTACAATCAGTTCTTTGATCTAGCTCTTTATGTTTTAGCAGTTTTAAATAAAAGACAAATTCTAAAGAAAATAAAAATGGATCATTTCACGGTGGAACAGAGAGATTAGGGTAGGGCAGAAAGAGAATTTTATCTAACTTAGCTACAAAACCAAAACCACCAATTTTAGTTATACCGGTTAGCTTCACAATAGAACAAATCAAAGAGGAAAGTGTCCATCTTTCTAAGATCACCTTCCACTAAGAGCATAAGACAGAGACAAAAACAGATCTGAAATAAAATTATAAATAGAAGGGAAGTCGGTTAAAATTGGTATCTCTCACCAGCAGCCTAGCTCGCACAGTGAGGACAGAGCAATTAGAACAGGCCTGAACCTTAAGTCTGTAATTTTCCCTAGCATACAATAAAAAGAATGAAGCCTAGTAGCATATCTAATCTTGATAACATAGATCTACAACATAAATTAAATAAACCTTAACGAGACGAAAAACAAAAGAAGATGAACTTATCGCAATCTGAAAGAGATTAGGCTCTTGGCCATGCTATCATAGAAAATGGAAATACACCAACTCCAGGTCCAGAACAAAGCATTCAAACAAGATTTACAGGAAATTGCTCCAATAGCTTTTATTTCTAAGTTTTTGCCTCTAGAATTTACATTCAGAAGAAGTATTTATAGACTCAGGACAGACCCTGATATTTTCAAAAATATCTTCTTCTCAAACCCTAAATCTTATCCTCTAAACCTTACTACCCGGGTTTTACAATATAAGGCCCTTTAAAAATAGAGTTTTGATAAAACCTAACCACTCTGCAAATATTAGTGCAGTTACTTGCCATAAATGGAGAAGGCATGATCTGATATTATTCTCATCCATTTGTAACTGCAAGTAAATATCTTCATTTTCTGGCCGGTCGTCGATATATTCCATAAATGGGCACTGCGTGTGAAGGTATCTTCATATTTCTGGCACATCTGCCGGGAGCGCCTCATTAATTTCTCAGAGAAATTCGGATGAGTCACTGGTTTCTCTGACATTTTATCTTCGCAAATCTGCCTCTACGTTGAAATTTTTTGCACGCCATTACTTTCACCATAAATTCTCCTGTTAAATGCGTCCATTGGCAAATTTCGGTAACTGTGTGTAGATATTTTCATTTTCTGAATTATTTCTTACATATTCCATTAAATGAGGCAGCTTCTTAGTCACTGTGAAGTCTCTTTGCATCTAGATCTATAAAATCTGGGTGGACCAAAAATTCTCGGCATCTCACATTTCCATCTGATGGCCTTTGTTTGATCCGCGCTTATTTTGTCCTTTTCGTCATTACTTCTACCGGTATGCAACTGCCAGCTCGCTTTCTGCAAAAGACAAACAAGGATTAGTATTTTAATATTATTAAATTAAAACCTTAATGTTCATTATACGTCGGCTTTATTTATTTTGACACGTGTCGCGAAATCGCGACGCTTTCCTTCACCTTGCCTCTGTCTCAACTTCCTTATCGCAAAACCGTGACATGTCGCAAAATCATGACGTCCCCCTTTGCTTTGCGTCTTTCGGCTCTTCTACCGTGAAACCATGACATGTCACGATTTCGTGACATGTCGCGAAATCGCGACGTCCCCCTTTGCTTTTGCTCCGCTTCCTTTCTCTGTCGCAAAACCGTGACATGTTGCGATTTTGCGACATGTCACGAAATCACGACGATCTCTATGCCTTGGCCTCTTCTTTGAAATGCGTCATGATTTTGTGACGTCACGATTTCACGACGCTTCTATGCCTTGGCCTCTTCTTTGAAATGCGTCGCGATTTCGTGACGTCGTGATTTCACGACGCTTCTATCACTTAGCTTCTTTCTTTGAAATGCATCGCGATTTCACGACGTCGCGATTTTGCTACGCTTCTACGCCTTAGGCATTTCTTCAAAACGCGTCACGATTTTGTGACGTCGCGATTTCATGACGCTTCCACTCCTTAGGCCTTTCTTCAAAACGCGTCTTGATTTCGTGATGTTGCGATTTCACGATGCTTCTACTTAGGCCTTCTTGCACTTGTCTTCCTTCTTGCCCCTTTTGCCATGAAATCGTGACCTATTCTGCACTTTGGCTTCTCTTGCCTCTTTTGCCGTGAAACTGCGACATGTCACGATTTCGTGACATGTCGTGAAATCGTGACCTGTTTATCACTTGCACTTTCTTTTTTAAAACCTGTCACGATATCATGACGTTTTCTTTGAAGTTTGCATCCAACCAAAATGTGTCACAATATCGTGACGTTTTCCACAAGACTTGCTTCCAGCCAAAACCTGTCATGATATCGTGACGTTTTCACGTTGACTCTTCCCCTTGCTGCGTTGATAGTGAAAACACGACAGGTCACAAAAATACGACATGTCGCGATATCGCGACGTTTTCCAGTTGACTCTTCCCCTTGCTGCGTTGACCACAAAAACGTGACAAGTCGTGAAAATACGACATGTCACGATATCGCGACGTTTTCCATACTTAGCCTCTTTCTGCCATCAAAATATGTCGTGATATCGCGACGCTTTGCTTATGTGCTTTCCCTTGCTTCTTTTGGTGCAAAAAAATGACGAAAACTCAAAGTGCCCAAAATTTGATGAAACTTTACAAGGATCTAAATAAAGCCAAAGGGTATCCAAATCTACAAACGGAACTTTAGAATTCATCAGGGATTAAGATAAAATGCATTAATATGAATTAATGCATTTAACATGCAAACTTTCAGAAGTTTTAAATTGAAATCAATGTCGTATGCAAGCCTACTTGGATGCTTTGATGAAGGCGAATTTTGACAAAGGATGCAAGCAAAATTTGGAATTTAAAACCCGAAAAACTCAAGAGGGTCCCTATGGAAAAAATGAAAAGTAAATACTTTCAAAGGATGGAATTTCATTTTTTTAGTGGGGGTGTGTTGCTTCTTAATAAATGGCGATATCTGCAGGTAAAATAGTAGCACTATTTTAGAATCCAGGACTCTAGTTTCAAAACAATATAGACCATGTACCATGCTTTGCCACAAATATTCTTCAAAATAATTTAACTACTACCTGATAGTGTTAAAATTTCCCAAGGACATACTAGGTTGAATCACTTAAGGAAGATTTCTGATGTGCAATTATAAGCGTATAAAACTTTCTTCAAGAATGACTGGGCCTTCGAATGTTGTACTCTGGATTGATCAGATTTTCTAGATTGTGAAAGGGGAAACCGAGTAGGGCTCTGTTTACTAGTTTAGCCTTTTACAGCCTCGACAGAGTTACTCTTTAGATTTTCACGACCCTGATCCACAACTGTGAGGTGGTGTCTACAACTTGGTAAAAGAAAACATATTCTGAAGCCTTGGCTATCTTTTTTATTACATAACTTCTTCCTTCCCCTTTTTTTTTTGTATAGGAAATAAAAGAGTGCCAGTTTTATGTTTCCTTGCTCAACTTTCACCTTCTCTCTCTCTCCTTTGAAATATACCAAAATCTGAAAAGCCTTGTTTTTTTTTTTTTAATATTTCATTGTTCTGAAACTGCTTCAGCCTGGTTACTGATAGCCTCTATGGATACTCAAATAATTTCACGAATCAGAGTCCCCTCTTACGACCAAATTTTCTTGGATTCCTTGGGAGTTCTTCAGCCAAACAGCATAGTAGTTTTTTTATAATTAAAATAATTGTGGCAAGCAAGACACAAAATCCAATTATCTTTCTACTGTTGTTCTGAATAACAAAATAGTTCCACTGTTCAGTTTTAAGCAGACTATCTCTTAATTAGGGCAAAACAAAATGAACACAGGATTTTGAACTTAAAATAAAACAATTTTTAAAGGTTGATTCTTTCTTTGCTGCCCAGGAAAAACTTAAACAAACAGAAACTAAAAGCTAAAGAGAAATTTGTACAGACCTCAAAAGACAAAACATAGAACTTCAGACCTTTAAAAAAAAAAAATAACAACACACTACTTCAAACTTTATTTATAATATATACATATGCACAAAGTCCCTTCAATCACTCAAAAAATGTAGCAGATGGAAAAGTAGAGAAATAGTGCCTTAAAAAAATTTGACCATTTGTAGGTAAATTTAGAAAAATTACCTTTCAGGTCCTGTTGACGAAATGCACTCCAGACTATGCTTCCAAAAAAATTTGCTACCTGGGAAAGACTTGTGTTTACCGTCTTCCCTCTCTTTTTTTTTTTTTATATGGATCTTGTCCCACAGAAACACCAAATCTGCAACCCCTCCAAATTAATCAAATCATATAATAACATGTTTATGCTTCTACTTGAAGGGTTTGCAAAATTCTTTCAAAGGGACGGAATGTAAAAACCCCCCAGGATCAAATACCTTAAAGCCTTCATAGACCCAGATCATCACATCTTCAGATTTATGTAACAACTCAAAGAGATCATATTTTATTCGTATGTCATGGTTCTTAATAGCTCGAACATTTTGTGGTTGCTCTACTGCTTCAATATCCAAGACTTCAATTTTTATCCCTCTAGCAGAATTTTCATAATTTGCTTTTTTACCTGAGCCTTGCTTAGATTTAACCCCATCAATGTGTAATGTCCAAATATCATTGTTGTGATTGGTTAGAGTTGTAACTGGTCTCACCTTCTCAATTTTCAAATTATAAATTCCAACATCTGCATCAACACGGTTTACAACCTCTTTTTTGATATTATGTTCAGTAATCATAGGCTTAGACTAAAACTCTTTATCTATTCCGAGTTGGTTGAGCACATTGACATTTACTATCTTTTTCTCCTTTTCTTGAAATTCAATAGGTGGTCCAGAGTAAGTTTCAATCAAGTTATCCTTTTATTCAACAATCTGAGCCAGCTCATGGAGGGTGATGTTAGCTTTAATTTTCTTCACATCCTCAATGATGTTATACTCCTTCTTAGTTACTTTTGCATAGTGATATTGAATCTTATTTTCATCATCTTTTGGTGAGGGAGGATCATTATTAGGAGTAGGTTCTGGATTCTCACATCTCAAATTATAACTGTCCCTTTTGAACTGTTGAAAATCTTGCATTTCATCCATAGGAATTTCTACAACATTTTTTGACTCTTTGAAAAAACTGAATGAATCTGAAACCATAGTCGTACTATTTTTAGATGAACCAAAACTATCAATATTTCTCTGATTTTTAGGAAAATTTAACTCACCAGGAAAAGCTTCAAAGTTGGGTAATGCTAGGTCACAAATGTTTACTTCAGGCACTTCTACCCTGAACTTGTCAGAATCTTTCTCTATATTTTGCACATGCTGAATGGATGTCATGGTTAACGGAGCTTCCTTGGGTAGAGCGTGACATGTTGGCACTAACTCATGATGTGGAATAGGATTCAAAATAGGCATGTTTTGTGTAACATAGGATATCAAAGGACTACTCAAAATTTGAGGTCCTAACTGTCTTTCAAGAATTAAAGCTTCTTTATAAGCTCCTGCCAAGGTTGTGATATTGATGTCTCTCTTGAGGAAAATAGAGGTCACCGAATCCAATGCATTATTATAGATTTCTAAGGCTAGATTTGCATTTGGGATGTAATGACCAGTCATTCTACCATAAGCTCTTTGGAACCTCATATTGAATGACCTGACAGCTTCTCCCGACTCTCTCTTAATGCTGTAAAACTGTTGGTATAACACACTGGGGTCTATCACTTCCCCAATGATATAAAAACTTTCTCTAGGTCATTCCAACTAGTAATAGAATCATTAGTGAGATTCAAAAACTAGTCGTATGCTCCCTCCTAGAGAGTGAATGAGAACAATCTGCAAGCCACATCTTCATGTTGTATATTTAACAATTTTAGAGCATTCTTATATGCCATCAGGTGTTCTTCCATTGTTTTAGTTCCATCATGCTTGTATCTAGGAAGATATCTCTCAGGATTTCTGGGTAGATCATGGGCTTCACCAGGGATATTTAAGGCAGTGGAACCCAACCAGCTTGCCATTACTACTTGATTAATGACGATATATTTTTAGTTGTAGTTGGAGTAACTACAAGTGGTGATAAAACAATCCTTAACAAACTACTGAACTTCAGCCCTCCTTCTAGCACCAATTTTAAATGTTGGTGTTGAGTTTCGCTGTTTAGGCAAAACTCAAACAAACAAGTTTTAAAAGGCTGAGGAGGAGGGAAAAAGACTACCAAACTCTGGATAAAATATAGTATTTGTTAAACACCACATACAATCATACTTCTCAACTCAAGCACACTAAGAACGTAAGTTCTGCCCTCCTTCTAGCACCAATTTTAAATGTTGGTGTTGAGTTCTGCTGTTTAGGAAAAAACTCAAACAAACAAGTTTTAAAAGGCTAAATAGGAGGGAAAAGGATTCAAAAGATAAAACACCAGACTCTGCACAGACAACTTACAATACTAAACAGAGTTCAGTGCCCTCCTTCTAGCACCAATTTTAAATGTTGGTGTTGAGTTCCATTGTTTAGGCAAAAACTCAAACAAACAAAATTAAAAAGAGCTAAAGAGGACAAAAGATTCAAAAGATAAAACACCAGACTCTGCACAGACAACTTACAATACTGAACGAAGTTCAGTGGCCCTCCTTCTAGCGCCAATTTTAAATGTTGGTGTTGAGTTCCGCTGTTTAGGCAAAACTCAAACAAATAGGATTTAAAAAGAGCTAAAGAGGAGGGAAAAGGGTTCAAAAGATAAAACACCAGACTCTACACAGACAACTTACAATACTGAACGGAGTTCAGTGGGCCCTCCTTCTAGCGCCAATTTTAAATTTTGGTTTTGAGTTCCGCTGTTTAGGCAAAAACTTAAACAAACAAGATTAAAAAGAGCTAAAGAGGAGGGAAAAGGATTCAAAAGATAAAACACCAGACTCTGCACAGACAACTTACAATACTAAATGGAGTTCAATGGCCCTCCTTCTAGCACCAATTTTAAAATGTTGGTTTGACTTTCATACACACCTTGTGAAGAATGAGCATGAAATCCCGATAACACTTATAAGGGATAAATCCCACTCACTTTAGGATCTTCTTTGGATATCCAAGGTGTGAGTTACAGAGTTGGGTCGAATGTCTATTCACTCTTTTCTACTTTTGGAATAGTTTCAAGTGGACTGTCTGTTACCTTACAACGGGTTCTAGACTTGTTCAGTAATGTTTTTGGAATTGGTTATCTTTGTGGACACTCAGATTTACAATCAGTTCTTTGATCTAGCTCTTTATGTTTTAGCAGTTTTAAATAAAAGACAAATTCTAAAGAAAATAAAAATGGATCATTTCACGGTGGAACAGAGAGAGTAGGGTAGGGCAGAAAGAGAAGTTTATCTAACTTAGCTACAAAACCAAAACCACCAATTTTAGTTATACCGGTTAGCTTCACAATAGAACAAATCAAAGAGGAAAGTGTCTAGCTTTCTAAGATCACCTTCCACTAAGAGCATAAGACAGAGACAAAAACAGATCTAAAAGAAAATTATAAACAGAAGGGAAGTCGGTTAAAATTGGTATCTCTCACCAGTAGCCTAGCTCGCACAGTGAGGACAGAGCAATTAGAACAGGCCTGAACCTTAAGTCTATAATTTTCCCTAGCATACAATAAAAAGAATGAAGCCTAGTAGCATATCTAATCTTGATAACACAGATCTACAACATAAATTAAATAAACCTTAACAAGACAAAAAACAAAATAAGATGAACTTATCGCAATCTGAAAGAGATTAGGCTCCTGGCCATGCTATCACAGAAAATGGAAATACACCAACTCTAGGTCCATAACAAATCATTCAAACAAGATTTGCAGGAAATTGCTCCAATAGCTTTTATTTCTAAGTTTTTGCCTCTGGAATTTACATTCAGAAGAAGTATTTATAGAATCAGGATAGACCCTGATCTTTTTAGAAATATCTTCTTCTCAAACCCTAAATCTTATCCTCTAAACCTTACTACCCAGGTTTTACAATATAAGGCCCTTTAAAAATAGAGTTTTGATAAAACCTAACCACTTTGCAAATCTCAGTGCAGTTACTTGCCATAAATGGAGAAGGCATGATCTGATATTATTCTCATCCATCTGTAACTGCAAGTAAATATCTTCATTTTTTGGCCGGTCGTCGATATATTCCATAAATGGGCACTGTGTGTGAAAGTATCTTCACCTTTCTGGTGCATCTGTCGGGAGCGCCTCATTAATTTCTCAGAGAAATTTGGATGAGTCACTGGTTTCTCTGACATTTTATCTTCGCAAAGCCTCCTCTGAGTTGAAATTCTCTGCATGCCATTACTTTCACCATAAATTCTCCTGTTAAATGTGTCCATCGACAAATTTTTGTAACTGTGTGTAGATATTTTTATTTTTTGGTTTATTTCTGACATATTCCATTAAATGAGGTAGTTGCTTAGTCACCGTGAAGTCTCTTTGTGGCTAGATCTGTAAAATCTGGGTAGACCAGAAATTCTCGGCATCTCACATTTCCATCTGACGGCCTTTGTTTGATCCGTGCTTATTTTGTCCTTTTCGCCATTACTTCTGCTAGTATGCAACTGCCAGCTCACTTTCTGCAAAAGAAAAACAAGGATTAGTATTTTAATATTATTAAATTAAAACCTTAATGTTCATTATATGTCGGCTTTATTTATTTTGACACGTGTTGCAAAATCGTGATGCTTTCCTTCACCTTTCCTCTGTCTCAACTTCCTTGCCATGAAACCACGACATGTCGCAAAATTGTGACGTCCCCCTTTACTTTTGCTTTGCTTCCTTTCTCCATCGTGAAATCGTGACATGTCACGATTTCGCGACATGTCACAAAATCACGACGGTCTCTATGCCTTGGCCTCTTCTTTGAAATGCATCATGATTTCGCGATGTCGCTATTTCGTGACGCTTCTATGCCTTGGCCTCTTCTTTGAAATGCATCATGATTTCATGGCATCACGATTTCGTGATGCTTCTATCACTTAGCTTCTTTCTTTGAAATGCGTCATGATTTTGTGACGCTTCTACGCCTTAGGCCTTTCTTCAAAATGCATCGCGATTTCGTGACGTCACGATTTCGCGACGCTTCCACGCCTTAGGCATTTCTTGAAAACGCATCATGATTTTGCGACGTCGCAATTTTGCGATGCTTCTACTTAGGCCTTCTTGCACTTGTCTTACTTCTTGGCCCTTTTGCCGCAAAATCATGACCTGTTCTGCACTTTGGCTTCTATTGCCTCTTTTTCCACAAAACCGTGACATGTCACGAAATCGCGACTTGTTTATCACTTGCACTTTCTTTTTCAAAACCTGTCGCGATATCACGATGTTTTCCTTGAAGTTTGCATCCAACCAAAATGTGTTGCGATATCACGACGTTTTCCACAAGACTTGCTTCCAACCAAAACCTGTCGCGATATCACGACGTTTTCGTGTTGACTCTTCCCCTTGCTGCATTGACCACGAAAACACGATAGGTCATGAAAATACGACATATCACGATATTGCAACATTTTCCAGTTGACTCTTCCCCTTGCTGCGTTGATCGCAAAAACGCGACAGGTCGTGAAAATACGACATGTCACGATATCATGACGTTTTCCATACTTAGCCTCTTTCTTCCATCAAAAGATGTCGCGATATCATGACACTTTGCTTATGTGCTTTCCCTTGCTTCTTTTGGTGCAAAAAAAATAACGAAAACTCAAAGTGCCTAGAATTTTATGAAACTTTACAAGGATCTAAATAAGGCGAAAGGGTATCCGAATCTACAAACGAAACTTTAGAATTCATCAGGGATTAAGAGAAAATGCATTAATATGAATTAATACATTTAACATGCAAACTTTCAAAAGTTTTAAATTGAAATCAATGTCGTATGCAAGCCTACTTGGATGCTTTGATGAAGGAGAATTTTGACAAAGGATGCAAGCAAATTTTGGAATTTAAAACCCGAAAAACTCAAGAGGGTCCGTGCGGAAAAAATGAAAAGTAAATACTTTCAAAGGATGGAATTTCATTTTTTTAGTGGGGGTGTGTTGCTTCTCAAAAATTCTTAAGATTTTAAAACTCCTCTATTGTCATTATCCATTTGAACTCATGCCTACCACCCTTTATTTTTTATGTGATTGGTGCACAAGTCCTATTGAAAATTTTGATAAACTTCCTATAAAAACTTGTCAAATCATGGAAACTTCTTCCCTCAAACATACTTCTTGGTGATGGCCAATTTACAATAGATTTAACCTTTTTAGGATCCATATGCAAGCCTTATTATGAAATAACAAAGCCCAAGGACACTAAATATTTCTTCATAAAGCTACATTTTATTCAAGTTGACTAGTAACTATTCTTATTTTAACCTTTGCAGAACCAATATCAAATGCACCAAATGATCTTTTTATATTTTCTAGACATCAAAATATAATCTAAATAAATAAAAAACTCACCGAGAAATGGTTTCAACACTTCATTTATCAAGTACATGAAAGTACTTGGTGCATTGGTCAATCTAAATGGCATGACTAGCCACTCATATAATCCATCCTTTTTCTTAGATGTGATATTCCAATCATCCCCTTCTCTAATCCAAATTTGATGATAGTCACTCTTCAAATCTATCTTTGTGAAGTACTCAACTCAATTCAAGAAATCCATCAAATCATCCATGTTGGCAATAGAAACTTGTACTTTATGGTTATATTATTAATTGCTAGAGAATCCATTCACATACATCATGATCCACCCTTCTTGGGTGCTACTACAACTAGTACTATACATGGGATTAAGCTCTCTAATCATCTGCTTGTCCAATAAGTCTTGGACTTGTCTCTTCATTTCCTCACTCTCCATGGTTGTCATTCTATAAGTTGCCTTATTTGGTAAGCTTAATCCAAAAATGAAATTTATGTGATGACTAATACCTCTCATAGGTTGCAACCCATCTGACAACTCCTCTAAAATAATATTCGCATATTCCTCTAATAACTCCACTTCTTGTGGAATTTCATCCATCTTGTTCATTGTCCCATATTTCATGGGTTTCGTAATAAAAATCAAACATACTTCCTCCTTATTCATCCCGTTCAATAATTATTTTTGACAATCAAGCATTATTTAAGTTTATTATCCACTTCTTCTCCTTGGTCCTTGAATGAAATTAATGAGTACCTCTTTCCATCCTTCAAAATAATGTAGGTGTTCACCCTACCATCATGCACTGCCTTTCAATCAAACTGCCATGGCCTTCCCAACAAAATATGACAAGCATCTATAGGCATAGTATCTCACATTTGTAAGAACCAATTTGAAAATATACCATACATTGTTCAATTACCAATATTTAATGTCCCTTTTGCAACCATGATATCTTGTATGGATTTGGATGTTCAATCCTCTTCAACCTAAGCTTTTATACCACTTTTATAGATACTAAATTATTTGTACTCCCACTATCCACAATGACTTTGAAAAACTTGCCTCTCAGTTTACATATGGTTCTAAAAAGACTTCTTCTTTGTACTAGTTCATGCTCCTCTTTGGCTGGTTTCAACATCACTCTTCATCATGAGAGATTCTCCTTGTTTTGGTTCCTCAATGTGTTGGTAAGGCAATACTTTCTTCATTTGCTTATACAATATGATTTTTGGCTTCCTTTCCTCACCACTACCTTGTTATACTATTAGACATTCAAATGCTTGATGACCAACTTCTCCACATATAAACTAATTTTTGGGGAATACTCTATCCATTCCTCTTATCATAACCACCTCTTTATCTTGATAAATATTTGCTTTCTGATCTTGCTAAAATTACTTTAAGAAGTACTAGTTTCTTCCTCTCTTTTTTGCGTCCCTCTTCCACTACTGTCTCGTCCTCTTCCTCTGGGATTATTTTTTTGCCTTCAAACTACTTCTACTCCACTTTCAATGCACATTGATAGATCTCTTCCATGGAACTCAACCTGATCATACCAAATTCATCTTGAATAGACATGCAAACTTCATTGACATACTTTAGAATCTTTTCTCCATTATCTTCTATATGTCCAGCTTGAATGGTGAGCTTGTAAAACTCCTCCATGTATTCCTTCATATTCATCTCCTTTTGCTTCATATTTTACAACTTCTTGAGAGGACCCATTTGATAATCTAATAGAAGGAACCTAATATTTAGTTTAGCAACCATTCTATCCCAAGTCTTGATAATTTAGTTTTATTTTATTTGCCTCTCCATTTGGGCATGGTATCACCATAAATATGCATGCCCTTTCAACCTATTACAGGTAAATTTCACCTTCTTAGGGTCTTCCATTGGTTCAAATTCAAAGTATATCTCCATGTTGGTAATCCAACCTATGAGCTCTTCTGGATTTAAACTTCCATTGTAGCATAGGGTCTCCAACTTTGGCTTAATACCCATATTTGTGATTATTATCAAAAATATACTTTTTGGTTCATCCATTTGGCCTTATTTGTTAGGCTCTTGAATAAATTTTCCTTATCATCACTAACATCCTCATCATGCACTCCCCATCCTTGTGTTATCTCTATGGCCTCCAACTTGGGTGTAATTCCTCTTAACATCTCAATAATATCACTATTTCTATCATTTTGTGGTGTATCTTCTCCAACATTGGATTTGATGCCAATTTATGTAGTCCATATGAGTGGGTCTAATGAAAGATAACCTATTCTAGAATCCTTAATGTCTCATAATAAATTCACACAACCAAAAAATGAACAACAATTTACTTGCATTAAAAAAAATATTTTATTAACTGGTAATTGCTAGGCATCTAAACTTAAAACCAATAGCAAAAGGTACAATCACAAAAAAAAACTTCCCTTGTTGGTAAATTGGATTCTGCAACAAAACTCAAAACTTCTTTAAATTGCTTCCCTTATCAACAAACTAGAAATTATAGCAAAACTCAAATCTTCATTAGATTGTTTTCCTTGTCGATAGTTTGGAGATTGTAGTAAAACTTAAAACTTTATTAAATAGCTTCTTTTGTCAATAATCTAGAAATTATAGCAAAACTCAAAACTTCATTAGATATATTATTTCAATGGTAATATGGAAATTGTAGCAAAATTTAAAACCTTTATTAAATAACTTCTCTCGTCGATAATATGGAAATTATAGTAAAACTCAAAAATTTATTATATAGCTACTCTTATCGATAATCTAGAAATTGCAGCAAAATGCCCAATATATGATTTTATAACAATGGGAACAAAGGTGGAACATGGAAGATTAAAAGTCATGTCTATTTTTCTTTTGTCAACTAGAAATATCATTTTTTTTTGCTTGGATGCTCTTGCATCATTGTGTGGCCCATGCCAACTATTCATGATACACATACAATATAATATCATATCCTCATATACCTATATCTAGGTACCATAACATTCCATCCCCCTTACAAATGTTTCATCCTCAAAATATAAGAAGAAATTAAATAATATGATCTTCTAAGCAATGTTGACAATTGATACCAATGATGATCATCCATCCAAGTTATCATTGTGCCACTTGAATATCCATAACTACCTTTTTTATTCCATGCTTCTACTTCTATACTTTGATATTCTAAATTATTAGTCTTATTATTCTATGATGTTGTTGCACCACTCTGAAATCCATAATTACTATGTTTTTGTCAAACATTACCATACATGATGCCTTTTTTACTTCATGTAGGTCCATAATTATATTGATACTCTAAGCAATACCTCTAAGATTGTTGTCACTCATGGCGATGTGGGTGACAATATGGTGCAACCTTAACCCAAAGTTCTACTTAATTTATTTAACATTTTGTTCCTCTATTTTAATTCTTCCTTGTGCTCTTCTCTCATGTGCCCTTATTCTGGTGCATTCTTGTGCTCTTCTAATAGATATTCCTTGGACTTTGTTGTTGCTTCTTCCATGAAATATATTGTTACCTCTATTGTAGATTCAATTTTTATTCCTGTATTGGTTCCTTAACTTTTTCCCTTGCCATAACTACTTCTTGTTTCTCCTTTGATCCTTGCTCCTTAAGCTGGAAAATATTCTGTAGTGTTATCTTCTTTTTCATGTACCATAACTTCATGAACTTTTGCACATTAATATATACATTACCCAAATAATCCAACCAAGGATAACCATGAAAAATATCCATATTATCCATCTCAATAATAGGAAAATTTAAATGTAAAACATATTTATCCATGGTGATAATAAATTCTTTAAAAATCTAAACGTTCTCACACTCAATTTTTATGTCCTTATTTTTTGTTCCTTGAACCTGCAACCTCTTAGTCAAAGCAATATTACTAAATATTCTTCTAGGATTAATGGAATATTATCATTTTCCTTATGAATACAAACATGAACCTGCAAAATAGAATTTTTGTGTTAAAGAAAATTCATTTATCCATTTTTAGCTTATTTTCCACTAAAGGCATGGTTCCCGCAGTCTACACTTATCTTTTTTTCCTTCTAACACTTTGAAATTTTCTAGCTCTCATTTTAATTCATTTTATTCTTTCTAAATCCTTTCTTCTACATAACCTTTGAGGATATCATTCAAACTAGCAATATTTTTATATGGATCCTAATGACTTATATATGCCTGCTTTATTTCTCCCCAAGTGTACCCATTATTATTTTGAGTCATAAAAATTAACATCCATGTTGTTGCTTCCTTTTCTACAAATGTATTAAGCTAGAATTTCTAATAAGGATCACCAAAATATAGAGACCTAAAATTTTTTTACCATTTTCGAGCATTAATATCATCCACTCCAAAAACCTTTTGATTCACCATGACTTTGCATCCACAAAAATGACAACAAAGTAGGGTTTTATAGATATATATTTCTACCCACTAATTTGAAGCTAAAATTTCACATAAACAATTAAATAAATAAATAAATCTTATAACACAACAAAAATAGATGATATTATTGCACCAATTGATAGACATCAAATTTTATACTCTAGAAAAAACAAAATTTGAAAAAACATCACTACCTCTATTCTATACGAATAACTTCATAGGGTTGTATCTCCCTTAATAGTACTTAGATTTCTTCATACAACCTCTTTTTTTGAAGGTCTTAAAATTTTAAAGAAAATTCCATAAGAATAATTTAAATAGGATAATTTTACACAAAGATATAGCTCCTAAAAATTAAGACATTTTCTTTTAAAAAATCCAAAATTCTACAATCCATAAAACAATTCACCTTTGCTAGAATCATTGCCCTGATACCTCTTGTTATAAAAATTTATTCTCATTAATAGAATCATTAAACAATATGCACAAATATAAAATTATTCATCAACAAATAATTATCCACAATAACAATCAACACAAAGAGACAAAGATAGATAATAACCTTAAGGTAGGGAAACACCGATAATACCCCTTAAGGAAGGAATAACTCCATAAGATCTCCCAACATGAGAGGCCACTTCATAGGCAAAAGCGATTACAAGAAAATACTTAATATAAATGATATGAGAGGCCACTTCATAGGCAAAATCAATTACAATAAAATACTTAATATAAATGGTGATTCTTGCAATGATAATTTCCCTTCTTTATATACCATATTCTAATGTTACTTTGGGGAATCAACTCTTAAACCCTTATATAAATTATTATTATAATATAATCAAACTTTGATTATGTATTGCCCATTCCAACTATCCTTAATATGCATATACAATATAATATCATATCCCCATATACCTATCTCTATGTACCAGAGTAAAATATTGTAGATTCTAAAAGGTAATCCACATAAGTAAATGTTCAAGAAGATAGAAGTAGCATAGAAACAACAAGAAGCACTTCAACTTAAGGAGTGAAAAAATCCCTAAGGATGAACCCTTTATGAGTTGATGATATCCAAAATTGTGGCTAACAACCCTTTCACCACCTCTTCTCTTTTATTTTGTACTACTTTCTCTACATCTACTTCTATTCTCTCTTATTTTTATTCCCCAATCCCTTCTTCTTTTGTACTTCCCTCACCATCAACTAATGTGACCATTGGTTCTCTTAGAGGCACCCTACCTCCTATGACAACATTTTTTTTGGCATAACATTTATCATCTCATTCCATTCACCCACTATCCAAGTCATCGCTTCACAATCCCTAGTTTCCTACACCATGAGTTCATATCCTTTGCATCTAGTCTTACCCCAAGTTTAAACACCATCTCATCTAGCAACCCAAACATCCACCTTTGAATCATCATTCACTCCCCTCCCCACATAATTTTTTTTCTTGTACATATAATAACATCCATGCTATCCTATTTCATAATCCAAGCAAATTCTACTATAGGCTATGACACCAACCATGCCAACTTCTATGACTAGCATAGACACAGGGCCTACTCAAGCCTTTGTTTGAAATATTATCAATGAATTCAAGGAAAAAAATGTCTAGAGAGCATCAACTCTCTTTGAAATGAGGAGAGAAAATTTAGAAAGGAATATAAATAGTTGAAGGACAATATCTCTTAGGATTTAGTCATAATATAGTCTCAATTGCCATATAGAGGTAGCAAAATCCTCATAGTAAAAGTGGTCCAAAATGACCCTTCCAAAACCACCACCTCACCTATTCAAATCACTACTAGATTTTCAAGGTTGGATCTGAGAATAAAAAATTCATATCAAATGATCCAAATAAAGAATCAACTTTTATTTGGCATGACCATGCAATTTGGCCAATTTCCAGTGGAGGATGACACACTAAGAAATAAAATCATAAAATTAAAAGCAATAGTGACACAACTGAAGGAAAAAAATATTAGATAACCTAACCTTACATTACAAACTTATTTGGTTATTTAGTAGGTATGTTTTTTATACTTATTTTGAATGTACTTTTGAACATCCTTGACAATAGATAACCGACTATATGTATATATGTATATAATTTGATATAATATAGTGTCATATTATGTTGCAATATTGTTTATCTTCTCTATTTTTTAACATGTGGTATAAGAGCAATTAGAGTTCCATGGTCATTTCTAGGAATATGAGTGTGCAATATGAAGGAGAAAATTAATCCTTGAATTTGAAGGAGCAATCTGAAAGCAAATGCAGAAGGACGACGTACCATATGTGATGCAAACAAAATAGATATGGTGTAGATGCTAAGTCCTACGAATGCAATGAACAAATGCATGAAGGAAATAACGCAAAAATGAGATGTAAGAAAAACAAAGTGGGGCCTCTTTTATTAATGTTGCTTTTAATCTGGTTATAATGCGTCCCCCCTCTAGGGATCATAACATTTGATACAATTTGTTACATCAATGGATGGTATGCTTCTAGTGTCTTCCACATGCCCACATTCGAAATGGGTGGGCCAGAAGTTGTTGCTGCTTGTGTCTATGTGTTCGTAGTTCCTTTATGCCCCTCTGGTTTTTTTGGTGGTGAGATCCTAGGCATAGAAAAATAGAAAATAGTTAATAGCATATGTGGATATAGGAAAACATGCGATCCCCAAAAGCCTTCGGCTAGTCAATATATAAAAGACTGAAATGATGGTCAAAACATGTCATAATGAATTCAAACTTTGGAAGAGGCATGGAGACATCATCAAGGACACATTACAAAAATAATAGTTAGGAAATCATGCACAGATTTCTAATCGCTCCGAGGTGGGACATTGGGGACTGTCACAAAACGTGCAAAAATGACCTTGCAAATGTCCTGCCCAAAGGCCTCCAAAACTCCTACAAACTTGGGATTAGACAAAAATGGGCATTTTGAGATGACCCAAAAGGTCATATTTGGTAGATTCTTTCTAGATTGTCCTGTATCTGAAGGCACTCCCTGTAGGTTAGTAAACGCATAAAATTATAAAAACAAGGTCAAATCATGTCAGAAAGCAATGAAACTTGGACAACAGCATAAGTACATTAGATACAACATAATGCAAAAATAATAGTAAAGAAATCATGCACATATTTCTAATCACTCCGGGGTGGGGCGATTAGGATTGCAACAGTGCGAGGGGCGCCCCAAGGGCAGGACGCCCACCGTTTGGGGCTTAGTTTTGGCACCAATCCAAGTGGGATGGGTCCAAAACCTCCTAGGGGTTGTGTCGACAAGTTTGGTGGGGGATTGTGGCTGATTGCTTGGGTTTTGGGTCTAGATTACGTTCCTACTGTTCACCCGATAACCTCTCTTCAAAAATAGAAATTAGAGATGTAGGAAGCACAAAGAGGAATAGGGGTATAATTTGGCAGCACTCCCTTGCTCCAAATGCTCCAGCTCTATATTCTTTTGGGGTGAGGAGGCTCACCTTTTTATAGACCTAGGGGCCTCCTTTGAATGTGCATGTGAGGGCACCACTTGGCTCACCATGCCCTTTTTGGGGGAGAGAATATTCCTCCCTGATTTAGGGCCTCCTTGAATGAGGCTTCCATGATCAGGGCATGCTTGACTGAAGTCCCTCTCTCTAATTTGAAACCATTCCTCGCAATTGCATGCCTTGAAGGCAAAGTTGGGTGGCGAATCTGAGCTACTATTTATCAAGGCTTGAATTTTTTCTAGTCAAACCTGCTAATCGTCCCACCCTGGAGAGATTACTGCTAATCATCCCCGGGTGGGACGAATAGGATTCTAATCATCCTAGGGTGGGATGAATAGGGAGCAAAGTGCTTAAAAGGTGTCAAATTGACCTCTGACCTTCAAAAACTAATTTGGGAGTGGTTAGGACCACAGTTTAACCTCTAGAGGCTGCCCTAGGGGGTATGTATGCCAATTTGATTAGTGCTTGTAGTCACATAATTGGATTGGTGCTGTTTTGGTGTCTACAAATGCCCCTTTTTGGGATGCATTGTGTGTGGCGCAGTTTTGAGAAAAAATAGATGACCAAAGAACTTAATGATTAGGTTTTCTTAGTAACCTAACCAAATTTTGATGTCCCAAGTATGGAAATGGCACGCATTCTTGAATCCTTGCTTTTGACGAGCTAAGGAGCTTAACTCAAGTGTAACCTTTTTTAGTGAGGTGTACTTGATCTTGGACATTGTTCAATCATGAATAGGCAAAGGGCGCAACCTTTTGTCCGAGGAACCTTGTCTTCATGCTTCCAGAATGCCAAGTGTTTGTTCAACCTATGATTATTACTTGTTTTTTGCCCCAAGCAGGAGCATGATTGTCTTTGTCAATGATTCTTTGAATGCATGTCATTTCCTTGATTGGGTGTGTATTTGTTGATTGGTGACTAAGTGTGACTACCCCATCAAGTGACGAATCGATGATGGAATGACAAAAATGAGAAAAGTGACGAGTCGCTTGACCCAAGATGACATTTGTAAGGGTGCCTTCAGTTGTTTTTCGTTGAAGGCTTATGCATTTTTTCAACATTCAAACCTATTTTTGGTGGGTTTTGACCCTTTTTTTGTTGCCTATTGGGGTAAATTATCGAAAATCCTCCTTCTCGTGGAGTAGTCTGGCTATTCTTAACTTTCTTATGGAGTTTTAATAGTGAGAATTTGTGACCCCGACGACAGTTTTTCATGCCATGAATGTCAGGTGCAGAGGCACCTTTGTTTGATAGATTTATTGTTGTTTTTGGTGCATTTTTTGGATGTAGTTTTTGTTGCTTTATTTCTTGCTCTGTAATCGTCCCAGGGTGGGATGAATACCAATTTTGTAATCATCCCAAGGTGGGACGAGCACCAACTAGAGCGCTCATCCCAGGGTGGAATGATTATAGGCCTAATAGCCTATAAAAGGACCAAAACTAGGTTTTGGGCTCATTTGCAACATTTTTTTCTTGGCGATTTGGAGCAGTGAGGAGGAGTGCGAGTTTGCATAGTGGAGCACTGCCAAAATTTTGTAGACATCATGAGTGCGAGAACTAGATCTTCGAGTGGAGGAGCTGAGGTGATACTGGTATGATGTTCCTTCTCTTTGCATGTTATTCGTTTTTGTTTTATATGATGTTAAAAACTCACATTTAAATGTTTGTTTGCGTTATTTTGTTTTTATTTGTATATCAAGTTGAAAACCTAATATATGATTTTTTTTATTATTTTTTTGTTGTTAATATTAAGGTTGAAACCCTAATATTAATTTTTATATTTTTGTATTGTTTTGCGTTAATATTAAGGTTGAAACCCTAATATTAATTTTTATATTTTTGTTGTTTTTGTTTTTTTGTTCACATTAAGGTTGATTTTGTACTTCGCTGTACATTTTTATTTGAATGATCTGTACTTTCATTGTACAATTATAAATTGTAGTCTGTACTTCTGTTGTATAGTTTTATTTTAATGTTTTTTTTGTTTATATTAAGTATGTACTTAATATATTTTTGTGGTTTATTATGTTGTTCCAGGTTGTGAAGAGTTGATACCGCCAACCGACGGTTTTCTCTGATGCCTAGGATGCCCTAACAGTTGTGGATTAGGAGTGGCTTGATGCCCTTGGGCTCAAGTAGGTGACGCATTTGGCGCATGTGGTGGATATCAAGCATATTTGACTAACCCGATCAATCTGTGGGATCCCCGCACCAACACCTTTCATATTCCAACAGGGGAGATGACTGTTACTCTAGAGGATGTGTATCGGATTTTGTGGATTCCAATAGATGTATTGCACATCCGAACGACCCATCATGACCTATGGACGATGGTACTGACATGATGTTTTGGTTCGATGACAGAGAGGAGGGTGGAGACGGTTGTGGAGAGGGCAGAGGCTGACTGCCAAATAGGTGGTATTCTAGTGCGGTGGTGGTTGGAGAAGGGTGTATTAGGGGTGAGTCATGCTTTGATCATGACCCTCATCTCTAATATGTTGCTTCCTGACTTATCAGGTGCAAGGTTCCATTGGAACCTAATTGAATTGGTGTTTAGATTGGTGGAGTGTCCTACATCAGCTCCACTTATTATGAGATGGGGTCAGACGTTGTTGGCATAGTTGTACGACAAGTTGTATGAGGTCTATTTTTGGAAACAAAAGGGGATCAGGTGCAGCTATCTCTTGTAGTGCTAGGGGTGGTAGCACATAGCTGTGGAGCGACCATAGGGTTTGCCTTAGACCACCCGATGTGAGATGGTGGATTAGGAGATTGGATATTCCAATTTATGGTGATAGTTAGAGGAGCATGGACAGAGTCAGCGACGAGCAGGTGACGTAGGTAACTATACTGATGCCTTCTCTCATATAACACTAGGGTAGGTGTTCTGGCAGCTGTACTGGGACTGTCCAGCCTGGCCTAAGGCTGGAGAGTGGCTCCAATGTGTGCACAGGGGTAGATGGTTGATTGGGCGACATGGGACAAAGCAGGAGTACTTCTTGTATGTTTGAGTGATGTTGCATTTTGGGGTGCACCAGGGATTTCCTGGTGATCCCTTGATCTATCGATATTGTGGCAATGAGAGGACTCTATTCTAGCCTATCATTGAGCCACTGGGTGAGGAGTCTGATGTAATTATTGATGTACCCAATGTGGATGATGTTGAGGTGACTACATAGTATGATCGGTGGTGGATTACGCAATGATGGCACGATGAGGGGACTCTAGGAGGCACGAATATTGTAGCAGTAGGAGGTGGGGGTGCAGAGGCATCGATGGAGGGTTGGGGGGATCCGCTTGATGATGCAAACATGGTTGAGGTTGATGACTTCACTAGTGATGGAAACGATTTGGTGGCTCTAGAGTAATCGAATGTTCAGGATGTCCCAGAGTAGTGGGTGTCGGAGCAGCAGGTCATCTCGAAGGTGCCCATGCCTCAGGCTATCTCAGGGGATGTGAAGGTTGGGTTTCATGCTAAGATAGCATGATTGGAGGGTCTCTTATAGAGATGGGAGGAGAAGCATAGAGATATTTTGCAGGAGAGGGATCTCCTGCAGACTCAGTTGACATAGTGAGACATCGCATTGGCTATGTATCATCGATGAGATGTGGAGTGGAGGTGGTACCGGGTAGATTTAGAGATAGAGGTTATCTGCCTCGATGGACAGTTGTCTGTGCTCGATGGAGGTGGTTTGTTGCACCGTACGAGAGGCAGTGAGACTGAGAAGTCTACATCCTCTCATCGCAGGTGGCTGGATGAGGTTAGCATTGGTGGGCAAGGTGCACGGGCTGACAGAAGCTGCCCTGAGAGGTCCCATAGGACCCATACTATTGGGGGTAGTTCCAGTCACACCGATCCTACGTGATCATGGTGACCGACTCCCTAGGCTTTGGGGATTTTGAGTTTTTAGTTTTTTTGTGACATCAGAGGACCTGCTTATTGTAGCCTGGGGGAATTTTGACTTGATATATATACATGACTAATTTTTGGTTTGATGATATGCTTGTCATGGTTTATTGTTTTTTATGCACGTTTATTTATGTTGATGTATGCATATGCTATTATGACTATGAATGATGTTAGCTATATGATATAGATGTATGCATATGGAATGGATGGAATGATTTGTTGGTATACAAGTGATGGTACCATGGACTGTACAGGATTTATTGGATTTTTGTACTATGTGATTGCTTTATGGAATAACTTTGCATTTGTAATTTTTGTTTTGTATTTTTTGATGGTGATGTAAGTAATGAAATGTATAACAATTGTTTTGGAATGTAGTTAAGGTTTTTCTGAGACTCAGATGCTTTAACTAACTAGTCAAGACTATACATTATCTTATAAGACTTTCAAATGAGGTATGAATCAGACTTGAGTTTTAACCAAGTTATTTCACATCCTTGTGTGTGCGATTGAGTTTGTTTATGTGGTATTCGTAAGGATACCATCAGTGCCAGGTAGGCTGTCCACAAAACTTGTACTGAGGATCACCTAATTAGCTCCACTAACTCCTTTGTTGTATGTAGTAGGATTAATCTACAACACAATCTAGGATACCATAAGCTAGCTCATCCACATGCAAACATTGATTTGTACATATGCCCAATAGCTAATGCAACATATATATCGTCATGCAGGAGGTTTGCCACTAGTGCTAGCAAGCTATCCACCAAATCGAGACTGAGGATCACCTCATGACCGTTCGAATGCTGAGAGTTCCAGGGATTCAATTTCGACTCCCTTATTTTCTTCAATTTTATTGGGATACTTGCTCTTATATATAGTGATAAAAATCACTGTTTATTTTTCTTTTTTTTTTGAGCAAGGGATTTGAATTTTGAGTGATGGGATCACTATTTCTTGTGCTTTTTGATGTGTGCACTTTGAGGGTATTTATGTCAAAATTTAGATTTTGTACTTTGACTTTTGTATTTTTTTTTATTGCAAGAAAGGAAAAAAAACTACTTAACCTTTCTATGCAAGTGTCTAAAAATAAAGCAAAGAAAGCAAAAATTTGCAGAAATAGAAAGTAGAAAAACACAGAGGATGTTCAGAAGGCCTACCTCTTCTTTGTCTAAACTAGATGCTTCTGATTTTCTACTCAAAAAATGCATAGAGCTCTAATCATCCTGGGGTGGGACGAATAGCCGGTCTACATTCATCATAGGGTGGACGAATATGCATTTGTCCCGGAGTGACACGAGTAGAAGTCCAGTGCCTGAATGAGTAACACCTACAAAGAGGCCACAAAATTTAGATCAAAAACTTGATCCTAATAGTAGGGGACAGGTTCCCACCATGATCACCACTGAAAGTTAATGTAGAAGGACGGTGTACCAGATGTGATGCAAACAAAATAGATATGGTGTAGATGCTAAGTCCTACGAATGCGATGAACAAATGCATAAATGAAATAACACATAAATAAGATGTAAGAAAAACAAAGTGAGGCCTCTTTTATTAATGTTGCTTTTAATCTAGTTACAATGCTTCCCCCCTCTAGGGCTCAGAATGTTTGATACAGTTCGTTACATCAATGGATGGTACACTTCTAGTGTCTTTCGCATGCCCACATTCGAAATGGGTGGGCCAAAAGTTTTTTCCACTTGTGTCCATGTGTTTTTCATTCCTTGTTGCCCCTCTGGTGTTTTTGGTAGTGAGATCCTACACACAGAAAACATCAAATAGTTAATAGCATATGCGGATATAGGAAAACATGCAATCCCCAAAAGCCTTCGGCTAGTCAATATATAAAAGACTAAAACAATGGTCAAAACATGTCATAATGACTTCAAAATTTTGCAAAGGCATGAAGACAACATTAGGGACACATTGCAAAAATAAAATTCAAGAAATCATGCACATATTTCTAATCGCTCTAGGGTGGGACACTGGGGTCTGTCACAAAATGTGCAAAAGCAACCTTTCAAATGTCCTACCCAGAGGCCTCCAAAACTCCTACAAACTTGGGGTTAGACAAAAATGGGCATTTTGAGATGACCCAGAAGGTCATATTTGGTAGATTCTTCCCAGATTGTCTTGTATCCAAAGGCACTCCCTGTAGGTTAGTAAACACATAAAATTATAAAAACAAGGTCAAATCATGTCAGAAAGCAATGAAAATTGGACAGCAGCATAAGTACATAATGCAAAAATAATAGTAAAGAAATCATGCACAAATTTTTAATCACTCTAGGGTGGGGTGATTAGTACTGTAGCAGTGCGGGGGGCGCCCGATGGCAGGACGCCCATCGTTTGGGGCTTAGTTTTGGCACCAATCCAAGTGGGATGGGTCCAAAACCTCCTAGGGGGTTGTTTCGATGAGTTTGGTGTGGGATTGTGGCTTATTTCTTAGGTTTTGGGTCTATATTATGTTCCTAGTGTTCACCCAATAACCTCTCTTCCAAAAGAGAAATTAAGGATGTAGGAAGCACAAAAAGGAATGGGGGTATAATTTGGCAACACTCCATTGCTCCAAATGCTCTAGCTCTATCTTCTTTTGGGGTGATGAGGCTCACCCTTTTATAGACATAGGGGTATCCTTTGAATGTGCATGCAAGGGTGCCACTTGGCTCACCATGCCCTTTTTGGGGGAGAGAAGATTCCTCCCTGATTTAGGGCCTCCTTGAATGAGGCTTCCATGATCAGGGCATGCTTGACTGAAGTCCCTCTCTCTGATTTGAAACCGTTCCTCGTAATTGCATGACTTGAAGGTGAATTTGGGTGGCAGATTTGGGCTACCATTTTTCAAGGCTTGAATTTTTGCCAATCAAACCTGCTAATCATCCCACCTTGGAGCAATTGCTGCTAATTGTCCCGGGGTGGGACGAATAGGATTCTAATCATCCTAGGGTGGGACGAATAGGAAGAAAAGTGCTTAAAATGTGCCAAATTGACCTCTGTCCTTCCAAAACTAATTTGGGAGTGGTTAGGACCACTGTTTAACCTCTGTAGGCTGCCCTAGGGGGTATGTATGCCAATTTGGTTAGTGCTTCTAGTCACATAATCAGATTGTTGTTGTTTTGGTGTCTACACAATCACACTTTAAATGATCTACACAAGTGAATGTGATTGTAAATCAATGATGCCAAGCATGAACAAGGAATAGATAACGTCATTTGGAGAAATGAGAGAAGCACAATAATTGTTTAGAAAAGTGCATAAAATTACATATGTTGAGTAGAGGAAAGATACTTGTTAGCAAAAAGAATTTGTGTGCATCAACAAAGATCACATAATATTCCAAGTAGCATAGAAATTCATTTTTTTTTTAGTGTTCCTACCTCCATTTCCTTGGATAGATTCTTTGCCTTTTGTTCTATTAGTGACTATACCCACACCATATCCCATACCACCTTTTCTCTAGGAGAATATAAAGTGGAAAACATTGAAAGTAGACGTTATCAATTATTTGTATAAATATGCTTATTGAAGGATTTATTGCAAATTATCAACAGTTGCAAATCTGTTTAGGCTTGCATAAAAAATCAAATAGCATTATGTTGTGTGTTGTGTAGATGTAACACAACATAGAGAAAGTTTTGTGCTATAGAAAAAAATTATCTAATTTGGCTTGATTTTTTCATATAAAAAGGAAAAAAATTATGGAGTGAGTTGTAAAATTATGCCTCGCCCATATTTTAAAGCAGTTGCCAAGCCCAAGCCTCCCAAAAGAAGTACCCAAATTTGGGTAATAACTTCATTCTAAAAAATTGCTCCTAAAGGGATTGGATGGTAAGGTTAATTGATTGTGTCTATTTCTATATAATAGCAATCATTTAAAATTTGTATAACAAGTAAGAAGAGTTATAGCCATGAAAGATAAAAATCTAGGTTGCCATGGAGTGTACAAATATGGAGATAGACCTAGTTTTTTTTATGATTTTTTTGTAATAAATGTTATTTGACTTGTGCCATATAACCACCAATTTAATAATCCTAAATACATGAATAATAAACAAGGCTTGCATCAATAGAAAACTCTTTTAAAAGTATAATAGAGATTCTAATACTATATTTGGATCTAGTTGCAAGTAATTTATCTATTTTCAATTGTTGCTTGAAGTGGGTCTCTGTATCTAGCTTATTCCTCAAGAGGCTACTCTTTGTTTTATTTATTTTTCAGTGGTGTCCAAGTAATTGACTTTGTGCCTTATCTAGGATTTTGAATGTGACCTCATTGATGTTTGTTTTTGTTACGTTTATCTTCAAAGTTCTCCTCTAGATGGATAAGAAAGGTGATGGAGTGGATTTTTGTAATACAGATGCTCTAACTAGTCCATCATTTCTAAAGAGGGAGTACTTTTACAAGTCTGCTTTGAATAAAAGGTAACCTTATAGGGGAATTATCAACATAAATGAGATATAAAGATATAAAAAAATAAAAAGGAGCTTCAAGTCCTCTTTGCCATTGCTTTGGTTCCAAGGAATCTTAATGGTAAGCAAAAAAAATCTCCAAATGGTAGACAATTTGAGCAAGATTTGATTTTATCCTTACCAAAAATAATAATAGTATCTAGTGGTGACAAAGATAGTAAATGCAAGGTACTTTTATTTAAAAATTTTAAATCACATTCATATAAAGGAAATGTTGGCATTTACAACTCCACATTTTTTTATATAAGGGGAGGATAAAGGGTCAAGTCTCCTAAAGATCAATTTGAAAGTAAAAATATTACCTTAGTAACATACTTTTCCCTATTATGCATATAGTTAGTATTAGAAAAGTTGAAATTCTGAAAAAGAATAGGAAAATTTTAAATAGAGGTTGAAGGTTCAAGTCTCACCAAGGGCATTATTACTCACATAAGAAAAAAAAATGTGAGAAAACAAATGTAAAAATTAATTTTTCAAAAAGGTGTATTTGTTGTAATTTTACAACATTTAAATAGAGTAAAAAAAGCATGCTTTATATGTTACTTACATATGCTTACGCACATAAGCAACATTAATTATAAATGATACCTCTAGCTTGTATTTATAGGTAATAAGCATTCAATATAAATGATACCTTTGGTTTGTATTTTGAAGTAGAACTTCCTGGAAAGATAGATTAACATAATTGAATGAAGTAAATCAAATATCTCTTGCCACTTAAGGAGGGCTAAGTCCTTTTGAGTACATAGATTAATGATTGTATAAAATTAGATGATAAAATATAAATCATGCTATACTATAAATATGGATAAATCAAATCAATGAATATAGTTGACTAGCTATTATATTGGAGTCGTAACATGGCTCCCCTCCTCGGAAAGCTTTGTCCTCAAAGCTGGAAATGACTCAAAAATACTTTTTGGTTCCCATGTAGCATCTTCTATTGGTAGGTCCTACCATTTGATTAGAAATTCTTTAATCTGGTGAGATCGAAGATGACGTGATCTGGTTTGCAATATTGCTTCTGGTTGAAGAGTTATACATCCTTCTTCATCTAGTACTAGGAGCTCTATTTGGAGGTGTACTTTTTGGCCAATCACTTTTTTGAGACAGGAAACATGAAAAACTGGATGTATACGAGAGGAAGGTGGAAGCTCCAATTGATATGCTACTTCACCTATGCAATGAACTATCTTGTAGGGCCCATAGAATCTAGGGGTCAACTTCTGACTGGTCTTGATCTTCAAAGACAATTGCTTATAAGGTTGCAACCACAAGAAAACCATATCTCCTATATTGAATTATCATTTTGAACGATGTAAGTCTTGTTGTTGCTTCATACGATTTTGTGCCTGGATCAAGTTATCTTTAAGAATGTTGAGCATGGACTGACGATGCTGGAACCAGTCATCAATTTGAGCTACTTTGGAAGATCTTGGAACATAATCTGAGATTGTTGGTGGTTTTAATCCATACAATGCTTCAAATGGAGACATCTTGAGGGAAGAATGAAAGGAAGTGTTATACCACCATTCTGCTAATGAAAGCCATTGACTCCATTGATATTGCTTATCTTGAGCAAAGCAACACAGATAGGTACCCAAACATTTGTTAACAATTTTAGTTTGACCATCGGTTTGGGGATGGTAAGCAGAAGACATATTTAATTTGGTACCACTGAGATGGAATAATTCTCTCCAAAAATTGCTAGTAAATATGGGATCACGATCACTTACAATAGTTTTGGGTATTCCATGTAACTTGAAAATGGAGTCAATAAATACCTTGGCCACTTTGCTTGCTAAATATGGGTGTTGTAGAGCGCTGAAGTGAGCATACTTGGAAAGATGATCCACTACTACAAAAATCATTATTTTACCTTCTGACTTGGGAAGACCTTCAATAAAATCCATTGATATGTGTTCCCACTAGCGGTCAAGAATTGGTAAGGGTTGAAGAAGTCCTGGAGATTTGACTGTTTCACCCTTATTGCATTGGCATACTTCGCATTCGACAACAAATGACTTGACATCATATTTTAATCCTTTCCAATAAAAGGATTGTTTCACCCACTGATATGTTTTCAAGAATCTTGAGTGCCCTGTTGATGGAGAAGCATGTGATTCTTCAAGGATCATGGATTTAATAGTGGAATTTTATGGAATGTAAATGTGATCTTTCTTTCATAACACCTTGTCAATATATGAAAAATAAGGATGCTTTGATAATCCTTTATTCATATCTTGAATAATTTGAGCAGTTTCGGTGTCAACCAACCATTCTTCTTGGAGTTGAGAAACCCATTGAGAACAAGGACCCAAAATGGCATTGATGGAAACTTCATCTTCATATTTACGGGATAATGCATCCGCTACTACATTTTCTTTGCCCTTCTTATACTCAATGACGAAATCATATCCCAATAACTTTGTCATCCACTTGTTTTGTTTTGGATAGGAGAAACGTTGTTCTAGAAAGTGCTTAAGACTACTATGATCCATTTTTATGATGAAGCGACTGTTGAGTAAGTAATGCCTCCATTTCTCGATGACATGTAGAATAGCCAACATTTCTTTCTCATATGTGGACCTCCCCAAATTTTTACCTAAAATTTGCTTGCTTTCAAATGCCAATGGATGACCATCTTGCATTAATACTGCTCCAATACCTGTACCCGAAGCATCACATTCAATAACGAATGGTTTGTGAAAATCTGGAGTTGCCAAAATCGGAGTAGTACACATAGCTTCCTTGAGTGCCATGAATGCTTGAGTAGCAATATCAGACCAATGAAAAACATCCTTTTTTGTGAGGGCAGTGAGAGGAGCTATAATTTTTCTATAATTGCCAATAAACTTCTGATATTAACCTGTAAGACCCAAAAAACCATGAAGTTTTTTGATAGTTTTGGGTAAAGGCCAATATTGAATGGCTTTAATTTTATTAGGATCCACTTTAACGCCTTCATGAGAAATGATATGACCCAAATATTCGACCTCTTGAACACCAAAGGAACACTTGGAGCGCTTGACAAAAAGTTTCTCCTTATGTAATACATGAAGAACTTTCCCCACATGCGTTAAATGATCCTTCCAAGATTTGCTATATATCAAAATATCATCGAAGAAAACCAAGACAAACTTGTGAAGAAATGGATGAAAAACATGGTTCATGAGACTTTGGAAAGTGGAAGGGGCATTGGTGAGACCAAAAGGTATGACCAAGAACTCATAATGACCTTCATGTGTACGAAAAGCAGTTTTGGGAATGTCCTCATCTCTTACTCGGATTTGATGAAAACCCAAACGTAAATCCAATTTTGTGAAATATTTAGTACCATGCAATTCATCTAATAAATCATCTATGATAGGGATAGGGAACTTATCCTTGATCATGATTTTATTGAGGGGACAAAAATCAGGACACATGCACCAAGAATTATCCTTACGATGAGCCAAAACCATTGGTGATGAATAAGGACTAGTGCTATGATGGATGATGCCATGTTCTAATAATTCTTGGATAATATTTTCAATTTCTATTTTTTGAGGTTGAGGGTATCGATAAGGACGCACATTAGGAGGGAGACTACCAGGAACAAGATGTATGGCATGGTCATGAGATCACTTGGGAGGTAGCCCTTTTGGTTCATTGAAGACTTCATCATAGTTAGCCACAATATCTTGAAGATATTTTGAGGGAATTACAGGGGTATCCAGTGCTTGAACTTCCATGCAATTGATTTGAGCTAAGAATCCATAACCTCCTTTCTTGAATATATTTTCCATGCAGTGTGAACTCACCACCTTGGATGGTGGAGATTGAATTCCTTGGAGATGAATAGTCTTCCCGTTCTCTTTCCATTCAACATATAATTTTTGAAAATTAAAACTAACAACTTCTAGCTTTTCTAACCATTCGACACCCAGAATAACATCTGAACTTCCCAAGTTCATAACGAAGAGAGTTCCTCGCCAAGTGTAATTTCCCATTTGGATTGAAACTGGAGATGTTCTACCAACACATTGAGTGTTTCCTCCATTTGCAATTAAAACTTGAAACTTATCTTGATTGGTAGTATTAATGAACAAGTTCAATGCTTTAGCAGTCTTGATGTCAATAAAGTTATGTGTACTACCTGAATCAATCAACACATTAATATATTTGTGCCTAATAAATCTTGGTACCTTAATTGTATGATGAGTTGTTATCCCCATAAGAGCATGCACTAAAATAGCCATAGTGTCATCTTCTGGTGTTACTTCACTAGTATCTACTGAGATTTATTCTGTATACGTGGGCGACTCTTGCTAGGTGATATCTTCTGTTTCTTTATCTTCATCCTTATTTTCAAACTCTATTTTAAAGGTTTGACGTGGTACACATGCTTGATATCTAGGATGATGATTACGATATTTAAAGCAGAAATATCTTGATGATTGTTCATTTTTGTGAAAAGAGTTGTTGCGATACTGAGGACGAGCATTAGAGTCTCGCTGAGAAGATGTCCAATTTTGAAACTTCCATTCAACAATCTTAGCAATACGCATGGTAGCATCCAAAGTGCAGGGATCATGTAGGTCCACTTTGAGTTGAATATTTTCCTTCAAACCATGACGAAAGGCAAAAACCACCACAAAAGCTTTTACATATTCCATGTATGCGAGAAGACTTGTGAATTCTGAGATATAATCTTGGACAGAACCAGTTTGTTTGAGCTCCAATAGGTGAACGATGTAAGAAGAAGAAACACCTTCATCAAATATCTTGAGGAAAATATCTTTAAATTCTGGCCATAATATGGGATGTTTATGTTGACGTTGCTGCCAAATAAACCACTGGTAAGCTTCTATACCCAATTTGGAAGAGGCATAAGAAACTTTTTTGACTTTAGGAACATGATATAAGTGGAGCATACCATCCATTTTAGCTAACCAACCATGTGGATCCCCACCCTCAAATATGGGCATATCGGTACGTGGAATGGTAACACCTGGAGGCCATTTCAAAAATTGAGCAACTTCACCCATATCTGAGTCAAGATCATTGTGACCTAGGGGAGGATCCTGATCCATAGTATCATTTTGTCTATGGGAATTAGTTGGAGAAGGAGGAGGTTCAAGGTTTTGATTTTGTACTAGTTTTTGGAGAACATCCGACATTTTGTTCATATTATTAGTCATTTTAGATAGACAATATTGTAATTCTTGGGAGCAAGAAGAAGGGATTACGACTTCATCATGTTGGAGATTCTCTTGGGATGAGTTGGAAGGAGCCATGGAGTTAATAGTAGGGTGGTTGGGGTTAAAACTATTAATGCATAAAGGAGAATTATGTTGTGTACCTTTATTTCGTGGAGGTCTTCTTGATGAATTTAATGATCCTTCATTTGGATTAGCGGTGTTGTGTAATCTTCTATTTGGTCCTCTATTCCACTTGTCACTCATGCACTTGTTTTACCCCAAAAATATTTTACAATATTTGATAATAAATTGATATTTTTCAACTATATTTCGCTCCAACTGCAAAATTTCAATTTGAAATTTTTCCAATAGCTAGTTTGGAAATTTGAACATCAACAACTAGTTTAGACAACCACAATTTGAATACAAATATTACATGCTGACTTAACCACGTTTGGACAATGACTAGTTTTATCAAGACCCAATGGTTACACGACAAGGCGTGGAGCGGACAAGACCCAATGGTTACACGATAAGACCAATAGTGGATAAGACCTAACAAGACTAATAGTGGATAAGACCCAACAAGACCAATAGCGAACAAGATCTGACAAGACTAATAGTGGACAAGACCCAATGGTAACAACAAGGTATGGACACAACAAGAAAAAACACAACACACGTTAGGTAGGGACAAGACGTAGGAAGCAAATTGATGTGTGGTCGAAGTCACGATTAAACAATGGCACTTTAGTGAATTTAAATTACTCACGACTTATTGTCTAAGCAATGTGGGATAAAATAAAAAATTAAAAAGGAAAAGAAAAAATAAGTTACGTGATGCGCACAATATCAAAAATAATACACTAATAATTTATGAACTAGACTTTAGGCAAATGACATACTCATTATGAGTGGCAATACGATGTTGATGGAGACTTGAAAACAATATGTCGTTGATTTAATTCAAGATGCTTGGTATTCAATGTTGTGAGACATTTTTGAATGTCTGGTGAGCTGCCAATCAATATAATTCCTTACTACTCTTTAACCATATAGATTTAATAATTTATTGCATGCTAATTGATTGGTGAATGTAGATGGATTGATTAGGTTTAAAGGTACTTTCTGAAATTGCATGCACACTTATCTTTTGCCTTTCGATTGAGCTAGAATTATTTGACTTGTACCACCCGATTAGTAACTAGAATATTTTCTATGTTTTTTTTAACTTTGTGTGATTGTTTTGGTATGCGAATAGAGTTATATTATGTTGTTCTTCCACAGGATGGCAATCAGCTTTGATGTATGACAAGGAGCTAGTATAATGATTTTGATTGCTGGACCTTTAAATTTTGAAGGCAATCGGATGTCGTAGATGTACTTTATAATGTCACCACCTTAATCGTTGGATTTTGGATGCACTAAAAAAATATTTTTTAGGGTTCCTTATAACACGATCTAAAATCTACTGCATGATCCAAAGTGTACTATGTATTTCTACAATCTGAGATCTGAGGAATGTGTTGTTGTGAAGTTTTTACTTTCTACGATCTGGAGATCTGCTACTAACAAAAATAATTTCTTCAAAAATTGAAAATGTAAATTCTTGAATGGAGATTGTTTCTACTCGCGTTTGAATCTTCCTTCCCACAATTAAAATTTGAAGAAATCTATTAAATAAGTAACTAGGTGAAATAGTCTTGAGCACATAAGTCTTAAAGCTCTGATACCACTTGAAGTAGAATTTCTTGGAAAGATAGATTAAGAGAATCAAATGAAGTAAATCAAATATCTCTTACCACTTAAGGAGGGCTAAGTCCTTTTCCACTTAAGGAGGGCTAAGTCCTTGTGAGTATGTAGATGAATGATTGTATAAAATTAGATGATAAAATTTAAATCATGCTATACTATAAATATGGATAAATCAAATCAATGAATATAGCCAAATAGCTATTATATTGGAGTCATAACATATTTATTGGTAATTTCATTGCATTAAGCTATTGCTTCTAAAGCCTAATATGACTTCCATAATCATGTTTGGGCATCATCCTATAAATTATCAAGGAGGAATAAGGACACCATAGTTTTGTAAAAAATTCCACTCCATTACTTACCTTATTCATCACTATCACTAAACATAAATATCGAAACCAAGATAATCTAAGTATATATAGGGAAGTTATGCTTGTGTACAAGGATTTATCTTTAAGCAGGTGTAATTGATAGTGTGAATCCATTTTTATACTACCTTGGTACCAAGTACTATTCTCTTTGACATACATTATAGTCTCTCTCATGTATGGATACGTATATCAATAGGACTTCCTTCTTCCATGTATCGATGGATATATAGGAAGGGTGGACATATGGAAAAGTTTGGTATATAGGATTGGTGGTATATTTAAAGGGGACCATTTTGGGAGACATAACGAACCCCTCACTATTGTTCATAATAATTGACTATATGGGAAAGTGTTCATGCAAAATCTAGCTTAATGGAAGGGGGGATCTACACACCCACAAACCTGCACCAGCATTGAATTATCATGGGGTTGGATGGTCGAGGTGGTTGATCTTTAGAGAAGATCAGTTCCTAGGAAGTCTTAACTAACTAAGCCTGAGGGGAAAAATGAGAGATGAAAGGAAGGAAAGGAGGCTACAATTAGAAATCATAAGGATGGATTCAACCACATCAAAATATATGCATGGTAAATTTACACCATTACAAGGAACATGAGTATACCACCTAACAAATCAGCCAATCTTACCCCTACTCAACATTTAACACACCCTATTGAAAGCGAATTCTAGAACTAGTGAATGAAATGCAAGAAATCTAGATAGTAAAATTATTGCATACCCATTCAACTAGCTTTAATAGAAATAAACCTTCAACATTCATGCAAACACATAAGAGTCAATTTGGAGACCAAACAATGATATACTTGCATTTCTAGAATGATAAAAGCTTTACATATGAATTATAATGGCTAAAGAGCCACCTCTAGAATGACTTGCATTCTAGTATATATAGATCTTACAATAAATGCATCATTCAATACAATGGGTGGAAGACAATACAATGGGAGCAAACCAGTAGGGGTGGTCATACTGCTAATCTTCTCAAATCTACTACAGACTACAATAGATGATGGATATAAGTAAGCAACGAGTAGTTTGATTTGAATTTAGACACTTGATCAACTCCACATTTACCTGTATGATCTTATGGATCATAAATCTATCCACTTACTTTTAGATATAAGTGGTCATTTAAATGTATTATCAAACCCCTCAGAGTCATCAACTTTAATGGTGAACCTGCTGCCACCCATCGATCAAGGACCAAATCTCTCAATTGTCAGCTAATTGACGTACATCCTCATAAATGGGATGTGGATTCCTTCTTGGATAATTATTTTGATGTGGCACAAATTCTAAGGTGGGTGATGCTTTTGGATCCATCCACTGCTCACTATTGATCCAGAATTCCACCTTCTATGCCAGGGTGGGTTTTCAGGCACCCACAATTTCTATCTTGGGCATGATTTTAGGACCACTCAGGGAGTTGGTAGATATCCAATTCTCCACTAGGCTTCTAAAATTAGGATACCTTCCTACTTGTTTCTAGGGTTTCATTTTGAGTGTTGATCCTAACCTGTTATTTCCCAATTATCCACCCATTGCATGCGGTGGGGGTCTGGGATCCCATTTCTCTACTCATTGGTTGGGGTAGGGATTTGAGGCCCATAATTAGGGTATACCTACTCATATGTTTTCTTGACATCCTACATAGTTGAATTTGACCTTTTGAAATGATGGAGGCCTTAAAATTATACTTTGTACTTTTGGGTAGAACTTTGGGATTCACTTGATGCCTGAGGTAGCCCAATTTCTCCACCCTCCTTAGAACTACCCAATTTATTTGTACCTATACTACAACCTACTCAAGCATTTATCACCACATTTATGAGGCCCACCCCTACCAATGAACACCCAATGCTCAGGGGGGCTGGCTTCAAAACTTAACCAATTCTAAGGATAATCATCTTGCTTGCCCAAAAAGGGAAAAAGTGGATGAGAGGAAGCAAAATTTTCACCCACACTCCTAGTGAATCATAGAGGATTTCCACCTTGTGGAAAAAGAAACCCAAGCATATAGCCTAAGCGTAGAACATTTTCAAATATGAAAGAGAAGAAGGAGAAATAGAAAAAAAAGGCACAAACAAGTGTAGCCAAATGAGACTGCAAGGCAAAGGAGGGTGAAGGGTGAAAGGGGGAAAGCAACACGATGAAACATTATGAAGAAAAATAAAATAAGGGGAATAACAAGGGGCTGCAGAGAGGAAGCCTGGGAAACAAGAAAAACAAGATACCAGAAGAAAGGGGAAGAAATAGGAAACAACAAAGGTGAGACTACAAATGCCACCAACTAAAGAGGTTAGTGACAACAAGCATAGGATGAGGATAGAAGAAGGAGAAGGATGCAAAAAAATAACAAAAAAAAGAGAGGCAATCCCAGGGTTATCCTTTGATAATGTCAAGAGGCACTACCAAGTCCATGGGATACCCCTAGAGATTGCATTCCTGTAAACATACCCCATTGTAGCCCAACAAAATTCCAAGAGTAGATAGAATGCCAAGGAGACTTACCCATATTGCTACAATATTTCTTTCAAACACAATATATCAATGACCTTATTTGCTTATCACCATTCACCATTGGAACACTCAGCTTCAGCTACACTCTACCACTTATATTTCTTGATAATATTTTACAATCACTTATGGGGTGTGTGCATTATATATAGAATGTTTGCCCTATTTTGGATAGATCTGGCATGTTGTAGATCATATAGAAATGACACCAGCACATGAGTCTAGCTCCACATTTTTAGGCACCCTCTGAGCTGATGATTTCAAGTTTGAATAGGCATGGTGTATTGTCCTAATTACACGATTCCAAAGCTTTACTCTATGTGATCTTATATTTCCAAGGATAGCACGTGAATCATTTGTACTTGCTAGTCATATCCATTGGACTATGATATCATAACAAAAAACAACAACAGACAATGTGTAAAAGAAAGAAAAGAGGAAACAAAATGGAAGTGTTATGATTCCAAGACACCACCTAGAAAATTTTCTTATATTCCTTACTTCATAATTTATGGTGCCTAGGCCAGCTGGCAATTCATTATTGGAGCTATTCACCCTACCAGTACTGAACAAGATGATGACACCTACCAAGTGGTTATTAAAATACCACAAAATTTTATTTACTTATTGTACTATTTACACAAAATTATAGTGCAACTCGCATGCCTGGGTTAGGGACTCTTCTAGAAATCATCCTGTGAACCTACAATATCCAGACCATATGGTATCGAACTTGAGTTGTTCTTCATGTTCACCTTGATACTCATCATTGTGATCCTCAATCGTATCAATGCTCCAGTTATATCTTTGATTTTCCTTGCAAGTGCTTGTACTTTGGTCGCAATTGCTCCCCATGGTAGCCATTCTTTGCATGTGAGTTTATTTTTTAAACACAAATTCCTCAAAATATAGATGATGATGATTTATCCCCAAATGCATCTAATCAGTGATTTATATCTAATTCTCTCTTGATGCAGTTTTATTTTTTATGATTATCCTGAAGAACATGTGCTTATACTGAGAGGGGGGTGAACAGTATAAGATAAAACTTTTTGCTTTTCAAACCATATGATAACATCAACAATATTAAAGTAGTAAACATTACACAAAGCATCACACACATGAGAGACATGATTTAACATGGTTCACCCAATGTGGGCTACTCCACGGAGAAAATATTCCTTATAAAATTTTCTCAATAAATTCTCTTGGGAATCCTTCCCTATTACAATGTTTATGGACCTCTGTCCAAAGGAGACACCAATCCCCTAATCAAGTTCGTGGATCTCTATCCATAGGAGAACCCTTTCTCCTCTACTCTAGTTGGTGATCTTTCTAGAAGACTACTGCCTCCACTGCACTGGCTTGTGGATCTCTCTCCACTGAAGACCCCTGTCCTCACTCAGAAGACCTCTATCCTCACTACCCTGGCTAATGGATCTCTATCCACTGGAGACTACTATCCTCTACTCTATCACCTCCAAAGCCTGCTCTAACTCTGCTCTATCTCTATCTCAGATCTATACTAAACACTATCCTCTACCCTACACAAATCTGCTCAATCTCTATCTCAAATCTACACTAAACATTGTCCTTCGATCTAGCACAAATCTGCTCAATCTCTATCTCAAATCTACTCAACAAGTCCTCTCTAGAACTTGTCCAATATACTCAACAAGTCTTCACCAAGACTTACCTCAAATATACTTGTAAGCTTCCACAAAATCTCACACAAATCTTCTTAAGTCCCCTCTAAGACTTACTCAAATATCCACTAGCTTTCACAAAATCTTTATTCAAATTGAAAATCTTACATACACAACTCAACTTAATCCTTTCAGAAAACCTCTTCAATCACACAAACAAGTTTCACTCAGAATCTTGTTTAACCATAGAAACATATAGAGAATGGTAAGAGACTCAATATGTTTCACACTCACAAATCACTCTATCACTTTCAAACTCACTTTCAAATCAATTCAAATAAAGAATAATTTGTTTCACAAACTTGAACTATCACTCCAATGCTCTCAATCAATAATGCTCAATCAACTTCACTCAACCATCCACTCAATGAAACACAACTTGCATACAAACCCTAACCAAGTGTTTCACTATACTTCCAACAACTCACACTATGAACCTCAATCCTTGACTCAAGATGATTCCACATTCACATAACAATGATACTCATGATCTTTCATCACTCACAAATCATGCACATGAAAACTCACTCAAATATTTCCAACAATGCTTATCAAACAATCCTTTTCACTCCAACCTTGCATTTCACAACATTCAATCCAACAATATTTCACTCATAAGGAAGATGTGCCCATACCTTTTGTTTTGATGGAGATATATCTTCAAAACCTATCTTAATCACAATCAAAACCTCTTTGCCAATTCCAAGGTTAGGTAGCAACAATCTATCTCAAAATATCCACTCAAAATTCTCCTCAATATTTATTTCACCATACAAAAATAACAAGTCTCAAGTACACCTTATAATATCCAATATTTTCAAATATAACTAGCAAAGGTTCAATTAACTCACTTTCACAATAATTCACTTCAAAATTTTAATGCATAAAATAATCAAAATAACTCCCTTATATCTCCCTACTCAAAATGCATTATCAAATAATCAACACACCTTTCAGTAAATAATTCAATTCACTTTTAAGCCAAAATTAATCTCCTCATCTTCAACTAAGACAAAAAATATACCTTAACCACCTTATAACTCCCCATCTCAAATCACCTATATCTACACACTAAACATACCTTCATTTAACAAAATATCTTTAATCACCTTATATCTCCCAAGGCTCTCACAATACAACTTTAGACCACATGCACATGTGACAAAAATTAAGTACCTTTGCACACTCCTTGGTGGGATTCGATCCTAGGTCAAGTTATCGTCTGCGCCCTAGTCATGACCACACTACCGCATGAGCTAAGCACTCACGTGGGAGGTAAAAGTACTTTGAGCACTTTGTTTCTTCCACAATGCCAAAGCCAAAAAAAGGCTTTGTCCCTTTTAGCCATCGAGACTCAAACACGGAACCTCTACGTACCCTACGCCTTACACACCAAAACTTGCCACTAGCCCAACCGATTGGTTGGTGACAAGGCTTTATGCCTTGGTCACTTTGACCTTCACATTTTTTAGCTACAATAAAAAATTAATAACCTCTTGTCTTTATTTGCTCATGAATTTCGCATTCACTTTCAATAATCGCATGTGCATTAATATTCGGAGACTTGCATTTGTGAGGCAAACCTTATGGTATTTATACCATATGCCTCTTTCCTTCGAACGTCGATGGGGAATAAAAAATTAAATTGAATTTACACCCAACCCTACTTTGGGTTTTAATAATATTATTTTTATAAATTAATTTATAATATAAATATTATAAATAATTTATAAATTACCTTAGGCTTTAATTTAAACCTTTAATATTATAATAAAAATATTATAATATTATTTCCATTAGGCCTAGGTATTTTTCTCTTTCACCCTTAGACCTTTTCTGACCACCTTTAATATTATAATAATAAATATTATAATATTATTTCCTTTAGGCCTTTCCTTTAGGGTATTTAACCATCCTTTTGACCAATCATGTGAAGCTCTTAAACCAAATCTCTTGGGCTTAAAATATAAATATTTTAACCCTTCTTTTGCCAAGTCCTACACTGATCACTGACACTGACTCTTGACATCAATGACAACACAACTAACTCAAAATTTCCAACAATCTCCCCCTTTGTCATTGATGGCAACCCATTTTCTTTAACCATTCCTTTTTCCTTTTTCCAAAATTGCTCCCACTCCCCCTACTGAATGCTCTCCCCCTAACTCAAATCTCTCCCCCTTTGTCATCAATGGCAAAGGGCCACCTGTTGGGGCTAAAGATGAGACTCTTAGCTTAGCCCCTCCCCACCTCCTCTCCTTGAGGTGGTTAATTTTGGGATGGGAGTAGAACTACTCCCAATTTTCCTCGAAGATACTCAAAAGTCTCTTTCAGAAGTGGCTTAGTGAAGATATCCATAATCTGCTCCTTTGTAGTAACATATTCCAACCTGACTTGCTTATCTATCACCTGTTCTCTCAGAAAATGATATTTGATCAGAATGTGCTTTGTCCTAGAGTGCATCACTAGATTCTTTGAGATATTTATAGCACTTGTATTATCACACAATATGGGAATAGGGTGATCATGCTTTATCTTGAAGTCCTCTAAAGTTTACTTCATCCATAATACCTGTGTACAACAAGAAACTACTGCAATATACTCTACCTCTACTATGGATAAGGATACTGATGCCTATTTCTTACTTAGCCAAGAGACTAAACAGTCTCCAAGAAAGAATGCTCCTCCACTTGTGCTTTTTCTATCATCAATGTTGCCAGCCCAATCTGCATCTGTATAAGCTATGAGAGTGAAACTATCACTTTTGGGATACCAGAGCCCAAAATCCATAGTCCCTTTTAGATACCTAAGAATCCTCTTTACTGCTACTACATGTGTCTCCTTGGGTGCTGCTTGAAACCTTACCACTAATCCCACTACCTGCATGATATCTGGTCTTGTAGTTGTGACATACAATAAGCTGCCAATCATAGATCTGTATAATTTTTGATTTACCTCAGGAGATTCATCATCTTTACTTAACTTGCATCCTGTAACCATGGGGGTACTCACTAGTTTACAATCTTCTAACTTGAATTTCTTTAGCATCTCTTTTATATACTTGGTTTGTGAAAGAAATACTCCTTTCTCTGATTGTGAAATCTGAAGTCCAAGAAAGAAGGACAACTCACCAAGCATTGACATCTCAAATTCATTATGCATGCTCTTTGCAAATTTTTGACACATCTTATCATTGTTGCCTCCAAAAATAATATCATCCACATAAACAACCATAATTAGTAAGTCATTCCCTTCATTTTTGATGTATAAGTTACTATCCACTATTCCTTTCCTAAAACCCTATTCCTGTAGGTACTTATCCAATCTTGAGTACCAAGCTCTAGGAGCTTGCTTTAGTCCATAAAGTGCCTTCTTCAATCTGCATACATAGTCTGGTTTATCAGTCAAGTTGAATCCTTCTGGCTGCTCAATATAAACCTCTTCTTCTAGAACACCATTTAGAAAGGTTGATTTAACATCCATCTGATATACTTTGAAGTTTTTGAAACTTGAGAAGGCTAAGAACATTCTGATAGCTTCAAGTCATGCAACTGGAGCAAATGTCTCATCAAATTCAATTCCCTCTACCTGTGCATAACCTTTGCATACTAATCTTGCTTTATTTTTGACTACCTGACCATCTTCATTTAACTTATTTCTGAATACCCATTTAGTGCCAATCACATTCTTATCCTTTGGTCATGGGACAAGTTCCCAAGTCTTACTTTTCTCTATCTAATCTAGTTCCTCATTCATTGCCTTAATCCAAAAGTCATCTTCACTTGCCTCATTGAAATATTTTGGCTCAACTTTAGATAACAAGGAGAAATTTGCTTGTTGATTTGATGTTATTATCCTTCTCCTTGTCTGTCTCTCATCTGGATTCCCAATGATTTGATCCCTTGGATGATTTTTCTATACATACCTGGATGGAGTCTTAGGAAACAGTCTTTGTGTTTCATCTTCTTCCTCTGATTCTTCACATAACTCTTCTTGACAACTTTCATCTTCTTGATACACAATTTCTTGAACTGGTTCTCTTGATCCTATCTTCTCATCAACTATTACATTTATACTTTCTATAATAGTACGTGTCCTTTTGTTATAGCATCTATAGGCTTTGCTCTTAGTGGAATAGCCAAGAAAAATACCCTCATCACATCTTGGGTCAAACTTACCCAAATTTTTCTCTTCTCATCTTATGTAACATTTGCTTCCAAAAATTTTGAAGTACTTTATAGTAGTTGGTCTTCCTTTCCAGAGCTCATATGGAGTTTTGTGATGGTTTACTCTTACTTGAGCTCTATTGATGATATATGTTGTTGTATGTACTACCTCTTTCCAAAAACCATCTGAAATCTTAGACTCATTTAACATAGCTCTAGCCATATTCTCAACTATCCTATTTTTCCTTTCAACTACCCCATTTTGTTGAGGAGTTCTTGCTGCTAAATATTCTCTTTTGATCCCATGTTGTTCACAAAAGTCTACGAATTCATTTGAGGTAAATTCTCCTCCTCTATCTGACCTTAAACTCTTAATCCTTTTACCTATTTCATTTTCCACTAACTCTTTAAAAGCTTTAAACTTCTCAAGAGCTTCTGAATTTTCTTTCAGGAAAGCTACCCAAATCATTCTAGAATAATCATCTATAAATAATATAAAGTAACTTTCACCTTGTAAACTCTTTGTCCTTGTAGGACCACATAGGTCAGTGTGCACTAGCTTCAATGGCTCAGATGACATAAATCCTTTTGACTTGAAACTTGTTCTAGTTTGCTTCCCATGCTGACATTGTGAACAAATTGTGTTTTGTGGCCTTTTTAGCTTTGGTAAATCTCTGACAACCTACTTGTTGCTTATGTTTACTATGTTTTCAAAGTTCAAATGACCCATTCTTCTATGCCACAACCAAATCTCATCTTCTTGTGATAGAAAACACTTTTCCCCTTTAATCTCACTTAACATGTAGAGGTTGTTTGTAGTTCTATTTGCATTTGCAATAAGTTTTCTAGTTTTAGACTTCCTAATCTCACACCTACTTGGATGAAAAGTAACCATGTGCCCTTGATCACAAAGTTGGCTCACACTTAATAGATTGTGCCTCAACCCCTTGACATATAATACATTCTCTATTTTTGTTTTCCCATTATCTAAACTCAAAGTTCCTTTCCCACAAATTTTTGTTGATCCATTATCACCAAATCTTACTGATCCTCCATCAGTTTCTTTGAGTACAAGAAATTTACTTTTATCTCCTATCATGTGACTAGAACATCCACTATCAAGAAACCATTGTTTTCCCTTATCCTGAACATGAAGAGTTAGTTTGTACTAACATTGATCTAGCTTTCTCATGCCCTTTTCTCTCTTTCCTAATTGTTGATGTTGTATTATTTTTACTTGACTCAGGCAATACCATTTTGCACCATCTAGCCTTGTGACCAAAATTATTGCACTTATAACATATGACATCATTATTCATAAGAGGTGCAAAAGAATTGAAATTTCTATCAACATCATTTTTAACATAACTAGTGCAATGTACAACTCTATGACCATATTTGTTACATGAAAAGCAATAGCCATGGAAGAGATTATGTAACCTATTTGAATGCCTTGGAAAATATGGTCGAGTGCTCCTCCTTTTGTTGTGATTAACTCTTGTCCATGGTTCTTCTTTGCCTTCTTATTTCTTGATGTCTTTTCCTTCCAGAGTATGAGTCACGAGCTTATCTTTGTTTGATGTCTCTACCTCATGAAAGCTTGACTCCTCTTTCTATTTCCCTAACTTTATATCTTGTTGTAACTTGGTCTTTTCAACTTCATTCCTTAGAGAAACAATTTTTGCTTCCAATATTTCACACTTTGTTTCCCTTGCTCTTAATAGATCTGTCATATCTTGTTCAATTTTCTTTCCTTCTTCTACCTTTATCTTGAGTTCTGTGAGACTCTATAGAAGTTCTATCTTTGCTTCTTCATCCTCTTGAATTTGATCCTTCAAACTTGAGTTCTTCTTTCTAACCTTTTCCAAGTTCCTGAGAGCAGCAAAGAATTCCTCTTTTATGTCAAACATGGTCTCTTCTTCATTCTCTGAAGTCATGTGTGTTTCTGATGGATCTTCCTCCAAGTTGTTAGTCTTTTCATGGAGAGACCCACTTTGATACCAATTGAAGAACATGTGCTTATACTGAGAGGGGGTGAACAGTATAAGATAAAAAATTTTACTTTTCAAACCATATGATAACATCAACAATATTAAAGTAGTAAACATTACACAAAGCATCACACACATGAGAGACATGATTTAACATGGTTCACCCAATGTGGGCTACTCCATGGAGAAAATATTTCACTAAAATTTTCTCAACAAATTCTCTTGGGAATCCTTCCCTATTACAATGTTTATGGACCTCTATCCAAAGGAGACACCAATCCCCTAATCAAGTTCATGGATCTCTATCCATAGGAGAACTCTTTCTCCTCTACTCTAGATGATGATCCTCTAGAAGACTACTACCTCCACTACACTAGCTTGTGGATCTCTCTCCACTGAAGACCCCTATCCTCACTCAGAAGACCTATATCCTCACTACCCTAGCTAATGGATCTCTATCCACTAGAGACTACTATCCTCTACTCTATCACCTCCAAATCCTACTCTAACTCTACTCTATCTCTATCTCAGATCTATACTAAACACTATCCTCTACCCTACACAAATCTACTCAATATCTATCTCAAATCTACACTAAACACTATCCTTTCGGTCTAGCACAAATCTACTCAATATCTATCTCAATTCTCTCACAAATCTCTCTAAACTCTCTCAACAAGTCTTCACCAAGACTTACCTCAAATCTCTTGTGAGTTCCACAAAATCTCACACAAATTCTATCCTACTAGCTTTCACAAAATCTTTATTCATCAATTGCAAAATCTTGCATACACAACTCAACTTAATCTCTTTCAGAAAACCTCTTCAATCACACAAACAAGTTTCACTCAAAATATTGTTTAACCATAGAAACATATAGAGAATGGTAAGAGACTCAATATATTTCACACTCACAAATCACTCTATCACTTTCAAACTCACTTTCAAATCAATTAAAAATAAAGAATAATTTGTTTCACAAATCTTGAACTATCACTCCAATGCTTTCAATCAATAATGCTCAATCAACTTCACTCAACCATCCACTCAATGAAACACAACTTGCTTACAAACCCTAACCAAGTGTTTCACTATACTTCCAACAACTCACACTATGGAACTCAAACCTTGACTCAAGATGATTCCATTTCACATAACAATGATACTCATGATCTTTCACAAACCCAAATCATGCACATGAAAACTCACTCAAATATTTCCAACAATGCTTATCAAACAATCCTTTTCACTCCAACTTTGCATTTCACAACATTCAACCCAACAATATTTCACTCACAAGGAAGATGTGCCCATACCTTTTGTTTTGATGGAGATATGTCTTCAAAACCTGTCTCAATCACAATCAAATTCTCTTTGCCAATTCCAAGGTTAGATAGCAACAATCTATCTCAAAATCTCCACTCAAATATTCTCCTCAATAATTATTTCACCATACAAAAATAACAAGTCTCAAGTACACCTTATAATCTCCAAAATTTTCAAAATATAACTAGAAAAGGTTCAATTAACTCACTTTCACAATAATTCACTTCAGAAATTTAATGCATAAAATAATCAAAATAACTCCCTTATATCTCCCTACTCAAAATGCATTATCAAATGAAAAATGTAAAGGAGATGATATCCTCATTATCACTCTCACGAGGAGGTTACATGCGAGGCAGTGAGAAGGGTAGGGGGAGGATGTCGATGGGCGGGAAGTCTACAGGGGATATCGGGAGTGGCGGTGGTTCAATTCTTGGATGCAGTGGAGCAATCGGAGGGCATCATGATTTCGGGGGAGCGGAAATGCCTGGGCCCATTGAAGATGACCGAGCTGGCAACGGTTTTGGTCGAGGTAAGGACCCACCAGACAAAGGGGGTGGTGGGGCTCAAAAGTCTTATGCCCAGGCAGTGGCCTCAAAAACCTTAAATGGGTTTTTACCAAAGAGTTGTTTTTGGTTGGGGATGAGTTGGACATCCCGACGAAAGTTCTTTCAAGCTTCATGGAGTTTGAGAAATTTACCCTAATAGGTAAATTCATTTATGGCCACCCCGACATGGAAACTATCTGAAAGTGGGCAGCAAGCAAATGGAGGACTTTTGGGCATTTGGAGCTGGCAGCCCTATCCTAAGGTTTTTTTGCCATTAGACTGAACAATAAGGAGGATTACTATAAAATTCTAGCTGGCGAGCCATGGTTTTTAGGCCGCAGAAGCATGTTTTTTATCAGGAAGTGGGACATGGATTTCAGTCCTGAGACCCAGAACATCAACATTGTCCCAATATGGGTTAGGCTCCTGAATCTTCCCCTCTTTGGCTGGCATATAATAATAAGAGGTATTACGCGTTCCATTGGGGAGTTGGTCACCATTGACCCTCCCACCCGAGATCGAACAAGGTTCGTCCAAGCCCGATTTTGCGTTTTGGCGGATTTGGAGGCGAAGCTCCCAACTTCCATCACTCTTCAGTTTGGAGGCACCATTCTTCATAAACAAGCTATTGTCTATGAAAATAGACCAGCTTTCTGCACCCAGTGTCAGTCCCAAGGGCACCTCCAGTCCCAATGTCCTCTTCAAAAATTGGGAAAATAGAAACGTGAAAATGGCAACCCCCTGGAGCACAAGGAAGATTAGGCAAAGCAACCAAATATTCTAGATGCGAAGGGCCATGTATCCCTAGGCCCCTCTAGAGACTGGGCGATGACTCTCTCAGCCTGAAGAGAATCCCTCTCTCCAATCGAACCTCGAGCATCTTGAGGCTGACAACCAACAAGGAGCAGACTCCCACTTGGAAAGCGAATCACAGGAAGAGATGGAACGGACCCCTTCCCAAGTTTTGACTCAGGTTGTTCCTCTGCTCCAAGATACGGGTCATCCCGATTTCAGTCAGTCATAGACGCTGCTATAAGATTACCTCTTAGGAAGGAGGGATTTACAATCCGGTCATATTAGCCCTCGAAATATGAGGAGCTGAAAGCAAAGTGTGGATTTTGGTAGTGATAGGAAGCAGGATCGTCCTCCTAACAAGGAAATGTGAGATAAAGAGTCTGCAATTGACGTTGCAAATGGAACCCAACATTTGTTGGTTTTGGATGACTATGACACACAGTCGGACGAAGCTCATGCATTAAAACCTCCCCCTCAACAAGGAAGGGGAGGCAAGAAAAAATTCAAATTGTCCAGATGAAAGTCCTCTCATGGAATGTGAGAGGACTGAACGGTGCAGCCAAATGAAGGTTAGTGGCTGATCTCCGTAGGAGGATTAACCCTTCTATCCTTATTTTGCAAGAGACCAAGCTTGATGCTATCTCCTCTGACAAAGTGGTGAAGGCCATTTGGGCGAGGGAAAATTGTCTATCCAACCTTGCAGTGGGAATAGTGGGAGGACTCATGGTTCTGTGGGACCCTTCGAGGTTTGAGGGCAGCTCGTTGTCAACTTCCAACAGAATCATCAATGTACTGTTCTAGTCCAAAACCTCCAATTTTTCCTATATTCTATCCAACGTTTATGCTTCCAATTCTGCCACAGAGAGAGTAGAAATGTGGAAAGCTATCTCTCAGATGAGGGAGAATTTTAGCAACTTTCCTTGGGTTTTAGGGGGTGACTTCAATTGTCCCCTTCATCCTTTGGAGAAAAAAGGAGGGTTTGACCACTTCAGTTGTAGCTTGGAAGATTTCAGAGATTTTGTCTCTGCTAATGGCCTGCTTTACATCAAACTCAAAGGGGCTTCCTTCACATGGAGTAACAAAAGGATTGGGGGCGGTTTGATTCAAGTCAAACTTAACAGATTCTTTGTTTCCCTAGAATCCATTCCCATCCTTTGCGGGGCCATCCTTTCGGCTCTTCCAAGGATTGGGTCTGACCATAACCCTATTTTCTTGGAGGTGAACGATGGGCCTATTTTTATGACCCCTTTTAGATTCGAATCCATGTGGATTTCCCACAAAGACTTCAAAGGATTGGTTTCAACGTGGTGGCAATCGAAGGTGGAAGGAAGTGCTCCTAAGAGGGTGGCTTTAAAGCTCAAAATGGTCAAAGAAAAACTGAAGATTTGGAACAAAGTGGTTTTCGGCAACATTTTTGAGTCCAAAAAAGTCCATCTCGGAGAACCCAGAAGGCTTTGGAGGAGAGGATGGAGCTACCGAAGGTTACACTGAGGGTCTTAGGGAGGAAGAGCGGAGCCTTTTGGTGGACTTTCATTCTATTCTTGCTAGGGAGGAAACATTCTAGCGCCAAAAATCTCGTGACCTATGGTTGAAGAATGGAGACTCCAACACGAGATTTTTTCATGCATCTACTATGAGGCACGAGAGGGGCCAACAAGATCGGAGAAGTGACTTGTAAGGATGGGCACATTACCGGGGAGATTGAGGAAATCGGGAGCAAAGCGATTGATTTCTTTTAGGATTTGCTTGGCACTCCTCCAGATAGTAACCTCCAGGTCTAGAAATCTATGCTTGCCAATTTTTTGACTAAAGTTCCCCATGAGGTAAGCATGAAACTTTTGGAACCTTTTTCCTCATCTGATATTAAGGAAGCATTATTCTCCATGCAACCAGATAAGGCCCCTAGGCCCAATGGTTTCCCTCCCCGATTCTTCCAAGTCATGTGGGAGGTCGTGGGCCCGGATGTGTGTGATGCTATTCGGGTTATCCAAGCGTCCAGATCTATCCACCCGAAACTCAATTCCACCTTTCTTGCCCTCATTCCTAAGTCTCCTTCCTACAAAATTTTCTCTGACTATCGGCCCATTAGCTTGTGCAATGTTTTTTACAAGATCCTTACCAATTCTATAGCCAATAGACTCAAAATAGTCCTCTCCCTCCTGATTGATCCTTGTCAGGGAAGCACTGTCAAAGGCAAAAACATTCTTGATGGTGTTATCACTGTCCATGAGACCCTTCATTCCACTTACTGCTCTAAGAATGCTGCTCTTTTTCTTAAGCTCGACATGAACAAATCCTTCGACCATGTCGACCAAAATTTTTTGTGTGCAGTCCTCCTCAAGTTCGGCTTTCATCCCCACTGGATTGACCTTGTCTACAGCTGTATATCCACTCCATTTTTTTTGTCTTGGTCAATGGGTCCCTAGCTGGGTATTTCCAAAGCTCTAGAGGCCTCAGACAGGGTGATCCTCTTTCTCCCATCCTATTCATTCTTCTGGCGGAGGTTCTGAGTTGGTCCATGAAAGAGGCTCTTCGACAGAACAAGATTTCTGGCATCTTGCCGACTTCTATAATTAATCCTGTCACTCATCAACAATTTGTGGATGACACCCTCATTTCCACTGGGGTTTCCGTTGCTCAAGCCAAGTCACTCAAGGGGATCCTGTCCCGTTATGAGCAAGCTACTGGACAAAAGGTCAATTACATCAAGAGAAAAATTTACTTTATTAACACTCCTCTGCACAGACAAATTTAGATTGCTAGAATTCTTGAATGCACTATTGATTCCTTGCCTACATCCTATCTGGGGTTGCCTCTATCTTATAGTGGATGGGCCAGTGGGGACATGTGGAACATGATTCTTGAGTGCCTTCACAGGAAACTCGACACTTGGAAGGGCAAACTCCTATCGCAAGCTAGGAAAGCCACCCTTACCAAAGCCTGTCTTCAGGGGATCCCAACCTACTTCATGTCGGTGTTCATGCTTTCAAGTGCAGTCCACTCCAAGATTGAGAAGATTCATAGGACCTTTCTTTGGTTTGGTAACGAAGAGAAATCTAGAATTCCCCTTGTAGCCTGGGACAAGGTGTGTTCGAGGATAGATCAAGGCGGCCTGGGGTTGAGAAGATCAAGACTTATGAATCTAGATCTGATCACGAAGCACACTTGGAGGATTATGTCTAGCGACCCGATGGAGTGGGTTACACTGGTTAAAATGAAGTATCTTGGCCCCACCCCCTTCTTGGATGCTGAAACATCCTCCATGGCATCAATATTTTGGAAATCTATGCTCCAAACCCGGCATCTGATCAGTCTGGGAGCCCACTAGATTTTGGGTGATGGCAACTGCATTTCCTTTTGGAATGATAGGTGGGCGACTGAAGAAGCCATTGGGTCGAGGGAGAACCTTGCTGGACTGAGAAGCTTGACCGACCCTAACGCCCAGCTCAGTGTGGCGGATCTCATTGATCAAAGCACCTGTTTCCCTCAGTGGAAGCTTCCTATTGTGGAGGGGTTTAATAATGATATTACCTTCCTTGATAATATCCTTTAGTCAGTTTTAATTCCTTTTGTCAGGAGGAATGACGGGATCATCTGGAGTGGTATGAAGGATGGGTGTTTCTCTGTTAAATCAGCTTATGAGCTTCTCACCACCAAGACTGCTCTGGACTATAGGTGGAATACTTTTTGGAGTAAAGGAGTTATTCCTAAAATCAACTTCTTCACGTGGATTGCTTTCCACAATAAAGCCTTAACTATTGACAACATTCACAAGAGAGGTTTCGCCTTCCCCAACAGGTGTTACTTATGTTTAGCAGATTGTGAGATGAGGGATCATTTATTCTTGCATTGCTCATTTTCCCACTCTGTTCTGAGCATTGTCCTATCCTCCTTCTAGATCCTTTGGTGCTCTCCCCAATCCCTTAGAGATGCTTTTCACCAATGACCTAATCCTTTCAAGAATCCCAAGCTTCGCTTCCTCCTTGAGGCCTCCTTCCACCATTTAATTTGGCAAATTTGGTTAGAGAGGAATGCCAGAATATTTGGTAGAGCTCCTAGAGGGCCCCCTTCTGTCACTCAAAGGGTGTTATCTTATGCCATTGAGAATTCTATTGCGGTTCCCAATCCCCATCCCCATCTTTCGAGCGAAGAAGCTATTCTCAAAATAATGAATCTCTGGCCATTTTTGGAGGTTGTTAAAGGGCCCTCTCGAAGGAACGTTGTGTGGACCAACCCCCCCGTGGGATGGATTAAATTAAACTTTGATGGAGCGGCTAAGGGGAATCCTAGGCCCGCTGGCACTGGTGGGGTTGTCTGTGATCATTATAGGAATATTGTGATGGCCTATTGTGAAGATTTGGGCTCCCAAACGAATCACTATGCTGAAGCCCGAGGTGCTCTGAATGGTATTCGGATTCTCTCTAAGGATCCCCGGCCTCTTATCATTGAGGGTGACTCGCTCAACATCATGAATTACCTTCTTGGTACCAAAAATCCATCTTGGAAAGTCTACAACATCATCCTTGAGGCTAGATCTCTTCTCTCCTATCGTTGTAGATGGGAAGAAAATCATATTTTGAGAGAAGGAAATCGCGTAGCTGACCATATGGCCAATAAAGGGCTCGTGACCACATGCCCTCTTGTGTGGTGGTCTCGCTTCCCATCCGAGGTGGAAAGGTTGGCCAAGGCAGACATCCCTTCCTGATGTTTTCCTTGCACAATTTTTGGAAGGCCCATTCCGACATGTTTTGGGGTGGCATGGCAAAGAAGCTACTATCCATTCCTGGCAGATCTTCCTAATGCCTATGGAAAGTCAGAAAGGTGGAGAAGTATGTCCATCTATAGCACATCCCGTCGGACATGGAGAGCTACAAGGAGAGTCACGATAATTCTCTCCTGGACTTGGCTGCTTCCATTCTTACTTCTGTCAACTCCATGATTTCTATCCTGAAGCAGAACTAGAAGTGCCCAAATTCGGGAGGACAAGAGGATCGTGATTAGCATTCCATGGTGTATGTCTCCTTGTTTTCAGCCTCTTTTTGGGTTTCTCTCGGGTCTGTCCAATTTTCTTTGTTGTTGGGTCTCCAGGCCTAAAAGCCCTTTTTGCTGTTTTCAAGTCTACAGCATTAGGATGGTTTTATTTTCATTTAGGTTTATTGTTACAGCCAAGAGGTATGATGCATCATTAGAAATTTGGCTAATTTTGTACATAAGGTTTTGGGATCCTCTATAAAAACCCACTGTTAATTTATTATAATAATTACCAAAAAAAAAAATGCATTATCAAATAATCAACACACCTTTCTAGAAATAATTCCATTCATTTTTAAGCCAAAATTAAATCCTCTTCAATCTTCAACTTAGACAAAAATAAAATATATCTTAATCACCTTATAACTCCCAACTTAAAAATTACATTTCAAAATAATTAACACATCTTATACATAAATAATGTAATTCACTTTTAAACCACAATTAAATCCTTCACAAAATTTAACTAAAATAAAATTTCTTTAATCACCTTATATCTCCCAAGGTGCTTACAATACAACCTTAGACCACATGCACATTTACTAGAAAATTAAAGTACCTTTGCACACTCATCGATGGGATTCATTCCCAGGTCAAGCTTCCACCTATGCCCTAGTCGCGGCCACACTACCGCATGATCTAGGTGCTCAAATAGGAGGTAAAAGCACTTTGAGCACTTTATTTCTTACACCAGCACCAAATCCAAAGAAAAGGCTTTGTCCCTTTGCAACCATTGAGACTCGAATGCAGAACCTCCATGTACCCTACACCTTACACACAAACAACTTGCCACTAGCCCAACCTATTGGTTGGTGACAAGGCTTTATGCCTTGGTCACTTTGACCTTCATGTTTTTTGATTGCAATAAAAAATTAATAACCTCTAGTCTTTATTTTCTCATGAACTTTTCGCATTCACTTTCAATAATTGCATGTGCATTAATATTCAGAGACTTGCATTTGTGAGGCAAACCTTATGGTATTTATACCATATGCCTCTTTCCTTCGAACGTCAACGGGGGAATAAAAAATTAAATTGAATTTGTGCCCAACCCTACTTTGGGTTTTAAATAATATTATTTTATAAATTAATTTATAATATAAATATTATAAATAATTTATAAATTACCTTAGGCTTTAATTTTAACCTTTAATATTATAATAAATATATTGTAATATTATTTCCTTTGGGCCTAGGTATTTTTATCTTTCACACTTAGACCTTTTTTGAATTCCTTTAATATTATAATAATAAATATTATAATATTTTTTCCTTTAGGTCTTTCCTTCAAGGTATTTAACCATCCTTTTGACCAATCATGTGATGCCCTTAAACCAAATATCTTGGGATTAAAATATAAATATTTTAACCCTTCTTTTGCCAAGTCCTGCACTGATCACTGACACTGACTCTTGACATCAATGACAACACAACTAACTCAATATTTCCAACATATCCAACCACCTGCACTATTATTCCCTAGATTGAATCAGACCTGAAAGCCAATTGGTGGGTTTTCATATGGAAACCAGGCAAATGTTTCATAATGGGTATCAAGCTGAGGTGGCCATGCTATGGAGATATCATCTAAATTTTCCCTATATTAGCTTATGACCACTTGGGGATATTCCACATTCGGTTCATAATAGATTTCAATGCAGAAAGGGTGCAATCCTTGATTCTACATCAAAATAATTTTCCCAACCTATGGGATGAACATTTGATCATATTCTTGGGCTATACATCCTCCCATTTGCTTGATAAAATCTAAAGCTAGGCACAAGCCAAATAGAGAAGGGATTTCCACTACCTTAATATACTGGATGACAACCAGGTGTGGATGCCCATATATCAATATAGGAACTTGGGATAAAGTTCCTATCCTTTTCAAGTGCTTTCCCTTGAAATGCAGATCCTCCTGCTTCTTTGGCTTGGGATTGAGTGTCAAGCTTGTGCATATTTTTGTACGCATGATCAAAATTTTAGTTGTAGGATCCACCACACAATTATGTAATATATTATTTTCTAGCCAAAGAGAAAAGTAGAAAGGGAGGTAATGACTCTCCAAGGAATTGAGGAGGGGATTATGGGTGCACAGGTGCTCATTATCAAACCTTGAATCTCATTTCAAAGAGATGTCTATGAATTTGACCTTATTAGAAGCCAACAAATTATTTCTTGCCCCTAATGATGAAGAATTTTTGAACAATCTTTGAAATTGCTCCACCTTCTATACTCTCTACTCAGTGTTGATAGTCAAAAAGTACATCCCTTTACATGACTCCAATTTTTCCTAGACTAGTGATGAATTTTTTGGAGGAGAATTTTTCAAGGGTATCAGGGTTCTTGCATCCAATTTTTGAAGCAGAGAGGGAAAAACATGTTGGCTTACAAATCCCTCTGGTTGGTTTGTTACAGGATTTGAGCTACCCATCATGAGATTTCTCCTTCTTTTATAGCTTCTAGCTCCTTCCTAATGAAATCCACCATAAAATGGGAGCTTGCTTGGATCTAGTACTGAGTCATATTCCCATTTTCCACCATGACCTAGCCAAACTACCTTATCTAGGTTCACCTTCATGGTCTGATATGAATTTTTCTTTTCCTCTTTTGGAGGTGAAGCATGAGATAAACTTGTGAAGGAGTGTAGTGGGCATGCAACCTCCCTCAGAGGTAATTTTACCACTAGGATTAGTATGCTTTCCACCCGCATGGCCTTGTTGAAGATCTGTGGGAACCTTTTCTCCCTAGACTGCTGCATGATTAGGCTTATATCAGAGTCAAAGGCTCGAGTGTAGAACAAGTATGCCTAGGGAGGGGATGATCGAAACTCATGAGAAATACTTCTTCACATCCTTTTGAAATGGGCATTGAAATTAACAATGTACTCATGAGGGTTGTGCTTGATGAATGAGAGTTCGTTAAGCATAGAGAAGGGATCTCCAAAATCATCAAAGGTACTAATTAGGGTCATTTTCAGGTTGTACCACATGTAGATGCTCTTATCCTACAAATATTTGTACCATAGCAATACGCTTCCCTTGAGGTAAAGAGTATGTAGCATAACCATCACATCTTCATGTGTGATATTATGGATTGTAGCTAAAGAGAAAAAATCCTAAAAATTCTCAAATACAGTGCTTCTCGTGCCATCAAATCTAGGCAAGGTCTTCAATATTACCTTAGGGATATCATGATAGTCTAGGATGTTCACCGGGCTAGAGTAATTCCACTAGGGATATAAATGTTGAACCATTATGACACTCGATATTTTATGAGTTTTTGGTGCTTCATTTTAAGTGGAGTCACAAGATGATCATAACCTCTTTGCAAGTGATTTCAAGGCTACTCATCAAACCTTGAATCATCCAAGAAATTAATCTTTAAGAACAGAATAAAAAAACTACTATCATGAACCTCAATTGATGCCCGGTAGAGTCGCCAATATCTACTTTATTCAAAATTAACCAATCATAGAACCTGGTTATTTATCTAGGGAAGTCACTAGATGAACACATATATATTGCATAGTAGAGTATCACTATACTTTGTATACAAATATGGTGGAACCTCAGAGTTCTACTAGGCATACCAAAAACTGTTGGTGTGAAATCTAGCCTAACATAAGGGGAGGGTCTATGTGCCCATGGACCTACACCAATATTGAATGACCACGAGATCGAGTGGTCAAGATGATCGATCTCCAGAGAAGGTTGTTTGCTGGGAAGTCTTGGTTAACTAATATTGAGGGGGAAAAATGAGGATGAAAGAAAGGAAATAAGGCCACAGTTAGAACTCACAAGGATGAATTCAGTAAAATCAAGATATACATGTGGTAAACTTATACCATTCTAAGTAATATGAGTAGATCACCTAACAAATCATCCAGCCTTACCCCTACTCAACATTTAATGCACCCTACTAAAAGCAAATTGTAGAACTAGTGAATGAAATGTAGGAAATCCTGATAGCAAAATTATTGCATGCCCATTCATCTAGCCTTAATAGAAATAAACCATCAACATTCATGTAAACACATAAGAGCCAATTTTGATATAAAACAGTGATATACTTGCATTTATAGAATGATAAATGTTTCACATATGAATTGTAATGGTTGAAGAGACACCTCTAAAATGACTTGTATTCTAGTATATATAGATCTTATAATAAATGCATCATTCAATATGATGAGTGGTAGAGGAGACAATGGAAGTGCACCAACAGGGGTAACCATACTGCTAATCTCCTTAAATCTACTACAAACTGCAGTAGAGGATGAATGTTAGTAGGCGACGAATAGTATGATTTGAATTAAGACACTTTATCAACTCTGCCTCTGCTTGGATGATCTAATGGATCATAAATCTGTCCACCTACTTTTAGAGGTAAGTAACCATTTAAATGCATTTTAGACACCATAAATTCAGCAATTTTAATGGTGAACCTACTACCACCCACTAGTCAAGCACCAAATCTCTTAATTACCAGCTAATTGATGTGTGTTCTCATAAATGGGGTGTGACTTCTTTCCTGTATAAGTATTTTTATGTGGCATGAATTCCAAGGTGGGTAAAGCTTTGGTATCCATCCACCACTCACTATTGACCCAAAATCCTATCTTCTATGCCAGGGCAGGTTTTTGGGACCACTCTAGGAGCTAGCAAATACCCAATCCTCCATTAGTCTTATAAGCTTGGGATACCTTCTCACTTATCACTAGGGCAATATTTTAGATGCTAACCCTGACTTGTTGTTGCCCAATTATCTACCCATTGTATGTGGTAGGGATTTGGGATCTTTTTTCTTTGCCCATTGGTTTGGATAGGGGACCCATCGATAGGGTTTTCCTGATGCCCTACTTAGTTGAATTTGGACTTTTAAAAATAGTGGAGGCCTTAAAATTATGCTACATAATTTTGGGTGAAAATTTGGGATTCACTTGATGTTTGAGGTAGCCTATTTTCTTTGCCCTCCTTGGAACTACCCAATTTATTGTTGCCTGCATTACAACCTACTCAAGCTTTTCTCCCTGCATTCATGAGGCCCACCCTTATCAATTAACACCTAATACTCAGGGATCCTAGATTCAAAACTTAGCCAATTCTAAGGATAATCATCTTGCTTACCCAAAAAAGGAAAGAGTGGATGAGAGGAAGCAAAATTTTCACCCATGGAAAGGCAAAGAGGAAATAAGTTAAGAAATAAGTCAAATTTCAACAATATATACCTCCAAAAAATTATCTTTATTCCATGATAGTGAAGGTGGAGAGAAACAATTTGAAGTTCAAAAGTGTATGACACTAAATATCTTTATTTCCCATAAGGTAAGGATATTTATGAAGATGAAAAATTATTAGCACTTAGAAGTTGCTAATGAAAAATTCTCAAAGAATTTGATTCTTATGAAGACCACTTAAAAAATGGTGTTATATTTTCTATTGATGTTGTGAAGATAGTCCAAATGGTATTAATCACTCTGAACATCAATAATTATAAAAATCAAGGGAAATAAAAGTAAAGTTGAATGTCAAGCCTATGATGGCAAATATTTGTTGTGATACAAATTATCTCAAGCCTATGATGGAAACTATTTGTTGTGATACAAGAGACCTTATCAAAATAATAATTTTTTCTTATGATACTGGTGATTTGAAGTCTATAGTGGTAGGGATATATTATGACACATGTGATCTTATCCAAAGGATAAATTTTGCTTGTGGGACTAGTGATTTGAAAATTAATGATGATAGTAGAGTTTGTGTTAAACATGAGCATCATGATCTCATGCTTAATCTTATTTATTGTGATAGCCATGACAAATTCCATGTTGCTAAACACCATCATGATGATGAAGGCGTTGAATATCATGTTGATGAAATACAACGATGATGAAGAAATTGGGTGTTTAAAAAAGCACACCAAAGGAATTAACTTAAAATTAATGAGAAGAATGAAATATAGTGGCACAGGATTGGGAAGGAATGGACAAGGCATAAGAATACCTAGACCATAAAATATTAGGCCAAAGAGTGAAGGGCTTGGTCATGTAGGTTAAATAGGAAGTGACATGACTAAGTTTATAAAGAGATAAACCTATACAGAGAATAAAACTCCTAGAATAAATTGTTGGAGTCATTGTGAGTGACCTAGACATGTTAAAACTAGATGTTGGAATCTACATCCCTATAAGAATTATGATGATTATAATCACTCTCATAAATATTTTGTTGTATGATATGAAATATTGATATGAAAGGAATGTTGTATGGATTTTACAAAAGAATATTTTGTTTTTAAAAGAGAGAAAGGATGAGATAGATTTTGGTTGAGAATATTCCTATAAAGCAATACAATCTTAGGATTCTATAGATATGTATGACTTCTACATCAAAACTCTATAGTGACAGCATTTGCAGTAACCTATGTGGAAGATTACAAATATGTGGTGATTTATTAACAAATATGACCCAAAGATAGACCTAGAGGCATTGACCTAAGGGAATACCTAGTGGTAATGACCTAGAGGTAGATCCAAAGGTGATGATCTAGAGGTAAACCCAAGAGAATATCTAAATCTAGAGCCAAAGCTAGATCCAAAGCTAGTGTTAGAGCCAAAGCAATAGGTAGTGTGAAGTTCACTACCCTAGGAAGTAAACATTAAGGAGGGGTACTTATTTCTTGTAAAAGGTGTATTTTTGGCCATGATTCCACTAATTGTCATACCAAATAATGTACTAAAGGAAAAATTATAGATAACCTTACCTTACATAACTACATTATTTGGTTATCTATGTAGTTACATCCATTATAATTTTGAGCATCCTTAATAAGGGATGTAATAATAAATAACCAACTATATGTATACATGCATATGTAATATTACTCTACAATATTGTCTACATACTCTATTTTCCAACAAAAAAATACCAATTCCAATAATAAATCATGCCTTAAATAAAGATGTCAAGGAAAAATATTAGTTGCAAAAATAGGTTGAGGAGTTCAAGTCCTAACTCCATGAAGTTTACAAGAAAATATAGTAGCTAGGAGATATTTTACAATAATTTGCACAAATATAGGACTAGTTGAGGAAATTGAATGAACCAAAAAAATCCAAATTAGAATATTAGGTAAATTAGTTTCAAGAAACCCAACAAGGGAGGTGATATAGAAACTAAACATGAAGCTAGATATTCATTATGCACAACTACTTAAATAGTACAACAATGAAATCAAGGTGGTTAGAGGGGTTGTAACAAGATGCTATGTAGGTAAAACCACCTGTAAAAATGTAGGACTAACAACCTACAATAATATGGATGCAAACAAAATAACCATATGCTAGAAGACAAGAAAATCCTCAACAACATAACCATACATCACTAACCACTAACAAACCAATTTTAAAGTGGGCATACTATACCTCACGTGATTACAATGCAAGATATAATATCTTAGGCTTATGGAGAAGCCTACAGTACAATAAATCCTCATCACTCCTCCCAATCATAAAAGCATTTTAACCCAATGCTCTCAAAAAATCTGGAAGATCATGAGTCATATTATGGTGAGAGATCTAGTGTGTCTGGTATGGAAGTTGACCATGTCAGGTGACAAGGTATGAAGTGGAAGAACCTTATCGAGTGTGATGAGTCTTCATGTCAAAAAATCTATCTATATCAAGTGGAAGCTAGAAGTCAGGTACCACATTTGCTAGATGGTTGATGATAGACTCAATCTCTAAAGTAGAATCTTGATATGGCTTAAGGAGGTCCACATTAATGATGTCATGAATGCCAAGGTGATTTGGAAGTCCTAAGATAAATGTATTATTGGATACCTATTTAATGATGGTATAAGGCCCATAGCGAAGAGGATTGAGCTTACTATATGCCCTATCTAAAACACGTCATCTATCCAAATGAAGCCATACTTTATCTCCAACCTAAAATGGATGAGGGATGTGATATTTGTCCATTACTCTCTTTTGTTGCTACTGAGTCTTTTGAAAGATCTATATCACCTTATGATTCCTCTGGATCCTCTCTCACTAAGGAGTGTTGAGGGCTTATTTTCACCACAAATTGACCAATAACCTGTGCAACTGAGTCCTTCTTTCAGCTATAATCAGCTTACAAAATCCTTTCCACCAAGAGCTATTTTCTTGAAAAATTACAACTATTCTACAAAACATTTCTTGCCTTCCTCAAGGTAAATATAGTTACTCACTATTTCACGAAACCTAGGCTACCCTCTGATAATTATTTTAGGGGTACCTAGTGTGGGGGTAATTTTAAACCCTTTAGCACCTCTTTATCTTCACAATGGGATGCTACAAATTGGTCCAAGCTAATTTGACACAACACCTAGCCAAGAAACGTATACCCTAGTTGGAATTGATCCAAACTAAGCACCTAGCAACTAAATTTTGCACCTTGCTTGCTAAAATTTCCTATAGATCTTATTACCAATGATATAGAAACCAAACGTGAAGCTAGATATTTAATATATACAACTGCTTAAATAGTACAACATTGGAATCAAAGTGGTTACAGGGGTTGTAATAATATGCTATGCAAACCTATAACAATATGGATGCACACAAAATAACCATATGCTAGAAGACAAGAAAAATCTCAAAAACATAACCATGCATCCTAACCACTAAAAAAACACTATCTGACATGGGCATACTATACCTCACATGAGTAAAATGCAAGATATAAAATATTGGGCTTATGGATAAGCCTAAGGTACAATAATATCCTCATAAAGAGGGATTAGAAAATATATGAGATCCAAGAAGAAATAGCCAAATTAAAAAAAGCAACTATAGACTGATGGTAGGCCTTTGAAATCAAAAGGTTAAAGTCTCTTTGGAATAGAATTGGAACTGAGGTAACAAGTGATAAGAGGTACTTTTATTTTATATACAATATGGAAAGTAATCTCAACTAGGTGGCAAATATCATCAAGTAGATCAAAGCAGAATTAAATACAAAAGAAAGGCACCATGAGGTATTCAAATAGTTGGCCACAATGGTAGAATTATAGGCCAGTAGTTAGGGATAGATAAAAAGGATCTAGCGAATAAGTTAAAAAACCTAATGCCTAAATATACCTACAATCATACAAGGATGTGATGGCCTATTTTGAAGCCCCAATACAAGAAATAAGAAAGAAATCAATGGCTAATCACTGTAAAATTTCTTGACATCTTTGATATTCAGAGGAAAATCCTTAATGATGACACCATTAATTTGATGATTGAATAGGAGAATGCCAAGGGTAAATATTGAAATGCAATAGAATAGATCAAAAGGCTAGAATCACTATTTGATATGCTATAAGAAATAGTGAACAAATAGGATGGGTTGTCAAAAAATCAATGTGACTTAGTAGGAGATTGAAAAGACCTTGCAAACATCCAACTATAAGGAAATGAGAAGTAAAAATATTATTGGGTCTACTACCATGAAAATGAGACAAGGAGGACTAAAAATTTTGTAGTAAATATTTCAATTTTAAAGACTTCGTATCCATGGATACAAGCAAGATCTAGGGTCTCTCACCAATCATGCCTGGTACCCCATAAAGTTTCTAGAAATGTAGTGAAAATTCACTACCTTAGAAAATTTTCCATTTGAAAGGTTATAAAATAGTTGGAATTAATTAATTAATAACTTATAAGACCTCTCAAAGTTTTCTAAGTGAAGGACAGAGATCATTTTGCTCCATATGGACATACTTTCTCCAAGAGAGATGCACTAGCAATATGAAGTGATAGAAGCTTGTAGGAAGCACTAGCAGACTAGAGCAATTCACTTAACTATGTGATCGAATCACTCATGAACCCATAGAAAGGTAAAAGAAGAAGCGTAAACCCCAAGAAAAATCTTAGGAAAGTGATATTTTGGCATGTAGTAGCTACCTAAATTATTTTAAAAGACTTCTAATCTCTTTATTAGATGCATGTAACATTTAGAGGTGCATCATTTTGTTAGAGATACCTCCAAATATTTACTTTTACTAGGAGTAATATTTTCTCATTCAAGTTAACTCAAGGGTAAACTCTTACTATAAATAAGAGCCATGGTATTAAGGACTTTAGAGCTATATAAATTTTGTAAATCCCACATTGTGCTCTTGTATTCATGTTTTGATTGATCACACACTCTTCTTGCTATAGTTTCAACTATATTTGCTTTTAATCTCTCATACCCTAATCTTACAAATTTTATTTCATACATTTATTTTTTCACATTTACTTTATTGTACTTTATTTTATCCAATTAAAGAAGATTAATTAGACTTAGCAAAGATAATCGGGAGCTAACCTAAATCCAATTATGGGAAAAGGCTCAAAATCCTTCCATCATATCTTGTTGAAATTAGAATTAAGGGTGCATAAGAAGTCAAAAAATTCCCTAATTCTATGGTAGAAGAGTAATTTTTTAAATATCTAATTGATGTAATTATTTTGGCCTTCTTCTAATATAAAAAAATGCCATATAAAAAATTTTATACAATGTTCACAAAAAACCAATATATTTTATATTTTTTCTTGTGGAGAACAAGGTGTTGTACTCGGGTCTCCCCACCCTTGACAAATTACAACTCTCTTCTTTATAGCCTGAGAATTTATAAACATATTCATTTCTCATCTCAATTGAGTTGTTATAAGTAAAAACTTACATCATTTTACATAAAATTCTGAACTCTTTATTTTAATTTTTAGAACATTTTTAAAATTTTGTGTGAATACAAATATTCTAAAATTCAACATCCTTCTTGACATTTTCCTACAACCACCTTCACAATACCAAAAATTCACCTCTACTATCTATGCATTGCATATTATTAGGATAATATTTCTAAAACATTGCACTATCATAGCCAGCTTTACCAGATTTGGATTAAAAGTTTCCTTCCTTGAAGCACAAGTGCAACCACAAAAATTGTAATAAAAAATATATATATGAAGAGACAAAAATGCAACACCAAAATAATGCTAAATAAATTGAACACAAAGAACCCATAATTGCACAATAGATGATCTTATATTAATGGGGGGAGCCTAAAAACTCCATTGTTACAATGTGGATCTTTGAATCCTTTTGATACAAATTTACAATGGCTAGGGTTCTCCAAAACCCTAGAAAACAAGGTTGGTGGTGTCTTCAAGCGCATCCTTGCTCCCAACAGAAGTGAGTGGGCTTTTAGTTATCCGATGTCGGGCCACTCTAGCTTAAGATATCCAATGCTGATGTCACACTTCCAGATCTGCACACACTAAAACAACAAATAAGTTAGTAGCATCGTGAGGGCTCCACAATGTGAGGCCCTCTATAAGCAATGATAAAACCCTAACTATCTGTTGTAAATAAAATGGACAGAAATAAAAGTGCATATAATGAAATAATAAACAAATGGATTTACCTTACGTATTTGTTGTCTTCTGATCTGATGATATTTGTTGCAGTGAATCGATGTGGCGATGCCCTAGCATCACCCGAAGGCTAGGGGGACTTTAGGATCTCTAGACGTAAAATACCCACGGGTACTTGGCGACTATAGGAAATACCCATGGGTGCTTGGTGATGGTGGAAGGTACCTAGAGGCACTTGGTAGTGGGGAAGGAAGAACCCAGAGGTGCTCAGGAGTGATAGGAAGCACCCGAAGGCATTCGATGGCTGAGGAGGAAGTCTGCAGAAGCAGATATGGTTGAGTGAGGGAGGTGACAATGGATGCATGAGGGCTATGGCAAGTAAGGATGGAAGGGAAGAGCACTTGGATACTCTAGGGAACTTAGGAATGATTGGATGAGGAGTTCTTAAGGCAATACAATGGCTTAGATTTCTAGGGGTTGAGCCATCAAAATGGCTCCTATTAATAATCCAACCTAGGGCATGCTAGGGTTTCAACGACACTAATCGTGTGGCTGAGATAAAAGCACATCAGAGGGTGGATATTAAATTTAGGGTGTGGCATGGATTGATGTAGATGGATGGATAGGATTAAATGAAATTGGATGGTTGGGATTAATTCACTTATATAAATATATATAATATATAATATATAAAATATTAATATTAAATATATATAAAATAAATATATATAAATATATGTAAATAGTGGGTGGAAAATGGTGGGAAAGCATGGGTGGAGGACAAATGGCTAGGTTTTGGTGTCTACATATACCCCTTTTTGTATTGCATTGCGTGAAACACAATGCAGTGCAAAAACATGAGACACCTATTTTGGCTAGGTGTAGAAGCAACTTCTCTTGGGATGTGGAACATGAGCTTGAAGACAAAAGAATAAAAGAATTTGAGTTTTTGCATAGCTTACCCCCTCAATTGGTGAATGAGTTTGTGGATGAATCTCACGAGCCAATTGAAAAATCTATGCAAATGAATGATGCAAATGTGATACCATTTTTGCCCCAATGGTGGGAAGGGGATTGGTGAAAAATGTGACATGATGCGTCTATTTTTGCCCCAATAGATGAAGGGTTTTGTGAAAATGTGTGATGGAGAATGTGTCTATTTTTGCCCCAACATATGAAGGGATTTTTGCCAAGTGTAGATGTCATGATCATGTAAGATGTATCCCATTGTGGGAAAGTCAAAACCAAATGTGGTTGCCCCAAATTTGGGGTGATTCGATGTTGTTGAAGAATATGCCTTCTAGCGTCATTGATATGCAAAGATGAAAAATGCAAAGATAAAAGTAGTCAACTTTGGAGGGCCAACTAGTGATTGTCAGATAATTCCTATGATCGAAACCAATCACCCTAGCTAAATCCAGTCGCCATGATGACTATCAAGGAAATGTGTGATGATGAAATGTGATATTGTCCATGTTTTAAGCCCCACAAACTAGGCCATCAATGACAACTTTTGTGCAAATTATTCTTGGCAAGGTTTCACTCAAAATGTGAAGTACCAAATATGATTGTGATTTCGAACAACGAGATATGGAATGATGAAAATGACCAAGTGTCCTTATGGTAGGATCTTCATCTTACCGAATTGCATGGATGCAAATCATTGCAATCACCAAGTATATAGAATAACCCACTAGATACAAGGTTCACTTGAATGTTGTTTGACTTGGAAAATATGCAAATGATGATATGGAATGATGTGAAAATGATGTATGAATGATGATATTGATGATTGTGGTCGTTTTGTGAAGATTTGGACCATTTTGGAGGGCTTTTGTAACTTGTTAGGTGAATTTGCAATTTGTGGTCACAAATGAAAATTATGCATCCAAATCAGTTGGAATCTTCACAAAACCTGATAAAATGATGGAATAGATGCCTGGATGCAATATGAAAAGATTTGGTGGGGATAAGCCACTATTTTGTGAAAATTTGGTCTTTTGTGCAATTTGACACCAAATGCCCGTTGGTGCTTTTGGCCTGCATAAATGCCCGTCGATGTTTGGGCATTCTACAAACATCCATGGGCATCTCAAGGCGCCTAAAGAAACTATAAATAGCTTCTAGGACGAGAAACCAAGCTCATTTATGCATTTGAGAGTTTGAGAAGCTGCATCTGGGAGAGTGGAGTGAAGTGAGGTAAAGTGATTTGAGCATGGAAGCTATGGTGGTGGAGGGAGCGGGTGCGGAGGTCGAGGCTGATGCTAGAGTGTGAGTTACTGAGGTAACTCCTCTTTTTGTAGATTGTATAACAATTTTATGTTTTTGTGATTTTTTTATAAAAATTATAAATGACAAATATTTTGTGTTGTGTTGCAGCTTAGGATTTTGGAGGCTCGACATCGATTCTCACCATACATTCCTGGGATGAGGAAGGTAGTTTTGGATGAGGAGTGGGAGTTATTAGAGGATGTGGGGCTAGTAGAGGTAGCCCAGGTTGATGTGGTGAGGGCTGATGAGGGGTACCTCTCTACCTTGGCGGAGAGGTGGGATGCAGATAGGGGGACTTTTTAGCTCCCCATGGGAGAGGTGACCATGACCTTGGAGGATGTATATCGCATCCTCAAGGTACCAGTGGAGGGGATCCGGGTTGAGGTCGGGCTCAACTGAAAGATGGAGATGATGAAGATGTTTGGAGATGCATGGTAGGGTGTGAGGGTGGAGAGTGGGGGTATACCGTACTTGTCCATGTACGTGGACAAGGAGTTGGATGCCCTCCATACCTTGGTTATGTTCGTGTTGGCCAACATCGTGGCCCCAAACAACACTAGGTGTAGGTTCCCTTGGAACCTGATAGGGGTAGTGAGAGATATGCTCACTAGGTGATAGGTGTATGCATGGGCTCCTACATTGTTGGCGTAGGTATATCGAGAGCTATATGAGGTGATGAGGTAGGGGAGGAAGGGATTAGGGTGTAGCTTGTTGTTGTAGTGTTGGGTATGGGAGCACTTCAATATTGCTCGATCGAAGGGCTTACCTATAGGAGGCTTGGGTAGGGAGCAGCCCTACGCTAGGAGATGGGTGATGGCCGAGGAGGTACAGTCGAGTCGACCAGTGTGGATGAGTCAGTGGTACTAGGAGCTATGGGCTGGATTGACATCCACCCAAGTGATATGGAGGCCATGGTGGGCTTGTAGGTGGACTGGAGATGGAGAGCACTTGCGACTCGAGTGTGGTAGGCTCGGTGGGTGGTTGGGAGACATCGAAGTGAGGATGAGTATTTTTAGTTCTCATGAGTACTCCGATAGTTTAGGTTGAGGTAGGATGTCCCAGATGAGCCAGTGCACTATAGGAGACATCGAGAGGAGATAGGGCTACCATGCATGGAGCCATGGAGGGTGGCTTGCAAGGATGATGAGGAGATGGATCTCCTAAATGTGGATGATGTAGGGACTACCATAGAGTATGAGGTATGGTTCATTGCACAACCAACATGGGCACCACCTCGAGGAGTAGTCAATGGAGGTGGAGATACAACTAAGGATGATGGTGAGGGAACTAGGGATGAGGGGACCTAGGAGTCCCCAAGTGGTAGCAATGCCTTTGATAAAATAGTCAAAGGATGAGGACCATGGGTGTAGCGATGCAGGCTCCTGAGAGTGGGTAAGATGATGGAGATGGAGAGGATGCAAAGGAGGCTTCGGATGGGCCTCCAGATTGGAGTGAGGAGGATTGGGTGTGGTTGGAGCAGTAGGTGGTAGAGTGGTACACGAGGATCATGAGGCTCTAGGTAAAGCTAGTAGAGATGGAGCATCGATATAATGTTGATATAGCACATCTTTGCTCTTTGTATAGATATATCAAGGTATTGGAGGATAGGTTGATGGAACATCATATTCCACTTCTAGATCCTCCAACCTCATCTATCTTCGAGGGTGCTAGGCATAGCGAGTCTAGGCATAGCTCTAGGTCTAGGGCTCCTCCTAGGTCACAGGGGTCCTCTTGGAGGACATAGCTAGTGCTTAGATGTACTTTTTGTATATGAGCCTTGGTGCTCCATTGTATGTAGCCTTTTGGCACTCATTGTACATGCAATATTTATACATATATATATACATGGCTTTTACCTTTTGTGTTATATGTTTTTGTGTGAATGCTTTTTGTGGAATGCTTTTGTGGAATGCATGTTTATATGGATGATGAATGCATATGATATGTTATGGATGATTAATGCAAGGTGGAATGTATGGATGATTAATGCAATGTGTCATGGATTGATGTCAATGTGCTAATGATCATTTATAGTTTAGATCCTTGCTTGGCCATTTTTCTAGCATTGTTGTTTAATCAGGGGCACCAAACTTGGTGGCATATGGGATGAATGGCTCATGAACTAACATGGATGTTGACATGGAAGAAGATATGGATGTTGATATGGAAAACTACCTATTTTGCAGAGACTCAGACATACTAGTGGTATCAAACAAACTCACTAAAACTACCTAATCCCTCTAGGACAAAATGTGTGTGTAGTGAATTCATTTACTAAATCAAGAGCATGGTAATGACTCGAGGTAATCAAGAACCAATGTGTGTGCAAGTGAGTTCATTAACTCATCTTGAGTAAATTGGGTAAACCTGTTATGGATGAGACCAAGAAGCTAGCTTGTCCTTATGAGTGGTCAAAGGTCTCTTTGAAAGAGATGTGTCACCACGCATGAGCGTACTCCACTGCCAGTCAAGCATCTATAGCTCCGGTGGAGGCTAACTCCATAGTCCATGATTTATGTTTTTGATCTCTTAAGTTTTGGGGATGACTACCTAACCGTCTGATTGGAAATGTAGTATGATCCTTACAACCCAATGATCAGTGGTGTGTGATGTAAAATATTTAGAGTTTTTGTTAGGGATTTTTCCCTACTCTTTATTTTATTTTTGGAATTGTGATAGTGGTGAGAACCACTATTTTTATGGACTATGTTGCATGATGGGACTAGCAAGGATGACCCTTTTCACTTCGAGGTTCATACCAAGTATGGTGTTATCCCTCTTTGACACAAGATGTTTTTTAATATGTGAAATTATGTTTGGTTCAAGAATGTTTTGGAGTCAATTCCCAAAACTCAAGATTTTCTTAGTGAAGATGTGTAATGGTCCTAAAAATAACTCGACATGTATTTTGGAGTTTTCTTAAAACACTAGGAGTGGCTGAGTGACCGAAAACACCTAGGACTTTTATGAAAATGTGGTTTGTGCTAATGGCAATTTGACTTGGTGGAATTGTGTGGATGACATTGTGAAGGTGCCCTTGATTAAGGCAACATGACTTTTTTTGGACCAATTAAGACCTTGAACTTAATAAATGATCCCTATATGAAATGTGAAAATGTGGATGTAAATGCAATGTATGATATGCAATTTGTGACATGCAATATGAGATGTGGGTGAATGCATTGTTTTTGGAATGTAGATGCAAGTGAAATGCAATGTTATGAATGAAATGTATGCAAATTTTTTTGTGTATTAGCCATGTATATATACATATATAGAAATCTAAATCTCATTATGCATAGAATGGGACCCCTGGACGAGGAGGATCTAAGACTGGAGGAGAAGCTAGGTATTTCTTAATGTCATCAAAGACTTTTTGACACTCATCTATCCAAGAGAATGGCACCCCCTTTTGTAGTAGGTGATTGAATGGCCTACATTTTTCAGAAAGTTGTGCAATGAAATGATGGATTGATTGGATCTTTCCTTGTAAACTACGTAATTCCTTTAAGTTAGTTGGGGGAGGCATCTCCATGATGGCCTTGACCTTGTTAGGGTCCACCTCAATGCCTCTTTTGGAGATAATGAATCCTAGAAGTTTTCCCGAGGTAACACCAAAGACACATTTCTTGGGGTTCAACCTTACATTATGCTCTAGGAGTCGATCAAAAACTTTCTCCAATACACCAATGTGTTCTTGTTGAGTTTTAGATTTAGCCAAGAGATCATCCATATAATCTTTGATAATATTATGCATGTAATCATGGAAAATATATGTCATGGCATGTTGATAAGTGGCACCTACATTTTTGAGGCCAAATAGCATCACCTTGTAACAAAAATTTCCCCAAGGTGTAGTGAATGTTGTTTTGTGTTGGTCATCAGGATTTATTCGAATTTGGTTGTATCCTAAAAAACCATCCATGAGTGAAAGCATTTCATGTCTAGCATAAGTGTCGACAAGAGTATCGATGTTTGGAAGAGGAAATTCATCCTTAGGATACGCTTTATTAAGATCTCAAAAGTCAGTGCAAACGTGTATCACCCCGTTAGGTTTTCGAATGGGTACCATGTTTGAAAGCCACTCAAGATAGTCGATAGGAACTATGAAGTTCACGTCTAAGAGTTTTTGAAGCTCTATTTTTACCAAGAGGGCCACGGTAGGATGCATTCTCCTAAGTTTTTGTTTGACCGACTTAGCATCAGGCTGTAAGGTGAGATTATGGATAACTAAACTAGGATCAAGACCAGGCATGTCCTTATAGGACCATGAAAATATGCCCTTCTTCCTCTTGAGGAGAGTAATTAATTGCTCTTGTTCGTTGGGTGATAAAATTTTACCAAGCTTGATAATTTGGGGATTATCTTTGTCTGAACTAAGGTCCACATCGATAGTATCTTCAATAGACATATGGGAACCTTCCTCAAGCTGATGGGGCGTAGGGATCAAATGAATGTCATCTAAGATGTCATCAAACTCTTCTAGCTTATCCTCATCTATTTCTTCCTAGAAAACCTTGGGATCCAAAGGTGAGGGTGAAGGCGAAGGCGGAGGGGATGGAGGAATGTAGTTGGCGGAAGCCCTTAAAAATTCCTCAGATAAGACAAACTCAGAAAAGGATGGAGGTGAGGAAATATGGTCCATATCGATAAGGCTTATGTCAATTGGAATTGGTTTAGCTAGATCATATGGATTACAAAGTGGGGTAAATAAATCAATAGGATTCATGTTGACTTATGGGTAAGGTGGATAAGGTTGGATGGAATGGATGGGACCTAGGAACCGGTGCTAGGAGCTTGGTTAACAAAATAGCCTACGCTTTTTCTCCAACTCTCTGTAAAACACCCTTGGGTATTTCTAAAATGCACCTGAGAATTTTTGGATAGCCCTCGAGTGCCATTAGGTATTTTATGCACCTTTTGCAACCTTCTACAAACTTCCATAAACCCTATATCTAGTGAAATCTATGAAATTTGTACTTTTGAAAACCTTGCAAGATGATAGAAAACAACAAATAAATTAGTAAGGTAAATCATAAAAAAAGAAACCCCCAGGGGGTCCCATCATGATCACCATTTGGAGAGACAAAAATGCAACACCAAAATAATGCTAAATAAATTGAACACAAATAACCTAGAATTTCACAATAGATGATCTCATATTAATGGGGGGAGCCTAAAAACTCCATTGTTACAATGTGGATATTTGAATCCTTTTTTATATAGATTTACAATGGCTAGGGTTCTTCAAAACCCTAGAAAATAAGGTTGGTGGTGTCTTTAGGTATGTCCTTAATCCCAACAGAAGTGAGTGGGCTTTTAGTTATCCGATGCCAAGCCACTCCAGCTTAAGCAGTTATCCAATTCTAATGTCACACTTCCAAATATGCACACACTAAAACAACAAATAAGTTAGTAGCACCTATGAGGGCTCCACAATGTGAGGCCCTCTATAAGCAATGATAAAACCCTAACTATCTACTATAAATAAAATGGAAAAAAATAAAAGTGCATATAATGAAATAAAAAATAAATGAATTTACCTTATATATTTGCTATCTTTTGATCTATGAGATTTATTGTAGTTAATCGGTGTGGTGATGCCCTAGTGTTGCACAGAGACTAGGGGGACTTCAGGATCTCTGGCGTAAAATTCTTGTGAGTTCTTGGAGACTGCAGGAAATGCCCATGAGTGCTTGGTAATGGTAGAAGGCACCTATAGGCACTTGGAAGTGGGGAAGTAAGCTCCTAGAGGCACTCAAGAGTGATAGGAAGCACCCGAAGGTATTTTATGACTAAGGAGGGAGTTTTTAGAAGTAGATATGGCTAAGCGAGGGAAGCAATGATGGATGCAGATGGTTATGGTAAACGAGGACGAAAGGGAAGAGCACTTGGATACTCAACGAAACTCAAGGATTAAGGGATTCAAGGCAAATTTTGATTCAGGGGTTGAGCCATCAAAATAACTCCTATTAATAATCCAACCTAGGGCATTCTAAGGTTTTAACGAAACTAATTGTGTGGCTGAGATAAAAGCACATAGGAGGGTGGATATTAAATTTAGGGTGTGGCATGGATTGAGGTAGATGGATAGATAGGATTAAATGAAATCGGGTGGTTGGGATCAATTCACTTATATAAATATATATTTATTAAATATATATAAAATATTAATATTAAATATATATATAATAAATATATATAAATATACATAAATAGTGGGCAGAAAATGGCGGGAAAGCATGGGTAGAGGAAAAATGGCTAGGTTTTGGTGTCTACAATATGAAATCACATTAATATTATAAAATAAAGTATACATTACCAATGAAAACATTAAAGTAAACCTTAATCATTAAAGTAAATCTTAATCATTATTCGATTTAGGCAGTCAAAATTTTTGTTGGAATATATTACATTATTTGGTACATGCTAATGTACCACATTTGGTACATATTTAGATTAGGAAAGAGTGTCCTAGATTAGAAGTTGAGTATTTACTTTATGCAATGTAATAAATGCACAAGTATTATTAAAGTGTGCAAAGTATTTTGGTATTGTAAATGTGCATAGTTGTCCATGTGCACATGAGTCCATAGAATAGGAAGTTGAAGAGTCTCTAGAAGAGTGAAGGCCAAGAGTGCTCCATATGAAGAGTCACTTTACATCCTATATGTATAGGACATGACATGTTTTGTAAGATGGAAGTATGGATACTTGAGATCTTGATTCAATAGAGATACTATTTTCGTGAGCATTTATTAATGGAAATTTTATGAGTTATAGTTGAAGTTATTTTTGAGTTTTATACTTTTAGAATATTGCCATTATCATATATTCCATATTGCAACTTTATTTTGATCTTTTGGTTGATTTTATCTTAAGTATTTAGCTTCAAAAGCTAACAGTGGTATCAGAGCCACAACAAGGTTTTGACTTGCATAGGTTTTAAAGTTGCAAAGGAGATTTCCACTAGTTAAGGAGAAACTAGTGAAGTTAAAGGAATTACCTCTGGAAAGGAAAACTAGGGAAGTTTGGAGATTTACCTATTCCAAGAGAAAATTTGGAATAGAAGGAAATTACAAGTCTTGAAGATAGACCTTGACATTGAGGAGATTAAGAGACCCTAGAAGGAGGTCCTATTGGAGAGTTTGAGATATTGAAGGAGATTCCAGATTGCAAGTTGGCTAGAGTCTTTCCATAGGGTTGAAGGAGAACTCGTGAAGACTAGGACTCAACATAGAATTCTTTCCACTAGTTTTGAGAATAGCTAGTGAAGTTTATTGCTTTTAGAATTCTGGAAATTTAAATGCATTTGGTCTAAGTTTTTTGTTGCAGAAAATTAGTTCTCAGAAGTTGAGAAGCTTCCTACAATAGATAGAGAAGAATTTCACCTTCGATTGCCTGAAAGTCTATGTGCTTTCCTTGTGCAGGGATTAGTTTTGAGTTGTAGCAAAAGAATAGACATTGAAGAGGTCCAAGAAAGAAGGACCCATTGGAGATTGAAGGAAGAAGATTGAGGAGAACCAAGAAGGAGGTCTCATAGGAGATTGAATATTGAAGGCTAGAGATTGAAGGATGCAGATTGAAGAAGTTGAAGAGACCTGAAAGAGGTCACATTGAAGAACTTCCATATTTGGAAGATTGGAGAAATATTGGAGATTGAAGATTGAGGACTAAGAAAAGGTCCTATTGTAGAATTCAGAAGCAACAGATTTTGGAGATCCAAGAGATCAAGGATAGATCTCATTGAAGCTTTGAGGAGAAGAATTGAGGAGCTGCAGAATTAGAAGACCCAAGAGAAGAGGTCTCAAGAGAATTTGGAGAAGGAGAAGAAGGCTAGAGAAAGCCTTATTATAGAATTGGAGAAGCGGCCATTGGAGAAAGCTAGAGGAAGAAGAAAGCTAAGCAAGGAGAAGGAGAAGAAGGCTAGAGAGAGCCTTATTACAGAATTGGAGAAGTGGCCATTGGAGAAGATGAGAAGAAAGCTAAGCAAGGAGAAGTTTTTGATAAGAAGGATTTGGGACAATTGTCACCATCTGACAACAAGCCCAAGAGGAAGAATTTTTTGGCAAGAAGTTTGCCAAATTTTGGAGAAGAGTTTTGAAGATCTCAAGACATTCAAATTCTTGAGGAAGAAGACAATGAAGGAGATCATATTTGAAGTCAGAAATTGACAAGAATATTGAAGGAGAAGGAAAGATTGAAGAGGCCATAATTTTGAGAAGTTTAAGGATAGCCACAGTATTTTTGAAGGCTGATTTGAAAAGGAGAAGATTGTTGATTTTCGAGGTAGGAATTGAAGGGTTGTAGGAGAATAGATTGAAGGAGGTATAGAGCTATGATTTAGAAAATATTTGGGTAGATTTTGAAGTTCCCTTGAACAAGATATTGAAGGAGGTCGTGACAACAAAAGAAGGTAGTATTTTGGATATTTTCATTGTAGTTTTGGACAACGAAACCAAGGAGGAATTGACTACGAAATTGCAGAATTTTTGGATAGCATTTGGGCAGCACTAATAGCTGCAAGTTTTAGAGTTTGAGAGAACATATTTGGAGGATATTTGAAGCCATAAAATCAGATTTGTGGACAACATTATAAGGAGAGAAAGAGCTACGATTTTGGAGAACTTCAGGGTAGATTTGAAAGAGTTTTTGGGCAGCAAGCAAGTTGGTATTTGAGCAGCAATTAGAGCTACAAAATTGGTAGGTTTTGAAGTAGCAAAGCACAAGAAAGTAAAGGTGCAAAACTTACAAGACCGAGATAGCAAAAGGGTGAATCAATCACCAAAGAAATTAGCTGCAAAAGGAGATCAAAAAGGTATGCATTTTTGGTGCTACATAAGTTCATTATTAAAGTATTAAAACCAGTCTACATTAAGTATTTGAGAGCACCATATTAGCTTTATTAAAATTTGAGGAAGGAAGTTGAAAAAGGAGTCTTCAAGCAAAAGGAGTTGGTAGTATTTGCATCCTAAAATCTGCAAAATAGAACAACAAAAGTCTAAGTTAAATATTACTTGAAAAGGAGAAATAAGAAGGGAATAATATTAATATTGAATGTTTTTTTTTAGTTCATAAAAAGTGCAGATTTATTAGAGTAAAAGAAATAGAGCAAAAGTATTTTTCTAAGAAAATTGAAGACCAAGAAAGGGTTGAAAGTAAAGCATATTTTTAAGTGTCTAAAGACACTAAGAAGCCACAGTCCAAAGGTGAAGTGAAAGTGTCCATTTGGAGTAGTGAAGCACCACCATAGCTCAAGGAAGAGCCACCTTCATTCAAGGGAGAGCCACCACCATTCAAGGAAAATCCACCATAGTCTAAGGAAGCACCACTATTGCTCAAGGAAGAGAAACCATAGTCTAAGGAAGCACCACTATTGCTCAAGAGAGAGCCACCACCATCTAAGGAAGAGCCACCACCATCTAAGGAAGAGCCACCATCAAAAATGTAAAGCCAAGCTATCAAAGTTGAAGGTTCAATGCCATAATTTTATCCAAGGAGTCCAAATGAACGTAACTAAGATGTTTTTGCAAAAGAAGGTGAAAGAGCATACGTACAGGTGATAGAACATTTAAAAAATTAGGGCAAATTCTAAGTGTTAAGGATTGGAGGAGACGTTACATGCAATGGACATGTGTTAAGAATTTTGGGTGTCAAATTGCACTAGGGCTGAAAGGAGATGTTAAAATATTCATTGGAAGTGAGACACTTGCAAATAGTAATACTCATAGTGTCATAATATCTTCAAACAAAGCAAAGCTATATTATAGAAGCATGAGGAGAGTAAGGGAAACATTTTTGAGCATTGGAAGCATTTGAGTGCCATGTGGCACATGTACAGTGGAAGGTCAACAGGTTAGAAGCATTTCAAGCACCCATAGCAAGGAAGATAACATATTTCAAGGAACCAAAGATAGCAGAGTGGAAGAGCAATTTGTAGAGAAGCACTAGAAATAGGAGAACATGCAGGCAAGTTCATTAATTGAAGACTGAGTGGAAGTAAGAAGGAGATACACCACTTGGCATTGCAAGAGAGATATTCAAGTTACGTGCAACAAGGGAGTCAAAGGGTCAAGGACTGTAAATACATTGCAATAGCAAGGATAAGGTGGAATTTAGAGCACCTTTGTAAAGGTTGAAGTTGATTAATCAACAAAAGAGGAAAGAGAACAATCTTTCCAAGGAGGCCAAAGTATAGCAAATATTCCATACGTGCAACATAGAAAGGAGAGCACCAATTAGAAGACGATCAAGCACTATTGACCAAGAGAATTACCACATTCAAGGCTAAAGGTAATTCACTTTATTTAAATTTATTTATAAGCTCAAGATAGGAGGTATAAGGTTGCTTATAATTATTATTTTTCTAAGGTTAAAAGTGAAACTATTTATTTTGGAGGGATAAGAATTAATATTTGAAACCTTAGAAATCTAATTATTGCTATTAGAGAATTTTATGAAGGTTTGAAATTTGGGTTGAAGAATTTGAAGGAATAATTTAAAGTTTTGTAATTTGATTATTTGCATTTACAAAACAATTTGAAATATTTGCAATTTGATTAGATTGGAGTAATAAGGTTTTCTACATCAAATTAAATTTATAAAATTTGCAAATATCTTTTTATGGAATTTCTAAATTTCTAAGTTTGGAGTTATAAGGAATTCAACATCAACATAGGATTGAGAAATTTAGAAGTTAAAAGAAATTATATTTTTGAGATTAAGGAGATAAAAGGTTATCAACTTTAATTTGAAAGTTGTTCTTAATTTATCAATCAAAACCAAGGTGAAACAAAAGTAGAGATTTTGAAACTGCATTCAAAATTATCTTTAACTTACTAGGGAGTCATAAGGTAGTCAATCTCAAAGGTTTAAATTTTAAAAGAAATATTACTTTAAAAAGGGACTATGGAGAAGCTTATTAAGTATACTGGATTCAAGGAATCAAAATGGTTCAGAGACATACTTGACTCTAGAAGTGATAAAAAGGAAGATGCAATTAGAAGAGAAGAACCAATATGGCTTAGAAATATTTCTGAGAACTCACAAACTAGTAGTTTGGAAAAAGTATATTCTATAGAGTCATCCTCCAATAACATGATAAAAGGAATTGATGACATCTATATTAATGAAGATACTGAGAATACAATCAAGAACCATACACAAATGGTAGAAAAGAATGTTGATCCGAAAGATGCCTTATAGACTTATGAAAGATGCAAAGATAGAATAGCTTCAGTTGTACACAGATGGTTTGACTATTTTATCAAGGAAATGGATGAACTTGATTCTTCTAAGTCAAATAACAAAGAAGTTGGGACATTCTCACAATGTACTTATTGCAACAAATTTGGTCATGAGAAAGTAGACTGTTGGAATTTCCATCCATGTAAATATTGTGGAGGAAAAACTCATTCATCCTTCTTTTGTTACTATAAAGACAAGTACTATAAAATATTTGAAGAGAAATTGATATTCAGATTAGATTGTCTCTTTCAAGCTCTTATTTTTGAAGCATCTACTAACAATGAGTTCAAGTTTAAAATTTTTAAAAAGCAAAAAGATAGGTCATTTAGAGAACCAAAGGAAAGAAAATGGGTCAATTCTGATCCACTTATGACTTGCAAGATTATGAGATCTCTTGTTCATCAAGGGTACTTGGAAAATTTCAAGGACAAAGATTTTACCAATCACTTTGAAATACAGGAAAATAGTGGAATGAAGAAGACAAGAAAAGATAACATGAAGACTGAGCCAAAAGAAGAAGAACCAGATCAAGCTGAAGAACATTTGAAAGATGAAGATCCATATTGAAGACTAAAGTCTTCAATAACCAAATAATGTAATACAGGGGGTGTTGGAATATATTACATTATTTGGTACATGCTAATGTACCACCTTTGGTACATCTTTAGATTAGGAAAGAGTGTCCTAGATTAGAAGTTGAGTATTTACTTTATGCAATGTAATAAATGCACAAGTATTATTAAAGTGTGCAAAGTATTTTGGTATTGTAAATGTGCATAGTTGTCCATGTGCACATGAGTCCATAGAATAGGAAGTTGGAGAGTCTCTAGAAGAGTGAAGGCCAAGAGTGCTCCATATGAAGAGTCACTTTACATCCTATATGTATAGGACATGCAATGTTTTATCAGATGGAAGTATGGATACTTGAGATCTTGATTCAATAGAGATACTATTTTCGTGAGCATTTATTAATGGAAATTTTATGAGTTATAGTTGAAGTTATTTTTGAGTTTTATACTTTTATAATATTACCATTATCATATATTTCATATTGCAACTTTATTTTGATCTTTTGGTTGATTTTATCTTAAGTATTTAGCTTCAAAATCTAACATTTTTCTTGTTAGCTTCAGCTAAACTTACTACTTCCTCTAACCAAGGAAAAGAGAATTTAACTTTATGATCCTCAATTAAAACCCCTCTATTTTCCAACCTATCTGCACATTTTTTCCCTTCCCTTAATGCATGTGTAAACCTAATTTCTTCAAACTCTATAACAAGATCTTGAATTTCCATAATTATCTCTTGTATGTTCTATGGAGCCTTTGTTTTCCTCAAAATTGTATTATTACTATGAGTGAATCACCTTCCATCCATACTTTGTTCCATTTCATTTGTTTGCATATTTTTAACCCTTCCAAAGCCACCCAAGCTTCAACTTAATTATTTATTTTAAATCCACTATTGAAATCTTAATGAGACAAAATATCTCCTTTATTATTTCTAATTATTCTTCCTCCCCATTTTGGTCCTAGATTCCCTTTAGATTCTCCATCAAAATTCAATTTGACCAACTCCACATCCGATGGTTTCCACTTTATATTCTTAACCTTCTTTTTGTTTCTCCTATCCCCAACATTATGATTCCATTTTATGACTTGACTCCATATATTAAGGCTCTCTGCTTCTAGATTATGGATTTGGCGAGTTGATAGGGTTGGTTTAGACTCCCATATATTTTATATTAATTACTATATATATAATATTTAATATAATTTGAGTAAATAATAATGTAATTTAGTAGAACAACCTATAATATTTTAAAATAATCTTTTATAGGATTTTCATTACATTAATAATAATGTGACATATTTTAATGGACTCGTGAGGGATACCGTAGTGGTAAGTCCTTGGGTTTTCATCCAATAGATCCAAGTTCAAACCCTAGTACGAGGAGGCCAGGACCCCTCATAAAATCCCCTATAAACTTAAATACTAGACTCATGAGGGATACCGTAGTGGTAAGTCCTTGGGTTTTCATTCAAGAGATCCAAGTTCAAACCTTGATAAGAGGGGACTAAGACCCCTCATAAAAATCCATGTAAACTTAAATTTTATTTCCATTCAAGAGACCCAAGTTCAAATCCCACTCAGTATGAGAAGATGAGAACCCCTCATAAAAACCCTTGTCAACTTAACTTTTAGACCCATGAGGGATACCATAGTAGTAAGTCTTTGTATTTTTATCTAGGAGACCCAAGTTCAAACCCCAGTTCAAGGGGACCAAGACCCCTCATAAAAAGTCATGTAAACTCAATTTTTAGACCTATGAGGAATATCGTAGTGGTAAGTTCTTGGGTTTTCATCTAGGAGACCTAAGTTCAAACCCCAGTATGAGGGAACCAAGATCCCTCATAAACCCCATGTAAACTCAATTTGACCCATGAGGGATATCGCAATGGTGAGTCTTTGGGTTTTCTTCTAGGGAACCTAATTTCAAACCTCGATGTGAGGGGACCGAGATTCCTCTTAAAAACCTGTGTAAACCCAGTTTTAGATTAGATGGCACTAGCTCAACCGGTTAGATTGCTTAACATTTTAAAAGGAGACCCAAGTTTAAATCTTGCCAAGTGATACATGAATATTATCCAAGATGTTGTAATACCACTATGTGGTGATGATGTAATATGGATGGAACCTATTTCAATCCCATATAACCAATTTAAAAAAATATATATAACATTTTAATAAATATTTCTTAACTCTTTAATATTTTTAAATTTTAATTATTCCATAATTATTAGATCTCATGGAACTCACAAGACACACGTCTCTTATGTCGTATTTATTTGTTTTATTAAGGTATTATGGATTTTAGTTTACAATAAGGTTGAGATAACCTCTTTGAGGGATGGGGTGGGGAGTAACGACCTGGCTGTTGTTACTCCCCACCCCCAACCTCATATTATATTTGAGGGCGGGGGTGGGAAGTAACAATAGCCAAATATGAGGGCGGGGGTGGGGAGTAACAATAGCCATAATATGAGGGGGGGGTGGGAGACTGGTCAGTTGTTACTCCCCACCCCTTGATGGCAGGGGTGGGGAGTAACAAAAGCCATAATATGAGGGTGGGGGTGGGAAGTAACAACGGCCTAGACCTAGTCGTTATTACTCCCGAGGGTGGGGAGTAACAACAACCAGACCTGGCTGTTGTTACTCCCCACCCTCGCACTCAAGGGGTGGGGAGTAACAACAACCGAGTCCGGTTGTTACTCCCCACCCTCGCACTCAAGGTGTGGAGAGTAACAACAACCACCTGGTTGTTGTTACTCTTCACCCCTTGAGTGCAAGGGTGGGGGGTAACAACAGCCAAGTCTGGTTGTTTTTACTCCCCACCCCCGCCCTCAAGGAGTGACCTGGTTGTTGTTACTCTCCACACCTTGATTGCAAGGGTGGGAAGTAACAACAGCCAAGTCTGGTTATTTTTACTCCCCACCCCCGCCCTTAAGGGGTGGGGAATAACAATAGCCAGACCTGGTTGTTGTTACTCCCCACCCTCGAGACCTGGCTGTTGTTACTCCCCACCCCACCCTCATATTATGGTTGTTGTTACTCCCCACCCCCCACCCTCAAGGGGTGGGGAGTAACAACATCCAGGTCTCCCACCCTGGCTGTTGTTACTCCCCACCCCTTGAGGGCGTGGGTGGAGAGTAACAACAACTAGGTCTGGTTGTTGTTACTCCATACCCCTGACCTGGCTGTTGTTACTCCCCACCCCCACCCTCATATTCGAGGGTGGGCCTGGATGTTGTTTCTCCCCACCCCCGCCCTCATATTTGGTATGGTTGTTGTTACTCCTCACCCCTGCCCTCATATTTCTGGCTGTTGTTACGCCCCACCCCCGCAAGAATATTTTTATCTAGGAGACCCAAGTTCAAACACCAGTACAAGGGGACCAAGACCTCTCATAAAAAGTCATGTAAACTCAATTTTTAGACCTGTGAGGAATACCGTTTTCATCTAGGAGACCTAAGTTCAAACCCCAGTATGAGGGAACCGAGATCCCTCGTAAACCCTATGTAAACTCAATTTGACCCATGAGGGATATCGCAATGGTGAGTCTTTGGGTTTTCATCTAGGGGACCTAAGTTCAAGCCTAGATGTGAGGGGATCGAGATTCCTCATAAAAACCTGTGTAAACCCAGTTTTAGATTAGATGGCACTAGCTCAACTGGTTAGATTGCTTAACATTTTAAAAGGAGACCCAAGTTTAAATCTTGCCAAGTGATACATGAATATTATCCAAGATGTTGTAAACCACTATGTGGTGATGATGTAATATGGATGGAACCTATTTCAATCCCATATAACCAATTTAAAAAAATATATATAACATTTTAATAAATATTTCTTAACTCTTTAATATTTTTAAATTTAAATTATTCCATAATTATTAGATCTCATGGAACTCACAAGACACACAAGTCTCTTATGTCGTATTTATTTGTTTTATTAAGGTATTATGGATTTTAGTTTACAGTAAGGTTGAGATAACCTCTTTGAGGGCGGGGGTGGGGAGTAACGACCTGGTTGTTGTTACTCCGCACCCTCGCCCTCATATTATATTTGAGGGTGGGGGTGGGAAGTAACAATAGCCATACTATGAGGGCAGGTGTGGGAGACCTGGTTGTTGTTACTCCCCACCCCTTAAGGGTAGGGGTGGGGAGTAACAACAACCATAATATGAGGGTGGGGGTGGGGAGTAACAACGACCAGGTGGTTGTTGTTACTCCCCACCCCTTGAGGGTGAGGGTGGGGAGTAACAACAGCCAGGTCTATTTGTTGTTACTCCCCACCCTCGCTCTCAAGGGGTGGGGAGTAACAATAGCTAGGTCTCGGGGGTGGGGAGTAACAACTTACTCCCCACCCCCGCCCTCAAGGGGTGGGGAGTAACAACAGCCAAACCTGGTTGTTGTTACTCCCCACCCCCGAGGGTGAGGGTGGGGAGTAACAACGACTAGGTCTATTTGTTGTTACTCCCCACCCTCGCTCTCAAGGGGTGGGGAGTAACAATAGCCAGGTCTCGAGGGTGGGGAGTAACAACTTACTCCCCATCCCCGCCCTCAAAGGGTGGGGAGTAACAACAACCAAACCTGGTTGTTGTTACTCCCCACCCCCGAGACCTGGATATTGTTACTCCCCACCCCCACCCTCATATTATGGTTGTTGTTACTCCTCACCCCCATCCTCAAGGGGTGGGGAGTAACAACATCCAGGGTGGGGGTGGGAAGTAACAATAGCCATACTATGAGGGCAGGGGTGGGAGACCTGGTTGTTGTTACTCCCCACCCCTTAAGGGTAGGGGTGGGGAGTAACAACAACCATAATATGAGGGTGGGGGTGGGGGAGTAACAACAGCCAGACCTGGTTGTTGTTACTCCACACACCTTGAGGGCGAGGTTGAGGAGTAACAACAGCCAGGTGGTTGTTGTTACTCCCCACCCCTTGAGGGTGAGGGTGGGGAGTAACAACAGCCAGGTCTATTTGTTGTTACTCCCCACCCCCGCTCTCAAGGGGTGGGGAGTAACAATAGCCAGGTCTCGAGGCTGGGTAGTAACAACTTACTCCCCACCCCCGCCCTCAAGGGGTAGGGAGTAACAATAGCCAAAGCTGGTTGTTGTTACTCCCCACCCCCGAGACTCGGATATTGTTACTCCCCACCCCCACCCTCATATTATGGTTGTTGTTACTCCTCACCCCCATCCTCAAGGGGTGGGGAGTAACAACATCCAGGTCTCCCACCATGGTTGTTGTTACTTCCCACCCCTTGAGGGCGTGAGTGGAGAGTAACAACAGCCAGGTCTGGTTGTTGTTACTCCCCACCCTTGACCTGGCTGTTGTTACTCCCCACCCCCACCCTCATATTTGAAGGTGGGCCTGACTGTTGTTTCTCTACACCCCCACCCTCATATTTGGTATGGTTGTTGTTACTCCCCATCCCTACCCTCATATTTCTAGTTGTTGTTACTCCCCAACCTCGCCCTCATATTTGAGGGCGAGCCTGGCTGTTGTTACTCCCCACCCTCGCCCTCAAATTTGGTTTGGTTGTTGTTACTCCCCATCCCTGCCCTCATATTTGAGGGTGGGCCTAGCTGTTGTTACTCCCTCACCCCCACCCTCATTTTTGTCTGGTTGTTGTTACTCCCTACCCTCGACCTGGCTGTTGTTACTCCCCACCCCCGTCCTCATATTTTAGTGCGGGCCTGGTTGTTGTTACTCCCCACCCTCGCCCTCATATTTTTGGTTGTTGTTACTCCCCACCCTCGCCCTCATATTTGAGGGTGGGTCTGGCTGTTGTTACTCCCCACCCTCGCCCTCATATTTGATCTGGCTATTGTTACTCCCCACCCCTGCCTCATATTTGAGGGTGGGCTTGGCCGTTGTTACTCTCCACCCCCGCCCTCATATTTGAGGACGAGGGTAGGGAGTAACAACGACCAGATTCAAGTATCCTCTACTCATACACATAATAAGATATTATGTATTCTAAGGTATTTTGGATTTTAGTTTACAACGAAGTCAAGATAATTTCCTTGGTTAAGGTATCTCTACTCATACACATTAGTTCTTTATACTTATTCTTTTTTATGAAAGATGACTTATTTAAACTATTCATATTCATTATAACAAATTTAATTATTAAGATATTATGTATTCTAAGGTATTTTGGATTTTAGTTTACAACAAAGTCAAGATAACTTCCTTGGTTAAAGTATCTCCACTCATACACATTAGTTCTTAATACTTATTCTTTTTTATGAAAGATGACTTATTTAAACTATTCATATTCATTATAACAAATTTAATTATTAAGATATTATGTATTCTAAGGTATTTTGGATTTTAGTTTACAACGAAGTCAAGATAACTTTCTTGGTTAAGGTATCTCTACTCATACACATTAGTTCTTTATACTTATTCTTTTTTATGAAAGATGACTTATTTAAACTATTCATATTCATTATAACAAATTTAATTATTAAACTTACTCATTGAGGTTCATGTATTGGATTAGAAACCTAACTTAAGGTCCAAATCTCATCCAATGAACAAAATATTAAGATTTAGCCCTAGAATGAGAACCTTGGCTTACGTTTGAAACTGTTGGTCCCTTACAGCTTTCCCCAAATTCACGAGACAAATATCTTAATCAATGCTAATAATAAAGAGTTTGGTAAAATATAATGCTTTATAAATCCATTATATTTTTTATATTATATAAAAAATATTCTTGCACAAAATATTTATCTTACTTTATAAGATTATATACACTAGCTTAAGGTTTAAACTTACTCAATGAACAAAAGATTAAAATTTAACTATGAAATTAAAACCTTAGCTTATGTTTAGGACTGTTGGCTCCTTGTTACTTTTCCAAATCCACGAGATAAATTCCTTAATCAATCTTAATAATAAAGAGATTGGTAAAATATAATGCTTTATAAAATCATTAAATTATATTAAAATAAATCATAAAAAATTATATCTTGCTTTATAATTTATTATATATAAATGAGATATTAAATGGGTTAACATAGTTTTTGTTGATAATGAGGTAAGGATGAATCATTTCCATTAAGTAGTCATCGCTAATACAACTTATGTGAAGTTCTCTAAATAATATTTTTAAATTAAATTTTAATTAATTAGAACAAGTTTAACTTGTATTATATACTGACAAGTTTGACCTACATTATATTATGATTAAATGTTTTACTACTCATGTTAAGATCTTAAACATTTTTTTGAATTAGTTATATAGAATTGAAACAAGTTTTGCATTTATTATATGATAACCACATAATACTATTTTTTTTATTTGGTTACTGCGAGAAACCCCTACGACCAACGCACAGGCTCCCCCAACCATGACCCTTCCTATTGGTTATATAGAATTAAAACGGGTACTACTCATATTACATCATCATCACATAGTGGTATTACAACAAAGCTTGGTTTTTATTCATGTATAGCTTGGTAAGATTTGAATCTTGGTTTTCTCTTTAAATATTAAAGAATCTAACCGGTTGAGCTAATGACACTTTATTAAATTTATGCTATTTAATAATATATTTTGATTTTTTTTTGTTAGAGAAGTACTCGGATCTTCCACCCTTTGACAAATCATAGTTCTCTCCTTCGAAATTTGAGAGTTTACAAAGATTCAAATATCATCTCAATTGAGTTTTATATAGAATTAAAATGGCCCCACTCATATTACATCATCATCACATAGTGATATTACAACAAAGCTTGGATATTATCCATGTATCGCTTGGTAAGATTTGAACCTTGGTATCCCCTTTAAATATTGAGGAATCTAGTCGGTTGAGCTAATGACACTTGATTAAATTTAAGCTATTTAATAATATATTTTGATTTTTTTGGTTAGAGAAAATAGGTTGTACTCAAATATTTCACCCTTTGACAAATCATAATTTTCTCCTTCTGACCTTGAGAGTTTACAAACAGATTCAATTTTCATCTCAATTGAGTTGATATAGCTAAATACCTATATTTATTTTTATAATAAATCTAAATTCTTGAATTTTTTTTATTGGTAAAAGGGGTTTTGAAAGGATCCCGTGACCTTTTACAAAGAGAAGAAGGTTGGGAGAAGATTTCCCAACTAAAAATAGTTGAAGAAACAGACCCTTTGTGGGTTATTGGAGAAAAACAACTAAATCGATAAAATTTGAATCAGGGCCATCCCACCCAAAACCATACAGAGGATGGAAAATTTGAATCAGGGCCATTCCACCCAAAACCATACAAAGGATGAAAATTTTGAAATAGGGCCATCCCGCCCAAAACCATACAAAGGATGGAAAATTTGAAACAGGGCCATCCCACCCAAAATTTAAAATTGAAATTTGAAAATGAAGCGAAAAAAAAAATTGAAATTTGAAAATCGTTCTTGTCCATGGGCGGCCAGGGATGCAGTTGTAGGATGCATACCAAGAAGCATCTGTAGGACGCAAACCAGGATGTCGACTGGGATGCAATCCATGAAGCAGCAACTGGCCAGGATGTCGATCAGGATGTAAACCAAGAAGCGACGATAGGAAAGCGAATAGGATGTAGCAACAGGACACGGTCCAGGAAGCAACAGGAACCCATGGATGCCACTACACAAGCCTGAAAACAATCTTGAGGATCTCCTCAAGCTAGGAGATCCTCTTGCACACAGAGGTGAACTTCAAGGAAGCCAAAAGACCCGAGGAAATGAAGGCCCGCAAAACCTAGGCAAAGAGTAGAGATGGGTAGGAAGATTCCAAGGATCCAGATCTGGAGGAGTCAGGATAAACCAAAGCTATCAATAAAGCACAATTCCACTCCCCAAAGACCAAAGGATGCAATATGGTACCTTGAGCAACCAAAAAGGATCTGGAACCCTCCATCCCTATAGACGAATAGCTTCAAGGATTGAACCTGGGAAGCCAATGGATCCACTCAATAGCATTCAAAATGCAAGGCCACCCTCGAAGCCAAGAAGAAATATTTGAGTTTGCACTAATAGGATCAGGTCCAGCAACAAGAAGCCCCCGAAAAGGAGCCCAAAAATGAAGCCCACACATGAGAAGGGACCACCAACGAGCACCCACCCGCGACCTCACCACTCTACATGAATCGAAGGGACTTTGGCCTCTAGCACCAAGAAGAACACCACCATTGTTGGAATTGGAGAAAGAAATCTCTACAGGCCACCGAAGCTAGGAAACCCAACATAGCTAGGGGGTCAAAAGCCAAAAACCACCATAGAAAAACAACCCAAAATCACCCCAACTAGTTTTGGATAGTAAGTGGCCCTGTCTCCTCGAAACAACTAGATATAGCAAGAAAAAATTGAACCCAAAAGAAAGCGGTACAAACTAGCCATGAACCCACAACTGGTAGAGAACCCTAGCAACAAAGTCAAACTAGCATAGAGCAACTGCACAACCAGAGTTGAAGGCAACCTAACAACGACCTAAAAAGTGCAGCCACCCTACACACCTACCAACCAAAGCGAGATCCAGCTAGGGGATCAACAATAAAAAATTTACACGTAGTCAAAGGTAGCCAAGGGAACATCCTCAGATAGCTGCAACAAAACACCATACCACTGTATGTGTTATCGCAAATTCACCCCAATGGGTTTGGATCAGTAGATGGCCCTTTCCCCTCAAAAAGCCATAAAAAACATGAAACTATCGAACCCAAAAGAAGTGTTGCACCATCCAACCAAGTCCCCGAAACTGACAATGACCCATGAAATGCAACAAGAAAGAAAACACCCTAGACATGGGCCACAGTAGAGAACTAAGCATGACTAGCAACCAGATCCAAGATAGGCTAACTTTTATTTTGTCTGCACCCAATCGTGGTTCTTTGGCTACAATCTGAAGTGTTCTCCTCTGCGCACAATCTCGTGCTACAAATATGAAGCACAAAGGTCATAGATGGGGCTTCGATTGTCTGCATGGTCCTGCAAGTTCACATAGTTAAGATGCGCACAGTGGGGCCCAATTTGGGCTTACGTGGCTTGAGCTGCTCGCGCTACCACACCTGCCTACATCGACCGCAAATATTCTTCAATTTTCTTTGTAAATACAAATATTTCAAAATTCAACATCCTTTTTCTTGACATTTTCTTGTAGCAACCTTCACAATACCAAAACTCTACCTCTACTATCTATGCACTACATCTTAGTAGAATAATATTTCCAAACTTCACACTATCATAATCCACTTTACCAAATCTAATTTGTTAGTTTCCTTCTTGAAGCATAAGTGCAACCACAAGAATTGTAAATTGATTTTCTATAAAGATATATTATTGTTATTAAATACAACAAATATTACCAATGAAAAACATTACAAATATTAATCATTATTTATTTCATAACGGTCAATAGTTTCTTGTCAACCTCAACTAAACTTATTACTTCTTCTAATTATGAAAAAGAGAATTATACTTCACAATCCTCTATTAAAACCCCTTTATTAGTTAATCTATCTACATATTTGTTTTCTTCCCTTTACGTGTAAACCCTATATTTTAAAAATATAAATTCTATATCTTTAATATTTGTAGATATAAAACATTTATTTATTTATTAATAACAAATTTGAAGATTAAGCATGTCAACATTCATACCTCCCTAACAAGCACATGACCAACCTGAAACTATAATTTAATTGGAGAGGAGTCACAACTTCCTTCAAATTATAATTATCCAATGAACCACTAAAGGGCTTGGTTAAAATGTTCCATCTTATTTTATTCATACACCTATCTCTCCTTTTCTTCTATGCTTAGAATGTTGGTTGAAAAAAAAAATGGAAAGGAAGGAAATTTGTGGTCTATCCATTTATTTCACTATTTTCATAAGTACTTGTGTATACTTTCCAATATTTTCATAAGTATTTTCATTGTGTGGAGAGTGTATTTCAAAACATTATGGACATTATTCTTCTATCAATGTGGGCAATAACTTTTTACGTATTTTTAAAAAGCATTAGACCATGGTAGTTAAAGGGCAACACTTAAGTGGAAATAACGATTTTTGGTGTGACGTTTTGAATATATATAATTTGAGACTGAAAAGACATTTTTAAATGATAAGAAAACTTACGCTTTTAATCTCTTTATACACTTCTACTTATTACTCTTAGTAATCATTATGATGATACGAAATTATTTTGAAGTCAAAGTTGAAAGGTGCAGTATAATTATGAAGTTTATATTTATGGGATAGATTATTTTAATGTTTATGATTTCAAATTGGTTTTACGTTGTATTGTTTAATTATAAGTAAAATTTAAAATTATTTATTTTTATTGGTTATATAAGATTGAAATCAGTTTTATTTATATTATATTATAATTATTATAACTATTTAAAAATTATATGTGTTGTTTTTTAGATTTCTTCTTAAAAGTTAAAGAATATAATTCGTTATACTAAATTATTTAATAATTAAAAAAAAAATTTAATAAGTTTTATAAATATTTTTTAAATTAGTTATACTTTTAGTTTTTGGTAGAGTGAAGGTGAATGAGTGGTCAAGGTGATGCTGAGCAAAAGATGACAAACTTTGAGATGGTGAAGGTACTATTGCACCAAGACATGGTGACAGTGTTGCAAAACTAATTGTGTGGCAAAGCTTCCACACTCACGTGCTTCGAGGTGCGTGATGGGAAAATTTCATATCTACAAAAGAGTATGGGGAAGGACTGCAATGGCTTCAAGTGCATGCCCCTCCCTCCATCTTGACGGAGATGTCATCTTTGGTCTTAAACCCAAGATCTTAAGTCATGGTAAAAGAGCAACGAGTTTATCTAGAGTACATCAATGCTTCAAACCCTTATTGTGAATGCGTCGAATATTGTTTCTTGAAAATCATCAAAGCAAAGGAATACCTAGAGGAAAAAGAGACAAACCATTGTGAGTTGGGAGGAAGTAGAAGACCAAAGTGAAGCAAGTTGAGAGGGAATGCAAGTCAGGAACGAGTGTTAGCCAAGATCGATCCTCACTAGCTAGTATGAAAGGAAAGGTATATTTGAAAGCCCTAATAAGAAGTCAGGAGACCTAACTAGAAATAGGGATGCCCTAGCTAAAAGTATGGATGCCCAAGTTGGAGATAAGTGGAAGAGCTAATATATGACAAATTCAATTCAAGTAGCAGATCTTACACCAGAAGTGACTATCAAGGATGAGATGATTGGGTATGATATAATGGTTCTTAAAAATAGAAAATTAATATGTAAGTTTCATAACTCTTGACCAGGGTTTTTGGAGATTCAAAATTGGATCAAGTGGAAGCAGGAATTGAATTCAAATTATTTTATGATTTTTCTTCATAAAGGTTTTTCCCTCATCATATTTTTCAATTCAAAAATCAAGGATAAAATAATGGATGGTAGCCCAGGGGAAGAGATGTCCTTTATTTAAGACTATGAAATTAAATTTTTTCTATTGAAATAGAAACTATTAAGAAGTTTCTAGTGTGGGTTAGGCTTTTTGAACTTTTATTTTATCAATAAGAATGTTTTAAAGAATATTGGAAATACCCTAGAAGAATTCATCAAGGAAGGACTAACTATTAAGAAGTGAAATCATGTTATATGTACCCAAATATGTGTTGCTATGGATATTTTAAAACCTTTGCCACAATCCATTGAGATTAAATCTAAATCAAGAGAATGGGATCAATAAGTGGATTATGAAAATATCACATTTCAATACCACAATTATTATGAGACTGGACATATGAAAAGAGTTTGCAAAGTGAAAACTATGAAGAAAAAGACTGAAACTTTTGCTCATGAGATAAACTTCAATATGAAGCAAGGAAATCATACAATAACAAAAGCTAGATCAAATCAAGGATATTTTACTCCAAAATAAGAGGTGAAGAAAGTATATTTACAACATAATATGATAAAGGACACTATAGCTCACTTGGATCAATCGTTAGAAGAAACAAAGAAGGATATAATGGATGAGAAAGTACAATGTATAAGTTCAAGTTCAAAAGGAATTAAATGTGCAAAGGAAGATGTGGAGGAAAATCCTAGAGCAAAGACAACATAGGAGGTCAAGTTTATTATAGGTAAATCATCCTCATTTTTCTTAACTAATATAGAATCCTCTCTTGGTAATAAAATTGAAAGTTGTGTAGATGTTATCCCTTGCACTTTAGGCTTTCAAGAGCAGCATAATAAAGAAACGAAGATGAAGGAAGTTCGTAACAATTTAGGGTTTTTAGGGTAAAATAAGAAGGTGATTGTTATGGAAGAGTGCCCTTGCATTTTAGGGTTTTCAAGGCAACATAAAGAAGAATGTGCATTTGAGGTTATTATTTGTCCTTCAGATCCTTTAGAGCAAGACAAATCTATAGATGATAAGCCTTACTATGAGTAGTGTGAGAAGATTGAAGAGATTGATGAAGATGAAAGTATTGGTGGAAATAAAAAAGAGAGAGGAAGACCTAAAAAGCAAAAACAAAGAGAAAAAACCCAAAGAGATATTCATATGGGAAAATAAAAGCAAATATCACAAGTGTTAACAAGAAGTAGAGCTAAACCCACAAATAAAAACAAAAAATAACAATGAAAATAATATCTTGAAATATTAGAGGCATGAATAAGAACCTTAAAAAACTATTAAGAAATTGTTAGGTTGTTATAGAAAATATATTTATAGATATGGAAACTAGGCAACAAATATTTTAGTCATTCGTGGTGTTGAATTTCATCTTAACAAAATTTAAATTTCAAAAGGCATATGTATGAGTGAGATTTTATCTCTTAATAAAAATAATATAAAGGAGTTAATTGTAGAAACTTAGCAATTTGAGGAAGATGGCAAATATCTTTGATAGAAAATGTAATTTTATGCTTTTATAATGGAAGTTACTCGAATAGAAGCCACACATGGCTTTAATGTGCATACATACATACATACATACATACATACATACATACATACATATATACATACATACATACAAATATATATATATATATATATATATATATATATATATATATATATATATAATTTTTTTTAAATAAATTATATGTGGCTTCTATTGAGGGCCACTCCCAACAAAATACCAAAATATTACATTTGTTGTAGCATAACTTTTTATCATAATTTTTTTATTTCTTTTTCTCTTAAAAGTATTTTTTTTTGGTAAGTTAATTGATATTATATTATTTAAGAAAATATGAAGGCTCCCAAATACCTTTTACATCAATAGGGAACAACATGCATCAACCTAAGCCCAAGAGGATGTATAATAAATCCTCAAAAAGCAGGTAAATATTCACCTATTACATCAACAGAAAACACTACAACAAACACAGAGAAAATGATCCATCCTTCAAGACTACAAGATGAAAGTTGAACTCAATAAAAACAAATAATCCCCTTGGGCACTACCCAAACCAAACAACAGAAACATCCGAGCAACAATCTACTGATCAGGACTACCCATGGTCTCCTTCTGTTCATCCACCTTTTTGCTAGAAGCTTCTGGATTCTTCTCAGCTCCTCCCAAAGTCTAAGAATTCTGGGAAGAAGCGAGTAATTTTTGAATTGCTTTCGATGCAGCAAATTTTTCCCACCCTTTCACATTTGGTGATGGTTCCAAGACTTTTGGATTTTTTAAAAATTATGATTCCCAGCATTTTTAGATTTCCTGTCTCAGTCCTGGAGCAAATCTTGCCAATCTTCAATAAACATATCTGAAAATATTTTGGTTCCAATGATCTTTCCACATGCAACAAGGATCGCTCGAATTGGAAAGAGTGAGACCTCCATTTGTGTTGTTGATGGCCCCACTATATCTGCAAAAAACATCCTTTGATTTATTCCCAAACTTTTTGTTTGAGATGTTAGTAGGCTTTGGGAATGAACTAGCACTCTTGGTTGTTGAAAAATCCCAATTTTTTTGGAGAAACAGATAGATCATATGGTAATAGACATAGATACTAGACATGCTAGGGATTATGTGATAGGATTCCTGCCTATTATGGAAATGATGTAGATTAATATTTGTGAGATGAATGGGTTTGAAACAAGTCCAAATGATCATAAGACAACCATCCAACTGACAGTTCCACAGAGAGAAAGGGTCATGAAAATGGTGGAATATTATTTCCTTTGCAAACCCTATCCCAATTGCAAAGAGGAAACCTAAATTTTTCCTCACAACCTTTCCATAGAAAGTCTCTTTGAATTTTATCAATATTTAATGTTATACCTATTGGTGGTCTTGAAAGTGATATCATATAAATATGGATGGATTGATTGTAGTATTTATGAGTTGTAGCCTTCCTACCATGGTTAAGAACCTACCTTTCCAATTTTGCCAAGAAAGCTTTCATTCTATCCAAAAAAGAGATGCAAAGCTCTTTTTATTTTTTTTATCAAACAAAGGAATACCCAAGTAGGTTGATGGAAATTTTTCAATTTTAAATCCTAAAATATTCACAATAATTTATTGTAAATCTAGAGCAGTGTTAATAAAAAAATTTGGATTTTATAGTATTTACCACTTGGCCAATAGCCTTCTTATAGCATGATAATATTAATTTCAACTGCATTGTCTCACTAACTGAGGGATGACCCCAAAAAATCAACAAATTAAAGATGAGATTCAAAGGGACCATTTTTTTGCTATATACATATAACATTGTTTTTTTAATAAGCTATGTGTGGCTTATATTGGGGATCACTCCCATTACAAAAACAAAATATTACATTGCTCTCATTACATTTCTAACAAGTTAATTAAATCATATCCAACTTTACCTTTCTATCAAAGATATTCTCCATCTTCCTCAAACTCCCAAATTTCCACAATTAACTCCTTTTATATCATATGCTTTTCAAAATTAAATTCTATTAAGATGAAATTCAACACCGTAAATGGCTAAAATATTTATTGTGAAACTTCTATATCTATAAATATTTTATCTATAACAACCTCACAATTTCTTAATACCTTTTTCTAGGGTTCTTATTCATTCTCCAAATATTCCAAGATATTATTTTCATTGTTATTTTTTGTTTTTATTTGAGTTTAGCGCCACTTCTTGTTAACACTTATGATATTTGCTTTTGTTTTCTCATATCAATATCCCTCTGGGTTTAGTTTTCTCTTATATTTTTCTTCTTAGGTCTTCGTCTCTTTTTTCATTTCCAACAATATTTTCATCTTCATCAATATTTTCAATCTTCTCGGATTGCTTATAGTAATACTTATCATATTTAGTTTTACCTTGTTCTGAAGGATATGAAGAGCAAAGAATAATTTCAAAACCACAATCTTCTTTATGTTGCCCTATAAACCCTAAAGTGTAAAAATGCTCTTCTATAGCAATTACCTTCTTATTATGCCCTAAAAACCCTAAATTGGTATGGGTTTGCTCCATCCTCATTTCTTTATTTTACTACTCTTGAAACCTTAAAGTGAAAGGGAAAACATCTTCACTGCTTTCAATTTTATTACTTGGAGAAGATTCTATACTACTTGAGGTAAATGAAGATGATTTACCAAGAATAAACTTGACCTATTTTGACATCTTTGTTTTAGGATTTATCTCCACATCTTCTTTTGCAACTTTAATTCCTTCTGAACTTGCCAAATGATATTGTAGATAGAATTTCTTTACCTCTTATTTCAAAGTGGAATATACTTGATTTGATCTAGCTTCTACTACTATATGATTTCCTTGCTTCATCTTAAAGTTTATCTCAATGCTAGAATTTTTTATCTCTTTCTTCATAGTTTTCACTTTACAAACTCTTGCCATGTGTCTAATCTCATAACAATTGTGGAAATAAAATGAGATATTTTCATAATCTACTTGTTGATCTCATTCTCTTGATTTAGATTTAATATTAATGAATTATGGTTTAGATTTTGAAATATCCATAGCAACACATATTCGAGCATATATACCATGCCTTCACTCCTTGCCAATTATTCTTTCCTTTATGAATTACCCTAAGGGTATTTCCAATATTCTTCAAAACGTCCTTATTTATAAGCTAATATGGAAGTCCAAAAAGCCTAACCCACACTTGAAGCTTCTTAATAGTTTCTATATCAATAAAAAAATTTCCATTCCATGGTCTCAAATAAAGGGTATCTCTTTCCCTAAACCATGGGTCACCAACCATTATTTTATCCCTAATTTTTGAACTAAAAAAGATGATGAGGGAAAACCTTGATTGGATTTTGGCCAAAGTTGGGGGGAGGGAGAGGGTCCTGCTCCCCCTCCCCTAGTTCTTGCCTAGTACCTGGCTCATCCCGGGTCATCCCGCTCTGGGAATGCTTTGTAGCAGATGATCTCCTTGGGGGGAGATCCTTCTCCACTTTCTACTCCTTTCCTAGTAGTTTTAGGGTTTCCCTACCCAAGCCTGAGGTCTGGCGCATCCTAGGGGTCTCCTAGGGTTCTCTGCATGCTTCAGGTATCCCTTCCTCGATCTTAGGATTCCTCCTGGGGTTTTTTGTAGGTTTTTGCTTGGATCCAGTTCCCAGGGCTTCCTAGATCAATTGTGGTGGCAGGTTGGGTTTTTGAGTGCTTCTTAGTGCATCCTGTGAGGTCCTCTCTACTTCAGGGTTGGTTTGGGGGGGTCAGTTTCCTCTTCTACTAGTGACTCCTCTCTAGGATGCTCGTGGTTGCTGCTAGTCCCATCCCTTTGGGTAGGGCCATTTTTGGTTTCCTATTCGGAGGCTTCTTCTTGCTGGATCTGCTTTTTGGTGGACACCCAGGGCATTGGTTGGCCATCGAGGTGGGCCTCTTCCTCTGCCTAGGTTGTTCCTAGCCCCAGTTCCAGTTCCCTAAAGTTTCCATGAGCAAGGATGGGGGCTATTGGTCCCTTATTTTGGGGTTCCTATGGTTTTTGTTACATATCTAGATATTAGGGGGGGATCATGATCAGTGCATGCAGACCCTGGTTCCCCCAGGTTAGGCTTTCAAGGATCCCATATTTGTGCATGTTGCCACTCCCTGTTTGGGATCCTCAGGTTGTTCATTTTAGTTCCTACTCAAGGGCTTCTGGTCCCAATTCCTTGGATCTATTTGTGAGCAAGGATGGTGGTTCTTGGGCCTTTCTGCTAGAGTGGTGGGGGCTTCCTTTTGTATTCTCTGGTCTAGGGGGGAGATCAGTGAGTTTACAATTGTGGTCCCTCCTTCCTCCTTCAATTTTGGCTTCCGAGATCTTGTCTTTGCACCTATTGTTGTTTTCTCTAGATCCTTCCAGCTTCCTCATATTTCTCCTTGATGTGCACAAGGATATCTTGGCCTATAGATATCCCCAGTAGTGTTGTTTCTCTTTTCAAGCTCAAGTGGAGGCATACCATTTTTTTCTTTGAGGACCCTGATGTCATTTCCAAGGCTATCCCACTACTGATCCCTGGTATGTATCCCAGTGCTGCTTGCTGAATTGCTCACACAACTGCTTGTTGCCCCGTTGCACCCCAGATTGCATCCCGTGGCATCACTGGGTGAGGATCCTCTTCAATTTTCTAAATTTCCTTGCTTCAGGTTTTCAGGCAGGATTTTTTACTGCAGGCTATCCTTCACTTTCCTGCTCTCCCTGTGCAGGTCTGGGCAGATGTTCTGTTTCCACCCCTAGGAGGATCCTAGTATGCCATCAATGGTAGTATGATAACTTGGTGAAGAGGGTCTCATTAATGGTTTCTATAATCTGGTCTTTATGTTGGATCAAGGGTTGTTTCTGGCCCTTTCCCTTTCAGTTTGTGTTTATTTTCATATACTTAGGAATTGCTTTAAATCTCAGTGCTACGACCCTTTTTGTTATAATGTTTTGGGATCCTCTTAAAAAACCCAATTTGCATATAAAATTTTAGTTACTTATAAAAAAAAAAGATGATGAGGAAAAAACCTCTAAGAAGAAAAGGCAGTAATTTGAATGCAATCCCCACTTGCACTTGATCTTATTTTGAATCTCCAAAAAAGCTGACCATGGTCTTTGGAACTTAGATATCAACTCTTTACTTTTAAGAACCATTATATCATGCTTAATCATCTCATATTTGATACTCACTTTTGATGTAATATTTACTACCTAGACTGAACTTACCATGTATTTGCTCTTCTGCTTATCTCTAACTTGGACCTCCATACTTCCAACTAGGTCATCCTCACTTCCCATTAGGGTTTTCAAGTATGAATTTCCTTCCATACTAGCTAATGGAGCTCACTCTTGGCTTGCAATCCCTCTTGGCTCTCACTTCATCTCGACTTGCAATCTCTCCTACCTCACACTCACTCCTAGTTTGCACTCTCTTCTACCTCACACTCACTCCTAGATTGCACTTCCTCTGGCTCGCAATCACATCTATCTCTTCTTTTTTTTTTATATTCCTTTGTTTTAATATTTTTTTGGAAATCATGTTACACACATTTGTGGTTTGGTTTGAAGCAGTGATGCACTCCCAATGAACTCGTCACACTTCTACCATGACTGAATCATAGCTCGTACTCTTTCTTCACCCACACTTTATGGTAAGGGTTTTATTATATATATATATATATATATATATTTATATTTCATCGGATCAATAGTATAAGGGGTTTGGTAAGGGTTTGCAGAGCAAGGAGGGTTTGCAGTGGAGGGTTTTATTACACATCTATTTCATCGGATCAATAGTATAAAGGGTTCAACAATGGAAGAAGGGAAGCAACAATTGCAAGAACCGATATATGTCAATGAGAAAAAATACTGGAGGATATTAAGACGTCAAAAATATCAAGCAATGGCAACAACAATGAAGAGGACATATCGAAAAATAAAAATAAAAAATATTCTACCACATAAACAAGTGGAGAATAAGGAACACTTAAAGGCACTAACCATCATCAAATGAGGAGATCAATTAGTCCAACTGAGGGTACACAAGAGAGAAGATAAAATAAATGAAGGAAAAATGACAACACAAGAGAATACAAAAGGAAAAATAAGTGAGGAGAAAAAATTAGAATAACCGCAAGAAAGCATTTAGCATGGAAAATGGAGGTCACCAAAATGAGTTTTCAGACGAGGAAGAAAATTATAGTCCCACAACCACACCACTCATGTGGGCACCAAGACTTTATGTGCAAGAGTTAATGAATATGAAAGAGAAACTTGAAAGCATGGAAAGGAAGGAGAAATTAAGAGATACTAAATTATATGAGGTTATAAACACCATTCGAAGGCTAGAAAATGAAAATAACCAACTCAAGGAGTAAGTTTCAAAGCTACAAAACCTTGCAAACATGGGTCATCATGAATGGCATATCCTCAAACAAGCCATCCACCCCCCAATCAATGATGCAATAGAAGTGGAAAAAAAATACAAATCAAATAAAATAGGTACGGGAAACACTCCAAAACATGAAAACAAGAGTAAATGAGCTACGAAATGAATTAACAAATGCAAATACATGGTCTCAAGTAGTAAAAGAACCAATCAATCAACAAAAAGAGTTGATAGAGAAGCAAGTAAAAATTCAAATAACATAAGAGAAATAAAGACATGAGAAGTTATCAAATATAATAATCAAAGGGTTGAAATATTATGGGGATGGGGAAGACACAAATCGCTTAACTAGGGAATTCTTGTTAGATCGATTACAATGGAAAGTTCAGATAAAAAAAACAAGTAAAATTGATAGGTTGAGAGAAGGAGGTAGAGATAGACATATTCAGGTCACATTGATGAGCTACGAGGATAAAACAAGGTTACTAAAAAATAGAGGTATGCTAAGAGGGTCACAATTCTATTTAAATGATGACCGAATATTTTTACAGTAGGAAGAAATAAATAAGGAATGGAAAAAGGTGAGGGCAGCAAGGAATGAAGGGAAACGGGTATATTTAAGAAATGGAAATGCATACATCACATCTAAACAAACCCAAAACAAATAGGGAGTATGGCCCACCCGGGAACATCTTACGATGGTAAGTTGGAACTGTAGAGGTTACCCTTGAAGAAAAGGACCCGGGTTAGGGCCCATCGCTAGAGATAAAGATATAATCATACTGATGGAAACACTTGAACATGATGGATGTAGGACTCTAGAATTTTTAAGATATAAAAAAATAGCAATATGGAATAAAGCAGCAGAAAATGGCAAAGGGTATGGGTGTATCATGGTTTTAATAAAAGAGGAATGGGATAGGGTCATTAAAATTGAAAAACAAGATGAAAAAAAATAGTACATCTGGATAAATATCCTATAAAATAAGTCAATTATTAGCATAACAACATGTTATTTTTCTCCTAAGAATTCTAAATTCTATAAGAAACATGACCTTAACAGAGAAGACGCATACTCCTCCCTAAAAAGAGACATTTCAATATACAGTAAGTTGGGAGAGATTATATTAATTGGAGTTTTCAATGCAAGGATATCAAATAAGCAAGATAACATTCTAGAAGGTAGCAAAGATATTGATATTAATCCTCTTTGGATGTCAAAAGAGAAAAATCAGCAGTGGACCAAGACTTCAAAAGATGAGCATGGGGCTATCATGTAATATGGAGAAGAGTTGTTAGGCCTTTGCAGCATACACAACTTGATTATTTACAATGGGATAAACAAATGGAAAAAATCAGGAAAGTATACATGCAAAACATATAAGGGACAAAGTGTAATAGACTATGTAAAATACTCACAAAATTACATACCAAAAATAGAGGAGCTATGTTAGCGTACTGTTCTGTTAGCGTAGTTGTTCTACTTTGTTTGCATTATATTCTTTAGCAAACTGTTGCAACCATGTAACAGCTCCGGTGTTCTATTCCCGGCTGTTACCGATGTATTTAAACAATGTTGCGTAATACAATTCTTGTTGCACAATTCTACATGGTATCAGAGCTGTTCGTAGTCGTGCAGTGGAGCCGGCGGTGTTCGAAGGTTTCCAACGTCCAGGTCGCTCTGGGGAAGGACACGCAGGGCCGAGAGAGAGTGGACATCTGTTCGCCCCCCAACCCGCGTCCAGGTCCGCGGATGACCCCCCTCGGCGCGCTGCGTCGCGGGAGCCGGCGCCACCCCTCCCAGTGCGACAGCGCAGGCCCGTGACAGAGAGCGCGCGGACGTGGCTACAATCCATGACCTGTCGCGCGTGCGACAGTCGTGTAGACCCGCGACAGACCGCACGTGAATGTTGCTCCGCAGCAGGCCCGCGATAGACCGCGCGGTGATACGGATCTGTCGCGCGTGCGATAGTCTATCGCGCAGGCCCACGACAGACCGCGCGTGAACGTCGTTGCGCAGGCCCGCAGCCGCAGGCCTAGGCGACAGTGCGCAGAGCACGCGCAAGCCGCAGGCCCCCCCCATCGCCCCCCCTCTGCCTTCCCGTTTTTTTTGGAAAAAAAAAAACAGTGCGCGTAGACCGGACGGCCGCAAGCCGCGACTGGGGAGTCTGCGTAGGGAAAATCAGCCGCGACCGGGCAAGTTTTGTTTTGTTGCGGAGGCAGCCGCAGAGAGGAGCGCCGGGGAGCACAGCCGCGGAGCAGGAGTTCGGAGGAGGAGCATTCGGGTGTCAAAAGAAGGAGGTTGACTGATCCTCTCGGATCAGCCCGCTGGCTCACGTGGTCGTGAGCCGTGCGGTAAGGCTCAGGGAGCCTGCAAGTCGGGGGTTCGAATCCCGTCGACTCCCCCCAAGGTATAATTTCTTTTTGTCAAAGTCATTTTTTAATTATTATTTTTTTTAATTAAAATTTTTAATTTTAATTTTTTTTAATATAGTTTTAAACTTTAATAAATTAAAATTTAATTTTAATTTATTTTTTTTAAGTTTTAAAACTATATAAATTAAAATTATTTATTTTAATTTTAAAATTGATAATAATTATTAAAAATGCTTTGTTAAAGAAAGCTTTTTAAGGGGGGATATTTTTTTTTCAAAAAATCAAAGGGGGATAGTGAGTAATTTTTCGAAAAATATCAATTTGGCATTGTAAAAGGTGCATTTTCAGCTGTGACCGACACCTTGTGGGTTATTCTTGTGGGCAATTTTTTTCGTTGTATGTTGCATATTTCATTTTTGCACTATAACATTAAAAATTAAAATCAAAACACTCCCTAAGTCCCCGGAATATAAAACCCATCTGTGCAATTTTATTGCACTGCAGCGTTCGGTATTTGTGATACCTCTGCCAGCACTTACGGGTAAAGTTGTCGTGATTTGGCTACCGTATCCGCCGCCTAATATAGCCGCTATAACGACGTCTGAGCTTGTTCTCTATAAATCATCGGGGAGGAATAAGTACGCCATTTTTGCATTTTTTACTCCATCCACTACCCTTTATCGCACTTGTGTTTAGGCGTAAATCCTGACGAAGTATTCTTCGAAGTTTTTAGGGGAAGTTACGCCCCACGCATGAGAAGAATCTTCTATGGTAGGTGCCATCAACAAGGCGATTCCCTTTCAGTACCGCTTATGTTCCACGTATCGTATGATCTCTAAAACTCACCTATAGTCTCCCTCACGTAAGGGCGGGTGATTTTTGTTGATATTTCTAAATACCTATAGTTTCCCTCACGTAAGGGCGGGTATTTTGTACGGTATATTGGCCTAGCAAAAGGTATATCGAAAGGGGGACCAATTGGTGATATAAGAAACCTTCACTATGGCCGCTGTTGCAAAGTTGATGACTGATCCGCATCAGTTATTAAAAGGTCCAAATTATACACCATGGAAACATAAGATGAAGGCTATTCTCCAAATGGAAGATTTGTGGGATATTGTTACTGGAGTAGCAACTAGGCCTTCACCAACAGCAGGATCCACAGGTCCTTCAACAAATCAGATTGCTTTTGACAAGAAAGACAGTAGAGCAAAGGTGCTCATTTTGTTTATTGTTTCAGATGAAGTGCAACCTCATATAGCTGATAAAGCAAGTGGTAAAGAGGCATGGGATGCCCTTAGAACCATCTATGAGGGGAAGAATGAATCCACCATTCTTCATCTTCAACAACAACTTCATAACCTGAGTTTGAGACAGGGTGAAACAGTTGAACTCTTTCTGTGCAGAGTGTCTGAGTTGAAAGAGAAATTGAGTTCTCTCGGAGATACTGTGGACGAAAAGCTTCTCATTTCACTTGTGATGAGAGCTTTACCTTCTTCATTTGATATGTTGATAACCTCCATCCAAGTGTCTCAACGACAAATTACCTACATCGAGTTGGTCAATCTGCTTCAACAACAGGAGGCACGCCAACTTCACAAGGATGATTCTTCCAATACAGCCCTATACACCAACAGGCAGGGTTCTAGGAAGAAAGGTAATGGGAAAAAAGGAGGCAACTTTTAGAAATGAGGAAATTCTCAACAGGATACGAAAGGAAAAGGCAAACAACCTCAACAGAAGAAGACGTGGTGCAAGATCTGTGAGAAAGACAACCATGACACCAACAGGTGTTGGCATAAGAACAAGCAGAAAGGCCAAAACAAACCACAAAATAAGAACAAGCAACCCCAGGTGAATGTTGTTGTTGAATAATCTGACTCAGATTTTGAATGGGCACACAAGGTGCTCATGACTACCATAGATTCCACTCAGAGGGATCCTATTTGGTATGTCGATTCCGGAGCTAGCAAACATATGACTGGCGACAGATCGTGGTTCGAATCATTTGAGGCCAAAGAGGGCAAAACTATCACCATTGCTGATGATAAAACCTACAGGGTTCAGGGAGAGGGTACAGTTTCAGTCACTCTTCCTGATGGCAAGTGTCAGATTGACAAGGTCCTCTATGTTCCGGGATTGGCCAACAATTTGTTGTCAGTGACACAAATCCTGGACAGAAATATGGTTGTCAACTTTCGTGTTGAGAATGGAAAGAAGTGTTGTACAATTACCAGGAAGGGTAAACAGATTGCAACAGCTTCTTATAAGCACGGATTATTTGCACTAGATGCTATCTCTACTCCACATGTTGCCATGACTGTCTCTACCAAGGAGGCAACTTCCCTATGGCACAAGAGATATGGGCATCTTAGTTCTGGCTACTTACTTGAGCTCAGCAATTATGAGATGGTAAAGGGTCTTCCTTCCCTTTCTCGCCACATTGCCGGTGTGCTTCGATCGCTAGCGAGGAAAGCAGCATAGAGTACCATTTGAGAAGAGCTCTACAAGAGCATGAAAACCTCTGGAGCTAATTCACACCAATCTATGCGGTCCTTTCACACCCAACAATGTTGGAGGGAAGAGGTACTTTCAGTTATTCGTAGATGACTACTCACGAAAGATGTGGGTTTTCTTTCTCAAACCGAAATCTGAAGCTTTTGCATTCTTCCAACAGTTCAAGAAATCCGTTGAGAAGGAGTCAGGGGCTTCTATTAAAACCCTCCGCTCAGATCGAGGGGGAGAGTTTACCTCTAATGAATTTTTTGCATTCCTATATAAGCATGGGATCAAGAGACAGTTAACAACTGCCTATACTCCTCAAAGAAATGGAGTTGCCGAGAGAAGGAACCGTTCTATCATGGAAATGGTTCGTTGTATGCTCACAGGAGCTACTCTTGGGCAACAATATTGGGCGAGAAGTCGTCACCACCGTAGTGTATCCGTTGAATAGGGCACCCACAAAGGCCCTAAAAGGAATGACTCCACAAGAAGCATGGAGTGGTCGAAAACCCTCCATATCTCATCTACGTATTTTTGGGTGTCAAGATTTCATGCACATACCGAAAGAGAAAAGGAAGAAGCTAGATGAGAAAACACTGAGATGTATTTTTCTTGGATATTCTGAGCACTCTAAAGGATATCGGTTGATAGATCCTTTGACCAAGAAAATTCATATCAGCAGAGATGTTGTCTTTGATGAAGCTTTCACATCACAGAGCACATCTACAGTACACCAGGATATTGTGGAAACTAAGGAAGAGATGATTCCTTCATCAGCACAGACAGGAGGTCCTTCTACATCTTCTTCACCACCACCGAAGAAGAATCATAAATGGTGTACAAATACAATCAGAGATGCAAATTTATCCACTCCTCCCAATTTGAATTTGGATAGACCTCGTACACGCAGTATGGCTCAAAAGGAGAAAGAAGCCAGAGAAACTGGTGAGGTTGATGATATTTGTCAATATTTTGAGGAACTTTCTGTGACTCCAAGTAGAGAAGTTGAGGATATGGATATTGATGATGACAGGGCATTCATGTCTACCATAGATAGTCTTGAACCTGCATCAGTGCAAGATGCTCTCAGTGAGCCTCAGTGGAAGGCCGCTATGGATACAGAGTATGAGTCTCTGATGAAGAATAAAACTTGGAAGCTTGTTGATCTACCGCATGGAAAGAAACCTATTGGCTGCAAATGGGTATACAAATTCAAGTACAAGGCAGATGGAAAAATTGATAAGCATAAGGCCCGGCTTGTTGCAAAGGGCTATGCTCAAAAGGAAGGCATCGACTATGAGGAAACTTTTGCACCTACTGCTCGGATGACCACAATTCGGGTTATGTGTGCTATGGCAGCACAATATGGGTGGAAAGTTCACCAAATGGATGTCAAAAGTGTCTTTCTTAATGATGATCTCCAAGAAGAAGTCTATATGACTTAGCCTGAAGGATTTGAAGTGGAAGGCCAATAGCAGAAAGTTTGCAAATTGGTCAAATCCTTATATGGTCTGAAACAAGCTCCTCGAGCTTGGTATATAAAAATGGACAATCACCTTATGCAGCATGGATTTAAGAGATGTCCGTCGGATGCAAACCTCTATTTCAAGAAACAGTGGTTCCGAGATAGTGTTGCTTGTACTCTATGTGGATGATCTCGCTCATTACGGGGAGTTCAAAAACTATGATCTCTACTGTCAAAAGAAACTTGTGCAAATCTTTTGAGATGACAGATCTCGAACTTCTCCATTACTGTCTTGGTCTAGAATTCAGCCAGAAGGAGTACTCCATCAAAGTGTCTCAGAAAAAGTATGCCAAGACATTGCTGGATAAATATCGCATGACTGACTGCAAGCCAATGGCAACTCCTATGGAGAATGGACTTCAGTTATCACGATATGATGACTCACCTCAGGTAGATGGTACTCTCTATCGACAGCTGATTGGGAGTCTCATATATCTGACCAATACTAGGCCAGATATCGTTTTTGCTGTCAACTATCTTTCGAGGTTCATGCAGGAGCCTAAGACCACTCATTGGAAAGCAACAAAACGTGTTCTTCACTATGTCCGTGGTACTATGGAATATGGCCTAGAATACAAGAGGAAAAACAAATTCTTCTTGCAAGGATACACGGACTCCGACTATGCCGGATCATTTGATGATCGCAAGTCAACTTCTGGATACATTTTTCATCTGGGATCCGGTCCTGTCTCTTGGCATAGCAAGAAGCAACAGGTGGTTGCTATTTCATCAACAGAGGCAGAATATCATGCCGCACGTGAAGCTATGTGCGAAGTGATATGGTTATGTCGCATTCTGACAAGTATGGGCCATCCATCAAAATCTCCAATACACTTGTTCTGCGACAATCAGGGTGTTCTGAACCTCGTCAAGAATCCAGTCCATCATGAAAAAACAAAGCACATTGACACACAATGTCATTTCATTCGAGATGAAGTTCCAAAGCACCGAATTCAGCTTCAAGACATTCCCACGGATGCTCAAGTTGCAGACATTTTCATTAAGGCACTTGGACGTGTCAAATTTGAATTGTTTCGCAGCTCACTTTGTATTGCAAAATAATGTAAGGGGATGTTAGTAGTCTAGTATAGCTATTAGTTATTACATTACCCAAATAATGTAATAAAGGGGGATGTTAGCGTACTGTTCTGTTAGCGTAGCTATTCTACTTTGTTTGCATTATATTCTTTAGCAAACTGTTGCAACCATGTAACAGCTCCGGTGTTCTATTCTCGGCTGTTACCAATGTATTTAAACAATGCTGCGTAATACAATTCTTGTTGCACAATTCTGAAGTTGAAGATTCTCTAGTGGAACTTAAGTCAGATCACAAACCAATTGTTATGAAACTTCGAATGCATGGAGACAAACCAAGGGAAAATCACTTGCAAGGCAATCCAAATAAATATCCTCACAAGGGAAACATTCTCTTAACAGATGAAAATCAATAGAATTTTAGAGCAGTATTAAATAACAAGTTACAGGAAAGGGAAGAACTACCTCAAAGTAGCAGAGATTACAGTAAGAGTGAATAGTTAATGCACGTTATCCAAGACACTCTAAACAAATTCAAGAGAGCTAAACCTAAAAAGAAAGAGAGTAATAGCTTCCAAACCAACCCATGGTTCGATGAAGATTGCAAAAAAGTGTGAATATTACTAAAGGAACCAACGAGTAAAACAAGAGCAAACAGAAAAGACTATGAGAAACTGGTAAGGAAAAAAAATAAGAATACACTAGAACACGAAGGAAAAAATTGATTTACTTAGGGAAGCATGAGCCAAAGAAATTTTGGAAGGAACTAAGCGCAAAAAGGATGTAGACTAAAAATAGCATAACAGCTAATCAGTGGTTGGAGTATTAAAAACAATTGTATCAACGTCGTAACCAATAGGAGACACCCCTACTATCATAGTCAAGAAAGAACTTTTCACAAATGAAGACATTATTCAAGGGATAAAAAATTTAGGAACTGGTAAAGCCTGTGACATAGATAATATTTAGGCAGAGCATATAAAATGGGGGTAGATATTCTGGCACCGCATAACAAAGAAATTTTCAATGATATCATACAAAATGGATTCCCTAATGAGTGGACAACTAGCTTGAGCATTCCTTTGTTTAAAAGTGGAGACGCAAATAATCCCTCAAACTATCGAACTATCATGATCAACCCTCTCTTTGCAAATTTTTTTGGGAGTATGATAGAGCGTAGGATCAACATATGGGCAGAAGAAAAGGGAAAGAGAGCAAAAGGGCAAGCAGGTTTTAGGCCCAAGCACTCGACTATTGATCATTGTATCACACTCAAACATATAGTGGAAAAAATATGGGATAAAATAGAGGAGGCTTTTTGTTGTTTTATAGACTTCAAAAAGGCATTTGACACAGTGCCAAGGAAAAAATTATGGAGCAGAATGGAAGAGCTAGAGATTCCAATTCACTACAGGGCAGCAGTTCACAGACTATATGAGCATGTAAAGGCTAGAATCTAGGAAGGGTTATCTGAATATTTTGGTAGTGACATAGGTGTCAAACACGGTTTCCCTTTATCCCCGACCTTATTTGGGTTGTACATTGACAAGTTAGAAGAATGAATAAACAAATTTGAGGGAGAGGGTGTGCACTTAGCCAAATATGTGGTAAATTTCCTCATGTATGCAGACAATGTAATTCTTGTAGCGAAAACAACCAAAGATATAGAAGATTACCTTCGAGCCCTAGAACTCTTTTGTAAGGAAGTTGGGATGCAGGTGAACACAAGCAAAACAAAAATTATGATTTTTTCAGCAAAAAAGAAGCAACAACTCAAATTTTAGTTTGCAGGAGAACCGCTTGAGGTAGTAGTAGAATACAAATACATGGGCATAGACTTTCATGATAAACTTAATTGGAATACATGTACGATGAAAAGAACTCAAAGTGGTTGGAGAGCACTATATGCACTTCAAAACAAGAGTGTAGGAATGTCAAGTTGTGGGACTAGAAGACCACCAAGGTCTTATTTGGCCTACTTGGTACACCGGTTTTGTTGTATGGTTGCGAGGTGTGGGCTAGTGGCACAACAAATGCAAAATGGAGGCAAATAGAAAGGATTCAAAAATATCTAATCACAAATTTTCTCAAAATTAAGGCCACAACCCCTTATGAAATTATTCTAGCTGAAACTGGAATGTTCCCTTTAGAAGCAATTGCTATGACCAAGTTGTTATGTTACTTGAAAAAAAAAGAAAACATGAAAAATTATAGATGGCCTAGGGCAGCTAGGGACGAAGAGTTGCATATGTGGAAGAATACATGGATGAAACAAAATCAGAAATGGATGAAACGTTGGGAAATCAACATAAATGAATGCCCAAATGTCAACAAAGACATAAGAAATTATGTGAACGAAAAGTTTAAAAGTGGAATGTGGAAAAATGCAAGCGGGAAAAGACAATATTATATTGCAAAGTTTAACCCAACGTATGACCACAAGAAAAAAGTGTATATAAGCGCTGAAATCAAGTGGAAGGAATAAAATCCTCATTGCTCAGATAAGGACTAGCTCTCATAGGCTTACATGTGAAACAAGGAGATGGAAAACACCCAAAGAACAATGGGAAGAAAGGACATGTACTCTATGCAACACAAGGGCAGTAGAGACAGAGGAACATTTCATTTATAAGTGCCCAAGTTTTTCAGATATCCGTGGCAAATACAAAGAAACACTTGGAAACGGGTCTATGGAAGAATTATTTGAAGATAGTAAAATAAAAAAAGTTGGGGAATTGCTAACCCAAATCAGCAGGAGAAGGAACAACCTTCTCAAACATATTAAAGATCATTTGATATGATTTGAGTAGTTGTACTTCCATAAGGTCCCATAGACCATATTTGGGTCTCGAGGACGTAATTAAAATCTTTCATTTCATTTCAAAGTTTATATTGTCCCATAAGGACACCACAATTGCAAAAGGCATTGGGTTTTTCTAAGATGTTAACACAAAGTTTATATTGTTCCACAAGGACATCACAATTGCAAAAGGCATTGGGATTTCCTAAAAGAAATCCAAATTCAATCCATAGGAAGGGTGGCCTCGAGACACCCTTAACTTTTCAGTCTATTCGAAAAAACAAAACAAAGTTTTTTTATATATAAATTTTAATTATAAATTTAAAATAATAATAATTATATACTAGTTTCTATATAACGTAAGTATTAATTTTTTTAATTGGATATATGAGATTGAAATGGGCTCCATCCATATTACATCATCACCGCATAGTGATATTACAGCAAAGTTGGCAAGATTTGAACCTTGGTCTTTTCCTAAATATTAAAGAATCTAATTGATTGAACTAATACCACCTGAATAAGTGCAAGTATTAATTCATTTAAGTGTTTTATGAAATTTATTTATCTACATCAAAATTTAAAAATATATTATAGCTGAAAAGTTTTTTATATTAACTTAAACAAGTTATATATATAAAACAGGTTTAATGCCCATATTTATATAGGACAATATTTATAAAAAACGTTTTTTTTGCTTCCTATATATTTATATAACCAACTTTCTATCATTGAAATAATATACAACTTTACCCCTTTCGAATTTAAATTAAAACAAAACCTTTATCATTAAACCCACTCAAGTCCAAAAGTATTACATTATATCACAAAATTTAATAAATTAAAATAAAATTGGAGGTAAATTACCTTAACCCCGTTCATCTAATGTTTAAACATAACTTTAATTTATTTAAGCCCTTTTAATCACAGGTCAAGTCGAGGCGAATGCAAGCTCCTGCAAGTCGAGTAATATAAAGGTTTGGATAAATAAGCCCATGTGCTTATCGTTACCATTTTTGTGCATGATTGTTATATGCAAGGGTAACACTAAGGTTACATCTTCAGAAATAACCTATATTACACGTTACTATTATGTACTTGGGTTGATTTGGGAATGCTTATTATATATTATAACTTGATGAATTTTATTTATTTGAGAAAAAGTTTGAAATGAGTTTAATATTATGTTTATTTAGTTTAAAGTAATAAATTGAGAAATGAATTTTATTGGTAGTAGTAATAAATTTTATTGATCGCCGTAGAATAGTTTAAGGTAAAATAGTATATATTTTACAAGTAGTAAGTTATTAGAATAATTTTTTTGTTGTAGAATTTGTCATGAATATGATTATTTAGTTAGTATCTGTGCAAATATTTTATAATAAAAGAAAGAGGATACAAACTTAGCAGGTTTTTGAATTCTTAAGAAGAAGAATACTAAGAAAAAACCAGTTATGAAGGATCAATCGAAGTTATCAACTAATATGTTTGAAATGTTTTTCACAAATGATGTCCTAGGTGAAGAAGAGAAAACATTGGAGACAAAAATCTTAGAAACACAATTTAAAGATGCAAGGAAGGACTCGGAGACAAACTAGCAAATTAAAGGTTTTCAACAAAAGAAATGGGAGGAAATTTACACAAGAAAAATTATCTTTTAAATGTTGAGATTTCAAATAATACAGGGTCCACGATAGACTATGTTGAACCTTCCAGTAACACATTGGATTTATACACATTCTTCGAGGTTGGAAGCCATCCCAGATTCAATTGGGATAAGTCAAGAAATAGGAAAAAAACTAAATATGGATTCTAACCAAAAGGTAGGTCGTAAGACCAATCAACATCGTATGGTAAAAGAAGGTGAAAAGCTTGTAGAGGAAGGTAAGATTAATGCCCTTACCAATTTCTTTAGCCCTGGTATTAATTGTATTAATGAAGATCATCACTTGAAATATTAGAGGACTCAAAGGGAGTCTTTCAAAACAAAACAAAATTAGAAGAATGATTTAGACAAATCATCCACATCTTGTTTTCCTTCAGGAAACGAAGATGTCAATAGAGAAAATTGATTCAATTGCTAGTAAAATTTGGTTAGCTAGAAAAGTTGCTTTCCTCAGTTTCCAGGGAACTTTTGGTGGTATTTTTTGCCTTTGGAACCTAAAATAAGTAGTTATTCACCATATGGTTGGCAGTTAGGGTCTTTTGGCTATAGTTATTCAAATTAAACATTCTAACCAAATTATGATTTTCATAACTATTTATGCTCCGACTACTTTAGAGGAAAAGAGAATACAATGAAAGGATATAACTTATATTATCTCTCATTTTTTTGAAGCTTGGATCTCGATGGGAGGAGATTTCAATACCATCCTCTCTATGCATGAGAAAATGAGGGAAAATAGAAATTTGGATAGAAGCACTAACCTAATGAGCGAATATATTGTAAACCTTCATCTTATGGACATTCAACCAAATAATGGCCTTATGACTTGGTCTAACAGAAAGTAAGGCTTAGCTTGTATCATGGAGAGATTGGATAGGTTCTTGTTCTTTGACAATTTCTTAATCCATGGTCATATTCCTAAGGTGAAGACTCTTAACAATGCTGGTTAGGATCACTGGCCAATCATGGGGGAAATTTGGAAAACCAATGTGAGTTTCTCACATTTTAAATTTTAGTTAATGTGGCTTAGAGATAGTTCCTTCAGACCTCCAGTGCCAATGGTGGAAGGAAGGTAAACCAAGGTATGGGACTAAGATGTTTTGTTTTACCAAAAGGTTGTAATATATTAAATTCAAAATCAAGATTTAGAATTAGGAGTTCAGAGATATCCAGTAAAAAAAACTTGAATTGATTACTTAGCTTAAAATTTTGAATAAGAAAATCCATTTAGATAGCCTCATAGAGATAAGTACATATGAAATTAGACTCAGCTCAGTTAGAAGAATGAGAAAAAAGAGAAGAACTCTTATGGAAGCAAAAATATAGGATGCAATGGCTCAAAGAAAGAGATTGAAACACAAATTTCTTCCACAAATCTCTTCTAGCTCAAAAATCTCACAATTTTATTTCTTCCCTAAAATCTGATTATGGAGACATTGTCTACTCTTGGGATGGCATGAACTCTGTTGGTGTCAATTACTTTTCTAATTTATTTGTTGTTGCACCTATTGACTCAACTTCTCAATATAATATTCTTCAAGTGATCCCTACTCTTATCACTTCTAAGGAGAACTCAGTTTTGATTGCTCCAGTTACTATCAATGAGCTTCAATAGATGGATTTTAAAATACAAAAAGAAAAAATCCTAGGTCTTGATGGTTTTCCCATTGAGTTATATCAAGAGTTTTAGGATATCTTTCATGCTGATTTATTAGAGGTGGTGGAAGAAGTCATGAAAGCCAAATAAATTTTAAAGGTTATCAATAAAATTTATATAACTCTTGTCCCAAAAGCTCAAGAGGTATATCATATCTTAGATTTTATACCTATAGCTTTATGTAATGTTCTCAATTTCATTACAAAGATCATGGTAAAAAGGCTTAAGACTCTTTTGCATAAGATAATTTTCTTTGAACAAGGGGATTATGTGGAAGGGTATCAAATATTGGATGAGATAGTTCTTTCTCAAGAAACCATCCATTCTATGGAAATGCAAAAATCTCCATCTATGTTCATTTATTGAGACTTATACAAATTTTATGACAGAGTATATTAGCACTTCCTTGTCAAAGTTTTGAGGCAATTTAGCTTCTCTCAAGATTGGATGGACTAGATTATGAGATGTATCTCTTCGATGTCCTACTCTGTTATTATAAATGGTAAGACTTCTTAGTTGTTTCCAACTTCCAAAGGTAAGGTGACCCTCTCTCCCCTTATTTATTCATCATTCTTGTTGAATTCTTGGTCAGGACTATAATCAAAAATAGAAAAAACAAAATACTTGAGGAAGTTACCATTGCTCAAGGAGCTAGGCCTATTTATCATCTTCAATTTTTTTATGACTCTACTTCGTTAGGTAAAGCTCAGTTAAGGAAGCTTATAAAATTAAGCAAATCATTAGTTGTTTTTTCTAATGCTATCAAGCAATTGATTAATGAAGACAAATCTAAAATTATTTCCTTTCACTACTCTCCTAGACAAGTTTCCATGGTCTTGGATAAATTAAGATATAATAAGACCTCCATTACGATCACTTATTTAGGTATTCCTATCAATATTCAAAGATAGAAAAAAATACTGGAATTGGTTTTTGGATAGAGTCAAGAAGAAAAATGGAAAGTAGACCAATAGGTGGATTTCATTTGGAGGTAGAATTATCTTGGTAAAATTAGTACTTCAAGGTATACCTATTTATGTTTCTATTGTGTTGAATATCCCAAAGGTAGTTCTTCAAGAATTGGATCAAATCAATCATCGGTTCCTCTAGAGTGGTACTAAGGAGAAAATAAATTGGGCCTTGGTGAAATCGGATACTTTATGCCTTCCCAAGAATGAAGGGGGGTTAGAATTATGATTTGCTATTAATAACAATAAGGTTTTAGCTACTATACTTTATTAGAGGATTTTGCATAACCCCAATGCTCTTTGGGCCAAGAATCTTCATGTTAAATATGCCAAGAACAAAAGTCGTAAAGATCTTGTTCGCAATCAATTGCTTACCAAAGGTTCTCCCATTTTAGCAGTTCTTAAGATTGGTGAGGATTTTATTAAGCAAAAGTTATTTTGGATCGTTCATAATGGTCAGTAGCTAAATATTTGGTCATATTCTTGGGATGGTCACCAGCATTTAATAACTCAATTTCTTGATTAGAGGCCTTGGATGGAGGAACTTCATCTAGCTAACTGGATAAAGGTAGTTAATTACTATCGGTACCATATTCATAATTTAGAGGTTGATAGATATTGTATCCCTATTAAGGACTGGCCTATTCAAATGCCATAATGGCAAAGAAAATATATCCAAAGCATCTTTCATATGAGATCTCTCACTTGGTCCCATGATAAAGACTGTTTTGGATGGAACAACACTACTAAGGGTGAGTATTCAGTTGCTCAAGGTTATTTGGCCTTATGCCATAACAATCCCAACCAATCATATGATAAATTTACTCAGTTGTGGGATCAAAATATCTAGCCTAATATGAGGTTATTTACATGGATTTTATTGCATTGCAAGGTGCTTATTGATGAGCAACTTATGAAATATGGTTTTCATACCCCATTTAGATGTGAAATGTGTGGAGAGAATGTGGAAACTCTAAACCATATTTTTAGTGAGTGTACCTTAACCTCTGAGCTATGGAGGAGAATGACTAATGACCATATTACTTGGATTATAGTGGTCCAATTGTTTTACTTTTGAATAAATTTGGAGGGATTGGCTTAATCAGGAGGGTGTTGATCATTTTATTAGGAAACTAGTTTGGATGAGTTCTACCGTTCTACCTTGGAATATCTAGAAGGAAATAAACAACCATATTTTCAATCAAGAAAGGAATGTTATTCACTATATCTAGAAAAAGACCATTGCCAACTTAGTTGAATCAGTCCAAAAACTCCTTAATCACCCCCAAAACTCCCACCAAATATGGGATAAAGTGATGCAAAGATTGAAGATTAACTCTTTTAAGGGCAACCAACTTAAAGGGAATGTGAGTAATCAAAATATGGATAGAACAAGGAATTAACAATCCTCCTAAGGATTTTGGAAAAGTCAATATCGATGGAGCCTCTAGATGGAACCCTAAAAAAGCTAGTGCGGGAGAAATTTGTAGACTTTTAGATGGTTTCCTGGTTTTCACTTTTGTTGAGAATTTGGGTATCCTTTCCAATAACCTTACTAAGGGGTATGGTATCCTTAGAGGCCTTCGAGAGGCTGCTAAGGTCGGATGGAAAAAGGTGTTGGTTGAATCTGAATCTCAAGTCATGATTAATATGTTGAAGACTCCTAAGAATCATAAGGTTGATTGGAGAATAAAAAGAATTGTTGAGAAGATTCAATTAATCCAGATAGGATTTTTTAAAGTTGAATACAATCATGTGGTCAGAGAACAAAACAAGAGTGTCGATGCTTTAGCTAATTAGGTATTGGAAAAAGGTGATCTTACTTACTACAACCACCCTCCTAGATGGTGGGATTTGCAAATAAGGGAAGCTCTTCTTTCTATCCTTTATTTGGATGGCTCCAGTACTAGAGGTACCTAGTTCCCTTTTAATTTGTTTTTGCTTCTCTTTGGTTCGGTTAGGGTATTTTAGTTCCCTTGCTCAGACTGATCATTCTTATGTTTCTTTTGTTGAATATTTCCTAAAAAGCCTATTGACCTAGAAAGACCAAAGTTATATTTTGTTTTTTCCTTCTTTTTAGTTTTTCGGTGTGTATGTTGTTTTGTATTGTTTTTGTATTTTTTGGTGTTTTTCATTATTTTTTTTTGTTTTCTATTTTTGTTTTTTGTTTTTTTTTTGTGTCTGTTCATTTTTATTTTTTATTTCATTTTTTCGTTGTTTGTTGTTTTTTATGATTTTGTTATTTTTTGTGGTTTTGTTGTTTTTATGTTTTTTTTATTGTTGTTGTTGTTGTTGTTGTGTTTTTCGTGTTTGTTTGTGTTTTTGTTGTTTTAGGCATGCTCCTTGGGTGTGCAAAAGGGGGTAGGCCAAGTGTGAGCCCTGGGAAATTTTGGTAGAATAGATAACCTTGCCTCCTTGGGACTTACAAGTGGTATCCCAATTGGGGTGTTTTCCATAAAGAATTATATATGCTTTATAAAATAAATGCAACATATCCTACCGTAATTTCAAAAAATAAGGATGCATAATGTTTTGATTCATTTAGGCCCATAAGCCTATGTAATATGGCATTTAAGATAATCTTCAAATTTATGGCAAATTAGTTAAGACCATTACCAGATTAAATTATTTTAGAAGATTAAGGGATATTTGTTAAGGGGAGATAAATTTTGGATGAGATCATAGTAGCTCGTTAACTAATGCATTTAGCAAATTCTAGAAAAGGGAGAGCAATGATCTTAAAACTTGATATGAATAAAGCCATGATAGAATTAAACGAGATTTTTTTTTTACAGTATTTAAAAAGTTTAGATTTAGGAATAAATGAGTCAAATGGATTAAAGCTTTTGTCTCTGCAATATCATATTCATCGTTGTTCAATGAGCTAGTAATAGAATCATTTAAATCCAAGAGAGGTCTTAGATAGGGATATCCTCTATCACCATATTTGTTCTATTATTATGACAAAGGTATTAGGAATGAAATTGAAGAAGGCATACAAATACATGCTTATAAGCAGACTTAAGGCTCGTAATAACATCAACAAAATCACCCATCAACATCTTGTAGATGATACAACATTTTTTGGGAGGGCATGGATAAATGAGGCTAGAGCTTTGAATAACTTATTGAAGGAATATGAAAGAGCATCAGGGCAAAAAGTTAATATGAAAAAATTCAAAATTTACTTCCTAAACACTCCAACTAGAGACAAAGTAGGCATATATAGGTTACTTCATATGGAGGAGGTATATTTGCCAACAACATATCTAAGGATCCCCTTATGAGAGGAGAATGAACATAGAATTGTGGAATCTAGTTATAAGTAAAGCTTATAATAAACTATCAATATGAAAAGGTATATGGTTATCATTAGCAAGAAGAGTGCAACTAATTAAATCAATCTTACAAATCAGTACAACAATATATATGTCCTTATATACTATGCCAAAATCGGTAGAAAAAGTTTAATTTTTATTATGCAATAATTTTTATGGTCAAAATTACATGATAAAAAGAAATTTTGTTTGGTGAAATCGAGTAATGTGTGTGATGATAAAACTAGGGAAGGTCTCAACTTAAGAGTTCTTATAGATACAAACTTAGCTTTAAGGGAAAATTAACTTGGACATTGCACAAAGAGAGTCAAAGACAATGGGCAAGAATTATTTTAAGTATGTTGAGCCAAATGGCCCAAGCTAAAGATTTATTGCATTCTCACTACCAAGTGATTTTGCACTATGAAACGGTTTTAAAAATCAATTGATCTAGTGATTAAATTTTTAATATGGGTGGTGGAAATTGGAGAAAAAAATTCTATTTGGACGGATACTTGGTGTAATAAAAAACCATTCAATATAGATCCAATTTTGAAACCATGGATGAAATTACTTCAAGACAGATATGGTGATAGGGTTTCAAAAACTATGTACAAAGATAAAGAAGGAAGATACAAATGAAAAGAATATTTTTTTACAAGTATACTAGACATTATTTCTAGGAGGTATTTGAGTTAAAAGATAACAATAATGATTATTTATGGGGAGTCGAGGATAAGTTGATTTAGGATTTGAATAGCTCGGGATAATACACAATGAGAAGTGAATATAATATAACACACCAACAAAATAGAAATATTGCAAGAATATGGAGAGATATTTGGGATAGCCCAAGCATTTCAAAAGTTAAAATATTTGTATGGCTAGTTGATCATAGGAAAATTGTATCCTAGGATAACCTAATGAAAAGGATTTTTCATGGCCCTTCACAATGTGTTCTATGTAAAAAGGAGAAGAGTATAAACCATCTCTTGGGACACTATTCAATAGTCTAGGAACTATGGAAATGGATTCTTAATATATTTGGTAAATACATGGTGATAAATGACATAATTTAAGAATGGTTAAAGAAATGACAAAGCACTTTTAAAAGTGAGGTGTTATAGACAATCTAGGATATATCGAAAGATACAATTTTTTGGACTATACAACTGGAAAGAAATGAAAGAATATTTAAAGAAAAGGAAAGCAGTTTAGAGGTAATGAAAAGGAAAATTTTGTTTAACCATAGAAGAGTCTAAACCAATCCTATCAACTTACCCAATCCTTAATCTTGAAGCAAAGAACCTTGATATATGAGTTAAGTCATCGAATAAAATTATGATGTCGACTACAAGAGAAACAAAATAAAGGAAAACAATATAAAGTGGAAGCCACCGGAAGTGGAGTTGGTCAGATTGAATTTTTATGGAGCATCTAAAGGAAATCCAGGAATAACATGAAGAGGAATAATTAGAAATAATAGGGGTGAGATTTTGTCACATTATTCTCTCAATAATGGATTTAAGATAAATATAAAAAATTGAAGCTTGGATGGCTTTGGAAGGGTTAAAAATATGTAGATAAATGAAATGAAATTGAGTGTGGATGGAAGGCAATTCACTAATAGTAATAAATGCAATATTGAGGAAAACAACTCCTTGGAACATATAAGAGATCATTGTAGGAATACAAGACCTTGTTATAGAGTTTGAATAAATCAGATTTACACATGCATTAATGGAAGGAAACAAATATGCAAATAGGCTAGCCAATAGAGGGGTTTTAATAGAGGATCATGAAATTTAAATTCTCTTTTCCATGGTTAGAGGAAGTAGTAAGCTTATCTGAAGCTAGCAAGAAAACATTGACTGCTTGAATCAATTAATGATTAAGATTTACTTGAATGTTTTCCATTAGTAATATTTGTTTCATTTGATAACATTATTGTGTTTTCATATAAACTATTTATTACAATTCTTATGGTTGCACTTATGCTTCAATAAGGAAATGAGTAGTCTAGATCTATTAAAGTGGACTATGATAGCGTGAAGTTTTGAAAATAGTACTCTACGCAATGTATAAATAGTAGAGATGGAGTTTTGGTATTGTGAAGGATGCTATAGGAAAATTTAAAGAAGAAGGATGCTGAATTTTGAAATTTTTATATTTACAAAGAGAATTAAAGATCTAGAAAATGAAAATAAAGAATTCAGACTTTTTATGAAAAAAAATATAGGTATCTAGCCATTGCAACTCAATTGAGATGAGAATAGAATCTGTTTGTAAACTCTAAATGAGAGATTTATGATTTTACAAGGGGGGAACCAAGTACAACCCCATTTTCTCTAGCAAAATAAACTAATAATTTGAGTAATGGAGAACATTATTGAATGTCTAAGGAAGCCACATATCTGGAGTTAGTAACATTGTTTGGGATCCATTTTAGTGCTTGTTTTAGTGTTCTATTAAGACATTTTTTTGTTATAATATGATTAATATTAATTGTTGGTGTCATGAGATATTATCCTTGCTAAGGGTTGGTAGATGAGTTATATCTACCCAAGTCTAGAATCATAAGTTGTAACAAGCAAGAGGTTTTATAAAACCCTACTAAAACTTTTTAGGTACATGTAAAAAAGTCTAATTGAAAAATTCATGCCCAAGACTTAGACCTTAGAGAAAAGAACCTATGGTGGAAATTTACATATTCATGTATTTTTGGTTAAATGATCTATATCCTATAGATAGAGGGTAATATATGTATAGTAATCTATAACCTTATCTTATGTCAAGGCTTTAGGGAAGATCTTGGTCACTTCCTCATCTAGTTGTATCATTAGGGACAAGGTCCCATTCACTTGCTTATTATTGTGATTACATATTAACCATAACATTTATGCATGATAAGAATAATGCTACCTTAAATATTAGGTCAAGGTTTAGCAAGGATGAACCTATCCATAAAAATATAAAATAGATAGGTATTGAGGTGGGCTCACATGGGAGGCGTGAGAATGATAAATATTGAGTAGTTTATTGTACTTCATGGTTCATATATTGAAGGCCTTATTGATTGGTTTTTACATTGTTAATAACTCTATTTTAGATCTTTAGTTTCTATTGTTACTACGACTTCTAAAATCATTAGAAAAAAAAAAGCCTTCACTAACAATCTTGATTAGTTTAGATAACTTTGAACCATTAACTCTACTTTCCAATTGTGATACTTGAGTGGCTTATAAGTCCCACCACCATTCAATCCCTTTAAATATAAAGTACAAATTTTAATGGTAAAATACTTCCATCACATTTATCTGAGATCCATCACTCCTATTAACATTATTCAAGGTATTGCGAGTGATTGTAATGAAACCTGTGTCGTACACTTGGTGTTAATTGGTTATGGGATTGAAACATTTTCCATTAATATTACATCATGGCCACATATTGGTATTAAAAGAACTTGGAAATTATGCACATATGGCTTGAAAAGATTCGAACCTAGGTATCCTCCTTTAAAGTTGAGGAATTTAACCAGTTACTATACCTAATTATATTTTCAAATCTTAAAACATTATTCATTACATATTATTATTTTTTATTAGTTGAAATAAAGAGTTTTGAAAGTGTCCTCAAAACTTTTACAATTAAAAAATAGCCTCAAATAGAGGACCGCAAGAGAATCTAAAAAAAACTACAGAGAAAGGAACAATCAAGATCCAACTTCAAGAGGATGATCTTAAAAATATAAACAAAAGAAAAAAGGCTTTGAAAGAGAGAGAGAGCGAGATAGATCCTTCTAGGATCAATATTGGTTTACATTGGTTTTTGGAGCATCAATCAAGTCTTTGATTCTCGAATCACCAAGTTTTTATATGTAGTCAAGGAGGAAGGCTACTTCCCCTCCATAGTAATACTCATCCTACCAATTTTGTGTAGAGAGTTGAAAAGGTCTTCCATTAGAGTCTCCCAACTTTATCTTAGAGGAGCATTAACTAAGGATTTAATTATTTTCTCAAAGAAGCTAACAGTTTGAGAATATCTTGGCCATTGAGACCCCTTACAATCAAGGAAATAAATTTCATTTACGCTTGGCATGATGTTTCTTACCTCTACCCAAGGTTAGGAAAAAATGGGATTTGAGGGCAGATGCAAAAGAAAAATTAGACTGAATGTTTTCTTTTCCATTAAGGAAAGGAATGACTGCGAGGCATTGGCTATTTTTGCTTTAGTTTCTCTTTTCCTAATTTATTGGTTTGAGGGTTTTCCCATCTTCTTGTTATTTCCAATATTTGCTTATCCTTTATTTTGGTTTTTTGTGATAGGGCTTGGGGTAATAGTCCTTTTTCCTTCTTTTAATTCCTTGACAGAATGATTTAAAACCTTGTTTCATTTTGAGGAATGAGCCTCTTTTCTTTATTTGAAAGAGGAATCTAGATGGGTTTCTAGGATAGATACCACATCATGAGAAGCCCTATTTACTTCCATATGATGAGAAATATATTCTCCTAAAAATTCAAAAGATATTTTCTATGGAGAGATAAGAAAGGAACAATCTAAATCAAGGATTAAATGGCTTACCTGAATCGAGGGCTCTAGAATCTCCCCCTCTTCTATCACTTGGTGGACTTTAAAATTTGGTGAGGCTTCTTGGATATCATATGGGATGGAACCCTTTGGGGAGCTTGCATTGTTCCCTTGACAAGAAAAGGGTTCAATTATTTTCATTTTAGGCCCAAATTTCTTAGGGCCAAGGGGATTTTTATTTAATGGAAACTAGTCAGTATGGTGTCCTTACCTATTGCAAGAGGTGCAAAAATAAGGTTTTTTTTCATATTTTATTTCCTGGACCTAGTTGCAATCTTCTAAAACTAGCTCTATGGATATAGGAAGCTCCAATTCCATATTTACTTAATACATATTCTATAAAACACCATCTTGATTTAGCCTTAGTGGTAGGGTCATAGAGACTAGCTCACCTATGGTTCTCGCTATTCCAATAAGGATATATTCATGCCAAAACTAGATAGGAATGCTAGGGAGTCTTACCCATAATGGTATTAAATTGATACTTTGAGAGTTTGGGTTGAAGTCCAAGCTCCATTTTTGTAGGAATATGGAATGCCTGCAAAAGAACCAAGGGTCTCCTTCTAGGATTTGGATCAAGTCTTCGACATAGTTCAAATTTATGAGAAATATTCCCTTTGGGAGCACAATAATCTCCATATGACCTTACGATTTCCATTTAGATAAGGCCCATCTACGGATGGAGTTAATGTTAGGGCAATATACCAAGAACTTTCCCACCAAATTGTTGGCTTCCTAGGGTACAACCATTTTCAAAAATTCAATTGGGACATGAAGTTTCCCTTGAGTAAGATGTAGGTCAAAGCAATTGCTTTGACCATTTTGAAAGCATGAATCCTTTCGTACGACCTCTACCAAGGACTTACCTCTTGGATTGAATGGTAAGGGAGGGTTATCCTGCAAGAGCTTCTTGGGTTCCATGCTCCCTAGGGGGTTATAGACCCACCTAGAATCTAGTTGTCTCCTTCCCAATAGACATATCATATCTATGGTCAATCCTTCTTCCAAATTTTTGTCCATTTTCTTTCGATTTCCCGCTCATTCTAATTTTGAATTCAAAATATCTTTAGGCTAGGCAAGGTCCTAAGAATGAAGAATATTTCATTACATCTCAATTGTATTTAACTAACTAACTATATATTATAGACATGATTAATTATCAAGGTGCATTTCTTTACATAGTAACTTTAATGTGTGTCTATGTGTCTTTATATTTATGTGTGGAGATGAATCTCTTACAAGATAGAGATAAAGATGCATACATACACATAAAGATAGAGATACATAAACACATTTTATTTTTAGTGTATGAGTGCATGCACATTTTAAAAATGCAATATGGAAATCAAAGGCATTACTTATAAATGAGTATTTTGTTTATGTTCATACATGCACATCCATGTTATACAAAAAAGTATAAATATTGTACATTAATAGTCTAATATACATGTAAATAAAATTGTTTATTTGCATTCCATATTTCTTGTTTTTTTTGTTTTTTGTATAAAGTATCACTTTGATATATGCTTGTGTCTTAATTCATGTTTGTTTGCTTGGTTATGATCACTAGTTTGTATATAAGATATGTATAGACATTATTTATCTCGGGTTCCAATATCAAAATCTTACACCTTTAATGTCAATCAATTGGTTGCCTAATTTATCATTGCGATAGTTATGGGTTAGTTGCATATAGAGATGTTATATAATGTTTGAATAAATTTCATGGGATTTAAGTTTATTTCTAGCTTCAAGGTCATGGAGATGATCAAGAATGATATTTTCCCAACACTTTTGGGAGGATAATGGTATTATAAAATATGCACCAATTTAATATTTAAGAACTCTATGAAGTTTAACAATGATATAAAATGTACTATTATACCCCTATATAGTTCCTTATGCCATATTGTATGTGTGTGTTTTATAAAATAAAGTCTATTTGATCAAGTGTGCTAAAATTTAAGAGTATATCCTCTCTTTTTTAATATTCAAAAATGTACTACTCCATTGGCTACAAGCTTATTATGATGTGATTGAACACAATAGTCCATCCTAATATGTAAAAGATTAAATTACTTGGAAATATTTTATGGTTCTCTAAAATTATGATAGTATTATGAGTGCATAAAGATTTTTATATGATTTAGCGTTCTTGTAATAAGCCATATGGTGGTAGGAATTTTAGCCTCTGTACAATCACATCCTAATAATGGGTGCACCATTGACAAAAATGTTTAACATTAGAGATAGTCAAGTACTACTTGTTGCATAATATTAAAAATAAGGAAGGCAACCCTAAATCCCATGTATAGTAGCAATGGAAGAACTCAAAATCTTGTTGTAAATTACAATAATATCTAAAAGGAAAATCCTTGATATCCAACAAACATTTGGAACATGAAATTTATATTACCTTTCACCCTTGATAAATAGTTGATACCTAATATAGGAGTTGTAATGGGAGACAAGAGATTAAAAACAAATACACACATCCTTTTGCATTGCATTCACATCGAGGAATACACAAAACAATAACATTTACAAGAAATTACCATGATCCTAGTTGAAAGTATCTGTTGAGTGTTAATTTTACCCAATTGTGAAATTACACTCTCCCTTAGGGTTTGGACTCCAAAAACCTCTCTTTGCAAGAGAGGTTTTTGGTGTCTAAACCCTAAGGGAGAGTGTAATTTCACAATTGGGTAAAATTAACACTCGACATTTTGGAGCTAGAAGGAGGGCCTGAATTTTTTTACTTTATTTTATTTATGTTAAGCAATTCATGAATAGTTTTCATTGATCTAACGCTTTTGGATTTTTCATACATGAATGATGTGATTTGGTGTACCTTTGAAAGTTTTAATTGCTAAATATTTAAAGTTCATTTGATTAGCATTGTTGGTAATCTTTTAGCACTCAAAACTTTGGAAGCTAAGAGGATTTGAGTTGATTTATTCTAGTGCTATTTAGATTCTAAATTGTACATGTTACTTGAAAGATTTATCTAAAGACATTGGTCTTGACTAATGAGTTTTGTGATCACTTTCATTGATTCTAACATTCTCTATTTGATGATGTTTTAATACTAACCTTTTGGAAAATTTGAGAATGTTCTTTTCTGTCATAATTTAATTGATGCATATATTTTGGATGATACTAACATGATGATATTTGTGGTTTACTCATTTGAAAATTGTTAGTCATTTTATGCTTATTTGCAAGATATTTTTATTTGACTAACAAATTTGGTTCTAAAGTTATTCTTTGAGTATCACTAATGGCGACATATGATGTAAAAGATGAAGTGGCATCTTTAAGAGAAAGAATGGTATCTAGAATGGGGGATCATTATGAGGGTTTTCTTATGCATTGGGTGCCACATCAAATTCTTGAAATGTTATTGGAGTTTCTACAACAATTTAATCAAGTGCCATTAGGATACTTAAAAAAATTGCATGTCTACAAGAGCACATTATTCCAATTTCAAATTTTTTATGAGGATGTTGCTTGTAAGTTATTCTCATACATCTTGGATGATATACCATTCTTTTGGTATGGCCAATTAACCATGCAGGTCAGGACTTCTTGGACCTGATTAGAAGTAGCTTATCTTTATCATTTTGGTAATCAAGTTGACTTAGATGTGTTTTAAAATTAGTTTACCTCTATTAGTAACGAGCCTAATGAATCCTTGAGTCAATTCAATGGGAGATTTCGTGAGTTGTACTCTCAAATGTGGGAAAATTTCAACACAACGGAATAGGAAGCTATTCAAGTATACATGGGAGTTAGACACCTCAAACTTGCTACATATTTAAGGGAAAATTTGGATGACCCATATCTATATACAATTTATGAGATCTTGGAAAAGGCAGAACAACAATGTGATTCAAAAGTGGAAGAAGAGGCACAACATGTTCCCATAAGATATTGTCCTTCTGAATTTATTGATGCCAACCTACACCAACCGTCTAAGATAACACCCTCTACTCCAATGATGCCTGAGGTGAATGATCAAGGGGATGAATTTGAATGTCCAAATATTACAACCACCTTAGATATTGCCCAAGAGGAGGTGCAAGTTGCCAAGCCAACATCCACCAATGAGGATTGTGTAGATAAGGATTCATTTCTAGAAGTGCATAAGTATTTATATAATGGTGTTCTAAATCTGATTAGTGTTGGAATATGTGATAGGATAGAACCTACTATCAAATTGAATGAAGTGTTTGAAAGTGAAATTGTAAGAAAATCAATAAATGAATTTGAAGACATAATAGAATCTCACCACTTGTTCTTGGAAGACACTCTTGCTGAGATGTTGGAAACTAATGATCAAGAAATTATTCACCCTCTAAATTATGATAAAATTGAATCATGGGTTACCAATTTGGACTATGATAGCCTTACAAATTTGAATTCAAGAAATAACCCACTTTTGGAATTTATTGAACCATATAAGGAAGATGAAGGTGAATTTGATGAGAAATACATTTATGAATTAGAATATGTTGAATAAGTAGTTAAGAGTCACCACCTGATTTTGAAATATGATTATTATGATGCTTGGAAGAAGTGGGAAGACTACACTCACTCTAAACCTTCTAATCAACCCTTTGTGTCAATTGATATGCAGGATAACACAATTGCTTTCTCACAGGAAGATATTACAACTCCTGCACAATTTGAGAATATTTTAGAAGTAGGGTTGGAATCTCATCAAATTTTGGAAGATAAGAATGATCATGCAACCAAGGACAAAGAAGAAAAATAATTGATGGATGAATCAAAATATCATATTACAGATACCATATAGTTTCATCCCACAAATTTCGATGACAATTTTTACAATGGTTGGGGGACATATGAAGATGTGTTATTTTCCCACACCCCTATTGATGAGACTTCTATTCCTGTTGATATGCAGGATGTTGAAGCTTCTACTTCACATGAAGATCTTACATTTGCAAGAATATAGAAGGTTACAAAATTCGATCATGTTGAACATAAATTCATTAATTTTTTTGTTGAAATAGAAAGGGAATAAATGGTAAAGTTTTCTTATGACTCATCTAATTGGGATGAGGAAGAGGTAAAATCTGCTCTTTCATTTCGGGATATTGAAAATTTGGATACTAGTTCACATGATTGTTTTGAGGGTTCAAATGAAGAGATACCATGGATAGTGAACAAGGAGTTGGAATCAAATGACAAAGAGGTTGATTTATTGGAAATAACTCAAATGATTGATTATCAAGATGGGTTACTTGATACACACCTTGACCAACAAGATTTAAGGGTTGAAAAGGATGTGCATATTTTCAATTGGGTGCCCAATTTTGCTATGTTTGATGAACAGGTAATCAATGAAGAAATTGTAAATCCTCACCAAGCTTTGGTAAATGAAAATGTGAAAAAGGTAAATTCTAATATTTTGTGTCCAAGCATCCAAGCTTCAGGTGAATATTTGTATGACTATTTATTGAATTTGAATGTTGCTTATGATGAAATGCCATTGAAGGTGAATGAAGAGCAAGGATTAATTTCTACTTACACCTTTAATAATATTGATGTGATGAATGAAAAAGAAGTTGATGCACTTGAATTGTTGAATCAAATTCATCAACAATTAATTATTGAATCTAGGATAAAATATTATAATGATTCCCATTTAGTAAATATACTAGATACTTGCAAATTTTTGCATAAATTTGATTGGCCTAAAAACATGAATAATGAATTGACTTTGAAATTTGTAGAAATAGGCTCTCATTTACAAGATTTCATATTCGAAAAAGAAAGCCTAGTTTTAAATTCAGAATTGAGTTGTGAAATTGACATTTTAAAGAATAGACAAGAAACAATTGAAAATAAAATGTTGTCTAATCAATTTAATGATTTGAATCTCACCTATGGGATTGTTAATGGAACTATGCTAAATTGGTGGGGTGAGCAAGGCAAGTTGAAGTTTGTTGCATCATTTGGATTAATCTAGTTTTTGTTGGATTCCTACAATATTGGGCATGCATATCATGTTATTTATCTTTTGAAATGCTCTAATCATGTTTGGGATCCAAGGAAGTGATAGTTTAAACACTGTATAATTTTGTACCATATTGTACATTTGTATATAGATTTTGGTTTTCGTGTTCGATTTTGGGTTTGGATTTTGTTTGATGTTTGCAAGTTTAATTTATGTGTTTTGTATTCATTCGCTTCCAAGTTTTGGTTGTTTTCTAGTATTTTAGAGTGAGATGTCAGATCATGTCTTCATGAATGTTAACGAAGTGTAGCACCCTAAAATTGGCGCAGTTAAACCTTAGTAAAAAGATAAAAATTTGAATTTTAACCCAAACCGCCCGTTACCCGCTTTCCTTATTTTTCGTGCCATTTTTAGGATTTGTTTTGACCGTTGGACGATATCGTCGACGATCAGACGAAATCATCCCAGATCTGACGAATTCGTCTGGAACAGAACGTCCAGACGATTTCGTCCCAAAACCAAATTTTCATAATTAGCTTCTGTTTCAACAACTTCTCTAACTTGGGCAGAAAGCGTGTCTGCACGGTTAGAGTCTCCCCATTGGAGATCTCCCAAATTGGGATGATCTCCAACCTCCTAACCTCTCCCTAATCCTATATAAACTGGGATTTTCTTAGTTTATCCCCCTGAACCCCCTAGCTGACTGATTTCCCTGCAAATTTAGTTCCTTATGCATTAGAGCATCCTCGCACCATCGTTTGCATTCTATATTTCATGTTTTCTTGCAAGAATTTTATTATTTTTAGTCGGAGCAATCTTGGATCATCGTAGGCGATTCCAGATGATTTCGGATGATCCTATCATAGATCGGCGATGATCTCGTACGATCAGAGGTGATCTCGATTGTAGTCCAGATTGGGGGCAATCAGAGCCTGAAGTTTGTATTTTTTTATCTTCTCTCTTCATTTCTTTATGCATTAACTTAGTTTATTCTATTTATGCATCCTGGAGTTCACCTCATTTAGCATAGATGCATGATAAAGTCAAAACAAATTATTAAATTAATGCATTTCCTTTTAATTACTATCTAGATCTATCATTTAGGCAAATTTACTATTATTTCTATCATTTCCCTTTGCTTTTGCAGTTGCATTTTTGGTATTTTGTATCTATTTTTATGATTGTAGGTTTCTGATGAATTCGTTTGATGAATTCATCAGATCGACGATGATCTTGTCTGATCTCAGATGATCGACTGAGATCTGAGATGATTCTATGCAATTCCAGATGATTACATATGATTTGAGATGATTTGGACTTCTACAAACCTCAGAATCTTCATCAGACATCCGAAATCAGGTATATTCTATCCTATTTAGCATACTCTCTATGTTTAGCATTTATTCATGTTTTTTATATTCATAAAAATCAGCATTGGCATATAGAATAGCTTAGATTCATCTTGGCCAAACCTAGGAATTGAATGATTAAAGTATAAAATGAATACATCAAACCTACTCTCAACCTAGGTGTGGAAACTGCCATTCAAAAGTTTCCTGGTGAACCCACCATCCATCAAAAATTCACCCTTATACCCCTCCCCCGAGAGGCGGGACCTTCAAAGGGCCTCTCAATCCGAGGTATTGTCCCATCCTTCTCGCATCCCCCTTTCGGGCATGGATCCTATAGCCTGAAGGTAAGGATGCAAAAAATTTGGAGCGATACATTTTGGTGAACCCGACGTGAAAACTAAAAACCTTTTGAAAACAATCAAAAAAAACAAAACATAAATGCATTTAGAATCATCAGACAAACAAGTAAGATTGCATATCATATTTAGATGGTAGATTATAATAAAAGACGAGTTGTCACCATTAATGTTGAGAATCAATTAGCAGCTATAGAGATTACTTCTTTGCTTAGAGTATCTCAAACATATAGAGTCCCACCTTTATGGGACGAACTTAATAGGAGATTGAATCTCATTTCATCTAGATCAACCGAACTTAGGCAAATCAAGAGGTTTGTCCTAGATAGAATCCTGGATCCTGATCAAGTGACCTTATATCATGAGCTTCAGAGAGCTTGCCATAGGTGGTTAGCAGATAAAAGAGCCCTTGTGTCTTCTGAATTGTACACCTTTGAGGAATACCTCGACAATGCAGTTGTAATACATAAATTTCTATCTCATATAGAGGATCAAGAGGTCATTCTTACGGATAGAAAGAGATGGAATAGAGTTCCTAGAGTTGTGTTATATCGAGAGTATTGCCATGAGCTCTATTTTTACAAGTCGAAGTCAGAAGTAGATAACATCACCATAGCACACTTTGTCAAATTCTTGAAAAACCATTTCCAATTTGAAGAGGAGCATTTCATGACTCTCGATGAACTTGATCCCATCAATGACATCTATAAACTATTTATAGAAAACTAAGCCATTCTTTTATTATTATTATTTCTTGCATTTAGTATGTTGTTTGTTCTCTTTATAATATTATCATAAAAACAAAAACAAAACAAAATATAACAAAAATCAAAACATTTTCTTTTAAGTATTATAGTAGGTATATAATTAAAATATATACCTCCCAAATTTGTTGCAAATATATTAATATATATTTGCTAAAATCTAAATTTAAGCATAATGACTAGACTCAGGAATGGAAAACAAATTGAAGTAGAAGAAGATTGGTTAGGAAAACCAATAAATAAACCAGATGTCCTTCCTGAAGACCCAATTCAGGAAGAAGGAACCCTAGACCAACAAGAAGAAGAATTTGCTGAAGGAAATGAACAAAGAGAAACTGTTAGAGAGGAAGGATCCTCATCTCCTAAAATGTCTCCGAAGGAGCGGTTACTTTTGAGAATATGGAACATTTCTGGAAGTTCCTCAATACTAATATTGGCGCCCTTAATAGAGCAGTCCATATGGACAAGGATCAAATTAGTGACACTCAAGCAACCCTAGAAGAAATATATCACACACGCACTAATCCCTTGTCCTTCGTTGATCAAGAAAGTGATCAAGCTGGACCATCCAATTTGGATATGGCCGCTATAATCCAGAACATGCAACAACAACAGGTTACCCAACCATCTAGAGTGCCTGTTACCAAGCCTAGGGTTATTCCCACACAAAAGAAACCATCATTCACTGCTCTATTTCGCCAAGTTATTGATCAACATACCTCAAATCAACAAAAGCCTAAAACAAAACCAAACACCAATTTCCAACAATCTAGGATACAACATAATGCTACAACAAATCTTCTTCATAATACTCTTCCTACCAACCATTTGCATAACAACAATATAGCATCTAATCCTTACGTCACGCCATCCTACGCTCACAAATCCCATACTCATGTACCACCGAACCAATATGGTGGACAAACTGGTAATCTGGAAGCCATGGTGAAACAATTAGTCTCCCGCATGGACCAGATAGATCCCTACCATCCCTCGTACAATTATCGAGAGATGTGTAGTCAGCCTCTAGATCCTATAGTTGTAGCACAACCATATCCTAAACACTTTCCTATGCCTATCCTACCTATATACAAAGGAACTGAAGATCCCATAGAGCATCTTCGTATGTTTAGGATAGCGTGTCATGATATATCACATGATGATTTGTTATTACTAAAAATGTTCCCAAAAAGTTTAGGAGGAATGGCATTAGAGTGGTATTATCAATTACCCACTCATTCTTTGAGGAATTTCGAAGAGACAGTCGAGTCTTTTGTGCATCAATTTAGTGCCTACATTGAAAGGCATGTAACCATTAAAGATTTGTACAACCTAAAACAAGACAAAGATGAATGTTTTGCTGATTTCCTAGCTCGATGGAGACAGTTGATAGGAAAATTGCACTTTGTGTTACCTTATCGAGAAATGCTGGATATTTTTATCAATAATTTACAAGAACAACTATCCTATGAGTTATCAACTGCTACCTTGACCACCTTCGATCAAGCTATAGATTTAGCTCGAAGAGTGGAAGATGCTCTCATTAGGAGAGGTCAGCTCAAAAAGAAAGATGATGAGAAAACATCCAGAAATCAATATAAAAATAAACAAGTTGTGGGTGATGGAGTCACTGATAGTAGAAATATCGCTACTGTTAATGTTGCGAAAACAACAGAGAAATTTATACTGAAACCTCCTGATAAACCACCCCGAGAATTTACTAGGTTAAATCAACCTTTATCAACCATTCTCCCACAATTATTAGAACGAGGTTTGATCCAATTACCAAATATCCGAGAACCTGATCCAACTATACCTGGATACAGAGCTGATTTACATTGTGATTTCCATAGAGGACCTAGACATGCTACCAACTCTTGTAAAATATTAAAACATAAAATACAAGATTTAATTGATAACAATGAGATGGAGGTGCAAGCCTTTCAACCTAAACAAAATCCTCCTAATAATGCTCAAAAGAACATCCCCCAAATTCAGAATCAGAATGCCAATCAATCATTGGACATATTTCAACATCCTTTACCAAAGCATGGTAAAGAGGTGGCTAATCAAATTGAGCATCATAATGTTCCCCCTCCTACCCGATATGTAGGGACTATTAGTGGACATTTACCTGCTCATGATCCGCAAATCTTTGACACAACTTTATCCATGGTTACGACCAGACCTCTATATAATATTCGGACACCTGATCTTAGTGATACAGAATACGAGACTGAAAGTGACATGGAAATCACCTCAAATCAATCGAATAGTTCTGAAGATGAATCAGATGCTATTCAACCTATCACAAATTCTATGGTTCTAGAAGAACCATTTCCTAGAAGAGTCATTACTAGACCATCTTCTCACCAATTACTTTCTAATGAACAAGCCATAAACGCTAGACCAAGACCCATTCATCATCCACAAAATAATATTGTAGGTACCATCGGAGTCGTTACTCGACAACAGGCTCAAAATTCTCAACAAGATCAAACTCAGAACGATGGATCAGCTCCATTTGTTTTGAAAATTCCTAATAAAGGGAATCATGCGCCTAATGTTCAACCTAAACCTCCTTATAATATTAATGAACAATTATCAAATACTACAGCTAGAATTTCCCTTTTGGACCTTTTAAGATCTTCTCCTACACATAGGGATGAATTAATGCTCACATTAAGCCAAATGATGGTACCACAAAATATTCAACCTGAAGCCATGTCCAATACTATCATAACTCGAGAAGTCGATTGTATTGACTTTCGGGATAGAGATATACCACAACATAGTTTACATAAGGATAACCCCTTATATATTACTGCCCTAATTGGAGATGTAGCAGTTAAACGAGTCTTGATTGATAATGGTTCATCTTTAAACATTTGCACTTTTGACTTCTACCAAATATTTGGGTTTAGAAGTGATGAAATGAAAAGAACTGATATGATTATAAAAGCCTTCAATGATGAAACACAAGAAACGTGTGGAGTTATTACTATTCCATTGCAAGTTGGTCCTAGAACCTTAGACACGACCGTGTTTATTGTACATTGCCCTGCATCATACAATATACTCTTGGGTCACCCTTGGATCAACGTGATGCGAGCTGTTCCCTCAACTTTACATCAGTGTGTTAAATTCAAATTTAAGAATCAATTGGTTACCATTCATGGTGACCCTAGACCCTTTGATATGTGTGCTTTGGCAGAACCTGTTGGAGTTCAATTTTGCCCTGCTCTATCATCCACACATCCTAATTCTAATCATCCACCTAAACGTGTGAAACACACACTCATAACATCATCTACTTTTTCCCCACCAACTACACCTCTACATATAGTTCAACCATCTTCCGAACAAACCACATTAGGACCTCAAAAAGATCCTAAACCCACAACCAATGCTTCTTGTTTTACTCCTATAACTTCCATACCTATAGATCCATCCATAGACATCTCTACAACATCTACACCTACCAGAGGCATATTTTCCGCATCCAAAAACATAGGAAATGTTCCTTCTACCTCTTACGCTCTTACTGATGAGCTCTTACCCGATTTATCTAAAATTCTTATATCAGAGAAAACAAACGTTGCTATGCAAGATTCCCTTATTTTAAATAAATTGCCACCCTCTCCTCATACCTTGGGCCTCCCACAGCCTATGGGAAGTATTTACCAAGTCGGGAGCTGTGCTTTTATTTATAAGGGATATGACTAGGGAAGAATACCTAGAAACATCAAGACTCATTATGATGGATATGCTCGATGTTATTTTGCTAATGAGTATATTAAAGCTAAGTCTATAATGCTTAAATTGGGATATAAAGGGAAAGGTTTGGGACCTTTCCAGAATGGTATGAAAGAACCTTTTGAGGTAGAACCATGGCTTGCCCGATGTGGTGTGGGCCTATTTCCTAGTAAAGGTCAGCCCTTCCCATTTGAGGATGATGACCATCTCATATGTTACCAAGATTATTTGGATAAACGTGATGCTTTGCATTTAAGGAATAACCCATTTACATGTAATATGCTATCCATAGCTTACCCTGAGATGATTGTTGAATCCGATGATGAGTTGGAGGGAGATATCTTCCATGATGTCTCCATTGAGGAATTGTTACATAACGGATTTTATTTCGATGGCTCTATACCTAGTATAGCCCAGCTTGAGGCCACGACTCCTCAAGACGAATTATCCAAGCTAACCTAGAAGAATTACAAGAATTGGGTGTTTCACCCACCCCATCTAATTTTGAGAGAGATCTACACATGGAAGTAGAAAACGTCATAAAAATTAACATTGGAACCGAAGATAACCCTCACATAATCAACATTGGATCAGAATTGAGTCAAGAAAAACAAGATAAATACATTGCATTCCTTAAAGAATATGAAGACATTTTTGCTTGGACATATGAAGATATGCCAGGATTAGACCCTTCTGTAGTTATGCATCACCTAGTAGTCCATCCGGATGCTAAACCTGTTAAACAAAAACTTAGAAAAATGCATCCTAAAGTGGCCTTACTAGTCAAAGGAGAATTAGAAAAACTCTTGAAGGTCATTTTTATACAAGCCATTGATTATGCTGAATGGATCTCGAATGTAGTTCCAGTAACTAAGAAAGAAGCTACCAAAGTTAGGGTTTGCATAGACTTTAGAGATATTAATGTTGCATGCCCTAAAGATGATTTTCCTCTTCCCAACATGGATCAGATCATTGATTTTACTATGGGAGTGGAATGATATCCCTAATGGATGGATTCTCTGGTTATAATCAGATCAAGATAGCTCCTGAAGATCAGGCTAAAACAACCTTTATTACCCCTTGGGGAACCTTTTGTTGGAAAGTGATGCCATTCGGTTTGAAGAATGCAGGTGCAACATATCAACGAGCCATGACTTATATCTTTCACGATATGATGCATGATATTCTACATGATTATGTAGATGATATTATAGCTCGTTCCATCAAGGAAGATGATCATTTAGATGACTTGAGAAAAGTATTTGATCGGTTAAGGGAATATCTTATCCGATTAAATCCAGCCAAATGTATATTCGGAGTTAAGTCCGATAAATTATTGGGGGTTATAGTTTCTTTACGTGGCATTGAAATTGACCCTCTCAAGATCGTGGCTATCACTGATATGCCCGCACCCACAAATATATCTGAATTACGAAGTCTACAAGGTAAGCTTCAAGCTATTCGTCGCTTCATCGATAAGTTGGCGGACAAAACAGGACCCTTTCTTAAGCTTCTTAAGAAAGATGTCTCTTTTCATTGGGACGATGAATGTCAAGAAGCATTTGAACTCCTCAAACAATATCTCCTTAAACCATCGGTGCTTTCACCACCTAGATCTGATCGTCCATTTATCTTGTACATTTTTGCTTCAGATTTTGCCTTAGGAGCTATGTTAGCTCAACTTGACGATGAGAAGAAAGAACATGCTAATTATTACATTAGAAGAACCTTAATCAGTTATGAAACTCGCTATACAATATTAGAGAAGTTATGTCTCACCATCATATTTTCTACACAAAAATTATGCCATTATATGCTCAGTCAAAAAACGTATGTTATTGCTAAATTCGATCCTTTGCGATATCTCATGAGTCGACCTTATTTATCCAGTCGCACAACAAAGTGGGTTCTTGCGCTAAGTGAGTTTGAACTCATGTTTATAGGACAGAAGTCTGTTAAAGGTCAAATCATAGCAGATCAATTAGCTGCTGCACCTTTAGAGTCTACCCATCCCCTCATCATTGAGTTTCCTGATGAATGCCTTAAATTAGAGGCAGACCATCCAGAGCAATGGTCCCTATACTTTGATGGAGCCCGATGCATGAGTGGGGCTGGTGCAGGTATTATTTTAATATCTCCATAGAAACATCTTATACCTCTGTCCTTTAAATTAATGTTTGCTTGCACTAATAATACTGCTGAATATGAGGCTCTAATCCTAGGATTACGAGCTGCCTTGGCACTAAAAATTAAAAATCTATTAGTTTTCGATGATTCTCAACTTGTCATTAATCAAATCAATGATGTTTATCAGACCAGAGATGATAAATTACGTCCATATAAAGCATATGTCTTACAATTATTATCTTTATTTGATCAAGTTACCTTGGAAGCTATTCCTCGAACTAGCAACCGTGGTTGACGCTATGGCTGCAGCTGCATCTCTTTTGCCCTTGGAGTTAGATGACGAATATGCTACCATCATTATTCATCGACTCCAAGAACCCGCTTCAAATAAATCATGCTTAGAACCTTTGGATGTGTTTCTAATCAACGAAACTACTCCTGAACCATGGTACACTGATATATTTAATTTTCTTCAAAATGGGACCTTTCCTGAAGGTTGTAATAGCAACCACCATCGGTTATTACGTAGACGAGCAAGTCGCTTCATGATTATTGGTAATACCTTGTATAGGAGATCTTTTGAAGGTATCCTACTGAGATGTTTGAATCTAGAAGAATCTAGATCAGCTTTGAGTGAAGCCCACAATGGATCTTGTGGGGGACATTTTAGTGGTAGCGCCATTGCTAAGAAGCTCCTTAGGATAGGATATTTTTGGCCTACCATGGAGAATGATGCACATGATTATGTGCGCCATTGCGACAAGTGCCGAAACACGTTGACCTTGTCCATGCGCCTGCACAAGAACTGCAGGCTATTTCATCTCCTTGGCCCTTTTCAAAATGGGGCTTAGACATCATTGGAAAAATCAACCCTGTGTCATCTGATGGACACAAATTTATCATAACCGCCATCGAGTATTTCACGAAATGGGTTGAAGCTATGCCCTTAGCTTCTTGCACTGGAACCCAAGTTTCCAAGTTTATTTTTAATCAAATTATTTGTAGGTTCGAAATTCCTGCAAATCTCATCTCAGATAATGGAACTTGTTTCAAAAATAAAGATGTCAAAAAATTATGTCAAAAATATAAAATTCAACATCGTTGGTCCACTCCCTATTATCCTCAGGGTAATGGCCAAGCGGAAGCATCTAATAAAACATTAATCAAAATCCTCAAAATACTGGTCAATAAATCTGGTCGAGATTGGCACATCCAATTATATCCTGCTTTGTGGGCTTATCGAACTAGCGTTCGCACCCCCACAGGTACTTCACCTTTTGTTTTGGTCTATGGCGCTGAAGCTATTTTTCCCTTTGAATTAGAAGTTCCTTCTTTGGCTCTACTACTTCAAGATACTGAAGTAGGAGATGAATATCATGTTGGTAGATTTAGTCAGCTGGAACTCCTAGATGAGAAGCGCATCAATGCTTTGGAGCATCTTCGTGCCTACCAAAACAAGCTCAAGCGAGCATACCTCAAGAAAGTTCATCATCGATCCTTTGAGATCGGTGACCTTGTCTTAAAAGAAAATAAAAAAATACTAATGCAACTAAAGACCTTAAAGGTAAATTTGAGCCCAACTGGCTTGGACCGTATATCATCACTACTAAATTTGGATCGGGAGCATACCAATTAGCTACCTTAGATGGTAAAGATCTTAAAGAACCTATGAACATTATGCATCTTAAGCGCTATTATGCATAACATTTGGTCATTTCATCATTTGTATATATTGTTATTTTGCATATTGTTTCATTTTAGTCATCCATATAAAAAATTTTCAAAAATAGTAACAGTATTTATTCTTTCAATTCATCAATCAAAATCAAAATATAAAAACTTTAAAACCATCAAAATCTTCAAAACATTCTTTATTTTTGTACCTGTCAATTCTTGAAGTATTGCAGTTATATTTTCAATTATTTTGGATAAATTAGCATTTATTTGGAATCCCGCACTTTCACACTCACATGCATAAATATCTTGATTTTATTTGGTATGATTATTAATCTCTCTTATATCAAAGTCCACAGTTGAATTAAATAAATTTTTGAGCATAGAAGAACTGATCTTGTTATTTACTTGAACCAAGTACATCTCTTCACATTAAAATGATTTCATTGCAAATTCGATATGATGCTACATAGTAGAAGTGGTTTCTTGAGCGAAAAGTTTCCCCTGCTATCCTATCATGCACATGGTCTAGAATCTTTGAGAATTGACAAAAGGACAAGCTCACCCCTACCCAGAATAAAAATCCCTTGCTCTACAACCAATCCGAGCAAGTATCCCTAGTATAGGAAGCAAAAGAAAAAGTCAAAGCAAATGAGAAAAAGAAAAATATTATTTTGTATCATCGCAGCAATATTTCAGCATTATCTCAGTTATCAAGCAAAAATACAAAAAAAAAAAGAGAAAGAGAGAAAAGCAAAAGCAAAAGCAATAAAATCCTTTTCCCTACCCCTTGAAAAGAAAAGAAGGGTGAATGAGCTTGAATCCCTGGAATTCTCAATTATTCAAAAACTGTGAGGTAAGCCCCATAACAGGTGGTTTGTGCCCAACCCGCTTGGCCTTGGGTAATTCCTAGCATGGTGATATGTCTATCACATTAGCGACCTTCTTTTGTACAGACCTATGTCGGCTTATGGATTAGCTAGCTCTTGATGACCCGACTTACATAGTAGTCTAGTATGGTTACATGCATATAAATCATGGTCAATGAACCCTTATTTGGTTAAGTCAAATTACTTGTATCAAATTCTCTTGCTCAAAATTGGTGAATGAACAATACAATTGCACACACATTTGTATTTGAGAGATTTTTGTATCATTATGATAAATCAAGATCGGTAATGAACTCACATTTGCACATGAGGGTTCCTTATAAATCTACATTTTGTCTTTGAGATAATTTAAAATATCTCTGCAATTCTTTGGAATAATTTCATTTTCTTATTTAAGAACATCTGTTTAGTATAAAAACAATTACATACATTGTTTTCCAAAAATCACAAAATTCTTTTAAAAACATCTTACACAAAATTAGTAAATAAAGTCATGTTCATATTATTATTTTCTGTTTATCTCAAAAAATCAATTATGCAATAAAACTAAAATATCAAATTCTTTTTGGATTTCATGATGATGGTATAAGTCTATACCTATAATTCTATGCCTAGCGCAAACCATTGTTCTCATTTTATTTCCCATTCATTTTAAATTCATAAAAACATATGGCTTACATCATTATGTTACACAATTGTGCTTTAAAAAGAACGAACACTTTTTTCTATTTTCATGTCATTATGTCAAACATTCAATTTTGCAATGATGGTATAGTTCCTAGGGACTTATTCAAAAATTTATCACACTTAGGAATTTATGCCTAGCAAAAATCATATTTCTTTAAATATGTCATGCATAATATTTTTTATGAAAATCTGAAAACAAATCATCACCATCATCATTTTCATCATCACAACACAAAAGTCTTAAGACAGTCTCTTAAGCACCCTTTTACTTTTAGCAATATTTCTATACTGGGATTAGCTTGACGACCTAGTGAGCGGCGACTCCATGAAATGGTCTATAACAATGACAATGTCCTTTGAAATTATTGTTAGAAGTCCCTTTTATTTTTCATCAAATCACACCACAAAACAACCAATTTATTCACATCAGATTATTTCATTTACAATTTTATGGCATGACATAAACATTATAATTTATTTCCAACGACATAATTACATAAATAATCAATCACAAAATTCAAAATTAAAGCATCATACAACATATACACAAGTCATATCATCAAAAAGACAATCTATATATATATTTATCAATCAATTATGTACATCATCTGGATTGGTATGCCACAATCAATACCCTAGCATACTCAATCCCCTCAAAAAATAATAATAATACAGTCTGCAATCTATAGTAGCTAGCCTCGAGAAGCCCTCGAGCTCTCAGCCTCATCTCCTCCCCCACCCTGAGGTGGAGGAGGTGGTCCCATAGAGGTCCGGACTGTGTCTCGGGTCCTCATCGTCGATCATGAGGATGTCCTCGATGATCCCACCCTGATAGGCTCTGCAATGGGGGGAATGGTAACCTCCGACCCTCTGGAACCACGTGATAGTATAACCCCTAGTAGAACACGGTCTGAGCATAGACCATGCCAAATCCTGAATGCTCGCCCCTCCGCTCCGAGCCCTGAGACGTGTAGCCTCATCCTAGAGTGTCTGCACCTGAGCCCAGAGGTGGGCAACCTCAGCCCGAAGAGCCATCGTCTCGTTGCTCTCCCCCACCTCGACACCCTTGCCCTTATCGAGCGATGGTGGTCTCTCCCCCTACTAAGAAGGGAATCTCTCCTCCCTCCTCCCTATCTGCTATGGCCTCTATGGAGCCTGGCCCATCCTCTGGCATCTCTCCTATGGAGACCATCGTTGCTCTCTCCCATCGTGACCCATGCTGCCTCAATAGTAGCCTGACATCGCCTCCCCATCCATCGCACCACAGCATGCACTGGACCCTATGCCCTCATCATCCGAGGAGGGTGGATGCCTACGTACCAGGCATCATATCCATCTACAACCCCAACATCATCACCATCCACTAGCTGGATGGGGGCATCATCTACATCCTGACTCCAGAACCATTGCATGTCTAGAGCCCCACTCAGTGTGGTACTATCCCGAATAGTCTAGGAGTACTCATAATCCCTGAGAGAAGGGATCCCCTACTATAGACCGAACTATCATAGAACTCGATCATAGCGATGGAGCTCTACCTCTCCCCGCTCCATCCTTAGCCAACAGACTCGCCTGATGTGAGCCAGCTCCTGCCCATCCTCTGCCCACCCTGGATGCTCTCTCCATGGCCTCCAGGTGATCTAGTCCAGGATGAGGTCATCCAACAACCTCCATGACATCGATAGATCTATCGTCGTTGTGACCCCCTCTGTAACCACCAGTAGAAAACCTAGGGCCTCTCTCGATCAACCCCTATCAGTGGAAGCCCTACCGGCCTTCGCACCACAATGTGCTCCCAACACCAAACCTAAATAGTGATGTCACAACCAGACATCGACCTCCCTTGTATACGACCCCATGTAGGATCCTATACAAGCGGCATAGCACAAAGCTACCCCATGAATATCTATAGTCATGGTCTCTCATGTCACAGACCACATCTGAGAGGAGCCAGGGTAGCCTGCACCCGCTCTGGTGGCACAACAGTAAGCCACCTACTACCCCGACCAAAACCCGAGTCAACCTAGATGCCCCAGGCATCTGCCTCAGAGACTCGATGTTCACTCCGCCCTTCTCTAGGGTGAAGCTCGGGTCTCCGATCAACCTCATCATCGCTTGGCCCTGATTGGCCGTAGGAGTCATCAACCATCCCTGTATGGGGATCCTCAAGATCCTCCATACGTCCTCTAGTGTGGGAGCCATCTCCCCTATCGATAACCGAAAGTAGGATGACCCCGGATACCATCTCTCTACTAGGGCTGTCAGTAGCCCCATGTCCATCGATACTTGTGGCATCTCTGCCACATGCTGTAAACCGACCTGAGCTAGTCGGTCATGCTCTGCCTGATCAAGCATGGCTATGTCATCTCTTAGCCCATCGTATTTCCACTCTCGACTCTTTAGTAATCCCTTCTACAAAACAAACAATAAAACAATAAAATTTATTAATAAATCAATCATTAAAATCAAATTAAATACATTTTAATCAAGCTTAATTTCATAAAAATGATGATATCATCCACCATTGGATGATATCGTCCCAAATTGGGCAAAATCATCCTTTTTAGGATGAAATCATCTCTAATTTCACAACTTGGGGATCACCCCTTGTTGGACGGGATCGCCCCTAGTTCACCGATTTTGCCCTCCGACGAAATCGATGATCTAGGGACGATTTCGATGAAATAGGGACGATTTCATCCCGACGTCGTCGACGGCCTAAAAATGGTCGCGATGCCCCAAAACAATCAAAATTTAAAACAAAAAATTGCACAAAACAAATTCAAACATAATTCACTAGGATTAGATCCTTACCCGTAGCCCGCGTCGGACCTCTGTCGATCGGTGTGTTGTCTCCACCATTTTTTTTTTTCTCTAGAGCTCTAGAACAGTAAAAATGAATAGTAAAAATGAATTAGGGTTTTACCCTATTTTTCTTAATTTTATTTAAAAACAACAACATTTTTTAATTTTGCTTTTCCATGCTTTTACCTCAAACGTTCGATTTGGGTAAAAACACGGAGGGGGCACCATAGTCAGTAGTCGTACGATTCGACCTAGAATCGTCGTCTAAAAAATGGAGTAAATTTTTGCTTTCTCGTAAAATGGGAAAAACTCGTCTTTAACGCATTTTCTTCAGAAAATTCGCTAAAGAGGGGGCAAAATGTAGCACCCTAAAATTGGCACAGTTAAACCTTAGTAAAAAGATAAAAATTTGAATTTTAACCCAAACCGCCCGTTACCCGCTTTCCTTATTTTTCATGCCATTTTTAGGATTTGTTTTGACCGTTGGACGATATCGTCGACGATCAGACGAAATCATCCCAGATCTGACGAATTCATCTGGAACAGAACGTCCAGACGATTTCATCCCAAAACCAAATTTTCATAATTAGCTTCTGTTTCAACAGCTTCTCTAACTTGGGCAGAAAGCGTGTCTGCGTAGTTAGAGTCTCCCCCGTTGGAGATCTCCCAAATTGGGATGATCTCCAACCTCCTAACCTCTCCCTAATCCTATATAAACTGGGATTTTCTCAGTTTATCCCCCTGAACCCCCTAGTTGACTGATTTCCCTGCAAATTTAGTTCCTTATGCATTAGAGCATCCTCGCACCATCGTTTGCATTTTGTATTTCATGTTTTCTTGCAGGAATTTTACTATTTTTCAGTCGGAGCAAGCTCGGATCGTCGTAGGCGATTCCAGATGATTTCGGACGATCCTGTCGTAGATCGGCGATGATCTCGTACGATCAGAGGTGATCTCGACTGTAGTCCAGATTGGGGGCAATCAAAGCCCGAAGTTTGCATTTTTTTATCTTTTCTCTTCATTTCTTTATGCATTATCTTAGTTTATTATATTTATGCATCCTGGAGTTCACCTCATTTAGCATAGATGCATGATAAAGTCAAAACAAATTATTAAATTAATGCATTTCCTTTTAATTGCTATCTGGATCTATCATTTAGGCAAATTTACTATTATTTCTATCATTTCCCCTTGCTTTTGCAGTTGCATTTTTGGTATTTTGTATCTATTTCTGTGATTGCAGGTTTTTGATGAATTCGTCTAATGAATTCGTCAGATCGACGATGATCTCGTCTGATCTCAGATGATCGACTGAGATCTGAGATGATTCTGTGCAATTCCAGATGATTACGTATGATTTGAGATGATTTGGACTTCTACAAACCTCAGAATCTTCATCAGACATCCGAAATCAGGTATATTCTGTCCTATTTAGCATACTCTCTGTGTTTAGCATTTATTCATGTTTTCTGTATTCATATAAATCAGCATTGGCATATAGAATAGCTTAGATTCATCTTGGCCAAACCTAGGAATTGAATGATTAAAGTATAAAATGAACACATCAAACCTACTCTCAACCTAGGTGTGGAAACTGCCACTCAAAAGTTTCCTGGTGAACCCACCATCCATCAAAAATTCACCCTTATACCCCTCCCCCGAGAGGCGCGACCTTCAAAGGGCCTCTCAGTCCGAGGTATTGTCCCATCCTTCTCGCATCCCCCTTCCGGGCGCGGATCCTATAGCCTGAAGGTAAGGATGCAAAAAATTTGGAGCGATACACTAAGATAAGGAGAATATGAAGCATCAGAATTGTATTGCAAAAGGCTCCACAAGCATCACAAGCACATTCAAGAATATCGCTTAAAACTTGGGATGCGTGAAATTGTAATTTTTGCAAATTAGGGTGAAAATTTTTGTATACTCCATTGCATTCATCCGTATTTCTTGGTACATTTCACATTGCATAAACACTACATCTCGCTTGCATCTACATTTCAAAGACAATCATCGCAAAACATGTCAAATTATCTTAGGATCATTGCACAATATACACTAAGAAGATCTTGAGATTGGGAATTGATACCGAAATTGTCTTGAACCAAACACAATTTGCACATATTTAATTTTTTTTGGGTAAAATGGTCAAAACCATCCTTGGGAGAAAATGTGAGGTGAAAAGAGTTATTCTTTTTGGTCCTATCATGCAACATAGTCCATAAAATAGTGATTTTCACTACTTCCACAATACTTGGAACTCAGAATCAGAGTAGTAAGGATAGGGTCAAATTATCATCATGCTTAGGTTGAGAATCTGAATCTCCAAAGCTCTGAGTCTGCTTGCATCACACACCACTGACTATTAGATTGTAAGTATCGTACTACATGTCCCCTCAGAAGGATGGATAGTCATCTCTAAGATTCAAGAAATAAAAAATAAAATCATGGACTATGGGGCTAACCTCCATCGGGGCTATAGATGCTTGATGGGCAGTGGAGTATGCTTATGCATGGTAACATGTCTCGTTTAAAAGTGAGACATCTGACCACTCAAACGAATAGGCTAGCCTTGCGGTTTCATCCATAACAGGTTAACCATTTTGATCAAAATGAGGTAATAAACTCAAAATCAGAGTAGTAAGGATAGGGTCAAATTATCATCATACTTAGGTTGAGAATCCGATTCCCCAAAGCTCTAAGTCCACTTGCACACACTAGTTTTGGATGGTAGCGGTTCATAACTGAGCTCTTGATCTGGTAAATAAATTCACTGCACACACATTTGATCCTAAAAGGGTTAGACAGTTTTAGTGTGTTTGTTTATGGTACTAGAATGTTTGAATATTTGCAAAACAAGTAATTCATATTATAGAATCTTCTGTCATGAATCATCCATAACGTATCATATGCCTAACTCATAAAGACATAAACACCCATGCAAAACTAACCATAGAAGGTTGAATGGTTTCAAACGATAAGGAATGAATCACAATGCACACACTGGGTTGATGCTGAATAACTCTAATGGTTCATGTCTTTTTGGTTTATTCTCATTCCTTGGATATTGGCTAATGCTTGCAATTCTAATATTTGTATTTTGTGTGTTTTAGGAGTGTGTGTTCTTACTGAAATACCGGGAACATTTCCCAATAGAGTCACCATTTGTTGTGGTTGCTCCACAACTAACCCCAAAATTGGGGACCCACTTTAAATTTTGGTTTGTTTGAGATTTTTTTTGTCAATTGAGCAATGATTAGGACAGGTCCCATCCTTGATAGGCACATTTGTGTGTCCAAAGTTCTTGTTGATTAGTGTCGTTGATCTCCTTTGTTTTCTTTGGAGTGGTCGTGCCTTAGAGGCAATCATATTTTTCGTAAGGTTTGCTTGGTGGTGGGATTATACCATTGTGTTTCCTTTGGAGTGTTCAATTCGATTAGAAGTATTTGTAGGGTCCTCCAATGATGTTGTAGTTTGTGTCATTTCAAGGCCTCGTCCTTTTTTGTTTCCTTGTTCATATCTTGCATATGGCGTGGGTTGTAGTTTGGTTTTATTTGTTTTGTTGTTGGATCAATTTTAAAGGTTAAGATTAGATTAATTTCAATTTTAAAATTGATTCAAATCCAAAAAAATTTACCTTTTTATGTAAAATAAGTTTATATATATATATATATATATATATATATATATATATATATATATATATATGAAAATAAAATATATATATCTATGTATATTTTATATATATATATATGAAACCAAAAAAATATAATATAAAAAAATAAAAGGAAATATATACAAAAATTAAACTTTTTGTAAAAGTTTAATATTTAAAATAAAAACTTAAAACATAGAATATAATAAAAAAGAATATATATAATAAATAAATAAAATAAAATTTAAAATATTTATATGTATGTTTTATATATATAAATATTTTAAATAATAAAACCCATAGACCTTAGGCTTCGGTTATGATTGGTGACTTATTTATAGTTTTACTTAAAGATGAGTATATGGGTTTTGGGTTTTTGGTGTATCTTCAAGCACAAGAACTAATGCTTGTCTCATGATGTGCAGGGAAGAAGGACCATCGTATGCAGCGAGCAACGCAGACGAAGAGGAGCGACGTAGATCCTCACTCAACCACGACGGCGAACAATTGCTTTCACGGATGAAGCGATGAATGGTACATAGACCGATGGATGATGATCTGGACCAAGGAGTGTATGTGGACCCCGAACCCATAGCAACGTGGCACAGAGTATATGAAACATACGTTCTATCATGGTTAGTCAAATACAGGATTTCGAAGCCCCCATGTATAGAGGCAACCATGAAATATCAGAGAAATATTTGTGGCAGGAATTTACTGTGAAAATGCACAGTGCGTGGTCGTCATGACAAAAAAAGTTGCATTACAAGGACATGCTCGATATGGATGAGGCTCCCAAAAATACAACGTGGCAATAAGAAATCAAAATCTGATGTGCAGCAAGCCAATGGAAGAATGTTGACGACGACACCACATGGTCGAGCGACTATCGCACAGTGGAGGTTTCATTTCATCGAATGCAGTAGGAGATTGTCTGGAAACTCAAGCAAAATGAAATCACGTTCGCAGCAAAGTCAGGAGTACAGTAAGAAGATACCATACTGGATACCATGTTGGTAAAAAGGATTGACCTGCACAGACGCTTTGAATGGTTTCTACAAAGATTCTCGTGACTGGTATTGAACGTTATCGAAGGTTTTTTTTAATTAACATAGTGGTTGGATGTGGATATATGGTGTAAAGTTTACACATATTGTTTATGAATCTATAGCCATAGGCCTCGGTTGCATAACCGGGAGGAAAGGAACACGGGGGGAAAGGTGTAAATTAAATAATGACGAAGCCATTTCATGCACTCTTTACTTGACAAAAGAGAATATTAAAGAAAAGACAATAATGTCTGATTATTTTAAGCGAAAGGATACCCAAGGTGCAAATGTTTTCATTTGCATTGGGTTAACGTTAATGAAGCATGGCAAAATATTATTGGAAAATTTTGAATGATATGAAAGGAAGTGCAAATAAAACAAAAACAGAGTGTTTCAAAACAGTACAAAAAAGGAATGTAAGCCTTTGGGAAACGAAGGGTTTTGGAATGCCAAATGAAAGTGAAGACGAAACAGAGGTGGAGGAAAGCCAACGAAGAATTGGAGGAAATTTTATATATGCTATTCAAGGATGGAAGAGGGGTTGGACCTTTGGAAGCCCAAATGCTTTGGAATGTAACATGCAAATGCCCTTTTCAAAAATTTAAGGTTTTGTTAGCAAGAAAGAATGAGATGATTTCTGCATACTTAAATTTAATAGTTTATATTTCTCCTTTCGAATTTTGGATTTGTAGATGAAGTTTATGCAATTTTTTTTTGGTTACTTCATGTGAATGTCTGAATCTGAAAATGTATTTTTGAACCCAATGAGCTAGCACTTAGTTTATTTCAGTTGCGCAAACTTGTGGATCGAATAAGCTAGGTTGCATGTATGAACTCAAATATTCGGTTTTGCAGGACGGGGTGCTATCAAACTGAGGGAGCTTTGTATTTCTGTGTTTTCAGCATTTAATTTACTTCGATTTTCATTCTTCATTTTTTCAAACTTTATTTACAGATTTTTTTTTTTGTTTTTCAGGCATTAAAATAAATATTTAAAAAATTTCAAAATCTAAAAATAGTTGCATGGCTGCCTAGAATGATCATTAATCTTCAATACGCAATAGATTCGGAATCATTCCGATATCATTTCAATTTTATATTAATTTTTAAAAACTACTGTTTTTCACGGGTTTTATAATTTCGGAAATTCATTTTTTACAGTTTTGGTTGCAAATCATATTTCTAATTTTTGCATGTTCATTTATAAGCCTATGATAGACATTTCCTTCATGAAAATTTCAATTGAAGGGGTTATGTTTTATGTCATTTCACAAATTACTATTTTTAGAGCACTAAATGCACCCTTTCTTCATGAAAAATATGATTTCATTAAAGGGGATAATTTTACATGTTATATTAAAAGGTTGTTATTTTAAAGCATTAAATTATTTTTATTTATGAAAATTATTTCATAAAATAGGGATAATTAAATGACATTCTAAAGTCCTTACTCTAAGGCTATAAATTATGGTCTCTTTGTGAAAATTTCAATTTCACTAAAGAGGGATAGTTTATTAATCACATCAAAAGCTATCTTTATCTTCATGATAAGAAGCTATATTCAAGGAGCCTATTCATCATTTCAGATTTACATTTATGGATAGAATTTGATCTTTACTTTCACATTTAAAGTAGGATTTAATGCAAGATGAAACTTGAGTAAAATCCACTTAAGAAGGGAAGATAAAATCTACTTTAAAATCCTCAAGATAAAAAGAATTAAGGCACTACATCGTGGTCATATGAGGGCCAACTCACACTTGTTTTATTTTGGTTTCATGAACAATCATTAAAGTAGCATGGTAAAATAAACCAACACATGCCCCTTGTTTACAGTTACTTGCAATCACTAAGGTGTTCCTAGCATTGAATCGATATATTTTTATTGAGATTACTAACACACATATGCAAATGCTAGTATATCGAAGACCTTGGAGAAGTTGTTTGTTTAACTTCTTTGCAAGAGAGGGTTTTGGTATCCAAACCCTAAAGGAGAGTGTAATTTCACAACTAGGTAAAATTAACACTCAACAGTATCTAAGAGTGCAAGTGCTTAGGTCATACACATTGCATGCCTTTAGTGAACGGAAAGCTTAATAAAATAATAAACACTAGTAATTATAACAAGGATGACTACAACAACCTTAGCATTGAAGTTTTCTAGTAAAATATTAATATTTAAGACGGATACAAATATGACCAAACCTTGTACTATAAGAAACACATAAAGGTAAAGAAAGTAAATATACAAATGGAAATATGCACTAGGTGGCTATCTTAGGGGAACTATTGGATAGGTAAAGTAATGTATAGACTCATGGACTTATTGCATGAATGTATCATGACTTATTCTTATATGGATACAAAGAGATGAGTGGAGTACTCCCCTCTTTAGGTAAGATGAAAACAAACTATAGTCAGATGTGAAGCTAGTTAAGAAGTACCGATAAAGATCAATTTAAAATTACATGCTAAAGTAGATAGAAAGAATATAGTTTCTTGAGAGTTAAAGTAATTTTCTCCATTGAAGAATCAAAATGGGTAAGCCCAATTGTAATATTCATTAAAAAAATAGTGATGGATGTGTTTGTGTTGATTTTTATCTACTAAATTTCATTTCTATTATCAATCCTTTCTTTTGACCATTCATAAAGAAAATTCTAAAGGGTGTGATTTATTCCTTTATATAATATTTCTCTAACTACCACTAGATATTTAAAAAAATGAAGACAAAACAAGAATTAGTTTTATTACATATTAAGGTTATCACTTAAATAATATTATGTGTTTTAAAGTAAAATATATTGCATTTACATTCTCAAGGATAGGCCTAATACCCTTTAATACTTTATATACAAGTATTTTCAAGTCTATTTAGATGATTGTATGATATTTGGATTGGATCATGACCATGTTTAGTATTTTCACATATTTTTTTAGTGATACCCATCACTGTAAATCTCATTAAATCGGATAAATTTCTTGTTTACTATATTATATGGTAAACCACTAGGCCATATGGTATGTAAAAATAAATTATTGGTGGATCCTACTAAATTCACAATATTCTTTAATGTAGGGAATATAAGTTTGTATATTATTTGCATATATTGTTAGGACAAATGAGATATTAAAAAGGTTTATATATGACCATATATATACCAATGCCTGTATACTAAATAGTAAAGAAGAGTGTAGAATACAATTTATAGAAGAATGCATGTTCTGCTTATCTTATAAATTCAAAATTGAGACACTACATTTTATGTGCATGTTCATGCTTCAAGAATAGTTGTTGATGGAATTCTTACTTAGCTAGTATAAAGGGACATGAATCCTTTGATATGATTCAAAATTTAGAAATTATAAAATGAGTGAATTTATACAAGCATTAAGCAAGAGGTCCTCATGATTGCCTATGCATTCCAAAACTTCTACTCATAAGCAACTTCTTGCATGTACTATATAAATCATGTTGCTTTGAAGTATCAAGTGAACAAGCCAATGCTTCATGATTGTATTTATAAATGGTTTGTATATTTCAATAATTTGGTCTTAAGATCATATGATACTTGGTTTTCATCATTTAAGCCCTAAATGGGAACATCCCCAACCTTTAACACAACTCTAGGTGCACAACTATTATGGAAATAGGCCATGTTGGATGGGTTTGATGACATACTTATTTTTATGAGATAGGATAGGTGACTAAAGGATATAATCATATAAAAAAGTAGTATCTATTCATGCATGCACTTATCTACAAATTGATTGGAGGTAATCTATGTAAAATGGGTTTAGGTGAAGTATTGTATAGCTACATGTCATGACATAAGCATAGAAACATCATGCATAAGTTTAATGAGGGGTTTGTTAATGGAAACTATGAAGGATATGTGATGGTACATAAGGTACTACAATTCAGATTATGGTGGAAGATGATGTTTAAAGATATGCACATATATATGATATTGTGAGGAGGGAAAAAGTTGTAAAGGTGTCACAAAGAGCCTCTTTGTGATGCTTTTCTACTCCCTCATCTTCTAGCCTCAATATTAGGGGTAGCTTATGAGCTTTATGTTTCATGGATTATTTGAACACCTAAATTTCTCCTAATATATTTCTTTGTCTAAGCTTAACCCTAATCTAGCCCTAATGCAACATACAAAGGAAAAAATCAAAGCCTAAAGATAAAATAATTTTGCTTTTTGATGAGGATGTAATTGATGACTTCTATTTTAGATGCAAGGGTGCAAGAGAGTGCAACAAACAAGCCCTAGATGTAGCTATATGCTATTTTTATTTAATGTTTAACCTTGAATATTTAGTTATCCCCCTAGGTGATTAAGACTAAACTAATTTCTTCTTCCCTTTTGCTTGTTTTTCCAAGAAAATAAAGATAAATTTAATCAAATGATAAACAAGATTTTAATCCTAAATGTTTAAATGATAAAGTTATGGGTCAAAATAACTTGTTTTTGCAATAGAGGTAGAAGCATCACTAGTTCATAGAAGTATAGCCGACACTTTTGCCTATCGATGCTACTTCAATTTTCCTATAAAATAGACAAAAAATATATAATCAACAATAGAGGGACATATTTGAGCTAAAAAATAATATTGGACTCCCTTGAATAGCAATTTGATCCCTATTTAGAAAGATGGAAATGAAAAATGACAAGTGCCTAAAATAAATGCTTGGTGGAAAAAGCACCACAGAGTTGGCGATAACATCACCGACCCTTTCACTCTATGGATAACACCACCCAACCTAAAAATTGACAACACTTTTACTTTTGAGAGTAGAAAATCAATATTAAATGGAAAGTGAACTAATTTAATGCTTGTTGACACTTGAAATCTTGAGCTTAAAGGCTTGAATACTTGATGCTTGAAGATCGATGCATGGAGACTTGATGATTTCTTGAGTGCTTGATTGCTTGATTTCTTGAATAAAATGCTTGGAGAGAGTTTATAAGGAAAAATATCTTAAATTCTTACAAGAATGGCCTTCATAGGATTTTGGCAGTTTTAGCATAATATTGCCACATAAAATGACATATTACTATGATTCTAGAGGAATTTCGATAGAATTTTGTTGCATTTAAAAGACCACGTGATGGAAATTTTGGTAGAGATTTGCTACTCTAAAAATATCAAGGATAGGCTCTCCCAAGTGGTGGATTTATAGGAATCCATGGATCCTTAGGGGAAGGATTACATTGAAGATGATAAGATTGGAGATGATAAGAGTTTGAAAATATATTAAAAATCCATTAATGAAGGAAGATGAAAATGATAATTCTTGAATTTGATATTTTTTTGGGAGCTACGAATTGAATCTTAGGGATTTAATCCATTAATGGTGGTTGGTATAGAGGTACAAAAAGTAAAATTTCTTGATTTTGATGCACAACTATCAAAAGTGTCAATGGAACTTTTGTTGTCATGACTATTGGAGATCAAATTTGGGTAGGAAAGGTCAAAATTGAAAAGCTTGGTAAAATTTCCACAAGGGTCACAAAAGCATCGACGATGCTACCACTCATACCCTAGTGCTTTCGCTCTTAGAGCAATAAATGCTTTAAATTTAGGTGCAAGGAATTTTGATTCAATTTGATTAATTAAAAGGCTATGTAATAAATTTTCACTACACTTGGGAGGAGTATGCACCTTGGCTAGTTTTACGAATAAGAGATCTGGTGGGAAACAAGCTATTCAAGATCCAAAAGAAAGTAAAGGCAAATGCATGGGATTGATAATAAAACTTTTTTTATTAGATCTGATAACAAAAAGATAAAACCAAAGCCTTGGATAAGACCTAGAGCTTTGTGTAGCGACCCCGAGAAAGTGGCGCACCGTCCACTCACTCTATTTGTGATTATTATTAATGTTTAACATGTATTAAATAAAAAAAAGCATAAAAGAAAGGCGTAGCCGAAATACAAAGAAATAAATGAATGAATGCTTTGTATTGATATTTCCAAGATCCGATTACATATGAATCCCTCTACGGGATACCCTTCATTTTATACATGATTTTACACAAAGAGGGTACGGATGTATAAAATATACCCTAGCAAGGGGTGATGCGCCTTTACAAGTTTCCCGATGACAAACATAGAACTGTATGAGGGCTTACAGATGCCTCCTTCTCTAGGTCTGATTCCTAAAGGGATCCTTTTGCTCTCGTATGTTGCAGATTTATCTAATGAACCTGTAGCCCTGTGAGCAATGAAACAACAACACACGCTTAGATGTTCAATATTACTTCCCTGGATGAGGATGTTAGCATAATGAAAACAAATGCAATAAAACTTGTACTATGAACTCAAATAACTGAAATAAAGCTTATGCTAATGACATGAAAACACGGATAAAAGTAGAATAAAATAAATTATCACCAAAACCCTAGACTAGGTTGTGGGCCACTGTCCAGGACAACGGTCGCTAAGGTGAAATTTGTCTCTATTGATCCCAAGGCTATGGTCTTAAGTCTGCTATTAATGTTAAGTGATTACCGTATGTGCACGAATTATTACCTCTTAGGTGGCTAGCACTTCGTTGCTCCTTAAGGATACTCATATTTGCTCTCCAATCCGATAGGGCGTTGCCACAAAAATAATCTCCAAGGGAAGCTCTCCAAGTCTCTAAAAGCTCTCCTTAATGATCCAACCTGTTCAAAGTTTTGATATGTGATATGTGATGTTATCTCTCTCTCTCTTGATTGATAAAAAGAAGGTCCCCTAGTGCTTTTAGGTTTACTCCTTATAAAGTGTTTTGAAGCCCTAGGTCAATGTTCAAACCCTAGGACTGAATCCCTCATGTGCATTGGATGTTAGCATGAGAATTTGAACTTTTGTCTACCCTCGATGGGTAGTTAACTGATGTCTAAATCTGGACTTAAGTCTTTCATGTAGATTGGTTGTGAGGAGGAATGCAAAGTTATCCTTGCTTAGTCTTATTTCATGCAGACTACCACTTCTACCCATGATTAGGCTAGATTGATGATAAAATTATTTTTTAGGTTTAGTCACTATCATTTGCAGTGGCTAAGGTTTGGCCGCTCTAAGTTGCAGTGGCTAGAATCTAGCCACTCTGGTCCATAGCGGCCAGGCTTGGATGGGCTGAAAATGCCCCAAATGAGTGGTGAAAACCATTTTTGATACTTGGAAGGTCCCAAGGTTTAGTCACATGACCTATGAGTGTGCTTATGTGAGTATTATTCCTTAACATGACATGTTTTAGGTGTTTATAGATACCCCTTTTTATGATGTGCTGAGTAGAAAACATAGTGTAGAGCAAAAACATATATTGTTATGTTTGTATCATTGATTTGATCGACATTGGATGGCCCAATCACGCAAGATGGCACACATCCTTGAATCATTGCTTCAACCTGATTGAAGGCTTAATTTAGAATGGGGCTTACACATGTCCACTTGCACTCGTTCCTCGGACGTAATCACGTAGCTTATGTTGTTACAATGGAAATGACTGGAGGAGAGCTACAAATTTAAGATGTCATATTTGCTCATGAACCTGGGGGAAAGTTTTGTAAGATTTGTATGCAATGATTCGTAGGACGAATGCAATTTTGATATGATCGAGTGATCTTTGGTTGACTTTGATTATGATTATTTGAATATTTGAACTACCCCCTCACACAAATGAATTGGCAAGGGAAAGGCAATGAATGAAGCGACAATTCACTTGACCACTTTGACTAGATTTAGTTCCTTTCTAGTTGTTTGTTTTTTTAATGGGCAACCCCCATCCAAGTGTGATTTCAATTGTTTATGATGATCACTCATCCCTATCCCAGGGAGCGGTCTGACCACAAATAGCCTTCTTAAGGATTTAGGGTGAGCAATTCTATTTATGCTTGTATTGCATCGCTTGGCTTAGTGTTTTTGGTATCATAAGAGAATTAGGATGATTCCATCTTACCCACGGAGCATTTCGACCATCTTGATTTTCTTCGAGGTTGAGGTGATACATCATAATTATAAAATGAATAATTTTCCCCGAGTAGCTCTATGGTAACTTACTCATCTCACCAAGTTGCATGGAGTGCAAATCGCTGCAACCATTGAGTTGATAGAGTAAGTAACAAAATACGAAGCTTCCTCGAGATTTGTTTTTATGTGATTTTTTTTGTTATTTTGATCATTATGATGATCAAGGACCATCAAAATGTGTTTATTTGATTTTTTTACTATTCCTCCTAGAAGGAATCTGCCTGATCTTGCCTATGCATCTGTCCGCTATCAGGTCCAGTGGTCGTTAATTCTCTTCCTGTAGCCGCTCTTGCCCTGAGAGGCCACAAATTTTGAGCCACTAACATCAGCAGCAACCAAAGCGTGACTTGAAGAGTACAAAAGGAATCTAGGGTTTTGACTTTTCATTTTTTCTAGCTAGCGTTTTGCTTTCCAGAGCTCTGACAAGAAAGCGATATTTATGACTTAGAGTGCTTGTTGTGTTGAGACTATGGCTGCATAGGGAGAGACATCGATGAGCGGAGAAGCTAGAGCTTCTCGAGTATTCTCTCAAACCTTTTACCTTGATTTTACTTTTTGGGTAAAATTGAACCTCACTAAGTAACTGGTAAATGAACCTTACTAAACTTGTTGGTAAAGAACTGAATCCGTAGATAGGTTTAGGTTAGGATTTGTTTTGGTGGGCTTACCCCCAATTTTTAATTTTTCAATTTTTTTTGGTATTTTTAGCCTAGGGCATACATGTTTACCGTGTCGCTCGTCGGTTGCTGCTGCTCAGATCGGCCAACTCGGCTTGTAGTTTGGCTACTGTCACTTAGAGCAGCCAATTTTGAATCTCAACAGTCAAAAATTTGGCCATTGGGGATTGGCTGTTGCTGTCCTCAGCGACCAGTTTCTAGCCATTGTAGGCGACAACGACCAAGAACCTTAGTTAAATTTTGTAATTTTTTTGGATTTTGTGAGATGATTATCTGATTTTTTTGAATTTTTGAGCTGCTTTCTTGTACTATGCTACATGATTAGGTGCATTTATTTCTCTTTCACTCAGAACTAGGATAGTTTACCGTTATGTGCATTATTTTTCATGTCTTAGATGCATTGTAGTTATACCTTTGATTTTTGCTCTTAGATTCTCACTGCTCGGGATCGGGACCCGAAGCTCCTTAATGACCTTCTTCCACTCCTGGATGATATGAACTAGACCTGGATTAAGGCCCATGGACTACAATATGTTACCCGACTACCACAGATTATGTCAAACCGGGCCTACCTCACTGCCTTGGTTCACCGATGGGAACCTTGGACGAACACCTTCCATCTTCCTACTGGTGAGATGACTATCACATTGGAGGATGTGTATAGGATTTTTTGGATCCCCTTTGATGGAGTGGCCATCGTCTCTTCGACCACTAATGATCGTGATGCAGTTTTTACCAAGGTGTTCAAGGAGCATGTTGTGGTTGCCTTCAAGGACACCAAGTCTGGAGGTGTATCTATTATACGTTGGTATCGGGAACATGTCTTCTTAGAGAAGCACGTGGTATTGCTGATGGTCATCAACAACATTCTCATCTTGGATTTCTCAAGCTTGAGGTTCCTGTGGAACCTCCTTATGATGGTTCAAGATTTGTTAGATAGTGAGGATCCCATAATATATGCATGGGATAGGTATCTGCTAGCACAATGTTATGATGATATGTATCACATCTTTCGATGGGGCCATGTTAGCATTGGTTGTAGCTTGCTCCTTCAGGTATGGGGATGAGAGCATATTAGCGTGGATCATCCCAGAGGACTCCCCACTAATATTACAATCATTGATGCTAAGATGCAGTGCTATGCTACCAGGTGGGCTTGAGAGTGTGAGGAGTGCAAGAGCCACCCTAATACGGGGGAGCTCCCCTATTTATACTGCTACTTTCACTGGGCTACAGGCCTAGGTCATCATGTGGCATCCATATTATGAGTGCCTAGCTTGGGATGATCCACCTAGCTTTACAGCTAGGACGTGGCATGAGTGATGGCCATTGGCCGTAAGGTCGATATCAGGGAGTATTTCTTCTACTCTCGAGTTCTTCGTTAGTATGGGTTACAGTAGGATGTGCCACTTGTTCCATTCTTGTATAGGTGCATCGAATAACAGAGATACCTCCCTCCCCCATATATCACAGAGTTGGCTAATGAGGAGGATGCCCCAGTAGTTGATCCACAAGTCCCTAGGGGAGTCGCAGATGCATTTGTGTAGTGGTGGGGTGACCGAATGTGGAATGGTGATGGTAATATAGGCCACGAGGGTGATGGCAGAGATGGTGTCAGGGCACATGTTCTAAGCCAGGACTAAGGTATGGGGCCAGCCGACAGAGCAGGTGGTAGTGGAGGAGCAGGAGGCTCCTAAGGAGGAGGATGAGGAGTTGGATCCTAAGGAGAGATATTCTCCTCTAAGAGCACATTTGCATGATGTAGAGGTCGAGCTCCAGTCGGCCAAGATCTAGGTACAACAACATGATGCTATTATAGCCCAACGAGATGCTACTCTAGTATAGTGGGATGCTACTATAGAGCATCTCATGGCTCAGATACAAGCTATACAGGCTACTATCAAGGGCAGTGCTACTAGGATGCAGGTGGTTGTTGATCCTTCCACACCTTAGGGTTCTACAAGCATAGATCCAGGGGCAGATATGAGGTGGATGTAGACTTTTTTGGATGATTATGAGGTAGATATTACTAGTCATGTAGGCCATATGGCTTCTCTTGAGATGTAGATCAGGAGGCTAGGAGCCACTCCTAGGGATAGGACAGGTGCAGGTGGTTCATAGGCTAGCAGATGCTCCACCTTAGGGTAGTCTTCCATTCGACCTATTCAAAGAACCCAGACTCACATAGAGAGGCTAGCATGCTCACACCACTCCACCCGAGATCCATCCATAGGAGGTGGTGCTATAGGGGGTACATGCCTAGTATTTGATTGATGATGCATTAGGCTTTTATTTTTGAGGTCAGCTGACCTATATGACTGTATCCTTCAGGCATTTTTGTATATCCATGCACTTTGAGATACACATCTTGAGACACCTTTTGAGACACACATATTTATGAGATCTTTGCATTATGCTTCATTATGTGTATAATTTATTTCTTATGTTTTTTCTTTTTTATGTGATGTGATGATGTCATTATGATGATTTGGTATGTGTTAGATGATAGGTGATATTTATGATGATATGGATATTGAGGTGGATGCTTATGTAGATGTTTATGTGGATGCTTGTATGATTTGATTTTTGTGACATGATGTGATGTATCATGATTTGATTTGATGATACATTTATGATTCTATGTATGGGTGGATGTAATGATGTGATATTAGATATGGATGGATGATTTATGATATTATGTATTTATGGATGCAATGTTTTCATTAGATGCATTTTTAATTTTTATTTAATTGTATACATCTAACTTATGTTATGATATGGTAAATGTAATGTGTCATGCACTGTTTATATGATGCTTATCTAATGTGAATGAACATGTATTTTTTAATAATTTAAAACATAAGGAATGTATATGATATGATTTCATCAATCAAAATGGATGATACCACAGAAAGTATAACAATCACGAATGTAAATAATCATTCTTATCATAATAACTAATAATTTGGGTATTCATATGTGAAATGTATTTGTGTGTATGTATTTAGTTTCTTGATGAAGATTTTGTTATTTAAAAGGTTCAAAATAATCAGTGGTCGTATAGATATTATTTCTAACATCTATCCGGTATCTAGCCTACTTTGTTAATACCCCTTAATTTGCAAAATTCATAAATAAAATTGATGATGTGGTGAATGATATGATTTGTTGCTATGTAGGAATTTTTGAGGCTTTTCCTGAGACTCAAACACTCTAGTTACCCTATCAACAGTTGTGTACTGACCATATAGGACTTTTTGAAAAGCAAAGTTTTCATCATGGACCTAGATACTCATTATCCCTGTGTGTGTAAATGAATATATTTAGATAGAACTCAAGCATTTCCTTCAATGTCATACGGGATTCTTTTAGCCCATTTCTAAGATCGTGGATCCTCAATTCTTCATCTTATCCTATGTTGGACTTAGTTGGATTATACCACTAGGTAGTGTTGGGTTACCTAAAGCTAGCTCATCCACATTCAAACATTGGTCTACACAAATGCAAGATACTATTGTGATAGACATATCGTCATGCGTAAAGGTACCACCATTTCCAGGTATGACTATACACCAAACTGTAACCTTTCGATTTTGTGTAATGTTGAGAATTCCAGAGATTCAAGTTCCATTCCCTTATTTTTTTGGATACTTGCTCATGCTTAGTGATGAAAATCACTATTTATTTTTGATTGATTTTTTTTTTGTTTTTCTCTTGAGCAAGGGATTTATGTAAGGATGAAACTCACTTGTTTGTTTCAACTTTTGACCTTTTGCTTGATTTTGGGATTTTGAATTATGACTTTGGAAACTGCAACTTTAAATTTGTGCTTTGTTTCAGGATTTTTGCTTGTTTTAATGAAATCAAGGGATTTATGCAGTGATGATAATCACTCATTTCTAGGTAGGGTGAAACTTGTCCTTTTGCCAATTCTCAACACCTTTGAACTGGTCACATAGGGGGATAAACAAGGAAGATCCTTTTTTCTTAAGGTAACCTAGACTACTTTTGTAACTTTCATCTTTCCCTTGTACCAACTAGGATTTTAGTCTTTTTAATTAGTGATAAGATCCTGAATATCTAAGGCATTCACAACTAGACCTTAATCTCTACTAATCAAGATGGCTTCCCACAAAAATTGATAAGACCACTAGATATGGTTGAATTACCAAAAAAATATTATCCTATTTCATATAGCAACATGATATGGTTGTGTTGAAAAACACAATTACACACATGGATGAATGGATGATGGTGGACTTGTGTATTTGTGGTTGTGATAAAAATTGTGGCATCGTTTGTAAGAGTGTGATCATAACATATGCAAATGTAATGGGTATGTATGTTTAATGTAATGCAACTATATGGATGCAGATGTAAAATGCAACTATTTTTGTATTTTTGATTTTGCATTGTTTTTGTATTTTTTATTGTGTTTTGACCAAAGGACTTATTGTACCTTTGGGTCTTTTAGAGTTTGACCAAGTGGCGTGAAGCCACCCTTGGAGCATTTTTATTGAATTTTGACCAAGCGGTTTGTATCCCTTGGAGCATTTTTGATTAAATTTTGACCAAGCGGTGTGAAGATACCCTTGGAGCATTTTTTATTGAATTTTGACCAAGCGGTGTGAAGGCACCCTTGGAGCATTTTTATGTTTTTATATTTGAATGTTTTTGTATTTTTGACATATTTGAATGTTTTTTGTATTTTTGACATATTTGAATGTTTTTGTATTTTTGACATATTTGAATGTTTTCATATTTTATGTATAAAATGCTTTCAAATGAATGATATTGAGAGGCTTGGGCTCTTCAACTCCATCCAATTATGTGAGGTGATATTCCCCAGGCCCAACCCTTTCTAAAATCATGTAGGGACCTATACATTTTATCGTAAATTTGTATCGTAGGTGTGGCGGTAGATTTGAGTTTTGCTAGTTTTCTTTGAGCACAAGATCCTCAACTTTGAATTCTTTTAAATGGACTTTGTTAGTGTAAGCTTGCACAAGACAATCTTGATAAATGCAAAGATGCTCCAAGGCATTGAATCGGCGCTCATCAAGAAGTGTTAACTGATCAAAGCGGCTTTGCCATGCGGTGTCATCATCTATGAAGTCCTTCAATGCTATGTGTAGGGTTGGAATATCCAAATCTAGGGGCATGATGGACTCTATGCCATATACGAGTGAAAATGGTGTTGCCCCAATGGACGTACGCACACTAGTCCTGTATGCCCACAACACTAATGGCAATTGCAAATACCAGTCCTTATGATTGTATTTCACTATTTTTCTCAAGATGGAAACTATTATTTTGTTTGAGGCTTATGCTTGCCCATTTGCTTGTGGATAATAAGGCATTGAAAAACTATACTGAATATGGTATTTGTTCATTAAAGCATACATATTTTTGTTCTTTAAATATGGCCCATTATTCGATATTATCTTTGAAGGAACCCAAAAATGACTTATTATATTGTGGAGTATAAACTCCGCAATCCTTGGTCTAGTTGTCGATGTCAATGGAATCGCTTCGGTCCATTTGGTGAAATACTCAATGGTCGTCATGATGAATGTGTGTCAGCCTAAGGATGGGGGCAAAATATTCACCATAAATTCTAGTCCCCACTATGAGAAGGGCCATACTGCCTGGATGGGTTGCAAGTCTTATGATGGCAAGTGAGTGAGGTTTGCATGATGCTGGCACTTAACATATTTCTTGATATACTCGCAACAGTATTTTTCCATAGTGTGCAATAGTAACCCATTATCAAGATGTGCTTAATGATGGCAATGCCACTAAAGTGACTGCCACATGTACTATCATGAGCTTGCAAAATTGCCCAGGATGCTTCCTGGGGCTCAAGACAACGAAGGAGCATTCCATCGTAGCCTCACCTATAAAGGATCTCTCCTAGAAAGATATACCTCATCACCTTATATTTAAATGCTCGTCTTTTGACATGCAACAGGCCTTGTGGTACCATTCCAAGTTTCAAGAAGTCTCGTAATTGTAAAATCCAATCCTGATAAGCCACAACCTCTATGGATAAAATGGCATGCTCCTCTTGTGATCCAAAATCTGAGAACACATATTGAGAAACAACCCTATGGTGAATGGTCGTACCAAACTCCGTAGGACCTTGAGAGATCAAATATTCCCAAGGTGTCATTCAAAATAAATCTCTAGCTCTGAAGGACCAATCCTAATTTGTTTTGGTCTGGATCATGTTGACTGACTCTTGATTTTCCATAGCCTCATGTTGTATTGCTGAGTGTGCAAGCACTTTTACGTGAACGATTGTGAAATCAGTAGATGGATCATGAGGGATTAAGGATCCCAAAGATGCCATGGTGTCCACAAATATGTTTGATATGTGAGGGATTGCCTTGATTTCATACCATTCCAATCAGGCTAGGTAAGTGTCAAAAAGCTCCTTGTAAGCTTTCATGAGTGGGCACCTTCATTAGAACAATCCTTTGACTTGATTGACTATGAGTAGAGAGTCATCAAAGATATTCAATCTTTTAATACCCATTGTAATGGTTTTTTGGAGTCCCAAGATCAGAGCCCCGTACTCTATGTTATTTTTTGTGCAAGGGAAGTCTAACTTGAATGATAAGAGCAATGGAGCACCTTGTGATGTGATAAAGACTATCCCTGCTCTGCCCCCTTGCTCACACTTTGAACCATTGAAGAACAATGTCATGTTCCTTTATTTTTTAGGTTCTTCGGGTTTGGGCGAATTTGATAATGTGAAGACCGCATCATCAAGTAATTCTATGGTGAGATGCTTGCTATCCTAAAGAGGTGCCTCTACTAATTGATTTGCTATGACTTGTCCCTTGATGGACTTATGGCTTATGAACTCTAGATAAAATTTTGTCAATAGCATAATCCACTTGGCAATACATGTATTGTGATAGGTCTTGTTCATCATATACTGCAAAGTATTTTGTTTTGATATAATGTAGGTCGTATGGCTCAACATGTAGTGTCGCAACTTTCTAGTTGCAAAGACCACTTCTAAACACAACTTTTCTATATATGCATATCCTAGCTCATAACTCACCAAGGTGCGACTAATGTAATATATGGCTTGCTCTTTATCTTGTGCATTCTTTTGGGCCAACATGGTGCCAAAAGCAAAATTTATAGCCAATATATAGCAAAAATGGTACATCTGGCCTTGGTGGAGCCAATAACAGCGATGTTTCTAGATAAGTTTTGATCTCTAAAAAGGCTTGTTGGAACTCTTCATCCCAATGAAATGGGGCATCCTTGCATAGCAACCTATTCATGGGTCGACACTTGTCTAATAATTGAGAAATGAACCCTTTTATGGATTCTACCTTGCCTTACAGGCTTCTTAACTCCCTAATGTATAAGGGTGGTCATTTCCATTATAACCCTTACCTTCACAGGATCGAACTCAATGCCTCTCTTAGAAACGATAAAGCCTATGAGCTTACCAGAAGTCATGCCAAACATGCACTTCTTAGGGTTCAATATGACATTGTGTTGAATGAGGCAATCAAAGACTTTTGTAAGGATTTCAGCGTGCTCTTGCCACACTAAATACTTGGCTAGCAAGTCATCCATGTAATATTATAAGATTATGTGCATGTAGTCATGATAGATGTATTTCATGGCCCACTAATACGTAGCACCAACATTATTTAGGCCAACTGATATCACCTTGTAACATAATTTCCCCCATGGAGTAATGAAAGTAGTCTTATGTTGGTATTCAGGTTTGATTCAGATTTGATTGTATCCAAAAAACTCATCCATTAGGGAGAGCATTCCATGACCTACAGTAGCATTAACAAGAGCATCTATATTTGGCAATGGGAATGAATCCTTTGGAATTGCCCTATTTAAGTCTCTAAAATTTGTGCAAATATGGACTCTTCCATCTAGTTTTCCCATAGGCACCATGTTTGAGACCCATTTAGGATAGTCGATGGGAACTATGAAAATTGCATCCAACAGTTTTTGTAACTCATTCTTCACCATCAAAGCAACGGTTGGATGCATTTTCCTCAACTTTTGCTTGACTAGCTTCTTCAGGGGATTCAATGAAATATTGTGAACAACTAACTTTGGATCAATTCCTGGCATGTCTTTGTAAGTCCAAGCAAAAATATTTAGCCTCTCTTTAAGGAGAGGAATTATGATGACTTGTTCCTCTAGAGACAAAATTTCTCCAAAGTTGAATTTATTTGGTTGAGTAGGATCGTCACTGATGTCTATCTCAAAGTCGCTTCTATAGCCATATGTGACCCATCCTCCAGTTGGTGAGGTGTGGGTATCAAATGAATGTCATCAACAGGATTTACAAGTCCTACTGACTCAAAATCCAATCCGGCAGGGAATACGTCATATGCACATCCTGATGTAAAATTAAATTATTATAACACCTCTTCACTAGGGAAAAGGTCTTTAGGATCTATGGGTGAATTAGCACGATCCCAATCAATAGCCTCTGTATCAATACACAGTGGTTTAGTAGGATCCATTGGGTTATGGAGTGGAGTGGTCAAATCAATGGAGATCATGTTTATGGATGGAATGAAATCTCCAGGACCATATGGGTGAAACATTGTCTCAGAGGTTTCTCCTCCACACTCATTATGAGGCTCTAAAGGAAAAGGAATCTCTAGATCTGGCCCATGAGTAGGTCGGATAATAGGATCATTGGATTCTAAGACCTCCCTGAATGTAGGCGAAGGGGGATTGACCACACATTAAATGGCATTTAGGTCGATAGGTCTCCCCAAAAATTGCAAGCCAGGGTCTATAGCACGAAGTACCGCTTCTCTTTCTACTAGCATGTTGACTTGCCATAAGTGGTGAGGCCCAAGATAAGCCATCTCAATATCATCATAAAAATCATCATCACTTATCCAAAAACCATTAGCATTGGTATGTGGTCCCAAAACAAGGGGCACACCTCTTGGCTCTAAGTAGGCCATCTCTATTTCATCCTCATATTATTCGTCACTTATGAATATGTCATTTACATTAGTATTTTACCCCAAGTCATGGGGCCATTTCCTTTCCCCTATGTAGGATCTCTCTATTGAGTCCTCTAACTCATAGCCACTTTCATCTGATATGTACCCACTCTCGTTATGGCTATACTAGGCAAGGCTTTGTAAATAGCCAGACCCATGATAGGCTAAGCTTGCTTGTGCTTCACCATCGCTTGCCTTGTATCCATTTCCTTCTCGCTCTTCATCCCACAAGTTGCAACTTATTGGGATGGTATCAATTGTGAAGCTTGGATGATAAGTCTCAGGTGGTGGTATGTTCACCACAACCACTTGTCTGTTGCTAAGATATCTCATACTTGGTGGGTGATAAGAAATAAAATCGATGTCTTCTCCTAAATCCAAACTTAATCTATCCAAGGATGCCACTAGAGAGTCATCTCAACCTCAGATGTGATAGCCTAACCCAAAATAGTCAGAGGGAAGCCGGTATTGCAGTTCGAATGGACGCCTACGCCCCTACTCATATATGCCAATACTGTAGCCATTGCAATGGTAACATTCAAAATAACTGAGAGCATACTCGAGATTAGAGAGGTAACAAACATTAACAATGAATAGTTTATCATTGTCCTCTTCTATGTCTATAGACTTATGAGTGCAGTCCAGGCCAGCATAGATAAAATTGGTCTGGTTGGGAGGGATTCCAAGGGGAACCACTATTCCCACTGGTGAACTTAGGTCTTTTGGTCATCCCATGGCCTATGCAGACTCTATTATGGGCGTGAATGTTATGTTCTACACAAGATACTCTCCTATCCCCATACTTGCCAAGTGTATTATCGCATGTGACATGGATGATCCTACAAATGACACTAGCGAAGCGGTTTCTAGTATCTCCTCAGCTTGATCTTGGAGATCTTCTTCTTCCATGGGACTTGGACTTTTCTTAATGCCTATGGTTAAAACTTCCTTGGGCTTTCCTTTCTCAACTAAAGGTACCTTTGACTTCTGATTGTATTTTGGTTTAGACGTTGATGGTCTCTTAGAAGTAATAGTCATTTTGGGCACAAGATGAGGTGTTGATGTTGATGGGTCTTTTTGTACCCCTTTGTCTCTATCATCTAGTTGCGTAGTTGGATATGAAGGTCCTACATACAAGTGGGTAGAGGGAATTACAAATTCTCTTGGAAAATCCACATGATGGACATATTTGAATGGCTCTTCATCAACCAACACCACATAGACTTTGTCATCATGGACGTACTTGACACACTGGTGTAAAATCGAAGGAACACACTTCATATCTCTTATCCAAGGGTGCCCTAGGAGGATGTTGTACTGCATGGACCATTCCAAGACATGACACATCACAGGGATGGTCTTATGCCCTACCTTGATTGGTAGGACTATCGTTCCCATAGTATTGCATAAAGCATCATTGAAATATCTTACTGTGTAGGCTCCCAGAATGATATTTGACTTGGGAATATCAAGGTGTTCTATAGTTTTTGTTGTGAGGATTTTGATTGAAGGACTCATATTGATCAAGACCTACTTAAAAGTTAAATCATTGACTGACACCACAATGTGGAGTGGAGGGTCCGATAAGGTAGTATGAATTATCTTAATCTCATGATCATAGAATTGGATTATAGGTTCTTGGCATTCTTGTACTTGTACCATGAAACAAGTGAATGCATTTGGATCTTGTGTTTGGAGCTCAATTGATCTCAAAATCTCCATCAAAGTCTCCCTGTGCTTTTGGGACTATTGTATGAGCTCATATATAGATAGCTTAGCCAAAGTTGTTCGTAAGTTTTGCTCTAGTCTACTACGAACAATTACCACATGTCAGGTTGGTGGACCTGGAAGGTTGTCCTACCCCTACCTCTGCCTAGGTGTAGCTAGGACATTAATGGGAGCTACAGGAGGTTTTTGTTGACCATATCATCTAGTCCTAGTAGCTATATTGATAATTTCAACCATCCCAATGCACTCATGGGTAGGTGTATCAATTTGGACATGATTGACTTGGGAACCTTGCCCTCTAGGGACCTCATGGTTGGGAAGTGGGTTTTTGTATATGCCCATATCTCTGTTATCAGGAGCCAATGGGTTATCAACTTTAATTTCTCCTGACTCAATCATGTTTTGTAACTTATGTTTGAAACCAATGCAAACTTTAATATTATGCCTCAGTATCCTATGATAAGGGTAAAATTGATCTTCCTTATATCCTTTTGACTTAGTATAGTTGGGATATATAAGAGGTACATTGAGAAATATGATCTTTCGAGCATCACTCAATTGGTTGAAAATTGATTACATTGACTCTGATAGAGGTGTAAAATAGCGATGTGGCTTGCATTCTCTGTTCTGCCCCTGATGGTTATTTTGATCATAATTGGCTGGTGGGGGATGCGCTTGATAATTTTGGGGTTGTTGCGCAACCCCATACTTAGGTTTAGCCAATACTACTTGATTAACTAGAGCAAGGCTTGCCTGCTTCTACTTGTATTTGTCATTTTTTCTATTCTTGTTCCACTCCTTGTTTTGGATCTTGATGGTTTTCTCATCTACTTTTATGTCTTCAATAAGTTTGGCATGTGCCAAGGCTTCCTTAAATGAAGGATATTGTTGGAGTTGTAGCAAAAGGGAGATGTTTTTAGAACAAATCTTGGTGAACATGTAGACAATATCTTCTATGGGGACGAAGAATGATAACTTTGCCATGACTTTTCTCTACCTATCCCCATATTCCATTACTAGCTCATCGTCATAATATTTTAGGTTGGTCAGGTCTGAAAGGTTCACCTTTCTTTTAGCACCAAATGAGAAATACTTCAAGAATGCATTTGCTAGTTGTTAAAAACTAGATATGTTGTGCTTGGGCAGTTGGTTGAACCCAAAAATGTCATAAAGAAAGCCCTTAGCATAAGAGCATCATTGTCTTGAATATGAAAACATGCATTGATGAAATTTGTAACATGCTCTTGTGCATCTTCTTCACCCTTAAACTTTTATAACCTAGGAATATTAAAATGCTTAGGATATGCAAGGCTAAGGACCGATGGACATAATGGTTTGTTGTGTATCTTACTCAATGTTGGTTGGTTCCCTGCCATCTCTTGTTTTTCAAAGGACTTCATATTTTTAGCAAGTGCCTAAAATACTTTGAGGTAAGGATTTCCTCTTATTGGAGGCCCCCTCATGGAGGTAATGGAGGTAACCCTATGTGCATTTGACTTGTTCTATTATCTTTCCTCCTACAAGGGGATTCAGGATGTGTTTGATCCTAATTTATCATGGTTACCCTTTCTCCACTAGTTTGATGTTGTTCATGATTTGATTGGTGGTTTTGTTGTGGGCTTTATTCTTGGTTTGTCTGCCCTCCTCTTGGTGAGTCAGTGCATTTATATCTTTGATGATTATTGCCATTGGCTTGTAAATTGATATGAGCTAGTTGCCCAGTTTTTTTGCTTAGATGTTGCTCATGTTGATCTTGTATCCACTATATTTTCCTCTAATTCTTCTTTTGAATTTATCAGTTTGAGTGCTAGAATTTCTAAATGGATAGGTAGCACTGCCTCTTTGCCATATACCAAAGCATAGGGGGATGTCTTTATGGACTTATTTATGGTAATCCTATCTATCCACAAAGTTTGTTCCAACATTAGGTGCCAACTTCTTTTATTCCCTTCTAGTGATCTCCTCAAAATCCTTAACATATTTTTTTTGGTAGACTCTACAAGTCCATTTCCTTGAGGGTAATAATTTTAAGTATTATTAATGGTTATGCCATATTTACTGTAAAATTCAATATACTTGACTCCTATGAAGGCTAACCCATTATCACTCACCAAGGCTTCCTGAACTCCAAACCTTGAAATCAAACTTTCCATAAAACTGATCACAATCTCCTGATGTGATTTCTTGGTAGGGATAGCTTCTACCCATCTGGTGAGGTAGTTTGTGGTAGTTAGAACATACTTGTGCTCATCTGAAGAGTTTGGATTCATGACACCTATGAAATATAGCCCCCACTACTAAAATGGTTCTTCTACCTATATTGGTATGAGGGGGAATGATGCAATCCTTGTTCTCCCCACATGCCTCTAGTACTTATCACAAGCTCTAGTAATTTTGAATGTATCAGCAAACATAGTAGGTCAGTAATAGCCTACTTTTATGATTTTTAGAGCTATGAATATCCCTAAAAAATGTCCTCCAGATGATCCTCCATGGAACTCTTCAATGAATTTATGTTGTTGATCTTCTTTCAAGCACTTAAGGAGGACTTCGTCAAGGTTCTTTTTGTATAGCCCTTCTAGTAGTAATACATACTTCAAGACCTGCAACCGATATCTTCTTCTTTGAGATGCATTAAGGTCAAGGTGCATACACTATTTTGAAATTATTTGATCATTTGGTCAACCCAATAAGATTCACTTGGTTGTATTCTTTCAAACTGATCATCTTCTGCTGCCTAGAAAGCTATTATTTCTATTGATATTGTTGCCTCTATTAAACCTTAGGGCCCTACCTATAACCAACTTGGTGTGATGTATTTCCACATCATATTCTTGGATCTTGGTAATCCAACTAGCCCTCTTATCTCCTAATTCACCTTGCAGAATAAAGTTTCTTACATATGGGTGAACAACATATACCAAGGTTTTACTTTGAACTAAGTACTGCCTAAACTTCTTCAATGACTTCATCACAACAAATCCTTATTTCTCAATAAAATTATACTTGAATTGGTAATCATGGAGGGTATGGATCCAAAATAATATGGGATGCTCTTCACCTTGATCATCCTTTTGAGTGAGAACTATGATATAACTTTCTTCAACTCCATAAACATAAAGGAAAAAATATTTATTGAAATGTTGATTTATTAGCACTGGGGTTGTTGCAATGGATTGCTTTATTATCTCAAAGGTTTTTTTCCTAACTTTTGTCCATTTGAAATATGCATTTTTCTTGAGCAACTCAGATATGGGCCTCACTTTTTGTGCAAAGTCAAATAAATTTCCTGACAAAGTTTATTTGACCTAAGAAATACTGTAAGGTCTTCTTATTCACAGGCAATGGAAGAGCAAGAATGGATTTGATTCTGTCTGGATATATAGCCATACCTTATTTTGAAACCTCATGACCCAACAAATTTCCCTCATGTACTACAAAGAATAATTTCTTATGACTAAGGGAAATACCAAATTCTTTGCATTTTTGAAAAAATCGCTCAAGGTGTGCTAAGTGATCATGCTTGTTATGTGAAAACATTGTCATGTCATCCAAATAAATTAGAATGACCTTATTAATAATTTCCCCAAAAGCATATTACATGGCTCTCTAAAATGTAGCTTCTGAATTAGACAACCCAAAAGGCATTCTCTAGTTGGCAAAAGTACCCCATTTCATGGTGAATGTTGTTTTATACTGATTTTTGTCCTTCACCCAAATCTGGTTATAGTCAGAGAAACCATATAATAGTGATAACATTTCTACCCCTGCCACTATCTGTAATATCTAATCAATCTATGGAAGGGGGTAGTGATCCTTTAATGATGCCTTATAAATATTTCTAAAATCCACACATAGGCGAATATCACCATTATTTTTCCTTACAGGTACCAAGTTAGCTACCCAGGTGGAGTGTTTTATGGGATAGATGATCTTAGCCTTTAAAAAATTTAAGAGCTCTTCTCTCATTATGGCATTAATCCTTGGGTTTGCAGGCCTTTGCTTCTACCTAAAAGGCTTTGCATCAGGATCTATCTCAATAGTGTGTTAAATAATCTTTTTGTCATAAACCTTTAGGTCCTCATATGACCAAGCTATGATATTTGGATACTTCAAAAATAAGGCTTTGATATCTTATTCCTCCTCTTGTGAACATTGAGCTTATTTTTAGTACCGACTTTAACTTCTTTATAAAAAAATTCATTGACTTCCATGGCTCTGATCCTTTTTTGTCTTCATTATCGAACAAGCTTTCTAAGGTGACCAATCCTCTAGGTATGTGATTGTTCCTAAGTTGAATAACATCCTGTTGATCAATTTCCTCTATATTTTCCTCTTGGACCATGGAGATATAGTCTTCTTTTACCAAAAAATCAATTATTTGTTCATCATTTTCAAAGACTTGCCAAAAAATATGCTTATCTGATACAGTAGGCCGAAAAATCATTTTGATTCCCTTGTCTTTCTTGACTCCAATGTCTGCAAAAGGGTTGAAGTTAGCTCCCATTACTACTAAGTATTCTTTCAAAGTATTCTTTTCTCTGGGAACAAAATTTATTTTAGGACATCAAAGGATTCCATCAGATCCCATACCCTATTTTTGTATTCTTTTAGGTAATGGTGCTTCCTGCTGCACCTTTATCTTACCTGATGGACAATTAACTTGGAGCTACCATATATATTTAGGACCTTAATACCCATGTTTTCTTCTTGCATCAATCCAAGGCATAGAGCCTCATATTTTGTAGCATTATTGGTACATGACCATGTTAATATGTAGGCAAAACTCTTTGTCCCTTCTGATTGGAACTATAGTACTACTTCAATACCAGTTCAATTTATGCATCTAGCATCATCAAAGTACATAGTCCATACCTCTATCTCTCTAAGATATTTATTAGATATACCAAGAATTTTCTTCTCTGATTCTACAAAAATACTATATGTGTCCATGTCTGTCCGAAAATAACTGTAGTCCTCTCTAAAAGGTAATTCATATTCAAGTTCCAGTTCCTCAAATTTATCCACAATTTCAAATTCTTCAAGAGGAGTGAGGTTGCACATGTCTTCCTCAATTTTTTCTATGTGATAAGACACTAGCTTTTCAGGTTTTATCCTTATCCTCCTGCCCTTGAAGGGAATGACCAAGCTAGAATAATCCATGTACATGCATCCACCTAATTTTACAGTGAACTCCCTTGAGAGGCATAAATCAAAGTAGGGTTCTAGGTCAACCACTACTATTTCTTGTACTATTGTCACCTCAGGGGCTCGATGTAACGTCATTAAAATATCATTTATTACTCCCACTATTTTCACAGGTGTCCCATCCAATTAAAGTACTCCAAGGCAAGATCAGGTATACTCCATACCCATCTCTTCACAGACTGCTTTAGGCATAACTATAGTTGAGGCTCTTGAATCTATCATACAATTTCAGACTACCTAACCTTCCATCCTCAATGAAATATAGAAAGGATGGGGTTTATTATTCAAAAATTAGGGTATATTTCTTTCTTTTCTGGGGGTATGTTAAGGATTGTGGTGGCCTGAATATCTTATGGATACTTGTTGAGAGAAGCTTTGAGCAAATCAATCTGGCCAGGAATGAGAAGAGTATCATATAAACTAGATTTTGATGGAATCCTTTTCATCTCTTCTACAATGTTGTATTCAGACTTAGCCAAGGTGGTCCTCTTAGGCCTTCTCTCTAGCTTGCCATATTTTCTTTTGTATTTTTGAGTGGCTTCTATTTTTTATCTTTTGGTAATATAAGGGAATATATGCCTCTCTTGAGCCTCATCTTTAGACTTCATTCGATCTCCTTCAGTATCTCTCTCGAATCTCTTGGGGAGATTGTTTATCTTCTCTTTCCCTTTAGCCTAGGGAATGGGAAAAGTATCACTGCTTTGAGGAGGTGGTTCATTCCTTTTCTGAGAAGGAACTTGGAATTGTCCCATTTTTTGTGGGTCCACTTGCAAGGTTTTCTTTCTAGACCTTGTCATAACAGTAATTGGGCCATCCTCATCGAGCTCTTTCCCAAACATGATTTGGATAGGATACCATAACATACTTACCCTTCCCTTTTGATTTCTTTCTACTTGATCCATATTTTTTTGAACATGATGTTGGTAAATGACACAAGATTATGAATCATGGGGTCATTACATACCAAACACCATACATTAACCAGACTTGTTTCTGAAGAACACTCAGGCTCTTCATATGTTGCATTCACTCTGACCCTAGTACTGTTACTAGGATCAGGTCTCTAATATTTTTCACATATGGAAATATCCTCTGTTGTGACCTTTCCTGATCTCTCTTTTCCATTGAATTTATTTTATTATTCAGAGTTTTCTAAGTATTTTGTATATCAAGAATAGCAAAAAACTATTAAGGTGCTTGAGAAGGAAGGGGAGGGAAAGGAACTATAGCAGATGATGCTTTCGATTGAGGAATATAATTAATTTGAAAATATAGGTATGATAAGGAAGGGGGATCCATGTAAGATGAGCTTGTAGCTTGGCTTTGGCCATTAGTGATTTTTGAATTATAAGGTAGCACAGTTTTGGGAGGTAATCTTCCCACATTAATTAGAATATTCTCAGCATGAACTATTGCATTATAAACTTTGGGAAAGGTTTCTACTCTAGATTTTTGTGTCTACAAATCTAGATCTGATCCAAGAGCTCTGATATAATACATATAAGTCCAGCATGCAACTGGTCTAGCTGCAGGGATAATTATTTTCCATGTTCGGCTAAACCTCAAGTTAAAATCTGATATAGTTTCTTGCTGAGATTTTTGCATGGATGTAAACTGATTGAGCAAGGAGAAAGGGTCAACACATTCATTAAATTCTTCCAAAAAAGGCTTAGCCAATTCTTTCCATGAAGTAATGGTGTTATCTTCCAGAGTCATAAACCAATGTAAAATCTTCCCTTTGAAGGATAGGGCTAGGATCCTCACAATAATATCCTCCTCCTTTATGTTGTGGATTGTTGCCAGATTCAAAATATCTTTATAGTGCTCGTATGCTATTTTTCTATATCTATAATAAGTTGGAATGTCCTTGGATACAACCTGGTGCATCATCTGGGCTAATCTAATGGGACCAGCTGTGTTCCAGCTAGGGTATTTATATAATGGTTGATTTGGGACCATATTTCCCTAATTTTGGGCTGCATTTCTTGCCAATTTCTAGGTGTAGGTCTTGCTATAGGGGCTATTGGATTAACCATAGGTTTTTCCTTAGGAAGTTCTTCTGAGAGGAAATCTTGATTTAGGATTTTGATAATAGTACACCCTCTATAAAGTAACTCATAATAGAAAAAGGAGTCAGGGTTATTTATTTTTAAAGACCTGGTATACATGAAAGGACACTGGTCTACAGGGGTAATTTTTTTTGGATTCAAATACTAGGGAGTCGCTAGGTGAATTTTCTATTCTCCACTTATCAAGGTCAAGATAATTTACAAAATCTTGATTCCTTTGGGTAGATATAAAATAATAACTCATGTGATGGGTTTTCGTATTCCTTGTGAACTAGTCCCATCGGGCATGCCAAAAACTGTTGGGCACCGAAATATCATCAAGCTTTACTTGACACTGTAACTATCTATCTTCTAATTTTTTATCCAGGCATGCACTCGATATTTGCAGCTCGGTACTCAAGCATTGGATGGGTCAAAGTAAACTTCAATCCAACCTCTAGAGTAGGTTGGTTCCTTATCAACTTAAAATGGTGTTGACTCAATTAAAGCTCCAATAGGGTTTTGATATTAGGGTTAGAAAAGGTTTAGGGTTAGAAATGTTATAAAGAAACAGTGGCTGAATAGGCTAACAACATAGGCAACTACAGAAAAAGGCTCTCACAAGCTATTTCTAGTATCCCATTACTTAGATACACATTATCCAAACCAATGAAACCTTCACACATTAAATCATAAGTAGATAAATATTGTAGAAAGCAATTCCAACATCCAATATTGATAATCCAAATAGCATAATAGATCAATAATCAAATTGAATAGAAATCAAACTTCCTAACAATACATATCTAATCAAGAACAAATATCAACTACTCTTACAACAAGTAATCCAAAATCTAGAATGAACTAACCATTCAAGTATTAACAGAAATGCATTCCAAGGCTTTGAACCTCTTGTACAAGATAGTGAAGACAATAAATTTGAGTCGAACAATAAAAATAATGCTTCTTCCATTAGATCATAATAATATTTATAGTAGGGCAATCAAACACACTAGATCTGACCCTAAAAGTGAGGATTCAGTCTCTATTTATAGTTTATAAATGAAAGAATAATAAGAAACATTACAAAGATTACATATTTTCCATATCAGCAGAGAGTTCTTGTTGGCATCATCTTACTGGTTTAACCTCTAGGAAATCCACTGTATGTAGATTGCCATGGTAGCTCAGATACTCTATAACTTGTTGGTTTTTTTGTGACATCTGGCAAACAGGCTATTAGAGACTGCATCTCATCCATAAACTCTTCTTGAAATCTCACTTCATCGTCAATCTACAACTGCCTCTGGTTCTTGTTCTTAAAACATTTCAACGCTTTGGCTTCCTATATTCCAACTAGCTATTTCAAATCTGATGAGAAAATGCTTTTAAATACTTCAAAATTGCTAGTAGAATCTTGACTGTTGATCTTCTCCATGCACGGCTAGATTAGATCTTGGAATATACTCTGTGCAATGGCAAGTAAAAACCAAAGAACCATTCCACTCTTATAAGTCAATGATGTCACATTCCATGGCTTTGATTATGTGGAATGCCAATCCGGAATGAAATGCATTAAGAATTAAGCAGGATGAAATCCGCTCATCAACCTTCCCTTTTCTTCTTAGAACTTTGAAGCAACCCAAAATCTGCACTATAAAAGATGTTGATGTCAACTTTGCTAAAAACTTTTATGAAATTGGGAATCATACTTGGGCAACTGTAAATCTTCCCTCATCTCCAATCCACACTTTCCATAACATAAAATAGCTTTACCTCCATTCCGCACTAGAGTTAGTGTAATCCACACTTCTTGTCTCCAATCCAGAAAGAAGTCTATTCAAAATGCTCTTTACCACTGATCCACACCTCTTCTATGAATTTCCACCTGTTTGTCATTATTTCAGACCAAAATAATCTATCCAATCATCGAAATTGGTCTCTTCAACACTTAATCACTCAGAGGATGTCAAAAAAAATGCAAGCAGTCATTATTCTGCACTTCTCCTTGCGCTGACATCATCTTCACCCAAAACTTTTACTGAATCAGAATGCGTCGCCAGTACGGTACTAATGCATTATATATTGTGTGGAATTTCTCCAAGTGAAAAATATACTAAGTGTTTAGTGGATTAGAAAACTCTTGTTGCGGATTCGCTCCAAAATGCACTGAAAAACGTGCAAAATCAAAACTTCATACCTTAGATAAAATTTTCAATGTTTTCCAAGGATGTGGCCTTTTTGGGCCTACAAAGATGAAGAAAACTTGGAATTATATCTCGGAAGATTCTTCTTTGTCTTAAAGATATGTGGAGAAGGAATAGATCAAGGATTGAGTAAAACCATATTTTTCAAAGGACTACAAGAGGAATCATAGGATGTCTTAAATCTCATGGGGAAGGACGATATTCACAACCTTGATTTTTTAGGCATTGTCAAGCTTTGCAAAAACTATTGTACTAGGGTTAGCAAATGATCCTATAAAGGGAAGTCAAAAACTAGCGATGACATAGGGAAAATAATGAAAGAGCTAGCAAATTTTAAAATAGATATCGTAGTGCACCTTGATACTACAATGGATGGAATACAATATAGGAATAAGACCAATGAACCCTTAGCAATATATTGCCCTAAGTGTAGGAAAAACATACCCTCTATGAATTCCCTCTTAATAAGAATAGCATCTATAGCATATATGAAAAGGAGCATTCCACTGACCAATATCATTTCTTTCCAAAAATCAAAAATATCATCTCCATGAATCAACAAGCTATAGAACTCAACTTTGTAGGATAAAAGAACAACTACAATCCCTACCAACCTGCACCATGATCACATATTAATTGGATGAATAGCCCTTGGAATATACCTTGGACAATGCCATACCATCCATTGATGGCCCAACACTTTTGGCCACAATAATGGTCAAATGTTTCTTGGGTATATCAAACACCACAACAATAATGGGGATCTTAATCACCACAACAATGGGGTCTTCATCCACCACAAAAATGGGGTATTCATCCACAACAAAATCATCCATACTAAGGACAAAAAATATTTCAAATTCAACAAGCCTTATTAGTTGGACCAACACCTCCTTCATAAGGAAGTTAGTCACATCACATTAAATAACCTTCGTTACGAACACAACCTATTAATCCATATAACAATAGGTAAGTAACCCCTACTTATGCTACTGAGATAGTAAAAATATTTGCACTTAACATGATTGATTATGACATCATATTACAATTAGGAAAAATACTCCCTAATCTAGTTAAATAGGTAGTCACAAAACTAGATGATGAAGAAGAGCTAGCACAAGAACAACATCACCCTAAAAAACCAAGTCCTCCATAAGTTCCTCAAGATTTTTTTGGACCACCATATCCAAAAAATTTGACAATAAAAGAAGATAAAATAATCGAACATGATCTTTTACAAGAACTCAAATGACTTAATGTCTCAATCCCTCCACTACAAGCTATCAAAGAGATACCATTATTCACAAATACTATCAAATATTTGTGTGTAAAGAAGCTAGGATAAAGATGAAAACTTGATCCTCAAACTATCCAATAGATGGTAAATTATTTGACCTTTTATTTTGTAAGCTTGTACCACCAAAGTATGGTAACCCTAGTAGTCCTATCATCACTGTGTATATTGGTACCAATAAATAACAAATGTATTAATAGATATTGGAAAAACCATTAATTTAATGAAGAAAGATACAATGGATAAGTTGCATCTCACTAAACTTAGACCGACTACCACTATATTAGATATGGTAGATCGATCTATCTCAAGATATGAAGGGATAATAGAAGACATTCTTGTAACAATTACTTCACAGAAATATCTTGTACATTTTTTAGTGCTACAACCTTGCACCTTAATGAGAGGATATCCTCTAATACTAAGAAGACCTTGGCTTGCAATGGTAGCAACATTTATTGATTGTTGATCTAGTGATATAACCATATCTAATGGAATAGACACCAAGAGAGTCTCACTATACCCACCAACCAAACCCTCAATGATATTTTTTAAACATATTTGGATAGACAAATCATATGGAGTAAAAATCTCATCTCTTGCAACCATCACCATGAAAGAACACATTGATGAAATTAAGCTTTGGAGGGAACATTCTTTAAATATGAAATAATCTTGGTAGAAATATTGTTAGGAGTTTATCCAAAAAATGAACCAGTTATGGTTCATCGACTCTTATGGGAAGATGAAAGCAAAAAATCTAAAAAATCCAATCATACCATTCCAAGAAAGATAATTCAACATGATACATTATTGGTAGAGACACCTTCTCACATCTAACTAATATCCATTGAATAACATCAATCCTACCAAACTTTATTTTGATAAAATCACTAGAATATTTTATTTTGATAAAATCACTAGAATATTTTATTATTTATTGCCTCATCATTGCCTATTGAAGTCACTCTTAAGCACATCCACTACTCTAAATTCACTACACCCATGTACCAAACAATTGAGATACAACCTGGAAAAATATTGAACATCAATAGTTGGCTCCATGACCATGAAGAGGCTAAATTATTTGATATTTTGAGTAAACATACCAACACATTTGAATGGAAGTACACTGATATGAAAGGAATACAACCTAAATATTACATTCATTGTATCTACATAAAATATGTCAAACTAGTATGACAACCTCAAAGGAGAATAAATCTTGAACTAAAAGGCATTGTCAACGGTGATATTAAAAAGTTATTAGTTGCAAGATTTATATACACAATTTTTGATAGCTAATGGGTTTCTCCATTGACTATAGTCCCTAAAAATAATGGTGCAATGCATGTGTGTGTTGACTATCATATCCTCAATAAATCCAAATTCAAGGACCATTCTCCATTGCCTTTTATTGATCAAGTCCTAGACACACTCACTGAAAAAAGATACTTCTCATTCCTAGATGGATTTAGTAGTTATAACCAAATTTAGGTTGCACCCGAGGACCAATAAAATACAACCTTCACATGTCCTTGGGGAACATATGCATGTCATGTGTCACCCTTTCACCTTTGTAACTCTTCCACTACGTTTCAAAGAGCAATACTAGCAATTTTAACTGACCTTTCCAATGAATGCGTGGAATTTTATATGGATGATTTTACTATATATGGGGATTATTTTGATGACGCTCTCTAAAATTTAGATAAATTAATAACTAGGTGTGAATCCCATAATATATATCTAAGCCATGAAAAATGCCTTATGATGATGGATGAAGGTATCATCTTGGGGTATCATATCTCAAAGGAAGGTATTAAGGTGGACAACCAAAAGATCAAAATAATCAAACAACTCCCAACACCAAAAACCTAGATAGATAGATTTTTAGGTCATGCATGTTATTATAGACATTTTATTCAATATTTTAGCAAAATTGAAGCTCCTCTTTTTACATTATTAATGAAAGATGTAGCAATAATTGGACATGCAACTGTTAGACAATATTTTATATAGTCAATAAATAACTTATTTTTGCAACTATCCTACGAGGCTCTAATTGGTCACTTCTATTCCACATACATATCAAAAACATCCTCTAGAGGGCTCACTTGGATGTATGAAAAATTTTCCAATAGTGTGATCAATACAAAATGATGGAATGATGAAATGCCTCTATAATCTCAAGTGGTGCTTGAACCATTTAAGAAGTGGGAGATTGATTTCATTGGACCTATTGATCTAAAATCCAATGGAAAAGCACACGTGTTTAGTTTGAACTGACTATGTTACAAAATGAATGAAAATTTGTGCTCTAACTCATGCTCATGAAGAAAATTTTGATTTTTTATAGGAATAAAATGTTCAACGCTATGAAGCTCCTTGAGAAATTGTTTTAGATCAAGGACCACAATTCATTTCTAAGGTAATAAAAGCAATACCAAGTCAAGCATAAAAAAATATTTGTCCTATCATCCCCAATTCAATAAACAAGTGGAATTTACTAATTACAAGTTAGAGAATATTTAACAAAAATGATAGCCATTCTCGATGAGATTGGGTTAATATATTGAATGAAGCAGTATGGACATACAATACCACATGGAATTCCACAACATGTTTTAGCCCATATAAACTTATGTTTGGTAAGAAACCCATATTTCCTATTGAATTTGAGATTCAAACATTACGTATATTTTTAAAGGTGAGGATTGACCTAACACATGTATAGCTAGAGAGTGATACAACTAAATCAATTGGATGAATATAGACTTGAAGCTCTCTAGAAGATAAAGCTCATTTAGTAGTTGTAACAAAAATTGCATGATCAGCATATTTAAAACAATAATTTTCAACCAAGTGACTGGGTACTTCTATTTTACTCTTATTACCATGATTTTATAGGTAAACTTTGCACATATTGGTTAGGTCCATATCATATGCAATAAGTTTTTGATAAGGGTGCAGCTCATTTACAACCTATTGGTGGATCAAGAAGACACATGTTGGTAAATAGACATAGTTTAAAAGTATATAAGAAGCCAATTAATAAAGAAGAATCTATGGCTCAATTTCAATCATAATCAAATATGTATGTGGTTGGGGAAACCTACTCTTCCAACCAATTTATCAATTGAAATCTGGTCCTTTGAAAATAAAAAGAAGAATCCTAGTAATGAAAACCCATTTGTGGGTACTACTAGTTCAAGTTATGTATTAAAATTAATTTTTGACATACACAACTTGGAAATAATTACTTGGTTATAAAAATCCTTTTAAGATTTAACCAAGGTAGAAGATGGTGGAAAACTAGAAATGCCAACCTCTTCTATTAAAAAAAAGAGGGAGATTGCATATATATTATTGCATGCCTTCAAATACTTGTATCTATTATAGTGCATGCATAGCCATTTCATGCATTAAAAATAACCATTTCAATTTTTCCAAAAGGAAATACGTCACACTCTAAATCACTAAGGTATGTATTCCCTTTCTTTCTTGTTTATATCAGTAATATGAGTAGATTATCCATAGTCCACTTTCATATGTGTTCTAATAGGAACAATAGAGTAGTTATAGACTAAGGAAATATTATGGTAGTGGTTGGGAATTTAAAAGATCACATTTTTTACACCTATTCCATTATATATGATATAGTTGAGATGCTCCAAAAATGCTACAAAAATAATAACATAGGAATACTGCTTCAAAATAGTCAATAAAAAGTCGTTCACATTATAGATATATTCACATACATACGTGCTTCTAATTAGAAAGTGGTGAAGGACACATCATTTTTATTTGTCATACCATTTCTAAAAACTACAAGTGGTGGCATATAATGTTGTGATAACCATAAAAAAGTTGCAAGTTGAGGCAAACATGGACGCAAAAAATAATATAATGGCCAAAATTATGCATGATAAGGATGAGCATGACGAAGGACACATGGAAAAAGGTTAATTGGCAAGGATAAAAGAAACTTTAAGATATAATGCATGGGAAATCACATGCATGAGGGACAGATCGACAAGCATTTTATTGTGCAAAAATAATAAGTGAAGCATATGACCATTGTCTGATGTGATTGATCATGGCATGAGGGGAAAAATAGCTAACAAGCATACGATGTGCAATACACAATGAAAAGGCTATGCTACCTTGGCATCAATAAACAAATATGAAGTCAAAAAGGTTAATTAACTAGACCACCTGCCACTTGAGAGTGGACATTGGAAAAAGAACCATCAAGGTAATCAATTGTGAATTAGGTGAAAGCTATAGAATGTGATTGTTTTTTGCATGCATTTAGTAGTGATATCAAACTCCACCACCCTCAACCTTGACACTCTATAACTAATATTAAAAAACTTGTATTGTATAGTGACAATATTCAATCAATAATATATGACAATAGAAAGAGGTTTGAACCAATGACAATGAAAAATTATTGCAACAACATGAAGTGGTAGAAATTCTCTAATCCATAGGTTGGCTAGAGTGCCTTTGGTTGTTTAGCAAATTTGACACCATTTTCACAAAGAAATTTTCCAATTGCCTCAAGGATGGAAAACTAGCACTCAGAGGCACCATGATAAAGGTTACACCTAAAACCTTGAGTGATATTTCTTGAATCCCCTATGTAGGAGAATTTTTTTTTTATGGCCTCCATTACATGAATTTTTTAAATCATTTAAAAAGGAAGGAGACCCTAAACCTAAGTATGAAATGGACAGTAAGAATATATGTAAAGGTATTAGAAGGACCAGTCTATAAAAATCCTAGGATATGTTGGCCCTCTAGGTCATGCGATGATAAGTTTACTTTAGTCTCAGGGGCAACATTTAAAAATCTTGATGCATTTACAGCATGGGATTGAAAGACCAAAACTTAGAATAGACCTACCATTATTTCTATCTTCTTTGCATTTTATTGTTAAGTGAGTTTAGGACACAGGAACTCTGAGGCATCATGGCCTCATAAAAATAATTTGCAAAAACCATTTCATACAACAAAAGGAAGGAGGATATTTATGGAAGGTATTCTTGGACAATAGAGAACATGCGTTTATGAGATCTAAGTGGGCAAGTGCCAAGAAAACACAACAAATTTCTACGATGAATAACTCTCAAAAGCAATCATGAGCAGAGGCGATATTGGAGAAACAAGGATCTATGCTAAGAACATCATGATCATAGGGTAAATAAAGAAATTATAGGTAGAATGCAAGAATGTAGAGTGTAGAAGCATAGAGGATAAAAGCACAAAGCACAAGGGCATAGAGCCCTAGTCAACAAAATATGAGCTCTATCATGGAATAAGAGGAAAGGAAAAATTCTCAATGAGGAAGAGAAAAGGGCTAGAAACCTAACCCTAGAGGAAAAATTAGAGGTACAATCACAAGAATTGAAGGAAGTCCAAAGAATATTGCATAAAAGGGTACCCTACTTACCTAGTTGAAGGAAGAGGTAGCAAGCCTCAAAGTGTAGCAAAGATTTACAAGGACTTTAGAAACCCTAGCTAACCTTGAATATGAAGAAGATTTGAGGGATGAAGAGAACCCTTTAATTGTAGCCATACTCAATGACATGAGAGATGATGCAAGGGAAATAAAAATTATGAATGAAATTGGGGGCTTGAATAGAGCACCGACAATTGTTACATAAAATGCTCAAGAAAACAATGGAGACTATGAAGGATGATGATGATAGGTTGAAGACACAAGTTGAAGGGTTCATTTAGCATCAAGATCAAGAGGTACAAATAGACCTCTTAGTAGCCCTTAATCCTATGTTTTTATTCCTCCAAATTTAGTAAGATTAGAAGAGCACGATGCTAACATTGAGATATGGGTAAAAAATTGTGCTTACCTAGAATAGAAGGTATAATATCTTAAACCCTTGAAGGATAATAATGAGAAATTAAAGGTAAACCTTGCTATTCTATGAATTAAATTCAAAATAGTATATGACATTATAGTACAAATGTTGTAATATTGATAGCTAGAAAGGGTTTATAACCTATTTCTATAGGATAAATTATTATGCAGCAATTTTTTAGACTGTATTTAGGATTGTCATATGCCCTAGAGACACCACAAGAGTTTTTAGAAGCATATATGATTAAAAATCATGAATAGAACCTACTTTCTAATATTTTCATGCATAACTATGTTGTGGTAGAAGATTACACATTTTTCACCAACATTTATGTTGGGGATGTTCAGTTATGAGAATTTATTTTCATGATGCATAATAAAATTCATCACAAGAACAAATTTGTAGGATATACGTGTAGGGAAGTCATGATGGGGTTGTAGATCATGTATGAGTACCCTAATGCTCAGGTAATTATATCTAGGCATTTGGAGTTGATGATTATGAGTAATATTAAGCATCAGTATGTGACCCACAAGTAAGAGTGCATCAACCAATTCCAAGGATTCCATGAATTCTATTTTGAGAAGGCAAAAGAGGCCTATCAGATAAGGTGGGGAGAATTACCCCTAAACTTAAAAAATAGAGAGTTAGTCTCACCTATCAATATTAGCTGGTCACACCATCGAGTGCTAGCCATTGTTTCTATCATTCAAGTTCTTGGATTTATGTGGATTGGGATGAGGTTTAGACCCCCTCTCATCATTAGTCTCATGCCTTAATATGATACTATAGGGTCCTCAAGTCATTTGAAATTTTTAATCTAGCATCATGACATGAGGGAATGTCAAGGTTACCACACCATAGACGAGAAGTTCACCCCAAAAATGGCTAAAGAAACAGACTTGAGTGATTATTTAGAAAGTATAGTGAGGTATTATGAGGCTCAAAAATACCTCATATAACAGGTTCTTTGAGATGTTATTTTACCTCTAATTGAAAAATATGAATGACTAAAAGTGGAATTTTACATATTTTAGCATGATATTTGAGTTAGATAATTAAAGTAGAATTGTATTTCTTAGATGATTTTGGGTAAATTTTTGTATTTCCTTTGGTTATTTACATTAATAATTCCAAGAGGGCAAATAGTTGTTTCATGTTGCAAGTTTTGAAACACTTTCTCGAGCCCCTACTATGGACAAAGAAAGGCTATAAAGGCATGTGCCAAGACATAAGGAGTTGTTGACATGAAGAATTAGAGAGATACCCTATTTTGCATGAATCCAGCTAGAAATAAATCACCACTATAGCTTATATGTTATTAGTTGTGTTTGCCAAGAGGTTGTTTTGGAACTTTATCAAAATTGGAACCTGTTGCTAGTGACCCACGTGACTATTTTTCTAATTAACCAATGCTATTTTTAGGAGTCAAAATTGTTATCTTCATTTGGAAAAGACCAATGTGAACTCATGATGAATATCAATTTAAGCTATTGTAACATCCATTAGTCAATCTTAGGCAAAAGTGGTCTATGAATAGATGAATGTTTTTTATTTTTTATAGTAATGGCTTTGTTGACTAGCAGTATCAAAATGGTCAAAATATTATATTATAAATAATTACCTTAATGGTAGTCCAGGATTTGGAAATAGCAAATGTGGATGTAGACAAGCTGAGAGTAAGAAATTATTGTAGCAAGCTTTTGATTATTCAACCTACAATGAACAATATGCCTAATCAACTTATGTCTTTGTGTGAAGTACTAGTTATTAATATGAGTTAGTTCTCCCTTTATCATACGAGGATCAAGGGCCCACTCTCTCATGCTGATAAATGGTTGTTTGTTTTTTTCTATAGCTTAGTATTATTATAGTACTTTGTAATGTGAGTTGAATACTATTTTTTGCATAATATTATAGTAATATTAGTTTTTGCACTTTCCTGAGCATGTTCTATAGTAGTGGATATCGGTTGATTTGAGTGTGTAATTTCAATTTGGTTCAACTTTACTTTTTGTTATTATTTTTCCTACAATATTTCCATTGTGTTATGATATTCCTTTCTATTTAGTATTACTTTAATTCCCTTAGAAGCTTAGGAATTTATTTCTCGAGACACCTCCCATTAATACTTAGTGCATATAACCAAGGTATCCAACCCAAGATTGATAATTAAAATGAATAGGGATTAATGACACCCATCAAGAACCAACAATTGGAAAATGTGTTAGTAGCATTATAGCTTCCCCAATGGTTCTTTCACCTCTAAACTCAAATTCATCATTTTACCATTCTATATTTGTTATTTTCATATTTTGAGTAGAGTTCTAATGTTAGCCAAGGGATCCCTACACTCTCTATTGAACTAGGTACACTCCTTTACTATTAATCTATTGGTTTTATGTTTGTCTTGTAGGTTTTTAAAAAGTATGAGTCCCAAGGAGAGCTCTACCAATTGTAGTAGCACCATTAGCACTTTTGTGGGCCAACAATTATTTTTTTAGTAGTAAAAGTTCCACGAAACAACAATAGCACTACTATTGCTTCTACATATTGGAAATGCTTCTACCATTGAGGAAAAAATCAAGTTTGAAGATCCAATTATTGTTTCTATAATTTTAGACCATAAAATCTATGTACTATTTGATATGTATCTACATTTGTTGTTTAGTATTTTTTGCTTTATCTTTTAAAGTGCAAAAAAAAAAGAAGGAATAAGATAACATTAATAACATTAAGGGACTATCATCTTTGCACCTCATCAAAATAAAATTGCATATAGTTATATTAGGGCTTGTTTGTTCACATTATCTTCTTGAACCCTTTGTCTAAAATGAAATTGTCTTTATATTTGTCATTAAAAATCAAAAGCATATAATTTATAGGCTCTATCTGTTGCATTAATTAATGCATTTTTAGTTTAGGATAGGCCTAGATTAGGGTTAAATTTGTCAAAAAATATTATAGGATAAATGTGTGTGTTATCTAACTTGAATCCACTAAACCTAGGCTTAAGTTTGTAACTATCCCTACCCTCAAAGTGAGAAGTGGGAGACATCACAAACCCTCTAAGTCAAAGTTACCTCCATAATTCTTCATCCTCCCCACATATTTTTGTGAACTCTACATGAACACCATAATGGGTCCCAAGATTTTCTCTGACCAAGCTAAGCCATAATCAAAACTAAATTTTATCAAACTTTAATCAAGATCAATAAATTTTTTTATTTAGTTAAGACACATTAAATCCAAATAAAAATAATACAACCAAATGCTAGTTGTATTAGGGATCTTCATTGTCCTCTTAGTAACTTTCATATGAGCTACAAGGTTATACTGGGTATATAGTGATCCATGCCACAAACTTACCACATAGAGTCTCATATGTACTTATGCCTAGTAAATGAGCATATTGTAGTTAGCTAGTGGGAGTCATAAGGAGAAATACTATTACCCCTCATGTACCATCTTGGCCTTGTATCTAGGAGGTTACTTTCACATATCAATGCAAACCCACATATCAAAATTTTATTATGTACCAATGGGCATATGGAGAGAGATTAGGTATAACAAGACATTTAGTATACAAGGAGGTCCTTGAGGTATATAGGTCAGATTGAGTATATCAAGGGAAGGAGATATAAAGTTGCTAAAACATATTCTCTTTCATATTTAATCAATGTGATAAACCATTAAAATTCTAAATAATCTTCTTTCTTCTCCCAAAACCTATGGATGAGAAACACTACCTATCATGTAGAACCACTCACGAGTTAGCCACTAACCTTGTTCCTCCTATCAAGGGTCATTATGAACAACATATGCTTAAGAACCTCACCTTTGACCAAGAATATGAGGTTACCATACATCAAGGTTCTATGATCCCTACCCATGAGGAAGATGGGAGGGTGGTATTCCAATCTACAACTCATATGGCTTATTTATTGTAGAAGCATAGGGAAACCATAGAGGCCTTACTTAGGGAAGGTCATGAAACCCTAGGTGCCCCTATAGGAGATGATTCATTAGATTATCCTCAACAACTTAATTCAAACCCTTTTCTAATCAATCCGTTGGGTCCATCCTTTGGGTCCATGAACATGAATGTTAATGCATCAACATATCACTTTATTGATTCAAATCCTCTTGATGTCACCACATCAATGGATGCTAGGAAACAAACCATATTTCCTCTAGTAGAGCATCATCACTCATCTTAATCTACCCTTGAGTAATTATTTCAAGGTAATGTTAGTTGCCCTATATCTCAAGAAGTAGGTACAAGTTACACTCTTAATCAGGGTGTACCACCAAATACCCCAATCTCTAATGCACAAGGGAAAATAAGATCATGTTAACAACCTTAGAATATGTATAGCTGCTTATAGTGATATTTCTTATGATAAAATATTTTTATTAAAAATATTTCCTAAAAGTCTTAGTGGACTCAACTTAAAATGGTATTACTAGATACCAAGGCATTCCCTAAAGATATTTAGGGACATTGTAGAAATGTTTGCTAAGCAATAATCTATCTATATTGAGGTACCATTACTGACCTATACCAACTTAAATAGTCCAAAGACAAAAAAAGTGATAACTTCTTAGCAATATGCAAGCCCTAGTGGGGAGACTGTAATACATCCCTCCACCTAGAAACCTGTTAGACATATTCATAAGAAAGTTTAATGAGAAATTAGCCTTCTACCTAAAGATAGTTAATGTGTCTTCCTTTGAAGATGCAATTGCAATGGTCAAGAGATTAGATACTTTTATTGTTAAAATAGGGCAACTAAAGACTAAGACCCATAAAAGGAACTCAAACCTAAAGGATTAATACAAGAACAAACACATAGTAGGTGATAGATTCATGGACTTATGTCAGGCTAATAATGTTAATGTTGTTTCAAATCTTCAAAATCTTATCTTATGGAAGCCTCAACAATAGAAACCCAAGATATTTTCAATTAGAAGAACCCCTTTAAACCATTCTATATTAGCTCCTAAGAGCTATAATGATAGAGCTTATGCCTCTTAAATTTATTGAACCTAAAAGTAAAAAAGCTTTATGGTTTTATGCCAATGAGCAATGTGCCTTCCATCACATGTTAGGAACCTACTATTAAAAATAAACACACTCACACAAATATGAAAAATAAACATATATGCTCACAACACACTATGGAAATAAAATGCACACTAAGGAAATAAATTGCAGAAATGGAACAATCTCACAATAGCACTGAATCGCAAGCCTCTTCGAGGGGGCAACCTCCTTCAATACTTCATTCAATTATGCAAAAAGATACATACAATATTACCCCTCATAGTTTTAAGGAATTCCTCTAGCACCTAACTCCCAAGGTTGGCTTACATGCAAAATGCCACCCGGGCTAGAATCTCCTACCTACAATCAGTTACATTCTTGAAAAATGGTTACATAGAAGGGCACCATTTGGCTAGGTGCTTCTTAATCCAAAACTATAACAAAATATTACAAAATATTAACATGGGTGTTACCCATGTTCCACAAGGACTATTACATCAAGGTGTTAGGATGGGGTCCTAACATGCCCTTCCCCTTCAAAAAGCTTTGTCCTCAAAGCTGAAGGTGAGGAAACTATTGTTGGAGTTGTTGAAGAGGTTCCCATGTCGCATCTTCTAGTTGTAAGCCATGCCACTAGACCAAGACATCTATGATAACACGTCGATGAAGGGTACATGATCTTCGATCAAGAATACATTCAGGTTCAAGAATGATGGACCCTTCCTCGTCCAACTCTGGAAGTGTAGACTGCACCTGCACCCTGTTGCCAATAACCTTCTTGAGAGATGACACATGGAAGACTGGATGAAGTTTGGAACTAGCCGAAAGGGCTAGTTTGTATGTTGTCACCCCAAGCCTCTACAATACCTGATAAGGACCATAGTATTTGGCGATAAGTTTTTGACAACCATGCAACTGGAGAGATGATTGTTTGTATGGTTGTAAGCGAAGAAATACCATGTCACCAATGACAAAGCTATATTTGGTATGGTGTTGATCTACTTGTTATTTCATATGGTTTTGAGCCATATCCAAGTTGAGCTTGAGTTGGCGAAGAATGGAGTCATGTTGATAGAGAGTGGAATCCACAACCTAAACCTTGGAGCTGCCTGGAATGTAAGAAGTTGGAGTAGGTGGAAGCTGACCATAGACTGCTTCAAATGGAGTCACCTTAGTGGCAGAGTGATAGGTGGTGTTATACCACCATTCGACCAAAGGAAGCCACTTAGCCCAATGAGTAGGATGTTCAGAAGTGAAGCAACGAAGGTAGGTTTCCAAGCATTTATTGATAATTTTGGTTTGGCCATCGGTTTGAGGATGGTAGGCCAAACTCATCTTGAGTTGTGTCCCCTACAACTTGAATAGTTCCTACCAAAAGCGACTGGTGAAGGTAGGATCCCGATCAGAGACAATGGATTTAGGCATCCCATGGAGGTAAAATATGGAGTCAAGGAAGAGTTGGGCGATAATGGATGCAGTATAAGGATGGGATAGGGAACAAAAGTGAGCATACTTTGAAAGATGATCCACTATCACTAGAATAACCGATTTGCCTCTAGATTTTGGTAGCCCTTCGATGAAGTCCATAGATATATCTGTCCAAACCTGCTCAGGAATGGGCAAAGGTTGAAGTGTCCCTGGAGAACTCATAATTTCACCTTTCATGCATTGGTAGCGATCACATTCGGCTATAAATATTTGGATGTCATTTTTCATTCCCTTCTAAAAAAAAGTATGCTTGGTTCGGGTATATGTTTTAAGAAAACCCGAATGACCAGTTGTGGGAGAAGCATGCATTTCTTGAAGGAGGAGGTCCTTGATTTGAGACTGAGATGGTATAACCAAACGGTCATGAAACCATAAATCCTGACCATCCCAAGCATAGCTAAGGTGGGAATGAGGATCCTCTTAGAGAGTGTGGATGAGAGTTTGTAATGAGGAATCCTTGGCCAGATCCTCATGAAGTTGATGAATCCATTGTGGAAGGGGAGTGGAGATAGCATGCAACATGGCCTGATCTTCATGGAGATGAGACAAGGCATCCACCACCACATTCTCTTTACCTTTCTTATAAGAGATGTCATAGTCATACCCCAACAATTTGGAGACCCATTTTTGTTGTTTTGAAGTAGCCACCCTTTGTTCTAAAAAATATTTTAGACTCTGATGATCAATTTTAATGGAAAAATATTGACCAATGAGATATGGATGCCAATGGGTGACCGCATGTAAAATGGCAAGCATTTCCTTCTCATAAGTGGACTTGCCCAAATTTCGAGGGGAGAGTGCCTTGCTAGTGAAATCCAATGGTCGACCCTCCTGCATTAAAACTACCCCAATGCCCATGCCCGATGCATCACTCTCAATGAAAAAGGGTTTAGAAAAATTTGGCATTGCCAAAATAAGGGTGGTGGTCATAGCATACTTCAAATCAACAAAAGCCTTCTTGACCAAATCAATCCACACAAAAGAATTTTTCCTCAACATGGTTGTCAAGGGAGTTACTATCTTGCCATAATTTTTCACAAATTTCCTGTAATATCTTGTAAGACCCAAGAATCCATGAAGTCCCTTCAATGTATGAGGTTTAGGCCAATCTTGAACCGCCTAGATTTTCTTAGGATCAACTTGAACTCCCTCCTTAGTGACTATGTGTCCCAAATATTCAACCTCCTACTAGCCAAAGGAACATTTTGATTGCTTTGCATAAAGTTGATGGTCAGACAAAAGTTTGAGGGTTTCATCTAAGTGGTGAAGATGATCCTCCCATGTGTGACTATAGATCAATATGTCATCAAAAAAGACTAAAATGAATTTGCGAAGATGAGGATGAAAAATATAATTCATCAAACTCTGAAAGGTGGAAGGGGCATTGGTCAACCCAAAAGGCATAACCAAAAACTCATAATGCCCTTCATGAGTTTGAAAAGTTATTTTGGGAATATCTTCATTCTTAATGTGGATTTGGTGATAGCCCGACCGCAAATCCAACTTGGAAAAATACTGAGCCCCATGCAACTCATCAAGTAGTTCATCAATGATAGGAATAGGGAACTTATCCTTAATAGTGATTTTGTTAAGATCTTAATAATCCACACACAAGCGCCAAGTGCCATCCTTTTTTCTTACTAGCAACACTGGTGAGGAATAGGGGCTAACACTAGAATGGATAATTCCAAAAGCTTGAAGTTCTTGCACAATTTTCTCAATTTCTATTTTCTGAGCATAAGCATACCAGTATGGATGAACATTAGGAGGTAGACTACCAAGAAAAAGTTGTATTGCATGATCATGTGAGCACTGAGGAGGAAGTCCCTTGGGTTCCTCAAAGACATGAGCATACATATTTAATATACCCTATAATTGTTGTGGGTGATTAGACTCCCCTTGTTTGGGGGTGGTGATAGCAAAAAGTTGAGCTACCACGCCATGGGAAGATTTCTTTAACAATTTTTCCATCTTATGAGAAGAAATAAATTGAAATGCTCCCACATTTGTGCCATGAAAAGTATATTCCTGCCTATCCTAACTAAATTTCATCCATAATTCTGCAAAATCCCATAAGACTAGTCCTAACATTCTCAACCATTGCACTCCCAAAACTATATCACACCCTCCTAAGGGTAAGGTAAACATGTCGGACTTGAGATTATAGTCCCCAATTTTGAGTTTAACATTACGATATTTGCCTTTGCATGGTAGGGTGCCACCATTAGCAATCATGACTTCGAAGGAATTGCATGTGGTGATGTAACAATTTCCCTGTTTGGCTACACGTGGATCAATAAAATTATGTGTACTATCAGAGTCAATCAAAATGATGACCCTTTGTCCCTTGAAATGGCCAATCACCTTCATGGTTTGGGGGTGGATACTCCCACTAAAGCATGTACAAAAATTTTGGTTGGGTTTCCTCTTGCTCGATCGTCTGGTCTATGGGTTCTATTTCTTGAGGATCCTCCTCATCCTCAGAAGATTCTGTAGTGGGAACTTCATCCATATCAAGCAAGTACAATTTTTGTTGCACACACCTATGCCCTCTAGAATATTTTTCATCACAATTGTAACATAACCCTTGTGCCTTTCTATTCTCCATCTCCTCATGACTCAATATTTTTATAGGTGGAGATTTAGTAGTAGGACTTGGCATTGGCTTGGCTGAAAAAGATGGCTTAAATTGAGGAAATTTAGAAGTTCGACCAAGAGCCTTGAATTTATCTTCTACCAATTTGGCCAATTGTATGGCTTATGGTAGTGATTGAGGTCACAACAACTTAACCTCAACCCTGATGTCATCCTTCAGTCCACTCACAAAACAACTTTGGAAAGAGTCAACACTTAGACCAATGGTTCGATTGGCAAGTTTTTCAAATTGAGCTTGGTATTCTCGAATGATTGAGGTTTGTTTGAGTTTGAAAAGGGCTCCTGTAAAATCTTCAAACTCGCTAGGACCAAAGTGAGTGAGTAGGCATTGCCCAAATTTAGACCAAGAAAGCTCAGGTTCAACCTTTCTAAGCCATAAAAACCAATGGAGTGCATCTGATTCAAAATTAAAAGAAGCAATGGTCAACCATAGGAAACGATCAACATTATGAAGAGTGAAATATTATTCTGCCTTACAAATCCACCCCTTAAGATATTTTCCATCAAACTTGGGAAAGTCTAATTTTGGTAATCTCATTCCATTATGAGTTGGTATAATTCGTTGGTGGTTGCTTGTACCAATTTCTTCTTGGTCATGTTGATCTATGAAACCAGTAGAGACACGACTATCCAACTCAACCTTCATTTCTTTTTGTGCAAGGGAGATGTCACTCATAGTTTCCTGGAAATATTGGAGTTGTGATTGTATCACCTGTAGGCTTTTGTTAATTGTATCCCATAGTTTGTTGCCCATAGCATCCACTTTGGATTGAATTTCCCTATCTAATTCTTGTTGTCAAGTACCCCTAACCATATTTAAAGGTTTGTATCCCTTTTTGTGGAACTTACTAAAAATAGAAAGGTGGTTTTAGGAGTTACTATTTTTAGTAAGGGTCCAAAAAATGGTTTGGGTGTGGTATATCAAAATGATCAGCTCAAAAAAATAATCACAATGAGCTATTTACCACAACACTAATTTTGGGCACCCCAAAAATTTTTTATATTGTTGTTTTGATGAGTCTACTGGTGTGGTCGATTTTTTCTCTAGAGGTTTGGTTCAAAAATTGAGTTATGTGTCGAACACCCTTTTTTGATGATTTATTTTGACTAATCTGACTACTGACTGATTCCTGACACTATTTTATCCCTTGTCTGATTTTGACTCTATCACAAATATTCTTGTCTTTTTTTTTTGATTATCACAAGTAACTAATTTTTTCATTTAGGTAACTATTTTGACTATCATAGGTAACTATTATGACACTGATATCCTGACCACCCTGTAATGATTATTACTGATAGAATTTCCTAATTGTAACTGACTCTGACCCCCTTATTTCCCCTATTTTAGACTCTGAAGTTTTATGTTTACCTATTATACTATTCTATGATTTTGTATTATCTATTTTGCATGTAGGAACTCTAGAATAGGGATGTCTTCTTCGTATGCTCAACTTCTATGAAGGATATGGTAACAGGTTTAAATTTTTGGTTGCAGGTTAAGAAAAACAAAAAGACTTGGAGGAACAAACTTTGTTTGTAGGTTTAAACAGAACCAGGGTATGCTAGGCAAAGGTGTATGTAATACCCATAGGCCCTTTGTTATACCATAGTGATGAACAATAGTGCTTGGACCAATATTTTAGGCCACTACCCAAGGAGGATTCCATGCATACCCTTGAGCACACTATCTACCTCTTTGACAGTACGAGAGGGTAATCTTTTCGGATGTTGTGTCTAGTGTACTATGGATAATACAAGGCCAATAAGCTTCCTAGGGATAAAATTTTGTTTAATCCTAGATGGTCTCCGATATACCCAAAGATACGTGGGAGCTCAAATCCATGCGTGAGTGTTGTCTAAGGCCTAGGTATTGGAGCCTGATCGCCCCTCACTTCACTAGATGCTTTATGGGCTATCTAGCTTAGCCAATAACGATAGCTCCTTCATGATATTTTAAAACCCTCGACATAGGGTTTCTAACCTACTCAACTATTGTTGATAAAAAGATTGTATATATTTTTTTTTAATAAGGAAAAACTTGACAAAAAAAACACATAAATCTTATACCTAACAGTCGATATGGCAGAAACCATCATAGTCGCAATAGAACACAACCCTAAAAAGCGCTCTGATACCACTTGTTAGGAACCTACTATTAAAAATAAACACACTCACACAAATACGAAAAATAAACATATATGCTCACAACACACTATGGAAATAAAATGCACACTAAGGAAATAAATTGCAGAAATGGAACAATCTCACAATAGCACTTGAATCGCAAGCCTCTTCGAGGGGAAACCCCCTCATAGCAAACATACAATATTATCCCTCACAGTTTTAAGGAATTCCTCTAGCACCTAACTCCCAAGGTTGGCTTACATGCAAAATGCCACCCGGGCTAGAATCTCCTACCTACAATCAGTTACATTCTTGAAAAATGGTTACATAGAAGGGTGCCATTTGGCTAGGTGCTTCTTAATCCAAAACTATAACAAAACATTACAAAATATTAACATGGGTGTTACCCACGTTCCACGAGGACTATTACATCAAGGTGTTAGGATGGGGTCCTGAAATCACATAAATGATCATGTAACCAATAGATGAATGGGCCTCAATAATGTAGTCTAAGACCTAATCAATAATGGCCAAGTTGTTCTCAGTAGATTTGAATCTTAATCTTCTTCCAATCTAGAAATCTTCCAAAATCCACTACCTAATCATAATCACAACAAAAGCATAGTGAGTAACATTCACTACAAGAATGTGTTGCCTTCAAATCAAATGATGGTAGGAATAATCTAATTTTTAAATCATATATCTCACATTTATTTTGTAACAAAAAAGAACACAAAAACAATTATCTAAGTGACCTTTAAGACATATTTTTGTCCTCCATACAAAATGAACTTTTCCACCTAAAGGACCTCCTCTAATAATCCAATTAGGGACCAAGGCTAAGGGTGATTTTGATTTCTTTAACAACTTGAGAATACCCTATCCAATATCTCCCTCCTTAAAATTCTTAGGTCTTCTTTGGCCCATAGAGATATCTTACTCAAAATGTTGAGTGAATAGATTGTTCCTCAAGACCTTAATCCAAATGACCAAACTTTCTTGGTAGATTCCATTAGGAATAAATTATATCAGTATATCATTCCATGAGGATGACATTCCACAATCCTCTTCATTATACATTACAGACCATATTGATGACAAGTTCATCAAATAATATTTAAATAACAATGGTTCTCATTTCAATGTTTATAACCTAAAGGTCCATGAGTCATTTTAGGCTAACCAAGTAAGATTTAAAGAAAATTATTCTTGTTGTTATATCTTTTAACAATGGAGAATGTGAGGCTAGTCTTACCCTTTGTAGTCTAACCTCGCATGCTCAACACTCTCTTCTATGTTAAGATATGTGATCTAAAAATACAAAATTCTTTTTAGGAGGGTTGTGGATTCATATATGTGGTCCATCCCTTCAACTCTCCAATGTTGCCTTAAATATGAATATAGGATTAATATATATCACTTTCTAATTGACCTTAAACCTTTTTATTACTATCAAGTAATAAAGGTTGATAATCCTAAAGTATTTATGTGTCCTCTTAATCTATCTCTTGAATCATCTTCTTTGCTATAGTCCTCTATTAGTGTTGTATTAAGGCCTCTCACTTTGAATAACTTATATAACAATAAAATTAAGGGTCATGGTTTTAATCCTATTAACATTAATAACAAAAATTCATCCAATAAAATTTTTGACTTGGATCTAACCAACCTCCCCTTGTCTCCACAAATCTTAGGCTCTCCTTCTAGTAACAAGGGTAAATTGGTGTATATATAAAGTTACTCCATTTATATTGGAACTCCCAATGAGGATAAAATCCATGGTAATAACTCTTACATGATTGAATAATATTATACTTCATGATTTTTATTGAACTCATATACCATACCTAATTAGATGCTTTCCAATATGTTATATAGAGGCAAAGGGCTAGGTTTTTATGAATAAGGTATTAAATATCCCCTAAAAATCAAAGTCTAGTTGGGATGCTATGGGATAGGTCATGTCCCTAGTCGTAGTGAGTCTTTACCTCTTTCTTATTTTATTAATAAATAATAATTTGGTCATCATGATAGGGTGTCCCTTGATGACTCTGCTTGTTTAAATGGATTGGATTGGGATGAGGATGATGATGATAAATTACCACTCCTCATAGATACTAACTTTTCCAAATTTATCCAATTTATCATTATAATTTTTCTAACCCTAGCCTATCCCAAGATTATTACTAAAGAATACAAGTATGATTTGGAGAACACCATGAATTATCCTCCCTAATATATTCCCTCAAACTATCTAGATCAAATAGACTTTTAGTTTGGGGTATATTTTCTCTAAATTGACAATATTGCTATCTTATAGTAAACTGACAACAATCAACTATCCTTAGACACTATAGATCTAGAGAGCCTAGAAGTGTTTCCAAATCCCTCTCAATAGGAAGATGAATCTCATATTCTAATTAAGGAAACCATAGGCATAAATATTGGGACTCCAAATGATCCCAAGATCCTTAAGCGAGGCAAGGTCTTAACCCCAACCAAGCATGAAGAATACACCAAGATCTTGATAGAGTTTAGAGATATATTTTCCTGGTCCTACATTGATATGTCTGGTTAGATCCATCCCTCCTTGTCCACCATCTAGCCATCACTCTTGGTGCAAAACCTATAAAATAAAAAATTCAAAAAATACCTTGGAAAATCATATTTTTTGTCAAAGAGGAGCTCCCCAAACTCTTTGATGTTAGATTCATTAAAGCCATTAACTAATATAACAAGATATCTAATATTATTCTAGTTTTGAAGAAAACAAGTAGTTTTAGGGTATGCACTAAATTTTGGGACATAAAAAAACATGTTTCAAGGATTATTTTACCCTATAAAATATTAACATTATCACCAATTTCACTATAATATGTGGAATGTTATATTTGATGGATATATTTTTAGGCTATAACCATATCAAGATCACACCTAAAGACAATTCCAAGATAGATTTCACCACCTTAGTCATGCAATTTAGGCTAAAGAGCACAAGGGATACCTACCAAAGAGCCATGGCATACATCTTTCATGACATAATGCATGGCATCATGAAGATCTATGTTGAAGATATTCTTGGATAATCATTAAATTGAGAAGATCGCATTTCAAACTTAAGAGATATCTTTGAGCAGCTAAAGGAGTACAAGGTACACCTAAAGCCTCAAAAGTGCATCTTTAGGGTTACATAAAGAAAAATATTGGGATTTTGCTTTTTGAAAATGGAATTGAAGTTGATCCTAATAAAATATTGACTATCATTGGTATGCCACCCTCTCAAATTTTAACCCAACTTAGGAGTATCCAAGGCAAAATCCAATCCGTTCAAGAGTTCATCTCCTAGCTAGCCAACAAGTGTTAACTCTTTATAAATAATTTATGTAAGGATGTGATATTTGAATGGGATTTTGAATGTAAAGTAACCCTCAATGCTCTCAAATACTACCTTTTATGCCTACTTATCCTTGTCCTACCTAATCCTTATAGGTCTTGTTCTCCTCTCTCATTGCCTAGTCCATCAAATAGGGTTTGGACCAAATTGTTAAGACTATCATGCCTTGTGTGGAGTGATACAACAAGGCTAGTCCTAAGAGCATAGGATTTGGCTCTATTAGGGCCATCTAGGATTTTTACAAAGGTTTCCTCCTTTATGGGATTTTACCTTGAGTGCATAGTCCTAATCTAACAACTTTGGGGCAAAGGGTTAGATAAAAAGAAAAAAATACAATGGAAAGGAAAAAATCTATGCTAACAAAAGACAATGCACCAAAGATCAAATAATATCCCTCTACATGATAGCTTTGACCATAATGCATCAATATGAATATTTCCTCTTTTAGACATATATAAACATAGTAAAATACAAGCTTACACACAAACAAGATGAAACATGACATGAGAACCAAATAAATGAAACCAAATAGTCACATAGGCCTACATAATATATAAGTGAAACTATTACAAATATTATGTTATAAGTGGGGTTTCAAGTTGCCCATAAGACTGCCTAGAAATTTATGTACTACTATATAGAAGGAAATGAAAGGAAAGTTATACAACTTGCCTATGCTTTACAATGCCTATAATATTTATATTTAAATATTACAAGGAGGAGGTTTTCCCTCTTAAACTCATGCAAATATTTCAAGATAACTACTCTTTTGGGTGTCGGGTCATGTTTTCATTTAAGTTGTTGGTTTCTATAAGGTCTCTAGATCTAGGATCATAAATTCCAAATGATTATGGGTCTTTGGATGAGTAGCTATAGCCATTATTACCTTCTACTCTTTCTAGGGATTCCCATAATTTGGATGTAAGGATTTATTATAATTAATGCTCTAGATTTGGGGTTCTTATTGTGGCTTGGATGTTGTTACCTTTATGAATTCAGTCCATCCTTTCTAAGAGATATACCAAAATATTTTTCAAGAAATGACTATACTACCTAGAAAATTGTACACCTCAACACAATCAATATTTTATATTTTTGGAGCATGGATATTTCTAAGATTTTAAAATTTTATCACGATCTAACATTGGGGATTTTATCATTTTTTGACCTCAAAAATTTTCTTACCATCTAACTTTGGAATTTTATGCATCAAAACTTTTGCTTCTCACCTTTGATCGAAACTTCCATCAGACATTGTGCCTTTTTGGACTTCTTGATTTTCACTTTTTTAAATCTTGGAACTTTTGATTGGAATTTAATTTTCACTTTATCCAAATGCTTTTTTTTGGCTTCTTGATTACTTATTTTTTCACCAAGGCTACCTTACTAAGGCCTTTTTTTTAGTGTAGTTAGAATTCACTACATTTTTGGTGACTCATAAGGGATCTTTAACCTATTGAAGATGAGGAACCTAAAAAAATTGGTTCCCATTCCGTTAGGCATATAGTCAGTAAAAGAACCAAAAATTGGAATAGAAGTAGAGGGTGCAATTTTAGCAATCAGTCTACAACTCCTATAAGTATTAATACTTTCACAACCTCACAAATTTAGGATTAATCCCATATATTATATATAGTACATATATACAAGGGTTGAGTGGGTGGCATTATTCATTAGGCAAGGAGTCAAATGAGACCCCCACTTGCTATTCAAGTTATTTTTTCTTTCTCTTTTTCCAATTTCTTGGGTAAAAAACCTTTATCCTTAAAGAATTGAGATTCTCGAACAACCCCCTTGGTGCAAGCAGACTGGTACTAGAGATAAAAATTTCCTTTATATAGGTAGACTGGTACCAATACTAACTCTCTATTTGCACTTGACCTCATTGTCATTATCTTCCACCTCCAAATTAGATCATTTTCCTCTTTTATTTCCCTATATGGGAAAGACCTTTCTTCTTGGCTTGGAAAAATGTGTGGGTTTGTGTAATCAAGAACTTTATAGGGAGGATATTCCACTATCTACTTCCTTTGCCTTGGTGTACTCTTCTTCCTCATACTAAATCATTGTAATCTAGTCAAAAGTAGTCAATTATTTTATAGAATGTTGGGGAGTGATAGGCTAGATAGTTGGAGTCAACTACTCTCTTTCTCTAAATCCATCCATGAATAGGACAATAAGTTTATACCATTCAACAATTAAGTGTAGAGAGAGTCATACCCCTCATGATTTTTACCTTTGAATGATGTCACAAGCAACCTTAGATCCATGTTCTACTTTGTGATATTGTGCGGTTGGTAAAAGCATACCATATCCTACACATATTCCTATGGGTTTGATAGTCCTTCACTAGTATAGTATGGTAAAATCTCAAGTTTTGACATCAAAATGTCATTCCATGCATCTGGTGGCACTTGAAATTGCAAGGAGTTTCTTTTGCTCTATGATGAAAAACTCATGAGGAAGGAAGCAACCACACTTTGGCATACAAATTTAGTGGTAGAATTTGTATTATCTTTTGGGTCTTTTCTTTGGATCAGAGTTGACAGGTGAATACAACATTTACTTTGGAAGCAGGTAGACTGAGGCTTTTATCGAAACCTTAATTTGGTGTCCTTCACAATAGCTTTTAATGGATATTTTTTTCTAGCAAAGTTGTTAGATGAGTTTGAGGTGATTCAAGAAGCAAAAATAGGTAGATACCCTCACCAAAGTCTAATCCTAATTTAATCTTTATTACGAGACCAAATATAAACCAATAGTGTCCCATTGGGTATTTCATTAAACTATTATCCACTCTAATTGGCTAGGTGATCAAATGGGATTTGAACCAGATTTTTAGGACTATCACACCTCACATGGAGTGACATAACAAGGCTATTCCCAAGAGGGTAGGGTTTGGCTTTATGAAGGGCCTTTGGGATTTTTACAAGGGTTTTCTCCTTTATGGGATTTGACCTTGAGCACACAATCCTAATATAACAACTTTGGGGAAAAAGGGTTAGAGAAAAAGAAAACAAAAGGTAATAGGAAGGAAAAAACCTAAGCTAACAAAAGGAAATGTGCCAAATATCAAATAAGATTCCTTTGCACAACAACTCTAACTATAATGCATAAACATGAACACTTTCTCTTCTTGACATATTTAAGCATGAGAAAATACAATCATACACATACAAAGGATATGGGACAAGAAATGAGAACCAAATAGTCATGTAGATCTCCACATATATATATTTATATATATATATATATATATATATATATATATATATATATATATGTGTGTGTGTGTGTGCAAGTAACAATAATGTAAAGATTATGCCAGAAGTGGGATTTTGGATTACCTATAAGACAACCTAGATATGTGTGTACTGTTATACATAAGGAAATGAAGGTAAAATTATACAACTCACCAATGCTTTATAATATCTATACTACTACTATTTACAAATTATAAAAGGAGGTTTTCCCTCCAAAACTCATGCAAATATTTTAAGATAACTGCTCTTTTAGAAGTTGGATCAATCTTCATTTAAGTTGATTTATTTCAATTATCTAGATCTAGGATCATAAATACCACATGATTCAGGGCCTTTGAATGAGTAGCTACCACCAATTTTACCTTCTACTATTTCTAGGGATTCCTATAGTTTGGGTGTGGGTATTTCTTTCAATTAATGCTTAAAATTTGGGGTTGTTCTTGCTGTGGCTTGAATGTTACTATCTTTATGAATTCAATCCATCCTTTCTAAGATATACTGTAATATTTTATAGAAAAGGACTATAGTCACTAGAAGACTGTACACCTCACCAAAATTGTTCTTTTATATTTTGGAGTATGAGTGTTTCTAGGCTTCAAAACTTTGATCACCATCTAACATAAAGGTTTTTATCATTTTTTGACCTCAAATATTTTCTCACCATCTAACTTTGGTATTTTATGCATTGAAACTTTTCTTCTCACCTTTAGTAAAAACTTGTACAAACTTTTGATTTTCATACTTTGCACCTTTCTAGACTTCTTGCTTTTACTTTTCTAATTCTTGGAACATTTAAATGGAATTTAGTCTACACTTTTTCAAACACTTTATTTTCAAAATCCTACCTACTTTTTTGGTACATTACGATGACCAATATAGAGAAAGGGGCTATCTTCAATATCAAAAATACTTTGGTCAACTATAAAATTTAATACATACCTCTAAAGAAACTTTGCTTAGTTATAGTGTTTTCCTCCCAAATAAAGACATCATATGCTTAGCCATAAGACCTTTGTAATTATAATAGTTGAACCCTTATGATATCTCATGTCCAAACCTCTTCTCTTGGGATAAATAATTAAGTGGGTTATTGTGCATAGAAAACTTGATATTGAGCTCATCAATCAAGAGTCTTTGAAAGGTTAGTTCATTGTTGATCAATTAGTAGTTGCACCCTTATATGCTAGCTAACCCTTAGTGGCATACTTTCCCAATGATTCATTCTTCAACCTAGAAGAAGATCAATATGGATATTAGAATCTATAATTTTATGTTGCTAGATACATCAAATAAGTGGGAACAAGAGTCATATCTTGGTCACTCCTAAAAAATAATTGATCTCTTTGTCCTTTAAACTTATGTTTTCTTGTACCAACAACACTACCAAGTATGAATCCCTTATCCTCAGGTTATGTGTAGCATTATCTCTCTAGGTTAGAATTATTTATATCTTTAAGAATCCTAACTTGTAGACAACCAATTCAATGGTGTGTTTTAAACCAAATATGATAAGCTTAATCCATACACAGATATTATCGATAAACTAATGGCTACTTCCAATAAGATCACCATTGATGTTATCCCTAGGTCTAACAACCATCATTTCTATGATACGGACTTGGCTACATCCCTTATCCCCTTAAAAATAGATGACAAATAAGCTAATATTGTCATTTAAAAATTAGGGAATATTTAACGCTAGAATCTAGTTAGCTTCCTCTAGAATTTTTTTTATAGAAGTAGATTCATCCCATGATCATTGGTATAATAAAATTTATGCTTACCTTAAGGATTTCACTTTGCCTAACAATATGGCCTATAATAAGCACAATAACATTAAGCAATGAGCCTATAGATATGTTATCATTAGTAATAGTTTGTATTGCCACACCGTTGATGGCATCTTGCTCAAGTGTTTAGACTCAACTAAAGTCCAAGCAATCATCAATAAGTCCTATGATGGATCATGTGGTGGTCACTTTAGCAATGTTGCCATCACCAAGGAATTCCTATGAATGGGACATTACAAGCCTTCCATGGAAAATGACTCTTATGACCATGTTAAAGTATTAAAATTATGATGCCCTATACTTTGTTTTATGGAACTAAAGCAATCTTCCCTTTTGAGCTCAAGGTACATTCTATTGTATTATCTAATTGTCTCGACCACCATATACAGGGACTATATGGTTGATACTATCATGCCTCATGTGAAGTGACACAACAGGGCAAATCTAATAGCATGGAGTTCATCTCAATTGGGTGCCTTTAGGATTTTATATAAATGTGTCTCCTTTTATTTCTCTTATAACACACCAACTAATCACATATTGCATATTTAATAAATGGGACAAAAAATGTAGTCACGACCTCTTACACATGAGCATAATCATACATAACCATAAGAAACAAAATTAAACAATCCTAATAGTCATGGCCTCTTGTGTGTGTGTGTGTATGTATGAATATGCAGGTTATATATCATGCCAAAAGTGAGGGTTCAAAATCATATCCATAAAATGACAAGGTTTTATGTGCTACTATATAGAGAAAATAAAAGGAAAGTTATACAACTTGTCTATCCTTTACAATGCTAAAAACACTACTATTATGGATACATCTGAGGGGATTTTCCCTCCAAAATTATGTGGGAGCTTCCTAACAATCTCATCTATCTTCCCTAGGGATATTGAAATTTGAACGAAGACACCTTTTGTAGTTAATATTTTTTAGAATCAATGTTTTTTCCATGCTTATGAACTTAATAGCCACCCATTTTTCTTTAATTTCCAAACCCAAGTAATACTAGTAGGTAATATTTAATTCTCCTCACTGATGGATCATTAATTCAGCTCATCTACCCTTGGCATTGATATCTTATATCCCAATATGATCCTTCCTCCTTTGTTGGTTGCTCCTACTTTGTACTCTTATTCTTGGAGTGCTTATCCCCATATTTTCTTTATCTCCTAAGGCAGTGTGTGCCACTATTTCTTCAAAATAAACTTGAAGGAACTTTTGGATGTCTCTTTATGTTGGATTTTCTATAAACCTTTGAGACTATATTTTATAAAAAATATTTGAGAGGCTTCCTTCTTGTTGTCATACATTTTTGGTTGGTCTACCTCTTAGAACTATTTGGTTCCTTTTGCCTATATATCATTCAAAACTTTTGATCTTCAGGTAATCCACCTCTCACCTTTTTGGAACTTTTTTGTTGCTCTTTTCCTTTTAAGATTCTTAGGCCAAATAGGCCATCCAATTTTTTTTCCTTCTCTTGGTTTAAACTTTTTAAAATATTTGACATTTAGATGTTCAACCTCCCTTTACACTGAAACTCTTGGCCACCTTATACTTTTTGGGAAGCTTGGGTAGTGCAAACTATTGGTTTTTTTTTTTGAAAAGTAGCACCAACCTATCAGTTAGAACTTGTTGCCATTGTAGGTTGAAATTATTTTTTCTTGACTTCTACTAACTTTTCCTCTTGATTCTTAGTCCTCTCCCAAGTTCTTTTAAGAAAAATATCTACAAGTAATTCTATTGAAAAGATGCAAACTACATATGGTGACATTTTGTTAATCCATGGGGATTTCAATTTGGAGTGCTCAAGTGTATCACTTGTTAGCTTTTGATGAATGAGCCTTGGGAGATAACAATCACAATATGTAGAATAATATGAAAGAAAGTAAATCTTCTAGATGACTGAAATATGTTGTAAATAGAAATCATATAAAATATTACAATGTAGCTATGGAGGAAATGAACACTCCATTAATAAAGCTATTGAACTACATTGTATCCATCACCAATAAATGGTGAGGCACACAAAATTGTACTATCCACTAAGCTACACTATCTGACTATGTCCCCCGACTCTATTTATATCTATCTAAGAGGCCATCCTTATATAGGTAAAATAGGATACTTGGCCAACACTGTATCTAGTTTTGCAAGGGACAACTTGCACATGTACAACTTACACATTAGCACTTGTGCATTTATTACATTGCATGAAGTAACTAGATAAATTACACATAAATTAATATAAGTATGTATCTTGGAAGATACATTTACATAACCTAAATAATGGAATAGACACTATTTCTAACACCCCCCTATATTACATTATTTGGGTGTTTAAGACTTTAGTCTTCAATGTGGATCTTCTTCATCATATTCTGCTTGATCTCATAGTCTTCATCCGTATTCTTTGTATTCAGGTTCATCAGGTAATTTGTATATTCATATGATGCAGAGTAAGCTATATTTGGAGCTTCTTCTTTCAATAGATGATCTTTGGCATGTTTAGATTCATCTTCTACCCAACCACCTTTATAGTTCTCCTTGCAAGTACCTTCATTTGATTCTGATTGTTGATGAATGAGTAGGGCATGGTGTAATTGTCCTCTCGTTCTTTTGTGCTTACCTTTTTGGTGTACTATTTTTTCCTCTGTTGCTTCAGTATTCATATCTTGATTTCTTTTAGTATATCTCTTCTTCATTTTTCTTCTTCTCTTCTTGTGATTCTGCTTTGATGTAGGTGAAATATCTACTTTATAACAAGTTAGTCTATCATCACAAAAGTATTGTTCTTTATTACCAGCTTGTTTCTTGTGTTGAGTAAGTACAAACACAATTAATGATAAATAAATCATCAAATATTCTTTTGGTGAAAATATAACCAATCTTTGTGAGTTCCACCATGTTGTGAAGAGAATTTCATGAAGATAGTTAATCAATGTCGTAAAGCTACCTAGTTTGGCTTCTTTAAGAAATAAGAAGAATTTCACCTTATCATTAGAGGGTAGATACTCGTATCCATCTAGAGTATCTATTAATTTTTAAGAGTATAATTCTACTTCATGGAGTAGTTCTTCATTATTGAAAGCTTTTCTCAAAATCTCATCCATAATATTTTTTTGAAATTGAAATTTGATAGAACCTTGATAGTATATCTTATAGCTCCTTATATATGATTCCTTATTGAAGTATATAAGATTGATTTGGTAAAACCTTTATAGATTCTTAGGTTTGTAGACTACCTTATGTCTCCCTAGGGATAAGAGTATGACATATAATTTTAGGTTTTGAAGAAAGCTTATAGCTTACCAACTTGATAATCTTAGAAAAATATTATAATTTATGACTCCCTAATGTTTTGAAGTATGATATAGTACTTTTGTAAAAATATAATTCAATTCTAGTTGATTTTGTACAAGTTTTGTAAAGATAAAAAATCAACTTCTTAACACCTTATTACTCCTAATTGAACTAAGCACTTTTCAATTTTTGAAGAGGTTTTAATGTTGGAATTATTTTGTCCATTTTTGAAGGTTTGAGACAAATAAAAAATATATTTATCCAACCTTAATAGTAACCCTGATAACCTATTTTATATCCCTTGGATTATTTCTAATTTCCAATAAAATAAATTTTATGGGGTAACCCTTATGGCTCCCAATTTTGGAAAATTAGAAAAATAATAATATTTGCAAAATGTTAAATAATTTAATCCAAGTAGAATTCCTTATTTCTCCTAGGTTAAATTGTAAATATTAAATCAATAAGATAAGTTTTCCCTTATAGTTTTTGATTTCAAAATCTAATTTTTAACCTTGGTTTATAACCCTTATATCTCCAAGTATGAAAGCAATAATAAATGGGGTTAAACCTTACCTTTTTATTTGTAAAATCTCCTCACTATTCGACACTTTCTACGGCTTAATATAACAACAATGTAAGTGATACCTTTGGTGCTAGAATCAATAGAGATCCCTTGGATTTGCTTTTCTTTAATGTTGGTATGAAGGCACTAAAGTTTTTACCTTCAAAATGCAAGAGTCTTTAATGCTCCTTATTCCTTCCTTCCACGCTGCACTTCGGATAATTTTGACTATGCTCCACTCTTTGTTTGGACATATTTGACTGTGCTTTGCTCACCCTATTTAACTTGGACTTTGGATGCCTTTTAATGACAATTAAATATATAATTTATGACATGTGTCACATCCATTACAAGTGAGCACTCCCTTATTTTTGTAACACTCCAAGTTATTTGTTCAACACTCTTAAAGCAATCTGAAACGTATGGGCACTCGTGTGAAGCTGGTGCAGAATACAAAGTGTCATCGCTTCACTGTAACTCCTACGTGGGATTTTCTTAAACGTTGAGAGAGAAATGATGTCTATTATACCAAGTGGTATTTTTGCATGGATTTTGTTCCTATAAAATCTTTGAATATGGATATTATAACTCCTTAAACCCTTTCATAACCATTCATTTTCTTTGCTATGTTTCTTGGGAAGAAAGCAAGCTATTCTTTTGTAGGTGGATTGACGATGCACTATGGAGCTTGGACAATGATTTGGATATTCCTTTGGTGGATGGTCTTTTCCAAGTTAGAGACCACGAATGTAACACCTTTGCTTCTTCTCTTTTATGCCTCCAATCATGTTGAATCCTTTGTATATTTTTGATGTCTTTTAGAAATATATGTGCACTCTCTCTTGTCTACGTAAATGTATCTCAAATATGATCTGATATGAGCTTTGATTCTATAGGTACGTACATCCAATATGAACCCTTGAGTGGCTCCTTTAGCTTGGGAAGAAGAGTGCTAGTGTTTGACCTTCTTTTTTTGATTTACCCTATAGTTAATGTGCCCTTTTGTGGCACTTCCAAATCTATTTTTTTGTTGTAAAAACCATATTAGAGTAGTGCAATATAATGTATTAAAATATTGTATATAAGGCTTCTTTTAATATACCTTCTTTTGCACTCTATTTATAGATCTGAAATTCTGGTTTTGTGGTAGATTTTTCTTGCAATACAAGGGTTTTGAGATTGTCTTTTAAGATTAGATACACCTTTACCTTTTTTCTTGGCCACTTTGGTAACAAATCCAAGCTTAAATAATAGTAGATAGAAGCTTTTCAATAGATGTAATTTTTTGCACTTTCTTTCCTTACATCTAACCTGGTAACGCTTTTGGATTTGAGATTCACCAAGTCTCAATCTTTGAAGCTTCAATTTCTATTTTTGGTTAGTTAATTTCTTCTGATTTTGGAGGATTCTAACCTTTTTGGATGGCTTCTTTTGGCCATTGCAAGTTGCAGATTCTTGTGCTTCAATAGTGTCTTTAGACACTTGATACAAATAAGATTTTTTTCCCTTCAAGAAACACAAAACTAATTTATTTTTTATATTAGTATAATAGTACAAGTCCTTCACATTTAATGCACTAATATTACACCTGATCACTCCAATCAACTCTCAAATTCATACACTAATAATATACTGCAAATAATCAAGAATAACCTAAAATTAATCTTTAAGAGTTATTCTATAATTTCACTACAATCAATGTTGTACTTAGTCTTCTTTTCCTTTTTTCAAAGTAGATGATAAGTAATTGATATAATCTAATTTGAAATCTAATCAACTCCTAATAAATGTGCAAATAAATCCTTAAAAATAACATTTTTCCTTTTGCACTTTAGAAGACTTTAATCTAATTTTCTTATTGTAACTTTAATCCAAATTTAGGTGCTCTAATAAATCTAATAAGTAATCCAATTAATGAATATTCTTGCACCAAAAGTTGCTTACCTTTTCCGTATCTCTTCTCCTACTTTTGTAGAGGATGTAGATCTTAGTTTCTAAAAACACCAAGTTGTTGCTTCAAGTAGGATGTCCTGAACAACTCCTTCTTCACCAAATGATGGTCTCAAACTTTCTTTCACAAGCCTAGGATTTGGTGGCTTGTTCTCCATCTTCGAAGATATTATAGGAATGAAATCCATGCAAAAAAATTTCGTGGCCTTTTTCAATATCAAGGCTTCTATTACCTTTTTCAGTACCAAGGCTTTTATAGCCCTTTTCAGTATCAAGGCTTTTATGGTCTTTTTAGTATCAAGGCTTCTATGGTCTTTTTGGTATCAAAGCTTCTATGGCATTTTTACTATTAAGACTTCTGTGGATTTTTCTTCAAGGCTTCTATGGCCTTTTTGTATCAAGTCTCCTATGGCCTATTCTTCAATTGTGGAATTTTGTAACCAACAATGGATATCTTCAGTCTCCTATCTTTACCATGATCCTTCACTAGAAGTCTTCTTCTACAGTATTCTCATATTTCACAATGAACTAATATCTGCACTATGAGGGCACATCGACCTTCAGGTAATGAAGTTGGAGTCTTCTAGATTTTTGTCATAGGAGGAGTCTCAATCCTTTGAGAATTAATTTTCTACAACAAAAAAAAACTTTAGGCACTAGTTAGCAAATTCTAGATAACCTGGATGATCTTCAGTAGATTATTTGTCAATCTAGTGGATTGAATGTTGAGTCCTGGTCTTCACAAGTTTTCCAAACAACTTTGTGGAAAAGACTCTAGATAAAAATGATCTTAGTAATTTATAAAATTGAGATTTCTTTATGTCCTAACTTTGTGACTCTCCCTAATTCCACCACCTAGATTCTTATGATATCTTTTGATAGTGGTTGGTCCAACGGTGCATCAGTTTACCAAAATGCTCAGGTTCTATGGTAATGGTGGCTTCCCTATTGACCTGTATAGACTAGATCTACCATGGCTCTGATACCACTGATAGCTTTTGATGAATGAGCCTTGGGAGATAACAATCACAAGATCCAGAATAATATGAAAGAAATTAAATCTGCTAGATAATTGAAATATGTTGTAAATAGAAATCATATAAAATATTACAATGTAGCTATGAAGGAAATGAACACTCCGCTAATAAATCTATTGAACTACATTGTATCCATCACCAATGAATGGTGAGGCACATAGAACTACACTATCCACTAAGCTACACTATAGACTATATCCCCCAACTCTATGTCTATCTATCTAAGAGGCCACCCTTATATAGGTAAAATAGGATACTGACCAACACTCTATCTATTTGTGCAAGGGATAACTTGCACATGTACAACTTGCACATTGACACTTGTGCATTTATTACATTGCATGAACTATATAGCTTTCACATAAAGTAATCTAAGTATGTATCTTAGAAGATACATTTACATAACCCAAATGATGGAATAAACACTATTTCTAACATCACTTGCATCTCTATTATCTTTAAGTATTGGCCTCCTTTTTGAAGGAGTCACTAATGCAAATAAGCTTAACCCAATGGCTTCCCTAACCAAATATGTTGGAGTAAATATCTCATAGTATCTATTTATGATGAGCTCCTACAAGTCTTCATATACATTCCACAACCATTGATTTTTCCCCAACCAACTCTCCTAATGAATGTGCCTTGTGCATGTGGTGGAGAGATGATGGATGGATAGTTAGAATCTGTGAACCCAAATAGATGTGGACTACAATTAGGTTTTCTAGCTTCCCCAAAAATATTGTTTGGATAAAACCACCACCAATGGTAGTCATTTTAGTTATCACTGAAATGTATAATAAACTATTATCAATGGTGAGGCTTGATTTAGTTGTCATTGAAAATACTATGAGGAATCACTATGGGTTGTTAGATATTAAGATTTATTAGTTATTCAAGCCTGGAAACTCTTGGGTTTTTACACCCATTTTTATCCTTTGGTAATAGCTTCTCAATGGTTCTTTGGCATAAGCTTCTTGATGGTCCAACAACTTTTTAATGGTTATTCATTTTATGTAGGGTTACAAATTAGCACCAATCGTAGTCACCTTACTTTGATTGGATTGTAGTGAATCTTCAATATAGATTTGGTGGCTCATAGTGATCTTGTGTTCATAGAAGAGGATGAACCCAAAAAATAAGGCCTTATATTTTGGGTGCAAAGTCATTTAAAGGTATCTCTCATAATAGAGAAATAGCTATTTCAATTTGGGTTGTTGTTTGAGTTGAGGAAAACACAACATCCAAGGTGATTGTCTTGTAGATTTTTCCTTTGAGGTGAAGATGCCTACTTGAATTTAAAATTTTGTATGTCAATTGATGTTTTTCCCCTTAGTTTCCATCTTTTGTTTGGATTAGGACTACCTTAATTTTTTATCAGGGTGACACAAGAAGATCTTTATATTCCCTTTAAGTGTTGATTTACGTGATATGAAATTATTTTTCTTTATGCTTTATGGTGGAAGACAAGGTATATTCTTAGATTTGATATCAACTTCACATAACGTTACCCTAATGTTGTCAATAATAGGATGATATCTATTTGTTGAGCAAGATCTTTATGATCCAACTTTCTTAATGTATTTAGGAAGTCTTTCACCTTCTATAGAGTCACGTGTGATTACAACTTACTCATTCTACCTTACGTCTCTTGATCCAAAAACTCACATTATCCTAGATTTGATCCATCGTCCAACTTTGCTTCTAGAGTCATCTCTTTCCAATATCACAACACAACACATATTTTCCAACTTTCAAGCAACCTTTGTCTTATAGCATGCTAAACATTATCCTAAAAAAACAAAATTTTGTTAGAATAATAAATGCTAGAATGAATTCCCTCAAATTTTTTTAGGACTTAAGGATAACACTTCAGATGAATCCCATTTACTATTATAGAGAAAATATATCCTTCCATGGTTTCAATCTCAAAAGAATTTTGATCCTTGCAATCATTTTGATATATGGTCTGCTCTAAATTGCATCAAACTCGATGAATTGGTTTACTTTATCTTCATCCCACTTAAGGACCAAATAACCAACCTCTAAATTATAAGGAGTGGCCTTCTTATCAAACCATCTCTTGATCATTCATTGATGCCTAATTATTTGTTCTCTAGTATATTTTCTTTGTTCTTCAAGCTTTAGTAGCTCTCCTATTGTTATAGTCATGGCATTGTTTTCCTACAATTCCAATTGATGCAACAACTGAAGCACAAGTAATTCTAATGATATGGGTAGATTAGCTTCCTTGCATTGTAGTAGGTTATATGAAGAACATCCTAAAACTTTCCTTGGATTAATAAAATCTACACATAGAGCCCTTTTTAGATGAATGTGCCATTATCATTGATTTTCTTAGCCTATTCTCTTTAGAATTTACAACATGTTCTTGTTTGTATATTCCACAAGACCATTATCCTATGGTTAGTAATTTAATGAATCCTTTAGATAAATACCATGTTAGAACATTAATTGAGTGATCTTAGAACTTGTGAATGTCTTGGAATTATCAATTATTATTGTATTAGGGATACCAAACCTGGCTATGATATCCTCCAAAAACTCTATTATTACCCTTCAGTGGCCTCTTTTAATGGATTGTTTCAACCCAACTAGTAAAACAATTGATGTAAGTGAGAATCCATTTGTGGCCTTCAATGGATGGCAATTTGATCATTCTAATAAAATTTAATCCCCATTGATAAAATATCTCATCTATAGTTATGGTTTTTAAGGGCATAGATGCATTCCTCTTCCTTCTAATGAAAATTTTGCATTTGTCATATGTCTTGACCCATTGATGAGCATCTATAAATAAGCTTGGCCAATTGTAACCTACTTCCTTAATCTTATTGGCTATCATTTTAGCTAATAAATTCCCCCTATAGAATCCTTTATGGAATTCCTACAACAAATACTAATATTGTTCCTCTTTAATGCATTTGAGTAGGATTCCATTAAAATTTCTTTGAAACAAATTTCCATCTATCAACGTGCAATGAACGTTCTACAACCGAAAGACTCTTCCTTGAGTTTTATCTAAATTAATGAGATACCTACCTATTTACATATATTCAATCCTTTGCTCCATCCAATATGGTTCCTCTTCTTCCTTATTTATCAAATATTTATCTATATCATCCTTTTCTTCAATAGTATTTGGATCTATTTCTTCTTTTGCAACATCTTTGACCAATATTTGATAAAATGCTCTTCCTTTGGCCAACTTTATGGGCTTAATTTTAACATCATATTCTAGGACTTCAGTAATCTATCTAGCCATTTTTTTTATGATTTATCCACCGTTTATATGTTCTCTAACACTTGAATGGATGACATAAGCAACGACTTTATTATTTGAAACCATATGCCTAAAATTTTCAAACTTCTGACTAGAGCATATACCTGATTTTTAACAAAGTTATACTTTTATTCATATCATTTAATGTTTGGATGAAAAATCAATCAAGCATTCATGTTGATTTTCATCCTTTCATGTCATCAAGGTTATTATCCTATGTTCTCCTCCATGTGCATAAATGATAAAGTCCTCAAATTTTGGATTGATCAACATTGGAGCTTTTGCAATATCCTTTTTTATTTTCTCAAAAGCCTCCCTTATTTCATACATCCATATAAATGGTTGATCCTTTTTTAGCATAAGCATCATTGGCCTGATAATAGCTGCAAAATTTGAGATGAATCTCCTAACAAAATTTATATGACTGAAGAAAGACTACAACCCTTTTTTCTGCCTTGGTAGTGAAATACTTGCAATGGCCTTGATTCTATAAAGGTATATGGCAATACCATTTTTATTTTGAGTAATACTTCTTATACACATCCACCATGGGATTGAACCCGAGTCACATCACCGATAATGCAATCCCATTTTTGAGACAATGTGTCCTAATAATTTTTCTTATAGGACACAGAAGACATTTGTTTGGATTAAGGCATATTTCAAATTCCTAACATCACTTGAATACTTTCTTTAAGTGTTCTAAGTGATCTCATTTATTCTTAGAAATTTTGTAAGATCGTCTAAATAGATTAATATCACTTTATTGATTAGGTCTTGGAAGGTTGTTGGACATTTTGAGCTTATTTAGTTGTCATTGATGTCAAGGTTAAAAGTCCTCATTAATGTCATGGAGTACACCATCAATAGCACCAGGAACAATGCAAAGAGTTGAAGAATAAGTTGGCAAAATATTGTTTTATGAAGGTTTATGGAAAACTCACGGTGGAATATTAAATGGTTTTATTAAAATCATTATGAGGATATAAAAGTCTTCTCACACATTGAGATGGCAGTTAAGATTTAAAAAAAAAAAAGACCCACGATGGAAGAACTATTTACAAATTTAAAGGTTTAAGTTTAAACCCAAGGAAGGCTTTAATCTCCTTAAAGCTAAAGTTTAAAAATATAATGTATAAAATTTAAATTCCTTAGAATTTAAATAATTTATAAATTATAAAGGTTGGAAAGCTTCGATGTCATTAAACAAGTGGGAGCGCCAACATATAAACAACAAAGGGAGTTCATGTATAAATTAATGCCAAAGAGGCATTCAAAACTTACCCCTCAACATTATTAATGCATGCAAAAATTTTGAAACGTTTTTGGTGAAATCATGATTGTTGAGGAAGAAGACAAGGATTCGCTTATCTTTAGTGCTACATAAAAGATAAAAGAAAAAGAGCTTTTTGGTTAAATCACAAAGGACATTGTGGTCCATTGGCAGTGCACGTTTTGCAAAGGTGTTGGAAGTTGAGGAGTCCACGATCAATTCGCATGGACGATTGGCATGGTTGACTTGAGCACCAAGGAAAAGTTTTGATCATGTTCAGTTTTGAATGCCAGGTGTGCTAGAAGGAGCATGAGGTTTTCGTGGAGTGTTAAGCATGCGTCTAGTGAACGCGGTGGCTAAGTTCGTGGCTAGAGCACTCGTGGGGTCAGATATTGTGGGTTTGAATCCCACTAAGTGGCAAAGGTAATTTTTGATTAAATTTTTATATTGCCCAAAGTTTTTTCTAAGGTGTTGTTAGGAGTTATAAGGGTTTGTGGAGAATTATTTGTTTGTGTTGTTTGGAGTTATAAGGGTTTGGTGAAGAATTAATTTTGGTAATTAATTTGTGTTGTTAGGAGTTATAAGGGTTTGTGAAGAATTATTTATTGGAAATTTTTTTGTGCCATTTGGAGTTAAAAAAAAATTGAAAGAGTATTTTATTGAGAAGTGATTTATGTTATTTTAAGAAAAAAGGATTTTATTCTTACCAAAGTTCTTTTTGCCATTAAAATTTATTAAAGAGGTTTTGAGTTATTTTTGTGGAAGTTGAAATTATTTTAGTTGGGAGTTTATAAGGTGTTATTGGATAAATATTTTATGTATGTTTTTGGTTGTTTTTGAAAGGTGGAGTGATAAGGTGTAATTGAGTTTTTGCATTATATTGTGAGAAAGATTTATCTTCTAACCTCTTTAAGTTTGGGATAGAAGTGATTGTGGTTGTGGCAGATTTACAAGATCCCTTCACCTTCAAGAAAAATGTATGAGCACATTCTTCCATAGTTGATTTGATTGACTGTTTTTCTAAAAAATAAGTTTGGGGTAAAAAGGACTTGATTAGGGTTTCCTTTTTTTAGAGTGTTTGATTTAATGCTTCAAGGTTTTCTAGAATAAAGAGTTGTTGGTAAAATCTTATTTTATAAGCATTGTTGTTGAAGCCATTGGTTGTGTGAAGAACTTGAGTTAGGATTTTGAAAATAACATGAGTATCATTGTTATGTGAATATTATTTATAAGCATTGTTGTTGAAGTGAGTTGTTGTGCAAAGAACTTGAACTAGGTTTTGAAAATAACATGAGTATCATTGTTATGTGAGATTTGTTGCTGAGCATTGTTGTAAATATTTTGAGTTGGTTGATATATGCTTGTACTAGGGTTTAATGAGAAATAGGTGTTTTAGCAAGTGATTGGTTGATTAGAGTTGATTGAGCCTAGTCAAGTGGTTGTGCGAAGTGATTGTTCAAGTTCCTTAAAAAAAACTATTATATATTATATTTTGAGTTGAGAAAGAGATTGAGCATTGAGTGTAGAACATATTGAGTCTCTAAAAATTCTCTTTATGTTTCTATGATATTGGACAAGTTCTGTGTGGACTTGTAGAGCAGATTTGAGCAATTTTTGTGTGGACTTGTTGAGCATATTGGACAAGTTCTGTGTGGACTTGTTGAGAATATTTAAGCAAGTTCTGTGTGGACTTGTTGAGCAGATTTGAGGAAGTTTTGTGTGGACTTGTTGAGCATATTAGACAAGTTCTAAGTAGACTTGTTGAGAATATTTGAGCAAATTTTGTGTGGACTTGTTGAGAATATTTGAGCAAGTTCTGTGTGGACTTGTTAAGCATATTTGAGCAAGTTTTGAGTGGACTTATTGCACATATTTAAGCAAGTTCTAAGTGGACTTATTAAGAATATTTGTGCTAGACCGAAGGACTATGTTTAGTGCAAATTTGAGATAGAGCTTTGGAGGTGACATATCAAAGAGTACAGTGGTCTCCATGGATAGAGATCTATCAACCAGGGCAGTGAGGATAGGTCTTCTAAGTGGGGACAAGAGTCTTTAGTGGAGAGAGATCCACAAGCCAGTGTAGTGGAGGCAATAGTCTTCTAGAGGATCATCAGCCAGAGCAAAGGAGAAGAAGTTCTCCTATGGATAGAGATCCACAAACTTGATTTAGGGGATCAGCATCTCCTTTGTACTAAGGTCTATAAATATTGTAATAGGGAAAGTATTCCCAAGAGATTGATCGAGAAAATTTTAGTAAAAGCTTTTCTTCATGGAGTAGCCCACATTGGGTGAACCATGTAAATTATGGTGTCTCTATTGTGTGTGATGTTTTATACATTGCTTTAATTACTGCTACTAATATTTCTATCTATACATTGCATAACATTGAATGGGAAAGAAAAGTAAAAAGTGGTCTTATACTATTCACTCCCCCTCTCAGTATAATCTTGTGTTCTTTAAAGGTAATATCCATAGCTTTTGGAATGTTGCATTGATATTAGATAACCCAAAAGGCATCCTTTGATATGTGAAGGCTCTCAACTTCATGGTAGAAGTTTTTTTATGTTGATCCTTATCATTTACCCATACTTGATTAAAATCAAATAATCCATCTAACAATGAAATTTTCTAGATCTTACCATTGTTTAGAGAATTTATTCCATAAAATATAGAGGATATGAATAACACAAGCTTATAATGAGAATGGGGGTGAACAGTATAAGACTACTTTTTAATTTTCTTTCTAATCAATATTATGCAATGTATATCAACAAGAGTAATCAAAGCAATGCACAAATCACCATACACAATAGAGACACTAATTTAACGTGGTTTACCTAATGTGGGCTACTCCACGAAGAAAATATTTCACTAAAATTTTCTCAATAAATCTCTTGGGAATCCTTTCCCTATTACAATATTTATGGATCTCTATCCAAAGGAGACACCAATCCCCTAATCAAGTTTGTGGATATCTATCCACAGGAGAACTCCTTTCTCTTTAGCTCTAACCGGTGATCTTCTAGAATTGTTTCTCTCACTACTCTGGCTAATGGATCTCTATCCACTGAAGACACCTGTCCTCACTACCCTAGCTAATGGATCTCTATCCACTAGATATTATCATCCTCTATACTTTTTCACCTCCAAATATTTATCTCAAATTTATACTAAACATAGTCCTTCGATCTAGCACAAATCTGCTCAATATTTGTCTCTTGTCTGGCACAAACTTCTTCTCAAATTTACACCAAACCTTATCCTTGAATATATACTAAACATAGTCCTTTGATCTAGCACAAATCTTTCCTCAATATCTATCCTCTAAATTGCACTAAACCCAGTCCTTCCTTCTAGCACAAATTTGTCCTCAAGCCTTAACAAAAATCTTGACTCAATCTTAAATCAACTCCGTTGGATCTTCCCCAGACCTTAACTCATTGAACAAATCAATCAACTCTACTCTAAAGTCTTCTCAAAGACTTATCTCAAATATGCCTTGTAAGCTTCCACAAAAGCTCACACTAATCAGTCCACAAGTCCTCTCTAGAACTTGTCCAAATATGCTCTACAAGTCCTCACTATAACTTGTCCAAATCTGCTCAATAATTCCTCACTAGAACTTATCCATATTTCCTCAATAATTCCTCACTAGGACTTATCTAAATCTGCTCTCAATATGTATTGTAAGCTTCCACAAAATCTCACACAAATCTATCCGCAATTCTTCTCTAAGACTTGCCTTAAATCTGCTCAACAAGTCCACACTAGAACTTTTCTAATCTCATAGAAACATAAAGAGAATTGTTAGAGATTCAATATGCTTCTCACTCATCACAATGCTTAATTACTTTCAAACACCTTTTAGAAATGTATAGAGAATTGTTAGAGACTCAATGTGCTTCACATTCACCTCAATTTTCAATCACTTTCAATCACTCTTTTGAAACATATATAGAATTGTTAGAGACTCAATATGCTTCACATTCACAAACTCTTAATCACTTCCAATCTCTCTTTTATCATAGAAACATATAGAGAATTGTTAGAGACTAAATATGTTTCACACTCATCAATACTCAACCTCTTTCTCAAATAAATTCAGAATATAGAATAATTTATTTCATAGAACTTGAGCTATAACTTCACACATCCACTTTACTAGGCTCAACCAACTCTATTCAACCAATCACTCAATAAAATAATCCTTGCTCACAAACCCTACTCCAAGCATATGAACACTCACTCAAAATATTTCCAACAATGCTTATCAACCAATCTCACATAACAATGATACTCATGTTCTTTCCAAACCCTAGTTCAAGTTCTTTACTCAATCAATGGCTTCAAAAATAATTCTTATAAAACAATATCACATAACAATGATACTTATGATCTTTGCAAATCCTAGTTCAAGTTTTGATAGTGCCCTCCACACTGCTGTAGTCCTAATCGCCCTGCCCCAAAGCGATTAGAAATATGTAGTAGAAATATTGAGAAGCAATATTGAAACCAGGAAACTAGACATGCAAAGCATTACTAAAAAGCTCAAGAACTGATTGCTTTATTCCATGGATCAACTTTGTATAAATAGCAAAGTTGATCATTGAGAGTCGTTGGATTACAACAACTCAACAAATCTGAACTAGTCTAAACTGAGAGTTCACTTGACTCATGGAAGAGTGGTAACTCAAGTAAGTCTATCCTAGTAGAACTTAAGAGAATAAATATTTATTCTAACACCCCCCTTAAGTGATACTAGGGGTGAATGTAACAAATGAGTCCCGACAATAGGGCCTGATGAGGTACTCATGTACAATGAATCTTATTGAAGAGATGGTAAAAAAACCACATGGGAAAAACCATCTTTCAGAAAAGAAAAAGAAGAGGCATGTCTTCGGATGGCGAAGATTGTCCTCATTGAACAAAAAATAAATGAGTCCCGACAACTGGGCCTGATGAGGTACTCATGTACAATGTTATTACATATAGGAGAGATGGTGAAAAAAACCACATGGGAAAAAACCATCTTCCAAAAAGAACAATAAGAAGAAAGTAGAGGTGAAAACCTCTGTGCACCCTTCTAATGCATCTGCTTTACTCCAAGTTTCTCTCGCAACTGAATGTAACATGGAGAAGGAAAGGATTTGGTGAAGATGTCTGCAATTTGATTTTCTATAGGAATGTACTCCAAGTTTAGATCCCCTTGTTGAATATGTTGTCGAATGAAGTGCATGTGAATCTCAATGTGCTTGGTGCATTGATGTTCTACTGGATTATGGGCAATATGAATTGTGCTCTGATTGTCACACCAAAGGGTAATAGGTTGGTTATGGAAAAACCAAATTCCCTTAGTATCTGACGAAGCCAAAGAGCTTCTTGACTAGCTAAAATTGTTGCCCTGTATTCAGCCTCTGTGGATGATAAAGCTATTGCCTATTATTTTTTGCATGACCAAGCAATAGGTGAAGAACCAAGACAAAAAACATAGCCAGAGGTGGAACATCTGTCTTCAACTGAACCTGCCCAATCAAAATCTATGTAACCATTGATATCCATGGATCCACCCTCATATAAGAGCCCAAAGTGAGTAGTTCCTTGCAAGTAGTGGAGGATTCTCTTTGTTGCTTGCCAATGGCTGAAATGAGGTTGATGTGAGAATCTAGATATCAAGCCAACAACATATGAAATATTTGGGCGAGTATGAGTGAGGTATAATAGACTTCCTACAAGCTGTCTGTAGAGAGTAGCATCACATAGAGGGGATTTGCAGGAAGTACTTAGAGTCACTCCAGACTGAAAAGGTGTAGAAGAAGGCTTACAATCAGTCATATTAAACCGTTGAAGAAGGTCCAGAGTGTATTTCTATTGACACAATGAAATTCCTGCATCTATTTGATTTATTTGAATCCCAAGGAAGTAATGAGCTAAACCCAGATCAACCATCTCAAATTTCTCAGAAAGGGAGTCTTTGATAGTCTGGATGTGAGAAATGTCACTACCAGTGAGTAGTAGATCATCAACATAGAGAACAAGTATGGTGATTTTTTCTTCATCTCTCCAAATGTAGACTGTGGCATCAGACTCACAATGAGAAAATCCTGAAGAAAGAAGGAAGGAGTCCATTTTTTCATACCAAGCTCTAGGAGCTTGTTTGAGACCATAGAGAGATTTTCTTAGTCTACAAACAAGGGAGGAGTCTTGAGTGAATCCAGCAAGTTGTTCCATGAATATTTCCTCTTTTAAGTCCCCATGTAAGAAAGCACTTTTTACATCCATCTAAAAAATAGGCCATTTTTGGGAAGCAACTAGTGCAAGTACCAGCCTAACAGAATCCATTTTGGCAACTGGTGCAAAGGTTTCAGAATAATCAATGCCTTCAATTTGTGAGAAACCTTTAGCTACCAAGCGAGCTTTGTGTTTGTCAATTTTTCCATCAGGTCCATATTTAGTTCTGTAAATCCATTTACAGTGAACTAACTTCCTTCCTTTAGGTAGAGGAACTAAATCCCAAGTTTTATTTTTTATTAAGGAAGAGAATTCATTCTCCATGGCATCATCCCATTCTTTTATACCAGTTGCTTCTTTGAAGGATTGAGGATCTGTGGAAATGGACTGACAGACAAGACCAGAGCCTATGGAGTTGCCTAATCTGGATGATGGAAGATTTTGGATGTAAGGAGTGGCTTCTTCAACTATGGTGTGGGCCCATTTTGGCATTGTGGAAGGAGTAATTGGTGTGGCAGGACTTTGAGTTGGAGTTTGGAGTATAGGATCCTCATTTTGGTCAGTTTGATCATTTATCTCTAAAATGGGATCTTCATTATATTGAGGCTCTAACATTGGAGATGGCTCAAGAGAATTAATGTTGGAAGAGGTTGGTTGAGGATCTCTATGAGGGAATGTTTCATCAAATTGAACATTTCTGTGAAAAAAGACCTCATGAGTTGTGGGATCAAGGAGCTTGTATGCTTTCATTTCCTCACAATAACCAACAAAGATGAGTTGCTTGCTTTTCTTATCTAGAGCCTTCCTTTTCTTCTTTGGGATATGTGCCCAAGCAGTACACCCAAAAATATTGAAGAAAGAGACATCAGGTTTTGAGCCAGTCCATGCTTCCTCGGGAGTCAAATGGCCAAGAGCTTTATGAGGTGTGCGGTTTTGAATATAGTTTGCACAGTTAATTGCCTCAGCCCAAAAAACTGTTGGAAGATCTCTTGAGTGGAGCATACAGTTTGCCATTTCCTTTAAAGTTCTATTTTTCCTTTCTGCAATGCCATTTTGCTATGGATTATGGGAGACTGAATGTTGATGAATTATGCCATGACTTGATAGAAAATTTGAGAACTCATTACTGAAGTATTCCCCCCATTATTTGTACGAATTTGCTTGATTTTGCAAGTGTCTTGATTTTCAACTAAGGCCTTGAAGATTTTGAAGTGGGATAGAACATCACTTTTGTATTTTAGAAAGTAGACCCAAGTTCTTCTGGAAAAATCATCAATGAAGGTTAAAGCATATTTTGCTCCTTTGAAAGAAGGCTCTGGGAAGACCATCAAGTCACTATGGATTAACTCTAGAGGGGATGAGGCTCTTTGAGAACCACTTGGGTGGAAAGGATCTTGATGTTGCTTTCCAAGAGCACATCCAGGACATACTCCATCAATAGAAGAGACTTTTGGCAACCCTGTTACCATTTCATGGGTGTTCAATTCCTTTAGGTAGTTATAACTGAGATGTCCAAATATTTCATGCCAAATTTTGCTTTCAAGATCTCCATGTGCAACAAAACAGGAGGCCCCTTCTAAATTTTTGAATCCCTTGAAGTGAAATAGGTGAGTGTTGTGATCAATATCTCCTTTTTCTATGAGAGAGTTTGGTTCTTGAAAGTCTCTTATCTCAACTCCTGTTGGTGAGAAGAGAACTGTTTTACCTTTTTCAGAAGTACAAATCTGGTAGACGGAGAGGAGATTTGTAGCTATGTTTGGGACATAGAGAACATTATTGATATAACCACCATCAATGGATATGTCACCTTTTCCTTTGACTGGGATAAAGGATGAGTCACCAACTTCTATGCTACATGTTGAACTTGAGGAGATTGAAGTGAATGACTCATCTGAGGAAGTCATGTGATGAGTTGCTCCTAAATCTAGAACCCAGTATTTTGATGAAGTTTTTATAGCTCTACCTTGAACATTTAAGGCTTTTCCTATCTACTTCTTAGTGTCTATCTTGTGATCCTTCATTGCTGCCTCTAGTTGTTGTAGTCTTTTCCAACATTTGTTCATAGAATGACCATTCTTTTTGCAGTGTGTACAAGTTATGGGACTTCTTTCTTTCTTTGTGAATTTTTCTTTAGTAGAGGTGGATGCTACTAAGGCTTTTGAGGAAGAGGGAGAGATCTCATACTTTGCAAGTTTTTTTTCCTCTCTAGTTAGCCTATCACAAAATTCCTCTAAAGAGGGCATTTTAAAACTTGCACCAAGAGCATCTTTTGTAGACAAAAAGGTGGTTGCAAAAATTTGAAATACACCATTTAATTTAGAAAGAATTAGATAGATGCATTCTTCTTCTATTTTATTCTTGCCACTGCCTTTGAATTGAGTAAGGACTTCTTTAAATTTGGTGAGAAAGTCAACAATATTGTTGAAGTCTTCAGGAGATAATGTTGTTAATTTTGCCTCTAGTTGCATTGACCTTATTTGATCTACTTTCCCAAACAAGTTCTTTAGTTTTTGCCAACTCTCAAATGGAGTTTTACATTCTGAAATATGAAACCATAAGCTTTCATTTACATTTGTGCTTATAATACCCATTGTTTCATACATCTTCCCTTTATGAACAAATATTTCATATTCTTTTTCAAATTTAGGCTGCTTCTCTTCTAGCAAGTGTGTGAGCCCTTTTTGAGAAATGAGATTTAATATTTTTGGTTTCCATGTGTGATAGTTATGAGGGGTGAGTGGATCAATTGTATTCATTTTGCCAAAAAAACTGCAGTGAACCAATATTCCCCCCTTAACTGCAAGTGTTTTGAAGCAATAGGCAGTACAACCAGAAACTTGTTTTATGAATGGTAGCAAAAAACCAGACCTTTATACCAAGCCTCTCAAAAACCCACCCTTACGTGAGGGAAACTATAAGTTTTGAAGATATTGATACGTGGAACCTAGGCTATTGAAACCAAAAATAACTTGCCAGACCTGTATACCAATTATCTCAAAAAACCTGCCCTTACGTGAGGGAAACTATAAGTTTTGTGAGGATATTGATACGTGGAACATAGGCAATTATTTATAAGAATAATTGTTGGCTTTTGAAAAATTTTGTGAAAGTGCTCAATAGATTGTGAGTGCTTGCTTTGATTTTTTTTTGAGAAACTCCTTTATGCAATTGTTGGCTTAAAATGCAGAATAAGCTCAAAGAATGAGAATGAAGCAACAAGCATGAAGTGGCCAAGAAGGTGCTACACACAAAAAAAGAGTCCACCAGTGACTTCCAATATTATGGACACAAGAAGACAACTTCCCCCCTTAAAGAATCCAGCAAAACAATAGGTGCAAGAATCAGCACCATAACCCCCCCTCAAAAAAAAATATTGATTTGTTACAATGAAGCTTGAGCCTGAAGGTGCTAAAAAAATGAAGAATACAAATATGATTATGTTACAATTTTTTAGCCTATGGGCTCTTTAGAGGAGAGAAAAAAAACACAAAATCAATAAAAGTGATTCTTTACAATGATAGTCTTAGAAAAGAAATACAATCCCCCTTTTTTATAAAAGAACTTGTAACTTTTGCACATCGCACTTTTACCTCAAACAGACTAATAGAACCAGGGATATAGGCCTGCGCAGCTACAACCTTTATTGTATATGCAATCTCCTCCATGCAACTACTTCTATTGAGGTTTGGCTACACCAAAAACACATGGCTTCGTGTTGCACTTTCGCTTCAGATGAACGAATAAAACCAGTCAAACACTAGGCTTGTATAGCCATAACCGTGTGTGGCTTAGAAAATACCTCCATATTAACTTCTCCTGATGAGTTTCCATTCACAAAAATAGTCCTCATCACTGCAAATAGTTGCATCTTTCGGTCGTCAAAAAAAAATAGTTATCATCCTGCGCTCCACGTCTTCCATAGTAGGTGTTATGCACTATTTTGATGCTAGAAAAAAATGTATTAGCACAACAACACTTTAGATCTACCTGCAGAGAAGAGAGTTGAAGGATGGGTGTTGTATGTGCACTTTAAATAGCATGATCATGAGAAAAAATAAACTTTAGGAGTCATTGGGGACTATTCGAACGTTTAGAAGTGAAGCTTGTGTGGGGGAAAAATTGGAGGTTATCCCGCTAATTTCAATTGTGCATTGATAAACACCTTGTCTAAGGTCAGTTCTCCATGCGAACTATTAGACACCATCGGTTGGAACGTCATTTCCAATAATCACAGCTCTAAGCATATCCCACCAATTACAATCACATATTTTTTTAAAAGTTCTTTGTCCATTTTAATGTCGAATATTTCACAGTAGTAAAAAAACATGCCACGTTGCAATATTTCTTCCAAATTTATAGCTCGCTATCAGTGGAAGAAGTTTCCATCAGGTAGCTTGCTACCAGGGCCTTTCCATGTTGCTTTTGTATTGTAGCAGATAAAACAACTCTTTCCTAGGCATGAATCCTCTTTTGAATATCAAATAATCCTTAAATGCTCAACAACATCCACGAGCACAGCTCCTGATTCTAGTGTTAGATAAACTTGCATAGTAGTAAAACGCTGGGAAATATTTTTCCACAATCTTGCAAGCAATCAGTGGTAAAAAAATAGTGGATTTTAATGGATAAAGATCAGTGTCTTCTATTTGAACCATATTTTTCCATAATCTGAACCATATAATCCTCTTTTGAATATCAAATAATCCTTAAATGCTCAACAACATCCACGAGCACAGCTCCTGATTCTAGTGTTAGATAAACTTGCATAGTAGTAAAACGCTGGGAAATATTTTTCCACAATCTTGCAAGCAATCAGTGGTAAAAAAATAGTGGATTTTAATGGATAAAGATCAGTGTCTTCTATTTGAACCATATTTTTCCATAATCTGAACCATATCTATGAAAAAGTTGAATTCTTGAAAAAAAATCTAGCCTATCTTTGATACCATGATATAAATATTGAGAAGCAATATTGAAACCAGGAATGCAAAGCATTACTAAAAATCTCAAGAATTGATTGCTTTATTCCATTGATCAGCTTTGTATAAATAGCAAATTTGATCATTAAGAGCCGTTGGATTACAAGAACTCAACAAATCTAAACTAGTCTAAACTGAGAGTTCACCTAACTCATGAAAGAGTGGTAACTCAAGTAAGTTTATCCTAGTAGAACTTAAGAGAATAAATATTTATTCTAAAAAGTTCTTCACTCAATCAATGGCTTCAACAACAATGCTTATCAAACAAGGTTTTATCAACAACTCTTCATTCCAGAAAACCTTGAAGCATTAATTCAAAACACACTCAACAATTCTTATAAAACAATCTTCACATATAGCTCAACAACTCAATAAGGAAACCTAATCAAGTCCTTTTCACTCCAAAGTTGTTTTCTAGAAAACCAATCAATCAACTCAACCAAGGAAGAATATGCCCATACCTTTTTCTTTTATGGAGAATGATCTTCAACACCTGTCTCAAATATCACCACTTTATTTGCCAAGTACAAGGGTTAGATGATAAAAATTATCACCCTAACACTTTTCACAATTTACCTTAATCACAAAGATAAATTAAATCCCAAATACACCTTATTGCTCCATCTCAACAATAAATTTCATCAAAAGTCCCCTTTAAAACATAACACAAGTTCTACTTATAACTCCTTTCTCAATATTGCATTTAAATTAAATAATTCATTTTATTACTAAATGCAATAAATCAATTTCTCTTCCCTAAGGTACAAACAATGTTACCCTAGCAACATTCACTATTTACCACTTAGGTAAATAAAACAATTTATTTACACCTTATCCCTCCACACAACTTTGGCAAGAGCAATAATTAAAAAAAAAATTATAAAAAAAAATTTGCCCTCTCTGCAAATTGTGGGATTCAAACTTACACCACTGTTGTTGTAGTGCCTTGTTCGTGGCTTCCATGTCGTGTGAGCCAAACACTCACCTTGCTCCACTAAGGCGCAATATACACCTTATGCCTTCACTGCCCTTTAGAGATTTTTGGCTCCTTTATCCACCATGTCTCCTTGCTCCATGTAGCGCTTCAAAGGCGCTTATCCAAATGGAATTCGCACAAGTCTTGCACCGAATATTGTGAAGGATATTTTGAATGATTTTTCCAATGCTTTGGCTAAGGTATAAATATCTTGTGCCACAGTTCCACGTACATCGACGGAGGTGATTTTATGGAGGTCGGCACTAAGGTTTTTGCATTTAAAATATTTTAATTTATAAATCATTTAAATTCTTTAGAATTTAAATTTTATAAATTAATATTTAAATCTCTTAGCTTTATAAAAAGCCTTCTTAGGTTTTAATCAAAACCTTTTATTTTTGCCCATTATGGTTTTTAATAAAACCTTTTATTTGCCCACTATGGTTTTAATAAAAACCTTTATTTTGTCCACCATGGTTTTAATAAAAAACCTTTTATTTTGACCACCATGGTTTTAATAAAAACCATTGTTTTGCTTCACATAATATTAGAAAGATTATTATGAATCCCTTTTTCATCAACCTCTTACATTGTTTATTTTGACCTTTTGACATCATCGGTGGTTCACTTCTTGGCATCAATGACAACTTCATGCCTTGACATCAATGACAACTCCATGGACTCAAAATGTCCAACAATATCCCCCTTTTTCATTGATGGCAACCCAATAACTTTTTACCATTTTCTTGACCTTTTCATTTTGCTCCCCCTAGAAAACTGCTCCCATTGACTGCATGCTTTCTTTCAAACATAGTTTTCTTCCCCTTACTTTAATCTCTCCCCCTTACTCTAATCTCTCCCCCTTTGACATCAATGGAAAAGGGTCACCTTTGAGGCTCGGGGCTAAGAATGAGTCTCTTATCTTAGCCCCTCCCCCACCTCCTCTTGATGTGGTTAATTCTAGGGTGGGAGTATTTCTACTCCCAGCAAGCACTGGTCTTTACCTTTATCTGCTATCCTTCTCATCTGATCCTTCTGATCCCTTTGAGTATTCCTATCCATGTCCATGTTCATGTTCCTATTTATATCCATATTCCTATTCCTGTTCTTGTCCCTATTCTTTTTTATATTCATATTCCTATTCTTGTTCCTATTCTTGTTCATATTCATGCTTAGTTCTGGAATGTCTGCTCTACACCACTTTGCTATGTGTCCATCATTATTGCACTTATAACATTTAATGTTATTATTCCTTGGAGGTCCAAATGTCTTAGAATTTCTCCTGGTGAAGTTGTATCCCTTTCTGTCATGAACCCTGCAATTCATTACCTTGTGACCAAATTGATTACATGAGTATCAATACCCATGGAAAATTTATTTGTATCCATATTCCTATATTTCATGTGTCTTGCATTATGAATCCATGTGCCCAAATTTGTGATATGAGAAACATCTTCCATTGAAGTTTACTTTTCTTGACCTCATTGGTGGACCTATATATTTTTGATTCCCTGTTCCTGTGATCCTGTTTTTCTTCATCTTTGTTTCTTTTAGCTTCTTTACAATCAGTTGCATAGTGACCATATTTTTCACAAATGAAACATCTAACAGATTTTTCATTTTTGAATATTCTTGAATCCTTGTTCCTTCTGCCATAATTAGCTTCTTCATCACAAGATGACTCATTGCTCTGTTCTAACTTCTTACCCTTTGTCTTCTTAATTACTTTGAAAGTTGCTCCCTTCTGGGGATAAAGTTATTTTGTTCTTAACTCAAAATATGTAATAATACCAAGCAACATATCTCTTGTCAAAGAATCACCATCCTTTTCTTCTTCTATAGCTGAAATATTTTCACTAAACCTTGTTGGAAGAGACCTTAAGATATTATCACAAACATATGATTCATCCACATTAATTCCAAGTCCTTGCATAGCATTAACAACCTCATCTACCCAAAGTAGATAAGAACTAATATCTTCCTCATTATTCATTCTTAATTCTTCAAATTGTCCTTTGAGATTTCGTATCTTTACCTTTTTGACACTTTTATCTCCTTCATATATGCTTTGCAACTTATCCCAAATTCCTTTTGCATATTTAAAATGCATAACTTTTATTGATTTTGTTCTATGCAAACCTCTCAAAAGTGTATTCATTGCTTTTGAATTATAATGTTGTAGAAGCTTACCTTCCTTATTTTTAGGTGGATCAGCTAGTGGTATATATCCATTTTCAACTGCTTCTCAAATTTCATTGCCAAGTGCCATCAGGTGAACCTTCATTCTCATACTCCAATATATAATCACTTCCATAAACAATTGGTGTTGAATTATCTAAGGACACAATATTAGAATCCATTATGTTCTTGAAAGCTTTTCCTTTAAGCTCTTAAACTCTTCCAAAGGAACCTACTCTGATACCAATTGAAGAACACAAGCTTATACTGAGAGGGGGGGTGAACAATATAATACCACTTTTTACTTTTCTTTCCAATCAATATTATGCAATGTAAAGATAGTAATATCAACAATAGTAATCAAAGCAATGCACAAATAACCATACACAATAGAGACACCAATTTAATGTGGTTCACCCAATGTGGGCTACTCCACGAAGAAAATATTTCACTAAAATTTTCTCAATCAATCTCTTGGGAATCCTTTCCCTATTACAATGTTTATGGATCTCTATCCAAAGGAGACACCAATTCCCTAATCAAGTTCATGGATTTCTATCCATAGGAGAACTTCTTTCTCCTTAGCTTTGAATGGTGATCTTCTAGAAGAACTGTTGTACCACTACTCTGGCTAATGGATCTCTATCCACTGAATACACATGTCCTCACTACATTGGCTAATGAATCTCTATCCATTGGATACTTTCATCCTCTATACTTTGTCACCTCTAAATATGTCTCAACTCTCTACTAAACATAGTCCTTCGGTCTAGCACAAATTTTCTCAATCTCTATCTCTGGTCTGGCACGTCGACAGAGGTGAGTTTATGGAGGTCGACGCTAAGGTTTTTGCATTTAAATATTTTAATTTTATAAATCATTTAAATTTTTCAGAATTTAAATATTATAAATTAATATTTAAATCTCTTAGCTTTATAAAAAAACCTTCTTGGGTTTTAATAAAAACCTTTTATTTTTTCCCATTATGGTTTTTAATAAAACCTTTGATTTTCCCACTAATAAAAACCTTTATTTTGTCCACCATGGTTTTAATAAAAAACCTTTTATTTTGACCACCATGGTTTTAATAAAAAACCTTTGTTTTGCTTCACATAATATTATAAAGAATATTACCCAGGTGTTGTAGGTGATTTGGAGAGGAGAGGGCAATCCTCCAAGGGAGGTCCCAGGTTCAAATCTCCACCCTACCAAAAAGCTGAATTGGATATCCAAAATCTAATTGATAATGTTGATGCGGCATGGTCGGGTGCGACTCCCGGGCTTAAAAAAAATATTAGAAAGAATATTATGAAGCCTTTTTTTATCAACCTCTGACATTGCTTATTTTGACCTTTTGACATCACTGGTGGTTCACTTCTTGGCATCAATGACAACTTCATGCCTTGACATCAATGACAACTCCATTGACTCAAAATGTCCAACAAAGTATTGATATTTAGAGATAATTTATTCAGGTCTCACCATTATTTTTCCTCATAGGTACCAAGTTAGAGATCCAAGTGGCATGCTTGATTGAATATATAATATTTTATTCAATTATCTTGCAAAGCTCTTTCCATATGAGAGGTTCTATTTTTGGGTTTATTGGCCTTTGTTTTTACCTTACAATCTTAGCTTTAGGGTCTAGTTCAATTGTATGTTTGATAACCTCCTTGCTATATCCTTGAAGGTCTTCATAGGTCCAAGCCATTACTTTATATTTTGACATAATTAAATAAGAGAGTATTTCTCTACTTGAATAGTCATTTTGCCTATCTTTAGTGCCTTGTTTGGAGATACTTCTATTTCTTGGTAGCCTTCTTTGTTAGTTGTGATTTCTTTTTTCCCTTTGAATATGTCATCTAGGCTAAATAGAGATCCCAAGGTGATCAACCCCTTTGGTTGTTGGACATTTTGAGTCCATGGAGTTGTCATTGATGTCAAGTCATGAAGTTGTCATTGATGTCAAGGAATGAAGTTGTCATTGATGCCAAGAAGTGAACCACTGGTGATGTCAAAAGGTCAAAATAAGCAATGTTAGAGGTTGATGAAAAAGGGCTTCATAATATTCTTTTTAATATTATGTGAAGCAAAACAAAGGTTTTTATTAAAACCATGGTGGTCAAAATAAAAGGTTTTTTATTAAAACCATGGTGGATAAAATAAAGGTTTTTATTAAAACCATAGTGAGCAAATCAAAGGTTTTATTAAAATCAATAATGGGTATATTGTGCCTTAGTGGAGCAAGGTGAGTGATTGGCTCACACGGCGTGGAAGCTGCGGCCAAAGTGCTGCAATGATAGTGGTGCAAGTTCGAATCCCGCAATTTGTGGAGAGGGCAGAAAAATGTTTTTATAATTTTATTTTTAATTATTGCTTTTGCCAAAGTTGTGTGGAGGGATAAGGTGTAAATAAATTGTTTTATTTACCTAAGTGGTAAATAGTGAATGTTGCTAGGGTAACATTGTTTGTATCTTAGGAAAGAGAAATTGATTTATTGCATTTCGTAATAAAATGAATTATTTAATTTAAATGCAATATTGAGAAATGAGTTATAAGTAAAAGTTGTGTTATATTTTAAAGGGGATTTTTTATGATGTTGAAATTTATTGTTGAGATGGAGCAATAAGGTGTATTTGGATTTTAATTTATCTTTGTGATTAAGGTAAATTGTGAAAAGTGTTAGGGTGATAATTCTTATCATCTAACCCTTGTACTTGGCAAATAAAGTGGTGATATTTGAGACAGGTGTTGAATATCATTCTCCATAAAAGAAAAAGGTATGGGCATATTCTTCCTTGGTTGAGTTGATTGATTGGTTTTCAGGAAAATAACTTTGGAGTGAAAAGGACTTGATTAGGTTTCCTTATTGAGTTTTTGAGATATATGTGAAGATTGTTTTATAAGCATTGTTGAGTGTATTTTGAATTAATGCTTCAAGGTTTTCTGGAATGAAGAGTTGTTAATAAAACCTTGTTTGAAGAGCATTATTGTTGAAGCCATTGATTAAGTGAAGAACTTGAACTAGGGTTTGCAAAGATCATAAGTATCATTGTTATGTGAGATTGGTTGATAAGCATTGTTGGAAAAATTTTGAGTGAGTGTTAATATGCTTGGACTAGGTTTTGTGAGAAAGGATTATTTCATTGAGTGATTGGTTGAATAGAGTTGGTTGAGCCTAGTCAAGTGGATGTGTGAAGTGATAGCTCAAGTTCTATGAAAAAAATTATTCTATATTCTGAATTTATTTGAGAAAGAGGTTGAGCATTGTGATGAATATGAAACATATTGAGTCTTCAAAAAATATCTTTATCTTTCTATGAGATTGGACAAGTTCTAGTGTTGACTTATTGAACAGTTTTGAGGTAAGTCTTAGAGAAGACTTGTGGACAAATTTGTGTGAGCTTTTGTGGAAGATTACAATACAAATTGAGAAAATATTTGAGGACAGATATTGAGGATAGATTTGAGGATAGAGATCAAGTACAGATTAGAGGATAGAGTTTGGTATAGATTTGAGGACAAAATACAGAGATTGAGAAAATTTGTACTAGACCGAAGGACTATATTTAGTACATATTTGAGAACAAATATTTGGAGGTCATAGAGTATAGAGGATGATAGTCTCTAGTGGATAGAGATCCATTAGCCAGGGTAGTGAGGATAGGTGTCTTCAGTGGATACAGATCCATTACCCAAAGCAGTGGGGCCAATAATTCTTCTAAAAGATCACCAGTCAAAGCTAAGGAGAAAGGAGTTCTCCTATAGATAGAGATCCATGAACTTGATTAGGGTATTGGTGTCTCCTTTGGATAGAGGTCCATAAACATTATAGGGAAAGGATTCCCAAGAGAATTTATTTGAGAAAAAATTATAAGAAATATTTTCTCCGTGGAGTAGCCCACATTGGGTGAACCACGTAAAAATCATGTCTCTCATGTGTGTGATGCTTTGTGTGATATTTACTACTTTAATATTTTTGATGTTATCATTTGGATTAAAAAGAAAAAAAATTATCTTATATTGTTCACCCCCCCTCTCATTATAAGCACATGTTCTTCAATTGGTATTAGATCAGGTCTCTCGGTGAAAATACTAACAGCTTGGAGAAGGATCCATCAAAAACACACATGACTTCAGAAAATGAAGAGGAGACTATGTTTAATATAAAAGAAGAATTATTTGCTGCTCTCAGAAAATTAGAAAGAATTAGAGAGAAAAATTCAATCTTGAAGGAACAAATTCAAGAGGATGAAGAAGCAAGGATTGAACTTCTACAAAATCTCATAGAACTCAAGATAAGCATGGAAGAAGGAAAGAAAATTGAGCGGGATATGATAGATATGTTAAGAATAAGAGAAATAGAATGTGAAATATTGGAATCAAAAATTTTTTATTTAAGAAATGAAGTTGAAAGGACCAAGGCACTACAAGATGTAGAGTATGAGAAATAGAAAAAGGAATCAAGTCTTCAAGAAGCAGAAACTTCAAACAAAGATAGGCAAGCTAAGGATATCAGAAAGAAAGAAAGCAAAGAAGAACCTTGGATGAGAGTTAATCACAAAATGAGAAACACTCCACCACTATCTAAAAGGCATCCAAGAAAGTTACATAATTTCTTCCATGGTCATTGCTTTTCTTGTAATAAAAATGGTCATAAATATGTACACTGTATTAGTCATGCAAGAAACAATGTCAATATAAATTTCAATTATTTTGCACCTATTATGGATGATGATATTATATGTTACAAATGTAATAATTTTGGGCACAAGGCTAGATGGTGTAAAATGATACTTCCTGATTCTAGAAAAACAATTTCAACAACTAGGAAAGATGAAAGGGAAAATGTTAAGGCTAGATCAATGTTAGTTCAAACATCCCTTAATTCTCAGGATAAAGAAGAAAAATGGTATCTTGATAGTGGTTTCTCTAGTCACATGACAGGAGATAAAGATAAATTCATAGTACTAAAAGAAACCAATAGAGGATCAATAAATTTTGGTGATAATGGATCAACAAGGATTGGTGGAAGAGGAACTTTGAGTTTAGACAATGGGAAAACAAAAATAGAAAATGTGTTGTATGTTAAGGGGTTAAAATATAATTTTCTAATTATAAGTCAACTTTGTGATCAAGGGCATATGGTTAAATTTCACCCAGATAGATGTGAGATAAGAAAATCAAAAATTGGAAAGGTCATTGCCAATGCAAGAAGAACTCCAAACAACCTATACATGCTTAGTGAGATCAAAGGGGGGAAGTGCTTTCTATCACAATAATATGAGAGTTGGTTGTGGCATAGAATATTGGGTCACTTGAATTTTGACAACATAGTCAAAATAAGTAATAAGCAGGCTGTTAGAGACTTACCCAAAATAAAAAGGCCAGAAAACACAATTTGTGCATCTTGTCAACATGGAAAGCAAACTAGAACAAGCTTTAATTCAAAAGGATATATGTCATCTGAGCCATTAAATCTAATACATACTGATCTATGTGGTCCTACCAAAATACATAGTATTCAGGGTGAAAGTCACTTTATATTGTTTATATATGATTACTCTAGAATGATTTGGGTAGATTTTCTAAAAGAGAAATCAAAAGCTTTTGAAAAATTCAAAATATTTAAAGAACTGGTTGAAAATTAAATCAGCAAGAGAATTAAGTGTTTGACATCTGATAGAGGAATATAATTTACCTCAAATGAGTTTGTAGAGTTTTTTGAACAACATGGTATCAAGAGAGAATACTCAGCAACAAGAACTCCTCAACAAAATGGAGTAGTTTAAAGGAAAAATAGGACTATTGAGAATATGGCTAGAGCTATGTTAAATGAGTCTAATCTCTCAGATGGATTTTGGAGAGAAGCAGTCAATACAATAGTATACATAATCACTAGGGATAAAATGAGGGTAAACCATCACAAGACTCCATATGAGCTTTGGAAAGGAAGACCGACCACTGTAAAACACTTCAAGGTTTTTGGAAGCAAGTGCTATATAAGACGAGAAGATCAAAACTTAGGCAAGTTTGATCCAAGATGTGATGAGGGAATTTTCCTTGGTTATTCCTCTAATATTAAATCTTATAGATGTTTCAACAAGAGAACTCACACTATTGTAGAAAGTATAAATGTAACAATTGATGAGAAGATAGATTCAAGAGAACCAGTTCAAAAAATTGTGTATCAAAAATATGGAAGTTTTCAAGAAGAGTTTTGTGAGGAATAAGATGATAAAAAAGAAGAAACATAAATACTTCTTCCCAAAACTCCATCCAGGTATGTACAGAAGCATCATCTAAAAGAGCAAATCATTGGGAATCCAGATGAAAGATAGATAATGAGAAGGATAATAACACCATCTCAACAAGTAAATTTTTCTTTGCTATCTAAGATTGAGCCAAAAGACTTCAATCATGCAAGTGAAGATGAGTTATGGATCAAGGCAATGGATGAGGAATTAGACCAGTTAGAGAAAAGAAAGACTTGGAAATTTATCCCAAGTCCAAAGGACAAGAATGTGATTGACATAAAATGGGTATTCAAAAACAAGCTAAATGAATATGGACAAGTAGTAAGGAACAAATCAAGGTTATTATGCAAAGGTTATGCACAAGTAGAGGGAATTGAATTTGATGAGACATTTGCTCTAGTTGCATGACTTGAAGCCATAATAATATTTTTAGACTTCTCAAGTTTTAAAAACTTCAAATTATATGATATGGATGTTAATTCAGGATTTCTAAATGGTGTTCTAGAAGAAGTCTACATAGAACAACCAGAGGGATTCATATTAACAGATAAATCGGATCATGTATGCATACTAAAAAAGGCACTATATGGATTAAAGCAGACTCCTAGAGCATGGTACTCAAGATTGGATAAGTATCTTTAGGAACAAGGATTTAGAAAAGGAATAGCAGACATCAACTTACATATAAAAAATTAAGGAAATAATCTACTAATTGTGGTTGTATATGTTGATGACATCATTTTTGGGGGAAACAATGATAAGATGTGTAAAGTGTAGACACTTAAAACATGTCATATTGATGGCAACTACTCATATGGACATGCTACAAGACTATATGGAAGATTTTTTATAAACACCAAGATAGAGCAGTGGTTCTAACCACTCAATTTGGGCTCTTTGGTCTAATCAGGCTTAATCATAGCTGAAACTTGAGACCTGCAGTCTACAGTATGAACCGCAGTTGTCACCTGTGGTCTAAACTAAAGTTTAGTTGGCCTTCATCCAAGCCAAATCAGTTTGAACAACCATTTTATCTAGAAGAATTTTGTTAAAGGATGGAAGCTTCTAATCCAATTGTACTAACCACCCCTTCTTGTTCTTTGCTTCTCCAGGAAGCCACCCCTAGACCTTGGATAGTCCTATAAATACCCCTTCAAATTAGGGCAAATCATATGACGGAGCATTGGATATTAGAGCAGCAAAGCCCTATCAAATCATGGACTCACTTGAATGCACTAAGAGAGAGATTTGTTGCTATCACTTTGCCAACCCAAGCATCATGAAAAATTGTGCCATGGATGCCCTAAGGAGCTAGAACACCAAGAAACACTAATTTGGGAAAATAGAGGCCCTATCAAGAAATTCAACCGCCAAACCTATTAGAGGACACTGAGGCAACCCTTGATCATCAATTTGACAAGGAGGATCAATCCCACAATGCCTGATTTGGAGAGCAAAACTACTTGGTTGCTCACCGTGGCTTTCAACCGCAGTTTATAGTGCAGACTGCTCATACGAGTTGTGGTTTGCAACAGGTATAAGATCCCCTTACTATCCCTTTTATAGTATGCTTAGCTAGGTCAGATTAATCAGTTTGGTATTTGATTTGGTAGTTTAGAGACTCTAACTGATTGGATTAAGCAATTGATTAGATTTACTCTATTTTAGAAAGTAGGGCATAATTAGTTTCTTTCCATGCTATAATGCTTTATTTCATACATTAGATCCATTATATTGGTAGTTGTAGTCCTTATTTACATATTTCTAACAATCTTTATAAGAGTTTCTTATGTTTAGCATGGTTTATCTACTTTCCTGATTTCAAGTTGCTATGCTATCTTTGTGTATATTTCCTCTAAAGGGCCTCATCATGAGAGGCTTCATATGCTTTTAATGTTTTTATGTTGTTTCTTAACCACAGGGAATCATATTCAAAGGAGATTCAACCATCCAATTTCTTCCTCAACGCGAAGAAGAGGGTTCACTCCACCCTCGAGCAATTTGTGTCACCTTAAAGGCTTGAAAAGTGCATTGTATCCCCAAGAGGATTAAAACATTGTAATTGCGTATCAAAAATGGGTATCTCTAAGAGGGATTCATTTGTAATACATGAATTTGTTATAAAATGAAATAAAGATGCATTTTACTTAATTGTTTAGTCTTTGTCAATTTGTGTTTGAATATCGCTTTTTACTTCATTTTATGCAATTGTAATATCGAGTGCACGCATTTATGGTCATACAAAAGGTGATCACGGTGGGACTTCGTATTTTAAACACCTAATCTGACATCTTCTATGTTTTTTTGGATTGTAGGTACAAACCATAGCTTCTAGTTGTAGTCTCATTGTTGGCCCATGGCTTCAAGACACGGTCTACAGTCAAAACTATGAATTAGACATGTGGTTTATACCAGATAGATTAGATAGCAGAGGACAAAACACAGACTGGATGTGGACCTAAGGTAGGTCCCACTTTTCACCCTCTGTAACTTTTTGTCTCTGTGTTTTTCTAGAATGCCAAATTTTTAATATAACTAGGAAAACTAAAAAAGAGAAACAAAATTAGGTCCTAGATTTGTATTCGTTTTCATATTATTAGAAAGGCATTGCTAGGAACAGTGGACCTCAGAGTGCAGTCCACCCTAGAATACAATGTGCTTGATAAAAATTATGTGTTGGTTTGCATGTTTGAGGTCCAATCAGAGGCTATATCATCGTAATTGCATTGTCAAAAATTATCTAGGATATAGCATGCATATTTTTTGAAATGAAAGATTTATTTTTGCATATCATGTAGCAAACAATCATTTATTCTATATTATGCATTTTTATTTTATGCAAAAGAATAAAATAAACCACACACACCACGATTCACTTAAACGCTAGTGAGTTGGGAGTCACATCCAACCACTAGTAGGGTTCAATTATGGTGGGTGTAATTTCCATTCGTTGGCCCAAATCCTATGTACCCTTGGATACTATACCAATATCGGATCCGAGAACCTTTCGTACATTGGAAATTTTACATGTATTCTCTTCGGAGGGTATAACATTGACTAGGAGAAAACGGGTGAGGATCTGGGAGGACTTGTGCTCCCTGACCGTGTGTGGGCTTCATTACCACACATTATAGGTTGGATTACATGACTTGGAGTTCATAGACAAGTTGTCGAGCTGCAAGTATACAGGTGAAATCTATTTAAACTGAGAATATAATCCAACAAGCTTTCAAAACATGATAAGGAGTTCTTTACTGATACAACAAACTTGAAACAACATCAAACAGTCTAGGGCTCACTTTTAAAAATTAATACGAGATAAACACCATTGTATACCTTGTTTGTGTCATAAAGAATAAATTTAGACACTAGATACACCATGGTGGAGACACGAGGTGGTTGAAAAAGGCATAAGCCTAATCCCCGTGACAAAGCCCAACAAATTCACATCAGCACATGTCGAACCCTCGCCCACATGCACTTCCTGAACGTCGTTCGACAAGCATTAGAGGAGACAACTCAACAAGAGGGGAACCTATTGAGCATACCCCCAATAGAGGAGTTTTTGTGCATTCTTCTAGGCACATAATAGAGCAAGGAGCCTCTTAGCATGAGGGTGTTCCACTCAGAAGCCATTACCGAGATCGTGTTGCATGCGCATCCATAGGATCGGTAGAAGATTATGTTATCCATGGATCTAAGTTAGTACCCCTATGTCATAGATCTATAGGAGGATCCATGGCTCCACCTTCAAAGTATAGACAGTATTGATATCCATCCATTTAGGGATACACAAACAAGGCCACCGCTGAGCATATGTCTGTGCAGGCTCCTACACATAGTGAATATCGAAAGATCACTATTGATATGGATAAGGTGGGATCCAATGGCACACCACCGCATGAGCGATGGAGATCTAGATAGTTGGATAGCTTAGGTAGCATCCTTGAGCAGCTATTCTATAAGACTTTGGCTCCGCCCACTTGTACCATGAGTGAGCGTAGTGTGAGTTCTATTAAGACTGCTAGAGAGCATGGAGAGGCTTCTAAGAACCCTCATGTGATACATCCACCATCTACGCATGGTGGCACAGAGCACAGAGCTTAGTAGGATGTGAATGTCATCTTTACAAACAAGGTTAAAAGCATCACAAATTAGTCAGATGGGTACATAACCCATAAGGTCACTCACACAATGCATGCATTCTAGAGGCATGTCATGGCCAATGACCTTGATAGATCACATAGAATGGTATCTGAGCAACAATGATAGCTCCTCCAAGATCAATTGGAGGATGCTCACCTAGAAAGGTAGTGCATTGAAGAAGAGAATCTTCAATCACAGAGGCTCATCAGACAAAGACTATACGAGCAGCACATGCATGAGGAATGCATCATTTCCCAAAAGGAGAAAATAGAGCAGGAGGATAGGCTAGCCAGGGCTGGTCTATACACTCACATGGATAATAGAGAGCACATTTAGAGAAAGTATTTCTCACAAGTCGATGTGTAGCAAGAGCATAGAGCCACTCACATTCATATTAGTGCTCTACAAAGATAATGACCGCCATCGTTCGAACACGAGAGGCAACAACAATATGAGGAAGAAGAGGGAAAGGGAAACAATCAAGAGTATCCTAAAGACTCCCAAGTTGAGGAGGAGAAAAAGCAATGTCCTCCACATGACAGAGGAAGAATGTACCTCCAATACCACCCTCGCGGTACCTTAGGGAGGAGGACTTTCTATCCTTAGAGGCTTATAAAGCCTTAGCATCAAAAGTAAAAGCGATTGAGAGGCAAGGCATGGCTCTTAAAAAGTTGACATTAAGAAAGATTCATAATAAGCCTTTGGACCCCTTGATACTTGCTTCTGTCTATCCTAAGCATTTTTTTATGTCCAGGCTAGACAAATTTAAAGGTGATGAAGATGCGCAAAAGCATGTCACGAGATTTTTGGATGCCTGTTTCCAAATTGTGAGTAATAATACCTTGATTTTGCACACATTTTTCACAACCATCTCAGGCCCAATCTGAGAGTGGTTCAATTAGCAAAAGAGGTATAGCATTACCATTTTTTAGCAACTGGCTAACGCTATTCTTTTAGCATCAATAAATAGGCTAACCTTTTCGATTTGGTTGTGCTAGCTCAACATGATGATGAGACAATTAAACAGTACGAAAATAGGTGGAGGAGGTTAATGGTGAAGCTCCCATTCCCTATTCCTACTATAGAATTGACCTAAATTTTTACCAAGAGTCATGCCAAGCACATCTCGTTATTGTTGCAATTGCAGTAGTATTCAACATTCAAGGAAGCTTTGGCGTAAGCCAAGGTAATTGAAGATATTAAGTTGCAAGAAGGCAACTTGAAGCTTAAGAATAGGAAATAGGGACCCAAGAAGAACCCCACAAAACATAATTACAAGCAGACCCACATCAACCAAGTGGTGCTAAACCTCCAGAGGGAGGATAAATGGCAGCAAAAGCAGAATTATGAAGCCCAACCTCCTCCTATGTAATAAAAAAAATACAATAATAATTATAAGGGCAAAAACAAATAACAATGTCTGCCTCACAAATTCATGCCTCTAATAGAATCATTGACATCAATCTTCCATTAGTTATGAAAGGATAAGGTGATCAAACTACACAAGGTTAAGCTAGTCAATCTGAATCAGCCCAAGTCAAAAGGGTATCAGGACGACCTATTTTGCATTTACCATCGCACGAAGGGCCACAACATCAAAGTGTGTTGGTCCTTCAAGCATATTGTGCAAAATATGATTGAAAATGGCAAGCTTGTAGTACCAAGTAACCTGCTAGCATCTGACAACCAAAACATGGGGATTTACAAGAATTCGTTACCAAACATGAGGTGTCGTGCAACAACGTTGGCCAGGTCAACCAAGTGTGCGTTGAACCACCCACCCAGGGATTCATAGGCATGGTGAACATTATTACCAAAAATAGGAGATATGAGAAATTGAATCAACCATCTGCTCCCATTAGGATACAGTCTATGCTGAATCAGTGGCCAGTCCAAAATATTCTAGGTCCACCAACGAGACAAGTGATGACCATACGGAGCAGGCTAGTCCAAAACCTACAAATAGCTCCTATGAAGTTGTCTATATATGAACTGATACAGTAGTCCCCTAGGCATAGGAAGACTCTTATGGACATTATAAGGTCCATCGAAGTACAATCTCAAGATGCTCAAGCATTTACCAATTTTGTGGGACATGTACAGCAGTGTTGAGAGCCCATGATCTAAATTTATGATCATGAAATCAAGACAATTCCCATAGATATGATTGACCCATCGTTGCATATCATCGCATGTGTCAATCACATGTCTTTTAAGAGGATCTTTATCGACACTAGTTCATCAATTAAGATAATAACGACCAAGGCATTGAATCATCTAAAGCTACCAAAGTCACATATTGTGCCCACCACCTTCACGTTGAGAGCGTTTAACGAAGCCCTATGCTCAAAGGTTGGCATAATCGTCCTACCTATTCAGATAGGCCTAAATACCATCTCTGTGATGTGTCATGTGATCTAGGGTGTTATACAATATAACATCCTACTTGGGAGACCTTGGATTCATGAAATGTGTTGCATTCCCTCTATATTACACCAATGTGTAAAATATCTGCATGAGGGATGGGTTCATGTAGTGTCGTCAGACGAAGAACCTTTTAAGTTTGTGAACCTAGCAAATTTACCTAGGGGTTTCATACTCCCATCAATGTACCTGGATGTCCAACCTACATCATCAATTAAAAATCTAGGAGGTAAACCAACAAGTACATGCTCAACCATCGATATCTATATCGCACAGATTTGAGCGCACTATTGCTGCTTCGCTGAAATCGACTGCATCAGTGATGCTTTGGGATGATAGGAAGTTAATGGTGAAAATGGGAAAAAAAGAGAAGAAACATATGCCCGAACCATTCACCGAGCAGGCTCCCATCCCCATGGAAGTGGAGGAAGCCCAATACATAGTCAAGGAGGTACCTCAACTTGCCTCACCTGCATCGTCAGTAGGGTCATTTATACTATAGGTGACTGTACATCTCACCAACATAGGGTTAGGCGAGTATATTGTGCATAATGTAACATTCAAACTGATTCTAGATACTGCATAAGATATGTGCCGACCGCATGCTCATCATTTTCTGGTTGGATCGGTGGTACCATTGGGAGAGCCACCCAATTAGACTAACTTCATTTATGCTAGGTTGGATCAGCTTCCAATGCAAACACCCATGGATGAAGATGACGACAAACCTTTCATAGTAAATTTTCATTAAATATCCAACCCAGAGTACTCAATGTGTATTTTCAAGTTATATCACTAGCATGGGTACAGACTTGACCTGTTTGAACAAGGGTGTAGGACTCCGCTTGAGCCATGTTATCAGCTAGCAACTGATAGGTTCGGGATGGGATTACAGATACAATGACAAGACAACTTGCTTGCAGCATCCTTATATCACTTGTACCTTAGTCTAGGGGATGATGTGGACTTTAACCCATATCATCTTAATCCATCCAGCTTCTGGAGGACTAACCCAATGGTATCTGTCATCACCTCTGAGCCACTTGAAGAAGATCATGAAGGGCTCTTAGAGTAGACTGATATAGAGTAGAACCCCAGAGGTAACTTGGGTCATCAAATATGTAATGTAACCAATGACATAGGTGTGCAGGGGCATAACCTCATACTTTTAGGTGATATCGAGTTAGGATATCTATACAACGATGATGGAGAGGAGTCCACATTTGAGATAAGTGTACCAAGTTATGATGTCGACAGCGAATCCTTAAATGACAACCAATTTGAGGATGAAGCTAAGGAGGGCTATCTAAGGCCTTTGTATGTGCATCGCCTACTATCTACAAAGTTGATACATGTTACCGATGAGATTCTTCCCAACATTGATCATTTGGGGGAAGAAGCAAAGCCAATTTTCTCATCAACATCATACATACGGACTTATTATCCAATTTTTTTGGACATGGATGATAGTGACCAGGAAGTGATATTCATTAGACCGCACTTACCAGAGCATCCCCCACATTTAGGGGTAAATTAAGGATTGTATTGCGATAGTGATGAAGAATATGAAATGGAGAGAGCCTATCTAGGACCTCCCTACTTACGTCATCGCAATGCACCTTATACGATCGAGGAATTGCAAAGAGAAATCAATATCGACCCTCACCTTAGGGGAATACCACTAAACTTTAATGTGATCTATCACATGTTGTTTCCCCATTCACCTACCAACATGGAGGTCTGTGAGCCTAATGATCACATATTGCAACCAGTGCATCAAGAGGACCCAATCATTCATAGTCCACACAAAGAGGACCCATTTGTGTCTATGCCAATAGAGCCAAATATTGGGTATGAGGACTACATCAATTATGTAGAATTTTTTCTGTGTGGTCTTGGAGATCAATTCCATTCCATCAATATGGTCTCCATTGATTTGACCACTCCACTCTACAATCCAGTATATCTGTCCAAACCATTGCATCTCAACATAGATGCTATCGATTGGGATCACGCTGACTCGTCTGTAGAGCCTAAAGATTTATTCTCTAATGAATAAATGCTACAACCATTTTATTTTGTGTTAGGTTGTTCTTATGATGTTTATCATGCTAAGGATGCTTCCAACATGGAAACTATGAACCCAGCGGATGACATCCATTTGATTCCTATGCCTCATCATCTTGAGGAGGGATTGCATATGTTAGTAGAGAAAACCTTCAATCTGGATATCAATTATGATCACACCAATCCAAGGAAGGTTAAATTTGGAGAGAGTCTCACTCCATATGAGTGTGCCAACCTCATCCCTCTGTTGAAAGAGAGACCTAATATTCTTGATTGGACATACAAAAATATGCCAGGTATATACCCAAAACCTTTCGCTAGATCTAACGAAGAAGTCATTCAAGCAGAAGCTTATAAATATGCATCCAACAGTAGCCTTAATGGTGAAAGATGACCTACAAAAGCTATTGGACATAGATTTTGCAGTCTCCATCGACTATCCGAAATGGGTGTCCACTATGGTGCCCATAGAAAAACCTGATGAAAGAATCTGTATTTGTATGGATTTTAGAGACCTGAATAATACAATACCCAAAGATTCATTTTTGTTGCCTAATATCGATGCTCTTGTAGATGCAACTACAGGTCATGAAATGCTTTCCTTAATGGACGATTTTTCTAGTTACAATCAAATTTAGATTAAACCTGAAGACCAACATAAAACCATGTTTGTAATGCCATGGGGGACATTTTGCTATAAAGTTATGCCATTTGACCTCAAAAAAATTGGTGCCACATATAAACAGGCCATGACATATATCTTTCATGACTATATGCATAATATTTTAGAAGATTATATGGATGAACTGTTGGCCAAGTCATTGCTACGTGTTGAGCATGTGGAGGTCTTAAGGAAGGTCTTTGATCGCCTAATAGAATATAATTTCAGGTTGAATCCTAAGTGCATATTTGGTGTAACTTCTGGTAAGCTCTTAGGATTCATCATTTCAAAGTGAGGCATCAAAGTCGACCTAGCGAAGGTCAATGCTATCTTAGAGATGCATTCTCCCTCCAATATTAAAGAGTTAAGGAGCCTTCAATGCAAAGTAGCATCGATAAAGTGATTCATCACTCAGTTATCAGATAAATATCAACCCATGAGTTGACTTCTACACAAGGGGGTCTCATTCAATTGGGATGAGGATTGTCAAGCAGCTTTCACTGAAATAAAGTAATACATGGCGATGTTGCCAATGCTAGCTCCACCAAGGCCATATGTACCTTTTCTACTATATATCAGTGATCGACTTTGCGTTAGGGACCATGTTAGCCCAAAATAATGTGCAAGGCAAAGAACAAGTAATATATTATATTAGCTGAACCTTGGTGAGTCACAAGCTAGGGTATGCATATGTGGAGAAATTGTGTTTAGCAATAGTGTTCACTATAAAGAAATTGTGGCACTATATGCTAAGTCATGCGACATATGTTATATCAAAACAAAATCCTTTGTTGTACATGATGAATAAGATGTATCATAACATGCATATTGCAAAGTGGATCATGCTACTGACAAAATTTGATATGGAATTCATAAGCCAAAATTCCATTAAGGAACAAGTCATAGTTGATCATTTGGCTAAGGCACCATTGTCAAACAGTAGGCCTCTAGCCATTGAGCTTCTATATGATGCAATCTTCATTGTATCTAAAGCTCTTGAACCTAAAGAACCAGATAATAATGCTTATATGACTCTGTTCTTCGATGGTTCAAAGTGCAAGCAAGGAGGTGGTGTAGGAATAATGTTCTTCATACCACAAGGAGCTCTAATGCCCTTTTCATTTAAATTATATTTTTCATGCACTAACAACAACATTGAGTATGAGGTGACACAATCCTTGATTGTAGCAGAAGGGTGAAACCAATAGTCGCTAACAGCCGAAGAGTGGAGCAGCAGTCTCCAAGTGTGGGGAGGGAGGAGATGTCGATGGGCGGGAAGTCATCTGCAGGGGATCCCGAGAGCGGCTACGGTTCGTGTCTTGGGCGCAGTGGAGCAATCGAAGGGCACCAGGGATCTAGAGGTGCAGAAGCATCTGGACCCATTGAAGAAGACCGGGTTGTTGACGATGTCAGTCAGGGTAAGGACCCACCAGACAAAGGGGGTGGTGGGGCTCAAAAGTCTTATGCCCAGGCAACGGCCTCAGAAACCCTAAATGGGTTTTTTACCAAAGAGTTGTTTCTAGTTGGGGATGAGCTAGACATCCCGATGGAAGTTCTTTCAAGCTTCATGGAGTTTGAGAAATTTACCCTCATAGGAAAATTCATTAGTGATCGTCCCAACATGGAAACTATTTGAAAGTGGGCAGCAAGCAAATGGAGGACTTCTGGTCATATGGAGCTAGCGGCCCTATCCCGAGTTTTTTTGCCATTAGACTGAACAATAAGGAGCATTACTATAAAATTCTGGTGGGCCATGGTTTCTGTGTCATAGAAGTTTATTCCTTAAGAAGTGGGACATGGATTTCAGTCCTGATACCTAGAACATCAACATTGTCCCAATATGGGTTAGGCTCCCAAATCTTCCCCTCTTTGGATGGCATGAAAATGTCATAAGGGGTATTGCGCACTCCATTGGGGAGTTGGTCACCATTGACCCACCCACCCGAGCTTGAACAAGGTTTGTCCAAGCTCGTTTTTGCGTTCTAGCAGATTTGGAGGCAAAACTCCCAACTTTCATCACTCTTCGGTCTTGAGGTACCTTTCTTCATAAATAAGCTATTATCTATGAAAATAGACCAGCTTTCTGCCCCCATTTTTTGTCCCAAGGGAACCTCCAATCCCAGTGTCCTCTTCAAAAATTGGGTAAGGTAAGCATGAAAATAGCAACCCCCTGGAGCATACGAAAGGTCAGACGAAGCAGTAAAATCTTCCAAATGTGAAGGGTCATGAATCTCCAAGCCCCTCTAGAGTCTGCGTCGGACTCTCTCAGCCTGAAGAGAATCCCACTCTCCAATCGGACCCCAAGCAACTTAAGGCTGACAATCAGCAAGGAGCAGACTCCCACTTGGAAAGTGAATCGCAGGAAGAGAAGGAACGAACCCCATCCCAAATTGTGACTCAGACTGTTTCTCTGCCCCAAGATATGGGTCATCCCAATTTTAGCCAGTCGTAGACGATGCTAGAAGATTACCTCTTAGGAAGGAGGGGTGAACAATCTGGTCACATTAGCCCCCGAAACATGAGGAGCCAAAAGCAAAGTGTGGATTTTGGTAGTGAGAGGAAGCAGGGCCATCCTCCTAACAAAGACAGGTAGGACAAAGAGACAGCAAATGATGTTGCAAATGGAACCCAACGTTTGCTGGTTCTGGATTACTGTGGCACTCAGACGGATGAAGTGCATGCATCAAAACCTCCCCCTCAATAAGGAATGGGAGGTAAGAAAAACCTCAAACTATCTAGATGAAATTCCTCTCATGGAATGTGAGAGGACTGAACGGTGCAGCCAAACAAAGGTTAGTGGCTGATCTCCGTAGGAGGACTAATCCTTCCATCCTTATTTTGCAAGAGACCAAGGTCGATGCTATCTCCTCTGATAAAGTTGCGAAGGCCATTTGGGCCAAGGCAAATTGTCTGTCCAGCCCTACAGTGGGAACAGCGAGAGGACTCATGGTTCTGTGGGACCCTTCAAGTTTTGAGGGCAGCCTGCTATCAACTTCCAACAGAATCATCAATGTACTATTCCAGTCCAAAACCACCAATTTTTCTTGGATTCTGTCCAATGTTTATGCTTCAAATTTTGCCACAGAGAGAGCAAAAATGTGGAAAGCTATCTCTCAAATGAGGGAGAATTTTAGTAATTTTCCTTGGGTTTTAGGGGGTGACTTCAATTGTCCCCTTCATCCTTCGAAAAAAAAGGAGGATCCGACCACTTTAGCCGTAGCTTGGAGGACTTCAGGGATTTTGTCTCTACTAATGGCTTGCTCGACATCAAACTCAAAGGGGCTTCCTTCACTTGGAGTAATAGAAGGATTGGGAGCGATTTGATTCAATTCAAGCTCAATAGATTTTTTATGTCCCAAGAAGCCATTCCTATCCTTGGCGGGGCTATCCTTTTGACTCTTCCAAGGATTGGGTCTGACCATAACCCTATTTTCTTGGAGGTGGATGATGGGCCTATTTTTAAAACCCCCTTTAGATTTGAATCCATGTGGATCTCTCATAAGGACTTCAAAGGTTTGGTTTCAGCGTGGTGGCAATTGAAGGTGGAAGGAAATGCTCCTAAGAGGGTGGCTCTAAAGCTCAAAATGGTCAAAGAAAAGCTAAAAGTTTGGAATAAAGAGGTTTTCGGCAACATTTTTTAGTCCAAAAAATCCATCTCTAAGAACTTGAAGGTTTTGGAGGAAAGGATGGAACTCGAAGGTTACACTGAGGGTCTCAAGGAGGAAGAGCGGAGTCTTTTGGTGGACTTTCATTCTATTCTCGCTAGGGAGGAAACATTCTGGCGCCAAAAATCTCATGACCTTTGGTTGAAGAATGGAGACACCAACACGAGGTTTTTCCATGCGTCTACTATGAGGCATAGAGGGGCCAACAAGATCAGAGAAGTGGCTTGTAAGGATGGGCACATTACCAGGGAGATAGATGAAATTAGGAGCAAAGCGGTTGACTTTTTTTAGGATTTTCTTGGCACTCCGGACAGCAACCTTTAGGTCCAAAAATCTCTGCTCACCAATTTTCTAACTAAATTCCCCCATGAGGTAAGCATTAAGCTTCTGGAACCTTTTTCCTCATCCTATATTAAGGAAGCATTGTTCTCCATACAACCAGATAAGGCCCTTGGCCCCGATGCTTTCACCCCCTGATTCTTCCAAGTCATGTGGGAGGTCGTGGGTCTAGATGTGTGCGATGCTATTCGGGTTATTCAAGCTTCCAGATCCATCCACCCGAAACTCAATTCCACATTTCTTGCCCTCATTCCTAAGTCTCCTGCGTACGAAATTTTCTCTGACTATCAGCCCATTAGCCTGTGCAATGTTTTTTACAAGATTCTTACCAAGTGTATAACAAATAGACTCAAAACATTCCTCCCCATCCTGATTGATCCTTGTCAGGGAAGCACTGTTAAAGGCAAAAAAATTCTTGATGGTGTCATCACTATCCATGAGACCCTTCATTCCGCTTACCGCTCCAAGAATGCTGCTCTTTTTCTTAAGCTCGACATGAACAAAGCCTTAGACTGGGTTGATCAAAAATTTTTGTGTGCAGTCCTCCTCAAGTTCGACTTTCATTCCCACTGGATTGACCTTGTCTACAGTTGTATATCCACTCCCTTTTTTTTTTGTCCTAGTCAATGGGTCCCCCTGGGTATTTCCAAAGTGCCAAAGGCCTCAAATAGGGCGATCCTTTATCCCCCATCCTTTTCATTCTACTGGCAGAGGTTCTGAGTTGGTCCATGAAAGAGGCTCTTCGTCAGAACAAGATTTTTGGCATTTTGTCGACTTCTAGAGTTGATCCTGTCACTCATCAGCAATTTGTGGATGACATCCTCATCTCCACTGGGGCGTCCATTGCCCAAGCCAAATCGCTCAAGCGAATCCTATCCTATTATGAGCAAGCTACAGGGCAAAAGGTCAATTACATCAAGAGCAAAATCTATTTTATTAACACTCCCCTACGCAGGCAACTTTGGATTGCCAGAATTCTTGAATGCACTATTGATTCCATGCCTACGTCCTATCTGGGGTTACCTCTATCTTATATCGGGTGGGCAAGTGGGGATATGTGGAACATGATTCTTGAGCGCCTTCACAAGAAACTCGGAACTTGGAAGGGCAAACTCCTGTCGCAAGCCGAAAAAGCCACCCTTACCAAAGCTTGTCTTCAAGGGATCCCGACCTACTTCATGTCGGTGTTCATGCTTCCGGTTGCAGTTCACTCCAAAATTGAGAAGATTCAAAGGACCTTTCTATGGTCTGGCAGCAAAGAGAAATCTAGACTCCCCCTTGTTGCCTAGGACAAGGTGTGTTCGAGGATAGACCAAGGCGGTCTGGGGTTGAGAAGATCAAGACTTATGAATTTGGCTCTGATAGCGAAGCACGCTTGGAGGATTCTATCTAGCGACTCGGTGGAGTGGGTTAAGCTGGTTAAAAAGAAGTATCTTGGCCCCATTTCCTTCTTGGATGCTGAGACCTCCTCCTTGGCATCGACCTTTTGGAAATATGTGCTCCAAACCTGACATTTAATCATCTTGGGAGCCCATTGGATTTTGGGTGATGGCAACCTCATTTTCTTTTGGAAGGACAGGTGGGCAACTGAAGAAGCCCTTGGTTCAAGGGTGAATCTCGCTGGGCTAAGAGGTTTGACTGATCCTAACTCCCAACTCAGGGTGGTAGAGTTCATAGACCGGAGCACCCGTTTTCCTTGGTGGAAGATTCTAGTTGTGGAGGGGTTTAATAATGAGGTTACCTTTCTTGTAAATATCCTCCAGTAGATTTTAATTCCTTCTGCCAGGAGGAATGATAAAATCATCTGGAGTGGTATGGAGGATGGGCTTTTTTCTATTAAATCAGCTTATGAGTTTCTTACCACCAAGACTGCTCTGGACTACAGGTGGAATACTATGTGGAAAGGATTCGTCCCTAAAATCAATTTCTTTGCATGGAATGCTTTCCACAACAAAGCCTTAACAAATGACAACATTCACAAGAGAGGTTTTGCCTTCCCCAATAGGTGTTACTTGTGTCTTGCAGATTGCGAGATGAGGGATCATTTATTCTTGCATTGCCCATTTTCCCACTTTGCTCTTAGTATTGTCCTATCCTCCTTCCAAATCCTATGGTGCTCTCCCCGTTCCCTCAGAGATGCTTTCCACCAATGACCTAATCCTTTCAAGAATCCCAAACTCTGCTTCCTCCTCGAGGCATCCTTCCATCATTCAATTTGGCAAATTTGGTTAGAGAGTAATGCCAGAATCTTTGGCAGAGCTCCTAGAGGGCCCCCTTCTGTTGCTCAAAGGGCGTTGTCTTACGCCATCGAGAATTCTATTGTTGTTCCCAGTCCCCGTCCCTACCTTTCGAGTGAAGAAGCGATTCTCAAAATGATGAATCTCTGGCCATTTTTGGAGGTTGTTAAAGGGCCCTGTCGAAGGAATATTTTTTGGACCAAACCCCCCATGGGGTGGATTAAATTAAACTTTTATGGAGTGGCTAAGGGGAATCCTGGGCCCACTGGTGCTGGGGGTGTTGTCAGAGATCATGATGGGAATCTTGTGATGGCCTATTGTGAAGATTTGGGCTCCCAAAAAAATCACTATGTCGAATCTCGAGGCACTCTGAAAGGTATTCGGATACTCTCTGAGGATCCTCGACCTCTTATTATTGAGGGTGACTCGCTCAACATCATGAATTACCTTCTTGGCACCAAAAATCCATCTTGGAAATTCTACAACATCATCCTCAAGGCAAGAACGCTTCTCTCCTATCGTGGTAGGTGGAAAGCAAATCATACTTTGAGAGAAGGTAATCGCGTGGCTGACCACATGGCCAACAAAGGGCTCGTGACCACGTGTTCGATCGTGTGGCGGTCTTGCTTCACATCCGAGGTGGAAAGGTTGGCCAGAGCAGACATCCATTCATGAAGCTTTCCTTACGTAGTTTTTGGAAAGCCCCCTTCAACGAGTTTTGGTGTGGCATGGCAATTTTGTCTACTTAGCTATCAATGGTGTCTTGTCTATTTTGCGTTCCTCATTTCATTTCTTCGGGTTCTACTCGGTGTTCCTTCGGTTTTGTCTTGTTTCTTTTTCATTGGGTTTCCAGGCCTAAAATCCCTTTTTATAGTTTCCAAGTCTTTAGCATTAGGATGGCTTTACTTGCAATTAGGCTTATTGTTACAGCCAAGAGGTATGATGCATCATTAGAAGTATGGCTAATTTTGTACATAAGGTTTTGGCATCCTCTATAAAAACCCACTGTTAATATATTAAAATAATTACCAAAAAAACAACGTTGAGTATGAATCCCTACTTCTAGGCCTCCACACAACCATTTCCATGAACATTAAAATATTAAACATCTTTGGCAACTCCTTGCTCATAGTAAATCAAGTTAAGGGGCTCTTTCAGTGTCGATGTCTAGTACTGAAAGCCTACAAAGATCTTGTGATTACATATTTGGCTAAATTGGAATGGTATGACATCGAGGCAATCCCTCATTCATCAAATAGGTTCATAGACACCATGGCATCTTTGGGATCCTTAATCCCTCAAAATCCATTTGTTGATTTCACTACCATTCATGTTAAAACGCTTTTGCATCCTGCTACGAAACGTGAAGCCTTTGATAATAAAATTTCAATCAACATGATCAGCGTAGAACCAAAAGCTGAATGGTTCTGCAGAGCTGAAGACTTTTTAAAGAAGGCACCCTAGGGGTCATTAACCTCCTAGAGTCCAACGGGGAGTGGTACCACCATTCACCATAAGGTTGTTTCCCAGTATGCATTTGCAAAAGTAAATACGTAGGGGGAACAAGTCATCTTGGAAGTCGAAGTTGAGGCTTATCAAAACTGGATGTCACAAATCCAAGACTTCCTAAAACTTGGTGTAATCCCAGAGGGATTTTTGCATGTCGTAAAATGCACATTCAAGAAGAAAGTGACTAAATATGTCTTGATAGGAGATATTTTGTACCGACGAGGTTACGATGGAGTTCTCCTTCATTGTCTAGAGCCCCAAGAGTCATCTTGGGCAATTTCACAAGCTCATGATGGTACGTGCGATGGCCATTTCAGCGGCATGGCCATCGTCAAGCGCATCCTTTGAATGGGCTACTATTGGCCCACTATGGAGAAGGATTGCAATGTGTATGTCAAGAAATGCGTCAAATGTCAGCATCATGCTAATCTTACGCACTTGCCATCATAGGCCTTACAGCCCATCCAAGCGGCTTGGCCATTTTCTCAATGGGGATTAGATCTTATAGGCAAGATCTCTCCTTCGTCATCGGGTCGACATACATTTATTATCATGGCTACTGAGTATTTCACAAAGTGGGTGGAAGCAATACCCTTAACAACGACAACTAGAGCTCGTATAGCAGAGTTTATACTGGAGCATATCATAAGTCATTTTGGGATTCCATCCAAAATAATTTTGGATAATGGAACATCATTCAAGAACAAAACTGTGAGAGCTTTGATGTCTAAATATAGAATCAAACACAGTTTTATGACTCCATACTATCTGTAGGAAAACGGGTAGGTTGAAGCTTCAAATAAGATAGTGGTGGCCATCTTGAAAAATACGGTCCAAGAAAACCACAAATATTGGCATATCCAGATGCCCCTTGCATTATGGGCTTACAGGACTAGCATTCGGACGCCCACTAGGGCAACGCCATTTTCACTAGTATATGGCATTGAGGCCATTATGCCCTTGGAATTGGAAATTCCAATGTTGTGTATCGCATTGAAAGAGTTCATTGATGACGACATCGCACGACAAGCTCAATTGGATCAACTGACGTTGCTTGATGAACATCGCGTGAATGCCCTGGAGCATCTCCGCATTTATCAGGAGCGACTAAAATGAGCTTACAATATCAAAGTCCACCAGAGAGACTTTGAAGTTGGGGATCTTGTCTTGAAAGAGAACCAACAGAACTCTAATTTACCGCTAGATATGCGAGACAAATTCATGGCTAATTGGCTAGGACCTTATATCATATCTAAAAATATTGGTTCGGGTACCTATCGCCTAACATCGCTAGGGGGTGTTGAAGAGCCTGAACCTCTCAACATCATCCATATTAAGGCATTTTATGCTTGAGAGCATAGTAAAAGGCTCCGAGAGTTTGCTTAAAACTACTCGGTCAACCCCAAAGGCTCCAAGGGTTCCTAAAACCGCTTGGTCATGTCAGTCAAAGGCCCCGAGGGTTTGCTTATAATCGCTCGGTCATCCCAAAAGGCACCAAGGGTTTTTGAGAAATGCTTGGTCAACCCAAAGGCACCAAGGGTTTCTAAGGAACCGCTTGGTCATCCCAAAAAGCCCCAAAGGTGCTCATAATCCCTTTGGTCAATCCTAAAAAGCTCCAAGGATTCTTGAAAATTGCTTGGTCAATTTAAAGGCTCCGAAGGCATGTACTCATCATTTGGTCAAATATAAAAGCTCAAAATCAATAAAAAATTATAAAATCAATAAAATCCAAAAAAAATTGGTAAAGCATAAAATCCAAAAACATTTGCATTTGCATCATGCATTTTCATTTACACATGCATTCATTTCATTGCATTGCAAATAGGCATTCATCATCCATTGCATTCCGTAGTAGGAGGGATTGTGTTTGTCAGTCTTACAAATGATGCCATGTTTGTGTTTTAATCATGCACCTTTGCATTTATCATAATCCGTTGCATTCATACACAACACCTATTGCTATGAGATATGTGTGTATACCAAAGTTTTCCAATCACTCAGCCATACCTAGTGGGTTTCTCAGACGTCGTAGAAAGCTTGCTTTGCTTTTGTAGATGAGGTCACTAGTTGTGATAGTACTTGGCATATCAGGATCCCGTCACTAATGGAAACATTTAAAATCCTGCTAAGATAAGGGAGGATGAAAGCTGCGAAAGTGGTCCTGGGTATTTAGAGAGATGGGTTTTATTACCTGCTTATCTTGCAAATAGTTCGGTCTAGAGTGGTGAACCTTGGCAAAAGGACAAGAATTTCCCCTACCCATACATTTTAAAGAAGTGGGTTGTTTGAATCGAAAGTTCAAATCAAAGATCAAATGAAGTTCAAAATCAAGTTCAAAGTTCAAATCTAAAATGATATAGTGAATCAAAAGCACTATACAAATCCCTTGCTCAAGAAAAATGAGAATAAACAATGATTTTTATCACTCAGAGTAAAACGTGAAAAACAGTGATTTTTATCACTACATATGAGCAAGTATCACAAAAAGAAAAGAAGGGTGAGAACTTGAATCCCTGGATTGTTCACTATTCAAAGCCATAGAATGAACCCCGATTGTAGCAATGGGTTGAAAGAGTCCCACCTACTTTCGGAGTAGTAGTTTTATTGGGTGATCCCCAAACATAGCAATGGGTTGAAAGAGTCCCAACTATTTTTGGAGGGGTAGTCCTGATCAATTTGCAAGATGAGCTAGCTCTAGGTGCCTGGGGTTGTCTAGAATTATAGTCCAATCAAGTCTAAAACAAGGATGATACGAACATAGGAGGAACCCGATCTCACATATGGGTTGAAAGAGTCTCGACTGACATCTAGGGTATGCCTATGGTCTATCTAAAAATACTCACATGCACACACAGGGGTAATGAACAGTTGGGTCATTCGTGATGAAAGCTTTGTCCAAAAAAAGCCTTGTACAATTAGTATGTGATGTTTGAGAAGTCTACTAGGGTGTTTGAGTCTCATGGAAAACCTCAAAATTTTCTCTAATAGCAACAAAATACCAAATATCACAAACCATATAGAATAAAGTCATTCAAATCATCAAATTGCAAAGTATCTAATAAGTGATACATCATTACATTAAGCACAATCAAGATATAGGATAGATACTAGATGGATATCAAAAACGATATTTAGACGACCACTGACTATATTGTGCATACTTTTCAAAATTGCAAAAAGGAATACAGAGTGACATATCATATCATTCGTATCATACCATTTCATATCATTGCATTTCATATATGGGTGATTAATTGATTAAATTCTTGTAATGAGGATTTGCAATTACATTCATGATTTTTACACATTTTGTGGTGTCGTCCATTAGATTGTTAAACTTATATCACATTCATTCCTTATGTTTTAAGTGATTAAAGCATACAAGTTCATTTACATTAGATTACCATCATGTAAATAATGCATTACATACATTGCATAACCATATCGCGATATCATCATAAATTAAATGCATACAATAAAGCAATATCAAATATGCATTAAGAGAAAACATCGCATCCATATGCATCCATCATAAATAGCATATCTAAACATCTAGATCACTGCATATCATCATCATCATCATAAATTAAAATAGCTATCTAGTGCATGTCATCCATACATCACATCATATAAGCATAGCATCAATATAAACATCTGCATCCATGTGCATAACATAAACATAAAATTAAAAATATACAAGTACACATAATGAGCCAAAATGATCAAAATATCATATATATATATATATATATGTGTGTGTGTGTGTGTGTGTGTGTGTGTGTATGTCAAACATGAGTACATGGGGGTACATCAAAATGCCCGTAGGCTACAACTGTGTAGGTCCTCGACCTTACACTCAAAATTGGTACAATAAATATCTCAATAGATATGTACTACGGAGGGCCTGCACCCCTAGCCTGAGAGTCACCGCCATCACCCCCACCATCCCTATGGCTCCTATGAGAGCTGGCTCCATGCGTACTAGAGGACCTATGTGTCCTCTCAGTCCTATGGGTCCGATGGCTCGAGCTCGTAGATGACTGCCCTGTAGTCCTAGATCTGGTCTGATGACTCCCTAAAGCATGAGAATCCTCTAGGACCTGCCCACCTATCAACCTGATGTAGCCCTCTAGCTGGTCTATGTGGGCTACCCTACCTGTATGTCTAGAATTACCCTCCTCCACGAGGGCCTGTAAGCATCGAATCTCTGACATGGGATCACGACCGCCTGGTAGCAATGATAATGGTGCTATGGGTGGTGCCATGACAACATGGGAAGATGAAGGATCTCCCCTCTGAGCCTAGGCCAAGTCCCTCTCTGCTATAGCTGTACCCAATCATACCTCTACTAAATCAAGCACACTAGTGAGCTCTTGGACCTACCCCTCCACCGTTGTAGCATGCACTATCATAGCTATGATCTGCTCTTGGGCCTCCTATAGCCGCCTCTCCCTATCAACCAGCTTCACCTCTAGAGTGGCGATAGAAGTATCCCACTATAACTATTGGGTCTACAGCCTCCCAACCTAACTCTATAGATCAACAATCTGAGCCAGTAGCTGCCCCACCTCACTATCAGGAGGTGCCTCGCCCTCCTCTGATCCATCCTCCTCTGCCTCTACCTATGGAGCCTCCTCTAATGCAGCCTCTATGCCCCATCCACCCTCTATCCGTTGGCGCACATTGCACCCCTATGGATCAGCCTCTGCCCCATCATCTATCCTACTAAGGGACCCTAATCCCTGCCACTATAGGAGGGACCACCAAGTGTCATAGGCAAGAGTGGTCCCAACCCTAGCAACACCTATCTCCTAAAAGTCATCAGCAACATCTCCAAGTGGTGTAGGTTGTACCCACTGCAAATATATCTCCAGTACTAGATGCTTGTAGATCAGAGGCAGCTCCGGGATGTCCTAGACTAGGCCAAACTACCATAAGACATGAGAGTAAAATTGATACTCCATAATCTCATCCTTGTGGCCAAGTAGCCACCTATCTCGATGAGCCTAGCGTAGCCGCTCGCCAGCCTCCTCCCATGCAAGGCAATCCATATATGGGTGCCACTCAATATCATCCAGCTCGAGTGCTACAAATCACCCAATATAGTGCTCTATATCCCCAACATGGGACCTACTCTAGAATCCCTCCTCCTCATAAGGCTAGCATGTAGTATAGCACTGGTGGGCATCATCAATAGAAGTGATAGGAAGGGGTAGCTCCGCAGGATGCTCGATCCTGATGTGTTGCCAACCCTAGATCTGAAGAAGAAGACTACAATTGATCCCAACCCAGCTTTGACTGGTGATCTGGTATAGCTCATGGTATAGTTGGCACAATAAGGTGCTCCCCTAGGCTAGGAGTAGTGGACGTATGGTAGAGCTCTGTGTGACCCTCCTGACACTAGCTAGAAGGTTCCAAGGGATCCTCACGCTCGAGGAGTCTGGAAGGACAATCTGCATGACCAAGTGCATGAAAACTACCTCTCTGATAGAGAAGATGCCCTCCTACTACTAGTACCCGATGTGGATGCCACCATGGTCGATCTTACGCTGGGCCTCCTGGCTTCGATCGTCGAAGATAGAATTAAAAACATGCTCCTTACTCCGAAAGGAGGAGGAGGTGATGGCCTCACCATCAATAGGGATCCTAAAGATCTGATAGATGTCCTCTAAAGTAATGGTCATCTCACCTATCGATAGGTGAAATGTGTTGGTCCACGCATTCCAACGTCGGGCCAACGCAGTTAGGTAGGCCTGATCTACCCTGATAGTGGGTAGATCCAAAACATAGCCAAAGCCAATGGCACCAAACCACTCCCGCTCTAAGGTAGTAAGCTATCTACATAGGGTGTGTAGGATGTTTGGATCTCAGGCTCTAGAGGTCAACCTCTAAAAAAAAGCAATGTATAAGGGAAAATCTAACTAAAAACAACCAAAAATAGCTAAAAATGACCTTAAAAACGTCAAACAAATTCTAAAAAATGATAAAAATGACAAAAACATGTCAAAAGTCATCAATAAAATTAAAAAAAATCAAAAAGGCATCTCAGAAGTGCAATAAATGGCATTAATTGCCATAAAACCTTAGAAAAATAAAAAAATTGATAAATTTTTCTAAAGTCGTGGAACCGCGGGTCAACCCTGTGGTCCGCATGCGATCAAAAATTGACCGTTGGAATTTGAATTCCAACCATAGATGATAGTTGTGGTCCCCAATATAAAAATTGGGAACCGACACTGCTAGCTACGGTCTAGGAACGAGACCCATTTGAGGTCACTTCCTAGCCTAGCTAGCCAAAAAATTAAAATCCTAAACTAGCCTAGTCTAAGGTGAGGTTCATTGCCAACAGTTTAGTGAAAATTGATTTACCCATTAATTAATGAGGTTCATTTTTAAATTGGTAATGAGTGCGAGGACTTGGTTTCGAGTTACCTTGCCCACATCGAGGCCTCTGCTAGTGGAGGGTTGTCCAAGGTCCGCCATCAGGGTGTGAGTGCGATATCGGGTAGAGGTTTAGCAGCGTTCCGGATCAGGAAATGCTTCTCACCTCTCAGAAGCTCTCTAAATTGTAGTCGCTTTCAAGACAATAATGAAATTTTCAAATGGGAAAACTATTTATAGGTTTCCCTAATTTTGGTGGACCGTAGTTGACACCCGCGGTCCCGAAATTAGGGTTTTTGGCCCGTAGGTCTGACCTGCGGTTCCCAAATTTTGAAAGTTTCAACCGTAGACTGTACCCATGGTTCGCAACTAGCAATAAATGCACTAAAATCCCACCATGGGAAGATCTTAAATGCTAAATCAATGACTCCTAATGGATCAAAATATCAATAAGAGCAATCAATTTTGTAAATTTGGTGATGTTCAAGCACCAAGATCAATTAAAAAATTCAAAATTAACAAAAACATTTAAAATAATCAAAAGCCAAATGCACCTCGTATTCAGTTATTTACTCTATACACTTGGCGGTTGTAGTGACTGACGCTCCATGCAATCTGACGAGATGAGTAAATAACCATAAGGACATTTGGGGCAAAATTGTCATCATTGATTTGATATGCTTCTTTTCAATTCCGAAGAAGGCCTTCAAGGCTGGACTGCTCCACGGGAATGAGGTGTTTCATGTCATTTCTCTTATGACACATTTTTTCAGAAAATCATCGATAAAATTGATTCAACATAAAACTAATTGGATTTGTATCATTTTGATTCCCTAAGACGACTATTGTAGCCTGACTGCTCCATGGGATAGGAATGTGCAATTACTATTAACAGTTGCAATCATACGCTGAACTAGGCTTAGCCAAGTCATTAAATGCTCAATTCTAAGTTTGTGCAGATCATTCATTATGGTCAAGCGACCTCGTCACTTCATACATTGTCATTACCCTCATCGACTCGTCGCTTGAGGGGGTAGTCATAATATCATAATCATAATCAAAATCAATAGAAGATCCCTGAGATCGTAGATCCCTTGATCTTGTCAAAATTGCGTTCGTCTTACGAATCATTGTCAACAACTATCATAAGCTTACCCCTTTGCTTGGGGTAAATAGCAAATATGATAATTAGTTTGTAACTCTCATCCTTTCGGTTATATAGGCCTAAATCCTATTGTAGCACCAAAGCTACTCGAATGTCTGATGACGAGTGCAAACTCTTTCAAATTTAAGCCTTTCACCTAGTTGGAAGCAATGATTCTAGGATGCGCATCCTTTTGCAGGACCTAGGGCATCTAATGTTGATCCGACTAATGATCATCATAGAACCTTCGACATCATTTTAGGTGGTCTATTTTTTCTCACGCATTGTTCGATCTCACAATGCATCTCAAAAGGGGCATCTGTAGACACCTAAAACATGTCATGTCGATGGCGACTACTCATATGGACATGCTACAAGACCATATGGAAGATCTTGGACAGACTCCAAGATAGAGCAGTGGTTCTAACCACTCAATTTGGGCTCCTTGGCCTAATCAAGGTTGAACCACAGCTGAGACCTACGGTCCACAGTCTGAACCGTGGTTGAGACCTACGATCTACAGTCTGAACCACAGTTATCACCTATGGTCTAAACTGAAGTTCAGTTGGCCTTCATCCGAGCCAAATCGGTTTGAACGACCATTTGATCTAGAAGAAGGTGGTTAAAGGATGGAAGCTTCCAATCCAACTATCCTAACCACCCCTTCTTGTTCTTGGCTTCTCCATGAAGCCACCCCTAGCCCTTGGGTAGTCCTATAAGTACCCCTTCAAATTAGGGCAAATGATATGACAGAGCATTGGAGATTAGAGCAGCGAAGCCCTGTCGGATTGTGGACTCACTTGAGTGCACTAAGAGAGATATTTGTTGCTATCACTTTGCCAACCCAAGCATCATGACAAATTGTGCCATGGATGCCCTAAGGAGCTAGAACACCAAGAAATGCTAATTTGGGCAAACGGAGGCCCTATCGAGCAATTCAACCGCCAAACCTATCAGAGGACACTGAGGCGACCCTTGATCATCAATTTGACAAGGAGGATCAATCCCACAACCCCTGATTTGGAGAGCAAAACTACTTGGTTGCTCACCGTGGCTTTCAACCATGGTTTATAGTGCAGACCGCTCATCCGAGCTACGGTTTGCAATAGGTATAAGATCCCCTTACTGTCCCTTTTATAGTATGCTTAGCTAGGTTAGATTAATCAGTTTAGTACTTGATTTGGTAGTTTAAAGACTCTGACTGACTGGATTAAGCAATTGATTAGATTTACTCTATTTTAGCAAGTAGGGCATAATTAGTTTCTTTCCATGCTATAATGCTTTATTTCATACATTTGATCCATTAGATTGGTAGTTGTAGTCCTTATTTACATATTTCTATCAATATTTATAAGAATTGCTTATGTTTAGCATGGTTTATCCACTTTCTTGATTTCGTGTTGCTATGCTATCTTTGTGTATATTTCCTTTAAAGGGCCTCATCATGAGAGGCTTCATATGCTTTTAATGCTTTTCTGTTGTTTCTTGACCGTAGGGAATCAGATTCAAAGGAGATTCAACCATCCAATTCCTTCCTCAACGCGAAGAAGAGGGTTCACTCCACCCTAGAGCAGTTTGTGTCACCTTAAAGGCTTGAAAAGTGCATTGTATCCCCAAGGGGATTACAACATTGTAATTGCATATCAAAAAGGGGTATCCCTAAGAGGGATTCATTTGTAATACATGAATTGGTTCCAAAAGGAAATAAAGATGCATTTTACTTAATTGTTTAGTCTTTGTCAATTTGTGTTTGAATATCGCTTTTTACTTCACTTTACGCAATTGCAATATCGGGTGCACGCCTTTATGGTCGTACATAAAGAATTTTCTAAAAACATGCAGAATGAATTTGATATGTCTATGCTTGGCGAGTTGTCTTTATTTCTTGGACTTTAGATTTCACAATCACATAAAGGAGTATTTCTCTCACAAACCAAGTATATAAAAGAAATGTTAAAAAAAATCAGGTTAGAAGACTGTAAACCAGTGAGGACCCCCATGATCACAGGATGCAAGTTAAGAAAAAATGATGAATATCCAAAAGCAGACCAAAGATTATATAGATATATGATTGGCAGCTTCTTGTATGTTACAACCACAAGACTAGACATAGTACATTCAGTGGGATTAGTGGTAAGGTTTCAGGCAGCACCTAAAGAAACACATGTGCCAGCAGTAAAGAGAATTCCCAGTTATCTAAAAGAGACTATGGATTTTGGGCTTTGGTATCCCAAAAGTGACAGTTTTATACTCACAGCATATACATATGCAAGTTGAGCTAGCAGCATTGATGACAGAAAAAGCATAAGCAAAGGAGCATTTTTTCTTGGAGACTGTTTAGTCTCTTGGCTAAGCAAACTCTAGAAGACTTCAAGATAGAACATGATCATCATATTCCCGTACTATGTGATAATACAAGTGCTATAAGTATCTCAAAAAATCCAGTGATGCACTCCAAGACAAAGCACATTCTAATTAATTATCATTTTTTGAGAGAACATGTGACAAATAAATAGGTCAGGTTGGAATATGTTACTATAAAGGAACAAATAGCAGATATTTTCACTAGGCCACTTTCAAAAGAGACCTTTGACTATCTTCGAGGAAAATTGGGAGTAAGACTCCCAGCCCAGAATTAACCACCTCAAGAGGAGGTGGGGGAGGGTCTAAGCTAAGAGACTCATTCTTAACCCCAAAGGTGACCCTTTGCCATTGATGTCAAAGGGAAAGATATTAGAGTAAGGGGGAGAGATCTATGTTTGAAGGAAAGCATTCAGTCAGGGGGAGCAAAATAAAAAGGTTAATAAAATGGAAAAAATTATTAGGTTGCCATCAATGACAAAGGGGGAGATTGTTGGACATTTTGAGTCCATGGAGTTGTCATTGATGTCAAGGCATGAAGTTGTCATTGATGCCAAGAAGTGAACCACCGATGATGTCAAAAGTTCAAAATAAGCAATGTAAGAGGTTAATGAAAAAGGGCTTCATAATAATCTTTCTAATATTATGTGAAGCAAAACAAAGGTTTTTATTAAAACCATGGTGGTCAAAACAAAAGGTTTTCTTATTAAAACCATGGTGGACAAAATAAAGGTTTTTATTAAAACCATAGTGGGCAAATCAAAGGTTTTATTAAAAACCATAATGGGTAAAAATAAAATATTTTGATTAAAGCCGAAGAAGGCTTTTTATAAAGCTAAGAGATTTAAATATTAATTTATAAAATTTAAATTCTAAATAATTTAAATTATTTATAAATTAAAATATTTAAATGCAAAAACCTTAGCGCCAACCTCCATAAACTCACCTCTACCGACTTGCATGGAATGATGGCACAAGGTATTTATACCTTAGCCAAAGTATTGGAAAAATCATTCAAAAATATCCTTTGCAATATTTGGTGCAAGACTCATCTAAATCCTGTTTGGAGAAGCACCTTCGAAGCACTATGTGGAGCAATGAGACATGGTGGAGAAAGGAGGCAAAAGGCTCTAAAGGGAAACGAAGGCATAAGGCATATATGTGTCTTAGTGGAGCAAGGTGAGCGCTTGGCTCACATGGTGTGGAAGCCACGGCCAAGGCGTTGCAGCAGCAGTGGTGCAAGTTCAAATCCCACAATTTGCGGAGAGGGCAGAAAAATATTCTTATAACTTTATTTCTAATTATTGCTTTTTCCAAAGTTGTGTGGAGGGATAAGGTGTAAATAAATTATTTTATTTACCTAAGTGGTAAATAGTTAATGTTGCTAGGGTAACATTATTTGTATCTTAGGAAAGAGAAATTGATTTATTGCATTTAGTAATAAAATGAATTATTTAATTTAAATGCAATATTGAGAAAGGATTTATAAGTAGAAGTTGTGTTATATTTTAAAGGGGATTTTTGATGAAATTTATGATGTTGAAATTTACTGTTGAGATGGAGCAATAAGGTGTATTTGGGATTAAGGTTATCTTTGTGATTAAGGTAAATTGTGAAAAGTGTTAGGGTGATAATTATTATCATCTAATACTTGTACCTGGCAAATAAAGTGGTGATATTTGAGACAGGTGTTGAAGATCATTCTCCATAAAAGAAAAATGTATGGGCATATTCTTCCTTGGTTAAGTTGATTGATTGGTTTTCTGGAAAACAACTTTGGAGTGAAAAGGACTTGATCAAGTCCTTATTGAGTTGTTGAGCTATATGTGAAGATTGTTTTATAATCATTTTTGAGTGTGCTTTTAATTAATGCTTCAAGGTTTTTTGGAATGAAGAATTGTTAATAAAACCTTGTTTGATAAGCATTGTTGTTGAAGCCATTGATTGAGTGAATAACTTGAACTAGGGTTTGCAAAGATCATAAGTATCATTGTTATGTGAGATTGTTTGATAAGGATTTTTGGAAACTTTTTTAGTGAGTGTTCATATGCTTGGACTAGGGTTTGTGAGCAAGGATTATTTGATTGAGTGATTGGTTGATTGAGTTGGTTGAGCCTAGTCAAGTGGATGTGTGAAGTGATAGCTCAAGTTCTATGAAATAAATTATTCTATATTCTGAATTTATTTGAGAAAGAGGTTGAGCATTGTGATGAATGTGAAAAATATTGAGTCTCTAACAATTCTCTTTATGTTTCTATGAGATTGGACAAGTTCTAGTGTTTACTTGTTGAACAGTTTTGAGGCAATTCTTAGAGAAGACTTGTGGACAGATTTGTGTGAGCTTTTGTGAAAGCTTACAATACAGATTGAGGATAAATTTGAGGATAGATATTGAGGACAGAGATTGAGGACAGATCATAGGATAGATTTTGGTGTTGATTTGAGGACAAGAGATAGAGATTGAGCATATTTGTGCTAGACCAAAGGACTATATTTAATACAAATTTTAGAATAGATCTTTGGAGGTAATAGATTATAGAGGATGATAGTCTCCAGTGGATAGAGATCCATTAGCCAAGGAAGTGAGGATAGGTGTCTTCAGTGGATAGAGATCCATTAGCCATAGTGGTGGGGGCAACAGTTCTTCTAGAAGATCACTAGTCAAAGCTAAGGAAAAAGGAGTTCTCCTGTGGATAGAGATCGACAAACTTGATTAGGGGATTGGTGTCTCCTTTGGACAAAGGTCCATAAAAATTATAGGAAAAGGATTCCCAAGAGAATTTATTTGAGAAAAAGTTATAAGAAATATTTTCTCCGTGGAGTAGCCCACATTGGGTGAACCATGTAAAAATCATGTCTCTCATGTGTGTGATGCTTTGTGTGATATTAGCTGCTTTAATATTGTTGATGTTATCATTTATATTAAAAAGCAAAAAGTTTTATCTTATACTCTTCACCCCATCCTCTCATTATAAGCACATGTTCTTCATTGGCAGCTTGTTATAATTCAACCAAATAACTTGATCCCCATATGTTTCTTCAATTTTTTAAGTCAATTTTTTAGCATATTCATCTGCTTGTTGGAGGAATTAAATGATATGCTCATCTCTTTTAAACACTTGCCAATTTACCTCATTATTAGAAGTTGGTGTCCTAATTATCATATTTATCAATTGATGATTATGGAGTAAATCATTTACTGTATCAAATTGTGATCCAATAACTACCATTTAATCAACATCTAAATTTTTATCCCTTGGAATAACTTTGAAATTAATGGCATCAAGGATTTAGTCAAATCATAAATCTTGTGCCTAGAAGATTTCATCAGCCTACTTTTTTCTAGATGTTGAGATCTCACTTACTTTATTATTAGTTCAGTGTCACAAATACTTGAAGCAATTTAACACCTCTTTTTTTGCAATCTAAAGTCCCAATGCTAGGGCTTCATATTTAGATATATTATTTGAACATGTAAAATACAATCGATATGCCTATTAAAATTTTAACCCTTCTAGTGAAATCAGGCACACATCGACACTAGCTCATTTTTTACTTCTAGAACCATCAAAGTATAGTTTCTAGAGCTAGATGGGATTCTCAACTTCCTTTCAGATCTCAATAATGGGTAAGCCTTCTTCTTGAATCAAATATGTCCCTATCAAAGTTTTATTACATACCTCATGAGGATCTAAATTCTACAAATCAACAGACCATTGATTTATATAATTATTTGGGATGGTCAAATGAACCTTCATATCAGATGTCACTTCCTAAGGTTGAATTTATTTTGGAATGTCAAACTACTCAACCTCTAATCTAATTATAGGGATATTTTATACATGATGAATGTGAAGTGGTTCTACTAGAATATTCATTTTAGCATTTCTTCAGTTGCTTATCAACATATGCATCTTGCCCAAGAACAAATACCCTTCTACTTTGAAGGTATAATCTCTTGATAAATAGGTGATAAAAGTGGTCGAGAGGTCAATTACTACTAATCCTAGTGAACAGTCAAATTTGGGAAGGCTTGCAATGTTAGAGGAAGGTCTTTAATTATCCCAAGGACCTAGATTGGTGTCCCATCCAACTGAGTCACACACTAGCTTATTGGTTCAAAACTTAGTTCCAATGCATCGACCACCCCTTGTGGTATGACCACAATACTCACTCTGGAATCCACTAAAAAATTATGAATCAATTTATCACCAAATATGAGGGTCAAATAGAATGGCACTAGTTTTACCTTAGCTAACTCAAGAGCATATATTTGCATGATAATAGGTGCCATTAGACCATCAGATGTTTTTTGCTCCTTTAATGATGTTTCTAGATGTTTCATTTGCCTTGACATAGTAATCACTTCCCAAAACGGTATGACTATAACATATATTTTTGATAATGGTTTGTGTCCATTGGGGGTATGTTCTTACCTACATTGTGGTCTTCTCATTTTCTTATATTACTTTTCTCTTGGTCCTAGTCAAATAATATGTTTGTGTCTGAGGTCTTTTTCTTTTTTTCTTCACTAGATACAACATATGCTTCTTCTTCATCCCAAGTTACTAAAGTTTTTTTAAGAAACTCAACCTCTATGCTCACAAAAGTATTCTAGGTTGTAATTTGAGAAGTTGATAGTTGTGGATAGGAAGGTTCATTTTGGTTTATTTTGATGCAAGTGTTGATAGGATAGGAATTATGAAAATTACAAGATTTTTAACTCTCCAGATAGTTACTTTGTATGGGGGATAAACTTTTGATAGATTTTGCAAAAGGCTTTTGATATGAGGTGTTTATAGGGTTATTTTCTAACTCAAATTTTATGGTTGGACTAGGATTTTATTGCTATTGTAATAGATACCTAATATATTCCCAAGTCCCTGATTATTTTGTTGAGTGGAGGGATTGGAGCCACTTTGATATTCATTATAAATTTTCTCTAGTAGACCTTTCATTTTCTTTGACTTGGAGTTATATGTAGTAGAAGGAATTGCAAAAGGAAATAAAATAGATATTGCAACTATTGCAAAAGTTGACTAAGAGGCTATTGATTGACTAATTTGAGGAAATTGGTGTAAAGACTAAACATTGGGAAGCAGGGGCATCACAAGTTTAGAGGCTAGTCTTCCAATCTAGATGAGGTCATTTTTAGCCTAGATGGTTAAGTCGTAGTCATCCAAAAAAGAATTTTATCATCTAGCCTTGATCATCAAGGATAATTCAAATTCCAAGGCCTTTAGATAGTAAATAAGTACCATGCCTAGGAGAGAACAAATCTCTTTGGGTATTTTATGCCAAACCTTGTGAAATCTAAGGTTAAAATCATCCATAGTCTCCATTGGTGCTCTCTTTATGATTGACAATTACTCTAGGAGAGACACTCCATCTTCCTTCTCTCTAAATATTTTTATAAACAAAATGGTAATTGAGTGAGGTTATAGTAGAATATACCACTCATAAGCCTTGCATTTGAATGAAGCCACTAATATTCTCAAAGCTACATTTTGCTCCGCTACATTATGAAGAGAATATGGGCTCATCATACTGTTTAGATGCTCGATCGAAGTTGCCATGTCTTCCCCAATGAAGTATGGGAGATATTTTAGTATAGATGTCGGTATCTCATCCCATATTTTAGGTAAAGTAGGGGGGTCATAATGGATATATTTCATTCCAAGCAAGGAATGCATTAGGTGGTGGAGCAACCATATTCTAGCCTTCAAATCTTCTTCTTCTTGGAATGGTGTTAAGTAGTGGGAGCAACACTTAAATATTAGAAACAACACAGTATCTAGTAGCAGGTATTTCATTCATAAACCTCTAGATCACTTATTTTGAGCAGATTTTCTAGGTGAATACAACATTTTCTCTTCAAGCTAGTAGATTGATATCTTCACCAGAATTTTAATTTGATGTCTTTCTAAGCCTACTTCTATATATTTATCGAGCAAAGTTTCTAGGAAATATTTTCACATGCTTCAAGCAAGTAAATAGATGGGGACCTGTTGTGGAATTATTCTATGTCCTTTAGAATATGTTGTCATGCCATAGAATACTTCTTGATCACAAGTAGTATTACAAACTCTAGTGGGTTACCACTTTGATTCAGGAAAATACTATCACATTGACTCTAAATAGATCAAATTGGGTTAGGATACCCTTGAAGTCAGCTCACAATATTTTTTTATGTGCTCATGTTCATCCAGATAAAAAATGTAAAAGTGATGCAGGTGTTGTAGGTGAGTTGGAGAGAAGAGGGCAATCCTCCAAGTGATTTCTCGGGTTCGAATATCCACCCTACCAAAAATTTGAATTGGGTACCCAAAATTCAATTGATGATGTTGGTGCGGGCAGGGCCAGGTGTGACTCTTGGGTGACTTTGACGGCATATAACCCCCTGGTCGTGGTCTCTTAGACCAAGGCGGTCCCACAAGGGGTTTTTCACTTAAAATAAAAATGTAAAAGTTGTTCTTTGACCAATATTTGCATAACTCTTTAATTGTGCCTTATACTAGACTAGTGCCTTATCCATTGCCCATTGTAATAAGATTTAGAACACATTAATGTATTTAGAAAGAAATATAAAAAATATGTTGAGTCAATTATGTTCGTTCAAATAATTTAACAAGCATAATTGATTACCAAAAAAATAAAGCATCCATTACACATTCAAATTAATGTAATATCTAAAAGAGATAAACATACAAAACTGACACAAAGAATTGATAAGGGAAGAAGTCTGTAATTATATTAATATTAGTGATTTTTACAACTAGAGTTGGATTGAATTGCCATAAATCTCTTTTAGATTAATACAATAATAATTCTCATTCAAATTATGTAACAAGAATCCCTCACCCTCTCATTCTAATGTGGTAACAGTAAGGCCTCCAGATCTCTGACTTAGTAGTTGGAAATGATCTCAATTCATGAATGCTTCCCTATCAATACCTGCACAAAAATTAGGAGGAATAAGAAAGGGCAAAGAGGAAAGACAAAAAAAGGAAATACAATAGAAAAGACAAGGGCACTCTTAGTCTACTTCTAGTAGAATGGCTATGCAAAAATCTTGATCTTATTTTTGGTTGTAGTAGTCATTCTTATAGATTTAGGGAGCCCTGTTCTATTATAACTAGCCTTATATAAGCCCTCCACTTATCACCATCCTATATATTTGATTGGATGGGTGTGCTACAACACAAAAAATAGTTGTCTTTATCTATTTTATAAAAAAACAGTAATTGGATTCCTTTAGATTTTAGAATTTCAAAATGGGGTACAGTTTCATGTCACTTAGAATTTATGGCTGACCTATCCTTGTGTCTTTGTCATCTTCTATTGACTCTCTATCTTCTTCTATGGTCCAGCAATATCTTGGTTTACTTATTCAATATTATCCTATTATGAGCCCTACCCTTTCTCTATTGTATTTTTTGGGGAGGAAGTTACAGTGGGTAGTCTAAATTTTATTATTGTGATACCCTTCCCTCTATTTTGATATTCTTGAAGATCTTTTATTGCCAAATAAATTATCTCCCATGCTTATTTATAAAAGGTCATGGTAAATGTTAAAATTTTCAGATCCTATATGATCTTAATCTTTTGCTCTTAGACCCATTCTTTTTTATCTTGGAAAAAGTTGTACAAGTGATCTACTATTTCTATTATAAAATTGATTTTCCTAGCTAGGTCTAACTCATTATTTGTGTCACAATAAAAGTCTTGAATCCTATTTAGTATTAGATATTCTATATCAAACACTTGTATGCATTCTTGAAGGGAAATTCCAGCTTCATTCAACTCCTCACTCGCTTCTTATTCCCATGTGGTTACCTCCTTGGCCCATTTATGCCATCTAGACCTATCTATTAAAAACATAGATAATTTAATAAATTTCTCAGCATAGAAAATGGAGGTACCATCTTCTAATGTTACTTGCCCAACACTTATCTGGTCATAGTACTTTTCAAATTGCTAGAATATGGGATATATAGTGTTCACTCTTTGTGGTGCTTGTTCTAGAAGATGTTGTAGGTTGTCTATATATTCTTTGATCATATGAATGTTGTAGAATATCTCTTTCAAGTCCTCCAATTTTCATTGTGTTTTATTCCTCCTTTCCCTTTTGTATTTATCTAGGAATTCAAAGCAATCAATGTGTTTTATTATGACCTATGGTTTTATTTTTGAGACTGTGGTCTGAGAACTTGACATCTGGTGTTTGAGGTTGTCCACTTATGCTCGTAATTTTTTGTTTTTATCTACAATTAACTTGCTTTAGTTGTTAAAGCTTGATTATCTTTGTAGAGACTTTCTACTATAACCACATGTGATTGAGCCTATGCTTTTGCAACAACTAGAGGATTCTCTTGGTATTGAACTATTGCCTCTATTGTTGACTTATCCACCTGAGGATCTGTAATTTGAGCCATTGGTATTATGGTTTCTAATATTATAAGAGGTTAAATTGAGACTTAAGTTCCCTAAATATCTAACTCTTCTACTGTATACCGGGTATCTTTTGGATCTCTTCCCTCTTTTATGGCATATATATTTCTATCTTTCTTAGGATTGAAATGTATAGCCTCTTCTTCTATCCATGTCAAGGTGAGGTTTTGACGAGTTGTAGAAGAAGACAAGGCTTTCAACCTTGGCCTTTTGCTTTTTGGGGGACATTAAGGAAAATCAAACTTGATCTGAAGCCCTCAAAGCAAATTGGATAGTCCTCTTACTTGATGGATCTTCTCAAGCACCTTTTAGGAGATCTTACACTTCTTGTCTATTACAATGCTAATGAGGATCACTTGGGGGAGATCTATTGAAGTATCAAGCCTTCACTTGGGAGTCATTAATGCTTTAGCAAGCTCATGAGGAGTGATTTGATTTTGTTTTGAGGAGGCAACCCAATTCACGTAGTCTTTTATTGCTTTCATGTTTGGGTTATATGCCAGTGTTGATAAAGACAATAATTCTAAAGAGTAATAAACTTTGGGGTATGTGAGCTTTTCTAGATTACTTATCCATATATTATTGTATAGGTTGGGGCAATTTTGGAGCTGGTATGCCCTTTTGAGAAGTCCTTTGAGCAGATCAGGATGGCGTTAATACTCTTTGTCAGTCTGGTGATGGATAAAAATTATAGTAGGTTCTACTACCCATTGTTGTCCAACCATGTATTGTTGATCTAGCCCTGATAGATTAGAGAATTATTGGATTTCTTTGTTAGATTTTGTGTCACGTAATTTCTAGTATGGAGATGCTTCAATTAACTTCTCAATATTTATCATGGCAGAAGGGACTCGAGAAACTGAATTGTATGAAGCCATTGCACAACACTAATATTTTTAGAATTAGGATTATATTTGTAACAAAAATTCTTACGACTCTGCATATTAGTGGTATGATTACAAATGGCAAGCAAAGAGGGAATTTATAGCTTTTTCGAGGTTCTTCTCCACATGCTATATAATTAATCCTTCAACCATTGCCTTCTCTTTTATATCACCCAAAAATATACACCTTACTTTTTATAATGACTTTACCTGTATAAATAGTGTCTTTTTATGATTGCTTTTTGTAATTGATCATTGATCTATACATTTATCTACATATAATATCCCAACAATATTTTAGTCATTTTAAATCTTGTGCTTAATAAATCTTGAGAAAAATGCATACTCAACCTTGTACTTCGACTTGTGTGCTTTCAATTCTTATTCACCAATCTCATTTGATTTATCACTATTTATTTTAAAGCAGGTGTTAGCTAGCTAACTTCTTAACTTCATCACTTGATTTGGATGCCCTTTCTAAATCTTCAACTAGCTGTGATTGTCAGACTTTATCTTTTCTAGAGCTACAATTTCTTCATCCAAGTCTATAAGTGTTCTTCATGGAATTCCTTTCTAGGCCCGTGGTATAACTTATTTTTATGTTCTTCGGCTGAATTATGTCAGTCAAAATAAATTTAAAATTATGAATTTACAATGCTTATTCAGGGTACAAGTCATCCATCATTTTATTTCTACCAATTGTCATCTAGTGTCGAGTCATAATGAGCCAATCAGGGCCATTCACCTTTGTCTTGGCGGGTGAATGAGAGTCATCCATCTTCAATCTAATCGCCATTTAGTGTCCAATTTTTGGTGGGTAAATCAGAGCCATCCACCCTCTTTTGGTGATGCAATATAGGTTTTTTATCTCTAGCCAATTACCTTTCAGTTTCATTAATGTGTCACTTGAATCTAGGTCATCCACCTTCTTTTGGAGATGTAATCTCGATCATTCATTTTTGGCCAATCGCCTAGAGGCACCCTCATCTTGGCAATCAAATCCAATGATGCCATGTGGAAAAAAAATTCTCTTTTGAATATTATATATGTGTGGCCAAGGGATCCAATTTCTATTGAAGAGGGGATATACTGCTAGGGATAACTATAGACCTTAGGGAAATGCAATTATTTTTCAAGGCAGATAACATCTAAAATGGGCAAAAAATAAGAGGTTAAGTATGCATGTATGTGATCCTTAATGATTTTGTTATAAACCTAAGGTGTATGACCATGGGGGCCTCATATAAGTAAATGACGTTATGAGGATAGATTCTTTGAAAAGCAGAAGATATATTTATGAAGAAATAATATTTAGGGGGACTCAAACTTAGGGCCTGGGAAAAATGATTATTTGTGACCTTTTATGTGGATAATTTTTCAAGTTAGGTTGAGACCCTATAAATTTTAGTGGTACAAGTAACTCATCTTTTTTATTTTAGCCAATCATCTTTCAACTTTTAATTTTTGGTGGGCCACTCAAGACCATCCACCCTCCTATGGTGTTGCATTTTAGGCCATCCACTTTTGATCCAATCGCCATCTAGCTCCTAAATTTTAGCAGGTGAATCTAAATTGTTTGCCCCTAATCTAATAGGGCTTTATGAGCCATTCATCTCTAGTATAATCGTCATACAATGCCCAATTCTTGGTGACCAATTTTGGTGATGAATTAGAGTTGTCATTTTTATCCCAGTAAGACCTTAGGAGGAAATTTTATTTTTCATGGAAGTGGGGAATGCGCATAGATATGAGGGATTCGTAGGCCTTAGAAAAATATTAAATTTTCCATGGGGTTGCCATTAGACTCTTCAACATTGATTGTTCCCTAATATGATGTAATTTGCAGCTTTTAAAATTGGTAGAAGGGGGATTGAGTATATGGACTTTGACCCTCCTATATATAACCTTTGGAACTAAGGTACATGACCATGGTGGGAAAAAGAATTTATTCATTAGAGAAGGTGTAGCATGATTATGAGAATAAACTTTAGTCTTTTGGGATTATTTTGACCATGGATGATATATTTATGAGCCATTAAGGTTTTTGGTGGACCTTAAGACTAAGGGCCTAGGAAAAATAATGTCATTTCGCTATCTTAGGAATAAATTTTCACTTGGACCAAATACTTGTCTTTTATTATCATGGCACAACTTCTTTGTCTTATCCTCGCCCATGGTACATTTTCTTTTATATTTTTCTTTCCTACAATCATCATTCGGTGCCTGAGTTATGGTAAGCCAATCAGGGTCATTTTTTGCTATTGTGGTGATGTAATATGAGTCACTCATTCCTCTAACCAATTTTCTAAAGGTACCCTGCTCTTCGTAGATGAATCAGAATCATTTATTTCTAATCCAATTACCATCTAGTGCCAAGATCTGGTGGGTGAATCAAGATCATTTGCCTTCATTCTGGTGGGGTCTTTTAAGTCATTTATTTCTAACCAATCACCATGTAGCACCCAAATTTTGGTGGTCAATCACCATTCAACACCCAAGTTTTGGTGGCCAATCAAAAGTGTCTATATTATTTCAATGAAAACCTTAGGAGATTTTTAATTTGGGTCGTGCATATATTTTGTGGGAGCCAATGACTTTAGGTCTTAGTATATGGAGGAAAAATTATATTTCAGGGGCCTAACTTTTGGACTTAGGGACTGAAGCATGAAAGATAATTTTTTCTTGTGCTCTTAGGGGATTGGAAATATTATTTCTTGGGGGACCCTTTTAGGCATGGAATTTTTATGGCGATACGAAATGCTCTAATGGAGGAAATGATGAACAGATGACCTAAGGCTTAGGATATGGAAAAAATATTTGATGAATCTTAGACCTTGGAAAATTGATGGAGGGTGATGATGCTGAGATTTTCCAAAGTGGCCTTAGGACTATGGCAAAAAAATTTATGGGTGATGATATTTAGGGATATTTTCGTGATGACATTAAGGATTAAAATTTTATTATTGGAGGACTAAGACTCATGAAGTAATGACCTTATAAAAATAAATAAAACCTTGAGGACATGTTGGTTACGAATCTGCCACAGGAAAGGATTTTCTATGTCTATGCGCCCTAGACCCGGCCAACATTGAAATTCCGAGAGAAAGAGATGTCTCCCGGGCCAATCTCCAGAGAGGGCTAGTTCCCACACTAGTCTAAACTGGTTTCAAGATTAGAGATGCAGGAAAGAAATGGGAAAATGCGGAAAGAAATGGGAAATAACTGAAAGGGATGTAAATATGGCTGAAGTCGATCGTTAATGGGGAGAACAATCTCGAACAGTAATAACTTCAACTAGATCCTAAAGCTCAGCAGCAACTGACTCTTAGAGCACATATACGGAAATTATATCACGCATTAGCCATGAGTTCACTTCAAAATAAACTTCAAACATTCAAATGCTAATACATCCAAATTCAACACAGCAGAATTCAACTGATATTACACTGGACTACACAGAAGTAAATCACACAGAAAGCCATACATACACAACAAATTAGATCACCAACTCTAGAAGACACTAAGAATGGAAGCAATTGCATCTAGGATTTCTATTTCAATTTCTGCAACAAGATCCTCCTCCCTTTGCTTGAGTTTTACATTGGTATTTATAGAGGTCCGTCCTCTTCCTTTCATATTACAACATTTAATATATGAAACAGATCTCGAAGAAACAAACCCCTTAATCTACCTTGGAGAGATGACAGTCTCTGCTTTTAATGGATCATAACCAAAAATGAAACAAAAACAAGGGCCCATAGTTCTTCGTTAAATGACCGCTATCAAGGGAAGCTGAAAGCTGGAAGAGACCGCAAACAAGCACTTTGAATATTGGAGGCATCTTTAATTCTGGTGGCATTGAAAACTACCTCAGGTTCTTCCATCTTGCACACCTCGTTAATTAGCAACATTTAATCTTGGAACCACTTCTTTGACCATGATCTAAAAATCGTTGGAGAGCCTTTAATTGATCCTTATCTCCTTTGCACGTTCTCCTATGCAATCCTTAAGAAAAATGCAACAGAATTGTATCGGGCCTTTGTTGTTGCTTCTATCATGAAAATGAGACAGGTCACGAAAATGCGACAGGTCGCGATATCACGACAATTTTACCTTACTGCCTTCTCTCTCTGCCACCAATCACGAAAACGAAACATGTCATGAAATCGTGACATCTTCTCTTCTTTTTGCTCTTCTTTATGATATGTCACAAAATCGTGACACTCTCCTCTATTTGGCTTTGTTTGCTGCTCCAAATCATGAAAATGAAACATGTCGCGAAATCACGACATCTTTCTCTTGCGCTATCTTTGCCTCCTTTTTACCCACAAAAATGCGACAGGTCGCGAAAACGCGACATGTCGCGATATCACGACATGTCGCGATATCGCGACATTTTTCATTTGCCTTGTACGGTTCAGCTCTCAACCCATGAAAACGCGACAGGTCACGAAAATGCGACATGTCACGAAATCACAACATTTTTTATATTTGGTCTTTCATCTTCAATATGCTGTGAAATCACGACAATTCTCCGCACTTTGCCCTTCCTATCAAATATGTCATGAAATCGTGACAATTTCTTGCCTTCTTCATCATTATCGTGAACTTGCTTGACCTCATCCTCAAAAATGTCATGAAATCATGACGTCTTTCATGCCTTATGTTTTCTTTCAACCATGCCGCGATAACGCAACATGTCACGATATCGCGACATTCCGTACCATTTTCTCCTTGCTTGCTTTACTGTCGCGATATCGTGACATTTTTCATCACACTGCTCCATTGCTGTTGTTGACTACGTTGACCACGATAACGCGACAGGTCACGAAAATGCGACATGTTGTGATATCGTGACACTTTCTTGACTTAGCCCTTTTTCGCATTCGATGCTGCAAAACTGTGACAAGTCATGATATCGTGACATGTCACGATATCACGACAAATTTCCATGCTTACACCTTTTTGGTTTGGACCCCGCGAAAACACGACGGTCATGATTTCGCGACAACTTTTGAGCTTAGCTTTTGTATGGTATGGACACCGCGAAAACACATGTCACAATTTTGCGACATGTCACGAAATCGCGACAGTCGCGTTTTTGCGACACCTTTGCTTTTTCACAAAATGTGTTAAGTGTCTTCACAATTTTAGCATTCTTTTGCTTGAACCTCGACAACAAAAACAATGTGGCAAAAATGCCAACATTCTTGGCGGCTCACGGGGTATACAGTTCTGCTGTATGCACGAATCTCAGGGTTTTATCCATTGGGCAACAGAGTCAATAAGCTGGAGAAGCAGGAAAGTAAGTGCTAGGTGATGTTGGACATCTCTGTAGATTGCTGCAATAAACTCTTGCTGGTACTTAGCACTGAAAAATAGGATCGTCAATAGAAATGTGTGGAATAGCAGAACTTCCTTTATTTCTTTAGAACTACTACACTTTGCCTAGCTCGGATGAGCTGGGTAAGGACCAGGTGCTGTGCAAAGATCTCCAGGGCAGTAGTGAAAAGCACCTGAGATACAAAAATATAAATGAAGGGAATGATGCCCTGTGGATGTGCAGGCCATGGAACGGGGATGGGGAATGATGGAATGGCAGAATATGGAGGAATGGTAATGGTAGATACAGCAACAGAGTGCTACTGTGCTACCAGCTACTATGAAATAGATAATGAAATGGAAGTGGATGGGATGGAGATGGTAGTAGAAACCATGGCTGTGACGAAGTACTCACAAGACAAAGGACTAGAAGAAAGGGAAAGTAGAAATGGGAACATCAGAGGGGGGAGTAGAAACAACAGCAGTGGCTTGAGTAATTGCAGAAGAAGGAGTAGGAGAAGAAGGGAATGAAGTAAGGAAGTGGAAAGAAGAAGTAGAGAGGAAAAGCCACTAGCTACTGGGAAGGAAGAGAAAAAAGAAATAAACGTACCTACGGGCTTGCATGCAAAAAGAGCCGAAGTAAAAACAATTTTTTTTTTTGTTTTTGTCTATTTTTTCTTCCTTTTTTTTTTTTTTTTTTGCTATGTACAATATCTACAAAAGTTTACTACAATATTGGCATGTTGCCACCACAAACCCAGCTTCGGGTGTCTATCCGGTGAACCTGCAGTGTCCAAACCAGATCTGATCATACTTCAGTCGACCTTTGAAGTTTGGTTGGCTTATTCCTGAAGTTCTCCATGTTGCAAATAGAGTGCAATGCGGCAGGTTATCATTCTTACTAGTACCCATGCTATTGATGAATAATGTGGCAAAGAGGTTTGCCACATGGGGGCTTTCTTCAGGTACCGGTTGTAGTGGCTGGAACCAATACCACCACTTTGCAGACTCCACTGGTTGTGGGCTGAGTACAGGATCCTCCAATCCCTTGGTGCGATCACAGAACCTTTCTGACGATAAATCTGCTTCCAAGATCTCCTTAGGCTCAACATTTTGGTGAGGCATGCTTAACGGGTTCCAGCTGAATACTTGCATGTTGTGCAAAATTATGCCCTATTTATGCTCAGCTTTTGCCACTTGAGTTTGTTTGGCTACTTGGCCCATCTCCTGATGAAAACTACAAGCAATCATATTATCTATTGTTGGGATAGTGCTTGCATATGCCCATCGTTGGCCTTGGACGAAACCTGCCTCTTGAGTTCCACACAACTGCATTTTAGGTCTCTACATAGTATGAGGGATCGGCCATGATGAATACTATGCGGGATAAACAGGAACAGGAACTACTAGAGAAAGTAATGGAGTTTCTCCCCATGGTAATTTTCCTGATAGGAGCAGAAGGTGCTCCGCTTATAATGCTTCCTCAAAGAGTTGAGGAAATCTACGTTCGCCTGATTACAGCAAGAGGAGGCTTATATCCAGATGGAAAGCTCGAACATAGAAGAGGTGGGCTTGGGCAGGTGTCAATTGGATCTTCATTGGAATTCTCTTCCAAGTTCTACAGAATCGGACATTGAAATTGTTGTAATCACAGTGACACTGAGAGGGGGGTGAATCAGTGTGATCTTTTAAATTTCAAGTATACAGTTTTAAAACCAGCGGCAGTATAAAACTTATAAAAGATATATCAATTACAGCAAGAAGGCATCACACATAACATAGCAATTTAACGAGGTTCACCAATGTGGCTACTCCTCAAAAATGGCTACTTGGACTACCATCCAAATCCAGCTCAAGAAAAGCAACAACTTTACAATTTATTTACCAACACCAATTGGAAGGAGCACCAACCTCTCAATTTTTTTGCACCAACAGAAAGGAGCACCAACTCCCAATTCACCAGCAACTACTGGAAGGAGCACCAACTCCTTATGCCAAGCTGCAACTTGGACTTCAATAGAAATAATGAAAAGAATTACAGTAATTATACTTTCACCTTATTACCCAGTCTGCAGTTTACATGCACTCTGCTTCTACTGCACAAAACACTTCGCACTATCCGACTGCTTCTGTGAACTTCTTCACACTCTCTGCTGCAACCTGATGATTGATCACTTTTGTTGTCTGTGCGCTATCACTTCGCACTTAGAACTCAACCTCTGCACCTCGTGCTCTTAATTCACGTAATCACGATACGCACACTTCGCTTCAACTCGAACTATGACTTTGCACTCAGCTCGAATCGAAATGACTCAACATCTGCACCCCATGCACTTCATTCGCACAAGTTCGATACGACTCGCTCTCTGCTCGACACGGACTTCACTTGCGCAAACACTATACTCGCATTCACGCATTATCTTCACACATCGTCATTTCAAACTCGAAGTAGCCCTCCTTTTATAGATGAAATTTTAGGAACAAACCCTAAAGAACGTCGACTGAGAAACCCTAAATTTAATCAGCTATAAACCCTAGAAGGTCGGCTTCAAAACCCTAATAAATGTTGGCTCAAAAACCCTAATGAATGTTGACCCAGATTTAACTTTGTCGGCTTCAATCGTTTCTCTGGTTCTATAGCTTTCCTCGCGAAACTCCAACATGTCGCGATATCGCGACACCTTTTACATCCGTACGCCTTCTTGTCCTTGCTGTTGTGAAATCGTGACACTTTTGGCCTTTGTTAGCTTTGCCACCTTTCTTGTCGCAAAATCGTGACACTTCTATCTTTTCCTGACGTCATTCTCACTCTTGTCGTGAAATCGCGACGCTTTTCTGCCTTAACACTGTTCTTTGCTTTTTGCCCATGAAAATGCAACATGTTGCGAAGTCACGACATCTTTCGCATCCGTACATTTCTCGCTTCATGCACTAGCGAAATCAAGACATGTAGCAAAATCGCTACAACTTTGTGCCTTGTGCTTCCAACTTTGCTTCGACCCGTGAAACTTTGACTTGTAGCGAAATCACTACACCTTTGTGCCTTACACTTTCGAATTGTAGCATAATCGCTACACCTTTGTGTTCTGCACTTTTGACTTGTAGCGAAATCGCTACACTTTTGTGTTCTGCACTTTTGACTTGTAGCGAAATCGCTACACTTTTGTGTTCTGCACTTTTGACTTGTAGCGAAATCGCTACACCTTTGTGTCTTGCAGTTTCGACTTGTAGCAAAATCGCTACACCTTTGTGCTTTGACTCTTCCTCTCTGCTTTGGCCCGTGAAACTCCAACATGTAGCGAAATCGCTACAACTTTTTGACTTAGCGCTTCTTCTCTGCTTCGGCCTGTGAAACTCCAACATGTAGCGAAATCGCTACAACTTTTTGACGTAGCACTTCTTCTCTGCTTCAGCCAGCGAAACTTCAACATGTAGCGAAATCGCTACACTTTTTTTGCCGTACATTCTCTCTCCTCTTTGGGTCGCGAAAACCCGACGTGTCGCGATATCGCAACAGTTTTTGCCCTTCTGTGCTTTTTTTTCGAAACTGTCACGAAATCTTGACACTTTTCGTCCTTGGCGTTGCTTCTCCAAACTTGTCGCGAAATCATGACAGTTTTTCAACTTTGCTTCTTTCCTTCCAACATGTCACGAAATCGTGACATTTTTGGCTGTGCCTTCTCTCTCCTCATTTTTGTCGCGAAATCACGACATTTTTGGCTGCGCCTTCTCTCTCCTCATTTTTGTCATGAAATCGTGACAATTTTCTTTGCACCTTCTCTCTCCTCTGACCTATCGCGAAATCGTGACAGAAAACATGTCGCGATATCGTGACAGTTTTCTTACTTGTCTTTTTCTTTGATTTTCTGAATCTGGGTCACTTTTGTTTTCCTAGAATTGCACTTTACATGATCTGACTATCCTTTGAACTTCTGTCCTCTCGTATCTGAATGACTCTCGAACCGTCTATCCACCGCATCATTAGATCTAACCGCCTGTGTTGACAACAATGACAAACCTCTTGCAACACCTTGCTCAACAATCTCCCCCTTTGGAATTGTTGGCAACACCTGTGTACATTCCTGTAACTCTTCTCCCCCTTTGTCAATAATACCAAAGGGCTGCTGCAGACTCCCCCTGAGTCCATCCTCATAATTCTTAGGCATAATTTGTTGCATCTAGCACAAATTATGATCATGAGCAAAAGAATAGTCAAATACTCAAATGCTCCCCCTGAGAAAGTGATCCCTGTAGCTAGTCACTTCTTGGGAAGTGTGACTACTCCCAATTTGTCTCGAAGGTACTCAAACGCTTCCTTGGGCAATGGTTTTGTAAAAATATCTGCTACTTGTTCCGTGGTTGGGACAAAATCCAATTTGACTTCTCCTTCTGCAACTTTCTCCTTCAAGAAATGATACCTTATAGCAATGTGTTTTGTCCGTGAGTGCATTACCGGATTCTTGGAGATGTTAATTGCACTGGTGTTATCACACTTAACCGATATTGGTTCACCGAAATTAATTCCAAGATCTTTCAAAGTTTGTTTCATCCACAAGACTTGTGTACAACATGTTGTTGCTACAATATATTCTACCTCACTTGTTGATAAAGAAACCGACTCTTGCTTCTTGTTGTGCCATGCAACCAACCTCGTCCCCGAGATAGAAAGCACCTCCACTTGTACTCTTTCTGTCATCAACACATCCAGCCCAATCTGCATCCGAATATGATATAAGAGTGAAGTCTTTGCCTTTTGGATACCACAACCCATACTCCATGGTGCCCTTGAGATACCAAAAAATCCTTTTAACTGTTGTCACATGAGTCTCTTTGGGACTGGCCTGAAATCTAGCTACCATGTAAACTGCCTGTAGAATATCAGTGTCCGGTAGCTGTTAAATATAGTAAACTTCCAATCATAGATCTGTACATGGTTTGGTCTACAGATGGAGATTTGTCTTCTTTGCTCAACTTACAGCCTGTTGTCATGGGAGTGCTAACTGGCTTGTAGTCCTCCATTGTGAACCTCTTTAGCATTTATTTCACATATTTGATTTGGGAAATGAATATGCCTTTCTCATTTTGATTAACTTGTAGCCCAAGAAAGTAAGACAGTTCACCAATCATAGACATTTCAAATTCATTCTACATCTTATTTTCTAAGTCTTTACAAGATTCATCTTTGCTGCTACCAAATATGATATCATCTACATAGACAACAAGAACAATGAGATGCCCACCTTCTATTTTCACATACAGATTATTGTCCACTAAACCTTTCTTGAATCCCTGTTGAGAGAGATAGTTGTCTAGCCTTGCATACCATGCCCGTGGTGCTTGTTTTAATCCATATAATGCTTTCTTTAATTTGTAGACAAGGTTAGGATCTTCACTAATTTGAAAGCCATCTGGTTGTTCAATATAGACCTCTTCTTCAAGTTTCCCATTTAAAAAGGCAGATTTTACATCCATCTGATAAACTCTAAAGTTCTTGTGGACTGCTAGGGCCAAAAACATTCTAATTGCTTCTAATCTGGCCACTAGTGCAAAAGTCTCTTCAAAATCAATGCCTTCGACCTGTGCATATCCTTTACAAACCAGTCTTGCTTTGTTCCTAATGACCTATCCGTCTTCATTTAATTTGTTTCGAAATATCCATTTGGTGTCGATTACATTCTTATTCGCAGGTCTAGGTACTAATTCCCAAGTTCTATTCTTTTCAATCTGATCTAACTCTTCATTTATTGCCTTCATCCAACTATCATATTTGCTTGCTTCATCTATGTTTTTGGGCTCAATGTTGGATAAAAGAGAGTAATTACTTATTACTTTCCTTCTTGTCTTAATACCAGCTGTGGGATCTCCAATTATTTGGTCTCTTGGATGATTTTTTTGCCAGCTGCCTGTTTTGAATTTCTTGTTTTCTTGCACCTCTGAGTCATCGAATAAGTTATCTAAATCAACCATAGATTTATTTTTTGTTTCATTCACCTCATCTCCTTCAATGACTTCTTCCTAGATTGGGTAGTTTTCTTCAAAGTTAACTATTTGTTTCCCACCTTCATCGAATTTAACATCTGCACTGTCCACAATTTTCTTGAGTCTCTTGTTGTAGCATTTGTAAGCTTTGCTTTTTGAAGAATACCCAACAAAAACACCTTCATCTTGCTCTATTTTCAAACTTCCCAAGGTTGTCATCAGTTTTTCTAATGTAACACTTACAGCCAAATACTTTGAGATGTTTTGTTGTTGCTTTTCTACCAAACCACAACTCATAAGGTGTTTTGCTTTCATGAATTCTTAACATATATCTGTTTTGGAGATATACTGTTGTGTGAACTCGCTTCTTTCCAGAATCTGTCTGCTATTTTATTTTTTGCCAGCATAGTGCGTGCCATTTCCTATACAGTTCTATTCTTTCTTTCTACCACACCATTCTGCTGGGGAGTTCTAGCTGCTGAATATTGTCTCCTGATACCATGTTTTTCATAGTATTCTAAAAATTCATTCGAAATGAATTCTCCTCCTCTATCTGATCGTAAACATTTGATCCTTTTTCCTGTTTCATTCTCAACTAGATGTTTGAAAGATTTGAACATTTCAAAAGCTTCTGTTTTATCTTTTAAGAAAAATATCCAAGTCATTCTGGAATAATCATCGATACACAACATAAAGTATTTGTCTCCATTGATGCTTTGTGTTCTCATGGGTCCACATAAGTCTATATGTATAAGTTCCAAAGGCTTGCTAGTGTGGTACTCTTTTGTTTTGAATGAAACTCTGGTTTGCTTTCCCTTCTGACATGAGGCACAGACACTATTTGAAGGTTTTCTAATGGTTGGAATATCTCTCACTGCTTGTTTCGAGCTGATCTTCACCAAGTTATCAAAACTTATGTGTCCAAGCCTCTTGTGCCACAGCTAGTTCTCTTCTTCTTGTCCAATGAAACACATACCTTCTGAAGATTTTGAGAGTGTGTACAGAGTTGCCAGACGTCCTTGAGCCAGTTGCTATTAATTTCCCACTGTTTATTTTTTTGACTTCACAACCCTGCTTCTTGAAGACTACTTCATGTCCTTTATCACAGATTTGACTCACACTTAACAGATTGTGTTTTAGACCATCCACAAATAGAACTTCTTCTGACTTGATTTTCCCATCACTAATTTTGACAGATCCTTTTCCGATTATCTTGGCTCCATCATTATTTCTGAACTTTACAGAGCCACCCTCATATTTTTGTAGTTTTTCAAACTTTTTTTTATCACCTGTCATATGACTTGAGCAACCACTGTCAAGAATCCATGGAACACATTTATTCTGAGCCTTGAAAGCTGTCTGTACTATTAGAGATTCCTTTTCTTCCTTGAGCTGTTCTTTCTGTTTCCATTATGTTTTTCCTATGGTATTGGGCTCTAGCTTGGATTTCCCCTTTTCAGAATCTTGCACATATCTTTCAGAAAGATTTCTATTTTGTTTTGCCCTATATGGTTGAACTCTTATTTTCTGAGATTGATTTGAAACATAAGTACTATGACAATTTCTAGCAATATGCCCAAAGTTGTGACAATTAAAGCATTCTACTACATAACTCATTAGAGGAGCAAAAGTATTTCTACTGGTGAAGCTTCTTGGTCCTACATTATACTTGCAATCAACAATTTTATGTCCGTAACCATTACATTTGAAATAGAAACCATAAAAGTAATGATTGAACCTGAAGGATGGTCTTTGCCAAGTTGTTGCAGGAGCCATAGATCTTATTTTCTTTTGATGTGTGACCTTGGTAAAGCCATCATTGTCAGTTCTCCTTTCAGGCATGGCATTACTGCTTTCTTTTGCATGATTTGTTTTTCTTTCAACAACCTGTTTCTTGTCTTCACTCCTTACACATTCAACATTTTTGGCTTTTGGTCTGTTTGATGATTCTCCTTCAATAAATCCCAGACCGAATTTGATGCCTGCAGGTCTTTGATCACTTAAGATTTTATCCAGCTTCATTGAACTTTCTTCACGTTTGTAATGGCAACTAATTTTTCGATCTAGCTCTTGTATCTGCATTTGAAGACCAACATTTTCTTCTTCTAGTTTGCAGCAATAATCTATCTTCGTGGTTACCTGAATTTCCAGATCTTTGAACATTTTCTTGTATTATTCTGTCTGTATTTTTAAACTGGTTATAATGTCATTTGCATCCTCAAGCTTTCTTAAAAGTTTTTTATTCTTTCTCTTCTCATATTTCCATTCTTCAAGAGCAGAAACCAGCTCACCTTCTAAATCAACTTCAGCCTCAACTTTTTCAATAGATACTTTAGGGTTCATACCTTCTCTCTTTTCTGGGTTTTTTGCCTCTTCCGATTTTTCTACTTCAAACGCCATAAAGAGAGCTTCACCTGTTCCTTCTTCAAAGTCTTCACTAGAGCTGTCCTCTAAAGAATCTGCATTTCGGGAGATAAAACTTTTCTTTTTGAAATTGCCTTTTTTGAAGTTTGTTTTCTTCCTCCATTCACTTCTTTCTTGATGCGGAGTTTCTTCACCTTTGTTCTTGTCATTGAGAGGACATTTGGTAGCAAAGTGTCCAATGCCTCCATAGTTGAAACATTTAAAAGGTAGCTTTCCTCTGTATTTTTTTTTTTCTCTTTTTAGTTTTCTGACAAAATTTGTTTCCATTTCATCTGATACATCCTCTTCTTCAGACTCTTATTTTATGTCTTTGCCTTTTAGGGCTTTGAAAGCTACTTCTCTATCTGTGGGATTAGACCTTCCTATTCTCATTTCAAAAGCAGTCAAAGAACCATGCATCTCATCCATACTAAAGCGATTTAGATCTTTAGCTTATTCTATGGCTGAGACTTTTGAATCAAACCTTGGAAGGAGAGATCTTAATACCTTTTTCACAATCGTAGCATCATCCATATCTTCGTCGAGACCTCTCATTGAATTTGTGATTTCGTTGACTCTTAGCATGAAAGCCTCTATGTTCTCATCATTGTCCATCTTTAAGGATTCGAATTGAGCTCGGTGTGTTTGAAGCTTGGCCTCCTTGATCCTATCGTCTCCTTCATGAATGTTCTCTAGTTTATCCCATACATCTTTTGCGGATTCACAGTTTATGATTTTGACTAGCTCACTGTCCACTAATCCACACATGATGGCATTTTTTGCTTTCGAATCATTTTCAAATGCCTTCTTACCGGTAGTGTCTGTTGGAGCAGTGGTGGGAGCTTTGTAACCATTAACTACTACACCCCAGATGTCAAAACCCAAAGCACGAAGATATGTCTACATCCTTATTTTCCAAAAAGCATAGTTAGTTCCATCAAACAATGGTGCTTTGTTTGAGGAGAAACCTTCACCACTTGCCATTGCATCACTTCCAAGATCACCCTAGCTGATTGAGCCTGTTCAGGAACCTTGCTCTGATACCAATTGTTGTAATCACAATGACACTGAGAGGGGGGTGAATCAGTGTGATCTTTTAAATTTCAAGTATACAGTTTTAAAACCAGCAGCAGTATAAAACTTATAAAAGATATATCAATTACAGCAAGAAAGCATCACACATAACACAACAATTTAACGAGGTTCACCAATGTGGCTACTCCTCAAAAATGGCTGCTTGGACTACCATCCAAATCCATCTCAAGCAAAGCAACAAATTTACAATTTATTTACCAGCACCAACTGGAAGGAGCACCAACCCCTCAATTTTTTTGCACCAACAGAAAGGAGCACCAACTCCCAATTCACCAGCAACTACTAGAAGGAGCACCAACTCCTTATGCCAAGCTGCAACTTGGACTTCAATAGAAATAATGAAAAGAATTATAGTAATTATACTTTCACCTTATTACCCAGTCTGCAGTTTACATGCACTCTGCTTCTGTTGTGCAAAACACTTCGCACTATCCGACTGCTTCTATGAACTTCTTCACACTCTCTACTGCAACCTGATGATCGATCACTTCTACTGTCTGCGCGCTATCACTTCACACTTAGAACTCAACCTCTGCACCCCGTGCTCTTAATTCATGCAATCACGATACGCACACTTTGCTTCAACTCGAACTATGACTTCGCACTCAGCTCAAATCGATATGACTCAACATCTGCACCCCATGCACTTCATTCGCACAAGTTCGATACGACTCGCTCTCTGCTCGACATGAACTTCACTTGCGCAAACACTATACTCGCATTCACACATTATCTTCACACATCGTCATTTCAAACTCGAAGTAGCCCTCCTTTTATAGATGAAATTTTAGGAACAAACCCTAAAGAACGTCGGCTAAGAAACCCTAAATTTAGTCGACTGCAAACCCTAGAAGGTCGGCTTCAAAACCCTAATAAATGTCGGCTCAAAAACCCTAATGAATGTCGGCCCAGATTTAACTCTGTCGGCTTCAACCGTTTCTCTGGTTCTATAGCTTTCCTCGTGAAACTCCAACATGTCACGATATCGCGACACCTTTTACATCCGTACGCCTTCTTGTCCTTGCTATCGTGAAATCGTGACACTTTTGGCCTTTGTTAGCTTTGCCACCTTTCTTGTCGTGAAATCGTGACACTTCTATCTTTCGCTGACGTCATTCTCACTCTTATTGCGAAATCGCGATGCTTTTCTGCCTTAGCACTGTTCTTTGCTTTTCGCCCGCAAAAATGCAACATGTCGCAAAATCATGACATCTTTCGCATCCATACATTTCTCGCTTCATGCACTAGCGAAATCAAGACATATAGCGAAATCGCTACAACTTTGTGCCTTGTGCTTCCAACTTTGCTTCGACCCGCGAAACTTTGACTTGTAGCGAAATCGCTACACCTTTGTGCCTTACACTTTTGACTTGTAGCATAATCGCTACACCTTTGTGTTCTGCACTTTTGACTTGTAGCAAAATCGCTACACTTTTGTGTTCTGCACTTTTGACTTGTAGCGAAATCGCTACACTTTTGTGTTCTGCACTTTTGACTTGTAGCAAAATCGCTACACTTTTGTGTCTTGTAGTTTCGACTTGTAGCGAAATCGCTACACCTTTGTGCTTTGACTCTTCCTCTCTGCTTTGGCCTCGTGAAACTCCAACATGTAGCAAAATCGCTACAACTTTTTGACTTAGCGCTTCTTCTCTGCTTCAGCCAACGAAACTTCAACATGTAGAGAAATCGCTACAACTTTTTGACTTAGCGCTTCTTCTCTGCTTCAGCCAGCGAAACTTCAACATGTAGCGAAATCGCTACACTTTTGTTGCCATACATTCTCTCTCCTCTTCGGGTCGTGAAAACCCGACGTGTCGCGATATCGCGACACTTTTCGCCCTTCTGTGCTTTTCTTTTGAAACTGCCGCAAAATCATGACATTTTTCGTCCTTGGCGCTGCTTCTCCAAACTTGTCACGAAATCGCGACAGTTTTTCAACTTTGCTTCTTTCCTTCCAACATGTCACGAAATCATGACATTTTTGGCTGTGCCTTCTCTCTCCTCATTTTTGTCACGAAATCACAACATTTTCGACTGTGCCTTCTCTCTCCTCATTTTTGTCACGAAATCGTGATAATTTTCTATGCGCCTTCTCTCTCCTCTGACCTGTCACGAAATCACGACAAAAAACATGTCGCGATATCACGACAGTTTTCTTGTCTTTTTCTTTGATTTTCTGAATCTAGGTCACTTCTATTTTCTTGGAATTGCACTTTACATGATCTAACTATCCTTTGAACTTTTGTCCTTTGTATCTGAATGACTTCTGAACTGTCTGTCCACTACATCATTAGATCTAACTGCATGTGTTGACAACAATGACAAACCTCTTGCAACACCTTACTCAACAGAAATCTATGATGCTCTCCTGAGGTGTTCTCGTGATGGTGGAGAGATGCATCAAAAGTTGTAAGGGATCCTTAGAGCCATCAAATGTTGTAATGAGCGCTCCCGCTAAATCATCCCATGAGCAGATGCTTTTACGCCCGAGTAATCTGTACCACTGCAACGCCCTTCCTTCCAAAGACGAGACCATAAGTCTGATCATGACATCTTCGTGAATTATATCATGGAGGGTCGCTAAAGCAGCAACATCATCAATATGCTCTCGGGCCATTCCCTTGGTGCCATTGTATTTTTTTAGGGCTTTTAGGGCACTTTTGGGAATCTCATGCCGAATTTGGAGATTCAGAGGGCCAGGATCATCCCATCTAGGACATACCCTCGCCATTATAGCAGTGGTCTACGAGATCACGGTTGTCGCCAAGTCAGAGTCGCCAAGTGAACATTCTTTCCTTCGCTTGTAATGTCAAGGCTGCTCACCAAACATTGATTCCTCTTGGGTATCTTCTTTTAGATTCAAAATGCCTCTACAATCAAGAAATTTGGATCTTCAGCTCAGCAAAGTCGCTAGATGAACTTACAATCTCTGTTATGAGGTCAAGACAGTTCATCAAAGTCTTGATTCCTCCGGGTATAAAAAAATGAGACTGAGTCCCACCGATTATGGATCTTTTGAGACAGAAACAGTCTGTCCCACCGAGCGTGCCAAAAATTGTTGGTCACGAATCTGCCACATGAAAGGATTTTCTATGTCTATGTGCCCTAGACCCAGCCAACATTGAAAGGCTGAGAGAAAGAGATGTCCCCCAGGCCAATCTCTAGAGAGTGCTGGTTCCCACACTAATCTAAACTGGTTTCAAGACTAGAGATGCAGGAAAGAAATGGAAAAATGCGGAAAGAAATGGGAAATAACTGAAAGGGATGTAAATATGGCTGAAGTCGATCGTTAATGGGGAGAACAATCTTGAACAACAATAACTTCAACTAGATCCTAAAGCTCAGCAGCAACTGACTCTTAGAGAACATATACGAAAATTAGATCACGCATTAGCCATGAGTTCACTTCCAAATAAACTTCAAACATTCAAATGCTAATACAGCCAAATTCAACACAGCAGAATTCAACTGATATTACACTGGACTACACAGAAGTAAATCACACGGAAAGCCAAACATACACAACAAATTAGATCACCAACTCTAGAAGACACTAAGAATGGAAGCAATTGCATCTAGGATTTCTATTTCAATTTTTGCAACAAGATCCTCCTCCCTTTGCTTGAGTTTTACATTGGTATTTATAGAGGTCCGTCCTCTTCCTTTCATATTATAGCATTTAATATATGAAACAGATCTCGAAGAAACAAACCCCTTAATCTGCCTTGGAGAGATGACAGTCTCTACTTTTAATGGATCACAACCAAAAATGAAACAGAAACAAGGGCCCATACTTCTTCGTTAAATGACCGCTATCAAGGCAAGCTAAAAGCTGTAAGAGATCGTGAACAAGCACTTTGAATATTGGAGGCATCTTTAATTTTGGTGGCATTGAAACCTACCTTAGGTTCTTCCATCTTGCACACCTCGATAATTAGCAACATTTAATCTTGGAACCACTTCTTTGACCATGATCTAAAAACCGTTGGAGAGCCTTTAATTGATCCTTATCTCCTTTACACGTTCTCCTATGCAATCCTTAAGAAAAATGCAACAGAATTGTATCGGACTTTTGTTGTTGCTTCTGTAGCAAAAATGAGACAGGTCACGAAAATGCGACAGGTCGCGATATCATGACACTTTTACCTTGCTACCTTCTCTCTCTACCACCAGTCGCGAAAACGGAACATGTCACGAAATCGCGACATCTTCTCTTCTTTTTGCTCTTCTTTATGATATGTCGTGAAATCATGACACTCTCCTCTATCTGGCTTTGTTTGCTGCTCCAAATCGTGAAAATGAAACATGTCACGAAATCGTGACATCTTTCTCTTATGCTGTCTTTGCCTCCTTTTTACCTGTGAAAACGTGATAGGTCACGAAAAAATGACATGTCGTGATATCGCGACGTTTTTAATTTACCTTGTACGGTTCAGCTCTCAACCTGTGAAAATGTGACACGTCACGAAAATGCGACATGTCGCGAAATCGTGACGTTTTATATATTTGGTCTTTCATCTTCAATATGTCGCGAAATCATGACAATTCTTCGCACTTTGCCCTTCCTATCAAATATGTCACAAAATCGCAACAATTTCTTGCCTTCTTCATCATTGTCGCTTCATGTCGCAAAATCACAACGTCTTCCTCTTGCTTGGCCTCATCCTCAAAAATGTCACAAAATTGTGACATCTTTCATGCCTTATGTTTTCTTTCAACCATGCCGTGATAACGCAACATGTCACAATATCGCGACATTCCGTACCATTTTCTTCTTGCTTGCTTTACTGTCATGATATCGCAACATTTTTCATCACACTGCTCCATTGCTGTTGACTGCGTTGACCGCGATAACGCGATAGGTCACGAAAATGCGACATGTCGCGATATCGCGACACTTTCTTGACTTAGCCCTTTTCCGCATTTGATGTCGCAAACTGTGATAGGTCACGATATCGTGACATGTCATGATATCGTGACAAATTTCCATGCTTACACCTTTTTGGTTTGGACCCCGCGAAAACACAATGGTCGCGATTTTGTGACAACTTTTGAGCTTAGATTTTGTATGGTAAAACGTGATGGGTCACGATTTCGCGACACCTTTGCTTTTTCACAAAATGTGTTAAGTGTCTTCACAATTTTAGCATTCTTTTGCTTGAACCTCGACAACAAAAACAATGTGGCAAAAATGCCAACAGACCTTTTTGAGAATAGATATATTTTGACTAAGACAAATAACTTTAAGAGACATCTAGACATGACTGTAACAAAGGAACATATTGAAGTTTTTGACTAGCCTTATTTCAAAAACTTGAGAGCCATTTTATTTTGACTCAACAAAATTAACCTAAACCTAGGACTTTATAAGACCCTTCAAAATTTGAAATTAGGGGTCCCTTTTAAGTTGGATTTTGAGGATCCAACATAGGCTCTGACTGGGACAAGCGATGAAAACTTGAAGCTCTTGATAACCCCATAATATTTGGTTAGAATTTCCCTAAAATAACCTAAAACAAACCAAAAAGACAAAGATATTTTCCTACCTAATCACATAAGACTATAATATGGAAAACTGAAAGAAAAATATTGCAACAGGTTGCTTTGAAAGTACAATAAGACATTCCTCTACCTAATAACCTAAAACGTAATAAAGGACTTAAAACATAATCTTTATATTTTTTTATTTTTTTGATAAGAGTGCAACTTTACTCTCTTCTAACACCAAAATAGGGTTGATACATTTTCAAATGTTGACCATTTATTGGAATCTACATTTGTTCTCTTTCTAGAGTAAGCAATCTATATGTGTGATGCCCAACAATCTGAACTATATGCTATGGCCTAAGCCATTTGGTCTCTAATTTACCATTTTTACCATGCTTATCATTCTTGGGGTCCCAGTATATCACAATATATCCTTCTAGATATGGTTTTCCTTTTGCCTTTTTATTGAAAAGTTGCACTATTTTTTTAGTCTTCTCTATCATCTTGTTAAAGGCTTATTTTTTGCGCTCTTGTAACTATGCAAATTGATCTAATATTCTTTGCAGTTCACTTGGATTTTCATAATCTTAGATAAGCGAAGATAATATTTTTTTCTTTATTTGATGAGGCAATAGGGCATTTTCTCCAAATACTAGTTCATATGGGGACTTTCCTTTGATTCTTTTGATAGATAGTCTATATACCCATAAAGCAAATTTTAATTCATTGTCCTAGCTTCTTTTATTCTTGCCTAGTGACCTCTTGATCCTGGTAATCAAATTTTTATTTGAAGACTCAGCCAAGCCATTTCCTTGAGGATAATACTTTGTAGCATGTGAAAGCTCTATGTTATACTTGGCACAAAATTCTATTATTTCAAATGAGGTAAAGTAATTACCATTATCTAAGACTATTTTCTTGGGGACACAAAATCTTATTAATATATTTTCTTCTAAGAAATTAATTACAACCTCTGTGGTTGAATTTTTAAGGGGAACCGACTTTGTAAAGTAATCAATAGTTGTTATGATCCATCTACGGCCTATGGAAGAATTTGGATTCATTTCACCAATAAGATCAATTTTCCATTGTGTGAAGGGTGCTTCAATGATAACTGACTTTAGAGGTATGGATACTAAATTTTTCTTTCCTACAAAAACCTAGCAGCTATGACAAATTTTTACCAATCGATGAACATCTTTTAAGAGTGTGGGCCAATAATAACTAGATCTCCTTATTTTATTTACAGTGGCCTTTGGTGTAAAATGACCACCACAAAATCCAGAATGATATTCTTCTGACACTTGATGGATTTATTTTTCAAATAGATAAAGCAATAGTACACCATATGGATACCTCCAATACATTTTACCTTCTTGCACATAGTATCTTTGGGCTTGCTACTTGATAGATCTCATCTTGTTCTAAGATATTTTTCTAGGGAAATATAGTGTATGAAGATACATTAATATTTCATCATACCATTTGTGTTCAATATTGTCAATTCTTCTGATTTCATGCATTTTATCAACTATGACAGTATTGTTCATATTTTCCCCTTCTCTATTAGCCAAGTATTTTGCCAAACACTACCCCCTAACAATCTGAACTACTTTGAACTCTACATCATATTGAAGTAATTTACCATCCACCTTACAACATTGCTTGTTGGTTCAAACTAGGTAAGGACATCTTTAATAGCTATGTGTGGAATACAAGTTATAACTTTACTTGATGCACATATGCTTTTAAAATATTCTAATGATCTTATAAAAACTATAGGTCTTTCCTTATTCTCATTATATTTTTAATATAGAACTACAAAAATATTATGCTCTAAAGCAAAAGAGTATATATTGAAGTCTTTGGAGTAGTTAGGACAGTTTAATATAGGGGTTGTAGTAATGGCATCTTTAATACCTTGAAAGGCTTTGATATTATTTTCTATCCATTTTATGTCCCCATATTTCTTAATCATGTCATTATAGGTTTTGCAATTTTAGAAAAATTGGGGACAAACCTCCTTACGAAGTTAATCTTTCCAAAGAAATATCTAACCTCTTTTATATTTTTAGGAGGAGGGATTTTAGCTATTGCTTGAATTCTTTACGGGTCAATGCTAATCCCTTATTTTTATACCACATGCCCTAATAATTTCCCTTGAGTTGCCCCAAAAACACACTTCTGTAAATTTATATATATCCCATATTCTTTACATCTGGCAAACACGATATCTAAGTGCTCAAAGAAATTTTCTAGATTCTTAGAAAATACTATTATATCATCAAGGTATACAACAACAATTTCAAACATAAGACACTTGAAAGCAAAATCAATAGCCCTCTGAAATGTAGCACTTACATTCATTAGTCCAAATGACATTCTAAGATATTCAAAGGCATCCCAAGGTGTATTAAAAATAATCTTATACTTGTATTTTGGATTGACCAAAATTTGATTGTACCCTAAAAAACCATCTAGTAAAGACATTCTTGATGATCCTACCACTGCTTGCAGCAACTGTTCCATGTTGAGGAGTGGATAGTTATATTAAGTGAGATCTTGTTTAAATTTTTTAAATCAACACAAAGTTTGATATCTCCATTTTTCTTCTTGACTAGTACTAAATTTGCTATCTAGGAAAAAAATCTCACTTTAATTTTTGTACTTATTTTTGCATTATTGGATGTAGTGTGGGGTTAAATTTTCTCTACTTCTATTTGAAAGTCTTTGCATATTCCTGTAGAGGTATAATATGAGTCATAACATTAGTGTTGAATGTCCTCAAATCTTCATAGCTCCATGCAAAAATTTCTTTGTTCTTTTTTAGAAAGTTGATATACTATTCTCTTTCCTTTCCTGACAAAGCTTTATTTATCTTGACAAGCCTAGGCTCTTCCTTTGTTCCAATGTTGACATCATCTACTTCAGATTCTTGGACGAGTGGTTTGTAAACTTTGTCAAAATCATCAAACAAGATTTTTAGAGAGACAAACCCCTTAGAGATTCTATTTGTTTTCAGTTGAATAACTTCAATTGAATCTCTAATGACATCCTTTAATTTCTCTTCATCTTCTTCCTCACATATTACGTCAGCAAATTGGTTTTGAAGAGTCATGAAATCTTTTATATCCATATCATCCTGAAATACTTGAAGGTAGACTAAATTATCAGGTATAGATGGCTTATAGACAAAAATAGTAGGTAACCTTTCCATATACTTTGTATCTATATCTAGATAGTCTATACGAGATGCATTTAGTACCAAAAAATCTATAATATTATTCTTTTCTCTCTAAATATAAGATATTAAATAACAAAAACTTATCTATCTCATCTAGCATTGCTTGTTTGTACTATTTCAGCCTTGGATTCTTGGCTTGGTATTTTCCTTTAACTTGTTGTATGATCAATTATGCATCTCCACTAATAGTTAAGTAGTTTATCCCTAACTCTTTGGCTTTTCTAAGTCTTCACAGTAAACCTTCATATTCAACCACATTATTTATGCATGGAAATTCAATTTTGTAGAGGATACCTAAGTAATTACCCTTAATATATATTAAATTTGTTCTTGCACCTATCCCAGCTTGTGATTCAGCCCCATCTAAAGTCATGATCCACATTTGTGTAGTTAGAATCCTAGTAGATTTTGCATCAACTTTTTCTCTTATTTTTGGATCCATATCTTTAGCATCAGGAATTTCCATTAGGAATGGAGTATGCCAAACTGAGTACACCCCCATATCCTTCTCTTCAATAGATTTAACCAAATTAATCATAATATCATCAAATTTCTTTAATTCCACTAAATACTTGTTAAATGGTTCTCTCCTAAGAGTAGCATTTTTTTCCCGACAATGGGATGGTAGCATATGACCAGTCTAGTTGAATAGAACCATCTAGATGTTCAACCCAATGTCTACATAAAAGCAAAGAGAAGAAAGGATCTATATCTACAACTGCTACATCTATTACTTTTCCTTTCTTTGGATATTGTTCTAAAAATATAAACAAACCAATTATTATTCCTACATATGGTATATGCCTATTGTCCATTACTGAAACAAGAGGAAAGTCTCTTGTGCAAATAAGTCCTAGTTGATCTGCTATCTATTTAGACATAATATTATGGGAAGCACCACTTATGAGAACCAAAAATGTTCATTTTTATACATGTTTTAAAGGGATAATATGGCATATTTAACACTAGAAATGCGTTTTTGTATAATTATTACATAAATTTTAATAGAAAATGAAGTATTATTATTGACTGATGTTTTTAGTGGAAAATGTACGTAGATGTAGATTTTTGCTACTAATTTGACATTTTCGAGTCAATGTCCCATTCAGACCTGGTAACGCACAAAGACATCTTAAGAGAACTATGGTGAAATGCGAAGGTAGATGCATGTATCCCAATGATAGGCAAGCACCTGTATCTTGGTGCCTGTATCCCAACGACAACCAGACGCATGTATATTAGTGACAGGAAAACGCCTGTATGTCAGTACCTGTATGCGAGTGCCTGTATCCTAACACCTATCTTCTGATATCTATCTTTGATGCCTACCTTTCAACACCTATATTTTGGTGCCTGCATTTCGGTACCTATCTTTCGATACCTGTATTTCAATGATAGGCTGGAAATCACCTACGTCCAATGCGAATATAGGATCTATACTCAACGTTGACTAGTTGACCAATTGACCATGCAAGTTTTAAGGAAGTTGTTATGAAAAATAAGGGAGAATCATTCTTATCTATGCATATTAAATTTAAATCATGAATTATGGTTAAAATAGAATAAGCACTTATATTCTAAATATTGATTGTTGATCGGTTGACCATGTAGTTTTTAATAAAAGCACTATTTTTAGAAATAGTTTGTTGTATACACCTAAGGAGCATTGTGCTTATCCTTTGGTGATTAAAATCAAACAGTTGTGCTTTTAATAGAAGAAAATAACAACTGTATATGAAACAATGATAACAAATCATGTCGTATGATTAAAATAGAATAAACTATTTTTATAATAGGATTTGTTGTGTTCTATATAAGAATGCAGACCATTCTTGAGAAGGCCAATCAAAAATCAATCAATCAACAAATTATTTTATTTCTTTTGTACTGCATAATTTATAAATAAAGTTTTTGAGTGTTCTTTTATTTGTATGGATTAAGAGTGTGATTTTTACACAGTAAACCGGTCAAACCATTTGTGGGAGCTTGGGCCCACTCTAGGCAGTAATCCTCCCCTATTTATTTTATTTTTGCTTTATTATTTTCTACATTTATTTTCTGCTTTATTTATTTCTACAAATTTACTGCTTTATTTATTTTTGTAAGTGTGAATTTCCTGCTTTATTCATTTTTCAAGTGTGTTTAAATTCCTACAATTTCCTTTCAGCCATGTGTTTATTTTTAGCATCTTAATTTCAGTTGTGTGCTTATATTTTAGTTATTTTAAAATTGTAGTTTATTTATTTATTTTCCTACACTTAGTTTTGTTGGGTTTGGATGAACTAAAAATACATGAACAACAACTCCCCCACCAAACCAATAGGCATAGAGGGACTCATTCCCCACACTACAGGCATATATTGTGTGTGGCACGCACAAGTTTACAAACTATCGGATTAATAATTAATGGAAAGGAAATGACTATTTTTATAACATAATTTCTACTCACCAACCACTATCAATCATACAGTTGTGAATTACATATTGATCTCCTAATTATAATTTATACCTAAAGGACATATAAAAGGGCTTGACTGAAGAAGGTGTTCTTGTCTCGTGATTTTTTTATCTTAAGGTATTACATTTATTTCCTGCTTTATTTATTTCTACAAATTTACTGCTTTATTTATTTTTGTAAGTGTGAATTTCCTGTTTTATTCATTTTTCAAGTGTGTTTAAATTCCTGCAATTTCCTTTCAGCCATGTGTTTATTTTTGGCATCTTAATTTCAGTTGTGTGCTTATATTTTAGTTATTTTAAAATTGTAGTTTATTTATTTATTTTCCTACACTTAGTTTTGTTGGGTTTGGATGAACTAAAAATACATGAACAACAACTCCCTCACCAAACCAATAGGCATAGAGGGACTCATTCCCCACACTACAAGCATATATTGTGTGTGGCACTCACAAGTTTACAAACTATCGGATTGATAATTAATGGAAAGGAAATGACTATTTTTATAACATAATTTCTACTCACCAACCACTATCAATCATACAGTTTTGAATTACATATTGATCTCCTAATTATAATTTGTACCTAAAGGACATATAAAAGGGCTTGATTGAAGAAGGTGTTCTTGTCTCATGATTTTTTTATCTTATGGTATTACATTTATTTCTTGCTTTATTTATTTCTACAAATTTATTGCTTTATTTATTTTTGTAAGTGTGAATTTCCTGCTTTATTCATTTTTGCAAGTGTGTTTAAATTCCTACAATTTCCTTTCAGCCATGTGTTTATTTTTAGCATCTTAATTTTAGTTGTGTGCTTATATTTTAGTTATTTTAAAATTGTAGTTTATTTATTTATTTTCCTACACTTAGTTTTGTTGGGTTTGGATGAACTAAAAATACATGAACAACTCCCCCACCAAACCAATAGGCATAGAGGGACTCATTCCCCACACTACAGGCATATATTGTGTGTGGCACTCACAAGTTTACAAACTATCGGGTTAAATAATTAATGGAAAGGAAATGACTATTTTTATAACATAATTTCTACTCACCAACCACTATCAATCATACAGTTGTGAATTACATATTGATCTCCTAATTATAATTTGTACCTAAAGGACATATAAAAGGGCTTGACTGAAGAAGGTGTTCTTGTCTCATGATTTTTTGATCTTATGGTATTACATAACTGATTTTCTATCTATTATATCAACCCAAAGGATTTACAAACTTGATCTTTATATTTTGGGACTATCATTAATTCACCAAAGGTTATGTTGACCTTTTGTCTGGTTATCTTTGAACCAACATCAAATTAAATTCTCTTGACATCTAATATCTTTATATATTCCTCTTTTTGTAGCTCTTCACCTACTTCAACTACTTCAAGGATAATCTTTTTATCTTTTTGTTGTTTATATTTATATGCAAATTTATTTGGGCCTGTCTACCCTTTACCTTCACTAGTAGATGTTTTTCTGTATTTCCTGGTAATGTTTTGTTTCTCATATTTATGACATGGATTATTTCTAATTCCTCTATTTCTTCTGTTGTTGGGATCAATTTTCCTTGATTTATTTTGTCATATTTAGAATCTTGTGACTTCTACATAATCTTCACATTATCGACAACTAGAATCTTAAGACGATGATTTGTAGTATATAAATACATATTTTCTTCAAATAATTTTTCTAAATTCATCTTCTTGAGTCCAACAAACATTTATTCTTATATCTTCTTCATATTCATCATCAATATTGACATTATTATGCATACTTAAGTAAATTCTACAATTAACTGAAATATGTGGAGCATCACAAGCTAGAGCAATAAAATGGAAAATTTGTTGTTATATTAAAAAAAGGAATGGGATTTGAGACCACATCTACATCTTTCTTAGTTTCTCTTTTTCTAGCCATTCCCATTGTTCTTGTTTCTATTACCTTCATCTAAGTTGTGGTTATTATTCCAATCTCTATTGAAATTCCTTCTAAATGGAGGTTTGTTATCTCCCTATTGTCTTTTACCTTGAGAGTGTGAAGATTATGCATTATTCTCTTTTCTTATTTCTATTGTTTCTAATATTTTATTCATCATGTTAAACATCTCTATCATCTGATTAGCCAGCCTTTCCTTGGGATCTTGCTTTGTTTTCTTTAATAGATTGAATCCTACCTTCTTGGGTTTCTTATCTGACTAATTTAGCTCTAAGGAATATGGTTTCATCTTACCATTATCTATCATATTTCTTTCTATTTGAATTGTTTTATCCATATATACATCAATAATAGTGACTTGGTCCTTCCTTAGCTCATAATTAAACTGTCTTGGAAATGTGTTCTTATAAAAACATATAGGCTGAACATCATTGGGTCTTAACCCAACAAGGATTTTATTTTTAATCTTGATAAATCTCCTATTAGAGTCTTCTATTAATTCATTTTCCTTTTTCTTAATTGTAGTTAATTTTGTTCAAAGTGATTGTATGTTCTTCCTTTCACCATATTTCTTTAAGACACTTTCTTCCATTTCATTAAAAATTTGAATAGTGGTGGCTAGAATATTGTTAAACCATTATCTAGCATATTTTTCTAGAGTCTGTAAGAACAACCTAAGCACTACATATTCATTCAGTTCCAAACTATCCATAGCATATAAGAAATATTTGATATGATCTTTCCCACATACAATGTTATTTTCCTAAAATTTGGGTAGGTATTTATGGGCTTTCCTAGGTAAGGGATGTAATACATGAGGTAATACAAAATGGAGGTACCTATTGGTTCTCCATTTATGTAATTTGGGTTGTGGGTTGGTCATGTTTACTACTAGGGTAGTTTTAATAGGAATTACAAAAATAATAGCAAGGGGAATAACAATAAAATTATCATCTACAAGAGTAGAATTAGATTTTTCTCTAGAAATGGAACTTTTAGATGAGGGACTGGAAGTACGAGTCCAAAAAAATACCTCTGGGTTTGAGAATTCTAGAAATAGCTATTGAGTAGTTCTTCTTGTTGACACCTGGACAATCTACTCATTTCTTGATTTTCTTGATTTCTTGATTTTCGGGTACTAGCAAGTCAGAGTCACCAGCATGGTAGGTGCATAAAGAACAGGATGCTCTATTAAAAATTTCTTAATCTTTATACTCTCAGCCTTACAAAATGTCATACTGGTTAAGAAATTTTGGTATATGTGGCAAAAGAAAAGAAAATTCAAAAACCAACATAACCCATGATCGTTGTATTTGAATATTTGAAAAAGTAAAACAACAGTGTCAAAAACTATGGTGTTGTTGTACAAAGGTGGTTAACAAAGAAAAGACTCAAATCTAGAACCTTGGCAAAAATAATTCTATCCTCAATAATGACACAAAAATATGTTGTGGAATTATTTTATGTCCTTTATAATATGTTGTCACACCACAAAATACTTCTTGATCATAAGTAGTATTAAAGACTCTGGTGGGTCTTCCACTTTGATTCGGGAAAATACTATCACATTTACTCTAAATAGATCGAATCAGGTTAGGATACCCCTGAAGTGAGCTCACAATATTTCTTTATGTGCTCATGTTCATCCAAATAAAAAATGTAAAAGTTGTTCTTTGACCAATATTTGCATAACTCTTTAATAGTGTCTTATACTAGGTTAGTGCCTTATCAATTACCCATTGTAGCAAGATTTTGAACACGTTAATTTATTTAGAAAGAAAGAGAAAGAATATATTGAGTGAATTATGTTTGTTCAAATAATATAACAAGCATAATTGATTACCAACAAAAGAAAGCATCCATTACACATTCAAATAATGTAAAATGTAAAAGAGACAAACATACAAAACTGACATAGAAAAATGATAAGGAAATAGGCTTATAATTGTATTAATAGTAGTTATTTTTACAATGATATATGGCTTGAATTTCCATAAAGCTCTTTTAGATTAATACAATAATAATTCTCGTTCAAATGATGTAATAAGAATCCTTCACCCTCCCATTCCAATGTGGTAATGGTAAGGCCTCCAGAACTCTGACTTAGTAGCTTGAAATGATCTCAGTTCCTAAATGATTCCCTATCAAGACTTGCATAGAAATGGGAGGAATAAGAGATGGAAGAGAGGAAAGACACAAAAAGGAAATACAATAGCAAATATGAGGGTACTCTTAGTATACCTCTAGAAAAAATGGCTATGCAAAAAGCTTGATCCTTGTTTCTGGCTATAGTAGTCCTTCTTATAGCTTTAGGGAGCCCTGTTCTATTATAACTGGCCTCATCTAAACCCTCCACTTGTCATCATCCTCTACCCTTGATTGGTTGAGTGTGCTACAACACAAAAATAATTGTCTTTATCTATTTTATAAAAAAATCAGTAATTGGTTATCTTTAGATTTTAGACTTTCAAAATGGGGTACAATTGTATATCACTTGGATTTCAAGGTTGATCTGTGCCTGTGTCTTTGTCATCTTCTGTTGACTTTCTATCTTCTTCTATGGTTGACCCAACAATATCTTGGCTGACTTCTTTAATCTTGTCCTGTTCTAAGCCCTGCCCTTTCTCTATAGTATTTTTGGGAAGTTACAGTGAGTAGTCTAAATTTTCTTCTTGTGATACCCTTCCCTCTATTTTGATATTTGTGGAGATCTCCTATTGCCAAATCAATTATCTCCCATGATTCTTTAGAAAAGTTCATGGTAAATGTTAATATGTTTAGATCATGCATGATCTTAATATTTTGCTCCTAGACCCATGCTTTGTTCTGGAAAAATCTGTACAAGTGGTCTACTATTTCTATTATAAAATTAATTTTCCTAGCTAGGTCTAACTCATTATCTGTGTCATAGTCAAAGTCTTGGATCTTGTTCAATATTATATCTTCTATATCAATAACTTGTAGGTATTTCTAGAGGGAAAATCTAGCTTCATTTAGCTCCTCACTCACTTCTTCTTCCCATGTGGCTACCTCCTTGGCCCATTTCTGCCATCTAGGCCTATCTCTTAAAAACATAGATATTTTAATGAATTCCTCAACACAAAAAAAGGAGGTACCATCCTCTAATGTTACTTGCCCAACACTTATCTAGTCATAGTACTTTTCAAATTGTTGGAATGTGGGATATATATTGTTCACTCTTTGTGTTGCCTATTCTAGAAGATGTTGTAGGTTGTCTATAGATTCTTTGATCATATGAATGTTGTAGAATATCTCCTTCAAGTCCTCCAACTTGCCTTGTATTTTATTCCTCATTTATATTTTGTATTTAGCTAGGAAGTTAGAGCAATCAATGTGTTTTATTATGACTTGTGGTTCTATTTTTGAGACTGTAGTCTGAGAACTTGACATTTGGTGTTTGAGGTTATCCATTTTTGCTTGTAATTTTTTATTTTATGTTTGCAATTGACTTGATCTAGCTGTTAAAGCTTGATTACCTTTGTAGATACTTTCTACTATAGCCACGTGTGATTGAGCCTATTCTTTTGCAACAACCAAAGGATTCTCTTGGTATTGAACTATTGCCTCTCTTGTTGACTTATCCACCTGAAGAGCTATAATTTGAGCCATTGGTATTGTGGTTTCTACTATTATAAGAGGCTCAACTGATATTTGAGTTTCCTGACTATCTAGCTCTTCTACTATGTACTGAGTATCTTTCATATCTCTTCCCTCTTCTATGGCATGTATATTTATATCTTCCTTAGGACTGAAATGTATAGCCTCTTCTTCTACCCGTGTTAGGGTGAGGCTTTGATGATTTACAAAAGTAGGCAGGGCTTCCAACCTTGGCCTTCTAATTTTTGGGGGACTTGAAGGAGAAGCAAACTTGGTCTGAATCCCTCAAAGAAAATTGTATAGTACTCCTACTTGCTAGATCTTCTTGAGCACCTTTAAGGATATCTTGTGCTCCTCCTTGTCTATTACAATGCTAGTGGGGATCACTTGGAGGAGATCTACTATAGTCTCAAGCCTTCACTTGGGAGTCATTATTGCTTTAACAAGATCATGGGGAGTGATTTACTTTTGTGTTGAGGAGGCATCAACTATCTCTTTCCCTTTTGTTGTGACCAAGGCGATGTTGTTGGAGGACCGGATAGCTTAGGAGTCTTTTATATTTGCTTCTACTATATCAGTGACCTCCATCATCACCTATATTTGCTTTGGTTCTCTTTTGATAATTTCTAATATGGGGTCTTGGTATTCTTTTGGGCATGTTACTAGAATCAAGGGGGCATCTAGTTCAATTATTGCCATCCTTAGAACGTTTAATTTGATAGAGTAGTTCCCCACCATTCTATATGGGTGTGTACCCTTTTCTTTGAATCTTGCCATAATTATGTTAGAGATTCTCCTCTTCTTAAAGTAACCTACATTATATCCTCAAATAGGTCTCCACTATGGATCACTACCCAATTTGGTAGCTTCTTTATAATAGTATCATAGTAGTAATTATAAGGGTCATACAATATCAGTAAAAAAGTAACCTCTTGCATTGTTCTCATGCAAAAATCTAACTATCCCTTAGCCAATTCTATGAGGATTATTACCACAGAGCTTAAGATAAATAGCTAAAAGAAATTTACCAAAGAACTTTGTATAACTAGACTCACCCTCTTTTATAAATTGGAGTCTTTCTTGAAAAATTATTTTGTACACTCCTTCCCATTCTAAAATTGTCTTGTCATCCATATGGTCCACTATTAAATGTTTGAGGGAATAATAGTGTGAAAAATAGGACATCACCTCTTTTTGCTCTAAAATAGATTTATGTAACTACCGAAGTTCCTTATCTAGGGTGTCACGAGTCATTTTTTCCAACTTATACATGGTTGGTTGGTCTTTTCTATTACATTATACTATCAAATACATGACTTTCTTTTCTACCCAAAGTAAATCTTGATTTCCCATTAGTATGTTAATCATATTGACGTAATCTCTCACCCAGGGATGGAGTGCAGAATTATGTACAAGAAATCGAGATGATACCTCTTCATTGTAATCAAAAAGTTTGGTGTAGATAGTACCTATCATATATTGGGCTTGTGAGATAAGTACTTTTTAATCCAGAATTCTTGTGGATTCTCTAATCTATAACACTTTGTTGATTCTCTTTGGAGTGATTTTGAATACAACCTGATTCACATAGTCTTTTATTGCTTTCATATTTAGGTTATATGCTAGTGCTAACTAAAATAATAAGTTTAAAGAGTAATAACTTGGGGTATATGAGCTTTACCATATTACTTGTCCATTTGTTATTGTACGGGTTGGGGTTGTTTCAAACCCAGTATACCCTTTTGAGAAGTCCTTTGAGCAAGGCAGGGTGGCATTGATACTCTTTGTTAGTCTAGTGGTAGCTAAAAATCATAGTTTGTTCTACTACCCATTGTTGTTCAATTGTGTATTGTTGATATGACCTTGATAGATTGGAGAATCATTGGGTTTCTCTATTAGAGGTTGTGTCATGTAATTACTAGTGTGGCAACACTTCAATTAAGTCCTTAAGCTTTATCATGGTGGAAGGGACTCAGGGAACTAAACTCGATGAAGCCATTGCACAACACTAAGCTTTTTAGAATTAGAATTGTCTCTACAACAACAATTCTTATGACTCTGTATGTTGGTGGTGTGATTACAAATGGTAAGAAAAGTAGTAATTTATAGCTTTCTCAAGGATTTTATCTACATGCTCTGTAATTAATCCTTCAACCACTACCTTCTCTTTTTTGCCACCCAAAAACTTCCACCTTACTCATTATAACAACTTTACCTGTATCGAGAGTATTTTTTATGTTTACTTTTTGTAATTGGTCGTTGATCTGTATATTTATCTAAATATAATATCCCTATAATATTTTAGTTGTTTTAAAGCATGTGCCTAATAATACCTAAGAAAAATGTGTACTCGATCTTGTACTTTGGCTTGTGTGCTTTCAATTCTTATTTGTTAGCCTCGTTGATTGATCACTATTTATTTTAAAGCACATACCAGATAGCTAACTTCTTAACTTCATTGCTTGATTTGGAGGCCCTTTTTTAATATTCTACTAACTATGATTGTCAGACTTTATATATTTTGGAGCCACAATTTCTTCACCCACGTCTGGAAGTGTTCTTCATGGAACTCTTTTCTAGGCTTGCTGTACAACTTATTTGTTTGTTCTTCAAGCAAAAGTTAAATTATGTCAGTCAAAATAAATTCAAAATTATGAACTTACAATGCTTTGTCAGGGTACAATTCATCCATAATTTTCTTTCCACCAAGTGTCATCCAATGCCAAGTCGCAACTAGCCAATCAGGGTCATTCGCTTTTGTCCTAGTGGGTGAATGAGAGTCGTCCATCTCTGAGCCAATTATTATTTAGTATTATTTTTGGGTGGGTCAATCAAATCCATCCACCCTCTTTTGATGATGCAATTTGGGCTATTTATCTCTAGCCAATCGCCTTTTGGTGCTAGGAGTGTGGCACTTGAATCTGTATCATCCGCCTTCTTTTGGAGACGTAATCTCGATCATTCATTTCTTGCCAATCATAGCTAGGGGGAACTATAGACCTTAGGGAAACGTAATTATTTTTTAGGGTAAACCATCTAAAATGGGTAAAAAGGGGAGGTTAAGTATGCATGTATGTGACCCTTAATGATTTTGTTAGAAACCTAAGGTGTATTACCATGGGAGGACTTATAAGTAAATAATATTATGAGAATAGATCCTTTGAATAGCGAAATATATATGTTTATGAAATACTAAAGTTTAGGGGGACTCAAACTTAGGGCCTGGAAAAGAATTATTTACGACCTTTTATCTGGATAATTTTTCAAGTTAGGTTTAGATCCTATAAATCTTAGTGGTACAAGTTGTCTGTCTTTTTCTTTCAGCCAATCACCATTCAGCATCTGATTTTTGGCGGTTCAATCAGGAATGTCTGCCCTCTTGTGGCGCTATGCTATAGGCCATCCACTTATGAGCCAATTACCATCTAGCACCTAACTTTTCATGGATGAATCTGAATTATTTGCCCCTGATCTGATGGGGCTTTATGATCCATTCATATCTGGGCCAATTGCCATGCAGTACCCAATTCTTGGTGACCAATTAGACATGTTCACCCTTTTTGGGCAACGAATTAGAGTTACCCATTTTATCCCAACAAGACCTTAGGAGGAAATTTTATAATTTTCATGGAAGGGGGGGCATGTGCATAGACATGAGGGATTCTTAGGCCTTAGAAAAATACTAAATTTTCCATGGGGTTGGTGTTAGACTTTTCAACATTTATTTTTTCCTAAGATGGTTGTAAGTTTGTGGCTTTTAAATTGGCAGAAGGGGGAATTGAGTATAAGGACTTTGACCCTCCTATATATAATGTTTAGAACTAAGGTACACGACCATGGTGGGGAAAATAATGTATTCATTAGAGAAGGTGTAGAATGATTATGAAAATAAACTTTAGGCTTTGGGGATGATTTTGACCATGGAGGATATAATTATGATCCATTAAGGTTTTTGGTGGACCTTAAGACTAAGGGTATGGGAAAAAGAATTTCATTGTGCCATATTAGGAATTAATTCTCACTTGGACCAAATACTTATCTTTTCTTATCGTGGCACAACTTATGTCTTATCCTCACCCATGGTACATTTTATTTTATCTTTTTCTTTCCTCCAATTTTCATTTAGCACCTAAGTTATGGTGGTCCAATCATGATCATCTATCGCTATAGTGGTAGTACAATCTGAGCCACTCATTCCTATGGCCAATCGCCTAAAGGTGCCCTACTTTTGGCGAATAAAAATCGTTCATTTCTAATACAATCACCATCGAGTGCCTAATATCTAGCAGGTGGATTAGGATCATTCTCCTTCACTCTGGTGGGGTCTTTTAAGCCATTTATTTTTTACCAATTTCCATGCAACAATCAAATTTTGGTGATAAATCACCATTCAACGCCCAGTTTTTGGTGGCTAATAAAAAGTGCCTATATTATTTCAATGAAAACCTTAGAAGAATTTTAATTTGGGTCGCATATATATTTTGTGGGAAAAAATGACTTTAGGCCTTAGTATATGGAGGAAAAATTATGTTTTGAGGGCCTTACTTTCAAACTTAGGGACTAAAGTGAGAAAGATGAATTTTTCTTATGTGCTTTTAGGGGATTGGAAATATTATTTCTTGGGGACCATTTAGACGTAGAATTTGTATGGCTATATGGAATGCGCTAATGGGGGAATGATGAATGGATGACCTAAGGCTTAGGAGATGGAAAAAATATTTGATGAACCTTAGACCTTGGAAAATTTATGGAGGATGATGATGTTGAGATTTTCCAAAGTGGCCTTAGGGACTATGGGGGAAAAACGAATAGGTGATGATATTTGGGGATCTTTTGGCGATGATGTTGGAGGACTAAGAGTCATGAAGTAATGACCTTATATATAAAAAAACCTAGAGGATCCATTTGAGAATAAACATATTTTGACTGATACAAAGAACTTTAAGAGACATCCGAACATGACTATAACAAAGGAACACTTTGAAGTGTTTTTAACTAGCCTTATTTCAAAAACTTGATAGCCATTTTATTTTGACTCAACAAAAACAACCTAAACCTAGGACTTTATAAGACCCTTCAAAATTGAAATTAGAGATCACTTTTAAGTTGGATTTTGAGGATCCAACAAGACCCTCACTATAATCCTAGCCTATAGGTTCTTTTTATTATAAGACCAATAGAAATGGATCAATTGGGTCCCATTGGGTATGCTCTTAAATTATTGTCCTCTTTGATTATCTTCACCGTCAAATGTACACACCAAATGGACAATATTATCATGCCTCACATGGAGCAACATAGCAGGGCAACTCAGAAAGCATGGGGTTTAGCTCAATCAAGTGCCTTCAAGGTTTTCTACAAGGCCAACTCCTTTTAAGATGTGATATTCAATGCTCTTCCTATTCTAACCAATTTTAAGGGAAAAAAGGAAAGAGAAAACAAAAATAGTGAAATGAAAAAATATCCTAAGCTAATATAATCTAACAAGGGGTAATGTGCCAAGATCAAATGAATATTCACCTACATAACAACAAGATACATGAATGCATAAATAATCATGGACAATTATCAAGGAACACTTTATATTCTCAACATGCTAACTAAGCACATATTTCATATATAAGAAACATAACTAAAAAGGAAGTAGGCATGACCTCTTACATGTGCATAATCATACATAAACAAAAGAAATAGGATAAATGAATCCCAATAGTTAATACCTCTTTTATAAATATAAGAGGTCTTAACTATAACTATATATATAAGAGGTCTTAATGCCTATATAGTTACAGGTCTTAAGACCTATAACTATATATATAAGAAGTCTTAACTATAACTATATATATAAGAGGTCTTATATATATAGATAGATAGATAGGTCTATCTTAACTATAACTATAACTATATATATATATATATATATATATATATTTGGATTTGGTTATTGTGAAGCAGTCTCCTCCCAACCATGACCCCTCATAAATTTGAGAGCTATACTTATCAATAGGGAATTTAACACAAAGCCACCACACACCCACCCCCTCACACACTCGCCTACGCTGCAGTTTGAACCTTGGACCTTCGTAAGAAGAATATATATATATGTATGTATGTGTGTATGTATGTATGTATGTATGTATATATATATATATATGAATATATATATATATATATATGAATATGTATATTATAAATTATGCTAGAAGTGAGGGTTCGAAAACATATCCATAAAATGACCAAGATTTAGCTGCTTCTATAAAAATAAAATGAAAGGAAAGTTGTATAACTCATCGATCCTTTACAATGCTAAAAGAATTACTATTTATAAATACATATGAGAGGTTTTCCCTCCAAAATTAAGTAGGATCTTCCTGATAATCTCATATTCCTTTCCTAGGGATCCTAAAAAAATGAATTAAGACACCTTTTGTAGTTAATATTTGTCAGGATCAAGATTGTTGCCACTACGGATATCATGTTGATGACTTTAATAGCCATCCACTTTACTTGAATTACCAAACCCAAGTAATACTAGTAGGTAATATTTGATTCTCCTCATTGATGGATCATTAATTTAGCTCATCTACCCTCCTTGGGACTTGTTCCTTGGCATTGATATCTTGTATCCTAATCTAATGCTTCATCCTTTGTTGGCCACTCTTGCATTGTACTTTGCTTCCTAGAGTGCTTATCTCCATATTTTATTTATCTTATGAAGCAGTGTGTGTCATTATTTTTTTAAATAAGCTTGTCAGAACTTTTGCATGTCTCTTTATGTCAAATTTTTTATAAACCTCCAAGGATAGATTCTATTGAAATTTTTTCGAGAGACAATTCCTTCTTGTTGCCAAACCTTTTTGGTTGGTCCACCTCTCATAACTTTTTGGTTTCTTTTACCTTTAGATCATTTATAAATTTCGATCTTCAGGTAATCCGCCTCGCACCTTTTTGGAACTTTTTTATTGCTCTTTGCCTTATAAGATTCTTAGGCCAGATAGGTCGTCTAGAATTTTATTTTCTTCTCTTGGTCAAAACTTTTGAGAATCTTCATTCTTTATATGTTCAATCTCCTTTTGTGCCTTTTGAAACTCTTGGTATCCTTCCCATTTTTTTGGAAGCTTAGGTAACTCAAACTATCATTATTTTTTTTAAAGTAACAACATCCCATCATGTGGGAGATATTACATTATTCGGTCATGTAAAAGTTTAGGGTATTATTATGATTATAGAAAGTGTGTTAAATATTTAGCTAATATATGTGTCAATATGTGAGGTGTACATAGTGTCATGTAATAAAGTGTTCAAGTGTGTAATGTGTGAGAGTGTGCACATGTGTCATGTAAGTTAGTCAAGAGTCATAGTATTAGGTTTCAAGTAGGCAAGTGAAGAGTTATGGAAGAGAGAAGGTCAAGTTAGTGTCGTATAATATGTAATTGAAAATAAGTTGCAAGATTACTATAGTGGTAAGGGCTTTGGCCTCTCTTTGAGAGGTCCAAGGTTCAAACCCCACTCAATATAATGGGATCAGGACCCCTCATAAAAACCTATTTAAACTGATTGAAAAAATATGTAATTGAAATTGTATAGCTTTATGTATGCATTAGTAGACCTTTGATTAATAAAAAAAATGTATTTTGTGTGCATATTATTGTGAGATTTTGATATTATGTGAATGCACATTATTATGATTAATATTTGATCCTTGATTAAAGGACCTATGAAATTATCTAGCTAGAAATCTAACAATGGTATTAGATCCATAGTGGGAACCATATTGGTTCGTAGCTAGCATTAGAGCTACACTGTGGTGTGGATTTGTAGAATTTGAGAAAGAGTAATATTACAAAGATCGTACTTGTAAGTAGTCAAGCCTATTTCAACCTTGTAAAAAGAAAGACTCATGGTAAAGAAACCATAAGTATCATGATTGCACACTATAGCTATCTGTGAAAAGTTTTAAATTCTAAATATTGAAGCCAATTTGATAAGTGCACTTGAAGATTGAAGAGAAGTCAAATTGAGTTCACCTAAAGATTGAAAAATAAGGGCTAAGATTGCCCAAAGTTGAAGACAAACAGCTAAAAATATTGCTAGAAATTTGCAAAGAAATTGAAAAAAGCTAGCACAAGAATCTAGTGTGAATATTGGACTAGTGGTCCACAAATATTAAAGGGGCTGAAGTTGCCCAAATTGCAAAGAAGAACTATCAAGGCAAGGCAAAATTTATTTAAGAAAGTTATTTGAATTTTTTTGAAATTATTGGAGAAATAAGCAGCCCTTGTTAAAGGAAGAACGAATAAATAAAAAGCCTTTTTTGGAAGCTAAAAAGAATACAAAATTATTAAGATTGTTGCCTGCATTGAGAAATATTGATTGAATATTAAAAATTATTTAGAGGAAAAAGTTCTTAAAAAATTGGAAGAATTTTTTGAATGGTTGAAAGCCCAAATTATTGATTTATTGAAGTTATTAATGAATTGAAAATAATTCTAATCATTTAAGATTGCTTAGAAAGGTAATCTATTTAAGAAAATTATAAATATGTGTGAAGACTGGCTAGGAAAATTTTTGATATTGGTGCATTAAGAAAGATGCAAAAAGAATAAGGAAACAAGATAGTGTTGGTGGAACTATTATAGACATCATTGCATAAATTACAACATAAGTTGCTATAGAAATTTGAAAGAAAGTCAATTGTTGGTGAAGTCACGAGAGAAAATAAATGCTATATTGTAGAAAAAGATAAACATCACTCTATTGAACTAGTAAAAGGCCAAGTTGTGGAGGATTTTGGTTAGATAAGCTAGACTACTAAAACATAAGTTGAAAGTTGCACCTAGAAATTGTTGGAAAAGTTGGTCATGAGGGATAGATTGCAGCCTATAACATTATTGTTGAAGGTGAAAAAGCCAAGAGGATATGTGAACAAGTGAGCCACCTAAGAACATATTTGAAGAAGTATTTGAGCTACTTAGCAGCATAGTAGAAACTTGAAGGTTGCAGAAGACAGACTAGAGAATCTCAGTCAAAACCCAAGAATAGCATGGTAACGCCGACTGCCAGCACATAGACTGCCAGCACATAATCTATTTTTGAAGTGCAAAATTAATTGAAGTATGAAGTGGAAAAATATTATTTAAAATAGACCCTTTACAATTAAATGGATCATTTTACAAACGAATAAATGATTTTTACTGGCAGAGAGTATTTTATTAATTTAGGAGTGTATTTGAATAATTAACGATTACCGTTTGGGGAGATATAAGGCATGAAATTTTTTTTGATTGAAAAGTTGCTTACATTAAATAGAATAAATAGTCCTTTACAGCCAAAAAAGGAGTGGGTGGAGAAAGGAATCACACCCCAAAAGCTACAAACTTATCCTAATAGTTGATAAGGAAAACCAAAAGCATAAAAACAAAAATACCTAACACCTCGCAAAGCTTGAAAACACTTTACAACTGGCAAGACCTTAAGGACAGAGGTCTTTGGTGGGCCAAATATTGTCCTCAGTAGTGGAGGGCCTTCCCCATCCATCAAATAGATTCACACCCCACCCAAAAACATGAGTGGTGGGGGAAGAGGGATGAGACTAGCCAGAATGGTTATCATGACTACCCGAGGCCCCCCAGCCATTGGAAGGCCCGAGCGTGGATTGTTGAGTGAACATCGATGGGCCAAGCTGAGAAGTTCCCAGAACTTGCTGCTGCAGCGTGCCACCATGATCCCTAGACCTGCTCCGTGGAGTCTGTTGTCATGCACATTTTGGGTGCCGACGCGAGCTAAAGCGGGCAAGGTGAGGAGGTGAGCACTCAAAGGCCTCCCTAATAATAGCACAAGGGGCTTCACCCCAATACTTCAGCAGCGCCTGCAAATGGTCCAACTCCATCGCTACTTTTTTTTCTTAATCACAAATTTGAAACCAAACATCATGAAACACTTCAAGTTTGTCAGAAAAAAAAAAAAGCTAAGACAGATCCACCTGCTGGAAGACAATCTTATTTTTGGCTTTCCAAATATGAAACAGAAGGCTCTATCTAAAAATGTGCCACACCTCCCTCAATGGGAGAGATAACTGGATAGAATCCCCCAGCAAAACATGATGCCAAGTAAGGGGCAGAGACATGAAGGGAGCAAAGAAGGATCCAACCCAGCTCCAAGCGAGAGTAGCCCATCTACAGGCCCAAAACAAATGCAGACAAGATTGGGGCTCATGACAAAAGGCACAGCAAGGATCAGGAACCCCCATATAATAGAGCTTGTTGTCAAGGGGTAAGCCTTGATACAACAAGCTCCAGGCAAAAAATGCTCTCTTTGGCTCCAAATATGATGCCCAAGCAACCTGAAACCGAGTTTTCCACCGAGAGGGTGTGGAGATCAAATCCCATTTAACATTGAGCTTAGGCACTATGGAAGTAGTTGGCGAAAGCCACTGATAGCCTTGCTTGGCAGAGTAATTATGCAGTAGAGTGCTTTTATACCAGGCCCAGTCTTTCCACCAGGGCTTCTGAGACCTAACTCCAAGTTTCTACCACAAGGAAAAGGGAGTATGGTCGAGAACAATGTCATAAGTAGCCTTATCAGTGCTGTTTAAACTAGACAACCTTTTAAACTCATGTCAAGGAATCCAGACCCTGCTCTCTCTAGAATAGAAGTCAAAAATAGACGTAATGCCCCGCTTATAAAAATTTTGAGCATGAACCTAGGGAATTTGTGCTAACAGCTTACCCTGGATCTTGAAAACAGGGGACCACCAAATATTAAGCCAATTAATGGAAATGCCAGAGTGAGCATGAACCCATTTCCAAAAAATCCATAGATTTAGTTGTTTTCAGGCCTTCCATATACTTTTAAGAACAAAAGAACCAGGGATCTTAGTAAAAACAAGGGCCAACACCAGAGAGGAAAAATCTAAGCCAGTCCAAGCACACCGATTCAAAGGAATCCCGGTTGAAATGTAGTGGTGGATAAGGACTTTCCATGCCTTAGATCCTTTGAGCGCCCGCACAATCCACTTGGCACACAGAGCTGCCCCTTGACGTTGAAATTCAAGCAAGCCCATGTCCCCTGCTGACCGTGGGAGACAGCAAAAATCCCACTAAACTCTATGAAAATCCTTCCTTAAATTTTGATAATTGTAAATTGGAGGAATTTGTTTTTATTATTGGAACCAACAATTATATTCAATAAAAAATAAAAAAATAAGAGATAGATAGATAGGTATTAACATGAATGAAAAATCATAGTTGGGTCCAAGGTTACCCAAACAATCAACATCGTAGAAATGAAAATGAAATGAAATATTATTAATGTTTGCGATGGGCCAAAATAAAACCCAAGGGATTATAAAAAGAACAATAATGACTCTCAGCTATTAATGTCTGCGGTGGGCAAAAATAAAACCCAAGGGATTATAAGAAGAACAATAATGACTCTCGGCTAGCAGACTAAAAAAACCAACAAATAAAAGAACTAAGATAAAAAATACCAACCCCTAAAAAGGTAAAATAAACATAATAGATCGAGCCCTGCTGTGGATAGACAAAACAACTTGATGCTAGAAAATGTCACCTCCTCAAACTGCTATGCCAAGGCCTCAAAAAACAGAGGGACCTTAAGGTGGGCGAAACCATAGTGATAGTACATAGAGCCTCCCACAAAAACTTTAAAGGCAATCCATGCACACAAAAAAAAAATTACTAGAGTAAAAGACAAGCAAAAAAAAAATGTTTTTCTTAATTCTCGTTAATGGGAGGAAACGCAAGATTTACTAGAATTTGAATTTGAATTTGTATTAATGTCCATCGGTGATCAAAAGAGGTCAATAGGACTGTAAAGTAAGACATATACAAAGCAATAGGAGTGCCTAATGCAGCTCCAGAGAAAATAAAGTAAGAAAAATAGTAAATAGAATGACATATGATATACAAGATCTGTGGATCAAGGATTGCTCCCAACATTCAAGGCTGAAGAGAAGTGAGTGATATAATAGTTGGATGTCGTCGTAGATGTTCTTTGTTGGAGTCAACGATGAGTTGATCTTGTTGTATCTCTATGATCACCCTGGCACTTCCTGGTCGTGGCCTCTGGAGGCTAGAAGAATGAAATGATAAATCGGGATGATGTTAGCTTCTGCAAACTGTTACTAAGTAGTTCTTTCCTGAGATTGAATAATTCCCAGATGAAAAGGGTAATTCATCTCTCATCTTCATAATTAATCCAAGATTTTAGTGTATGGGTGTCTCTGAATAAGCAATAATATCTACCTCGTATCTTGTAGTAGACAAGACAGGTGAAAATGAAATGCTCCTCGGATTCCACATAAAGACTGCACAATCTACAAATACATTGATCTCTAGGGAGGTGATGATTTGTCTCAATACGCAGTTGGTGGGAGCAAACTCGTAGCTAAGCTAAAGGAAACCTGAGGCTGTGTGACATCTGTATCAAGTTATATTTTGGAGTAGTGATAAATCCATTCTCTAGTTGGAGATAAAAGTGAAAGTAATGAAACAGTTTTGGTGAAAGAAAAAATGATTAAAAATGAAAATAATAATAATAATATTGTTTATCTTAATCTAGTTAATGGGAATTGGGAATGTTACATGATTTGGTGTGTGCGATATATATATATATATATATATATATATATATATATATAGATATTATATATATATATATATATATATATATTAGAAAAGACAAAAGAAAAAAATAAAGAGAGAGAGAGAGAGAGAGAGAGAAAGAACCTTTTGAAATTAGATATGTTAAGTTTTTGGAGTTATTTGAATTTATCGGATGTACAAGCATTTAGATTATTTAATTGGGAGATAATAAGGGATAAAAAAATTTGAATAATTTTTTCAATATTAAAAAAAAATTATTTCATCAAGGGAATGTTAAATGAAAAATAAAAATAAGGGAAATTTGAAGGAAGAGAATTTGACATTGAAATTAAATTATTTTAGAGTAGCAAGGATTTTTTTTTTTTGATGAAAAGTCCATTATATTAATAAAATAATGTTTAATAATACAAAAAATGGTGGGTGGGATTAGCACACCCCATAAACCAATACACTAACCACTATGGTTAAGAATATACAAGAGTGTCAGAAACAGTTCACAAACTATCAGATAACAATTGCCAAAACAGTGTCAAATATGCATTCAGAAAGAAAGAAACCAAGAAATCACTGCCACCTGGAAGGGGAAGGAAGAGGCAGATGACTCATAATGCAGGGTGCATTCCCCCAATGATCCATGAGGGTATATAAGTACTGCATCTCCACTTGTACTTTTTCAACCTGTACTTGAATCTGTAACCAATAATCAAAGAATATATTATATTTATCAGTAATAGAGAAGACACGCCCAACATCTTGCTGAGAAAAAATAGCTCTATTTTGGGACTTCCATAGATAAAACAGGGTACCAATTCTAAAAATATTCCAAACAACACCCAAGTTGAAGGAAAAAGCAATAGGGTCACCCAAAATAACATGCACCCAAGTAAAATCCTCATGTATAAAAGGTCTAAAAATTTCAAGAAGCCACTCCCAAGCCGACTGAGCCCGATCACAAAACCAAAAAATATGCAATAAATATTTCGTCTGTCCACAAATCGGGCAAATGGAATTATGAACACCCAGATTCTTGAGCCTATTGCCAACTAGTAACCCTTGGTGTAAGAGGATCCAAGCAAAAAAACTTTGTTTAGGTTCAATATAAGTAGCCCAAGAAATCTAAAACCTCTTATTTCATTAGGAGGGAAGAGAGACTAAGTCCCATCTTAGAGTGAGCTTATCAACCATTGGAACTTGCAGGGTGATCCATTTGTAACCAAAATGAGCTTTATATTGCAAAATAGGAAGCTCCCCAAGCCAACACCAATCTGACCACTAGGGTTTTTGAAAATGCTTATGTAGTTTAATCCAAATAGAAAATGGAATACTATCAATAACCACATCATAAGTGTCTCTATCACCAGGATTTAAATTGTGAATTTGACAAAATCTTTCCAAGGGTATCCAACACCTGGTATGTCAGGATAAGAAATCAAAAATGGAAGCAATACCATGCTTATAGAACCTCTATGCTCTGACCCACTGCACCAGAGCTAGGGGAGAACCCTACCAAGTGATAACAAGAGACCACCAAATATTCATGGAAGGCAAAGAGGTACCTGCTTTGCGAAAACTCCCTTTCCAACTAAACTAGGGTTTGAAGGCCTCCCAGGATTTCCATATACTCTGAATGACAAAAGAACCTTTAACTGTAATAGGGACAAGGCAGTAAGAATGGATTGCAATCCCACCCCTTTCCAAATTTTCTTCCCTTGAAGTAAACCAGAAGAAATGCAATGTCTGACCAACACTTTCTAAGATTCATCCCTAATTAAATATCAGGTGATCCATTTAGCACAAAAGGAAAAACCTTGTCGGTGATAATCAAACAAACCCATGGCTCCACAATCCTTGGGCAAACAACAAATTTCATGGGCTACCCAATGAAAACCTTGCTTGATAGAGTCTTTGGCCTGCAAGAAGTCTCTCAGAAGCTTATCCAGATTTTTATAACAAGATTTGGATGGAACCCAACAAGATGAATAATAGGCATGGGTAGTGGCTAAAACCTCAGAACAAATCTGAAATTTTCTTGCCAGAGAAAATTTCTTACTAGTCCAGTAAGAAAGCTTCTTTTCCACTTTATCAATAACATACTACCACAATTGAGCAGAGGAACCATAAAACGCAAAAGGAATTCCAAGAAATTTAAACACCTCACCCGGCTGAATCCAAGTCCATTGGAAATGATGTAACCAGCATGGTATCTGAGATTGAGATTTTCGAAAATATGAGGTTTTTTCCATTGTATAGAAGAACTAGAGGCTAAACATAACACCTCTAAGCAACTAATAGCCGAGGAAAGCTATTGCTCATCTTCTCGAAGCGTTAAGAAATAATCATCTGCAAAATGACCATTGACCAACTGACGATCACATCGAAGGTAATTGATTTATCAAAAGCAAATTTAATTCAAGACCAATGGTTGAAGGAGTGCTAGAAGCAGAGCCAAAGAACAAAGACAAGATTAAGAGATTGAAGACTAAAGTCTTTAATAACCAAATAATGTAATATAGAGGGTGTTGGAGATATTACATTATTTGGTCATGTAATAGTTTAGGGTGTGATTATTAGTTTAGAAAGTGTGTTAAATATTTAGCTAATGTATGTGTCAATATGTGAGGTGTGCACAAGTGTCATGTAATAAAGTGTGCAAGTGTGTAATGTGTGAGAGTGTGCACATGTGTCATGTAAGTTAGTTGAGTCATAGTATTAGGTGTCAAGTAGGCAAGTGAAAAGTTATGGAAGAGAGAAGATAAAGAGTACAATATATGAGGAGTCACATACAATTATATATTTGTGACAAAGCATTGTAATATGTAATTGAAAATGCATAGCTTTATGCATGCATTAGTAGACCTTTGATCAATAATATTTTTGTATTTTGTGTGCATATTATTGTGATATATTGATATTATGTGAATGCACATTATTATGATTAATATTTGATCCTTGATAAAAGGACCTATAAAATAATCTAGTTGGAAAGCTAATACATTGGTCAAAACTTGTTGCCCTTGTAGGTTTTAAATCCTTTTTCCTTGCCTTCCACCAACTTTTCCTCTCTTGGTTCTTAATCCTCTCCCAAGTTATTTTAAGACAAATATATACTATGAATTCTATTGAAAGGATGTGAATTGTAGATGATGAAATTTGTCAATTTACGAGGCTTTTAATTTGGATTGCTCTAATGTATCATTTGCAACTATGTTATCTTTAAGTACTGGTCTCATTTTTTAAGGACTCTTAACCCAATGGATTTTCTAACTAAATGTGTTAGAGTAACTGTCTCAAAGGATATCTTTATGATGAGATCTTATGAGTCTTCATCTACCTTCCACAATAATTAATTTTCCCCAACCATCTCTCCCAATGAATGTGCCTTGTGTTTGTGGTGGAGAGATGATGGATGGATGGTCAAGAGCTGAGAACCCAAATAGATGTGGACTACAACCAGGTTTTCTAGATTACCCATAGCCATTTTTTGGATCAAACCGCTACCAATGGTAGAGTCATTTTAGTTATCATCGAAATGGCTCATGAACTACTACCAATGATGGACCATGATTTAGTTATTATCGAAAAGGTATGATGAATATCTTTGAGACATTAACTATTAAGTTTTAGTAGTTAGCCTAGTCTGGCAACTTTTGGGGTTTTACACCCATTTTTAGCCTTTGGTGATAGCTTCTTAGTGGTTCTTTGACATAAGCTTCTTGGTGGTCAACAACTTCTTGAGGGCTCTTCATTTTATGTAGGGTTCCAAATTAGCTTAAGTTATAGTCACCTTACTTTAGATAGATTGTAGTGAAGCTTCACAACATCTTCCTTGTGCATTTTGTTGCAATATGCCTCTATTGCAGATAAATATCATCTTGTCCATCCTAGTCAGCTAGAACTGCTTGAAAAAAATGGATCCATGCTTTGGATCACCTAAGGGTCTACCGGTAAAGGCTTAAATATACCCATAGCAAAAGGGTATAATTTTGATCCTTTAAGGTGGTGATCTTGTCACAAAGAGAATCATAAAAATACCAATATCAAAACCAACATCAATGGCAAGTTTGAGACCAATTGATTATATCGATACATCATAACCTCCAAGTATGATTTGGATGCTTATTTCCTTGCCACACTTGATGGAAAATAACTTAAAGAACCAATAAACATAATGAATCTTAAATAATATTATATTTAAGTTTACATTGGCTACTTGTTTTATTTCCAACTATCTCTCATTACTTGCGTGCATTGACTTGACTTCATATCTACTTGTATGTAATTTTGTCTTTGTTTGGATTACCTATAGCATAGTATCAAGGATCCGTGATGACATGCAAATGATGATCATGGATAGGATAAATTATTTGTCTTATAATTAGGTGATTGATGCAAGTGGATCCTCCCTAGTGTCATTTTACTAGTCAACCATTATCTACACAACACAAATATCTTAATCTCATAATCTTCTCCAATCATATCACAAACTCTATCTTTACACTCTCATCTCTTCATTGTCTATCCCACCAACATCTTACTACATAATAAATACTACAAGGTTCACAAGTATTGATGGCAAGATTAATAGCATCATCTCTTGTCTCATATGTATCCCCATGTATAAGGACAATATCTCCATAGCAAGTCCTTCCTCCATTGGGGGCAAAACCCATTGTCATATAAATCAAATCCAAAGTCCTTTAGGCATTTGTTAAGGGAATTCTACCAATCAAAAGTATGATATTTATCTATAAGCAAAACATAAGTTCTTTAGATACTTTTTGAATGTAAATATACCAATCAAAAGCCATGTATAACACTTATCTATAGGTAAAATAATTCCTTTAAACATTCTCTAAAGTCAAATATACAAATCAAAAGTCCTATATGACATTTGTATATAGGTAAAGTAGAAGTCCTTTAGACATTTGTTAAAGGAAAATCCACCAATAAAAACTCTTGTATGACATTTGTCTATAGGCAAGGCAAAAGTCCTTTAGATATTAATCTTAAATATAAATTTATTTTATATATTTTTCAAATAAATTATAAAATGATCCTTTGGCATTTGCTTGGGGGCACCAAAAATAATGTATATATCTTGTATTATACCAATGCCTCACGACATTATCCAAAGTCCACTTTGGAAAATATTTTATCTTGTATCATAGATAAAGTCCCCCTAGGAAAATCTTATATGTATATAGTTTTATATATCTTGTATCAAAGCAATGCTTCAAGGCATTGTATAAAGTCCCCTTGAACAAATATTTTATTATAGCTAAAGGCCTCTTGGGAAAATCTTTAATATTTTATCACAACTAAAGTTCCCCTTGGCAAATATTTAACTATACATATATGTATATAGTTTTGTATTATTGGAAATCCTCATGGCATTATGTAAAGTCCCCTTAGGCATATCACTTAACAATCTCAATCACACATCTATATACATCATATCATAATAAGTCTCAAGCTATTTTTCTAGATCTATTCATCTAAGTCTATCAACCACACATCATTAATCACAAGCACACAATCTAAATTAAATTATCATAACACATTATAGTTCATTAATCATCCACATCAAATTAAACATAACATAAAAGCATGCATCATTATTGATCCATAAACATCGATATATTTATCACCAAATGTATGTACATAAAAATCTATAATACAATGATTATCAATACATCACGTGTCTATAAAAATACACAACTATAAAATTTATCGTTGTAGGGGAAGCTAGATCTGAGACTCTGTGTATAGCACTCTTGTTTCTCCCATAGGTAGTGGTTGAATTCTCACTAATGGCTATTACTATCAAGTCATAGACTATTAGTGTGTCCATGATGTTCAATATCATGGCTCGATCGACAAAGGAAGGTAACAAATTTTTGATAGTGCTACATGGTAGGTAGTCCTATAGTGGTTTGATCACTCAACCTTCATCATTAAATAATTTCTAAACTCAAACCAAATCTATTGCATGTCACTATTATATGATAGACATCTAGTCCAAGAGAGCCTAGACTAGTTTCTATTACCAACTCCACCTATCATTATGATCTTATCATAGTAGCATACCCATCCATAATCAAACTCAAAATTAATTGCTACATCATTGAGGTCTAATGAACCAACCTATATCTCTTCATTGTTTGAGTTGCTACCTCTGGTTAAGCTAAATCCCTTTTTAACTAGGTCATAACCAGTGGAACTTGAAGGATGGTCATCTATTGCACCAACATGTCCCTCTCTACCTCCATATTAGACTAAGGTAACCCACTAGATTTTACCTCCCCTACCATGATCATCAACATGGTCATCACTCTTGTTGGTATTGCCACCCTATGCCTCCTCTGATGGTACTCCTAGTACCATATTATTAGTGGTTATATCACGTATGATTTCCTATCCTACCTCCTTATTTGTATATGTTTACCTATCATTAGAACATATACTATGATCCACAAGGGGTGGAAAATTTAATAGCACTCCCAATATCAAGAACTAACCCTAGGATCATCACTTACCACATATAGGATCATTAATTCATTAATTTCTATCTCTAGTATGAGTCTGGATTCAATTATGAATTGAACCCCTACTTCCATATAAACTACTTATACCTCATTAGCCCTGTTAGAATCCCCTACTACAAGCCAAATTGGAGAACCACTCTATCAAAATGGAAGATCCTGCACTCTCCCCATGGTTTGACCAACCAGTTGACTCTCCTAATCCAAGCTAATTGGTATATGTCCTATGTTCACATTATATGTTGTCTAAATGGATGCTAAGTTACCTGATCTTATTTTAGTTTGTCAATCAATCATCGGGATAATCCAAAACACCTTTATGCATTCTTCATATTTTCTCTCAAAATATTGAGTCTAGTGATATTGTATTGAAACCTTTGAATCCACACCTATCCTAGTAACCTCAATCATTGTACTACTAGTATATGCTCCCAAGTTCATACATATAGTAGTATATAGTAGGAAAAACCTTTGCCTCCCTTGTAGACTACCTAATATAATAAGTGGTAGTACCAGGTGAGAACAATAGGACCACAAGCAAAAATTATTTGCTCATCTATCATGTTGGCAACCACCTAACCCTAGCCCTAGTGTACTACTCTTTAACTCATATCATCAATCAAAACCCTTAATACTAGTAAACATGGTAGAGTTGTCTACTAGTCCATAAAACCCCCAATGTAGATGATATTGATATCAATAACTTACTTCATGATTGGAAAATCAGGATCTCTAGTTAGTCTCGCCAAGATCCTCCTCTAGTCCTAGCTCATGCAAATAGGTGCCCCTTTTATTAACATCCGTAAAATATGCCACGTATCCTCCAGTGTGAAGATCACCTCTCCATAGGGAAACAAGAAAGGATTCATCTTTTAATACCATAATTTTATTAGGGTAATTAACAATTCCCTATCAAACTCCACCTTAGGCATAAGGGCTACATGGTATGGCTCTATTACCACTTGCAAGGCATGGTATGCAAAGCCCAATAATCCATGTATTTTCTCTAGAATATTGGATTACCTCTATCTATAATTCAACTTTTGCAATCTCCTATAATTATCCAAACCTATAACCTATAAATTCCCTTGAAACTTGGAAAAACAACAAAAATTCAAGGCAAGAAAAAGTTCCATCCTTTGGAAAAAGTGCCAATGGTGATGAAAATACCATTAGGCAGCAAAAGTTTCATTAAGTTGGTAAAAGTGCTATCAAATGTAAAAAGCACTATTAATACATGAAAGCATCATCATTAGCACTAATGCTAGTGCAAAAGCATTTCCAATATGCAAAAGCATAATCTTTTCCTTTAGGCACACTTTTTAAGACTAAATTTTAATAAAAGTATAAATTTTTAAGTTCCTACCTAAACATGCCCTCATCATACTAATGGTGGTCTCACTCTACCCGCATAATGTAGTGGTCTTAAAAATCATATCTCATACTTCAAATTTATGTTTAGTATAGTGTTGATTAGCTTGTTGATGCATATACTTCTGAGCCAATTCTAGATTCATCTTTAGTTGACAAAGGACTACGACATGTTAGTTGAGTGTAGTGTCGACAACGTGAACCTTAGAGCTTCTTGGAATGTAGGAGGAGGATGTTGATGGAGGACGACCATAGACTACTTCAAAAGAGGTAACCTTGGTCATGGTGTGATATGAAGTATTATACCACCATTCAGCCAAGGGAAGCCACTTCACCCACTATGCAAGATGTTTGAAGGTAAAGCAAAAAATGTGGGTATCCAAGCATTTGTTAACAATTTTGGTTTGTCCATCCATCTGTGGATGATAGGTTGAACTAATTTTGAGTTGAGTTCCTTGCAACTTAAATAGTTCCTGCCAAAATGACTAGTAAAGGTAGGGTCTCTATCAAATACAATTGATGTGGGTATGCCATATAGGCAGAAGATGAAATCTATAAATACTTGGGCTACTATTGAGTTTGTGTAGGGATGGGAGAGGGAACAAAAACAAGCATACTTGGTGAGATGATCCACTACCACCAGAATATTTTATTTTCCTCCCAACTTAGGTAACCCTTCAATAAAGTCCATTAAAATATCTATTCATACTTATTTCAAAATTGAAAATGGATGAAGAGTTTTGAGGGAATGCACTATTGCTCCTTTCATTTGCTAGCATATGTCACATTTTGCCATAAAATTTTGAATATCCTTCTTCATTCCCTTCTAGAAGAAAATATGCTTAATCCTTTTATAGGTCTTTAGGAACTCATAATGTCCCACAATGGGTGAGGCATGCATTTCCTTCAAGATGAATTCCCATAGTTGTGAAGTTTAGAGAATAATAAGGTGGTCAAGATATCTCAAATTTTGTCCATCCCAAGTGTATTCCTATCATGAGCTAGGCTCTACTTGAAGTTTGGTGATAAAATTTTGTAATCCTGAGTCCTTGAGCACATCCTCTCAAAGAGAAGTAATCCATTGAGGTATGGGAGATAAGATAGCATGTAACATATTCATATCCTCAAATTGTCATGAGAGTGCATCAACCACAATTTTCTTCTTTTCTTTTTTATATGTGATCTCATAATCATAACCCATTAAATTAGATACCCACTTTTGTTGTTCATGTGTGGTGGCTTGTTGTTCCAAGAAGTACTTTGATACTTTGGTGGTTTATTTTGATTGAAAAATGATGCCCAATGAGATATGGCCTCCAATGATTAACCACATGCAAAATAACTAGCATTTTATTTTCATAAGTAGATTTACCCAAATTGCAACCCGAAAATGCTTTAATAGTGCTTCACTTTTATTACAAAAGGTTTGAAAATTTTGGCATTGCTAACACGGATGCGGGTGTCATGACATGCTTTAAGTCAAAGAAAGCCTTCTCAGCTCTATCTAACCAAGTAAAAGAATTATTTTTCAACATGGTTGTTAAATAAGCTACTATTTTTCCATAGTTCTTAATAAATTTACGGTAATGCCCTATTAGTCCCAAAAATCCTTGAAGTCCCTTGAGAGTGTGTCTTTGGACAATCTTGAACAACTTGAATATTTTTTAAGTCGATTTTAACTCCGTCTTGGGTGACAATGTGATCCAAATACTCCATTTTTGTCATCCCAAAAAAACATAGACCGCTTGGCATAAAGTTTATTCTAAGAATAAAATTGTGATATAGATGGATGAGGTGCTCCTCCTAAGAGCGACTATAAATCAAAATATCATCAAAGAAAAAACAAAAATAAATTTACGAAGAAATGGGTGGGAGACATTATTCATGAGGTTCTAAAATATGGATGGTACATTCGTTAGACCAAATGGCATGACCAAAAATTAATGGCCCTCAAGAGTGCAAAATATTTTTTTGGGATTATCTTCCTCCTTGAGACTTATCTGATGATAACCTATATGAAGTTCCAACTTGGAGGAAAACATTACACCATGTAGCTCATCCAACAATTCATAGACCACTAGTATAGAAAATTTATCCTTAATAGTGAGCTTATTGAGCTCACAAAAATTTATACACAACCATCATGACCCATATTTCTTTCTAACCAAGAGTACTAGAGAAGAATAAGGATTGCTACTAAGTCGAATGACTCTTGCTTATAGATGTTCTTGTACTAATTTTTCAATTTTTGACTTAAGGGCATAGGGGTATTGATAAGGTCTGATATTAGGTGGCACGCTATTAGGTACCAATGGTATTGCATGATCATTGGAACAATGTGGAGGTAATTTTGTTGGTTCCACAAAAAATACATCATGCTTAGTCAAAATGAGTTTAAAATATTTTATGGATTTATCTTTATCTGAAGTTTATAATTGAATTACAAATATTTGAGCCACTACCCCACATGAAGATTTTTTAACTTGTCCATATGGCTGGAATTGATAATTTATGGAGATCCTATTGGTGCACCATGGACAATCTTGGACTTACCATTTTTTGAAAATTGCATCCATAATTCTGCAAAGTTCTAGGCTATATTTCCCAAGGTACGTAGCCATTGAGCTCTTATCACAACATCACATCTTCCCATTTGAAGAGCAATCATATTAGTTTTTAGTTTAGAGTCCTCTATATTCAACTTAACATTATGATATTTACCCTTATAAGGTAATGTTCTACCATTTGCCACCATAATCTAAAAGGATTTGTAAGCATGTATGTAACAATTTGCTTTCTTGGCTACTTGGGGATTGATAAAATTATGCATACTACCTGAATCAATGAGAATTGTTAGACATTGCCCTTTGAAGAATCCTACTACCTTCATCATCTAAGGGGTAGAAATTATTGCAAGTATATGGATAAATATTTTTGGTTGTGGTTCTTCTTGTGTTCCATCTTATCCTTTAGTTGTTCCTTTAGGGGTTTTGCTTCCTTCACGGGTTTTTCTTCTTCTCAAGGTGTTCACTACTTACTTAATCCTCTACATCCAACAAAAATAATTTCTTTTGGATGCATTTATGCCCTAGTGAATACTTCTCATCACAATTATAACATAAGCCTTATGCTCAATGGGCATACATTTCCTCCATAATCAAACACTTAAATAGGGTAGACATATTGCCAATATTGGGTATGAACATGGAAGGAAATGTGGGTTTGGCTTGTGGAAATTTAGGTGGTCTTCGTTGAGCCAAAAAATTCTTCTAGTAATATTGTAAATCCTATGGCTTGCATCATAGACTACGGTTTCAACATTTTGACCTCAACCTTGATATCATTTTTAATCCACTAATAAAACAACTCTAAAAAAATCCTTCATTCAACCCCTTTGTCCTATTAGCCGGTTTATCAAATTGAGCCTGATAGTCATGGACAGTAGAGATTTTTTTCAATTTGGTTAAGGCTCCTATAAATCCTTTGTACTCACTAAGGCCAAAGCGAGTGAGTATTTGTGACTCAAAATCTATCTAATAAGGGTTTGGAGTTGTGTTTTATAATCATTGATACCATTATAAGGCTTCAAATTCAAAGTTGAAAGATGCCATGGTGACCCACAAATATTTAGGTACATTATGAAGTTTGAAGAACCGATCTGCACGATGTAACAACCCATCAACGTCCTTCCCATTTAATTTAGAAAAGTCTAATTTAGGCATATTAAATGAATTGTTTGTGTTAAAAAGGGAACGATGGCCTTCTTTCTTCTTATGAACTCCCTTCTCTTTATTGCCTAAACTACCACCTAGTTTTTCAATGTTAATATGCTCAAACACGTTTGGGCCTTCCCTATATTTGTCCTCAACCTCTAGTCACCTCTCAACAGTGATACTTCATCCCTCACCTGTTTAAATTAGTGGTAAGATTAATTATTGCGGTATGCATTTTCTCCAAAAGGGTGCCTTGTTCTATCTCCTAATAGTATCCTTTAGTTTCTCCAAACATTTAGGTGCGATTTGGACCACTCCCATGGACTTACTAAAAATAGAAGTACTAGTTTAGAATTTACTATTTCTAGTAATGAGCCGAAAAAAACATTTGGATGTTTTATATCAAAATGATTAGCTCAAACATATGAGCACGACGGACTAGGTCTCACAATGACATTTTTTTACACCCCAAAATTTTTTTCAAGGGGAGTGTTGTCTTCAAGTGTTTTCTATTTTCCTCTTAGAGGCTTAGATCACTCAAAAAATATTTTTTTTTTGACAATTCCTTACTAGACACTATACTGTCTTTACTAACTCTATTCTATATGACATTGTAGCTCACTATCTCTCACAACTATCTTAACTAACTCTATTATAAACAAATTCCTTGTCTATTATGATTCTTGAATGTTATAGGTAATTATTATTGATGTTGACAGACTCTATATTGACTATTACTGACTGCTACCTGATTGTTATTAATAACCTTGTTATGATTATTATTCTTACCACCAGTTTTCTATCAATTGTTTAGGTTTAGTTAATTCCAGAATAGTGTAGTCTCCTCAGCATGCTCATTTTTGTGGTGTAGTTTTTTGACATTGATGATGAACAAAAATAGGGTATTCTAAGCCAAGGTGTGTGTAATTCCTGTAGGCCCTCTGTTATATTATATAAACGAATGATAGTGCTCAAACCAATATTTTTGGCCACTACTCATAGAGGATTCCATGCATACCCTTGACCACACTACTTGCCTCTTTCATAGTATGGGAGGGTGATCTTTTTAGATGTTATGTCCAATGTATGATGGAGAATGCACGATCAAAATCTTCCTAGGGCTAATGGTTTCTCCTAATACTAAGTTTTCTCTTGATATATCCAAAGATATATGGGAGCTTAATTCCATATATAGGTATTGTCTAAGGCCTAGGTATTAGACCCTAATCACCTCTTAATGCATTAAACTCTATGGGTAATCTAACTTAGCCAATAACAACAAATTCTCAATGATATTTTAAAACCCTCAACATAGGTTTTCTAACCTAATAAACTAGTTTAAAAAAACTTGTTCAATAAGAAAATAGGAAAAAAAATGAAAACACGAAAAATTTATACCTAGCAGTCAAAATGGCAAGGCAAGAATTGTCATAGTCATAGCAAAACATGGCCTTGGAAAGCACTCTAGTATCACTTGTTAGGAATATTCTAATTAAAGTAAACACATTCACATATATTGCAATGAAATTAAAAAATCATGAAAAATAGAATATTGTAATACAAATTGTAAATGTAGAAATAATCTCACAATGCAACACAAAATCGCAGGCCTCTTCGAGGGGGCAACCTCCTTCAATCCTTTCATTCAATATGTAAAATTATACATTCATTTATGGACCATTGTATTTTAAATATACACCTCATTCAACCCTAACCTAATGCTCAAGAGTTGGATTACATGCAAAGTGCCACTCGAGATAGAATATTCTACCAAACAACAGTTACATTCTTGATAACGGTTACATGAAATGGATCCACTTGTCTAGGTGCCTTAATTACCACATACCTTTACAAAATATTATAAAATATCATTATCATGGAATCCCCATATTGGAAAGGGGTCATTTCATAATAATATGAGATTACATAATAATGTTAGGATGGGGTCCTAACAATAGAAAATTTTTCTATCTCAACATTGGGATAGATATTTTAGTTTTTGACGTATTCATTATCTTATAAATGCATACAGAGGGGTAAATATAAATACCCAATTTGAGCACATCGTCAAGATCTCCAAACTTGCCAACGCTTTTATTAGTCATGCAATCAAACATCTAAACTAAGTCAATTATCTCAAAGCTCAATTTAGAACCATTTATTGCTCCAAAAGGAAAAGTGCTAAGACCTGAGTGATGGCATTGATGATGCCTTTGCATAAACTAAACTTTCATCATTTCTCATCCAAACTAGCTAGAAACAATCATCTTGACACTAGTATCAAGATTAGCACTGACAATGATACTGCTTCTAGTGTTATTGATTATCAGACCCCCAAAAGTAAAAGGTAGACAATTAGTACCTATCAAGTTGCCCACCAAAAATAGATTTATCATGAGTCTGATCTGTAGCCTCAACAACAACGCAAAGCCCCCAAATTTCCATTTTTATATCACAACCATTAATTATATGTTGAACTAATTTTGAAAACTTACCTTCAAATAATCCTATCAACTTCATGCAACCACCCTCCAAGGAGCCATGGCTTCTTATAAAGCCAACACTTGGGGTAGCCCAATCCATATCATTTTATGTAACAGTGAAGCTCTATCAAATTGAACATAAATATCTTACAATAGTGAATCCCTCAATCATCTCAAGCTATATCAAGCTCATCTAGTTCATTACAACAAGGGGATATCAACCAAGACATATTAAGGCTATATGCTTACTTGGTTATATTCTCTTTCTTATTGTCTTTATCATATCTTTGTTTTTTTTGCTTTGTAATTATTTGATCGTTGCATATCAACCAATATTTCTTATTCAAATAGTGTATCTACTTATTTATTTCATTGCATTGCTAGTTTACATCATTTTATTATCATTCAAATTATCATATTATCTCCATTAAGACCCATGCACCTCCTAGTTAGGGATTCTCATTTAGTCATTTGGAATATTACAAATCTATTATCCAAAACACATTTTGTTATATCTACATGTGAAAGCATTGTTAAACTATAGGTTTAGTGGTACTATTGCATTTTGTTTTTGCTATAGAAAAACTAGGCTCCACAGTCATAGTTTACCATTGAAAATGAAGGCACCACTAACTAGTAAATATGTTTGTAGCATTATCACTTACCCAATGGCACTTTCACTACTAAACTCATAGTTACTATTTTTTCATTTTATATCTATTTTTTCCCTAAACTCTCCATTGACCTAGGTAGACCCTTTTACTTCTAACCTATCTATTTTTTGTTTGTTTTGTAGGTTTTTAAAAATAAAAAGTTCCAATCAAAAGTGCCACCAGACTATAGTAGAACTAGTAGCACTTTTATGGACCAAAAACATTTCTATTAGTAGCAAAAGCACCACTAGATAGTAGTAGCACCAGCAACACTTATGCTATTGAGGAACTAAACAAGTTTTGAATTTCATTCTATTGTTTTTTCCATTTTAGACCATAGAGTTTGTTTGTTGTTTGCTCTATTTTGTACCTCCTCTTTAGTATTTCCTATTTTATTCACTAAAGAGCAAAAAGAAAAGAAGGAAAAAGTTACTATTAATATCATTAGGGAACCAACTATATCTTTGTACCTCATCAAAACAAACTCTCATATAGTCATATCAGGGCTTGTTTGTTTGCATTATCTTCTTGAACCCTTGCTTTAAAATAAAATCATATTTTTATTTGTCATTAAAATTTAAAGCATATGAGAATAGGATGGGGGATGAAAATGAAGAAGAGTAAGAGAATGGATATATAAAAATTGAAGGTTCTTGTAAGAGAATAATTTCATCCTTTTTGGTTTTTTTGTTGTTTCTACCCTAGATAATCATGGGATATGTTGCAGGAGACCCATGATGGGTTAGGAATTTATCATTTAGCAAATCTTCATGCTACAAACTTTATTTAAAATTACTTCTAATTTTCTACCCAAGGAAAAGCGAGAATCACACCTTTCCTCAACATCCAAGGCATGGATTAAAGAGACATAGAAACAAGTTTCAAGTTGTAGATAAAATAAGAGAAGACTCCTTAGGAAAAGAAAAAATGGTTCAAAACTTAAGCAATCCTGATATTAAGGAACACCCCCAAAATAAATCCACTATGGAAACCCCTTTCAAGAGTAAGGATTTTGGGAATTCAACCCCAAAAATAAATTTGAGGGATGCCCTCAGTGGTGGACAACCCCAGAATAATGCTAACATTAATCTTAAGGCTTTTTGTAGACTTCTAAGAATGCCTAAAATTGATCCCAAAAAAATGAGTTTGGATGTCTAAGAGCATCTAATTGAACCCTAGTTTTTAAGCTAAAAATGGGTGACATTCAGGATGGCATCAAAGATTTGGAGAGAAGAGGATTGATTTGTCATTTCTTGGGTTTTCACTTATCTGTTTTCAAAGTGTGGGCTACAAAATATTGGAAAACACAAGGTGAATTACAAATATTTGTTTATCCCAATGGCTATTTTCTTATTATTTTTTCTAATTATGAAGATAGAGAGAAAATATTTTAAGGGGTTCCTTGGTTCTTTGGAAGGGCAAGGCTTTTCATGAATTCGTGGCACACTAAATTTAAAGCCAAAGAAGAGATACCTTCTACAAGACCTATGTGGGTTAGACTCTTTGACCTCCTAGTTGAATTTTGGAATTTATTTATGTTTTCTACAATCAAAAACTCCCTTGGAACTTTCATAATGACTACTAATTGTACACACAAATTTGAACACATTATTTATGCTCAAATTTGTCTTATGGATTTTGACAAACCCCTTCCAAAAATGGTCTCATTACAATTTGAGGAGGGCACTTGGGAGTAGGTGGTGGACTATGATAAAATTTCTTTTTGTTTTAGAATATACCATGAATATGTTCATTTAGCTAGTGTCTATCCAAATAAGATTCTAGATCAAAAGAAAGAAGACACAAACTTAGCAAGTTTCCAAATGCCTAAAAATAAAAACACTCCAAAAATCTTGTTATGAAGGATCAAGTGATGTTTTCAACTAATATGTTTAGAATTCTTTCCACAAATAACCTCCCAGGTGAGGAAGACGGCATAATGGAGACAAAAATATTAGAAACACAATTTAAAGTTGCAGGGAAGGACTCAGAGATAAACCAAGAAATCAAATGTTTTCAACAAAGAAACAAGGGAGAAAACATAGACAAGAAGAACAATATTCTAAATGCTAGAATTTCAAACAATTCAAACCCAAAGATAAACTTTTTTTAATCTTCCAATAATGCTTTGGTTTCATATACGCATACTTTAGGGTTAGAAGCTATCCTATATTCACTTGGGGTAAGACAAGACAAAAAAAATGAAGATGGACACTAACCAAAAGGTAGACCACAAGACTAATCAACATCATATGGTAAAAGAAGGTGAAAATCTTATAGAGGAAGGTAATATTAATGCCCTTACCAACATATTTATCCTCGTTATTAATTAAAATCATCACTTGAAATATTAGAGGACTCAAAGGCAGTCTATGAGAATATGATTGTTGATGCCTTAGCTAATTGGGCTTTGGATTAAGTTGATCTTACTTGCTATGGCCACCCTCCAAGAGGGTGGGCTTTGCAAATCAGGGATGCTCTTCTTTCTATCCTTTCTCTGGATGGATCTAATACTAGAGATATATAGTTCCTTTTTTCTTTGTATTAGTTGATCTTTGGTTCAGTCAAGGATTTTCAGTTCCAACTCAGAAAAATATCTCTGATGTTTCCTTTGTTGAATATTTATTAAAAGGCCTATTGGTTTGGTTTGTCCATAGATGTAATATAATTTTTCCTTCATTTAATTTTTTATGTTGTTTTTGTTATATTTTATTTTTGTTTTGTTTTGTTGTTTTTTTTCGTGGTTTGTGTTTTTGTTTATTTATATTTTTTTGTGTTTTGTTGTTTTTTTTTGTTTATGTTTTTGTTGTTTTAGGCATGCTCTTTGAGTGTGTCAAAAGGGGTAGTCCAAGTGCAATATTGGGGTATCTTTTGGTGGAATAGATACCCCTACCTCCTTGGGTCTTACTCGAAAGTGGCACCTCAAAAGGGGTATTTTCGACAATAAAAATAAATATATAAAATCATATAGTTTGTAAGACTTGTCTACTACATCAACTGATGCTTTTATAGTTTAGTATAGTCTCAAATTAAGGTTAAGTTTATCTAAAAAAATCTTAGGAGAAGCATGGGTATTCTCTAACTTGAATCTACTAATTCTTAGGCTTAGGATCATAACTTTCCCTACTCTCAAAGTGAGGAGGAGACATCATGGACCCCTTAAGTCGAAGGTCCCTTTGTGATTCTTCCTCCCCCTCACACAAGGACCAATAAGAGGGGAATTTTTTACATTGAGTCTTATAATAGTCTTAATTTTGACATGGTTATATTGGTTTCTCAATATACTTGTATCTTCACTAGTAATGATGTTTGGAGGAGTGGGATGCCTAAAGAATCCAAATATTTCTCCTCTTTTAAGTCCTACAAACCTCAATCTTCTAGTAGTGAAGAACTATCTCAACTCATCTTGTTGAACGTATAACTAGGTATAGGGATGAAAGATTGTCAAGAAAATCATGACTTCACCATTAAATTCAACAACATCCCTTATTTCCTAATAAAAATATGATGATTCCTCATTTTGCACAAATACTACATCACCTTTATGAATATGTTTAACATAAGCAATAGCAATAATTCATGTGCACAATTTAAACAAATATTTCTACTACAAAAAATAAAACAAGTAGGCAGAAAAGTCTTCTATACATTCCAATCAAAAGGGTAGAAAAATAACAAATGTTCTTAATATTCTTTTTCATCACAAATAAGATGAGAAGAATTAGAAATAGCAAATTTAAAGAGGAACTTTCCAACAACAAGCTTTCTTTGTAAAGAGATCCATCTTAAACATGTATTTTTGGGATCCAAACAAGGGAACCAAATAATTTTGAACCTTCTTATTCAAGTTTGAAATTAGAATTTTAAGCACACCACATATCATTGAAAATATCATTACAAAGAAAAAATTTCTACCATAGTTTGATATAATTGAGCAACAAAATTAGAGCATAAATAAATCATGTTCGTCTCCTTTAGACCTTATTAAATAACTTCTTTGAAATCTAAAGCAAGATAAGGGCAAAGACATCTAGAAACTATAGTGAAAGCTTTGTTTTCATAATTAGCGAGATGGAATTTTTATTTTGAGTTGAAATAATATGATCCACTCATCTCTATCATAGGAATCACTATTATTGTTAGTCCTTTTTTGGCAATGTTAAAACTTAATATCCTCTAAACTAAGCCAAGTTTTTAGGACTCAAGTTGAAAGTTTAATAAAGAAAACTATAGGTTTGAAAATTTATAACCTATATAGAAAAAGGATAAATTGAAACTTTATCCTTATATAATTACTAAGTATTTTGAATTGATATTTTGGCAGCCTCGTACAAATAAAGAAGTGACAAATAGTAAATATACTAAATGAAATACCTACCAATATTTATATGAAATATTAAAAGGATATTATCTCTTACCAATGCTTTTCAAAGAGTGTTATCCTAAAACGATCTAGAATATGATTGAATGTTAATGTATTCCCCTATAGTTTCAAGTTTTTAGACCAAATCCCCTTATTTTTAAGGACTCATATAGATATCCACCTTGACATAATGCCTACTAGCATTTCCTGTATATCACAACAAAGATAAATGTAGACACCCAATTTTTCTCACCCCATTGCATCTAGGACTCTACAAAATTTTAGCAACCTACCCAAGTCATTTATAGCCTTCATTATAGAATTTTAGCCTTGGAAAAAAATTTGTCCCCCATAAAACGAGTTAAATTTTGAACTTTTGTTCTTAGTGGCAAACCTTTTTCAAAAATTAATTTTGAAAGTCTCCCTCCAATGGTCAATAAAAGGTAAATTCACCGCCCAGACAAGTTTGTCGTCGTAAACTTGCAAAACAACAAATGTCCAATCTTGATGACCATACTTATTTGTACCAACTAAGATAATATGGGCACACCTAAAAAAAAGCTTTCCAATATTACATGTCTTTTACCTTTTGCCAACATGATCCAATCTTTCAAACTCTCCAATACTACTTTCTTACCAAATCAAACTAGTTTTTCTAATTTAAACTCTTACACTTGAACTTGATAACTTTGCCTCACCTCCTCCCTTCTCAAAATATTTAAATTCAACCCCTCATTCTCAAATTAGGACAATGCAATGATACAACACTGTTGGTCCAAAATCTGCCATAGGAAAGGATTTTACAAGTGCACCCTAGACCTGGCCAACATTGAAAGGCTGGAAGCAAGAAATGGCTTCCAGACCAATCTCCAGAGTGGGCTGGTTCCCTTCACTATTCTAAACTTGGTTAAGATAAGGGTTACTGGAAAGAAATTGAAAAGGTTACAGAAAGAAATGGGAAATATGGCCACAGGCCGAAGTGATGAGATCAGAAAATAGCAGTAGGAAACTTCAAGTGCAGCAACAGCAAGCAATAAAAGTCACTAACTTAACTCTCGCACGATGCATACAAAAAATCCTCCAAAATCACATTCCAGGAATTTATACTCTTACGACAATATTCAAATCCAATATGTAGAATTTAAATGTAACAGCCATGAAGACATACAAATGCTATTAGAAATGCAACACGAACAGAAAGGAAATCACCAATGCAACCGCTTGAAAAGTTAGAAGCCAATCCTTTATTCCTGCAGTGAACTTCCAGTCTCTAGCAGAGAATTTTCCAACCCTTTCAAATGAAGCTTACATTGGTTTTTATAGAGGTCCGTCCTCTTTGCAGCATTAAATATTTGCCACCATCCTTCTCGTGATCTACAATATGTGACAGAAATTAAGCACAAGATCCCCTCAATTGCAGCCTCGAGGAAACAAAAATTAAATACAATTAGACATCAACAGTCTCCTACATTAAATCGGTCTCTGAACATGTGCATGAAAACCGTTGAATTAATCCACGAAGATCGGCCTCGAACGCATGAAATCTGCAATTTTGGTGGCCTGGGCGCTTCTCCAACCTTGACCGCTTTGGAAATCCACATTACATTAAATTCGGGTCAGCATTAAATCCTTGGAAATCGAGAAAAACCCCTCGGGCCATTCATACTGCACTTGGCGGGAAACTCGCGCAGGTCGCGAAAACGCGACGGGTCACGAAATCGTGACATATTCTGACTCCGTACGCTTTGACCACCTTTGACCCGCGAAAACGGAACATGTAGCGATATCGCTACATGTTTCGGGCACTTTGTACGGTCTTGTGAAGGGGCCGCGAAAATGATACAACCTTTTTCTTTGCAAGACCTTTTCAAAAATGCAGCGCAGCACTGCCATTTTACTCCTTAGACTTTCTCTGCACCTATCATGCAACGCATCGCTGCAATATTTGTACTTAGTCTTTTTTGCAACCAACAACATTGCGAAAATACTACAACCTTTACCTTCGACTTCCTTTCAACAAATTGCCCCGTGCAAATGAAACGTGGTAATCTTAGAAACAAAACATCTTGTGACTGTGGAACTTGTAGCGCGTCGCTGTCACTTTTGTTTAGACTCCCTTTGTGACCGACGATCCGTGACTTTGCAACATTGCAGCGCATCGCTGCAACCTTTTAGCTCTCAAGCCTTTGAACCGCCCTTGTCGCGAAAATGCTACGTGTAGCGCGTCGCTGCAACTTTCCCATGGCTTCCACTTCTTAACAAACATGCAGCGAATCGCTGCAGCTTTTAACCTTGAGTCTTCGAAGCCAAACACCGCGTGAAAATGAGACGTCGGCGCATCGCTGCAATGTTAACTTTGTGTCTTCGACAGAACTTTTTGTCGCGATTTCGTGACATTTTGTCGCTCTCACTCCTTTGCTTTTTTCAAACCGCGAAAACAGAACACGTCGCGATATCGCGACAGTTCTCTTTGGCTGCATGCGTTGACCGCGTTGACCGCGATTTCGCGACATGTCAGCGAATCGTCGTAGTTTCTGGACTTAGTCATGTTTTGCTCATTTTTCTCCTTTTTGCTCCAAAACTGCATCAAAGCCTGTAAAAAAAACGTTGGATTTGCAACAACATAAACATTAGGCTTCAATCAATGAAAATCAATGTGGCAAAAATGCCAACATTCTTGGCGGCTCGCGGGGTATACAGCTCGCTGTATGCAAGAATCCAGGCCTGAATCCATTGGGCACAGAGTCATAAAAACTTAAAGTCAGGTGCCGAGATACATTGCAATGGACTGCTGCAAAACTTCTCTACTGCTAAAGAGCTGGAACTGGAAGAACCTGCATAGAAATGGTTATGAAATAAATGGAGTGGGATGGATAGTGGAGTGAGCTCTTGCGATTGCGCAAGCAGTGACTGCAATGGAATGATGATAATAATGAAATGATGGAGTGAGCAAGTGATGTAGTAGAACAACAACAGAATGCTGCTGTACTGCCATCTAAAATGGAAATGAAATGAAAATGAATGAACTGATGAATGGAAACGAATATATGAAGACTGTGGAATGAAAATAAACTAGATTGTAAGTAAATGCAGTAATGACAAAACTCAGAGGACAGGGATGAGAAGGAACGGGAAAAGACAGAAAAGGGGAAAGAAACAACAGCTGTGGCTTACTCTTTTTACTACTGCAGAAGAAAAAGAAGAAGAAAGAAAACGATGAAGAAAGGAAAGAAAGGAAATGGGGAAGGGAAAAGAAGAATTTTCTGATAACCACTAACTGCTGGGAAAGGAAAAGACAAAAGAAAGACAAACCCCTACGGCTCGCAAGCAACAAGAACCAAGGTGACAGAATAAAAAGTAAAACAACATATATATATTCGTTTCTTTTCTTTTCTTTTTTTTTTTTTTTTATATATACAAACTCATACTGAAATATTGGTTCAAGAAGTATAGGCTTTCAGATGAAAGCCATTTATTGAGATCGGAAGTGGGCTGCCATCCATGTCTTCCAGGTAGAACGAATTTGCTGCACCTGTGCTAGTAATGCGAAAGGGACCCTCCCGTAAAGCATCAAATTTCTTATGATTGCCAGGCTTAGCCTTATTCTCATTCCACTTCAACACCAAATCGCCTGTTTTGAATGGACGAGCTGCAGAATGCTTATAAAACCACTTCGAAATATCCTGTGTGTGTTTGGCAAATTCATCATATGCTTTTGAACGTTGCTCCTCTAACTCCAATAACTGTGCTATTCGTAGATCCAAGGAACTCAAGTCTGTCTCATCGTCCTGGAAAGACTGCAACTGTTGTAACACTGGTAATTCAAGATGAACCGAAAACCTTGCTTCTTTCCCATAGACTAGGGCATAAGGTGAGGTTTTAATGGACTTCTTGGCTGAAATCCCGTCTGCCCATAAAGCCTGATTCAATAACAGGTGCCATGATCTCTTGTTTTCTCCCAAAGACCTCTTCAAAATCCGGAGCAAATTTTTGTTCGTTGACTCCGCCAAGCCATTTCCTTGTGGATAATAATTGGAAGATGTCTTAAGGAAAATGCCATATTTGTTAGCAAACTCAGCCAGTTCAGCTCCAATGAATGGAGTTCCATTATCTGTGATGATGGCATCAGGGATGCCAAAGCGCGTAATTAGACCCTCAACAAATGATATCACCACAGTCTGATTGGCCACCTTTGTGGGAATAGCTTCAGACCACCTTGTGAAATAGTCTGTAGTCGTTAAAATGTATCTATGACCAACTGAGGAATTGGGATCAATGATTCCAATAAAATCCAATCCCCACTGCTGAAAGGGTGTTTCAACCTGAACTGGATGCAAAGGCAGTGTTGCATTCCTTACTCTTCCTACATATCGCTGACACTTATCACAGGCTTGTGCAATTCTGAAAGAGTCTGAAAACAGGGTCGGCCAGTAATAACCAGCTCGAATTATCTTCAAGGCCATCGGTCTTCCTGCAGAATGTCCTCCTGAGAGACCCGAATGAAACTCTTCCAAGAGCCTAGCCTTGTCTGCTTCTTTAACACATTTCAAAAGAACACCATCAATGTTTTTAAAAAATAAACCATCTGGTAACAAAACATATCGCAGAGCCTGCAAACGAAATCTTCTCCTCTGAGAAGCATTCAACTGTGAAGGACATCTTCCAATTGTGAAGTAATCAATAAGGTCTTCTGTCCAATCCTTTTCTTGAATTAAGAAATTCATTAAATTATCATCACCAGCAAGAGCTTCTACCCGATCTTCCTCTATACCAGATGCTGCCATTTTTGCCAATTGTTGGCATAGAGCTTTACCATGCACTAGCTTAGTCGGGTGAATTTCTACATCAAATTCTTGGATCTTGGTGACCCATCCAGCACATTTATCACCCCCATCTCTCCTTGAAGAATGAAATTTCTAACATCTGGATGAATCACATAAACAATTGTTCTCTCTCCGAGATATAAAATGTTTGAACTTCTTCAGGGATTTCATAACTGCATATACCTATTTTTCGATAAAATTGTACTTGGCTTCATGAGGTAGAATGACCTGACTAAGGAAGGCAATGGGCCTTTCGTTCCCATCATCTCCTTTTTGTGTCAAAACCGCAGCATAACTGTCATCCTCTCCAATTGCATATAATATGAAATCCTTGGAATAGTCAAGATTAATTAGGACAGGGGCCTGCGCTATTCTTTCCTTGATCTCCTGAAATGCTTCCTTTCTTCGAGCTGTCCATTGGAAAACCGCATCTTTCTTCAACAATTCGGTCATTGGTTTAACAACCCGGGCAAAGTCAGCAACGAACTTCCTTATGAAGTTAATCTGTCCAAAGAAAGACCGAAGTTCCTTCTTGTTTGCAAGTGCAAGTGACAATTTTTTCAAAGCTTCAACTCGGCCTGGATCTATTGCTAACCCATCTTCTCGAAATCACATGGCCCTAAGCTTACCTTCTTTCACTGCAAACACAGACTTTTTTGGATTAATAGAGATCCCAAATTCCTTGCATTTTTCAAAAATCTGCCTCAGGTGAGAGCAGTGATCTTCTCGTTTATGAGAAAATACTGTCATGTCATCAAGATATATCACAATGATCTTGTTCAACAATTCCTTGAATGCAATGTCCATGGCTCTTTGGAAGGTAGCCCCAGCGTTTGATAGTCCGAAAGGCATTCGCTGATAAGCAAAAGTGCCCCACTTTGTGGTGAATGTTGTCTTATACTGATCTTCATCCTTCACCCAGATCTGGTTATATCCAAAAAATCCATCCAGTAAAGAAAAACGCTGAGCTCCAGCCACAACATGCAGTATTTGATCTATACGTGGCAGAGGATAATGATCCTTTAATGAGACACGGTTTAAATTTCTGAAATCAATGCACAATCGAATATCTCCATTCTTCTTCCGAACTGGGACAAGATTGGCAACCCAGGTTGAGTGCTTAACTGGATAAATGATTTTAGCTTGAAGCATCTTTACAAGCTCAGCCCTCATCAACATCTCAATCTTTGGATTAACAGGTCGCTGTTTTTGTCGAAAAGGACGGACTCCCTCCTCCAATTCAATTGTATGCTGCACAATCTGTTTGTTGTAGCCCTTTAAATCTTCATAGCTCCAAGCTACAATATCAGAAAACTCCTCACATAACTGCCTGATCTCCTGCAGTTCCTCTGGGGTTGAGTCAGTTCCAACCTTGATCACTTTGTTAGGCTGAAGCTCTAACTCCATATACTCTTTCTTATCAACCTCTATTCGATATCTAGAGGATCGATCATGCTGGTCGAACAAACTCTCCACAGTTATGAGACCCTTTGGAATATGGTTGTTCCGTAATTGAATAAGACCCTCTGCTTCTTCATCCTCCAAAGTTCTCCCTTCGACAAGTGGCGCTTTCATGAATCAAGAAATTGACAATTTGCTCATCATTTTCAAAGACCTCGCGTAAAGTTTCTTTGTCCGGCACACTCGGGCTCCGTATACCATTCTAACTGTCTTGGGTTTGTTCACAACTTGTTCAACAGGGGAAAAATTAGCTCCAAGAGATGCTAACAGTGTCCGCATGTTTATTCATCTCTCTGGAAACAGACTTGAATATTTAAAGCAGAGAAAAATTCAAACAAATCCCAAACCCGGTTTCGATATGCTTTCGTGTAATGCTGCTTTGAAATGCATCTATTCGTGATCTGATTTACCACAAGCTCGGAATCACCAAAAATCTTGAGCTGTTCAATTCCTAACTTCCTTGCTTTCTTCAAACCCAAACACAATGCTTCATATTCAGCAGCATTATTTGTGCAACTCCATGTAAGCCGATAAGAATAAGTTCTTTGGACACCAGAAGGAGAAATTAACACGATACCTGCCCCTGCACCGTTCTTGCATCTAGCACCATCGAAATATAACTGCCATAATTGATTTGTAGCATCATTCTGATCAGCGGAGTTAGACAATTCCTGCCTTGTTTCACTCTCAGGTTTTTGAATGGCATAACAACCAATCTCTGTCTCCATCATGGCATTGAAGTTAAGCATAGAAAACTGATCATCCAACTGAAGATTATTTAAAACTTCACTCATTAAAATAGAATCTTCAGTTTCTTCAGTAAGCATGTGGACAGACTGCATGTCTTTTCCTGCGTCCTCCAACTTCTCAATGTGAAAAGGGGAAGGCTTTTCATTTTGTATCCTGAGACGTCTACCCTTAAAAGGAATTTCTAGATGGGAATAATCTAGTGCCAAATAACCCCCTAATTTTGCAAGAAACTCCCTGGATAGACACATACTAAAGTAGGGCTCTAAATCTACCACAACGATTTCTTGAATGACAGTGATCTGGGGCATAGTATGCAGGACAATTGGTACATCTTTAATGACACCTACTATTTTAACAGGAGTACCATCCAATTGCAGGACTCCAGGACTACTCCGGGTATACTCCATTCCCATTGCTTCACAGACTCCCTTGGGCATTACAGTGGTTGCGGCTCCAGAATCAATCATACAATTATGTACAATCCAACCTTCTATTTGCAATGACAAGTAAAATGGAGGTGGTCTGTTCTTACCAGTAGCAGAGGTGGTTAAGGACTGAGCATAAACTGTCTGGGTAGGACCTTTTTCATTCTCCTTGACAGATTTTAATGACTCCTGTAATAAGTCTACTTGACCGGGTAATTGCAAAGCGTCATAGAGGCTTACCTTAGCAGGGGTCTTCTTAAGTTCTTCAACTATGTTATATGAAACTGCAGCAAGGTCTTTCTTCTCAGCAGGTTGTTCAAATCTGGTACGATATTGCTGTGTAGCTTCCACCCTTAGTCTCTTTGTCAGTGATGGATACTTCAACTTTTCACGAGCTTGCTCCTCTGGCTTCTGATCTTGTTGGTGCAGCTGTAGCCTTTTCTTGAACTCTGTTAAAAGTTGGATCTTTTGACAAAACAGGTGCATCAGACTTTGGAACTGGCACAGGAGCTTTCACTGGCTTTTTCATATCAATCGGCACTTTCAAAGGTTGTAAGTCAACAGGATCAACAGTCACGGGCTTCTTTCCAGTTCTTGTCAGAACTGAAACTCGTTCTTCAACTGGAGATATTAAACTATGCCCAGCTTCTGAGATCATATTAACCTGTCCACCTGAAGAGCTGGCAGCCAATGTCTGCACATAATTCAGGTGAACCATACATGTATCCTCTCCATGAGGGTCATTACAGGTCGAGCACCAATATACTCCGTCCGCATGGGTCGCTTCTTCATTTACTAGAGCAAGTCAAGCCTTTTTCGTGTGCTTTGCTTGTGGAGGCAACTTGATCTCTAGTAATTTGAGGAGGTTGAAATCTCCTTGGCTGGAAATCTCTTTCAGCTTGTTTCCTCTCAATGAGGGTGATCTTGTTTCCCATGGCCCTAATGGCCGAGTTGGTAGACTTAACCTCTTGCAATAATGTTGTATATGGATCAGGGTTTGCAGGTGCAGGAGGTGCTGGTAAGGGCAAAGGAGCTGGTGGTGCTGGCAAAGCGGGAAATGCAGTGGAAACGGGAGATGGTTGAATGCTAGGTGCAGGAAGCGGTAAAGGAGCTAAAGCAGGCAACTGAGAAACTGGGACAGGTGCAACCTGAGGTGCTTTAGAACTCCATGATGGTGTGGGATACATAGCTGGCATGGGCTGTGGTTGTGAACCGTATAAATATTGAGGCAAATCTGGAATGAGAGGCATAGTTACCTTTGGAGGAAGTCTCCCTACAGCAACCAGATCTGCTTCTGCTTTAATTGCTTGTTCAAACAACTCTGGAAACGTTGTCACATTGGACTGCCGAACAACCCAGCCAATATCTGAGTGGAACGCTCTGAGATAATAAAGTGCAGCCAATTCATCAGCAGGCCGAATACCATCAGGAATTTTGTGCCAAGTTCTGGTAAATCGGACATTAAAATCAGGTATTTCTTCCTGTGGATGTCTCTGTATGATAGTGAACTGATTCAATAATGAGAAAGGGTCAGCCTGTTCATGAAAATGTTTAACTAGCAAATCACCAAATTGATCCCATGATGTTATGGTGCCTGGAGGCAGCGTTCGGTACCAAAACAACAGTTTACCTCTCAAAGAACATACTAACAACTTCACCATTACATCTTCATCGGTGATATCATGGATGGCCGCTAAGGAAGCAACATCATTAATGTGCTCATATGCGGTTTTACCAGTCCCATCGTAAGTCGGTAAAGCCTTCAGTGCAGCCTGAGGAACTGGGTTCTGAGCCTGCAAGTTCAAGGCTCCAGAGCTATTCCATGCCAAAAATTTTCTGGGTGGAGGATATTGTGCCATTGGAACTAGTGGATATGGCTGGGAAAATGGAACACTAGCAACAACACCAGGGTTTTGTACAACAGAAGATGGAAGGGATGAGGAAACCAACCTGGAATGCTCACCACTTCTCGAACTATCAAGCTCAAAAAACTGAACCAGATCACCAATTTTCTTGGACTGTGATCTCGTGATCATGAATAATTTCTGAGTTCGACAGAGTCACCAAATGCTCTAATTTTACAGTCTGAAGGCGAACATTAAACCTCCGACAGTATGAGTTCTTTTAGAGACAGAAGAAATCTGTCCCACCGGGCGTGCCAAAAACTGTTGGTCCAAAATCTGCCACAGGAAAGGATTTTACAAGTGCACCCTAGACCTGGCCAACATTGAAAGGCTGGAAGCAAGAAATGGCTTCCAGACCAATCTCCAGAGTGGGCTGGTTCCCTTCACTATTCTAAACTTGGTTAAGATAAGGGTTACTGGAAAGAAATTGAAAAGGTTACAGAAAGAAATGGGAAATATGGCCACAGGCCGAAGTGATGAGATCAAAAAATAGCAGCAGGAAACTTCAAGTGCAGCAACAGCAAGCAATAAAAGTCACTAACTTAACTCTCGCACGATGCATACAGAAAATCCTCCAAAATCACATTCCAAGAATTTATACTCTTACGGCAATATTCAAATCCAATATGTAGAATTTAAATGTAACAACCATGAAGACATACAAATGCTATTAGAAATGCAACACGAACAGAAAGGAAATCACCAATGCAACCGCTTGAAAAGTTAGAAGCCAATCCTTTATTCCCGCAGTGAACTTCCAGTCTCTAGCAGAGAATTTTCCAACCCTTTCAAATGAAGCTTACATTGGTTTTTATAGAGGTCCGTCCTCTTTGCAAGCATTAAATATTTGCCACCATCCTTCTCGTGATCTACAATATGTGACGGAAATTAAGCACAAGATCCCCTCAATTGCAGCCTCGAGGAAACAAAAATTAAATACAATTAGACATCAACGGTCTCCTACATTAAATCGGTCTCTGAACATGTGCATGAAAACCGTTGAATTAATCCACGAAGATCGGCCTCGAACGCATGAAATCTGCAATTTTGGTGGCCTGGGCGCTTCTCCAACCTTGACCGCTTTGGAAATCCACATTACATTAAATTCGGGTCAGCATTAAATCCTTGGAAATCGAGAAAAACCCCTCGGGCCATTCATACTGCACTTGGCGGGAAACTGCGCAGGTCGCGAAAACGCGACGGGTCACGAAATCGCGACATATTCTGACTCCGTACGCTTTGACCACCTTTGACCCGCAAAAACGGAACATGTAGCGATATCGCTACATGTTTCGGGCACTTTGTACGGTCTTGTGAAGGGGCCGCGAAAATGATACAACCTTTTTCTTTGCAAGACCTTTTCAAAAATGCAGCGCAGATCGTCGCCATTTTACTCCTTAGACTTTCTCTGCACCTATCATGCAACGCATCGCTGCAATATTTGTACTTAGTCTTTTTTGCAACCAACAGCATTGCAAAAATACTACAACCTTTACCTTCGACTTCCTTTCAACAAATTGCCCCGTGCAAATGAAACGTGGTAATCTTAGAAACAAAACATCTTGTGACTGTGGAACTTGCAGGCGTGTCGTCGTCACTTTTGTTTAGACTCCCTTTGTGACCGACGATCCGTGACTTTGCAACATTGCAGCGCATCGCTGCAACCTTTTAGCTCTCAAGCCTTTGAACCGCCCTTGTCGCGAAAATGCTACGTGTAGCGCGTCGCTGCAACTTTCCCATGGCTTCCACTTCTTAACAAACATGCAGCGAATCGCTGCAGCTTTTAACCTTGAGTCTTCGAAGCCAAACACCGCGCAAAAATGAGACGTCGACGCATCGCTGCAATGTTAACTTTGTGTCTTCGGCAGAACTTTTTGTCGTGATTTCGCGACATTTTGTCGCTCTCACTCCTTTGCTTTTTTCAAACCGCGAAAATAGAACACGTCGCGATATCGCGACAGTTCTCTTTGGCTGCATGCGTTGACCGTGTTGACCGGATGGTTTATTTTTTAAAAACATTGATGGTGTTCTTTTGAAATGTGTTAAAGAAGCAGACAAGGCTAGGCTCTTGGAAGAGTTTCATTCGGGTCTCTCAGGAGGACATTCGCGGGAAGACCGATGGCCTTGAAGATAATTCGAAGTTTGGTTATTCCTGGCCGACCACTGTTTTCGGACTCTTTCGAATTGCACAAGCTCGTGATAAGTGTCAGCGATATGCAGGAAGAGTAAGGAATGCAGCACTGCCTTTGCATCCAGTTCAGGTTGAAACACCCTTTCAGCAGTGGGGATTGGATTTTATTGGAATCATTGATCCCAATTCCACTTGACATGATATGATTTGGACATGATTTGATGATAAGATTCTTACATAGTTTTTGCAAATTCTTAGTCTTTGTATACACTTTTGGGATGTACTTTTGAGTATTCTTGTAGTGAAGCTCTATTTGTTTCTCTCCATTAAATCTTAGAGTTTTTCATTTTTTAGTATCTTGACATAGTGCATGTGAGAACATAGCCTTCTTGACAAAAAGGGGAGTCTCTCCACCATGCTTTTTCGTGATTATTCATTATATTTTGAATTATTCTTTCATATTTCACATCTGACACTCCTTTTAGCATTTTTATTTATTAATTTTATTCATTTAAACACCCTAACCTTTATTTATTTAGAAGACTTGTAGGTATCATTCAGGACTTATCACTCACATATTTGGACCATCATCCATTGGATTCATCATTGGTTTTACTTTTGTCGGTGCTCCCTATAAATTCATTGCCAACAGGATAGGCAAGGAATGAACCTATTTATATCATCATTTGTCTATAATATTTGAAATTTTTCACTTTCCTAGGTTCCTTGAGTCTAGGAGAATCTATTTATCCAATTTATATAGCCTAACTCTCTTTTTGCACCTTAAAAAAGTGTTCACTAGTCAAAGGTTCTATAGGTGACAAATTTATTTTGAGGATGGAAAACCCGTCTTGCAAGTAACAAACTCGTCTCAACTGGTCTCCCTATTTATTGGTAGTCAAAGAATAGGGGGTTTGACTACCAACTAGAAATTCATCACTTTCCCAACCAATAAATAAATCCCCTAAAACTAATTGATCTTCTATTTTTACCATTTTAGCAACTTCTTTATAGGTTCATAAGTAACAGAACAAGTTCACTGGTAAGGAATTTGGTTCGCAGGCAGTGAACCCGAGGAGGCAACAAACTTGGTTTCAGACTTTAGAATAAGTAGTTGTAGATGCTAGGTGTATTTATTCCTTTCTATTGTTTCAATTAGAATCTAGAAATAAACTATTTACTCTCTATTCTGCCTTTTTGTTACACATTATAATGAAAAAATAAAGGAACATAGATTCTTCTTTCATAACTTTAGGATAGTACATTAAAAAACTGAAGAATCAGGAATTTAAATTTTTTCTGTCATTGGTATTGAATTTGAACAACATTTAGCTTCCATATTAGGATAAATCTTGTTTTATTGCATCAGTCTCTTTATCCCTTGCTAAAAATAAGGTTCTATTTCATTTTCTTGAGAATATTTCAACTTAGTTTAGTTCTCGTAAGAAATCAAAAGTGAATATAGGCTAGTATGTGTTTATTGCATATTTTTCTCATTTTGCATTGCATTTTAAATCATCTTTTTGCATTCTCTCTTAGATAAAAAAACTAGATGATTATCTAATAAACACACCAAAACATAGGTTTAGGGTAAATCTCTAAAATACCTTTGGTGAACCCTAACTTCCACCAACGAAAACTCTCATAACGAAAATATATCAATATGAATCTTCATCCTAGTGTGAATCATGGGCTTGGGGACCAACATTCTTAAATCCTTGTCCATCATCTTTGGTGAACTTGACATGAAACGCCACATAGGTCTTAAACACCTTTTGGCCAAAAACCTTTTACCTTGATTCAACATAATCTTTACCATACTTTTAACTCATGCAACCTAAATTGTTGTAATAGAATAAATCAAATTAATTAAAGATAAAAATAATTTAATAAAAGGCTAGTCGTATTCGGGGAAGGTTAACAACCCCTTTAGTAAACTATTGTACAAACCTTGAGAGTTGTCCCTCTTGACGATTATAAAATTGTGGGCTAGTGGGAGTCATAAGGAGGGACTATTTTATCATTAAGAAGATACAAAGGGTTGTTGAAACATCTTCTCATTATTATTTATTCAAAATTATAAACAAAACTCTAATAAAATTTACTTCCTTTTCCCAAGTATGACTAATCAACCACCTCATTACATAACTAGAAATGTAGCTCGCTAAATGGTACATAATATTGAACCATTATCCCCAATTCATGAAAAATCTATAGTGTTTAAGAAAGTTGTATACGAGGAAGAAGAATAACTTATTTCAATTTGGAATCTTTCCCCCATACATAATGAAAATGGATAACTGGTTTTTGGATCCACCTTGCCACTTTTGCCTGCAAAAACAAAGATTTCTTACTAATTATTATAAATACAAAAAATTTAGAACATCTCACCCTACTAGTGGGACTTCCTGTTTAGAACCCATTCAACAACCACAATTAATTCCTTTGGCTTCTAAATCCATGGATGGATCTCAAGGATCCTTAAACACATAATGTGTTGCTTTAGGATCAAAACTTCCAATGGTTACTATGGAAGGAGTAGTCTTTAACTAAACCTCTTCTATAGGACATCAAATCTCATCAACTTCTATAGAGGAGTTATTAAGAATTTCTAGTCATGTTGCCTCTTCAACCATAGAAGCAAGGCACCTAGAAATCCCACCCAGTAAACCAATGCCTCAACTGGTCTTTCCTAAGCAACCACCTTTTTTGAACTAAGAGGGATAAATTACCCATAATTTGGCCCCTCCTAATTCTACAAATGTATTCAACCTTAATAATTTCATAATAACGCAAAAAACAAAATTGCAAAGTGCGAAGGATTAGGGGTTTTTCCTAAAAAATATCTCATCTTTTAGGAGTCATACTTTGCAAAGAGTTATCTGATTTAGTTGATTCTTGGACTAGCTTGTGCAGAACTTGAATAGCTTTAAAATGAGTAGTCATATACAAAAATCCAAGAAATGTTGAGGGAGATACAACCCTATAAATTCAACCATTCAGAACAAGGGCAATGATGATTTTTAAAGTCATGAAAAACAAAATTACAAAGTGCAAAGGATTAGGGTTTTTTCTTAAAAATGTCTCATCTTTTAGGAGCCATATCTTCGCAAAGTGTTATCCGATTTAGCTGAATCTTGGACCAACTTGTGCATAATTTAAATAGCTTTAAAATGAGTGGTCATATGCCAAAATATAATCAATATTAAGGGAGATACAACCCTGTGAAGTCAACCATTCGCAACAAGAGTAGTGATTTTTCAAGTTACGAAAAATGAAATTGAAAATATTTGCCAACTAGGATTCGAACGATGGGAAGAGCAATGAAGGGCTATGATTTCAGCGAGGCAAGACATTCTATCTGGACAAATAATTTTTTAGGTAAGTTTTTTTTCCCTTTATTTAGCTTAGAAATTGTGCATGAAAAATTTATAAAAATTTTATCAAATATTCTATTTGCTATAGGACTTTATGAAAAAATTCAATAGATTTTAAGTTTTAGTTTCCTTTCCATCGAATGATTTATAGTTAAATCCTTAAAATATTCTCTAGTGGTAGAGGTGAGTGAGCGCACCTTAGATAGATCCTAAATACTTCAATATAAGGTAGTTTTGGTAAATTTAATGGGTATTGGCCAGGGGCTTCAGCCTTGAGAAAATGGATTGATAGGAGTTGGAAGTCTCCAGGATGGATTCTATCATTTCTTCCCAAAGGTTTATTCCTAGCCATTTTTTTTCTAAGGAAGAAAGAGAAATAATTCTAAAAAGGGGTCCTTGATTTATGGGAAGAGCAAGACTCTTCCTTACCCACTAGTATGAAGGCTTTTCACCTAAAAATGTAAATCTATCTCTAGTACCAGTCTAGGTTAGGATGTTTGGGTTTTCCATTGAATTTTAGGAAATAGATACCTTCAAGGCAATAGGAAACACTCTAGGATAATTCCTTGAGATTTTAGATACGACAAAAGATGGATTTTTGGTTATTTATGCTCAAATATTGGTCATGATTTATATAAATAAAGCTTTACCAGATTCAATCATTCATAAGTATGGGGATAAGATGTGGATCCAAACTATAGATTTTAAAAACATATCTTTTAGATGTAGAAGATGTCATGAGGTGGGGCATATTGAGAGATCTTGCCCTAAGAAGATCCCATCATAATCATTTGTAGAAAACCATAAGATAAATTTACAAATGGTTATGGATGAAGATGGTTTTCAACTTCCAAAAAATAGATCTAGAAAAATAAAAGAAAATAAATAATGGAGACCAATAAGGAAGGATATTGGAATAAATACCAACTCTTTTGAGGCTTTAGCCTATGAATAAAAAGTAGATCAAAACTTAGAGGACATAGTACAACAATTTCAACATATTAGCAAGGAATCGTCTATTCATAATGATCCTAATTTAAGGAAGAACATTCTTGATGAACCTAAGGAATGTGTCTCATTATATTTTGAAGACTCTCTTGAAGTACCATGCACCATTAAGGAGAAAATAATTGGTAAATAAAATACAATTTTAGAAGTTAATACCTCTACCATTAATAAGAAAATACCAAAAATGAGTAGGACAAGTCAAAAGCTTCTATAATAGATCTAGGAGAGGATAAATATGTTGAAAAACAAAATTATGAAATAATATTGAGGAATAGAATAATAAGACCTACTCCTAATATTGGCAAGGAAAAAAGAGAAAAACCCTCAAATTATCAAGCAAGATCTAGGGAAGCAAGAGCAAACATAAAGAAAAGAACACAAACTAAGTTGGTTGAACTTCTCTTTACCAAACATCAAAATGATATTGGTGATATGCACGAGGGGTCAAAAGCCCCTAATGATACATGATCATCATCTCATGGAATATAAGGGGTGTTAATACCCCCTTAAATCATAGGTGTATTAGGGACTTATGTTTAAGTAATAAACCTGATATTCTATGTATCCAAGAAACTAAAATAACAAAAGAAGTTTTAAAAACTATGAAAGCAGTATGGGCAAGATGTGAATGGGATGCTATGGATTTTGAAGGATCAGCATGGAGAATTCTAACTTGTTGGAATCCTTATAGAACCTCTTATGTAACTGTAGACACCAAAATCTATCCACTTGTCCTCCATCCATAATTTCCTGCCACAGTATCCATTATTTTTATATATTTATATATATTTGTTTAATATATATTTAAATAATAATATTTTATATTTATCTATATTTAATAAATATATGTATGAATTAATCCCAACCATCCATCATGATTTAATCCTAGCCATCCATCCACCTTAATCCATGCCATTTATCCAGATTTAATCTCCACCCTTCCTCATGTTTTAATCTTGACCACACATTTTGTGTCGTTGAAACCCTAACATGTCTAAGGAAAGATTATAAAGAGGAGTCATTTTGATGACTCAACCCCTAAGTTCCTAAAGCTTTTGAATTCCCTAAGTCCTCTAAGTTCTTGAGGTCCTAAGCATTCTCAAGCATCCTCATCACTTCCATCCTCCATCACTCCCTATCGTATACTAGGGTTTAGTGATTTCATTTTTTGAGGGTCTCACATAGTGGAGCCCTCACAGATATTACCGACTCTTGTTTGTTTGTTGTACACAAGTATGAGAATAATATTCATTGGTCGTTGTTGAAGCTTGAGTAGCCTTGCATAGGATACCAAAGCCCACTCACCACTCTATTGGAATCAAAGATGAGAAAGAAGACACCACTGTTCATTGGATTAGGTCCTAGAAAATCCTAACATTGTAACAATTGTATCAAGAGCATTGTAAATACCCCATATTGGGGCACATTATTTGTACAATCGGGAGATCTACCCCATTCAATAAAATAATATTTGTTCTATGCAATTTTGTGTCATTTACTTGTGCTTTTGTTACTTTCATATATATTGTATTGGTGTTTCATTTTTGCACTCACTGTAACCATTCATAAAACTAGGCATTGGATAGCCTCTTTAGTCACTTGCTACTTTGAAGATATTTATTTCATCCTTATCAATGTCTATGGACCTACAACTCAGTCATGTAGAATAGATGTTTGGAGTGGGATTGAAGCCTTTATGAGAAGTAAAGACCAAGAAATTTGATTCATGATCATTAGAGATTTTAATTCCATAACCAATATGGATGAAAAAATTGGAGGAATTACGAAATTGGCCCAAAGTCTTAAATATTTCTTAGCTTTTATTCAAAATAATAATCCATGGGAATTTGAGTTTGAAGAAGATAACTATACTTGGACCAACAACATGAGAGGTCAAAACCTAATGGCAAAAAAATTATACAGATGTATTCTCTCATATTATTGGCTAGATGAAGGAACTTGTGCTAAAATCAATACCTTAACAGGGATTGGTTCATATCACTAGCCAATAAGAGTTAAAATTGTGGTTAGTGAATTCAAAAAAATATCATATTTGAAAAATGAGCAGATGTGGGAAGACCATCCTCAATTTGTTGATATGATAGATCAAATATGGAATTCTTTAGGTAATGATAGTTTGTATGCTCTTCCAAATCAAATTAAAGCTATGGAATTTAGATTAAAAGAATGGAATAAGAACACCTTTGGAAACATTTTTGAGAAGAAATAACTAAAAGATAAACTTTCAAAATTCTAAAAAGGTGATGATAATAATCCAAGCTCAAAGGAAAGGGAGTTGCTTAGTGAATATCATAATATTTTGAGTAAGGAAGAGAAATTTTGGAGATTAAAATCAAGATAAACTTGGTTAAAAGGAGATAAAAATACAATTTTTTTCATAGGATGGCTATAGTACAAAGATCATATAATAAAATTAGTAGAAATAAATCAATAGAAGGGGTTTGGATTGAAGATCGTAGTGAAATTAGAAAAGAGGTAAAGTCATTTTATTAGAATATTTTAGGTTCAGAGGAGATCGAAGTTCTTAATGCTAATATTCTTCAAGATGTTCCTTCAGTTATAACGAACGAAAACAATAAGAAACTGATGGAGCCTATTACTCTAGAAGAAATTCATTTAGCTCTTTTCTCTTTTAATAAGGATAAATCCCCAGGTCAATATGGGCTCTCTGTAGCTATTTACCAACATAATTTGGATATAATGAAGTATTATTTATTGGTAGCAGTGGAACAGTCTAGGGTAAAACAATACATACCTTATAAAATAAATGCAACATATCTTACCCTAATTCCAAAAAAGAAGTATGTTGAATTGTTTGATTATCTTATACCCATAAGCCTTGTAATCTGGCATATAAGATTATTTTCAAAGTGATGGCGAATAGATTAAGGCCATTTTTAGATAAAATTATTTCAGAAGAGCAAGGAGGATTTGTGAAAGGGAGACAAATTTTGTATGGGATCATAGTAGTTCATGAATTTATACATTTAGCAGCTTCAAGAAAAGAGAAATTTATGATCTTAAAACTTGATATGAGTAAAGTCTATGATAGGGTTAAATGGGATTTTATTTTTTGCAATTTTATATAAGTTTGGTTTTGGGAAGAAATGGGTTAGATGGATTAAAGAGTGTGTCTCTACAATTTCTTATTCAGTGTTGGTCAATGGGTTAGTGATAATTTTTTTTAAAGCCAAGAGAGGCCTTAGACAAGGATATACTCTATCTCCTAATTTTTTCATTATTATGGTAGAAGTTTTGATTAGGAACTTAAAGAATACTTAAAAAGGTGGGCTTATAAGTGGACTTCAGGTTAGTAATAACATCGATAACATCACCCATTAATAGTTTGTAGATACAACCCTTTTTGGAAGGGTAAGGATAAATGAGGCCAGAGCTTTGAATTTTTAAAAGAGTATTAAATAGTTTTAGGACAAAAAATTAATAGGACTAAATCCAAAATTTACTTCCTTAACACTCCTATTGATATCAAAGCAATAATTTGTAGGTTGCTTCAGATGGAGGAGGAAAATTTACCAACAACTTATTTAGGGATGTCTTTATTTGATGGGTGAATGAGGATAGATTTAGAGAATCCAGTTATTAGTAAAGTTCAATATAAACTTCCAGCTTGGAAAGGTAGATGGTTATCGTTAGAAGAAAGAGTGCAGTTAATTAATTCAGTATTACAAGCCATTCCAACATATTATATGTCATTGTATTCTATGCAAAAATCAATTTAAAAAAATTAATCTATATTATGTGATCCTTTTTATGGTCAGGTTTACATGATAAAAGGAAATTTCCTTTGGTGAAATGGAGCAAGTTGTGTGATGACAAAACTAGGGGAGGTCTTGGTTTAAGAGTTCTTACAGATGCAAACTTAGCTCTTAGGGGAGAAGTTATATGGAGATTGTACAAAGAGAGTCAAAGACAATGGTTAAGAATTCTTCTAATTAAGTATGTTGATCCCAATGACCCAAGTTTAAAATTTACTACATTCTCTCTACCAAATGGTTTTGCTCTTTAGAATGGTTTAAAAATATATATTTGATCTTATGATTAAATGTTTATCATGGGTGGTGGATGAAAGCACGAGATTCCGGGCAAAGGAAACACTAGCTATGCAACATAAAACGAAAATGTAACGCTTTGATCCTATGCACTAAAACAGAGAAAGGAGACAACTTGGAAACGAAAGACAAGATGCAAAGAAATCACAGCCCTCTTTATTAAAATATCTTATCCTCGGTTACATAGACGTCTCCTCCCCTTTTGGGGGCTAGGAGCGTTAAATTTGTCTTCATTACAAATGTGTGACCTAGTCTTCCTCTTCCCGCGTGCCCACGATTGCAATGGGCGGGCCAAGATGCTGCCGCCGCTGATGTGGATAAGTTCTTCACCTCTGATTGCTTTTCCTGCAGTCAAAGAAACAATGAAAATGTCAGTAGCACTTGCTGCAAATGAAAGGGGTTCGTTCTCTTAAAATCAACGAAATACGCATGTAAACATCTCGCTCGAAACAATAAATACGATTAAGTCCAAATGGCTTGAAAACTTGACAGAAGACGGGAAATGTTACCAAAAGGCCATTGCCCCTGAGACAGCCGGCCAATCTACGTTTACCTGGTAATCGTCCCTCGGAAGGACGATTGCTGCTGTTAATCGTCCCCTGGAAGGACGATTGTTGCTGTTAATCGTCCCCTGCAGGGACGATTGATACTGTGTTGAAGAAGCCGACCTGCCGCTGCTCCAATGTCGATTCTCGAGACCTGCAAAACGCCTGCAAACAAGGGGGTTATGTAATTGGGGCCATTTTGGGACGACCCAGATGGTCGGATTCTCCCAATTTGGCCTCCATCACCGAGAAATTGGACGTTGTTACCCGCAAGTCAGTGGGACAACCAAAATAACAAAAGCATGATAATATTCGACGAAAACCTTTTGAAATCAAGATTCAAGATTTTGAACTATTGAATAGCAGAGAATAACATGGAATATGAACAAATGACAGAAAATGAACTACAACTAAATCCAAAAGGTGCGGGGTGCCCAAGTGGGCAGCCCACCGATGGAACTTGATTTTGGCACCAATCCACTTGGGATGGGCCCAAAATCTCTTAGGAGTGGGGGGTCGGCGAATTGGTTGGTTCAGGTGTCCATGTGTTGGATTTGGGTCAAGTTCGAGCTTCCAAAGGCCACCCAACAACCTCCCTTGCAAAAGAGATTGGTGGATGTGGGAAGATGACTAAAAGGGGATGCAAGTGGGTCTCCAATTCGGCAGCACTTCGTTGCTTGAAAACTCCTTCAACCTCTGTCTCTTTTGGGTGAGAAAAGTCCCACCTTTTATAGACCCCAGGGGTCTCTTTTGGGAGGGAAGCACAAATGCCATGTGTTGGTCATAGGCGCCATGTGGCAGTCTTGTCTTCCCATGAGGGAGGGGAGTCCTCCATTGACTTGTGTTTTCATAATTGCTTCTTGTGACAGTCCTCTAACGACCCTTCGTCCACCTACACACGCGTGCAAGGCAGGAGTCATCAACTGACTGTTCTGGGCTGCCACTTGGCATCGTTTGTCGTTTTGCCCGTTAAACTTGGTAATCGTCCCTGGGTGGGACGATTAAAACAATCGTCCCTGGGTGGGACGATTGCAAGTTAGTAATCGTCCCTGGGTGAGACGAGTACTGGGCAAAGTGTCTAATTGTACCAAATTGCTTCTTGACCTTACAAAATTGCTATGGAAGTGGTTAGGACCACTGTTTGACCTCTGAGGGCTGCCCTGGGGGCTGTGTTTGTCAAAGCGATCAGTGTTTGCAGTCACATAATCGGATGGGTGCTGTTTTGGTGTCTACAGATGCCCCTTTTTGGGAAGCGCTGCGGGCGACGCAGTGCTGAGCAAAAATAGATAACCAAAGCACTAATGATTAGGGTTTCTTGGTAACCTAACCAACTTTTGATGCCCCAAGTATGGAAAGGGCATGCATTCTTGAATCCTTGCTTCTGACGAGCTAAGGAATTTGATTTCAAGTGTTAACCTGTTTTGGTGAGGTGTGACTTGAACTTAGACATTGATCAGTCATGAATAGGCGAAGGGCGTTTTTACCTCAGGGGAACCTTGTATTCATGATTCACGAAATGCCAAGTGTTTGATTGATTTGATTGTTGCTTGTTTACTGCCCCAAGCAGGAGCGTGATTGTCTTTGTCAATGATTCTTTGAATGCATGTCGTTTTCCTTAATTGGGTGTGTGATTGTTGGTTGGTGACTAAGTGTGACTACCCCCTCAAGCGACGAATCGATGAGGGAATGACCTTTGTGAGAGAAGCGACGAGTCGCTTGACTCGAGATGACTTGTGCAAGGGTGCCTTTAAAGGGTTTACCGTTAAGCGTGTGCAATTTTTCCAACATATGGACCTATTTTTGGTGGGTGTTAACCCTTTTGGTGATGCCGTAATGAGGTGAAATCATCGAAAATCTAACTTCCCGTGGAGCGGTCCGGCTATTGTAGCCTTCTTGGGGAAGTAGGAGAGCGATAATTTGGACCTCGACATCGATTTTCTTTGCCTAGAGGTTAAGTGCAAGAGCACTTATGTCCGGCAATTCTTATTGCTTTATTTTTATTTTGCATGTTTTGTTGTTTTTGTTGTTTTTGTGATATCATTTGGGGATTAAATTGTCGACAATCCGTCTTCCCGTGGAGCGGTCCGGCTATGGTAGCCTTCTTAGGGAGTAGGATAGTGACAATGTAAACCTCGATATCAGTTTTGCTATGCCAAGAGTTTAAGTGCAAGAGCACTTATGTCTGGCAATGTTTATTGCTTTTTTTTGTGTTGCTTTTTTTTGTGATGTTTTTGTTGTTTTGATTTTCTTTGATCTTGTGCATGATGGTTGATGAATATGGATGTATTATGTTGATTTATTTTGATGGATGCATATGCTATGATGAATGCAAATTTTGATTTATATGTGATATGCAGAGATGAAACGGATGAATGGATTTGTGATGTTTGGCTATGGTACCATAGACTGTTTAGAGCTCTGTTATTTTGTTTTTAGGTGATTTCTGTGCATGGTTTTTCTGTTTTTGTATTTTTTGATGGTATTTGCGAGGATGAAAAGTAGCGCAGTTGGTTTAGAAATGTAGCTAAGGTTTTCTGAGACTCAGACGGTTTTAGCTCACTAGCCACGACTGTACTTTATCTTACATGATTTTTGAACAAGGTATGAATCAGACCTGTTTTTGACCAAGCTATTTCACATCCCTGTGTGTGCAATTGAGTTCATTATTGTGGTATTTATCAGGATACCGCCAGTGCCAGATGGGCTTTCAACCGAACCTGTACTGAGGATCACCTAATTAGCTCCATGAATTCCTTTGTTGTATGTACTAAGATTATTCTACGGTGTAATCCAGGATGCCATAAGCTAGCTCATCCACATGCAAACATTGATCTGTACGCAAGTTAATGTGACAGATATATCGTCATGCGGGAGGTTTACTTCTATTACCGATAGGCTATCAACCAAATTGGTACTGAAGCTTGCCTTATGACCTATAGAATGCTGAGAGTTCCAGGGATTCAAGGTCAACTCCCTTCTTTTCTTCAATTGTATTGGGATACTTGCTCATTGTAGTGATGAGATCACTGTTTATTTTGATTTGTTTTTTTTTTTTCTTTTGAGCAAGGGATTGGGGATATGGAGTGACGAAAATCACTGTTGTTTGTGCCTTTTGATGTGTGCACTATAGTTTGTCAAATTTGGAGTTTTGACATTTTGCTTTTGTGTTTTGCAACTTTTGAGAACTTTAGGGATTCTTAGGGAATTGGGTAGGGAGGATGCTTGTCCTTTTGCCAACTCTCAGCATTCTAGGGGTCATTCGCACAGGGGGATGAGCAAGATAACCGTTTCGCTTTTGGTGACCTAGATTATTTTGCAGGTTTCGTCTTTCGTTCACACAATTTGGGAATTTTAGTGTTTTGATTTGTGTTGGGATGTTACGTAACAAGGTGTATTTCAAGTATGACTCTACCTTCGTAAAATCTGTTCGACTTGATACACTACATGGCTAAAGATGAACATGATGACTGAATCACTGAAACTCTTGGTACATTCCCAGACCACTGACTGTAGTGTGGTAAAAGTTATGCTTGGTGTTTTTGTTGTTTTTTGATGAATTTGAGTATGCCTAGAACTGAGATGCAAATCTTTGTTGTTTTTGATGATATTTGTTGTTTTTTTTTTTTTTTTTGACCAAGAGACTGCGATAATCTTTGGAGGTTTTTGTATTGACCAAGAGATTGCGATAATCCTTGGAGCTTTTTGAGTTGACCAAGAAATTGTGATAATCCTTGGAGCTTTTTAGGTGACCAAGAGATTGCGATAATCCTTGGAGCTTTTTGGGTTGACCAAGAGATTGCGATAATCCTTGGAGCTTTTTGGGTTGACCAAGAGATTGCGATAATCCTTGGAGCTTTTTGTTTTTTTTTTTTTTTTTTTTTTGGTATATGGCTTTCTTAGATATGAAATGGTCGCAAATGACTGATATTCAAGGGTTCTGTTTCCTTGATACCGTCAAGAGAAGCTAGCCTGTACGTTCCTGGTCCTATTTTGCTATCAATGACATAAGGACCTAACCAATTTGCCGTGAATTTGTCTCTCATATGGGACGGCAAATTAGAGTTTTGTTGGTTTTCCTTCAGAACCAAATCACCAACCCGAAAGTCTCTTAGGTGAACTTTCATGTTGTAAGCTCTCTTAAGCCGCTCTTGATAGATACGTAAGTGCTCGAGAGCATTAACGCGTCGTTCGTCAAGCAACGTAAGTTGGTCTAATCGGGCCTGCCGCATAGTGTTATCATCGATGAACTCTTGCATTGATATGCGCAGGGAAGGAATTTCCAACTCGAGAGGCATTACTGCCTCTGAGCCATACACTAGTGAAAACGGAGTTGCCCCAGTGGGCGTCCGAATGCTAGTGCGATAAGCCCAAAGGGCAAGTGGGATTTGTATGTGCCAATCCTTATGACTGTCTGCGACGGTCTTTTTAAGGATGGTGACTAGCATTTTGTTTGACGCCTCCGCTTGCCCATTTGCTTGCGGATAATAGGGTGTTGAAAAGTTGTGCTGAATTTTGTACTTTGTGGTTAAAGCACGCACGTCTTTGTTCTTGAATGATGGCCCATTATCCGAGATTATTTTGGATGGAATACCAAAATGACATATGATGTAATGCAAAATGAACTCCGCAATGCGGGGTCCTGTCGTAGAGGTTAACGGAATTGCTTCCACCCATTTGGTAAAATATTCTGTGGCCGTTATGATAAACGTGTGACGGCTTGACGATGCAGGGGAGATCTTTTCGATTAGATCGAGGCCCCACTACGAAAATGGCCAAGCAGATTGGACTGTCTGTAGGGCCTGGGAAGGTACGTGCATCAAATTGGCATGATGTTGACATTTTACGCACCTCTTGACATACGCGCAACAATCTCGCTCTAAAGATGGCCAATAATAGCCCATGCGAAGAATGTGCTTTGCAATGGCCATACCACTGAAGTGGCCGCCACATGTACCGTCATGCGCTTGGGTGATCGCCCAAGTGGACTCTTGCTGGTCCAAGCAACGAAGAAGAATTCCGTCGTAGCTGCGACGATACAAAATGTCTCCTATCAAGACATATTTTGCCGCTTTCTGTTTGAATGTTCGTTTTGCGGCGTGCGTCAATCCAAAGGGTAGATTACCTAACTTGAGGTAGTCTCTTATGGGTAAATACCAGTCCCGTTGATCGGATACCTCGACAGTTTGAACAGTCAATCCCTTTTGGAGTTCTTCCCTAACAAATGCTGATTGGGATAGAACTTGTAAGAATAGCGTTGTGTTGCTATTAATGGGAGTGGGGGAGAACAAAGACCCCCAGTTGGCATGTTTCAAATAGTCTCGGATTCGAAAGAACTTATCCGAAGATGGTTCGATCTGGATCATGTGGACTCCTCGGCGTCAAATCTGAGCTTGCGCGCTCCATCGCGGGTTGCGATAAGGTTTTGACCTGAATGGTTGTTATATCACCGGAAAGGTCTTGCGGGATTAGTGACCCTAAGGAGGCCATTGTGTCCGCAAAATGATTCGATGATCGAGGGAGTGCCTCGATGTCATACCACTCAAGTTTTGCCAGGAATTTATCCACGAGGGCTTTATAGGCCTTTAGAACTGGGCATTTGCATTGATATACCCCTTTGACTTGATTGACGATTAACAGCGAATCGCCAAAGATGTTCAGTCTTTTGATATTCATGGCGATTGTTGTTTGAAGACCTAGGAGCAAGGCTTCATATTCTGCATTGTTGTTGGTGCACTGGAAATTTAATTTAAATGACAGGGGCATTGGAGCGCCCTGCGGTGTGAAGAATACAATTCCTGCGCCACCACCTTGCTCGCATTTAGAACCATCAAAAAATAAGGTTATGTCGGCCTGAGACTCAGGCTCTTCAGAATCTGGCGATTCTGAGACATGGAAGACCTCATCATCGGGTAGTTCTATGACTAGAGGCTGATCGTCTTCAAGAGGAGCCTCTGCTAGTTGATCGGCTATGACTTGTCCTTTTATAGATTTTTGCCCAATAAACTCAATGTCAAATTCCGTCAACAACATGATCCATTTCGCCGTGCGACTACTATGATAAGTACGACTCATCATGTATCGCAATGGATTCTCCTTAGACACAACATACGTCGTGTTGCTCAGCATGTAATGGCGTAGCCTCTTGGTAGCAAACACCACTGCCAAGCAAAGTTTCTCAACGTATGCATAGTTAAGTTCAGTAACCGACCGGGGTGCGGCTAAGATAGTAAGTAGCCTGTTCTTTGTGAAGTTCATTCTTCTGGGCTAGCATTGCACCCAGTGCCACCTCGATAGTCGAGATGTATAAGTAGAACGGCACACCTGGTCTAGGTGGTGCCAATATTGGCGGCGAAGCCAAGTATTGTTTGATTTCGTCAAAGGCTGATCGACACTCGTCATCCCAATGAAATGTGACCCCCTTGTGCAATAATTTGTTCATTGGTCGGCATTTGTCAGATAATTGCGCTATGAAGCGTTTAATCGACGCGACCTTTCCTTGCAGACTTCTAAGTTGCTTGATAGTTGTTGGGGGAGCCATTTCAAGGATTGCCTTGACTTTGTTTGGGTCCACTTCGATGCCTCTCTTTGAGACTATAAAACCCAAGAGTTTTCCAGATGTGACGCCGAACACGCACTTCTTGGGATTCAATCGACCTTATGCTCTATGAGGCGATCGAGAATCTTGCTTAAGTCACCGAGATGATCTGAGCGCAAGAGAGACTTGGCTAACAAATCATCCATGTAATCTTCCAAAGTTTTGTGCATGTAATCATGGAAGATATACGTCATAGCACGTTGGTATGTAGCGCCAGCGTTTTTAAGGCCAAAAGGCATGACCTTATAGCAAAATGTCCCCCAAGGCGTTGTGAATGCCGTTTTGAGTTGGTCTTCAGGATTGATACGAATTTGATTGTATCCTGAGAAACCGTCCATTAGGGAGAGCATTTCGTGACCTATTGTAGCGTCTACCAATGCGTCGATGCTTGGCAAGGGGAAATCATCCTTAGGACTCGCTTTGTTTAGGTCTCGAAAGTCGGTGCATATGCGAATCCTCCCGTCGGGCTTCTTGACGGGAACCATGTTGGACAACCATGGCGGATAATCCACGCAGATGACAAATTGTGCATCCAACAGCTTTTGCAATTCGTCTTTGACCATCAAGGCCACTTTTGGGTGCATCTTTCTTAGTTTTTGCTTTACTGGCTTGATTTTCGGATCAAGCGTTAAATTGTGCATGACTAGCTGCGGGTCTAGTCCTGGCATATCTTTGTACGACCATGCAAAAACCTCCTTCTTTTCTTTAAGAAGGGCAATGTAATCGGCTTGCTCCTCGGGGGAAAGGCTTACCCCCAGCTTGAGAATCCATGGATTCATTGGATCTGTGCCGATGTCTACGTCAGTCGTCTCCTCGACTGACATGTGAGATCCGTCCTCCAACTGATGTGGAGTTGGGATTAAATGGATATCATCAGCTGAGTTAAGATCTACGTTTGGAACCTCGGGTCCCTCTTCAACTTGAAAAATATCCTGAGTTGTCCTTGGGGTAAAATGAAGCATTTCACCGAAAGGCCAGTACTCTGATGGTGACAATGGTGAATTGACGCGATCCCAGTCGATGGCATCCATGTCTAGATGCAATGACCATGATGGATCGGTCGGATTGCGGATGGGTGTGGTCAAATCAATGGAGATCATGTGGATGGAATGAATTTGGTCTCCAGAACCACGGGTGTGATGACTTGATTCTTTTAGATGTTCCCTATACTCTGGATCTGGCTCTACGGGAACAGGCACGAATGGATCCTCTCTAGGTGCAAACTCATCTCTATGTGTGAAAAGGAAGGCGGGGTCTTCCCTTGGCATTGCTGTCATGATGGGATCTCGAGGTGGACGATGCTCATCTTGAATTTGGAGCCATAGGTCTAACACTTGGTCCCACCTCGCTGGGTCTACGTGCCATTCATGTCCTAACCGTATACCCATTTGTCCCATTAGATCTTCATGAGTTAGAGCGCGGTGATGTCGTCGCGCATGTCTGAGATAGTCCATTTCAGTTTCGTCTTCTGAATCACTTTCATAGATCCAAAATTGTTCATCCTCTTCAGCATCTGTTGCTTGCGATGTTGAGGACTCTTCCTGTTCCAGTGAATTAATCTGGTCCCATTGCGGTTGTTCCACTCTTAGTGGAGGGACCTGATTCTTTTGAGACTGTGTTATTTCATCTGGAACCTCTAAGGGGAACAGTTTCAGAAAAATGTCTGGAAGCCGTTGTTGTTCTCTTTGAGGATTGCTCTCTGAACTTTCACCTCTCTCTAGCAAAGGAGAGGGATTATTGCTATTTCCGGGGGTGTTTGTAGACCATGGGAGATAATCCCCTAATGTGTATTCTGTGTTTGGATTGGCGTACGGGTCTTGTGCCAATCCCCCCTTGTTGCCTATTTCTAGGCCTTGCATATTTTCAACCAAGATGTCTAATGGCAGGGGATGGTTGAACCCTACCCCTGACTTGTCATATGGCATCTGATATCTTGGTTGGCAAAGGATCCGCATCCCTTGCTCATATCTGCCTAGCCCATACCCATGCCAATTGCATTGGTCGAGATATTTTAGGGCAAATTCTGGGTTTGACGGATAATTGATGTTTTCGACAAAAGGCTCTTCATCTGTTTCCTTTTGTTCGCATGGTTCGAAACCATGATCAAGGCCCCCATACACAAAATTCGTCTGGTTGGGAGGGTAGCCTAGTGGAACAATTGTCCCTATGGGAAGGCGAGGTCTTCCCATGTCCTGCACTGACTCCAATGTGGGGGTTGCCACAACATTTTGCACTAAGTATTCCCCCAGGCCTGTACTGGCCATTTCAACAGTGATTGTTGATGATTGGGTGGGAGGAAACGGTAGTCCTTCCTGAGTCCATTCCATGTTTGGTTGTTCAGGAGTCTTGGTTTGTGTTGTGTTGGGTGTTTCCTCTGTTGATATCGTTGAAATCGTGGGCAACCCCTCTTCTAGAGGCTTAACCTCTTCCATGATTTGCTTTCCCTTGTCCTTCTGTTGGGCCATGATAGGTGGCGTTGATGATGAAGGAGCCGATGATGAAGTCTCACCTGGTTGGGATTTTGCCTTGTTGGCCACCAGTGGTGCCTGCGGTATCGGACCCTGTTTAGATGGATTTAATTGAAAATCCAAATGCGTTGATGGGAGGGTCGATTGAGGTATGAATTGTACCGCATTGCAATACTTGAAGGGCTCTAAGTCCATTGGGACTACATGTATTTGCCCTTCATAGGCATACTTCAAGCACTAGGGTGCGATCGAGGGGACACACTTCATGTCCCTGATCCAAGGCCGCCCTAGCAAGTATATTATAAGCCATTTCGCCTTCCAGCACATGGCACAGTGTGGGTATTGACTTTTGTCCTACCTGGATAGGCAGAACAACTATGCCGACTGTCGAGCAAATTGCATCGTTAAAAGCTCGCAGTGTGTACGTGGAAGCGGTGATGTGAGAGGCTGGCAGTTTTAAATGTTTTAACGCTGCAGTGGTTATAATGTTACTGGACGAGCCAGTATCTATCAGCACTCTCTTGTACGGGATCCCGTTGACCCGCGCGATAACGTGCAGGGGTGGATCCGGCATGTCATTTGATATCGTTTTGACCTCGTCTTCTCTGAATGTGATGACTAGGCTCCGTACATTGTTTCACATGTCCCACGAAGGCGTTGAAAGAATTTGCTTCGTGGGGTTGTACTTCAATGGCTTTTAAAATGTCCATAAGAGCTTCTCTATGGGGAGCTGATTGTTGAATAAGCTCGTAGATGGACAGCCTAGCCGACGTGGTCCGCAAACTCTGCGTGAGTTTGGTTCGTATCGTGACCTCGGGTCTAGGCGGAGGTAACTCGCGTTGGGCGTTGTTGAGGCTGCGATGTCGACGGAACTTCCCTCGCAGCTACCTCGGGGGCAATTGTTGGGTATCTTCTGTTCCTTGTTACAATGCTAATCATTCCCACAAATCCTTGCGCGGGAAGATCTTGTCGCACCTCGTTAATCTGGAGCGGTTTTGTCTGTGCCTCGTGGGCAGGCAAGGGGTCCTTGAATACCCCCATTTGTTGGTTGTTTGGTGCGATGGGGTTGTCCACGACCAATGTTCTGTTATCGATCAAATCCTGGACTAGTTCTTTGAATTTCCAACACCCATTTAGGTCATGTCCTCTGCGCCTATGGAATCTGCAATACAATTCCTCCCTATACCCCCTAGGCTTGGGAATGTTAGGGTCAAAAATTTGGATCTCTGGCAGAGTAACTAAATTTGCCGCTGACAAGCGGTCAAATAAGGAGTCCCTAGACTCCGCATATGGGGTGAATTGTCGCCTAGGGCGACGCTGCTGATACTGCTCCTGTCTTCTGTTATCTCTTTCGTAAGCAGGAGGCACTGCCTGGTAGTTAGCCTTTTGAGGCTGCGTTTCTTGCACAAGCGCGGGAACATTTATCGCAACTTGATTGACTGCAGCGTGTTGTGGTTGCGTTGTCCCGATTTTAGTGGTTTTATTCCACTCTTTCTTCTTAGGCTTGGCAATTGCGCCTTCGCCTATCTTAATCTCTTCTATGACTCTGGCTTGCGCCAAAGCTTCTTCTAAGCTGTCGTATTGTCGCAACAACAATAGACCAGAGATTGATTTTAAGCAACTTTTTGCGAACATTTGCGTGAGATCCGACATGGGAGGACGGTAGGGTAACTTAGAAAGCAAAGCTCTCCATCGGTTCCCATACGTTGCCATTGTTTCCTCCTCAAATTGTTTAAGGCTAGCAAGATCACTAAGTGATGCCTTCTTCCTTGTGTTGAAGGCGAAGCGTTCAAGAAACGCATCTACTAGCTGATCTAAGTTGCTTATGCTGTGTTTGGGCAGTTGTGTGAACCAATCCGAGGCAGGGCCTGCGAATGTGGTTATGAATGTTCTAAGCAGCAACGCGTCATTATCTTGGATTGCGAAGCACTGGCTTAGAAATCTTGTAACGTGCTCTTGTGCGTCTTCCTCACCTTTAAAAACTGCCAATTGAGGCAACTTGAAGTGTTCAGGGTAAAGAGGCGCAGGCACTGAAGGATGCACCGGATTACTACGGAGTAGACGTAATGTGGGTTTTTGATGCCCAGCAGCTTTTGTTTCCACAGACTCCAAACGCTCCAATAGCGCTTGGTATGCATCGGAAGATTTTATTTCTTCCTCTCTTGTTCGCTCTTGTTGCAAGTTACGGTAAACTGGAGGCCTATGGAGGGGTGGCCGAATGGCATCCCTCCTGCCTTGATGGGGAGTTTCAACATATTCTATTTCTGGTTCGTACTCCTCATAAAATTCTTGAGGAGTTTCTGGGCGAAACCTCTGACCCTGATCAAGCTCTTGCTGAAGGTACCTATCATTGTTTCGAGGAGTTGCTTCCCTCTCGAATCTATGAGGTCTTGGCGGCAGAGCTTGACGAGGTCGTGGAGACCTGTCCTGCGTTAAAGGGTTATGCCTCTCATGTTGTTCGGCTCTTTGGACGCGAGGGGTTGGCCCTCTCTCAAGTATTTCATATTGTAACTCATCCGCTTCACGTTGCATGCGTTCTTTATCCAAGCGGTATTGATACTCTATCTCTTGTTGACTTTGTTTAAGCCGCATGATTTGGGCTTGACGGGTGGTATATCTGGCGACAGCCGGATCAATTTGATCTACCCTATTTTGTTCAGAAGGTTCAAATGTTCCTCCTATGGGTTTACCTCGGTTTTGATGCTCTAAAATCTCAAGGGGTCGCTTCCCTCTGTCGAGGTAGGCTGTATGTGCTCGAGGTTCTGGCCTCAAGGGGTGATCATGATATCCGGTTGGTGCAGAAGCATAAGGTTCCCGCGTTGTATGTTGTTGTCCTTGAGGAATGCGATGATCTTCCTCATGTTCTCTCTCATAGGTGCGTAAGGGGCAGGCGGAGTTAGGTCGCCCTGTGTAAGGAGCCCTACGCTCTGGATTTGGTCTCTCTGTTCTGATGAGAGGTAAAGAAGGGACGCCATATCCACGTTGTCCCTCCAAATGGACAGTGTGCCCCGTTAGCGCTTTATCGCGCTGTGGCCACTCATGTCTAGCTTGAGAGGGTGATTCTCTGTTTACATTAAGGTCTGCATGTAGGGCGTCTTTTCGAGAGGGGCTGCTTTGAATGGGCATACCCCACCGAGGATTTTGAATTGGATACTTTTGTAGGTTAGACCGATAAGGCGGTATGACCAAATCCTCAGGATTGAAGCGAAGGCGACTTGTGCCTGCTTCTTGTGTACCTTCCGGAGTTGCTGCCCTTGATTGGGCTTGACTGCGGGTGTACACCATTGCGGTGCGTCCACACTATCTAAGTAGATTTTTATCTTGTTTTTAATGATTTTTTTTTTTTTTGTCTATACTAAATAGAATTAAACACACACATTCACAAAACCGTGATTATCTCTTTTAAGGATTCTTGGTGTGCCCTAGACTGGTTTAGTGTATTTTGGTGTTTTGTTTTGTTTTTGTAGGTTTTGTAGAACGTTTAAATGCATCATGTAGGCTCTTATAACTCCCAAAAGGTCGCCCCTTCAATATACCGACCAGAGCCGATATACCAACCTCTCTATATACCCGCCCTTACGAGAGGGAGACTATAGGTACGTGAGAGCAGAAGGTACGTGGTACGTAGGCGGTACGGAAGGGGGATTGTCCTGTTAATGGCACCTACCATAGAAAACTTATCCTCGCGCGCATGGGAATCACCCCAGCTACGCTCGGTCTGTCTTCGTCAGGATTTACGCCTAACAACAGTTGACAATCAAGAAATGTATGCAAATCAAGCCAAGGTGGTGATTAAATCCACCAATGGTCTTGATCAAGGGTTGGGGTCTTACGACCAGCTCCTTGGTTTAAAATTGTTTCGTGGAGTGTGTGAGGTTCATTTTATCCAACGAAAATGAAACATGCATGAATGACTTTTCCTAAGCAATGCAAGCTAAAATGAAAACAGTCAAAGAAACAGAAACAGAAACAGAAAATTTCAACAGAGATGATGAAAATCCCTACCTCTTCTCTGCCTGCTCCAGTTGCCTCTGAAATTTTGCTCTGAAAAGTTGCAGACAGAAAATCGTCCCTTGGTGAGACGATTAACAGAACAGAAATCGTCCCTTGCAGAGACGATTTTACAATCGTCCCAGGGTGAGACGATTTCCAGAATAGAAATCGTCCCTTGCAGAGACGATTTTACAATCGTCCCAGGGTGAGACGATTTCCAGAACAGAAATCGTCCCTTGCAGAGACGATTAACAGTCTGCAAGAAGAAAAATGTACCTGTCAAGCACAAACACAAAAAAATTCAATCAGTTTCTGTGATTTTAAAAATAGGGGACAGGGTCCCACCGTGATCGCCACTGAAAGCACGAGATTTCGGGCAAAGGAAACACTAGCTATGCAACATAAAACGAAAATGTAACGCTTTGATCCTATGCACTAAAACAGAGAAAGGAGACAACTTGGAAACGAAAGACAAGATGCAAAGAAATCACAGCCCTCTTTATTAAAATATCTTATCCTCGGTTACATAGACGTCTCCTCCCCTTTTGGGGGCTAGGAGCGTTAAATTTGTCTTCATTACAAATGTGTGACCTAGTCTTCCTCTTCCCGCGTGCCCACGATTGCAATGGGCGGGCCAAGATGCTGCCGCCGCTGATGTGGATAAGTTCTTCACCTCTGATTGCTTTTCCTGCAGTCAAAGAAACAATGAAAATGTCAGTAGCACCTGCTGCAAATGAAAGGGGTTCGTTCTCTTAAAATCAACGAAATACGCATGTAAACATCTGCCAGAAACAGTAAATACAGTAAGTCCAAATGGCTTGAAAACTTGACAGAAGACGGGAAATGTTACCAAAAGGCCATTGCCCCTGAGACAGCCGGCCAATCTGCGTTTACCTGGTAATCGTCCCTCGGAAGGACGATTGCTGCTGTTAATCGTCCCCTGGAAGGACGATTGCTGCTGTTAATCGTCCCCTGCAGGGACGATTGATACTGTGTTGAAGAAGCCGACCTGCCGCTGCTCCAATGTCGATTCCCGAGACCTGCAAAATGCCTGCAAACAAGGGGGTTATGTAATTGGGGCCATTTTGGGACGACCCAGATGGTCGGATTCTCCCAATTTGGCCTCCATCACCGAGAAATTGGACGTTGTTACCTGCAAGTCAGTGGGACAACCAAAATAACAAAAGCATGATAATATTCGATGAAAACCTTTTGAAATCAAGATTCAAGATTCCGAACTATTGAACAACGAGAGAATAACATGGAATATGAACAAATGACAGAAAATGAACTACAACTAAATCCAAAAGGTGCGGGGTGCCCAAGTGGGCAGCCCACCGATGGAACTTGATTTTGGCACCAATCCACTTGGGATGGGCCCAAAATCTCTTAGGAGTGGGGGGTCGGCGAATTGGTTGGTTCAGGTGTCCATGTGTTGGATTTGGGTCAAGTTCGAGCTTCCAAAGGCCACCCAACAACCTCCCTTGCAAAAGAGATTGGTGGATGTGGGAAGATGACTAAAAGGGGATGCAAGTGGGTCTCCAATTCGGCAACACTTCGTTGCTTGAAAACTCCTTCAACCTCTTCTCTTTTGGGTGAGAAAAGTCCCACCTTTTATAGACCCAAGGGGTCTCTTTTGGGAGGGAAGCACAAATGCCATGTGTTGGTCATAGGCGCCATGTGGCAGTCTTGTCTTCCCATGAGGGAGGGGAGTCCTCCATTGACTTGTGTTTTCATAATTGCTTCTTGTGACAGTCCTCTAACGGCCCTTCTGTCCACCTACACACGCGTGCAAGGCAGGAGTCATCAACTGACTGTTCTGGGCTGCCACTTGGCGCCGTTTGTCGTTTTGCCCGTTAAACTTGGTAATCGTCCCTGGGTGGGACGATTAAAACAATCGTCCCTGGGTGGGACGATTGCAAGTTAGTAATCGTCCCTGGGTGAGACGAGTACTGGGCAAAGTGTCTAATTGTACCAAATTGCTTCTTGACCTTACAAAATTGCTATGGAAGTGGTTAGGACCACTGTTTGACCTCTGAGGGCTGCCCTGGGGGCTGTGTTTGTCAAAGCGATCAGTGTTTGCAGTCACATAATCGGATGGGTGCTGTTTTGGTGTCTACAGTGGAAATTGGAAAAAAAAAAACTATTTGGATGGATACTTGGTGTGACAAAATACCACTCAATTTAGATCCAATTTTGAAACCTTAGATGAGATTTCTTCAAGACAAATATGGTGATAGGGTTTCAAACATTTTGTACAAGGATCAAGAAGGAATATACAAATGGAAAAAATATGTTTTTACAAGTATACAAGACATTGATGCTAGGAGGTAATTGAGTAGAAGGATAACAATTGTGATTATTTCGAGGGGAGCCAAGGATAAATTAATTTGGAAGTTGAATAGCTTGGGAGAATACATAACAATAAGTGGATATAATATTCAATACCAACAAAATAATAATGTCACTAGAATATGAAGAGATATTTGGGATAGCCCAAGCATTCCTAAAGTCAAAATGTTTATTTGTCTAGTAGGCTATAGAAGAATTTTATCTTGGGATAACCTTATTAAAAGGGGTTTTCATGGCCTCTCTAAATGTGTTTTATGTAATAAGGAGGAGGATAGTATAGATCGTCTCTTAAGACATTGGTCAATAATATGGAATCTATGGTAATGGATTCTTAATATATTTGGTAAATACATGGTGATGAATAGCAGAATTGAATATTAGTTAAAGCAATGGTAAAGCACTTATAAAAGTGAGGCTTTACAGATAATATGGGATATATCAAAAGATACAATACTTTGGACTATATTGCTAGAAAGGAATAGAATAATATTTAAAGTAAATGAAAGCAATTTAGAGGTAATGAAAAAGAAGATATATTTAGCCATAGAGGAGTCTAAACCAATCCTATCAACTCATCCAATCTCTAATTTGGAAGCAGAGAGCCTTGATAGATGGAGTCAAGTCATTAAATGGAATTATGATGTTGGGCACAAGAGAAGCAAAAAGAAGGCAAAGAATATAAAGTGTAAACCACCAGATGTGGAGTGGGTTAAATTGAATTTTGATGGAGCATCTAAAGGAAATCCAGGACCAACAGGAGAATGAGGAATAATTAGAAATAATAGAAGAGATATTTTGTGTCATTATGCTTTCAATAGTGGACTTAAGACAAATAATGAAGCTGAATCTTGGGCAACTTTAGAAGGGTTAAAATATATAAACAAATAAAATGGAATAGAGTATGGATGGAAGGTGATTCTCTTAGTAATAAATGCAATTTTGAGGAAAGCAAAGGCTCCTTGGAACATACAAGAGACAATTGTGGGAATTCAATATCTTGCTAAAGATTTTGAAGAAATAAATTTTACACATATATTAAGAGAAGGAAATAAATGTGCAGATAAGCTAGCCAATAGAGGGGTTTTGATTGAGGATCGTGAAGTTAAGTTCTTCTTTCCATGGTTAGAGGAAGTAGAAGGTTTAGTGGAAGTTGACAAAAAATATTGATTGCCTCAATCAATTAATGATTAATATTTACTTTAATATTTTCCATTTGTAATATTTTTTTTTATTTTGTAATAATAATGTGTTTTCATTTAGACTATTTATTATAATTTTTGTGGTTGCACTTGTATTTCAGGAAGGAAACTAGAAATCTAGATTTGGTAAAGCAAACTATGATAGTACGATGTTTTGGAAATACTACTCTACTAAGATGCAAGGCATAGATTGTAGAGGTGAATTTTTGGCATTGTGAAGGCTCCTATAGGAAAATGTCAAGAAAGATGCTAAATTTTGGAGTAATTGTATTCATACAAAAAATTGAAAAGATCTAGAAGATGAAAATCAAGAATTTGGACATTTTATGTAAAATGATGTAGGTTTCTAGTTATAACATATCAATTGAGATGAGAAGTGTATATATTTGTAAACTCTTAAGCTCTAAAGAAGAGATGTATTTTTTTAAGGGTGGGGGACCGAGTACAACCCCTTATTATCCAACAAAAAAAATCATAATAACATCCATGCCTAATTTAATAAATACCTCAACCAACCCATTCAAAACTTTGTTAAACCCCTTTTCTTTTTAACCAATGCAAACCAATCATTTGGTCAGTATTCCAAATTCTTTTTTATCCTATAGAACTTGTTAACTTAAGAAAATCAAATTTCACCTAAATTTCAAGCTCTTATTACAAGTACAACAATTGGCTCAACAAGTATCCTCACTTCACGGATTCTCAAAACCAATATGTGAATTCGATGATATGTGTAATCAATCGTTAGACTCACTTGTGTCTAACTAGACTTTTCTCCACCATTTTGAAGTCCTTAAGCTTTCTAAATATGATTATTTAGATGATCTTATAAACCACATAAAACTCTTCATGCTTCCTTGTGTTAGAATAACATATGATGAACTTCTATCGTTGAAGGTATTTCTACAAATTCTTCTAGGGTTAGCATTGGAATTGTACTTCTAGTTGCCTCACCATTCTCTTAACACATTTAAGTAATTGGGTGAAAATTTGATCAATAATTCACCATAGACATAGAAGAAACTACAACCCTTACCAACTTATATCAACTAAAGCAAGGAAACGAGGAGAGTCTTTCAAACATCTTTAAAATGTGATCATTGGTAGCAAAACTAGAATATAAACCTCCTCCAAAAGACCTTCTTAGTATCTTTAATAAGAACCTCAATGAACACCTCTCCCCCTTTAGAAATGACCATAGTCCCCTCTTTTGAATATGTTATCCAATTGGTCAAACAAATAGAATTTACTCTCGTTAGACAGGGATAGTTAAAATTCAAAAAGGAAGAAGAAAATTCTTATAATAAAAAAGGACAATATAAGAACAAACATGTTGTAGGTGATGGAATCATTGACTCTAGGCCAAAAAATAATAGTGGAGGGACTATGGCAACCCTTTAGAAACTTGTTTTAAATAAATAAGAGATGCTTATAAGATAGTATGTTAAATTATATCTACCTCCTTCTGTCATCTTAGAACAACTTTTAGAAGTGAAAAATATTAAAGTACCACCTATAAAACCTTTAAATCTAGAAAGGGAAAAGCAACCCAGATTTAATATCGTGGAACAATCTGCTTATCACTATTTTTATGGACACTCAACCAATAGATGTAAAAGTCTTAGGGATCTCATTCAAGATCTTATTGACCAAGGATGAGTCACCTTTAGTGACTCAACCTTCCACATCTTCCAACCAAGATTTGGATATCTTCTAAAACCCTTTATCCAATCATGAGAAAAATGCTACCAACAACATACAATACAAAAATGTTCCACCAATTTACCAAAATATGGTTAAAATTATTCACGTAGTCACAAGACAATGATATAAAGATCAATTTTAAAATTTATCTACTAACACTCCTTAAAATATGTAGTCTAAAGAAGATCACCCTCATAAAAATCCAACTTCGATATTAAAAACTCAAGAGAAAGGAAAGAGAGCCTTCAACCTTCAACAACAACTTGAAGACATACCTACAAAAAAATTACACTTGAGTTATTAAAAACCTCTCCTCTTCATAGAGATAAGCTCTTCTAACTTTTGAGTCAATAGGTAGTCCCTTAGAACCTCACTCATGTACTAGGCACTCTAGCAGTCAATCATGCAACCATTGCCTTTTATGAAGATGATGTCCCGCATCCACCAATGCTTGGGGAATGCCCATTAGATATCGTTTGTGAAGTTGGTGATGGTTTTATTAAAAGAGTGTTGATTGACAATGAGTATGCCCTCAATGTTTATAACCTTAAAATACTTAACAAGATTGGACTAAACAAACAAGACTTGGAAAATCTAATATCATTATTAAGGTATACAACAAAAAGAACGAGGAGTTGTGGGAACACTAGTTCTTTAGATAAAGGTAGGACCCAACATACTCAACACCTTAGTGCACATGTGATCTAAACTATAATATTATTTTTGGATGACCTTGGATTCATGCTATGCAAGTAGTCCCTTTTGTGTATCATCAATGTTTAAAATTTGATTACTAAGGTTAACTTTACACTATTCCAGTAGATCTTGATCCTTTTTCCTATTATTAATCCATTGATAAGGATAACCTAAACATACATCCTTGTCCATATTTAAGTACTACACCCACTTGTAGACACCTAAAAAGTATCACATTGGCATTGGTTAAATGTTAATATTTAATAAATTTTATAATTTTTTTAATTAAAACATCGCAACGTTATGAATATTAATGTTGACTATCCTAGCCCTTTTAACCATCCTAAGCACCTTCCTACGCCTAACACATGGCCATCATGATACCATATCACTATTTTTAACCCAGGTCCACCTCACTCTAGTTGGCATTTACTCCCCTCTTTCCTCCACATTCCAAGCTCATTAATGCACATGGGTGAGGATTCCCTCCACCTAAGCACATTGATGAGGTATGTCATTTTGGTGGGTGAGGAATCCCTCCATCCAAGCACATTAATGAAGCATGTCATTTTGGTGGGTGAGAAATATCTCCACCCAAGAGCATTAATGAGGCATGTCATAGCACGTCATAGTGTGTCATAGCCCAAATAAAGAATATTGCACACTTGTCCATCCAAGCATCCAAGTGGGGAAACTTAAGATTCCTCCCTTCTCTCACCTAGGCCACTTGTCCATCATCCTATCACCCCCTCATCATTCTCCTCACCCTTGGAAAATATTATAAATATGCTCCCATTTCATTCACTTCAAGAGAGTGCACAAAAAACTATCGAAACTCTATCCAAATTTTATTTGGCCCTCATTGTGGATCTCTGAATTTATGAATGTAGGTACCTTATTTGGAAAGCTCAAGACCATAAATCATGGAGTCTCTTTAAAATGCATGGTAATCTTTGTTTTATAGTTGTGCTCATCTTCGACAACCAAACAACATCAAATATGCACCATAAGCCTCAAGACACTTCCAAAAAGGTCCAAATTTAAGTTTGATGGCCCTGTCAGAACACAAAGCCAACCATCCTAGATGACTAAACATAAAACAACTGCCCTATGCAGCTACACAAAGCCAATCGCCCTAGGCGATTAAGCCCTAAAATTAGATAGAGACTCAAAATTAATAGAAGGTAGCTAAGCAAGGTAAAATAAGATATTTTATAAGGTTTTGTAACCATTTTTCATAGTTTTGTAACTTTTATAAAAGGTTTTGTAAGCTTTTTGGAATCATTTTTCATGATTTTGGATCTTATTTTGAAAGGCTCAACAGATGTTATTGATGATTTTATTGTGGGCTTGTGTCCAGGTACTAGGACCGACATAGAGTCTTGAGAGGTCAAACAATGAAACTTCAAAACCCTCCCTACAATTTATTGTGTGATCAAGGAGATTATATGAAGCACCATTGAACTCATTTGTAAAGAAATCCCTCCCTCTTGGGAGGTCCATTGTAATAAAAAAATGTTGATTTGTAACAAACAATAGTCTATAAATGCAATATCAAACTTCATCTTGTTTATTTACATATTATGGTGCATTTTATTAGTCACATAAATGGTGATCACGGTGGGACCCATTTTCCCTTAACACACTTGACATTCATTGTTTTGCTTAAGTTATAGGACTTGCATCTAGCATAGTATGTCTTGTGTATTTTTCTTAGGGTTCCTCATGCTTTCTTGCTTGTTTTGATTGCTTTATTAACTTTATGTTTTCTATTTTTATCATAGGTACTTAGGAGTAGAAAGGACACAGTCACCTCATTCAAACCAGGGCTTAATCTTGCAATATTTGCCCACTTGGACTTAGACACAAATGCCCAGGGTGACTATACAAACACAAACAACTATCTAGGGTGGCTACACAGACAAAAGCAACCACCCAAGGTGGCTACATAAACTTAGACACAATCACCTAGGATGGCTACACAAACTAAAACACAACTACCCAAGGTGGCTACACAAACACAGGCAACCGCCCAGGGTGGCTACATAGGCTTAGACACAATCACTCAGGGTGGCTACACAGACTCGAACATAATCACTCGGGGTGGCTATACAAACTCGGACAAAATTTCCCATGGTGGCTACATAGACACATACAACTGACCAATATGGATGTATAGACACAGATAATCGCACAGACACATACACAAACATAGAGGCATAGCAGGATCAATTTCTTTTATTTACAACATATGCTTACATATTGATAGCTTATATTCCTTAGTTTTTTACAAGAGGCTAATTTCATAGTAAATTTATTTATCGTTGCTTGTTTAAATCGTAAATTGCTTTTAGTCATTCCTTAGTTTGCCATAGGTATTCCTCTCCTTAGCATAGTTCCTTAGTCTTCTTTAGTACCCCCATAAGCTTTTATTCTTTAGATTAATTGCTCAACAAAGTTTCTTTAGTTTAGAAGGTCTTCTTCTTCAAAGTCTAAGTCTTTCCCCCTTCTTCTTTAGATTCCCAATAGCCTAGCATAGTTGCTTTATAATTTTTGACACAAATACTCAAGGCTCATTGTCCCAATCATTGTTGTTTTATGACTCATTAGATTAAATCAAAGACTCAAGGCTCATTATTTTAGTTGTCATTTGATTTCAAGGCTCATTATATTAGTTGTTATTGATTTTATGGCTCATTAGATCAAGTTTTCTTTTCATAGTTCATTAGTATAAAGGTTATTATTTTCATTGGCTCCTTAGGGTTGGCTTTAGATTTGCATGGTAAATAGGTATTCTTAGCATCAAACAACAAAACCAAAACAAAACAAACTAAAAATAAAAAAGAAAAAGAGAAAAACAAATCAAATCAAGCACACACTTTGCATGATATATTCCACAAATATTTTGTGAGGAAAACCAACCGATGATGTTGGATTTCACCACCAACCATCAATTGATCCTTTAGCCACCATAGTTAGATCGCATAGTTTCTTGGACTTCATCATTAGGAATTTGGTTATGCTTGGGGCTAACTTAGGGTATTTTTGAGGTTAGGCACCCTTCACTAGTGGGGCTTAATAATTAGTGAGCATGCAATTATCATTTTTATCCAAGCCCAACTGAGGGTTAAGCAAAATCTTGATTGGGTAAGTAGCATGACTTAGACAGCATGACCTCTCTTAAGAGGTTTATTTTTGCCCCCTTAGTATACCCGAAGCTGACCCACCATCCTAGGAAGTTGTATTAGTCGTTTGTGTCTCATTCCTCATAAGGGGAGTGGGCATGAACACACCCTTATAGATATCATTCCATCACCCCTTCATAGTTCCTAGGTTTAGGAAACATAAAACACAAAAAAAACTAAAAAAAAATTACAAAAATATAAAAAATTCCAAAAACATTACAAAAACATAAAAAATTTAAAACATTACAAGCTTTATTACTTCTCTTCCTCTTACAATAAAATAATAAGATATATGAATATCATATTGTTTTCCCATGGAACATTCTCCATAATATAGCCATAGTAATGTGACTCTTCAAGTACTTGTCTATTGCTCTCCATATGACAAGTCCCATGACTCTTGGCTTATCATCTTGCCACTTGCATACTAGATGGACACTTGACTCTAAGACACTTGCACACATCTACATGACTCTTACACTTCTACATGCACTCCTAATATAGGACACTTGTGCACATCCTCACATTACATATTTACACTCTTACATACATGATACTTGTGCACATTCTCTCAATTTACACTTGCACTCTAACTTACACGACACTTGTTCATTGCTTCAATATTGCACTCTTACATAGCACTTGTGTATTTGAAAGTTAAATAAAAGGGAAATATAAATCACACTTCTAAACTATAGACTCAACCCTAATCTATTACATATTTATAATTGTACCATGAAGGTACCATGAGGGTACATTAGCATGTACCAAATAATGTAATATACCTCAACACCCCCCTTTATTATATTATTTGGTTATTGAAGACTTTAGTATTCAATATTGGTCTTCGTCTTTATCTTCAATATTCAAGTAAGGATCTTCAATATGTGATTCATTGGGTTCTGGCACTTGCTTTTGACTTGTATCTCTTTTTGCTATCTTCTTCTTTACTTTCATGATCTTCTTCTACTTATTTATTTTTGTTCTTTTTTATTCTGATCTTGATCTTCCCATGTCATCTCTCGGAAGTATCTCCTCTTATATCATGATGTTATGCAACATTAGTATCTTCATTTACCAAGAGTTTTACTATAAGGGCTTTGAATTCATTTTCTTCAAATGGTTCTTCATTTCATGAGTTTTTGAACTAATTTTTTTTTTTTCTTCTCTAAAGTGTAGTTGAGGTTGTTTTTGACAACCATATTGATACTGAGGATGATATTGGTGTTGTTGATATTAAGGTTAAAATTGTTGTTGTCATTGAGATTTATATTGATACTGAGATTGATATTGTCTTTGTTGTACTGGTTTGTTCATTTGACCTCCTTGATTCATATTCATTGAATTTCCTTGATTATATCTACAAAAATTTGTGTTATGGCCCTTTCTCTTACATATATGACAATATCTCAAATTCCATTTAGATTTGTATCTTGAAGTTGTAGCAATATTACCTTGTGTATTATCTTTAGATACCAAGGCATTATTAGTCATTTCATCTTTGACTAAGTTTTCTACTTCATATTTTTGAAGTATGTTAACTAAGTCATCAAATGTGATTAGATGTTTGTAACTTTCTGGAAGTGCCCTAATGTTACTTGGACAAGAAATTTATCTTCTACTTTTTCTCTTAGAGTTAATAATTTTGCTTATATATCTGCTACTTAACGGAGAAAGAGTTATATACTTTCTCCATTATTTACCTTTAAGGAATACAACTAAGATTGTAGATTCAAAATAGTAGCTTTATTTTTCCCTTCAAATATTTTGCATAATGTATTCTATGCTTCTATAGAAGTTTATGCTCCACTTAAATATGGTTGTAATTTCATCAATTATTCCAAATTTTATAACATGAGAGTCATTGCCTCTTCTGCAAATCTTTGCGTTTCTCTTCCATCCTCACTAGGTCTTATATAACAACCCTCAAACAAGAAAACACACAAACAAAAAGAAAAAGGTTTATATATATATATATATATATATATATATATATATATATATATATATATAAATATATATATATATATATATATATATATATATATATATATATATATTTATTTATTTATTTATTTATATTTATATATTGATCAAGGAGAAGGATTCCTAAATCCCTATCCAACCTTAGACCAACTTAATGTTTGACATCCTCTAAGTTTCTCAAGAACTATACCACATGAGATTCCCCTCATGCAAGTTCATTCTGCGTAGGCCTATCTCATGTCATGCACGTAATTCCATCCATATCATCATTCTTGATGAGCTAGACTTACCACCCTCAATCATTGGAAGGTATACACACACCTCCATACTACACATAAACCATTATGTGTGGGTATGCTACGTGCATTACGAGTTAAGCTATCAATCTCATCCTTTGACAAGCTATCTTAACTCTTGGTATGAACTTCTAAGATAACCCATCTCCCTAAGGGCATCTTAAGACCTTAGGTCATCCTCTAAGTTCACCTAGAACTTACAACTTTTTAAACTCATAAGAATACCAAGGATAAATCTAGATACTAAATCTAACAAAATAAGCAAATTTAAACAAGCACGAAACATACATTAAAGGGAAAACAAGCGATAAACAATTAAATAGCATTTCAATCAGAAAGGATTTTAGAATATGACAATAAATAATACCCATTTAATCCATAGGTAAATATAGCAAAATCCCATGCTTCCAATAATTACTTTACATTTATTCCATTGGGGAAATCTTCCCACAATATAATCTACTACATAATCAAGCAAGAAATAAGGTAGAGAGCAAACTTGTGAAGTAGTCCATATCCTGAATTTTGTCCTCTCGCTCTTCCATCGATCAAGTGAGGATAGTAGAGGATCATGACACTCATGGATTCAGATAGACATGCTTCTAATGCATTCACTCATTTATTTTCCAAATTGCAACTATACAATTAACCCAAGCAATTCAACTTTCTAATGCATAGTTATTATCATAGAGCTTCCCTCTCTATGACCCCTCTCAACCACTTATGATAGTTATCCTACCATGCTTTCCACCTTATTCTTTATTTGCAATAAATGATCTAACCCTCACTTAACAATTAAAGTCCCATACCCTTAACTGTTTAATGCACTGGGTTCTTTCATCTTATTTAATCAAGAAAACCACTTTAGTTTGCACCACAAATATTTCTCATCACTTCATAAAGTAAGGTCCCATACCCTCATTTTACAAAAGAAATCATAAACATATTTATTTTCATACCATTTCATAAAGCAAGGTCTCATACCCTCATTTTATGATGCAGGAGCATCCGGCGACAGTAGAGCAATCTTGCATCTTCCAAAATTTTTCCAGATTTTCTAAGTACTTTGCATTTTGTTTTATTTATTTTCAGCTTGGGGGAAGTTTTGTAAAGCAATTTTCAGTTTGGGGGAAGTTTTGTAAGGCAAGGGGGAAGGGGTCGCGAAATCGCGACATGTCGCGATTTCGTGACATGTCGCGAAATCGCGACCTCAAAAGCTGCAACGTAACATTGGCAAGTTTCGTCGCGATATCGCGACAGTATTTCAAAGCAAAGGCGGAGGGGGAAGTGCCGTCGCGATATCGCGGCCAGTTAAAGGCCGACACGTGGCTTGTCATCCGATAGCTGCAAAAGTTAAGAAAGATAGAGAACAAGGCAAGGCAAAAGGGGGAGTGCCGTCGCGATATCGCGGCCAGTTGAAGGCCGACACGTGGCTTGTCATCCGATAGCCGCAAAAGTTAAAGAAGGGAGCAAGGCGAAGGCAAAGGGGAGGGGGTCGCGAAATCGTGACCCCAAAGGGCTTCAGCAAAGAAGAGGCGCATTTGGTCGCGATATCGCGATTTCGTGACCTGTCGCGATATCGCGGCCAGGTGAAGACAAGGCCAAAAGTGAATAAGCGGACGGTCGGGCAAGGCCGAATTTGACACGTGGACAACCACGTGTATCATGACAGTTGTGAAGGGCACGTGTATCAAATATATTGCGACAAGGAGAAGGCATGGCCAGATTTACACGCGGTCGGCTACGTGTATGAAAACAAAGATGAGGGTCACGTAAATTGATAAGGGAGGTGTCGGCCACGCATTTTTTTTTTTTTATTACGTCTGGCAACACAGCAATTACAGGTGATGGCTTTATGGAGGAGACAGCAGTGCAGAGGACAGTCAGAACAAAGCGGCGGGTGCAGGTTAAGGGAGGCCATCAATGCAAGCGTCATGGTGGATCGGGCAGTTGCCCATTTATGGCAAAAATTTTGAAAAACTCGGTCGGAGGGAAAACGAACTGGAAATTTTGTTAGGCGGGGCATTAATTGCCTAGAGGATCGAGGCCTCGATAAAAACTCGAAAAAAATGTAAGAGGGGGATGGTGAGTTCGGGATTGAGAGGGAAAGTTCTATGCCTGGAAATGGTACTGTAAAAACTGTATTAAGCAATTTACAGAAAATTAATGTGAAGTTTGTTGTGTGAATCTCGGCTTGCCATCAAGTGGTATCAGAGCGGGAGCTCCTGAGCGTGTAACAGATCGCCGAAAGAGAGGCAGTTACACCAGGATCTGTGGAAGGATTTGTGAGGGAAGAAAGAAAAAAAAATGCCTCCACGAAGAAATCGTGGTGGAGTAGGAAATGTGGTGCCGGTCGAAGACTTTCGAGCCTTGCAGAGACAAGTTCAAGCCCTGCAAGAAGAGTTACGCAGAAGGCACGAGCCCGGAAGGGATGAGGGAAGTGAAGACGAAGTTGAAGAAGAAGACCAATCTGAGGAAGAGGAAGAGGTTGTGGATCCTGCACAAGCCAGGTTGTACAAAGCCATCTCACAGATTGGAAAGCAACCAAAAATGGAGGTTTCTACATACTCGGGAAACCTAAATCCAGAAGAGGTGATTGATTGGATAAATGACTTAGAAGAATATTTCGAATATGAGGAGGTTGAAGACCCTAATCGGGTCAGATTTGCTAAGACCAAGTTGAAGGGTCATGCCAGCATTTGGTGGAGGGGAATACAGTTGGAGAGGAACAGAAGAGGGAAGGAGAGAATAACAAGATGGGATAGAATGGTGGAAAAGCTGAAAAGATAGTTTATTCCGACAGATTACGAGTTGGATCTGCTAAGAAAAATGCAGAGTTTGAGACAGACAAACAAAACTGTCCAAGAATACACCGAGGAGTTTTACAAGATCTCTATTAGAACTGGGCATTTAGAGGCAAACAAAGAAAAGGTAGCCCGTTATATCAATGGGTTGAGACTCGGTATCCAGGAAGAGCTGAGCCTAGTTCGGGTAAGCACCATTGAGGATGCTTACCAGTTTGCCTTAAAGGTGGAAGAAAAACTGAATAGGCGGTTTGAAGGCAAGCAAAGAGGAAGGGGCCGTGGTGGAAGAACTGGTGGGAGAACCAGTGGAGAAAAATATAAAGACCCAAAGAAGACTGGTGAAGCCAGTAGTAACCAGGATCAAAGGGAAGAGGATGTTTATCAGCCCCGAGATCATAACAGCTACCCAAGAGGACGGGGTGGATCTGGACGAGGGTTTGGAAGAGGAGTATTTCGTGGGACATGTTTCCACTGTGGTGAAGAAGGACATCGAGCATTCGAGTGTCCACAACACCGGGAAAGAACAAACAAGAGGCCTGAGGGTCCAGCCAGAGCTGTTGTGGCAGAGGAAGATGTTGAATCTGAACATTCGAAAGAAGCGGAGAGAGGGGAAGCAATGATCGTAAGAAGAGTCCTATTGAATGAGGAGAAGGACACAGATCAGAGAAGAAGTTTATTCCGCACAAGGTGTAAATGCGCGGGCAAGGTTTGCAATATTATTATTGATAATGGTAGCACGGATAACCTGGTTTCAGAAGAAATGGTTACCAAGTTACAATTAGAGAGGAAGAAGCACCCGCATCCATATCGGGTCGCATGGTTACAGAAGGACCATAGAGCTTTGGTCAATGAGCAATGCTCCGTTAAATTTAATATTGGAAATTATTGTGATGAGGTCCTGTGCGACATCCTACCTATGGATGCTTGCCATATGTTGTTGGGAAGGCCCTGGCAGTTCGATCGGAGTGCAGTGCATGACGGCCGTGCCAACACCTACTCATTGACAAAGAATGGTGTACGCCATAAGCTGAAACCCGTGAAGGAGGCGGATGAAAAGGTGTGTAACAGCTCCAAAATCTGTCTAGTTGAAGGGAGAAAATTTTTGGACGGTTTGAAGCATGAACATTTGTGTTATGCAATAATTCCTAGAATTAGGGAGGAGGAATGCAAAGATACCCCGACAGAAGTCCTAGATCTGTTGGAAGAATTTCCAGATATTGTATCAGATAATGTGCCTGAGGGTTTACCCCCAGTAAGGAAGATCAGCCACCATATAGATTTGGTGCCAGGATCAAGCTTGCCAAATAAAGCTGCACATAGAATGACACCTGTAGAAACTGAGGAGTTAAACAGACAGGTCCAGGAGTTGCTGGAGAAAGGATTGATTAGAGAGAGTCTTAGCCCGTGTGCAGTGCCTGCAGTACTAGCACCCAAGAAGGATGGAGAGTGGAGAATGTGCACAGACTCTCGGGCAATCAACAAAATCACTATCAAATACAGATTCCCATTGCCAAGGATGGATGATATCATGGACTGTTTAAGTGGAGCTGAGTACTTCACGAAGATTGACCTGAAAAGTGGTTATCATCAGATCCGTATCCGAGAAGGAGATGAGTGGAAGACAGCCTTCAAGACAAGAGAGGGCTTGTATGAGTGGTTGGTCATGCCATTTGGGCTGTCCAATGCACCAAGTACCTTCATGCGGCTGATGAATGAAGTACTGAAAGAGTTTCTGGGAAAGTTTGTCATTGTTTATTTAGATGATATATTAATATTCAGCAGAACCCTGGAGGAACACCTGATGCATATCAAGAGGGTTTTTGAAAAGCTACGGGAGGAGCAGTTATTAATAAATCTGAAAAAGTGTAATTTTGTCAAGAAAGAGTTAGTATACCTGGGGTTTGTAATCTCAGCAGAAGGTCTAAAAATGGACCCAGAGAAGGTGAGAGCCATCATCGAATGGCCTACCCCAAGAAGCACAACAGAAGTAAGATCATTTCATGGTCTAGCCAACTTTTATAGGAAGTTCATAAAGAACTTCAGTAGCATTTGTGCACCTCTCACGGAAACAATGAGAGGGGATAAAAAAGAGTTCAAGTGGACATTAGGGGCTGAGAGGAGCTTTGATGCATTAAAGAAAAAGGTCACAGAACAGCCTATTTTGGCACTCCCAGACTTTAACAAGGTATTTCAGGTGGACTGTGATGCCAGTGGCAGTGCAATAGGGGTTGTACTAAGTCAGGAAGGCAGACCTGTTGCTTATTTCAGTGAGAAGCTAAATGATGCTCAAAAAAAGTATTCAGTTTATGACCAAGAATTTTATGCTATAGTTCAGGCTCTGAAGAAGTGGAGACATTATTTATTGCCAAAGGAGTTTGTTCTATTTATCGATCATCAAGCTTTACAGTACATTAACAGTCAAACAAAACTGAACCAAAGGCACATGAAGTGGGTGGAGTTCCTTCAAAGCTATACCTTTGTGCTGAAGCACAGAAGCGGGAAATCAAACAGAGTTGCAGATGCCTTGAGTAGAAGGCAGAATTTACTGATTGAAATGACAGTGGAAGTAGTGGGATTTGAAGAACTGAAGGGTTTGTACCCTGAAGATCCGGATTTTGCAGAAGCCTGGGCGGCTTGCTTGACACCTGTTACTGTGGACAGGACAAGATGGTTGGATTTTCTAATCCAAGACGGAATGTTGTTCAGAGGAAGTAAATTATGCATTCCAAGGAGTTCCATGCGGGAAAACTTAGTCAAGGAGAAACACAACGGAGGACTGGCCGGACATTTTGGCCGGGATAAGACAATTGCCCTGGTGAGTGAAAATTACTATTGGCCGCAACTACAAGCAAGATGTGAAAAAGTTTGTACAGAGTTGTAGAGTATGCCAGATGGCAAAGGGCAGAAGACAGAACACGGGATTGTATCAGCCGTTACCAGTACCTGAGCGGCCATGGGAGGACATCAGCATGGACTTCATCCTCGGATTGCCAAGAACACAGAGGGGAAATGACTCTGTATTTGTAGTAGTTGACAGATTTTCCAAGATGGCACACTTTATCCCATGCCAGAAAACAAGTGATGCAGTTCACATTGCAGGGTTATTTTTCAAGGAAGTGGTACGACTTCACGGTCTACCGAAGAGCATCGTTTCTGACAGAGATACAAAATTTGTTGGTTATTTCTGGAGAACTTTGTGGAAGAAGTTGAAGACAGATCTGAAGTTCAGTTTTGCATACCACCCACAGACTGATGGACAGACAGAGGTGGTAAATAGAAGCCTGGGTAATTTACTGAGATGCTTGATAGCAGATCAACCCAAGGGATGGGATTTAGTTTTACCGTAGGCGGAATTTGCATATAACAGTTCAGTCAATAAGAGCACAAATAAATCTCCGTTCCAGATAATATATGGAAACAGCCCAAGAAATGTGTCTGAACTGAGAAAGTTGGATAAGAGAGAAAAGTGCAGTGCCGAGGCAGAAGAATTTGCGGAACATATGAAAAGTCTGCATGAAGAAGTAAGGAAACAAATTATAAAAATGAATACTCAATATAAGACAAGGGCAGACCAGAAGCGGCGGTTCAAGGAGTTCGAAGTAGGAGATGAGGTCATGGTACATCTCAGGAAGGAGAGATTCCCTGCCAAGACTTATAACAAATTGAAGATGAAGAAGTTTGGGCCATGCAGAATACTGGGAAAACGGGAGTCAGGAAATGCGTATGAAGTGGAATTGCCAAGTTGGCTTGACATTTCACCTATTTTTAATATTTCAGATTTAGTGGAATATCATGAGGGAGAGAGTACAGAGTTACCAAGTACAGAATTATGGCAAATTCCAGCATCTACTCCAACCACAGACGAGGTCGAGGAAATATTAGACACTCGTGAAGGCAGAAGCACCAGAAACAAACAGTATTTTGAATATTTGATAAAGTGGAAGGGCAGACCTGTTGAAGATGCAACTTGGTTGTCAAAAATGGAGGTTGACCGCCTGGGTCTTCCCCTAACAAAACAGAAGTGAGGATCACTTTTAATTTACCCCGGGTGTCTGATGCAGGAGCATCCGACGACAGTAGAGCAATCTTGCATCTTCCAAAATTTTTCTAGATTTTCTAAGTACTTTGCATTTTGTTTTATTTATTTTCAGTTTGGGGAAGTTTTGTAAAGCAATTTTTAGTTTGGGGGAAGTTTTGTAAGGCAAGGGGGAAGGGGTCGCGAAATCGCGACCTCCGAAGGCTGCAACGTAACATTGGCAAGTTTCGTCGCGATATCGCGACGTCGCGATATCGCGACGATATTTCAAAGCGGAGGCGAAGGGGAAGTGCCGTCGCGATATCGCGACGTCGCGATATCGCGCAGTGGCTTGTCGATAAAAGATAGAGACAAGGCAAGGCGAAGGGGGAGTGCCGTCGCGATATCGCGACAGGTCGCGATATCGCGGCCAGTTGAAGGCCGACACGTGGCATGTTATCCGACAGCTTCAAAAGTTAAAGAAAGAGAACAAGGCGAAGGCAAAGGGGAGGGGGTCACGAAATCGTGACCCCAAAGGGCTTCGACAAAGAAGAGGCGCATTTGGTCGCGATATCGCGACATGTCGCGATTTCGTGACCTATCGCGATATCGCGGCCAAGTGAAGACAAGGCCAAAAGTGAATAAGCGGACGGCTGGGCAAGGCCGAATTTGACACGTGGACAGCCACGTGTATCATGATAGTTGTGAAGGGCACGTGTATCAAATATATTGCGACAAGGAGAAGGCATGGCCAGATTTACACGCGGTCGGCTACGTGTATGAAAACAAAGATGAGGGTCACGTAAATTGATAAGGGAGGTGTCGGCCACGCATTTTTTTTTTATTATTTTTGGCAACACAGCAATTACAGGTGATGGCTTTATGGAGGAGACAACAGTGCAGAGGACAGTCAGAACAAAGCGGCCGGGTGCAGGTTAAGGGAGGCCATCAATGCAAGCATCATGGTGGATCGGGCAGTTGCCCATTTATGGCAAAAAATTTGAAAAACTCGGCCGGAGGGAAAACGAACTAGAAATTTTGTTAGGCGGGGCATTAATTGCCTAGAGGATCGAGGCCTCGATAAAAACTCGAAGAAAAATGTAAGAGGGGGATGGTGAGTTCGGGATTGAGAGGGAAAGTTCTATGCCTGGAAATGGTATTGTAAAAACTGTATTAAGCAATTTACTAAAAATTAATGTGAAGTTTGTTGTGTGAATCTCGGCTTGCCATCATTTTACAAAATGAATCATAAACATATATATATTTCCATAAACCCATTCTATTTCATAAAGCAAGGTCCCATACCCTTATTTTACAAAATGAACCATAAACATAATATAAAATCCATTCCATTTCATAAAGTAAGGTCCCATACCCTCATTTTACAAAATGAATCATAAACATATTTATTTCCATACCATTTCATAAAGCAAGGTCCCATACCCTCATTTTACAAAATGAACCATAAACATATTTATTTCCATAAACCCATTCCATTTCATAAAGCAAGGTCCCATACCCTTATTTTACAAAATGAACCATAAACATAATATAAAATCCATTCCATTTCATAAAGCAAGGTCCCATACCCTCATTTTACAAAATGAATCATAAACATATTTATTTCCATACCATTTCATAAAGCAAGGTCCCATACCCTCATTTTACAAAATGAACCATAAACATATTTATTTAAATTAGAAGTCTACCACTAAGGGAACCTTCTTCCTCAAGATGAGCTTCCTAATCATAGAACCAGATAGGGGATTTCGTACCTATCACCCTACGGTCTTCCAAGATGGTGCTTCTAACCCACTACGCTATGCACACAACCCTTCGACTTTGGGTGCAACACAACACTTTGTCTTTGGTGCTACACACAACGTTTTGGCTTTGGTGCTACACACAGTGCTTCGGATTCTACTACACACAATGAGCTATGCTCGACTACAACTTAACACAACAAGCTATGCTTGGCTAAAGCTAACACAATGAGCTATTCTCGACTTTACAAGCTAACACAGTAAGCTACGCTCGAATTTACAAGCTAACACATTAAAATACTCTCAACCAAAGCTAACATAATGAGCTACGTTCAGATAAAGCTAACACAACGAGCTACACTTGGCTAAAGCCAACAAAATGAGATATGCTCATCTAAAGCTTAACATAGTGAGCTACGCTAAGCTATGCTCAACTTTACAAGTTAACACAATGAGCTACGTTAGGCTAAAGCTTAACATAATGAGCTATGCTCGGCTAAATCTAACACAAGCTATGCTTAGTTAAAGCTAACACAATGAGCTACGCTCGACTAAAGCTAACACAACGAGCTATGCTCGTAAAAACAAAGGAAACCAAGAAAGAAATACCAACTTGATCGCCTATTCTGTTGGTTTCCTTTGGTCGCCTGGACCAAGCTGGAGCACCTCCTCCTTCTTGTTCTCTCTGTGTCTTCTTTTTTTTGCCTCGCTTCTGTATCTGCTTGTTAGTTACTCTAGCTCTCATCCCTCCTTGCCTTAGCACCCCTTTCCATTTTTTCTCAACTTTCATCCACCAACCACTGCCATTACTTCCACACCCCTTCGTCAGGTGGTAGATAAGATGTCCCTTCCTCCCGCCTTTCCATGGTGCAACCAACATTGAAGTCTTTTCTTCCTCATGTAGAGGAAACCATCCCCTCACTCTAGTAGAGCCATTCTAGCATTAATGAAGCCATACCTCCTCGCTAGCTAGACTCTACTCCGGGTGGCCCACCCATTTTTGAGGTAAGCGAGATAGATTTTATTACCTCTTTTATATAAAATCCAACCACTAATATATTAAGGATAATCCACCATCTATCCAAAGGAAAGGTTATTTAAAGTGGGACATTCTTTTTATTTAAGAATACATCCATTTATCATTTAACTTAAATTTACCATTTATTTAAATGAATAACTACCTACAATAAGGCATCCTTTTTATCCAAGAATAAATCTATTTATCATTTAAAATAAATCTACCATTTATTTAAATGAATAGCTATCTAAAATAAGACATCCTTTTTATCCAAGAATAAATCTATTTATCATTTAAAATAAATCTACCATTTATTTAAATGAATAGCTATCTAAAATAAGATATCCTTTTTATCCAAGAAGTTATGAAGACAATTCGTTCATTCCAAATTTCCACATTGCTGAGGTAAAGTGCTAAAGTAAAAGACAATTAAATATGAGCACAAACAAAGAGGGAGCTCATTCCATCAATTTAGTCACTTGTCTCTACCCCGAGGACTTACGATAGCTACTAAGCCATTAGTCTAGGGCTCAAGGTGGCTATTTATTGATGATTATCCCTAACTGAATACATACCTATATGAAGGTATCTATTCTTGTTACCTTCAAGTTGTCATATCATTATTTCCCCCAATATCAAGTACCCTTGTCTTTGGTGGAGGACTCAACTTCTTCCACTTACGAGTGCACATGATCCTACACATTGGCAATTTGTTAGCAGTAACATATTCTTCATTATCTAGTAATATTGCATAACTTCTTTTTTGCACAAAAATCGAGTATTGAAGCATCACTCTTTATAACATTGTTTCTTCATTTCAAAAGTCCATCTGGGAGGGTCATGACATCTTATCTTTGTTCCACTTACAATATCCCAAATATTTTCAACAACTAGGATTGATTTCATTTTGTTCTTCCATGATGCAAAATATGGTCCTTTCAATAGTTGAGATTCAAAAAGGAAAATTTAGTGCTTGACATAATGAAATTCATTCAAAGTTTTGAAATCCTTTGGAGAAGTAAACCTTATAACTCCCTAGTTAAAAAATAAAATAACTTAAATATGAAATTTACAAATTATAAAATTTTCTAATCCTTTTGATGTTGAAAACCTTTTAACTCCAAAACTGAATTTGCAAATTTTCAAGAGACTTATAATATTTTTTCAATTTCAATTTTTTCTCAAAAATTGAAAAACTTAAGAAAATAATTCTTGTATCTAAAGAAACTTCAAATGTCTTCTAATGCTAAAAAATCCTTAAATAACTAATTAATGTAAAAATCCTTATCACTCCACACTTTTCAAATAACTCAAAAACTTATATTTCTAACTAATCATTATAACTCCTACTAATTCAATTTTAATCACCTTCTAAACTTATAATCACCTTATAACTCCTTAAATTTAAAAATAAATACATTAGAAACTTAACTATAACAAAGTTGTAAGCTTACCGTAGTGGTAAGGGCTTTGGCCTCTCTTTGAGAGGTCTAAGGTTAAAACCCCACTTAGTATGAGGGGACCAGGACCCATCAACTCATTGAAAATAAAACTTAATTATAACTAACCTTCCTTTTCTCCTTAGTTAGCTTGCACTTCTATTCATTCACTGGATGCGCTAGCATTCATTTAATGTTGTATTATTCACTAATTGTACTTTAACATGCACTGAATGCACTGCATTATCTTTTACTCCATTTCAATTTAAGTAAACACTTGTTCAAACGTCCCAAGCTTAACCCTAAAGTCACTTGGCGGTACATTAGCTATTGACTCTAATATCTTCTATGGTTCCTAAATACATTACATTTGCAAGTTAATATTTTTTGAATATGTTACTATTGCAAGCAACATTACAATTCTCAAGTATTATGCAGCCATTCATTTCCTCGTCTCTATGTCTATCTTCGCTTTGTTTCGTTGCATGCTAGTTTCTCATCTCTTCGATGGTATTCGCTTTGCCTAACTACATGCTACTCCTATCTCTTTGTTGGTCTTCACTTTGTTTCCCATCACTTTACTATATGCTAGTCTTCTTATCTCTTCACCTTTTGTACTATTCATTGTTCGATTTCTAGGTTCCTCATATCTTTGCTTCTATATTGCTATAGTTATAGGTATCCCTCTTACTTTAATCATATTAATACTCAAGTCATTTTTTGGTGCTCTGGTCACTCGTTGGTGCTTTGGTCACTTGTTGGTGCTCTGGTCACTTGTTGGTACTCAGGTCTCTAGTTGGTGCTCAGACCTCTCATTGATGCTCAGGTCTCTAGTTGGTGCTTAGGCCTTTTATTGATGCTTAGGTCTCTTGTTAGTGGCCATATGATAGTTTGATGTCTACACGATCTTATATTATCCACTTCTCCTTCAATGAGCAATTTTCTTCACTAGAAAATGATTGCACCTTAATGTGAGCTTTATGCTCTATATCTCTTTATTAGTATTCAAATGATCCTTGTGAGATTTCTTCTTTTTCTTCATAGCTCCTTCTATGAGCATTCTCTACTCTCCTTACTTGACTGGTGGCTATATACTATTAATGCTTCTATATTTTCACGTAGCACTAACTCTTTTCTTTTCTATGCTCGATACTTCTTCTAATTTGCACTTGACTTGGAAGTAGTAATTCAATGAATATTTGCACTCTAATATTTGATGGTGCTTACCTTAGATAAAATACTAACTTTTTATAAATTTCACTTATGTAGTGAAAATATTCTTTCTTCAAATAGCTTTAGAAAGCTTTCCTCTTAGTGCTTGGATTATTTTATGCTTTACTTATCTTTTGCTTTGCTTCTCCTCTTCTTTACTTATCTTTATTGTTTTGTGGAATCATTAATTATATTCAAAAACTTAGAAGCCAAAATTCTTCTCTATCTTCTATAAGAAGCTTCTCAGCCTTCTAAGATACAATCTTCAGTATCTTGAGTCACACCTAAGAACCCAATATGATTCTCCTTCTTACTAGAGAACCCAATATCAATGTCAAGGTGGTTGTGGATGTCCTTGAATAACCAACTTTTCTTTTGCGTTGGTTTTATCCAATATTCAATAATGATTATTCTCTTTTCTAGAGAATCCAAAACTATTATTAAGGTGACTTTGTATGTCCTTGAATCTTCAACTTTATTTTGAGTTGGTTTCCAAACAATCAATATCCAACTTTCTCCTTAGTTGATTTCCAATATCAAATGTCAAAATTTTTTATGAGTTGGATTCCTCTATCAAATTTTCAACTTTTCTCTGAGTTGAATTCCTCTATCAAATGTCAGAATTTTCTCCTAAGTTGGCCCTTCCTATCAATACAATTGAATCATAGTCTTCACTAGTTTTCCTTCAACCAAGTGAAAAGACCCCAACCTTTCCTACTCAATAAGACCTTTAAAAATTAGAGTCTAAGTTTGCACTATCTTCAAAGTGGACAAAATCGATCTGCTTGTTGTGGTATAGTGGTAAATGCCCTGGGTGCTGGTAGAGGCCGACCCAGGTTCCATTCCCCTTGTCTCCATCCTGCAGATATATGGTATAGTTAGGAATGTCCTATGTGCTGGTAGAAGCCGACAAGGCTCCCTTCTTTCTATGCCCAACCTGTTGAAAGTGGCACCTCGAAAGGGGTGTTTTCCACTATAAATTAGTTTTGGACCCAGGTGTTGTAGGTGAGTTGAAGAGGAGAGGGCAATCCTCCAAGGGAGGTCCCAGGTTCAAATCTCCACCCTACCAAAAAGCTGAATTGGGTACCAAAAATCCAATTGATAATGTTGGTGCGGGTAGGGTTGGGTGCGACCCCCGGGTGACTTTGATGGTGTAGAACCCCCTTTTCGTGGTCTCTTAGACCAAGGCAGCCTCGCAAGGGTTTTTTCGCTTAAAAAAAAAAAAAAAGTGGACAAACTCTAAATCAACTTTATCAAAAGTGGACAAAGTTAATTAAGATTGATAGCTCAATAAAATCTATAAAAAATGGAGATTCTAAAGGTAGTTTTGATACCATTATTGGCTTTTTAAGCCTTACTACCATAAAATATCATATGTCCCAATATAAAATAGCCACAATATTAAAGATAAAAATAATAATATAAGAGTATAATAATATATGAACAAATTAATATGTATATCAAGGCCTATATATTACTAAAATAAACATTCACTTATATAATCAAATATGAATGTAAATGACTTGAATTATTCATGAACTATGCATGAAGAAAACTTACAATATTAATTGCTCAAAAATCCATATACAAGCTTTATTACTTATCTTCCTCTTACAATCATATAATAAGATATATGAATATCAAATTGCTTTCTCATGGAGAATTATCTCCATAATATAGCCATAATAATGTGACTCTTCAAGTACTTGTCTATTGCTCTCCATATGACAAGTCCCATGAATCTTGGTTTATCATATTGCCACTTGCATATTAGATGGACACTTGACTCCAAGACACTTGCACACATCTACATGACTCTTACACTTCTACATGCACTCTTATTATAGGACACTTGTGCATGTCACATTAAATATTTGCACTCATACATACATGACACTTGTGTATATTCTCTCAATTTACACTTGCACTATAACTTACATGACACTTGTGCATTTCCTGCACATTGCACTCTTACATGACACTTGTGCATTTCTTGCACATAGACACTTACATAAAAGAGAAATATAAATCACACTTCTAAACTATAGACTCAACCCTAATCTATTACATATTTACATTGTATCATAAAGGTACCATGGGGGTACATTAACACGTAAATAATGTAATATACCTCAAAAAATACCCCAACTAAAATTAAAGTAGGGATATGTAGGTTACTTCAAATAGAGGAGGAAAATTTGCTAGCAACTTATCTAGGGATGGCTTTATTTGGGGGGAGAATGAGGATAGAATTATGGAATCCAATTATAAGTAAAGTTCTAAATAACATACTGGCATGGAAAGGTAGATGATTATCATTAGCAGGAAGAGTGCATCTAATTAAATCAATCTTACAGGCCATTCCAACATAGTATATTTCCTTGTATACTATGCCAAAATTGATAGAAAAAAGTTAATTTATATGCGATCATTTTTGTGGTTAGGATTACATGATAAAAGGAAATTTCCTTTGGTGAAATGGAGCAAGGTGTGTGATGATAAAAGTAGGGGAGGTATCGATTTAAGAGTTCTTACAGATGCTAACTTAGCTCTTAGGAAAAAAGTAATTTGGAGATTGTACAAAGTAAGTCAAATAAAATGGGCAAGAATTCTTCTAAGTATGTTGAGCCCAATGAGCCAAGCTTAATATTTACTACATTCACTCTACCAAATAGTTTTTCACTATGGACCTATTTAAAAAAATTAATTGATCTAGTTATTAAAGGTTTAATATGGGTGGTGGGAACTAGATAAAAAATATTTGGATGGATACTTGGTGTGATAAAAAACCACTCAATCTAGATCCAATTTTGAAACCTTGGATGAGATTACTTCAAGATAAATATTGTGATAGGGTTTCAAAATTTTTGTACAAGGACTAGGAAGGAAGATACAAATGGAAATAATATTTTTTTACAAGTATATAAGACATTGATGCTAGGAGGCAACTGAGTAGAAGGATAACAACAATGATTATTTTGAGGGGAGTCAAGGATAAGTTGATATGGGAGTTGATTAGCTCAAGAGAATACACAAAAAGAAGTTGATATAATGTAAAGCACCAACCAAATAGGAATATCAATGTTTAGGATAGCCCGAACATTTTTAAAATTAAAATGTTTGTTTGGCTAGTAGGTCATAAAAGCATTTTATCCTGGGATAACCTTATGAAAAGGGGTTTTCATGGCCCCTCATAATGTGTTATTTGTAAAAAGGAGGAGGAGAGTATAGACGATCTCTTGGGACACTGGTCAATAGTTTGGAAACTATGGCAATTAATTTTTAATAGGTTTGGTAAATGTATGGTGATGAATGGCAGAATCAAAGAATGGTTAAAGCAATGACAAAGCACTTTTAAAAGTGAGGCTTTACACACAATATGGGATATAAGAATATCAAAAGATACAATACTTTGAACTATATGGCTAGAAAGGAATACAATAATTTTTAAAGGAAAGGAAAGTAGTTTAGAGGTATTGAAAAGGAAGATTTATTTAGCCATAGAGGAGTATAAACCAACCCTATCAACTCATCCAATCCCTAATATGGAAGCAGAGAGCCTTGATATATAGAGTCAAGCCATCAAATGGAATTGCGATATTGGATACAAGATAAATAAAAAGAAGACAAAGAATATAAAGTGGAAAGCATTAGATGTGGAGTTGGTCAAGTTGAATTTTGATGGAGAATCTAAAGGAAATCTAGGACCAACAATAGGAGGAGGAATAATTAGACATAATATAGGAGAGATTTTGTCTCATTACGCTTTAAATAGTGGATTTAAGACAAATAATGAAGCTAAAGCTTGGGCAACTTTGGAAGGGTTAAAAATATGCAAACAAATGAAATGGAACATAGTATGGATGGAAGGTGATTCATTCATAGTAATAAATGCAATTTTGAGGAAAGAAAAAACTCCATGGAAAATATAAGAGATAAATGTAGAAATTTAAGACCTAGCTATAGAGTTTGAAGAAATTAGGTTTACACCTACATTAAGGGAAGGAAACAAATATGCAAATAGGCTAGCCAATAAAGGGGTTATAATTGAGGATTGTGAAGTTAAATTCTCATTTCCACTGTTACAGGAAGTAGTAAGTCTAGTTGAAGTTGATAAGAAAATGTTGACTGCATGAATCAAATAATGATTAAGATTTACTTTAATGTTTTCCATTTGTAATATTTGCTTTATTTTATAATATTAACGTGTTTTTAAACAAACTGTTTATTATTATTTTTGTGGTTGCACTTGTGCTTCAAAAAAGAAACTAGCAATCTAAATTTGGTAAAATAGATTATGATAGTGCAATGTTTTGGAAATATTACTCTACTGAGATGCAATGCATAAATAGTAGAGGTAAAGTTTTAATATTATGAATGCTACTATACGAAAATTTCAAGAAGATGTCAAGAAGGACATTGAATTTTGGAATATTTGTATTCACACAAAAAAATGAAAAATATTCAAAAAATGAAAATTATGAATTCAAACATTATATGTAAATGATATAGGTTTCTAGCTATAAGCAACTCAATTGAGATGATAATTGAATATGTTTGTAAACTATCAAGCTCTAAAGAAAGAGATGTGATTTTTCAAGGATGGGAGACCTGGGTACAATCCCTTGTTCTCTAGAAAAAAACAATACTATTTATTGACATGATTTAAAGTCCTTGATATATAATATTTCACCAATGGTAGGGAGGTTGTTGCTATCGTACATATGAAGAGACAAAATAATATCATATGCATAATCTTAATCTTTGTTTATAAACATGGTAAATAAACGTCATTATTATTTTTAAAATCCTTTAAAAAATAAAAATATATCTCAATATTTTTTAACCTACCATCTACTTATCTAACATGCAAAATTGTTATTATTTAAAAGTAGACATTGCTATGCAATGCATCTCGTCATACTATTAAATTTGAGTTTGTATGATACAACATTGAAGGCCAAAAATTAATCATTCACTCACATTAGATTTAAGTTTGTTTAATGCAACTAAAATGAACTTAATGACAAAAACTTTTTATACTTTAAATAAAAAGCCCAAAGTTTAATCAAACAAACAATCCAAAGTGTTACTTAACATGCATTAAATAAATAACATTGTTTTATATGATTAATGACTTTGTATCAAATAAATAAATATATATATGTTTAACTTTTTCTTTCAATAACATCAAATACCAAAATATGCATGATATTTCAAGATAAGGTCATAAATCAACCAAACTCTCCTGATTAGCATGCATTGAGTAAATAACAAGTAATGACCTTCTAACAAGTAAAGGTTTCTTTTAAGTTTTTCTTTCATCAATATAGAATACTAAAAGATTGATTCACCTCACATGTCAAACTTCATTTGGTTGTCATATAATGATTAAATGGTATTTTTCAATAATAAAGTAAAGTAGTCACTTTTTATATTAAACTTTAATTTGATTATTATATCAAGATAAATGATAACTCTTTAAAGTGCTTTTTTAAGACCACAGGGTGTATGAAATGACCCTCACCAAGGATGTTGTTTACCTATTTAACCATATATCCTTCACATGATTTAAACCATGCACCTCTATTAAGAATTTTTAAAATCTCTTCTATTAAACCAATCAAAATAATTTATCTTTCACATTCAAACCTTAAACATCGTACCTAAAATTTCAAAATCTTAATTACCGTTAATACCACTATCTTCTAATTATTCTAACCATTTGTGGAGCATGCTTGATTAAATCTAACTCCCAACGGAGGAAGGAAGAAAGAATTAAGCCACCATGAAAGACATTTTGTTATCCACCCATTAATGAGGAGCCACTTGAGGGTGAGGCATCTTGCCTTTAATAGTTGGATCCCTCTAAATCCCTAAAAAAATTAGTTCTAAAATACATGGGCAGCAATAAAGAAAATTCCTCCACCAAGAGAATCTAAAGTGACAAGGTTAAAATTCTGCCCCCACGTAACACCTAATCGGGGCTTGACATCTTAGCAAATTGATGGGCAGTCAAACACTCTTCATACAAGCGTAAACTTTGTGCACACCTACCCCTTTTTATTCTTTGTAACAGAAAACCACTGTAGTTTCTACTAGTGCACGCGAACATTTGGGAAATCCGCATTCGCCCAAACAGCCGGTTTTTCTGGTTAGTACAAACCGATTTTTTTTAAAAACCATTATTGAACGAGAAGAAAGAAAGGAGGGATTCAATACTTTGTACGGAACGCTCATTCACAATTTTGTTCGAATTTGCGTATTCAAGGGTTTCGTGATCGATTCTTGGCAAGGAAGGAAGGAAACGAGGGGTTTCTGCTTTCGCGGCATTTTTTGATGGACGATGCAGTGCTGCAGCGCGTCGTGCAGCAGCACGGGGTGGACGTCTTCTCCCAGCACAACCTCAACGTCCGTCAGGGATCCGCCGATGAGCACGCGTCCTCGTCGCTCCTTCAGTCCTTGCCTCTAAACGCGGTGCGTAAGGACTTGCATTTGTTCAAAAGTCTGTGCAGGGGAAAAGTAGTTGAATAAAAATGTTGCGGATTTTTTATTTTGTTATTTTTTGCGTGTTTTTGAAATTTCGAGGAAGTTTAAAGTGCCTTTGGTCGAGCTCCGTAGATAAGTACATCGATTCTTTAAATTACGAAGGAAAATTGCATTATTCCTTTAAGGTTCTATTCAGAAGAGGGAGAGAAGAAGAGTTGAAGTAAATTTTTGTGGATTTTATTTTTTGTAATTTCGAGGATGTTTGAATTGTGGCGGGTCTAGCTTCGTAAGTATGTTCATTAATTCCTTAAATATCGAAGAGAATTGCGTGGAGAAAAAATATTGTAGAACATTTTGGTAATCGTAGGTAAGTTTATTATTTTTTTTTTAAATTTCGAAGAAAATTGAGTGGAGGAGAAAAGTATTCCAGAGCTTTTTGGTTCTTTTAGGTAAGGTCATTAATTTTTTCAATTTCGAAGAAAATTGAGTGGAGGAAAAATGTTCCAGAGCTTTTTGGTTATCTTTGAGTGGTTTTATCTTCTTAAGGATGTTTGAATTACGGCTGGTCAAGGTATTTAGAAAAGTTCGTCAACTCTTTTGTTAATCTTTAGGATGCTTCAATCGTGTCAACTTGAACTCTGTGGATAAGTTCGTTAATTCTCTAAATTTTCAGGGACAAAATAAAGGAGAGGAAATAAGACGAAGGGAGATATTTTGGACCTATTATCTTTGCATTTTCATTTTTTTAAATGATTTCGAAGATATTTAGATTATAAGAATTTGAACGTGTAGGCAAGTTGACTCCTGCAGGCAATTTCCTTAATTATTTACAGTTCCAAGGAAAACATTAATGAAAAAAATTCCATTTTGTTATCTTTATGGTCTAAAAACTGGTTATGTAGGATTGAAATGGGTGTAGTTAATATTACAATAGTTTGGATATTATTCATATTTCTTAATATTTTAGTACCTTTATATGTTGCTTAAATATTATATTATTTCCTTAAATATTAAAGTCTAATTAATTGAATCAATACCATTTGATTATCTTTATTGTTTTTCTTTATATTATTGTTTAGTTAAATTCATAGATTTTGAGGGAGACTTGTTATTTTTGCGCTCTTTTTTCCTAGCCTCTTGGATCATGGCGAGTTGAGCTCTGTAGGAAATTTCATCAATTGTTTATATTTCCATTGATACAAAAAAGAGAAGTTTACATTATCTTTGCGTATTTTGAGGATATTTGTATGGTGACAAGTTGAACTCTGTAGGAGTTTAAGAAGCGAGCTGTAAAAATTCTTAAAGAATCACTATGTATAAATTCTTAAATAAGCACGGCGTATAAGTTCTTACAGAAGCTCGGCGTATAAATCTTTAAAGAAGCATGCTGTATAAATTCTTAAAGAAGCACGGCGTATAAATTCTTGAAGAAGCACGCTGTGTAAATTCTTGAAGAAGCACGCTGTGTAAATTCTTGAAGAAGCATGCTGTATTAATTCTTCAAAATGTACGGGTAATTGAGAAAGAAAAGCTTCAAAGGAGAAATGTTTTTGGATTTTTCATTTTTGATCACGTTTGCATAATTTTGTGGTATGTTAAAGTTTATGAGGACTTCCTCAAGTACTTTCCATCAATTCTTCAAATAAAGAATAAAGAATAAGTAAAGAATGTTTTCAGAATTTTGTTGTATTTGTATTTGCCCTTAAACTTTTAAGGTTATCTCGATATTCAATAATGTTTGCATTGATTCTTCAAAGTTCCAAGATGAAGACTAGGGGCAAAAGGTTTCATAGAAAGAGACTATCAGACATTCTGTTATTTTATAACTTTAAGGGTATTTGGATTGTAAATAAAATAGAATAGAAGGCTTTTAACGTTTGTTAGGCCAAAACAGCCATAGAACGACAGAGATTCCTTATCAGATACAATATGTCATCTTACTTGGTCTTTTAAAAGGAAATAAATTTATTTGAAAAATTAAAGTTGAGACATCATTTTTTTTTAAGTCCTGATCTTGTTGATAAATTCTTCTAGATTCTCTATTCTCAGACTTACTTTGCATTTGAATTCTTAAAATTTGCAAGGAAAATGAGAAATAAAATCATCAAGCAACCATTATTAGGTTTTTTTTTGCTATTCTTTCACAGTTTTTATAATTTCAAGAATTTTTGCATTCTGTTATGCGTTTAAAATGCTTGGATCAGAGTTTACTAAATTATATGGTCTTCTACTTGACACTTGGGGTCTACTTGAAATGTTTTACATCTCCCTCAACAATCAAAAAAGAAAAAAAATCTGTTACTTTTTTTGGGTGGGTTTGTGCAAGACTTTATGCCTTTTTTTTTTTTTTTTGGTAATTATTATAATAGATTAACAGTGGGTTTTTATAGAGGATCCCAAAACCTTATATACAAAATCAGCCTTGCTAAATAGTGCTTCATGCCTCTTGGCTGGAAGAATAAACCTGTATGCAGAAAAAAAAACAAAAAGCTGATAATTGCCCGAGGGCTACAAGTAAGGCATTTTTGCCTGATTATCCTGGAAACCATGGCCATTATAACTGGGAAAACAAAAACTAGCCGGAGAAGCTGGACCATCGGAAAGCAGAAGAAGACAACCAAGAAAACTACAAAAAATTCTCCCATACACAGGAAATGACTTTCCACATTTCTGCTTTCCCGGAGGCAGAATTCGAAGCATACATGTTGGATAGGATCCAAGAAAAATGACTGGACTGAAACAAACCGTTGAAAATCCTGCTGGAAAATTTTGCCCTGGCCCAAATGGCCACTCGTTTAGTCTTCTCACATCCAGGATTTCATCCGTACGGTTTGAGGTTCTTCTTACTTCCCTTTCCTGCTGGAAGGGAGGTTTTGGGATAAGCGCGTCACCCATCAGAGAATCGGAGTCATCCTGAAACAGCAACCGTTGGGTTCCATTTGCAACATCAGCCGCAGTTTCTTTGTCTCTCTTTTCCTTGTTGGGGGGACGGCCCTGCTTCCTTTCACTACCAAAATCCACCCCTCGCTTTTGACTCCTTGTAATTCGAGGGCTAATATTACCAGGCTGGTAACCTCTTCTTCCCAGCAGGTAGTCTTCCAATATCTTTTGTGCCTCGGGAGAGTTTCGGTCATAAATTTTGGGTGAATCTGCCTGTGTGGTGATAAGGGGGGGGGCATGTTCCTTTTCCTCATGTGGTCCTAGTTGGGGGCGCCCACCACACTGCTCGGAGTCCGGATGGGTGGTGATTTCCTCTTATGGTAAGGAGGATTCGAGATGGTCCCTGGATGGACTTGGAGATTCATGGCCTTTCGCAAAAGGGTGCTTCATCTGACCTTCACCGTGCTCCAGAGGGTTGCAGGGATCCCGCTCCTTCTTCCTCGGCTTTTGGAGAGGACAATTGGACTGAAGATGCCCTTGAGAACTACATCGAGGGCAGAAAGCTGGCTCGTTCTCATAAACAATAGCTTGCTTGTGTAGAAAAGTACCCCCAGACCGCAGAGTAATGGAGGATGGGAGGTCCGTCTCCAAGTCCGCCAAAACACAGAACCGGGCTTGGACAAATCTAGTTCGAGCTCTGGTGGGAGGGTCTAAAGTGATCATCTCCCCGATGGACCGAGCAATACCTATGATTACATTTTCATGCCAGCAGAAAGGGGAAGACTCGGGAGCCTAACCCATATTGGAGCAATGTTGATATTACGGGTATCGGGGTTAAAGTCCAAACCCCACTTCCTTAGAAAGAGACTCCTACGGCCCAAGAACCAAGGCCCTCCGGCCGGGATTTTACGGTAGTCCTCCTTGTTGCTCGGCCTAATCGCGAAAAAACCTCGGGTTAGGGCAGCCGGCTCTAAGTGACCGAGAGGTCCGCCATTTTCCGAGACGCCCACTTGCGAATGGTCTCCATGTCGGGACGACCACCAATAAACTTACCGATGAGGGTAAATTTTTCGAAATCCACAAAGCTTGAGAGAATTTCCGTCGGGATGTCCAACTCGTCCCCGGACGGAAATAACTCCTTGGAGAAGAGCCCGCTTAGGGTTTCAGAGGCCACTGCCAAAGCATATGACTTCCGAGGTCCATCTCCCCGTTTGTCTGGCGGATCCTTGCCGCGACTTGGCAAGGACTCCTCGGCGTCCCCAGACTCTGTTTGCCCTCCCTCCACCCTGCCGAGCCCCTGGTTCGACCTGCCGACGCTCCCGTGCTCTCCCAGAACAGCCTTCCCGCCCACTGTCATCCCCACCCTCCCAAGAAACCCTAATTTCATCGCTCCCTATATCAGCCTTTATGCCTTTTAAGCCCTGCTTCAAGACCTTATTTTTCTTGAAAATTCCCTTGTTTGCTCCACACTGCAAACATTGTGTCAAATTGACATAATATTTACAACTTTGTTGCTGCATTAGCTGAATATTTGACAAATTGTAGATATAACCACCAAAAAAACGAATAGAACAGAATGCTTTTAGCATCCACGAGGCCAAAAGCCCTATGGAACTACAAGAATGCAGCATTATCAATCAATACATATTATCTCACTTGCTCTTTTAGGAAAGAAACAAGGTTGCATAAAACTATGAAGTCTGACTCATCATTTTGCTGTTTAAAGTGCTGATCTCTTGTCGTTGATTCTAATGATAAATTCTCCTATTTTCTATGTTCTTGGCTTCTCCAACACTTCATGCATAGAGTCCACTGCGAGATTATCAGCATAACCAACACATATATCATTTAAAGTGTTGCATTTCAAGATGAAACGCTTCTTTGTTTCCATTGCCCCTGATATATGAAAGGGATATAGCCTCTCCTCCCATTTCTCATTTAGTCTCTTCCATTTACCTCTATCATATTAGAGTTGATGTGAACTAGTCCTCAATTAGGCCATAAGCATCTTTGCTCTTCATTTGATGTTTGCCTCTATATATGCCTTTTGATGTTGTTCATGTGTGGGGTTGAATTCGACTATGTATTGTTCTTTCTTCCTTCCTAAATCTTTTGTCCACATAGCTGCTGTGAATTTTTCCCTGACATAGACCTTTATATCTTTGTTTATTTATTTTTCAATGAGTTTACATAGGTTTTTATGAGGGGTCCTGGTCCCCTCATACTGAGTGGGGTTTGAACCTTGGACCTCTCAAAGAGAGGCCAAAACCCTTACCACTGCAGTAAGCTTGCAGCTACTCATCCTTTATATCCTTGTTATTATTTGGACGTTCAGTTAATTAATAGTCCACCTATTCATCCATTTATTTATTTATTTTTTTCCATCCATGTATTCTTTTCTTCTGTATAAATCTTTTCCTACTACTGCTTTTGATCACCTATTGGCATCCATCTATTCAATCTTTTTTAGATAGTCTAGAAGGGGAATCACAGTGGCTCCCTTTATAGGAAAGGTACCTGTTTCTGTTAGAAGTATTTCATATGGAACTTTTATTTTTAATTTGCTTATAATTAACATTTCTGAATCCTCTCTATTTAATTCCATTCTAATCTTGATGTGCTGCTAGTCCATGCTTCACACACATAAAGTACCACCAACAACACTAATAACCCGAATAAGACCTAAATGGTTTGCCAATCCCATAATTCTGCTTTTCTAAACATGTTTTGCAATGCAAAAGGTGCTCTCCATCCTACTAGTTCTCTTTATTCCACATGATTCCCAGCTGAGCTTGTTATTGAAGTGTATTCCAAGATATTTGCATTCTGTTACTTCTTTGAAAAGACTTCCCTCAAAAGAATGTAATTGTTTCTTTTTCTTTTGGGTGGAGAAAACCAAGATCTTCATCTTGCTGGTATTTATTTGCATGTCTATATTGATGTAAGGCCTTTAATGCTCTCTCAACCCAGGTGTCATGTGTTGTCCTTACAATCAAATTGAGATCATCTGCATAAAGAAGAAACTTCACCACATATACACCTAGTTGGACACGATCGCCATCATTCAGATTTAATCATTCTTCTAATTTGTCAATATATCAACCAAATAAAGCAGGGGATAGAGGATAAACTTGTTTAACTCCTATGTTACTTCAAAAGCATTATGAAAAAATGCTTGTGTTCTGATTTTGGCTAGGACTTCCTCATAAAGCATATGAAATGCTCTCTTATTTTTTTCTTGTATATTCAATTGCTTCATTCTACTCCAAATTTACTTCTAAGGGTAAAGGTAAAGTAGTTTTTAATGTCCACGAAACCATAGGCTATATGAGACGACCCTCATAGAGGATGTTATGCACCCAATACATGTTTATCCAACCAACTCTGTTTAGCAGAGTATGGTGGACAACTCTACCCCCCATTGGATTCGATCCTTGAACCTCCTATTCTAGGAACTGTATCTGTGGCCTTCTTGCAGTCAACAAAACAACGGTAAACTTCCTCTTTTCCATTCCATATTTTCTCAATGGTATATCTCAATGTAATTGTTGTTGATGAGTGCTTTAGTCTAAAAGCTGCTTGTCCTTTTGCCGTCTTTTCTTGTTCTTTTACCCATTTTCTGACTTTGTGCTCAACTGACTTTGTTTTTTATTTTGCCAAAGTTCCCTCCAAAATTGTTTTGGATTATGTTTCCTTAATTAAATTAGTTCTTCATGTCTTGCATCCATAAATTCTTCTTTTTTTTGCTTTTGCCATTTGTTTGTACACATTTTTGTTTTCTTGTTCTTTACCCATCTCTTTCAAAGCTCTTTTTGCTGCTTCACATTTTTCATAATACCATGCATTTGCCGGAAAGTTGTTTTTTTTTCCTTCATAGTTTGGGATCTTTTGCATTTTTTTGGCACTTTTATATTTGCTAATTTGTGGCGCTTGATTCCAGATTTTTGCTTTTCTGCCCCTTGGACTCCCCTTTTTTACTTTTTTTTAAAAGATTAAATGACTTTCTTAGGTTATGTGGATATTTCTCTTCAATGAGGATTCAATTTCATTGCTTTGGGTTTTCTTTCAGTTTGCTGGTTCCTTCCCTGTAATAACATTTTTATATAAATTGGATTATGGTTGATTTTAATTCTATTGGAGAATTGTCAACCTCTACTCCTATTAACTTCATTAACAAGCTTTGTGAACAAATGGCATAGTCTATAAGGCTTGCCTCATTGTATGATTTACATTGGTATTTGCTATCTTCATCCACTTCAAAAACGACTGCAATAGCAATACAAATTACAAGAGCCTCTCTTGCTCATAACATTCAGTGGTGGGTATCTAAACAATTATGGTGTTATATGCTCAATTAGGAAATAGTTGGAGGAAGAGAGAAATTGATTAGACGTTTTTCGCAGGACTACCCAAACTGCCGAACTCGTTTCGGCCATATCTCACTCATCCGAACTCGGATTGAGCTGAAATTTTGAGGGTAGATGCCTGAAAAACCCTAGAACGTCTCCACCAATTTTCATATCATTTGGAGCAACACAGATCCTAGCGCATCCCTATGTGTGAACGATATATTTGGCAAGCGGCTATGCGAGGGTTTCATCTGGGTTGAGTGCAAGCAGCTCCAGAGGTTGGTTTTTAGGGCCTTTGGGCCCTAGCGGCCAATATTTTTGTGGTTTATGCTCAATATTTTAGCAGGAAATGTTGCAGGGGATACAAGATGGGTTAGAAATTTGTCTTTCAACAGATCATACCGTGAACTTGAGTGACAACGGCTTCCAATTTGCTGCACAAAAGAAAAGTGAAAACCATACCTTTCCACGGCGTCTAGGGCAAGGATTAAAGAGATCACGAAACAAGTTTCAAGCAGTTGATCAAAAAATGGCTCATATCTCAAGTGAATCTGGTGCTAAGGTGCACCCACAAAATAATTCTACCGTGAAAACCCCTGTCAAGGGTAAGAATTTCGAAGACTCAGTCCCAAAAATGAATTTTAGGGATGCCCTTCGTGGTGGACAGCCTCAACCCAATGCTAATATCAATATTAGGGCTTCCCATAAACCTCTAAGAATGCCTAAGATTGATCCCAGGAAAACGGAGTCAGGATGTCTTAAAGCAACTTGTGGAACTCCTATTGTTAAGCTTGATATGGGTAACATTCAGATCGGCATTGAAGATTTGGAAAAAAGAGGACTAATTTGTCGGTTCGTGGGTTTTCGTCCGAGTCTATCTCCTTTCAAAGTCTGGGCTGCAAAAAGCTGGAAAACTAAAGGTGAGTTACAAATCTCTATTTATCCAAATGGTTATTTTCTTGTTTTATTTGCTAATAATGAAGATAGAGAGAAAACTTTTCAAGGGGGTCCTTGGTTTTTTGGAAGGGCAAGGCTTTTCATGAAGCCCTGGCATACTAAATTTAAAGCCGAAGAAGAGATGCCTTCTATAGCTCCCGTGTGGGTTAGACTCTTTGGCCTCCCTATTGAATTTTGGAATCCTACTGTTTTTTCTTCAATTGGAAACTCTTTAGGAACTTTTATGATGACTGCTGATTGTACTCAAAATTTTGAACATATTATTTATGCTCGGATTTGTGTTTTAATGGATTTTGACAAACCCCTACCTAAAAAGATCACATTACAATTTGGGGAAGACACTTGGGAGCAAGTAGTGGACTATGAGAACATTCCTTTTCGTTGTAGAATTTGCCATGAATATGGTCATTTGGCCAGTGCTTGCCCAAATAAAATTCCCGATCAAAAGAAAGAAGATATAAACTCAGCAGGTTTCCAAATACCTAAGAAGAAGAACACTCAGAAAAAACCAATTATGAAGGATCAATCAAAGTCATTTGCTAATATGTTTGAAATCCTTTCCACAAATGATGTCCCAAGTGAGGAAGAGGAAATAATGGAAACTGAAATCTTAGAAACACAATTTAAATATGAAGGGAAGAACTCGGAGACAAACCAACAAATCAAAGGTTTTCAACAGAAAAAAAGGAGAAAATTTACACAAGAAAAACAATATTTCAAATGTCAAAACTTCAAATAATGCAGGTCCCAATATAGACTCCATTGAACCATCTAGTAAAATTTTGGCCGTGTATGAGCATTCTTCAAGGTTAGAAGCCATCTCAGATTCAATTGGAATAAGTCAAGAAACAGGGAAAAAAAATTGAAGATGGATTCTAATCAAAAAGTAGGTCGCAAGACCAATCAATATCATATGGTAAAAGAAGGTGAAAAGCTTGTAGAGGAAGGTAAGATTAATGCCCTTCCCAACTTTTTTAGCCCTGGTATTAATGAAGATCATCACTTGGAATATTAGAGGACTCAAAGGGAGTCTTTCAAAACAAAATGAAATTAGAAGAATGATTCAGATAAATCATCCACATCTTGTTTTCCTTCAAGAAACAAAGATGTCAATGGAGGATATGGACTTAATTGCCAGTAAAATTTGGCCAGCTAGAAAAGTGGTTTCCCTCGGCTCCCAAGGGACTTCGGGTGGCATTGCTTGTCTTTGGGACCCAAAAGAGGTAGTTATTCACCATATGGTTGGCAGCTGGGGTTTGTTGGCTAGAGCTATTCAAAGTAGACATTCCAACCAGATTATGCTCGCATTACTGTTTATGCCCCGACTTCTTTGGAGGAAAAAAGAAGACAGTGGAAGGATATTACTCATATTATCTCTCATTTTCCTAAAGCTTGGATCTTGATCGGAGGAGATTTCAATACCATCCTCTCTCTGGATGAGAAAAGGGGGGGAAATAGAAATTTGGACAAAAGCACTGACCTCATGAGCGAATATATTGCAAACCTCCATCTTGTGGATATCCAACCGGATAATGGCCTTATGACTTGGTCTAACAGAAGGCAAGGCTTAGCTTGTATAATGGAGAGATTGGATAGGTTTTTGCTCTCTGAAAATTTCTTAATCCATGGTCACATTCCTAAAGTGAAGACTCTTAATAATGCTGGTTCGGATCATTGGCCACTCATGGTGGAAATGTGGAAAACCAATGTGAGTTTCTCTCCTTTTCGTTTTCAATTAATGTGGCTTAGAGACATTTCCTTCAGACCTCGTGTGCAACAATGGTGGAAGGAAGGTAAACCTAGGCATGGGACTAAGATGTTCTGTTTTGCCAAAAGACTCAATACATTAAATCCAAAATCAAGACTTGGAACTGGAAAGAGTTTGGGGATGTTCATAAAAAAAAACATGAAGTTATTGCTCATCTTGAAAATTTGAATAAGAAAATCCGTTTAGATGGCCTCACAGAGAAGAGAAGTGCAGATGAAATTAAACTCACAACTCGGTTAGAGGAATGGGAAAAAAGAGAAGAAATCTTATGGAAGCAAAAATCTAGAATTCAATGGCTCAAAGAAGGAGATCGAAACACAAATTTCTTCCACAAATCTCTTCTAGCTCGAAGATCTCACAACTTTATTTCTTCCTTAAAATCAGATTCTGGAGATGTTGTTTATACTTGGGATGGCATGAACTCTATTGTTGTTGATTACTTTTCCAATCTTTTTGCTGCTACTCCTCTTGACTCAGCTTCACAACAAAATGTTCTTCAAGCAATCCCTTCTCTTATCACTTCTGAGGAGAACTCTATTTTGACTGCTCCTGTTACTATCAATGAGCTTCAACAAGTAGTTTTTAAAATGCAAAAAGGGAAAACCCCAGGTCCCGATGGTTTTCCTATTGAGTTCTACCAAGAGTTCTGGGATATCCTTCATGTTGATTTATTAGAGGTGGTGGAAGAAGCCAGGAAAGCCAAAGAAATTTTGAAGGTTATCAATAAAACTTATATTACTCTTGTTCCAAAAGCTCAAGAGGTTGATCATATCTCAGCTTTTAGACCTATTGCTTTATGTAATGTTCTTCTCAAAATCATTACTAAAATCATGGCAGAAAGGTTGAAGCCTCTTTTGCATAAGATTATTTCCCCGAGCAAGGGGGATATGTGGAAGGACGTCAAATAGTAGATGAGATAGTTCTTGCTCAGGAAGCCATCCATTCCATGGATATGCAAAATTCTCCTTCTATGTTCATTCGGTTAGACTTATCCAAAGCTTATGACAGAGTGGATTGGCACTTCCTTATCAAAGTTTTGAGGCAATTTGGTTTCTCTAAGGATTGGATGGATTGGATTATGGGATGTATCTCTTCAGTTTCCTACTTAGTTCTTATCAATGGCAAGCCTTCTCAGTCTTTCCCAGCTTCCAGAGGTATTAGGCAAGGTGACCCGCTATCCCCTTATTTATTCATCATTCTTGCTGAATGCTTGGGTAGGACTATAACCAAAAAGAGGGAAAACAAAACCCTTGAGGGAGTTACCATTGCTCATGGAGCTAGACCTATCTCTCATCTTCAATTTGTGGATGACTCTACTCTTTTAGGTAAAGCTACAGCTAAGGAAGCTTCTAATATTAAGCAAATCATTAGCTGTTTTTCTAAGGCTACTGGGCAGTTGATCAATGAAGACAAATCTAAAGTTATTTTCTTTCGTTGCCATGGTCTTGGATAAATTAAGATATAAGAAGACCTCTCTTCCAATCACTTATTTAGGTATTCCCATAAATATTCAAAGGCAGAAAAATAAAGATTGGAATTGGTTGTTGGACAAAGTCAAGAAGAAAATTGGAAAGTGGACCAACAAGTGGCTTTCTTCTGGGGGTAGAATCACCTTGGTAAAATCAGTCCTTCAAGCTATTCCTATTTATGTTTCTTCCGTTTTGAATATCCCAAAGGCTGTTCTTCGAGAATTGGATCAAATCAGTCATCGTTTCCTTTGGAGTGGTACTAAGGAGAAAAGAAAATGGGCCTTGGTGAAATGGGATACTTTATGTCTTCCTAAGAGTGAAGGGGGGTTAGGATTCCGGTCTTCAATTAATAACAACAAAGCTTTAGCTGCTAAATTATATTGGAGGATGTTGCATAACCCCAATGCTCTTTGGGCCAATAATCTCCGTGCTAAATATGCTGAGAACAAAAGTCCCGAAGACCTTGTTCGCTATCAACTTCCTACCAAAGGTTCTCCCATTTTAGCAGTTCTTAAGACTCGGTGAGGATTTGATAAAGAAAAAATTATTTTGGATCATTCATAATGGTCAACATGCAAATTTTTGGACAGATTCTTGGGATGGTCACAAGCCTTTGATAACTCGGCTTCCCGATTGGAGGCCTTGGATGGAGGAGCTTCACCGAGCTAATTGGATAAAGGTGGCTAATTATCGTCGGTACCATACTCGGTAATTCAAAGGTTGGTAGATATTGGATCCCTATTGAGGACTCGGCCTATTCAAATCCCGGAAAGGCAAAGACAAGATATCCAAGGCATCCTTCATATGAGATCCCTCTCTTGGTCCCATGAAAAAGATTGTTTTGGATGGAACAACACTACTAAGGGTGAGTATTCAGTTGCTCAAGGTTATTTGACCTTATGCCATAATAATCCCAACCATTCTTCCGACATATTTTCTCAATTGTGGGCTCAAAAGCTCGGCCTAAGGTGAGGTTCTTTAATTGGCTTTTATTGCATCGTAGGGTGCTTACTGGTGAGCAACTTATGAAGCGTGGTTTTCATGGCCCTTTTAGATGTGAAATGTGTGAAGAGAATGTAGAAAATATCAACCATCTTTTTATTGAGTGTACTTTAGCCTCTGAGCTATGGAGGAGAATGGCCACTTTACTTGGCTTACAGTGGTCCAATTTTTTTACTTTTGAACAGCTTTGGAGGGATTGGCCTAATCAAGAGGGTGTTGATCATTTTATTAGGCAGTTAGTTTGGATGGGTTCTACCATTCTTCTTTGGAATATTTGGAATGAAAGGAACAACCGAATTTTTAATCAAGATAGGAAGGATATTCACTATATTTGGCAAAAGACCATAGCCAACTTAGTTGAATCAGTCCATCAACTCCTTAATCACCCCCAAAACTCCCACCAAAGATGGGATCAAGTGATGCAAAGATTGAAGATTAAACCTTCTAAGGGCAACCAACTTAAAGGGAATGTGAGTATTAGTAAGATGGATAGGACTAGAAATTGGCAACCTCCTCCTAAGGATTTTGGAAAAGTCAATACCGATGGAGCCTCTAGAGGGAACCCCGGAAAAGCCAGTGTGGGAGGAATTGGTAGACTTTCGGATGGCTCCCTGGTTTTTACTTTTGCTGAGAATTTGGGTATTCTTTCCAATAACCTTGCCGAGGGGTATGGTATCCTCGGAGGCCTTCAGGAGGCTACTAAGGTTGGATGGGAAAAGGTGTTAGTTGAGTCTGACTCTCAACTTATGATTAATCTCTTGAAGACTCCTTCTAAGAATCATAAGGTGGATTGGAGAATAAAAAGAATTATTGAGAAGATTCAGTTAATCCAGATGGGATTTTTGAAAGTTGATTACAATCATGTGGTCGGAGATCAAAACAAGAGTGCTGATGCTTTAGCTAATTGGGCTTTGGACAAAGGTGATCTTACTTGTTATGGCCACCCTCCTATATGGTGGGCTTCTCAAATTAGGGAAGCTCTTCTTTCTATCATTTCTTTGGATGGCTCCAGCTCTAAGGTACCTAGTTTCTTCTTGTTTTTTTTTTTTTTGCTTCTCTTTGGTTCATTCAGTTTTTTTTAGTTCCCTAGCTCATTCTATTCTTTATTTTGTTTCCTCTGTTGATTCTTGCCTTAATAGTCTTCTGGTCTAGATAGGTCATTGTTTTGTTCATTTTTTTTTTTTTTTCTTCTTTGTTTTTTTTGTTTAGTTTTTTAAGGTGGGTGGGTTCTTTTGTTTTGTTTTGTTTTTGTGTTCTTTGTGTTGTTTTTTGTTGTTCTTGTGTTTTTGTTGTTTTGTTTTTTTTTTTATGTTTTTTGTTATTGTTCTTGTGTTTTTTTCGTTCTTGTTCTTGGGTTTCTCTTTGTTTGTGTTATTTCGTGTTTTTATGTGTGAGTGTTTTCTATGTTTTTTGTTTTTGTTTATTGTCTCGTTGTTGGTTGTTTTTTATTTTTATTTTTTTATTTTTTATTTTTTAGGTTTTGGTTGTGTTTATTTTTCATGTTTTTTTTGGGTTATGTCTTTGTAGTGTTCTGTTGTTTTTGTCTTGTTTGTGTTTTGTTATGTGGTTCTTGTGTTTTTCTATGTGGTTTGTGTTGTGGTTTCTTTTATCTTATTGTGCGTGTTTGGTTGTGCTTTTGTTTTTGACACACTCAAGGAGCATGTTTTTTATTTTATTTTATTATTTTTGTTGTTATTTACTTATTTTTAAATTGGTTTTGTGTGTTTGTTTGCTCCTTGAGTATGTCAAAGGTGGTAGGCCAGGTCCGAGTCCCTGGGCGTTTTTGGCGGAATGGATACCCCTGCCTCCTTGGGTCTTACCCGAAAGTGGCATCCCTTTTGGGATGTTTTCCACAAATAAAAAAAAAAAAAAAAACATTCAGTGGTTAGTCTGGTGACAACAGTAGTTGGAAAACTTGCAACTTGTGATAAACTTGACACGCCAATTTTGGAGATTTTATTGGCAACTCGGGAAAACTGGGTTAAAAAAAACGAAGAAAAATTTTCAATTAAAAAAAAAATCATTTTAAACAACAATTGGAGAGCCAGAAAGCTGATTTTATATCAGATATTCATTAAAAGAAAATACAATTATTGTTCATGATTATCATATATTTATAAAATAGAGTACAATTACAGTTCATGATTATCAAATCCAACCAAACACATCATACAAATGGAAAATTTCAAAATATGAAGCAGTTAAATTGTTTTTTGTTTTCCCCTCCTCCCCCTCGAATTAGATGGTTGGCCTTGGCTCTGAATAGGAGGTTGAATTGGAGGTCCCTTAGGTACAAAATCATCATGGTATATCTCCTCCAATCCTCTCAAATGTTGAGGATCATTACTGCTGGAGGTGGTTCCATGGACCTCACCCAAAGAATCCATCTATTTTTCCAAAGGGGAAGAAGAAAAAATGAGAAATAAGTAACTAATCTAATGCCCTAGGGCCTAGCCTACATGCTTGAGGAACAACATAAAAAGGTGAAAATTGAAAATTGGACAAAACCCTAGGTTTTGCCCTCCCCCCCAAAAAACTTACGTGTGAAAATGTCCAATTTGATCTCCAAAAATGGTTTAAATTTAGTGTTTGACCTTTGATAATAATTTATTCATAGCCATAAAGAAGAAAAAATCTAAAAATGAGGTTAAATGGCCTTTGAAAAATAACTATGTGAGTTTTGCCGAGTTTCACGCAAGAAAACGTGTAGAAGAGTGCTGCAAGTCGGCGATTTTCCTGGCATCAAGAAAATTAAAAAAAAATTGCTGGAAACTGACGATTCTTCTAATTATGGTCACATCTTCGTTCCCAAGTGGTGAAGGGCAGGGTTCCCCAAGGTGGCATGGAGATTTCCTGTTTGATCCATACAAGCTTGAAAAATGTTCTCGACTAAAAATAAATAATATTCTATGATTCTATTCTTTATAGAGAATAAAAGAAGGAAACAAACAAGTATAAAGATGAAATTACTGCAATTGTTGCCATATACCACATTAATATTTGTGTGTGTATCAATATAACTATATCTACATCTATATATTTATATTTTAGTATGTAGCCTTAGGGAGTGTGTTGCGTGTCTATATATATATGTTTGCATGTGGACATCCTTAATTCTTATCTATATTTATAAACGAATGATTAGCAATAAATCCACTATAATTTACTTTAGGCTTCTGTTTATATTTAATGAATAACATTTTCACTAGCATAGTGCTGACTTTGAGTAGATGCTGATCATGGTAGAATTTAAGTCAAGCCATTTCTAAAATTTTGATTAATGGAAAGCAAATGCCATTGAAGTTGAGGGACATAAAATATATTATTTACAAGTTGTGTGTCTTTTTTCTTTTTCTATTGCAATGCACACCTCACCTATGCCTTTTATGTCAATAGAACATTTGTTGTCAAATATAACATTATTGTGTTCCACACCATCAGTCAAGGTCTTGACAGCTTGTCTTTTGTCAGTCACGTCCTTGAGTGGACTAGAATCTTTGTGTTATTCATCTAGATATCAAAATTTGGTAGTAATGAATGGATTACCTTGGGCTTATCTTCTTTTTTTTGCTTGTTTTTTTGGGCCTTGATGTTTGTTTTGCAAATTTTTACATCTTTTTGGATTTTATGAGAAATCACATTCATAATTTCTGATTTATTTCAAACATAACAATTTGTCATGTCTTGTAAGCCTTACACTACTATCGTTCCTATTTTCTTTCCTGACACTTTTTTTCTCCTTTAGTGAGAAAAGCTGTCCTACCTGCATTACTGTACCTTTTGGCTTCTTAATCCTTGTCAACAAATTTGCATACAATTTATCACACTTAGTCCTGGCTAGTTTATCAATGTCATTATCCAATTATCCAAAGAAGATCCAAAAATTTGATATGAATATGGGTGGCTTTGAAAAATGGTTTGTATAAATTCATGCTTCTTAATTTGTTTACTAATACGCTTAAGGGGACCCTTGACAATTAACATTTGAGTATACCTTGATCTTTGTACATCTTGATACTTAGCAAATCATTCTCTAAAACCAGTTATATATAATTACTAAAAAATAAAATTAAATGTTTAGCAGTAGTCTTACAAATATTCCACACCTTCTATGCATTTCTCTTGTGTATCACAAAGTGATGAATATGATCTGCTGGACCATGTTGCTGATGCTTGGTTGCTTCTTTTGTCCTTATTATCTGATTATTGACTCCAATTCATTATATTGGACAAAGCGCTATAAACAAGAATATTTTACAGTGAATTCTTGCTTATAGGGGGGATCAAAATGGTTGTCAAACTGAATATCTTGAAAAGTTTAAATAGCTTCTTCATTGGATCAAACCACCAAAAACGTCCAGGGATTTGGATTTACTTTGAAAAAAAGTAAAGATTTAAAAAAGATTACTACAAATACCTTTGAATGACAAAGTTGTGTCATGTGAAGGTTTACATTATGTAAGTTTATTGTGAACTAAGGTTTTCAAGAATGTGAGTTTAAAATTCTCCGATCTCTAGAGTCACCAGCCAATTGATGCAGAATTTTAGCCGTAGCTTCTCCTTGAAGTTTTGTTGAAAATGCGTTGGAGTTAGCTGAATTCAAAGTCTCTCTACAAAATGTTGCAGGTTTTACAAGGTAAGGGATTGTTTTTGCCAAGATGCTTTTGGAAGGTGAACTTTAGAGGGTCGCATCTCCCTCAATCTCTCTTAAAAGTATATCAAGGATTTTAGTGGATGAAATGCAAGTTCACCCAAATACCAACATGATGACAACTTAGACACTAAGGACTTTGGACAAGAAGCTCAATGAGACAACTTAAACGATGAAGGTGCATCCCTGTATGGATATTATAGATTTAGTTGGTTACATCCAAGCAGGCCTTAAGTAAACGTTAATGCTGGTAAGCAGACACCATCTACCCCAAAGGAAATCTCTTTTCTTGTTTATTTATTTTTGAAAATTTGATGAGTTTCGAGCTTGGGGAGCGGATTGACATCGATATTGGAATATATTTGCTAGCCAGTAAAACAGTGAAGGAAGTGCCAAATGTCCCAATTCTTTCATGCAAATGGAGTACCTTCAGAGGCCATTCTTCCTAGCCATAATTTATTTTTAATGTGGCTAAAACCAAGCTATACGCTGATACCCAATGGAGATAGTCAAACTTTATTTCTGTTCACCTGTCAATGCATTAATGGTCTTCCTTTGATATGAACTTGAAGCCTAATAACTGACATGAAAACTGCTGACTGTGTGCTAGAGGAGGAGTCTGAACCCAGCTTACACACTGGATGAAATTGATTACATGTGTTAGTTGGGATTTTCTATTTTGGAAATTTATGGGGGTTTTTCCTTGCCTCTCTCCTCAAACCTTTTTTCTATAGTTTGTGAGAGTTGGGTTGCTACTGAAAAATGCCCTAACAGTCACCAATAATATCTAAAAAGCAGGGAGGCAAGGTCCAAAATGTTCTCTGCTATCCTTACTAGAATTCAATCATGCTTTATAGATAGGGCCATGGTATCAGACTTACAGTCCATTTTGACATCAGTTTGCTTACACAACAATTTGTTCAGGCTTACATAAGAAGAGGGTATATCAATAGAAGAGCTTTCATGGTGCTTGATTTGCTGTGTATCTTTATTTTATTGCGTAGTGGAATTGGAATCTTGGATTACCTGTATCTGTATGTTTTGAAGTTTGGCTCATAACATGAGTTTAGTTAAAATCACCAGAATGTTGAACTAAGCGTGACACTGAGAGGGGGGGTGAATAATGTGTATTAAAAATTTAATCCAACTACGAAATCAAATCAAAACAAGCAATCACACAAACATGCATCACATAACACCAGATTTATAGTGGAAACCCGATGTGGGAAAACCACCGTGCCAATGGACTGTTTGGACTCCCATCCAAATCCAGCCTCGAAAATGTTTGGTCTTTACAATATTTTTGCAGCACCAACTGCATTGAATGGCACCAACCAACCCGGACTTTAGCAGCACCAACTGCAGGGAGCACCGACCCTTGTTGCCAAGCACCGACCCGGCAAATTTAAAAAGCTCTGATAAAAGTTTTAAATCTCATCAAAAGATCCTGAGTGGTCTAGCTCACAAATCTTCTCCTCTAAAATCTTTTGTCTAACCTTTTCAATTTTCTCAACTCTGCACATTGATTATCTCACACCTTGCACATTTTTTCAATCAAAATGCCAAAGACAATTTTTTTCACAACATGCATCGGCAGTCCTTTCTCCAAAAAAACCCTCTTCTCCCCTTTCTTTTAAAATTTATATATGCTTCACATTAAAAAACACAGCTCTTTTTTTTCAGTTACACAAAAGTACCACTCAACCGTTATATTCTTAGAAACTGCCAAAATTGCCAAAAAGAGCTGACAGGGCTTTTTGTAACAGTCATAACTTCCTCCTCAAATTTCCAAACGGGCTAAAAATTGAAACATATATTCTTGGATAAACCGACTACCTTTAGTTTAAATTTCAGATTTTAACTCTTCACAAATTATTCGCAGTACCTCCAACAAAGTGGCCTCTGATTCTGATTTTACACCTGTCACATAAACTGAAAAAAGTTCTCCAGAGCCATTTTACAACGCTCACCGTGTCTTCTTCCGGACTCTGTTTGGGCTGAAATTTAAAACTTAAGCTCTCAGTATATCCAGCTACCTCCAGTAAAATATTTGAGGTCCAATTCCTCACGGCTTGCTTAATATTCCTCCTGCAAAGTGACCTCCGACGTAGATTTTACACCTATCACATAAAGCATGAAACTGACCAACAATGCACCGGCGAAGCAACTGGCCGTTCCAACACTGCAACCACACTTGCTAATGATCAACAAACCTCCAAATAGTATCTTGGGCTGTCCAACACATTCCATTGACGTTGTTGCAACTTTGACGATTTTTGCAACTTTGACAATTTTGCTACTTTGACAACTTCCTGACGATTTTTGCAACTGTTGCAAATTTGCACGAACAACTTGTAACAACTTCACCCGAACATCAAAAACATCCTCATAAGCATTGAACACCATTGTACATACTCCGAACAACCTCCGAACAACTGCCCACTGCATCAACTTGTCCATCTGAGTGTGTTGACAACAATGACAATACTGTTGCTGCACCTTGCTCAACACAGAAACTGCTTTACAAAAGTATTAATTTGAACTTTTAAACTTCTATGTTCCAAAACTTCATTAAGAATACAAAATTCAGAGAAAAGCCTTATTTTATAAATTTATATTCCTATTGCTATTCTAGATTTAAAGGGTTGGGGGGGTAAATTGTAGTTGATCCTTCAAGTTTGGTATTGGATGGCCCTAAAACGAGTTTGATGAAATCAGGGTTATCCTTGGCATTTACTTCAAAAAGGGTATCGAAGTTAATATTAAATTTGCATTCAGGGGCTTGCCTATTGAATTTGCACAAGAGGTTAGACAGGAGTTTGTGATAGTGTTAATGCATGCTAAACCTCTAAGGAAACATTCATAAAAAAAAAGAGTTCGAAGCTCTAAAGATAGTTATAATCCTTGTCACTAAAGTCGATAAGAGCAATGCAACCGTGGCTTTGAACAAAGTGGATTATTTGTTTGAATGGAAGACTGCTTGAACAATACTGATAGCCATTAGAGATTGGGAGGGAAACCACTGGAAATATTAAGAGAATGGTTGCAAAGGTAATCATGGAGTCATCATTGGATGAGAATATGAAAAAGACATTGATTTTGAGGAAAGAAAAAAAAAAGTTATCCCGAGGATTTATGGTCTTCTAAAAATAAACAAACAAAAAGTTTGCTTCCCCTGGTGGTCAACATGAAGTTTCACCGACATATAACCTAGAAGAAGTTTTGTCCAAAAAGCTTAAACCAATTATGGTCTTCTTTTGTAAAGAACTTAAATCATTTTGTGGATTTCATTGGGGAAAAGAAGGTTGAAATGGTGATTGTTTGTTAGTTTTGATGTTGTTTCATTGTATACTAAGATTCCAGTTGGAAAGGCCTTTGATGTGGTGAGGAGTATTTTAGATGAGGAGACTGCCATGTTGGTAGAACTGTGCCTTAGATCTATTTTTCCAGATTTCATGGGATCATTTATGTGAAAATTTAAGGTGTTGCTCTCGGCTTACCACTGTCTTCCACTGTTGTGAATTTCTTAATGAAATGATTTAAGGAAGGTGCTGTGGCCTCTTTCCTTTAGCTTGTAGGTGTTGAAGAGGTGTTAATGGCACAAATGTCAATTGGCCTTATGCAAGGAGAGTCTTCAAGCTTTACATATACATCTGAACAGTTAGTGTGATAGTATCAAATTCTCAAAGGAGTTGGAATTCCAAGGTTGTCTCCTGTTTCTGTGGTTGTGATAATACAAGATTGATGTTTCCTTTCTAGGCGAATTCACAAAAAGAGATTCATACAGATCTATATCTTCATGCCTCCTTCGATCACCATCCTACATGGAAAGCAATTTAAAAACGCTTATTACATGATGTCGAACAGGTTAAGTATCACCTTTCCAAAATTTTCTTGATGAATGGGTATAATAATCAACAGTTTTTAAGCTTCACAGGTATTCGAAGGCTTGTGATTGATGCCAGGGGAAGAATAACATAGCCAATTGCCAATGGGCTTCATTACCATATATTGAAGGTATTTCCAATAAGCTGGTAAGAATTTTATATAAACATGATATTTTGACATCCTTTTATGCCTCATAAAACCAACAGGATCTCAATGAGAGTTCCAAGGGCAGAATAGACCCAAGACACAACAATGGGGTTTAATTAATCCAGTGGTCCTGTGGCTGTCCTTACATAGGTGAAACAGGGTACTGTCTTCATGCTAGATTTGGGGAAATATCGTACTGATATGCATTATGATTTTAAAACAAAGTTTATTACAAGAAAAGACCCCACTACTTGTAGAAATGGAATACAACACACTGCAATACAATTCCATTATCACTTATATAAACAAAATACACAATGGGAATACTTACAATTACAAATGGATACACTTCACACACAGCATGCATCCTGCACAACAACTATCTGCAATACATCATACTTCGATGAACAAGCACTCTTTGGCCGTCAACAACATTCCTCACACTCCCCTGCATCTCTCACATAGATGTATACCCATAGACATAATGGGATTGGTGGGCAGTTGGCAACTATCCATCTACCTCCGAACTACCCATTTACATAAAACATTAAAATACCCCATTACTTCACATATTACAAATACATTGAACGCATGCGTTATTACAAACACGTTGTCACACACATACACAACACTACATGACAACTTATTACAAACACTTTGTGTGCACCCATTCGCACATATACATTCCTATGCTCAAAACATGCATTCATGCATGCATAGGTGTCAATTCGTCTGCCTACACTACTTTAAACAGAATGAAAAGGGGGCATTGGGAATTGAAAGACATTGGGGCAATTTAAATGGAGGTGCTTTTAACTTAAAACCGTGTCAAAAATTTCGTCTTCTTAATGAAAATATGAATTATCTAATGCACAAACTATGTCATTAGGTTTCTTTACCATTTTTGAGTCTGTTTTACATGTATTGAATTTTGATGATTTATTATCAAAAAAAAAAACAATAAGTGAGGCTTGGGCTAATCCTACTAGCAGGAAAACTGATCCTCATTAAGGACCCTGATTTACTACATTAATGTACCGACAGATTATCCATAATTTGATTAAAGCTACTTCTGGTATTGATCTAAATTTGTTTATAAACTGGTTCCTTAATAACTGTTTATTATTCCGTGAAGATATGATTGCATATTTACTATGAGTGCTTTCTTTGAGATGATTTCCTTGGGATCTTATTGGTCAAGATGAATGTGTGCAAGATACATTCTTTCTTCATGAAAAATGTTTGCATATACTCTCTTTGCAAATAGATAGTATATATCCTGATTACTACCTGTTTGGTTGTACAGTCATTTGATCATGGCTATTTTCTTTTGGTCAAAGCTATTCAAGAACTTCGAGATAAGAAGGGAAGTTTAGTCACCGTGGGTATTGGTGGCCCTAGTGGTTCTGGTAAATCAAGGTATCCTGCAGTTAGGTTAAACAAATAGATGGCACACTTAATGTTTTTCTTTTTGGGTGGACGTTTTTGTATACTATGTTTCTGGATATTTTACACATTTCATTTACTCTGAAGCCTTGCAGCAAAGGTTGCTTCTGTGTTTGGTGGTATTGTGATTCCAATGGAGAACTATCGTGATGGAGTGGATGACACGAACGATTTTGAATCAATGGATTTTGATGTTTTGGTTCATAATCTTGAGGTTTGTTCATAAGTTTCATCTATAAAGAGCTGCAGCTTTTTTTAAAGTTTAGGAAATTTCCTTGATTATTTTTTTGGGCTTATGTATTTATATGTGTACATATTGTTTAACAGGATCTGTTGAAGGGTAATGATATTATGATGCCACAATTTGATTTCCAGCAAAAGAAGCGAGTTGGTTTTAAAGCAGTGAAGACCTCTCAGACTAGTTTGGTAATTTTATCTTATGAGATATATAAGGATTTTTTGATTTCAAAAAATTATTACAGTCCGGAATACTGTAAGTAAATGATAAATGACATCACATGCTTGTCTTCAGGTTATAGTTGATGGCACATATGCTCTACATTCAAAACTACGATCTTTTCTAGACATTCGTGTAGCAGTGGTAATATTTGTTGCTTCTTCGCTTCAAGTTTTGACAGTTCTGTTCTAAAGGTTCTGGGTTGGTACAAGTGACTTAAAATCACATGATTGGAGAATGTTCATTCTCAGGTTGGAGGGGTTCACTTTAGCCTTCTTTCAAAGGTTCGTCATGATATAGGAGAATCTTGTTCTTTGGACTATCTTATTGATAGCATATTCCCATTGTTTCGCAAGCACATTGAACCCGATCTTCATCATGCTCAGGTTAGTTTTTTCATTTTTTTCCTTTTCACACCCCCTATTCATTCTTTCCTAACCATTTTGATAATCATTTGGACTTACTCTCCTTCTATAATACAATTTGCAGATTCGAATTAACAACAGTTTTGTTTCTTCCTTTCGAGAGCCTTATTATAAGTTGAAATGTGAAAGACAGGTAAGTTTTATGATGTAGCTTGGATCCAAGTAATGCCCAGAAGTGTTATAGACTGTCAACTTGGAGTTATTGGCTTTTGGTTTATTTAAAACTTACCTTATCAACATATTTTTTTTCAAGAAACCTTAGTGGTGGCCAGGAAGTTGAAATTGTATACATCTGTTTTACACCTGACACAAAACTCGCTTTTCATGGCAGTCTCCACAAATTCTTTCAGGATCTCTTTTCGAATCACATAATGCTCAAATTGAACAGTAAGTTGTTCTTTCTTTTAGGACATGAAATATTTATTGTGCTCTGCTGTCTTACTTTTCCACTGTATTTTGTGACAACTTGTAAGTCTTTGCTTTGCTTCTGCAAATTTACTTTTGACAAATGGATTGGGTTTTGCATCAGTTCTATTGAAATGTATCTCAGGCCACCCTTTGCTGATGAGACGGCTAAGATAAGTGATTGGATTAAAGTACGACAATGCGGGATTAAATATTATCTTTCTTTAGGTGATCAGAGAATTGTCGACAAGAATTACATCATAAGACCAAAAGTTGAATTTGAGGTGAGAATTGATAGCCATGTAGTCAAAAAAAAAAATTGAAATAAAAGGAAATCTATAGTGACATTTGCTGTCAGAGTAAATGTGTACAGTTTGTTTGATAGATCAGATTTTGTGGTGGTGTACATTGGTTCCCTTAAGCCAGCAACAACTAAATTTAGGATTTGAAATATCTTGTTATCCAGTATATCATGGCATAGTACGAGCATCTTTTTCAGCATAGTTTTGACCAATGTATGTAAGCCCAAAATGCATCCTGGGTGGATAATTGTGGATTGAATATGATTAAATTTCAATAAAATGATTTCACAAATTTCAAAAGAATGATTTAACTGCATCAACAAGTTGTGAAGTTTGCATATACATTTTGTCCTTTGCAAAGAAGTCAAAGGTTTATGCATTTGTTTTCCATATTGCTCTTGCCCTCTCTGTATAGCAATTCCATGTTATGGTAAACAAACCTAAAATAATAGAATGATAATATATATTTCGAATAATAATGTCAAGTAATGTAAATGATGGTTTGCCATGATGGCCAATATTTGCCATTGGTAGTGTTAGAGAGAGCATGACTGATGTTGGATACCTATGTGTTGTCTGTGTATTTGTATGTTCCTGCTTCTTCCGAGCCTGAAAGGTGTGCAAGGAAAGTAATTGGAGATACTCTATGAATGCAATCCTCTACAAAATTTAAGGGTTTCAGTTACCAAATCCTTTATGGTAATGGTTTTTGTTTTCTAAGGACTGCTAATAAAAATGTTGGAATTCACAGTACTTTCCAGAAACATTCTGAAACATATATTCACATTCACCACGATCATATGCAAAAAACAAGCAAGAGTGAATTAAAGAGAGTGTTGATAGACAAAATAGAGAGAGATAAATGACACAATTTGCAAGAGGGAATAAGGAGCCCAAAATATGTTCACTGTCACAAACTGATTAGAATAGATTTGTTATTTGGGGGTATTTGTAGTGATACCAAATCCCAATTAGTACTTAACATCAAGCCGACATTAATTTGACTTTAAGGTTAAATTACACCAATATAATAATAAATTACACTCTTCAATCAAGGTTATCCATAGAGGTGGATTAATGAATATCATTAAGGGTGAAATGTTTAGGATGCCCTTAGGCTTACATGAACATGCCCGTAGGCTTACATAAATGTTGTATCTCGGAGCAACACAAATAACTTCTCTATGAGGCTCTCACTAACCTCTACGACTAGGGATGATTCTAAAGATTTAGCTGTAAATCAGTCCATGGGAAGGAAACTATAACTTAAAATCTACTAAAATTTACTAGAATATCTTATAGTGATTATAATATTTGATAAAAACTATAATAATTTACATGCAAAATTGCTAAGATAAAGAAGGGGAAAAAGAAAATTAGCTAAAAAATTCTATGTGTAGATAGAATGTCTTGCCTCACTGATGTCTTATCCCTCCATTGCTCCTTCTATCATCCGAACCCTGGCTGACAGATATTTGCAATTTCATTTTTCATGACTTGAAAAATTGTTAGTGCCCTTGTTTCGGATGGTTGACTTCACAAGATTGTATCTCCCTCAATATTGCTTGGATTCCTTCATATGGCCACTCATTTTAAATCTCTTCAAATTATACACACATTGGTTATCCGAAGGCTTTACATGAAGAATGCCTGAAGGCTTACAAAGGGTTTTTGCAGAGCAAGGAGGGTTTGCGGCGGAGTATTGTATTAAACATCTATTTCATCTGGTAAGCATATTTTTTTGTCCTCTTTCGATTTATAAAGCAATTTAAGTAGGTAGGAGAAATACATTCGTTATAGGGGTTTGTGGCAGAAGGTTTTATTATCAGCAAGGGTTTGCAGCGAGAGGGTTTGCAGAGCAAGAGGGTTTTATTACACATTTATTTCAACGGATCAATAGTACAGAGGGTTCGGCTATAAAGGGTTTGAAAATGGAAGAAGGGAAGCAACAATTGCAAGAACCAATATATGTCAATGAGAAACAGTATTGGAGGATATTAAGGCGTCGACAAGCTCGAGCAAGGGCAACAACAATGAAAAGGGCATATCAAAAAAAAAAAAAAAAAAATATTCTACCACATAAACAGGTGGAGAATAAGGAACAATCAAAGGCAAATCACCAAAATGAGTTTTCAGATGAGGAAGAAACTTACAGTCCGACAACTACACCACTCATGTGGGCACCAAGACTTTATGTGCAAGAGCTAATGAAGATGAAAGAGAAACTTGAAAGCATGGAAAGGAGGGAGAAATTAAGAGAAACTAAATCAGATGAGGTTATAAACACCATTCGGAGGCTGGAAAAAGAAAACAACCAGCTCAAGGAGCAAGTGTCAAAGCTACAAAACCTTGCAAACATGGGTCAACGTGAATGGCATGTCCTCAAACAAGCCATCCATCCCCCAATCAATGATGCAATAGAGGTGGAAAAAACAAATGCAAATCAAATAAAAGAGGTACAAAAAACACTCAAAAACATTGAAACAAGAGAAAATGAGCTACGAAATGAATTAGCAAAGACAAAGACATGGTCTCAAGTAGTAAAAGAACCAGTCAATCAACAAAAAGAGTTGATAGAGAAGCAAGTAAAAATTCAAATAACAGAAGAGAAAGAAAGACATGAGAAGTTAACAAATATAATCATCAAAGGGTTGAAAGATTATGGGGACAGGGAAGACACAAATCGTTTAACCAGGAACTTCTTGTCAGATCGATTACAATGGAAGGGTCAGATAAAAAAAGTAAGCAGAATTGGCAGGCTGAGAGAAGGAGGCAGAGATAGACATATTCGGGTCACATTGATGAGCTACGAGGATAAAATAAGGTTACTTAAAAACAGAGGCATGCCGAGAGGGTCACAATTTTATTTAGATGATGACCTAACATTTTTACAGCAGGAAGAAAGAAATAAGGAATGGGAAAAGGTGAGGGCAGCAAGGAATGAAGGGAAACAGGCATATTTAAGAAATGGAAAGGCATACATCACATCTAAACAAATCCAAAATAAATAGGGAGTATGGCCCGCCCGGGAACATCTTACAATGGTAAGTTGGAACTGTAGAGGTTTCCCTTGGAGAAGAGGACCCGGGTTAGGGCCCATTGCTAGAGACAAAGATATAATCATATTGACAGAAACACATGAACACGATGGATGTAGGACTCCAGAATTTGTGGGATACAAAAAAATAGCAATATGGAATAAAGCAGCAGAAAATGGCAAAGGGCATGGGGGTATTATGGTTTTAATAAAAGAGGAATGGGATAGGGTCATTAAAATTGAAAAACAAGATGAAAACAAACAATACATTTGGATAAAGATCCTAGAAAATAAGTCAGTTATTAGCATAGCAGCATGTTATTTTGCTCCCAAGAATTCTAAATTCTATAAGAAACATGACCTTAACAGAGAAGACCCATACTCCTCCCTAAAAAGAGACATTTCAATATACAGTAAGTTGGGGGATATTATATTAATTGGAGATTTCAATGCAAGGACAGCAAATAAGCAAGCTAACATTCTAGAAGGTAACGAATATATTGAGATTAATCCTCTTTGGATGCCGAAAGAGGAAAATCAACAGTGGACCAAGACTTCAGAAGATGAGCATGGGGCTATCACGCAATATGGAGAAGAGTTGTTAGGTCTTTGCAGCATATACAATTTGATTATTTGCAATGGGATGAACAAATGGAAAAATTCAGGAAAGTATACATGCAAAACATATAAGGGACAAAGTGTAATAGACTATGTAATATGCTCACAGAATTACATACCAAAAATAGAGGAGCTAGAAGTGGAAGATTCTCCAATGGAACTTAAGTCAGATCACAACCCAATTGTTATGAAACTTCGAATGCATGGAGACAAACCAAGGGAAAAACACTTGCAAGGCAATCAAAATAAATATCCTCACAAGGGAAACATTCTCTTAACAGATGAAAATCGGCAAAATTTTAGAGCAAGTATTAAATAATAAGTTACAGGAAAGGGAAGAACTACATCACAAGAGTAGAGATTACAAAGTAAGAGTGAATGGTTAATGCAAGTTATTCAAGAAGCTCTAAACAAATGCAAGAGAGCTAAACCTAAAAAGAAAGAAAGGAATAGCTTCCCAACCAACCCATGGTTCGATGAAGATTGCAAAAAAATGCGAAGATTACTAAAGGAACCAACGGGTAAAACAAGAGCAAACAAAAAAGCATATGAGAAACTGGTAAGGGCAAAAAAAGAAGAATACACTAAAACAAGGAGGGAAGAATTGATTTATTTAGGGAAGCATGAACCAAAGAAATTTTGGAAGGAACTAAGCGTGAAAAGGATGCAAACTGAAAATAACATAACAGTTAATCAGTGGTTGGAGTATTCAAAACAACTGTATCAGCGTAGTAACCAGCAGGAGACACCCCCTACTATCATTGTCAAGAAAGAACTTTTCACAATTGAAGACATTATTCAAGGGATAAAAAAGTTAGCAACTGGAAAAGCCCGTGACATAGACAATCTTCAAGCAGAGCATATAAAATGGGGGGTAGATATCTTGGCACCGCAAATCAAAGAAATTTTCAATGAGGTCATACAAAATGGCTTCCCTACTGAGTGGACAACTAGCTTGACCATTCCTTTGTTTAAAAGTGGAGATGTAAATAATCCCTCAAACTATCGAACTATCATGATCAACCCTCTCTTTGCAAAGTTGTTTGGGAGTATGATAGAGCGTAGGATCAGCATATGGGCAGAAGAAAAGGGAAAGAGAGCAAAGGGGCAAGCAGGTTTTAGGCCCAAACACTCAACTATTGATCACTGTATCACGCTCAGACACATAGTGGAAAAAATATGGGACAAAAAAGAGGAGGCTTTTTGCTGTTTTGTAGACTTCAAAAAGGCATTTGACACAGTGCCTAGGAAAAAATTATGGAGCAGAATGGAAGAGCTAGAGGTTCCAATTCACTACAGGGCAGCAGTTCACAGACTATATGAGCATGTAAAAGCTAGAATCAGAACACAGGAAGGGTTATCTGAATGTTTTGGTAGTGACATAGGTGTCAAACAAGGTTGCCCTCTATCTCCGACCTTATTTGGGCTGTACATTGACAAGTTAGAAGAATGGATAAACAAATTTGGGGGAGAGGGTGTGCATTTAGCCAAATATGTGGTAAAACTCCTCATGTATGGAGATGATGTAATTCTTGTGGCCAAAACAGCCAAAGATCTAGAAGATCACCTTCAAGCTCTAGAACTCTTTTGTAAAGAAGTTGGGATGCAGGTGAACACGAGCAAAACAAAAATTATGATTTTTTCAGCAAAAAAGAAGAAGCAACAACTCAAATTTCAGTTTGCAGGAGAACCGCTTGATGTAGTAGTAGAATACAAATACCGGGGCATAGACTTTCATGACAAACTTAATTGGAATACATGTAGGATGAAAAGAACTCAAAGTGGTCGGAGAGCACTATATGCACTTCAAAACAGGTGTAGGAATGCCGAGTTGTGGGACTGGAAGACCACCAAGGTCTTATTTGGCCTACTTGTTACACCGGTTCTGTTGTATGGTTGCGAGGTGTGGGCTAGTGGCACAACAAATGCAAAATGGAGGCAAATAGAAAGGATTCAAAAATATCTAATCACAAACTTTCTCAAAATTAAGGCCACAACCCCTTATGAAATTATTCTAGCTGAAACTGGAATGTTCCCTTTAGAAGCAATTGCTATGACCAAGCTGTTATGTTACTTGAAAAAAACAGAAAACATGACAAATGATAGATGGCCTAGAGCAATTAGGGACGAAGAGTTGCATAGGCGAAAGAATACGTGGATGAAACAAAATCAGAAATGGATGAAACGTTGGGAAATCAACATAAATGAATGCCCAAATGTCAACAAAGACATTAAAAATTATGTGAATGAAAAGTTCGAAGTGGAATGTGGAAAAATGCAAGCAGGAAAAGACAATATTATATTGCAAATTTTAACCCAACGTATGACCACAAGGAAAAAGCGTATATAGGCGCTGAAATCAAGTGGAAGGAAAAAATACTCATTGCTCGGATAAGGACTAGCTCTCATAGGCTTAGATGTGAAACAAGGAGATGGACAACGCCCAAAGAACAATGGGAAGAAAGGATATGTACTCTATGCAACACAGAGGCAGTAGAGACAGAGGAACACTTCATCTATAAATGCCCGAGTTTTTCAGATATCCGTGACAAATACAAAGAAACACTTGGGAACGAGTTTATTACAGATTTATTTGAAGACAGGAAAATAAAAAAAGTTGGAGAATTGCTAACACAAATCAGCGGGAGAAGGAACAACCTTCTCAAAGATATTAAAGATCATATGATATGATTTGAGTAATTGTACTTCCATATTTGAGGTCCCATAGACCATATTTGGGTCTCGCGGACGTAATTAAAATCTTTCATTCATTCATTCATTCATACGTACTTGCCCATAGGCTACACTAATAATGCTCATATGCACTTTTCCACACATTTGGCCTTTGGCTTAACAAGATTAGCTTACACATATTTCAAGACTCATCCATAATCTGAACTAAGGGACCAAGGAGAGGAGACATTAGAGGTAACATGCCCCTCCCACCCCCCCAATAATGGATGCTCTAGTGGGCCTCCACTTTACTGTCTTCATCCTCTTCTTCATCATCAGAAAGCTTGTGTCCGGATCTCAAGAATTCTGTCTCAATCTTCTTCAATCTTGTTATGCAATTTTTGATGGAGTGTCCTTCCTTTTTATAATACTCACAAGTGTTTGAATTCTTTGAAACCTTAGACTTGCCCTTGGGTAACTGAGCCTTAGATTCCATTGATTTGAAGTCTTTTGGATGAGCATGTGTATGAGAAACAATTCCACAATTTTTCATTGCAACTTCATAATGAATAAGAAGCTTGAAAAGTCCTTCAAGAGAGATAGGTTGTGGATCCTTGATAGTCATAGCATTCACATAAAGAACCAAGCCAACTATATGAAAAGGAGGAGAAAGATTGGAAGTAATGGATTTGACATACTCTTCATCACCCTTTACCTTGCCTCCTACCATAGCTAAGTCAACTTTTAGGGATTTGAAGTGAGATATGTAGTCTTCAACACTATTAAAATCTGAAATTTTGAGATTGAAAAGCTTTGTCTCTATTCTATTAACTTCAATAGCACTTACTTTTCCATAGATATCCTTCAAAGTGGTTCATACCTCAATAGGATCAATTTTTTCTCTGATGTGGAAAAGTACATTTGGTTCAACTAACATGAAAAAGATACCAAGGGCTTCCTCCTTCTTACCAAGTTCATGATCATTGAGACCTTTTGATTCATTGTTAAAGATAAACCAAAGATTCTTACTTTTGAGTAATCCTGCCATTTGAACTGACCAAGTGTTATAATTTCACCTATGGAGGCAACATACCCCAAGGAATCCAATTTGCACACAAATCCCATGCAAAATTGTAACAGGTTTGTAAATTGATGTCACCATTGCATAGATCTTGAAAAACTGTACAATCTAGAAAAAAAGGGGATCCAAACGCTTACATATGCAAAAGTTATGGCCTTTGGAAGATTTGGTACATTAGCACTTAAATCAAAAGAAAAAAAATCAAATTGTCAAGCCTTGAAAACATTTTGTTGAATCAAATTTTGCCACTTGGCGCTATTTTCGTTTTGACACTTGCAATTTGAGAGGTTCACAACCATTGGGGCTCGAACCAGTTACCATGCTCGAACAAACGGGTGAAGAGAGTAGTGTGCCATGCGTGCCTTTTGGAAATGACCAAGAGAGAAGGTAATAAAAAAAGCTTGTTTGTAGCATACCTTTGAAAAAAGTTATGGCTGAGGATTGACCTTGGGGCTTGAGAGCCACTAGTAATGTTACCAACTAGTGCACCAAAGCTGCTGCTGGAAACGAAAGGGGATACATTACTACTTGATTGTGCGTATGCCATCCATCAATGTAGGAAGCCTCCAAAATGAAAAAAAAAAACTTGTGGGGTTAGATCCGTTAACCTAACAACCACGGGCAAGCTGTTTGACCATTGCGCCATTTGAGCTTGGCTGGACTTTAGGAGTAGACAATCTTCCTTTGACATGCCTTTGGGTGAAAGACATTGTGCCAGGAAAAACAGTTGCCGGAATATGAACAGATGACCTTTGGCAAACAAGGAGGGGACCCAACCATTGCATTGCAGCTTCAACTTGGAAGAAGAGCTACACGATATTACGTATGTCTTGGAAGGCTGGGGGGGCACGCATGCCAACCCCAACACTGCTTGTAGCCAACGCCCTTGCAAAAAGCAATTTTCCTTGCAACCTGCCAAATTTGGAGCTCAAACCTGCAACATCTGCCTTGAAAGCCAATGCTGCTACCATCATGCCAGTCTCTTTGATGTGGATGAAGGATTGACGGAATACCTTTATGGCAAGAAGTGAGAATGAGCTGAAAAAAATTAAACTGTGACTTTTAGACAAACAACAAACGCCTTTACCATTGCGTTATCCTTCTAGATGGGTCTTCACTTATTGTTGCCTGCATAAAAAGTACTAGGTTTAAACAACGTGCAAAGCGTACAAATTTGACCAAAAAGGTGCAAATTGTGGCAGGAAAAATTGATGCCAAAGCCAATTTTAATAATTAAAATTTTTAAACTGTAACACTTCTCTACAAAAACATTCAATTTAGTAATTGTATCTTCACTCGCCTAGAGGAAGAGAATTCTCTTTCGTAATCAAGTGACTTACAAGAGATGACGAGAGAGAGAGAGAGAGAGAGAGAGAGAGAGAGAGAGAGATGACACGATTTGCAAGAAGGAATAAGGGGTGGGTTCTTGTAGGCACCCCACAATATCTTCACTTATCACAAACTGATTACAATGGTTTAGTCATTGGGGGTATTTATAGCGATGCCAAAACCCCAATTAGTAATTAACCTTGAGATGACATTAACTTAAATTTGAGATTAAATTACAATCATAGTTGAGAAAATCAGAATTGGATCGGAATCGGCTTGGAAAAAAATCGGAATCGACAAAAAATCGGCAAAAAAAAAAACCGAAGAAAAGGCAATTTTTTTTTTGAATTTTTTTTTTTCATGCATATCACAATGAAATAACACTATGCAAATCAAATATTAATACTGTAAGTGATACAAGCTCAAACTACACATGAAAATGGCAAGTGCTACAAGTTTAAAGCCAAAGTATTAAAGTTTTAAACTACTACACACGAAAGTGACAAAACACATCTTGTATTGCTTATAATATATAAGTTTATAACAATACAAAATTACAAATTACAAAATGTGTCATGAGTCAATCAATGTCTTTGAATGCCTTTTCCCTTTGCCCTACTATAAGCTCTAGTCTCTCTTTGTTGCCTTGGTTGTGCCTCTTCTTGTGCCTTTGTTGCCATCTCCTTTGCTAGGTTTTCTAAGTTTTCAATTTCATCCATGTTGAAGAGAACATCTTGTTGTTGCTCCTCCTCTTGTGTGATCCAATCATTAGATGGATCAATCTCGTCTAGGTCAAAGGCCTCGGTACTTGTTCCTGTAATTTTCTTATGGTGGAGGCGAAGGTTGTAATGAACAAACACAAGATCATTCAATTTTTCTTGTGTAAGCCTATTGCGCTTCTTGGAGTGTATGTGCTCAAACATACTCCAATTGCGCTCACAACCTGAAGCGCTACATGGTTGAGACAAAACTCTAATGGCGAAGCGTTGTAGATGGGGCGTATATGCACCAAAGTCCTCCCACCATAAATCTGGAAACAACCAAGAAGAAGGAAACTTAATAATTCACATGTAAAATCCTAAATTGAGATTATTTTTTAAAACAAATTCAAAAGACAAAATAAACAATAATTCAATGAGGGTTACCTGGCCTCATAGTTGACCTTGATCGAATGCACATTGGCGATGGGAAAAGGATGCCCTCACATTTCTTATAAGAATGCATCTCAATCTGTATCTTAGCACTTATTTCTTCATCAGGGTACATGCGGTCAACACATAATCGAAGGCCCGCCATCACCTCATAGTCAGCATGGAACGTGCTGGAGTAAAAATTTTTGGGGTTGAGGTAGTACCCCGCTGCATGAAGAGGGCTATGGAGCTTAGATGTCCATCGCCTATCAATAATATCCCAAATGGGACCATATTTGGATTGGACATGTCTATAAACTGAGGCAATTGCCTCTTTTGCCCTATCCATAGCCTCATATATATATGCCATTGGTGATTCATCTCCATCAACAAGACGAAGAACCTTCACCAAAGGCTCTGTCACCTGAGAAAAAGAAAAAAATATTTAAATAAAATTTATAAAAATATTTTAAAATACAAGATTTGCAAAAAGAAAATATTTTAAAATTTAAATTAAAAAAATTATAATAAAATATATTAAAAACTTAGTCTTGTACCTTGATGGCCTCATTCATGGCTTGCCAGAAGGGCTCCTCAAACACATATTCATATACCTTGTCCCCCTCAGTGGAGAATCGGTATCTAGCAGCTTGCTCAGAATTCCACTCCTCGCTCACAAACATTTGCTTGAGTGACCCTCTTGCATTATACATGCTTTGCAATGTCACGAAGTTTGTTGCAAAGCGTGTAACTCCGGGCCGCACTATCTCTCTCCCACCGATAAATTGCCTCATGAGGTTGAGGACCCAAGAATGGTTGTAGATAAATTTTGTAATTGCCCTAGACTTTTGTACAACCTCGGACACCCAAGGTAATTTCCCAATGTCTTCGAGGAGCAAATCAAGACAATGGGCTGCACATGGGGACCAAAAAATGGTGGGAAATCTCTCCTCCAACAACTTGCCAATTGCTACATATGTTGTTGCGTTGTCCGTGATGACTTGGACAACATTCTCCACCCCGACCTCGATCACAACTTCCCCCAACAACCTTGCGAGCATTTCGGCACTCTTAACTTGCGTCGATGCATCCACTGACTTGAGGAATACCACTCCTCCTGCCGAAGAAACCAAAAAATTAATTAAGGTTCTTCCCCTGCCATCGGTCCACCCATCAGACATGATAGTGCAACCGTTAGTGCTCCACACCCTGCGTTGCTCCTCAAGAATAACCTTAATGTCATGCGTGCATTCATGAAGGAGAGGGCCCCTAATGTCATCATAAGTTGGCGGCCTAAATCCTGTGCCGCAAGCTGCGATGGCATCCACCATGCCTCGCCAGTATGGAGACCTTGCCGCATTGAAGGGAAGGTCAGAAAAATACCAAAAATTACCAATGGCCTTCTTGGCTGCCCTATGCCTCTCCTGGTTCCACGAGGCCATACCATCAAGTGTGGCTTGTGTCCCTGCCCCAAAATTGGACTCATCCATCCCACTCCTTGCCTGTGCCTGTGTTTGTGCAATTGATGGACTCGAACTTTCATGCTGAAATCGCCTAAAGCCAAAGGTGTTGGTCCCACTAGTTGTTGTATGAGGCTGAGAAGAGGGGGGGGGTTGAAATGGCTTCAAATGTTCTTTTCTTTATCTCTTTTTTCTCTGCTTTTCCAGTGATAACTGCCATGCATTCTCTCTCAACGTCAATTGGCACATTTGGGCATAATCTAACATTCTCACCCGGTTTCCTTGCCAAATGAAATTTGAAGCGATATACTCCTCCATGTATAATAGTTTTACAAAAGTTGCAAAGAATTTTTCCTTTCTCTTCTTGTTCTTCTCCATACTTCCATGCTATATCTTTTTTATCTTTTTCCTTGACATTTTCCTGTGGCTGCACATAATAACAAATAACAACAAACAATTACTTTAAAAAAAAAAAACCCTACACCCTAGTTTGAACTTTGAACTTGAGGTTTAAAATTGTAGTGCAACTGCAAATCTGCAATGCTGAAAAGATGGACTTGCATACATATTTTCGGCAGCAAGTAACAATAAACAATCTTTAAAAAAAAAAAACTAAACCCTAAACCCTAGTTTGAAACTTTAAACGTTGGCAGCTGAAAACATGCACTTGCATACAAATTTTAGACAACAAATATCAAGCAAACAATTAATAAAAAAAAAAAAAAAAAACTAAACCCTAGTTTGAACTGGCATACTTGTTTCAAGTTTCAACTAAACCCTAGTTAAATAAATAAAAAACTAAACCCTAGACTTGCATACATGTTTCAACCGGCAACAACTAACAACAAAGAATTACTTAAAAAAAACTAAACCCTAGTTTGAATTGGCATACTTGTTTCAACTAAACCCTAGTTAAAAAAAAACTAAACCCTAGACTTGCATACATGTTTCAACTGGCAACAACTAACAACAAAGAATTACTTAAAAAAAAACTAAACCCTAGTTTGAACTGGCATACTTGTTTCAACTAAACCCTAGTTAAAAAAAAAAACTAAACCCTAGACTTGCATACATGTTTCAACTGGCAACAACTAACAACAAAGAATTACTTTAAAAAAAAACTAAACCCTAGTTTGAACTGGCATACTTGTTTCAACTAAACCCTAGTTAAAAAAAAAACTAAACCCTAGACTTGCATACATGTTTCAACTGGCAACAACTAACAACAAAGAATTACTTAAAAAAAAAACCCTAAACTGTAAACCCTAGTTTGAACTTTGTTGCATTTGGTTTTAGACTTGGAAAAAAAAATGCTTGAAAATTTGGGATAAGATTCAATAGAATAAAAGAAAAAGAAAAAAAATCAGTTTGCTTACCTCAAATGAATCCTTTCGGTAGATTCCTAGATGTTGGTGGTTGTTGGTAGCTGTCGGGATCCTTCAAACTCCAAAACAATCCGCTGTTGGTGGTTGTTGGTGACTACCGGATTCCTTCAAACTTCGAAAAATCCATTGTATGGATGCGTTTTAGGGTTTTCCTTGGTGTGGTAGCAGGTAGGCAGACCTCTCTCTCAAGCTTGGAGGAAGAAAAATGAGAGAAAAAAAAAAAACAGTATTTATGCTGTTTCCTCTACGCGTGCAGCCGTGGGCGATTTTTTCGCTGAGAGAATCGCGATTCCAATTTTTGCCGCTTTTTTTTTTTTTTTTAAATTGGCGATTTTTTCAAAATTGCCGATTCCGAGCCGATTTTAATCGGATTTTCTCAGAATCGCGATTCTCCGATTTGAATCGCGATTCTGAGCCGATTTTCGTAACTATGATTACAATAATATAATAATAATTACACCCTTTAATCAAGGTTATCCATAAAGGTGGATTAACCAATATCATTAAGGGTGAAATGTGAAGGGTGCCCTTAGGCTTACATGAACATGCCCATAGGCTTACATAAATGATGCTTGAAGGCTTTACATGAAGAATGCCCATAGGCTTACATACACACTTGCATGCAGGCTACATTAATAGTGCTCATAAGCATTTTTCTACACTTTTGACCTTGGCCTAACAAGAGCAGAGTACACATGTTTCAAAAGGAAATTGGGATCAACATCTAAACTAACTAGGCGAGAGGGACCTATATTTGAGCGGGTGACTAGTAGTTGTGATAGCATGTGAGATGGTAAACTCTAATTCTTGAACACTTTTCAATTTTTGTTTGAACAAGAAATATCAAAATATTAAACAAATAGATATGTTAATTATACATATCAGCATATCAAATGACATCAGCTCAATCTGTTATACTCTTCAACTTTTTGGCAGAAGACCCAGGTTCGAATCGTGCCAAGTGATGCATACATAATTGCCAAGCTGTTGTAATACCATTATGTGGTCATGATGGAATATGGTTGGGGCCTATTTCACCTATATAACTAACTAAAAAAAATTATACATATCAGCATATCTTATTATGAGAATTTGTTTATTGTACAGCGTGTTATACATATCAAGGGATGTTCAAAAAAATGTGTAATGTAGTTACATTCCTTCTAATTGCAGGTTAATTTTGGGATGGAAACATGGCACTTTTGTGGAGTTATGTGGCATTTATGTGGAGTTATATAGGCTTTTATATGAAATATGTAATTTTTGTTGGGCGCATGCACATCTTCCTGGGATGTGAATCTCAAAACATTAGTTGAACTGTTTTTAATATATTGATACTCTGAACAAACAAGTTTAAAAAGCATTTATCATGACTGAAGAACAACAAAACTGAAGATGCAGTAAGACAACATTTCAATCATCATCTATAAATTTTTATGGGCTATGGGGACATCATATGAACTTGGAAAAGTACCATTTTTAGGTGTTCAACTATAGGCTCCTCTTCCTTAAATGGAGTCTAGGAAATAGCCATCTGCTTGGTAGATGTTGCAAAACTCTGCAACATTTAAGAGCAACTGACATTCCTGATGGAGTGTAGAGTGGAAACCCATTCAATCCATCCAGCAATCCAGGGCGTCAGGATGAAGGATAGATCACTGTGAATAATCAAAGGTTTCAGCGTTTCCCTCTTTCCCTGACTAGAATTTTCTGTATTATCTCAGCACCTTTTGACTCCTAAAGATGTATTACCCTACATGCAATTGTTAGTGCTATCTTTTCAATTCAGACAAATACAAAGGCTATAGTCACAGAGATGTATTTCCGTGTTAATATGTGGGGGGCCACCACATTGTACATTCCCACAAGAGTCAACAGTCAAATTTTTAACCTTGGGAAAAATGCTTTGAGAGGATTATGTACTTTGAGTGTTTGTAAGTTGGAGTCCTTGGGACTTTTTTTTCATAGTGCAGTTTGATATTCATAGTGCAGGATGTCTTTGACACCACTTGTAACAAGTCTTTGACATATATATATACACACACATGCGCCCACACACTCTACTTAAATCGATAATCATTCAGCAAAATTCAAAGTTCACAAAAAATAATATGCATATTGTTTCCTTTCAAAAGAGAATTTTGTGAAACAAATGATGAAACTAACATAGAGAAGACAGGAAATATACATGAAATTGATTTCTAGAAATAAGACTGAGTAGGCATTTAAAGAGCAACAGTGTGCAAGGAATATCTAAAAAAGGAGATACTTACAAAATGATTCTTGAAAATATTGTCATACAGTAATACTAAGTTAAATTAGAATCAAATCAATAGGATTAAACCTAACATCCAATTTGACCCTCTTTTCAAGTATTGTGTAAAATCAAGCAACTTCAGTTTCCCCAGTCATTATCCAAACTCCATCCAACTTGGGTCTATGTTTGGTTTGCACACTTTTAACCAGGCATGTTTTGCACTCTGATATAAGCCAGCATGCTGGTTAAAGGACCAGTCTCTGTTGTGGGTTACAGATTCTAGTGGCTTCAACAATATGGAGATATTGTCCTTAGCAACAGTTTAGGATTTTGAGTTGGGTTGTCAGTTCTCCAACATATTGGTTTGTAAATTACATAAGAATGTGCTGTAGTTCTCTTTCTATGAATTACATTGTCAGATAGTTCAGTTATTGCTCAACTATCATAATGTGCAAATCTGGTTTCAAAATTTATGTATAGCAAAGAATTTTATTTTTATTAGTGGCTGTTATATGCCCACAATTTATGTGTCTGCTTAATTTTGAAAATTGTGCTTGTTAGCAGCATGGAAAACTGTTGATGCTTAAAATTTGCTTCTCATGCTTTCATTTCAATTAGGGAGCCTCATTGTGTAAGTGTGTTTTGATCGTTTTGTGCGTGGAGAAAGTAGTGTTCTGTACAAATGAATTTTTTTATCTTCTGGCATCTGGATTCTTTTTATTGAAGATTGCTAGTGTTGCTTTTGCAACATTGAACCCCATGTTTATCTATCATAGATTTAGTGTTCTGTACAAATGATTTTTTTTTATCTTCTGGCATCTGGATTCTTTTTATTGAAGATTGCTAGTGTTGCTTTTGCAACATTGAACCCCATGTTTATCTATCATAGATTTTTTCATGCTTGGAGTGAAGAGCTACTAATTTCTTTGTATTTGTGTTCCGATCTTATTTTGTCTGATAACCAGACTTTTATTTTTTAGTCTTAGCATATTTAGTTGATGTCACTATCCATAACCATCTTTGATAGTATGATGGATGCAATGAGTGCTACATTTTCTTCATGGTTTATGTTTGCAAATTTGACGAATATCTGTTAGTCAATGAATTTTCAGTCTTTGCTTAGACTCTCCCATCTTGTGTTTCTGGATATCATTCAAGTATGAGAAACTTATTGATAGATGTAGAACATATGCTGATTAATGGTTTTTTATGGCAGGTTGGAAAAACGACCCTTGGTGGACTGTTGCAATTAGGATATCAAGTAGTTGTCAGTTTTAAACGGGAATCTACAACAATTGATAATGGCAAAGTCTTCATTTCTTCAGAAAGTATTGATAATCTTGGCCAGACGTTCATTGTTTTGAAGGGTACCAATCGGAAGGTAATTGACACTGTTAGCTTGCAGACTTGACTTTGTTCTTTTGTTTGAGATTTGTCGTAATGCTGCCATTTTGGAACTGAGATTAGAAGCTTCGTTTTGTATGTTATTTGTCTCAATTGTAATATTTTATTTTATTTTGCTGCTTTTGTAGAGAAGACAAAGCATGCATTATGCAGTCTATAAAAAATTACGATGAAACTTCTTGACAGAAGTTTTAACACATTTGTAGAGAAGACAAAGATGCATTATGCAGTCAGTAAAAAATTATGAAGAAAATTCTCAAACTGAAGTTTAACAGTATCACATTTGTAGCGAAGACAAAGTATGCATTATGCGGTCTGTAAAAAATTACGATGAGAATTCTCGACTGAAGTTTAACAATATTTAAAGTAGGCACGTGTGCACACAAAATGCAAATTTGAGTAGACAAAGATGGCACTGTTTCAAAAGAATATTTAGTGCTCGTTAATTGAATACACGTGATATTTTTGTAAACAGGGAAAAGTAGTAGGCGTTGCTGTTGTTGCACCTAATCAACTATTCAATTTCAGTCTTATTTTTCATGTTTGTATATTGCGTTAGATCACAAATAAGTAGCACATCAAGAACATCAAGATATGTTGTTTATGTCCTAGAAATGTTGAGTTAGACTTTTGATTTGCTTCTCTAACACTTCCTTCGAAACAAATTTCATGGGGGTGTATATCTGAATAGGCTACTGTTGGATAACTGCTACTAATGACAATAATGTTCTATTGCAATTTGCTATAATGCTGGTATTGCTGAACTTGGCATAGTACAAATTGCAACTGGGACTGTCTGGAGTAATCAAGATTGTCAAATCTAGACCTGTGGAACCCAATTTTTGAACTATCAAACTGCAGAACGTTGAATTGTTAAGTTGAATAAAGTATGTTCAAATTGAAACCTATACAAACTGTAGCTAATTCCAACTGAAAGTAACTAAAAGATGAATTATGTTCTGTCTCGTAGATGCATGAAACAATTTTATACAAAATTGTGCTAAAGTCTTATTGCATCATGTAACTGTACACTCTGAACTGAATACACTAAAACAAATCTCTGAGATATGCAAACTCTGATGTAACGTTTTGGATGGATTGCTACCATGGTACAAGAAGAAAATGAAGGTAGTTCCACCGACTACCTATCAAGAAGCATTTAGGAGAGCGTTGAATTTGGAAGTGAAATAAAGACAACTGCAGCAGTTGGAAAAAGTGCAGTCCATGATTGAGATGATGATTCAGACATTGATAGAGATGACTTGAGCATGAAAATCTAGGCCATGAGAAAGTACCTGGAATGCATAATTAATGATGTGAAGGCAGAGAAGAAAAAGGAGGACATATGGTGTTCTGATTGCAAATCAGAAGGACACACCAATGTCAATTGTCCAAAGAAAGCATTCAGCAATATCTGTGAATTGTCGGGTATGTTGTTGCTGATTGTCCATTTAATCTCAAAAGTGCAAGATGCCAGACATTGATGGTGTGGAAGGAGAGCAAGGAAGAGAAACCAACTACTTCAAAGAATGGACAAGGAACAACAAGTGGCGGATACGGGAATAACCACCAGGGAATATGCTAACCGCAACAAGGAAATTGATCTGCAGGAGGATAGGGTCGATTGCAGTATGACTCGGATGGGAGGCCAATCATTTAATGCCGAAGATGTCAAGAGTGGGGACACTTAACACGCAATTGCCAAAATGGCCCAACAGGAGGAGGTGGTTGAAACAATAATGCAATGATGTGTCAATTGTATGGACTGGGCAATCATAAGGAGGTAAATTGCCCAAAGAAGGCAAGCAAAAGCAATTCCCAAAATGTCAATCGTGTTGGCATTGAGGAACCTTCATAGGACCAGCAAAAGAAGTAAATGGTTTGATATTTCTAGATCCTTCTTACACAAGGTACACCTGAGAGGTCCATGATATCCTCTTCTTTCCAAACTCTCACTTGTAACAATTTTGCTTTGGACTGCTATCCAAAGGAATGTTGAGGCCTTGGGAAGGGCCTCAAGTGACCAAACATTCTCCCAAGGGAAAAATTTGGGAGTAGAAAATTCTGATTGCTCCAAAGCCTTATATCCCAACTTTATTGAGTATCCATCATCTTTTGATAGATTCCAAACTAACTCATCCTTTAGTTTAAAAATGAGCAAATAGTACTCTTGAAAAGCATAATTTGAAGCTCATTTGTTATTACTTTAAGGTCCACTCCCTCAACTAGGTTGCTAATAGAAATCCATGATTTGAACTCGTTACTCATATCAATATAATTTTTGACCTTTGAACCTCTGCAAGCTAAACATGCTGGATCCAACGATTGCCATTTGGGATTTCAAATAAGAGTGTAAGGCTTCAACCAAGTACTAGAACTGAATTTTTAGAATTCCCCCATTTGATTGAAAACCTAATATGTTTCATGATTATTGCAACTCTCTGATATGAAGTTCAATGTTGCCGAGCCTCTAGGTAGGGTTTATTTTATTTACAATTTTATTGCATCAACATAACCTATATATTTTTGGAGTAACATTTTTGCCCAACCCTTCCCTTGATCTTTGAATAATCTCCAATCAAGTTTTTCCCCTAATGCAAAACTCATAAATATGCAGTTTTGCAAGCTTGACCCTCCATTATTCTTTCATTTGTAAACCCTATCCAACTTACAAAGAGAACCCATTTTTCCCCACGTCCTTTCCAAACAAGCTCTCTTCGAATTTCGTCAAATTTGGATGTTAAACCTGTTTCCAATTTTAAAAGTGAGACCATTTATATACAGATAGATTGCAATGTAGTCTTATAGCTGTTGTTAAGAACTTATCTTTCCATCCTTCCAAACAAGATTTCATTCTATCTAGAATCAAGTTCCAGAGATCCTCTTTTCCTTTATCAGAGAAAGGAAAAAGCTAGATATGTTAATGTTAATTTTCCAGCTTTAAGCCCTAAAATCTTCACAGTAATCTGTTGTAAACCTAGGGCAGTGTAAATAATAAAGATCTTGGATTTTATGGTATTAATTGTCGAATAGCTTTCCCATAACATGATAATGTTGCATTAAGCTGCATGGCCTTGCTGATTGAGGGATGACCCCAAAGAAAAATATCATCTACAAATTGGAGATGATATTTGAAGGAACCATTTGTTGCAATATAAATGTCTTTGATATCTAATGGCATTAGTTCAACCGGTTAAATTCCTCAACTTTGGAGGAGACCCATGTTTGATTCTTGCCAAGTGATACATGCATAATAGCCAAGCTGTTGTAATACCACTATGTGGTCATGATATAATTTGGGTAAAACTTGTTTTAATCCTATATAACCAATTAGAAAAAAATATAAATATCTTTGATCCTTCCTTCCATTTTGCCCTTGATGAAGCTCTCCACAATGCCTCAACAAGAATAATGAAGAGAGAAGTAAATAATGGGTCACGTTGGTGGAGTCCATGGGATGATTCAAAGTATCCAGCAGGATATCCATTGATTAATATAAAATATTTTTGAGTGCTAAATCAAAATCTAATCCATTTACACCAACATTCATTAAAATCAATAATATCAAATCAAAATCTAATCCATTCAAACGAACATTATAACCAATAATATCAAGTAAAAACCTCCAAAAAAACCCTATCATATGCTTTGCTCATATCTAATTTTACAAGCATACTTGTTTTTTAATGGAATGAAGAGAATGTATGGTCTCTTGTGCATTGATTATACCATCAAAAATTTGTTTGCCACGGAAAAAACCACCTTGCTCCTCTAAAATAACACAATCTAGAATGTTTCTCAATCTATTTGCCATAATTATCAAATGGCATTAGCTCAACCGGTTAGATTCCTCAACATTTAAGGAGGAGACCAAGGTTCAAATCTTGCCAAGCGATGCATGCATAATATCCAAGCTGTTGTAATACCACTATGTGGTGATGATGTATTACGAATGAGGCCCGTTTCAGTCCCATATAATGATTTGAAAAAAAAATTTATGTGCCATAATTGAATTTATCTAATAAATTATATTCTAAAGGTTTATTGGACAAAAATTATCAAAATATTTTACAGCGTTCTTGAGAAACGATGCAATAAAAGTGGCATTGATTTCACTTATGACAACCTTCTTTTTCCTAGCCTCTTCAATTTTAGCCAACATATTGCTCTTCAACAAATCCTAAAAACTTTGAAAGAAAGTTATAGGAAATCCCTCGGGTCTAGGTGCCTTATAAGGGTGGAAGGAGAAAATCGTCTCATATAGCTCCTCCATAAAGATCTTCCTCATCAAGCTTTCATTCCACATTTGTATGATCATTGATGGAATATATTCTAAGCCTCCTTATCTTGTCCAACTTTTGATAAAATATCTTTAAAATAATTAAGTGCTTCCTAATATCTTCTTCTTCATCAATAATTCTTCCATCTTGAGTTGAAATATTGTTGATTCAATGAAAGGACATATCTGTTTTGGCAGTAGCATGAAAAATTTGGTATTTCCATCCCCTTTCTTAAGTCACCTTTTCGTAGATTCTGGGGCCCAATACAACTTTTCCTTTTGTAATACATTATGATAATAAGAAAGTATTTGCTTTTTTCCACATAAGTATCTTAGTGCATTCCATTGATTTTTGCTAGCTTTTGTAATTTGTTGAGCTTAGATTTAATTTCCTCTTTTATTTTAAATATGTTACCTAAAGATTTGACATTCTTAATCTTCATTTGTTCTTTTATGTTTTTCATCTTTTGAACAAACCTGCACATCCATATGATTCTTCAAACCTCGTTTCATGCCACCATAACTTAATCATTTAGAAGAAATCTGGGTCTTGGAGCCACATAGTCTGAACTCGAATTGGCTTTGGATGACCACTATTGAGTAGATCATATCTCAAGAGAATGGATTTGTGATTTGATCCTGCTCACAATCAAATGCTGAAAAGATTTATACTCTGTTTACAAACATATATAAAACAACGTGTCCAATCTTTCTCCTATATCAGCTTGCACGTACATGTATTATCCCAGATTCCCATGTATATTAAAAGCTTGAAGGAGTAGCATCCTTAAGGCCATTTGAAGTGACAAAGGAAGTAAAATCCTCCATTGATTTAGACCATCTAGGAGTACCACCCTTTTTTTTACAAAGGAGTCAGAATTGTGTTGACCATAATTATAAATCATCATTGAATTTGACATAAATAAACCAGAGTTACCATATCTGGCAATCATTTTGTTTTGACACCCATATCCGTGTATTAGATATGAATATAGATATGATATTTCTTGGATCCCATATCCAAATTTATTCGAACACGTGTACTGTATCTAGACGTCTTTGAATATGTGCCCCTGTTTGGTTCATATCCAATACATACAAAAATGATGTAGCCACATCTAGAGCTGTATGTATGATGTGAATTAAAAGAACACATAATTTTTAAAAACTAAAATTCTAAATTCTAAAAACAACATTAATAAAAACATCCTATTTAATACTTATACATTTGTAAACTTGTTTATGTTATATGTTTTTCTTTTAATATGTAAAATACATATGCTTTTAATAATGTCGCATCTAGCTGTATCCATATTTGAGGTTCTTGAAATTTTGGCATATTTGTATTCGATAATTTATCTGTATCATATGGTATATTTGTTTCCATGCAATATAAAATAAACTAAGGTCCTTCCAATGTCTGTGAGGAGAGTCACTATGGTGGGAGCATTTACATTTATGACCCCAACTTTGATATTTTTCTCTTTCTTGCAAATAAGACCAGCAATCCAATAACTCTTGCATCTAGCAATTGTCCATCCCCTTTATGTTTGTCCCATATTTGTGCAATACCTCTTGAAGCTCGTAGAACACAAATTGTTAGATAATCCTCCATATTCCAAATCTTTTTGAATGCATCCTTACATTCCTCACTACTTATTTTTGTATTTTTTGTATTAGAATACTCTCACGATAATAACAACCTATTAATTACTTTGTAATTCTTTTTAAGGGGTTCTATTCATATCCCTAATATTCCAATATACAATCTTCATCATCACCTTTTATTCTTATTTGTTGGCTTAGCCCCAATTCTTGTTAACTCTTGTGATATTTGTTTCTAGTTCTCAGAGTTGATATCCATCTGAGTATCCTTTTCTCTTTGTTCTTGCTTTGAGGGTCTTTCTCTCCTTTTTCCATTCCCACCAACGCTTTCATCCTTGTCAATCTCTTCCATTTTTCTAGTCTGTTCATTATGTGACATATCATCCATAGGTTTATGGTGCTCTAGAGCATAGTTGAGAAAATATGCAAAAAGCTCCTGATTTTTCCAGATTTTTTGCTGATTCCTGCCCTTGTTAATTAAATCCCAATTTTTTGCCCAAAAAATCTGCTGCGGCAGCATGGGTAGATGAAACAACATAAAAAACTTGTTTTTTTTTTCATTTTGTCTCCTTTTGCATTTTCTTCGGTTTTTTGTTTTGCCGATTTTTTACCCTTTTTTTTGCCGATTAACAATTTTTTCAGACTCTTTTGCCTTGCTGTTTTTTGCCGATTCTGATTTTCTCAACTATGCCTTGGAGAATTCGAAGTGCAAGGAATAGTCTCGAAAAACTTTGTTCTTCATGTTGCCATGTTAGCCCTAAAATGCAAGGGCCATCCTCCATAGTACTCACTTTCTTATGCTCTGCTTTAAAACCCCTAAATTTGCAGTTTATGTCCTCCATACTCCTTTCTTTATGGTGCTGCTCTTGAAATCCCAAATTGCAAGGTATAAACTCTATACTACTTTTCATTTTTATTTCAAGGATGATTTTCTACCACTTAAGAAAAATGAAGGCGATATTTACCTAGATTAAATTTGACCTTGTTCACCTTATTGGTTTTAAAATTTGCCTCCACATCTTCTTCGTACCTTTAATTTCATCTAAATTTAAACTTGCATATTATAATTTTTCATCCCTTATATTCTTCTTATTTTCTTGTAATGGTTACTCCAAGCGAACGGTGAAGGCATTTGTTTTATGATGAGGCAGAGGGGCTTTGTTTGCTACTTTTTTGGGAGTGGAAAATCCGTGATCTAAGCCAGCTTCTACTACAATATGATCTTGCTTCATATTGAAATTTTTCTCATGACAAAAATTTTCCATCTTTTTCTTGATTGTTTTCCCTTTGGAATCTCTTGCCATATGTCTAGTCTCATAACATTTGCGGCATTAGAATGCAATGTTTTTAAAATCTATTTGTTCATCCCTATTTCTTGATTCAGATTTAATATCAATGGATTTTGACAAGGGTTTTGAAATATCCATGGAAAGGCATATCTTGGTATACAACAGGCTTTCCCTTCCGGATGAACTCCTCTAGATTATTATGAATATTCTTCATAACCTCCTTATTGATAAGCTGATATGGAAGTTCAAAAAGCCTAACCCACATTAACCTTTAATAGTTTTTGTTTCAATAGAAAAATTCACTCCATGGTCTTAAATACACGTCATCTCTCCCTCTAAACCATGGGCCACCACCCACTATATTATCCCCATTTCCGAATTGGAGAAGATAATGAGGAGCAATCCTCTTGGAAGGAAAGTCATGGAATAACTAAAATTTAATCCCCATTTCTATTTAATCCACTTTTGAATCTCGTAAAAACCTTGTTAGTATCTATGAAACTTAAATATTAACCCTTTGGTACTGCACTCAATCATATCATCTTGATATTTACTTCTGGTGAAGCATCTGCTGCCTGGATAGGGATCATCATAGATTCACTTTTTCTATTATCCCCAACTACGTTATTCTTACTTCCAACTATGGCATCCTTCTAGTTAGGACTTTCTATAAATGACTTTTCTTCCTTACTACCTAGCTTTTCCTCATAAGAATCGTATGTATTTTGAATTTCTCCAAAGACATGGAACAAGAAAAAGGTGATATACATTCCTTGCTCGCACTCGCTTCCTGCTTGCACTTGCTGCACTATCATGCAACTTACTTTGATACTAAGTGTTTCATGACCTGTACTGATTAACTACTAAGATGCAATTCTTCTCTCTCTCTCTCTCTCTCTCTCTATATATATATATATATATATATATATGGTGTGGGAGGTGGGGAGAGATTGCATAAGTATGTATGGATATATAGGAGATTGCTTATGAATGAGCATTTTTTTAATGTTAATATAGACCCACCCACCCCAGATTACATATAAAGATCAAATATCGTACATTTCTAGTCTAATTTATATGTAAATAAAATTGTTTATCTGTGCTCTGTCTTGCTTGTTTTCTGTGTTTGTTATATGAGATGTTACTCTTATATATGCTTATGTGTGTGCCTTAACTTGTGTTTGGTTTCTTGGTTTTGGCCACCAGTCCTGTATATAAGAGATGTATAGATATTAGCTCTCCCCTTTGCCTAGAAGCAAAATTCTACATCTTCCATCCTAATCAAACTAGTTTCCTAGATAATCATAATGATAGTTGTGGGTTTGGTTGTATATACAGAGTCCATGTCTGTGCATGACTTGTGAGCTAAGCATTGTGCCAATAGACAATAAGCATTGAAAACATAAGAATAAAAAAAAAAATGCAACTAAAGATGCCTTTAGTGAAGTGCTGAAATGACACACTTAAGGTTATCACCATGGGTACAAACAATTGGAAGTAATTTTTCTTGGTGCATATTGTAGTCTATATGAGTTGACTGTAGTCTTGATACCTGCAACGTTCATATTTCATTTTTTTTTTTAACATTTGTCTTCCTAGGCGAGTGCTTTAGACCAAAAAATGAAAATAATCATAAAATAATGTTTTCATTTTATGAAATTAATACAAATATGGTACATTGGAAAAAAACTCAGGTTATTGAAAATTTCCTACAAGATTGGACTGGAATGAGTGTGTGCATGTATATTGGTTTTGTTAATGAGTCCTATTTTTTTGATTTGTATATTTATAAGAGACTGAATGTATCTTTCACATGAAACCCATAAGTTTCAAGTATAAAGTATATTCTATGAAAGAAAAAGAGATGAATTGTTTACAAATAGACACAGTTACAATATTCTCAATGTAAGCATGTATAAATAACATTTTTGACATAAAATAAGCACTGGAAGGGAAATATCACAAGCGTTGAAAATCAGAGTGCAATGTTTTATTATGTTTCATGTATTAGTAAATTCATTTCTTTTATAGTTGAGATTCTGTGATGTATGCAAGATATTGATCCGTGCAAAAAAATTTGTCAAGTATCTAGAGATTCAGGAAAAGTAAGAGCTTTCATAGTTTTCTCCATGCAGAATAATCTTTTGCATATATGTTTTTTCCTAAGCTTTTGATGAAGAAATGTTCTGCCCTCTTTTGTCCGTTTGTTTCACAGTTGCTTTTTGTCTGTTCAGGTTCTTGGAGCCGAAGCATCTGCATTGGGTTTGAGAGGGCCATGGATTACTAAGTCTTACCTTGAAATGATTATGGAAAGTAAAGGTAGTGCTTTTAATGCAAAGCCTATTTGAATTATTTTCTTGATTAGTATAAACTTGATTTTCCCACCTTAGTTTAGGTTATCCAATTTCTGCCTTTTTGGTGAATCGCTAGATTCAATAGACTATGCTTGTGCACAGGTGTTCCACGTTTAAGCACACCTCCCCTCCCCTCATCAATCTCGGGGAGCTCATCTACAGCCTCTCAAAATGTTCAAGAGAGGGCTATCATTGCCCCACAGCCTGTCCGTTTGAGGCCATTGGCTTCTCGCAGGATGCCAGATATGGCAGAACCTTGGACCAGATCTCCAACAAAAGCTGAGATGGAGCCTGTGGTTGCATCCTGGCGTGTCATCAGCATGCGGGGGCTGGCGGAGGACTCAGAAAAGGCATATACAGGTCTGGGGGATTGTCTATTTCTTCTGGATCCGGTTGTATAATACATAACAAAAGGAATGAGATATGGGGTCTAAACAATTTCAGTTTTTTTATATGAGAGCATTATTGGATTAAGAAATGGCATTTTTATATAGATGTACTGCAATCTTAGGCTTCTCTCATGAAACAATTGCAGATTCTTCTGCTTTCAGGGATGCTGTCCAGCTGGTCCCTATGCCTGATTCATATGACTTGGACAGGGGATTACTTCTTGGTGTGCAAGCTGTTCAGGTAACTGGACAAACTGATTTTCTAGATATTTAAGTGTATGGTTTGGTGATCTCACATTTGATAGCGTATTGTTTTGTTCATTTTAAATCATTTATAAGATATTTTTATGCTTATAGTCCCCATTATTTTTTCTTTGTTTTTGTTCACAGACTTTACTTGATGCTAAGGGTCTTCCTGTGATTGTGGGCATTGGTAATGTTTTGCTCCTTCACTAATATCATTTTTCCTGACCGTACAATATAAAATTGATGCTGCATTCTTGCAAAATTACAGTTTAGAATATGGGAATTTGTGAGTTGATATGTAAAAGTGCAATTTTTATTTTTTGATTGTGATTTAGACCTGGCAACAACAAAAAAAAAAACAGTACAATTACAATATTGTTACACTAAAAAGCTAGATGGAATGGTGACACACCCTAGTGAATCCAAAATGGACCTTATCAGGGGAATTCTTTTAAGTTTAACAATGTAATAATAACAACAAAATGTTATTTCTAGAGCTCCATGATATCAACTACCCCTTGTAAGGGAAAGAGAAAATATATTAAATCATAAATATAAAGTGATTGGGCATAACAAACTGTTGTATCATGAGAATGATACTGATGCCTTTTGTGGGCCTGTGCTTGGAAAGTTAGATTTTGGAGATGCATTGCACCTTGACATCATTGGGATAATTCTACAACCCCAGAAAGTGGGGAGGCACCTTCATTTTCCTTGGGATGGGCTGTAGAGTACATTATTTGGAAAATGTAATGTTAAGAAATCTTATGATTCAATAAAAAGGGAAGGAAAATTGAAACATCTAATGATTCATTGTTAAAAGATTTGATGAATGTTACATGTTGTCATCATTTATAAATCTTTTGAAGGGCTTAGTGATATGATCTCAGACTCAACCTTAAATAGTATTGCTATTTTTCTTTTGTTATTATTATGATTATTTATTACTTAGGAATTACATGTTCTCCATTGTCAAGATGATTTGAATTGGAAGAAAACCAAGCAATGACAGTTCTTTTCAATGTTAGTATGATGCAATAAATTCTTCTTAATCTTCCATTCAAATAGGTGGTGGAAGTAATCATTAGCAGGTGCCATCTTTAACCTTTTGAAGGGCATAGTGATATTATCTCAGACTCAATCTTCCATAGTATTGCTATTTTCTATTGTTATTATTATAATTATTTATTACTTAGGAATTACATGTTCTCCATTGTCATGGTGATTTGATTTGGAAGCAAACCAAGCAATGTTGATTCTCTTCACTGTTAGAAGGATGCAATAAATTCTTCTTAATCTTCCTTTCAAATAGGTTGTGGAAGTAATCATTAGCAGGTGCCATTTTTAACTCTTTTAATTTCTTTTTAACTGTTGGACTCTGATGTACTCAATTGATTTGTATTGTATTTTTGGTATGCATGTTGCCAAGGTATCTTTTGATTAGATTAGATAAAACATTGATGATTTTCTGATTAATGCTGGGGTAAATTTTTGTATCTCATACTAATTTTTGATGATTCTTTTTAAGATGACAATTAAACTGTACCATATCTTTTTCCTCTCAGGAACAATACACAGGGTTTTGTTTCAATTGTCTTCATTTTGCTGAACAATAAAGTGATTATGGAGGCTTCATCAGGATTAAGTAGGTCTTATCAATATGGGAATGATGCTACAGTAATTCTGATTGATTATTTCAAGGATTGTGTTTATCATTTATAAATTGATGTGTACATAGTCATCAACGTTTTCTATCTTGTGTTGACCATAGTAGAGAAAATCGGAATCAGCTTTGAACCGGGCTGAAGAAAAAAATGGGGAAAAATTGGGAATCGGAAAAAATCTGCAAAAGAAAAAAACCGAAGAAAACACAAATTTTTATTGAAAAAAAGTTATTTTAATTGCATGTCACAATGAATTAACATTATGCAAATCAAATGTTAATGATGTAAGACTGTAAGCTTAAACTACACATGAAACTTTGAAAGTGGCAAGTGATACATCATACAAGCTTCAAGCTTAAACTACACATGAAAGTGACAAAACACATATTGTATTGCTTATAATGGTACAAATTACAAAACGTGTCAAAATGCCTCAATAGGCTTACTATCTACTGTCTTGCAATTCCTTTGCCCTTTGCCCTAGCAGAAACCCTAGTCTCTCTTTGTTGACGTGCCTGTGCCTCTTCTTGGTCCTTGGTCTGGTTCTTGTATTGCTTATAATATAAAAAAGGTACAAATTACAAAATGTGTCATGAGTCATGACAAATACAATGTCTCAAGATCTTTGAATGCCTTTGTCCTTTGCCTAGCAGAAGCTCTAGTCTCTCTTTGTCATTGTGCCCATGCCTCTTCTTGTGCCTTGGCTGCTAACACCGGTCACCACCTGTGTCTGGGGTCAAGGGGGAGCGCTTTAAATTTTTTCACTATTTGAACTAAAATTTTCAAAATACAAGCTTACAAATATATTTTTTGTGCTTTTAAATATTACTCCTATATATAAGCATATTGAGCAATAAGTTTTGGATTGATAGTTCAACATCTTTGTATGGAGAATTTCATCAGTTAATAATTTATAGCATTTCCGTTGGTGGCTGTTGGTGGCTGCCAGATTCCTTCAAACCGCAAACAATATGCTGTTAGGATGCCCTAGTGCGTTTGGTTTGGTGTAGTAGCAGACAGGCAGGCCCTTTTCTCCCCTTGCAAAAGGCGAAAAAAAAAAAAAAAAAAAAAAAAAGCTGCTTTCTAGGTAAATCGGCCACAGCTGCTATGTGTGCAGCTATGGCTGATTTTTTTTCCAAAAAATACCAAAAATTGGTGAATTGGTGATTTGAGGCAAGTTGACTTGGCATTTGGAAAAAATTGCAAAAAATCGCTCTTCGTTGATTTTAATCGTGATTTTTGCTACTTTGGTGTTGACTAGGCTCTTTATTGCAAATGTGTTGCCATTGGCAATTTCGAGGGAAGGAACCCTCAATATTAGTGGAAACACAAGTTTCTGAGGAAGTGGAGATGTTCAAGAATAACAATGTAATGTGGAAGATTTTGTCTTGACAATTAACCCCGACTACTGTGAAATATGTCAACCCAAAAAAATTTTTGTGGGGGAATATATGTAGATCATTAAAGTTTGAATGAATGTAGACAGGGTTGCAAGTGGGATTTTGAGTAATCCTCAATACCTTAGTCAGAGTTTGCAGCCCTTTCATTGAACTTCTCTTCTGGCTAAAGTCATGCCTTCTGAGATGCAGGGTTACACATTTATTCTGCTATTTATGGAATGAAGATTTTAGTCCTTTGTTTAGTCCTTTGTTTAATGTCAGAAAGACTAGTTTCTTTTGTAAAAAATGTATAGATTGGCACTCATGTTGTCGATCATGTTAGCACAGATGTGCCGACCTTCAACCATATAGCTGGTGCCATTTGACAACCTTGAGTGAAGGCCACCCTTCACCAAGCTTGTATGTTGATTTTTTGTCAATCTGTGCAAGGACTTACCTTAACAGGTTCTTAACGGATCAATAGAACATTCACTGATCGAAGTGATCTCAGTAATTGTAGTTTCCAGTTGGAGAGTGTCTGACCATTCTTTTTCTTTATCTGTAACTAATGCTATAAGCTGAAATTACAGGTTCATCACCAATCAATAGGACATTCACTGACTGAAGTGGCCCCAGTAATTGTAGTTGCCAGTTGGAGAGTGACTGATCATTCTCTTTTCTTGTTCTGTAACTAATGCTATAAGCTCATGCACCTGTACTTAGTTCAGTATAGTTGTTGCTAAGTACAGAACTTAGGTTAGACATAACTTCACGGATATCTGTGTACAAAATTTCCCTTAGTTTATATATAATTATATGTCTATTGCCGTGTCTGTTTGTCTCTCATACACTCTGTTAGCCTTTGTTCCCTTAGTTTATCCATGTACCTGCTGCACTCTGACAAGGCAACAGAACTTTGGAAGACTGAATTGTCAGCCAACAACTCTTCTTGCACAGCCTTAAAAAGCTTTCAATTTTCTTCTTCTAAAACGGAAAATCTCCAGGTACACAATACCGGTTAAATTGTCCAACTACATCAGAGCTTTATCCAAGGAAGCATGCATAATTATATCAATTCAACCATGAAACTATCCAAAAATAAAACAGGAATTAATATAAAATAACCATGATCCTTTGACCTGGGATAAACCAAGGATAGGGTAGAGGAAGAGATGCCATATGCACAAACTGACAATTGTATTCACCAAGTAAATTGATTTTGGTACAACTGATACATGTGGGATATAAATATATAAATGTACATGCAACTTGACAAACAAGGGTTTGCATCTGGAAATTTCTAGATGCATCACAATTTTTAGACAACAATCTAGTCATTATATCATGTTGAATAATCAGTATTTGCTACAAGTTGTGGGCTTGCTTAATCGGAGACTCTTCTTCAAGTTCATTCTGCTCTCTTACAAGTGCCTTACGTATGTGATGGTTTCATCTAGCCTTCCAGGTCAGATTCCTTATTTATTTTCCCTATTCCCCTCTTATATTCTTTGCAAAAGATTATGTGCCTCTAGGTCCAAACTGTTTAAATGATCACCATGTTGATTTGGAGAATTATTAATGACCGGTAAATCATTTGCCGCATCTCCTCATATGTTCTTTATATTAAAATTTATGACTTATAATCAGCATTTGCTGCAAGTGGTGGCTTCTTTGTGTTTTCTACTCTTTTAGCTTTTTGAGTAACCTTTTTATACATATGATGTTTTCAGATGGGTTAGACTCATTATTTATCTTCTATGTCCCTTTATGTTACTCAAATGTATATACTATATACTGTCAGTGAATCTGGCAATTTTAAAAACTTTTTAAACGCTAAATACAATAGGGTGCCATTACACAAAATAGAAATACACAGCCACAGACATATAAGATAGAACTCTCAAACAAACTTCATTGCAAGGGACAGGATTTCAAGAACATGTGGAGAAATAAATGAGAAAATTATGCCTGTTGGCTATAGTCCAGTGGTAATCCTATGAAGTTTTCCATCATTGGCACAAGTCGATTCTCATGGTTGCTTGCCGGCTATGACTTCTCAGAATAGCACCATTTTCGCAGCACCTACAAATAAAACAATGAACCGAAAAAAGAACACCAACCTCCAAAAAAGAAAACCAAATAAGTGATGAAAAAGAAAAGAAGCTTGGTGGCCATTGGTGGAGGGTTACTAGAGTAAATTTTTTTTTTTTTTTTTGAGTTTACATGGTGGAATCGGTAGCCGCCATGATGATCCGGGCATGCTGTCTGTCTTTTATGGCCGCCACAGTATTCTGCGCTGTCCGCCTCGGAAGCCGCCACACAGTACTCGCGCCCGGATACAAGCGTTCAGTCTGGTGAGGCCCGAGATTTGAACCTTGGACCTCCACCCCCCTTACGGGGTTTGGAAGAACCAATTGGCCTACACCTCGGACCCTCTAGAGTTAATTTTTTGGAATTCTCTTTTTTCAGTTGTTAATTTCTTTTCATGTTCTCATAGTAATGGAAATTCTCTTTGAGTCATATTTTGGAAATGAGGAACTGTATGTTGAATTTTCTATGCTTGATTTTCTTTTGTATAAACATGTTTTGTGCATAATTTTACTCGAGCTATGTCCATGTCATATCCAAGGATTCTAAGAATCTGTCATGTCCTAACTGGATGCTAATTCTGTAATTGCATCTCTGCCAGCACCCATGCAAGTTGGGATATTATTGAATTTAGACTTGAGTGAATACTTAAGATTTGCAATTTTGAATCACTTGCTCTTAGGAGGTGATCAATCTGGAATTTAGATTCAAACTTATTGGACGATGCTTAAAAATATTCTATTTGCAGCTAGTTTTGTAGGCTTGTCCTTTTAAACAAGCTTACAAAAGCAGTTGATGATGATGATGTCAAATTTGTTTCATAGATCAAAAGAGTTGATCTTGTTTTTGGATTCTTCACACTTTGAATGATGTTCAAACTTATTTGAGGTTCATTGCACATGATTTTCTAAAGAATAAATACTATGTTTTTTTATTTTTGGGTTCTTTATGCAAAGGTTAACAATGCAAATTGTTTTATCAAATGACATGAGCTCAAGTGGTTAAAAATGTGGGCTCCTAATGGGGAGACCTAGGTTCAAATATTTCCAGAAAGATGTGATACTTTGATGATACAGTTATTGTAGTAGCATTATGTGATTTGTTGAAATACCATGGTAACATGGTAATGATGTAATATGGCAGGGCCCATTTCAATCCCATATAACCTGTTAGAAAAGAAGCCTATGCAAAGTGTTTCTTGTGTTAAACAGTCAATAAGTTGGTGACATTGTGCAGGAGGACCAAGTGGATCTGGTAAGACAAGTTTGGCACATAAGATGGCAAACATCATTGGTTGCGAGGTGATTTCTCTGGAAAGCTATTACAAAACAGATCAAGTCAAGGATTTTAAGTATGACGATTTTAGCTCCTTTGATTTATCTCTTCTTTTGAAGGTATGACCACTTAGTTCCCTTTCAGCTTATGGAGTCTCATATTTTCAAAACTTTACTATTTGAAAGGTTATTTTCATTTTATCTGGTTGTGCTTTGTATTGTCAGTTTTGTTCAGTTTTCAGATATCCAACTATATGACATACTCTAGATTTGCATTGATTGGATTTGATTTCTTACTGTAACAACCATCTACAGAATATTAAAGATATAAGAGCTCGACGGACTGCCAGAATCCCTTTGTTTGATTTTGAAAAATGCATTCGCAGTGGATTCAGAAATCTTGAAGTTTCAGAGGACTGTGGTGTGGTATGTTTTTATATCTGCTTCAGTTTCATTACATAAAAGTGTAGTAATATAAACAAGCTTTTTTAAAAACCTGGATGTGGAGGCCAAATACTGACCGTCACTTTGTTGTAAGTAGAACTTGTTATGGATCATTAGCAAAGTTTCAGGTTATTTGTCGATGCAATTACGTCTAATTAAAATTGTTGCCGGATTCGCAGTTGACTGGTCATTATTGGAAACTAGTAAACATTTGTTTTCACTTTTTTAGTTTACAAGATTCCTTGTTATGTTCTTTATTTTGATTGTTGGGTGTTGTAACAAAAAAACAATCATGTTGCTTCAGAATTGTTAGGCTTACATTGATAGGATGCTTTATACTGTCATTACTTACATTTGTTTATGGACTTTCTTTTAGTTGTATGAGGCTTCTTTTGCTGTCAGGTTTAGACATGATTCCTTTTAATTGAGTCCCTACTGCTGTACTTAGGTATGTCAGTCAACTGGCAAACTGTCACTTTGTCAACATGTCTTTCTTCATCTTTCGTCCATTCTGTTGTCTCTTTTTTATTCTTCCTCTTCACAACATGCATGTTATAACTGCTATATTGTTTTGGCACTGTCCACAATACACGTTTTTGAATATAAATATATACCTATGTTTTGGCATGTTTGAATGTATAATTTTATTATCTGATAGAAAAGGTAGTTTATTAAATAGTTTTCAATTCCTATGTAGATGTGGGGAATAAAATCATTTATTGGAAACTGACAAGGATAGGAGTGTTGGTCATTTTTTGCTCCACTGGATGCTTTTATCTGGTTGCAAAATTGTTTTGCTAATTTTGCTTTCTATACAGGTTATATTGGAAGGTGTTTATGCTTTGCATCCAGACATTCGGACTTATCTTGACATCTGGATAGCTGTTGTAAGAATTCATCTTTGTCCTTGATTCTACTTGGCAGGGAGCTTAGGAGCTGACTTTGCTATGGCTTGGGGAACTTGTGAGAGCTTTGTATTTTACTTTTTTGTTTACTGACAGATAGGTGGAGTCCATTCACATCTTGTTGCAAGAGTGCAAAGAGACATGGACAGGGTTTGCCGGCCCATTTCGCAGAATGAGATTATGATAACTGTTTTTCCGATGTTTCAACAATATATAGAGCCTCATCTTGTACATGCACATGTCAGTATACTAATTAATATTTCTCTTAAGATATGACAATCAAGTCTTATGTTTTTAATTGAAATTTTAACATGCCTCCCCTCCTGATGAAACTTGATTGTATAGCATTCTTTGCTTGCTTCACAAAAGAAGTCATAGGTTAATTTGAAGTTTTTTTGGACGTCCATAGTCATGTTTCTGTGGACTATTATATCCATTTTATATTATATGGAGCTTTGTTTGCTTTTTTATTTACATTTCCTTCCATTTTTTCAACAGCTGAAAATTCGCAATGATTTTGATCCTGTACATTCACCAGAGAGCTCTCTTTTTGTTTTAAAAAGCAACAAACAGGTATGTTGGACATTTTCCTTCTTGTTTTACTTCTTTGGGTATTATTTCAAGTTTTCTCTCTATCATGTATATGGATGTACATTTAACTAAAGGGAATATAAATATGGCTATGCATACATTGCCAGTCATTCTGCTTATTCTTTGCATCAGTCTTTTTGATAGGACCTATTTTTGGGTAATTTTTGCCCAGTTTCTCTGCATCAATCTTTTTCATAGGAGCCATTTTTGGGGAGCTATATATGATAATGATGTCTTCTCTTAGTCATTATTTTTAGAATTATACAGTTTAGCAATTTTGGGTCTAATCCTCGAGGCTGTAGTTTAATGCCATACAGTTGCTCCATTTTAGTGTAGTTTACGTTAGCTTCTTTTCTCTAGATTAGCTTATTTTTGGAGTCCTTTTTGCTTACTTCAGTGCAGTGTAACAGCTCTTTTTGACGAGCTCCATTGGCCTGCTTTGGTCATCCGTGGCATTTATAAAATTATCTTATCTGCCTGTTGCTATCAAAAACATATAACAAGAATAAGGCCATAGCGAAGATTTCCTTGCACTTGGTGATTTCTAAGGAGACAGAAACAATTATAGCTTGTGGCAATAATGAATTATATATCCACTCTTTTTTGAGGAAACTGTTCATGCAATTACTTTCATGAAGGAGAATGTGTGACTAGTTGAGCTTGGGATGGAACCTCTGGTGTTTTGTCACAAAGGAACCAAGTCCATCCAATTTAAAGAGTAGAACAATCTACACCAGTAAGTCAAGGTTTTGTAGACTAAAAATATTGTTGTCTAGGGCTGTTTTCCTGGATACATAAGATGATGCTAACCACAAGTAATGAGATTTCTTGTTTAGTTCTCTTTTTAGATGTTATGCCTATTGGCATTAGTTCAACGTTTATAATCCTTAAGCAACTTACGCATAAGTTGTTAAGGTGAAGTGAAAGAGATTTAGTCCATCATTCATGAGCATGATGTTGGATATTTTCATTTTTTGTCATATTGATATATTTTAGATAATAAATAATTAATTCCTGAAACTGGCACGAAGTTTCAGCAGGTAAAGATGCCTGCCCCGACCCTAAACAATCACCCTCTTTGGCCCTATGTTCAAGCACAGCTGGCCCCACTAAATCAATACAGAAAAGTCAAGGGTGAATATTATCTTTCCTTGGCTTTTCTCAACTTATGTCATTTGACATGCAAACTTGTACACCTAACCACATTATTTCTGGGATGTATTAAACGAGCCTGAACGAATAAGCTCATATATCAAGATTTTCGATTGGGGTGTGTATGAGTAATTAGCTTATTCTTAGTGGGAGGAATATTAGTATTTTGGTTATCTTTCCTATCATGAATATGTATGCTTGAGATGGTGCAAAAATATTGGTTTTTGAAGCTTATTTCGTTCTCATTTGTGAGCATACTCAAATATTGAGGGAAAAGAAGAATGCTTGTACCAAGACTTTGTAGAGAGATGAATGACTCTTGAACTTCACGTCTACACGAGTGAATTCTTGCATGCACTATTGAACATAGCCATTGAGCAGGGTGCGGTTCCTTGCATTTGTCCACCCATCAGATAAAATGCTGCATCCTCTTTTGATCCACAATTTTCTTTGCTCATTTGCAAGAGCATGTGTGTTTGTGACACACTCCAATAAGGACCCACTGAATTCTTTTGCGGTAGGGGGCTTTATTCCTCTACCAACTATGCCTGGTGCCCTCACCAAAGCATCCCAATATGGGCTGGTTGGTTGCAGCATTAAAAGGAATGGTGTAGTAATACCAAAAATTTGCCACCATCATTTGGTCTTCCTTTATCTTTTCCTTTCCCCATGCGGTATTCTCAAGGGTAGTTATCTGTGTATTTGTTTGATAAATAAATAACCTTCTATGTTGCTTGTGCTTTGACTCTCCCTAGAAGAGTGTCGAATGTGAGGGCCAAGGATGGACTTTGATGTAGTGGTAGGACTATCACTGACATCTTACATCAACCTCATAACTAAAGCTCCTATTCTCTACCCCCGTTGCAACTGCAATCCTTGTTCTTTTGTACTCTATTTTCTTTTGCTATTTGGTGGTAGGCCGACCTTGGACTCGATGTTTGATATCATCTTTCACTTTTTTGTACACCTCTACATTGCGGCCTTCAATCTCAATATGATGGAATTTGAGGTGATGGATGCCTCATCTGATATCTTTGCCACAATATTTACAGAAAACCTGATTTGGGAAAGAACCCTTTATGCTATGTATCCAACACGGGTACCTCCCTAGACTTGGAGTTGGATTGTTACCGTCGGTTCCTTGACCCTCACCTGAAGAGGCTATCTATTTCCAAATTTTAAAAAAATAAAAGCTAAAGTCTTAAGATATGGCCTTGGAAGCATTAAGAATAGTAAGGTAGAAAGAGAATAGGGGGTTTTAAAAATTGGAGAGAGAGAGAGAGAGAGAGATGGTTTAGGTGCCCATCACTCATATTGCGCTCAAATTTGATTGCAGCAAAATGAATATGATAATAGCCAAAATTTACTTGTTAAAAAAAAGGACCTGCTAATCTAATGTATATACAACTGTATTTGGAGGTGTTTGGTTTAGGTGCCCATCACTCATATTGCACCCAAATTTGATTGCAGCAAAATGAATATAATAATAGGCAAAATTTACTTGCCAAGAAAAAGGACCTGCTAATCTAATGTATATACAAACGTATTTGGAGAGAGAGAGAGAAAGATGGTTTTAGCTAATCTAAGGACTTCTGACTTTAGCTGACTGGGTACAAATGCTTTTCAAAAGTGAACTTTCGACAAAATTGAAGATAAATCTCAATGTCGTCTTTAAAAATAGCCTGCTAGAATAAAGAATTTGATCCTCATCAATTTGCTGATTATAGCGTTATTGACTAATTTGTCTGCCTGATCATTCTTCTTTCCAATGTTTGGTTGATTGGAATCTACCATTTGACATTTCTGTGGCTAATTTGTAGAGCCACAGACAGAAAGATTTGGATAGGAAATTTAATGCCATACAGATGTTGTGAAATAAATGAAATATTACTCTTTTAGGAAGACTAATGAAGATGTGTGGAACATAACTAGCAGAGAATCATTGTTGCATTCTGACAACAATAGCTGTACAAGTTTCTCAACATTTGATAGATAAGGTAATGGTCATCTGTAAGGTTAATCCAGGAAAATGTCTTGTTGTTTATTGACAGGTTTCATATTTGGAAATAATAAAGGTTCTGGGAAAAGAAAAGATGAGCAGCACAGTTCAACATTTTACTGATATTTACCTACGTCTGCCTACATTACCATCAAATGGGCAGCTTACAGAAAGTGATTGTATTCGTGTAAGAATCTGTGAAGGGAGGTTTGCATTATTGATACGAGAGGTGTGTCAGTTGGAAACAAACATTTTCATTTTAATTTTGTGTTTTTCTTATGTTGTTGTTATAGAAACTGCATGTGATTGTGTTTGCTGGAGAATTTGGCTTTCCCTTGTGTCTTAGTTCAAAGCCAGAAGCTAAATATACATGTTATTTTCTTTGCCTTTCCTCGTGAAACAGCCAATCAGAGAAGGTAATTTCATTGTACAGCCTAAAGTGGATTTCGACATCAGTGTGAGGACTGTTGCTGGTCTCTTAAATCTTGGGTGAGTTATTTCCCCCTTGCTCAACATAATACCATGTTTCATGCATGGAGTAAAAATACATCTTTATGTATAAGTAAAATAGTAGTCCTTTATGCCATTCTAGCTTGCTTGCCATTGATAATTTTCCTTTCGCACAGACTAAATTATTGTTGGAGAAAGAAAGTGAGATGAAATCTTTAAATATGAGATTTTGTTGGAGAAAAAAGTGATATGAAATCTTTAAATATGAGATATGTTCCCTTCCCTTTCTCTAGTGGTCATGCAATGAAGCTTGGTGTTCACAAAATTCCTATTGAAATTCATGGCAGTGGTAACCACAGGGCGTTTGAACAAGATAGCAAGCATCAACTTTCTCATTATGTTCTCTCTTGAATAAACATCAAAACTAGAGTGTTGCTAGCATCTTTGACTATAATTTCTATGAATACAAATGCGAAAACAGTTGTATTATTTTTAATATATTTCCAACTGTTCTGAACTTAAGCAACTCTCTTAGGTTGTCTCTTATTTGTTGATTGATTGTTTAATAATTACACCACAGGCAAAGCTTCAACCAATAAATTCGTAGTCCTTTATACCATTCTAGCTTGCTCTTCATTGATAATTTTCTCTTTGCACGGACTAAATTATTGTTGGAGAAAGAAAGTGATATGAAATCTTTAAATATGAGATTTTGTTGAAGAAAGAAAGTGATTTGAAATCTTTAAATTTGAGATTTGTTCCCTTCTCTTTCTCTAGTGGTCATGCAATGAAGCTTAGCGTTCACAGAATTCCTATTGAAATTCATGGCAGTGGTAACCACAGGGTGTTTGAACAAGATAGCAAGCATCAACTTTCTCATCATGTTCTCTCTTGAATAAACATAAAAACTAGAGTTTTGCTAGCATCTTTGACTTTAATTTCTATGAATACAAATGCAAAAACAGTCGTATTATCTTTAATGTATTTCCAACTGTTCTGAACTTAAGCAACTCTCTTAGGTTGTCTCTTATTTGTTGACTGATTGTTTAATAATTACATCACAGGCAAAGCTTCAACCAATAAATTCTGAAACTTATAATTATTCTAAGCTAAGTTACCAGGTTTGGGGTTGTGTTTAAGGTTAACAAAGATTGAAAAATGTGAAAATTATCATTGAGAAATCAACTAGAGGATTTTCCTTGAAGTTCTAAAAATAATATAAATATATCTATTAATTTAAACATATAAACAAATTTAAACAGTTATAATAATTACATATATGTGTGATAATTTCACATTTTATACAAGAATGAGTTGCCTTATTGTCACGATCGTTTTAATTTTCCTTGGTTGTTTCATTTCAACCTTTAGTTTTTGCAGATGCAGAAGGGATACAAGCAGATGTGGGAGTAAATTATGCAAATAGGACAATTTTTTTTTTTTAATAATGTAAATTTGTATTTGCCATTGACTGCTGCTCAATATATCTGTGAACATCAATATGCATAGTTGTATGAGTCCAAGACAACTCTGTTATTACCGTGAATGTTCACTCCTGTTCTATACAGTAAATTTTCACTTCGTTGTGGCTGGGGCATTGCTTCTTTGTAGACAGATGACAGACAGATTGGCTAGATTAGGTTGTGGAATTGCATCCCTTCCATAATCCAAAAGTTGGCTCAAAAAAAAAAAAACATACTAATTAAAAAATTTTTAAATTAAATTTCTTATTCTTATATACTGTTGAAAAATTAAAAAGTATAAATTCATATATTTTAAAATTTATTATATGGGTTTGAAAGGGGCTCCACCTGTGTTCCATCATGAACATGTTAGTGTGGTATTCAACAAACAAGAAACAATATTATTATGACACCGATGGGAATTGATCCAAGGAATCTGCAAATCAGTGCCTTTTCCTCAAGGTACCAAAATCTCGTGAAGTTCTCTACAGGAATTTGATCTCTGGTTACTGTTCTTTTATCTGGTAGCAGCCATTCTGGAGTGATGTGAGAAAGGTGTTGGGTTTCCTCTTTTCTATGTTGCTGCAGATGTCTGAGCAGGTTATACCTAGGAGGCAGTAAGGAGTCCCCAGATACTGCCTCTCCAAGTGGGGTTTGAGAAGGATTTTCTGCGGCCATTCCTCATTTGGATCACCATTAGGAGGTAGAACAGATAGTTAGGGGTGCTGATGATAGTTGTGAGAAGAATGGTAAAGAGGCATAGAGAGATGCTAATGGGAGATTATCTCTTCAAATTTACCTGCAAACCTTTCAAAGACAGCTTTACATATCTTTAACCCTGCATGTTCTGTACATTCATTTGTCCTAATCATTTCTTCATGTTGTAAGAATGTTCCCTCAGGTTCATTTAATTGAATGGTATTGAGGTTAAGCTTCTAACGAGCCTATTGCATGGCTTAGGAAGAGTCTTCAATGTGGTTGAATTTTTTTTTAATGTGAAATGTTTCAGAAAGTATGCTTAGACGGTCATGTTTGAGAATGATCATCAATGGTATCAGTAAATATAAGATTGTAAAGCTGGTTCTTTAAGCCTTTGCATCATTCTTTTGTTCATACAAAGACACCAAAGTTGGTGAATTTACTTTGCTTTCTATTTTTTATTTTTTTTGTATATAGTTATGTATGTCATCCCCTAGCTGTCTGAAAATTTGGGGCCAAACCCCAGCAGTTCCAGATATGTCTTCTCATACTGTGTTGTTCTTGTCTTGGAAATTCAATGTAGCGTAGCATTTCAACAAAGCGTGTTTTCATGGGCTTCATTATCATGGGAGTGTTCATCAAAATGCGAGAATTTGAACTCAGGTCATTTGACATGCTCATACAATTGCATCCTATTTAACATTGCTCCACAATTTCTTGGACTAAATGTTAAGGTTAGTGGGGTAGAGCTTGTAGAGAATACGATGGTGTGCTCGGATCCGTTACATGGTTACACTCAACTTTAGGTTTATGACCACTCGGATCCGTAACTTGGTTACACTCAACTTTAGGTTTATGACCACTCAGATCCGTAACTTGGTTACACTCAACTTTAGGTTTATGACCACTCAATTCTAGATACATGCATTGGCTTAAGTTTGGCCTCTAATTCTAGATATCCTAATGGCTCTACAAGGTGTCTACTCATGGGATTGGAACCTTGGCTTATGGTGTGGGCTTGTCACTCCCCATTGCTTGCCCCAAACATGTTAGGCATATATTATATAAACATTAATGACTAAAAGTTCAAAATTTAAAAACAAGATCATTGGCCTGCAGATCTGCCCTTGAGCATTAGGGTGAGGGTTTGTTAATTGTTTAGACTATAAAAAGCCAAGTTGTGTTGTAGTTATTGCATCAGTCATACTTGTAATATTTTGTCATCTTTGGTGCGCATAAGAGACCTCGCCCTCTCTAAGTAGCAAAGAGACTTTGCCCTCTTCGAGTGGCTTGGATTTTTCTGAGACTCGGAATCTGGATCTATTACTCACAATTGTAATTTACTGTTGTGGAATCCAATTTCTCTTTTGGTGTATACTTTTTTGTAATTGCATTTCTGGGATATATTGCTGCTTTTACTATTTTTGAAGTTGTTTTGTTACAAGTTGTATTAGAGCGATGATCGTGGCAATGCGAAAAAATGGTAGAGGGGCTAGCGAGCTGTTCCAAAATCTCTTTCGGCTCCAATCGGGTAATTTCTATCAACATTTTATTTTGCTACCAAATTTTAACGCAATTTGCTTCTATAATATTGTGATTTACGCAGTCATTTGTGTTTCTCGTACTCAAAACGTATTAGGGTCATTCGGACACTTGTGTTAGACCTATCTCATTCTGATCATCTCGTCGAGCTGATCAAAATAAGATATATCTTTGGTCACCCTTTTTTTGCAAGTGGGTGGTGAAATCTTTGAGTTTTGTCATCGGGTTGTCGCATATGTGCTACCTTTTGGCTTCTTTTGTTTGGGAACAAGTTAGTGAGTGTTTTGCAGTCAATCGGTCCACTTAATGATGCTTGTATGAGCCGAAAGAAGTATCTGCCAAGGAATCTAGACAAGCACCATAATATATCGGGGTGCATCAATAGCTTTGACCTTCATGCTTTTGCAGTTCTTGGCACCATGAGTACCCCTCTCTGACCCTCGCTCAACCCTTCCATCTGGTTTACACGAGTATTTGTTGGTTGGGCACAAGAGATTGAATGAACAAATCTGTAAGCTCAATACTACTCAACAAGGCTGCATCGAGACTCTTTACAATATTGATAGAAAGTTGAATGAGTTACTTGAGCAGTGTGACAGGGGCTTTCCCCACATTGAATGTTTATTGGAGGGCGAATTTCAACAAATGTTGGGTGCACAAGAAGAAAATATACAGAAGGGACATGAGATATTGTCGGATGAACTTCCACCTGTCGGGAATTTCTAGTACCAGGATCTAGGGCACTTCCAATGGTGGCCTTATAGGCAAGATCCAAGGCCCTTCTAGCATCAAGATCCAAGACACTACCAATGCACAACCTTTGGGGCAGGGTCTAAGATTCTTTGAGCAGCTACCTTGTGGGCAAGATCTTGATTGCTCTCATATTGCCTACATGCATACTCACTCCACCATGGGAGGTCCTTCATGTACGGGTGAGCTTAATTTAGAGTTTGCTAATGATATTAATTCCATTGCAGGTGGTGCTACATTTTTTCTTGATTGGCCTCATGATGTTTTTGTTCCAAGAATTGTTATCCCGACCTTTGAGGGCAACCATTCTTCCTTTTTGAATATCCAAGATGGATTGCCTCATATGCTTGCATCTTGTTATCGAAAATGATAGGGTCATTTAGGCCGCTTCTAAGTTGGGAATCCATGCTTATCAATGGCTTCTTTGGGAATTGAGGCATCGAGGCTATCATCTTTTGTGGCTAGAGTTCAAGATGTTCCTACTCAAGTTTGGTAAGGGTCCCTTTACCTCTTATGTAGTCTGGTTAGTGCAGACAAAACAAACTGACATGATGGAGGAGTATTGTACCTAGTTGATGTACCTTCTCACATTTACATATCATTTGAATTCGATTGTGGTGGTTTCGACATTTTGTCATGGCCTCAAGGATGACTTCAAGTGGGAATTAGTTATGCATGATCCATATACTCTCCATGATGCTAAGCGTTTGGCTTGTGCGGTTGAAGAAAAGTCCAGTTGTGTTGACTCCAACAAGGAAAGCGTTTGGCTTGTGATTTCAATCCTTGTCAGCCTTACTTCAACAACTGCAATGAGGGATATCCATTAGGGTTATAATCATGCCATCCTTGAGATCAGGCATGAGGAGTGACGTAATTTCCATATGGAAGCAAGGGAAGGTGTCATCTTACCACGGTTGGAGGCATCTTGGCCGAAATGGCGGATATTGAGCAAGATACAAATACTATGGCCTCTTAGCACTTGCGCTCATGAGATTGCAAGCTCATCATATTGTTATGGTTTAGGGATTCATCAAAAGACAATGGGTCAATGTGTTGATTAATTTGGGTAGTACTCACAATTTCATTGATAATAAGACAACCACATCCCTAGGGTTGTATATCGACAATTTGGATGATGACAAATTCCATGCGTTGATGGCTGATGAGGGTAAGGCTCAATGTCTGGGTCTTACTCACGCCCCTTCGACTTTCCAAAGTTAAATGAATTTTGACTTTTGTCGTCTTCATAAATTTGTCTTGGTCTTTTTTGATAATATCCAAGATGATAGTAAGTCTTGGGCAGCCCATTGCTTCATGTTGAACAAGTGCTTCACCTTTTACGAAAGGAACAATTATATATCAAGCGATCCAAATGTTCCTTTGGTGTGTTTGAAATGGAATACGTAGGTCACATTGTGTCTTACGAAGGTTTTAAGGTGAATTTTAACAAGATCAAAGCCATGCAAGCTTGGCGCCTGCCTAAATCTCTTAAGAATTTAGAAGATTTTTATGTCTTATAGGATATTTGTCAAGAATTATAGGAACATTGCAACTCCCCTAACAACTTTCACCAAGAAGGATGCCTTTGTCTGGTCTGATAAGGCTACTAGAGCCTCCAATGCCTTAAACGAGGCTATGTTCACCAACCTTATTTTAGCTACTCTTGACCTCAATCATGGAGTGTGATTCCTCAGGAACAGATATTGGGGCTATTTTGATACAGGAAGGTCACCCTCTAGCTTTTGAAAGTAAGCAACTCTATGGCAAGGATCTGGGTTGTTCTAATTATGATGAGATTTAAGCCATCTTGCACCGGTGCCAAATTGGAAGCCTTATTTGTTTGGTTGTCGCTTTGTTATTGAAACAAATCATAGTAGCCTCAAGCACTTTTTGGAAAACTGTTTTTCTTGTTTGGAACAAAACAAATGGTTGACTAAGCTATTGGGTTATGACTTTGCAATTGAACACAAGAAAGGAAAAAAGAATGTAGTGGCAGAAGATCTTTTTTGCAAATATGAGGATTTAGTCATTCTCAATGCTATTTCTAACTCCCTTCCTAAATGGATTTCCTAGCTTCAAGATGAATGACCTTTGGATCCTAAGACTATTTGTGTGATTCATGATGTAGAGAAGGGTAAACCGACCATTCCCTTATTCTCTTGGGTTGATGGGATTCTTAGGAAGAAGAATTACATTTATCTCATTTAGTCTCCCACAGTCAAGAACAACATCTTTCAAGAATTACATGCTTTGCCATTGGTAAAGCATTTTGGTTTTCTTAAAACCTATCAGTGAATGAAACAAACCTTTTCTTCAAAAGGAATAAAAGCGGATACTAAGCCATTTGTTGCCAAATGTGAGGTGTGCCAGAGGAACAAGGGGAAAATGAGTAAATCTTCAGGCTTGTAGCTCCAACCTATCTTGGATTGCCAATGGGAGCACATCTTTATGGATTTCATTGAGGATCTTCCCAAATCAAAGGGCAAAGTAGTGTTTTTTGTGGTGGTGGTCACCTTTTAAAGTGTGCCACTATTGTGCCTTGCAACACCTATTCATGACTAACAACGTATCCAAGGTATTCCTTGGCTTTGTTTTCAAACTGCATGGTATGCCCAAGTCTATTGTTTGTGATCGTGATCCTATTTTCACTAGCAACTTTTGGAGGGAGTTGTTCACTCTCAATCGTACTAAGCTTAATATGAGATCTTCTTATCACCCTTAGTCAAATGATCAAACCGAGATCGTGAACAAGTGTGTGAATAGATTCCTTTGATTCTTTGCCCAAGAAAATCATTACTAGTGGGTTAAATGTCTTGCTTTATCAGAATGGTGGTACAATACTTATCATTTTTCGCCCAAGATGTTGCAATTTGAAGCATTGTATGATGGCCAAGAAGCTTCATTTGTTGCAGGCGATGTTTTGTGCTTCTCCCATGTGGCACAAATAGATGATTTCCTCTAGTAGTGTTGGATTGTCCTCCAACTCCTTAAAGATAATGTCTGTTAGGCACAAAACCATATGAAGTAACAATAGGATTTACACCGTTTGAAGCACCAATTTAAGGTGGAGGATATGGTCTTTTTGCTGCTCTAATCATACAAGCTGTTTTCTTTGAAGGCCAAGTCCAATAAAAAATCGACACTCAGATTCTATGGTTTCTACAAGGTGATCCACTGAATTGGGGAGGTGACATGCTAGTTGGAGCTTCCTCCTACTTCCAAAAGCCATCATGTTTTTCATGTTTCTTGTCTTAAGCAGGTTGTTGGTTAGAAGGTGTAGTCCAAGAAGATGCTTCTAAAACTGGATGAAGAAGGATGGGTTGACTTGTAACAGGAAGCAGTATTGCACTCTTGGGTTTGTAATATGTGGTCTTGACAAGTGCAAAAGTTCCTCATCAAGTGGAAGGATTTTTTGGATAAGATGTGATGGCTTCAATATAACCATGTCTGTTAGCTTTCTTAATAGATTAAATCACAAAAATCTTTATCCAAGATCAAGAATAAATCAAATGAATGCCATTAATCAAACTAACAATAAATCTCAATATTGGAATAACAACAATATCTCACAAATATAACTCAAATATACACAATATTAAAAGATTACAAGAATAATTCAGATTGATTACATTGCTTAGAGAGATGTATCCAATATATAATTTTACATGACTTTTTAGTACTCTGACTATTGCTCTCCTCTAACAACTGGGAGATGCATCCTTTCATATTCCTCATAAAGACAAAACTCTCATCTTGCCACATATCAATGTGACTCTTCATTCTCTCTCTTGACACCTTGCACTTTCTCTCATATTGACACATACATTATATAAAATATAAATAAACTACCAAACTAATATTTACAAGGGGGCCAAATAATGTAATACTTCCAACACCCCTTCGTATTACATTATTTGGTAGGAAGGCTTTTTGCCTTCATTCTCTGATTCTTCTTTCTCTTCATTCTTCAGCTCTGACTTTGGCATGGTTGGATATATGCAACCTTCATTAGGTCTTCCTTTATAAATTATTTGTGTCTGCCTCTGGATCAATATATCTGAGTCGCCTCTGGGTCACTGCCTCTAGGTCACTACCACTAGGTCACTGCCTCTGGGTCTCTACCTTTGGGTCGCTACCTTTGGATTATCATTGTCTTTGGGTCATCCACTAGAACATTCATAAGACTATCATATCTGTAGGATCATCACTATAGATGCTTTCACTATAGGCCATCTTCCAAGCTATGCTTGGGTCATAATCATTTATTTCTTACTGACAATATTCTTAGTAAACTTTGATCATACTAGGTTTCCTTCTGTAGAAACCATACAACATTCCTTTTATCTTATCCCATTCATCCATGTTTATCCATCCACAATCCATTTTTAATCTGTAATCTTTCTTTTCTTTTTGTAGATAAAATATTTTTGAATGATTATGTCCTCCACAAATTTCACAACAATGGAGATTCCAACATTTCTCTATCTTATGTCCATATCTACCACAATGATTACATCTGTTCTCTGTTACAAAATTCCTTTTGCCATTTGATCCTTCATTGTTACTGATTCTATCACTCTCTGTCACTGATTTGATGTCACTGTTTCCTGTCACAAACTTAGTCCCTTGCTCATTACTGCTAGTTTGACCTGTATATCCAAGACCTTCACATTTTGGTCTTATTTTTTGTACAATTGGCTCTTTTATTTCTTGTCCATGTTTTTCCAAACATGTGTCTTTATATCCCATTTTACTTAACAATTTTGAACCAATTCCTTTAGTATACCTTTCAAAATAACCAAAATGATCATCAGACTTATCCCTATCAACATCAACACAACTTTGAGCATCACTATCTCTGTCATCATTTGAATCCATGTCATCATCAATTTTGATAGCATAAGCTTTTTTTGAACAATCACGAATTGTATTCAAATCCTTTGTATCACATGTAGCATCTATTTTTGTAACATGTTCTTCTATCTTTGTCATGAATTCTAAGTCACAAGTATCATTGCTTGCATCACAATTTTTCTTTTCATTTTGATGAGGATCACAACATGCATCTTTCTTTTTTTGATGAAGATCATAAGTATCACAACATGCATCTTTCTTTTTTCGATGAAGATCATAAGTATCACAACATGCATCTATCATCATGGGATTTAAATAATTTGTATCACAATAAACATCTTTCATCATTGGTTTGTTCCCTAATTCTTCAACCTTTCCTTGCTTTCTTATCTTAGAAACATTTAGAGTGATTATTCCCTTGTAGATTGTTTTCCATAGACTAATAGGTACAGTAACAAATTTTTCATAACAATCATTAGCATCATTAAGAATACTTTGCATGCATTGTTGAAGTATTAAAAATTCTCCTTTTTCTGCTTCACTGGTAATATCAACAAACTTATTCTTCAAATCTTTAGTCATTTCCTCTTGTTTTCTATTCTTGCCTTTGAGAACTTCATTAGAAAGTAATGCCATATACATTATCTTTCCTATATCATTAGGTAATGTGAAAACATCTTTAGAGTCTTCAATTGCTTCATCAAGTTTTGAACTTAGATAATTTCCAAGCATTGAAAAATTTTCATCTTTGGCTTCTCTCATGATTGATTGTAAGATTCTCTTTTCCTTCATTGATGTATCCTTTTGTCCTTCAATTTTTGCTATCATGTATTGAGTACAACATTTTAAATTTTGCAACATTTCCTTAGTTTCTTCTAGTGAGTCATCTTGAATGTATATTTGTTCTTCTTGAAAACATAAGTTTTCTACTTCAATTGTTTTTAACAACTCATGTTTTTGTATTTCTATTTTTTGATCATTTATTTTTCTTTTCACTTGTTTTTTCTTTGCCATGTTCCTTTGAAGTTGACAACCTTATGTCTCCCTAGTTTTAAATAAATCAAAGTTTCTAAATTAAATCCTATGAGGTGGAAAACCTTATATCTCCCTAATTTTAGAAACTAAGAATGAATTCTTTGCAAATTTATATTTTTCCTAAGGTTTGAGGTTGAATACCTTTTGACTCCCAACTAATTAAATTTGCAAGTATTTGTTTTTCAATATTTTCAAAAAACATATTAAAAACTTTAAAACAATCTAATTCTTACACCTTATTACTCCATTCAAATATTAACACTTATAAACAACTAACTATTAATAAAACAATCAACCTAATTAATAAACCTTATCACTCCATTTAGACAAAGAACTTTATTACTTATTACTCCATACTCTTATAAACCTTATGACTCCTCCTAAGCAAATAAAATCTTAGAATAAATGAAACCCTTAATTAATTCTCTCTTCAAATTTTATTGATTCCACCTTAATCGATTCCTTTTTTATCGTTGGCGCTTATCTTCCACATATTTTGCACTACATCTTCTGTTCCGTGGCAAACTCGTGTGAAGTCTTTTAATTTGCAAGATACATTACTCTAGATGGAGCGTTTTATTTGCCTGCCTGCCTGCCAAAGTGGCGTTACTCAGGTAAGATGACAATGATGACCCTACGCTGTTCTGCTATGTAACAAATTGATGCTGCTGTTGCACTAATTTGATTCACCTTCTAAACTATTGAACACTGCCCAGCTTGATGTTTCTAAACTTGTTGTCCGTTGTAGATCTTTTTACCTTTTTTGGCGCATAGCTTTGGCTGGCTTTAATGTTCTGCCTGCATTTCCTCATTGCGAAGCTTAATGTTCTGCCTTCTAGCTTGGCTTGCTCAACGTAGCTTTCTCTGCGTAACTTCCACTACATACACCTCAGCTCTGTGTTCTTTGAATGGCGCTAATGCTGTATTCTCTTCTAGAGAGACAAAGTTCTCCTGCTTACTACGTTCTGCTAGAGCTTTCTCATAATGTTGCTTCCTCCTTAATAGCTTTGTGTCCACCTCGATAGCTCACTGGCCTATGTTTGCCTGATCGTGTATACTCGGATTGCGTATCCTCGATCTTGAGTGTCGCCTAGACCTTAGTTCTTGAGCTTGAGTACTGCAATCTCTTTATCTACGTCAATATTCCTTGAATGTTGGTTCTTTCAACCTGAGCTCTTGATTGATTCTTCTTGTGATGAACAAATGAGCTGTGTTGCTATAAATAAAGCTCCACTTCAATTGTCTTCAACGTTGTTTTTCAGAGCTGAATGTTGTCACCTTTAAGACTGCAATATTCCTTGCTCACGTTGGTCGATACACCTTTCTCAATGATGCTTCGTCAATCAGTGACTTCCATGTCGTGGAAATTGCTTGGCTTCTGCACTAGCCCTTTGGGAAAGACAAGTCTCCATTGGCAATTGAAATTCCCTTTGTTGCCTTTGTTCTCAGGCTTTGACTGTTACGCTTGTTCTCCAACCTCGTCTGTTGTAGTTCCGCCTTGAATGCTGGTTGCTACTGCGCTTACTTTCAAATATAGATTGCTGTGATTTGAACTCCTTCATGGCTCTTCAAGGACGATTGCGTCATTGCATTTCTGAGTTTAACTTATCTCAGATTCCTTGCTGCCTACATTTCATGGCTTATGCACGGCTTTGGTTGCTTAGACGACGTTCATAATGGTGCTTAGCTCTTAACTTTAAACTTGTAACCTTATATTGCAATGCACTAATTGAATAGTATATACCTTTTGCCTGCTCAAGCCAAATAATTAATTCTTTAGGCTAAACCTTCTTTGTCGAATTCTGTCCTTGCTGTTCTCTTATCTGCCTTGTATCTTAGGCTTCTTTTCTTTGCCTTTGATTTGAATGCTTTCTTTTCTTCAAGCTTTCGCTGGTCTTCTTTGGAATTTTTCCTCTTCTGCTTATAGTGTCTCTCTCAGGTTTTACTTGGCTTGTACTTGCGCTTTCTTCAATCAAAAACAAACTCTTTCTCTAGCATGTAGCTTCCTTCACGTTCTTGTCTTCTCTCACGTCTTCTACAACAAATAGGCGTCCACGTCCTCTCAAGCAAATATCCTCAACAGTAGGTGTTACATAATAATTCGCCCTCGATAAATCTTGTCCTTCAATTTTTCTTTGAAGCCAACGTCCACGTTCCTCACAAAATTCTGCTGCTTCTCTTCCCCTCTGGATTCTTCAGACTCTCACATAGCTTTCTCTTCAACTCTTCCAAATTCTTTGTCTCCACTATTCATTCGTTTCTTTCTCCTCCAAATTCCTTTCTCACTCTTGCAATCTGTCTCTCAACTCTTCCCGTCCCTATCAAGATGGCACTTGAACTAAGGTAGCTCTCATGGAGTCCACTCAACGTGGCTCTGATACCACCGTTAGCTTTCTTAATAGATTAACACACATAAAGCTTTATCCAGGATCAAGAATAAATCAAATGAATGCCATTAATCAAACTAATAATAAATCTCAATATTGGAATAACAACAATATCTCACAAATATAACTCAAATATACACAATATCAAAAGATTACAAGAATGATTCAAATTGATTACATTGCTTGGAGAGATGTCTCCAATATATAATTTTACATGACTTTTCAGTACTCTGACTGTTGCTCTCCTCTAACAGCTGGGAGATGCATCCTTTCATATTCCTCATAAAGACAAAACTCTCATCTTACCACATATCAATATGACTCTTCATTCTCTCTCTTGACATATACATTATATAAAATATAAATCAACTACCAAACTAATATTACAAAGGGGCCAAATAATGTAATACTTCCAACAATGTCGACTATCTTTATTATAATTAGCTCGGGCCTTATAGGTTAGTCAGCCCTTGAGCATTAGGGTTAGGTTTTGTTAATTGTTTAGACTATAAATAGATGAGTTGTGTTGTAGTTGTTTCATCATTCATACTTGTAATATTCTATTGCCTTTGGTGTGCATAAGAGACTTTGCACTTTCATATTGGCTAAGAGGCTTTGCCCTTTTTGAGTGGCTTGGATTGTTCTGAGACTTCAAATCTGGATATGTAACTCACAGTTGTGATTTACTCTTGTAGAATCTTAATTCTATTCTGGTGTATGCTTTTTTGTTAGTGCATTTTTTGGATTTGCTGCTGCTTTTACTCTTTCTGGAAGTTGTTTCTTGATAGAGTTGTTTTGATAGATAAGCTATTACACATGGGAATTGCTACAACCATGAGAGTACAAATTTAGGTACCAGTGTTTATTTGAGGTTTGTCTGAATATGCGATCAGCATTGGCGAACAAATAAAATGTTTTCTCAGTTAAACTTCTATCATCCTTATGGTTTGACATTTTACTTCCAAATATTTACTTCTAGCTCATGCATCTTCACATTCTCAAATACCATTTACCGATTTGTGTCTCATTTGTTAAAGTTTTTGTTTGATAAGGTGCCATACGCAAAGCTTCATGATAAGGTATGAAACGACTTTAAGAATGACCTTTTTGAATTAAATATCAACTTAGAAGTAATTAAAGTTACGATATAGGTACATCCAAGGCAATATATTGCTTTGGTCAGCTGCTCATGCATGCATATATATATGTGTGTGTGTATTCAAAGCAAGATGAATTTTATGAATAAGACACTACACACACAAATTGCCACAACTCTGGGAGTGCATAATACAAATAGGGGGGTTAATTATGTTGAACAGGAGTATTGTTGCAATTCGTCACTCGCACTCAAAGAAGTGTTTTTCCATGGATTTCCATGGCCTTAGCCCAGTATTATGGTTCATAATAATTCTTTTATTTTCATTGGTATACATAGAACAAAATAACAAAGAAATTGATGCCTTGATAGTTCTTATTGCTTATCTGAGACATTTTTTTGAAGGATTATTGCCATTTACATTTGGCTGAATCTGATGATTGAATTGTTTCCATTTGCTGTCTTAGTTACCAGGCTGTTGCATATATTGAAGCTACAGCAATGATATATCAAGATGATAAGGTTAATTCTCAGTGAACTGTGAGCATTCTTTCTTCTGATGGTAGCATAAATGCATGTACTGTCCAAGCATTGTTGCTGTAAAGTTCTTTTTCATTTATTTTTAGATCAACTTTGGTACTTTAACAGACTGAAAAATAAATTGATATTCGAGATAAACATTTTTGTGGAATTATGCCTTGTGTACTTCTGTTACATCAGACCATTATCTCGCATGCAAAGGATTGTTTCAAATACTTCACAAAGTGTCTTTAGGCATGCCTTGTGTACTTCTGTTACATCAGACCATTATCTTGCATGCAAAGGATTGCTGCAAATACTTAACAAAGTGTCTTTAGGCATGAAATGCTACTGCAATTGAGTATCTGTTTTATGACATGAAGAAGTATTACTGCAATGGAGCATCTATTTTATGTAAGGCTTGTGACTTGAAAGAAATCCATTATTTTGCTTGCTTGAAAAAAAATCCATTACTGAAAGTTATATCATGAAAAGAAGACCTTGCAGAAGTTTGCTTGTTGTTGGAGAATGTACGGAATTACTTTCTAACCCACTGTTATTAATTCAATATTGTAGCAGTACAAAGCTGAATCTTTTCCATCTTATTAATGGAAAACCAACAAAAAAAGGCTGAAACCATGAACTGTTTAAAAGATAGAACAAAAATAGAGAATATCTGGGATTTGTGGAAGGGTTGTCCAGTGGATAAGATTCTTGTTCTTACAGTTCTCAGATGCCTGATCATGTCCTTACTTGTGTATCTTTGTGTACCTCAATTTATAGCACTGCCCACAAGCTTGAATTTCGAGTGCTTTGTTTCTAATATTCTGTAAATACTTCCAAATGTTTCCACATTTTTTTTTTTGTGATGAGTTTCATCTTGCAGTAGTGAGGTCTCTTAGCCATTTCTGAATTTTTGCTGATGTTTTGCTGTTTGGGTATATATTGCAGACCTTTAAGTAGCCAATTAAATTACTATGTACTTTATGTACTTGTGTAAGTTATCCTGTGTATTAAACCTGTGGATCAAAATCTGTGCATCTCTTTGTTCCTTAAATGTGTTTAATCTTGCACTTGTGGTGCATAATACTGTTCAGTGACGTGTCCACATGGTAGACGTTCTTTTTACATTGGTTCAATTCTTTTCTGTGTTTAATGGGCATTTGAAATAAGACCTGTATCTTGCTTTTTCAAAATAAGAGCATACATCAGGTACTTTCTGACAAGAGGAATGACAATTTGTGTTTTCTTGAAGCCCTTTATAGTCTTTTTTTAATTCCCCCTTTACCTTTGTTCATCTTTTGGAGCAATTTTCAGTTGTTTCCAATATCATGACTAGTTTCCAAATTATTTGCAATATTCTTGATGGAACCTGATTGTCTCAATATTTTTGGGCATATTGTTCTAAGTTCTTTGATATGCTTTGCCCAAACACCCCATTGAAATTCCTTGCTACTAGGTGATTCTGGTAATTTTATCTCAACCTCTATCCATTAATTGAAGAGTTATTGCCATCGAAGTGGTAGTTTGGATCTGCTATCTATCTAGCTATGTTACATAGGGATGTGTCCTCAGGGTTGTATACCTGCAGGGAGGCGTCTCTTAGGGGATGGGGATGGGAAAGCGGCTGTGGGGTGGGGAATATGGTGGGAATGTCTCCTCCTCTCTTACCCTCATCTATGCAGAGACTGTCCCTTGCAGGACAAGGGGACATGTGGGCGTCCCCTATACAATATATAGTGTTGCAGCTTAAATCTGGAAACCTGATGTAGATAGACAAGAACACAAATGGATGGGTGTACTGCAATATATAGAATTGTTTGTGTAATCTTAAGAGTTTTTCAGAGTAGATAAATAGCCAAAACTTGGAAACTTAATTTCCCCATCTTAAACCTGAAATACTTTTTTATTGAGATAACAATGCAAATATATGGGTGCCTGCATAGCTTCTGTTGAAAGTTTAATCTAGATTCTCTTAAAAAGTTATGCAATCCATTTATGCACATACATTGAATGCATGACATTGCAGCATAATATTTTTGGATATTTTGGGAAAGGTAAAGAAAATAAAAATGAGTCATCAGAAATGAGAAATTGAACACGATAATATAAACGTGAAGGGAACCAATCACATTGAACCAACCATTATGTTGTCCAAATAATACAACATTGCATTTTCATTTTGTCCATGATTGCTCATTAGTAACAAAAGAACCAATAATTGCCTCATATTTGTGCCTTTTAAAATGGTTTTTCATTTAATTTTAAATTTTTATAATTCCATATATATATATATATAATTTTTTTTAATATAGCCCTCCCCTTTACGCATCTCTTTTATTCCCCTTCCTCACCAAAAGTGTATTCCTTGTAACATAGCTATCTAGAATGGTAGCAATGAACACAGAGACTTCTCTTACCATCCAAGCTAAAGTAATGGAACAACATTGAGTTCTGACAAGCTGAAACTGTGGCTTTTTTCTTCACAGTGTTGTTTGGGTGCACATACCCATCACTTTTGGCTCCCACTGGGATATATACCAGCACCAGGTGCATATACCGTAACCTAGCGATGCACAACAGGTGTATCAATGGTGCATCTACTGTATTTTAGCAAAGAAAGGTGCTTTTGGCATGCACTCCAACTTCTCCATAACCTGGCAGCCTGCATGCCCCTTTGCCCCTGCACCTGTATAGCCCAACTTTGGTGTCTGCACAAGGTACTCCAGACCTGCATGTTGCATGCTCCCCTGCCCTTCACCTGCATAGCCCAACTTTGAGGTCTGCGCCTTGTACTCCACTCGTGTACTTTGGATATCCTCACACACCCATACAGCCTCTTTTTTTGTCCCCATTCAATTAGAGTGTACACCATCTTCCTTTGAAGATCATATGTAAAGATAAAAATCAGAATTTATAGTATCTACTTTATTGTCACCATCTGATGACTTCTGGTTGCATTTACATAACAATTCTTATGAGTAATAGACTTTTCTTTCTGAGAGACAAGAATTGATGGGTGCCTGCACAACTGAAATATGGAGAGTTTTTTTGCGTAACATTGAGATTTGCCAGATTAGATAAACAGCTGAAATCTGGAAACTTATTCCCCCCCATATTCCAAAATCAAGATTTTTTATTGAGACAATAATGCAAATATGTGGGTGCCTGCATAGATTCTATTGAAAGTTCAACTTGAGCATGTCTAAAGAAGTTCTTCAATCCATTTATGCACAAACAGTCAATGCATGACTGTGCCACATAATATTATTGGATGTTTTAGGACAGGCACAAAAAATCACAAAATGAGTCATCAAAAAGGGATTGTGCCTGATGTCTTGGTACTTTTGCATGATTCCACAAAATTTAGAAGGATTTTGATTACATTAAAGTTAGAACACAAGGGGCAACTCTCGCATCCAAATTCATAGTGAGTAGTAGAAGGTGGGTTTTCATGTTCGATTCTTTTTTGTCACAGAATTTAAGTGGCTCATCACATTCAAGGAATTAAGGGTCCTTTTCATTTTTGTGACATAATTGGCAGTGCCAAGGCATTACACTCGTCTTTTCATGCCACTTATTTGTAAATGGACCGCATTGCAATTGGTTTAAGGAGGCCTTCATTGGAATTGTGAAGGGGTCTGAGATGCTTCGGATCTTGTATTGTGGCTTATCTGGACTTTTTATTCTTATAGCGGTCAGTTTCTACTATTTCATTTGGATTCTTCCCTGTTTAGCCCAGTGAAGTTAAGGCTTTTCAAGCAGGATTGTCAAAAGTTAGTATACTTGTTTTACTAAGGCTGTGCTGGCCTTTTCATTTTAGATGTGACTCCACCAAAATATATCTCTAGAAAAGGCAAGTTCATTAACTCCTCTTCTGCTATGTAGCTGGACCATGTGAAAATGACTAGATGATTTAGAGGTCCAGCGTTGCTCAAGCAGGCAACAGATTGTTTGCATAATCTATATATGACCTTCTTGACACTAGTCTTGGCCTTGGATGTTGGAGGCAGTTGAGATGTACCTTTGATCAACCTCCTTGTTTCCATATTGTTATGCCAGTGTAATCTTATGCAGCTTTGCCCCATTATATTGGGGGTCCTTTTTAGACTTCCTTGTTCATTTTCTTTCATAGATTTCTGTAATTTTGTATTAACCCCTTTGATTATTAATGGGCATCGATAATATTCCTATTTCTATTTAAAGGTTTTGAGAAGTTGTTCTTGACGCATTGTGACAAATTGGATAAATTACCAGATTGTGGGATGGACAACTTTGTGCTCTGAAATGCAAGTCTCTAGTAAATATAGCGTATGAGAAAACAAAAATTTTATGAAGTGGAATTGTATTGATGAAGATCCTAATGAATATCAAAGTTGGACTAGTTGTAGAAGATCCTTTAAAGACTTGAGGGCATTATCTGTGAGAGGAGCTGAGACAGAATTTAATGCTGGACAATCCTAAAGGTTCTTTAGAACATGAGGCATTTTTCTGTCAGAGGTGAGCTCAGTCTGAAGTGAGATGGTGATGGTGAGGCATTTGGAGATACTTGGTTTCATATGGATAATGATACCGAGATTCTAGTTCTTGAATGGTGCCAATCCCACCTCATTAAATTTTGATATAAATCACAAAAAAATTAATTGCAATCATGAATAAGTTCTTGGTAGGAATTGAGTGAAGCAAGAGGAGATATTGCTACAACCAAAGCCTATACCAAGGAATTGGCTAAGGTCAGGAAAGAGAGTAATTTCCAAGGATCCTCAAATTGAAGTGTCAAAAGAGTGAAGTTGGAAAGGATGGATGGAATTTTCCAACTGGGTACCTTCAAACTGGGGGAAGCTGGATTGAAGAGCCTCTGAGGCAAAAAAAGGCAGTTGTGTTGAGCATTGGGCAGTTACCAGAGCTGAGCATGACAACATATGCGAGGACACTCTGTTGGAGAGTCCTGAATGTTGACTCTTTCATAGTAAGGTCATTGTTTAGGCCAAGATAATGCATCTCAGATCTGGGCTTACATAGTTCTGGTTGACAGTTTGCCAATGTGTTCATTAGTCAGGCTTGTTTCTTGTTATTTAAATGCCTGTTTGAGGTTAATTTGAATCTTCTAGTTATGTTTGAATGAGGCAGGTGTTGCTGGTTAAATGCTCAGCCTTCAAAACAAATCAATACCAAGTTTTTGATAATTAATTTTTCAAATATGAAATGTACCTTAACATACCCCTTTCTGAATCGAGTGAAAAAATCTGGCAAGTGCCATGTGTGCTAATCTGTTTTGAAAGAGAGCTCACAATGTGAGCACAGAGTGTTGTCTTCAATTATGTCTGTTTGCTAAGAGGGTTTTTCACCCCAGGTAAACAATTCCTTCCTCCTAAACTTCTTATTTTTCTCTTATACTTGTCTCCACAATATTCCTTGGATAGATGCTAAGATACAGCTGGAATGAACTTACTCTGCTATATTCTCATGGTTTGAAAAGGTATTATGTTTTCAACATTTATCTAATATTTCTTAAAACCTGCAGTGCTACTTATCATTATTGACTTGCTGTTCTTCCTGCAGCTTCTTATTGAGATGGATCATTTACAAGATGCTCCAAGTCCATATCTGCAGATTAAGGGCTCAAACAAAGAAGCTGTAGCAGCTGCTGGGTTGGCACTAAATCTAGAGGGCACTTACACAACAAAGGTATATCTTGCTACAAAAATATCTGATTATTGATTATTCAATCTTATCATTTATGTAAAAGATGGGGTTACACAAGCCACTCTGTCTATTAATGTTGTACAGACTTATCTTCAAATCATTTTGGAAAACATGCCTGCATTTGGAAGAAGCTTTAGTGGAATGCATGATCAACAAGCTGTCCGATTACAGGAGCTAGTAGATTTTGTACAGTCCCAGGTAAAGACATCAAATTCTATTCTAATTTGTGTAATTCTCGATATGATATATGATAGTATATATATATATATATATATATATTTTTTTTGATCAATACTTCTTATACACATCCGCCGTGGGGTTGAACTTGGGTCTCATCACTGATAATGCAAGTGGCGTCCTTGCCGGTAGACCACACACGCGCGTATCGATATTGCATTGGAAAGATCAACTTTGCCATCTTAAACCAACTTAATCAAGGGTCGCTTGTGTTTAGTTCATATTAGAATAGTGTCGAATTTTACATTACTTTCCAGAAACATTCAGGAAGCAATGCATTGTCCACGAATCATATTGCAAAAGGGTAGAAGAGTGGAAATAAGGAGCAAATAGACGAAATAATTAAGATTAAGATAATCACAATAATGGATCAGTCATTGGAGGGTATTTATAGAGTGGAGGGTATTTATAGAGACCTAGTCCCCAAGTATTACAAACCTTAAGCCAACATAACTTTGCTTAAAGGTACATAATAATATATTTATTATTAATTGAGGTTAACCATACAAGTGGTTTAACTGATATCACTAATGGTGAATATACACAAATAAAATACTCTTTTAAAAGAAAATGCATACACATAGATCTGTATATATATATAAAGAGAGAGAGGGGCTATTTTTATTAATGTCCGCAGATGGCCAAAATTGGCCAATGGGACTCATTGAAAAGAGCTATTACGATGCATTGTAATAACCAAAAAGTACTATGAAAATAAGCTAAACTAGAGTAAAGAATCTAGTGTAAACTATATTGAAGTGGAACAGTTATATGGCATAAAATTACAGCCTCAAGGGTTACCCAAAATGGATAAACCCTAACATGCTAAAAGTAATGATGAAGAGAGAGCTAGAAGTCAAGGTACAACAAAGATAGAAAGGAGCTCCACTGGATCCAATGACCAACATTAATTTATGGTGGGATGTAAAGTAGAGGTACAGTCTTCGTCATCACCAATTATCCTAAAAGGGCCAACAAAAGATCTATTGATACTCCTAGGAGAATGGTTAGGACTAAGAGGGCTTGGTTGGATAATTCTTGGAGGACATGAAGTTTGACCCCTCAAGAGTCTTCTAGCATCCATTGATGTGGAACCAATAGAAGAGGACAAGAAACTAGTAAGCTGCAGCTATCTACAACTCCTTGGTATATGAGCGGTGGCTGAAACCTGATGTTTGAGAATGGTAGTGCTCTCTTACTACAAGCAAGAAGAAGGAACTGAAGCCCTAATAGCCAATCTTGTATGCAAACAAGGGTGCATAGATACGCTTATTACTCTCGATTGTAGAGATAAGTTGAAGAATGAGGTAATTAGTTGAGTAGTGCTTGTCTCCCCTATAATAATTGACACTGAAGAGTGATGGCTTCCCTGAGGTATAGAGCCAAGCATCTTTTGTTAGGGTAGCTGAAAAAGGTGGCAAGCATTCCACTTGTCTCTATACAAGCAATAGTACCTCCCGTGAGTCTCATAATAAACATTACACCTGCAGATGAAATGTTCTTGAGTCCCTACCTCTTGAATAGAGCAAAGACAACATACCCTATCCTCTTGAGGAATATGGTGTTTCGTTTCCACCCACAATTGATTTGAGCATAGTCTAAGGCTTTGTGTCCAATGTTGCTAGACCTAATTAGGACAAGTAATAATGACATTTTCAGTTCTCTTGAAATGTTTAGTGTAAAAGGCCAACTTAGGACCAAGAGGTTGAGATGGAGAAACCTAGGTTATTTGAATTTATTGTCAATAACCCACAATTGATTTGAGCATAGTCTAAGGCTTTGTGTCCAATGTTGCTAGACCTAATTAGGACGAGTAATAATGACATTTTCAGTTCTCTTGAAATGTTTAGTGTAAAAGGCCAACTTAGGACCAAGAGGTTGAGATGGAGCAACCCAGGTTATTTGAATTTATTGTCAATAAACATCATCTTTGACTGCCTGATTTATTGCCTTCTTATTAGGAAGGAGGTGGGGAGGAGCATTTAAAGAGTATTTGAATGGAGGTAATTGATTTATAGAGATGCCATCTGATTAAAGAAGAGAAATTTCTGAGTACCAACTACCATCCATGTTGAAGATCAAAAGTATTCCTAGAGGTAATGCATTATGAGGAGCAAAGCACCAAATACGGGTATATCTCCAAGCCTAAGGTGTAGTCGCCCATGGATCTAAGGTGATGAAGCTGAAAAGTAATTCTAAAGATGCCCTTAGGTGAAGAGGATGAGCACCAAACTCAGCTTAAACAATACATTGGGGAATTGTTCTTTTACATCAGATAAACCATTGAAGTAAAATAGTTTGTATCCTGTCAATGCGACCCCAATCAACACACCCTAGATTTGGACACCAAATCTCAGATCCTTAAAGGATTGTGTGTTTGATGATGCAATCAAACCTCTTCGTAGGTATTTCTTGTAAGTGTTGCTGGAAACATTGGCATCCCAAGATTGAGAGAGATACTTTCAAAGATGTGACTCTAAAGCTGGCTGAAGATTAAGGGAAGGACCTGTAAACTGAACCCAAAAGTAGGTGAAAGCAATGGTGATCTCAGTCAAATCTTTCTTATGGAAGAACTCAAACTTAGATAGTGCAGTATTTGATGTGTTAAAGATTATCACCTTAGCCTTGCTAAGATTGAGTGCCAGCTGTTTTAAGTCACAAAATTGAGCAAGAGCATCCAACTGTCTTTGCAGGTCAAGAGTATTGAGTAAGAATAACAACATCATTTGCAAAACGGGATATAGCTATCAAGACATGATGTAGAAGGCAACCGTTTTCAACATGTGTGTTTTGACGAATAAATTCTTTGAGCTTGTTAATTTAAATCCCAAAGAGTGAACGGGGAAGAGGACAGCCTTGTTTGACTCCAATGGTGCTTTGGACATCATCTAAGGAACGAAAAGCTGTAAATAAACGGCCAACAACTACGTCATATAATCTCTTGATGGCAGTGATAAAGAGCTCTGAGATGCTGATGGCATGTAGACTTTGGAAAAGAAAATGCCTGAGAACAATGTCAAAGGCCTGTCTAAAGTCCACAAAACAACAAATACTTTAGAAGACCATTGACGAGCCTCCTCAATAGCCATGAGAGTAAACATAATCAATAGTTTGATGATTCCTTCTAAAACCAGCCTGCCCTCTCGCTTTAAGCTGGCCCTGATCCAGCAGTTCTGAGAGAAATTGTTGCTTAAAGCTTAGCAAATGTGTGCCCAAACTTGATAGTTCTGTGGTTATTCGGATCTGAATAGTCCCATATTTGTGGATGGGATGGATAATATGTTGTGACCAGGAGGTGGGACCCACAACAAACAGCCTCATTGAATAATTCTGCAATGGGATAGCGAAGAGCTTCAGCACCATTCTTCAAGAACTCAGCCTGAAATCCCTCAAAATCAGCAGCTTTGCTAGTACTAAATTTATGTATAGCTCCTTTGATGTTCCCTAAAGAGAAGAGGTGACATGATGTAAGGGGGGAAAAGATATGAATGGTGGGCTGCCCAGAACTTGTTATTGATTAACATGGGATGGGGCTTCCTAAGAAGAAGAGTGCCAAAAGGCTTTGGCAGAGTAATGAAGAGCTCACAACACGTAGCAGCAAGAAACTCTCACTTATTACGTTGAATGAGGCATTTATATTCCCTTTGAGTGCAGGATATAGCTGCAGGCTCATGGAAAAGGGCAAAACTGAGCTTCCAATGCATGGGCTTACATTCCTCATTATACCAAGTTACCAACAATTTGTGGGTCAAGAACCAATTCGACAAACAGGCTTTAGTCGCATTACTTTTACGAACCGAGTCTTGGGCTTGTCCAGCTAGATACTTCAAAGAGGGTGATATCTTGATGAGATGAATGGTAAGTCCTAATTTTAATATTGGATAATTAGTATGGGTTTAGAGTTCAATGTTTAAAAAACATATCAGTATGTCGCATGTCTCATGCCAGATTCAATGCCAGAGCTAATGCAAATTCAATTCGGATAACTTCTGCCAAAAATACCCAGTGTTTGCGTTATCATATATGGAAGATATCAAGCATTAAATTAAAAAATTATCATATTTGAAGGGAGCTTTATTAAATTTGTTGAATTTAGAGTAAGTTGAATCCGTTCTTTTCAAATGCAAATGCCATTATGAGGGAAAAAAATTGTGATTAAAAGCGTTAGTAATCTGCTATTAGAATCATTTCCCCATTTTGGCCATCACATGTAAAGGGGAATATGTGGGAAAAAATATTTCATGGGGATAGGACTGCCATCCGAAAATTGCTTTGTTGGCCACGGTAGAACCATTTGTTATCCTCCCCCTCCCCCACTCTATGTGTGTGTGCACGCATGTATTTAGATGCATCTTTGATTGAACAATTTCCAGTGGCCAGTGAGAGAGGGTTTTGAGAGTGAGGCTTTTCGGGGACTTTGAACCATGTGACAGGGCTGTGAGCGACTGTATGTAGGGATCCATTTGATGGGACCATTTGGAAAGTTTGAGCCATTTTTGCATTTACCTTCTCATATCTGCTTTTTTCCACTTGTATCTAGGTTTTCTTGTGTCAGGACTATTGGCTTATTTGCTCCTGCATCTGCATTTCGCTGCCATTTGCAAAGTGCAGTGTCTGCATTCCAGTCATTTGCATAGTGTGCATGGGCATTGTTTGCAGGGAGAATTGATCCATGCTATGAGGCTTAGGGCCTAAGCTGACACATTTTAATTTGTTTTTTTTCCTTTCTATTTAAATTTAGTTATAGAAATAATAGTTAATTAAGAACTTTGGGAAATGTAGATGGTATATTTTTTAATTTCTTTTAATGAAAGAAAATTCTATTTACTAGGGTTAAGAAAAAAGAAGAAAATTTATTTTGAGTCAAATCTTTAAAATCACAACCATGTTTGGAACCATTGGTTGTGAACGAGGAGTTCTACATCAAAGACTAAAGTTACAATCCCATGGGTGAACCTTTTACATTTTATCAAATAGCATGAGCTAAACTGGTTAAAAACACAGGCTTCTAACGTGGAAACCCATGTTCAAATCTTACTAAGTAATATATGCATAATTTCCATTTGTAATACTACTATATATGGTTTGTTGAGATACTATGGTTACTTGGTCATTATGTAATATGGGAAGGGTCCATTTCAATCCCATCTAACCAATTTAAAAAAAAAAGGTACTTAAATAAATTTGTATATTTTTGGAATGCCAATTGAAATTCCAAACTTTAATGTGGAAGTCTTTTCTATACAAAATTTATTTTGATTTTCAATCTTGAAAAACACAAACATGAACATGGCTTTGTAACATAGGCGCCAACTCAGTTGCCTGCATGAAGTTCCAACTGCACTTTACACACTCCCTTACAGACCCAGTTTCTAGTAGCTGTTGAAGTTGACCCTGTCACTGCATATACTATATATTACAGATTAAATTTCAATAGTTCAGGTTACACACTTCAATGTTTCACAGTTCCGAGCTTTTGTCAGAGGAGTAACAGACAGATTCGTTTCTAGGTAATGAATTAGAGTGGTTAATAGAGGGCAGCATAATAACATCATGACATATGTCCTTGATATTAATGCCTTATACAGCATCCACACTATCTCAAAAAGGTTTTCCTCTTTTTCGCACGCTATTTGGGATCTACGTTTTTGAGCTTGAAGGATTTATTCATCAAAATAAATGTTCAAATGCTGCCGTGTACACCATGTCTAGCTTGCTCTTGCAAATTAAGGCAGTTGATAGTCAGACTGAGCAAGATTAAGGTGATGATCTCCAACACATCAAAAAGTTTGTGAGTTTCAGTTCTATCAGGGTAAGCCGATTAAGATCACTGCTGCTTACACCTGCTAGGGGGTTCAATTTACAGGTCCTTCTATTGATCTTCAGCTAGCTTCACAATCATGGATATGCATCCCTTGCAGTTATGGAATGCAAATGTTTCCAGCTACACTGCTAGGACATAACTAGGAAAATGTGCCTCATTGACTGCATTATCAAACCCACAATGCTTTATGGATTTGAGATTTGTGACCAAATCCTAGGGTGTACTGATTGGGCTCATTGAGAGAATCTAGACTATCTTGCTCCATCGATTTTTCTGATGTAAAAGAATAGTTCCACAATTTATGCTTTAGGCTGAGTTTGGCACTCATCCTCTTAGCCTTGAGCGCAACTTCAGAAGTATGTCTCATCTACATTGCCTTAAATACATGGTGATGCACATAAGGCCGAGAGAGATACCCATGCTTGGCACTTTGCTTCTTGGAGTAAATTTCTTCTAGGATCACTTTTGTTCATCTTCTATGTTAGTACTTTGATGTTTTTTCACTTCTTTAGTTGGTTGGCATCTTTATTAATCGACTACATACATTCATATACTCTCTTAATGCTTCTCCCCACCTTCCTGATAAGAAGGTGATTAACCAAACAATTAGGGATGATATATAGGCAATATATTTAGCTCACTTGGATTGCTCCATCTCAGCCTCTTAATCCTAAGTTACCCTTTTACACTCACTTGGATTGCTCCACTTCAGCCTCGTAGTCCTATGTTACCCTTCTACAACAAGCATTTCATGAGGATGGCATTATTGTTTGTACTGGGTATATCTAGCAACATTGAACATGTGGCCTTAGGATTCCTCTTGGTCAGCTTGGAATCTGCTCACATCAATTCCAGTTGGAGATAGACCACTATATTCCTCGAGAGGATAGGTTAGGTTGTCTTTGGTCAATTCACCAGATGGAAATTAAAGAGCATTTAATCTTCAAGTGTCTTGTTTTTTACGAGTTTCGAGGGAGGTACTATTGCTTGCATGGAGACTAAGGCAGATTGCTTGTCTCTTCTTTTTGCTATCGTAAACTGGTATTCTTGGTTTTGTACATTTGGGAAGCTACCCTTCTTTGGTGCTAGGTATTACAAGAGAGATGATTACCACTTAATTAATCACCTCATTCTTTTATCCTATCTTTGTCACCGGAAGCAATAAAAATTCATTTGATGCTTACTCTTGACAATGATAATGACAGATTTATGCATTTTTTCAGCATACAAGGGTATCTTCTAGGGATTTGACACCACCTTGCATTTGGAAGAAGGGGACTTCCACTCTTCAACGCCTGGTTTTAGCCACCTCTCACTTGCCCAAGAGTTTTGAGGGGTTGGCCTTTATGCCCTCCTAGGGACATCCAACTAGGCCTTCTTAATCCTGGCCATTCTCTTGGGATAATCATTAAATCTTTTGTTGGTTCTTGTTGGATGATTGGCAATGGTGATAGTTTTATTGTTTCCACTTTGTATTCCACTATTGATTAAAGTTCTCTCTCCCTCTCTCCTTAACTGTTGGTTCCCTTATCTCTTCATCATTGCATACATTTTAGGGATTGCCCATTTTTGGGTCGACCTCTTGAGGTTTTCTTTTGATGCTTTACAGTAATTTAGTGTTAGTATAGTTTTATTTAGTTCATTTACTCTACTTTATCTTGTTAGTACTTCCCTGTTTTTTTTTTTTAATGAGTTTACATAGGTTTTTATGAGCGGTCCCGGTCCCCTCATACTGAGTGGGGTTTGAACCTTGGACCTCTCAAAGAGAGGTCAAAGCCCTTACCACTGCAGTAAGCTTGCAGCTCTAAAATTAAGTTTACACAGGTTTTTATGAGGGGTCCCGGTCCCCTGGGGTTTGAACTTGGATCTTCTGAATGAAAACCCAAGGACGTACCACTAAGGTATCCCTCACGGGTCTAGTACTTCCTTAGTTATTACATGGGTTGCAACAATTTATTTCCAATAAGTTCCTTTGTCGTGCTTTGGTCATCCATGGATATTAATAAATTTATCTTATCTAATCCATCTTATTAATTGATCTAAAACCGTACTTACATGTTGGGGCTTACCCATTTCTGGGTCAACCCCTTGAGGTTGTGTTTTGATGCTTTACAGTAATTTGGTGTTAGTATAATTTTATTTAGCTCATTCACTCTAGTTTAGTTTATTTGTTAGTACTTTCTTCATTACAGCAGTGGGTTGCAACGAGTTATTTCCAATGAGTTCCTTTGTCCTGGTCTGGTCATCCGTGGACATTAATAGATTTATCTTATTCATCTTTATAATTGCTCTAAAACTGGGCTCCATCATCTTCATTCACAATGCATGCATGCACATGTGTTCCCATCCATCATAATTACATGATTTATGTGTACAAATGGAATGTTCTTTAATAAACAAATTGTCAAATTATAACGATTGTATTATACTGATACAATAAATTAGCATCAAGGCGCTTTACATATTTGGGTTTTCTGCAAGGATATGGCAGCCATAGCGAGATGCAAATCTTCGCCAATATTAGTTGTCAGTGTTCCAAATCTGTTCTAGGCATATTAATACCTCCTTAGACATTTCATCATACTATGCATGTAAAGATGTAACTTGTTTGAAATTGATAAAAATCTCAGAATTGAAAATGTCTCCTTCCATGAAAAGGGAGTACATAGACAACACTTTTTCTGATGTCACTGTACTGCCATGAAAGTTGCCTGGGTTAAACTTGATGAATCTTGAACTATTTCAGACCTGTTATACTGCTGTTGGGGGAGTATATGAAGCACCTTTACGTATTGAAATCCAATATGCTATTATTATGCTCAAATTACTATGAAACAAGGCAGAGAACTCTGAGTTTGTATCAGATATGTTCACCTACTCAATGGTATCTAATTCACTGTAGATCATGAGAAGATAAAAATGAATTGGAATGATGCATATGTATTTATATCTGTTTATTCTTTCTTCACACCGCGGTCCATTGTAAATGCTCATACAAGAGTTCTAAGCTTTCCTCTGCCAACTATAATCCTATTAGGTTTCAAAGAATTTGGCTATGTTTCCTTTCATTGGCTTTTAGGGCACTCATGGTTTTTCAATTGTTCTATAACATGTTGAAATCAGATACAATTTTTTATCCATTCCTTTGAATTCAATGTTATTTAATGTTTTTTTTTAATCTATAAATTTAAATATAAGGGGGGTGGGGGCAGAACTTTCTGTTGATAGAATGACTTTATTGTTTTGGGTGATTATCTTTGAGTTATGTCCCATAACACACCCAAGAGAATTCTTTTGATCAACGAATGAAGTCTTACATCCATTTTACATGACTGTCGTATTTTTGGACGAGATCTTTTGTTAAACATACAAACATTGAAATGTGCTCTTCTTGTTGATTTCAAGAAATGCAACTATACCATACTAAGCAATGCAAGTATGAGAAAACAGATCTTGCCAACTTGGAATTTTGAGTAATGATCATGGCATCTGGCCAACCTGTACAAGATCTATGCTGTCATAGAATGGCTAGCTGCAAGCAATCTGTATGAACTTTGCAGATCCATTGTTATGCCAAATTATGCACGTAGGCAGATGAGTTGTTCCCTGCATGAATGTGTGAGCCACATCGATAATCAGTCATGTGTATGAGTTGTACATAATGTATTGTGTATAGTGTGTTTAAATTGGTTATATGGGATTGAAATGGGCCCCACCCATGTTACATTGTGACCACATACTGGTATTACAACAGCTTGGTAAATTAAGCATGTATTACTTGGCAAAATTCGAACCTAGGTCTCCTTCTTGAAAGTTGAGGAATATAACCAGTTGAGCTCATACCATTTGATTAAAATGGTAAGGTTTACCCATGAGATTTTGACCTTGGTTTGGTTGTACAAGATTCTTCACTTCTAACCAATTGCCCTAAATTCCATGGGCATTATGCATCGTATGATGTGTCGTTTTGATTTAATTATGATGTAAGAAATAGTATGTAATGTGTTATATTGTAACTTTTTATTGTTTCATGTATCGGGCAGTTTTATGGTAGTTAAATGGGCATGGCAATTGGCAACCGCCTACTATTTCTCATGATACCTGTATTTACACCCATCTACCTTGGTCAAGAAAGAGGGAGGTGTGTGATGTGTGGTATGTAGAAATGAGCAAATAGTTTTCAGATGAGGATCTATGAGCTCGACTAGACCATGATGTATTGCAAATGATTAGAATGTAAGAATATATGTTGTGTGCTTTGTAGTTACATGTATGTGTGAGTTAATTTTTATTATATGGAATTAAACTGTAGTGTGTTCCATTGAATAATATTTGTGTGACTGGAATATTCCCACATGCTACAATGTGAACATAATCAGACCTATGAAGTTCCTTTAATGGAAGAATGCTTTGTTCTTGTGGAAGGTGTCAAAACTATCATAGTCCTCACATGGACTCTAAAATTGCATATTAAAAGTTGTTCCATGAAGATTTTGTGATAAAGATGATGTGAGACAGTAGGACACGTTTTCTGGGTGCAGATGACATGAGACGACAAGACACATTTTTGGGACATGTTTTCAGAATGCTGTGATGTGTTTCATGCTCCTAGGGCCTGAGATGCATCCTCAAGGAAGATTGATTAAAGAGCCACACATTTGTGAAAAGGTCACTTAAAGGTCCTTGGAAGCTATTTACTATGATATTGTGGCTTTGATATATTCCCACATGCTACAATGTGAACATAATCAGACCTATGAAGTTCCTTTAATGGAAGAATGCTTTGTTCTTGTGGAAGGTGTCAAAACTATCATAGTCCTCACATGGACTCTAAAATTGCATATTAAAAGTTGTTCCATGAAGATTTTGTGATAAAGATGATGTGAGACAGTAGGACACGTTTTCTGGGTGCAGATGACATGAGACGACAAGACACATTTTTGGGACATGTTTTCAGAATGCTGTGATGTATTTCATGCTCCTAGGGCCTGAGATGCATCCTCAAGGAAGATTGATTAAAGAGCCACACATTTGTGAAAAGGTCACTTAAAGGTCCTTGGAAGCTATTTACTATGATATTGTGGCTTTGATATATAAATTTGTGTATGAAGGAAAAGTCCCCTAAAAGACATTCATGTTGTTTCTCTCATTCATAGTGCAGTAGTAGCAGGATTGTAGCTAGCAATTATATCTATTTATAGGTCAAGCTTGCATTTCTAATCTAAGCCCGGAGTCTTGGGAATTTAGCTTCTTTGGCATATAGACATGTTGGGCACATTAGAAAGGATGGTACAGACTTATTTAAGGCCAGGAATCTTTGCAAAAAATTTATGTTCCACTCCATGCCATCTGCACAGAAACATGTTTACTGTGTCTGTGGATGGGTTTCAGGTTTTTTAGAACTTGCCTTCTACTTTGGAGCACTATTTTTGGATCTGCGCAGGTTATCATAAACAAGTATAATATTTGAGGTCCACAGACCTAGTTCAGTCATCTGTGGGCCTTAATAATTTTTTTTATTTTTTTCCCTGGAGATTTGCTGTGTTTGTATTGGTTTATACCCAGATTGTGGTAACGTACTATCATAAGGAACGTAATAGTATAATACATTATTCTATGTGGTCGTCCTAAAGAATGGATGTGTTTGAGAAAGATTAATTTTTTGGAAGTTGGATGCTATGCTGATATCTTAGCTGTCCTTGCTTATGTTGGCAAGTGGCCTATACAAGGCTGCAAGGCCAAGGTTCGTAAATGTTTTGATTTTACTAGTTTTGAGATTATTTTCTCTTGGTTGGAGAATTCCATGATATTCTCTTGGTTTTTCACTTGATTTCCTCCTTGAGTACCTCCTTTGATTTTGCACCACTATCTGACCAATTAGTTACACCATTCGTGTCTATTGAGTAATGCATTTCATTTCCCAGTTCCCTTTCCAGCTCTGATGTCATGAATATTATTACTTTAGGTTAATTGCCAAAAAAAATATAATGTGATGTCTTCGAGCATATAATCAAACCATAAAATTTTGAAATTGCTAGGATGATTTTTTTTTGTTTTTAAAGTATATTTTTTATTTTGGGTGTCCTAGATAGAATTAGGAGGTGCATACTTGTAGTTTTAATGGTTCAATAGTACATATAGCCAACCAGCATTTTCAATTACAGGTTTATTTCCAGTGTCTTGCAGTTTTTCCCCTGTTTATTAAAATGACCAGCTTTGTTTACTGGAATCTTATATGCATGCATTTAGTTTGGACAAAGCTTAACAGTACATAATGTGGAAGCAAACAGGGAGGGAGTTCTGGATCTGAGCCTCCAGCAAGTCCAGTGCTATCCATGGAGTGTATCATCGAAGAACTTCAATCACGAATGAAAAGGCTTGAACGATGGCATATGCTCAATACTGTAAGTTCTTTCCCAATTGTCACTCAAAAATCTGCTATGATGGATCCGACTGTTGGGTAAAAGAACGCTATTCTGTGATGTCATGCATTTTAGAAAACTTATGCCTCTTACTTTGTAGTTTTTATCTTCTTATCTTTTGTGTAAAATCTCCCCTACGTTTATGAATAGGAGTTATTTTTGTTTCATTTTTACTTTTTGACTTTTTTGATTATGCTTTTTTCCCCTCTTTTGTATAGAACCTTTCTTCTTTCCCACATCTCCGAACGGGAGTTACATTTGTTTGATTTTTTTAATTTTTTTTTATTTGTATTATTTTACTTTTAAATTTTATGATTCTGCTTGTAAGTTGGTTGTTTAGTGATGGATATTGCAGACTGTAATTTAATCAGAAAAGAAATATGGGGTTTTTGGTATTACTCTTTTTGGTGTAATCATGATCAAGAATTTTTTGTGGGTAAAAAATTTCTGATAAAAGAATTTTGTTCTCTAGAAAACTGTCCACTCCAACCTGGCTCTCTTTTAGTTTGCTTGAACAATGGCATATGCTCAATACCGTTAGTTCTTTCCCAAGTGTGACTCAAAAATCTGCCATGATGGATAGGAATGTAGGGTAAAAGAACACTATTCTGTGATGTCATGCATTTTCGAAAACTTTTTCCTTTTTCTTTGTAATTTTTGTCTTTTAATATTTTGTGTAAAGCTTTTCTTCTCCCCTACTTATGAATAGGAGTTATGTTTGTTTCATTTGTACTAGTTGACTTTTACGATTATGTTTTTTTTCTTTTCTTTTGTATAAAACCTTTTTTCCCACATCTCTGAATGGGAGTTACATTTGCTTGATTTTTTATTTTTTATTTGTATTATTTAAATTTTAAATTTTATGGTTCTGCTTGTAAGTTAGCTGTTTAGTGATGGATATGGGGTTTTTGGTATTACTCCTTTTGGTTTGTTCATCATCAAGAGTTTTTTGTTGGAAAATATTTTTCTGATAAAAGAATTGTGTTCTCTATAAAACTGTTCACTCCCGTCCGGATCTCTTTTTGTTTTCAATAACTTAACATTATATGCATTTTCATTATGCAGGTATTATGGACTTTTCTTATATCTGCTCTAATTGGATATGCAATGTTCCAACGAAAACGAAGATTGCATTAAATTTCTTTTACTAAGTTCAATTCCAGTCCACCAACATAGTGGGGTGTGTGATCTGTATGGATGGATGCATCAGCCTCAAAGTCAGGTTTTCATTCTTTCTGGTCTTGATTCTTACAAAACAAGGTCCTTCAATTCAGCGCCCTTCTGGATGATGACGAGAAAGTTACACAATACATGTCCAAGAGATCGAAATTTTTTATGCCAAATGTTCTTTCTGAAGGGAAGATTAAATAGCTTCCATTACGCAAGGCCTGTATTAATCAGTGTACACATTAATATTCTCATTTGACATATGACTAACGGTGTACTTCCATTATTTTTTATGAACATTATCATTTGGGCAGGAGGTGGGAAAAAAAAGCATATTCTCTCTGTTTCTATATTGGGCATTTGCCTTGATCATACTACAAAATTTCTGCTGTTATAGAAATGTAAATTTGCTATTACTTCAAAAGAAAAATGTCAGAAAAGAGTTGTCATTGCAACAACTTGATCTGTTTAACAGAATTTCATGGTTAGTTTCCATAGTAATAATAGCTACGAAAATGGTAACATATAAAGGTTGAGATGTGTGACTTATTGTATGTTGTGCATTTCTTTTAAAATTTTCAAAGTCTAGGGATTGCATAGTTATTAACAGAGGCAATTCATGGCATATCTTGAATTAGTTTTTGGATTGGAGCTTCATGCTGGAAGACTTATTATTTATAAACTATAAAAGGTTTCTTCTTTGTATGGATTTGGTGTTAATGCAACCTTAGATAATGACCATTTGGATGTAAAATGTGCACTCAGTTGTCCCATGAAGCGGAGAAGCCACAAATTTTCTCAGCAGGTGCCATTGAGAAAACATAGAAATTTGTCATGCAGCCACATGGTCTCATACCAAGAAATTTGGTAAATTTTATTTCGAATTTTAACCAAACTAGAAATTTCCACTAGACAATAAAGATGATAATGTTGAAATTGAAATCTGATTCATGGCCAAGACTGACATTCTACGATGTATTGGATATACCTAAGGGCATTTCATTGTAAACTAAATTAATTAATTATAATATTTTTATTATGCAAGCCCTATGGGCCGAGGTTAACCTTGTTATTGTTAAACCCTTTTTATAACTTCTAATTAACCAAAAACCTTTGTTATGTTGGCTTAGGTTAAACTTTACTATGTAATTGGGATTTTGGTATTGGTATAAATTCTCCCCTCCCACTCATTTGATTATAGGAGTGTTGTGTAGTATTATATACAAATATAACAATTATTTATGATTCCTACGGGTGTCTCAAATTCTTGTGTTGCTCTTTTCTCTTTTGTCCTTTAATGCTTTATGTATAAGATTTGAGTGGATGATTTGCTTCTATTCTTTTTGGAAAATATTGTGAATTCCAACATGGTAAAGCAGGTATGGAGTAGCATCGCTTGGTCATGCAGAAGCCTTCTTCAGAGCCTCTGATCATCCTTTCAATTTACTAGACAATATTGAAAAGAGTTATTCGAGTTTTGAGAATCTTGAAAAAAATTGTCGGAAATCCTTCTTACTTCGTTGATATTATAGCATCTTTGATTCCTTGATCAAAAAGTCGAATTTTAGTTTGGATGGCCATTATAATTTGGCCCTTGGCTACTTGGCTACGGCAAGAAGACAAACAATGGGAAATATTCGAATTTGAATATTGCAAATTTCATGTCATTTTTATTCTGCACACAAGCGTGATCCGAACCCGCTTTTAGGTTCTACGTTGGCTTGATAGCGCTCTTACCGGAGTGCCAAAACTTTTGGCCTGTGTTGGGTCTCTGATGAGTTAGTTACGGTGGAGATATGGCATTCAAGGTGTCCTGAAACGACACACAATCCCTTGTTTTATTTTCCTTGACGGAAATGGAGGGACAAGTAGGATTTGTCTGCTTGACCTCTAGCGGTTTGCATGACAGCGGTTTGTGCAATTTTTTTTGTAGCATGAGAGGGTGGAGGTCATGTGTTCAAACCTCCATGGTGACCCTTGTGGAGACAACATGGTATTTTGGCTCTTCTATGAAAAGTATACCGCTTTTGTTTCAGCAAAATCATGAGTGTTGGTGGCTACATGGTGTTTTTTAGAGCATGGAGTTTAGGGGGTCAAATTCCACCATCTTTGTTTTTTGCTCTTCTTGCTTTTGGGTTGATGGCATTTGGAAAAGTGCTTTCTATGCCTCAAGCGGTGTGTTGGCGCATTGGCTAGCCTAAGGTTTTTGGGTGGACAATGGCTCACATTCGAATCATTGAAGGTTTGGTTGGTGCTTTCAAAGACATTGAATTTGGGTTGACAAAGTGGTTGACGTGGCACTATTGCCTGCCAGCGAAACCAATTTTTTTATTATATAAATGTGTCTTTCCAATAAAAAACGACCATGTGTCACAATCTAAGTGGTTCAAGGAGGTTGAGTTGGCAAAATTAGTGGACTGTACCATTGAATCTCAAATCCCCAAGTGGCAATAAATGGTTTGCTCATTTTTCCCTAGGTTTAGAGATTTAATTTTTGGGGTCCATTAGGCTAAAACTATTGAAGGACATCTTTTGCATACAAAAGTGTTGTGAGCCTTTTTTTTTTATTTTAATCTCACGATTTTTTGAGCTCTAGCATTGGTGGCATTAGTTCACGAACCTGTTGCAGTGTTAGGGGTTAAATTGTGTAAGATGGATCACAAAGGCCTACTTGTCTTAATGGGTGAAACTATAACATCTGATCAACTTAGAATCTTTTGCCTGATTTTTTGAGGATTTGTGATAGTTGTAGTAAATCTTGAGTCTTTTGGAGGCTCAAAAAATCTCGCGTTTTTTTGAGCTCTAGCATTGGTGGCATTAGTTCACGGACCTGTTGCAATGTTAGGGGTTGGATTGTGTAAGATGGATCACAAAGCCCTAGTTACTTGACTTAATGGGTGAAACTATAACATTTGATCAACTTAATCTTTTGCCTAATTTTTTTAGGATTTGTGATAGCTGCAGTAAATTTTGAATCTTTTGGAGGCTTGTAAGAAAAGGATTCAAGATGTGCTTTAGTCAATCCCTCTTCCTCCTTTGGACGATTGATTTAGCTTGTTCATAAAGATCTAATCTTCCATGATCTTTTTCTTTTGTCTAAGTTCTATTGGAATTTTGTTATGATTTTTCTTTTAAATAGGCTAATGCAAAGCTTCTTTTGGTGACTGGCCCATGGGCAAGAGGAAGTCTTCAAATAGGGTGATGTATGTTGTGAATAAAAAAGTTGTGCCTTCAAGACATACCTTATGCAACAATAGAAGATTGAAAGAGCTTATCTTAAAGGTGGTGATTCTGACTTTTTGTCTTCATTTGAAGTCTTAACATAAATGTTTTTTGGATTTGATCTAATACCGGTAGTGATGACTATGGTCAAGCCTAAGGAGACTTGTATAGAAAACATTTTTGCAGCAATAGATTTTAGATAATGGGGGATCCAAATGAGTCAACCTCTAAATGCAAAGGCCCACTACAACTTCCATTATTGGGGTGTTAAAATTGTAATCTAATTCATGGCAAGGCTAACATGGTATGATCGATTGGATAGGCCTAAAGGCATTTCATTATACAATATATTAATTATTTTAAATTTTTTATTATATAAGTCCTATGGGCTTTTGTTATGGTTAAACCTTTTTTGTAACTTGTAATTAACCTAAAGCCCTCTTGTTAAGTTGGCTTAAGTTAAAAACTTTATTATGCAAGTGGGTTTAGGTATTGGTATAAATACCCCCTCCCACTCCTCATTTGATTATTGGAGTGTTATGTAATATTATCTACGGATATAGTGATTATTTATGGTGTGTATGGGTGCCCTCAAATTGCTACTTTGCTCCTCTTTCATCTTTTTATGCTCTTTGTATAAGATTTGAGTGGATGATTTGTTTTTGTTCATTTCTAAAAAATATAGTGAATTCCAACAGGTAGTTCCCCTTTCTTGCCCCCTTTAGAGCATTCTAGGTGTAACATTCTTTGATTTACTTATTGAGACAATTTTTCTAATTTTTTCCATTGATATCAATTTAACTTTGCATAAGCCCTCCGAGGGCTAGGTGGATTGGTAAATGCTTGTCTGGCCAGACACTTACCAAGAAGACACCTAAGTTCAAACCTCGGGGGCAGCTTGTTTGCAAAGGTAGTAATCTGATTTGAATCCTCTGAGTGTGCACCATATCGACAATGACAGTATGATTCCTAAGCAACCAGTGGTCCCCTTCACGCCGGTCAACAATAACTAAGCGGAATAGGTTTGGTGGAAACAACTTGTCAGTTACTAAAAATAGTGTGGTTGTGACCAACTCTCCTATGTAACAAAAACACAAATTTAACATTGCATAAGAATATCAAATGGCATGACATCATGGTTATAGGTTTTGAACAAGGAGATCAGAATCAAATCATGCCAGGTGATATAATACCACTATGTGCTTTGCTGAAATGATATAGTGTCAAGGTCTTGATTGAATCCAGGTAGGTTCTGTATCAATCCCATATAACCAATTTACACTAAAAGACCATTTTGCATGAGAACACCTTCATAATAAATATCCATATTTTGGAGGCAAAATTCTTTAGTAGCTATCAGTTTCACTTTGTAGGGGTAGTAGGCTTCTAGGACCCTGCCCTAAGGAGTTGTACTTGCCGAGTAATAATGTACCTATATTCATGGTCACACTATGTTGTCTATGCACCATATATCTTTTGCTTGGGTTTTTGATCTGGTGAAGAGCTAAGTGTGGAGAGGGTGAAGTCTAACATAGTGACACTTGGAGTCACCTACATGCCTCCTTGGAAGGCCCAAAGGAGTACAACAGGGTAAATTTTTATTTAATTAACCTTAGGGATTACCGAGGCTTTGAAAAGCGTGATTGGTTTTATTCACATACGGTTGTAGTCGAACGTAGAGGTTTTCACGTGGTAGCCAACGGTCACATTTTGACCGGATTCAAAAGCCCAACGGCTAACCCCAAGGGCGCCAGGGTTTATTTAGGCGATGTTATTTGCCTTCATTTCCCTCATCCATTGCGGCCTATTCCCGTCCTTAGGGTTTAGTCAGGGTTTTGCAGCTTCAGTTTCTGTTGCTATTCTCTCGATATAGCAGGGGTTCGAATCCCACGCGAATCACCGATGGCCTCTACAGCAGAAGCGGAAACCGTAATGCACGGAGGAAAAGAAACGCAGAGCCCTTACACTCCGATTCACAAAATGAGAAACGTGGAAGAAGACGACTGTGACGACGTATCGCAGTGGTCTGTCCAGGTTAACGTCAGTTCCCCCAGTGGCGTTGGCGCCGCCGATCAACAAGCCAATCACTATCATTCCGACCAAGATGATATTGATAATGACGAGGAAGAGGACCAAGATGATATTGATAATGACGAGGAAGAGGAGGAAGAGGAGGAAGAAGAACATTCCGGGGAGGAAGAGGAATATTCCGACTTGTGCGACGGCTTAAGCGGGATACGTCTGCAGGAGGAAGAAGGCCGGCAAGGGCTGCCGGTCTTCCAGGGCACGCATACACGGTTTGTGTATAACAGCGACGACGATGATGACGTGGAAGCCGTCCACGTCACAGTACAAGACAAAGACACGGTGTCTCCAGGGTTTATCCGCCTTAAGGGTTTACCGACTCCTGAGGGGAAGCATCTTCGTTTTGAGGAAGACAATGAGAAAGAATAACCCTCTTTAACAAAACTTTTTTGCTCTGTTTAGATTTTTATCTAATAAAATCCAGTCTGATTTACTTGTTCTTTTCGCTCTCCAACATTATTATATTTCGCCCTTTTTGCACTGCGTTGTATTGTTTTGTCATGAGCTCATGTAAGCGGCAAGCATAATGGTTCTGCTGGGGTTCGAACCCGGGTCGTCGCAGCAGGCATGCTCCGAGTGTTAGAGATCTATGCGGAAATGGAAATGGCAATGGCAATGGGTTCTGTTTTATGTTTAAGGATATTTTTGGTGTACCTTTCAGAGTGCTTTAAATGTGGTAAGAGCGCAAGGAATTAAATAAATTTGTGTTTTTTTGTTTGGTGATAAAGTTTTTTTTTTTAACAGACAATGGGAGTTTCTCTGAGTCTCCTGTGATTATTTTTTTAGTTCTTAGGGTGTCTTTTATGGACAGTGTTGTTATTGGAGCTTATATTTTGAGAGAGAGAAAACGTGTTATAAGGGGAAACAAAGCTATCTATGTAACAAATGTCAACGAGGATAAGCTGTGACAGGTGGTTTTTCTCCTTAGAGTTAAAGATTTTGGAATGGGTTAAATGCGCTCCATAGATTTTCAGGAGGTCTATCAAATGAAGAATCACATAAAGGTTGTAGAGATGATGGGTTTTGAATGAATGAATGAAAGATTTTAATTACGACCGCGAGACCCAAATATGGTCTATGGGACCTCAAATATGGAAGTACAATTACTCAAATCATATCATATGATCTTTAATATCTTTGAGAAGGTTGTTCCTTCTCCTGCTGATTTGTGTTAGCAATTCTCCAACTTTTTTATTTTCCTGTCTTCAAATAAATCTGTAATAAACTCGTTCCCAAGTGTTTCTTTGTATTTGTCACGGATATCTGAAAAACTCGGGCATTTATAGATGAAGTGTTCCTCTGTCTCTACTGCCCTTGTCTTTGCATAGAGTACATATCCTTTCTTCCCATTGTTCTTTGGGCGTTGTCCATCTCCCTGTTTCACATCTAAGCCTATGAGAGCTAGTCCTTATCCGAGCAATGAGTATTTTTTCCTTCCACTTGATTTCAGCGCCTATATACGCTTTTTCCTTGTGGTCATACGTTGGGTTAAAATTTGCAATATAATATTGTCTTTTCCTGCTTGCATTTTTCCACATTCCACTTCGAACTTTTCATTCACATAATTTTTAATGTCTTTGTTGACATTTGGGCATTCATTTATGTTGATTTCCCAACGTTTCATCCATTTCTGATTTTGTTTCATCCACGTATTCTTTCGCCTATGCAACTCTTCGTCCCCTAAGCTGCTCTAGGCCATCTATCATTTGTCATGTTTTCTGTTTTTTTCAAGTAACATAACAGACTTGGTCATAGCAATTGCTTCTAAAGGGAACATTCCGGTTTCAGCTAGAATAATTTCATAAGGGGTTGTGGCCTTAATTTTGAGAAAGTTTGTGATTAGATATTTTTGAATCCTTTCTATTTGCCTCCATTTTGCATTTGTTGTGCCACTAGCCCACACCTCGCAACCATACAACGGAACCGGTGTAACAAGTAGGCCAAATAAGACCTTGGTGGTCTTCCGGTCCCACAACTCGGCATTCCTACACCTGTTTTGAAGTGCATATAGTGCTCTCCAGCCACTTTGAGTTCTTTTCATCCTACATGTATTCCAATTAAGTTTGTCATGAAAGTCTATGCCCAGGTATTTGTATTCTACTACTACATCAAGCGGTTCTCCTGCAAGCTGAAATTTGAGTTGTTGCTTCTTCTTTTTCATTGAAAAAATCATAATTTTTGTTTTGCTCGTGTTCACTGCATCCCAACTTCTTTACAAAAGAGTTCTAGAGCTTGAAGGTGATCTTCTAGATCTTTGGCTGTTTTGGCCACAAGAATTACATCATCTGCATACATGAGGAGTTTTACCACATATTTGGCTAAATGCACACCCTCTCCCCCAAATTTGTTTATCCATTCTTCTAACTTGTCAATGTACAGCCCAAATAAGGTTGGAGATAGAGGGCAACCTTGTTTGACACCTATGTCACTACCAAAACATTCAGATAACCCTTCTGTGTTACGATTCTAGCTTTTACATGCTCATATAGTCTGTGAACTCCTGCCCTGTAGTGAATTGGAACCTCTAGCTCTTCCATTACTGCTCCATAATTTTTTCCTAGGCACTTGTGTCAAATGCCTTTTTGAAGTCTACAAAACGGCAAAAAGCCTCCTCTTTTTTGTCCCATATTTTTTCCACTATGTGTACGAGCGTGATACGGTGATCAATAGTTGAGTGTTTGGGCCTAAAACACTGCTTGCCCCTTTGCTCTCTTTCCCTTTTCTTACGCCCATATGCTTGATCCTACGCTCTATCATACTCCCAAACAACTTTGCAAAGAGAGGGTTGATCATGATAGTTCGATAGTTTGAGGGATTATTTACATCTCCACTTTTAAACAAAGGAATGGTCAAGCTAGTTGTCCACTCGGTAGGGAAGCCATTTTGTATGACCTCATTGAAAATTTCTTTGATTTGCGGTGCCAAGATATCTACCCCCCATTTTATATGCTCTGCTTGAAGATTGTCTATGTCACGGGCTTTTCCGAGTTGCTAACTTTTTTATCCCTTGAATAATGTCTTCAATTGTGAAAAGTTCTTTCTTGACAATGATAGTAGGGGGTGTCTCCTGCTGGTTACTACGCCGATACGAGTTGTTTTGAATACTCCAACCAGCGATTAAGCTGTTATGTTATTTTCGGTTTGCATCCTTTTCACGCTTAGTTCCTTCCAAAATTTCTTTGGTTCATGCTTCCCTAAATAAATCAATTCTTCCCTCCTTGTTTTAGTGTATTCTTCTTTTTTTGCCCTTACCAGTTTCTCATATGCTTTTTTGTTTGCTCTTGTTTTACCCGTTGGTTCCTTTAGTAATCTTCGCATTTTTTTGCAATCTTCATCGAACCATGGGTTGGTTGGGAAGCTATTCCTTTCTTTCTTTTTAGGTTTAGCTCTCTTGCATTTGTTTAGAGCTTCTTGAATAACTTGCATTAACCATTCACTCTTATTGTAATCTCTACTACTGTGATGTAGTTCTTCCCTTTCCTGTAACTTATTATTTAATCTTTGCTCTAAAATTTTGCCGATTTTCATCTGTTAAGAGAATGTTTCCCTTGTGAGGATATTTATTTTGATTGCCTTGCAAGTGTTTTTCCCTTGGTTTGTCTCCATGCATTCGAAGTTTCATAACAATTGGGTTGTGATCGACTTAAGTTCCACTGGAGAATCTTCCACTTCTAGCTCCTCTATTTTTGGTATGTAATTACGTGAGCATATTACATAGTCTATTACACTTTGTCCCTTATATGTTTTGCATGTATACTTTCCTGAATTTTTCCATTTGTTCATCCCATTGCAAATAATCAAATTGTATATCTTTGCAAAGACCTAACAACTCTTCTCCATATTGCGTGATAGCCTCATGCTCATCTTCTGAAGTCCTGGTCCACTGTTGATTTTCCTCTTCGGGCATCCAAAGAGGATTAATCTCAATATATTCGTTACCTTCTAGAATGTTAGCTTGCTTATTTGTTGTCCTTGCATTGAAATCTCCAATTAATATAATATCCCCCAACTTACTGTATATTGAAATGTCTCTTTTTAGGGAGGAGTATGGGTCTTCTCTGTTAAGGTCATGTTTCTTATAGAATTTAGAATTCTTGGGAGCAAAATAACACTTTGCTATGCTAATAACTGACTTATTTTCTAGGATCTTTATCCAAATGTATTGTTTGTTTTCATCTTGTTTTTCAATTTTAATGACCCTATCCCATTCCTCTTTTATTAAAACCATAATACCCCCATGCCCTTTGCCATTTTCTGCTGCTTTATTCCATACTGCTATTTTTTTGTATCCCACAAATTACGGAGTCCTACATCCATCGTGTTCATGTGTTTATGTCAATATGATTATATCTTTGTCTCTAGCAATGGGCCCTAACCCGGGTCCTCTTCTCCAAGGGAAACCTCTACAGTTCCAACTTACCATTGTAAGATGTTCTCGGGCGGAGCCATACTCCCTATTTATTTTGGATTTGTTTAGATGTGATGTATGCCTTTCCATTTCTTAAATATGCCTGTTTCCCTTCATTCCTTGCTGCCCTCACCTTTTCCCATTCCTTATTTCTTTCTTCCTCTTTGTAAAAATGTTAGGTCATCATCTAAATAAAATTGTGACCCTCTCGGCATGCCTCTGTTTTTAAGTAACCTTATTTTATCCTCGTAGCTCATCAATGTGACCCGAATATGTCTATCTCTGCCTCCTTCTCTCAGCCTGCCAATTCTGCTTACTTTTTTTATCTGACCCTTCCATTGTAATCGATCTGACAAGAAGTTCCTGGTTAAACGATTTGTGTCTTCCCTGTCCCCATAATCTTTCAACCCTTTGATGATTATATTTGTTAACTTCTCATGTCTTTCTTTCTCTTCTGTTATTTGAATTTTTACTTGCTTCTCTATCAACTCTTTTTGTTGATTGAGTGGTTCTTTTACTACTTGAGACCATGTCTTTGTCTTTGCTAATTCATTTCGTAGCTCATTTTCTCTTGTTTCAATGTTTTGGAGTGTTTTATGTACCTCTTTTATTTGATTTGCATTTGTTTTTTCCACCTCTATTGCATCATTGATTGGGGGATGGATGGCTTGTTTGAGGACATGCCATTCACGTTGACCCATGTTTGCAAGGTTTTGTAGCTTTGACACTTGCTCCTTGAGTTGGTTGTTTTCTTTTTCCAGCCTCCGAATGGTGTTTATAACCTCATCTGATTTAGTTTCTCTTAATTTCTCCCTCCTTTCCATGCTTTCAAGTTTCTCTTTCATCTTCATTAGCTCTTGCACATAAAGTCTTGGTGCCCACATGAGTGGTGTAGTTGTCGGATTTGTAAGTTTCTTCCTCATCCGAAAACTCATTTTGGTGATTTACCTTTGATTGTTCCTTATTCTCCACTGTTTATGTGGTAGAATATTTTTTATTTTTATTTTTTGATATGCCCTTTTCATTGTTGTTGCCCTTGCTCGAGCTTGTCGACGCCTTAATATCCTCCAGTACTGCTGTTTCTCATTGACTTATATTGGTTCTTGCAATTGTTGCTTCCCTTCTTCCATTTTCAAACCCTTTATAGCCGAACCCTCTGTACTATTGATCCGTTGAAATAAATGTGTAATAAAACCCTCTTGCTCTGCAAACCCTCTGCTGCAAACCCTTGCTGATAATAAAACCTTCTGCGCAAACCCCTATAACGAATGTATTTCTCCTACCTACTTAAATTGTTTTATAAATCGAAAGAGGACAAAAAAAATATGCTTACCCGATGAAATAGATGTTTAATACAATACTTCGTCGCAAACCCTCCTTGCTCTGCAAAAACCCTTTGCCGCAAACCCTTTAATTTTTTTTGTGCTGATATTTCTTGTCTGGAGTGTACAGTTCAAATATTCTTCGTTCTATCGGTTCTGCTTCAGTATCCCCGTGCTCTGCTTCAGTCCTGCTATTCTGAAACGGTTGCCACCGAACATGCCAGAAGAAACACCAGGACATGACATGAACAAGTAATTATCTCTCTTTTTTTTTCACGTCAAAGCGACCTAATCTCATGGTGAAATAAAGCAGGTGTAACAAGTTACTATCAACATTATAACCACTAGGCCATTGACCTTTTGACCTTAAATTAATCATGATAAAATAAAAATTAAATTTAATTGAAATTATTATTGTAACCACTAGGCCATTAACTTATATAAATTCTAAATAGAATTCTAACCATATACTAAATTGTAATTTTCTTCTTAGTTGTCCAACCTTAAATGTTGAGAGTAATTTTTTAATAGGTTGTTTAATTTTAAGTTTATTTTAATACAGTTAGAAATGTTAAGATGCACTTATTAATATGCAATAAATACAAATGACATGGACAATTGTTTTTTTTTTTTGAATTTACATGGTGGAATCGGTAGTCGCCACGAATTCGGGCAGGTTGTCCAGCTTTTATGGCCGCCACAGTATTCTGCGCTGTACACCTTGAAAGCCGCCACACAGATGACATGGACAATTGTTAGAAGTAAGAAGTAATTGGATTGATTTTTTTTTTTAAGGGAAGAGAATGTCATTTCTTAGAAGTAAGAAGTAATTGGGTTGATTTTTTTATAGGAAAGAAAAAAAATACCAAATATGGAGTTATAAATATGTATGTTCGGTTACTTTTCATGATAGATGTTAGAAGGAACTTAATTTATATAAGTCAAACTAAATGATAATTACTAATTGTGATATATGTTTTTTTTTTTTTTCCTTGGGGGGCGAGGGGGAGAGGAAGGGGTTACTTCAACAAAGCTCTCTCTTTCCTTTAGGAAAGAAGGGTGGACTATTGGATGGTCTAAATCAATTGGTGGGTTTTGTTTCCTTTATCAAGTCAAACGGTCTTTTAAATACTCTTCCTTTCAACTTTCCATATAACTTGGAATAATGATGTATTATGCAAACTCAAATAACAAAAATATAATATATTTTTGTTATCTAATACACTGTTGCAAATAGATCATAATGTTTCTTTAGAAATTTTATTGTGAGTAGGATCTTATCACAAAATTGTTCTCTTGAGATATGATCTACTCAATAATGGTCATCCAAAGCCCATTTTAGTATATATGGCTCCAAGACCCTCATTTTTTTCCAAGTGGCTATGTTATGGTGGGATGAATTAAGGTTTGAAGTATCATCTACAAACAAGTTTTTCAGAAGATAAAATACCTAAATGTATAAACTCATACCTCTCTATCTCTACTCTTATATTTATTGCTATCCAAATAGATTGTTTAGACTTGAAATAACATTTAAATGTGGAAAATACACTTACATCCAATTGTTTTTAATACCCCTCCAGTTATAGACCTTGTAAAGTGGTACAAACAATAAAAAAATAACTCTTTAGACATCAATTCATGTGGGTGGGTATCCATGCATGCACCTAGCCCACAACCTCCCACGTAATTCTTCAAATAGTTCATACATTTGAATGAATAACTAGGAATAGATTGGTTTGCACCACTAATACCCTAAATTTTGAAATAAACTTATAAAATTGTGAGGTATTTTTACTTTCATATTTCAATTATAATAGTTAAATGTTGGATTTTAGATCATAATAACCTTTATAAAAAGGAAAAACTAATTGGATTCGTTATAAAAATAAATGATCTTTTCTAAACTTGAGGAAAATGAAGCAACCTGTACACTAAAGTGAAACAAACCAGCTTGGTTTTAATGCATACATCTACTATAAATCTAATTTTAGTAAAATTTATTAGCAAGATATGGACATACCTATTGTACTGACACAACATAAAATTATGATTTATTCTTTGCTCTTTGGAACGATGTGTGATACAATTCTTAAACTTCTCTTGGCTAAGACACTCATGCCACAATTTCTCCCAATGCTTAATCTAGTTTCATCACACATTCCAAATGCAATAGGGGCCAAAAAAATTCTTAGCATATACCTTTCTTAAATTGTCATAAAAGACTCCAATAATTGGACAGATTAATTACTCTATCATGGTCTAAGCCTTTAGCTATTCATAGAACAAGATCAAGGTGTCTTCTGTCAAATCCAAACCACTATGATTTAGCCTATTCTAACAAATGTGAGCAACTTGAGCCTTGAGTTGAATAATTTCAAGACCATGACCACATTTAGTCGTGTCCTTACATCACTGAACAATTTATTCCTCCTCTAAGCTAAATATTGTTGGTAGTCCTCTTTTATTTCTGTTAGGGTAAAATAAGGTAGTGTATTGCATTACACTACGTGGGATTATTACATTTACTTTTCTATGTAATTACCATGAGATATTTTACCTCATGGTTAAACTAGGTAAGTACCTAAATATCCTATGTCAGATATTTAGGTTAGTGTTATGGTTAGAACTCTCTACCTAGGTTAGTAGTTAGCTACACGTCTCTCCTACCATGTTGGTTAGCGAGATAGACGTTAGTTAGTTGATTATTATTTGTTATAAATACTTTGTGCATACTATTGCCAAAGCTAATGTTCATTTGATTATTTATCTGAATAATATTGCTCGCTCCTCACTCACATTGGTATCATCCGCTAGGGTGGACAACGCGAGCGAGCTGCTCGTTCCACCTGGACCTGACGGATCTCGAGGTGCAAGTCTTTCTGTCGAATAGCTTGGAGATGGTACGTTAGGTGGTTCTACATCTGACCCATCTGACTTGTTCTTTCGGCTGCACGACGCTCCTTTGGCCCACATTTTGGCCAACTGAGGCCAGAGCTGAGTGCGACGAGGCCATTTAGGCCAACTACGATGTCGGCCAGAGTTGAGATTGCGGCCGTCGAATATCACCTGCGGCGTCGGTTAGAGTTGAGACGGTCGATCTTTCGAGATCGACCGCGTCATCGGAGAGCGGCGGTCTGTTGTCAATCTTTCGAGATCAACCGCATTTTCGGAGAGCGACGGTCGATCGATCACGACGTCGGAGAAGGCACATGTCAGCAGCCACCTGGCCCACTCACGGGAGAGCAGAGAGGGCAGGAGCACCCTCCCCTCCCCGAGGACACTAGCCCTACATCGAGATCTGAGAGGGCAGGCGGCCCTCCAATCCCTGACCGATGCGTGGCACAATTTTGTGCCTAACCTGCTTGAACCGAGGACGAATCAACTCGCGACACGTGGCACATCACCACCTGATCGACGTTGCTCGAACACCGACACGAGGCACTGCTCGGACTCGCAATCGACATGTGGCACATCGCCACTTGATCGATGCTGACCGGACACGACTCAACACGTGGCACATCGCCACCTGACCAACGTTGACCAGACACAAATCGACGTGTGGCACATCGCCACAGGACCGACCCGGACTAACTAGCCTACCCCTGGCGCCACGTGGCGGCATCCAAAATGGTAGACGACTCTGGTCGATTGCCCGAAGGCAATCGACATTAAAGGGGAGGTCGTAGCCTTAAAAACCCTTTGCATCCCACTGCGGGATGCATGTGGGATAAAATTCCAAATTTAAAAAAAACCAAAATTCCCGAGCCGTTGGAGATAAGATGCAGCGTAGTCGCTACTGTTTCGAAGAGCCGGGTGGCTCGCTCGGCTAAGGCGGCCGCATAGCAGCCGTGAGGTCGCGCGATCGAACCTCCCCTGCCCAGACAACAAAGGTTTTTTTTTGGACATATATTTTTTAAAATTTTTCTAATTTTTTTTTAAGTTTTAAATATTTTTTTTAGATATTTCTTTATAATTTTGTATTAATTGGTCAGAAAAATGTCAATTTTAAGCATTTTTAATTGATTTTTTTTCCCAATTTTCTTGATTATAAAGAATTTCATCTTAAAACTTCTATTTTACCTTATTTGAACTTAGAAATATTTAAAATTAAACCAAATTATTTTGCACTAAAAGTTCTATAGCAAATTTGTGTTTTCTCCAACTTGGAGATAAATAGACATAGGAACCATTTTTTGGTGCAAAATCCAAAGGCCTTCTTCAAACAAATTATCATTTCTATTGCAAACCACAAGGCTTGAAGTGATTTAGGGAGCATCAACGGTTCTCTCATTTTTTTCCCAACACAACACATATTGCTTTTGTTCTCTCCTTCAAGAAAGGGGACATAAAAACATAATCTAGCAATATTTTTTTTGTTGTCAAAACTTGAGATTCAAAACCGATTTTTTTTCTTGCTCCTACATGTGACATTGTTGAAGACAAAAACTGGGTCGTGTGTCGACTAGTTCTGGAAGCCTTTCAAACGCGGGTCGTGTGTCGACTTGTCTTGAAAGGAGTGCTCTAAATTCTACATTTTGTAAACATTAAGGGGGGATAGAATTCATTTTTTTTTATTCTATAGTTTGCAAAATTGTAACGAAAAAGGGGGGATATTTCGTAGTAAGAAAGGTGCATTCTCGATTGTACTCGACACCTTCTCTTAAAAATTGCTTGTACTAGGTGCATTTTCGGTTGCATCCGACACCTAGAGTGATAAAAATTTGGGTTGCTCTCATGTTTTGATTATTGCACTAACACTCATGTTTTTGTGTGCAATTAAATAATCAAATACACACATTTGAAGAAGCATTTCACAAAACCCAAACTTCACTCAAAAACCATGCTACACCTTGCATAGGTTAAAAACAAGTCATTTTTTTTACTCCCCATCAAAGGTCAAAAATTCATAATCACCTTGATTCACTCTCTTTGTTTGGCTTAATATCCTCAAACTTTTCATCCTTCTTGAAGGGTGTTAAGGCAGGTGCCATTAAATATCCTAGAGGGCAAAATCAAAAGTTTTTCACAAACCTACCCCTTTTCATTTGCTCTATTTGTTTGGCTTAAATTCCTCAAACTTCTCATCCCTTGTTAAGGGTGTTAAGGCAGGTGCCATTAAATATCTTATAGAGGCAAATTGAAAACAACTTCCATATACTCTTTTGAGGGTATAGTGCAAGATACAACCATCTTAGTCCTATCAAATTTGAAACCTAAACCATGGCCATGATACACAAGTATCTCACTGAGAGCCAACTGCTCAAAGGTTCAAATTATTCAGCTTGGAAGACTAAGATGAAAGCTATCTTAACTGTAGAGGATTTGTGGTCAATAGTGGATGGAAGTGTCACTAGACCTCAATCACCTGGAGCAGATCAAAGAGATTTTGATAAAAAGGATAAAAAACTATCCTTAATGATCTTGCTTGCTATTACTGATGATATCCAACCTCATATCAGTGAAGCTACGACTGGTAAGGCAGCATGGGATGCCTTAAATACCATCTATGAGGGAAAGAATCAATCAACGATTCTTAACCTCCAAACACAACTTCATACTCTACATATGAAATCAGGAGAAACAATAGAGCTATTCCTCTACAGAGTCGCAGAATTGAAAACAAAACTGCAATCCTTAGGAGAGAAAGTGGAAGACCAAGTCTTGAACTCTATCATTTTGAGAGCTCTTCCTGACTCCTACCGAACGTTGATCACTTCACTACAAGTTTCTGGCAGGACAGTAACTTTTGTCGAGTTGGTAAACATGCTTCAAACAGAAGAAGCTAATCAACTCCAAAGAGATGAGGCATCCAACAATGCTCTTTTCTCAAAAAGACAAGGTGGTAAGAAAAAGTGGAATCAACAGAAAGGTTCTTCTTCTAATCAAGAAAAGGGTAAAGCCAAAGAGATTCCGAAGAAGAAGCAGTATTGTAAGATTTGCGACAAAGACACTCATGAAACCAAAAGATGTTGGTTTAAGAACAAATCGCCCAATGAACAAGGAAACAAAAAGGGCCAAGGCAAACCTAAGAACAAGAACAAACAACAAAAGGGACACATTGCAACTGAAGATTCTAGTTCAGATTCTGAGAGAGCACACAAAGTGCTCATGACACATACAGATTCCTCCCACAAGGACTCTATGTGGTACATAGACTCAGGCGCTAGTAAACATATGACTGGCGATAAATCTTGGTTTGCAACATTTGAGGCTCGAGAAGGTAGACCGGTCACCATTGTTGATGATCAGACCTATCGAGTTCAGGGGAGAAGGAAGTGTTTCTGTCTCCCTTCCAGATGGAGAATGTAATATTCAAAAAGTTCTTTATGTACCAGGATTGAAAAATAATCTCTTGTCGGTTCCACAAATCCTTGGACAATAACATGAATGTCAATTTCACAGTGGACAAAGAAAAGAAACGTTGCTTTATCACTAAGAAGGGAAAACAGATAGCAACAGGTTCATACAAACATGGTTTGTTTGTCTTAGATGCAATTACCTCTACCCATACTGCAATGGCAAGTAACCACAAAGGAGGCCACTTCTCTTTGGCATAAGAGATTTGGGCATTTGAGTTCAGGATATTTACTAGAGTTGAGTAAATATCAAATGGTGAAAGGACTGCCTACTCTTTCATCTACTTTGCCAGTGTGCTCGATTGCTTATCGGAAAGCAACATAGAGTACCTTTTGAACCTAGCTCTTTTCGAGCTAAGGTACCTTTGGAGTTGGTTCACACAGATTTGTGTGGTCCCATGTCTACAAGTTGTGGAGGAAAAAGGTATTTTCAATTGTTTGTCGACGATCACTCACGAAAAATGTGGGTCTTCTTCTTGCAGTTGAAGTCTGAAGCATTTTCCTATTTTCAACAATTCAAAAATCTTGTTGAGAAGGAATCAGGATGCTTTATTAAGACCCTCCATTCAGATCGAGGGGGGGAATACACATCAAAAGAATTTTCCTCATTTTTACAGACACATGGGATAAAGAGACAGTTAACAACAACCTATACTCCTCAATCCAATGGGGTTGCTGAGAGAAGAAATCGGTCCATAATGGAAATGGTTCGATGTATGCTTAAGGGGGCCAACCTTGAGCAAACTTACTGGGCTGAAGCTGTTCAAACTGTAGTATATCTTCTGAATAGGGCTCCCACAAGGGCTCTTGAAGGTATGACTCCTCAGGAATCATGGAGTGGTAGGAAACCCTCCATAACTCATCTACGGGTATTTGGGTGTAAGGCATTTATGCATATACCCAAGGAGAAAAGAAAGAAATTAGATGAGAAGTCCCTACCTTGTGTATTTCTTGGATATGATGAATTTTCAAAAGGCTATCGGTTGATAGACCCATTTACCAAGAAGATACATGTCAGTAGAGATGTAGTGTTTGATGAAGCTTTCACACCCAACACTACATCAAGTATACCTAGATGATGAGGAGGAACATCAACTTCCTTCTTCACAATAGAAAAAGCCACCCAAATGGTATACAAGCATAGTGAAAGACTCTAAACTCACTTCCCCACCTGATCTTACTCTCAATCGTCCAAAGACAAGAAGCATGACACAGAAAGAAAAGAATGAAGCATCCACTTTAGTTGATGATCTTTGTGCAGATTTTCAAGATCTTTCTGTTGATAGAGAGTTACCAAGGGAAGATGAGATGGAAATAGATGAGGAGAGGGTTTACTTGTCAGCATGTGATGAGAATGAACCTTCTACAGTTGATGAAGCACTTAGACTACCTCAGTGGAAGGCAGCTATGGATGCAGAATATAACTCCCTCATAAAGAATAAAACATGGAAGCTAGTGGATTTGCCTAAAGGAAAGAAACCCATAGGCTGCAAATGGGTTTACAAAGTAAAATATAAGGCAGATGGCACTATAGATAAGCATAAGGCCCGACTTGTGGCGAAGGGCTATGCTCAAAAGGAAGGACTTGACTATGAGGAAACCTTTGCTCCTACAGCAAGGATGACCACCATTCGAGTGCTTTGTGCTATGGCAGCACAATTCGGATGGAAATTACATCAGATGGATGTAAAGAGCGCCTTTCTTAATGGTGACTTAAAAGAAGAAGTGTACATGACTCAACCTCCTGGATTTGCAGAGGTAGGCCATGAGCAACATGTTTGCAAATTGGTCAAATCATTATACGGGCTAAAACAAGCCCCAAGAGCATGGTACATAAAAATGGATAGTCACCTACTGCAACATGGATTTAAGAGAAGTCCATCTGACGCAAATCTCTATATCAAGAACACAGGTTCTGAGATAGTGATTCTTGTGTTATATGTAGATGATCTGATCATCACTGGCAATTCAGAGAACTTGATTAACGCCGTGAAAGATGACTTGAAAGAGTCGTTTGATATGACAGATCTAGGACTTCTCCACTACTGTCTTGGCCTTGAGATAGAACATAAAAAGAATCATCTAAGGGTGACTCAGACAAAGTATGCCAAGAATTTAGTAGAAAAATATCGTATGACTGATTGTAAACCCAAAGCAACACCGATGGAATCAGGGCTACAATTATCACGATATGAAGACTCACCATAGGTAGATGGAACACTTTATAGACAGATGATTGGAAGCCTCATCTATCTGACTAATACTAGACCAGATATTACTTATGTTGTAAACTATCTCTCACGGTTCATGCAAGAACCAAAGGTCTCCCATTGGAAAGCAGCTAAGAGAGTCCTACACTACATTCAGGGTAGTGCTGATTATGGTCTAGAGTATAAGAAGAATAACTCATTCTTCTTACAGAGTTACACCGAATCGATTATGTTGGATCCATAGATGACAGAAAATCAACATCAGACTATGTTTTTCATCTTGGATCTGGTCCTGTCTCATGGCATAGTAAAAAGCAACAGGTGGTTGCTTTATCTTCAACTAAGGCAGAATATCGTGCCGCACGTGGAGCTGTGTGTGAAGCGATATGGCTAAGTCGCATCTTGGCTACCATGGGCCTACCAAAGAAACTTCCCATTCACATGTTTTGCGACAACTCAGGTGTTTTGAACTTGGTCAAGAATCCAATGCATCATGAACGAACTAAGCATATTGATACAGATTGTCATTTCATTCGTGATGAAGTTCCTAAGCACGTAATCAAGCTCCAACACATTCCCACCGATGAACAAAGTTGCGGACATTTTTACAAAGGCACTTGGACGTGTCAAATTTCAACTATTTCGGAGCAAACTTTGTATATCAAAGTAATGTAATAAAGGGGGGATGTTAGGGTAAAATAAGGTAGTGTATTGCATTACACTACGTGGGGTTATTACATTTACTTTTCTATGTAATTACCATGAGATATTTTGCCTCATGGTTAAACTAGGTAAGTACCTAAATATCCTATGTCAGATATTTAGGTTAGTGTTATGGTTAGAACTCTCTACCTAGGTTAGTAGTTAGCTACACGTCTCTCCTACCATGTTGGTTAGCGAGATAGACGTTAGTTAGTTGATTATTATTTGTTATAAATACTTTGTGCATACTATTGCCAAAGCTAATGTTCATTTGATTATTTATCTGAATAATATTGCTCGCTCCTCACTCACAATTTGAGGTTGTGAAGCCATTCAACCATGTCAATGTACTTGTAGGTATCCCCTTTTTTTTGTAGCATCCCTTGTGAAATAACCATTGTCCTGCACATCCCACAATACATTATCCATGACCTTTCCACTCCAACCTTATTCTATCCTTACTGTCTTAATTGATGATGACCTTTTCTTTTTTACAACAATAGTCTTCAAAGTTTGAGATATTTTATTTTCATCCTCACCATCTAATTCTATCACTCATATATGAGTTCCTCTCTTATGGGTAGGTCAAGACTTGTTTTTTTTTACAATATTTGTGTTCTTGTTCTTCATGGTCATAGATTTCAACAAATGCTAATCAATATCTTGTCCAAAATTTACAGAAGGTTGAAGCACACAAGTACACTTATGGATTTTTTTATAACCAATTCATTGTGCTTTATACTTGTGCTTGATTGGTTGAATTGATTTAATATGGATTGATCTCATATTGAAATGAAATCAATGGTAGAAATTATTTCTAATTTCTAATCTCAAAGCAACCACTCTTTGATTAATATTTTTTCAATCTTTGAACATAAGAACATGAGAATTATAATAGTAAGCAATAATTTAAATATGTTAAGTAACATGTCCTTGAAATTTTATTTATTTATTGAGTAAATATTTCTTATACATATACCTATCCGTAGTGGGGATTGAACCCGGGTCACATCATCGATAATGCAAGTGGCATCCTTGAACATTTAATCATGCATATAATTTTTTTTACATTTAAATCATCATTAGTTATTGAGAGTATCAATACAATTTATAAACATTAATTCACATATTGATATCAAGAAGTTTTACAATCAATAAACAAATTTTTGATTTAGCAAAAGTATAATGGTTTTTAACATCCATCAAGTCATAGGTTATATGGGACGATGTGGTTATTGTTAGGATATTTTATTACATTATTATTAGATCATGCATTATTAGATGGAATATTATTTTAATCATTATTGCATGTAACAATCTCCTAATCAGGAGTATCGATCTTCCAGTTTGTAATCCTAAGGCATGTATTAAATTAGTTGTTGCCTTAATGAATGATTATCTTTTTCATCATTGGTATCAAACCTAGGCATGTGACTGTGGGCCAACCCCATGCTAGGGTTTGTAACCCTCAACAACATCTTCAAGACCCAATTGCACAACATCGATCTCTACTTCACAATTTTTGTGAAGCCATTGATCACGACCTTGCTAATTTGATATGGTATTTTTTGCTCCAACACTGTCTGGTTTCAAAGGTGGAGGACATAGTCATGGTGTAAATAGTTGACGATTACTACCCATGGAAGACAAGCATCATCATTGTGCATGAGGGCAAGCTTGACATGCTGATGAAGGTATTAGCGGTATTTTTTGAGGTATCGCAATAGTTTGACCAAGCTAGAGGTGATGTCTAGTGGGCTATGAGTGCATTGCTATAGAAGGCATCGATGTTGGTAAGACATACCAGAGACCAAAGTTGAATGAAATGTGTCAAAGAAGAGGTTTTTGAAGGCTTAAAATCAAGCCACATGGAGAGGTCTAATTAACGTGGTATACTCTATAATTAACTGAATCCTCAATTTGGTAGACTTCACGTGTGGCAGAGAGCATGGAAGATCTCCTACACAAGCTCATGCACCCTGCTACAAACGACATCCCATATTCATAATGAGAACGCTATTGTAACCTTTATTTGTATAAATTTTCACTTAATCATGCAAGTGAGAAGATAGAAACAAATATAAAATTTAAAAAACAACAAAATATTTTGAAGAATATTCCTTGTAGAAACTTGGTTGGAGAAGAATCATCCCAACTTTTCTTTTTACCCGATAAGACACTATTTTCTTGCAATTCGAGGCATCCATCAATTCTTGAATATAGGCATTTATATACTCTATTTTGCAAGAATACACAAAGTCCTAAAAATTCCAAAATTCCAAGGTGTTCCAAAATTCCACTCTATTTTGCAAGAATACACAAGGTCCTAAAAATTTGTAAAAGGTCCAAAATTAGGAAGTTTAACACCTTCACACTTCTTGCTAAATTTACCTTGAGGGGGGATCAATACTTATATTACATATGAGATAGCATAGTGAACCTCGTAAGAAGTGACCTACTCTATTACACCTAATAGTTGCGATGATTGGTTATCCATGCAATATGGTAGGATGAGAAGGTTACCATAAGGACACTTGTAGTTGAAGAAGAAAAGTGACACAAATCCCACTATTACTAAGTGTACTTGATATACTTGGTTGACCTAGAGGTAACAAACCTAGAGGTATACCTACGGGTAACAAAACCAAAGTTAGACCTAAAGGCAATAGTCCTAGAGGTAAACCTAGAGGCGACAATCCCAGAGATAAACCTAGAAGTTATAGATGCAAAGGCAATAGATCCAGAGATAGACCTAGAGGTGATAGACCAAAGGCAAACCTAGAGGTTGAATCAGAGGTGTTTATCTAAACAAAAGTTAAAGTAGCCAAAGCCAAGAGCCAAGAGCAAGAGGTTAAACTCCTCTAACTTAAGGGAGGTCCTAATATTTTCTATCCCAAATAATGTAATAAGGGGGATGTTAGGATATTTTATTACATTATTATTAGTTCACGCATTATTAGCTAGGAGATTATTTTAATAATTCTTGTATGTAACGATCTCCTAATCGGAAGTATCGATCTTCCATCTTCCATTTTGTAAACTTCAGGCTTGTACTAAATAGGCTCTTACCTCAATGAATGATTAATATTTTTGCCATTAATTATTTGAGTGTTTATGCATAGAGTATGGTGTACAACCCTACCATATTTTGGGTTCAAACCTTAAACCTTGTATTCATGGTTTCAAAGTATGTTATTTATTTATTAGTCGTGACTTTATTTAATTTTTAAAATATTTTAAAATTATCCATGCATTGTGTCTCAACAAATATCACAAAACTTAATACCCCATTTATGCATATAGTTCTAGAGCTAACAATTTTAAATAGAATTCTAATATCCACCCATAGAGGAGCATAGTGTACAACCCCACCTCCTTTTTATATTTGAACCTTAGACCTCCTATTTAAAGTTCCAAAGTATGTTTATGTTCAACTGAAAATTCAAAATATTTATTTATTACTTGTCTTTATTTAATTTTTAAACATTTTATTATAATTATTTATGTATTGTGTCAACAAATATTACAATACTTAATATTCGTTTATGAAATATATGAGTTGATAATATGTGTAGTGAATAGGATCTAAAGGTTAAAAATTTGGAACTCAAGGTCTAAGGTTTGAGTTTGAAGCCATGGATGTTAGAGTGATCTCCATGGCTAGTTGAACTCTCTAAGTTCAAGGAATATAACTAGCCTTTCCTACAACTACATTATATTTTAATTATATATATACCAACCTTGTTCAACACATTGAAACTTTAAATTAACATCTCCATGGCTAGTTGAACTCTCTAAGTTCAAGGAATATAACTAGCCTTTCCTACAACTACATTATATTTTAATTATATATATACCAACCTTGTTCAACACATTGAAACTTTAAACCTTCTATTTAAAGTTTAAAAAAATCATTAATATCAAAATGATAAAGTTTATTTCAAATAAGAGATGACAACAAGATAATATGCAATTATGCAAATGGGCTCTCTACGTTCAAATAATACAATTAGCCCTCCATGCACTTTGCAATATTTTAATTTTAAAACAAATGAAATATGTATTAAAAATAAATTATGTTTATCAAATGACATTAGCTCAACCGGTTAGATTCTTCAACATTTCAAAAAGAGACCTCAGGTTTGAATCTTGCCAAAGGATATATGGATAATATCCATACTTTATCCATTCTTTGTTGTAATACCATTATGTGGTGATGATGTAATACAAGTGAAGTCTGTTTCAACCTCATATAACCCATTTAAAAATTATATATATATATATATAAACTTTTATTTTCATGGTTTCTAACACAAAGACCTTTCATTTTAATATTTTATTGTTTTGAATTTTGTTATTTAAAAAAAAAAAAATCACCAATATAACACAAAAAAAGCATTTGTGAATAAAAATTACATAATTTAAATATTACCATAAGAAATTTTAAAATAATTTATAAATAAAAATTTATATTTTAAACCTTTATTGTATAAATTTAATGAAAGCATAAACATAATAATTTTTTTAAAATTGTATTTTTTAAAATTGTTAGTTTTTTTTAACTATCTATTGCAAGTTTAAAGGGAAATTTTAGCGGCCATAAGTAATTTAGAAAACCAAGATTCCAAAGCAATGTAGTATAATCTGTATAGTATTTCACTTCATGTGTCTCATATAAAAGAACATTATGAAAACTTGTGACTAACTTTGAATTAAGGTGACATACAAACAAAACATAAATTCTTTAATTTACGTTTTTTTAGTTGTGAAAGTTTATTTACATGGTATTTTTTTATATTGGTTAAATAAAATTAAAGTAATATCATTCTTATTATTTCATAACCATTTATTGATATTATTTGACAAAATTCAACTTTAATCTTCTCCTTAAAAATTGAAAAATTTAATTCATTAAACTTATATCATTTAATAAAAATATCATATACAAATACCTAAATCTCGAATTACACGAATAATCATAAACTTATCCTAAGGTTTCCCTCCCTATATAATGTGCCTCATAATCATCCTTCCAAATTTTGGGTTTTAGTCCCTAGAAGTGCAACCTCTTTAAAATTTTATCGTTCCACAGTCATAGCCCTTTACATTTGGATAAATTTGGATAAATTTTTTAGCGAATGGTTTCTAAACATGAATCACAAAATCTTAATAGAGTAGTGAGTGGGACACCTATGAAAATGTCGAGGCTAAAAGTCCCCATTCTATAGTACCCCTAGTGATTTTCAAGTTCTGTGTAAATATATAACATAGATAAGGCATAGACAAGGCCTTTGGCCTTTGTGCATACTTTACATAGATAAGGCCTTTCTCAACAAGCAGCAATTGTTCAACCAACTATTTGTACTTTTGTTACAATATTAAGCATCTTTTTTCACCTATACTAAACATTAAGTATCCATGATAGACTAAATGCAAAATCTAATTAGGCATGCAGAAAATAAAATCATTTCCTTTTTGTGTTAGCATTGGTACGATGTTTGTTATGTTTTCATGCACTTCACCACATCTTCAAATAGTCAAACATTGTTATTTTTTTGTGAGTGCATCTATGATTAATAAAAAATATTAATTTTTTTAATTATATTTTAATAATTATATTTGAAAAAATATTAATATATATATATTTTAAATATTATTTATGAAAGGATTGAAGTAAATTATAGTTTTGAATGCATGGGTTTAAAGCAAAGGACAACATCAATGAGATGGTGAAGTGTCTAAGCCTCAAATTACTTAGTTTGAATAAGATTAAAAGTATGATGAATCCGCCCATGTAGAGGAGTTGGAGAGCAAGTGGGTAGTTAAAACTCTCCAGTTATCGAGAGGCCCAGGTTCAAATCTCTCCCTTCACATGTTGCGGATATGTTGTATATAAAAGGTTCAAGTATGATGAATGCATAAGGGTTGGAATTTAAAGAAAGATGTGATGGAATAAATTTTACAAATTATTTAAACTATAAAATTGTATTATTATTAAAAACAAGAAAAAAAATAATTTATAAAAATGAAACCAACACTTCTCCATCTTATATTTGCATGTTAGTTGAAAATATATGATACCCCTTCTACCTTAGGTTATGAAATTTACAAAAGATATATTTATTATGTATATAATGTTATATATCTTATTCTATTGTTATTGAATTTCATTAAATAATTTTTTGCATCAATTTTTTTTCTCAATGTTACATGTGAAATCCAAACCCTACTCAATTTGAGGGGATTAAGACCCCTCATAAAAATTTATGTAAATTCATTGAAAAAATGTTACATATAAAATGAATGAATCATCTTTACTAGTATATATCCTAAGTATTTTTTATCAATTATTTTTACAACAACAAATCCTTACATAACCCTTAGAATTTTAATTTATTTATTTATTCATTTTCCTTTAAATTATAAAAATAATTTGATCTATAGTATTTATTGTTAACCCTTGATATATTAGGTTTTACACTTTTCCTCCATATCTTAATGGGTTTATGAATGTAGTGTATTAATAGACAATGGATTTGTTAATGCTTTTGTGAAAGTAAACAATATTACTCTTATCATGATGGATGATGGTTCTAATATTAAATTCAATAGAAAGATTTATTTTTTGATACATAGAAGAATTGGTAACTACCTTTCTTTTTTGAACAACTAGTCACAGGGTCAAGTCGCATTACCTCCGATCGTAGTGTCAAATCATGGTGCTACCACTATAACTCCTATCTCACCTTGGTAAACACGACCCAAAGTGAGGGAGACCCTCGGTGGCTCGGGGTTGGTTCCGCCATCATCAAGCTGGCGCACACTCAACGAAATCAAGTCAGACTACTACCTTTGCCTTAGATTGGGCATGCCCGTGAGGTTTGAACCTAGATCTCCTCCTAGTAAATACCCAACTTCTTACCAATCTACTAACCCTTGCAAGCTGAATAGAAAAATTTATTAAACATACATCACAGTACAAATAACTAATGTTAACATGTTATCAACATATTTTGAATATGCATTCCATAAGTTTGCTAAGAAAAAGACCTAACTTTTTGTTGCTTCAAGAAACATTTCGATAAAAGGTTTTATGGTTGCTTAAAAAATATGGTAAAGAAACTCATAGAGGACTTGGTTGAGGAAGTTTGGCCAATTATGGTATGGTACTATTCAATTTTTTTAAAATAATTTCTTACGTCCTATTCCTTGTAATGGGGGCATTATCTACAAGCTATTTATGCAGTAAATTTATAGATTTTATTAGATAAATTTTCTCTTTAGAAGGGATTGATCAATATTTTTAAAACTAGTTGTATTGTTATTTTTATTTTTTTAATGCACAGGTATATCGATAATTTTATTAGGTGTTGTCATTATAAATCCTAGTTTGTTAAGTTGGATGAAGTCATAGATCCTTTTAGGCATCAAATTAGGGTAACCAATCGAAAAATACTCGATGGCTATCATCTAGTATCTAAATATGTCATGGTTTAAACCTTAAACCTCTCAAAAAAAAAAAAAAACCAAAACCTTAACTATTGTGTTGTCTTTATCAAATATATTCTTAAATTATTATAATTATAATATTTTATATCTTAACATTTAAGAATTAAAAAAAACATTCTCATAATTATGGATTTGGAATTGTTAGAATTAATGTGCACTATGCCTTCTATATTAACACTTGTCAATTTTTTCTTGACATTTGTTATGATTTCATATAGGTCTCCTGCCTATATATTGTAACTACTTTTCAGTTGTATTATATCTCATCTCCTTTTATTCCTACCCAACATTTGGTATCAGAGAAGACTTTTCCTGCCTTATGAAAACCTTTGAGAAAGGATTTCCCTCATGGAAATCCTCCCTCCTCCCCTAATTTTTTTTAGTTCCCCATCCCTTATTTGGTGGTGTAGCTTTACTGGTTCAGAGAGTATCCTCTCCCCTCAGGCCTATCTGGTTAAAAAAGGGGATAAGAAATCTAATCAGTAACTACTATCCCATTTTTATTTTTTTATAGTTAACCCCATTTGCTATCTTCGGACCAGCCATTTGCTATCTCTATTTTTTAAGTTTTTTTATCATGGATGCCATGCCTTTGTTGAGAGAAGATTGCATGATTTTTTTAAATGTGCAAAATAATTTTTTTAATATGACGTCTTGACATGGTTTGGGGTGTCTTGATGGTGACTATGTTGAAGAAAGTTATGACGAGAGTAACATCACCGCAAACACAATTTGAACAGACGAGAGCGTTGTTGGCGATTGCAAGGACCTACGACTTCTGGTGTGCGCATTGTTGTGTTTCATTCGTGGCTGCGTGGTCTTCACATGTCTTTATTGAAGAAGCCTCTGCATGGTATTTGTTATTACCACCATATATATCTTGCACTTTTGATGAATCTGTTTGTAGCATTTTTTAGGGTGCTGGTTGAAAATGATTAGTTTGCGCTCCACCATAGAGCTTGCCATTATTGTGCGTAACTCCCGCGGATGCACCATGACTGGAAACGTAGATTGCTCCTTCATGAAATCTATAGTAGATAAACATCATTGCTCCCTCCATCTGCACTGCTTCTCTTCACGACACGATGAACGACCATAGAGAAAATGGCTCCAGTATACCCGCAATGAGTGTGCATATTCAAAAAATAATGTTGTGTATGGATTTTTCTACACAAAGGGCCAATAAAGGGCTTCTCTAGAAAATAAATTTGCACACAAACGAAAAATAAATCCTACACCATTGAAAAAAATGTACGCCTCAACATCTCATGGCTCCAAGCCATGAAGCTTCAGGGGCATCCATGAGTTCTTTCCATTGCTTTCTAGTTTTTGCTCCACAAGAGTGGAGAGCATACTCCCTAAGCAATGGAGAGAGAAAAAAAATAAGGAAGAAATGGGGGAGGGGGGATTTCCATGAGGGAAATCCCCCCTCAAGGGTTGACATAGGTAGGAGAGCGAACCTGCTCTGATACCAAATTTTGCTAATGAACAAAATGAGACTTAATCCTCTATCCTCTTAATGGGCATCATTTAAAGCTATGTGATTGACCTACAACATTGCATTGAAACTTCTATCCTCTTAATCCCATTCGATCCAGAAGACGGACCTGCAACAACGTGAAAATTTTAAGCTATTTCACATGCTCGATTATGGGGTGTTTCATGAAGTGTTTTGATTCACAAATTGACAAATCACAACCGTTGGTTGGATGTTGATGCGTTTGTCAGTAGAAGAGCGATTCAGCGATTTGGTACAACGTCAGTTTGTTTATTTTTTTAGTTCTCCGAGGGCAACCAACTTGTTCAAGTTCATCTGATTAAAACCTTAAGGTGTTAAAAGGTAGTTAAAATTTGATGAGACTGCATTCTTTTCTTACTAGATTTTGTAGAGACTGCCCGTGATGATACGACCACGTCTACGCGTTTCATCCGAAGAAAAACAAGTGTGTGGCAAATGGCCTAATCAGCGGCGTAAAAAATCAATCCGTTGCCCTCCAACGATAAAAAATCAATCGACATTTGTGGCGAGTGGTGGAAGTTTTCTATTTTTTTTTTGAGGCCAAGGATGAAGGCGCCAAGCACAAAATGAGAGAAAGAGATCAGAGATCATTTTTTACTGCACCACACAACATCCAAATGATGAATGCGACAAACAATGAATGCATCAAGCCCTCCATTTTTCTCAGGTGTAAGTAGCAAAGAAGAGTTATTAATTTTTCACTTGCTTGCGGTGCGCTCTTTGACCCGGATCAGATCACGAATTGTTCGCGATATCCCGAATATGACAATTTTTTATTTGTTTGGCTTGTGTTGTTTCTGAGTTTGGCCGTGTGTAGATGTTGGACAACTGCGAGTTCAATCCCGAAATGACCCGTGTAATATGGCATTGAATACTCAAACCGGTGAAGATTTCTTTGCAAACGAGTCGATGGAGATTGATCCAGGTTCTTTTGTGAGTTTTTTATTACCTGTGATTGCTTTCGACGTATGATGCAGTGTTGCCCACTATCTTTGCTTGAAACCCCGTGCGAAAGAGGAGCTGGACGAGTTTGTGACCAGTCTATGTGGAAAAGTTTCTTCGAGCAACACTCATGATATTTTTTGGGGTGCCCTATCATATTCACATGACGTCAAGGAGGGGAGTTGCTGGGCGGATACTAGCCACTGGTGATGAAATTCCCAACGTGTTTGATAGTCCTTTGCCAGTATGCATGATTTCTATTGTGTGGAGCTGATAACTAAAATTTAGTGGATGGCGACTGAAACTGTAGTGTTGTGTGCGCTATCATACCGGGTCAAGATGAATTTAATCAATGATGTTAGTGCTAAGCCATTGAAATCGCCTTAAAATTTCCAAGTGGCTGCACATTTAAATGGTCGTGCATTGGCCCCTCTTTAAAATCAAGTTTTTTCTATGGTTTTTTGTTAATCTTGAAGAGTCCTACCCAAACTATTCCAGAATAATTAATACAGAAATAAATAACTCAGAATAAAATAATAACTCACAATAAATCATGCACATGGAACACACAAGATTTACCCTGGTTCACCCAATATGGGCTACTCCAGAAAACAAGAGCCACACCTCCTTTGATATTATTATTCACTCCTTACCCATAATGGGACATTACAATCAATATAAAGGAAACTCTTACAACCCTAAACCACAATGTGGTATTAGAATATCGTGGGTACAATACCATGGGCTAAAACCACCCATACCCACAAATCACGGGAATCCTACCAACGCCTCTGAAAATAACTTTGATAATATCTACGAAAAAATAGGACCCAAAAATTTTAACAAGGATGAGACACAGGGGCCTGCCGTACAATACTTCCTCTGCAAAGGATGAGACATCCAACAAATCTAGGAGCTCCTTCAAGAATATTTTGATTGGTGTATGTGAGATTATTACTTGCTGTGGTTTTTAATCCTTCTACCATGGATGACAATTGTTTTTTACCTGTGACTAAGCAAGTCATGAGTAGGTTGGTGCTCCGAGCCAGAGAATTTTGCTAAGATGCTATTATGAAATAGTCAATGACATGGATCTACACCACGAGATGCGGTGTCACATCCGTTAAGTTTATACAATCGAGGAGTTCACCTAATAATATCTGGGAGTCACTGGGTATTTAATACAGCCGCTCCGATTATGATACAACGTGAGATATGGTCCAACGCAAAATGTCCCAATGATTTTTGCAAGGAGGAAACAAATTTAATTGCAACGAGGGGTTTGCTATGAAATTATTTTTGTGATATTGATGAAATATTACCATGTGGCATGTGTAAGCTTGCTCCGTTGGCTGCCAGCTTTTTAGAATTTAGATAACTCACTGGTACAAGTTATATACATGGCAATAGTTGGATCGTTTCCTTTCAATGCTTTTATTTCGAGAGTTTTATCTTGCACTAGGATAGTCGTTGCAGTAAGTTTCTTCCATAATATTGGCAGAAATAGTCCGTCTCATGCATCAAAGGAGATGCGTGTGGAGGATGGCCCTGGAATATGGCACGTGCAATGGGGTACTTGTTTTGTTATTTTTTTTGTTAATTGCTAGAGATGCGATGGGCATAGTGATTCCATCACTATCCAAATCAAGGCAATGGAGCTTTCTTCCCGCATGAGAGAGCACAAACAGCGGTCTCGCACCATAAATAGTGTAGTTGAATACCAATGGTAGGATCTATGCCAGTTTCTTGATTATCGTGCCACCTATATGGACAATGCTAAAGTGATGATGCGGTTGATCTGTATATGCTGACAATCATCTCTGGCCCCACCTTTGATGTGATGGTGCATGCCGATGAGACTCATAATTTTGAATACAAATTGTAAGGTTACTTGTGATTTTTTCAAAGGGGAAGTTTTAACAACCACTTATGATTATTGGAGGTCATAAAGTATGTGTAGAAGAGTGGAGAGATTTCCAACAAATGAGGGAGACATGGGCCCGAAGAATTGGTGCATTTTATTTTAAAATTAAATTCCCCACCATGGATTGTGTGAGGGAAACATGGCCTCATTTACATTTTTTAATATTTGATTCTTTCTTGTAAATGAATGTGTGAAAGGGTAACTATAATTAAAGTGGAGGGGACCTTCATTTCACCCGTTGTATGGAAACCTGGCATGTGGCATGTAAGACAAAAATCAGAGTGGGTGGAGCACTCTATTTTAATAATTTTCTTCCACATGGACAGTGGAAATGGAAGGCCCACATGGCCTTGTACTGAAGAGATTTTACAGAAACATATTCTAGAAATAAAGCAAAAAAGTAACTAAGGAAATAATAACACCATTCAATGCACATATGATACACAAGATTTACCCTGGTTCACCCAATTTGGGCTAGTCCAGCAAACAAGAGTCTATCCTCCTTGATATATTATTCTCTCTCTTGTCCCTAAAACGGGACATTACAATAATTATATAAGGAAACTCTTACAACCCTAAACCACCAAGTGGTATTAGGGTACCGTGGATACAACACCGTGGGCTAAACCACCCACACTAACTAACCACCCACCAACCGTGGGAATCCCGGGGTTCGCTCCAAAAGTAGTGATAAAAGTAGGTGAAAAATTCTGGCACCGGCTTTGTCGGCTTCGATCGCTTTCACCATATCCGAGGGCGCCCCCCTACGCACCTCGAGCCGTCGCCTATTACGTAAGCACCTTTACCGTAGCCGGGGGTCCTTGGGGGCCTCCGGCCCCCGGACCCCCCCTACCCATCGTATTTTGTGCTGTAGTGCCTGTCGTACAATTCTTTTTCGGTAAAGAATGAGACACATCCAACATGTACCTAGTAACCTTCTCTATAGACCTAGCAGATGCAACGGTTGGTTACCCATACATTCCTTTGGGATGAGATAGTCATCATAAAGACACCTACTCTAGGGACTACAAACATAGACACCCTAGACTCTATCCGAGGACTTTTTTGGATCAACTTTTGAAGACTACAGACGAAGATCCTTAAAAATATTCTCATCTATTCTTCTTTCTTCTTCTCCTCCCCATTTGGCTTCTATGGCTCATTTTATTGTATTGAGTGCATTTTCGGTAGAGATCAACACTCATAGATGGCTCGTATTTTCTTTTGTATTAAGTTGTATTTCCAGCAAGACCGACACCTTCTAGATTGAGTTCACCATGATATGATACAATATAAATGGTGAATCTAGTTAGTGACCTATGAGTGGCAACATACCTAGAGGATGACCTGCAGAGGCAACAGACCCATAAGTGGCTGATCCTGAGGTACATAGGATGATCCTAAGGCACTTAAACGACTAACCTAGTGGCAACAGATCCAAAGAAGTGGCTGACCCTATGGCAACAAATTGAGATGTATACACCGTTGATCTAGCATTATTCACAGTTGGATATCCAAGCGCAAAGAGCACGAGCCTAGATCAAATCATGTAATAAAGGAGGATGATAGGGTTCTTTTAAAGAAGTCAACATTAAGGGGGAATGTTATCTAATGTTGACTTGTTTTTTTCTATAGTTAGGATAGTGCACATTAAGGGGGAATATTAGAATTAATGTGCACTATGACTTCTATATTGATACTTGTAAGTTTTTCTTGACATTTTTTATGATTTCATATAGGCCTCCTACCTATATATTGTAACTACTTTTCAGTTGTATTATATCTCATCTCCTTTTATTTCTTCCCAACATAATCTCTTTTGATATGGGTTCTAATGACCTTGGTCCTTAAATTTTATACTCTCTTCATATTTTTAGATTAAGGATTCCATTTTCAATAAGTATGACCTTACTATATTATAAGTTTTAACTAATAATGTTAAATCATGCACAAGTTATGATGCTTGAATATGAAACTATAAGATTAATTATATATTTTTTGGTTACATAGGAAAGTTGGTTATAGCCATTATTTTTAATAATTGATCTGTGTAGGGTTTAAATCATAGGACTGCTCCCAACAAACTTATCCGTCTCATTCATTCTTTTTGACCCAAGGTGAGATAGGGACCATCGATCGCTCCGGGTCCATACCGTCATTGTCGGTTTGACGCGGACTGCTCCCAACAAACCTATCTGTATCATTTTGTTGACTCAGATTGATATGGGGACCACCGATCGCTTGGGGTTCATACCGTCATCCTCGGTCTGACACGGACTGCTCCCAACAAATCTATCCATCTCATTTTTGTTAACCCTGGGCGATATGGAAACCACCAGTTGCTCAGGGTTCATACCGTCATCGTCGATCTAACACATACTTAGAGAATTCAAAGCAGACTACTATCTTTGCAAAGGGTTGGCTTCCCCCAAAGTTTGAACCCAAATCTCTTCTTAGTAAATGCCCAACCACACTTACACTTACCAATCCACCTAATAAAATTAACTACAAATTAATCACCTATGGAGTTTTGAGAGTTGACAAGGAAAAGGCTTTAATATAAGGTTCAAATATCAATATCCTTTCTATGTTGTTTAAGTGCGTTGAAAATATAATAGCCATATCATGGCTTCATGTTCTTTTAAATATATTATATATCTTAAAACATAATAATGAAAAATAATGATGTTGATTTGTTTATTCTTGTAATTATTTATGTCACTTGTTAGTTTTATGACATACAAACTTAATAGACAAAGTAAACATTAAATTTAAAAACATAGATATAATGTTGATATTTCAAAATAAATATTTGCTTTAAAGTTAGCCTAGGTTAAAATTTTCAACTTATTTATATTAAAAAATATGTTTTGGTATATCCATTTAAATGGGTATTTAACTATGATAATGTTTTTATTTAAAATAATTATAAATTTATTTGTATATAATATATTATTATTTATATATTGATAGTTAAATATGTTTATAAAATTATTTAAAATGTTTTATTTTTTTAATGAGTGTACACAGGGATCTTAATTTCCTCATATATTGAGTGAGGTTTGAACCTTGGACCTTTTAAATAGAGGCCAAATCCCTTATCACTACAGTAAGCTTGTAACTTATTTTAAAATATTTTATTAGAAATTCAAGATTGTTATATTTTCAACAATATAAAAGAAAATACATCAAGAATTAATTTTATTTTCAAGAAATAAAAAGCAAAAGCAATAAAATTTATATACCTTCGTAGTAAAAATAAATAATTATTTATATAAAAATTTATAAGCTAAAATAAAAGTTTGACATTTCAAAACAATCTTTGCTATATGTAGAATAAAAATGATATATGATGATCAAATGATATGGGCTCATTCAGTTAAATTCCTTAGCCTTTGAGGAGGAGACTTAAGTGTGAATCTTGCTAAATAGTATATGCATAATTGACAAACTACTATAATGACACTATGTGGTTACGATGTAATATGGGTGGAGCCCCTTGCAGACACCCAATTTTGAACCTATTGTCAATCTCTAAACTTGTCAATATCTTCATTAATAATCTAATCAAGCATCCAAACCTAATCAATAATATTCAACCTCAAAGTAGGAGCATTTATTGTTCCAAAAGCAAAAGCGCCAAGACACAAGCAAAAGCTTTGGTGTCATTTTTACACCTTGGAAATGCTTTGGTACAATTTTGAATTTTTCAAAATTTTCCACCCAATTTGATTGACACTCATCATTTTGGTAGAAGAGCTAGAGCATTAACACCACAAATGCTATCACACTCTAGCATTACTAACTATTGGACAACAAAAATATAAAGTTTGATTGTTAGTACCTTCCAAGTTGTCTACCAAAAATAGACCCGATCGCATCAATATGATCTATAGCCCTAGTAGAAATTTAAATTTCAAAAATTTCCATTTTCAATCTTCAATCCATTAAGTGCATCTTGAGCCTATTTAAAAATCTTGGCTTTTCCAATCCTATCATCTTCAATGCAACCTTTTCCCAGGAAGCCATGGCTTCTTTTTAAAAGCAACACTTGGGGGAGCCTAATCCATGATATTTTAAAAATAGCAAAGCTCTGCCAAATTTTCATATCATGATCTTGTGCATAGAAAAAAATTGTCAAAATTTATAGAAATCAATATTTAAGGATGACAAGATTATGTCAAAATTATGTCATGATCATGTGAAAGTATCTCAAGCTCTCAAGCCTTCAAGCATCCGCAACCAATAAGCAATATTATCATGCTTCCTCAATACAAGGGGACCTCAATCTTGGCATTTTGGAGCTACACATTTGATTAGGTTATGTTGTCTCCCCTTCAAGTTTTTTCATTATATTTATTTTGTAGTTCTCTAATCATGATCATTTCATGAGTTTGCTAACTTTTCTTTTGATCATCATGCTTAGGTTTCTTAAATTCCCCTGTATATTATTATTCAAGGTGCTTCCTCCAAACCCAATCAAGAAATGGACCTTCAAGAACATGACGAATCCGCTTATCGAACCTGCATGAATGAGATATTGCCACAATTACATGAGGGGTGCTCCTGAAATGAAATATAGGCTTCTCATTCACAAATTCACACTTTTTCATTGTTTTCCTACCATTAATAATTCCCTACTATCATTATTCCAAGAGAGAGAGTGTGGGGGATCCACTTGGGCGGATATGATAGTATCGAGATTGGCTCCTCCACATCCAGATCGACCTTCCAATCTGACCCTTCCCTATTGCATTACACAAATACCTACCCTTTCTGAAAGCTTTTCTTGGCAAAGAGAGTAGAGTTTGGCAGGGAGAGTAAAAAATCGACAATAGAAATAAGGGCCAAAACAAAACAAAACCTTTAAGGCTCTTCCAACTCGCCATAAGTAACCATCTAGCCCCGAATGAGCCTTACCCCAAACCATTTTGATCGAAAAGATGGAGGGAAAATGGAGGGAAAAAGCTCGTCTTGAAAACCGGAAATAGCCCGCCTCGCCTTGCTCTTAGGGGTAACTACGCGAGGTTAGTTTTCTATCTATCCATCTATATCATCTATAGATCTCTATAGCTCGAAAGGACGGAGTTGTTGTTAATGCCTTATAAAACGACTCGACCCGGAGCTCTATCTATGAGGTTGGTCGAGTGCTTCAGCCATCTCCCTCAACCGATCAAATTTTCATTTTATTTTTTTATGTCACAAGCTTGCACTTTGCATAAGTAATATTTTTTTCATACTGCAATGATTAGGACCCTTGCAACTCCTAGTTAGGGACCCTCATTACATCACATACAAAAATTATAAAGCCATAATCCAAGCTTCATTTTGTTGTTCACATAGGTAAAAGCATTTTCATATTATAAGTTTGATGGTGTTATCACTCTCTATTGCAAAAATAGAGTCACAATCATAGAAAGCGAAAGCATTGACAACGGTATCACTCATCCAGTGGCACTTTCATTACTAAGCACACAATCCTACTTTTATCACTTACAACTTTTCAATATCATCTCTAAATAGGGTTTGATGTTGGTCAAGGGAGCCACATACTCACCTTCAAATTAAGCAGACCCCTTTGCTACTAATCCATTAGTTTTTTTATCTATTTTGTAGGTGAACAAAAGTGTCATAAGGAAGTAGTAGCACTGGCAATGCTTACATGAGACTAGCAACACTTTTGTGAACACCGCTTTTGCAGCACTGTAGCGCTTTTGCCTCTGTAAAAAAATATTTTCCAATCCCTATATTTTGTATTTAGTATTTAGATCATAGACTATTTGTTCTCTATTTTTGTTTTTGCATTTTATATTTAATCATTAAAGATAAAATAGAAAAGAAGGAAACTAGTTAGCTTTAATCATTAGGGGACCATCTTCAATTTTCTTATCATTAAATGAGAAATTTCATATAGTTTCAATAGGCTTGTTTATTGCATTATCCTTGAACACTTGCTCTTGAATGGAAAAAAAATGTTTTTACTTCATCATTAAAGTCAAAGGTATTTTAGTTATTAATTCATGTTTGTTACCCCATGTGTTGTAGGTGAGTTGGAGAGGGTAGGGAAATCCTCCAAGGGAGGTCCTTGGTTCGAATCTCCACCCTACCAAATGCACATTGGATACCCAAAATCCAGTTGATAATGTTGGTGCGGTCAAGACCGGGTGTGACTCTCGGGTGATTTTGATGGTGTAGAACCCCCTGGTCGTGGTTTCTCATACCAAGGCGGCCCGCAAGGGGTTTTTCGCTAAATTAAAAAAAAAAGAAGTCTTGTTTGTTTCATTGCATGGTGCATTTGTAGCTAACTAGGACTAGATTAATGTTAAGCTTTGTCAAAGAAAATTTTTAGGATAAACCTAGGTGTTATCTAACTAATATGTTAAACCCTAGACTTAGGCTTAAAAATTATCTCTATCCTTGAGGTGAGGAAAGAGTGGGAAGTGTCACAATATATCCTCCTAAGAGGCTCTTCCTGATCTCCCATTCCCTCTTCTCACATTTTGGTGACCCTGGCATGAATACCACCATGGACCCAAGATTGTTATTGACAAAGCTAAACCATAACCAAACCAAAGTTTATCATTACTTTAATAAAGACTATTACTCTTGTTCGCTTTGATTAAATCACAATAAATCTATATAATAAGAACATATCTAATTTCTAGTCCTGCTAAGGATATTTATGGTCCTTTGAGTAACCATCGTATGAATTGCTAGGCTATATTGGGCATTGAGGAGTATATTGTAGTGGGCTAGTGGGAGTCATAAGGAGGCATGCTATTACCCATCAATACCATCTTGGCCATGTATCTAGGAGGCCACTTCCACGTATCATTGGAATTACATGTATTGGATTTCTCTCACATATCAATGAGTATATTGAGAGGAGTTAGGTATATATGGACCTTCATTATATAGGGAGGCCCTTAAGATATATAGGTTAGATTTAATATATCAATGGAAGGAGATACAAATTTGTTAAAATATCTTCTTTAATCAACTCTATATATAATTAAAACTTAATCACTCTTCTTTTTCCTAAACCTTTGGCTAAGAAATACCACCTAACCTATAGCATTGCTCATGAGTTAGTCATTAACCCTGATCCTACTACAAAGGTTCATGATGACCAATCCACCTTTGAGAACCCTATATTTGATTAATAATATGATGTTTCCATGCATTTAGGGTTTCTAAGCCCTACCCATGATAAATATGGAAGGTTGGTCTTCTAATTTGTAGCTCATACAACTTATTTCCAACATACATAGGGGAAATATAGAGGTATTTTTAGGGAAGGTCATATAACCCTAGAGATCTTTGTAGGGGATGGATCATTCATGAATTATCCCCAAAAACCTAACTCAAATCCTTTTCCATTAAATCAATCAGATCCATCCTTTGGATCTATAAGTGCAAACCTTAATACATCAACATATCATTCATTGATTCAACACTTTCTATTATTACCACATCCATGGACATCAAGAGATAAGCCTTCTCACCTTCATTGGATTACCATTCATATTTACATAATTTTGAGGAGCTATTGTAGGGCTATGTTAGTTTCCTTTATCTCAATAGCTAGGCACAAGCTACACTCCTAATTAGAGTGTGCTATTAAGTATCATAATCTTCAATCCTCATATAAATTTATCTCTTAATCCTTACTTTAATCCCACAAGTCAAATATGAATTTGAAAAAAATCTAATCCTAGAATCTCTCATCCTTCATCCTCTAATATTTTCATCTCAAGTTCCCTAGGATCAAATCATACGATTTTAGCTTCAAGGTTGTATGTCCAAGTGTACCAACCTCCTTATAACAATCATCAACAAATCCCCTCTATATCTTAGCAAATACCTTTTATATCATCAAATTATGCTTCTCCTAAAATCCCAACCTCAAATTCTCAATTATAGTAATTGAAACAACAAATTATCATCCAAGGGTCTTCTAGTCACAAGTACTCATATGATGATTTGTACAACCAACTACTAGATCCCTTTGTAGCTAGTTTCCATTTTCCTCCTAAATTTGAAACCCCTAAGTTTCAAATGTACAAAGGAAATTAGGTTCTTGTCAACCACCTTAGTTTATTTAGAATGACTTGTAGTGATATTTTTTATGATGAAACATTGCTACTTAAAATCATACCTAAGAGACTTAGTGGCCTTGCCTTGGAATGGTACTACCAAATACCAAGTCATTCATTGAAAACCTTTAGGGACCTTGTTGAAATGTTTGTCAAGTGATTCTATTTCTACATTGATAAAAAGGTCATTGTTAGTGACCTAACCATCTCAAGCAATCCAAATATGAGAATTTTTCCAACTTCTTAGCAAGATGGTGAACCCTAGTGGGGAGACTACAATACAATCCTCCACCGAGAGACCTACTAAATATTTTTATAGAAAACCTAAATGAGCAATTGACCTTCCATTTAGAGATAGACAATGTGTCTTCCTTCAAAAGTATGATTGGCATGGCCAAGAGAGTAGAGACTGTCTTTGTCAAGAGAGGTTAATTAAAGACCAAGTCCCATAAAGAGGAAGATAAGTCCTCTAACCTAATAAAAAGTACAAGAAAAAAAATATTGTAGGTTATGGATTCACAAAATCATGCCAAGAAAACAATATTAGTGTTCTTTTAAACCTTCAAAATCTTACCTTAAGGAAGCTCCATTGAAAAAATCAAAAGGAGGTACTTCTAGCTAGACAAACCTCTTTAAATCATTCTAAATTAGCTCTTAAAGGTTAAAATTATAGAACTTCCACCTATTTAAGCTATTGATTCTAGAAGAAAAAATACCCCTTGGTTTCATCCCAATGAGTAATGTGCCTTCAACCAAATTAATTGTCATGTGACTGATATATGCATAAGCCTTAAGAATGTGATCCAAGAATGACTTTCAATTTTCTTCCAATCAAGATTTGGGAATCTTTTATAATTCTTTACCTAATCATAATCAAAACTAAAATACCACAAACAACATTCATTATTATAATGTCTTGCCCCTAAACCAAAGGATGGTTAGGGTGCTATATTATTATAATAATTTCTCACATTTGTGTTGTAACTAGGTAACAACACAAAATTCATCATTTGACCATCCTTCAAGACCTCAATTGGTCCTTCATACAAAAATAACTTCACCACTCAAATAAACTCTAATCATCCAAATAGGGACTAAGGCTAAGGTTACCTTTGATTTGTTATGATAATTGGAGAGCACCTTAGTTATAATCACCCTTCTTGAACTTCTTAGTTCTTCTCTAACTCGTCGAGATATCTTAAAATTTTGGGTGAACAAGTTGTTCCTTAAGACCTCAACCTAAATGATCTTACTTCCATAGTAGGATCCATTTGGGTTAACCATGTAACGATATCATTCCATGAGGATGAAATACACTCAATCCTTTATGTTCAGATATCTCCCATTATACATCATAGACCATATCAATGATAATATCATCAAACAAATCTTGGTCAATGATGGTTTTGGTCGTAATACCTGTAGCCTAAAATTCATCAATCATTTTGGGATAACCAAACAAAATTTAGAGAAATTTGATATTATCATCATAAGTTTTAATAATAGGGAATGTGAGGCTAGTTCCACTATAGTTTTGCCCCTTAGAGTTAGACCACACACTCTCAATACTTCCTTCTATGTCTTGCCATATGAATTAACCTATAACATTCTTCTTGGAAGGTCATGGATCCATGATATTTGGGTTATCCCTTCAACTCTTCATCAGTGTCTTAAATATGAATATAGGAACAAGACTTATCACATAGCTACCAACCCTAAAACTTTTGACTACTATCATTTGATGGAGGTCAAAAACCCTAAAGCTTGTCTTTTCATTTAAATTCATCTCTAAATAATTATCTTCTCATCTTTCTATTACTAATGTATTAATGTATCTCACCTTAAGTAATATATAATAATGAATTTAAGGTTCAAAGTTTTAATACAATCAAAATTAATAATAACTAATCAAATAATAAACTTTTCTTGGACCTAAACAAACTCCCTTTGTCTCCATGAACCTTAGGGTTTCCCTCTAGCAATAAGAATAAAACATTGTAAATAATAAGTTGCTCTTTAATTTGTGCTTATACAACCAACAAGGAGAAAATCCATGGTAGTAACCCTTACTTGGTTGATCAATAGTATGATTCATGCTTCTTATCACACTCATATCCCATCACTAAGTAGATGCTTTTCAAAAGGACTATGCCTATATGAGTAGGGTATCAAGGATCCCTTACAAACCAAATATAGGGTGATGATATGGGCTAGGTTTTATCCCCATCCATAGTTATCCTTTGCTTACTTATAGCAAAAAGTAAACCATCCACTTTGATAGGGCATCTAATGATATCATTTTATAAAACAAATTGGATTAGGATGAGGATGATGATGATGATGGGTCATCACTCCTCATAGATCCTAGCTTCTCATAGTTTACCCAAACTATCGATGTAAATCTTCTAATATTAGCCTACATTGAGCTAATTGGTGATACAAATAGTTGTGATAGAGGTTGTATCAAATGATCCTTCTCGAGATGGTCCTTTAGACTATCTAGAACAAGTTAACTTCTATTTTGGTGTATCTTTTCCCTAAATATCCAATGTTGCTATCTTACAATCATATAAAATAAATTAGCCAACCTTAGATCCTATAGATCTATAGATCATAGGAATGCTACTAGCTTCCATAAATTGGAGGATGAGCCTCAAATTCCAAATGAGAAAATCATAGACATCAAAATTGGGACTCTAGAAGATCCCAAAATCCTTAAACTAGTCAAGGTCTTAACCTTGATTGAGTGTGAGAAATACACTAAGCTCTTGATGAAGTTTAGAGATATATTTGCTTGGTCCTACATTGATAGCCTTGATCCTTATCTAGTTGCCCATCGTCTAGTCATCATTCTTGATGCAAAACTCATAAAATATATATTTTTAAAAATACATTCAAAGGTTGCATTGCTAGTTAAAGAGGAGCTTGAAAACTCTTTAATATTGGATTCATCAAATCCATCAACTATTCTGACTAGATCTCTTAAAATAGTTCTTTCCATCAATAAAATAGGTAAAATTAGAGTATGCATAGACTCTCAAGATATCAATAAAATATATACCAAGGACAAATTCCCTTTGCCCAACATTGATATAATCATTGACTTTACTACATGATTTGGAATGTTGTCTTTGATGGATGAATTATAAAGCTATAAAAAAATCAAGATCACCCCTAAGAACCAATCCAAAATAGCTTTAACCACATCATATGGAACCTTCCACTATCAATTCATACCCTTTGGGTTGAAGAACATAGGGGCTACTTACTAGAGAGCCATGACATACATCTTTCATTATATGATGCATGAAATTATGGAAGACTATGTTGGTATCCTTCTTGATCACTCTTTAGACCAAGAAGATCATTCTTAGGATATAAGATACATTTTTTAGTAGCTAATTAATTACAAAGTTGCCTAAAGCCTCAAAAGTACATCTTTGGGGTTACATCAAGAAAATCATTAGGACTCATTGTATCCTACTACAACATCGAAGTTGATACTAATAAAATATTGGCTATAGTTGTTATGTCAACCACTCAAACTCTAATCTATTTTATGAGTCTCCAAGGAAAAATCCAATCCATCTAAAGAATCATCTCCTAGCTAGTTGACAAGTGTTAATCCTTCACCAATATTTATAGTGAAGGATGCAATCTTCAAATGGGACATTGACTATCAAGTGGCCTTTGACTCTCTCAAATCCTACTTTTTGTATCCTCTTATCCTTATACCACCTAATCCTCATAATTCATTATTGTTATATATAACGATCGCTGACCATGCCTTAGGAGATATGTTGACATAGTACTATTACCAACATAGAGAAAGGGTTATTTTCTATATTAGCAAGAATTTGGTCAATTATGAAGTTTTATAAATACCCTTAGAGAATATTTTCCTATCCATAGTGTTTGTATCTCAAAAGCTTAGAAATTATATGCTGAGCCATAAAACCTTTGTCATTATGAGGGTTGATCCCTTGTGTTATCTCATGTACAAACCTCACCTCTCTGGTTGAATTGCTAAGTGGGTCATTTCACTTAGCCAATTCAATATCAATTTTGCCAACCATTAGTCTATGAAAGGCCATCATTATTGATCAATTAGTGGTCATACCTTTAGAAGCTAGCCAACCCCCAATGGTAAACTTTCCCAATTAGTCAGTCTTCAACCTAGAAGTAGATCAATCTAACTCTTGATATTTATACTTCGATGGAGCTAGATGTGTCAAATGCACAAATATAGGAATCATCTTGGTCACTCCTCAATAGTAGTTGATCCCTTTGTCCTTTAGGCTTCAGTTTTCCTATACCAATAATATCATTGAATACAAAGTCCTTATCCTAGGACTATGTGTAGCATTAGCTCTCTAGATTAGAATATTTTCTATCTTTGGAGACTTTCAACTAGTAGTCAACCAAGTCAACAGTGCCTATCAAACTAAAGATAAGCACAACCCATACAAGGATATTATTGATAAATTAATGGTTACTTTTAACAAAATAATCATTGATTCTATTCCTAGATCTAGTAACCACAATGTCAATGGTATTGCCTCAATTGCATCCCTTATCCCCTTGGATCTAGATGATGAATAATCTATGACCATCATTTGACAAATTAGGGAACCTTTAACCTTAGAATCTAGCCACCTTCCTCTAAAAGTCTTCTCCAAAGAAGCAATCTTGTCCTCTAATATTTGGTATAAGAATGTTTTTGTTTACCTTAAGGATTCAACTTTGCTTTATGGTTTGAATTGTAATAAATGCAAAAGCATCCAACAATGATTCTATAGACATGTCATTATTAACAATATATTATACTGCTAGACCCTTGATGATATTTTTCTTAGATTCTTGTTGGTCTGAAATTTTTTGCCTAGGATTAATATATGTGCCCTAGACCTTAGATTAAGATCTTGAATATGTGAGGCTTCAAGTGTCAATCTCTAAAGTAGGCGAGTTCCTTTAAATCCTAACTTGCTAATTCTAAAAATAAGGGGGTGAAAAGGGTGCTAAAAGAAATAAATGGAGTTGAAGCTAGAACTTATAATGGTGCATATTTAACAACATAAAAATACATTATGTATAAGACAACATGCTATTGAATCATAGGTAGATTACCTAAAAAATAAGCTTACCATTGTTACTTATATAAAGTTTTATATATTCATTTATTGAAACATTTGCTACATATTCCAAAACTAGAGAATGAGGATTCAATAAGAAATCCAAAAAACATAATAACTATCATATTCAATCATGTAGTTGTAACAAAAATATTTAACAATTCATATATATATTTTCTACAAGAGTTTGGACAAGAGATTAAACAACAATCCAATTTGTATTCTTCAAGGCACAAATCTTGTACAATGATGCAAATTGTAAATACTAAAGAGTCGATGCCTAGAACCTCTTACATTCTAGTATATATAGCTTTTACAATGGATTCTATTTTTTAGGCATCATTATCATGAGGGTGGATCGTTGTTATGTTAGAACTATTGTTGACCTGCAATATATTTGTTGTAACTGACTAGTTATGGCTTTCTAATATGATTGATTAGGCTACATATGAAGGAGTTATGGTCATGTTATCTGCACCCATTTAATTATATTTTATTTGTATTTTTGTTAGGCAATAACCTCTTTCATTATCAGACATCCACATGAGCAATAACGAGTGGTTGAGTTGTTAAGATTCTCTGACAACATACTTCAACCTAATGAACACAAGCTTATACTAAGATGAGGGTGAACAATATAATATCAAGGCAGTAAATAATACATAAATCATCACACATGAGAGACATGGATTTAATGTGGTTCACCCAACGTGGGCTACGTCCACAGAGAAAATATTTCTTATAATTTTTCTCAAAAAATCTCTTGGGAACAAAATTCCTATTATAATGTTTATGGACCTCTATCCAAAGGAGACACCAATATCCTATGCTCAACTTTGTAGACATCTATCCATAGGATACCTCTATCACCACTACTCTGGTTTGTGGATCTCTATACATAGGAGAACTCTATCCCCTTTGCGTTGGTTGGCTCCAAAGCTTGTTCTCAACTCTGCTCAACTCTGATCAAATCTGCTCACAAATTTGATAAAATTTTCTTACAACTCTAATCAAATATACTCACAAATATGATCAAATATGCTCAACTACCTGTACTGATATATCCCACACCTACTCACAAGTCTTCTTCAAAACTGCTCATAAGCCCTATCAAAAATGCTTGCTCAAAACAACTCAAAATCCTGCTCTAATTTTCTTATTGTCTCTACTCAACTCTGCTCTAACACATGCTCAAAACTGCTCATAACACATGCTCAAAACTTCTCATAACACTTGCTCAAAATTGCTCATAAAACATGCTTTGATCATAATACTTCAGATATATTCTACCTAGAATTCTTGTTCAAGAACACAGGAAATTATATGCAATACAATTTCACAATATGTTCTTTCTAAATATCACTAAAGTCTAATGCACAAATTGCTTCACAAAACTGGTTTCTAACACTTGCTCATTCACATTCAATGTCACTCAAACCAATGCCCAAAAGCTTCACAAATTAATTCAAACAATGAAGCATATTTTGTTCACAAACCCTAACTCAAATATATCCAACAATGCACATATATAATCCTTATTTCTCCACCTTATTATTCAAAAATATTTGGTCAACCAAACACTTTAAAGAAAGAATAATGTCACCATACCTCTTAACTTGCTTTGATGAAAATATACCTTCAAAAATATATCTCAAAAGAATTTCCTCTTCAAAGTGCCACTTCAAAAACAAGTTAGTAGATATCTCTTTCAAATCATCCACGTTAAAATTCTCCTTTAAAAATGTGCACAATAGAATCTGAAAGATAATGCTCTGAATTTTGTTCTCAAAGATGAAGCATTAATTTAATAATTATCAAAAACCCTTCAACATTCCTTTTCACCATACACAAATTACAATAAAAAATCAAACCACTATAATACCTTATAACTCCTACTTGGCAATGCAATAATTTTAATTTAAGCAAAATAATACAATATCAAGACCTTGTTACACCTTATTACTCCTTCTAAATCAAGTCACAAATTACAAAACAAATATCACTTGTTACACCTTAGAACTCCCTCCAAATTTTAAATTTCAAATTTAAATATTTTACCCCTTTTTTCTCAAACATGCACAACAAGTTTACAACCTTAGACACACAATTTTTAATCAAAAATATTGTACCTTTTGAGTGCACACAATTCCTCCTTGATGCTTCCTTGAAAATATTTCCTCCACAGGAATCAACCAGTGACCACCTCTACCACAACGTCTTAGCATTGCCCCTGCGACCATTTGCGCTAGCCTTCTAGCTGTGACTAAAGTATGCAGTAAAACATCTTTATCATCTTGTCAAAAATGTGCTCCTTTTCACTACCTTGCAAAAATTTCCTCCATGGGAATTGAAACAAAAACCTCCTCTACCATAGCGCTTTAGCACTACCCAAGCGACCAGCTGTGCTAGCCTTCCAATTGTGACCAAGTGTGCATCAGTTCGTCCTTGTTCTTCCTTGCTCCTTTCACCAAAAAATGTGTCCCTTATTCTTATTTTGTTTGTCGATTGAAAGCACGAGCGGAGATATCAATTTTTTTCACTCATTATTCCCTTTGCAAAGATTGGAACCTTAATTTATATGAAATTTTTTATTCTCCCTTTGACATGATGTCGACGCCCACTTTTGCAAATGATTTTATTATTTTCAAATGCCTTCCACGAATTTTGGTGCCCAAACTCTTTTTATTTTAAATATTTAAATCTAAAAAGATTTAAATATTGTAAGCCTTAAACCTTGGCCCATGGTGGTTTTATAAATAAAATATTTTAAGATTTTTTCTTATAATATTTAAATTTGGTATTTAGATATTATTTCCACTATATCTTGCCTTGCTACCCATGGAATATTTCAACCTTTTCACCTTTGACATCAATAAAAACCAATGTACTCAATATTTCCAACAATATCCCCCTTTTTCATTGATGGCAACCCTTTCTAAAAATTTCTTTTCCAACCACTGAATTCCAAATCTGCTCCTCCAAATCTGCTCCCCCTTACCGATTTATCTCCATTTCCCTTACTGAAACTCTCATCCTTTGACATCAACGACAAAGGGAATTCTTTGGGGCTAAAAAATAAGACTCTTAGCTCAGTCCCCTCACCACCTCCTTTTTTTGGGGTGATTAATTTTGGGGTGGGAGTAAGACTACTCTTGACCTTCCTCTAAGATACTCAAAATTCTTCTTTGGAAGTGGCTTAGTAAATATGTCTGCAATATGTTCCTTTGTAGTAACATATTCCAGTTTGACTTGCTGATTCACCACCTGCTCTCTCAAAAAATGATATTTGATTGGAATGTGCTTGGTCCTTGAATGCATCATTGGATTCTTTAAAATGTTTATGGCACTTATATTATCACATAGTATGGAGATGGGAGTATCATGATCTATTTTAAAATATTTTAAAGTTTGCTTCATCCATAACACTTGTGTACAACAAGAAGTTATTGCAATGTACTCTAAATTTGTCATGGATAAGGACATCGATGCTTGTTTCTTGCTTAGCCAAGAGACTAAACAATCTCCAAGAAAGAATTCTCCTCCACTTGTGCTCTTCCTATCATTAATATTTCCTGTCCAATATGCATTTATATATGCTGTGAGAGTGAAGTTGTTACTTATGGGATACCAAAGTCCAAATTCCATAGTTCCTTTTAAATACTTTAGGATTCTCTTTATTTCTTGTACATGTGTTTCCTTTGGTGTTGCTTGAAATCTTACCACTAGTTCCACTGCATGTATTATATATAGTCTTGTAGCTGTGACATATAGTAAGCTACTAATCATGGATCTATACAATGTATGATTTTCCTCAAGAGATTCATCATCTTTACTCAACTTGCATCCTGTAACCATGAGGTACTCATTGGTTTGCAATCCTCCAATTTGAAATTTTCAACATTTCTTTTATATACTTGGTTTGTGATAGAAATACACATTTTTCTAATTGTGAAATCTTTAATGCAAAGAAGAAGGACAACTCACCAAGAATTGAAATTTCAAATTCATTTTGCATACACTTTGCAAATTTTTGACAAATATTATCATTACTGCCTCCAAAAATGATATCATCCACATAGACTACCATAATCAACAAGTCATTTCCTTCTTTTTTTAAGTATAAATTGCTATCAACTATTCCTTTTTTAAAACCTTATTCTTGAATATACTTATCCAACCTTGAATACCAAGCCCCAGGGGATTTATTTAGTCCATAAATATCCTTCTTTAATCTGCATGCATAATCTGGCTTATCAGTCAAACTGAACCACTCAGATTGCTCAATGTAGACCTCTTATTCTAAGAAGCCATTGAGAAAAGCTGATTTTACATCCATTTGATATACTTTGAAGTTTTTGAAGCTTGAGAAATCTAAAAACATCCTTATGGACTCAAGTCATGCAACAGGAGCAAATTTTTCATCAAAATAAATCCCTTCAACTTGTGCATAGCCTTTGCATACCAGTATTGCTTTGTTTCTGACTACCTGACCATATTCATTTAACTTATTTTTGTAAACCCATTTAGTGCCAATTATATTCTTGTGTTTTGATCATGGGACAGGTTCCCAAGTATCACTTTTTTCTATTTGATCCAAATCCTCATCCATTTCCTTGACTCAAAATTTATCTTCTCTTGCCTCTTTGAAATACTTGGGCTTAATTTTAGATAGCAAAGAAAGATTTGCATGTTCACCTATTCCTATTATCTTCCTCCTTGTTTGTATTTCATCTGGATTTCCAATAATCATATCTCTTGGATGATTCTTTTGCACATACTTGGATGGAGTCTTAGGTGGTGTTTGTGCTTCATCTTCTTCTGATTCTTCACCTACTTCTTCTTGGCAACTTTCTTCTTCTTGATATACAATTTCTTGAGATGGTTCTTTTGATACTATTTGTTCATCAACTATCACATTTGTACTTTCTATAATTGTAGGTGTCATTTTATTATAGCATTTATAGGCTTTTCTCTTAGTGGAATAGCCAAGGAAGATACCCTCATCGCACCTTGAATCAAACTTACCCAAATTTTTCTCTTCTCATATAATGTAGCATTTTATTCCAAAAACTTTGAAATACTTTACAGTAGCTGGTCTTCCATTCCAAAGCTAATATGGGGTTTTATGAATATTTACTCTTACTTGAGCTCTATTGATGATATAGACAGCTGTATGAACTACCTCTCTCCAAAAACCATATGAAATCTTAGACTCACTTAGCATAGCTCTGGTAATATTCTAGATTGTTTTATTTTTTCTTTCAACTACTCCATTTTGTTGTGGAGTCCTTGTTGCTAAGTATTATATTTTGTTTTCATGTTATTCACAAAATTCTATGAATTCATTTGAAGTGAATTCTCCTCCTCTATCTGATCTTAGACACTTGATATTTTTACCTGTTTCATTTTCTACTAAAACCTTGAATACCTGGAAGTTCTCAAAAGCTTCTGAATTTTCTTTTAAGAATGCCATCCAAGTCATTATAGAGAAATCATCTATAAATAGCATGAAGTGAATTTCATCTTGTAAACTCTTTGTCCTTGTAGGACCACATAAATCAGTGTGAACAAGTTTCAATGGTTCGAATGAAGAAAATTCTTTTGACTTGAAACTTGTTGTTGTTTGCTTACCATGCTGACATTGTGCACAAATTGTGCTTTGGGGTCTTTTTATCCTGGGTAAATCTCTAAATGCCTGTTTGGTGCTTATTTTAACTATGTTTTAAAATTTCAGATGACCCATTATTTGCCATAACCAACTCTCATTGTCTTGTGATAGAAAATATTTTTCTCCTTTAATTTCACTCAACATGTAGATATTGTTTGTAGTTATGCTGACATCTGCAATAAGATTTCCTATCTTGGATTTCTTGATCTCACATCTATTTGGGTGAAAGATAACTATGTGCCCCTGATCACAAAGTTGACTTACACTTAGTAAATCATGCTTCAATCCCTTAACATACAATACATTCTCTATAGTTGATTTTCCATTATCTAAATTCAAAGTTCCTTTTCCAACAAATTTTGCTGAAGCATTATCTCCAAATTTTATTGATCCTCTATTGATTTCTTTAAGTGAAAGAAATTTAATTTTATCACCTCTCATATGACTTGAACAACCACTATCAACATACCATTGATTTCCCTTATCTTGTACATGAAGATATGTCTGTACCAACATTGAATTTTTATTTTCTTGTTCCTCTTTCCTTTTCCAAACTTTTGAAGTTGTATTCTTTTAAACCTTATGATCCTCCTTTTTTATTATTCAAGAAACACTGTTTTACACCATTTGGCCTTGTGCCCAAAATGATTACATTTGTAATAGATGATATTGTTATCCATGAGTGGTGCAAATGAATTGAAATTTCTATCAACATTATTTCTCACACGGACTATACAAATGTACAGCTCTATGACCATATTTGTTACATGAAAAACAATAACCATGGAAGCAATTTTGTAACCTGCTATATTGCCTTGAATGATATGGTCACATGATTCTTCCTTTGATGTTTCTATAATTGAATTTATCCATGATGTTTCTCTGTTTTCCTCTTCCTCGATACTTTTGCCTTTCAATATATCAGCATAGGTCATGGGCTCTTTTTCTTTGATATCTTTGTTCCTTTGGAGCTTGACTCCTCTTTTTGTTTTCCTAACCTTATATTTTGTTGTAACTTATCCTTAGAATTTTCAACTCCCTTTCTTAGAGAGACAATTTCAAGTTCCAATATTTCACATTCTAACTCTTTTATCTTTAAATGTTTATCCATATCTTTTAAATTTTCTTTACCTCTTCAACCTTCACCTTTAAGTCTGTGAGATTTTGTAGAAGCTTTATCTTTTTTTCCTCATCCTCTTGAATTTGAGCCTGCAAACTTGAAGTCTTCTCTCTAACTCTTTCCAAATTTTCAAGAGCAGCAATAAGTTCCTCTTTCATGTCAATCATGGCTTATTCTCAATATTATATGGTCATGTGTGTTCTTGTCAGATCTTCCTTCAAAATTTTAGGCTTTTCATGAAGGAACCCACTCTGATACCAATTGAAGAACACAAGCTTATACTGAGAGGAGGGTGGTGAACAATATAAGATAAAACTTTTTACTTTTCAATCCAAATGATAACAATAATAATATCAAGGTAATAAATAATGCACAAATCATCACACACATGAGAGACATGGATTTAACGTGGTTCACCCAATGTGGGCTACATCCACGGAGAAAATATTTCTTATAAATTTTCTCAACAAATCTCTTGGGAACCAAATCCCTATTACAATGTTTATGGACCTCTATCCAAAGGAGACACCAATCCCCTATGCTCAAGTTCGTGGACCTCTATCCACAGGAGACCTCTGTCCCCACTACTCTAGTTTGTGGACCTCTATCCATAGGAGAACTCTATCCCCTTTGTGTTGGTTGGCTCCAAATCCTATTCTCAACTCTGCTCAACTCTGATCAAATCTGCTCACAACTCTGATCAAATATGTTCAATCTACTTACAACTCTAATCAAATATGCTCAACTGCCTGTACTGATATGTCTCACACCTGCTCACAAGTCTACCTCAAACCTACTCACAAAACTTGCTTAGAACTACTCACAAGCCCTCTCAAAAGGCCTGCTCAAAATAGCTCACAATCCTGCTCTAATTTTCTTACTGTCTCTGCTCAACTCTGCTCTAACACATGCTCAAAACTGCTCATAACACATGCTCAAAACTACTCATAACACTTGCTCAAAATTGCTCATAACACATGCTTTGATCATAATACTTTAGACATATTCTACCTAAAATTCTTGTTCAAGAACACATAGGAAATGATATGCAATACAATTTCATAATATGTTCTTTTCAAATATCACTCAAGTCCAATGCACAAATTGCTTCACAAAACTGGTTTCTAACACTTGCTCATTCACATTCAATGTCACTCAAACCAATGCCCAAAAGCTTCACAAATTCATTCAAACAATGAAGCACATTTTGTTCACAAACCCTAACTCAAATATATCCAACAATGCACATATATAATCCTTATTTCTCCACCTTATGATTCAAAAATATTTGCTCAACCAAACACCTTAAAGAAGGAATAATGTCACCATACCTCTTAGCTTGCTTTGATGAAAATATGCCTTCAAAAACTTGTCTCAAAAGAATTTCCTCTTCAAAGTGCCACTTCAAAAACTGGTTAGTAGATCTCTCTTTCAAATCATCCACATTAAATTTCTCCTTTAAAAATGTGCACAATAGAATCTGAAAAATAATGCTCTATGACTTTTGTTCTCAAATATGAAGCATTAATAATTATCAAAAACCCTTCAACATTCCTTTTCACCATACAAAAATTACAATAAAAAATCAAACCACTATAACACCTTATAACTCCTACTTGACAATGCAATAATTTTATTTTAAGCAAAACAATACAATATCAAGACCTTGTTACACCTTATTACTCCTTCTAAATCAAGTCACAAATTACAAAATAAATGTCACTTGTTACACCTTAGAACTCCCTCCAAATTTTGAATTTCAAATTTAAATATTTTACCCCCTTTTTCTCAAACATGCACAACAAGCTTACAACCTTAGACATACAATTTTTAATTAAAAATATTGTACCTTTTGAGCGCACAAAATTCCTCCTTGATGTTGCCTTGCAAAAATTCCCTCCATGGGAATCGAACCAATGACCACCTCTACCACAACGCCTTAGCACTGCCCCTGTGACCAGCTGCGCTAGCCTACCAGATGTGACTAAGGTATGCAACAAAACGTCTTTATCCTCTTGTCAAAAACATGCTCCTTTTCATTGCCTTGCAAAAATTCCCTCTATGGGAATCAAAACAACAACCTCCTCTACCACAACGCCTTAGTGCTACCCCTGCGACCAGCTATGCTAGCCTGCCAACTGTGACCAAGTGTGCAATAGTTCATCCTTGTTCTTCCTTGCTCCTTTCACCAAAAAATGTGCCCCTTCTTCTTTTGTTCATCGATCGAAAGCACAAGCGGAGATGTCAATTTTTTCACTCACTATTCCCTTTGCAAAGATTGGAACCTTAATTTATATGAAATTTTTTATCCTCCCTTTGACATGATGTCGACGCCCACTTTTGCAAACAATTTTATTATTTTCAAATGCCTTCCATGAATTTTGGCGCCCAAACTCTTTTTCTTTTAAATATTTAAATCTAAAAATATTTAAATATTGTAAGCCTTAAACCTTAGGCCCATGGTGGTTTTATAAATAAAATATTTTAAGCCTTTTTTCTTATAATATTTAAATTTGGCATTTAAATATTATTTCCACTATATCTTGCCTTGCTACCCATGGAATATTTCAACCTTTTCACCTTTGACATCAATGACAACCAATGTACTCAATATTTCCAACAATCTCCCCCTTTGTCATTGATGGCAACCCTTTCTAAAAATTTCTTTTACAACCACTAGATTCCAAATCTGCTCTTCCAAATATACTCCCCTAAGAAGTTGCTCCCCCTTACTGATTTCTCTCTCTCCCCTTACTGAAACTCTCCCCCTTTGACATAAATGGCAAAGGGACTCCTTTGGGGCTAAAAAATAAGACTCTTAGCTTAGCCCCCTCACCACCTCCTTTCCTTGAGGTGATTAATTTTGGGATGGGAGTAAGACTACTCCCAACTTTCCTCTAAGATACTCAAAATTTTCCTTTGGAAGTGGCTTAGTAAATATGTTCGCAATTTGTTCCTTTGTAGTAACATATTCCAATTTGACTTGTTGATCCATCACCTAATCTCTCAAAAAATGATATTTGATTGGAATGTGCTTGGTCCTTGAATGCATCATTGGATTCTTTGAAATGTTTATGGCACTTGTATTATCACATAGTATGGAGATGGGATGATCATGCTCTATTTTAAAATATTTTAAAGTTTACTTCATCCATAACACTTGTGTACAACAAGCAAGTGCTACAATGTACTCTACCTCTGTCGTGGATAAGGACATCGATGCTTGTTTCTTGCTTAGCCAAGAGACTAAACAATCTCCAAGAAAGAATGCTCCTCCACTTGTGCTCTTCCTGTCATCAATACTTCCTGCCCAATATGCATCTGTATATGTTGTGAGAGTGAAGTTGTTACTTATGGGATACCAAAGTCCAAATTCCATAGTTCCTTTTAAATACTTGAGGATTCTCTTTACTTCTTGTACATGTGTTTCCTTTGGCACTGCTTGAAATCTTACCACTAGTCCCACTGCTTGCATTATATCTAGTCTTGTAGTTGTGACATATAGTAAGCTACCAATCATGGATCTATACAATGTCTGATTTGCCTCAAGAGATTCATCATCTTTACTCAACTTGCATCCTGTAACCATGGGGGTACTCACTGGTTTGCAATCCTCCAATTTGATTTTTTTCAACATTTCTTTTATATACTTGGTTTGTGAGAGAAATACACCTTTTTCTAATTGTGAAATCTGTAATCCAAGGAAGAAGGACAACTCACCAAGCATTGACATTTCAAATTCATTTTGCATACACTTTGCAAATTTTTGACACATCTTATCATTACTGCCTCCAAAAATGATATCATCCACATAGACCACCACAATCAACAAGTCATTTCCTTCATTTTTGATGTATAAATTGTTGTCAACTATTCCTTTTTTGAAACCTTGTTCTTGAAGATACTTATCCAACCTTGAATACCAAGCCCTAGGGGCTTGCTTTAGTCCATAAAGAGCCTTCTTTAATCTGCATACATAATCTAGCTTATCAATCAAGTTGAACCCCTCAAATTGCTCAATGTAGACCTCTTCTTCTAAGAAGCCATTGAGAAAAGTTTATTTTACATCCATTTGATATACTTTGAAGTTTTTGAAGCTTGAGAAAGCTAAAAACATCCTTATGGCCTCAAGTCATGCAACAAGAGCAAATGTTTCATCAAAATCAATCCCTTCAACCTGTGCATAGCCTTTGCATACTAGTCTTGGTTTTTTTTTTGACTACTTGACCATCTTCATTTAACTTATTTCTGTAAACCCATTTAGTGCCAATTATATTCTTATCTTTTGGTCATGGGACAAGTTCCCAAGTCTCAATTTTTTCTATTTGATCCAACTCCTCATCCATTGCCTTGACCCAAAATTTATCTTCTCTTGCCTCATTGAAATCCTTGGGCTCAATTTTAGATAGCAAAGAAATATTTGCATGTTCACCTGTTCCTATTATCTTCCTCCTTGTTTGTCTTTCATCTGGATTTCCAATAATCAGATCTCTTGGATGATTCTTTTGCACATACCTGGATGGAGTCTTAGGTGGTGTTCTTTGTGCTTCATCTTCTTTTGATTCTTCACCTACTTCTTCTTGGCAACTTTCTTCTTCTTGATATACAATTTCTTGAGCTAGTTCTTTTGACCCTATTTGTTCATCAACTATCACATTTGTACTTTCCATAATTGTATGTGTCCTTTTATTATAGCATTTATAGGCTTTTCTCTTAGTGGAATAGCCAAGGAAGATACCCTCATCACACCTTGAATCAAACTTGCCCAAATTTTTCTCTTCTCGTCTAATGTAGCATTTTCTTCCAAAAACTCTGAAATACTTCACAGTAGTTGGTCTTCCATTCCAAAGCTCATATGGGGTTTTATGATGATTTACTCTTACTTGAGCTCTATTGATGATATAGACAATTGTATGAACTACCTCTCTCCAAAAACCATATGAAATCTTAGACTCACTTAGCATAGCTTTGGCCATATTCTCGATAGTTCTATTTTTTCTTTCAACTACTCCATTTTGTTGTGGAGTCCTTGCTGCTAAGTATTCTCTTTTGATTCCATGTTGTTCATAGAATTCTATGAATTCATTTGAAGTGAATTCTCCTCCTCTATCTGATCTTAGACACTTGATCTTTTTACCTGTTTCATTTTCTACTAAAACCTTGAATACCTGGAACTTCTCAAAAGCTTTTAACTTTTCTTTTAAGAATGCCACCCAAGTCATTATGGAGAAATCATCTATAAATAGCATGAAGTAACTTTCACCTTGTAAACTCTTTGTCCTTGTAGGACCATAGAAATCAGTGTGAACTAGTTTCAATGGTTCGGATGAAGAAAATTCTTTTGAATTGAAACTTGTTCTTGTTTGCTTACCATGCTGACATTGTGCACAAATTATGCTTTGGGGTCTTTTTATCCTGGGTAAATCTCTGACTGCCTATTTGTTGCTTATTTTCACTATGTTGTCAAAGTTCAGATGACCCATTCTTCTATGCCATAACCAACTCTCATCCTCTTGTGATAGAAAATATTTTTCTCCTTTAATTTCACTCAACATGTAGATATTGTTTGTAGTTCTACTAGCATCTGCAATAAGCTTTCCTATCTTGGATTTCTTGATCTCACATCTATTTGGGTGAAAGGTGACTATGTGCCCCTGATCACAAAGTTGACTTACACTTAGTAAATTGTGCTTCAATCCCTTAACATACAATACATTTTCTATCTTTGATTTTCCATTATCTAAACTCAAAGTTCCTTTTCCAACAATTTTTGTTGAAGCATTATCTCCAAATTTTCCCGATCCTCCATTGATTTCTTTAAGTGAAAGAAATTTACTTTTGTCACCTATCATATGACTTGAACAACCACTATCAACATACCATTGATTTCCCTTATCTTGTACATGAAGAGATGATTGTACCAACATTGACTTCTCCTTTTCTTGTTCCTCTTTCCTTTTCCAAACTTTTGAAGTTGTATTCTTTTGAACCTTCTGATCCTCCTTCTTTTTGCTTGATTCAGGAAACACTATTTTACACCATTTGGCCTTGTGCCCAAAATTATTACATTTGTAACAAATGATATTGTTATCCATGAGAGGTGCAAATAAATTGAAATTTCTATCAACATTATTTCTCACATGGACCATGCAATGTACAACTCTATGACCATATTTGTTACATGAAAAACAATAACCATGGAAGAAATTTTGTAACCTGTTAGATTGCCTTGAATGATATGGTCGCATGATTCTTCCTTTGATGTTTATGTAATTGAATTTTGTCCATGATGTTTCTCTATTTTCCTCTTCCTCGATACTTTTGCCTTTCAATATATCAACATAGGTCATGGGCTCTTCTTTCTTTGATATATTTGTTCCTTTGGAGCTTGACTCCTCTTTCTGTTTCCCTAACCTTATATTTTTTTGTAACTTATCCTTAGACTTTTCAACTCCCTTTCTTAGAGAGACAATTTCAAGTTCCAATCTTTCACATTCTAACTCTTTTACCTTTAATTGTTTAGCCATATATTTTTCAATTTTCTTTGCCTCTTCAACCTTCACCTTTAATTTTGTGAGATTTTGTAGAAGCTTTGTCTTTGTTTCCTCATCCTCTTGAATTTGAGCCTTCAAACTTGAATTCTTCTCTCTAACTCTTTTCAAATTTCCAAGAGTAGCAATAAGTTCCTCTTTCATGTCAATCATGGCTTCTTCTCCATTTTTTGTGGTCATGTGTGTTCTTGTAGGATCTTCCTTCAAACTGTTAGGCTTTTCACGAAGGAACCCACTCTGATACCAATTGAAGAACACAAGCTTATACTGAGAGGGGGTGGTGAATAGTATAAGATAAAACTTTTTACTTTTCAATCCAAATGATAACAACAATAATATCAAGGTAGTAAATAATGCACAAATCATCACACACATGAGAGACATGGATTTAACGTGGTTCACCCAATGTGGGCTACGTCCACGGAGAAAATATTTCTTATAAAATTTCTCAACAAATCTCTTGGGAACCAAATCCCTATTACAATGTTTATGGACCTCTATCCAAAGGAGACACCAATCCCCTATGCTCAAGTTCATGGACCTCTATCCACAAGAGACCTCTATCCCCACTGCTCTAGTTTGTGGACCTCTATCCATAGGAGAACTCTATCCCCTTTGCACTGGTTGGCTCCAAAGCCTATTCTCAACTCTACTCAACTTTGATCAAATATACTCACAACTCTGATCAAATCTACTCAAATGCCTGTACTGATCTATCTCACACCTGCTCACAAGTTTACCTCAAACCTACTCACAAAACCTTCTTAGAACTACTCACAAGCCCTCTCAAAAATACCTGCTCAAAATAGCTCACAATCCTACTCTAATATTCTTACTGTCTCTACTCAACTCTTCTCTAACACATGATCAAAACTACTCATAACACATGCTTTGATTATAATACTTCAGACATATTCTACCCAGAATTCTTGTTCAAGAACACATAGGAAATGATATGCAATACAATTTCACAATATGTTCTTTCCAAATATCACTCAAGTCCAATGCATAAATTGCTTCACAAAACTGGTTTCTAACACTTGCTCATTCACATTCAATGTCACTCAAACCAATGCCCAAAAGCTTCACAAATTCATTCAAACAATGAAGCACATTTTTTTCACAAACCCTAACTCAAATATATCCAACAATGCACATATATAATCCTTATTTCTCCACCTTATGATTCAAAAATATTTGCTCAACCAAACACCTTAAAGAAGGAATAATGTCACCATACCTCTTAGCTTGCTTTGATGAAAATATACCTTCAAAAACTTATCTCAAAATAATTTCCTCTTCAAAGTGCCACTTCAAAAACTAGTTAGTAGATCTCTCTTTCAAATCATCCACATTAAATTTCTCCTTTAAAAATGTGCACAATAGAATCTGAAAAATAATGCTCTATGAATTTTGTTCTCAAATATGAAGCATTAATAATTATCAAAAACCCTTCAACATTCCTTTTCACCATACAAAAATTACAATAAAAAATCAAACCACTATAACACCTTATAACTCCTACTTGACAATGCAATAATTTTATTTTAAGAAAAACAATACAATATCAAGACCTTGTTACACCTTATTACTCCTAAATCAAGTCACAAATTACAAAATAAATGTCACTTGTTACACCTTAGAACTCCCTCCAAATTTTGAATTTCAAATTTAAATATTTTGCCCCCTTTTTCTCAAACATGCACAACAAGCTTACAACCTTAGACATACAATTTTTAATCAAAAATATTGTACCTTTTGAGCGCACAAAATTCCTCCTTGATGCTGCCTTGCAAAAATTCCCTCCATGAGAATCGAACTAGCGACCACCTCTACCATAGTGCCTTAGCGCTACCCCTATGACCAGCTGTGCTAGCCTGCTAGCTGTGACTAAGGTATGCAACAAAACATCTTTATCCTCTTGTCAAAAACATGCTCCTTTTCACTGCCTTGCAAAAATTCCCTCTATGGGAATCAAAACAACAACCTCCTCTACCATAGTGCCTTAGCACTGCCCCTGCGACCAGTTGTGCTAGCCTGCCAGCTGTGACCAAGTGTGCAAAAGTTCATCCTTGTTCTTCCTTGCTTCTTTCACCAAAAAATGCGCCCCTTCTTCTTTTGTTCGTCGATCAAAAGCATGAGCGGAGATGTTGATTTTTTTCACTCACTATTCCCTTTGCAAAGACTGGAACCTTAATTTATATGAAAAATTTATCCTCCCTTTGACATGATGTCGGTGCCCACTTTTGCAGATGATTTTATTATTTTCAAATGCCTTCCATGAATTTTGGTGCCCAAAATATTTTTCTTTTAAATATTTAAATATTGTAAGCCTTAAACCTTAGGCCAATGGTGGTTTTATAAATAAAATATTTTAAGCCTTTTTTATTATAATATTTAAATTTGGTATTTAAATATTATTTCCACTATATCTTGCCTTGCTACCCATGGAATATTTCAAACTTTTCACCTTTGACATCAATGACAACCAATGTACTCAATATTTCCAACACAACCACCTAGTGAGCTATGATAATGACCGCCTACTCATTGGATGATGTCGAAAGGCCAAGACTCCTTTTTTTTATCTATTGTTGAGCACGAATATTTGGTTCATACATCTATATTTTATAATTGGATGCTTATATTACCTTTTTGTTGGGTATCGGGTGCTTACTTTACTTCTTGCCATGTAACAAAACTTTGGTACCTATCCCCAATTACTAAAAGTACAAGAATCCTGATGCCTTTTATACTTCACCATTTAAAGAAATTTGATCATATGTTATGCAATGGGTTTTTGGTACCTGTATGCTACCTGAAAAGGTACAAAGTATCCATTAATCTTGATGCTTAGATATTTTATTGATACTTCTATCGGGTGATAGGTTTTTGGTACCCATATGTTGCCTAGAAAGGTACAAAAAGTCCAACAACCATTACACTTAGCCAATTTTCATGTCTTGCTCTCAAAAAACATCAAATATTTGAGGACTATCTATCAACCACCTAGGTACAAGATATCTGATGAGTTCCAAACTTAGCTATTTTGTACACCTTGATCATTCATCCGGTGATGGGTTTTTGGTACCCATCTGCTGCTTAGTAGGGTACAAGAAGTCCGAAGAGCTCCATACTTAGTCAAATTTTTCTTGAGTTTGTTTCTATCAAGCGATGGGTTTTTGGTACCGATCTACCTCTACTGAGGGTACAAAATTTTTAGCACTTGTGACACTTAGCCATTTTCTTGATACTTCTTTTATCAGATGATGAATTTTTGGTACTCGTTCACTACTTAGAAAGGTACAAAATGTTTGATAGCCTTTACACTTAGCCAATTTTTTCCATATTACTCTCCAATAAGCATCAAATATTTGAGGACCATATGTCAACTACTTGGGTACAAGATGCCTAGAAAGCACCATAATTAGCTATTTTGCGCACCTTGATCATCCATCGAGCTACAAATTTTTGGTACTCATCTACTACTTAGAGGGGTACAAGAAGTCTCACGACCTCCATACTTAGTCGAATTTCACTTGAGTCTATTTTTGTCAAGCAATGGGTTTTTGGTACCCATATACCTCTACTAAGGGTACAAAAGTTTTTGTGCTTCTCACATGTAGCCATTTTCTTGATAATTCTTCTACCAGGCGACGGGTTTTTGGTACCCATTCGTTGCCTAGAAGGGCACAAAAAGTCTGATAGTATTTACACTTAGTCAATTTTTCTTGTCTTTCTCTCCAAAAAGTATCAAATATTTGGGGACCATATATCAACTACTTTGGTACAATATGTCCAAAAAGCACCAGACTTAGCTATTTTGTGCACCTTCATCATTCGTCGAGCGATGGTTTTTGGTACTCGTATGCTACTTGGAAAGGTACAAAAATGTTGAGCGATCTTGACACTTAGATGATTTTATCTTCACGCATTCCACCAAGAATCAGAATTTAAGGATCCATTTGTCGTATTCTTGGAGATAAAACATCCGATATTCTCCATACTTGGTTATTTTGACCTTTGATGCAAAATTTTACACTTTCAACCAAAATTGTGTGTAGATGATAACCAAAATTACCCACATTCTTGGTGACTCACACGGAATTTTCCTAAGTGGAAAATGAAAACTTAGATTGGTCTTCTATTACTAATGACAGAAAATAAAATTTTGACTATATATCAAAAGGAAGAAAATATAGAATACTTATGCAGGTATATGCAGACCGATAAAAATGATGCAAAAAAAAGGGGTAAAAATCATGCACATGATATCATTGAGGATAAGGATAAGGACACTATCTTATAAAAAATACCTCGAGAGAAAAGAGAAAACAAAAAAATAATAGATATGCGGATAATGGAGTTTGTGACATAATTTACAGGTGAATATATGGAAAGAAATAGAAAAAATAAATAAATATGGGACATGGGGATACCTAGAGAATGGGATACCCCAACAAAATTGTACCTTAATGAATAAACATCACCACTGCTAGTTGTTGTTTAGTTCTAGGCACAACACCTTAGGAAATCACCATTCTTCTACTCTTTGTTCTTCTTATACCTTCTCTTTTTTATGTAATTAACCAAGAACTTCATTTTACTACCATCAATCACGCGAACCTTCTTCTTTCCCATTCGGCTCATTCTTTGCACTAAAGAGCACTAAAATTATCTTTCTTATAAATGAGTATGACCTTATATAGACTTAAGTAATGAACTTCACCTATTCCATCTTAAAATTATATCATGATTGTGACTCGGGCATCCCATGTGAATTTAACGCTTACATGCCTTATTGGATTTTGCCTATCAAACTGAATCTCTTACATATTTACAATTTTGTACTTTACTTGCATCATGTTTCTAGATCAAGTGTACTATGAAAACTCATTTCTTATTTTTACTTACATCACTCTCAATATTTACACCTTTTTATACCTTATCCTCTAGGCTACAGATTCATAAAATTATTGAATATTATACATTATAACTATACAAATAAAAATTGTAGAAATATAAAATTTATTATATACACAATCCTACTGTACATCCCTAATTTTAGGGGGTTTGATTGGATCCTTCGACTGTTGGGATCCCCTTGCAAAATTTTTTCTCGATGACTCATCCTATTGTGTAAAAGACTAAGTTGTCAAATTTCAAGGGATCTGAAGTACTTGGCAAATTTCATTCCATGTATCCAGGGAAGGTGTTGAAATCCCTTTGAGCTCACATAAGATATTTTGCAATCTATAATAATGCTCATAAGGAGGATCATTGTATCTTCTATACATTTCCTCTTACTTGGTTAGAAGGTGGGAAAGTGTGAAATATTGTGAATACCTGCTCTACCTTTAGTGGTTCTGGTAGTGACTCGACCTCACTTACATCTTGAAGTTGTTGGTCCAACAACTACTTGATTTTTTTCTTCGTATAAAAATATTTTTTGTTGTGCCAAAGACCTGGAGAACCAAGTGCTATTATTTCCTTAGCATTTCTACTCATATCATAAATATCTTGTCTAAGGGCGCATAACATATCCTCTCTTTCATGAATTAAATCATTTTCCTTAAACACTGAAGAGCCCTAAGTCTACATTATTCTAGATATTTGTTTGACTGCTTCCATAGCTGAGGATTCTTTTCTTTATTTCTTAGAATCTACTTGAGCATATTTTCTTCCATGATTTTACTCAATAATACTTTATTGCCTTTGCTTAGTTAGAGCTTGGTCTCCATAGATATTTTGGTAGTTTCTTTTATTTTTCAATAAAAGAGAAAATATTGCAAGGTAGCTCCTTTATTTTTTTCCAGTAATGGCTTTTGAACTGCTTGAGCCAATCTTTCAATATTTCCATGCCATGGGTTTTTTCCCTTTCTTGTTGTATTTCTACCTGAACCATTTCCAGAGCCTTCTTTTGGACTTGCATATTAGCTTGTAGGTCTTGCAACATTGAATCTTAAAACTATAATTGATTCATAGCAACTTGCAGCTCTCCCTCCAAGCTTTGAATTTTATTATCCTTTTGTTGCAATTGTTCCTCTATAGTTTTCAATGATTGTCTTTAGCTCCTTGATCTCATTTTAAGAGTATTATTATCTATATTTTCTTTGCTTAGTTTTAGTTCCAAGGCTTCCACTTTATTTTTAGCAGCTTTGAGTTTTATGTCTAATTTATTGTTGTGTAGAAATACTATGTTTGCCTTGATGTGTATGGCCTGAATTATCTCCATTTTTGAAATTTTAGAGATATATTGACTCTGCATCTCTATCTGGTAATCCTTTGACCTCATTTCTACAACTGCTTTCTTGACCTTTGGGTGGACAATCACTTTTATCCTTCTTTATTTGATATGTTCCATTGTTGATAGGTCAAAGTGACTGCTTCCTCTAACCTTTCTTGTTGTTGTTGTTCTTTTATCCACTTTTGTTTATTATCTTCCATATCCTATATATCTTAGATAATGGAGAACACCTCTAAAAGTGGGTCCTATTAAAAAATGAGGGAGAGAATAAGATTCATAAAAAATGCAAGCATTCGAGTAAGTGGGTATGATGCCAACCTACTAGCTTGTACAAGGGTAGGGCTTTCTTGGATGGCCAACTCCTTCTGTATTATGGGCGAAGAGGAAACTTGTGATAGGGAGACTTGTGAAGTATAATTTGATGGCTAATGGGATGATGGTGATTTTTGAAGTTGTAATGGGGGTTGGGTTGGTGCATGGATGATTTCAAGTGAAGAGGATGACGAAGCAAAGTGTTGAGGAGAGGAGGATTGGGTAGGAATATTTTTAGAGGACATACTTGCTCCTTGCGCTTCCAGCTTCAGCTCGACATTTTTTATTGTTTTATATTTATCTATTTTAAACTTCTTTTTCTTGGCTATCTCAACCTCCACTACTACAATTGTCGCTTCAATTTTGTGTACTTCTTGTTGTAATTGTTACTTCTTAATCACTAACCTTTCAATATCTATACTTCTAGGGTTGGATAGATTTTTTGTTTCATCCCTAGTTTGGGGATTTGTTTAGGAGATTGTGATTGTGTCAGTGATTGTGCCCCAAATGGCCTAGTATTGTTTGACCTCCTAGAATATGTGACTTTTTATACTTCTTTAGCACCCCACTACATATTTCTTCATAGCATGTCGAGGTTGGAAAATGGATTCTTTCTCTGAGTCATCATAATAAATTATGGGAGCGACTGGTGATTGCAACTGGGCTCCCATTTCTACTTCTTCCTCACTAAGTCTTCTAACACTTTGATCTCTAGGAATATTTCCTTTTCATGCTCCCTTTTCCAGTGAATATATTTTGCATAAAATTTTGAGGTAAGCTATTTATCTGTAGTATACGGGTAAGTATTTTTCTGTTGATTGGGATTACACCATGAGATCCACCACTCATGCATTTTGTGGTCTCCCACTTTAGTTTCTCCTTTATTGAATCTATAAGGTCAGAGTTGATCCATTGGTCTTCATTTATTTTTGGATCAAAAATTAATTCATATGAATGCCACTCCCTCCATGGTGGCATTTCTTGCATTGTCATGATATTTAATGGTACCTCCTAGTAATTGGATAAATTCTTGAATATTTCAATGTTATAATTTGACACATGTTCAAATGGTGACACCTTGTTATTAAAGTTTACCAACTTTACCTTGAAAACATCGGTAGGGTCATAATGTCATCTATGAGGCACTATTGGCAATTGTAGAGCACTCAAATTCTCATCCAAATTTTGATATCATTTTGGCTCCCTCTTGGTCATAGTAATATCTTCAAAATCTATAGGTAGCCAAAATATTACAATCTTCTTCACTCTAGGATAAAAATACTTCTTAATCACGTATATTTTCCTAAAAAATTCTAGACCAAAACTCCAATTTGTAATGTAGTATGGAAGCAGGTATGGGGTACTCGAAAAACCATAAATTTCGATGATTCTTCCTTCCTTTAAGAAAAACCAGTCCCCTAATTATTGCTTCTTTCCCTGTAGCCTGTTAATGGCTTCAACACTAAGGTGTGGGTATTCTTTGTAGATTTTAGCCATTACAGGACCCAAAAATTTCTTTTTGAAATCTAGATATGATGTACTTTCTCTAAGTACATGGATCTAATCCATGACAGGGTGTGCTAGCCCCTGTTCATACCACATATGCACCTTTATGCTATGTCAGCTTGGGGTCATATGAATCGACCATGTTAAATACAATGGATAGACAAATGATTCACTCTTTTTTATCTTCATGGTAGCAAGTTGCTCATGTATACTTCTACTTAAAAATTTTACCCAATCAAAGAAGATATTTTGAGTGTTCACAACAACATAGGCTAGAGATATTTGGTATGGGTATACCACAACATCTATTCTTAACTCTAACACCACTACTAACATGGACAACACCAATTGCGCATGTGACTTGAATTATCCTATCTTTTCTATTTTATCAATAAAATCATTTACGAGCTTTCCATATCTAAGAAGTAGTAAGACCATCCAAACATCTGTCAAAATCAAAATAATGTATCAAATGCTCAATCCAAGTATCCAGACATGTTTGTGCTTCTTTCGGTTGAGTATATTACTCTTCTTTCAATAACATATTCAAATTTTGTACTATAGAATCTGTTAGTTGTTGGCATAGTGCTATACCCCTCACCATTTTGGTTGGCTTAATTTCTGTAACATAAAAAGATACACCATTGCATTAGAAATAAATCATTTTATTACATTGAAAAATAGATCTTTCGATTACAATAAAACCCTTTGCAAGGGATGTTTTACAATACAAAATCCCAAAGGGTGTGATCCCCTTTTACTATTCACTTCTTCATGCTATAATCAATGTTGGAGTGGGTTTGTCGTGACCACTATGTGATGAATTATGTGAAGATACAATGCGGAGTAAAAATAGATGACCCTGAGTCAAATTGAGGGTTGATGATGTTCATTGATTTGATTAATGTTATATGCTCCAATAATGGAAGGAACATGCATTTTTGAACCATTGCTTCTGAAAATTTGGAGAACTTTAGTTTTCAGTAAACCTTTGGGGTAGTAGGGAGACATGTTGCACTCTAGCCTTTAGGGATATCAATCAGGCAGGTTTTTTATTATCTTGTTATGTGTCTAATTTAAGTTTTTGCTTGTTATTTATCCCAAGAAAAAATGGTATGATTGTATTTTGGAAATTATTCTTGAATGAATGCAACTTGTATGATTGAGTGTTTCATTATTGATTTGATTATGAATTTTGTGATTATATGACTACCCCCTCAAGCGACGAGTTGATAGAGGAGATGGAAAGTGATGAAAACGATGAGTTGCTTGACCAAGATGACTTGTGATGAATATTGTATGACTTTGTGAATGTGAAAGGGAGAAAATTCTGTTACAGCTATGATTTCAACCATTATAGGTAATTGTACACCTCTATCCCTTAGAGCAATTCAACAACATGGCCTTCTTAGGGAGTTGATATGATAACAAGTCGATTCTTTTAGGAGATGAATCATTGTATTCAATGGTCTCTTGAGGTGGAATGGGATAATGAAATGTACACCTCTATCCCTTGGAGTAGTTTGACCACATGGCCTTCTTAGGGATTGAAATGAGAGCATTTCGATTCATTTATGAGCAATTTTTGTTCAAGTGGCCTTATGGTAATCTACCCATCCAACTGGATTGCATGGATAATTAGTCACTGCAAACACCACATGTATAGGGTAAATCACTAGATATGAGGTTCACTTGATTTTTTGATTTTTAGGTATTTTTAATGGTTTTTATTATTTTTGTGCTTTGATTTATGAATTTTTTCAATGCAATGATGAGTAGCCGACTATTGCAAAGAGAAGAAAACAACTTGTGGAAAATGAAGAAGGTGGATATAATGCGGTGTGTGACATAAATAGTAAAAATAAAAAGCAAAAGGATAGAACGTGTATGAGGGAATGACCTAGGATTTCGAGCCAATATAATATCAAAGGAAAATATCCTATTGGGAATCCTACTAACCCTAGGATTTTGGAGCATGTATGCCAACGAGCCAATATGGATGGTAGTACTTTTCATAGGGCTTTTTGATATATTGATCCATGCGATGTTCGATGCAATTGTTTGAGGATGATAGATCCAGTGATTTCATGATGGGAGACATCAAAATTTTTGTAACTGAAGGTGGAGGATAGCTAGTGTTAAAGGAATATGGAGGACAACTAGTGGTTAATATTGTAATAAGTGGGTTGGGAGAGCCCACCAACATGGATAGGTGGTAAATATGTAATGAAAATTATATGCCCTTAGGCGATATGGCCTAGGGTTAATGTGAATGAAGCAATATGAATATATATACACACTTTTTTGGGGGAATTGATGTGTATGAATTGATATAATGTTATAGTGTGGATTGTATGTATGATGATTAGTGGCATTGTTTTTTGAAATATAACCAAAGGGATTTTTGGTTCCTTTGGAGCATTTTGAAGTGATGTGACCAAAGGACTGAAGTGTCTTTGGGGCATTATGAAGTGATGTGACCAAGGGGTTTAAGTACCTTTAGAAAATTTTAACGTGATGTGACCAAAGGGCTTAAGTGCCTTTGGGGAATTTTGAAGTGATGTGACCGAAGGGATTAAGTGCCTTTGGGTAATTTTGAAGTGATGTGACCAAAGGGCTTAAGTACCTTTGGGAATTTTGAAGTGATATGACCAAAAGACTTAAGTGCCTTTGGCTCATTTTGAAGTGATGTGACCAAAGGGCTTAAATGTCTTTGGGGCATTTTGAAGTGATGTGACCAAATGGCTTAAGTGCCTTTGGGGTGTTTTGAAGTGATGTTACCAAAGGGCTTAAGTGCCTTTGGGGCATTTTTAAGTGATGTGATCAGAGGGCTTAAGTGCCTTTGGAGCCTTTTGAAGTGGTTTGACCAAAGGTATTAAGTGCCTTTGGGGCCTTTTGAAGTGGGTAGACCAAAGGGCTTGTTAATGAAAATTGATGAGATTTATTACATATGAAAATGATTACATATATAGGTAGGAGGCCTATATGATAAACTGACAAGTATCAAGATAAACTGACAAGTGTCAAACTAAAAGTAGGCATAGTGCACATTATAACAATATTCTAACATTCCCCCTTAATGTGCACTATCCTAACTATAGAAAAAAATAAGTCAACATTAGGTAACATTCCCCCTTAATGTTGACTTCTCTAAAAGAAACCTATCATCCTCCTTTATTGTTGATTTGGTCTAGGCTCGTGCTCTTTGTGCTTGGCTCTCTAGCTATGAATAACACTAGATCAACGGTGTATACATATCAATTTGTTACCACAGGGTCAACAACTTTCTTGGATATGTTACCACTAGGTCAGTTGTCTAAGTACCTCAGGGTCATCTTGTGTGCCTTAGGGTCAGCCATTTCTGGGTCTGTTACCTCTACAGGTCATCCTCCAGGTATGTTGCCTCTTGTAGGTCACTGACTAGATTCACCATGAATATCAATTTTTTCCTCATGGTGAACTCAATCTAGAAGGTGTTGATCTCCGTCGAAAAATGCACCTTAATACAAAAGAAATATGAGCCATAAAAAATAATAAAAAATTAGCCATAGATCCAAATGTGGAGGAGAAGAAGAAGAAATAAGAGAATATTCTAAAGTATCTTCATCTGTAGTCTTCAGAAGTTGATCCAAAAAAGTCCTTGGATAGAGTCTAGGGTGTCTATGTCTGGAGTCCCTAGAGTAAGTGTCCTTATTGTGACCATCTCATCCTACTGGAATACATGGTTAACCAGCTGCTGCATCCACTAGGTGCTCTAAAGAAGGTGACTAGGTACAAGGATCACATACAAAGTGCCTTGCGAGTGTCGGGTACAATCAAGAGTGCACTCCAAGGTATAAAATTTTAAGTCTAAAAAATATAGATAAAACTATCTCAAAATTACAATTGGACACCATCATTGTGTCCATCACTGAAAAACATTTTCGATGACAATAAATACCCCTATGCTCTGCTATCAATGGGGCCTTCATCTTGCATAAAAACATCATGCCTCTCTAAAACATCATTTCAATTTTCCTTCACAGGAGAAATTATATGGGTTTAATTGAATCATAACCTGATTCAAATTGAAGAAATACAATAAAGAGGCAATTTGACCCTTCCACTTCCCATGTAGAAGTAACATGAATAAAAAAATGCCCCATTTTGATATAAATAAAAGGCTAAAGTGGACCAGACTCATGTGGGCAATTGCTTGTGTTTATTTTTCCTATAATTGTTACTTTTGAGCACATCTCATTGGTCATATTATTAGAATTAAATTTCCACTATCAAATCTACAAGAAATTTTAAGCACAATGTTGCACTTGTTTCTACAGGTTGTAATTTCCAATGATAGCATTCATCATTATAAATAATAATAAAAAAATTCATTCATGCGATAGTGAAAAATCTTGTTGTAGTGAAAATTATTTTATTCATGCGGCAGTGAAAAATCAACCGACTCATAATTGAGTCCACTGCCCACTGCATCTCCTATCACAGGTATTAGATTGCTTCGAAATTTCACGTAGAAGCTCCACTGGCACAGAGAAAAAGAAAAACAACAAAGGGTGGCTTTATACTTCTGTAGAGAAAATGACTGATGGCTAGGCCGCTTTCAGAGGTGTCTTCTTCATGTGATATCATGAAGCATGATCTGCCTGGGCATTTTTGATTTCCAGTAGGATCTTGTCTCACAGGAAACTCCATTTCTATGGCAATCACAGTCAAAGGACAACAACCAACTATCTTCCACTACACACATTGGTAAACTTTTCTCATCACGGTAGTGTCGTTGTCATCTATCACCGTTCAAATCTGGAAGACCTCAACAAAAAATTTGCACACTCCTCTCACAAGAAAGATATCCACGTTCACACAGTGGCTCGTGAAAAATATCGCACATAATACTGCCACAACTCCTGGGATATGATGTTGTTCACTACAGAAAAAAATATGATTTGGATGATGACGTGATATTTTGAGTAAATGCCATATGGGTAGACTTTTAAAAAACTGCAACATTCTTTGAATGATAGCCATAGTGGCTTCAAACTCCACAGACTCCTCCATAACTCCTACCAAGATGTGCTAGATCTACTTTAGTCACTACACAATCACTAGAACTCGACCTCCATTATGCTGCTATGTTTGAAACACGATGCAATACTCACTACCATGAACAACACACAACACAACATAAAAAAATTTCAACGTCTATCAAAAAAACTCGAAAATCTTTAGCTTTAGCTAAAAAATTACCAATTTATCACGATGTATGAAAAAACTCTTCAAAACAAGTCAAAATATCTTGTGTGCACCGCTGCTTCTATCGGTCCTCCAAGCGCAGAATCCTCGCTAATAGATGTTGATCTCCATTCAACAATTTGTACCAACACATCATCTTTGTCAAGTCTGCAATCCTCCAAAGCCACTAGAACGATGAGTTGACAACGTCAAACATGTGGTGTGGTAATATTTTGAATTTTTCAACGATGGTTTGCTCTATCTTTGCCACGATCCACATCATTCAATATTCATCCAATATTTACTAGGATTAAATCTATAGTTGACTAAAAATTCTCAAAGTTCACCACGAATACCACAAACAAGAATGTGCTATTTAAAAAACTTCACCTAAAAATAGTGCCCCCCTTTCGCGACCATGTTCTCTTGCAAAACCAGTGGAGGTTCCAATGGAGCATTTCAAAAAGTGTATTAAATTTAACTGCTCATCGAGCTTAAACTCTATTGGAAGAAAATACGAAATAGCTTCATGATCTGCATCAACGATAGATATAGTTGAAATAATAATATGGCCTGATGTCATTATGAAAGCTGCTTGATAACCGTATTTTTTTGTTGCAAGTAGAACCAATGGCTACATCATCTATCTCCACACGTCCATAGATACCATATATTACATATTTCTAGAGAGAAGCCCTCACCATATTTCCACCATAGCGTAAAATTTATGAAGTCCTTGTGATCGTACACATCTAGCTTGATGGCATGTCCACTGGATTTTAAACTGCCATTGATGCTACTCATGTCCACAACCCTCCATTATGCAAAAATAATATGCAATATCTCCAAACAATCCATAATAATCATGCCCACCTCCTACTGATGTCAAACACAGAGTAATGGCAGCAATATGTTACAACTGGCAAGTTCTGAGAAAATCAGTGTTGGCAACTAGCATGTCATTGTTACAACTATTTACGCTTTTTCTCAGAACCAATCAAGTGATGTACCTTTGTTGGCCATGCTATACATATGAACTGTAGTTGTTTGAAGCATATATTTTGATATCCACACTGTCCAAATTTTTTCTACCAATAATAGTGACTTTATAATTCTCCATGGATGGTGTAAGCATCAACCAAGGATTCACCGTTAAAGAAATAATTACTTGTAAAACAAATCTTAAAAAAAATGTCTGCCCTATGCAGAATGAGTGCCACATACAATTATGTGGGAGAGGTCACCATAGATTTTGATGCCACAAAAAAAAAATTGTCATTCATGAGAAAACAACTACCATATTTTAAAATTGAAATAGTAAACCAGAAGATATGACCGCTCAGTGAATGAGCCTAAAAAATGTATCTTGTTTTTCATTTCTCCGTGGAGAAATTACTTCTACAAACGGATACTTTTAAAAAAAAATTGCTACCATTAATTTTTCCTTCAACTTATGGTTTCTGATCCATCCATCAAGGGATGGAGAGCATACTCCCTTAGTATTCAGAAAAAAATGGAGCTAAAAAATTAAGAGAAAAAATGAGGGGGGAGATTTCCATGAGGGAAATCCCCCCAAGCTCACAAGGCATGGAAATCCCCCCAAACTCACAAGGCATGGAAATCCTGGAGATCTGATACCAAATGTTATAATTAAAATTGATGAGATTTATTACATATGAAAATGATTACATATATAGGCAAGAGGTCTATATGATAAATTGATAAGTATCAAGATAAACTGACAAGTGTTAAACTAAAAGTAGGCATAGTGCACATTATAACAATATTCTAATAGGGCTTAAGTACCTTTGGGGTATTTTGAAGTGATGTGACCAAAGGTATAGGTACCTTTGGATCTTGTTTATTGGTTATGTTTTGTTATGCCTAAATGCACTGAAGTGTAGATGATAGATGTATGACGAGTAAGATGCTATAGGGCAACAACATGGTTTTCATGAGACTCAATCACCCTAGTTGACCAGTAAAAAGATGTAGACTGACTACACAAGACTTGTGAAAGATAAAATTATGCTAGGAAGACCAAGATATTCAATATCCCTATGTGTGTATGTGATGTTCATTAATGACGCATAAGACTACCCCATTACTAGGCAAATTTCATTCAATCCATTATTGTAATAAGTATCACCTCATGGCCATCATTATCCTGATGTTAGACATAGTTGGACTAGACTACTAGGCAATACAAACCACAAAAAGCTAGCTCATCTGCAAGTTGACATTGGTCTGTACAAAAGAAGGTTGCTAATGTGATAAACATATCACCATGCGTAAGGCTACTTCATTGCCAGACGAGTTTTATTCAACCCATTGTTGTAATGGAGATTTCCCCATGGCTTTTGAATATTGAGGATTCCAGGGATTCAAGCTCATTATTCCTTTTTGTTATTTTGATTGCTTAGGGATTTTTGGGATACTTGCTCATTTTATGGAAGAGCAAGGGATTTTATTAGTGGTGAGAACCACTTTTTTTTTGTTTTTTTTGGGGGGACTTGCTCATTTTTTAGGGGAGCAAGGGATTTTATTTCTTTGTGTAGAGGGATCTTGAAATTTTGTCAATTCTCAGCATCTGAGACCATGCACATAACAGGATGAGCAAGGAAAATTTTTTGCTCAAGGTGGCAAGGACTACATTAGTAGTTTCATCCTTTCTTGTTCAAACTCGGGTGTTAAATGTGTGAAAGAGTGTGGGGATTTTGAGATATACAAGGTACAATCAAAGCAAGACCCTATCTTCCAAAAATCAATATATATTTCTTCAAAATCTTGAAAAGATAACTAGGGATGGTTGAATGGCCGAAAACCCTAGTGAACACCCCATAGCAACTTACTGGTTGTGTTGAAAAATACAGTTACTCACAAAGGGGCATGTGGATGATAATGATAATGGATAAGGTTGATTAAGACTTATGACAGTCATACAAGTGTGGTGCTATTTGTGGTAATGCAAGAACAACATATTCTAATGCAAGTGTAATGAATGAATGATATGAAATACATGATGATGTAATGTAAATTTTTTTATTGTTTTTGATGTTTTGTGTTATTTTTGTGGTTTGATATTTTTTTTGTTGTGTGGGGAATGTGCAATACCTTAAGCACCCCCAAAGTATGTGGTGATTGACGCATGTGAGGTAGGTGTGATACCTTCAAAATCCTCGAATTGCATCATTGGTTGTGATATGGATGGTGGGGAAGGTGTGACACATTGGACACCCCTAGTGGGCATTGTTTTGGATGTGATGTGATTGGCTTATCTAGGAGTGATAGAAATTGACCCCCCTATTGTGGCATGGAATTTTGTGAAATATCAATGTCCCAATGAGATGATATGAGGGAACCGTCTGTTGGAATAAACTCCTTATCGATAAGATCTTGGACCACATTTTTAAATGCATATCACTTGTTAATGTCATGGTACTTTATTCGATGATAAAGGCAAAAGTGGTCTTCCCTATAACTCTTAGGCTTAGTCCTGTTTGGATCAAGAGGATGTACATCAAGTAAGACCACTGCCTTTTGCTCTTGTAACTTTTGAAAAATGGTCAACATGGGCTCAGGTAATGGAGTCTAGTTATGAGGTTCACGTATTGAGTGAGGTGGATGTGGTGGATGTGTTTGGTGATATGGAAGGGTTGTGTGTATCTCTGTCACCTACCTAGGTTGTTCTACTTGATTTTCTAGCATAAGTAATGGATCATTAACTATACATATTTGTTGATCCTTGGTAGTGATAGGATTATTTGTTTGAATTTGATTCTTCTCAAACATGTCTTGTATTATGTTCTTAAAAGCATAGCATGCTTGAATATCATGACCATTTTGTCAATGATATAAACAGTATAAATAATCTCTATACCCTTTAGATTTTGGGTGGTTAGGATCAAGAGGGCGAACCTTAGGTAGGATAATAATATTTTAATTGCATAAGCAGTTGAAAAGTGATGTCAAAAGCTCAAACAATGGTTTATAAATGTTAGGTGGATGACATTGTTACTTTTGCACCTGATTTTGTAAGGATCCATTTTGTGTTTGTGGATGAGTTGGTTTGGACTTGAATGTGGTTTGTTATTGTAGATCAATGCTTGTGATTTGATGCATGATTTGCTACAAAGCATTATTTTGGTGACCCATTTATGTATCAAGTTTTGCTAGATGATCCAGGACGTGTTGTAAGACTAATGGGGGTGATGATTGGATGGTTGTCGATGAAGTTGGATGGAAACTACTAGGTAGTGGAGGTGGATTGGTTACAAGTTCTAGAAGACCATTAAGTAGATGTGAGTCAATATTATTTAGTATTTGAGGAGATGTGGATATTTCATGATGATCATGTCTAGTGAGTATGTCCACGTAGTCTTGTTTTTTATTTATCTCATGCTCTTGTTCCACCTTAGAGTGCTTAGCTATGATAGCTTTCTTAAACCCATTTTGGTGTATTGGATACACCTGGTATTACTTTTGTGAAGATGTTGGGCAATATGGGATAAGTGTGACTATTTTTGGTGGTGGTAGTAGTTTTGATATAGAGGGAACTTTAGATGGAGCTACCAGCTGTGTAAATTGATTTATAGAGCCCTAGTTTCCTGCCATAACATTGATCAAACCCATAAATTCTTGGAAAAAGGCATGGGCATTTGAATTATTCATGGATTCCTCATCAACTTGTCTAGGATGATTTATTTGTCTAGGAAAATAATTGAGGATTTTATCGATGGGTGGTGACTTGATAAGAGGTTGACCTAAATCCTTGATTGATTTAATGATGGGCATAATATTTTATGCAATGTGTTCACTGAGTGCAAGATTGGTCAAGTGAAATGTGACCTGCAATGTGGTGGGTAAATATGGTATGATATGATCTAATTCATCTATAAAAATAGTGGGCTCTTTCTTTTGGGTAGGAGTGGATAGGTCCCTTGCTGACATGTTTGAGATGGTTTTGGGCATCTTCATAGTTAGCTTTGTCGACTTACCCTTGCTTGGAGAAATTAAGGATAAAGGAGGAGTAGTAGGATAAACCGATGGTAATGGCAGTGGTGGAGATAGTTTCATGACTAACAATGGGGTTGAATCTATAATCTAGATAAGATCATTGGGTTTAGTATCCAGGTGCATGGGTGATAGAGAAGGCTCTTGTATATGATCGACCTTATTGTAATACTTGAAAGGATTTGAGTCAGCATGAACCACATGGACCTTACCTTTATGTATGTATTAAGGTGTTGATGAACTATGGAAGGGATACACTCCATGGCTCTCATTCATGGCCTTCCAAGGAGTATGTTGTAATATCTTGCACCCTCCAAGATATAGCACAATGTAGGTATAGTTTTCTCTCCTACTTGAATGGGAAGAACTATCATGCCAACCATAGGAGATACAACATTGTGAAATGCTTGTAGGGTGAATGTGGATGCTGGAATGTGACAGAGTGGAATGTTTATATGCTTTGGTGTGGTTGTGGTAATAATTTTTATCATGGAGCCAATGTCAATTACTACATGTTTGCAGGGGATTCTATTGATGCACACTATGATGTGTAAATAAGGGTCAGGTATACTGATGAGCATGGGTTTGATCTTGTGATATTGAAAGGTTATAACAGGATCTTCGTACCTTTGTATATGTCCTATAAATTTGGTAAAAACATCAATATCGTGGAGTTGTAACTCGATCAAATTCAAAATCTCCATAATATTTTCTTGATGCTTGGGGTATTGTTGTATTAACTCACTCATGGTCATGTGGATAATCCATGGGTGTTCCTCTAGTAGAGGTATCTTGATGATATGATATTCTATGTGAGGAGTTGGCCTCACAATGACTATTAGGGTATCATGGAGAAATGAGGAGATCCTCAGGAGTGTATCGGAGGTGTTCAGTGCCTCCTTGTAAGTTTTCTACTCTACTAACTCATGGTTGAGGTCGACTATGCATAATTATCATGTTGTCTTGATTAAGCAAACAATAAAGGAAATAGACAAAGTATAAAAAATGATTATCTCATTTAAAAATGTCTTTGTGAATCCTAAATTGTTTGGTGTATTTTTATGTTTATTGTTTTTTCTTTCTTTTGCATGTTTGCTTTTGTTGATGATAGTACTCGGTTTAAGGGTTTTCACCTAGATGCTCTCACACACTAACTTGGTGATGAATTCCAAGCCATGAAACCCATCAACATTTGGTAATGACATCCAAACCCGATGAGGGATCCTAGGTCCTACCAGTCCTCACCCAATTCACCTCGATTAGCAATATACCTCTCCGAAGAGAGATACCTGCTCTATTCCTTGGTTATGAAAGGTATTGGACTATCCTTGGCCAATAATAGGGTACAAATTAAAATCATATGAGCCAACAAGGTGGTGATGAAATCCACCATCGTTGGTCTCGATCAATAGTTGGTGGTGAAATCCAACTCGTCGATGTTTAACGTGGGGCGTGGTTTGTGGGGTTCATTTTATTTTACAAAATAAAATAAAGCATAAAGCATACAATGATGTTTTGCTAAAGTATTTATAATGATGTTTCAAATTTATATTCCTACAAAAATGTACATTTTAGTTTCAGAAATATCTAAAATGCATGACCCTAAAATGATATTTTCCTAGAGTCAAGCAAGCACACAAACCAAGCAACAATTTTTTTTTATTGATTTTTTTTAAATTAAAATAAAACTTTAAAACTAAGGTTTTGTTTTATTTTGTTTTTTAAATTAAATAAAACTTAAAAACTAAGGTTTTTTTTTTTTAAATAAAAATGTAGGAAGATAAAAAACAATAACTAAAAAAGTAGGAGATTAAGGACACCTACCTCATCAACAAATTTGGTTTGGATTATGGACAACAAACCTTGCAATCATTAAAAAAATAAAATAAAAATTAGTGCGAAAGAACCGTGAGCACCACTTTGTAACATAAAAAATATACACCATTGCATTAAAAATAAATCATTTTATTGTATTGTAAAATAGATATTTCGATTACAATAAACCCCTTTGCAAGGGGTGTTTTACAATACAAATTCCCAAAGGGGGTGATCCCCTTTTACAATGAAATATGGTGTATTCGCTTCTTCTTCATGCTACAATCAATGTTGGAGTGTGTTTATCGTGACCACTATGGAGGATTCGAGCTTGTTGAATCTGGAACCTGCACACATGCAAAGAGAAAGGGTTCAATAACACCTATCAAAATGAATAATATGAAATGACTAATGTGCAAGATAGTACAACATACTCCTTGGAAGTCCATGGATGAGAACCATGGAGTGCATCCCTTCCATAGTTCATCAACACTTTAAATACATACATAAAGGTAAGGTCCATGTGTTTCATGTTGACCTAGACCCTTTCAAGTATTACAATAAGGTTGATCATCCATAGGATCCTATTATATCACCCACACACCTAGACACTAAACCCAATGATCTTATCTAGAGTCAAAATTCAACCCTATAGTTAGTCGTGAAACTATCTCCACCACTGCCATTACCATCAGTTTCTCCTACTACTCCTCCTTCATCCTTAATTTCTCCAAGAAAGGATAAGTTGAAAAAGCCAATTGCAAAGATACCCATAGCCATATTAAAAATTTCAACAAGGGACCTACCCAATTCTACCAAAAATTAAGAGCCCACTATTTTTATGGATCAATCATATCATATCATACCATATTCACCCTCCACATCGTAGGTCACAATTCACTTGACCAATCCTGCACTCGGTGAACACATACCACAAACGTTACATTTATGCCCATAATTAAATAAATCAAGGATTTAGGTTGACCTCTTATCAAGTCTCCACCCTCCGATACCATCCTCGATTGTTTTCTTAAACATGGGGGACAAGTAGATCATCCTAGACAAGTTGATGAGGTATCCATGACTTGTCCAATGCCCACACCTTTTTCCAGTAATTTGTGAGAATGATCAATGTTATGACAGGAAACCAAGGCTCCCTAAATCAATCCATGAAAATGGTAGCTCCATCTAACATTTCTTCTACATCAGAACTGCTACCACCATAAAAAATAGTCACACTTACCCCATCTTGCCCAACATCTTCACAAAAGCAAGACTAGGTGTATAAAATATACCAAATGTGAGAAGCGGAACGACAATTCAATTATTTGATGAAGTATAAATAATACATTAGGGCCAGGATTAGTCCGGAGGTTGTGGAACCACCCGAGACCAATATAGGCGCGGTTGTAACAAAATAACAACTAGCCTAAATTAATCAATTCTAACAATATAAGATCGTTAGGATTGAATTAACTAATGAAAGAAATATTGAAATATATTCTAACATCCCCCCATATTACAATATTTTAGGAAACATATAACTACTAGCTATACTATCATCCCCCCATTATTTTGAAATACATAGAGAGCTGTGAAACAATTCAAATTTGACACGTGCAAGTGCCTTAGTGAATATGTCTGCAACTTGAGCATTGGTGGAGATGTATTGAAGCTGGATTCGGTGCTTTGGTACTTCGTCTCGAATGAAGTGGCATTGTGTATCAATGTGCTTCGTTTTCTCATGATGCACTGGATTCTTAACAAGATTCAAAACACCCATGTTGTCGCAGAACAAGTGTATTGGAGATTTTTATGGAAGACCCATACTTGTCAGGATGCGACGCAACCATATCACTTCGCACACAGCTTCACGTGCAGCGCGATATTCTGCCTCTGTTGATGAGATAGCAACCACATGTTGCTTCTTGTTGTGCCAAGAGACAGGACCAGATCCAAGATGAAACAAATATCCTGAAGTTGATTTACGATCATCATATGATCCGGCATAGTCGGAGTCCGTGTATCCCTGTAAGAAGAATTTGTTGTTCTTCTTGTATTCTAGGCCATATTCCATTGTGCCACGGACATAGTGAAGAACTCGCTTTGCTGCTTTCTAGTGTGTAGTCTTAGGTTCCTGCATGAACCTCGAAAGATAGTTGATAGCAAATACGATATCTGGCCTAGTGTTGGTCAGATATATGAGACTCCCAATCAGTTGACGATAGAGAGTAGCATCTACCTGAGGTGATTTGTCATATCGCGATAACTGAAGTCCTGTTTCCATTGGTGTTGCCATCGGCTTGCAGTCAGTCATGCGATATTTTTCTAGTAGTGTCTTGGCATATTTTTTTGGGACACTTTGATGTAGTGCTCCTTCTGGTTCACTTCCAGGACCAAGATAGTAATGGAGAAGTCCGAGATCTATCATTTCAAAATATTCGCTCAAATCCTGTTTGACAGAAGAGATCATTGTTTTTGAACTCCCTGTTATGAGCAGATCATCAACATAGAGTACAAGCAACACTATTTTAGAGCCTTGCTTCTTGAAATAGAGGTTTGCATCCGATGAACATCTCTTAAATCCATGTTGCAGTAGGTGATTATCCATTTTTATGTACCAAGCCCGAGGGGCCTGTTTCAAACCATATAAGGATTTGACCAATTTGCAAACTTTTTGTTGTTGGCCTTCCACTTCAAATCCTTTCGGTTGAGTCATGTAGACTTCCTCTTGGAGATCACCATTTAGAAAGGCACTCTTGACATCCATTTGGTGCACTTTCCACCCATATTGTGCTGCCATAGCACAAAGAACTCGAATGGTTGTCATCCGAGCAGTAGGTGCAAAAGTTTCCTCGTAGTCAATGCCTTCTCTTTGAGCATAGCCCTTTGCCACAAGTCGGGCCTTATGCTTATCTATTGTCCCATATGCCTTGTACTTGACTTTATACACCCATTTGCAGCCTATGGGCTTCTTTTCGTATGGCAGATCGACAAGCTTCCAAGTTTTGTTTTTCATCAGAGACTTATACTCTGCATCCATAGCGGCCTTCCACTGAGGCTCACCAAGAGCATCTTGCACTGATGCAGGTTCAAGTTCATCTATTGAGGACATAAACACCCTATCATCATCAATATCCATATCTTCTGTATCTCTCTCTGGATCTACAGAAAGTTCCTCAAAATATTGACACAGATCATCAACCCCAGTAATCTCTGTTGCAGCTTTCTCCTGTCGAGCCATGCTGCGAGTACGAGGCCTATCCAATGTCAAGTCTGGTGGAGTGGATAGCTTAGAGTCTCTAATTGTACTTGTATACCACTTTGGATTCTTCTTCTGTGGTGATGAAGAAGATGAAGAAGGACCTCCAACCTTGGATGAAGGAGACTTCTCAACCTTAGTTTCCACAAGGTCTAGGTATACATCTGATGTGTTTTATGATGTGAAAGCCTCATCAAAAACTACATCTCTACTGATGTGTATCTTCTTGGTTAAAGGATCAATCAATCGATAACCCTTGGAGTGCTCATCATACCCAAGAAGAATGCACTTCAATGTTTTCTCATCTAGCTTCTTCCTCTTTTCTTTCGGTATGTGCATGAATGCTTTACAACCAAAAATGCGTAGATGAGAGATGGAGGGTTTCCTGCCACTCCATGCTTCCTGTGGAGTCATTCCTTGTAGGGCCTTAGTGGGTGCCCTATTCAATAGATATACTATTATGGTGACAACTTCTACCCAATATTGTTGCCCAATTCTAGCTCCTGTGAGCATGCAACGAACCATTTCCATGATGGAACGGTTTCTCCTTTCAGCAACTCCATTTTTTTGAGGAGTATAAGTAGTAGTCAACTGTCGTGTGATCCCATTTTTAGTTAAGAACTCAAAAAATTCTTTAGAGGTGAACTCCCCCCTCGATCTGAGTGGAGGGTCTTTATAGAAGTCCCTGACTCCTTTTCAATAGATTTCTTGAATTGCTGAAAGAAGCCAAATGCTTCAGATTTTAGTTGAAGAAAGAATACCCACATCTTTCATGAGTAATCATCCATGAATAACTAAAAATACCTCTTACCCCCACAACTGTTGGGAGTTAAAGGACCGCACAGATCGGTGTGAACCAACTCCAGAGGTTTCTTTGCTCTTGTAGAGCTCCTTTCAAAAGGCACTCTATGCTGCTTTCCTGCCAAGCAGTCAGAGCAAACTGGCAATGTGGTAGAAAGGGAAGGAAGACCCTTTACCATTTCATACTTACTTAACTCAAGTAAGTAACCAGAACTCATATGTCCATATCTCTTGTGCCATAGGGAAGTTGCCTCCTTTGTAGAGACAATCATGGCTACATCTGGAGAAGAGATAGTATCTAGGGCAAATAAGCCATGCTTATATGAAGCGGTTGCAATGTTCTTACCCCTCCTGGTGATAGAACAACACTTCTTGCCCCCCTCAACACTAAAGTTTACAACCATATTTTTATCCAGAATTTGTGTGACTGACAACAAGTTGTTCGCCAATCCTGGAACATAGAGAACCTTCTCAATCTGGCACTTGCCATCAGGAAGAGTAACAAAAATTATTCCTTCTCCCTGAACCTTGTAGGTTTTATCATCGACAATAGTGACAGGTTTGCCCTCTTTGGCCTCAAAAGACTCAAACCACGATTTGTCACCAGTCATGTGTTTACTGGCTCCAGAATCGACATACCAAATAGGATCCATCTGCTTGGATACTATGGTAGTCATGAGCACTTTGTGTGCTCTTTCAGAATCCATGTCAGATTCCTCAACAACAACATTCACTTGCTATTGTTTGTTCTTTTGTGGTTTGTTCTGGCCTTTCTATTTTGATTGTTTATTCTTATGCCAACATCTGTTTGTATCATGACCTTCTTTGTCACAGATCTTGCAATATCTCTTTTTCTATTGAGGTTGAGTTTGTTTCCCTTTTGAATCCTTTTGAGAACTACCTCCCTTCTAAAAATTACCCTTCTTCTTGTTTTGCCCCTTCCTGTTGGTGTATAGGGCAGTGTTAGAAGAATCATCTCGTTGTAGTTGGCGTGCCTCCTCTTCTTGAAGCATATTTACCAACTCAACATAGGTAACTTGTCTCTATGATACATGAAGTGAGGTAATCAACACTCTAAAAGAATCTGAAAGAGCTCTCATTACCACTGAGGTAAGGAGCTTATCATCAACTGGTGTTGCTAAGGAATTCAATTTTCCTTTCAACTCAGACACTCTGCAAAGAAAGTTTTCAACCGTCTCTCCTTGTTTCATGCTTAGACTATGTAATTGAGATTGAAGAAATAGAATGGTGGAGTCATTCTTCCCTTCATATATAGTTTTAAGGGCATCCCATGCCGCTTTACTATTTGGACAATCGGCAATATGAGGTTGAACTTCATCAGAAACAACAAGCAAAATGAGCACCTTTGCTTTGCTATCTTTCTTGTCAAAGTCTTTCTGATCAACAGATGGAGTTGTGGCTCCAGCTGAAGATGAAGGTCTTATTGTTGTTCGAGACACAATTTCCCAAAGATCATCCATCTCTAGGATTGCCTTCATTTTGTTTTTCCATGGTGTATAATTTGGACCTTTCAATAACTGATGAGCATCAGTCATTAGTTTTGCAGACATTGTGAAGGTTCCTTATAACACCAAATGGTCGCCCCTTCGATATACCTTAATTCCAAGCCATTATACCATACAAAATACCCGCCCTTACGTGAGGGAGACTATAGGTATTTTGAAAAACCAAAAAAATTACCCGCCCTTACGTGAGGGAGACTGTAGGTAATTTTAATGATTATACGATACGTGGTACTTAGGCGGTACTGAAAGGGAATCACCTCGTTGATGGCACCGACCTTAGAAAGCCTTCAATCCTCATGCGTGGGGCGTAACTTCCCCTAAACACTTTGGATATCCGAACTTTCATCTGGATTTAAGCCTAAACACGAGAGTGATTGGGGTAGTGGATGGAGTAAAAAATAGCAAAATGGCAAACTTATCTCTCCTCGACGATTAATAGAGAACAAGCTCAGACGTCATTGTGGCAGCTATATTAGGCGGTGGATACAGTAGCGCAATCATGATAGCTTTACCTGTAAGTGTTGGCCAGAGGTATCACAAATACCGAACGTTGTAGTGCAATAAATTGCACGGATGGGTTTTAATTATTTCGGGGACTTAGGGAGTGTTTGATTTTAACTTAAATGATGTAGTGCAAAAGAAGGAAAAAATGCAACATACAACATAAAAGTGCCCACAGAAATAACCCACTAGGTGTCGGGCGCAGCCAAAAATGCACCTTTACAATAATGCCAAACTTTGCTTTTTCAAAAAATTACTCTCAATCCCCCCTTGATTTTTCGAAAAAAAAATCACTCCCCCCTTTAAAATTTTCCTTTATAAAGCATTTTAAAACATTCTTTTATAATCAAAGTTAAAAAAAAATAACTTTATTCTACATAGTAAAAAAAATAATTAAAAAAAATAACCTTTAAACTATGATAAAATAAATTAAAATTATATTTAATTTAACTTTGATTAGAGAATATTAAAAAAAAACTTTAATAAATAAAAAAAAATTATACCTTTGAGTGGGGGGGGTCGACGGGACTCGAACCCGCGACCTGAGGGCTCTCGGAGCCCTTACCACTCGGCTCACAACCGGTGAGCCAGTGGGCTGATCCGAGAACTATTCTCGGTGCCCTCCTCCTTAAACAGCTTTGACGCACCTTTTGAAGAATGCGCGGCTGCTCTGCCACCTCGGCGGAGCTCGGGAGCGGAGCTCGGGCGGTGAAGAGGAGCGGCAGCCGGTGTAGCTCGGGAGCGGAGCACCGGTGGCAGCAGGGTGGCGCTCGGGTGGCGGGCGAACAAAATCATTTTTTTCAACCAAAAACTTGCCACTGATGTATCAAAATGATGCACGAAGATCACAGAGGAAGAATAGAACAGTTTGCAACCAAACCAAGTGGAGAAAACTGCTCAAAAATGTCTGTCTAATTTTTCCATTGACGCCATTCGGGAGGAAAAAAATGCTTTGAGGAAAGATCCGAGAGCTAAAATGAAATTTCAATCCAATGAAATGACTCGGATTTTACCTCATTCTCCAAGAAAATTTGCAGATGTTTGATCTACCGGCCTCAAAAGTAAGGAAAAATACGTCTTGGTTTATGCAGTTGACGTAGGTGATGTAGGTGACGACGTATTCACAGATCCGAGCATTTGTATTTTAGGACTCAATGTCCCACATCGAGGGCGTAGTGACTCCGTTAGGAGTTTAAGAGGGTTTCTCCTCCGTAGAGGAGTATCTCCTCTCGGGGATTCCCACCCGAGAGGTCGCGAGCTCTCCTCTCGCGCTTGGCTAAGCGGCCTTGGTGTTGGCCGTCGAGCTTCGTCGTGAGCCTTCGAACTCCGCTTCGATCTTCGACCCTTCTTTGCCTCGTTTGACCTTCGACCGTGCTTCTTTGATCCGTCGACCGTGCTTCTTTGAATTCCAAAAATTGAAATAATTGCCTCGAAAAATAAAACCAAGTTTTCTCGGCTTCGCTACCAAAAAGCTCAGCCTCAAAAAATCGCCTCCAATAAAAAAAAAACTCTTCCTCAGCTGCTTCTTTCTCACGCTACTACAAGATCATTTAAAAAATGAGAGTGGCGGAGAGAGAGTGGTGGTAAGCTCTGATACCATGTGAGAAGCGGAACGACAATTCAATTATTTGATGAAGTATAAATAATACATTAGGGCCAGGATTAGTCCAGAGGTTGTGGAACCACCCGAGACCAATATAGGCGCAGTTGTAACAAAATAACAACTAGCCTAAATTAATCAATTCTAAAAATATAAGATCGTTAGGATTGAATTAACTAAAGAAATATATTCTAACACCAAAATGGGGTTAACCAAGCTATCATTTCTAAGAACTCTAAGGTGGAACAAGAGCATGAGCTAAATAAAAAACAAGATCATGTAAACATACTCACTAGACATGATCATCATGAAACATCCACATCTCCTCAAATGCTAAAGAAAAATAACTCACATCTACTTAATTTTCTTCTGGTACCTGCAACCAATCCACCTCCACTACCTAGTAGTGGCCAACCAACTTCATCGACAATCATATAATCATCACCCTCGTTAGTATTACAACACATCTTGGATTGTCTAGCCAAATTTAAGACACAAATGGATCACCAAAATAATGCTTTGTAGCAAATCATGTATCAACTCACACGCATTGATCAATAGTAGCCTCATCCACAAACACAAAATACATCCTTGTAAAATTAGGCACAAAAGCGATAATGTCATCCGCCTCATATTTATACGCCATTGTTTAAGCTTTTGGCATCACTTTTCAACCACTTATGCAAGGTAAATATTATTACCCTATTTGAGGTTCTCCCCCTTAACCCTAACCACCCAAAATCTAAAGGGCATAAAGAGTATTTATACTATTTATATCAATGACATAATGGTCATGATATTCAAGCATGATATAATTTTAATAACATCATACAAGACATGCTCGAGAAGAATCAAATTCAAACAAACAATCCTATCACTACCAAGGATCAACAAAAAGGTATAGTTAATGATCCATTACTTACACTGGAAAATCAAACAGAACAACCTAGGTAGGTGATGGAGATATACACAGCCCTGCCATCTCACCAAACACATCGACCTCGCTCAAGACACAAACCTCGTAACTGGACTCCATTACATGAGCCCATGTCAACCATTTTTCAAAATGTTACAGGAGGAAAAGGTAATGGTCTTATCTAATGCACGGTCTCTCAACCCAAATAGGCCTAAACCTAAGAGTTATAGGGAATACCAGTTTTTCCTTTATCATTGGATAGAGGTTCATGGCATTAACAAGTGTTATGCATTTCAAAATGTGGTCCAAGATCTTATCTATGGGGTGTTTCTTCAAAAAATGGTTCCCTCATCTCATCTCATCGGGACATTGGCATTGAAAAATTTCCATGCCACAATAAGGGGGGTCGATTGCTATCACTCCTCCTATCCAAGCCAATCACATCACATCCAACACAATGCCCACTGGGGGTGTCCAAGGTGTCACACCTTCCCCACCATCCACATCACAACCAATGATGTAATTTAGGGATTCTGAAGGTATCACACCACACACTTTGGGAGTGCTTAAGGTATCGCACATTCCCCCACAAAACAAATAATTAAAAATTAAAAAAAAAACATAAAACCACAAAAACAACACAAAACATCAAAAATAACAAAAACATTTGCATTACATCATCATGCATTTCACATCATTCATTCATTGCACTTGCATTAGAATATGTTGTTCTTGCATTACCACAAATAGCACCATGCTTGTATGACTGTCATAAGTCTTAATCAACCTTATCCATTATCATTATCATCCACATACCCCTTTGTGAGTAACTATGTTTTTCAACACAATCAGTAAGTTGTTATGGGGTTTTCTTTAGGGTTTTCGATCATTCAGTCATCCCTAGTTATCTTTTCAAGATTTTGTAGAAAGCTATCTTGATTTTTGGAAGGTAGGGTCTTGCTTTGATTGTATCTTGTATATCTCAAAATCCCAACACACATTTCACATTTAAAATACGAGTGTGAACAAGGAAGGATGAAACTACAATGTAGTCCTTGCCCTTTTAGGTGAAAGGTTCCCTTGCTCATCCTATTATGTGCATGGTCTCAGATGTTGAGAATTGACAAAAGGATAAGCTCCCCCCTATCCAAAGCAATAAAATCCATTGTTACCCTAAAAAATGAGCAAGTCCCAAAAAAACAAAATAAAAAAAGTGGTTCTCACCACTTATAAGATCCCTTGCTCTAAAAAAAAAAATCCTTTTTAGAAAAAAAAATCCCTTAATCTTCCATAAAATAAGTATCCCAAAAATACCTAAGAAATCAAAATAAAATAAGGGGGTAATGAGCTTGAATCCCTGGAATCCTTAATATTCAAAAGCCATGGGGTAATATCCATTACAGCAATGGATTGAATGAAAGTCACCTAGCAATGGAGTAGCCTTAGGCATGGTGAAATGTTTGTCACAATAGTGACCTTCTTTTGTATAGACCAATATCAGCTTGTGGATGAGCTAGCTTTTGGTGGCTTGTATTGCCTAGTAGTCTAGTCCAACTATGTCTAAACTCAAGATAATAATGACCTTGAGGTGATCCTTATCACATCAATGGATTAAATAAAATCCGTTTGGCAATGGGGTAGTCGTATGCATCATTAAATAACATGACATGCACAGATAGGGATATTTAATATCTTGGTCTTCCTAGCATACTTTTATCTTTCATGAGTCTTGTGTAGTCAGTCTACATCTTTTGACTAGTCAACTAGGGTGATTGAGTCTCATGAAAACCATGTTGTTTCCCTATAGCATCTTACTAGTCATCCATCTATCGTCTACACTTTTATCATTTTACATATGGTTTTTTTCAAAAAAATTGAATTAATCACTGTTATACATTCTACGGTGCTTACATTTAGGTTATTTTATATTTTAGATTCATTCATTATGTTTTTGCATATAAACATAAAAATCAAAACAAAAAAAATTGCATCATCATGTCATTTATACATCCATAATTGCATGTAGGCATAACAAAATATAAGCAATAAACAAGCTCCAAAGGCACCTATACCTTTGGTCTAACCACTTCAAAAGGTCCCAAAGGTGCTTAAGCCTTTTGGTCTAACCACTTCAAAATGTCCCAAAGGTTATTAAGCCCTTTGGTCAAACCACTTAAAAAGGCTCTAAAGGCAATTAAGCCCTTTGGTCACATCACTTCAAAATGCCCCAAAGGAACTTAAACCCTTTGGTCACATCACTTCAAAATGCTCCAAAGGAACCTAAGCCCTTTGGTCACATCACTTCAAAAATACCCCAAAGGCACTTAAGCCCTTTGGTCACATCACTTCAAAACGCCCCAAAGGAACTTAAGTCCTTTGGTCACATCACTTCAAAACATCCCAAAGTCACTTAATCCCTTTGGTTACATCACTTCAAAATACCCCAAACACACTTAAGCCCTTTGGTCACATCACTTCAAAATGTCCAAAATGTGCTTAAGCTCTTTGGTCACATCACTTCAAAACACCCCAAAGGCACTTAATCCCTTTGGTCACATCACTTCAAAACACCCAAATGCACTTAAACCCTTTGGTCACATCACTTCAAAATTCCCCAAAGGCACTTAAGCCCTTTGGTCACATAAATTTAAAAATACCCCAAAAGCACTTAAGTCCTTTGGTCACATCACTTCAAAATGCCCCAAAGGCACTTAAGCCCTTTGGTCACATCACTTCAAAATGCCCCAAAGGCACTTAAGCCCTTTGGTCACATCACTTCAAAATGCCCCAAAGGCACTTAAGCCCTTTGGTCACATCACTTCAAAAATGCCCCAAAGGCACTTAAGCTCTTTGGTCACATCACTTTAGATGCCCCAAAGGCACTTAAGCTCTTTTGTCACATCACTTCAAAATTCTCCAAAGGAACCAAAATACCTTTGGTCACATTTAAAAAAAAACAACCAATCGCCACAACGTCTTCGTTCACTCCATGCCATATAATCATCATACACATCAGCCTACACATAATCCACACTATAACATTCTATTCATTCATACACATCAATTCCCCACAAAAAGGTGTATATATATTCATCTTGCTTCATTCACATTAACCCTAGGCCATATCACCTAAGGGTATATCATTTTCATTACATATTTACCACCTATCCATGTTGGTGGGCCCTCCCAACCCACCTATTACAATATTAGTTGCTAGTTCTCCATATTCCTTTACCACTAGTTGTCCTTCACCTTCATTTGTAAAGATTTTGTTGTCTCCCATCGTGAAATCACTGGATTTGTCATCCTCGAATGATTGCATCGAACATCGTATGGACCAGTATATCAAAAACCCCCATGAAAAGTACTAACATCCATATTGGATCACTGGCATACAAGCTCCAAAATCCTAGGGCTAGTAGAATTCCCAACAAGATCTTACCTTCAACATCATACTGGCTCAAAACCCTAGGTCATTCCCTCATACGTGTTCTATCCTTTTTTTTCTTCTTTTTACTTTTTATGTCATACACCACCTTATATCCACCTTCTTCATTGTCCACAAGTTGTTTTCTTCTCTTTGCAACATTCGGCTACTTGTCTTCGCATTGCAAAATAAAAAATAAAAAATAAAAAATCATAAAATACAAAAACAATAAAAAATACCTAAAAATCAACAAAACAAAAATCTCGAGTGAACCTTGTATCTAGTAATTTATCCTATACACCTGGCGATTGCAACAACTAATTATCTATGCAATCTGATCATATGGGTAGGTTACCATAAGGCCACTTAAACAAAAATAGCTCATAAATGAATGAAAATGCTCTTATTTCAATCCCCAAGAAGACCATGTGGTCGGACTGCTCCAAGGGATAGAGGTATACATTTCATTCTCCCATTCCACCTTAAGACATCAAATACAATGATTCATCTCCTAAAATAATTAACTTGTTATCATCTCAACTCCCTAAGAAAGTCATGTTGTCATACTACTCTAAGGGATAGAGGTGTACAATTACCTATAATGATCGAAATCACAACTATAAGGGGAGTTTCCCCCTTTTACATTCACAAAGTCATACAATGCCCATCACAAGTCATATTGGTCAAGCAACTCATCATTTTTATCAATTTTCATCTCCTCTATCGACTCGTCACTTGATGGGGGTAGTCATACATCACAGAATTCATAATCAAAATCAATAATCAAACACTCAATTATGCAAGTATCATTAATTCAAGAATCATTTCCATATATTATCATGCACTTCCCTATTTGCTAGGGCAAAAGCAAAAATTTTAACAATACAAATTACTTGGCATTCGTAAAGCATGGAGGCTCATAGACCCATAGTGTATTCCCATGACTAAAAAGTGAATCATGGAGGCTCATAGACCCATAGTGTTTACCCATGATTGAAAATTCTTCCAAGGTCAAGTATACCTCAAATTCGTAATCCTAGCTGAAAGGTTTATTAAAATCAAGTTCTTCAACTTGTCAAAATAAATGATTCAAAATGCATGTTCCTTCTATGATTGGGGCATCTAATATTGATCAGATCAACGAACATAATCAACCCTCAATTTGACTCAGGGTCATCTATTTTTACTTTACGATGTGTCTTCACATAACGCATCCCAAAAAGGGACATATGTAGACACCTAAAACACATCATATTAAAAAGACTACCTACATGGATCCTTTTCAGACCATGCGACCTACCTTGGCTAGCATCAGGGATAAAATAGTGGTAATAACCACTTAAGCAAAAGATATTTTCCTTCACAACCTTGGTCATCTCACCCCAAATCCTTCCAAATCTTCAATTTCTCCTCTAATAATCCTATTCACTATTCACTATTCACTATTCACTATTCACTATTCACTAAGCCTCCTCCTACACCTAGACCTTGGTCACCATATGACCATCCCCCTAGGTTAACCTTAGGTGAACACACCTTCCCCAAAGTTTAATTCTTGACTTGGGTTAACCCTTACTCTGGGTCCACTTAACCCTAGTCAAACTTTGTTGAGGATAACTTAGGCTTATTCACTTAAGCCTAATTAATTATTATTATTCCTATTTCTTGCACTTTGTATTCACGTGAGGCATAGTATGCCCATGTTAGAAATAGGTTGTTAGCATGTTGTTAGCATGTTGTTAGATGTTAGTTAACTGTTAGAGATCTTGTTTGTCTTCTAGCAGTTAGTGGACATCCATAGTTAGCATTTGGTTAACTAGTAGTTAAGTGGTTGGCCATGTTTGGCAGATTGTTGCAACCACTTAACCTACGTGATATTCCTATGTAATTCTATATATACTTGCATTATGATGAATAATATAGCTTCATACTATTGTACCTACATCATTGGTATCAGTTAGCTTCAGGAGAATTGCAGGAAGGAGGAGAGAGCTACCACTTCATTGCAGATCCTAGGAGGTGTTGTTTGGAGTTGACTTGAAGTCACCTACAACACCAAGTGAAGCTGAGGTGACAGAGGGCAGAAATTACCCCTACACCAGGTGTTAAGCATCAGTTGAGGCCAAGTTGTGGCCAAAAGGTGGACATTGCAGATCTGCCAAAAAGATTGCCCAAGAACAGATTGAAGTGGAGCAAAATATTGGTTTGCAATTTCATGCAAAATTGAAAATTTTCTTTTATTGTGAAAGAATTTTATAATTCATGCAAATAAAATATTAATATTCTTATTAATATTTTATTCAAAAAAAAAATTGCATGAAAATATTTTTTTTAAATATTAATATTTTTATTAATATTTTATTTAAAAAAAAAATTGCATGAAAATATTTTTTTAAAATATTAATATTTTTATCGCGACATCTTGCTTTTTCATGGCCAAGAGAGAAAAGGTGTCGCGATTTCACGACATGTTGCATTTTCGCTGCCAAAGGAGAAAAGGTGTCGCGATATCGCGACATGTTGCATTTTCGCGACCAAAGGAGAAATGGTGTCGCGATATCGCAACATGTTGCATTTTCGCGGCCAAAGGAGAAAAGGTGTCATGATTTCACGACATGTTGCTTCATTGCGGTCGAGAGAGAAAATGTGTCACGATATCGCGACATGTTGCTCTTTCATGCCCAAAGGAGAAAAGTGTCGTGATATCACGACTTGTTGAGTTTTCGCGGCCAAAGGAGGAAAATGTCGCGATATCGTGACATGTTGCTTTTTCATGGCCAAAGGGGAAGGTGTCACGATTTCGTGAAATGTTGCTTGTTTGCGGCCTAAGGAGAAGATTTGTGTCACGATTTTGTGACAAGTTGCTTCAACTGTCCATGCTGACCCCCCTGCTAGCTAGTTAATGGTTCAGGAGATTTGGCTCCATTGCAAATCTTCTTCCACTTTTGTAAGCATGTGTTCTCTCTGATTTCGGTTGGGAAGAGTCTCTTCCCATATTGTAATTGATCTTTGTTTTAATACAAGTTTTTTCAAATTTTTCAAAAAAAAAATATTAATATTTTATTAAAAAAAAAAAAAATTTATGAGAAATTTTTTGGGCAAAGAAAATTGGTGGGAAACGCAAAATAGGAGGGATAATTTGAAAATTCAAATTTTCAAAATTTTGGCGCCAAAACTACAACAAAGGAGAGCAACTTCAAGAGGTGATATCTTCCTCATTACTTGTCCGTTTTTGACCAAATTTTTTGCATTATGTTGCAAATTTTCTGAAGATTGTTAATTTTGCCTCCTAACCTATTTTGTGGCATTGTAAAGGCTAAAATTTCAGCATTTTTAGTGCTATCATTGTAATTGCAAAATTGAAATTTTTAATTTTGTAAAAGCACTAAATAGCCCATTTTTGTTATTTTGGAGAGCAAATTTGTAAAATCTAGGCAATTTGGCTGCATAGGAAACTAAAATTGTTCCTAAGCCTAGATTAAGATTTTGCAAGACCATTTTGTAATCCTCCTAGTCTGGCGTATACTAGACAAAATATGGCTCATGATATCAGAACAAACATGGAAAACCTCACTGAAGCAGTAGACATTTTGGTAGAAAAAGTGAGAGACATTGTTGTGTAGTTTAATCCTGGTGAAATCAAAATCCACCATAATCATGCAAACAAATCCAAATGTGAGGTTAAAATGTATGATGGATCTAGGGATCCCGATGTCTTATCTACATGGATTTTGGATATGCAAACTTGGTTTGTTTATGCTAAAATTTCGAAGGATGAAAAAGCCACATTTGCTACACTAAAACTCATAGTTTTAGCAAAAGTTCTCATTGTAGAAAGACAGAGTCATAATGCCACCATGACTTAGAAAGAATTAACTCAAATTCTGAAAAAACACCTTCTTCCCACCAAACTACCAATGTGACCTCACTACCAAGTGGTATAGATTGAGGCAAACCTATGGAATGTCAGTTTCTGATTTCATTTTCCAATTTAATAGGTTGAGGATATTGCTTGGTGTGAAATATTCAGAAGATGATTTGATTAATAAATTCACTCATGGCTTACAATATCATATTTTTAGGGAGATCAAATTCAATGTCTTCCTCACCTTGGATGTGGCATTCAATCATGCCATTCTTGTAGAGGATAAAGTTGGTGCATATCAAAAGTCTCGTTCATCACAGGAGGGCTCTTCCAAAGGCGAGAATCAGCATCAACAGCAGGTGAAGAACAATTCTCAATCTTCCCCTCATTATTCTTCTCCTACCACTTCTCCTAAAGCACATTCTTCTTCCTTTCATGCTAAAGATTTTTCTTCTTCATTGTATTGTGACTTTTGTAAAAAGCATGGACATGTAAAATCCAAATGCTATACTTTTGAGAAGTTTAAGAAGAAGAAATCCCTAATTGTACAGCCTACACATGAGGAACCACAAGATGGTCCCATTTTGGCTACAGGGACAGAAGAAGAATATCCTACTTTAAGGGTAAACTAAACAAAGTTACCCTAATGTCGAATGTGTTTGCTCAAGGGGGGCGTGATCATTTGTTTGTCACTAGAGCCCACTTGATGCATGATTTCTATGTTGATTGTATCATTGATAATGGATCACAAAATAACCTCATTGTGAAGTCCGTTGTGGAGAAGTTGAAACTTCCCATCAAACCACATCACCAACCTTATGCACTTGGGTGGAAAGATGTAGACTCCACATCCAATATCATCCATACTTGCACCTTGACTTTTGCTTTTGGTGACAAGTTTGTGGACAAAGTTAGGTGTGATGTCACAGATATGGATTGTTGTGGACTTTTGCTAGGTAAACCCTATCAATTTGATAGGAATGCTATTTATCATGCTAAAAATAACACCTACACATTGGAGTTGCATGGTAAACACTACTTGATACAAAGCACTACACCTACTTCCAATTTGATGTTAAGTTGTAGGCAAGTAAGGAAGCCATTAAGTCAAGCACTCATTTTGGCTCCTACTAGCATTTGTCCCACACAAAAAGAAGAAAAAACACCACCTAAGGAACATGCAAAGGAAGAAGTTTCAATCCCACATGATGAACAGTCACAAGAGCAAGTGGTTAAGGAACCCACCATTCTCACTCATAAGAAATATACTATTGATTCCATTGGTATAATTTTGGGTTCACCAACAACTACTGAACCACTTGTTCCACAGAAGTTACCTTTGGCTTTGCCCACTCCCACCATTGCATACATGGAGGAGTAAGCTAAGGTTACTTCCCTTACTAAGCACCAACAGAGCCTTCTAGGCAAGATACCACATGACTTGTAGGAGACTCCACAGGGAGTGGTGCGAAAGCATCACAATCCTCACTCACCACAGGTTGGAGGCAGAGTTTGGGTTCCTTTGGATGAGCGCCGCTTTCCAGAGACACCATTTCAGGACCCTCTTTTGGTACCTGATCCTATTTTCAGTCCTACAGTAGCAATGGCACCTGATCATTAGCTTCCACTCATTTCAGATAGAGTTTTCAAGATGAAGACTCATCACAGGGGACAAGGTTCTTCCACTACTTACCTTGTCGCTCATCGCGATCACTTTCCACACATGACTCGCTAGATTCCTCACCATGAGATGGCCCATGACTTTCCACATTCGTTGATAGCATTGGGGTCATGGTTGGGAGGAGTGTTGAGGATAACTTAGGCTTATTCACTTAAGCCTAAGTTTATTATTATTATTTATTATTATTCCTATTTCTTGCACTTTGTATTCACATGAGGCATAGTATGCCCATGTTAGAAATAGGTTGTTAGCATGTTTTTAGCATGTTGTTAGATGTTAGTTAACTGTTAGAGATCTTGTTTGTCTTCTAGCAGTTAGTGGACATCCATAGTTAGCATTTGGTTAACTAGTAGTTAAGTGGTTGGCCATGTTTGGCAGATTGTTGCAACCACTTAACCTACGTGAGATTCCTATTTAATTCTATATATACTTGCATTATGATGAATAATATAGCTTCATACTATTGTACCTACATCAAACCCACTTAAAAATCACTTTCTCCATTATTTTATTTTATATTCCTCCACTAAATGCACTCATCCCCCACTCAATCCACTCACTCATTTTTTATTCTCCACTCAACCCACTCACATATTATATTCTCCACTCACTTTCCACTCACAAGTATAAGACAAATGCTTTATCTTCCACCAACCCACTCATACATTTTATATTCTCCATTTAATCCTCCCTCCATACCACTAAGGAATATTAAATTCCTTCCCCACATGGGTTTGTATCCCACATAGTTTTGTCTTCATCCTCTTTCCATATAGGACAAAATATGCACATCCACTTAGCACCCCACTAGGGAATTTTAAATTCCCTCCCCATGCCACCTTGCATTCTACTTCTCCATTATTCACTTCTATATTCCTCCACTAAGTCTAGTGGTAAGTCACCATCTTGTCTCCCACTAGGCCTAGTGGTAATCCACCTCACCACCCCCCTCACCTTGCTCTAAATTTTATAAATACCACCCTTCATTCCAAGGATAAAAAAAAAAAGAGGAGAAGAAAACATAGAGTTTTTCTATAGGAATTCTCAAGGAGGGAGAGGAAGGAAATTCTAATGTTATGCTGCTCAAATCATGACTCATGTATGCCATAATAATTTTCTATTTTTAATTTACATTAGTAATTTCATCTTATTCATTTTGACATATGCTACTAAACCCTTTCTCTTTGAATGTGTGCAGGTTCCAGATTCAACAAGCTCGAATCCTTCATAGTGGTCACGACAAACCCACTCCAACATTGATTGTAGTATGAAGAAGTGAATACACCATATTTCATTGTAAAATGGGATCACACTCTTTGGGATTTTGTATTGTAAAACACCCCTTCTAAAAGGGTTTATTGTAATCGAAACATCTATTTTTCAATACACTAAAATAATTTATTTTTAATGCAATGGTGTATCTTTTTGTTCAAGTGGCCTTATTAAAATGAGAGAATTTTGATTTGTTTATAACCTATTTGTGTTCAAGTGGCCTTATGGTAACCTACCCATCCGATCATATTGCATAGATAATTAGTCGTTGCAACCGCCATGTGTATAGGATAAATTACTAGATACGAGGTTCACTCGATATTTTTATTTTGTTGATTTTCAGGTATTTTTAGACTTTTTTATTGTTTTTGTGTTTTATGATTTTTTTTAATACAACGACGAGTAGCTGACAATTGCAAAGAAAATAAAAAAATCTACGGATAAGGAATAAGGTGGATATAAGGTGGTGTGTGACAAAAAAAATAAAAATAAGAATAAAAAGGATAGAACGTATGTGAGGGAATGACCTAAGGTTTTGAGATATTATGATATCGAAGGCAAAGATCTTGTTGGGAATTTTACTAGCCCTAGGGTTTTAGAGCCTGTATGCTAGCGAGCCAATATGGATGGTAGTACTTTTTAAAGGACTTTTTTATATACTGGTCCATGGGATGTTGGATGCAATTGTTTGAGGGAAATAGATCCAATGATTTCGTAGTGAGAGAGAGTGAAAGTTTTACAAATGAAGGCATAGGATAACTAGTGGAAGAGGAATATGAAGGGAAGATAGCGACTAATATTATAATAGGTGTGTTGGGAGGGCTTACCAACATGGATAGGCAGTAAATATGTAATGAAAATGATATGCCCTTAGGCAATGTAGCCTAGGGTTAATGTGAATGAAGGAAGATGAGTATATATATATATATATATATATATATATCATTTTGTGGGTAATTGATGTGTATGAATGGATAGAATGTTATAGTGTGGATTATGTGTAGGATGATGTGTGTATGATGATTATATGGCATGGAGTGAATGGAGATGTGGTATTTTGTTGTCTTTTTTTTTAATGTGACCAAAGGGATTTTTGGTTCCTTTGGAGCCTTTTGAAGTGATGTGACCAAAGGTCTTAAGTGCCTTTAGGGCATTTTTAAATGATGTGACCAAAGGGCTTAAGTACTTTTGGGGCCTTTTGAAGTGGTTTGACCAAAGGGCTTAAGTACCTTTGGGGTATTTTTGAAGTGATGTGACCAAAGGGCTTAAGTGCCTTTGGGGCATTTTGAAGTGGTTTGACCAAAGGGCTTAAGTGTCTTTGGGGTCTTTTGAAGTGGTTTGACCAAATGGCTTAAGTTACTTTGGGGCCTTTTGAATTGATGTGACCAAAGGTATAGGTGCCTTTGGAGCTTGTTTATTTCGTTATGTTTTGTTATGCTTGGATGTATAAATGATATGATGCAATGTTTTTTTTTTTATGTTTATATGCTAAAACATTATGAATGAATCTAAGATGCAAAACAACCTAAATGTAAGCATCATAAAATGTATAATAGTCCTTAATTCAAATGTTAACCTTTTCATAAAAGTTATACATTTGAAAACCAATCATATGTAAAATGATGAAAGTGTAGATGATAGATGGATGACCAGTAAGATGCTATAGGAAAACAACATGGTTTTCATGAGACTCAAACATCCTAGTTGGCCAGTCAAAATATGTAGACTGACTACACAAGACTCTTGAAAGATAAAAGTATGCTAGGAAGACCAAGATATTCAATATCCATGTGTATGCATGTGATGTTCGTTAATGATGCATAAGAGAAACCCATTACTAGGCGAATTTCATTCAATCCATTAGTGTAATAAGGATCACCTAATGGTCATAATTATCCTAAGTTTGTACGTAGTTGGACTAGACTACTAGGCAATACAATCCACCAAAAGCTAGCTCATTTGCAAGTTGACATTATTCTATACAAAAGGTTGCTAATGTGATAGATATATTGCCACGCGTAAGACTACTCCATTGCCAGACGGGTTTCATTCAACCCATTGTTGTAATGGATATTACACCATGGATTTTGAATACTAAGGATTCCAAGGATTCAAGCTCATTACCTCCTTATTTTATTTTTATTTCTTAGGGATTTTTGGGATACTTGCTCATTTTATGAAAGAGCAAGGGATTTTTTTCTTATGCTTGCAGGGATTGTTGTCCATAAACCAAACTAGCTTTGTTGATGATATAGGTGTCCTTAATCTCTTCTTTAGTTATTGTTATTTATCTTCTTGCATTTTTGTTTAAAAATAAAAACAAAACAAAACCTTAGTTTTTAAGTTTTATTTTAATTTAAAAAAAAATCAATCAAAAAAAATTGTTGCGTGGTTTGTGTGCTTGCCTGACTCTAGGTAAATATCATTTTAGGGTCATGCATTTTTAGAAATTTTTGAAACTAAAATGTACATTTTTGTAGGAATCTAAATTTGAAATGTTATTTTTAAATACATTAGCTAAACATCATCGTATGCTTTATGCTTTGTTTTCTTTTGCAAAATAAAATGAACCCCACACACCACGCCCCACTTTAAACATTGATGAGTTGGATTTCACCACCACTTGTCGATCGAGACCAGTGACAGTGGATTTCATCACCACCTCGTTGGCTCGTTTTCTTTTACTTTGTACCCTATTATTAGCAAAGGCTAGTCCAAGAACCGTCATAACCAAAGAATATAGCAGCCATCTCTTTTTAGAGAGGTATATCATTGATCGAGGTGAACTGGGTGAGGACTGGTAGGACCTAGGCTCTCTCACTAGGTTTATATGTCATTACCAAACTTTTATGGGTTTCACAACTTGGAATTCATCACCAAGTTAGTGTGTGAGAGCATCTAGGTGAAAACCCTTAAATTGAGTACTATCATCAACAAAAGCAAACACGTAAAAGAAATGAATAGCAACAAACATCAAAACACACTAGAAAATTTAGGATTCACAAAGAAATTTTTAAATGAGATAATAATTTTGTATACTTTATATGTTTTCTTTATTCTTTGCTTAATCAAGACAACATGATAATTATGCATAGTCGAGCTCAGCCACGAGTTGGTAGAGCATAAAACTTATAAGGAGACCCTAAACACCTTCGATACACTCCTTAGGATCTCTTCGTTTCCCCATGATTCCCTAATAGTTGTTGCAAGGCCAGCTCCTCACATAGATGAGCATATCATCAAGATACCTCTACCAAAGGAACACCCATGGGTTATCCACATGATCAAGTGGATGATTTTGTTAGCCAATACCGATATTGTTAGTAAAAACTCTAGATTTATCACCTGTAAGAGGAAGCACAATAAAAAAAAATATAGAACACAAAAAAAGTAACACAAGTGACACAGATATTTATGTGGAAACCTGCAATGTGCAGGAAAAACCATGGGGCAATTTTATTATTTTTAGCAAAATTTACATCCACATCTTTCAACGTTTTCAAGAACCTCTATCTCATATGCAAGGGGTCAAGTCCCTTTTATATAGTAGAAGGAAGACTCCAAAATGTTTGTTTCCTCTTCCAATAGAAGCCTTCAAAAGACTATTCATTTTTTCTCCCAAGACTATTCATCTTTCGCATTTTTGTCATCTACCTAGATGTCCACTTCTTAGATGTCTACTTGTCTTGACGTCAGGCTGGATGTCTACCAGCCTAGACGTCTAGCTACCCAGATGTCAGGCCTAGAAATCTACCATCCTAGATGTATGGTAACCCAAACATCAGGCCCAAATGTCTGCTAGTCTAGATGTCTGGTAGCCTAGACATCAAGCCCAAATTTCTACCAGCCTAGACGTCTACTAGCCTAGGCATCAGGCCCAGATGTTTGCCAGCCTAGACGTCTGGCAGCCCAGACATTAGGCCTAGACATCTACCAGCCTAGATGTTTGGCATCCTAGACGTCATGCCTAGACATCTTCCAGCCTAGATGTCTAGCAGCCTAGACATCAGGTCTAGACATCTGTCAGTCTAGATGTTAGGCCTAGACGTCTTCTAGTCTAGACATCCAGTGGCCCATATGTTTGGCATTCTAGACATCTGGCTTGCTTGAACCTGCTACAATCTTATTTCATGGTTGCCTGTACTGCATAGTGACTTCACTTCCTAACATTCTCCCACTTGAAGTCAATATTTAGGAATTCTTATGCCAAATATCTTCATCCAGTGCCAATTACCCAATGCTACCCTTGTTATTTTTTCAGCAAACCCAAAGAATTTATGCACCATTCAAACTTCTCTACCTTGAATGGCTTTGTAAGCATATCTGCATGATTCAATTTAGTGTCAATTTTTTGCAATAGGAACCTACCTTCTTCCACCATATTTGTGATAAAGTGGTACTTGACATCAATGTGTTTCGTGTGATCATGGAATGTTGGATTCTTCACTAGTTGAATAGCACTATGGCTATCACAATGCAACGTAATTTTCTCCTACATTACTTTGAAGTCACCCAAAAATCACTCTAGCCAAATTGCCTCTTTTTTGGCATGAGTTGATGCAATGTATTATGCTTCAGTGGTTGATAAAGCCACAACATACTGTAACTTAGAAGCCTAACTCATCACTCCTCCAGCAAGAGTGAAGGTATATCCTGTAGTGGATTTTCTCCCATCTCTATCTCCACCATAATCAGAATCCACAAAACCTGTAACTTGCAAATCTTCCAATCCAAATTAAATGGCAACATCTAAATTGGCTCTTAAATATCTGAATATCCACTTCATCGTATTCCAATGCTCCTTACCAGGATTTTCCATGTATCGGTTGACTACTCCCATTGCTTGGGAAATATCCGGTATGGTGCTCACCATGGCATACATGAGGCTTCCTTCTAATTAATATGATACACAAGACATGCTTGTCTTCTCTACTTTCGTTCTAGGATACTAGTTGGAAGACAACTTTAAGTGTGGAAGAAGTGGGGTACTAACTGGTTTAGGATTCTGTATATTGAAGCACTACATAATATTTTCCACATATGACTTTTGACTTAACTAGATCTTTTCGACTTAACTAGATCTTTCCATTTCTATCCCTGTGTATCTTCATTCCTAAAATTTGGTTTGCTACTCCTAAATACTTAATTTCAAATGTCCTAGCCAACTAAGCCATAAGATCAATGATTTTCTTCATGTTGGGGCCTACAACCAATATATCATTAACATACAACAAAAAAATAATAAAATTGCCATCGTCAAACCTCTTATAGTATGCACAATGGTCAGCTTCACTCCTGATGAAACCTTGGCTCTTCGTGAAGGTATTGAAATTCTTGTACCACATCCTTGGTGCCTATTTCAACCCATATAGTGATTTCTTCAGTCTACAAACCAAATGCTTTTTTTCTCTTTCTTTATAACCCTCAGGCTGATCCATATATCTCTTCCTCAAGAACACCATGCAAGAAAGTAGTCTTTACTTCAAGCTGCTCCAGTTCCAAATCTTGTGCAGCTACAAGTGCAAGTAGAACTCTAATAGTAGTCATATTCATAATTGGAGAGAAAATTTCATTAAAGTCAACACTTGACTTTTGCACATAGCCCTTTGCCACCAAGCGAGCTTTATAGCGTTCCAATGACCCATTATTTTTCTTCTTAACTTTGTACATTCACTTGTTTCCAAAAATATTTCTTCTAGATGGGAGATCCACAAGTTCCCAAGTTTTATTCTTTTGAAGTGCCTCGATTTCCTCCTCCATGGATTTTATCCTCTTTATTGCATTCTCAGACTCTCTAGCTTCCTGAAATGAACTAGGTTCACCATCTTCAATTAACAAAGCAAAAGAGGACTGATACACATGAGAATACCTTTTTGATACTTTTGTGGACGTGTAGATTTTCTAACCCAATGATTTTTTGGTTTTGGCTCTTGGTCTTGTGATTATTGTGGTTGCTCTACTTGTTGTTCTGCATGCTGATCAAAAACTTTAACATGCTGATTTTCATAGTCATCTTCCCTCAATTCTACTTAAATAGATACAACATTAGTATTTTGTTGTACCTACTTCCTTTGCATGGATTTCTCATCAACAATTACATCCCAGCTAATAATTACCTTGTGGGTAGTAGGATCCCACAGTCTATACCCCTTCACTATATCTCCACAGTCGAGAAAAATATATTTACTTGACTTTGGGTCAAGCTTGGACCTTTTTTTTTTTGGTACATGGGCAATTGTTTCATATCCAAAGATCCACAAATGAGAGTAAGCAACTTGCTTACAACACCAAACCTCCTTCAAAATCTATCCATCCAATGTAGTTGTAGGTGACATGTTAATAAGATAAACAGTTGTATTAAAAGCCTCTGCCCATAACTTTTTCTCCAACATGGCTGCGCTAAGCATGCTTCTTGCACATTCCATGATTGTGCGATTCATCCACTCAGCCACACAATTTTTTTGTGGAGTGTAAGGTACAGTCTTATGGTGCTTAATACCTTTATGCATACAAAATTTATCAAATTCCTTAGAGCAATATTCACCCCCATTATCTAACCTAAGACACAAAATTGACTTACCCAGACTCTTTTCTACCCTTGCTTTGAAATCCTTAAATTTTTGTAAAGCTTTTGACTTATTCTTCAAAAACCAAACCCACACTCTCCTAGAATAATCATCTATAAAAGTTAAAAAATAGATGGCACCATTCAAGGACTGAGTGGGGACTGGTCCAAATATATCTGAATGTATAAGTTGCATAAAATCAAAACTCTTACCAAGACTTGCAGTAAACCAAACTCTTTTATTTTTACCAAAAATACAGTGCTCACACAACTCTAAATTACAAGACTTAATCCCAAAAAGCATACCTTTTTCATGCAGAATTTTTAGACCTTTTTCACTCATATGGCCTAGGCGTTGATGTCATAGCATTACTGCATCCTGAATAGAAGTTGTTGATGTTGCATGGTTTATCACCGTATCACCACATAAATGGTATAAGGTCCCATAAGATTCTCCCTTTGCTACTACAAGAGCTCCTCTCATAAATTTGTAGTAGTTATTGCTGAAAGTGACAGAATACCCTAGCTTATCCATCATTTTGATTGAGCACAAATTCTTCCTCAAATCAGGTACATGTTGCACATAACATAATATTATTTCTCTACCATCATCCAACCTGATCCTTATATCCCCTCTTCCCATAATTTCTAAAGGATGATCATCACCCAATAGACCTTTCCACCATGGTATGGCTGATATTTGTCAAACCAGACTCTGTGGGGAGACATGTGGAAGGATGCACCTGAGTCCAAAACCCAGGTATATAAAACTGATCTGTTGTTACTGATATAGAAGGATTCACATGTTGCTATCTCTCCTTAATCTGTTGCACTAGATTTATCTAATGGCTAATTTTGCTTTTCACCATTCTTTAATTGCCAACAATCCTTCTTAGAGTGTCCTGACTTCCCACAATGCTAGCACTTATCTTTCTGCTTACGTCCTTTAGACTTAGATCTAGACTGCTTTCTACCTTGTTTACTCCCCTTAAATGATCAACCTCTCACAGATAGGGTTTCATTGGTTGAGGGTTCTAGAGATGTTTTTCACCTCAACTCTTATTCCAACAAAGCAACTATCACATCATTAAATTTGAGAGTTCATGATGATGAATTACTAATGGTCATCACCATATGATCCCAAGTGTCCAAGAGGGAATAAAGTAGGGTGATAGCCCTATCTTCATCCTTCATATTCACATTAATTGAAACCAATTTACTGATAAGAGTATTAAACTCGTTCAAATGATATACCATGGATGAAATTTCCTTCATCCTCAAGCTATAAAGCTACTTTTTTAGAAAAACCTTGTTAGTTGCTAATTTTGTTTCATACAATTTTTCAAGCTTTTTCCAAAGGGTTTCCATGATATTTTCTTTAGCTACATTGAACAAGACTGAGTCCACTAGGTAGAGACGGATTGTAGAAATCGCCTTCCTATCAAGCGTTACCCACTCCTCATATTTCATGCTACTTATTTTACTCACAATCCCTTCCAAGGCTTGAGCTTGGTCATTTTGAACCATCAAATCATCCACCTTCATATTCTATAGAGAAAATTTCTTGCCATCAAATTTCTTAATTTTGAACTTGGTTACACCTTTTGTCATTGTTGCAGCTCCCACTCACACAAAACCTTAGCTCTGATACCATATGTTAAGAAAAAATCTATATTTATCACCTGCAAGAGGAAGCACAATAAAAAAAAATATAGAACAAAGAAACAGTAACACAAGTGACACAAATTTACGTGGAAACCTACAATGTGCAGGAAAAACCACGAGGCAATGGCAACTTCTCTTTTATTATTTTTAGAAAATTTTACATCCATGTATTTCGACATTTTCAACAACCTTTCTCTCATATACAAGGGGTCAAGTCTTTTATATAGAGTAGAATAAAGACTCCAAACTTATTGTTCCCTCTTCCGACGGAAGCCTCCAAAATACTGCTCATTTTTTCTCCCAAGACTGTTCATATTTTGCATTCCTCTCGTCTACCTAGACGTCCACTCCTTAGAAATCTACTTGGCTTAATGTCAGGCTGGATGTCTACTAGCCTAGACGTCTGGCTACCCAAACATTAAGTCCATACGTAGACATCAAGCCTAGACGTCTACCAGCCTAGATATATGGTAGCCTAGACGTCAGACCCAAACATCTGGTAGCCTAGACATTAGGCCCAGACATCTTCCAACCTAGATGTTTGGCAGCCCAAACATCAGGTCCAGACGTTTTCCAGCCTAGATGTCTGGTAGACCAAATGTTTGCAAACCTAGATGTCTACTAGCCTAGATGTCTGGTAGCCCAGACATCAGGCCCAAACGTTTGGATTGCTTTAACCTGTTGCAATCTTGTTTCCTAGCTGCTTGTACTGCATAGTGACTTCACTTCCTAAAAAATATCAAACCACCAACAGACATGACTAGTCTAATGAGAGGTCTAGTAGGGAAATCCACATTCCCTCTACATCATAGTATTTTCCACCTTGAACTCCCATCCAAAGCTCACCAACTCAACCGATGGTCACAATCAAAAGTGGGCCTATGCAAAGTCCACGTATATCATCAGCCAACATGACCATGAGCGAGTTAATTCAAAAAACCGCCAAGCATCAGGAAACTCTTATGGAGATTTTGAATTTGATCAAGTTACAACCCCATGATCCTAATATTTTCACCAAATTCATGGTACATATACAAAGTTATAAAGATCTTGTTATAACATTTCAAGATCATAAGATCAAACTCGTACCCATTAGTATACTTGACCTTCCTTTGCACATCATAGTGTGCATCAATAGGATACCCTACAAATGGGTATTAATCAACATGGGCTCCATGATAAACATTATTACCACAATCACACTACATCATCTCAACCTTCCACTCTCACACATTGCAGCATCCACATTCATACTACAAGCATTTAACGATGTTTTAGCTCCTACGGTTGGAACAATAGTTCTCCCTATTTAGGTAGGAGATAAAACCATGCCTACACTATGCAATGTCTTAGAGGGTGCAAGATAGTACAACATACTCCTGGGAAGGCAATGGATGAGATTCATAGAGTGTGTCCCTTCCATAGTTCATCAACGCCTTAAATACATACATAAATATAAGATCCATGTGGTTCATGTCAGCCCAGACCCTTTCAAGTATTACAATAATGTCGATCATCAGGAAGAGCCTACTCTATCACCCATGCACCTAGAAACTAAATCCAATGATCTTATCCAGAGTCCAGATTCAACCCCTATACACCTAAAAATCAACAAAATCAAGTGAAACTCGTATCTAGTGATTTACCCTATACACCTAGCGGTTGTAGCAACTAATTACCCATGCAATCAAATCAAATGGGTAGATTATCGTAAGTTCAATTAAACAAAAATAGCTCATAAAAAAATTGGAATGCTCTCATTTCAATCCCCAATAAGGTCATGTGGTCGGACTGCTCCAAGGGATAGAGGTGTATATTTCATTCTCCTATTCCACCTCAAGAGATCTATAGAGAAACTTCAGCAAGTTCCTCTTATTTATTTATTTTTTAATAACAATATTGAATCTGACATATATTCAAACCATATACAGATGCACAGATAAACCAATGGAAACTTCAGATAAATGCAAATGCCACTTAAGGTGGGCTCTCCCTCATCGTAAAGGCTCAATGCGAATACGCAGGTGATAAAAATGCAAAAGATAATAGATGATTTAATTTAAATAACTATCTAATCTATATATATGAAGTGTTTACACTTGGAATACCTAGCCGACGGCTAGGTTTGGTATGTAACATGACTAACCTCCTCGAAAAGCTTTGTCCTCAAAGCTGGAAATATCTAGAAAATACTTTCAGGTTCCCATGTGGCATCCTCCTCTGGTAAATCTTGCCATTTGATGGGAAATTCTTGAATCTGGCATGACCGTAGTCTTCGTACTCTTTGTTGTAAGATTTCTTTAGGTTGGAGATATATGCATCCTTCCTCATCAAGCACTGGTAATTATGATTGACCTTGCACCTTCTGAGCAATTATTTTTTTGAGACACGAAACATGAAATACTGGGTGTATTCTTGATGATAAGGGTAGCTCTAACTGATAGGCTACTTCTCCAATGCGGTGCATAATTTTGTAAGGACCATAGAATCGTGGAGCCAACTTTTGGCTGGACTTTATCCTTAACGAGGATTGTTTTTAAGGTTGCAACCTTAGGAAAACCCAGTCACCAATATTAAAAGTTATCTTTGATCGGTGCGAGTCTTGTTGTTGTTTCATACGATTTTATGCTTGGACTAAATTCTCTGAGGATGGTGAGTGTAGACTGCCTTTTTTGGAACCAATCATCCACTTTGGCTACTTTGGATGACCCTTGTACGTAATTTGTGATGATTGGAGGCTTGGTGCCATACAATGCTTCAAAGGGAGACATCTTAATTGAGTAATGGTAAGAAGTGTTGTACCACAATTCTACCATTGCTAGCCACTGGCTCCATTGGTATTGTTTATCTTGAGCGAAACATCTTAAGTATGTACCCAAACATTTGTTAACTACTTCGTTTGACCATCTGTTTGTGGGTGGTAGGCCGAAGACATATTCAATTTGGTACCACTAAGTCGAAATAATTCCCACCAAAAGTTACTAGTGAAGATGGGATCTCTATCACTTACAATATTTTTTGGCATACCATGTAATTTGAAGATTGAATCCATAAATGCCTTTGCCACCTTGCTTGCGGAAAAAGGATGTTGTAAAGCCTGAAAATGAGCGTATTTGGATAACCGATCTACGACTACGAATATTACAGTCCTGCCTTCTAATTTAGGAAGACCTTCAATAAAATCCATGGATATATGTTCCCACTGACGCTCAGGGATGGGTAATGGTTGTAACAACCCTGGTGATTTGAATTTTTCTCCTTTATTATGCTGGCAAACTTCACATTCTACTACCCATTGTTTGACTTCTGCTTTTAATCCTTTCCAAAAAAATGATTGTTTGACCCTTAAATATGTCTTCAAAAATCTTGAATGTCTTGCTAATGGAGAAGCGTGCGATTCGTCGAGGATCTTTGATTTGAGTTCTGAATTGTGTGGAATGTAAATGCGGTTCTTCTTCCTGAGGATATTATCTTCATAAGAGAATAAAGGGTATTTAGAGGACCCTATAGATAATTCTTGAATTATCTAAGTAGTTTCGCTATTGGATAACCATTCATTTTGTAATTGATTCACCCATTGGGAGCAAGGGCCCAAAATAGCGTTAATGACTACTTCGTCTTCGTATTTCCTAGATAATGCATCAGCGGCTACATTTTCCTTCCCCTTCTTATACTCGATAACAAAATCATAACCCAATAGTTTGGTTAACCACTTATTTTGTTCCGGATAGGAAAACCTTTGCTCAAGAAAATTTTTGAGACTATTATGATCTATTTTTATAATGAAGCGGCTGCTGATTAGGTAGTGTCTCCATTTTTCTACTGCGTGAATTATTGCCAATATTTCTTTTCCATATGTTGATCTTCCCAATTTTTTTCCTGATAGCTTTTTACTTTCGAATGCCAACGGATGACCTTATTGCATTAATATAGCCCCAATTCCTGTGTCTGACGCATCACATTCAATAACAAATGGTTTCTGAAATTTTGGAGTTGCTAAAACTGGAGTTGTACACATGGCCTCCTTAAGTGCTTTGAAGGCTTGAGTGGCCTCTTCTGACCAATGAAAAGTATCCTTCTTTGTGAGTGTTGTGAGAGGTGTTGCAATCTTACCATAATTTTGAACAAACTTGCGATAGTATCCCGTGAGACCCAAAAAACCACGAAGTTTCTTGATGGTTTTAGGTAAGGGCCACTCTTGAATTGCCTTAATTTTATTGGGATCGACTTTGACGCCCTCGTGTGAAACTATATGACCAAGATACTCGACTTCTTGGACACCAAATGAACATTTGGAACGTTTAACAAATAATTTTTCTCTGTGTAAAATGTGAAGGACCTTATCCACATGATGTAAATGATCCTTCCATGTTTTGCTATATATGAGAATGTCATCAAAAAAAACTAATACAAACTTACGGAGGAGTGGACGAAACACTTGGTTCATGAGACTTTGGAATGTGGATGGTGCATTGGTGAGACCAAAATGCATGACCAAAAATTCGTAATGACCTTCATGAGTACGAAAAGCAATTTTGGGAATATCTTCTTCTCTGACACGGATTTGGTGAAATCCTGAACGAAGGTCTAATTTTGTAAAAAAATTTGCACCATGCAACTCGTCCAGTAGGTCATCTATGATAGGGATCAAAAATTTGTCCTTGATAGTGAGTTTATTGAGGGAACAAAAATTAGGACACATACACCAAGAGTTATCTTTTCGGTGGGCCAGAACTATAGGAGAAGAATAAGGGCTAGTGCTGTGCCGAATGACTCCATGATCTAGTAGATCCTGAACAATCTACTCGATTTCTGTCTTTTGTGGTTGAGGATAGCGATAAGGATGACTGTTAGGTGGCACACTCCCTGAAATCAAATGGATGGCATGGTCATGAGATCATTTAGGTGTTAATCCTTTAGGTTCTTTAAAAACCTCTTCGTAATTTGCTACGAGGTCTCTTAAATCTGAAGCAGTAATATCCAAAGTTGTTTGAGATTGTTTTTCCAAACAATTAATTTGAGCTATAAATATGTATCCACCCTTTTTTAACATCTTCTCCATACTATGAGAGATCACCATCTGTGATGGAGGAGTGGTAATGCATTGTAAGTGAATGACCCATCAGTTTTCCCTCCATTCCATGAATAATTTCTTGAAATTGAAGCTAACAGTGTCTAATGTTTCCAACCATTCAACTCCCAAAATGACATCAGAGTTCCCTAAATTCATGACGAAAAGAGATCCAGACCAGGTATAAGTTCCCATTTTAATGAAAACTTGAGATGTTCTACCAACACATTGGGCGTTCACCCCGTTGGCTACTAGAACCTAGAATTTGTCTTTGTGTTAATGAATAGATTTAGAGCTTTTGCTGTTTTGATGTCGATAAAATTATGGGTACTGCAGGAATCAATTAGCACATTCACCTTTTTCTGGCGAAGAAATCCTGGTACCTTGATGGTATGGTGGGCGGTTAACCCCATGAGGGCATGCATGGAGATAGCCATTGTATCCTCTTCCTTCTCTTCTAGAGTACTTGGTAGTTCTTCTTGCATAGGTTCTTCTTGGTGGTAAGCTTCTTCCTCTTCTCCTTCATATTGATCACATTCAATATGAAAGTTTTATTTTTGGGCACATGCTTGTTCCCTAGGATGATGATTGTGACATAGCAAAAATATCTTGATGGTTGATCATTTCTACGAAAGGAATTGTTGCGATACGAAGGACGACTATAAGTTTCACGTCGTGCATATAACTGAATTCTCTTCTTAGCCAACTTGGCTATTCGTATGCAATCGTTTAGCGAGGTTGGATTTTGAATGTCCACCTCAACCCTAACATTTTCTTTCAATCCATTGCAAAAAGCTCCAACCACTGTGTTGGGACTGAGGTCTAATGTATACGGTAGTAAACTGGTGAATTCTGAGATGAACTCACTAACCGATCCTTCTTGTTTAAGAGATAGCAGTCTTACTGTTTATGATGATGTAGCTCCTTCATCAAATCTTTCTAAAAAATAGGTAGTGAATTTTTTTCAGTTAATAGTAGCTCCTTTCTCACGCTTAAGCCATACAAACCATTGGTAGGCCTCAGTGCCTAATTTTGATGCAGCGAAAGAGACTTTATCAAAATCCCTAATTTGGTATAAGTCTAGAATGCCTTCCATTTTGGCTATCCAACCACGAGGATCATGACCCTCAAAAGTGGGCATATCAATGCATGGAAAATTATTAGGACCTCTTGGTTGGTAATAACCCATATCCCTATCCTGATCTTGGTTATATCTCTATCTATGAAAGCGATTCCCATAATTATCCGGATTGCCTCTTTGTTGTTCCCAATCTTCATCCTGGTCATCATTTTCTTCATTCCTTTGTTCATGGGAGTGATTTTGGGAATTAGGATTGGGATTAGGTCATTTTTTTGCGCTCAACAGTTTAGTTAGGTTGAAATTAATTTGGCGCATACCATCTAGTAAGTGTTGAAGAGTTTCATCCGTGGTAATGGTCGAGTTGCTTGATTCTCCTTGTGTGATGTTTTCGTGAGTTAGGGGAGGGTTAGCAGCCATGGGATCGACCAGTGGATGATTTGGATTATAACTGCCAATTTTGAAAGGAGAAGGAGAATTTTTTGTACCTTGGCTTCGATGAGGTCTTCTTGCATTGGTATTGGGAGTCTTTGAGCTTGTTAGTCAACCGTCGGATCCTTTGGACCACTATTTGGTCATGCAATTTCAAAATCTTGCTTTTTAAAATCTTGCTTCAATTTCTCCAAAAAAGGATTTTGCCAAAATTTATGTGTTTCGCTTTGACTGTCGCACCAACTACGACATGGAAATTAATGTGGCACTAACCTTTGATGGCATGGATTTTAGTGTAACTCACCTGAACCCAACTGACACGACCAGACGCTAATTGACAACGACATCGAGGATAGATGGTGACAGATGGACAGAAACTCGACACGACTGGACTGACCACGAGGGCAGCAACTACAAAACGAAGATAGAATGGTTACTCACACGCACGAGGAAAGGTAGCCCATGTGTGACTTAAGTCACAACTTACAACATGCACCCACTACCTTAGTTTATAATTGATACGCATCATTTTTCTTGCGTTCTGATTCGTTGGGAGATTTGTATCTGTAGCAGGTTGCGTTTGCTTTGTATTTGGGTGATTTGATAACGATGGTTTTAGTGTGTTTGGATGCTTTTTAGACACCTGTTATTTGTAGACCGGTACATGATCGTTGGAGTGGAGATCCCGTTGTTGTTACAGCATCACGGTAGCTCGGTAGTGCCTAAAATGCTTATGTCCCAAAGCCACGTATCTGCTAACTGGGTGGTGTCGTTCAATCGAATAATCATGTAAATGCTACAAGGACTGCTTCACAAAATAATCGTAAAGATTTGATTATCCAACACCCTTTGCGAAGTATGATTTTCACGTTGCTCTGTTTATTGGGTGAGATTTAGTGTTCGCTGTGCAGATGACTGTGGGTACGTTGTGGGAAGACGAATGAAATACCATAGATGGTGGGCAATGCTTTGTAATCATCAACTGGTGTTTGCCTGAGGTTGCTAAGAGCTAGCCCTATGTTACATTCAATGAAAGAACCTAAGTGTCGTGCGACTGTACCTGATGGTCTACCTCTGTAATTGCTGGTGTGTTCACTGTAGGTAGCTGGAGAAAATGATAGTAACCCCTTATTTGCTCGACATCTAGACAACAGATACCTCTTGCAGAGAAACTTCAGCAAGTTCCTCTTATTTATTTATTTTTTAATAACAATATTGAATCTGACATATATTCAAACCATATACAGATGCACAGATAAACCAATGGAAACTTTAGATAAATGCAAATGCCACTTAAGGTGGGCTCTCCCTCACCGTAAAGGCTCAATGCGAATACGTAGGTGATAAAAATGCAAAATATAATAGATGATTTAATTTAAATAACTATCTAATCTATATATATGAAGTGTTTACACTTGGAATACCTAGCCGATGGCTAGGTTTGGTATGTAACAACATCATCAAATACAATGATTTATCTCTTGAAATAATTGACTTGTTATCATCTCAACTCCCTAAGAATACCATGTTGTTGGAATCCTCCAAGGGATAGAGGTGTACAATTACCTATAATGGTTAAAATCATATTTATAACAGGATTTTCTCCCTTTCACATTCACAAAGTCATACAATGCCTATCACAAGTCATCTTGGTCAAGAAACTTGTCGCTTTTATCACTTTCCATCTCCTATATCGACTCATCACTTGAGGTGGTAGTCATGCATCACAAAATTTATAATCAAAATCAATAATAAAACACTCAATCATGCAAGTTACATTCATTCAAGAATCATTGCCAGAGACTATCATACAATTCCTTATTTACTAGGGCAAAAGTAAAAATTTCAACAATACAAATGACTTGGCATTCATGAAGCATGGAGGCTCATAGACCCATAGTGTCTCCCCATGATTGAAAAGTGAAGCATGGAGGCTCATAGACCCATAGTGTCTCCCCATGACTGAAAATTTTGCCAAGGTCAAGTATACCTCAAAGTCGTAATCCTGGTTGAAAGGTTTATTAAAATCAAGTTCTTCAACTTGTCAAAAGAAATGATTCAAAATGCATGTTCCTTCCATGATTAGGGCATCTAACATTGATAATATGAATGAACATCACCAACCCTCAATTTGACTCAGGGTCATCTATTTTTCTCTACGATGTGTCTTCACATAACACATCCCAAAAATGGGCATCTATAGACACCTAAAACACGTCATATTGAGAAGAGTACCTACATAGATCCTTTTCAGACCATGCAACCCACCTTGGCCAGCCTCGGGGCTAAAATAGTGGTGTTCACTACTTAATAAAATGATATTTCCCTCACATCCTTGGTCATATCATCCCAAATCCTTCCAAATATTTAATTTCTCCTCTAATCATCCTATCTACTATTCACTATTCACTATTCATCATTCATTATTCACTATTCACTATTCACTATTCACTATTCACTATTCACTATTCACTATTCACTATTCACTATTCACTAAGCCCCCTCCTACACCTAGTCCTTGATCACCATGTGACCATCCCCCTAGGTTAACCTTAGGTGAACACACCTTCTCCCAAGGTCAATTCTTGACTTGGGTCAATCCTTGACTTGGGTTAACCCTTACTCTAGGTCCACCTAACCCTAGTCAAACCCACTTAAAAAGCACTTTCTCCATTATCTAATTTTATATTCCTCCACTAAATGCACTCATCCCCCACTCAATCCACTCACTCATTTTTTATTCTCCACTCAACCCACTCATAATTTATATTTTCCACTCACTTTCCACTCACAAGTATAAGATAAATGCTTTGTCTTCCACCAACCCACTCATACATTTTATATTCCCCACTTAATTCTCCCTCTATCCCACTAAGGAATTTTAAATTCCTTCCCCACATGGGTTTGTCTTCCACCCACTTTTGTCTTCATCCTATTTCCATATAAGACAAAATATGCACATCCACTTAGCACCCCACTAGGGAATTTTAAATTCCCTCCCCATGCCACCTTGCATTCCACTTCTCTATTATTCACTTCTATATTCATCCACTAATTCTAGTGGTAAGTCACCATATTGTCTCACACTAGACCTAGTGGTAAGCCACCTCACCACCCCCTCACCTTGCTCCAAATTTTATAAATACCACCCTTCATTCTAAGGATGAAATGAGGAGAAGCAAACATAGAGTTATTCTACAGGAATTCTCAAGGAGGGAGAGGAAGGAAATGCTAATGTTATGTTGCTCAAATCATGATTCATGTATGCCATAATTATTTTCTATTTTTAATTTACATTATTCATTTCATCTTATTAATTTTGATAGGTCCTACTAAACCCTTTCTCTTTGCATGTGTGCAAGTTCCATATTCAACAAGCTTGAATCCTTCATGGTGGTCATGACAAACCCACTCCAACATTGATTGTAGCATGAAGAAGAAGCGAATACACCATATTTCATTGTAAAAGGGGATCACCCCCTTTGGAAATTTGTATTGTAAAACACCCCTTGCAAAGGGGTTTATTGTAATCGAAAGATCTATTTTTTAATACAATAAAATGATTTTGTAACATAAAAAAGATACACCATTGCATTAAAAATAAATCATTTTATTGTATTGTAAAATAGATCTTTTGATTACAATAAACCCCTTTGCAAGGGGTGTTTTACAATACAAAATCCCAAAGGGGGTGATCCCCTTTTACAATAAAATATGGTGTATTTGCTTCTTCTTCATGCTACAATCAATGTTGGAGTGGATTTGTCATGACCACTATGAAGGATTCAAGCTTTTTGAAACCTGCACACATGCAAAGAGAAAGGGTTTAATAGCACCTATCAAAATGAATAAGATGAAATGACTAATGTAAATTAAAAATAGAAAATTATTATGGCATACATGAGTCATGATTTGAGTAGCATAACATTAGCATTTCCTTCCTCTTCCTCCTTGAGAATTCTTGCAGAATAACTCTATGTTTGCTTCTCCTCTTTTTTTATCCTTGGAATTAAGGGTGGTATTTATAAAATTTGGAGCAAGGTGAGGGGGATGGTGAGGTGGCTTACCACTAGGCCTAGTGGGGGACAAGATGGTGGCTTACCACTAGACTTAGTGGAGGAATATAGAATTGAATAATGGAGAAGTGGAATGTAAGGTGGCATGGGGAGGGAATTTAAAATTCCCTAGTGGGGTGCTAAGTGGATGTGCATCTTTTGTCCTATATGGAAAGAGGATGAAGACAAAAGTGGGTGGAAGACAAACCCATGTGGGGAAGGAATTTAAAATTCCTTAGTGGGATGGAGGGAGGATTAAGTGGAGAATATAAAATGTATGAGTGGGTTGGTGGAAGACAAAGCATTTGTATTATACTTGTGAGTGGAAAGTGAGTGTAAAATATAAAATGTAAATGGGTTGAGTGCAGAATAAAAAATGTGTAAGTGGATTGAGTGGGGGATGAGTGCATTTAGTGGGGGAATATAAAATTAGATAATGGAAAAAGTATTTTTAAGTGGGTTTGACTAGGGTTAGGTGGACCCAAAGTAAGGGTTAACCCAGGTCAAGGATTGATCCAAGTCAATAATTGACCTTGGGGGAAGGTGTGTGCACCTAAGGTTAACCTAGGGGGATGGTCACATGGTGACCAAGGGCTAGGTGTAGGAGGGGGCTTAGTGAATAGTGAATAGTGAATAGTGATGATGAATTGTGAATAGTAGATAGGATGATTAGAGGATAAATTAAATATTTGGAAGGATTTGGGGTGAGACGACCAAGGATGTAAATGGAAATGTCATTTGCTTAAGTGGTGAAAATCACTATTTTAGCCCTAAGGCTACCCAAGGTGGATGACATGGCCTGAAAAGGGTCCATGTAGGTAGTTTTCTCAATATGATGTGTTTTAGGTGTCTACGATTTCAACATCATACTCCTAAATTTTGGTAACCCATCTGACTCGTTTGTCTCCCAATTCTCCTTGGATTATGAAATTTCGAACATCTCAGTCTACCATATATACCAATGTCTTGCTTTGAGACACAAAATACCTAAACTTTTTTAAAGATTTCATCACTGCATAGACTGGTTTTTCTATAAAACTATACCTTTCCTCATAGTCATGTAATATTTGGCTTAAGAAAGCTATAGGTTGCTCATCATTTTCTTCATTATTTTGAGTAAGCACAGTAGCATAATTCTCCTCTGCTCCAAACACATATAGGATTAAATATTTGGAATAATCTAGATTAACTAGCAAGGTACTTGAGCTATCACTCCTTTAATATTTATGAAGGTATTTTTTTATGTCCATCCACTTGAACTCAACCTCCTTCAACATCTCTATCATGGGTTTTACAATCTAAGCGAAATTTGAGATAGATTTCTACACAAAGTTGATCTATCTAAAAAATGATTGTAAGTATTTTTTATTCATAGGTAGAGGTAGTGTCATTATAGCTTTGACTCTATCTGGATCAACAACCAATTCCTTTTCATACACCACATGGCCTAATAGTTTCCCTTCCCATACAACAAAAATTAATTTCTTTGGGTTCAATGAAACCCCAAACTTCATATTTTTGAAATACTAGTCGAAGATGTTCAACATGGTTTTCTCTTTGGTGAGAAAATACTATCATATCATCGAGATAAATTACTATTACCTTGTTTACCAGATCTATGAATGCTAGGTCCATTTTCCTTTGAAATATGGCACCAGTGTTGGATAGACCAAATGGCATTCATTGATATGCAAAGGTTCCCCACTTAGTGGTGAATGTAGTTTTGTATTGGTCTTCATCTTAGACCCATACTTGATTAAAACAAAAGACTCTATCTAATAGAGAGAATCTCTTTGCCTCAATAATAATATGTAGTATTTGGTCAATTTGTAGGAGAGGGTAGTGGTCTTTCAATGAAGCTTTGTTCAGGTTTCGAAAATCCACACAAAGGAAAATGTTGTCATTTTTCTTCCTTATCGACACAAGATTTTCCACCCATGTAGAGTGCTTAATTGGATAGATGATTTTAGCATTTAAGAGCTTCAACAACTCTTGCTTCATCAAAGCCTCTATCTTAGGATTCACTAGTTGTTGTTTTTGTTATAATGGTTTGGCACATGGTATGATTTCAATAGTATGTTGGATGGTTTTTTTGCTTTACACTTTGATATCATCATAATTCCATGCTATAATGTCACATAAATATTTGCACAAGCCTAGGATTTGACTAATTTCTTCATTATATCAATGCACTCCTACTTTAAGATGCTTCTCAGGCTTAATTTTAATTTTCTTATACCCCTGCTTGTCTACTTCCATTTTTTTAGCAATTGATTGATCACTACTATCAAATAAGATTTCTAAAGTGATCAATCCTTTTGAGATATGATTGTTTTTTAGTTGTATCATATTATCTTCATCTTCGCTATCTGGAGATTTAATAGTTTATTACCACAATTCATCTCCTGTATCAAGAAATCAACAATTTGTTCATCACTATAAAAAATTTATCAAAATGTGTCTTTATATGGTACTGAAGGTCTATAGACCATCTTGATTATTTTGGATCTACATACTACATTGGACGTCGGGCAATAATTAGCCCCAAGAGAGGCTAATGTAATATCATGAGTGTTCTATTCTCTAGAAATCACCTTTATATTAAGCACTTCAAAGTTTTCCCACAGGTCCCATACTCTTTTTCTATATGCCTTCAAGTAATGTTGTTTGCTACAGTAAAGTTCTGTAACCTAGTTTACAATAAGCTTTGAATCCCCATAGATTGATAACTACTTGATCCTAATTTTATCAGCTTGTTTAAGACCCAAACATAATGCTTCATACTCATCTGCATTGATAGTGTTGAAACCAACAAAAAGACACTATAATTCTCATTTAAAATTATAGAATCCATTGCTTTTGTTATTGAAATGATAAAGGAGGTTATAGATCAATATCCTTTTACAATTCTTGCCCTAAAGGCTACAATGGGGTCTTCCCTAAGGAAGCCCTTTCAAATGGGTACAAAGGCAGCAGGATCTATCTTCTTGATGTTCCTCGGTGCAGATGGGCTTCTTGCTCGTGTTCCACCACTGGATTGATGTGTTCTGTGTACCTTTTGACCTACAAAATATGGTTAGAGCATTTGGGGGCTTGCCTCAATCAAACCCTATGTTTATATAGATAAAAGACTCTTTAAACAAGCTTAAAACATGATAAAAACTGATAAAAACAACATAAAAGCGCTAAACTAGCCCGTACTTGATCATGTGATTCTCGTAACTATTGCAGAGATTCACACGGGGAATAAGAACCTAGTGTGAAGTGGGAGGTTTGCACAGGGGTGTGTGAACCTGTCTTTTTGTGATAGAATCTTCAAGATCGATTTTTAGACTGTTCTGGTGTTGTTTCTTCTTCACATTTTTGATGGGTCACCTTTAGAAAATATCCTTTTTGATATAGATAGTCTGTCTCTATCACAAGGAATGTTATGAAAGCAACATAAACTATTATTACGAGGTGAATTTAATGGATGTGTGATGGATGCATGATGGATGTAATGGCTGTAGTGACTTCGATAGAGTTTCGGTATGTAAAAGTTGGTTTTTGTTAAAATAGTGGAAATGGCCTTCTATTTATAGACTTGGCCAAGTTGAGGGGAGGGGATGAGGTGTCCCCTATGAGGTGTGTATGGTGAGGTGTCCACCTAAGAGGTGTCCCCTGAGGTGTCATGCTTCATAAATGAGTTTGGGTGAGATAATCCCTCACCCATCCACAAATAATGATGACTTTGCTAAAAATATCCATTTGGCATTTATGAAGACCTTTTTGGAAATATCTTTCAATTAAAAATTACCTCTTTTGTGCAAAAGTCTCCATCTTTCATTTATGACCCAAGGGAGTGTGAGGTGGATAAATATCTAGATGAGAGATAGCAAGGCTAGGATAGTCTAGACTAGGTGAGGTGGAAATCTAGGCTAGTCAAAGTAGACTAGGTGATGTGGAAGGCTCAAATAAAATCAGGATTAGATTTAATTAAGCATGTGTTTAGCCATAAAGCAATTTTTGACCAAAAAGGTTGACTTTTAACCATAAAGTGTTTTTGACCATGGTGGAGAATTCAACCTTAGTTGAGTTGGGAATGAAGTCACATGAGGATCTAGAGTTAAGTGTAGGAAGGGTCTTACTTAGCCCAAATGGGCTAAGGATAATGAATAGTGTATTTGATAAATGAATAGTGTTTTTAGTCAAATTATGCAATTTTCAAGGGTTTTGCAAGTTGATTGACCATGAAGATGAAGAGAGAGACAATGTGCGAATTTTAGGTGTCTACATTTTACCCCTGCTTATATTGGATTATGTGAAACACATTTTAGTACAAAAATAGATCATGTGAATTTATGGAATGATTTGGAAGATAAAGGATTTACGGTTGATGACTTGTGGATGATTGCGAGAGAGACACGTTGATAAAAAAGTAGTTTGCGATTAATTGCTTTTGAGGGAAGGAGTAATATTGTCTTGCATTGTGATCAACTTGATATGTTTCAATTGTGTATAAAATAAATGTCTTTGCCAAATTTTGCTTTTGATTGATTGATGAGCTCTTTTGACAACATTTGATAAATCATTGGAGCCATGGGGTAGAACTCTCAAAAGATTCATTCACAAGTGGTCTTACAACTGCCACTATGAAGATTGGAATCCATGAGGTGTCTACAGTCAAAGGTATTTTGAGATTTTTCAAGTATTGATTTGTTTTGGATTGGAGTTTTGATTGAGAAGAGAAAATTGCATTTTTTTTTTGTATTTTTCCTAGCAAGAGGACTTGAGATAATCTTCAGAAAAAATTTCTCAGGCATTTGTTGTATCCATGATTGGATTTTTGGTTGTTTGATCATGTGCAAGGCAGCTTTTGATTTTTTTGGATGACTACCCCCTCAAGCGATGAATTGGTGATGGAGGAGACGAATATCGATGATGAAACTATTGATAATGATATAGAAGAAAAAGGCAAAAAATTTGCATGAAAATTAGTAAATTAGGGGAATTTGATGTAGGAGCAACAAATGTGAGCGAGAATGATAGGTTTGCATGGGGTCTTGCAAACCTGTCAGTTTGTACGTATGGGGGTGAATTTGTGCGAATGGGGTTTAAATGGTGAAAATGACAGTTTGATGTCATTTGTGCATGAAGGACGAAGAAGAAGTGGTAGTGGAGGAGAAAACATAAATGGGATGCTACTGAATTGCAGATCGAGTGAGACAGGATGGTGAGTGCTTCAACGAGTATGGGGGGAGGGGTAGTGATGCCAAAGGTAAGAGGATTATGTTTTCCCTATTAATGTGTGAATTGGTTAGGGTAAAAATAAATCTATATTTGCTTTAAATGATGTAGATGAGATATGTATGTGTGGGAGGGGTGAAATACATGTACTTTGTGTGAAAATGACCAAATGGGTATCCCGAGGTGGTTTTTGTTTTTGCATGTGATGATTGTTGCCTATGGGAAGGCGTGCATAGGATGTGATGTGTGGGATGGGTAATGAGAGTGCATGCATGTAAAAACTAAGAAGTGGGGGTCCTAATAAGCCAAATGGGTATCCAAATTTACTTGCGTTTGATTGTTTTAACTTCTGGATAATGACTTCATTTTTGAGGGGGTTTTAGACATTTTTGCATTTTTGAGCATGATTTTTTTGTTTTTCACATGCATTAAATGTATGCATAGAATTTGGAAGGGTGGGCGAACTCGCATGTGCAAGTTTTATGGAAAAATGGTGGTTCGTACGGGGGCGTGCGAACGTGTCGGTTCACACAGGGTCGTGCGAACGTGTATTTTTGTGTTTATTTTTTTGTGTTTTTTTTATGCATATGTACATGCAAAAGTAGGATAGATGGATTGATTTTATGTATAATGATGTTGTTGAATGATTTTTGACATGCAATATGTGTTTTGTGGCAGGTGAAGAAAATATTTGCACGTCATCGACTACAAAAATTTAGAAAGGCATTGTAGGATGTATGATGGGCGGATTATGGGGAGTGGTTGCGGGCGATGGGTTTGTATGGCGTGTGGGAGATACGCGAGGTTCATGTGAATCATGTGTATACTTTTATTCTATGTGAGAGGTGGGATCCAAATAGGAACACATTTCACTTACCAAGATGGGAGATGACAATGACCCTGGAGGACATATACCGTATTTATCAATTGCCGATATAAGGTATTATAGTGATGACAGTAGATAAGGATTTGCGATATGACATATTTGATAGATTATTTTGGCAGTGATGGCATAGGGTGGATGCAAAGGGTGGGGTGGACTATGAAAATTATTGGCAGAAGAGGTTCTTGTCCAATCTCCATGCAATGGCAATGTTGATGATAGCTAGCCATGCTTTATCGAATACTTTAGGGGTAATATTCCCTTGGAATATGATGGGGATAGTGTACGATATGGTGGAGCGAAGCATTTTATATGCATGGGCACCTGCATTATTGGCACAAGTGTACAGAGAGCTCCATGAGATAGTGAGGATAGAGTAGACAAGGATCATTGTTAGCCCACTCCTGCAGGTGTGGGCTTCGAAGAATATCCTTATTTTATGGCCAGTGTATTTTTTGCATGAGGCGCATACTATAGATGGTTGTGATGTGCCCTATGTGATGAGGTGGAGGGCAAATATGGAGAAGAGGGGGAATAGGGTACGGGGGGGTGATTTGTTGTATCACCGAGAGGATTTGGGAGGCCTGAGTATGGATCAAGTGAGATGGAGACCGTGTTGAGGAGAATCTAAGAGAACTAAGGATGCAGAGCAGCTAGCTTGCATCAAGCAAGGAAATTTGATGGTGGGGAAGTACTTATCGTATATAGAGTACTTTCCATTCTCTCGAGTGTAGCGATAGTTTGGGTTGCAGTAGGGGTGACCAAATCCATTTATAGTAATTTTTAGAGTACCAAGGGATATAAGGCCAGCACTAGTGGTGCCACCACTTAACTTGACATCTGATGAGCCATTGATTATCCCTTATGTGGACAACATAGGGACCACACCAAATTATGATGTGTGGTGGTCTAGACAATGATGGGAGCCAATGCTCAAGGTAGTGGATGGATGGGCTGAGGCGATAGGAGTGTTGCCTGATATGGGATTTCCATGTGGGGTGAGGTCGTCATCACCAGGTCATGTGGGTGCATGGAGGGATGAGGGATCACTCGATCTGGTTGAAGAGGAGGAGACTGAGTTAGATCAGTTGTTTCGGCATGTGAGGTCACATTGTGAAGAGGAGGACTAATTGGTGAGTGGTAACGGTGTAGGACCATCAATGAAGGTGGGTGAGGAGATCATAGAGGATGCAGCGATGATGGAGGATGTGCCTATGATGGATATCATGAATGATTCATCATATGAGTCACTAGTGATGAAGGAGGGTGGTATTGGTGGAGATACAATAAAGTTATATGATTTTGACTTTATTATAGAGCTTCAAGGCACTATGGCAGCTGAGGATGAGGCACAATAGTTGTGAGGGGAGGTAAAGAGGCTTAGGCATAAGCTTCTGAACACTAATATGGATTGGGCGATAGATAACTCGGCATTGGAGGAGGAGATACAGGAGGTGGAGGTAGACTTAAGGGTTACCTTGGAAGAGAGAGATAAGGCTAGGGTGCATTTGTAGTAGGTAATGAATGAGAGAGATACATTGAGTATGGAGCATAATGCACTCAGAGGTGAGAAAAATTTTGCCAGGTCTAAGCGATATGAGATGATCGAGTCGGTAGAGATGCTAAAGGGACTTTTGGATGCAACTAGGGCAGAGATAGAGGCTGTGAAGGCCAGTCACCTGGTGAGGATCATAGAGTTAGAACAGTGCATGCATGATATACTGGATATAAAGGAGCAGGTGGAGAAGGAGATTGAGGGATTTGCATTTACATTATTATAGTTTGAGAAGGCATAGGCAGAGATGGGGTATTTGTAATAGGTAAACATAGGATTGTTAGTATCCAACATGAAAGAGGTTGCAAAGAGGTTGAGGTGCATGTTGGCAATTTTGGGTACTTTGGGTACATTGCCTTTGCTCAAGTGTATAAGTTGTCATTGATGTCAAGAAGCTCTTGAAGGAATTTGATTTGATGTCAAATAATTTGTTTTGATGAAGGTTACGGCATGACAGTTTCAAAGGTCTTTTGCAAACCCCAAGTTGGCGGGTTTAGAGATTACAGGTGGATGCATTGGTTTAATGCATTTGGGTCCAGGAGGAAGTATTTATTTAAATAATTAAAAACCTTGTTAAGGTTCCATTTAATTATTTTTAAATAAATAAATTATTATTTGCAATGGGTTCTCCTAATCCATGGCGCAAATGTTTTAACATTGTGGGCGCTAGCCAAGACCTCCGTCGACGTGTTAAACTCCTCGTCGACGTCAAAGAGCTTATGGTAAATTGCATATAAATCTCCCTCGACGAAAACAAAGATTTATCCCATCCGAATTTTGAAAGGAGTTGCTCGCTGTAAATTCGACTGTGTCTTCGTTGATTTTTGTGGATCCGTTGTTCTTTTTTCTGCACTCGCCATTTGTCGAATCCGTCGTAAAGTTTATTGTCGTCGTGTCATGGCAGAGGAAAGGAAGGGACTGTGGTTTCATTTTATCCCTGGTGCAGAAGGATCAAGGTTAACAGCGTGAGGTTTAAACCTCACCGGGTGCCTTTGGCGCATCGGTAGCGGCTAGGTTGTTGGCACGCTACCCGAACGGGAGGTTCCGCGTTCGAATATCGTGAAAGGGTTTTTCGTCGTGAAGTGGATGCAGCGGGTGGTGTTAGAATTCATGCACAAATTTCTCCATAGCGATTTTTGATGTGGCTAAGGTATTTTTGAAATTAATTTTTGCTAAGTGTTTTTGCGGATGGAGGAAGTTTGTTAGAGGGAAAAACAGCTTAGGAGTTATAAGGAGTTTAAAGCTTGTTTGTATTTTGATAAAAGATTCTTTTTGAAGATGTTGTTGAAATTTCTTATTGCATTCTTATGAGAGATAAATTTTATTTGTGATAAGACTATAAGGGAGAAATAAGGTGTATAAGGGTTAAATCTTTCTTGTAATGTTGAGAGTGCTTTTGGTTGTTTATGGAAATGAAAGCATGATGTTTTAAGGTCAATTGCTTCTTGTGTGAAGTTGTGAAACCTTAAGTGGGCAGCTTTGAGATTGATATTTGCTTTCATTAAATTGGTAATAATCAAGCTATTCTTTACTTGGTTAAAGTGTTGAGCTTACTCCTTTGTTGATGATTTGAAAAGTTGTGTGTGCTATTGTGAGTTGAGTTGGTGGATGCTTTTGTTCAAACAATATTGGAGAGAAAAGGAGTTCTACTTGTTTCCTTTTCTAATGTTGATTGTGAAATGCTTCAAGGTTGTGTTTTGAGCTGAATGGTGTTGATTGAACCTTGTTTGATGAGCATTGTTGTTGAAGCCCTAATTGATGGTGAAAAGAACATGAGTATCATTGTTATGTGATTCTTTGCATAGTTGGCAATTGTTGGAGTTTCATGTTCTTGAAAGAAAGCATTCTATCCTATCCATTTCAGATATTGAGTTGAGTTTTCAGATTTGAGATTGAGTTTGAGTTGAGTTTTCAGATTTGAGATTGAGTTTGAGCTGAGTTGATTTGAGTTGAGTTTTGAGATTGGGAGTTGAGTATAGAACATATTGAGTCTCTAACAATTCTCTTTATGCTTCTATGAGTTTGACAAATCACATTGGGTCTCTAACAATTCACCTTGTGATTTCCTACTAAGAAAGTTTTTCTTGGTGAGCTTGCTGAGGTTTTGGACGGGTTCTGGGGACTTGTGAGGTTTTGGACAGGTTCCGATGGGGACTTGTGAGCAGGTTTTGGACAGGTTTCGGTGGGGACTTGTGAGCAATTTTGGATAGGTTTCGATGGGGACTTGTGAGAAGATTTGGACAGGTCCTAGAAGAGGACTTGTGAGCTGAGTTTTGATAGTTCTATCAGAGAACTTGAGGACAGAGGAGCACTAGTTCTTTGAGAAGAACTTGAGGACAGATTTGGCAAGTCTTTGAGAAGGCTTGTGTGTAGAGGATTGATTTGTTCAAGTGTTGGATAGATCGACAGAGAGAGGAAGACTTGTACTAGACCGATTGCTGTGTTTGGTACGGGTTCTTGAGCTTGTGGACGTGATCATAGAAGGGAGGTCTCTTAGGCTAAGCATTGAGGATAGGAGGTCTTCGATGGAAAGGAGTTCCATGTGTTGGCAAGAGGTAGAGGCGGTTGATCTTCGAGGGATCATTTCCGGAGCGAGAGGGGAAGGTATCTCCTTTGAGAAGAGGCTCATAAATTTTGATTGGGGGAAGGTATCTCCTTTGGGCGGAGGCTCATAAACATTGTAATTGGGAAGGATTCCCAAAGAACTTTGAGATAACTTTTAGAGAAAAGTTTTGTGGATGTAGCCCAACCATTCTGGTGAACCACGTTAAAATTGGTGTCACTTTGTGGATGATATTGTGCATTGCTTTGATATTGCTTTGGGTATATTGCTTTACTATTTTGAAGTATAAAGGAAAAAGTAAAAAGAGGTCTTATCTTGTTCACCCCCCTCTCAGTATAAGCTTGTGTTCTTCAATTGGTATCAGAGCGAGTGCCTTTGAAAAGTTTAACAACTTGAAGGAAAAGCTAGTAAAGAACACAATGGATCATTCAAGTGGCAATGTAGCACCTATTCTTGATGGGTCAGATTTTGGTCTTTGGAGTGCAAGGATGAAGGTTCATCTAATGGCACTTGGTAATGAGGTATGGGAAGTGATTGAAGATGAGTACACTATTCCTGTACATGGTCCTAATACTAAAGAAGAAAGGCTCCTACATCACAACAATTCAAAAGCAATGAATGCAATCCTGAAAGGCTTACGGAAGCGAGATCTCACCAAAGTGATTCACTGCAAGACAGCTAGTGAAATGTGGAAACAGTTGAAGGTGGTTCATACAGGTGATACAAATGTCAGAAAAGCCAAGTTAAGACACTTCAAAGGTATGTTTGAACAACTCAAGATGAATGATGATGAAAATATTAGTGACTACATGCTTCGTATGGATGAGGTTGTTAACTCCATGAAAGACTTAGGTCTTGAGCTTGCTGAAAATGATGTTTGTGATAAGATTTTAAGATCTCTTCCTAATAGATTTAGTGAAAATATTTTTGCTATTGAGGAAGCTAAAGATTTGGATAAGTTGAAAAAGGATGAGCTCCATAGTATACTTGCAGCATTTGAGTTGAGAACTCAAGTAAAGGTTGATGTCAAGAAAGAGGCAGCTTTCAAGGCTACCAAGGAATCCAAGGGTAAACAACTTCAAGATAGTGATGAGTCTTCTAGTGATGAAGAGGCATATTACAGACAGAAAGGCAAGTTCTCTAGAAAACACAAAAGTATGAAAAATATAAGATGTTTCAATTGTGGAAAGTTTGGTCATTATGCTACTAACTGTACTGTTCCCAAGAATGAAAGTGATGAAGATAAACAGGATTCTAAGAGCAAGGATTCTGATGAGCACAACAATCAAGGAAAGAGGTATTCTCACAAGCACAAGAAGAGTTTCTACCTAGACAAAGCAAGTAAGTGTTCTAGTAGTGATAGTGAAAGTTCTTCAAGTGATAATGAAAATGAGATGTTGTTCATATCAGAAAAAGAGGAAGAACCGAAACATAGATTCATTATCATGAAATGTCTTAGATGTGGAAATTTTGGTCACCTTGAGGATGATTGCACAAATAATGATTTGGTTTCTAGTATGTATGAGGATGCTTCAAAAAACTATAAGGAAGATGCATGTATGGTTTTTGAAAAGGGTAGCACCTCTAGTGATAAGAAATCTGAAAAAGGCTTTGATGATTCAAAAGGAAATCAAATAAAGGATCTTGAAAGTGAACTTATTAGTGCTCTTAGTGCTTTGAAAAAGGAAAGAAAGAAGAATGCTAGACTCAAGGATAAGTTAGATGAATGTTGTATGGAGAGAGATGATCTTATAGAAAGTCTTGACTTCTCTATAGCTAAGACACAAGAACTCAAGGATGAGTTAGAGTCTAAGGTTCTTGAGTATAGTGAGTTAGAAACAGAAAATGGCTTCTTTGAAAGAGGAAACTAAAGAGTACAAGGATAAGCTTTACGAGGTTTCAAGATAGCTCCAAAAAGGTTAAGTCACTCATCAAAGGTCAAAGAAAGACAACGGATAAAACAGGCCTTGGTTTTGTTAAGCCACACAAGGAACAAGTTGGAGAGTCTAGTAAGAGACTCCAAAAGGAAGAGAGTTCTGATGAGGAAAGTACTTCAGAAAAGGAGTCCTTGAATGATAGATGCACAGAAACAGAAAATAGAATTCAGAATGAGAAGAAGAAGTTTTCAGGACCCAAGAGGTCAAATAAAGGAAAGTTTCAAGGCAGATGTTTTGCTTGTCACAGGTTTGGTCACATGGCTTCACATTGCATGGCTCAAGTGAAGAAGGTAAATGACAATTTTAGAAGTGCTAGTTTCTTTCAAGGGTATTGCTACTCTTGTAAATAGTTTGGGCACAAGGCGAGTCTATTGCAAGGTAAATAACGAGGAACGAGGTTTGATCAAAACAGGTTTGGTCAGAACAGGTTTGGTCAAAACAGGTTTGGCCAGAACAGGTTTGGTCAGAATAGGTGGATTCAAAGATCAGGTTTACCTCAGAGAAACAACATCATCAAGTGTTTCAAGTGCAACAATGAAGGTCACATAATCAGACGGTGTAGAGCTGAAATTCTAGAATACGAGAACAGGAACAGTGGCATGATCAGGTCCAAGGATCAAGACATGGACAAGAACAGGGATGAGAACAAGAACAAGAACAGTGACAAGAACAGGAATATGGACAAAGAGTTCAAGAGAAGGCCCGGCAAGGAAGTTATAGACGTTGATGATGATCAGTGCCTAATGGGAGTTTTACTCCCACCCCAGAATTAATCACCTCATCGGGGAGGTGGGGGAGGGACTAAGCTAAGAGGCTCATTCTTAGTCCCGAGCCCCAAAGGTGGCCCTTTGCCATTGATGACAAAGGGGGAGAGATATGAGTAAGGGGGAGAGCTTCAAAGTGAAGAGGAAAGCTTCAAGTCAGGGGGAGCAAAACTTCAAAGGAAGATTCTCAGTTGTGGGCACAGTTTCTCAGTTGTTAGCACAGTTGGTTTTAGTTTTGGCTCTTGAGAAGTGTTTTCAGTAAAGGTTTGCCATCAATGACAAAGGGGGAGATTGTTGGCAATTTTGGGTACTTTGGGTACATTGCCTTTGCTCAAGTGTATAAGTTGTCATTGATGTCAAGAAGCTCTTGAAGGAATTTGATTTGATGTCAAATAATTTGTTTTGATGAAGGTTACGGCATGTCAGTTTCAAAGGTCTTTTGCAAACCCCAAGTTGGCAGGTTTAGAGATTATAGGTGGATGCATTGGTTTAATGCATTTGGGTCCAGGAGGAAGTATTTATTTAAATAATTAAAAACCTTGTTAAGGTTCCATTTAATTATTTTTAAATAAATAAATTATTATTTGCAATGGGTTCTCCTAATCCATGGCGCAAATGTTTTAACATTGTGGGCGCTAGCCAAGACCTCCGTCGACGTGTTAAACTCCTCGTCGACGTCAAAGAGCTTATGGTAAATTGCATATAAATCTCCCTCGATGAAAACAAAGATTTATCCCATCCAAATTTTGAAAGGAGTTGCTCGCTGTAAATTCGACTGTGTCTTCGCTGATTTTCGTGGATCCGTTGTTCGTTTGTCTGCACTCGTCGTTTGTCGAATCCATCGTAAAGTTTATTGTCGTCGTGTCATGGCAGAGGAAAGGAAGGGACTGTGGTTTCATTTTATCCCTAGTGCAGAAGGATCAAGGTTAACAGCGTGAGGTTTAAACCTCATCGGGTGCCTTTGGCGCACCGGTAGCGGCTAGGTTGTTGGCGCGCTACCCGAATGGGAGGTTCCGCATTCGAATATCGTGAAAGGGTTTTTCGTCATGAAGTGGACGTAGCGGGTGGTGTTAGAATTCGTGCGCAAATTTCTCCATAGCGATTTTTGATGTGGCTAAGGTATTTTTGAAATTAATTTTTGCTAAGTGTTTTTGCGGATGGAGGAAGTTTGTTAGAGGGAAAAACAGCTTAGGAGTTATAAGGAGTTTAAAGCTTGTTTGTATTTTGATAAAAGATTCTTTTTGAAGATGTTGTTGAAATTTCTTATTGCATTCTTATGAGAGATAAATTTTATTTGTGATAAGACTATAAGGGAGAAATAAGGTGTATAAGGGTTAAATCTTTCTTGTAATGTTGAGAGTGCTTTTGGTTGTTTATGGAAATGAAAGCATGATGTTTTAAGGTCAATTGCTTCTTGTGTGAAGTTGTGAAACCTTAAGTGGGCAGCTTTGAGATTGATATTTGCTTTCATTAAATTGGTAATAATCAAGCTATTCTTTACTTGGTTAAAGTGTTGAGCTTACTCCTTTATTGATGATTTGAAAAGTTGTGTGTGCTATTGTGAGTTGAGTTGGTGGATGCTTTTGTTCAAACAATATTGGAGAGAAAAGGAGTTCTACTTGTTTCCTTTTCTAATGTTGATTGTGAAATGCTTCAAGGTTGTGTTTTGAGCTGAATGGTGTTGATTGAACCTTGTTTTGATGAGCATTGTTGTTGAAGCCCTAATTGATGGTGAAAAGAACATGAGTATCATTGTTATGTGATTCTTTGCATAGTTGGCAATTGTTGGAGTTTCATGTTCTTGAAAGAAAGCATTCTATCCTATCCATTTCAGATATTGAGTTGAGTTTTCAGATTTGAGATTGAGTTTGAGTTGAGTTTTCAGATTTGAGATTGAGTTTGAGTTGAGTTGATTTGAGTTGAGTTTTGAGATTGGGAGTTGAGTATAGAACATATTGAGTCTCTAACAATTCTCTTTATGCTTCTATGAGTTTGACAAATCACATTGGGTCTCTAACAATTCACCTTGTGATTTCCTACTAAGAAAGTTTTTCTTGGTGAGCTTGCTGAGGTTTTGGACAGGTTCCGGTGGGGACTTGTGAGTAGGTTTTGGACAGGTTCCAGTGGGGACTTGTGAGCAGGTTTTGGACAGGTTTCGGTGGGGACTTGTGAGCAATTTTGGATAGGTTTCGATGGGGACTTGTGAGCAGATTTGGATAGGTCCTAGCAGAGGACTTGTGAGCTGAGTTTTGATAGTTCTATCAGAGAACTTGAGGACAGAGGAGCACTAGTTCTTTGAGAAGAACATGAGGACAGATTTGGCAAGTCTTTGAGAAGGCTTGTGTGCAGAGGATTGATTTGTTCAAGTGTTGGACAGATCTGATAGACAGAGGAAGACTTGTACTAGACCGACTGATTGTGTTTGGTACAAGTTGCTGAGCTGCTGTGGACGTGATCATAGAAGGTAGAGGTCTCTTAGGCTAAGCATTGAGGACAGGAGGTCTTCGGTGGAAAGGAGTTCCACATGCTGGCAAGAGGTAGAGGCAGTTGATCTTCGAGGGATCATTTCCGGAGCGAGAGGGAAGGTATCTCCTTTGAGCGAGAGGCTCATAAATTTTGATTGGGGGAAGGTATCTCCTTTGGGCCGAGGCTCATAAACATTGTAATTGGGAAGGATTCCCAAAGAACTTTGAGATAACTTTTAGAGAAAAGTTTTGTGGACGTAGCCCGACCATTACGGGTGAACCACGTTAAAATTGGTGTCACTTTGTGGATGATATTGTGCATTGCTTTGATATTGCTTTGGGTATATTGCTTTACTATTTTGAAGTATAAAGGAAAAAGTAAAAAGAGGTCTTATATTGTTCACCCCCCCCTCTCAGTATAAGCTTGTGTTCTTCAAGTGTGAGGGAGAGTTGCTGATGCATGGGATACATATTCCCTCCTATTCTGGTTTAGTTTCCTTATCATAAGTGTAATTGTACTGAAGTTAGCAAAGATAACCATCAATGGTAGGAAGGAGTCAGCATATGTTGGCACTCGTAGCATCATAGACAGTGTGGATGGCACCATCGATGCAGGTGGAGGTACCAACAACAATAAATATGGAAGATGTGTAGTTAGTGCAGGTGACAGCAGAGCGGGTTCCAAAAAAAAAGGGGAGTGGAGAGACTACCACAAGGTATCATACATGAGGGAGTTGTGAGGGTAGCGATGGAGGATCAGCTCACAATTTTGTATTTTGAGACACATATATATGAGGAGCTATTTTTGGTAGTTGTGTATCAGCATGGGTACACAACTCATTGTAGTCGTATGGTATTTTTGATAGGTAGATATATGTACATGATATGGTCATATGGTGATGCACTTGCAAGGGCACACACACACTTTATTGTAGCCTAAGGGCACTTTATATATATATATATATACACATGTCATTCTATGATATTTTTGTCTAATTGTATTTATGTGTATGTTTGCTTCTGCTTATGATGATGTATGAGCATGAATGATGCAGATGTGATATGGGAGTATGGTTTTGTATATACATGGAATGTGTGAATGCATAGATATAGGACATTATGTATGAAATACTGGAAAGTGAATATGCATGTGATGAAAATGCAAGAATATAATAGTATTGCTTGGAGAAAGCATTTTGCATCGTTGCAAAAATTAGATGATGTAATCCATTTGATTTTTTTGAGGAATTTGGATATGAAGATTGTTGTAAAGGTATTAAAACAGTATAGTTTTTAAGTAATCAAAACCATTGAATAACTAATAAAAACTTTGAAAATAGATTTGAGGCCATCTTGGTAAACAAGACCTCAAGCATGAATTAGTGTGTGTAAGGTGATGTTAATTTGACCATTTTGAAAAAGGGTGGTTTGTAGTTGCATGGTGACTTGGCCTATAATCTAGTTCATCAATATGAACCTAAGGATTGTAGGGACTCAAGGTTTTGGATGGTACTCTCAAGGCTTTTCCTTTTGTTTTGTACCCCTCTATTATGATGCTCTTTTCTCTTTGTTGTCTATTTTTTTTTTGTGGGCGTTGGCTTATGTTTTCTATATTTTTTCTTTTGCTTTGTAGCTTGTCCTACTGTAAATCCTCAAGTTAGATATAAATCATGTGAATAATATCATGAGCATGGTGATTTTTTCTAGGCGATTAGTATACATACAGTGTAGCCAGTCCTATTTTCAAAATTTTCTTAGTGTAGGACGTGTAATTTAATTCATGAATGAGAGCAAGTTAACCAAGGGAAGTCTGGAAATGCTTTTGAAGTGTGCTAAATTTGGATGGTATTTGATTATATAATTGTATATGGGTGAAGCACTCGATACATTTCAATAATATTGTCTCATGAAAATGGGATTGGGCACCAAAACTGTTATGCTAGCATGTGCATGTTTAATTCTCCAAGCATGGTATTCACAATTATTATGTACATATGCATGTATGAATGTAATTTTTTAGTATTCTAACATGTATGGAAGTGAATCAAAGTATAAAATAAATGATGTGATGTTGCAAGTGAATGAAAGCAAAAATTTATGTGCAAGGTTGCCCTAGTATTATATATAATAAAATGGGGCGATGGTGTGAACGAGAAAATGGTGTGGAAAGAAACGAAGAGAAAGAATGATAGAATAAAAATAGGGAGAAGAAGAAGAAGAAGAAGAAGAGAAGAAAAGAAACAAATCAAAGGTATGTAGCCACTCGAAGCGTGACCATACAACATTGATAAGTAACGATAAGAAAAGGAAGAGAAGAAGAGGAAGGAAAAATGAAAAGAATAAAAGAGGAATGAAATGTATGTAGTCATTCAAAGCGTGACCATACAACATTCATTACAAAATAAGGGGAGGATAAGGAATAAATAAGAGACAAAAGATGTATATGAAGCATATTTGGATGTAAATGCAATTTGATTTAATACCGTAAAATGCCAAAAATTGTATTGTTGTTGTTTTTGTGTTTTTGTTGTTGATTGATTTTTTTTTGTATAGTGATATGAACAAAGAATGATGAGCTATGATGCCTATGCTTAGGCATAAAATGCTCTAAGATGAATAATTTTAATGGGCTCAAGTTCAAAAATACCTTCCAACATGGCAAGGTGATATGCCTCAGATCCAAATTTTTGAGTAACCATGTAAGGGCCTAGCCAATTTGGTGCAAATTATTTATGGAGATGATGTAGTTGGCTAGTAATTTGTTGGTTTTATTTGAGGACTAAGTCTCCAACTTGAAATTCTCATTAGTGTACCTTATAATTGCAGGCATATCAAAGATGATCTTGATAAACGTGCATATGTTCGATAGCATGAATGTAGTATTCATCCAATAAGGTCAACTGATCTAACCTGGCTTGACGAGTTGTATCATCATCTATGAGGTTTTGCATGGAAACTTGCAAGGATGGTATTTTGTGATCCAAGGGCATGATGGCTTCAGCACAATATATAAGAGAAAAATGGGTTGCCCCTGTTGGAGTACGAATACTCGTGCGATAGGTCCATAAGGCCAATGACATTTGATTGTGCCAATCGCAATGTGACTCAGTAATGGTTTTGCAAAGAATGGTGTAAATGGTTTTGTTTGTAGCTTTCGCTTGTCCATTACCTTGTGGGTAGTATGGGATAGAAAAGCTATGTTGGATGTTGAATATCTCACATAATGCGTGAACATTATTGTTCTTAAATGGTGTACCATTATCAAATATGATTTTTAATGGGATGCCGAAATGATAAATGATGTGTTGTGTGATGAAATCAACAATTTTAGGACCGGTCATTTGAACTAAAGGGATGGCCTCAACCCATTTTGTAAAGTATTCTATTGTTGTAATGATGAAATTGTGATTTTTGGATGATGCAAGAGTGATTTTGCTAATAATATCCAAACCCAATTATGAAAAGGGCCACATTGATTGAATAGGTTGTAGGGCTTGAGAAGGCAAATGCGCAATATTGGCATGGTGTTGGCATTTGACACACTTTTTTATGTAAGCATAGCAGTCATATTCCATTGTGGGCCAGTAATATCCCATCGTGAAGTGGCCACCACAAGTACCATCATGAGCCTCTTGGGTGATGTGTTGGGATTTAAAAGGTCCCAAACAATGTAATAAGATGTCGATGTAACTTTGCTTGTAAAGGATATCATCTAGCACTGTATAGTGGATTACGTGTATTTTACAAGATGAGTATGATTTAAATCAGGTGGTATAATACCAAGCATAATGTAATATTTAACTTAGAAAAACCATGGGTCATGTGGTTCAACTTCGATGGTACTGATGCCATCGTCGTGAGAAGGTGGGTTGGTAGAAATAGCAAAATGGAAGAGGGTGTGAATGGACATGTGAGTTGTGTTAGAAAGTGGATTTTATGGAATGAGTGAACCTAGAGAAGCCATAGTATTTATAAAGTGGTTCGTGGAGTGAGGAGTAGCAATAATGTCATACCACTCGAACTAGACCAACAAGTGTTCAATGACCTGTTTGTACTTTTGAAGGACTGGGTAACGAAAATGCCAGTCTTCGTTAATTTGATTTACAATGAGTAGGGAGTCACCATATACGTCCAAGAACCAAATATGCATGGATATGGCTTATTTTAAACCTAATATGAGAGCTTCATACTCAGTAGTGTTATTGGTGCAAGTAAAGACTAGTTTGAAGGAAAAGGGAAGTGGCTCCCCCTGTGGTGTGAAATAGACTATACCATCACCCCCTCCATGCTCACAACGAGAGCCATCAAAAAAGAGGGTTAAGTCAATGGTTGATTCAGGTTCCACAAATTCTTTAGCTTTGGTAGTATGGAATATAGAATCATCAGGAAGTTGAATGAGTAATGGAAAATCACTTGGTAAAGGAGCATTAGCCAGTTGATCAGTAATGACTTGGCCTTTGATGGATTTTTTTAAGCAAAAAACCCCTTGCGGGGCCACCTTGGTCTGAGAGACAATGACCAGGGGGTTCTACATCGTCAAAGTCACTCGAGAGTCGCACCCGGCCCTACCTGCACCAACATTATCAATTGGATTTTTGGTACCCAATTAAACTTTTTGGTAGGATGGATATTTGAACCTGGGACCTCCCTTGGAGGATTGCCCTCTCCTATCCAACTCACCTACAACACCTGGGTGCCTTTTATGGATTTTTGACTAATGAATTTGAGATTGAATTCCATGAGAATCATGATCCACTTGGCCATCCAACTATTATGGTAGCTCTTACCCATCATGTAGCAAAGTGGGTTATCATGGACGACTATGTAGGTAGTGTGGTTAATCATGTAATGTCATAGTTTCTAGGTGGCAAAGACAATGACAAGGTAAGGTTTATCCATGTTTGCATACCTTGTCTTGTAATTAATCAATGTGCGACTGATATAGTATACAACCTATTCTTGGTTCATTTCATTCTTTTGAGCGAGGAGCGTGCCCAATGTGACATCAGTAGCAGAAACATATAGATATAAAGGTTGATATGGATGAGATGATGATAGAACAGGTGGAGATGTGAGATATGATTTGATGGCATCAAAGGTGGTTTGACATTTAATGTCCCATATGAAAGGGATCCCCTTTTGAAGGAGATGGTTGAATTACTGATATTTATCAGATAGATGGGCAATAAATCGTTAGATGGATTGAATTTTTTCTTGCAAGTTATGTAGCTACTTAAGATTTGTTGGGGGAGGCATGTTAATGATAGATTGAACCTTTTGGGGGTCTACTTTGATACCTCTTTGTGAAATGATAAAACCTAAGATTTTGACAATGGTAACACCAAAGACACATTTTTTGGATTTAACCATACATTATGTTCCAAAATGCGATCAAATATTTGGTGAAGGTCCTCAAGATGTTGACCATGGGTTTTGGATTTCGTGATAAGATAGTTAACATATTCCTCGATAGTTTTGTTCCTAATATCATGAAAAATGTATGTAATGGCACGTTGGTAGGTTGCCCCAGTGTTTTTAAGGCCAAAGAGCATGACCTTGTAACAAAATATCACCCAGGGGGTCATGAAAGAAGTATTATGTTGATCATTTGGATTGACATGAATTTTATTGTAACCTAAAAAACCATCTATGAGTGATGGCATTTAGTTTCCCACAGTAGCATTGACCAATGTGTCAATATTAGGGAGTTGAAAATTGTCCTTGGGACAAGATTTGTTAAGATCCCTAAAATTAGTGCAAATACGGATACCCCCCTTGAGTTTTCCAATGGGAACCATGTTTGAAACCCACTCAGGATAATTGATAGACTATATGAAATCCCAATCGAGGAGCATCTATAAATCCTCCTTAACCATAAGGGTAATAATAGGGTGCATGTCGTGCAACTTTTATCGTAAATATTTAGCATTGTCATCCAAGATGAGGTTTTTCACAACTAGTGATGGATCAAGGCATAGCATATCCATGTAGGACCATGCAAACACCTTTATGTAATGCCTAAGAAAATTGGTAAAAATAATGTGCTCATCATCAGAAAGGCTAGCGGTGAGATAGACAATGTGATGGTGATCAGGATCATTGCCAATGTCAACTTTGATAGTGTCCTGGACAAGCATGTGAGAAACATCATGAAGTTGGCCAGGTAAGGGGATGAGATGAAGATCATCGATGGTCTCGAAGAGATATAATTCATCATCTAGATAAACATCCATGTGATTTATCCATGGGAGATGATGTGGGATGGTAGGCAAAGGTGAATTAGCGAATCACAGTAATTGATGGGCTGGAAGGAATTTTGTGGGTGAAGGAGTTCCATATATATCTTCGAAATCAAAAAAGTTGGTGACAGAAGGTGGTATTTAATTGGGATGGTTTGGATATTAGATTGGAGCACATAAGTCAATAGATATCATGTTAATAGAGATGCTATATATGGTGGAGGTAGGAGAAGAAGGTGGTGATGAATCAGTTGATGATAGCAATGAATTCGGGAATGATTGGTGATGACTTGGGCATAGCACAATAGGTGGGGAAGAGGAATGATAATGCATGTTGCGAGTCAGCACTATCTCATGAATGGAATAAATTGGAAAGCTAGGGGAGGTGAGGAAGGTGGATTGATGAATAAGGGTGGATTAAGTGATAGGTTAGTGAATTGATGAACAAGGTCTTCTACCTTAGAAGAGGAGAGGGATTCATGGGGTGGGGATGAATGAAATAACATAGATGTAATATTGATTATGGAATGAGGGGATGAACTATATATCAAAATATTAAGGTCAAATTCATCATCCGAAAGGATCTTGAGGGGATCAATATCAAGATTATGTAGATCATTCTCGAGGGTATTGATTATTTTTGGATGGTAACCAATTCAAGATTGGTCAATAGGTTTACATAAGGGATGATTGATGAGGATGCAACACCCCTATCCGTAACTTCCTAGACCATAATCATACCAGTTATAAATGCAAATATAATGCCCGATAAAAGTAATATTGGACATGTGATTGAGGTTGCCACAAAATCTAGTTTGTGGTGGTGGAGGTGTTGGAGATTCTATAGATGAGTCAAGTCCCCCATATATGAAATTTGTGTAATTTTTGGGTGGACCAAGAGGAACAACTACCCCAATATTCAATGTCACATCATGGGATAGACCAAAGTCATAGGTAGACTAGATGGTGGAAGGAATAACCCGAGTATTTCTTATGTTATACTCGCCAGGACCTAGTGTCGTCATGAGTTTAGAAACATGAGGAGGTATCGTAGGCTTAGGTTGATGGGAGGACCCCCTGGGTGGTGGAGATGATGGCATAATAGGTGCAGGTGGATTGGGGGATGAAGTGGGTAAATTAGAAGGATCTGATTGAGCTAATTGGTCATCAAGTCGAGCGGTGCATTGTGTCCAGTCATAACACTCATTAGGTGTTCCAGTGATGGGATGATTAGCATGGTTGAATTGAGAAATAGGGATAAAGGATATGTTTGGTGAGCTGGATATTACCCGTGCCCATGTAGATTGGGGTACAAAGCGATGGAAATATGGAGGTGGTATTGAAATAATAGGAGGATTGGTGGATGAGGATGCTAAGGAGGGTGTAGCAAAAAATAAAATGGGGGAAGTGGTGTGAAATATGAAGAGGGACGATGAGAAAATATGGTAATAATGGGAGCGCTAGGATTATATGGCGTATTTGTTGAGGTTGATGTAATGTTACTCAAATCAGGTGTGGGATGTGATTGTGAGGATTATGATAGGTGGTATCTAGAGAACAGTGTGGGGTGGGAGTGAAATGGATAGATGATAAGGGCAGACTAATCCATTATGAATATATTTGATACAATGGTGTAGCATGGAGGGGGCGTATTGCATGTCCTAAATCCAAGGATGTCCCAAAAGGATGTTATACCGCATCTCACCTTCGATAACATGAAAGAGAGTAGAAATGGTTCTGGCACCAGCCTTGATTGTAAGGACGATGGTACCAATGGTAGGATGCATAGAGCCATCAAAAGCTCAAAGCTCCATGGAAGGAGTAGTGATATGAGGAGGAAGGCAAAGGTGATCAAGGATGGTGATAGAAATAATTTTTATGGAGGAATCGGTGTTGATAAGAACATGTTTATAGGTAACAACATTAATGGAGGCTTGAATATGCAATGGAGGATCCGCTCCCTCACCTACAACTTTAGTAATTTCATGGTCATGGAAGTTAATAGAAGGTTATAGGTATCTCTGAACATTGCCAATAAAATTAGGAAAAGTTTTTGTATCATGAATCTCTAGATTGAGAGAGCGAAGGATGGAATTGATTGAAGAACACAAGCTTATACTGAGAGGGGGGTGTAAACAGTATAAGACCACTTTTTACTTTTTCTTCCAATTCAATATTATGTTGTGTAAAGCTAGCAGTATCAATAGTAGTAATCAAAGCAATGCACAAAAACCATACACAATAGAGACACCACAATTTACGTGGTTCACCCAATGTGGGCTACTCCACGAAAAAAATATTTTACTAAAAATTTCTCAATCAATCTCTTTGGGAATCACTCCCAATTACAAATTTTATGGATCTTTGTCCAAAGGAGATATTGATCGCCTAATCTCAATTTCATGGATCTTTTTCATAGGAGAACTCTTTCTCCTTCTACTCTGACTATGTGATCTTCTAGAAGAATTTGTCTCTCTACTGCACTAACTGGTGGACCTCTCTCCACTTGAAGACTCCTCACTCAGATCTATCTTCAATTGTGTTGCTTTTGGATCTCTATCCACTAAGACTCTGTCCTCTGTACTATGTCACCTCCAAAGCTCTGTCAATAGGCTCACTAAGAACCTGCTCAATAGGTTCACACAGAACCTGCTTAACAAGCTCACACAAAACTTGTTCAAAACTAAATAACAAGCTCACACAAAACTTGTCCAATGCTAAATAACAAGTTCACACATAACCTGTCCAATGCTAAATAACAAGTTCACACAAAACCTATCTAATGCTGAATAACAAGCTCACACAGAACTTGTCCTAAACTGCTCTAGCAAGATCACCAAGAACTTGCCCAAATCTACTCTAGCAAGCTCACCAAGAACTTGCCAAAATCTTCTCTAGCAAGCTCACCAAGAACTTGCCCAAATCTACTCTAGCAAGCTCACCAAGAACTTGCCCAAATCTGCTCCAAAAAGCTCACTAAGAAATTTTCCACATTTTGTCAAAAAATTTGTCCACAAAGTTATCCACAAATCTATCCCAAAATTATCCACAAGGGCCTTCCCAAAGGCTCAATCAATCATACACAAACTACCACAAATCTGTCCAAAATTCTATCCCAAAGATCTTCTCAAAGACTCAACCAATCATGCTCAAGTAGCACTCAAAACTCATCCACAACTCTATCAAGGCAAAGCTCAAATATGAACTCAAAAATGAAAGGATATGTACTCTTCAATGAATGACAACAATGATCCACAATTCTCTCAACTCAAATCAACTCATAGAAGCATAAAGATAATTTTTAGATACTCAATATGTTCTAATCTCAATATCAACTCAACTCAACTCAAATCAACTCATAGAAGCATAAATAGAATTGTTAGAGACTCAATATGTTCTAATATCAATCTCAAATCAAATCATAATAATGGAATATTTTGTTTCATAGGAATTGAACAGTCACTTCCCACATCACTTGACTAGGCTTAATTAACTCAACTCAACCAATAACCACAAGGGACAACTCTCTCTCACACAATCCTAGTCCAAGTATGTATCAACCAACTCAAATATTTCCAACAATGCTCAACCACAAATCTCACATAACAATGATACTCATGTTCTTTTCTAACTCAAGTTCTTTCACAACCAATGGGCTTCAACAACTATGCTTATCAAACAAGGTTTAAACTCAACTCTCAAATCAGAAAAAACCTTGAAGCATTCAACCAACCACTTTCAAAAAGGAAACCACAAACAATAATTTTCTCTCCAATGATATTTCAAAAATCAACCACCATAAACAATCAATAGGAGAATGTGCCCATACCTTTTATGAAGATGAAAAAAACCTCTTTGTAAATCTACCACAATCACAAAATTCTTTTTCCAATCTTCACAAGGGTTAGTAGATCACAAAATAATCAACATTACTCCACTTTTCAATAATCATCACCAAGGCCTTTAATTGCACACCTTCCTTATCTCTCCTAAAACCAATTGTACCATAAATTAAAATAAATCAAAACATTGCATAACCTTTTCACTCCCAAAACCACTTATACCATAAAGTAAATTAAATCAAAACATTGCATAACCTTTTCACTCCAAAAACCACTTATACCATAAAATAAAATAAATCACAATATTGCATACCTTGTCACCTCATGAAAGAATTAATCCTCTTGAAAAATAACAAGGCAAACTTCACTTTTGGAACCCCTTTGCAAAATCATAAATATCTCTTTGCACACACCTTATTTCTCCTTCTAAATAAGTTAGTCAAATAGCCCTCGAAATAAGCTTTTCGACGATATATAATATGCCCACTTTCCAAAATAAATTGAAACCTTTACATATATATATATGCCAACCTCCATTAATTGCACATAGGTCGGCCCTCCATTAATTTAAACTTAAACTTTAAACTTTAATATCTTCATCACCGGAGGTCCTTTTTCGATGAAATAAAATTCCACCTTGGCTTTTAATAAAAGCCCTTTCCACATAAGCCCACCATGGTTTTAAATAAAACCTTTTATTTTGCCTGCCTTGGTTTTCATAAAAACCTTGTAAATAGCCATGCTTTCCAAAATATCATAAATGCTTATTTATGAAATATTTTGGCCACCAAAACCAAATGTGATCCATGTGACATCAATGACAACATAAAATGCCTCAAATTAACTCAAATTTCCAACAATATCCCCCTTTGTCATTGATGGCAACACCTCTAAAGCAAAAACCACAATCACTGCAAAAACCATCTCTAAGAATCAAAGCTGCTCCCCCTGACTCAATAATCTCTTTGGAGGTTGCTCCCCCTAACTCAATACTCTCTTTGGAGGTTGCTCCCCTAACTCAATGCTCTCCCCCTTACTCAAATATCTCCCCCTTTGACATCAATGGCAAAAGGGACACCTATGGGGCTAAAATATATGACTCTTAAGCTTAGCCCCCCTCACCCCCTTCTCTTTTGAGGTGATTAATTTTGGTGTGAGAGTACTTTTACTCCCATATCACTTTGTTTCTTTCTTCTATCAACTTCATTCCATGTTTTTTTGATATCCTTCTCTTGATGAATTACTTGATATTCTTGTCTAGAACTTGTTTGGAATTGAGTCCTACACCATCTTGCAATATGCCCAAAGTTATTGCAATTAAAACACTTGATATTGTAACCTTTGGATGGTGCCCATGTCCTAAAATTATTCTTAAAATAATTTCCATATCCATTCTTTTCTTGAACCTTGTATTGTGAAGCTTTGTTTTCATTACCATTATAACCATGACTTTTGAAATGTGTATCTCTAAAACCAAAACAATGTTGCTCATTTCCTTTACATTGAAAAGCTCTATGACCAATCCTGTTGCATGAGAAGCAATGTCCCTGAAAACCATACCTTCTTCCCTTGAAGTTTCTTCTAGAAAAATTAAACTTATTTGATCCATAGATCCTGCAATGTATAGCCCTATGTCCAAATCCATTACAAGAAAAACAATATCCTTGAAAATCCTTTTGTTCATGCCTTGGTTCCTTATACCTTTCTTGGCCAGTATCCTTATGATCATCTTCAACTTGTGCATTTCATTCTTGAACCTTCTTTGTAGCATCTAAAACCTCTTCCTTGCCCTTCTCTTCAAGAATTTATTTTGCATTTGAGCTTGATTCACCTATCTCAAAAAAAAAAACCTAACTGAATATTTGGAGCCATCGGAACTTTGGAACTTTCCTCACAAATCTTAGGTGCTTCCTTGCTTTCATCTTTTAGAACTTCCTTTCCTTTTGAGTATGATTTTTCTTGGAAGTAAGCTACAGCATTAAAATAAGTTTCCACTCCTTTTTTAATCTTTTCATATAATGTATCATGTCTTGTCATGGTTACCCTTAGTTATTCATACATCCTTTATTCTATCCTTTTTGCATTTTGAAGCTCTTCTCTGAGATTATATGATTTTGACATCTATTTGAATCGTGTTTTCAAGATTCTTGTATTCTTCTTTTAGCCTTTTGATTTTTGATTTTTGTCTACTTGGCTCATCCTCTTCCTTTTCTATTACCAAAAATGAGACTTATTTATTTTTACTGTTGCTAGTATCTGCAATCATCATCTATATGTCCAAAATCTCCACATATGAAGTATTTTAGTATCCTTAGACCTTTCTTGTACCTATATGCTTGCTCGATGGCTATGGAAAGCTCTTCATGTCTTTTCTCAATAGGCACATCCTCTTTTTTAACTTCAACTTTTTGGAGTGAATTTTCTTCTTCTACTTCTCTTATTCCATAGAAAAACCCTTCTTCATATTCACTGTCACTAAGATCATTATAATCTTCTATAGCAAACAAACTCTCAATATTTCTTTGACCATGCCTATTTCCTTGATGTGTCATCTAATCTTCACTATCATTGAAACCATTGCAATATCCTAATATGTGATCTCTTTGATCACACACAAAACATTGTTATCTTTCACCTTCTATTCCTAGGAATAAATGCTCTTCCTTTTCATCATCCGAATTATCTCTATCACTATGATTTGAGCTATCACTTGCTTCTACAATGTAGTAAAATTTCTTTTCCTAACGAAAATTTTTCTTCTTCTCATACCTGTTTTGCTTAAATTTGTCATCTTTGTCATGCTTATGTTTTCCATATTCTTTTCTTCTGTGACCCTATTTTTCATCATCATTGATTTCTTCATGTGGACACTTGTATGCATAGTGACCAAGATCACCACACTTGTAGCACCTGACTTTCCTTATATCTCTAAAATTCATTGAGTCCTTATTCCTTTTGATGAAGTTAGCATCCTCATCATTTTCTAAAACTCTATATATTTCTAAAACTTTCCCTTTTTGTTTTTCTAAAGTCTTGAATGCAATATCTTTTATTGGAGCTTGATGCCTACTTACCCTTATCTCATAATATGTGAGAGTACCTTGTAATTCTTCCATTGTTAACTTGTTGATATCCATTGTTTCTTCTATTGCTGAAACCTTTACATCATATTTTATGGGAAGTGATCTCAAAAACTTTTGAGTAACTTCTGATTCTTTCATCTCAAAACCTAGGCCTCTCATAGTGTTAGTTATCTCATCAAATCAAATTAAGAACTTTGTAATATCTTCAGAATCCTCCATTTTTAATTCTTCAAATATTTTTATATGAGTTTGTAGTTTTGCCAACTTTACCTTGGAATCTCCTTCATAAGTATTCCTCAACTTGGTCCACATCTCATTAGCTGAAGTACATACCATGACCTTTGCAAAATCTATCTCATGTAGCCCACTCAAAATATAATTCATTGCTCTTGCATTGATCTCAACCAATTTCCTGGTAGTCTTATCTTCCTCGGGATCACCTTCAACATTATACTCTTTTTCAACCATCTGCCATACCTCATATCCTTGTGATATCAAGTAGTTCTTAATTCTCATGCTCCAAAAAGCATAGTTGTTACCATCAAACAATGGAGCCTAATTTGTATATAATCCATTCTATGAAGCCATCTATGTTCTTGCATAATCTACCCTCAAGTTGTTAGCCTTTTCTAAGGAACCCACTCTGATACCAATTGAAGAACACAAGCTTATACTGAGAGGGGGGGTGAACAAATAAAACCACTTTTTACTTTTTCTTCCAATTAAATATTATGTTGTGTAAATATAGTAGTATCAATAGCAGTAATCAAATCAATGCATAGAAACCATACATAATAGAGACACCACAATTTACGTGGTTCACCCAATGTGGGCTACTCCATGGAGAAAATATTTTACTAAACTTTCTCAATAAATATCTTTGGGAATCACTTCCAATTACAAATTTTATGGATCTCTGTACAAAGTAGATGTTGATCCCCTAATCTCAAGTTCGTGGATCTTTTCCATAGGATAACTCTTTCCCCTTCTACTTTGACTATGTGATCTTCTAGATGACTTTGTCTCTCTATTGCACTAACTGGTGGATCTCTCTCCACTTGAAGACTCCTCACTCAGATCTATCTTCAATTGTTTTGTTTTTGGATCTCTATCCATTGATACTCTATCCTTTATCCTTTTTCACCTCCAAATCTCTGTCAATAGGCTCACTAAGAACCTGCTCAATAGGTTCACATAGAACCTGCTTAACAAGCTCACACAAAACTTGTCCAAAACTGAATAACAAGCTCACACAGAACCTGTCCAATGTTGAATAACAAGTTCACACAGAACTTGTCCAATGTTGAATAACAAGTTCACACAAAACCTATCCAATGTTGAATAACAATCTCACACAGAACTTGTCCAAAACTACTCTAGCAAGATCACCAAGACTTGCCCAACTCTACTTAGCAAGCTCACCAATAACTTTCCAAAATATGCTCTAGCAAGCTCACCAAGAACTTGCCCAAATCTGCTCTAGCAAGCTCACCAAGAACTTGCCCAAATATGCTCCAACAATCTCACTAAGAACTTGTCCACATTTTGTCCAAAAATCTGTCCACAAATCTATCCACAAAGTTGTCCACAAAGCTATCCCAAAACTATCCACAAGGGCCTTCCCAAAGGCTCAATCAATCATACACAAACTACCACAAATATGTCCAAAATTCTATCCCAAAGATCTTCTCAAAGACTCAACCAATCATGCTCAAGTAGCACTCAAAACTCATCCACAAATATATCAAGGCAAATCTCAAAGATGAACTCAACAATGAATGGAAATGTACTCTTCAATGAATGACAACAATGATCCACAATGTTCTCAACTCAAATCGACTCATAGAAGCATAAAGATAATTTTTAGAGACTGAATATGTTCTAATATCAATCTCAAATCAACTCAACTCAAATAAACTCATAGAAGCATAAAGAGAATTGTTAGAGACTCAATATGTTCTAATCTCAATCTCAAATCAAATTAGAATAATGGAATAGTTTGTTTCATAGGACTTGAACAATCACTTCACACATCACTTGAATAGGCTCAATCAAATCAACTCAACCAATAACCACAAGGGACAACTCTCTCTCTCTCTCACAACCCTAGTCCAAGTATGTATCAACCAACTCAAATTTTTCCAACAATGCTCAACCACAAATCTCATATAACAATGATACTCATGTTCTTTTCTAACTCAAGTTCTTTCACAACCAATGGGCTTCAACAACTATGCTTATCAAACAAGGTTTAAAATCAACTCTCAAATCAGAAAAACCTTGAAGCATTCAACCAACCACTTTGAAAAAGGAAACCACAAACAATCATTTTCCCTCCAATGGTATTTCATAAATCAACCACCATAAACAATCAATAGGAGAATGTGCCCATACCTTTTATGAAGATGAAAAAAACCTCTTTGTAAATCTTCCACAATCACAAAATTCTTTTCCCAATATTCACAAGGGTTAGTAGATCACAAAATAATCAACATTACTCCACTTTTCAATAATCATCACCAAGGCCTTTAATTGCACATCTTCCTTATCTCTCCTAAAACCACTTGTACCATAAAATAAAACAAATCAAAACATTGCATAACCTTTTCACTTCCAAAACCACTTATACCATAAAATAAAATAAATCAAAACATTACATAACCTTTCCACTCCCAAAACCACTTATACCATAAAATATAATAAATCACAATATTGCATACCTTGTCACCTCATGAAAGAATTAATCCTCTTGAAAAATAACAAGGCAAACTTCACTTTTGGAACCCCTTTGCAAAATCATAAATATCTCTTTACACACACATTATTTCTCCTTCTAAATAAGTTAGTCAAATAGCCCTCGAAATAAGCTTTCCGAAGATATATAATATGTCCACTTTTCGAAATAAATTGAAATCTTTACATATATATATATATATGCCAACCTCCTTTAATTGCACATAGGTTAGCCCTCCATTAATTAAACTTAAAATTTAAACTTTAATATCTTCATCACCGGAGGTCCTTTTTCGATGAAACAAAATCCCACCTTGGCTTTTAATAAAATCCCTTTCCACATAAGCCCACTATGGTTTTAAATAAACCTTTTATTTTTCCTGCCTTGGTTTTCATAAAAACCCTATAAATAGCCATGCTTTCCAAAATATCATAAATGCTTATTTATGAAATATTTTGGCCACCAAAACCAAATGAGATCCATGTGACATCAATGACAACATAAAATGCCTCAAATTAACTCAAAATTTCCAACATCGAGGGCTTCACAATGAGGTTGGGATTGCTACAAAAGGTCATAAATGGATAACCTTACAGGGGCAGTGTGAAGTTGATGGGAAATACTACCATGAATGGTGATGGCATTTCATGGTATAGGAGGAGGAATGGGTGGAGAAGTTGATGGATTTGAGGTAGGTGATGGCTGAGAGGTTGAAGGACATTGGGCTTCAATAGGGGGTGGATAACATTAATTAAAATTTGTGATGTTTATCATACCCAAAAATCCCTACTGAGAAGGACCTCAATTGACATGATTGACTTGGCATGGATAAAATTGAGGTGGATTACTCCCATGCTTAGGTAATGGATTTTGATAGGTCCCCAAGTTTTTATTTTGTGGTGCGAGAGGATTAGAAACTTGGATAAAACCTCAGTCGATAAAATCTTGCACTGTATGGAAAAAAATGTGATAGGTGTCAAGAGAGTGGCCATGTTTGTGATGAAAATCACAAAATACCTATGGGTTGTGGTCCCAAGGGAGTGGATGGTTTGGATAAAGAGGTTGGACATTAGTAAAAATGATGAGGTCTCCATCATGTAATATGTGGAATAGGGTAGGCATGGGCTCAGATAAAGGCATCCAATTGTGTGTCGAACGGGGAGGGTGAGGGTTACAACCTTGGTATGGATTGGGGGGTGTTGGAGGATTGACTTGGTATGCAATGGGAGGTGGTGGAGGGTTGACTTGGTATGTGTTTTGGGTAGGTCACAATGGCACATATTGTGGAGATTGAGATGATGAGGTTTGAGGTGGTGGGGATGTAGAAGATAGAAGCGCTTGGTTGGTTTGAGGTGGTTTGAAAGTGGGTGGTACATATGGATTGTGATTATAGCGATAATTGGATGGGTAGGACTACTTTGGATGGAGCTTGATTTTTTCATGTGGACCTTGATATCCTCGATAACCTTGGCTTGGGCTATATCTTATTCAAATGTTTGACTCTTATGGATATACAATGTTTGAGAGATTTTCTTATGACAACTCTTGGCAAAAAAAAATTACGAGCTCTAAAGGTGGGATAGTAAAGGCAAGATCATGAATAATCACTCTCCAATGAGAAACAAAATTAGTTTTGGGCTCATCATCAAACTGGTGTAAGGCATAAACATCTGATAAAATGGTCTTGGTTTTGATATTGATCAAGAAATGCTCAAGAAAAATATTGGCCAATTGTTTGAATGTGAATAATTTGTGGTGAGGTAGATGATTGTACCAATCTAATGCTTGTACCCCAAGAGAAAATGTAAATATGTGGAGCATAAGGGGATCACTACCATGTATTTGGTAACAAGCAAAATGGTAATTGTTGAGGTTCTCTCGAGGATCTTCCTTACTTTTGAATTTGTCAAATTTAGGGATCTCGAACCCATAAGGTTATGGATGTATAGGTATAGAAGGGTGAATTGGTTCATTGCACAATTCATCATAAGTGGGCTTTTGAGGCCCATAACCAGTTGTGCACAAATACAATGTACGAATATATTCCTACATAGCTTGAAATTCATTAGAGAGCACCGTGGTGGTCTTTGGTGGAGCGATAAATGGAGGTGAGGATGAAGATGGAGGCAGTGGCTATGATTATGCCTACAAATATCCAAATGTGGTGGATATTGCAACTGACATTCCTCCCACTGATGATAGTAGGCAGCCTATTTTGGATCAGGTGTCGACATGGTTTGATATTATGGGATAGAAACCTGAGATGGATGTGGTGAGATATATGAAGATTGGGCTGCAGGTGGCGGTTTTTGTTGATCATAATACTCAAGAATCTATTGGTTAGACATGGGCACCTGTTGCTACTACGCATATTGGAAAGTTGATTGCGCATGAGCAGTAGTAGTAGAGGATCATGTGTACGGTGAGGTGAAGAAAGTGGGTGGTGTAGAAGATGGGGATGGAAGAGATGAAGAGGTGGTGAAAGAGAATTGGTTTGAATATGGGGGCATGACTGATTAGAACTGGGGTGGTGTCGATGGAATGGTGAGCAAGAATTCAGGCTGGATAAAATAGCGAGGTGGATTATCTTTATAGGCAGTATTTTATGGTGGGGGTCGAAATGAATGTGGTGGAGGTAAGCAAAATGATGAGGAAGGTACCGATGGGGGTCCATAAGAGTATAATGGTGGATAGCTAGTAGGTGTATGGATAGAAAACTACAGAGTGAATGGAGGTGGCTACAAGGATGAAGATACCTATTACTGATGAAATTGCAATGAAGGATGGGATAACTACAGTGATGAGATCTGGTAGTATTGATATGGATGTAAAAATACTATGGTGGGAGCGAGGATGGTGGTTGGGATGAAGGCTGTAAACTCGATGAGGCCTTCTGTGAAGGTGGTATTTGGGATGAATATGTGGTATGGGGTAGTGTGGAAGAAGGAGGTGTGGAAATCATTCCCATAGTCTAGACGGTAGTGATGACATCAGGTATGACTTGGAAAATGATGGCATTATATTCATCCTCCAAAATTGGATGAGATGAATGCTCTAGGAAGGGATGGGTAGCAGATGGTGAAGGAGGTGGAGTGAACTCATCAACAACCATAATGGGTATGGGGTGACTGGGAGGGATGTATATGACATGTTGGTTGTAAGTGTATGGGGGATTAGGAGAGGAGAGATCATTTGAAGGAGGGGTCTCTTTGAAGTTTTCATCCAAGAGGTGAGATGGAGCAAAAGATGTGACATGAGAAATAGGACTAGGGTTGGGGATCAAGGGCCCAATCAGCAAATTAGGTGGAAAAATAGAAAAAACCTTCTTAGACTTGAAAGGTGGGTCAGTGGTCTGAGAAGAAGAGACGCTTGCAGTCATGACAGTCCACTGAGCAGCCTCGATAGCATGATGAAGGGCTTCACACATCTGACTATGTGTAATGGCATGGTGATGTGTGCAATAGCACAGTAATAGACAAAATATGTAAAATTTGGAATCTAGGAATATTTGTGGCTGGGTGGAACACTTTTTGTTTCAAAAAACATAGGTTTGCATGGGGTGGTGCAAACCTCTCCTAAAATCAGAGATTTGCATGGGGTTGTGCAAACCATAGAAATCAGAGATAAATTATAGATAAGTGCTTTGTAATGTGTTTGTGTGTTGTGTAAGAAATATGTGATCTGAAAAATAGGTTTACACGGGGAGTGTGAACCTCTCCTAAAACTAGGGATTCACACAAGGTCATGTGAACCTCGAGAAATAGTGGTAGAGGATGAATTTCTACTGTGGAGATCCTCTATGTGCTGTGTGGAACTATTCTATGTAATTTTTTAGCCTGGAATCAGGTTCGCATGGGGGGTGTGAATGTATGAGTGTAGGAGATTTGCATGGGGGGGTGCAAACCACCTAAAAATAGATAGTGTAGTGTATTGCATGGGAGTGAAATTGTGGAACAACTAATCAGTGAGTTATAGCAATTTTTATGATCTTGTAACCACTTTTTTGAGACTCAACAATAAGCAAATATGTTTCTTTTGATTTTCGTGTGTTTTGATGAGAGTATTGTAATCGCCCTAAGAACAAACCATGGGAAATGGGTGAGTGCTACTTGAAACAGGTATGTTGTAGCACAGAACCTCCTACAACACCCAAAAGTGCACAAAATAGAACTATGTTTCCAAAAAGTGAATGGCTACCTAGGTGGAATCAAGCACAGTAAAATGGTATCCAAAAGGGGGGACTCAAAATGCTCTGATGAGTCAATATACTCTCATGAAGAGGTCACATTTTCAATGTGTTGCTATCGGCCCTAATCAAGGCTTTCACTTAACCCTCACATTTAAGGCATGCATAGTAATGATCAACTGCACCCACTAATTATTTTAAAAAACCTTGTGGTAAATGGGATTTTTAAGACTAACCCAATTTGAAGGTACCTTTCAATGATTAAATCTGGATAACCAACACTTGAAATTGGAAGGACCAATCGGGTATTAATGTCGGAATGGTCTCACCTGGGTGGATACTATGGTGACTAAACCAGGGTTGAGTCAATGGAGAGTAGAACCTAGACCTCACCAAACTCTAGTGTTGAATTTGTGATGAAATCCAATTTGGACTGGAGATGAAAGCCAATCCTTACACCATTTAAAGTGGAACGTGAGTGTGTGGTGTTTGTTGTACGAAATTGTTTTAGAAGCAAACTATGCTAAGTGCATTTTCAAAATAAATCTATGCTAAGATGCCTTTTTGAAATAAATCTAATTAATTGTGTCCTCACAAAAATAAATTTAGTCTAATTATTTTGAAATGGGAATCTAATTAGATGCTTTGGAAATGAAATCTAGACTAATTGCCTTGGAATGGAAATGAAAAGGAATGAATCTAATTAAATACCTTTTGAATGAAATCTAATTAAGGGTGCTTTGGAAAGAAAAGTCTAACTAGATGTTTTTCAAAGGGAAGCTAATTATATGCTTTGGGGAGGGAAATAACAGGAATGGAAACTAACCTAGAAAGCAAGTGTAAATCTATCTAGAACCAATATGTAAATGTGATTTACTGACTACAAACCCAATAGGAAATATTAGACCCAAAATGAAGTAAAAACATGGATTTCACAGAATACCTACGTCCAGGTGCATGTAAAACCTTATGATTCATTATTTTCTCCAAATTTTTGTGTGTTATGGAAGTTCACACCTCGGGGTGTGAACCTATCCTCTATCAATAGGTTCGCACGGACCCGTACGAATCTATTTCTAAAGATTGGGTCGACTAGTTTTGTGGTCTTGATTATTATTTTGAAGCTCCTTGAGGGTTCTAAGATAGGTATCTGCACAGAAAAGGTCCAAAAGTCAATTGTGAACATGACAAGATAGCATAAACCATAATATACTTCACATATACCTAAAGAAATCAAATTACAAGAAAGTAAGCTAACTATTATTGCACAAAAATACAAGGATTATTTAACCTTGCATACACCATGGTGAGAGGTAGTTTGGGGTCTAGGTAAGGGGTCACGCAATCCCCAAGAACATGAGGCTCTTAACCTCACCTGACTTACCTTTCAGTTGTTGGGGTATCTAAAACTAATACATGTGCTTCAGGGATCAATTTTGAGGTAGATTGGGGAATTCACACACCCAAGTGTGTACTCTCTAACCTCTTTGAAGCTCGTCGATGCACCAACAAAAATTTTGTGATTTGTCCTAAGATGGATTTTAGGGTATTTTTTATTTTGGGGTTCCTTCAAAGATGGCAATTACCTACCATACAGAAACAAACCACAATATTGTGTTAGAAGGTGATTAAGCTAGTTCTTGGTGGGGGTCCCACTGGGCGTGCCAAAATAAAACCAATAAAAAGACACTACAATTCTCATTCAAAAATATATAATCCATTACTTTTGTTATTGAATGATAAATGAGGTTACAGATTGATATCCTTTTAGAATTCTTGCCTTGAAGGCTACAATGGGGTCTTCCCTAAGGAAGCCCTTTCATATGGGTACAAAGGCAGCAAGATTTATCTTCTCGATGTTCCTCAGTGTATATGGGCTTCTTACTCGTGTGCCACCATTGGATTGATGTGTTCTATGTAACTTTTGACCTATAAAATGTGGTTAGAGAGTTTGGGGGATTACCTTAGTCAAAACCCGTGTTTATACAGATAAAAGACTCTTTAAACAAGCTTAAAACATGATAAAAACAACATAAAAACACTAAACTAGCCCATACTTGATCCCGTGATTTTGGTAACTATTATAGATATTCGCACGGGGGGTGCAAACCTGGTGTGAACCGGTAGGTTTGCACGGGGGTATGCGAACCTATATTTTTGTGGTAGAATCTTCAAGATCGATTTTGGGATTGTTTTGGTGTTGCTGCTTCACATTTTTGACGGGTCACCTTCAAAAAATATCCTTTTTGATGTAGATAGTTTATCTCTATCACAAGGAATGTTATGAAATCAACATAAACTATTATTTCAATGTGAATGCAATGGATGTGTGATGTGTGCATGATGGATGTAATGGATGTAGTGATTTCGATAGAGTTTCGGTAAGTAAAAGTTGGTTGTTGTTAAAATAGTGGAAATGGCCTTCTATTTATAGACTTGGCCAAGGTGATGCAGAGGGGATCAGGTGTCCCCTGTGAGGTGTGTATGGTGAGATGTCCACCTAAGAGGTATCCCCTAAGGTGTCCTGGTTCATAAATGAGGTTGGATGAGAGAATCCCTCACCCATACACAAATAATGATGACTTTGCTAAAAATATTCATTTGGAATTTATGAAGACCTTTTTGGAAATATCTTTCAATTAAAAATTACCTCTTTTGTGCAAAAGTCTCCATATTTCATTTATGACCCAGGGGAGTGTGAGGTGGAGAAATATCTGGACGAGAGATGGCAAGGCTAGGATAGGCTAGACTATAGGCTAGTCAAAGTAGACTAGGTGAGGTGGAAGGCTCAAATCAAATCAAGATTAGATTTAATTAAGCATGTGTTTAGCCATAAAGCAAGTTTTGACCAAAAAGGTTGACTTATAACCATAAAGTATTTTTGACCATGGTGGATAATTCAACCTTAGTTCAGTTGGGAATGAGTTCACATGAGGACCTAGAGTTAAGCGTAGGAAGATTCTTAGTTAGCCCAAAGGAGCTAATGATGATGAATAGTGTATTTGATAAATGAATAGTTTTTAGTCAATTTATGCAATTTTTGAGGGTTTTGCAAGTTGATTGACTGTGAAGATGAGGAGAGGGATAATATGCAACTTTTGGGTGTCTACAAGTGTAGATCCAAGCAAGCCTATAAGAGAAATTATTTTCTATCCCAGTTGGTGGTATTAGTACTATTCCTACACTCACCATTTTTTTATCTTGCTCATTCAAAATAGAACTTCCACATTCAATCGTGCTGCACATTTTGTTTTGCTACAATTGGAGCTTTTCCCTTTTCAAGATTTGTAATATAATAAGTCTCAATTCTAGTCTCAATCATGGAATTGAAGTATTTTAATGAGAATTCATCTTCTATCTGCAATTCTTCCATGATGTCCTCCATAAAATTAGATTCTTCAGTCATCATGCTAATTGTATTAACGTGTTGTTTCTGCTCTTTAATCTTCTCTACGTGGTAAGTAGATGGTTTCTCAGAGAAAGTGTTTCTCTTTTTACCTTGTATGGGATATCCATATGTGAATATTCAAGGGACAAATATCCACCTATTTTAGTTATGAACTCTCTAGACAAAAATATTCCAAATTAGGGTTCTAAGTCCACTACCACTACCTCTTGAATGATTTTTATCTAAGGTATTCTATGCAACACTATAAGGATATCTTTTATTACTTCCATAGTTTTAATAGGAGTGCCATCCAATCATAGCACACCAAGACATTTCCTGGTATATTCCATGCCCATTATTTCATATACTACTTTGGGCATAACTATAATTTTTGCACCAGAATCAATTATGCAGTTATGCACCACCCACCCTTCCATTCATAGGGATAAATAGAATGGCAACAACCTATTTTTTTCTATCCCTAAGGTGGGATTTCCTTAAGCTAGATTTAGCTCAAGCTAATGCTTTTTTGGGTTCTTTATATATTTTTAAGAGGTCTAAAGCAAATTAATTTGTCCTAGAATAAGTAGAGCATCATACATGCTAGCCTTAGATGGTATCTTTTTTAGTTCTTCAACTATATTGAAGTTAGGAGCTTCTGATTGCTTTATTTTCTCTTTCATTGAATCACTAAATCTTGTCTTGTATTCTTGATTTTCTTTAACTCTTTGAAACTTAGTCAGGGAAGGATACATGAGCTTATATGTATCTTGTTCTCAGATTTTAGCTTCTTTTGATATCTTTTGATGTTGTTGAGTTGAATTTTGAATAGGGGTAGACTAAGCGACATCCATTTTGGGTTGATCTCTTTGGTCATAAGGTACTTTAAAGGGATCCAATATTTTAGGATCAATTGATAGTTATTTCTTTCTTGATCTTGTTAGTACCACCACTTGATCTATTGATGGCATCATAAATATATAATTCATTTCTCTTATCATATTTATCTGTCCTTTTTGGGTTCTTTCAGCATTTTCAATTGCAACCTTTTGTATATGATGTTGATGCATCATGCAAGAATTTTCACCATGAGGATCATTACATGTTGAACACCAATAGTCTGACTCAGAGTTTGAAGTGGATGGTTCATCCTCCTGGTTGTTATACACTATATTAGATATTTCAGTAATTCTGCTAGTAGAAGGTGCTTAATCCTTCATTACATGAGAAAATATTCTAGGTTGAAAATTTCTCTCAGCCTCTCTCCTCTTCATAGAAATAAATTTATTTGTCAAATTATTCATAACTATAACCATATCTTGTAAAGCAATTATTTGTGCATCTGGGGCTGGTAATTCAAGTATAGCAAGAGGTGTTGGTAGTGTTGGAATTGTAGGAAATATCGATAATGCTTGAGTCATTGGTGGTCTTGGCCATGTTGGAAAATTGATGGTCAGAGATACAACTAGGAAGGATGTATTTACATTAGGGGCTTATGATTTTTGTTGGGAAAACTCTAGAAATATTGGCATTATAGTCTTGGGAGGTAGTCTACCTATAGCAATTAAATATTTCTCTACCTTTAATGCCTCTTGGAAGATAGCCAGGAATGTAAACACATTTGATTGCCTTATGACCATGCCTAAATATGAACTAAAAGCCCTTAGATAATAATGCATTGCTTGTTCATTAGTTGGCCTAAGACCCTAAGATACTTTTTCAATATCCAACTAAATCTAGTATTGAAATATATTATTTCCTCCTACAAATGCCTTTGTATCACTGTGAACTATGTTAGTAGAGATAATGGATCTGCTTGTTCATTAAATTCCTCCACTAATTTTCTAGCCAGTTGTACCCATAAAGTTATACTAAGATTCGATAGGGTTTTGTACCAGTATGGCATTTTTTCTTTCAATGATATTACTACTAGCCTTATCATGATGTCTTCATTTTGAATGTTATGTATATCAGTTAACAATGAAACATCCTAACAATTCTCATAAGCAGTTTTCTCAGTACCATCATATGTTGGTAATACTTTTAACGTTGCCTAGGGAATTGAATTCTAGAGAGGAAAATTGAGAGGTCTTGTGTTATTCCAGTTTGGAAAATTTTGTAGATTCTGATTTTGATTCTGAGCCATTGATGCTTGTATATTCAGATATATTATACGCGTAGGATTGAAATTGTCTTGATCTTCTATAATTATTGAATATGGAGATGATTATGAAGGTATGACAGAGTGTTTTCATTATAAAAGTAGTTCTAGAAACTCTATTGGTTCATTCGACTTTTTATCTTCTTGTCTTGTTATCATAAATCTTGGAAAATAACAGAGTAGCTAAGGTTTAAGCTCAAATTTATATATCTTTGGGTTTTGTAAATGAGTAGAATTGTCAGGTGATTGGGAACTAATCTATCAGAATAGAGTATCACCAAAACTCTAGTCTATCAAAATGGTGGGGGTTGGGTCCCATCGAACATGTCAAAATTGTTGGTCTAAAAATTTACCTAGGATTAATACATACATCCTAAGACTTTGACCAGCATTGAAAGACCTTGAAGATGTGAGGCTTCAAGCATCAATATTCATAGTATGCTAGTTCCTTTAAATATTAACTTGCTAATAAAAAAATAAGGGGGTGAAAAGGGTGTTGCAAGAAATAAATGGAGCTAAAATTATAACTTATAATGGTGCAGATTTAGCAACATCAAAATACATTGTGTTTGAAAACATGCTATTAAAGCATAGGCATATTACCTAACAAATCAACTTGCCATTGTTACAAAAAGTTTTATATATTAAATTATTGAAATATTTGCTATATATTCCAAAACTAGAGAATTAAGATTCAATAAGAAATCCAGAAAACAAAATAACTATCATATTCATTCATGCAATTGTAACAAAAATATTTAACAATGCATACATACATTTTTTGTAATAGTTTCGACAAGAGATTAAACAACAATCCAATTTGTATTCTTCAAGGTACAGAGCTTGTACAATGATACAAATTGTAAATACTAAAGATTCAATGCCTAGAACCTCTTACATTCTAGTTTATATAGCTTTTACGATGGATTCTATTTTCTAGGCATCATTGCCTCAAGGGTGGATTGTTATTATGTTAGAACTACTGTCGACCTGCAACATATTTGTTGTAACTGACTGGTTCTTGTTGGTGTGGCTTGATTAGGTTGCATCTGAAGGAGTGATGGTCATGTTGTCTACACTCGATTCATTAGACATTTTGATATTTTTGCTAGGCAATAACCTCTTTCATGATCATGCATCTACATGAGCAATGGCAAGTGGTCTGGTTGTTAAGATTCTCTAACATACTTCAACCACCTGGTGAGTTATGATAGTGATCGCCTACTTATTACATGATGTCAAAAGGACAATAGTACTCCTTTGTTGATCTATCATTGAGCACTAATATTTGGTTCATCCATCTATATTTGATCATCGGATGCTTATCTTTCCTTTTTATTGGGTACTAGGTGCTTACTTTGCTTCTTATCGGGTGATAAAACTTTGGTACCTATCTCCAATTACTAGAGGTACAAGATTTCTAACGATTTCTATACTTTACTATTTTAAGCACTTTGATCATCTATTTTGTGACGGGTTTTTGATACATGTTTGTTGTCTATAAAGTTATAAAATGTCTAACGGTATTAAAACTTAGCTATTTTCTTGATACTTCTTTTATCGGGCGATGGATTTTTTGTACCCATCCGCTGCCTAAAAAGGTACAAAAAGTTTGACAACCTTTACACTTAGCCAATTTTGCCTGTATTTCTCTCTAACAAGCATCAAAGATTTATGGACCATCAATCAACTACCTAGGTACTTAGATATTTTGCACACCTTGATCATCCATTGAGCAATCAATTTTTGGTACCTGTATGTTTCTTAGAGGGGTACAAGAAGTCTGGCGAGCTCCATACTTAGCTAAATTTTACTTGAGTGTATTTCTATTGGGCAACAAGTTTTTGGTACCCATCTACCCCTACGGATGGTATAAAATTTTTGATGCTCTCGACACTTAGCCATTTTCTTGATATTTATTCTATCAGGCGATGAATATTTGGTACCTATCTACTGCCTAGAAAGGTACAAAAAATTTTGACAACCTTTACACTAAGCCAATTTTACCCAATTTTCTCTTCAACAAGCATCAACAATTTGGGGGCCATCTATCAACCGCCTGGGTACAATATGTTTGACGAGTACTAAACTTAGCTATTTTGTTCACCTTGATCATTCATTAAGCGACAAGTTTTTGGTACCTATCTACTGCTTAGATGGGTACAGGAAGTCCGAAGAGCTCCATACTTAGCCAAAATTCACTTGAGTTTTTTTATGTCGGGCGATAGGTTTTTGGTACCCATCTACCTCTATTGAGGGTACATAAGTTTTGATGCGCTTGGCACTTATTCCCTTTCTTTATACTTCTATAGAGCGATAGGTTTTGGTACCCGTATATTTCTTGGAAAGGTACAACAAGTTTGGTAGCCTTTACATTTAGCTAATTTTACATGTCTTACTCTCCAAAAAGCATCAAAGATTTGGGGACCATCTATCAACTGCCTAGGTACAATATGTCTAGAAAGCACTAAACTTAGCTATTTTGTGCACCTTTATCATCCATCAGACGATGGGTTTTTGGTACCTGTCTACTGCATGGAAAGGTACAAAAATGTATAGCAGTTTGACTCTTAGCCAATTTCACGTTTTGTACCTTCCACTAAGCATTATAATTTAAGGCCTTGTCTATTGCATGCTTGGAGATAAAACATATGACGTTCTCCATACTTGGTTGTTTTGACCTCTAATGCAAAATTTTGTACTTTCAACCAAAAGTGTGTGTGTGTGATAACCAAAATTATCCATAATTCCTAGACTCATTTGAATCCCAAGCAGTTGTCAAAGAGACCCATGATGAATCATGTGGTGTCTACTTCAGCAATGTTGTTATCACTAAAAAACTTCTACAAATTGGTTATCATTGGTTCTCCATGGAAAATGACTCTTGAAACTACATCAAGAGGTGTGATAAGTGTTAGAAGCATGACAACCTTATACACACTCCATCCTAAGACCTTAAATTTTTAACCTCATAATGGTCTTTCGTCGTTAGGGGATTAAAAATTATTAAGAAGATAAAATTCATGTTATTCGATGGACATAAATTTATCATCATAGCTAATAAATACTTCACCAAGTGGATTGAAGCTAAGCCTTTCACATCAATTGTTGGAGCTCAAATCTCTGAGTTCATCCTTAACTAGATCCTCACTCGTTATGGTATCCCTCTTATGCTAATATCTAACAATGGAACACATTTTAATAATAAGGATGTCTAAAAACTTATGCTAAATACAAGACTCAACACAAATTTTCTATGCCTTACTATCATGAAGGAAATAGCCAAGCTAAAGCTTCTAACAAAACTCTTGTTAAATTCCTCAAGAAGCTTATCAGTAAAATTGGTAGATATTGGCATGTCTAGTTATATCTTACCTTATGGGTTTATCATAGTAGTGTCGAAATTATCATTGGTATGATGCCCTACATTCAGGTCTATGAAACTAAAGTAGTCTCCCGTTTTTAACTAAAGGTTACTCGTGCATTTTGTTGCAAGATGCCTTTTTTTTATATGAATATCATCTTACTCATCTTAGACAACTAGAATTGCTTGACAAAAAATGAATCAATGCTTTAGAAAATCTATGATTCTACCAACAAATGCTTAATGTAGTTATAGCAAAAGGGTGTGATCCTTATTCTTTGAATTTGTTGATATTTTTCTCAAAAAGAATCAGGAAAGCACCATTACCAAAACCAAGATCAAAGGTAAATTTAAACCTAATTTCCTAGGTCCATACATCACAACCACCAAGTATGGTTAAGGTGCTTGTCACCTTGCCACACTTGAAAAAAAATAACTTAAATAACTAATGAACATAATGCACTTTAAATGATATTATATATTTTACAACAATTTTTTATTTTATTTTAGTTGTCTATTATTGCTTACTTGCATTGGCTTAACTTGATATCTACCTTCATGCACATGCATACCTCTGCTTGGATTGTTTGTTGTATATTAAGTTAGGGATCCATGAAAACATGTAAATTATTATCATAGTTAGAGAAGTTTGTTTTTTACTAGGTGATATATGCAAGCAAATCCTCTTAGTCCCATATTGAAAATTAATCATTGATTCATACAACATAATCTATCTCAAAATATTTCTTTTGGTTTATCTTGAGCTTTATCTTCATTTATTCTTCTATCTTCAATCCCCCTTGTCGCATGACAAATGCTATGAGGTTTATAGGTACTGATGACTCCAAGATCAATCTTATCATATTTTATCTCTCCAATATTCTATCACATCAATATCTTGTCATATGATGAATACTATGAGCTTTGCAGGTATTTATGTCACCAAGATGAATCTTATCATCTCTTATCTCTCTAATTTGCTATCTCATAAATATCTTACCTAATGATTAATACTATGAGGTTCATAAGTACTAATGGCACCAAGATCAATCTTATCATCTATCTCTCAATCTTCTATCTCATAAATCTCTTACTACCTGATGAATACTATGAGGTTCATAGGTACCAACAACGTCAAGATAAATTTTATCATCTCTCATCTCTCCAATATTCTATCTCATTAATCTCTTTTTGTATGATGAATACTATGAGGTTTACAAATATTAACAGTGCCAAGATCAATCTTATCATTTCTTATCTCTCCAATATTTTTTCTCATAAGCCTCTTGCTTCATGATGAATATTGTGACGTTCACAGGTACTAATGGAAATATAGATCTTATCATATCTTATCTCCTATGAATGATTGTGCATGGAGGTAACATCCTAATAATAAGTTAATCTCTTTTGGGGGCACAATCTATTGTCGCACCAAATCTCTAGTCCAAAGTCCTCTATGATGTGTACTCTATGAGGTAAATCAACCAAAGTAGAAGTCCTTTAAGAATTATTTTATAGGTAAATATAGCAAGTTAAATTAGAAGTCCTCCATGCAAAGCTAAATCAAAAATCCTCTAGGTAAAGCTAAATCAAAAGTTCTTTGGGTAAAGCTAAAACAAAAGTCCTCTAAGCAAATCTAAATTAGAAGTCCCCTAGGCAAAGCCAAATCATAAATCCTTTGAACAAAGCAAAATTAGAATTCCTTTGGGTAAAGCAAAAGTCCTTTAAGCATTTGTTTAAAGGTAAATCTAATTTTACAAATTTAAACTTATTATAAAGCACTCCTTAGGCATTTTCCTAAGGGCAGTAAAAAATATATTTATCTTTTGTATCTCGACTAAAAGTCCCCCTTGGTAGAAATCTCTTATCATTATTTGTATATATTTGTACATATTTTGTATCATAGAAAACTAACTAAAGTCCTCTATGAAATATAACTAAAGTACCCCTAGGAAATCTAACTAAAGTCCCCCTAGGTAAATCTCAAAGCTAGCTAAAGCCCCTTGGGCAAATCTATTATCTAAGCTAAAGTCCTCTTGGAAGAATCTACATTTGTACGTAGTTGTATATATTTTGTATTATAGCAATATCTCTTGATGTTATTTAAAGTACCCTTAGGCACATCACTTCTTAATCATGCATCTATATCCATCTGTCATCATCTATCTCAAGTTAATCATCTAAAATCAATCAAAAAATCCAAAATTCAAGTCATCATATCCAATCAATAACATCTAATCATGTCCAATCATCAAATCATCATTACATTTATTCATAAATATATCATGCATAATTCATTCAACTTAACAATTAATCATCATAGCATAATCATAAAGCACCATCTATATCGTTAATCATCGTAGCATTACTCATCATCCATCATAAATGCTCATTGAACAAACCTAAAATCACAAAGCAATTAAACATATAACACAAACCATTACATAAATCAATCACATCAATGACTTATCATCAATAAATAAAGGTCATTGTATATATACATCGACTCTCCCATATAATACAATATACATTAAATGATACATCCAAAGTATAAATAGCATTTAAAATTGGCCCTTGAAGGGGCAACTAGCTCTATGATCTTGTGTCAAATGCTCTAGTTGCTCCTCTTGTTAGCAGGGGCATCATCACCAATCTCTATGACTAGTATTCCATGGACCATGAGTGTGTTCATATCTTCATCCGTGTCCCTATAGGTGAAGACATGCGATAATCTATTTGCACTATTGCATGGTATGTAAGCTAATATTAAGTCACTTGCTCAATCTCTACCTCTAGGTCCTCTTGTACATGATTCAACTCTATTGTGTTTCTTTTTTGAGCTACAACCATCTGGTCTATAAAATTCTATGTCGATTAGCTCTCACTCGCCCCTCTTATTATTGTGGCCTTTGTTGCCACTACATTTATCTTTATAGTCAAACCCTAGATGGTCTATTGCATCATCGAGACCTACCCCACTATCTAGTCCATCTCCATTATTTGTGTTGCCAATGTAGTCTATAAGCTAGCCACCTACCTTGCTAGGGCATCTATCTCTACCTCCACGATAGGCAGATGAGATCTACTAGGTCCTATCTTGTCTATCATAATAATCAACAATGGTGATATGGTGTTGCTAATGTTATCACTATTACTACTATCTATCTCTACCTTTATTGGTAGTACTCTTTGTACTACCTCACCAAGGGTGGTGCTACCTACTACACCCTCTTATCTTGTTACCCCAAACCACATCATCTTTTTTTTGTAAGCCAATGATGATCATTCTTAAGGCGTTCATGGTATAATACCATCCTTAGTAGCTATCGCTAACCCCAAGGTCATCACTGTTAGGATTTGGTATCACCAAATCATCGATGTTGTGCTATAGACAAGAATTTGAGTTTGACTATGATTTGAACCCCCTCTCTTATGTGGTCCTCTTGTACCACATAGGTCTTTCTAGGATCCCTTTCTACACTCCAAACTAGTGGACCATATGATAAAACAAAAAGAGCTTTTGCTCTCCCTGTGGTCCCACCAATCACTTGACTCACCTAATGCCAAATAGCTAGAAGGCATCCTCTTATCATCTAGGATGTTATATATTAGGTTGCATGATGACTTTCTCCTAATTCAATCCATCAATATTCCTTTGTACCACTCCCAAAACACCCCTATGAGGCCTCCCCTATCTTACCTCAAAATATTGGCCTCATTTGTAAGCCATTAGTTCCTTGGAGTTTGTTACCTGATCTAGTAGCCCTAGTGGCCTCATGATGGCAATGTGCTCCTAAGCCCATATCTAGAGAACTATGCAATAAGAGATGCTCCTACCTCCTTTGTATGTGACCTGGTGCAAGGAGTGATAGTCATGCCAGTATCATCGGGCCCTAGGCAAAGACTATTTGGTCCTCCAACATGTTCGCCACTACCTCTTCCATCCCCAATGGACAACTTTCCTACTAATATCACCAATTAAAATACCAAAAACCAAGGCACACAATAGTGTGATCTACTAATCCAAGTAGCAACCTGCATAGGTGGCATCGATGTCAATATAAGACCTAACAACATGGAAGTTTGCATCCCCTATCAACTGCTTCAAGCTCCTCCTTTGGTCTTGGCTCATCCCAACTAGTGCCCCTATAATAAGTATCTATAGTATCCACCACACATCCTCCAATATGATGGTGAGCTCCCCATACAATAGTTAAAAGGTATTCATTTTTTAATACCATCTCTTGACTAATACTATTAGTAGAGCCTAATAGAACTCCATATTTGACATTAAGGCTATGTGATACAACCCTATTGCAACTAGCAACACATGTTAGGAAGAACCTTGTAATCCCTGGATTACCTCTAATGTGTGAGGTTGTTTATCTCTACAATCCAAGGTTTGTAATCTCTCCTACAACCAAGCCAAACTAGTCAATCGGTTAGCCTTGATGCTTATAAATCAACAAAACAAGCACACAAACATTAAGAGCAAGCAAAAGCACCATCTCTCAGCAAAAGCGTCACTAGATGAGGAAAGTACCATCTGAATAGAAAAAGTGCTACCATGAAGTAAAAGTGTCATCAACACATAAAAGCACCATCGACTTGCACATGCATTGGTGCAAAAGTGTTGCCATTTTTTAGCACACTTTTTGAGGCAAAAATCTAATTTTGGGTCATTTTCTTAGTTCATACCTAGACATGAGGTCCTCCTTCCACCACAAGTGGTCTCATCTCATTTGCTTAGCGTGGTGGTCATGTGTACTAGGCCATAAAAATTGCAATAATAAATAGGGCTCTAAAGCTCCTTTCTCCTCTCATCAACAATAAAAATGATTTGGTTTTTACCCCCTAACCATTTTACCTCCAATCCTTCTTGGCCATTTTTTGTTTTTTGTCCTCAATTCTTCCTCATAGCACTAGTATGAATCATGGTCAAGTCAAGTTTCAATGGTCAAACTTGATTTTCCCTTTGAAACTTAAGGGGGCACATCAGGGCATGCCAACATTTAACATTGTCAAAGATTTAAATTTAACATTATCTCTAATCAACCAATCAAAAGCATTAGTTATCTTGCATCACTAATTTTAAGCATCATCAAATCTATCTATCTAAAAATTAGGGCATTAATGCCAACTTTTTATGCATGCATAATTTAATATATGCATCAAAAAGGGGCAAATGTAGACACCCAATTTTTTGTGCATCAACAATCTTCAAACCTACCAATATCTTAATTAATTAACCAATCAAGCATACAAAACAAATCAATCATATTTAACCTTAAATTGGGAGAATTTATTGCCCTAGAAGCAAAAGCGCTAGGACATGAGCGAAAGTGTTGGTGATGCTTTTGCTCCCTAGAAGTGCTTTTGTGCAACTTTAACTTTTCAAATTTTTCTGCTCAATTTGATTAGCAATTATCATTTTGGTAAAAGCTTGGAGCATTAGCATCACCAATGCTATTACCTTTTAGAACTACTAATTATTAGACATTAAAGTGATAGTTTGACAACTAGTATCTTCCAATCCATTTGCAACCCTAGCAGAAATCGAAAGCCGAAAAATTATTAGTTTCAATCTTCAATCTATTAATTGCATCTTGATCCTATTTCAAAATCTTAGCTTTTTCAATCTTGATCTATGGCTTCCTATAAATCTATCACTTGGGGGACCCCAATCCATTATCTTGTGCATAACAAAACTCTATCAAAATTGGTAGCAATCAATCTTCAAGCATTGCAAAATTATATCCAAATTATGTGATGATCATGTGAAAGTATATCAGACTCTCACACTCTCAAGCATCCTCAAAAAACAAGTAAGCTCATCAAGCTTCCTTAACATAATGGGAGCTCAATCTTGGCATCTTGGAGCTATAAGTTTGCTTAGGTTGTGCTCTCTCCCCTTCTTAGATTTTGTCCTTACCTTTTTTTTGTATCTCTCATCATGACCATTTCATAATTTTTCTAACTTTGCTTTTGATCGTCATACTTACATCTAGTTGTCATTTTGTATTTATATGTCACTAGGTTACACTTTGCATAAGTAATTTTTTTTCATATTGCATCTATCAAGGCCCTTGCATCTCTTGGTCGAGGGCACTCATTGCATCACTTACAAGAATCATAAATTCATCATCTAAGCATCATGTTGTTCACATAGGTGAAAGTGTTGTCAAACGATAAAAGTATCGACAACATTATCGCTCACCTAGTGGCACATTCACCATTGAGCATACAGTCCCTATTTTCATCACTTAAAATTTTTCAATATCTTCTCTAAAAAAGGGTCTAATGTTTGGTTAAGGGAGCCACATACTCTTCTCTAACTTAGATAGACTCGTTTGCTACTGAATCCATCATTTTTATATTTTTTTTACATGTGAACAAAAATACCATCAATAAGTAGTAGCGTCAATGGTGCTTTTGTGGGACCAACAATGCTTTAACACGACTACATCACTTTTTCCTTTATGGAAAAAAATCAGGTTTTCCAATCCCAATATTTTGTTTATAGCATTTAGATCATAGGATTGTTTTTGTCTGTTTGAGTTATGTTTCTGTTTTTGCATTTTTGTTTACTCATTAAAGATAAAAGAGAATTTGAGAAAAGTAACTAGCTTTAATCATTAGGGTACCATCTTTAATCTTATTATATTTGAAAGTAAAATTAAATGTAGTTGCATTAGGCTTGTTTGTTGCATTATCTTTGAACCCTTGCTCTTAAAAGAAAATTTTGTTTTTACTTCATCATCAAAATCGAAGGTATTTTAGTAATTAAGTCGTATTTGTTGCATTGTGTGGTGGATTTCTAGCTAACTAGGACTCTATTAAGGTTAAGCTTTGTCAAAGGGAAATCTTAGGAGAAACGTAGGTGTTCTCTAACTAATCCACTAAACCCTAGACTTAAACTCATAAACTACCCCTATCCTTGAGGCGAGGAAAGAGTGGGACGCGCCGTGGTGGATACCCTTAAGAGGCCCTTCACAATATCTCATTTCTCCTTCTTACACCTCTTTCAATCCCATATAACCATCAAGATATATATTTCATGAATGAAACTTTTAAAATATATTTTAAAATTCATTTTAAATTTTATGTTGAGATAGATCTTGCGGTTTCTAATACCATTGGGTATATTATAATTGTAAAAAGGTAAATTATACAAATAATATTGTAATTAATACAAAATTAAGGCAAATGTCTATTTAGTAAATTGAATATCTTATCATAAACTTGAATACAACAATAATTTAATTACCTTATTCTAAAAGTATATTCTTTCAAGTAAGATTTCAATATTGTATTGGACTCTTAACATTGAATAATCTATTTTACTACTTATTTTTCTTTTACATTATCTCAAAGTTTTCAAGCACTCACCTTTCAACATTGTTATGTTTAACTTTTGTCCTTACCTTTCATATTCAAAATCAACAAGGCAAGGCAGGAACATTTATTCACCATATTTATTTCATGGTCTTTGTTGGCTTAAAAGGAAAGTTTGAGGGAGTTTTTAGGCATTCACCTTTCAATATTGTTGTGTTTAAATTTTGTCCTTACCTTTCTTATTCTAAATCAACGAGGCAAGGCACAAATATTTATTTATTATATAATTTCATAGTCTTAATTGGCTTCAAAGGACAGTTTGAGGGATCATTGATTGTATTCAAACCCTCAAAAGAAAAAAAATCATGATAAAATGTTGTATCTTTCTATTTCAATTTCAAAATCCCCATAAATAAAAAGTTTGAGGATGCAATTTTTATCTTTCGTTTTCAATTTCAAAGTAAGGTGTGGTGATGCTTGGACAAAAGTACATGCAATAAAATGAAGTAATACTATTTGGACCCAAAAACATATACAATAGTTGTATTTAGACCTAAATACATATACACTAAAAAAAAGATGGTCATAAGTTGAAAACATTTAGGTATAAGCTTTATACTACTAAGCTCCCTAGTTCATTTTAGCTTTCAAATTGACCATCTTAATTTTAGTATAGGACTTACACTAATGAATTGCCTTATTCATTTGTTTGTTATCAATAAAGCATACTGTTGACACCAACTAGATCATACTTATCACTAGGCAACTAGTTATGTTTAGCTGTGAAGATCAATTCTCTGAAAAAACTTATCACATAAGATTCTAGGCTTACATATTCTAACAACCCTAGTAGTAGTATTTTTGTAATTTTAGATATATATATATAATTACGAAAAATATATATATAAAGGCCTAATTTCAAATCTTGCTAGTGAATATATATTCACTTAGCAAAATTTGAAATTAGGTCTTTACATTAAGAATCCACGATCTAAATCACTTAAACTCGTGCCATTTGATACAATCTTAATTTTGATTAAGATTTTATTATTTTTTAGATTTTTTATTTATAAGTCAAAATCAACATCAAGACTTCAAATTGCTTGTAATTTTTTATTTATTCATTTAATATATATATAGCAAATAAAAACTTTCTAGTTAACTAAAGAAATAATTTCAAATATAATAATTATTTATATAATGCAATTGAGTGGACAATGAACCTATCAAATGTAAGATTTTTTCTATAATACAATCTAAACAAGAACTTATTTTATTTTATTATATATATAATTCAAATGAGTAATCAATCCTTTAAACTTGACACTCATATTAATTGTTCCTGAGTGTGGTCTACCAGCAAGGACGCCACTTGCATTGTTGGTGATGTAACCCGAGTTCAATCCCCATGGTAGATGTATATAAGAAGTATTTACTCAAAATATATATATATATTATTACTTGTATAATTATTTTCACCACCCCTAATCAATTCTTATATTTTTAAATTGTATACTATTCAAACAACTACCATAAGATATCCTTGGTCAAAAGACATTTCATCTTTTGTTAAATTTAAACCCCTTAAACCTTTTCCGGGTGTTGTAATTGTCTATAGCCATATGCCTGCATATATATTTTTAAGCAAATTAAAATGGCTACAAGAGTTGTAATTTATTAAAAGTATATATGATCTATCTTTTTAGGCTAAAAACAGATGTATATAGCATATTTTCAAAAAATAATCAGTCTAAATGCTCTGTAAAAATTAGTAAATTTTAAATTTTAACCCTAAATAATTATTCTTTTGACATAATGAAATGATAAGCAAGCAAATCAGCATTTTATTTTTATGAAATTAACACATTCTTTATAACTCATGTTATATTATAATACTTAAATTGTATACATTTCAATTATATATACAAATGTTAAATACAAGGGCAATTTTGTTCCCTTCAATGATCCAATTTGAGTTTCATCTCCTTCCATTTTATATTTTATCTTTTTCAACACATGGTTGTACACATGAACATAATAAACAAAGCACAATTCTTTACATGTTAAAATCCACATAAATGTTACCCTTATATTTAAGGGTTAGAAATTAAGGGCTACTGTTGGGGGCCAGTTTCGTTCTTTGTGCCATGCGCGTCATGGCCACCCACAATGCGGTTCTCATCGGGTGCATCTGGTGCCCGCACCTTGCATGGAGCGCCAATCCTAGAAAGTTCGAGGAGCATGAGACGTGGTTCCTTCGAACGATTTTCGCAATTTTTAATCAAGGCTAGCTCCTTATTTAGATGTGATCCTCAATGCTTTGTTGTATTCTTAAACTAGCCTACTCTAATGGGGTCCTTACCAGGGAAAAGGGTTAGGAGGAAAACAATAAATAATTAAAAGCAAATAACATAGAGTAAACCTATGCTAAGGGGCGATGCACCAAAGGTCTAAAACTCTCTACATTGCGGCAGATTGATGATTACATGTATAGTAGATGATAGAACACAAGGTGAAGAGTGAAAGGCCTCGATAAACTAAATCTAGAAAAACAATAAATACATAATCAAAGGAAAAAAGAAGATAACAAATACACATATAACACAATATTTCACCTAGAAAACCCTTACAAAAAAAACCCAACACAGTAATATCTCCTTATTGTATAAATTTTACCATATCCAATAAAATAATGTTCATCTCTCATCTCTCATCTCTCTTTAAACCTTGATGCAAGTGCAATTAAATAACACAAGAACAGATTTTACAATACCATGCGTCATGGGTTCAGATATTTAACCCTAAATAGCCCATATGGGTCTAAAATTAGCTTAAGAACCCCTAAAACTTCCACTGAGGTTGTCGCCCTCGAACCCATGCTCGAGGCCCAACATGGAGAGTGTCCAATACCTTTCAGAGTCAACCTCGCCAAAATAACATGGAAAATATTCAACATATTTCCAACATTAAAACAGAGTAAACACATTCTAAGGGGGCTATGCGCCAAAGATCTAAAACTCTACATCAGGCCAGGTTGAATGAACACATGCATCGTAGATGATAGAGCACAAGGAACACAATTTTCCCAAACATGAATTGCACTAAGCATTTCACACACAAGAACTAGGACAGAAGAGAAATAGTCACAACTTCTCATGTGTGTGTGTCGAATTACATACGTGCCAAAGAAAGAAGCTTGAAACCAATCAACTAAAACAATACAAGGCTCAAGCTAGGTCGTGACACAAAAGAGAATGATGAAAACCTCAAAAGAGGCCAGATACTAGGCATGGGTATGGCTAGCTTTCGATGATTACAATGAGGAAGAAAGAGGTATTTATAAGAAGCGAGGAAAATTTTCTCCCAAAACTTGCATAGGAATTCAAAATTGTTTAGATCAAAATTGTTTAGTTCAAAATTGCCTGGGCTAATCAACATCAACAATGAATGCTTGAGCTGGTCAACATCAACAATGAACATTCTTCAAAGCCTTAAGGATCCATAGCCATAAATGTCGTTGTTTGGTTGTCTTGATGGGTTTCTTGCCATTCCGCCAAGTTGCTTCGTGCTATAAATCCCCATGATTAGACCAGGATCCTACTTCATTAATGCCTTGGGTTTAGTGTTGCCCCTTGGGCCGCTTTCTATGTTGTCTCTTTAAATGTTCTAGTTGTCACCTAGGGAATTGTTTCTGGTTGTGGAGTACCCAAATTGGAACTGGATCATTATCCCTTCCCTCGCGTGGTTCCCATGGGCCAGTCCGATGGTTCTAGTGCTAATCAACACTTGGCCTCCTCCATGCTCTTGACAAGTCCCTTAGACAAAGATCTTCTCTAGTGCATTCCTTGAGGTCATGGTTGTCGCCTTTGGCATTGTTGAGGAAGATGCCCTTCCTCAAAGATCCATCCCTTGCTATTTCACCTACATTCCAATGATAATCGAGACCACCAGATTCTGACCTCAAGTGGGCATGTCTCTAGGTGGTGTTCTCCTCTTGTGCCCTCTGCAGTTCTTTCATCGTAGGTTTTGGGGTGGACCTTGCGAGGGCCAAGAAACTTCAAAGTGCAGCGAAGGCTTCACAACTTGGAATCCCCAAGATGTTAGGCTTTTGGCCGTTCTTTGAGCGCTAACCTCCTTCTAGAGAAGGGAGAGCTATCCCAAACTCTTTCCTGCATGGTTACCTCGAGTTGCCCCACTTTTCTTCCTCCATGTAACTGGGCTTGGTTCTTGGGGGTCATTGACTAATGATGACTTGTGACCTCAGTAGAGAGCCATGAGCACTATGAGACATGGAGGGAAGACAGGCAAACAATCTTCCTATCTAGGGAGAAGAGAGGTCCGCAAGCTCTAGATGAGGTAAAGTTTTTCCATGAGTAGAGTCTCGTTAGCTATCACCGAAAGGGCTCTAGGACTCCAGTTCATAGAAACTCTCCTTAGCTACCATTGGAAAGGCTTGATGAGTGGTTTCTATTTTGGTCTAGTAGTTCAGCTAAGGTTTGTGGCATTGGGAGCTTCAACTTCAACATCAATGGATGACAAGGGGTCTTCCTCGGTTGCACCTTGGATGATCTTCTAGTATCAGTTGCTTCATGAGTAGTGGGAGCTTTGGGCCCCTTCATTTCGGCTTCAGGATGGCACTTTGACCAAAATTGCCTTTGTGGCAAGGTTTGCCGTAAGTAGTGAATTTTCACTACAGCTACCATTATATAATTAAAGGTTTTATCTTATCCAACATTTTTCATGTATGATTGTTGCATGTTAACACAATAAATAAAGAAGAACTCTTTATGCATCTCTCTTAAAACATACTGTCATGAAACATCAATATTACCTAGGCAATTGATAGTATGAAAAACAATATATATCTACATGTTTTTATGAACAATTATGATACCAATCAACCACACATGATCATGCAAGCATTTAGACAGTCATGCAAATTGGTCCATATATATATACACACACAATCAGGCAAATTGGTCCATATATATATTGTATAGAATAGAAATCGATTTCATCTGTATTAAGATCATGACTACATAGTAATAGTTTGGCTATTATGCATGCATGACCACACAGTGATATTACAATAGTTTGGCTATTATGCATGCATGACCACACAGTGATATTACAATAGTTTGGCTATTATGCATGCATGACCACACAGTGATATTACAATAGTTTGGCAATTATGCATGCATGACCACACAGTAATATTACAATAGTTTGGCAATTATGCATGCATGACCACACAGTAATATTACAATAGTCTGGCAATTATGCATGTATTGTTTGGCAATATTCGAACCTAAGTCTCCTTCATGAAAATTGAGAAATTTAACAGATTGAACTGATACCATTTGATTAAAGTTTACCCCTAAAATTAGAACCACTAGGTTGATGGTATGAAAATTTTCACTCCCAACCAATTACCCTAAACCCATGGGCATATATTTGTCCATATTAAATTCACAAGCAATTTACATTTATACCAAAAACAGTACATAAAATTTGCATTTACATTCATCATATACATTATGACAGCCAATTTCAGAAAGAAATATATATGCCATCATTTACGCTAACGCTAACGGTCTACTAAGAGCAGACGGAAAGCATACTTATATTTGGCTGAACAGATAATCTTACAATGTCAAGTTACGAATACAACTAGCCGATATGAAAAAGTGAAAGACTGACTAAACCCTATTCAATTAGGGAGCTAATAGGTTCACGAAAGCTGTATGATTATATATATCCCGTAAATAAAAAAATCATTCAGACAGTAGTCTACTTAAATGAATATTCCAGTAGTTATATCCACAACTCATACGATTTCAATAATTGGCATCACTGGCATACTTCATTCTCATCATACGTAGGAGTCTTCAAGAAAAAGCAATAATTTTAATACAGGTAAAAAAAATAGGCATCAGAGTGGCCAAAATATCTATTGAGAAATATGGCACATGAAGGTAATGGCCTTGTAACATCAGCTTGTGCAGACGGTAAACAGCTATTTACTTTCTATGTACTTGAAGCATACAACTTTGCATGTTTCACATGGAAACCATCGTCATCCATAAAGGATCTATGATAGCTTAAAAAATGTCAAGGCTTCTAGTGATTGTCATCCATAATAATAACCTGCCAAAATCAAATTTGTAACATGCTAAGCTTTGGCAACTTATTGAAATACAAATTTTCTTGGAAAAAGAATTTTTTTTTGGGGTAGCAAAATGCAATGACAGAACCCCCTCTCAGGCACAAAGACAACAAAATCCAAAGGAAGAACACTCAACGCCTCTATCAAATGAGTGAAACATGACTGCAGATTAAAAAAAGACCCAAGCCAAAAAATTTATTACACTCCACAAATGTGGTACTATGTTACCACAGGCTGAATTTCATATCCCTGCTTCATAAACACAAGAATGTGGTAATATGGTACATGATAAGTACAAAGCGTTATGGAGGACATGCAAATGTACATTCCAATCTGCATCCTCCTTTTAAGGTGCAATATTCTTCTTCATAGAAATGCCACCATATAACTCTGGCCACCAAAATTGTTGTCACATATTTGATTACATGAATCTCGAGATAAAACCCAGCCGGCCACATTTTCCATAGTTATAATCCCACAACTCAAGCACTCTATTCTTTTTTTGGTGATCCCCGAATAAACAGTAAAGCATTAGAATAATAAAAATTCTCTCTTCATCACACATGCTACAAGCAAAAGTATGTTGAAAGGCTATAAGAAACAGCATATTTATCCATCACCTACTTCCATTGAGAGTTCAATGTTGATGAATGCGGATGAAAAGCCAATACAGGAAATGCTTCCAGAAAAGTTTGGCAACGATAACATTCAAAAATAGCTCGGATCAAGAATCGTCACAAATTTTTAACCACCTGCAAGAATGTTGTCCTGGCCAGCTAGAGGTCAAGATAAAACATAGCATTGTGCATTGAATGCGATTAAATGGTCATATATTGACCATAGAACATATTTCAAAGTTGTCTTTATCTGAGAAGAAAGTATGGATCAAAATCTTGACACCAGGATGCAACCTTCAAAGCTTGCAGACCCTTGGAACCTAAGTCAATGGTCAGTTTGCTTTCATAAGCTTGAAGCATTTTTATATAAAGGTTACAAATGAGTGGATTTGAAAGCAATGAAATCATCGACTTTGTTAGTTCAGTAAGACTGCAAAACAGTTCCTTTTGACAATTTCTTTGAGAATTGTCTTGAGGTTCCTTACTAGGTGGATAACATGAAAAGGCATAAAGGCCCAGAAGACATGGATATGTAACTTTAAATACATCCTGATGATTAGTTATGCCACCCACCCAGCTCATACTGCACTCTGCAGCAACACAATGTTTAGCAAATGATATTATCTTAGACAAAAATTTCATCCTCCATGTATGAATGAATAGTTCAATATCTTCCCTATGATTCCAATCAACAAGTTCCAGTAAATTAGTGGGAGGACTTGTTTTGCTGCCTTGGAAGCCAGATTTCAAAACTTCGACATTAAGAAGCCTCTGTAAATGCAAACAACAAAGCTGAGAAATCAGGAGTCTTTCTTCATGATGGTTATCACGCTCTCTGTCAAATAAACGACGGACCATGTCTCCACTTTTTGTTGTGAAAATAACATGATCTTCTGACCCAAGAACCCAGTTAGCAAGACGATCAAAATACACTAGCCAGTGAGTAAAGTTAGCAGTCAGAAAATCAAAGGATAACTCAAGCACTCTTTCAACTTGAGTTGGTACAACATTCTTCACATTGCTATTATCGCGTGGAGTAGAATTCATAGACCTTACAATGGCAACAGCAAGCTTCTGTCTCAAGTTGATATCTTCATCTTCCAGGAGTTTAATACATGTGAACCATGTATCTAGTATGGCTATGGCAAAGAAGTCCCGCCCTTCTACATTATCTTCCATACTCTCCCCTAAATTTTCCCTAGAGTACATCACCTTAATGGGGTGTTTCCATTTGGAAATTCTGGAGCCAATCCAACTAGCATCTTCCAGGAGTCCAGAGGCTACAATACCTTCTGCAACTGCATTCCTCATATTTATAGATTTACAAGGATCACTATATTTCTTGATCAGATCGCTCCATAAACAAATGCATTCATAGGTTTTATTCCACAGATCTGAATTCTCAATCTTGAAATTCTGACGCACATGATTGTTCACTTCATGGCATGAAATGCCCAACACAGATGAATATTTAATGAACTTGCTGAGTTGCTTAATACAAACTCCAAAGCAGAGTATCAGTGTTTCTTTTGTCTTTGCATGCCTTGTAGTTCCCTGAATTTTAGCCAACTTAGACCAGAAATTCAGGACTTCTTGGTGATCCACCCAGCGAAGATTTATTTGTTCACTGGTTCTCGTACTCCTGGAATTAAGAGAATCAAGTGAATTATATAGGAAAAGAATTTGGAGCATACGGCGGAGACATTTAGGATTTGTCTCAAAGTCTAAACGCTCTAACAGGATAGTGTGTAAATTAGCCTGGACCCATTGATGGATAGGACCAATAAATGTACTAAATCCTCTGCTGGCATTCTCTGATTGAAGAGATTTGAGAAAGTGATAAAGAACCTTCAATGAAGCCAACCTCACTTCATATGCAGAGTCATATAAGCAGCCTTTTAATCTTTCAAAGAAATTTGAAGAATCTTCATACCTTGATGATGAATCTGCATAGTCGAAGTTATTACAAGAGAAGCTGATTGGCACTGTGAAATGCATATTAAAATCTGTCCTTGATTTTTCTGTGCACAAAACTGGATTCATCATCATCATTGTATTGAAATACAAAGTGACTGCCTGTTGAGAAAGGTCTGTTCTTGTAGCATCATAAAACTCTGATTGATACACTGCTGAAGCATCTAAACATTCTGAGCTCAAACATATCAGCATACTTTGGATTTTATTGATGTGACTACTTGTAGGACATGTTCCTGCAATTTTAAGTAAGTCCTCTAAAACCTGCATATAGACAGTAATGACCATAGGGCAGGGACATAGCTTAATATGGCCAAGCTCTGAGCAACTTTCAAGCACTGGAAGCAATGCACTGACAATCTCTTCTTTCTCGACAATATCCGGTATAATCATGCAGCTATTACTTAAAAGAGAATCAATTTGCAGGAGTAATCCATGAATATAATTGAAAGAAATAGACTGCCTATTTGATGGTGCTATACTGCCCAAATCTGAAGCAGACCTTGACATAGTTTGGGAGTCTGCCTTGGGCAATCCACTAGCAATGTCTAATAATATGCTCAACAAATTCTCCCTGGATACTAATGGTGCCAAAGCTTTTGATGCAAGAATACGAACCCTTAAGTTGCACTGTGTTGCACACCTCCTGATATAAGGCACAAATGCCGAAGGATTCAACCAATCTTCAGTTCCACTGCTGATTATGGAAGGCTTCAATCGTGAGAGAATGATTAGAACAGGACCTAAGCTCGGATGTAAACTTTTTCCCAGTTTATTGTCTCTCCAAGATGCAGAGACACTTTCTTCTAGCTGCCTTGTTGCATTGTGTAGCTCTTCTAGAAGAAAAGGGTGTAATGTTGGGTACCTTCAAAAAATGTAGCAAATATTCACCTCAAATTCCAGAAAATTATTAAACAAATTATGAAATACTAACCTATCAAATTAAAATAGGTAAAAAAGAACAGTAAGTTAGATAGCCAACCAAACTCCTGATGCCTGTGTTCAATGAGAAGAATATACCATTGAAAGCTTTAAAAAGAATTGAGGCTAACTTGGATCTATTGTTTGGGGTTTCCATATCACTGTTCAGGCTATTTTTCCCAATACAAATTATTAGTATATCTTATATGCTTGAGTTGCTCAATTTTAAAATGAAAAAAAACAAATCCCTATCGTTGCAAATTTTCTTGACCCTAAAGCTTGATCCCTTTTGTTTCTAACATATGAGATAAGCATAAGATAAATGGGTAGAATATATAAGAAATACCTCTGAAAAAATTCAAATCCAGTCATTGCACGGCGGGCGGACTCTCGTTTGTGCTCATTTAGAAAACCAATCATACGATGGACCAAAGCAGTAAAGGCCAGAGTGGCACTATTTCGGACCTCCCAATAATGAGAAGAGAATGCACATAATGCAATTATTAGGGCCTCCGCACAGAAACCTGAAGTGTCTGTTGACAGATTTCTATCATGAAATGCAACTTTTAGAACATTAAATGCATGTACTGTAGGGACCACACCTTCATCTCGCTGCTTAGAAAATGTTAGTATCTCACCAGCTTCCACATGCTTCACATCAAGCGGAAATAGAGAAGGTACAGGTTCAATACTCTGCGATTCTTTTCCCTTATCCAAGCTAAGTGGATCATGATTTAAGATGAGATTTGCACTCACATTGCCTGTCTTTGACAAAAATGATTTCACAAGATCAATCAGCCACCTCATTGCCAAAGGAAGAAGCTTTTTTGGTGTACCTTCTGGCTCTGCAAGAAAAAGTGCAATAAATGCAGCAGGGATTCCGGCACTCCTCCTCAACAGGTCATCCACAGTTTGACCCTTTGCAATTGTCCTTTGCATAAGTCGTTTCATCCATGATTCAGGCATTTGATTTAACCTGAAATTAAATCAATCAAGAGCTATATCACATGAATGCAACCATTCGAAAGGTAAAAATACTATCAACTTCATTTCATCAAAGCAGTGTCATCCACCACATATTTTGTAAGAATAGTGCACATGAGTTGCAAGTATGTTTTCTTTCAACCAAAAATAAATTAAATTAAAAAATGAAGGAATCTCATTTATCACAAGTGATGAGTCATGAAGTAAGAAATCATGTAATCATTATGGACCTCGGCTCTCTTTGCGTCTTGAAATTAAAAAAAAGGGTAAATAAACTTCTATCACTGCAGATAGCTTTACAGTGCTTAATGTATTCTATGTATGCTTCTTATTTTCCTTTAATAAGGAAAAGTCATAGGAAACATGTAATTCCTTGAGCATTTCTGAGAAGTCTATGGCATATGCTCTCACTTTAAAAACCAATACAATCACCAAAACAAACCATATGCAAACCATTATTATGATCTTTTTATTTACATCAAATTATAAATCTTGCAAGGCCTAGCCATGAAATATTTGGAAAGGGTGTGATCATATAAACCTTCTCCCATAAATGGACATTCCTTCAGGTGTTTGTATAATTGCTATAAATAACTCTAGTTTGTGGGGGTAATCACCAATACTTACATTCCTTTCAAATCAGCATGCTTGTCAACCCCAGTTTGTATGTCTTCCATTTTAGAAAAAGTGTATCTGGCCATCTCATCAGGATAATGTTGCAGTCAATCTTTCGTGGGTGCAGCTTCATAAGGATGTTACTAAGGAGGCAAATATGGCAAGAGCATGTGGAAATTTCCCACTGTAAAGGAGGTGGCCATCCAGATGCAGCTGTGCTAGGTAGAAATGCATCTGATGGGAAAAAAGTACTTCTGCAACATATTTTTTTGCTTATTCTGCAAACTAAATAGTGGAATGCAAATTATCAATTTTTCAGAAGTTGGTTGCTTTGTCATGTAAAAGGATTCCCTAAGCATATATACAAAGAAAAGCTTTTAAATTTCACATAATCTTATGTTCAACTCCTTCATGGAGCTCTTTTATTGTTTAGAAACAGCCCATGTCAAATCAAGAAAGCTATTTGAAGAGCGTTCTCAATTTTAGAAAACAATATTGTGTTCAACTCTTCCATGGAGCTACTTTTATTGTTTAGAAATGGCCCATGTCAAAACAAGAGAGCTATTTGAAGAGCCTTATCAAATTTAGAAAGGTTTCTTTATTGTCTTCAGGACTTCTAAGGTCAGGATCCTCCAACAGTGTTTAACATATTTCTCTTGCTGAGAAGGTCTACCAGTCTCTCCGCCACCTCTACCTCCTCTACCTGAGATTTTTTAACTATGGCCTTACCCTCCTCTTATCCTCTTTCTATATGTTCCCTTCTATCAGTTCAGTTGGGGAGGATTTGGCTGACAGATATCATTATTTTCCAACGTGCTATCAGAATTTATCATTCTATTGAAAATCTTGATTTGCTCTGTGGATTTACCCTTATCAAATGCTGATTGTCCTCTAAAGTTCTCAATCCTTCTGGATTCCATTTTGTCTTCCAAGCCAATTATCTTCTGTATCTCTTGACTGTCTGGGATCCTCACTGATCTGCAGCTGGCAGAGTTTTTGGCTTATTTTCTCTAACAGCATGTTTCCTGGGACCATCTGCCAATAAATGACCTGCCTCATAATGAAATCTGCATCTCAACATGACATTCTCATAATCAGTGAGCTGTACCCATGAATGACCTTCACATACAAGGATGATATTATCTCAAAGGCTCCTACTTGGTTCCTTTTTAGTATAATGTCTTGCAATTGTAAATGACCCCTTTTTATTGTCGCTACCATCCGTGCCAATATATCTGGCCACTGTGTTATCAAGTGCTTGAATACCTCCACTTCTTCAGCTACATCCAAACCACAGTGCAAAAGGATGATATTATCTAAAAGGCTCCTACTTGGTTCCTTTTTAGTATAATGTCTTGCAATTGTGAATGACCCCTTTTTATTGTCGCTACCATCCATGCCAATATATCTGGCCACTGTGTTATCAAGTGCTTGAATACCTCCACTTCTTCAGCTACATCCAAACCACAGTGGAAGATAAGAACATTATATTAATTGAAGTTCAAAGTCCAAGGTTTCTTGAAGAATTCTGCTCTTCTGGAAAACCACAGATCTCCTTCCACTACAGTTTTGCTTTAATTAGCATCTAGGAAATAACAATATAAAAACCCCTTGCATGTTGGAATTCACACCTATTTCCAGAAACATACGGAAGCAATCTATCCACTCAAATCTTATACAGAAAACATAAAAAATGATGAAAGAGAGATATAGTAGACACCCATAGGCACTGTAAATAATCGCTATATTATCCGTAGATAAGAATCACAACACTCGGATACAATGGATGGAGTTATGGGAGGTATTATACAAATACCAAAACCCCAATTACATTAACCTAATCCGACAAAACAAGTGGCTTAAGGGTAACTACAAGTTATAAGGTGGGTTTAACCATAACATGGTTAACCATGGCCCATAGGGCTTACATAATAAAATAATACAATAAATTAAAATACATTTGTACAATGATTGCCTATAGGCCTATACAAGATTGCATCATACAATGTCAACCTTGGCGATAAGTCAGATTATACTTTCAACCTTGCACAGAAATTGAATTTGAAATAGTGAGGCCAGAAAGCCGTCATCTGATTCCCCAAAAAAATGTCATCCCATTAAAGCTGCATACAAAGGCATACTCTTGATTTTCCTCCTGGTATCAGTACAATATCTGAGGAATCAGAATAGATGATCTTTCATTTCTTAAATATAAATGTTGTTTGTATGTATGCTCAGACAATATTAATGTCCTCTTTCGGAATGAACTATTTTGCACTAAGCTCAATATTTTTGTAACCTCGTGTTTTAATGTTGTCATGTTCTGGTTCTAAAAGGTTGAAAAGGGATGAGCAACCAATAGGTAGTGAACACCCTCAACTTGGTGGAATCCTCTATAAGTCATAGCTAGGCAGCATCATGAATAGTTCGTGATGGTAGGTGAAAATTCAGATAAGATAGTATAATTCTATTAATGTCCACCGATGGCCAAAGGAGGACAATGGAACTCGTTGAAAAGAGCTGTTACAAATTACAATGCACTGTAGTAACCAAAAAGTACTACAAAAATAAGTTAAACTAAAGTAAAGAATCTAGTGTAAACTACTCTAAAGTGGAACAACTGTATGGCATAAAATTATAGCCTCAAGGGTTACCCAAAATAGATAAACCCTAACATGCTAAAAGTAATGATTAAAGAAGGCACTAGAAGTCGAGATACAGCAAAGATAGAAAGAAGCTTCAATGGATCCAAACACAGACATTAATCTATAATGGGATGTAAAGTAGAAGCATGGTAATTGTCGTCACCAACTATCGGCCAACATAGGATCTAATGAAGCTCCCAAAAGAATGGCCACGACTAAGAGGGTCTGGTTGGATAATCTTGGGAGGCCATGGAGTCAAACCCCTCAAGACTCTTTTAGCATCCATGGTTGTGGAACCAATAGAAGAGAACAAGAAACCGGTAAGCTGCATTTGTCTACAACTCCTCGGTATGTGAGGGGTGGCCGAAACCCGATGCTGAAGAACTGCAGTCTTATCCTATCACAAGCAAGAAGAAAGAACATAAACCCTAGTAGCCACTCTTGTATGCTGGCAAGGGCGGACAGGTCTGTCATTAACATTTTGGCTGGTTGTAGTTTCAAATGAGTGCTTATTATTCTACTCTCGACTACAAAGTCAAAGAACAAGGTGATTAGTCGAGTAGTAGTTTGTCTCCCCTATAATAACTGATGCTGAAGAGTGATAGCTCCCCTAAGGTAAAGAACTAAGCATCTTTGGTCAAGATAGCTTGAAAAAGTGGCAAGCAATCCACTTGAGTCTCTATACAAGGAATAGTACCTCCCTCGAATCTCATAAAATATAGGACACCTATCCTCTTTAGTCTCCACCTCCCAAATAAAGCAAAGATGGCATACCCTATCCTCTTGAGGAATATGTGGTTCGTCTCCACCCGCAACTGATGTGAGCACACTCTAAGCTGACCAAGAGAAATCCTAAGGTTATGTCTTTAATGTCACTCGACATACTTAGGACGAGTAATAACATCATTCTCAATCCTCGTGAAATGTTTAGTGTAGAAGGCCAACTTAGGACTAAGATGTTGAGATGCAGCGACCCAAGTGATCTAAATATATTGTTGATAAACATCATCTCTAACTGCTTGATTAATTACCCTCTTATTAGAAAGACGGCGGGGAGGAGCATTTAATAAGCATTTAGAATCATTCTTGATGAAATGCCATGGGTAGAATACTACAATGGTTTTGGGTCTTAAATACTAGTTATGTGTACGAGATCCCTACCACATTTGTACTCATTTCATTTTTATCATCAATACAACTTTTTTCTTTTGCTGTCAATAGAGAATTTCTATGATGAAGTCTTCCTACATTTTTCTTTTCAGTTTGTAATTGCAATATGTCATTTGGGTGTGCAGGTGCCCTGATTTATCCTATGTTTTAGCATAGTTGCATTCATCATGGATGCAAGTGTTTTACAAGTGGTATCACACTTCTTTTGTGCATCAGACCTCAACAGTCAAAGAGCAAGAATGGTCAAAGAATTGAAACATACGACGTAGAATTTCATTTCAGAAAGGCAAACAATACAAGCACAGTCAAAATGATCATCATTGAGAGGGATTTCGAGTCAGCAAGATTATCAAACGCAGAAGCTTCTAGAAAACCTAGAGATATTTTCCTGACTTTTATGATGTGAGTGCATATCAATCCTTCTAGGCCTAGTGGCACCAAATTGGGTTAATCCATGTATTATTCAATTGACCAATGGTCAGCTTATAATTGTGCCTTTGGGAATATCTATTGTGTGCTTAAGGCTGACTCTTATATTCTTAACCACTTTGAGCCTACATAAAAGCATCGCATTGTTCATTTCAATAATCAATCATTCATCAGTTTTTCCCTTTTATATCAATGCCGCTTTTTATGAATTAGATAGTTGAAGAAAGTAATGATGAAGAAAATGAAATCCAAACCTTCAGGTTCAAAAAAATCATCCTCCTTCATCATTTTATAAGTATCTTGCTAGTGCTATTGGGGGGTATGACATCAACAGCACTAGCTGTTAATGGGAGGAATAACAAAAAGGAGATTGAAAGGCCAATCTTTGGCCAATATTCTCTCCCAGTATTCATTTTTCTCCACAACAAAAACTTCGTGGAACATATATGATTTCCCTATTTTTCAAAGCAACCATCCACTCATCTTTGGATTTAAATCAAATTATAAAAAAAAAAAAAACTGACATCCCCTTGCTAAAACTTTGCCAAAAAAAGGCTTCTAGGCAAGGTTCCACGAGCCTAGGGGACGGGGGGACTGGGGAACGGGGGGACGGGTTTCCGGGGACGGCGGGGGACGGCAGGTCGATTTTAGGGGACGGCTCGGGGACGGCTGGGGGGACGGCTGGTATAATACTATAAAAAATGAAATTTTTTAGAAATTTAGAATAATCTACACATTCAAAATTCTACACCCAACAAAAATGATATTTCATATTACTAATCAATTATGTAAGTGCAGCCATTCATATTCAGATTAGTTACTAACACATAAGTGCAGCCATAATTGAGTCATTTAACATTTTCATGTTCATATTAGTTACTAATTTGCAGCCATTTAATTGTTTCAAGTTCAACAACTATAACTTGAAGGTTCAGCCAAGGATAATTATTTGGTAATTATTTCATACTACCATATCAAAACACCTTATTCAACTCCTCTAAATTTATTTTCAACATTTTAAATTGCATTATGCATAATGATGTCTATGAATTACATTTATACTTTTCAAGCTCGTGTCCCTTCAGTTGTCCCTTGAACTGTAGAGGAACCATTCAACTATATTATCAAAACACTTTTGTTTCGTTACATGCCCAAAGCTCATGAAAATTACTCTATTGTTCTACAGCATCAACATCCACATGACAGAAAAGTATTGTCATATCTGATATTGGTAGTTCTAATGCTTGCCACATTGTTGGTTTTCTCCAATGTCATAAAATGCTGACAATATTTAAGATTTTGATCTGTAATACATGCAAATAGAACCTTAAACAGGTCCTTTTGAAGACTTAAAGTGCTTTTTGGAATAGTTTCACTAAAAACTCTTGTAAAACTAGTCACTAGTGACTGCCTTTATTTGACATTAAACTTGCACTTTCATGCCCAAAAATACTCTCGTAATATATGAACAGAACATGGACAATCTATGAAGAACTTGATGCAATATTAATGAAGCTTAAAATCTACTGTAAATGCAACAATATACTGCTGTGCAAACTAGTGTCTATTTCTAGCTCAAATTTGCTAGTTTCAAACCATTAAAAACCCACAAAATTTGCAGATACCATAGAATGAAGCGAAATGTAAATAAACTTTTCCCCTTTGGTGGGGACGCCCAGCCGTGGGGGACGGCTGGGCCCCATGGGGGACGCCCAGACTGTCCCTAGGGACGGTTGGGTGTCCCTTAAGGTGCCCAGCCGTCCCTAGGGACGGCCCGAGAGTCCCCCATGGGGCCCAGCCGTCCCCGGGGACGGTTGGGCATCCCCGGGGACGTTCCAAAAAGGGGAACGTCCCGGGGACGGGAGGCCACAGGCCTCAGCCGTCCCCCAAAAAGGGGGACGGGGGAAACGTCCCCCTTGCCGTCCCCCCGTCCTGGGGGACGTGGGAAACGGGGGGACGCGTCCCCGTGGAACACTGCAGTTCTAGGTATCCACACACCTCTTGCACAAGCATTTAAGAGCAACATAGGAAATATATAAATAAATAATATATTTGAAAAACACCCAAATGATCCTGATTATGGGCCTTACACTTGTCCTAAACGTATCATCTTGATTTAAAGTGGATTTTTGGTTTTAGTAGCAATTTAAATCAATACTTATTGATTCCAACACCATTCTACACATTATTTTTGCAAGGGAGATCTTTCTCTGAGGCAGAGTGAATGGCCAAGAGCTTGGTTTTGTTAAGATCTGGTTAATGTTCACTTGAGGCCACAGTTGACATTGTTGTATGGTTCTGTATATTTACTATATGGGTCAATGTTCACCTTACAGGGTGATCCCTATGCTATATTGACCCGGTGATAGGACCAGGGTCTGTGTAGTGTATAGTGGGTAATATTTTTACCCCCGGGCCCCACTCATCCAAACCTTTGTAAATTGGTTAGAGATCATTTCAGTGTTAATGAAGAAGATAATAGGTATATAAGGCCACATTCCACATCTTTTGTATTTATCTTTCTCTTCCCTTCCTTCTGTGTAGTAATCCGGGTAATGTGTTGATTCCATTTGTTTCTACATGGTATTAAAGGGGGTATGAATTGTCTTTACTCTTTCCAAAAATTCTGGTTCCAGTCTCTTCTAGCAGCAATTCCAGAGGAACAGATGCATTTGTTACAATGGTGGGTAAAGGAAATGTAGCTGGGTTGGCCAGTATTTTTCCCCATAATTCGATAAACACCAATTTTTCAATGTTAACAATTTTATCCATTGATTTTGCTGAATTGAAACAAACTATGACAAAAAAAAAAATGGACCAAAATGATTTTTAACTAAAAATTTGACTCACCCAAACCTTTGTAAATTGGTTAGAGATCATTTCGTTGTTAGTGAAGAAGATAATAGGTGTCTAAGGCCATGTTCCACATCGTTTGTGTCTTTCTCTTCCTTTTCTCCTATTGTTGCAGTTGTTGAATCAACATGAAGGGAACCTCCCATCATCTATACATATTTGACCGTTATTTGGACAGGCAGCAAATTTTCGTACAACCTTAGTGGGCCTAACGGTGGAGACTTTGAAACTCTGAATAGAGGTCCAAGATTCGAATCCCACGGGCGGTAGAGTTGTACACCAAGCTTCAGTAACCGGAGTATGGTTGTATAACCATATATTTGGTAAACAACATCCTCTATGAGGGTTGTGTCATATGGCATATGGCCTCACCAATGTTAAAAACTACTTTACCCTTTTGCCCATTCCTTTTGGGTAGTAATCTAGCTAATGTGTTGATTCCATTTGTTTCTGTTGGTCACAAATCCGCCACAGGAAAGGATTTTCGTATGTCTAAGCGCCCTAGACTTGGACCAACATTGAAAGGCCAGAGGGAAGAGATGCCCTCCGTGCCAATCTCCGGAGAAGGTCGGCTCCTATACTAAACTACTAGGGTTTTAATATAAGAGTGCAAGAAAGAGATTTGGAAAAGGTTAAGGGTGCAGGAAAGAGATTAAACGATACAGAAAGAAATGGAAATAACTTGATATTGCAGTGGGAAAGAACAAGAAGCACAATAACTTAACTATATCTAAACTAGAAGCATTCAATAAAGAAAATGTAACAGAAACTGAACTGCGTATGCCTCTCTATCTATCCTCTAACAGAATTCCAGACACATTCATTTTCTCATGCTAAAATCCAGATATCAGAATTACAGCAACCAGAAAACTAAATGAAAGTAGAAATACTTGCCAGAGGCAGCATAAAAAGAAGGCACAGATTCAAAGCCAAGGATCTTCAGTATTGATAGCAAAATGTTGAGCTACAGCAGCTTCTTTAGTAAAATGTTCCCCCCGTTTTCATTACAATGCTTGGGTTTTTATAGAGGACCCTTCCCTCTGAGCCATTAATGCACTAGATTTACAAGGACGTTCAGGCGGCTCCAAAAATCATGCTCGCCACTTTCTATAATTGAAACTTCACATCCTATTACCATAACTAGTTGCAGGGCCGCATTAGGCGGGGAAAGTTGCATTTATGTGCCGCGGCGTGTCTCGAACTCATACCCAGTCTTGGAATTTGTGCCCCTCAGGAGGAGCACTATCGTCAGATGCGCCTTGGGTGAAGCTTCACTGGATTTTCGTCCGAAGCGCTGCTTCGCAATGAGTTCGGGCCGAAGCGAAGGTCGGGATGGGAGGCAAAAATGTGATGATTCGCTGGAAAATGGCCTTGAAGATAGCTCTGCCAGATAAATTGGCCGAAGTAGCCAGTCTACTTGTAGAAGGCATGGTCACTTAATTCCTAGCTACGCTGCCTCGCCGAAATGTGCTTGCTTCGCTGAGAAACGGGGCCAAAATGCTACTTCGACAAGGAACTTGCCCAAAGTGGCTGGTTGCTGGCAATATGTTACAAAATCTTCTCCCTTTGCATTTAGATAGACGCTTCGTAGCGATCAAACCAAAAGGTGGCAGTTCGGGGGAGCATCGACCGAAATTTACTCCCTGCCTTAGACATTTTCCTATTCTTCCAGTAGCGCTTCGGCAAAACAGTGACCGAAGTGGGAGGTTCGCCAGGGGAATGACCAAAGTAGCCAGCTCGCCAGACTAAGGCCCGAACTGGCGCCCGTCTAGGTGACAGTTCGCTGGAAAAATGGACCGAAGTAACACTTCGGCAAAGATTTTAGCGAAGCGACCCAACTAACTTAGCACATTCTTGATCAACTCAAAATTGCAGCTTTGCAGCTCTTCTGCTCGAAGTGGCTACTTCGGCAGTCTTGTGAGCGAAGTGCCCTCCATGCCTTAGAAAATTTTAAGACCAAACTGGACTTATTTGATTTCTTTTGCGAAGCTGTCCTTTTCTCTCTGTCTTCAGCGAAGCTGTCTATTTTTTGCTGGCGAAGCTTCTTATATACATGAATTGAATACAAGGGGGCCAAAAATGGGAACCAAAATTGCTGCAATGCTATGAAATACAAGAAAAGCAAGGGAACAAATTCATGAAAAATAAGAAAACACATTACAAAATCAACTTATACTTCAAATTTCTTTACCCCTCTACGCAATGTGACAGAATTGTCAACAGTTTCTACATGGTATTAAAGGGGGTGTGAATTTTAATTACTCTTTCCAAAAATTCTGTTTCCAGTCTCTTGTAGCAGTGATTACAGAGGAGCTGAAAAGTTTGTTACAATGGTAGCTGAGGGCAATGTAGCTGGGCTGGCCAAACTTTTTCCCTAAAATTCAATATTCACCAATTTTTCAACCTTGTGATTTTATTCATTGATTTTGCTGAATTGAAACTAACCGTGATAAAAAGAAATGGACCTAAATGATTTTTAGCTTAAAATTTGAATAAAAATAGGGGAATGGCTATTCAGTTCAATTTTTACCAGTCAAATAGTCAAGAGAGGTAAGGCAAAAATAGACGGACCTCTTCCACAATTTATTCTTAATTTCTTTCATTTCCCGTGAATGAAAAAGGATGCATATTTTCCCCCCCATTTTCCATAGATTTTCTACATTTTGCGGCACAGGTTTCCCTCCCAATTGCCCTTGATGCTCTACATTTCCCTCTAGGTCTCCACTGCTGTTAAAGAAGATTGTAACAGTTCGAGCAGAAGAATATGACATACGAAGTTGTGGCTTTTCATGGGAAAGCATCTGAGACTGTATAATTTCCAGCCTAGGTATCCAAGCCTAAATAAAATATTATTTAATAGAACTGCCTAATATTATGATCTTGAATGCTCATATTAGAAGCAAGCGAGAAATTGACATAGTAGAATGTATTTATATCATATATAATATATCCTATTCAAATTTTTGGATGATATTACATTTTAAACTTATATTTGTTACTTGCGAACTCAAACCCAAACACAAATGCGGTTACTTAGGTGGAGACCCTAAACTAGGTAGAAAGTTCTAGAAGTAATAGGTGGTAGTGTTTGGTTAAAAACTAGTAGTGATAGGTGAAAACCATTCTTGATGTAACACCATGGGTGATATGCAAATATAGTTTTGGGTCTAAAGTTTAGCTATATTTAGAGGATCTATCCCCTATTTTTTCTAGCTAAATTGTTATCATCAATACAAATTTCTTTTTTTGTTCTTAATAGAATTTCTTTGGAGAAGTGTTTTCCTCCATTTTCCTTTTAGATTTATAAGTCCAATTCATATATTGGGCATGCAGATACCTCAAAAATTGTCATGTTTTTGGTTTAGTCAGTATCACAGGATTCGGTGAACTTCATTGTTGAAGTTCGATTTTCATTGAATTTAACTAAGCCCCAGACAAATTCAATTAAATTCTGTGATGAAATTTGTCAATTCAATTAAACTTGTTCAAATCCAATAAAATCCATTCAAATTTGATTAAATTCGACAATGAAACTTGATTAAATTGGTTTTTGTTTAAATCTATAAATTCCATATATATTTATGTTTTTTTATATATCTTGAACTTTATGCCAAACTTTACTCGAATATTTCCCGATGTTAAATTTGTTCCAAATTTCATCCATACTTAACTCGAACCTGAACCCAAATCTTGTGACAAAGGGTGTAGTTGTGCTTATAGGTGTGGAGGTGCACCACATACTAACAAGAGGGAGGATAAGGGATTCTGCCCTAGAAGGACAAACAGGGGAGTTACCCTTGTGAGAAGAAACACATGGACCACAGATCTTTCCTTATGACTTCATCTGAAGTAGCACTTCTTTCCTCACTATGACTTTGATAATAAATTGCAATCCCAACCACGAGAATATCCTTGAAAAATAGAATGAACTTAGACTCCACACAAGGAAATGGTTTTATATATAAGCTTCTAGATACACTGCTAATATTATATCTAAGCCAAAAATAGACAGGACAGGACTTGGACCCTTAGTTATCAAGTTCGAGTTCGTATTCAAGTTCGATACTTTTAAAGTTCGAAAGAAATTCGACATGTTTAAAAATTCGTAATAAAATTCGATATATATAATAAATGTATATATATTTTCATATAATTTTTTTTTATATAAAATTTAAAAATCAAATATATAAAATTAAAATATTTGTTTTTAATAATATTTTTAATCATTTTTTAAAATATATACTTTAAAATATATTAAAATATTTTTTAAAATATAAACATTTTTATAACTTTATGTAAATATAGTAATTTTTTAACACATGAGAAGATTCTTAAAGGTTAAATCAATAATTTTTTTGAAATATAAATTATAAGTTTTCTACCAATTATAATAAAAAATTGTTATCATGCATAAAACAAAGCACTTACAATATTTTATATTATTCAAGTTTAAAAATTAGAAAAGTTTAATTTTAGGTTTCCTTAGAAGTTAGGGTTAAAGAGCAATGCTTTTTTTCTTTTATTTTAGGGTTAAAGAGCAATGTTTTTTTACTTTTATTTTAGGGTTAAAGAGCAATGTTTTTTTTTTCTTTTATTTTGAAGAACTCCCAGATTATTTGAGACAAGGAGCATTTCAAATAGCAGGTGCAGAATAATGAAGCCTCCAAATGGGAGATTTGTTTGTCAACTTTGAGAGCTATCCATTCTCTCAAATGATGATAAAGAAATAAAGAAAACAACATCCCCATGAGGTTGAGAATAGATTGAAAATGGTTGCTTCCGATAGTATATGCAAAAAAATTCCAGCTTCCAAATTGCATGTTGCAAGAGGGAGATTGCAGGAGGGTTTGTTCACAGCTGTTGTGTTTATAGCACTTTTTCTATATTTTTTTCAATAGCTAAAATTTGATTTTAGGGTTTTTGATCGCTTCCTCATTATTTTTTTCAATAGCTAAAATTTAATTTTAGGGTTTTTAATGCTTGTTTTTTCACCCAATTTTTTTTTCCCGAATTTAGGGTTTGTTCGGCGAATTTATTCGATAGGGTTTCAAATTCGACGATTTTCGAATTTCATATAAAAAAATTGACGAATTTGATAACTAAGCTTGAACCAAAGGCCTCCCAGATACCAGTAGTCCTAGCTAGTCTATTTTGGCTAGCCTGCTAGGTATAATATTAACACAATATCTGAAAGCCCATATAGAAATCCTTGGAAATATTATGTAAGGTGGCAATGGTGTCAGGTTGCTTCACGTCTAAAGACTGATTTTTCCTCTAAAAGACTCTAAAGTTTGTAGAAGTACTCAACTAACCGAAGTTAGAATCCAAGTACTTCACTCTCCAAGATCCGAAAACCAAGAACTATCACAATAGCTGAATTGACAAGAGTGAAACCAACACAAGAATGCACAAAGCAATATCTCATATATTAAGTCACACTCCACCCACTAAACATGAGAAGGGAGGAATCACTTATATAGGAAGTGATTCCTCAAGATGTACAAAGAATAATCAACGTGGGACTAACAAGCTTCCCGCTAGAAGACAAATTGGCAAGCTCAAGAGGCATCTCTAGGCCTAGAAGGAGCTGGAGATGTCGGATCGGAGTCCAGAAGGACTCAAAAGAACCAGAGCGAGCTAAGCAAGCTAATGTAAAGGTGCAAATACTAAGCACAAGTGCGGAAAAGTATAAAATATGCACCAACAAAGTTGTTGGCATTGGCATCACGAAGCTGCACAGCCATACTTCATTTCCTCATCATCCATGACCAGGAAAAGCTGGACCAATGACCAACTAAAATAGTCCTCTGCATGACCAGCATCATAATCACCTCACAAACTTTAGCTGAAACCCAATCATGCCTCCTTCAAGATGAACTAATAACCTTACATTGGGACTGATGAGAAGGCCTGTCCTACAGAAAGCCACTCTCAGTACAAAACAATCCTTACGAAACAAAAACTAGTCGGATATCAGCCTTGAAAGCTTGGTGGATCAAACATTTAGCCTGAACCGAGCAATTCCTGAACCATTTACACTATCTACCACCACACCACGCCACAGTAACAACGGGTCAGGAAATGGAACCTAGAGGTGGAAGTACAGACTCAAAACTCAGATTCCTCTGGCTAAATTGTAACAGTGACTATACTGTTTGTTATGACCTTAGGAGAAACTTCTTTGGCACTAGAGTTTTGACAGCCTTTTGAAATTTCCATGTGGTACCTTAAGTGGTGTTAATTGTTAGGTTAGCTTTCCTGAAAGACAATGAGAAAAGGAACTCCTTAATTAAAAAAAAAACAACAACTAAGGCTTAGAGTAGGGCGTATGATTGCATACTGATAGTTAGACGAAGACCAGCTCCTGGACAAGTGCAGAATCCAGACCACCCTTGGAGATTATCTGGCTTATGTTGGCCATAGAATGTTCCCAGAAAAGTTTCATGTTATCTTCCATACTGTTGTGAGTTGTATATTACTAATCTTTATGATAGGAAAGTTTCAGATTGTGTCTTTTCAATTATTCTCATTATGTTTCCTCTTGCTGTGCAATTAGCTTAGATTAGTTTCCATAACCTCTACATTCAATTCAAAGAAAGAAACAGATACCTAGCAAATTTCATAATTCCTTTAGTTCAGATTCAAGCATCTATACTCACAGATATAGTGGTACATTTCCTCTTAGCAGCAGGGATCACATTTATATTCAGAATATTTAGCCCAGATTTTAGGGACATATTTCTTTAAGCTATAAGAGGATATTTCTGTTGGGAGCAAAGCATCTGTGCCAACTGTTTGATGTTTTCTAGCTCTTCTCTTGTGTGTGTGTGTTTCTTACCTCCTTAGAATGCAAAATTCCCTATTGTGTTTTATGTATGTGCTTTCAAAGTGCACCTTGTAACTGTAGTTCCATATATAACATAAATTTCATAATGCAAAATTCTATTAGCACATTAAAAAAACAAATGTAAGAGACAAGAACAAAACTAATAAAATGCTCTAAACTTAAAAATGTGCATATTTGCACAAATGCAGGAATGCTGTGGAAGTAGTATGATACAAATCAACCATTTAATCACAAGCAGAAATAACATGCCTCACAGAAAGGCAGAGTGGCTCACTCACCTTGGATCACTTGAACAAAGAAGGCGATTGCAGAGAGCAGTGAATCCTGCTCGTGTCTTGTCAACTGCACCATTATGTTTCATAGCTAAAAGCACCTGCAGGAAATGATCCCCTATGATTTCTAGCTGCTTTATATCCAGCACTGCGCCCAAGTTTCCAAATCCTTGGGCATTATCGACGCGCTTTCCATTTTCAGTTTTATCTTGAGGCCTATCCAGAAAATCTGAATTACTTCCTGGTAAAGGAACTTTCCTTGTTATTGTACCCAACAGAAGACTTACCTGTGGCAAAAGCGAATCACACACGCAAGCAGTAACTTTAGCATAAAATAAAAATCACAACTATCTATGAAGTTGTGGGTAGCTTTCTATTTGCTTTAAGTACCCTTTATCACAGTACAGATGCTACAAGTTCAAGAAATATGGCTTTTTATCAGGGGGAAAAAAGAGTTTAGTACAGTTGCTTAAGCATCTATAAATCCTGCAAACGGACATGTTATTTTATTTTTACTGCAGGTCTATAAGCATTTGTTGACTAGTAATAACTTGTGATTTGTTTTTTAAATCATTGAATCAGTTGCACCAGGTATTGGGAAATGCAAGCACATTTGGAAAGTTTCAAAAAATCATTGGATCGGTTGCACTAGGTATTGGGAGATAGGAACATCCTCCTCTATATTTGTATTCATATAACTCTAATATTACTGTTAGAAAAAGAGGGGAGATAAAGAATCATCCTCCTCTATACCTGCAACTACGAGTTGTTCTTAGCAAAGCACTCAAATGTGTTGTGTTTCTTACAAAAGTCCCTTGTCTATGACATTTTCAGCATCAAAACAGGAATTTTAAATGGTTTCATCCTTTCGTTCACAGTTCGGACAAAATATTTATCATTTGCATAAGAGACAAAAGGATCTTATCATTTTATATGAAATCCTTAAATATTATTAAATATTTATCATTTGCATAAGAGACAAAAGGATCTTATCATTTTATATGAAATCCTTAAATATTATTAAAACATGTTATATTGAATAAAAAATGATGGTGCATCATATAAGGCTTCAGGGTGAACAGAAAAAATGAATAGAGAGGACATGATAGAAGGAAAAAATACAGATGATAATGTGCAAGCTAAGGGAACCATACCCTTGGTGTCAGATAAACCGATAAACCAAAGAGTGATCAGAGGGATTGTTTGAATATAAAAATTCTATTTTGCAGGTTCATGATTGCATTTAGAAGGAAATGGTCAAACCCTAACAGCAGATATAATTTCATTAATATTGCTTTGGCTAAGAGGTTGTAGGTTCAGAAAACAAAAATTAAGGACATACAACTTGACGGTGAGAATGTTCAGATTTTTGAAGATTTGAAGATCACCATGGATAAATATGTTTTACATTCAAATTTTCATGCTATTGAGATGGATAGTGTGGATATTGTTCTTGGTTATTCTTCGTTGGATTCTTTGGGTATTGTTAACATTAATGTGCAAAAGAAGTTGATGAAGTTATGGTATAGGAAAAAGAAGGTAACACTGCAAGATATTTCTCAGCTTAAGGAGCAAAGATACAAGGAGAAGCAAGAAGCAGATATGGAAGGGGAACAAGTTAAGGAGCCAACAGAGGAATCAAAAGGCTGAGTCTATAGCAGAGACAGCAGCAGAGTCCATGGAAGAAGCAGCAACAGAGTCCATGGAAGAAGCAGCAGCAAAGCCCAAGCAAGCTCTATCGGAAGAACACAAGGATGCACCAAAAGAAGGGCACATGAGAGAAGAGCACGAGGAAGAATTTAAAATAGAGGAACAAAATATTGAAGAATCAAAGAAAGTAGAATGTTGGGTTAAGGTTGCACCATATCGCCACCCACAATACCATGAGAAGCAACAATCTTGGAGGCATGACTTAGGGCATCAATATTATTATGGATCTATATGGAGTCAGAAAGGCATCAAGTATGGCAGTGTTCGGCAAAAAAAAGCATAGTGATTCTGGATTTCAAAGTGGTGCAGTAGCATCATGGAACAATAGGACCAATCATTCCAAATATCAAAGTAGAACAATAGAGGCATGGAGCCAACAGAGCAATTATGGATATTAAAGTGGCACAATGGCAGCTTGGCATTATCAAAGACCACCACCAATGAAGATTTCACTTGGATAGTGTTGGCAATCGTATCGGCCTAGATATAGATTTTCTAAGTCTACAACGCCCTAGATCCGTTGCCAAGCATTGAATGTCCTAAGGCAAGGAATGCCCTCAGTGACAATCTCCAGTAAGGCTGGTTCCAAAAATAAAAATGGTTTTTTGAAATAAGGGTTAGGAAAGATGCTGAAAGAGAGGGAAATAACTGAAAGGAATGGGAAAGAGGCTAAAAGCCTGAAATACGGGGTGATGGACAGGAAGCACGATACACAACCTAACACTTGAACCAACAGCAATCAAAACAATGAACTTTTAACAGAAACCAACATTAAATCCCAAGGTTCCACGAGCCTGGGGGACGAGGGGGGCGGGGGGACGGGTTTCGGGGGATGGCATGCCGATTTTAGGGGACGGATCGAGGACGGCTGGTATAATACTATGAAAATTGAATTTTTTTAGAAATTTAGAATAATATACACATTCAGAATTATGCACACAACAAAAATGATATTAGGATATTCATATTGATATTAGTTACTAAGTGCAGCCATTTAATTGTTTCAACAAATATAACTTGAAGGTTCGAACAAGGATATCAAGTGCAATCTGCCAATCTCTAATAGTTAACCAAATTAGTTGCTATTGCTCAAGTAATGAATGCCACATTATTCAGCTTTTACAAGTCATCATTTTCAACAATGTACTAAAGAACATAAAGAACAAATTAAAGCAAAAGTTACAGTATTCTAATATTACAGTGTTCTAAAATAAGTGGATTTGTCATTGACGTCAATGTCCTAAAGCAAAAGTTACAATTTTCTCATTGAAGTCAATGTCCTAAACTCAATGGGATTTGTCTCTTTGTAAGAATAAGACAAGTTGATGCCAAGCATTCCTCATCTGTATTTTCTCAATGGAAGTGTATGCAAAGCAAACAATTTAGGCCACTTTGCAGCAAATATTTATAGCAACAAAGGAACACACATAAAAGCAAAATAGTGAACATGAATCTAATTGGATGCTATCTGTTTTACAAAATCTTCATTCTTGAACATTAGATAAATCAGCAATAGAAGCATTTTGGACCAGGGTCTTTTCCCCACCAAATAAAGTGCCATTCCAATAAGAGTTATCATGCCACTTTTACTAGCCAACAGCTTCATCATGTTTTTACCTTACATGATTTTCTGAATTATGAACCTGAATTAAGACATGCAAAGCCATGATCTAAAAATGTTTTCAAAAATGCAGTCGAGGCACGCTGTTCAGAGTCCTGTAAAACTTGTTTGTTTCACTTTTTAACATCCTACAATTTAACTATTTTTTTCCTTGTCAGCTTTCTTCTCAAAAGATTTTGATTAACCTTGTTTAAAGGGATTTTGTAAATTTATGCTTATTAATTTTGTATTCTTGGTTTTTCTTTGGAACACTATTTCTAGCTCTCTCCAGACTGTTGTTACACAATATAGTAATTGATTCCAAATACCTGCTTTGATCATCTGCGGACATTAAGAAACTTCCTTTCTTTCTAAGCAATTTTCACTAGTATGAGTAGGGTCTCTCTTTGTTACTCTTTATGTTATTTAGTGATCTCCGCTTATTATATCAACAATCTTTATCCCTCACTTGTAATTTTAGAATACTGTAACTTTTGCTTTAATCTTCATAGAACAGATTGGTTGAGGACTTGCTTTAGAATACTTGTAACTTTTGCTTTAATCTTCATTTGTGGAAAGTCATCATTTTCAACAATGTACTAAAGAACAGATTGAAGAACACAAATTTCTTACAATGTACTAAAGAACAGATTAAATTTTCATTTTTTATTTTATTTTTATTTTTCTTTTGGCTGAGGATGCCCAGCCATGGGGGACGGTTGGGCGTCCCCAAGGACGGCCTGAGCATCCCCAAAGGGACCCAGCCATGGGGGACGGTTGGGCGTCCCCAATGACGGCCTGAGCATCCCCAAAGGGACCCAGCCATCCCCAGGGATGCCCCAAAATATGGGACGTCCAAGGGACGGGAGGCCGTAGGCCTCAGGCATCCCCGGGGACGTTTCCCAGCCGTCCCCCAAAAGGGGGACGAGGGGAAACGTCACCAATGCTGTCCCCCCATGTTGGGGAACGCGGGGGGCAAGGGGACGCGTCCCTCAAGGTGGAGGACGCGTCCCCATGGAACACTGTTAAATCTTCTCAACTACATAACCTCCAGGGGTATTCTAGGATTAATCCTTTACCAACAACTAAATCCAAAAACAAAATTCAAGCCGTATGACAAAGTAACTAACTTGATAGAAATAACATGATAGAAGGCATACACAGAGACAGAAGATTCAAGACCGGAACCAGAAGTTCGTGTTTCAGAAGCAGATTTCAAAGTATACAGCTGCTTTTCTAGTAGAGATTGTCCATCCTTAGTTACAGAGAAAAGACTAGCTTTTATAGAGGATTCCGCCTCCTAAAACATTAATGCCCAACCACTTCTGCGATGGTGACAGGCAGTTTTGATCCAGAAACGACTTAACAGCATTTAATTTGACCTTGCAGATAACTCAGCATTGCATGTAGAAGGTTCCACTGATCCACCATGATCGGAAGGCTCAGAGCGCAGCTTCGGGGTCGATTGGGAAGTCCATGACGGTTCTGGGCAGCTTTCGCTGTATTTGGGGCCCGCCTAGAGTTTCGCTCCACAACTGGAGCGAAAACACTTTCGCTCCAGAGGTGGAGCGAAAGCATCCTCTTGCCTTAGAATTTTCAACTCTCCCCGGCCAGCTGGTGGAGCGACAGAGAGTTTCACTCCACAGGTGGAGCGACAGGGACTTTCACTCCACTAGTGGAGCGACAGGGCCTTTGACTTTTCCGCACTTTGACTTTCGCGCATTTTGAATTTCGACTCTCGAGAAGGAGCTTTTGCTCCACAAGTGGAGCGAAAGTCTTTGGTCAGCGCACACTTAGTTTTATGGAAGGCTTTCGCTCCACATGGAGCGAAAGCACTTTGTGCCTTAGCCAAAACTTATTCATTTGCTCCCCCTCCTTAAATAGGAACTTTCGCTCCACAACTGGGAACGAAAACACTTTCGCTCCAAAGTGTCCTTGCATTGTACTTGGAAGCACGCTTTGAAAATTGTCTACGTTGCTAGAAACTGTCACCATGCGCACAAAGTGGAGCGAACCTGCAGAAATCAGCCTTAAGCAGAAAACATATTCACAGCATCGCCCCATGCTAAAACGTTTACAATTTTGCATGCGAAACGACAGGAAAAGTGCAGATAAAAACAGAGAAACTACAGGATTTGAAAGAAAACAGCTCTGAGTAAAAGGAGACAGCTGGTGAAAACACAGCAACATAACAACATCTTAACCATTTTCAATGGAAAAAGAGAAGTTTTACAATGATTAACTCCCAAAACTGCATATAAATCAAAATTTTACAAAATAAGGCAGAAAGGCCAACATATAGATAGATGATCAAGATTGGTACCGGTTGTCAACATCGCATAGAAGATCATATTATTTAGTTTTTTCTCATGTTTCAAGGACAAAACATTTGTAAGGAGGGTGGAATGCTATGGTACCTAGGAATAGGTATATGGGGATATGATATTATATCATATAAGGGTATTATGGATAGTTGGCATGGGCCACACATAACCCAAGGTTGATTATATTATTATATTATATTATAATAATGAGTGAGATGAGGGTTTAGTAGTCAACTCCCCAAAGTAGCATTAGAAGATAGGTATATAAAGAAGGGATATTGTCATTGCATGCATGATCATTCATATTGAGTATTCTCTTGTAATAGTCTTTGGATATCTGCTAGAATTAATTTTTATTTCCTTAATAATGATCACGAAGTGGCTTACAATACCTTGCCCTCTCTAAGTGGCACTCTCATCTTGGGAGATCTGCTAGAGTTATTCCTTCCTTAAGGAGTATTCACGGTGTTGCCCTACCATAAAAGTAGTAACTATATATGTGTCTCATTGCGTAGATTATCTTTGTGGGATATTATTTGTGGATGCATGATTTGATATTTCTGCATTGGTGAATGATTTTTGTTAATGAGAATTAAGTTTCATAACACCATATTGCCATCTAGATAGAAACCTTAGCAGTAGATTCTAGCAACAGTGGTAACTATGTCTGAGGTCATTGTGTCCATTATGGTTAGTGTTGGCACTCTTGGCACCCTACAAGTGGCTAGCGGCTGGTGTTGGTGCCCAAGTTGCGGTTGGTACCCTTGGTGGTTGGTTGGCCAAAACCTTCATTTGAATCAGAAAAATCTCTCCACAACTCCAATATGGAATCAAACCTTTGTGCTTCCGCAATATATATGTATTCCTACAAGAGTAGAATCCATTTGGCAATCCTTCCTAATGGATTTGACTCGTTAACAATACACTTCAAGGCAGCACGGTTAGTCACAGTGGTGAACTCCTACCTTAGTAAATAACTTCTAAATTTCTTAACTACAAAAATGATGTCTGGAGATTCCTTGTTTATGACTGCATAATTTGTTTCGATGTCACTCACCTCTCTCACCAAAGTAAATCGAAAGGTCACTTTTGATGAGGCCAGAAAATTGCCTCATTCATGGACCATTTTTGGATATTTGATAAACTCTTTGATAAACCTTATGTTATGTTTTGATGCTAATTATGGTGATAGAATGCATTATGTATTAGTGTTTACATGTTTTAAATGTTGAAGAGCATATATTCTGTTTTTCTGTACTTTCTGACCTGTTTCAGCTGAATTCTTTAAGCAAAGTAGGATTTATTTGAAGTTGTAATAATAAGTGTTGATATGTATTTAGTTCTGAAATCATTTCATTAGCTTTCCCCATCGTCTAACCATTTCAACTGGCCAAAAAGGCGCCAAAACTTGTTCAAAACAGTTTGACTGTGCGGAAACAGGAAATCGTCCATTCAAATTCCAGGTACATATACAACATGGCTTGGAATTGGTCCACTCCAGCTCGTGCAAAGGATGGAATAGGTCTTCTGGGCAATTATGGAGACTATTCATGCCGTCACAACTGTTTTCCTGAACCTTTGGTGCATGACTTAATACAAACTCTATTATCCTGCCTGATATTCCGAAGCAGCTCCGGAATGAACGCAGTAAGAACAGTTTTGGTCAAAAGCGCCTATAACAACAATATAAGGGTGGTAAACGGTGGCTACAACTGTTTAAGGGATGCCCTTATTCTTTCCAACACCTGTCCCTCAACGCATGAAGCCCAGAAGAAGGAATGGATAAGGAATAACAGAACAAATCCCTGCATTCTGGAAACGAGTTCACAACAATTGTAGCAGCCCTACATAGCAGCACAAAATCCTATCAATATTGTAACCCATTAGTATAAATAAGATAGCTCCCGTTTGGTTGAGCATATAGAGGATATAGAGTTGCATAATTTCATAATAGATAAGCTTTCCTTATAATTACAGTAGGACAGTATTTTGCAGGCTTTTTCCTGCAATACTGTAATGCTACTGCAAAATCAATAAAAGGTGCAATATTTCTATTTTATTGGCAGTATGAGTGAATGTGTGTGAAACTTAGATAGTTTAGAACAGTTCTTTCCACCTTCTTCTGGGTCAGGGAGCAAGGGCCACTTCCAAGGCCAAGAGAAGGAGCAACTTTTACAGGTTTTCTGCTCATTTCTTACTACAGCAAATTAGCAGGAATCTGTCAGTTTATACTTCATAATTTCAGTTGTACTCTTTTAGATTGCATGTGATAATTTGTAATGATTATAGGAGTATGTGCATGTCAACTGACCACTTAGCATAAATTCTTGCATCTTACAACATTTTCTGTTATTTTTTGTTTTAGCAGTTGTTTTCAAAATCTGGCATTTCCAGTTTGCATTAGAGAATTTCTTAATGTTTCAGTTCTGCAACATTTGATTACTGTTATTTGAATTCTGATATTGTAATTAGGTTTTGCTTGATACAAGGTGTGATTTTCAATTCTGCAAGTTTTATTTTTGCCATTTCAACTTCTGCATCATTTCATTTCTGTCAGTTTAAATTCTGCAACAATAGTTAGTTTTCCTTTTTCTGCAAAGTTTCAATTCCTGCAATTTCATTTCTGAAAAGGGTAAATAGGAGTCAATTTCAGTTTATAAGGTTTAGAGGTGACATCAAACCCCCAAACACTAACTGTTTCACCAATAAAACCATCCCCTGAATGAACTGATCCTTAAACTGCTTACCTTTCCTATCGTATACAGCCATTGGACACCGCCCTGGATTGACAAGAATAATGATTAAATGATGAATAATTGACGACACTCATCAATTTTATTGCCATCCAGTTGACTCATAGTGCTCCCAAGTGCTACGTCCAAAGCATCAATGTACACAATGAATGGTATCCCAATCTGCATTATTCAAAACTGGAGATATTATCAAAGCTTACTTTAACTGCTCAAATCCATCTCTGGTTTCTTCCCCTAGCAATAGGAAATAGCCTTCTCTAGAAATTCTGTTAGTGGTGTGTAATTTTTAAGAGGTTCTTGAAAAATTTCCTGCTATATCCCATGTGACCCAATAATGATCACAATTTGTTCTTGTTGGTGGGAAATGGCAGCTCTTTGATCTTCACTACTTTCTTTAGATATGTCGCAATACCTTGCTAGGAGACATGGCCCAATAAGACAACCTTCATACATCCAAAGATACCTTAGTGGGGTTGAATGAAGCTTTTGCCTCATCCAACCATATAATGTTTTTTCTAGGGAAGACAGGTGATCCACTTTTTTCCCACAGATACAAAAATTATCCAAAAATATCAGAATAATCTTCCAACATAGGGTTCAAACACCTTATTCATTAACCCATCAAACATTGTAGGCACACTGCCCAATTTGAATGACGTCACTTGAAGGCAATGGTAGCCAATGGAGCAATAAGATTAGTCTTCATCTGATCCTTCTCTGTAATGCATACCTAATTCTACCTTTTGTAGCCATCTACAAAGCTCTAACATTCCTAACATACAATTTCATCTAAAATCTGATCTAAGAAAGGGAGTTGGTAGTGGTCCTTCTTTGTGGCTTTGTTCAATTTCCAATAATCAACACTTACCCTCAGCTTCCAATTATGCTTCCTAACGATGAAAAATGAGGACAGCCATTTTGAGATGTCCAATAAAAAAATGAGCCTAAATCAAACAACTTGTCCATTTCCTCTTTGAAAGAAAAGGCAAAATTTGGATTCACATGGTTAGCATTTGGTTCACTGGCTTAGCATTATCGACTAACTCTATATGTTGTTCTCCCCAGTTAAATTTGTCCAAGTCTTTATGATCAAAGGTAAACAAGTCAATATCCTTCTTTTGCCTTCTCTTCCATCCCGAGATACAGCAGCTGCAATAGATTCCCCACCTCCTCTTTGGTTATTTTGTGTGGAGGATTGACTAGAGCATCCAAAGGAATGTATCAAAGGAGACAACCACTTCACTCTCTTCTTCTCTGGTGTCTACCACACTTGTATTGGAACAATCTGTTGACGTCCAATCTTTACTTCTATCCTTTGACTCTGTTGCCCTTCCAGTATGACAATGATAAATTACATTTATCTTAACTTTATTAGGAATGTGTTGAAGGAGACATCCACTTCACTCTCTTCTTCTCTGGTGTCTACCTTGTTGAGAAATGTAGCTCAGACAGGAACTTCTTGCACAGGCTTCAGTATGAACGTGCTAGAAGTGGTTCGATACATTTCTAATTCTACTTTGAATTTCACTTAAGTGATTTTCTATTTTTAAGTTCACTTAAGTGATTCTATTTTGTAATTCACTTAAGTGATTCTATTTTGAAATTCACTTAAGTGATTTTCTATTTTTAAGTTCACTTAAGTGATTCTATTTTGTACTTCACTTAAGTGATTCTATTTTGATATTCACTTAAGTGATTTTCTATTTTTAACCTTACATCTCAAGATGAGATGAGATCTAATCTTAGGATTAGAGAGATTAGGGTTACCTTTTTCAAAGATAAAAGGAGAAGATCAAGAGTGTTTTAGATACACAGACACAGACACAGAAAAGAATAGGAGAAGAACAATGCTTGCTGGCTAGAAAAGCAGCAAGAGAGCAGAAGTGTTCTGCTGTAGCTGTAGCCTCTTTTATTTGTAATATTTCAGGTTCAGAAATATATTTAACTTCCGTAGTTCACGCTGTTTATTTTTCCAGCCATCTGTGTGGTCGTTGCATGTTTGGATAAATTATTCTCAAATCTGATTTATTTTAAAATAACATAGGACAGCAGTTATCTAGGGCTGAAAAATTTACATGGTATCAAAGCTAGGTTCTGTGATTGAGATCCTCAAGGGTTTACAGCAGTAGATCACTGCTGGATATTAAGAAAAAAAAAAAAACAGCAGTTAGGGTTTCATTTTTTTTTGGCTTGAAGGACTAAGCTTATTTGCAGGACTGTTTTTTTTGAGTCATTAATATTTCAGCAGTTAGGGTTTCAAGAAAATAAAAAAAAAAACAGTTAGGGTTTCAAGCAAATAATAATAAAAAAAAAAAACAGTTAGGGTTTCATATTTTTTTTGGCTTGAAGGACTAAGCTTATTTGCAAGACTGTTTTTTTTTCAGTCATTAATATTTCAGCAGATCTCAGAAATGGCAGCAGCTAGCCTCAGATTTGAAAATAGATTGAAAGATGCTTCCAATTTTTTGCCCTGGAAAGTTAGGGTAATGTTCTTATTGGAAGAGAATGATCTCTGGGATATTGTCAAGGCTGATGTGACTTTGCCTATATATCCACAAGAATTGGCAGCTCACAAAAAGAAGGAAGTGAAGACCAAGCGGATGATCTTGGATGCAGTGAAGGATCACCTGATTCCTCACATATCCGAGAAGACTAAGCCAAAGGAGATGTATGATGCCCTGGTTAGCCTCTACCAGAGCGAGAACATAAACGGGAAGATGATATTGCAGAACAAACTCAAATCTATGGAGATGACCAGATTGACACCGTTACCAGTTACCTAATCAAGATCACACAGATTCATGATCAATTGGCAGCAATAGGGGAGAGGGTTGAAGACACTGAGTTGGTGAACGCGGCACTTAATGGTTTCTCAGCTTCATGGGAACCATTTGTCAAAGGCATTTGTGCTCGTGAGAACCTTCCCAAATTTGAGAAACTGTGGGATGATTTCATCCAAGAGGAGACTCGGATGGAGTCAAAGGCCAACAAGAAAGGTGGTGACGATAACCTAGCTCTTTGTGGGCAAACCAAGAAGGGCAAAGGTAAAGGACCCAACAAGGGTGACGTAAAGAATGAGGAGTCAACCTCATAGTCAGGGAAGAAGGACTTGAGCAAAATCAAGTGCTTCATTTGTCATAAGCACGGCCATTATGCATCACAGTGTCCAGACAAGAAGGGCAAAGGGAAGCAGCAGTAGATGCAAGTAGCAGCCTCTGCAGAAAATCAAATGAGTGAGTTTGCTGCCAAATTCAAGAAGGATTTCTCATTGGTCTCTTGCCTTTCTACCAGCACGGTTCCAAGGAATGCTTGGTATGTGGATAGTGGGGCATCTCGGCACATGACATCAGCCCGACAATGTTTTACCAGTCTACAAGAGCAGGACTCGGGGGTTCAAGTTGAGCTTGGTGATGATACCAAATATCCAGTTGTAGGAATTGGTACCATTCCTTTTCGACTCCAGTCAAGGAAATCTTTAGACTTTGATGATGTTTTGTTTGTTTTAGGTCTCAGGAAGAACTTGCTTTCAGTTTCGGTTATGGAGGATAAGGGTTATGCAGTGGAGTTCAAGAACCATCATGTCCTTATTAGACAAAAAGCATCTAGCCCGGAAACAGCACAAGTAATAGGTGTTAGAGAAGGCAGTTTATACAGGTTGCAGGATGAACCTGTTCGAGCCCTAGTTCATAGCAGTAACAACTTGTGTGATTTGTGGCACAAGAGGATGGGGCACCTGCATCATAGAGTGTTGCCTATTCTGAGGGAGATAGTCACGGGTCTTCCAGAGTTAGCATTGAGCAACAAGGAGTATGCAGAGGGTGCACGCTTGGCAAGCACGCCAAGGCTGTTTTCCCAAACAGTGAGCATAGGTCTAAGAAGATACTAGATCTAGTACATTCGGATGTTTGTGGAGCAATTTCAGTAGCATCAATTTCAGGTAGCATGTACTATGTTTCCTTTATTGATGATTTCTCTCGCAAGACATGGATCTATTTTTTAAAGACCAAGGATGAAGTCTTTAGCAGGTTTCAGGAGTTCAAAGCTCTAGTTGAGAACCGGACAGAGAAGAAGATCAAGGTCTTGAGATCGGACAATGGGGGTGAATATACCTCCAAGGAGTTCGATGGTTTCTGCAAGTAGGCAGGAATCAAGAGGGAGCTGACTATTCCATACAACCCACAGCAGAATGGGGTTGCAGAGCAAAAGAATCGAACCATCATAGGGGCTGCTAGGGCCATGATTCATGACCAGGGCTTGTCGATGTTTCTTTGGACAGAAGCATGCAACACAGCAGTCTACATCCAAAACAGGTGTCCTCACAGGATCTTGGAGGACAAAACACCAGAGGAGGCATTCACTGGTGTGAAACCGGAGGTGAGTCATTTCCGCATCTTTGGATGTCCAATTTATATCCATGTTCCAAGAGAGAAGAAGACCAAGTTGGAGCCCTCCAATAGGAAGGGTTTATTTGTAGGATACTATGAGACTTCAAAAGCTTACAGGGTTTATATTCCGGAGAAGAGTAAGACAGTAGTGAGCAGGGATGTAAATTTTGAGGAGGACGTTGCATCCAGGAAGTCCCATGAGCCTATTCCAGTGATAGAGAATGAGGAGCAAGAAGCTCCGAAGGTTGAGCCAGGGTCACCAAAGATACCAATGGTTTCCAATTCAAAACAACAACCTTCAGGTGAGGAGGTGGAGACATTAGCCCCTTCCAGTTCTATCAGGAGAACTCAATGGCTTACACAGACATTGAGGGATGTTGAGGAGTATGTTGAGGCTCCTAGCAGCATGATTAGGGAGAGCAAACCTCCAAGGAAGTTTTCAAGCTACATGGCATTGATGAGTAACATCATAAATTCGGAGCCTACCGGCTTTCAGGAGGCAATAGACCAACAAGTTTGGCGGGATGCCATGGTGGAGGAGTACACCTCCATCATGAAGAATGATGTTTGGGACATAATGCCAAGACCGAAGGGGAAGTCAGTTGTGAGTTCCAAGTGGCTCTACAAAATTAAGCATGCTGCAGATGGCAGCATCGAGAAGTTCAAGGCAAGGTTTGTGGCGAGAGGGATCTCCCAGAAAGAGGGAGTGGACTATGAGGAGACTTTTGCTCCAGTCGCGAGATACACTTCCATTAGAGCAGTTATGTCTTTAGCTTCATCTATGGGATGGCAGATTCGAGAAGGGAGCCGTAAAGCTCCAGAATATTCCCACAGATCAGCAGGTAGCTGATAGTCTGACCAAGCCCGTAGTGAAAGGGAAGTTTGAAGCATTCAAATACAAACTTGGATTGGTGCAGAATTCCTTCCTCGCTAAGAGGGAGTGTTGAGATATGTAGCTCAGACAGGAACTTCTTGCACAGGCTTCGATATGAACGTGCTAGAAGTGGTTCGAGACATTTCTAATTCTATTTTGAATTTCACTTAAGTGATTTTCTATTTTTAAGTTCACTTAAGTGATTCTATTTTGTAATTCACTTAAATGATTCTATTTTGAAATTAACTTAAGTGATTTTCTATTTTTTAGTTCACTTAAGTGATTCTATTTTGTACTTCACTTAAATGATTCTATTTTGATACACTTAAGTGATTTTCTATTTTCAACCTTACATCTCAAGATGACATGAGATCTAATCTTAGGGTTAGAGAGATTAGGGTTACCTTTTTCAAGAATAAAAGGAGAAGATCAAGAGTGTTTTAGACACACAGACAAAGACACAGAAAAGAATGGAAGGATAACAGATTGTTGAAGGAAAAATACAAGCTTACGAGGAGAAGAACAGTGTTTGCTAGCTAGAAAAGCAACAAGAGAGCAGAAGTGTTCTGTTGTAGCTGTAGCCTCTTTTATTTGTAATATTTCAGGCTCAGAAATATATTAACTTCCGTTGTTCACGCTATTTATGTTTTCCAGCCATCTGTGTGACTGTTGCATGTTTGAATAAATTATTCTCAGATCTGATTTATTTTAAAAGAACATAGGACAACAGTTATCTAGGGTTTGGAAAATTTACATACCTCACTCGTATTGGAACAATCTGTTGATGTCCAATCTTTACTTCTATCCTTTGACTTTGTTGCTCTTCCACTATGACACTGATAAATTACGTTTATCTTAACTTTATTAGGACCACAACCAATAGTCATTTACCCTTCGTTCTAGTAATTGCAAGCATGTACTTTTCTCAACCATGGTCTATCCAATAACATCGGATAGGCAACAAACCATCCTTCATGACTTGAAAGTCTACCTAACAAGCAACTTCCACATCTTAAACTGCTACATCAAAGACTACTTCTAGATTTATCTCCAAGAAGTGGACTTCACCCTTTTGTTGAGTTACCACCTTTAGTGAAATAACTCAATGACTGCATCCAACACACTCGTTTAAACAATCCCTTAGATGCATTCTTTGCAATGCTTCACTCTTCCTCTGGCAAGCTCACCGAACTACCCTTCACTTTGCCTGGCTGAATCTAACTTGTTTGCTAGCTTGCTTCAAACTTGCCTTACATAGTGGGGAGTCTCCTTTGCTTATAGGCTCATGGTAGCTACAAATTACATGGGTAGAGAAATCTAGACGTCAAGGGACAAAATAGCACATATCTCTACATCTCTCTACATGATATTTCCAAAAATATCTTTGGACTTGCCCAATGTATCTTGAAATTTTATACTTCTTAGATATAACATAATATGAGTCAAGATTTAACATAATATGTCAAGATACTTTAACCTTGTGACATAGACATTTTTATCATGATGATGACATGTAATTTTACCCATAGTATTGAGACTTGGACTCATCTCAGACTTGGCAAGCCTTTCCTTTTAACCTGAGTCAAGCTTAAGGCAAAACTTGAAAGAAGAATCTTGACAATGAGCAAATAAAACGAAAAAAGAATCTTGACAATGAGCAAATAAAACGAAAACATGAAGTATAGTGAACTATAGTAGATTTTTCAGTAAAAGTCTAATCCAGGATCAAAATGACTCAATCGAGATCTTTTGGTTTGCAGACTTGCTACTGCTTGCCCAATCCGGAAGCGTCTCAACACGATGCTTTTATCATTTACTTTTACTTTGACTTTTACTTTTATTATTTTGAACGTTACAACATTGTTGCCATTACATTCCTTTGTAGCATCATTTTTCTTTTACACATTGTAATTTTTCCATGAGAACCACCCAACACCATATTGTATATACTAGCTTAGATATTTACAATATAGATTAAGTTAAATGCTGAGAGATATCAAACTGGAGGTGCCAGTTTGATATCTCTTGACGTTTAATACATATTTATACTGTAGATATCCAAGCTAGTAGCATTAGCAGATGCCACTAAATTTTCGTCATTTTTGTGCAACAAAATAATTAAAAACAACACTTGATATGTTCTCGAAAACAATTATTTGTACACCCAAAATAATCTCCAGCTATTGAATTTTCTTGTGATCTATAGACTATATTTTTTTTAGGTATTCTCTTACTTAATTACCTTGAAAATGGCATTTCAACCTTAAATATTTATTTTTAGAATGGATTGTTGTTACCCTAATTAGGATGAAAATTTCAAAAAAAAATAATAGTAATTAAAAAATGCCCTAATTAGCATGAATATTTTAATTGTTTCAAAAATTATTATAAAACATTCCTACAATTTTGAAAGAACAACTACATAGGCTTGTATCTCACATTTTACTTTTTAATAGTGTCATTATCTTATCATTCTGCAAGAATGAATTTTTTTTTTTAATTTTGAATTCATAAAGTGGTAACTAAAAGAACTTGTCCAAAAAATGTAGGGTGATTGGAAAAAGAAATATAAGCTATAAAAAATATCCAAATAATATCATAATCTAATTATAAATTTCTAACTGTTATTTTGTGGAAATTGGCTTGACGTTGAAGGCTTGGATACTCCAAATAAGTGCTCCAAGGCATACTTGCAAAAATTTGCCAAGGCAAAAGAATCGGCAAAAATTGGACATCAGCAAAAAATGGGTTAAAAATCAGAAAAAAAAAAACCAAAGAAAATGTCGGATTCCTTCAAACTGCAAAAAATCCATTGTTAAAATGTGCTTAAGTGTTTTGTTTGGTGTGGTAGCAGATAGGCAGACCTCTCTCCAATTTGGAACAAGCAAAATGAAGTAAAATGAAAAAAACAAGCTATTTATGCCGTTCCTCTTCCCATGCTGCCGCGGCAGGTGTTTTTGGCAAAAAATCGGGATTTTATCGACAAGGGCAGGAATCGGCAAAAATCATGATTTTTTGCAGATTTTCTCAAACTATGGTCCAAGGTTCAAATCCAAAGGGATTAGGGTATGTATGCCTCAAACAGCGCAATATGAGAGTCTCCTCCTACACATAGTGGACCCAGTGGAGTACAAGATGGTCAAGTATGTGGAATGCTCATGGACCTTAAAAAGTTACATTACTTTTACTTTTTATGTATTGTCCTCTTCTCTTTAGTCTGTACTAGAGGCTTCAACAATTCAACCTTAAATGTTTATATTTACAACATATTGTTACTATTACTATCCTGTTTAGCATAATTATTTAAAAAAATTAAAAATTTATTAAGAACTCATCAAAACCGTCATTATTTAAAATTAGTACATTAAATATTAAATTCAATCATTTAAATTGTTTATTCCTTGCTCCTAGCTATGTGTTGTTCTCTCCTCTCTAGACTGTATTAGAGGTTAACAATTCCAGGAAAGTTGAATTCATCAAATTCATCCCTATTTAGCATGAATATTTCAAATTTTAAAAATTTATTATAAATTCATCTAGATTAGCATAGTGTAAAGTTTAATTTAGCATAGACCCGTGACTCGTGAGGGATACCGTAGTGGTAAGTTCTTGAGTTTTCATCCTGGAGATCCAAGCTCAAACCTCAATACAAGTGGACCAGGACCCCTCATAAAAACCCGTGTAAACTCAATTTTTACTTATTAAAAAAAAAAGTTTAATTTAGCATAGATAGACATTAAAATTTTAATCCAATCAGTTAAACCATTTAATCCTCACTATGTACTATCATCTTCGCTCTAGTGTATACCATAGTCTCCAACAATTCCATGAAGATTGAATTCATCCTTAATTAGGATGAATATTTCTATTTTTGAAAGATTATTGAAAAATTAGATAAATACGTTAAAATTTTAATCCGACCATCTAATTATTTAATTCTTGCTCCTCGCAAAGTGCATTTTTAATTCATCAAATGGCATTAGTTCAACTGGTTAGATTCCTCACCTTTCAAGCAGGAGAACAATGTTTGAATCTTGCCAAACAATACATGCATAATTGCCAAGTTGTAATAACACTATGTGATCATGATGTGATATAGGAGGGAACATTTCGATCGCATACAACCCGTTAAAAAAAATGTGTGCTTTTAATTCTAGTATGTACTGAGGCTTCAAAAATTCCCCAAAGATTGAATTCATTCCTAATTGACATGAATAGTTCAAATGTTTCAAAATTTATTAAAACATCATCCCTAGAAAAATTAAATAGGTTTGTATGTTTCACATTCGTAGAAATATAATTTTTTCAAGATGTCATTCTCTTAATATTATATTTATATTGAAATTTTATAGAATTTTAAATTCACAAAATGCTTAAGAATAACAAAAAATATATTTCTAATTAGGATGAATATTTCAAATTTTTTAAAATATTCATCCCTAATTAAAACGAATATTTTAGATTTTTTAACATTTATTATTAAATTGATAAATTGTTTAATCCTCACTACTTAATGTCTTTTCCATTCTAGTGTGTGCTGGAGGCTCCAACAATTCAGACTTCAATATTTATACTTGGAATGGATTGTTGTTATCGTCTTTGGCATTGATGTTCCAAATTTTTTTAAAAGTTATTAAAATTTATCTAAATTGTCACATAAGATTTTTAATACAATCATCTAGGTAGGTTGTTTAATCATTGCTCTTTACTCTCCACTGTAGTTTGTTCTAGAGGCTCCAACAATTCAAAGAAGGCCAAATGACGAAGTTTCCCTTGGAATAAGAGAAGATTGGAGGTAATGATAGATGAAGATGCAGAATTGTTTGTTGATGCAAACAAAGGACCAACATGTGAAGCACACACACGAGTGGATGCGCAACCAGACGTGCAAGCATACGCAAAAGTGTCCACACATGACGGAGACGCACAAGTGTTTGCACATGACGGAGACACGAGTATTCACTCCTGAAGGTGACGTGGGAGTGTTCATGCATGAAGCAGATGTGTGTGTCGATGAAGAAATTTGAGGAGAGTTCAACATCCGAGCAAATGCAAGAGAGTCTAACACTAAAGAAGTTGCAGGTTGGTGCAGTCGATGGTGAGCAAGACATGAGTCCGACATCGAAGCAACTATAGGTTGGCATGTTTCATGGTGCATCAAACAAGAGTTTGACACTAGAGCAATTGTGATGTGGTGTGTCCAATAATGCGTCTGAAGAGAGTGAGACATGCAAACAACCATTGCCTATGTCGAACCAACCTGACATGACAACAACCAATTTTGGCATATCCCACAAGTGTCACATGTTTCATGGTGAGGAAACAAAGGACCCATTCAGGCATTAGAAAGTCCACCTCACACTGTGGAAGACCAATGGGCAAAAGAATGAGGTTGACTGGAGGAGGTTATTCCTTGCGATATTTCGTGGAATCGCAATGAACTAGTACATGAGATTGCCAATTGGCAAGTGCCAAACTTGGGAAGGGTTGCATGAAGCATTTGAGAAGGAATTTTGATTGTTTGAGGTCATTGCAGAAATTTATAAAATGAAACTAAGGGTGAGACAGAGTGTTTTCAATCCCACAATTGGAGATTGAGTTGGTTGTTTACCTATTTAGAGGAGAATCCGTCAAACACATTGAAGAAATGGTGGTTCATGAAGGGACTTAAAATCAAGGTGGTTCCTCTAACGTCGTATCAAGAGGCCTTCGAGTCGGCCATGAACTCGGAAAGGAATGCAAAGAAGTCATTAAAATGTTGCGGTCATGTTAATAAGTATGAGAGTGATCCCAACGATAGAAGTGACTTTGACAGTGAGAGTCGTGATTTTGAGAATGAGATTAGTTTGGAGGCTGATTTGAGTGCATCATCCAAGTGTTGGGATCTAGAAATTAGTGAAGAGAGTGACTCTGAAGAGAATAGCAATGACTTTGAGGATGAGTGCGATGGAAAGAATGGATGTATAGACATGAAATCATTAGTGTAGGTATGTGCAACACAAAGGGAGACTGTACCAAGAAGGGATGCCACTGGTTGTCACAAGCATGTGACAACCAGTGGCATCCCTTCTTGGTACAGTCTCCCTTTGTGTTGCACATACCTACACTAATGATTTCATGTCTATACATCCATTCTTTCCATCGCACTCATCCTCAAAGTCATTGCTATTCTCTTCAGAGTCACTCTCTTCACTAATTTCTAGATCCCAACACTTGGATGATGCACTCAAATCAGTATGAGAATTGGAAGACCCGAATTGAGTATGATACCGAGGGCAAACCCATTGTGAATTGTCGATGATGCCATTTGTGGCGGCACTTCGCACATGATTGTGAAAGTAATGCAAGTTGAGAAGAACCAGTGATGTTTAGAGGGTTCAAAGCCCCAGAGAAGGATCGCATGCCTAAATAGGAGGTGAGCTTGATTACAATCAAGGAGGTGATTATGTAGATAGTTGAGGCTACAAAGAAGAGGATGTTGCAGAATTGGCTAAGATTGCATAGGAGATTAAGATTGTGCAAGGGGCTAAGATTGCACAACCATGTGAGAATGCGCAGGTGGTCGAAATTGCACAACTAAGTGAAATTGTGTAGGTCTTGGATGAAGAGATTGTGGTAGATGATACAATAATCGTGCAACTAAGTCCATCTCAGGAAGAATGATGTGCACAAGCCTCTAGAGGAGAAATTCACCAAGTGTTGGAAGCAGGTTGCAAAGTGAGTGGCGCACACAACGAAGTGAGTGAAGCAAATGGCAAAGAGGGAGTTTGCTATTTGATCGTCTACCAAGGTCATTTGGCCATCTGGATTTTGTTGAGAAATGTAGCTCGAACAGGAACTTCTTGCACAGGCTTCAGTATGAACGTGCTAGAAGTGGTTCGAGACATTTCTAATTCTATTTTGAATTTCACTTAAGTGATTTTCTATTTTTAAGTTCACTTAAGTGATTCTATTTTGTAATTCACTTAAGTGATTCTATTTTGAAATTCACTTAAGTGATTTTCTATTTTTAAGTTCACTTAAGTGATTCTATTTTGTACTTCACTTAAGTGATTCTATTTTGATATTCACTTAAGTGATTTTCTATTTTTAACCTTACATCTCAAGATGAGATGAGATCTAATCTTAGGGTTAGAGAGATTAGGGTTACCTTTTTCAAGGATAAAAGGAGAAGATCAAGAGTGTTTTAGATACACAGACAAAGACACAGAAAAGAATGGGAGGAGAACAGATTGTTGAAGGAAAAATACAAGCTTAGGAGGAGAAGAACAGTGCTTGCTGGCTAGAAAAGCAGCAAGAGAGCAGAAGTGTTCTGTTGTAGCTGTAGCCTCTTTTATTTGTAATATTTCAGGTTCAGAAATATATTTAACTTCCGCTGTTCACGCTGTTTATGTTTTCCAGCCATCTGTGTGACTGTTGCATGTTTGAATAAATTATTCTCAGATCTGATTTATTTTAAAATAACATAGGACAGCAGTTATCTAGGGTTTGGAAAATTTACATGGTATCAGAGCTAGGTTCTGTGATTGAGATCCTCAAGGGTTTACAGCGGTAGATCACTGCTGGATATTAAGAAAAAAAAAACAGCAGTTAGGGTTTCAAGCGAAAAAAAAAAACAGCAGTTAGGGTTTCATTTTTTTTTGGCTTGAAGGACTAAGCTTATTTGCAGGACTGTTTTTTTTGAGTCATTAATATTTCAGCAGTTAGGGTTTCAAGCAAATAAAAAAAAACAGTTAGGGTTTCAAGCAAATAATAAAAAAAAAGCAGTTAGGGTTTCATATTTTTTTTGGCTTGAAGGACTAAGCTTATTTGCAGGACTGTTTTTTTTTCAGTCATTAATATTTCAGCAGATCTCAGAAATGGCAGCAGCTAGCCTCAGATTTGAGGATAGATTGGAAGGTGCCTCCAATTTTTTGCCCTGGAAAGTTAGGGTAATGTTCTTATTGGAAGAGAATGATCTATGGGATATTGTCAAGGCTGATGTGACTTTGCCTATAGATCCGCGAGGAATTGGCAGCTTACAAAAAGAAGGAAGTGAAGGCCAAGCGGATGATCTTGGATGCGGTGAAGGATCACCTGATTCCTCACATATCCGAGAAGACTAAGGCAAAGGAGATGTTCGATGCCCTGGTTAGCCTCTACCGGAGCGAGAACATAAACAGGAAGATGATATTGCGGAACAAACTCAGATCTATGGAGATGACCAGATCGACACTATTACCAGTTACCTGATGAAGATCACATGATTCGTGATCAATTGGCAGCGATAGGGGAGAAGGTTGAAGACACGAAGTTGGTGAACGTGGCACTTAATGGTTTCTCGGCTTCATGGGAACCATTTGTCAAAGGCATTTGTGCTCGTGAGAACCTTCCCAAATTTGAGAAGCTGTGGGATGATTTCATCCGGGGAGGAGACTCGGATGGAGTCAAAGGCCAACAAGAAAGGTGGTGACGATAACCTAGCTCTTTTTGGGCAAACCAAGAAGGGCAAAGGTAAAGGACCCAACAAGGGTGAGGTAAAGAATGAGGAGTCAACCTCACAGTCGGGGAAGAAGGACTTGAGCAAGATCAAGTGCTTCATTTGTCATAAGCACGGCCATTATGCATCACGGTGTCCGGACAAGAAGGGCAAAGGGAAGCGACGAGATGCGAGGTAGCAACCTCTGCAGAAACTCAGATGAGTGAGTTTGCTGCCAAATTCGAGAAGGATTTCTCATTGGTCTCTTGCCTTTCTACCAGCACGGTTCCAAGGAATGCTTGGTATGTGGATAGTGGGGCATCTCGGCACATGACATCAGCCCGACAATGTTTTACCGAGTCTACAAGAGCGAGGACTCGGGGGTTCGAGGTTGAGCTTGGTGATGATACCAAATATCCGGTTGTAGGAATTGGTACCATTCCTTTTCGACTCCAGTCAGGGAAATCTTTAGACTTTGATGATGTTTTGTTTGTTCCTGGTCTCAGGAAGAACTTGCTTTCAGTTTCGGTTATGGAGGATAAGGGTTATGCAGTGGAGTTCAAGAACCAGCATGTCCTTATTAGACCAAAAGAATCTAGCCCGGAAACAACACAAGTAATAGGGGTTAGAGAAGGCAGTTTATACGAGCCCTAGTTCATAGCAGTAACAACTTGTGTGATTTGTGGCACAAGAGGATGGGGCACTTGCATCATAGAGTGTTGCCTATTACGAGGGAGATAGTCACGGGTCTTCCGAGTTCAAGCATTGAGCAACGGGGAGTATGCGAGAGGGTGCACGCTTGGCAAGCACGCCAAGGCTGTTTTCCCAAACGGTGAGCATAGGTCTAAGAAGATACTAGATCTAGTACATTCGGATGTTTGTGGACCGATGTCGGTAGCATCAATTTCGAGGTAGCATGTACTATGTTTCCTTTATTGATGATTTCTCTCGCAAGACATGGATCTATTTTTTAAAGACCAAGGATGAAGTCTTTAGCGGGTTTCAGGAGTTCAAAGCTCTAGTTGAGAACCAGACGGAGAAGAAGATCAAGGTCTTGAGATCGGACAATGGGGGTGAATATACCTCCAAGGAGTTCGATGGTTTTACGCAGCGAGGCAGGAATCAAGAGGGAGCTGATTGTTCCATACAACCCACAGCAGAATGGGGTTGCAGAGCGAAAGAATCGATCCATCATAGGGGCTGCTAGGGCCATGATTCATGACCAGGGCTTGCCGATGTTTCTTTGGGCAGAAGCATGCAACACAGCAGTCTACATCCAAAACAGGTGTCCTCACAGGATCTTGGAGGACAAGACACCGAGAGGAGGCATTCAGTGGTGTGAAACCGGAGGTGAGTCATTTCCGCATCTTTGGATGTCCAGTTTATATCCATGTTCCAGGTAGAGAAGAGGACCAAGTTGGAGCCCTCCGGTAGGAAGGGTTTATTTGTAGGATACGAGTGAGACTTCAAAAGCTTACGGGGTTTATATTCCGAGAGAAGAGGAAGACGGTAGTGAGCGAGGGATGTAAATTTTGAGGAGGACGTTGCATCCGGGAAGTCCCATGAGCCTATTCCGGTGATAGAGAATGAGGAGCAAGAAGCTCCGAAGGTTGAGCCGGGGTCACCAAAGACACCGGTGGTTTCCGGTTCAGAACAACAACCTTCGGGTGAGGAGGTGGAGACATTAGCCCCTTCCGGTTCTATCGGGAGACCTCAATGGCTTACACGAGACATTGAGGGATGTTGAGGAGTATGTTGAGGCTCCTAGCGGCATGATTAGGGAGAGCGAGACCTCCAAGGAAGTTTTCAAGCTACATGGCATTGATGAGTAACATCATAAATTCAGAGCCTACCGGTTTCGGGAGGCAACAGACCAACGAGGTTTGGCGGGATGCCATGGTGGAGGAGTACACCTCCATCATGAAGAATGATGTTTGGGACATAGTGCCAAGATTGAAGGAAAGTTTAGTTGAGAGTTCCAAGTGGCTCTACAAAATTAAGCATGTTGCGAGATGGCGGCATCGAGAAGTTCAAGGCAAGGTTTGTGGCGAGAGGGTTCTCCCGAGAAGAGGGAGTGGACTATGAGGAGACTTTTGCTCCAGTCGCCAGATACACTTCCATTAGAGCAGTTATGTCTTTAGCTTCATCTATGGGATGGCAGATTCAGAAGGGAGCCGTAAAGCTCCAGTATATTCCCACAGATCAGCAGGTAGCTGATATTCTGACCAAGCCCTTAGTGAAAGGGAAGTTTGAAGCATTCAGAGACAAACTTGGATTGGTGCAGAATTCCTTCCTCGCTAAGAGGGAGTGTTGAGAAATGTAGCTCGGACGGGAACTTCTTGCACAGGCTTCGGTATGAACGTGCTAGAAGTGGTTCGAGACATTTCTAATTCTATTTTGAATTTCACTTAAGTGATTTTCTATTTTTAAGTTCACTTAAGTGATTCTATTTTGTAATTCACTTAAGTGATTCTATTTTGAAATTCACTTAAGTGATTTTCTATTTTTAAGTTCACTTAAGTGATTCTATTTTGATATTCACTTAAGTGATTTTCTATTTTTAACCTTACATCTCAAGATGAGATGAGATCTAATCTTAGGGTTAGAGAGATTAGGGTTACCTTTTTCAAGGATAAAAGGAGAAGATCAAGAGTGTTTTAGATACACAGACAAAGACACAGAAAAGAATGGGAGGAGAACAGATTGTTGAAGGAAAAATACAAGCTTAGGAGGAGAAGAACAGTGCTTGCTGGCTAGAAAAGCAGCAAGAGAGCAGAAGTGTTCTGTTGTAGCTGTAGCCTCTTTTATTTGTAATATTTCAGGTTCAGAAATATATTTAACTTCCGCTATTCACGCTGTTTATGTTTTCCAGCCATCTATGTGACTGTTGCATGTTTGAATAAATTATTCTCAGATCTGATTTATTTTAAAAGAACATAGGACAACAGTTATCTAGGGTTTGGAAAATTTACAGTTTCAAGTTGTTTGGACATAAGCCCCGACCGTTAAGACTTGGGCCATCTAAGCCTAGGTCATCTGAGCTAGGTCATAAAGGAGCCGTAAAGCTCCAGTATATTCCCACAGATCAACAGGTAGCTGATATTCTGACCAAGCCCTTAGTGAAAGGGAAGTTTGAAGCATTCAAAGACAAACTTGGATTGGTGCAGAATTCCTTCCTCGCTAAGAGGGAGTGTTGAGAAATGTAGCTCGGACAGGAACTTCTTGCACAAGCTTCAGTATGAACGTGCTAGAAGTGGTTCGAGACATTTCTAATTCTATTTTGAATTTCACTTAAGTGATTTTCTATTTTTAAGTTCACTTAAGTGATTCTATTTTGTAATTTATTTAAGTGATTCTATTTTGAAATTCACTTAAGAGATTTTCTATTTTTAAGTTCACTTAAGTGATTCTATTTTGTACTTCACTTAAGTGATTCTATTTTGATATTCACTTAAGTGATTTTCTATTTTTAACCTTACATCTCAAGATGAGATGAGATCTATTCTTAGGGTTGGAGAGATTAGGGTTACCTTTTTCAAGGATAAAAGGAGAAGATCAAGAGTGTTTTAGACACACAGACAAAGACACAAAAAAGAATGGGAGGATAACAGATTGTCGAAGGAAAAATACAAGCATACGAGGAGAAGAACAGTGCTTGCTGGCTAGAAAAGCAACAAGAGAGCAGAAGTGTTCTGCTGCAGCTGTAGCCTCTTTTATTTGTAATATTTCAAGTTCAGAAATATATTTAACTTCCGCTGTTCACGCTGTTTATGTTTTCCAGCCATCTGTGTGACTGTTGCATGTTTGAATAAATTATTCTCAAATCTGATTTATTTTAAAAGAACATAGGACAACAGTTATCTAGGGTTTGGAAAATTTACAGATTCAAGTTGTTTGGACATAAGCCCCGACCGTTAAGACTTGGGCCATCTAAGCCTAGGTCATCTGAGCTATGACCCAGGTCATTTGGCCCATAGTTGAAGTATTGAGTATTGGAAGGTGCGAGCAAGGGTTTCACCGAAGCGAAACCAAAATTTCAAAGAGAAAAGAACTTGTCATGGATGTTCAACAAGTTTGGCACATAGAAGTTCATGGAGCAAAAGTTCAAGGTGCAGAAGCTCAACAAGTAAAAGTTTGATGAACAAAAGTTCGATGAGCGGATGTTTGGCGAGAGGAAGTTTGACAAGTGGAGGTTTGGCCAGTAGAAATTCGACAAGTCTAGCAGGCTCTAAAGCAAGACGAAGAGATGTGCAAGAAGTGCCAAATAACCCTATGCGTGGAAATAGCAACTTGCCAAGAAGTGATTTGCCAAGTAATCCTCTGCATGACAGCCATTCACCAAACAATGGAATGGATAGGTCAACAGAGAGTAATAGCAAAACCTCAACAAGCTTGAGCAGTGAAGAAGAAGATTGGAGTAGTGCCAGTTCTAGCTCAGGGTTAAAAAGAAGAGATCGAGAAGTTGGGGTAGTCTATGACAATCATTGTATATGTACAACTATTACCGCCATGGAATGCCAAGGACAGTGACATGAAGGTATGCCATCGACAAAGTGGTAGGCGACTAGCTAAATAATAATATTGAGCACACAAACAGTGATTGAGTCAAGCCTTGGCTAGAAAGCATGTAAGATGAAGAGTTGGAACAAGTGTCAAGAAGGGAAAACAGCAGACAAACAAGTCAACGAAGGTGAACACAAGCAGTGAGGCTTAGTTGGAGTCTCATCCAACAAAGGAAGCAAGTGAGACAGGAAGTCCAAAGATTTTCTAAGTGTCCCAATGACGACATTGTCACAAGCCATCAACGAGTGCCTTATCATCTACACACAGTGACCAATTCCTCAAGTTGTTTGGGTAGGTTGTCAAGCCTCCCAGGCCATCTGGGGTGTGTAAACAAGTCCCTAGTTCGTCTTGGTAGGCAGTCTAGGAAGGTTGTCTTGCCTCCCATCCCGTCTAGGAGGGTCATCTACAACGGCCCACCCAATCAAGGTTCCTCTACAACCGTATAGGGATGTCGTCTAGCCCCACAAATGGCCCTCAAGCAAGGGGGGTGTCATGAGGGTCTCTTCCTGATCATCTAGGGAGGTTGTTTGACCGTCATAACAAGACATTAGACCACTAGGCCAAGTTGTTTGGTCATTGACCCAAGTCGTTGGCCATGGGGCTAAGCCATTTGGTCAACAACACAAGTCCTCTTGCTCCCTAGGTCATCTGGGCCAAAACCAAGGCCGTCGAAACAGGTCATCCATCCATTTGGCTAAGATCTTTGTGAATGAGCCTGCCCTCTTTTGCCGACAAGACACCGACAATGAAGACCCCCTCAACGACGACCGCCCTTCACCATGATACGTAGAATGAGCAGTCGTCGCACTTCACCATGATACGTAGAATGAGCAGATGAACGGGCTAGGGCACAAGCCAAGGTATGTTTTAGGGTTTTAACAAAGCAAAGCCAAGGTTTCTAGAGGAAAAGACGGAGGATTTTAGCATTTGGCAAAGAAAACCCTAGTTTGGCAAATGGTAAGGGCTTGGACGACAAAAGCAATGTTGTGCCAAGAAGTTTGAGGAAAACACTTGGCTGATAAATTTTTGTGCGAAGCCGTCCGACCAAGGAGAGTTGTTTGCCCACTTACCACTGTCATCTAACCAAGCCAAGGCCGTATGAACTTGAAAGAGGTATTTTTAATGATTTAGGTAAACGAGTAGTTTAAAGGTAGTTGAGTGGTGGTAAGTTGCCTATTGGTCTCGTTACAAGTATGCATCTATGTAAGAGATGCAAGAGAGAGTGTTGTTGACTGAAGTGTATTGTTGGCCAGAGTTGCTTGTTGGTAGATTGTTCATCGAAGTATGATGTATTGTAGATAATTGCCATGCAAGATACGTGTGCCCCTTATATCCATTTATATTTGTAAGTTATATGTGGTAATGGAATTGTATTGCAACGTCTTGTATTTCATTTCTACAAAAGCCATCCAAAACGGCCTTACAATCATATTGATATGGTGCTTCAAGTAGCAAACTGCAACAATCCAATGGAGTGACATTGCATACCATTGTGTCTTGGAATGGCTCAATGGCAAATGTCACAAAATACCCACAAGTGGCAAGTGTCAGTTGTCTTTCCTTCTCGACCCAATCCAACTGATATGGGTGTGGATGCTTTATACTTCCCAAAAGAAGATCATCCAACAACATTTGTGAAATCAAATTCTTTTTATTCCCGTTACCAAGGATCACCTCCACCAATTTGTTCTTGATTTAGGAGTTATGTGTGAGCAAAACTTCTCGACTTTTTGTATTATAGTTATTGACCATGAAAATAAGTTGAGGATTAGAAGTGTGGGATTTGTTACCGCAATCGTGGCATGACATCACATACCACTGTCTCTTGGAATGGCTCAACACCAAATGCCACAAAACACTGGCAATTGACGAATGTTGGTTATATTTCCTTCTTGACCCAACCCAACTAGTATGGTTGTGGATGCTTTATAGTTGGCAAATGAAGATTATCCACCAACTTCTATGAAATCATATTCTTTTGACTCCCATTATCAAGGATTACCTCCTACAATTTGACTCCCATTTACAAGATCATCCACCAACTTCTATGAAATCATATTCTATGATTTTTTGCATGATAGTTATTGCCAATGAGAATAAGCTCAGGGTTAGAAGTGTTGGCATTTGTTACTTAAATCACAGAATCATCATAGTGTGGCTGCATTCATCGCTCAACTAGAAGGGCCTTCTCCTTTTTACGTTCAAGACCCACCAGTCTTTGATAGAATGTCCTGTGTGCTCTTCTTCACCAGGACCCTTGGCATGTCCACCTTGGGAAGAACCCTAATGCTAGAGTAGGACAGCAAGGTTTGAGGTGTTAGTTAAAGTAGTAGTGCTCTTTTTCTGAGATGCAAGAGACAGATTGGTCGTCTTCTTTTGCTGCCTGGCTTCCACCTTCAGAGCAAATTGGTAAGCATGCTCTAAGGATGTGATGGTGATAAGCTCTGTCTTCTCTTTGAGACAAGAAAACAATCCAAAGACAAATGTGATGTGAAAGAGATACCAAATTCAATCACACCCAACTTGATAGACAGTCAATTGGATTCCTCAATGTACTACTTGATGGATTGGTCAGATTTTTGACAGAGATGAAACCAAAAAGCCAATACCTCCTCTACATATCCAAGAGGATTAAATCATGCCCAAAGAGCTGTTTTGAACTCTTTCCACATAGCACTTTCTGGCTGATTTGTTGCTTGCAAAAGCTTGATGTGGGATTGCCACCAAGTGATGGGTTGGTCATCCATATGGCTCCCTCCCAGCATGATCATTTGCACCTCCATGATCTGGGTTGCACCTTGAAGTACACCTCTAGACTGTGCATCCACTTTATCCCCATCAATTGTGCCATTGAAATGAGGGATGGATATCTTGGTGTCTAGCTTGAAGTCAGTTTGGGAAATCAGGACAGCCAAAGAGGAAAACCTGACAGAATCTTGTCCCATGAGGAGTTGGAATATATTTGTCATTTGATCCATGCGTTTCACTAAAACTCATTCTATTGTTGTTGTTGATCATTCAACCCTTGGGTTAGAAACTCAATCAAATCAGAGTTTGTAGTAGAGCAACGTGTACCATCCATCACAATTTTTTGTTTTTGAAAGATAAAAAGAAAGGGGAATAAATGTACCACAAAAGAGGGTAGAAAAAGCAGACTCCTTAAAAACAGTAACTTTTAGAGAATAGATGAAAGAAAACATGGTTCTCTATTTAGCTGATCTGTTTTAAGTAGCAAGGAAACAATATTGCTGTTGTAGGTGCCAAATCTAGAACAGCAAACTAAATAGCAGGACAGGATGTTGGAACCAATCTCAACTTGGGGCCAAGCAAAATGATACTCAGTAAGGATGGATCTTAAGTGAACAAGAATGTATTTGGAGACCTCAAAGAGGCTCTGATACAAAATGATATGAACCTACAGTAAGTTTATAATAGCAGAATGCAAAAAGCAGAAAATACAGATTCATAAGCAAATGAAAGAACATAGCCGCCAAAACTAATGATGCAAACTCTTCATTAGTGAGGTATAAATAGATTTACAAAGATGAGGTTGAAGGGTTGCAAACTGTCCTTGAACTAGGCATGCATAGACACCTCAATTAGTCTAATTTACATGCAGTTAATGATCTGTACATGTGCATGGACACCTCATTCAGTCCAATTGAGATGAACTGGACATGCAAACTATGACTCTGCCTATTGACTGATATGGATTGGACATGCAACCTATGACTCTGCCTATTGACTGAGATGAACTGGACATGCAACCTATGACTCTGGCTATTAACTGAGATGAATTGGACATGCAAACTACGACTCTTGCTAGTAATTGAGATGAACTCAACATGTAAACAATGACTCTAGTTACTAACTGAGATAATTACAAAGAAAAGGGATAGATCAATATAAATCTTATCACCATTGACGGCTCCAACAATTGCACGAAGATTGAATTCATCCCTAATTAGCATAAATATTTTAAAATTTAAATATTTGTTAAAAAAGTAAAACATACTAAATTTTTAATCCAATCATCTAAATTGTTTAACCCTTGCTCCTCGTTGTGTTGTACTCTCCACATGAATCTGTACTGGATAATCTAACAATTCCACAAAGGCTAAATTCATCCCTAATTAACATGAATATTTCAAATATTTGAAAATGTATTAAAAAGGTAGATAAAAGCATCAAATGTTTCATAGTAGTGAAAATCAGCAAAGAATTGCCAAAATTGCAATTCCGAAGCGACTTTTTGACTTCCCAAGTCAATCGCATCAAATCGCCAAGTCGGCGATTCTTCGCCGATATTTTGCTGATTTTTTCAAAAATTTGGCAATTCCAATATTTTCAAAAAATCGGCAAAGAATCGGCCACAGCCGCATGGGTAGAGGCTGCGGCCAATTGAAGGGAAAAGTTCACTTTTTTCCCTCTTTTTTCAACATAAGCTCTTCCAAACAAAGAAAAGACATTGCCTACCTGCTACCACCCCGACCCAAACATGCTAGGGCATCCCAAGAGCGAGCGAGCGCGGTTTGAAGGAATCCGGCAGCCAACAACAGCCACCAACGGCAATGCTATACATTATTAATTGATGAAATTCTCCACAAAAAGATGTTGAACTATCAATCGACCCTGCAAGGGGTGCTGCCCCTTGACCTCCGACACAAGTGGTGATCAACATTAGCAGCCAAGGCACAAAAAGAGGCATGGACACAACGACAAAGAGAGATTAGAACTTCTGTTAGGGCAAAGGGCGAAGGCATTCAAAGATCTTGAGACATTGTATTTGTCATGACTCATGACACATTTTGTAATTTGCACTTTTTTTATATTATAAGCAATACAAGAATATTTGAATTTTGGAAGCATTAAAATTTCTTTATCTAAGATGTGTTTTGTCACTTTTATGTGTAGTTTAAGGATTTAAGTTTGTATCACTTGCCACTTTCATGTGTAGTTTAAGCTTACAGTCTTATATCATTAATATTTGATTTGCATAATGTTAATTCATTGTGATATGCATGAAAAAAAACTTTTTTTCAATAAAAATTTGCATTTTCTTCTGTTTTTTTTGGCTGATAGTTTCCCGATTCCCGATTTTTTCAGGGTCAATCATTTGCCGATTCCAATTTTCTCAACTATGAAATGTTTAATCCAAACACAATATTATTATGAAAATTTTGATGATGATAACTATAAGTCAATAAATTATAAGGCTTCTTATACGTTGATATAACATTGTTTTAAAATAATTAACAAAACAATCTTAAAACATAAAGCTTAGAGGTGTTGCACTTAACAAATAAGTGCATCTCTATCATTCATAATCACAAGATTCACCAAGTATGATAAGTACTTCAAAAGTTTTACTGGCCCAACAGCTAATCAAGTTCAGTTGACTTGCACTCAGTCAAATAGAGTCTGACAAATCAGCACTCACCAAACTTTTTAGTAATTGAAGTACTGATAAGTTCTTGGCAGGCATTTAAGATGCTTGGATAAAACTAACTAATACCACCTTTTATAACACATCCCCTTTATTTCAAAATTTCAATATTTATCCCATTTTTTATTTGTTTGAGCAGTAGTCAATATTCTCTTAAGTCTTTGCAGAGTATGAGTTATCTCTCATACTCTTACACTTCTGCTTTGCCAAGTCATTGTCAAGTACAATTTGTGTGACTTTGATATCAAATTAATTATTCTTCCAACTTGATGGAAATCTTACATTGATGCTCTCGCTTTTCAATTGTGTTCTATGTGTCTCAGAAAATGTCTAGTAACATGAGTTTTAGCCAATGACGAATGAACTGTAACATGTTTACATGGTTAGTATAAGAGATCTATTAACCAGTTCAATGATTGTGTAGATGAAAATGCAAATACATGTATTATAAATATTCCCATAGACCTATTTCTGGATAAGGATCCTAAAAATTCCTGAATTGGATATTGCTGTGGCTGCACCTAATCTTAAGGATAATGGAAGTCCTTCTCACAACCCTGCTGTTCAAGCCACAGGAGTTGGGTCTTTTTTCAGTTTTGGTAATGATTTTGATGACTTTGAATTGAGAACTCAGTTTATAGTGTATCCCGTGTATTTTAGTTTTGCATAACATGCATAACCTGATCTACAAAGGTTGATCTGTGACATGAACCATTTTACTCTATATGAGATTTAATATTTAAATGTGTTTTTATCCCTTGCAATATTTTTAATTCAATTTTGTCTTCACATTTAGTTTTATATATATATATATATACATACGCACACAACAACAATAATATTAGGTGTTCCCTTTATCATTTCCATATTTCCAAAGGGTTTGAAGACTCATATTCCCTAAGGCATTTTCAATTTGGAAACTTTACCCAAAGTTTTGAGCAACTTAGATTCTAAGTTTAAACCACAATCAAATCCAAGTATCAACAAAGAATGTGTATAAATTTAGCGAATAAGCACCATACTTAAGTTGCCTTTATTCATCTGTCACAACTGCCACCTAGTATTCGCTATCACTTTACTTGTCTGTACCAACTTTTCAAAAAGGGTTTCTTAAATGTTTTTAAGCTTACTTTATGTTGTTAAACATATCCATGTTCAATGTTATGAAAATCAAGGTTTTTAAAAATTAATCTAAACCCTAACTGCTGCTGGTTAAATCTCAATCAGCCAGCTAACCCTCACCCTCCTAATTTAGGGGACAATTCCAATCATAAAACTAACTAGAAAATTAGGTCTTCCTCAAATGATTAAAGAAATTTATGTTTCTACAAATGTACCATTACAGGCTAAGCATAAATTTTGGAATTCTAATAAATAACAATGAACTAAAACTTGTCCCTGGTTCTGAACATGAACACAGAATTAATTTGATTGAACATGTTGAGCATAGCAAACAGCAAACAAATATATAACATACCATCCAGAAATTGACACAATAATACTAACCTCTTTCATGGCAAGCCAGCAACCAACCATGACAACCTGGTTCACTGGTCCTACTCCCTCAACATCTTTAGCATCCTCTTCTTGCATGTCATTCCCCGAGTCTCGATCCTCTACATCATCTGGCAAGCCCTGACTTTGTAGATCCTCTATAATACTTTCTATATTTTCTGGCATATTCAATGCATCTGAAGAAACTACCCAAAGCGCCAACGACGTCACCCTCACCACAAGCCCAAGAAGCCTCTCCATGGCAAATTGCAGTGAAGAAGCACTGGCTCGAGTAGCACTGGAAGTCCAAACCAGTTCTTCAATTGTATACCTCAATGTAAGCAATATCCCATGAACAAAGCTATGTTCACATGCTTTTACCAGGTCCTTCTCACCCTCTTCAATTCCCATATTCAACCAGTCAATCAGCGAGTGAATGTATTCCCCAACTGGATTTCCAACATTAGGCACATGTGAATCATTGTTTTGGGATCCTATTACACCATTGCACAGTAAATGAGGTTCAAACATTTGACACTCTGAAACATAGTCCTCAGCTATCCTTATAATCCACCCGAGATCCTGTACATACTTTCTAAAGATGAGACGCAGGGCCAAAGCTCCTGCATCACTCTCTCTGACACGTGGACTGCTCACAAGTAATTTTGCCCACACAATGGCTTCCTTAACTGCCATCTTATTAGCAAGACCAGGTAGAGGAGTAGGGAACTGTGAAAGAATTCTAAACGCGTTTTCTCTCAATCTATCCCAACTATCTACAATAGCTCCAACTACCACCAGTGTGGAGTCTGCTAAAAGCAATCCTTCATCATAAGGATAGTAGTGATGCATCCCTAGAGGAGAAGAAAATGCATGCTGACTATTTTCTTGTTTTGGAGGTTGATCAACATGCCAGATATCAATCATAACCAAAAATAGCTCCATACCCATGCTCTTCCTCTCATAAGGAGCAGAAGGATACAAAGAAAATACGAGAAGTCTGCTCAACCACTTCATAAATTGATCAAGTTCCCTCACCCCTGAATCCAATATACTCTTATTCTCATTCTTGCTATAATTTGTTATCAATGAAGAGCCTGTTCCTACACCATCTCTGCATTCTTGGCGCCCACAATTTACTTGTGATTTTGGTGCAGCTTGTTTCATATGCTTTTCAATTGCAGTGCGGACACGTGAAAAGTATTTTTTGAAAAGGCTAGTCCACTTCATTCTAAAAGCTGTAGAAGAGCAGCGCATGTTTAAAGGAATTGCAATTCGCATTAGATTCAATTCTAAAGTGGAAACCAAACTTGATGTCTTGGGATTTAAGAACAGCAATTCCGCAGTATCTATACGAAGAGAATCATCCATATGAGTCAATGCAAGCTTTAGCCACTCCACGGGCACATGAACCTCCAATCCTTTTACATGGACTACAGCCAAGCCACTCAAGTAATCCACCTCTTCCTGTTGAGGACCATTATTGTTGTCGTTAAGTACTGAAGAATGATGGTACAAGTCTATATCACCTTCAATCAAAGCAAGTGAACGAGCTACCTTCAACAAAGAAATAGTTGCAGCCACATTCTGGTCAACTGTTAAAGCTCCTGGAAGACCAACTGCACCCTCCAGTTCATGCCAACTGAATATGCCATTCATGGGAGTTTCACCATTAAAAATAAAACCAAGCATGGGAAAAATCCCATCACTATCTATCTGCAGTGCAACTGGCAGTGCATATGTGTTCAAGTTAGACCGGAGCTTTGCCAATCCAGAAAGTAGTCCAGAAAGAATAGGAGGTATCCATAACTGCCTAAAGACTCTATATCCTTCTTCAATTCCTCCTTCTGTACTCCAGCAGTCTTCTCGAAGACGCTCAAGGAAACATTTCAAGAATGAAGTTGCTGCACAGCAGATATCATCATCCATATAGGCTTGAACAGTCTCAAAAAGCAAATTTGGGCTCATGCTTAGTAGATTGCTGGCCCCTAACCGCTGACTCAGAATTGCAAGGGGTACATACCTTCCTTTGCGATGCCCCCCAACCAATAACAGTTCAGATGCAATTCTGTGTAAAAAGGCCCTTGTCGCTTTATTTTTCTCTTCTAATTCGGCTTTCCCATCAATTTCCACTGAATTTTGCTTTGGAAACTTATTAAAAAGAGACTGAATATCTATCAGCAACTCAAATACAACCTGCACCTGTTTCACTGTCTGATTGAGAGGATCTTCCCAGTTATGCCATATTATTTTTAGTATGCGATTCACCATTAGTTCTGTAAAAGGATAGTAAGGTTTGATAGGGATACCATGTAGTTTGGCTGCATGGTGGAGGTCCTCTTCTGCAATGGTGGGAAGATGATTTAAAACAGAAGCTTTTATCTGCTGTAAACAAATCTGTAATGCAGTTACTGCATGGAAATTAAAGTGACTGTCCAAAGAGCTTTCACATAGATTGCACAAGAAAGGCAGTATACCATCAAATAGAATAGTCCAAACTCTATGATCCTCTGTAATGCTACCTTTGCTTGTGTCTATAAATATAGAGTCCCAATTACTAATGTCTTTGACTAACAAAAGAAGATTCGTATTCAGAACAGACCGTGGAATAGCAGTTAAAATTCCTCTCAAAAGACAAAGTCTGCCAAAGTCAGTAAAATGTTCCACTTCTGAGGCCAAATCCCTCTTCTGTAATTTCATGACAGCACCCTCTAACCGCCCTTTATCACAGGTTTCAACTATACCTTGGTCAGAAGTAACAATGCCAAATTTAGTACCTGTTTGATGAAAAATAGCATTGGAAAGCAAAAGCACAAGATATGGATCAGCAATAACTTGAGCAGCAGCACAAAAACCAACACCAGCAGCCAGCATGCAATCCCTTGAGAACCCAGAGGACTTTAAAACATCAAAAATTGTTTTTAAAACAATCTCATAAATAGTTTGATCATCATAATCAGAGCATGAAAATAGAATGGACTGCTTATGATTATCTTTATCTTGTGAAGCAAATTTGTGGGGGAACTGCTGAAGCAAATAATAGAGAGAAGACATAGCATCTTGACATTGTTCCATGGTAGCAGGAGAAGGATGACTTCCTTCACTAGCCTCTTTTAGCACAGACTGCATCCCATCACATAAATTAAGAGCTATGATAGTTGAGCATTGTTCTGCCACTTCCTTGAGAAAGCCAGCCTTAGGCAGACTAAGAATGGATGATGCTACAGGTGCCAAACCAAATCTACGATACTTTCTTCCCATTAACCCATACTCCTTAGAAAGAAGCTCAAAACAGTCCGTGACAAGAGACTGGTGGGCTGCTGGGAAGTTATGACAAAAAATAGAGAGTAGATTCCGATGCAATGGTAGAGAATTTTCCTGATACAATATCTCAAGATACAATGGAACAGCAACATGAAGAGCTTCGTTCGTATCAGAGCTAACCACAAGTTCTGAAAAGGCAGATACAACTTTTTTACATGCTGTGACCTGAGAATGAATTGAAGTGAGAGCTGATAACTTGCACAATTCATCAAAGAACTTTACTTTGCCGACTGAAGGAGGCAGGGAATGCAAGGTTTCCATATATGACGACGGCAGGATCATTGAGTCGTAAGTCCAGCGATGCCGGTGTTGCAGCGCCCTCCATTTCGCAGACATGTTTGCTTACGCTCTTCTTTTTACCACAACAGTCGACCCTTTATATTTAATAAGTGATCTCAGAATAGACCTCTATGTTTATTCCCAAACAGTTTTTACTAACCCAACATCCCTGCATTTATTTCTCTATTAAGTTAGCCACTTATCTCATATGGGCATAAACCGGATGAAGCTTCCAACCAAATTCTCCTGTGATTGAGTCCAATTTTCAGTCTTGGGGCTTCAACAGCCAAATGAGTATTATCTCCAAATGCCTCCTTTGTTAGGGTCCTCTGTCACAAAATTCCGTGAATTTTATTAAAAATGTTTATAATTTTCGTAGTTTTCAACGTTAGACAAACAAATTCAATGAACAACCAAACAATAATCAATAAAAAATCATATATACAACACTTCTAAATTTTCCTATTACCATTTTCCATTCTGATGTCTACATGATTCCATTCTACATCTATAAAAATTAAAGACTGAAACAAAACAATTTAAAAAATTAAGAGATAGCGTAAATGATTTTAGGACAATTCATTCATATATCCATTTGCAAATCAATCATTTTTGTATAGAATGTAAAGGCTTTTTTTTCATGTTTATATTTATTTTAGATATTTACACTAATAAAACTTTTTTCCCAACATTAAAGACAATTTATTTTTTTATCTTTATCAAATTCGAACACGAACCCAACCTGGTAACTTAGGTCAGGGTTTAAGTTCTGGGTTTGCCTGCAGACAAAAGCGTATATTCCCAGTGGAGCTTTCAACCGGTTCTTCAATCCAACTTCCCTCTCTGAGACCTCTACAGCCCAAACGGTATTCTCTCTTAATCCTAGTTTGTTAGGGTTTAGGGTTTGGGCTTGCCTGCAATCAAATGCGCTTAACTCCATTAGAGTTTTCAACCAAATCCTGCTGTGACTGAATCCAACTTTCCTTCTGGATCCTTCATCAGTCAAATGAGTATTATACCCAAAAAAATATTTTGTTAGAGTTTAATGCCTAATGGGTAGGGCCCACTCTTCTGGTAGCTCTCAAACAAATTATCCTGGGGTTAAATCCAACTTTATTTCCACATTTTCCACCTGCCTACAGGGTACTATTTCCCCCAGAATTTAATAAATAAATAAATAAAATGCTCAGATTCTATTCCACTTGGATGTGATCGAAATAAACTACAATTCTCTGAGAAGCGTTTTCAGTCATCAAATGACATTGAATGCTCACCTGAATTTGTTCCAGCCTGCACTGAACTTTGTTTTCTTGGCTGTTTATTTTTCTATGCAAAAATCTTTTGAGAGACAGTGTAGATAACTTCTCTGTGTGACGAGCTCAACTTCCTCTGTTATTTTGTGTAAGCTCTCCCCGCTTTTTTGGGAGGTCTGGACTGACTTCAGTGTGCGCTTATGGATGAAAAGGCCATTTTTGCGAATACAGTGACAAATGTTTTTATTTAATTCGCTCTGACCATGCCTCCCTTAAATTCTTTGGACTTCCAGACCAGAACCTCTGTGAAAGGGGGTTGAAAGGTTCTTTGTCTTTTGGGTTTAAACTTTTTGAAGTTTTGAAGGATTTGTCTTTTGGTTTGTTTAAATTGTATATTATAATTTTTCACAATAACATTCTTTATATAAAAAAATTCATGAAATTAAAATGGTAAAAATTATTTTAATTTATAATATTTTTAAAAAATATTATAAAATTTATATATTCAAGCAATGAAAAATATTCAAAAGTTTTAGGATCAAACATTTTTTATGTGTAAGTTTTTAAGTTGTAAAGGGGTAAAAGATAAAGTATTTAGTTTTTAAAGTATTTAGTTTTTAAGTTGTTTAAGTTAATTACAATCTAATTTAATATTTTTAAGTAGGTTATTAAAAAAATATATATTTTTAGGTTTGGTATAAGATTTTCCAAGAGGAAAAAAAAACATTTTTAGGTTTGGTATAAGATTTTCAAAGAGACATGCCCATGTTAATAAAAGATTTAGTTTAATGTTCAATTGAATCTAGCTAATTTGCTTATATCTATAAGAGAAGTTATAAGATAAGTTGTATAAAGTATAAAAAGTTTGATATAGGAGGGGAAGAGAGATTTTGCAGGGTTTTTTTTTAAGATTTTGTTGTATTTTTTATTTTTTATATTACCTTGAGGATAGAGATAGTTTGTGAGCTTGAAGTTTAGTGTTTGATGGATTGGTCGAAGAATACATACGTTTCTTCTAAAATATTGTTAGGAACCTACTATTAAAAATAAACAAGGATGCCACTTGCATTATCGGTGATGTGACCTGGGTTGTGGTTTATCGACAAGGACGACACTTGCATTATCGGTGATGTGACCTAAGTTCAATCCCCATGGTGGATGTGGTAAGAAGTATTATTCAAAAATAAACATAAATACTTGAAACACAAACTATTGCAATACGAAAATTAAGTGCATAAATGAAACAATCTCACAAAATAACACAGAATCATAGGCCTCTTCGAGGGGGCAACCTCCTTCAATACTTTCATTAATTTGCAAAAAGATACATTCATTCATGGATCCATGTCTTTTAAAGATACACTTCATGCAACCCTAACCTAATGCTCAAGAGTTGGCTTACATGCAAAATGCCACTCGAGCTAGAATCTTCTACCAAACATCGGTTACATTCTTGATAACGGTTACATGAAATGGCCCCACTTGTCTAGGCGCCTTACTTGCCACATACCATTACAAAGTATTACAAAATAACATTATAAAGGGGTCCCCACGTTGGAAGGGGGTCATTACATAATCATATGAGAATTACAAAAATAATGTTAGGATGGGGTCCTAACATGCCCTTCCCCTTCAAAAAGCTTTGTCCTCAAAGCTGTAGATGAGGAAACTGGTGTTGTAGCTGTTGGAGAGACTCCCAAGTAGCATCTTCTGGTTGTAGTCCATGCCATTGAACAAGAACCTCAGTGATTACCCGGTTGCGAAGAGTGTGCATCCTATGGTCCAATAATTATTCTAGCTCGAGCAAGATAGAACCCTCTTCATCCAGTTCGGGTAAAGTAGATTGAACCTATACCTGATTTCCCACAACCTTCTTGAGAGAGGAGACATGAAAGATAGGGTGGAGCTTGGATGTAGATGGGAGGGCCAATTTGTAGGTCATTGCACCAATCCACTATAAGACCTAGTAGGGGCCATAGTATTTGGCAATAAGTTTTTGGCACCTACGAAGCTAGAGTGATGACTATTTATATGGTTGCAAGTGGAGGAAAACCATATCACCAACTTCAAAGCTATACTCAGAATGATGTTGATCAACTTATTGGTGCATCTAATTCTAGGCCACTTCCAAATTCATATTTAATTGATAGAGGACTACGACATGTTGGTGGAGTGTAGTGTCAACAACATGGACCTTGGAGCTACCTAGAATGTAGGAGGAGGGTGTTGATGGAGGTCATCCATAAACTACTTCAAAAGGGGTGACCTTGGTCATAGTGTGATAGGAAGTGTTATACCACCACTCGACCAAGGGAAGCCACTTCACCCATTATGTAGGATGATCAGAGGTAAAGCAATGAAGGTAGGTCTCCAAACATTTGTTGACAATCTCTATTTGACCATCCATTTGTGGATGATAAGCTGAACTCATTTTGAGTTGAGTTCCCTACAACTTAAACAATTCTTGCCAAAAATTACTAGTGAAGGTAGGGTCTCGATCGGACACAATGGATGTGGGCATGCCATGAAGGTAAAAAATAGAATCTAGAAAAATTTGGGTGACTATGGAGGTCATGTAAGGATGGGAGAGGGAACAAAAATGAGCATACTTCATGAGATGATCCACTACCATAAAAATAATTGATTTGCCTCTAGACTTAGGTAACCCTTCAATAAAGTCCATGGAAATATCTATCCAGATTTGTTCTAGAATAGGCAAGGGTTGAAGAGTTCTCGAGGAATGCATCATTTCTCCTTTCATCCATTGGCATATGTCACACTCTGCCACAAAATTTTGAATGTCCTTCTTCATACCCTTCCAGAAAAAAGTATGCTTAATCCTTTCATAGGTCTTGAGGAACCCAGAATGGCCTATAGTGGGTGAAGCATGCATCTCCTTCAAGATGAGTTCCCATAGTTGAGAAGTGTGGGGAATAACAAGGCATTGGAGATATCACAAATCTTGTCCATCCCAAGTGTATCCTAGACATGAGGTAGGCATTGTTTGAAGTGTGGCAATCAAAGTTTGCAATCCTGAGTCCTTAAGCATATCCTCTCGAAGAGAATTTATCCACTGAGGTATGGGTGAAGAGATGGCACATAACATACTTTGAGCCTCAAATTGGTGAGAGAGTGCATCCACCACAATGTTCTCCTTACCTTTTTTATAGGTAATATCATAATCATAGCCCATGAGTTTAGAGACCCACTTTTGTTGTTCTAGGGTAGCGACCCATTGCTCCAAGAAGTACTTGAGACTTTGGTGATCTATTTTAATGGAAAAATGATGCCCAATGAGATAGGGTCACCAATGAGTAACCACATGTAGAATGGTGAGCATCTCCTTTGCATAAGTTGATTTACCCAAATTTTGACTTGAAAGTGCTTTACTAGTGAAGGCCAAGGGGCATCCTTCCTACATCAACATGACTCCAATGCCATTGCTAGAAGCATCACTTTCAATTACAAATGGTTTAGAGAAATTAAGCATTGCTAAGACTAGAGTGGTTGTCATAGCATGCTTTAGATCAAGGAAAGCCTGCTCAGCTAGGCCTATCCAAGTAAAATAATTATTTTTTAACATGGTCATTAAAGGAGCAACGATTTTGCCATAATTATGGATAAATTTGTGGTAATAGCCTATGAGTCCCAAAAATCCATGAAGGCCCTTAAGAGTGTGAGGCTTCGACCAATCTTGAACTACTTGAATCTTCTTAGGGTCAACTTTAACTCCATCCTTGGTGATAATGTGTCCCAAATACTCTACTTTAGTCAACCCAAAAGAACACTTGGACCTCTTAGCATAAAGTTGATGTTGAGCCAAAAGCTGCAAAGTCTGATCCACATGGATGAGGTGCTCTTCCCAAGAGTGACTATAAACCAAAATATCATCAAAGAAAACTAAAATGAATTTACGAAGGAATGGGTGGAAAATGTTGTTCATGAGGCTCTAAAATGTGGAAGGTGCATTTGTCAAGCCAAATGGCATAACCAAAAATTCATAATGGCCCTCATGAGTGCGGAATGTTATTTTGGGAATATCTTCCTCCTTGAGTCGTATCTGATGGTAACCCGAGTGAAGATCTAACTTGGAGAAAAACATAGCACCATGCAACTCATCCAATAATTCATCTACCATGGGGATAGGAAATTTATCCTTAATAGTGAGCTTATTGAGCTCACAAAAATCTATACACAACCGCCAAGACCCATATTTCTTGTGAACCAATAAGACTAGAGAAGAATAAGGATTATTACTAGGTCGAATGACTCCAAATTTTAACAATTCTTGTACTAATTTCTCAATTTTTGATTTAAGTGCATGGGGGTAGCGGTAAGGTCTGATGTTAGGTGGCACACTACTAGGTACCAATGGAATTGCATGATCATGGGAGTGATGGGGTGGTAATTCTATTAGTTCCACAAAGACTACATCATGCTTAGTCAGAACGAGTTGCAAATCTATTAGAAGTTTATCCTCGATTGAAGTGGGTGGTTGTATGGCAAATATCTAAGTGATTACCCCATGAGAAGATTTTTTAATAACTTCTCCATATAATTTGAACTGATAATCTGAGGAGATCCTGCTTGTAAACCATGAAGAGTGTAGGACCTACCATTCTATGAAAACTGCATCCATAACTCTACAAAGTTCTAGGTGATGGTTCCCAAAGTACCTAACCATTGAGCTCCTAGCACAATATCACATCCCCCTAGTTGAAGAGCAAACATATCCATTTTGAGCTCATAATCCCCTAGCTTCAACTTAATATTATGGCATTTACCTTTACAAGGCAAGGTTCCACCATTTGCCACCATAACCTCAAAGGAGTTGCATGTATGTATGTAACAATTGGCTTGCTTGGTGACTCAAGGATCAATAAAGTTGTGTGTGCTTCCTAAATCAATGAGGATTGTAAGATGTTGGCCTTTGAAAAACCTACTACTTTCATTATTTATGGGGTAGTAATCCCTACAAGGGCATGAACAAAAATTTTGGGTTATGGCTCTTCTTGTGTGTCACCCTCATCTTGAGGTGGTTCCTCTGATGTTTCTACTTCATCATCAAGTTGTTCACTACTTATTGACTCCTCTACATCAATCAAAAATAACTTCTTTTGGATGCACTTATGCCCTCATGTATATTTTTCATCACAATTATAACATAAACCTTGGGTGCATCGAGCATCCATCTCTTCGGTAGTCAAGCGCTTGTAAGGGGTAGATTTATTTTCAATATTGGATGTGAACTTGGAAGGAAAGGAGGGTTTAGCCTATGGAAATTTAGGTGTCCTCCTTTGAGCTGAAGATTTTTCTTTGACCAACCATGCCAAGCTTATGGCCTGCATCATAGTTTATGGTTTGAACATCTTGACCTCAACCTTGAGATCATCCTTCAAGCCACTAATAAAACAACTCAAAAAAATCCTTCATTCAACCCCTTGGTCCTATTAGCTAGTTTCTCAAATTGGGTCTAGTAGTCATGAACTATAGAGGTTTATCTCAATTTGGTTAATGCTCCTATGAAGTCCTCATACTCACTAGGGCCAAAATGAGTGAGTAATTGGGACTCAAAAACTTCCCAAGAAGGGTCAAGAACTATGTGTTGTAACCACTGATACCATTATAAAGCTTCAGATTCAAAGTTGAAAGATGCCATAGTGATCCACAAATATTTAGGGACATTGTGAAGTTTGAAAAACTGATCTGCATGACATAACCACCCATCTACATCCTTTTCATTGAACTTAGGAAAGTCCAATTTAGGCATCTTAAAGGGAGCATCATGGTCAAAAAGAGTGTGAGAGCCTTCCTTATCCCTATGGAGTCCTTTTCCTCAAAGTGGTCAATGTCATGATGCTCAAATACCTTTGGGCCATCCTTAAGTATTTCCTCAACCTCTAAGAAGTGTTCTTCAAAGTTGGCTTTGGAGCTGAAGTAGTCACTTCTCAAATATTGTATGTCATCCTTCACAAATTGCATTATCTCGAGAAGGGTACTAAGTGTGGTTCGTATTTTCTCCAAAGAGTTGGCTTGTTCTACCTCCTTTTGGTGTCCATGAGTACCACTAACCATTTTGGTGTGATTTGAACAACTACCACTGACTTACTAAAAATAGAAGTATGGTTCCAAGAGTTACTATTTTTAGTAAGGAGCCAAAAAAGTGCTTGGGTGTTATATATCAAAATGATCAACTCGACAAGATGATCACAATGAGCTATATACCACAACACTAGTTTTGGACACCCTAGAATTTTTTATTATTTTGTTTGAGTGTTGTCGATTTTCCTCTTAGAGGCTTGGTTCAAAAGTTATATTTTTTGTCAGCCAACCCCTTATGACACTATCCTTGCACTATCTATTACTAACATTTCATTTCTATCACTAACATTATGGTTCCTTATACTATACTTTTTATAACTCTATCACTAACAATTCTCTACCTATTATAATTTTTTACTATCACAGATAATGGTTACTAACAACTAACAACTTTGACTTGACTATTACTATTCTCAAACTAAAGTGATACCTTTAGTTACTAACACTGATAGAATCTATCATGATTGTTTCTGTTTCAAATAATATTTCAAATAGTATTTTGTGATAGGGAAGTCTCCTCCATATGCTCAATTTTTATGGGAAAAATTTTGGTTGTAGGTTAAACATTCACAGAACAAAAAAATTTTTGTAGGTTAAATCTTAAAACTAGGGTATGCTAAGCCAAGGTGTATGTAATACCCATAGGCCCTCTATTATACCACAGTGATGAACGATAGTGCTTAGACCAATATTTTAGGCCACTACTCAAGGAGGATTCCATACATACCCTTGAGCACACTACCTACCTCTTGATAATATGAGAGGGTAATATTTTTGGATGTTATGTTTAATGTACTATGGATAATACAAGGCCAAAAAATCTTCCTAGGGCTAAAGGTTTCTCCTAATCCTAGGTGGTCTCCTGATATACCCAAAGATACATGGGAGCTCAATTCTATAGATGGGTGTTGTTTGAGGCCTAGGTATTGGAGCCTGATCACCCCTCACTTCACTAGATGCTTTATAGGTAATCTAGCTTAGCCAATAATGATAGCTCCTCCATGATATTTTAAAACCCTCAGCATAGGGTTTCTAACCTAATAAACTATTACAAAAAAAAGACTGTGTTTTTGTTGGTTTTTTTTTTTTTTTAGATAAAGGACAAGCAAAAAATGGAAAACACGAAAAAATTATACCTAATAGTCGTAATGGAGGGGCAAGAACTATCGTAATCATAGTGAAACTCAGCCCTAGAAAGCGCTCTGATACCACTTGTTAGGAACCTACTATTAAAAATAAACTCATTCACACAAATATTGCAAATAAACATAAATACTTGAAACACAAACTATTGCAATACAAAAATTAAGTGCATAAATGAAACAATCTCACAAAATAACACAGAATCGTAGGCCTCTTCGAGGGGGCAACCTCCTTCAATACTTTCATTAATTTGCAAAAAGATACATTCGTTCATGGATCCATGTCTTTTAAAGATACACTTCATGCAACCCTAACCTAATGCTCAAGAGTTGGCTTACATGCAAAATGCCACTCGAGCTAGAATCTTCTACCAAACATCGGTTACATTCTTGATAATGGTTACATGAAATGGCCCCACTTGTCTAGGCGCCTTACTTGCCACATACCATTACAAAGTATTACAAAATAACATTATAAAGGGGTCCCCACGTTGGAAGGGGGTCATTACATAATCATATGAGAATTACAAAAATAATGTTAGGATGGGGTCCTAACAAATACTACTTTCACTAAGTTTAACCATTATATAGCCTTAATGCAACCACAAGGCCTAAAACCAAAATGCTTTTGCTTTTTTATTATAAAGTAAATAACAAATTCTCTTTAGGATAAAGGATGCAAGTATAAAGCTCATTACACAAAAATATCTGGAAGGGGAAATATTGGAGAAGGTGAGAAGAGAATCTAGGAGTTGCTACTGTGGAGTTGAAGACTAATCTATAATTTTGATGAAAGCCTAGATTGTGAAGGAGTGAAGCTAGGGTTTGCAAATTGAAGCACAAAGGAATTAAATCAAAGGGGTGAAAGGAGTTACTTTTCTAGGGAGGAATATTTTTGAGCATGTGAACAACAGTTTGAAGAATTTTGTTGGTTAGAATTGTGAATTACATGCAACAAAACTAGGGTTTGCAAAGTGAAGCACAAAGAAAATTAAAAAACACAAGGAGTGATAGTGTTTTTTTAAACTAGAACGTGCTTAGACCTATTCATGTGAAGAAAATGAAGGCGAGTCCAGTTCTTGATTGATATATTTTAAAAAATGACACAAGGAACATTAACATTTTTTAAAACCGAAGTGTGTTGAGATCTGTTCGTGTGAAGAAAATGAATGCTAGATAGTTTTATTTTTAGAACCGGAGCATGCAAAAGGTGAAAGGAGTTACTTTGATAGGGAGGAATATTTTTGTGCATGTGAATGGTTGTTTGAAGAAGTTTGTTGGTTGGAATCATGGAGTATATGCAACAAATCTAGGGTTTGCAAAGGTAAAATATTAACCTTTGTTTTTATTTGGTATTTTAAAAACAACAATATAGATTGGGAAATTGGTTTCTTGTTTTGATGGAGAATGAAGAGGAATGTTTGGACTTCTCGAAGGACCCCTTTGAGGGGCAATGCATATTTTCAACTCCAAGGGCCAGGGGTGGTCACATTTATGGACAAGACTTATGAGTTGAGAACAAGGGATCCTTGGGTTTTTCGAGTGGCCATAATAAGACTACAAGTCATCAAAATTTAGTGGACAGAGGGGAGTCTACATGAGAAGGTTCATATCATGTCGATTTTCCTATTGAATGCTCACTCTTAGGTGTCTCAAAACACTCTACTCAAGTGATGGGTCTAATGAATGAGCAAGTATTTCATTGCAAGGAAAAAAACTTGAGCAGGCTCCAAACATCCCAAACTCACTTTGTCTAACTAAATTTCCTTTGTTTGGTTCTAGTTTTATTGGTAAAGGTCTTAATTTAGAGGCCCTAAGTGGAGTGGGTCCAAACTTTCAATCAACACAAACTACAACTCTGGTTACTAAAGTGCACAAGGCACACAAAGTGGTTAAAAAGATAAGGTCGAAGATCATAATGGTACTTGGGGAAGACCTAAGGATGGAATAAGTTCTAGAGTTTTTGAGGAAGGCCCTTATTGGGAAGTTTCATGGATGTCAAATAGTTGATAATACACTAAATGAGTGGTTGCAAAAGGTATGGGTCCCAATTTTAGGATATAGACCAATTCTTCAGTTACTTTCCAGAGGATGGATAGGTTTCCTTTGTTGTATAAGGAAGATGCATAGAAAATTATGGGAGGTCATTGGTATTGGGGGTCTTATTTTTTGGCTTTGAAGGCTTGGATGACTTGCTTTGATCCAAGATTGATGTTGCTAGAGAATCTCGATCTGGGTGAGACTTCCAGGTCTGCCAATGGAGTTATGGTCATAAAAAGCTTTGGAAAAGATTGGAGAATCATTAGGTAAAACCTTGGATATATATGTTTATTTCAAATATAGTGTTTTTTGGTTTTAGCTCAGGTTTTGGTTGAGATGGATATCAATGAAGGCTTACCAGACTATATGGACATAGTTTTTGGCGATAGGTTAATAATTTGAAGATTCCTTTTAGATGTGTTCATTGTCATGTAAATGAACATGTTGCTAAGGAATGTTCTTAATATTTCACACATAAAGTATGGAGGAGAAAACAAATGACTAGTGGGGATTTCAAGTCAGCTAACAACAATCAGGAGATACCTATTTTTTAGAACTCAATAGTGCTCCTTGATTCAACACAATCAAGCAAAAAAGATGTTGAAACTAGAACCAAAACTCTGGAGAAGGAGAAAAAAATTTTGGGTTGGCTTTATCTCCATTTCATTGTTCACAAGCTATTAGAGAAGGAGACAAAGTCATAAAAAAATTATGAAAGGATTGGAACTTGATACTATTAAGTTTGTTGGTCAATCATCTAAGCCTTATGACAATTACTATCCAATACATGTGGAGAATAATATAGAATTAGGTAATAAAGAAGTTTGGACACTTCCTTATGAATCTTTGAAGAGAAGACCCAGGGACAAGGACTTTTCAAGGGATGTGGACAATGGGTCGACAACCTCAAACACATTGAATAAGAATTATGATCCAAATATTTCTGCTATTAGGGGAAGTCTTTCTGACCTAGCGAGTGACTCTTATAGGGAGGTATTTGTTTTAGGGGATGATTTGGAGATAAGTTTTTCTTGCAAATATTTATTACATTCTAGGAAAAGAGAATCTAAGTTGAGAACTTGTGTAGTTGTTGGAAGGTTAGGGTTAGGTCTGGACCTTATAAAGGACTCTTTTGCTTCTTCAACAAGTAGGAAATATTTTTTGTTTCATGCACAGGAGAAGGCTTTGAGGGAAATTCAACAAGGTAAACAAAAATATATCAAAGGGATCCTTAGAGCGGGATAAAACCCCTCTAAGATGTTTAAATGATCTTGTTATCCCTTAATATCTAAGGTCTTGGAAGTCCCTCTAAAATACTTGCCTTAGCTAGGCTAGTGGAAATTCATAATCTAGATGTTATCCTTCTACAAGAAACCATGGGGGCAAGTACAAAATTCATTGAAGGGTTAAGTAAATTGCTTAGGGACTAGGAGTTCTTAGCCTTAGATTCTACCAAAAATTTAGGGGGTATTTTGACTGGCTAAAAGAACTCAATATCCTTAATTAATTCTTTCTTTATGGTTTCAATCTTGTGGACATAATTTTTTTTAAAGACTTGGGTTTGAGGTTATCAGTTGTTAATTGTTATGGTCCCTATGAAGATAGGTAGGTATTATGGGATGATTTTTTCTTCAAGAGGTGTGTTAGGGGTGAATGAGTTATCATTGGTGGGGACTTAAATTTTACTATGAAGAGGAGTGAGGTATGAGAAGAATCTGCAAGACTTGATAGAATTGCAAATTACTTCAGACATAAGATTGAAGAAGTTGGTTTAATTAATTTGGAACCAATAAAGTTATTATCTATGTGGAGAAATAATAGAGTTGGGGAAGCTAGGATCTCAAAGAGGTTGGATAGATTTTTGATCTCAAAGTCATTATACAAAAAAATAGATAAAAAGCATTCATGGGTTGAGAATGGAGGTGGCTTGAATCATTCTACCATACTTCTTCAATTAGAAAGTCATAAGGCAAAACCTGACAGTCCTTTTAAGCTCAATCCAATTTGGTTGGAGGAAGAAGGATTTCAACAACTGATTAAAAAATAATGGATTGGTTATGACCAAAGTTCCAGGTTATTGACAAGTTTTTAATTTGTTGTTGCTTTAAAAAATTAAAAGGAGTTGTGGCATCTTGGATTGTAGTTAAAAAGGAGAGTATGGATAGAGATCTTAAGTTGGTGGAGAAGGAAATTTTAGAATTTCATAAAAAGAATGAATTGGTTTGTTTAAAGAGAAGGAGAAAACAAGATTGGTTGAACTAGAAGTTAAGAAGAATAAATTCTTGGAGTGGAGGGAATCTGAATGGAGAATGAAAAGTGGAGTTGTATGGTTTAGAAAAGGGGATGAAAATACTAAGTTTTTCATAATTTTGCTAATGATAGAAATAAGATTAACATTGTTTGGGAGATGCAGAATAAAGAAGGGGTCCTTGTTAGGAGTTTCTCTGAGTTAGCATATTTGGGAGTAAAACATTTTCAATATATCTACAAAGAACGTGATAGAGTCAATATTAGGGAAATTTTAAAAGTTAACTAGTTTCTTCCCCAATTTTGTGACAGAGTAGGATAATCAATTACTTATGAAGGAGGTCACAAAGGAAGAATTAAAAGTTGTCTTAACTTCTTTCAAAAAAGATAAAATTCAAAGGCTTGATGGAAGTCCCATGGAGTTTTTCCTAGTTTTTTATGATCTTGTTGAGGAGGATCTTCTCAAATTAATGGAGGAAGTCGGGTTGAGTGGTTAGGTTTTGGGGGATTTTAACTCCACCTTTTTAGCTTTGATCCTAAAAAAGGAGAAGCTTGAAATATTTGATGAATTTAGACCTATTTCCTTGTGTAATTGTATCTATAAAATCATTGCAAAGATTTTGGTTGTTAGATTGAAGAAGATTTTCTCTGAAGTTATTTCCTAGGAGGACCTTCACTCTATTAAAAATAAAAATCTTTTGACAATGGTCCTTAAACTAGATCTATCTAAAGCTTATGATAGAACTATCTAGTTATATCTCAAATTGATGCTCTTACATGTGGGTTTTAGCTATCAAGTAGTAAAGTGGATTATGGGATGCATTTCTTCTATATTTTTTTGTTGTTCTTATCAATGTATCAACTTCTAAATTCTTTAGACCCTCGATAGGACTAAGACAAGGATGCCCTTTATCTCTTTTACTTTTTTTTGTTGGTTTTTGAAGGATTGAGTGGAGCTATTTTGGATGCAAAGAGGGCAGGATCCATGTCCAAGATCAAAGTGGGGGTCCTTTATTTTTCTCGTTTATTATATGTTGATGATGTATTGTTGTTCACTAATGGGAGTTTAAGGGAAGCTAAAAAGTTGAAGGAAATATTGGACACTTATAGTATTGCTACCGGCATGGAGATTAATTTTCAAAAATATTTTATTTGCTTTAATGGTCTAAAGTAGGAGATTGAACAGGGTCTAATCATACTTTCTCCTTTTAATCTCTTAGATTTCCATGAAGGCTTTAATTATTTGGGTTTTTTACTGAATCCTAATAGTTATAGGAAGAGAGATTCGGTATGGCTTTTAGAGAAGATTGAAGTTAGGATTAACCATTGGTCTAATAGATGGTTGTCTATTGGCAAGAGATTAACACTTGTAAAGTTTGTTCTTGAGGCAATTCCTATGTTTTGGCACTCAACCTTCATTCCCAAAGGAGTTATAGAGAAAAATAAGAAAACACTGCTTCAAATTTCTTTGGACTGGACACAAGGAATATGAAGGAATTCCTTTAGTTAAGTGGCAAAGTATTGCTAGACCAAAGGAGGAAGGTGGTTGGGGACTTAAAAATATCCATATTTTTTGTTCTTCTTTGGTAGCAAATAGCTTGTGGAGGATTCTGACCAAAGAAGGATTATGGAAGAAGATTATTGAACAAAAGTATATTCGTCTAGGGACCTTTATGGATTGGATCAAAAGTCCACATAAAAGCATAAAAAATGTTTCCATTCATTAAAGGCGCTAGTACAAGCCTTTTCTATGATTGGAAAATATTTGGCTTGGAAAGTGGGCAATAGTGAACAAGTTAGAATAGGGGTTGATTCTATTTTGGATTGCGGAGAAAACACTTTGTTACTGGAAGCTATGATAAGTTCTTTACAATACAAGGATTTTTACTTTCTTCATCAAGTGGGGAATCAAATTCTTTTGGTCTTTGGACCCAAGGTCGAAAGTAGGCTCAAGTAGTGGGTCTTTCCAATGAGCAGGTTGTTTGTGGAAGGCTTACATCGATAGTTTTAATAAAAGTCTTATCAAGTTGAGAGTTGAACCAGATACTATTGCTTGGGCATACAACAAATCTGGGGATTAGTATATGACTAGACTTGGCTACAAAGCAAGTATTGACCTTGATACCCAAGGATGTTTGGTGGTGGAAGCATATTTGGAAATAATCACAACCCTAAAAAAAATTATTTTCATGTGGTTAGCTTTGAGAAATAAGGCTTTGACTTGGAAAGTTTTACAGAGGAGAAGCAGACAAGGTCCAAGTTTTTGTATGCAATGTCAGTCAAAGGAGGAAAACATCACACATTTTTTAATTAAATGCCATTTTTCTCAACAACCTTGGTTAGAAGCTAAACAGATAACTAGATTTCAAAATATTTGGGAAGGAGAAAAAGTGGAGGTATGCTTAAGACAATGGTTTTTGAAAAAGAGCTAAAATGGTTTCTTTCTTTCCAATGTCTTATATGTTGGGGTATATGGTTGGCATATAATGCAAATATTTTTGAAGGGAAGTTAATACCCTCATTTTAGGTTATTTTCCAGGTGATGAATTTGGTCTCAATCAACAAAGGGCCTTGACAAGTAGACAATTTGTTGATTGAAAAGTCTTCACCATGGAGTTTTTTTATAGGGCCAATTAAAGACAATCGACTTTTAGTAGTGCTGGAGGAATTATGTACTTTTTGGATACCCACTATGTCAAATTTAAAGCAGGTCTTGGGATGGGTAACAACAATTTTGTTGAGTTTTAGGTGTTGTGATTACTAAAGAAGTGTACTTTGGAGAGAAATGTGAAAAAATTACAAATTTTGGAGATTCTACATTGATTGGATGAATGGATCTACTCAATTATAAAATAATCTGTTCAAATCGGTGGGAGATGAACTGTTGGAGGTAATTTCCTTTTTTTAAAATATCTCTTTTACTCATGTTTATATATAATTAAATCAGGAAACAGATAGGTTATCAAAAGAAGGTCAACAGGTTCCATAAGGTTTCTTGCAAATGGAAGAGATCAAGAATGGAGTTTATTATTTCGCTCACATATCATACCCCTAGTTTTTATGCTAGCTTTGGGTTTTTACTGAGGGTCTATCCATTAATTAGAGATTTATGGAAAAATTTTATTGTTTATTTTCTTTTTGTTGTTTTCTTCTTTCTACTAGTTCTTTTTCGTTGGCTTTTATCTTGGTTATGGACATGGAGGTTATTTTGATGATTGTATATTGATATATAAGGATTTTTATCCTTATTATCTCCATGTTGTTTTGAATATGGGGTTTCCTCTTTGATCTATCCAACTGTAATTATATTTTGACTCCTAGTAATCTCTTTTATCTAGGTTTTTGTTTGTGCCAAGGCACCTAAGAAGTGTAATTTTCTTTCATTCTTGAAATAAAATTACTATTTTTTCTTGTAAAAAAAAGGATACAAGAGAACAAACGAACAAGTCTTAGATGCAACTGTTTTGATTTTGATTTTTTGTTAAAGCTTGAAGATTTAATTGGTCCCCTACATGATTGAGGCTAAACTAGTTCTTTCTTTTTCTTTTGCTTATTTTGTTGAATAAACATAAACTAATATAATAAAATAACAAGCAAGATTTAAGTCCTCAATGCTAAAATAGAAAGAGTTATGAGGTAGAAAAACCTATTTTTCCACAAAGGCAAAAGTGTTGTTGGCATTTTTTCCTATTGATGACGCTTTTATTTTCTTGCAAAACAGATAGAAAAATATCAAATTAGCAACAAAGGGCCCTGTCTAAGTTGGTAGAGAGTGTTGCATTCCCTTGGACAATAATCAAGCCCTTGTTTAAACAAATGTGAAGACAAAAAAATGAGAAATGCATGAAATAAATGCTTAGTGGAAAAAATACCCTAGGTCAACGAGAGCACCATTGATGCTTTCACTAACAATTGGTGCTCATTAGACCTACAATCCAATAATGCTTTCACTGTTGAGAGCAATAAAACAGTATTAAATATAAGATTAGATAATATAATGGTTGTAATGATGAAAATATCTAACTTGAGAGTGTATAGACTCTATCAAATGACAAAAAATATAAATTTGCTTGCTTAAAGCAAAGATTAAAATGATAAAATGTGATGCTAAACTAGACTTAAATGCAATATGCAAAACTAGTTAGCATGCAACAAGATTAATGCTTAGAGCTACAAGATAAAGAAAGTGTCAAAAAAAAAGAAGAGGAAAGAGCACAACTCAATAAGCTAATGTTGTTTTCTCCTTGTTTGTGGAAGCTTGTTAGCTTGCTTGTAGACACTTGAAAGCTTAAGCTTGGAAGCTTGAATGCTTGGAGATTGATTGCTTGAGGAGTGCTTGTATGTTTAGATGCTTACAAGAACAAGATATTGAACTCTTGTAAGGATGGCCTTCACTAGACTGTGGTAAGGTTTTGGCATAAATTTATCATGCAAAGTGATAAATTCCTATAATTCTAGAGAGATTTTGGCATGATTTTGTTACTTTAAAACTCTTAATGAAATAGTCACCCTAAGTGTTGGTTTTATAGGAAGTCATGGCTCCTTGGAGGAAGGATAGTATTGAAGATGATGAAATTGAAGATAGTAAGAATTTGAAGTGAGATGAAGTGTTATTAATGGGAGAAGATTGAAATTGACAAATCTTAGATTTATAAATTTTATTAAAAGCAACAGATTGGATCTTAAGAATTTAATCCATTAATGGTGGATGGCTTGAAGCGTACAAAAAGTCGTTTTTTTAATTATTTTAGCATAGGACAGTCAAAAGTGTCAACTAGACATAGGTTTATGCGTAACGGGTTGGACCAAAAATGTATTTATAAAATGGATCAAATCAGTTTTAAAATCAAGGCGAATTGTGTCCAAACTCATGTAGGAGACATGGCAAATTGCCTTTTTTTTCCACCAAAAATTATTAAAACATGGTAATTTTTTTAGTCGTGATGACCGACTTCACACTATATTTGGTAATCTCTTTCCTATGGAAAGTAAGAGTATAGACGATAGAATTTTGACTACAAACAACTATACTAGATGATAGAATCTTGACTATCAACAACTATGCTTGACGATAGAATCTTGACTATTGACAACACAATGACGATAGGCTTTTGACCACTTGCAACAACATTATGTGGATAGAATATTGATGATCGGTTGCAACCCTACTAATATTTTGAATAGAGATGTCGATTGATGATCGATTGCAACAAATTGTTGATTAACAATCGATTGCAACAAGTTGTTGATTGATGATTGATTGCAATAGATATGTTGATTGATGTTTGGTTGCAATGAAAATGTCGATTGGTGATCTGTTACAATAATGTTATTCATTGATGATCGATTGCAACAAAAGATCATTTGACAATAGGTTGCAACAAATATGTCGATTGATGATTGGTTGCAAGAAGGATGATGATTGATAATTAGTTGCAACACTAATTATTTGACAATAGGTTGTAACAAAGATATCAATTGACGATCGATTGCAACACTATATCATTGATTATAGGTTACAAAAAAGACGTTGATTGATGATCGGTGGTAACAATGTAAAGAATGGCAATCGGTAGCATCACTTACCACAACTCCAATTAAAGGTTGCCATGTTAAAAATACATATAATTTATGCATGCAGATGGTTATAAAAAGGTGTGCACAATTATTTTTTAATATTTTTCACATGTAGAGCACATCAGAGCAAACCAGACAACACCGTACACCTTCCAACTTGTTACGTTGCACCCTATGCCCTGATCTCTTAAACCTTACCTAATTTTCTAACAAATACAACAATGGTAAGATCTTCCTCTTCTATTCCTCCAAACATTTATTTCAAAAACCTTGTTTGCCCCCTTATTTTTGAAATATTAACCACATCAAAATATGACATGTCATGGGTCCAAGACTTTGGTCTTTAGGTTTTAGTGTCAATGCTATAGTATAAAATAGACAACAATTTGTTGCTAAAAATTATTACCTCGTATGACAATGATGGGTCAATTATCAAAATTATAATCGATAATACTCTCTCTTTCACTATCAAACCCTCAGATGCTAAGATATTGATCGGTCTTCCACACAAGAATGCTGAAACCATCACATTAAAGTTCATTTTAAGTGATAATGATAAGGCGTACATGGAGACCAATTTCAGACTCTCTTCAATTTTTTTGACAGGTGTAACTCTCCATATTTCTAGTCTTGATTAAAGTTGAAATTCTTGGTTTCTCAAGTATTACTTTTATTTTTATTTTTTGTAGTTTCCTCTTCTAAGTCTAAAAGGGGCTTGACTATTGCATCTGTTTAAGACAAGTTTCTTAGAGCTTGTGTCGAATTCTTCCAAGCATGACTTATTATGCAAGGAAGAAAAATGAACATTTCATTTTGGGCATTTGCCTATTTGGTTTGATGTCTTCACCATGCAAAATTCGATTGGTGTACCTATATTGTGAACCACATCATAAATGTATCTCCATAGCATCCAAATGAACACTACTACCTCTGTCTCCACATGCAATTATATAATTTTTTTATGAATATTATTATAATGTGCATAATACTACATTATCAACCTCGTTGCACCCAAACCTAGCAATTTTTGGCATGTCAGTTGAATAGGTGCAGGTAAAAAAAATTATTCAATAAAGTTATAATTTTTATATTCAAATGTTTTTTGTTTTGTTTTTTAATTTGTAATTAAATGCAAAGAACATATTCTTCTACACGAAGGGATGTTGCAATAAGGGGTCATATGCCAAAAGCCATTGGAGATTTCAACACACCATCAAAATCGATACCATTAGCTAGAATATCTACAAAATGTTTGAGGTCTTCTACTTCTCATGTTTCTCGTCCATCTCTACATGCATGTCATGTGAAAAATGATGTTGAAGAAGTTAGCTAGACCATGCCTACAATACGTAAGCTTACTATTTCAAGCTTCGGTTCAAGTAATTCATTTAGTTAAAACTATAGTTACTTTTATTGATTTTTTTTATATGTTTTTAGAGCAATGCCGCACCAAATTGCCTTGACATACCGAAACTGCCCAACAGGTCTCATATTTATTTGGTAAGTGTAATTTAATTAAATTAATATCTATTTAGCTAGTTAAATATTATTGCATTATTTTTTTCTAAATTTTATTTTAATATTTTTTAGGCGTGTCATTGCAATTATCCTAAAGAAGACAACGTATGATGTCACCGCCACCTCCATCATGGCATCAATTTATGAGAGGTCAATAGATGCATGAAAAATAGTTCTTTCCTACAAGGATGCGGTTAGCACCAAGCCAGACTCTGTCAGATTTTTCTAGATTTTATTTTGGAAAAATTTCAAGTATGTAGGGAATTTCAACATTAGATAATCCTCCAATTGATGAGGATAATATTTTACAAGACAACATTCTTGGCTATTTTACAGTGATTGATGTGCTTCAATATCTCATAAAGAAGCACAACAAACTATAGAATTAGTTATCATTTCCCAGACTTCATCTCTCCCCTTCAAAACATCAAGCCTCATACTCTAACTGAGGATGAAAAGGTGAATTTTTTTTAAGATTTTTTATTGTCCGATAATTGTGAAGCAACCATAAAATATACAATGCTTCCAGATATTACAAAAATTAAAGATTGAGAGTATCAGACTAAAGTTCTTATCAAACAAATAAATGCCTGATATAATTTTTCAAAAAGAGATGACATTTTTTCTTTGGTTGAAAATGAACTAGAAAAGATTGATTATTTGCTACATCAAGCTAAATATGACACAATGAAGGCCACCTATTTTTACAATAATGATATTTTAGATATTATGTTGAATATATTAGAGAACATTAATGTTGAAGCCCAACCACATTTTAACCATTGGACTTGTGACAAGGAAAAAGTATAAGTTGTTGAGGTTGCAAGGATGTAGCTAAGGTAAGTCATCTTAAGTTTGTTTGTTCTCTTTTTTTCCCATACAATTATCAGTTGACATTTTTTATTCTCTTTTGCAATCCAATTTTGATAACTTGCAGAAGCAGGTGAAAAGCCTACAAGTTTATTTAAACATGGGAAAGAAAACCTGCAAGGAGCTATAAAATTGACAGAAAGATTACAAATCACAATTAAAGAGAACAACACTTTTAGGAGGATCATCAAGGAACACAATTTAGATCCTAAAATTTTGCTTAAGCAAAAGGACAAATAAATGCTTTCAATGGTATAAGAAGATCCTACAAAATAATAAAGGGCATTGTTGGAGAATTTCGAGATAGCAAAGGAAGGCCTGAACAGAACTTGTGCAAAGCCAACCATTGTTTACAATGCTCACTCAAGCAAAACAAGGCTATGATATATATTTTTTAACGTAGACAGATAATTCAATAACAAGACTATGATATAAAAATTAAATTTTATGAATAAGGCTATGATATAAAACATAAAATTGTATGAACATACTATTTTTTTTATACTTTTAGTAAACTAAAAAGCCAATTTTGATAACCTAATAGATAACAAATGATAACAAATACTATCAAATATATCAATATTTTTAAATCTTGAAAATATTACAATGGAGGAAGCTAAAACAAACACTTCTCAGCTTGTCCAAAATCACTTATACGCATAGCAGATCTCCTTGTCTCCACAATTTGATCACTGCATGTATCATTATCCTCATTATCATGAGTATTAGTGATACCTCTTATGTTTGTTAAATATTTCCAATATGCCAAAGCTTTGTCATAAGTTACTTGTCCAACTCATAAAATGATACATATATTCTCAAACAATTTTTCAAATTTTTGTCCAACCTGTTACGAACCTTAGATTTAACAAAAGATAGTGCACTAAAAACCCTTTCATCTTCTACAGATCCTAAAATCATTGTTTGACATAATTCATATAAATGAAAATATTCATTGATCGTATCTTGTAAGACACTACTTGGATACAAATTTTTCCACAAACATGTAATAGAACCTCACTCATGAGGGTTACTCAAACACAACATTTAACTAACCATTATCAATCCAAAATGGCCTGATTATTTTGTCAAAAGTTCTTTGTTGAGAATACCATTGACTTCCACACTTTTAGTGAAATGTTTAACAAGAGTGCCCATATATTTTATAAACAACTCACTTGTAGTATTGTAGTTAGTACAAGGATCCCAAAACATGGGGTTAACCACACCCATGGCCTCAAGCAACTCATCTCTTTGAAAATGATCTCTTATTTCCCTTGTCAATGTTTTTGCTATTTTTCTCAATTTAATCTTTGTATTGTGTAAAACTACATCAAATTCGTTGTGTGTTATGGGCATTTGTTCAACATTGTCTATAATTACATGTGATTACTTTTCAAAATAATATAAAAGTATCATATTTTTATGAATATTAATACAAAGATGATTGTTAATCTTGAATTTCAAAAAGCATTTTGAAACATTGACATTAGTTAAATTTTTCCAACTATTAAATAAAGGATCTATAAAATTTTCTCCAGACAAGTATAACCTATCAATATGTATACATATTTGTTTTCTCATCCTGATGAAATTAATAATATAAATGGATATTTATTATGCAATTTTAATGAAAGTATTTATTTCTTGCAACATTGGAAGAATACCACATAATTTGAGAAGTGTTTTCAAGTCATTCATACGGTATAACAAATATGTTGCCTTATCAACTGCCCTACGATTTGCATACATAAACCTTGCTAAGGATTGATATTTTATAAAAACTCTATATGCAAGTTGAAACAATGAAATCCACCTAGTATCTACATCTTTTAACAATTTTCTACCTTTAGTGACTCCTTGTGCAAACTGTTGAAACTCTAAAAACCTTTTTGGACTACACAAAAAATTAGTATGTATTTCATGGACGATTTCTTCCACTCTCGCAACATTTCTAAACGTGCTCACAATTTTGTACGCAATATTCATTCTATGAGCCATGCAATAAATGAGGATCAAATATGGGGTAAATGATATCTGAAGTCAAACACAAAGACCATTCCTATGTCCTTGCATTATAGCAGCACCATCAACTCCAACACATATAACTTTATGGCTATTTTTGTATCATCCATTCTTGCTATATCATTTAAACTGGTTACAACAACATTGTGAAGGTTTTCCGCAATACAATTTTCCACCTTATGTTGTGCGAGTAAATGAGGTTGCCTTAAGTGATTTTAGAATGTGTAAACATGAATGCAAATCCAAGATGTGTTGTTAACAACAATTACCACATCAATTAAAAGTGAAATTAATTTGACATGTTTTACTTTCTCTCTCAAGTCCTCCTCAACCAATGATAGGTATTTTTCCATTTTCCAACCACTTCAATCTGATCAATGGGCACTAGGAAGGTTCTACACATCAACTAGTTAAAATAGGTTTTAATCAATAAATTTAGACATAGTGTAGACACTAAAATCATGTCAATCCGATTAGGCGACCAAAAGCATTGGCTAATTGACATCATATGGCCCCCTTGGGCAACCCTCAGAGGTTTAATAGTGGTCCTAACCACTCTAGGAAGGCTCTACCCCACTTTTGGGAGGTTTTGGGCCACATAGGCATGACCGTCCCACCCTGGGATGGTCATAGTTCATGGTCATCCCACCCAGGGATGGTGGCAAAGCGGTCATCCTTGGGTGGGATGGCCACAAGGTTTGACTCCCAAAAAGTCAAATTTGGACAAATGGCACCCAGAAACTACCATTTATCCTACCTATTTGAGCATGCAAGGCCTAAGGGTGCAGAATCCTTATGACATGCTATAGAATGGAGGCCAAAATGGGAGATTCTCTTCCCCTCCCAATGCATGCTCAGTTTTTGACAAGTGGCACCTCTTGCCCTGCATGCCCATTTTCCCAAAGGCCTCCCTTTGGCTATAAAGTGGATCCATTTTCCACACAAATCATAGAGAGGAGTTTTGAGACATAGCAATGGAGTGCTGCCAAGATTTCCCCTCACCCTTTTGTGCCTTTTTCCCTCGAAATCTCTACCTAGCGAAGGAGGTTTGCGAGTGATCTAGGAGGCACAATTTGTTTGCAAAACCGAATCATTTGAGTGAATTTCACCACCAAATTTGATGACAAACACTATTGAGGAGGTTCCTAACCAATTCATAGAGGAATTGGTGGTAAAATAAGAGCAGAATTGGTGGTCGTCCCACCCCAGGATGGTCCCCAATCTATGATAGTCACCACCATCCTTGCAAGGTATGGTGATATATATGTGCATTATTTTTCTACTATTTTTAATTAGGCATATTCTAGGTTATATTATGAACATGCTTTCCAAATTTCATGCAATTTGGAGTTATATTGAGTGAGATATTGCATTTTTAAGGTTTTGTAGGCTTTCGAGGACCATCTGAAGATGCACATGAAACTGTGATTGATTTTGCAAATATGACCATATGGGTCCTCTTAAAATATCATTTTATGCATACTATCCAAGTTTCATTTGATTTGGATGTGTTTTGGTCCAGAAATTGCTTGTTTTGGGTTTTGTAGGCTTCGTAGGTGCACTACGAATGCGACACCAATTCGGATGCAATTTCTATTATATTTTCAATTATATATTCCCAAAATAATCTATTTTACATATCTCTACAATTTCAAATCATTTGGAGTTGTTTTAGATAGGCATATTGCATATTTACACTTTCTAGCTTATAGTTGCATGTATGGCTTTTGCATGTTTCACATTCTACGCACTTGCTATTTAACAAATCTGGTTTCCTTGTGTGTAGGTGCAGGTTTTACAGTACATGAGGAAGGAATACAAGATCATAACATTAAATAACAAAGTGGTGACATCATAGGTTCACCCACCTCAATTGTGGGTACGAGGAAGAACATTGGAAGTGCACACGAGCTTCTTTGAAAGGACTTGATCCTTGGGCACCCCATCATTTTGTAAACAATTGTATCACACTAAGAGCCCTCAAGGGGACATCTATTGTAACCATGTTCTGATTTACCAAATGAAATAAAGAGAAACACCTTTTTCTTGCACTTATTTGGTTCTTCCATGGTTACTTGAATTTGTCCTTTTGTAATGCTTAATTAATACCATATATAGATGCATATTGTTTAGCATTCTTAGGTGCACCATTTTTCCCCTACTTCAGTGGTGATCATGGTGGGACCCTATCCCTATTGATTTAATTGAAGATTTAACCCTATTTTTGCTTTTGTTCTATTGCAAGAACTGGTCGTTTTGGCCTGAAACGACCTCTATACTACTGACCATCCCACCCTAGGATGACCACACAACCATCCCACCCTAGGATGGCCATCAAACTGGCCACCATCCCACCCTAGGATGGTCACAAAATAGGAGCTTTTCTACTCCAAATTCTAAAAATAATAAGCTTATAGGCCATTGAGGTAAGTACCAAAACCCTTTGTTTTCATTTCTACTATTCAAAATTGCTAAAATCTGGTTTTTCTTGCCTCTTTTGATTTCTTGAAAAGTAGAAGATAGGTTTTGCTTTTCTATAATTGAAAAAACAACAAAAATAAGAAGAAAAACTAAAAAGGAACTAAGTAGAAATGCACCTCTATGGTTTGATTGCTTGTAGCCTACCTAATGGGTAGGTTATCATTTAGGGTTTGCATTTTGTAGGTTGCTTTTTATCTAGATTTTCTGAAAGTAAAAATATCATTTTCTTGCATTTAGTGAAATATCATTGAGTGCTTCATTGTTTACTTTATTTTAAGCTTAAAAGGAACCACACACACTTGCACGTATCACAATAACATTGGTAAGGTTGGATTTCATCACCAACCTCCAATTCAGACCGATGACATTGGATTTCACCTCCTTCCATCGGCTTACCCCACCTTAGATAGAATAGGGCACTCTCTCAAGATGGAATAGGTCACTAGTGTTCAAACTCCCTCCCACTATTGGAAACACTTGTCATTTTAGAGTGGAAGAGCTAGGTGAACCCTCCACTCATTATGGGTTTTAAGCGGTGTACCCTAGACTCTTTTGAGGACCTCATGTTTGGCACTAGTGTTCCTAGTCACCACTTTGGTTGAGTTCCCTCATTCTAAGTCCAAAACACGAACAAGAAAGCAAGAGCAACAACAAATCTAAACACACCAAATAACTTAGGGATTCACATCTAAAACTTAAAGGAGATAATCACATTGTTTGCTTGTGTGCTTCTTTGATCATTTGATTGTGTGTTCTTAAGATTTAAAAGAGATAATCATACACATCTAATCCTTAAAAGAGATAATCATATTGTCTACTTTGTGTGTTTCTTTATTGTTTGGGTAATCAACATAAGATCCTTGATCTAGGACCAAACCCTAATTTTTTCAAAAAAAATAAAAATCTACTTTTTGATTATACATCCAATGGATCGAGAATCATGCAAATCGGAGCTATAACAAAAAATTTATGTTGGTTTTATGATTACTCTATTTTTGAAGTCATAAAATGGTCTAGAAAACTCCAAAAATTGCCAAATTTATTTTTTTTGTCTTAGTTAGCTCCTTCTACACCTCTCACAAAAATTTTGAGTCCTAACTCTTCATGCTTCAAAATTTCCCAAAAATTCCTAAAAGTGGGCATTTCCCCATGGGCCCCGGTTGGCCAAATATTTCAAAAATACAAATTTTTGACCCAGAAGTCAGATTTTGGAGCCCTAGCCCATTGTGATCAGCTCATCGCACTGATCATTTTGATATATAACACTTATAACCTTTTTTTGAAAAGTCAAAATTTTCTAAAAATGGTCGATGGACCCCCCTTTTATGGATTTGGTCCAAATGCGGTTGAAAACAAGACCTCCAATTCAGAGAGAGATTCAAGCTCCATAACCAGTGAATATCTCCAAATAAGTCTAGAGGACATGCCCATCCCTGAATGGCATCCCAAGTTTTATCATAACAACAATACCATCCTCAGGGGGGCAAACCTTCGAGATACCCCTACTAGGGAAGCACCCATAGGTCCTCTAGGAAACCTTCCTAACTTGGATACCCTGATAGAATTCTATATAGAAAATAATCTACCCATTGAGGGTTCTAGTAGGTCAATATCATGGATTCACATCCCAACTTGCTCTATACATCAATCGGAATATGACCATGAGACTACACCATGGCCTAGCTTGGATGAGCAAACCACCCCATCTGATCGAGCAAGTCACCCCCATACTCCTCACAAAGAGCACTCAACGTACACACATCATGCTTCTATGCAGCCTAAATATATAGAGCTTACATCCAAAACTGAATATGAAGCTTTCCTCATAGATGAGGAAGAAGACCCAAGTCATCCTCCTACTCCTCATGAAGAGTACTTGGTGCAACCACATGATGGCTCTACATCATCGAACTATACAGATCCGATTCATAAACCAGAGTCTCAGGTCAATGCAACCTTTAGGGAGCATAAGCAATAGATCCTACTAGGGGTGAAAGACATGATAAACCCATCCATATTTCAAATACAAGGGCACACAAACCCCATACAACTGAGCAACGAAATCATATTCATCAGGCACGTAGGCCAAATATTCATAGACAACAACATACGGATCAACTCCAGTTGGATCAACAACAAAGAAATCAACAATGGGTGGACTCACAATGAGCACACCTACAAAGGTTGTATCAACAAAAGATACAAGAACAACAAAAGATACAACAAGAGCAATTGCAAAATGCATTACATGAAGTGGTGCTTACACCTAGCACCTATAAGATGCAACAATGGGCAAGGTATCCAATACAATCTCAAATATCACCCCCTAGACCTCCTAGGCCTAATCGGGACTTGCCTCCTAGGCCTAACATAGATCACCTTCCACAAGTGCTTACCCCTCCTTATAGGCTAGTTCAAGAAACACCCTATGGGGCCTACAATGAGCTTGAACCTAGAGAAGAATACCATGAAGCACCTTATAGAGGCATGGTGGATGACATTCAACCACCATGCAATAGGCTTGGTATTCCTCGCCCTCCCTTGTAGGGTCAAAACAAAGATGAGGAGCTCAAGTCCTCTGAAGCATTTAAAGTATTGCTAGAATGCATGGAGTCAATTGAGAACAAGACCTCTGGGTCTGGGTCTCAGAAGCCCACTTTGCACTAGTTACGGAGTCAACCACTCCATCCTTCCATACCTACCCCTTCCTATCCAGAATAGTTTAAAATGCCCCACCTGGCTGACTTTAAAGGGGAGGAAGATGCATAGGAGCATGTCACCAAATTCCTGAACCAATGCTTTGGCATCCAGGATAATGATGCTTTACTCTTGAGGATATTCTTGACTACCCTCTCTGGCCCAGCCATAGAGTGGTACAACCAACTCCTAAAGCATAGCATCTACAATCTTGACCAATTCATAGATGCATTCCTGGAATGCTTCACCTTCAACACTGAGTGAAAGGTGACATTGGCTGACCTCGCAGGGTTGAAGCAATATGATGATGAGTCAATCACCGACTATGGCAATAGGTGGTGAATGCTTCTTGCTAAGCTACCATACATACTACCCATGTCTGAGTTGACTGGCATATTTTCTAAGAGTTATCTAAAGCCTATCTCCTTGTTGTTGCAACTCCAATAATATCCAACTCTTGAAGATGCTCTAGCACAAGCTAGAATAATTGAAGACATCAAAATTCAAGAGGGAGAAATTGTGAAGCCATGCAAGGAGTGGACTAAGAATGCCAAAAACAACCTAGTACAACCAAAGCCAACATCAATCAATCAAGTTGCTATTAGTATTCCAAGGCCTGCGCAACCCATACCGCCTCAGAAGCCCAACTATCAAGCCACACCTAGAAACTATGACAACAAAAATCAAACAAACCAAAGACAAGGCCAACCGCATCGGCCACCACGATAATATACTCATTTGTTAGAGCCCTTAGCATCGATCTTCAATCGATTGTATGAGGCACAAGCAATCACGCTTCCCGAGATCCATCCATTGAAACCTAATAAGCGTAGATCAAAGGTGCACAAGAAAAATCTATACTATGTTTACCATCGACAAAGAGGCCATGACATCCAGACATGTTATCCCTTTAGAGATGTAGTTCAGGATATGATCGAGAGGCAAGAGCTTTCGATGGGCAATCCTCTTGCTCCAAACAACCAACCAATAGGAGACTTCCAAGACCTCTGGCCCACACACGAAGCAAAAACAACACCTACCAACCACGTTGAGCAACCCAATCAAGTGCATAACAACCCACCTCCCCAAGAGTTTGTGGGAATGATCAATATTGTAGCAGAGGACCAGGAATATCAAAATCGATCTACACAATCGGTGATTTCATCCAATATTTCACCTTCACCCATCTCATCTCATCGAAACATGGGCATTGCATATTAGACTTCATAGTGGATAAACAAAATACACATTGGGGTCACCAAAGGTAGCATACCTTCCCCACCATCCACATCACAACCAACGAAGCATAGTGAGAACTCTAAAGGTATCACACCTTTCTCACTTTCATTGAGTAGCACACACACTGGGGGTGCCTAAGGTATCATGCCTTCCCCTCACAAAACATTCAAAAATAAAAAAACAATTGAAAACATCAAAATTTCAAACAAATCATAAAATATCAAAATCCAAAAACATTCAAAATAATCAAAATTTCAAAAACAATTTAAAACATCAAAAATCCAAACAAATTAGAAAACATCAAACTTTCAAAAACAATCAAAAACATTAAAAACACAAAAACATTTGCATTTACATTTTGCATATGCATTCATTTACTTGCATTGCATTAGGCATGTTCATCCATTGCATTTGCATTAGGATAGGTTGTGTTTACAATCTTACAAATGACACCACATTTGTATGCCAATCATGCATCTATACATCATCATCATCCATTCACCCTTGTGAGTAATTGTGTTTCTCAACACAACCCCTTCCTATTGCTATAAGGAATATACTAGGGTTTTTCAGTCATTCAACCATACCTAGTGATCTTCTCAGATTTTATAGAAAGCTATCTTCACTTTCAGAAGATGAGGTCTAGTTCTGATAGCACCTAGCATATCTCAAAATCCCATCACTAATCAAACACTAATAATCCTAGTTTTGCACAAGGAAATATGAAACCTACGAAGTGGTCTAGGTTACCTTAAGTGAAAAGTCTATCTTGCTCATCCCCCTATGCGAATGGTTCAAGAATGTTGAGAATTGACAAAAGGACAAGCTCCTCCTTACCCAATTCCCCAAAATAAATAGTGGTTTTCACCACTATCAATAAACAAATCCCAAAAAGCAAAAATCAAAAGCAAAATAAATAGTGATTATCATCACTCCACAAATCCCTTGCTCAAAGAAAACAAAATACAAAATAAACAGTGATTTTCATCACTAAGTATGAGCAAGTATCCCTAAAATCAAATAAAAGAAAAGAAGGGAGTATTGAACTTGAATCCCTGGAATTCTCAGCATTTGAAAAACCATAAGGTGATCCTCATTACAGGTTAGGTGGCATCAAGCCTACCTGACAATGGTGGTATCCTTACGCATGATGATATGTCTATCACATTAGCATTTTGTGTGTGTATAGACCAATGTTTGCATGTGGATGAGCTAGCTTTTGGTAGCCTATACTACCTAGTGGTCTAATCCAACTAAGTCCAAACTTAGGATCATGATGAACATAGGGTGATCCTCATTACAACAATGGGCTGAATTAATCCTGCATGACAATGAGGTAGTCTTATGTCTCATCTAATATATTCATTTGCACACATAAGGATAATGAATATCTTGGTCTTCATAACAAAAGCTTTTATCTTTCAAGAGTCCTGTATAGTCATTATACAACTTTTGATTAATCAACTAGGGTGTTTGAGTCTCATGGAAAACCTCAAAAATTCCCTAATAGCAACAAATCATTACATCAATCATACACATTTACACATCTCACAATCATCTCATTTCACATATGGATGCTTAAATGATTAATTCTTATGATAAGAGTTATCATTTTCATTCATGATTTTCATACATTCTGTGGTGTCATCCATTAGATTGTTAAACACATATTACATTGCATTCCTTATGTTTTAAGTGATTAAAGCATACAAGTTCATTTACATTAGATCATCATCATGTAAATAATGCATTACATACATTGCATTCACCATATCATATCAACATAACTTAAGTGCATAAACAATTGAAACAAATTAAACATGCATTCAACATTCACCATTGCATCCATATATGCATACATAGTAGAGCATCTACACATCTAGATCACAACATCTAATCATACATTTATCATCTAGCTAGTGCATGTCATCAATACATCACATACATATAGCATATTCACATCATCAATAGGCATTACATCCCTTAATGCATCCATAAATCATAACACATAATGCATCTAATGGTCCAAAAGCGCACAATTGCAAATCACACAAACATTTTAAACATCAACTAGGGCATTATTGGTATCATACCTCCCCTAATCAGCAATCAAACAACTAAGCAATCAACCTCAAAATGCTCCAAGGGTATCTCCAAACCACTTGGTCAACCCAAAATGCTCCTAGGTGGTCTATGACCATCTAGGTCACCCCAAAATGCTCCAAGGGTATCTACAAACCGCTTGGTCAACCCAAAATACTCCTAGGTAGTCTATGACCATCTAGGTCACCCCAAAATGCTCCAAGGGTATCTACAAACCACTTGGTCAACCCAAATGCTCCTAGATGGTCTATAACTATCTAGGTCACCCCAAAATGCTCCAAGGGTATCTACAAACCACTTGGTCAACCCAAAATCTCCTAAGTGGTCTATGACCATCTAGGTCACCCCAAAATGCTCCAAGGGTATCTACAAACTACTTGGTCAACCCAAAATCTCCTAGGTAGTCTATGACTATCTAGGTCACCCCAAAATGCTCCAAGGGTATCTACAAACCACTTGGTCAACCCAAAATGCTCCTAGGTGGTCTACGACATCTAGGTCACCCCAAAATCCCAAGGGTATCTCAAAACATCTTGGTCAACCCAAACTCCTAGGTGATCTATGACTATCTAGGTCACCCCAAAATGCTCCAAGGGTATCTACAAACTACTTGGTCAACCCAACATGCTCCTAGGTGGTCTATGACCATCTAGGTCACCCCAAAATACCCCAATGACATCCACTAAGCCCATTGGTCATAATAACAACATGTATAATCCAAATCAATAATTGATAACTTAATCAAGTTAATCATGTTCATCTTACGAATCATTTCCGAAGACAATCATGCACCCTCCTTGCTTGGGGAAAATAAGCAAAATATCAAAATAAATTCAAGCAAACTAGTAATCTTATCTCCTAATTACCATCAAGGCTAGGATTTGACTTAAGCTTATCTCCTAATTGCCATCAAGGCTAGGATTTGATTTAAGCTTATCTCCTAATTGCCATCAAGGCTAGGATTTGACTTAAGCTTATCTCCTAATTGCCATCAAGGCTAGGATTTGACTTAAGCTTATCTCCTAATTGCCATCAAGGCTAGATTTGATTATCTCCTAATTGCCATCAAGGCTAGGATTTGACTTAATATTATCTCCTAATTACCATCAAGGCTAGGATTTGACTTAAGCTTATCTCCTAATTGCCATCAAGGCTAGGATTAGACTTAAGCTTGTTTGCCAATATCCCAAAGATTACCAAAATCAAGTTCCTTAACTTGTCGAAGGCAATGATTCTAAGATGCATACCCTTTCCATGATTGGGGCATCTAACATTGATGAGGTATTATTCTATGAAATCTCATCAAAAATAAAAAATTCAAAAACAATTGAACAATCAAAATTCAAAAACAACACAAATATCAAAGAAAAGGGTCCAAAACCCACCAAAAACAAGTCAAATCTGATGGAATTCACTCAGGATCAAGATGAAACCCAAATTCTTCATGGATGAATGGAAAAGTTACTACTTCAATCCCTAAGAAGGCCATTGTGGTTGGACCACCCCATGGGAATGAGGTTTTCAACTCCTTTCTTCCATGAAACATCAAAAAAATCACCAAATCCTCTCAAAAATGCTCCATTTTTCAATGAGTAAAACTAAAAGGAAACCCTAACAAAGTCATATGTGTCAAGCGACTCATCACTTTTATCACTGGTCATTCCCTCATCAACTCATCGCTTGAGGGGGTAGTCATACTTAACAAATTCATAATCAAAATCAACAATCAAACACTCAATCATGCAAATTGTGTTCATTCAATGAATCATTGACAAAGACAATCACGCCCTTACTTGGGGCAGCAAACAAGCAAAAATTTAAATTAGGCACATAACAAGGCAGATGAACCTTCCTATTGGTACACCTCAAAATTTACCAAAATACTTGGTATTCTATAGCACCAAGGTTATCAAGTCCCCCAAACATACATGAAAGGTTGTACTTGAAACCAAGCAAGTTCCTTAGCTCATCAGAAGCAAGGATTCAAGAACACATGCTCTTTCCATGATTGGGGCATCTAAAGTTGGTTAGGTTATTGAATAACCCTAATCATTCAATATTTTAGTCATCTATTTTTTCTCAGTATTATGTTGCACACAATGCATCTCAAAAAGGGGCATCTGTAGACACTAAAATCATGTCAATCCGATTAGGCAATCGAAAGCATTGGTTAATTGACATCATATGGCCCCCTTGGGCAACCCTCAGAGGTTTAATAGTGGTCCTAACCACTCTAGGAAGGCTCTACCCCACTTTTGGGAGGTTTTGGGCCATATAGGCATGATCGTCCCACCTTGGGATGATCATAGTTCATGGTCATCCCACCTAGGGATGGTGGCAAAGCGGTCATCCCTGGGTGGGACGACCACAAGGTTTGACTCCCAAAAAGTCAAATTTGGACAAATGGCACCCAAAAACTGCCATTTATCCTACCTATTTGAGCATGCAAGGCTTGAGGGCATAAAATCCTTATGACATGCTGCAGAATGGAGGCCAAAATGGGAGATTCTCTTCCCCTTCCAATGCATGCTCATTTTTGACAAGTGGCACCTCTTGCCCTGCATGCCCTTGCATGCCCATTTGCCCAAAGGCTCCCTTTGGCTATAAAGTGGATCCATTTTCCACACAAAATATAGAGAGGAGTTTTGAGACATAGCAACGGAGTGCTGCCAAGATTTCCCCTCACCCTTTTGTGCCCTTTTCCCTCGAAATATCTACCTAGCGAAGGAGGTTTGCGAGTGATCTAGGAGGTGCAATTTGTTTGCAAAACCGAATAATCTGAGTGAATTTCACCACCAAATTTGATGACAACACTATTGAGGAGGTTCCTAACCAATTCACAGAGGAATTGGTGATAAAATAAGTGCATAATTGGTGGTCGTCCCACCCCAGGACGGTCCCCAATCTGTGATAGTCACCACCATCCTTCCAAGGTACGGTGATATATCTATGCATTATTTTTCTACTATTTTTTTTTAGGTATATTCTAGAGTAGCATATGAACATGCTATCCAAATTTCATGCAATTTGGAGTTATATTGAGTGAGATATTGCATTTTTAAGGTTTTGTAGGCTTTCGAGGACCATCTGAAGATGCACATGAAACTGTGATTGATTTTGCAAATATGACCATATGGGTTCTCTTAAAATCATCATTTTATGCATACTTTCCAAGTTTCATTTGATTTGGATGTGTTTTGGTCCAGAAATTGCTTGTTTTGGGTTTTGTAGGCTTCGTAGGCGCACTGCGAATGCGACACCATAGATTCGGAGGCAATTTCTGTTCTATTTTTAATTATATCTTCCCAAAATCATCTATTTTACATATATCTGCAATTTCAGATCATTTGGAGTTGTTTTAGATAGGCGCATTGCATATTTACACTTTCTAGCTCATAGTTGCATGTATGGCTTTTGCATGTTTCACATTCTACGCACTTGCTATTTAACAAATCTGGTTTCCTTGTGTGTAGGTGCAGGTTTTACAATGCATTAGGAAGGAATACAATATCAAAATAGTGAAGAACAAAGTGGCGGCATCATAGGTTCGCCCACCTCAATTGTGGGTACGAGGAAGAACATTGGAAGTGCACACGAGCTTGTTTGAAAGGACTTGATCCTTGGGCACCCATCATTTTGTAAACAATTGTATCAAACTAAGAGCCCTCAAGGGGACATCTATGTAACCATTGTTTTTATTTACCAAATGAAATAAATAAAAACACTTTTTTATTGCACTTATTTGGCTTCTATGGTTGCTTGAATCTGTCCTTTTGTAATGCTTAATTAATACCATATATAGATGCATATTGTTTAGCACTCTTAGGTGCACCATTTTTCCCCTACTTCACATAGATCTACCTTTTTTAAGAATAGTATATACAAAAACAAATTGAAAACTTTTTGAAGCTAAAGTGGTCTTATGAATTTTTTGAAATTGAGCTTGAATTGTTCCACCATTCTCAACTTTGTTGTTGTTTTGTTTCTTTTTTCATATTCTTGTGCATATTAGACATGTACGCATTCCAATGCATCCTTCCACCTAATTGTTTTCTTAGTTGTTCCATCACTTTATTTTACTATCAAATAAACTTTCCCATAATATTTTTCTATTGTATCTAACTTAAGTTGCATCTTATGATCCTTTCCTAGTTTCCAACTACAAATTATGTATATACATTTTGTTGGTATGTCATTATTGTTCTCTAGCAATATTGGCTTAATAAAGGGATATGTTGATGATCATTCAAGCTGAAATATCCTTCTAACATTCCACTTGGTTAAATTTCTACGTTTCGATTTTTGACTAGAAGATTCCCCAAAATTTTGTATTTTATTTGAATGATTGTTTTCTTTTTTAGTTGGCATGTCAGTTTGAGGAATCTCAAGTGGTTGTTGCATGTCATTGTTAAGAAATATTTCATGTGGAGGCATCTCATCCTCAAGAATATCTTAAGTGTTGGCATATTAGGGTCAATAGTATTTTCTACATACAAAGGTGTTCTATATCATTTTTGTAATAACTTACAAAAATTAACTATTTAGTAGGTAAAATGTGTATGTACCTTGAATTTGTGTAGATGTTGATGGCTCACTCGATTTTGATATATGGCTAAAATATTTTAGGATACTCTTTTTAATAGAAGATTGACCTTCCTTATTTCCATTACCAGTAGGTGTCATTGTACCTATAAAGAAAAAAGTTTTTGATGTTAGAAAATGAACATGATGTTGAAAAAAATTATAAAAATTCTACAACCAGTATAAGGAAATTCATGATCTACTACCTATCGTAGGATGTCTATTTCTTGCACTGTTCATCAACTCTATTCATTATTTTTATATTTCCTTATATTCTTGTCAATTATCTCTCTCTTTTTTCAATCGATTGTCTCCTTATTTTCCCTAATTGATAGTTTCTACTCTCTATCGATAGACTACCCCTCTATAAACAATCATCTTTTTGTTTTCCTCCATGGATAGTCCTTGATCTTTGTTGATACACTAATTCTCTGTAGCTAATATACTCTTCTCATTTTTCTAGAAGATAGACTATTCCTCTACAATCTATCGACTCTTCTATCAATAGAATCTTCTGTTTCCTATTGATATACTATTCCTTTGTAATTGATCGACTCTTCTATCGATAGACTATGCCTCTACAACTGATCAAATATTTTGTTGATAGACCTATCCTCTATAATCGATTGGCCCTTCTACTGATATATTGCTCCTCTATAACTAATTGACTCTTCTGTCGATAGATTGATACTCTACAATCGATCATCTTTTGTGTCGATAGACTGATCTTATGCAATCGATTGACTCTTCTATCCATAGACTAATTCTTTACAATAAATCATCTCTTTATTTATTCAATTGATACTCCTTACCCTCTGTTGATAGATTGAACCTCTACAATCGATCAACTATTCTACCAATAAATTGAGCCTCTACAAGTGATCAATCCTTCTATCTATCGATAGAAAAATCCTTTGTAATCGATTGTTTGAATTTTTTTTGCAAGAGATTGTATCAATGTTTTTGCTACTACAAGCCTTTTTTTGAGGAGAATGAATATTTTAGATGTATGAGTATCGTTTTTGTGTTAGGTATATATATTTGTGGTGTGAGGTAAATTTGGCAAGAAAAATAAAATTATTTATAATTTCAAGGTGAAAAGGTCCACGATTTAGGTAGGAGTGTTGGTGATTTAAAATAAAAATAGTGAAATTATTATCAACGTGGGGCGAGCCGATCCAAAAAAATTGCACCAATTTTTTTTGGAAAAATGGGCCCCAATCAAGGGTTCCCATATTCACCAATTTCAAATTTTGGAAATCCTAATATTCATGAATCAACAATGATTCACCATAAAGCATAACCCTGACTAGACAAAAGTGTCAATGAGGCTTTTGTTATCATAACCATTGGAGGTCAAATTTGGGCAGAAAAGGTCAAGTTCAACATTTTGACAAAAGCATTGCCAAGGTCATGAATGGACTGACAACGCTATCGCTCATTCCATAGCACTTTTGCTCTTGGAGGAATATATTCTCCAAATTTGGGAATAAGGAAGATTGCTTCAATTTGGCTAATTGAAAGGCTAGTTGATGAAGGGAGTGACAAACTTGACGATTATTATTATGCTCAAAATTGGGTGTCCACATACCCAGGTGTTGTAGGTGAGTTGGAGAGGAGAGGACAATCCTCCAAGGGAGGTCCCAAGTTCGAATCTTCACCCTACCAAAAAGCTAAATTGGGTACCCAAAATCCAATTGATAATGTTGGTGTGGGCAGGGTTGGGTGTGACTCCTGGGTGACTTTTATGGTGTAGAACCCCATGTTCGTGGTCTCTCAGACCAAGGCGGTCCCACAAGGGGTTTTTGCTTAAAAAAAAAAAATTGGGTGTCCACATTTACCTCTTTTGTTGTAATTATTACATAATAAATGTGTCAAAACTCACATAGATGCCCCAATTTTGAGATAGAAATCATTTTTAATTGCTTATGGTTAGTGATGCTAGATGACTAATGTTGTGGTTGTTTTCTTAGAAGTGATGTTATAATTTGTATTTTGGATTGCATGACATGTTGTCATGCCTTGGTATGCCCCTTCAAGTTTCGAAGGGAAAATCAAGTTGGACCAAGGAAATTCAACTTGATTATGATCCATATTGGTGCAGTGATGAAATATTGGGATATATGTTTGATTTGGATGTGTTAGGGTTGAGATGATATGTTTTGCAATTCATTTAAAATTTGATTCGAGGTTAATAAAATATGAATGACTAATGCACAACAAAAATTATAATGATTGATGTGCCCAAGAGGGTATTGTTATAGTACAACTATGTACAAATATGTACAACTATATACATAGAGATGTGTTTAGAGATTTGTCCAAGGGGAATTTAGTTGGCTTTGCCTAGAGGACTTCTAGTTAGCTTTGAGATTTGCCTAGGGGACTTTAGTTAGATTAATTCAAAGGACTTCTATTTAGCTTTGAGTTTTTTCCAGGGGACTTTAGTTAGTTTTACCTAGAGGAATTATAGTTCGTTGTTATGATAAAAAGATATGTACAAACATGAAAAATAAACAATTCACCTCTAAACACATGTCTAAAGGACTTTTGATTTATCCATAGGACTTTTGATCTATATTTAAGTATATACTTAAAGGAATTTTGCTTTGCTCGTAGGAATTTTGATTTGGCATTTGATTTGTGTTTACAAAAATACATAAAGGGCCTTTGATTGAGATTTAAGACTTGCCTATACACAAAAGCATAAAGGTTTTTTTATTGTATTGAGTTACCTCATAGAAAAGTATCATAGAGGACTTGGTGTTTATTTGTGAGGCAATAAATGATACCCCAACTAGAAGGATATATTTGTGGACCTATTGCCCCCATGCATGGTGTGTATGGAAGACAAAAGATGATATGATTGATCTTAGAATCAACACCTACAAACCTTGTATTATTCATCATGTAGCAAATGATTGATGAGATAGAAAAAAATATTTTGATTGGTTTTTCCATTAGCACTTGCAAATCTTATAGTATTCATCATACAACAAGAGATTGGTAGTTTGGTAGAATTCATAGAGATAATGTTTAAGGAAAATTAGATTGAGATATATAAATGTGTGAACACTAATTTGGTTTATGAAGATTAGGGCTAAGAGGATCTACTCACATAAGTCACCTAGTGTAGAGAGGAGAAACTACCATACCACGTATGATTCTCTACTGCATCCGTTGGGAGCCGAGGTGACCACAGGGGTATGTTAATTCCTCTACACTTAGGGGCTTAGGGGATCAAAGGATTCACTAGGAATGGTTTAAGGATTCACTTCAATTCCATGGTGGAAATGTTTTGATGTGTTTATTTGAACAAGCACCTATGTTTGGCCTTACTAAGATTCTAAACTAAGAAGAATTAAAAGGCAATGCATGGCAAATAGTAATGCAAGCAAACATAAACTATCCTAGAATAATTTTTTATTCCATTGATAACTAAAACCTTAATTTTGAAAATAAGTAAATATGTTCCTTTTCAATAAGGGTTTAAGAAAATGCACAAATAAATTTAACCTAAGATGCAAACTACATGCTTTTCTTCATTGATGCCTAGAAATAAAGCCAAATAATTTTCTTTTTATTTAAGATCTAAATATAAAACATAAATAAACAAAAGACACCCAAAAAAGAGCCTAAAGATCTATCAAAACACATACTTGATTCGGTGGTTGATTTTAGCCAAATTTGTACCCAAAAAATCCAACAGCTTCAAAAACCTTAGAAAATTGATCAATGTTTGGGGGCTTTCTTAAGTCGTATATGATTGAGTTTGGAGTCACAATAATCAAGCCCCTTTGGTCCTTTTAGTTGATCATTTGAAAATAAAATGATTGGTGATCTTTAGAACAAACAAATAAATATGCAACATATATGAAACAAAAAAATAAAGTGTAGATAGAATGAACATGATAGAAAGGAAGTATGCAAAGTGCAAACTAGGGTTTTGGGAGAAAAAACTTACCCCCAAGCCCTAGTTGCCCAGATTTGTGTCCCATAAGGGGTAAACGTGAATTTGGCTTACCAAATTTACACCTTGTGGAGATCGAGCACAAATTTGGTTTATAGAACTTTTTGGCTTACAAAATGCTAAAAAATGCAATATAAAACAAAGCAAAATATTTATAAATAACTAATAATGCAAGCAAGAACCTGATTAGATGACGAAGAAAGAAATGAGCAATGAGAAAGTGAAGGCAATGACCAAAATGGTAGACCTTTCCTATCATCAAGGCTCCTCCACTTGTTCACCAATAGAAACTAATCCAATAAAGCACATAATTAGAGAATTCACAACATAAAAGCACTAAAAAGCGTGAAAAGTGACATCACAAATGGGAGAGCACAAAAAATCATGATATGGTATCTTTCATGTCTCAAAAGGGGGATCCAATCCTCCTATTTATAAGAGGTTTGGTGGGCTAAAAGGTGAGAAAACAAAAGTTAACCGTGGACAAGGAACAACATCATAAGAGCCGACGCAAGACAAGGGTTTTGAGAGAAAAAATCTAAGATAGCCAAATTCACATCCTGTTCATACATGGTATGAATTTGGAAAGCAAATCTGCACCCTGTAAGGATTGGGGAAAAATTCCCTATTGCATACGATTCTCGACTAGATCCGCTAGGAGCTAAGGTGGTCATGGGGGTATGTTTATTCCTCTATAGTCAAGGTCTTCGGGGATTGAAGGGCTCACTAGGAATGGATTAAGAACTCGCTCCAAGTTTGGGGTGGAAATATTTTGGTGTGTTTATTTGAACAAGAACCTATGTTTGGCCTTACTAAGATTCTAAACTAAGAAGAATTAAAAGGCAATGCAAGGCAAACAATAATGCAAGCAAACAGAAACTATCCTAGAATGATTTTTTATTTCAATGAGAACTAAAACCCTAATTTTACAAATAAGTAATTCTTTCCTTTTTAGCAAGGGTTCAAGAAAATGCACAAACATATTTAACCTAAGATGCAAACTACATACTTTTCTTTATTGATGCCTATAAATAAAACCAAATATTTTTATTTTTATTTATGATCTAAATAGAAAACATAAATGGACAAAAATGAACAAAAGCCACCCAACAAACATCCTACAGATCTATCAAAGTACTTACTTGATCTGATGGTTGATCCTAGCCAAATTTATACCCAAAATATCCAATATCTTCAAAACCTACAAAACAACTTCAAACCCTTAAAAAATTGATCAGTGTTTGGGGGCTTGCTTAGGCCTCTATATGACTAAGCTTGGAGACGTAGTAGTCAAGCTCCCTTGGTCCTTTTAGCTAACCATTTGGAAATGAAATGATTGCTAACCTTTGGAACAAAAAAAGCAAGATGCAACAAATATGAAACAATGAAATAAAGTGCAAATAGAATGAGCATGACAAAAAGGAAGTATACAAAGTCCAAACTAGGGTTTTGGGAGAAAAAGCTTACCCCCAAGCCCTAGTTGACCAAAATGATGCTCATTTTAGAACAAAAAAAGCAAGATGCAACATATATGAAACAATGAAATAAAATATAGATAGAATGAGCATGATAGAAAGGAAGCATGCAAAATGCAAACTAGGGTTTTGGGAGAAAAGACTTGTCCCCACCCTAGTTGACAAAATTTATGCCCCGTAAGGGATGGGCATTATTTTGGCTTACCAAATTTACACCTTTTATGAATCGGGCACAAATTTGGTTCAGAGCATTTTTTAGCTTACAAAACGCCAAAAAATATGATATAAAATAGAGCAAAAAAGTTCTAAATAACTAATAATGCAAGCAAGAACTTGATTAGTTGATAGAGAAAGAAAGGAACAATGAGAAAATGAAGGCAATGACCAAAATGGTAGACCTCTCTCATCGTCAAGGCTCCTCCACTTCTTCACCAAGAGCAACTAATATAAGAAGCACATAAGCAAAGCATCCACAATAGAAAAGCACTAAAAAGTGTTGAAAGCGAGATCACAAATGAGAGAGCACTAAATTTTATGTGATGGACATAATCTATCCTTCATGTATCAAAAGGGGGATCCAAAAATCCTCCTATTTATAAGAGGTTTGGAAGGCTAAAATGCAAGAAAAAGAAAATTAATCACGGACAAGGGCCAACATCACAAAGATTCAATGTAGGACAAGGAAAACAACTCTAAGATATGTTAGATACTATTTCATTTTTTGGTACATGACAATGTACCACCTTGGTATATTATTGTCAATATTAGATTAGGGTTGTGTCATAGATTAGTGAGTGAGTAAAAATTTTATATAATGCAATAATGTGTAGGAATGCACAAGTGTCATGTAAATATGTGTGCAAGTGTTATGAATGTAAATGTGCACAAGTGTCTAATATGTAAGTGTGCACATGTGTCCTTAAAATAGGAAAGTAAAGAGTTGTTAAGAAGAGTGAAGGTCAAGAGTGCAGCATATGAAGAGTCACATACAATTATATATTTGTGATAAAACATTGTAATATCAATCGAACGTGCAAAGCTTTATGTTTGCATTAGTAGACCTTTATTCAATAGAATTTTCAGTATTTTCATGTGCAATATTGTAAGCATGTTTATATGATTATTTTGTGAGTATTGTTTATGAATTATTATTTGATTTATTATATTAGATCTTGTGATTATTTTTCTGTGGTGATTTAAATTAAGTATTAAAGCTTCAAAAGCTAACAATGTTATTAGAGCCACATCAAGGTTGCTTGCACATGATTTGAAAGTTGCAATAGGCTAGAGTCTTTCCACAGTTATAGGAACAACTAGTGAAGACTAGGACTCAACAATAGAATTTGGAGAAAGCTAGGGTATTTCCACAAGGTTGAAGAATAACCTATGAATACTAGGACTTAGCAAGGATATTTCCACTGGATTGAAGAATAACCAATGAAGATTAAGGATTCTTTCCACTAGGTTGAAGAACAACCAGTGAAGACTAGGAAATCAACTTGAAGATAGTTGATTATTTAGGGAATATATAACCCTAACATTGATAAAATAAATTAAAGGGACATAAATCGCTTGATATTGATATTTATCTCGAGAAAATAGAATAATTATTGATTGGAGTTTTTTTGCAGATTGAATATTACAGGAAGAACCAACATAGAAGAAAGTTGGTCATTCCAATTTTCAAATCCTTAGGTAATTCTAGAGAAAGTTATCTAAGATAGTGTTGCAGTAAAAATTGATATTTAGAAGTTGAGAAGCTCCCTACAGTAGATAGAGAAAACTTTCATCTTTGTGTGCTAGAAGGCTGGAGGCTTTCCTCAAGCAGGGATTGATTTGAGTTGAAATCAAGAAAAGTTTCAAGTCTCAAAGATAGACCCTGATAAAAGTTTCAGGTCATTAAGATATTAACCTTGATAATATAAATTGTGTTTACCTAGTCAAAGAATATATTTTTTTTTTTTGGTATAAGGTAGAGGTGGTTATAAGGTCCACAAACCTTTTACAAAGTCAAAATGGGCTGGTTCTAGCATCAAGCCCGTATAATCAAAATACAAAATGGATCTTTCTAAGACTCACATTAAGCCATACTTAGAGTCCACAGTCCTATACTTGTCGCTTGACTATTCTGGATAAAACAAAAACCAAACAACACCTAGCACTTACTAACACTAGGTTGTCAGATCGTACACTTGTCACCTCCCAGTGCCCCAACAAATGGGATGCCTTTTCTCGCCTAATTCCATCTCGTCGGATTACTCATCATCGACCCTCCGATCTCCCCGATGCTCTAACAGGTTTGATCTTAGCTCTTCTCTAGCAGACAACACCAATAGTTCTTGAGGGAAGTTATCCTTCCAAATTTGCATCTCCCCAACGAAAACTGCAATATTTGCCATTAGATCCGCCGCTTGGTTCCCTTCTCTGAAGGTGTGTTGGATTCGGGCATTAACCAAATGAGATTTATGAATCTTTGCTTCTAGGATAAGCTCCAATATGGTCCAACTGGGGTCTTTATCCTCCTTAATTGCCTTGATTATATTAAGCGAATCCCCTTCAAAGATAACTTCCTTATAACCCTCAAGTCTGGCAATTCTCATTGCCTGCATGCAGGCTCGGGCTTCGGCAAAATGATTTGTTTGAGTTCCCAAAGGCTCTGCAAAGGCAAGGACCACTTTTCCTTCCTCATTTCTCAAAACTCCTCCTCGCTCCTGCAGCCCCGGATTTCCTTTAGTCGCCCAGTCAAAATTAAACTTAACCCACTTTTGTGTGGGGGTATCCACTTGACACCATCCCGTGGGTTGGTTGTAATGTCTAGGTCCGGAAGTTCCTCTCCCCGGCTCCGCAAAATCCTCCTTTCCCTTAGAGACATGGTCTCATTTTTGAAGAAGAAAGTTTTCCAGTTTTCTTTCAAAGCTCGATTATTTTATTGCCACATAACCTCGGGATCTTTCTTACGTCCTTTAAATACTCTCTTATTTCTCTCATTCCATATCCCCCATAAAAAATGGGGTAAGCTGAGCTTCCAGAGCCAAGTCAAAAGCTTAGCCCGAAGGGGGAAGCCCATCGTATGCGTAAGTCGGACATGCTATTTGGACGAGACCCAATCTATATGAAATTTGGACAGGATCATTTGGAAGACCGTACAAGAAAATTCACAAGTTAGAGATATATGACTTACAGATTCTATCGCTTTCTCACACAAGATACATCGATTGATGAATTGGAAACCTCTCCTTTGCAGATTATCTCGTTGTCGGGATCTTATTTTGAACTCGCCAACCAAAAGAAGAAAGCTATTTTTGGGGTTAAATTATTTAACCAAATAATGAAGTCGGAGTCCAACCATTGAATCCCGAGTGGATTAACTTATAGGCGCTTTTACCGAATAGATCCCACTTGTAGTTTTGCCCCAAATCGCCTTGTCTCTTCCTCCCCAGGAATGATCAGGAACACCCTTAAAGCATCATTGAGTTTGGTTAGGGCCACCTTCTCTTGCTCGACGGATTATGAACTCGTGATTTTCTTCCAAGAAGAAGTTTCCGTGCTACAGAGAATAAAATCCCCTACTTTTCCTCCCATTTCCTTCGAAAGTTTATGTTGGAGGACTTGAAGGTCTAAGTTATCTTTCAGAGGGGCCTCTTCCAACCACGGGTCTTTCCAAAAGTCCACTTGTCTTCCATTACCAATTCTCCATCTGATGCCTTTCCTGACTACCTCCCGACATTCGAGCAAACAATTCCAAAAATAGGATCCTCTAGGAAGATTATCGACTTTCAGAAGTCCCGATTATTTCGATATATTTTGCCTTAAGAAGTTTTACCCATCCCAATTGATCATTATTGATAAATCTCCATACCTGTTTGCCAATCGGAGCTTGATTCAATTCTTTCATTCTCTTTAACCCCGTGCCCCCCGATCCTTGCTTGCACACACCTGATTCCATGCTACCAATGAAATTCTCTTTCTCTCCTCTGAACCTGACCACAAGAAGTTGCGTTGAATTAGCTCCAATGTAGCTCGGACCTTTGCAGGCATTCTAAATAGAGACATGCAATAAATTGGAATGCTCTGTAAAGTAGTTTGAACTAATAAGGCTTTTCCTGCGGAGCTGAGAAGGCTGCCCTTCCACCCTCGCTAACTTTTTGGAGATCCTGTCAATGACTGAGTTCCACAAAGTAGCCTTCATTCTTCCTTCGAACATAGGCATGCCTAGATAAGTTGCTGGTAGAAGCTCCTTTCCACAACCGAAGAGGTTAGCTATTCTTTCCTCCCTCCCACCAGGCGTGTTAAAGAAATAGATGCTACTCTTCTTATAGTTTATGTACTGTCCTGCTTCTGTCTCATACTTGGTTAGAATTCTCTTCAACTTCCTAGCCTGAGGCACCGAGGCTTTGGACACAATGATTGTATCATCCACAAACTTGTTGGTGAGACACCGCCCTCGCTGTTGAGGTCCGGTTTAAAACCTTCCAATTGACCATCCGCCACCGCCGCTGAAATGTTCCTACCCAATGCTTCCGCTAAAATAATAAACAAGTATGGAGACAAAGGATCTCCTTGTCGCAACCCCCTTTCACTCTTAAAGTAACCTGAGGGTGACCCATTCACCATGACAGAAAATCTTGTAGTAGAGATACAACTAAAAATCAACTTAATCCACTGGGACAAAAACCAAACTTACCCAAAATCTTGGTGAGGAACCGCCATGAGACCCGGTCGTAGGCTTTATTCATATCAAGCTTTAGTAACATACTCCGCTTCCTTACTAGTCACCATTGAATGAATAACCTCATGAATTGTGATGATACCATCCAATATTTGTCGCCCTTTCACAAAGCCACCTTGGTTCATATCAATGATGAAAGGAAGGATAACCTTCAACCTATTGGCGATTGTTTTTGTGAGAATCTTCATCAGAGTGTTACATAAACTGATAGGGCGAAAATTGGAAAATTCCATTGCTCCCACTAGTTTAGGGATGAGGACTAAAAAAGTAGCATTAACTCCTTCTCGGGATTTCCATGTCCTTTTGAGCCTCAATTATAGCTTCCACTACATCATTGCCTAGGATATCCCAAAACTTCGGAAGAAAGTCGCAGGGAAGCCATCCGGTCTCGGGGAGTCGTTACCATCCATGTCAAAAACGACCTTCTTGATTTCCTCCTTTGTGAAAGGACTAAGTAAGAATCCATTAAGATTATCGACTACTGAGGGTGGAATGGCCGCCAACAGAGAGTCCTCTTCTTCAATAGTCGGATTTACATCTTCTAGCAACGATTTAAAGTACTCAACCGCTTCCCTCCTTATGTCTTCCATATCTTTGGTGTTAGACCCATCGGCCATCTTGATCTCCTTAATTTTGTTAGTACTCCCGTGGCGAAGAGTAGAGACATGGAAGAACTTTGTATTTCGGTCACCCTCCTTTAACCAACGCGGTCTGGATTTCTGCCTCCAAAAGGTTTCTTCAAATCCTAGCATCGTGTGGTATTCGGCTAATGACTCCCTCTCCCGGTTTCTCGGATCCTCCGTAAGTCGCTCCGACTTCAACTTCTCCCGTAGTTCATTGATCTTGTCTTTTAGTTCTCGCCTTTTTAACAAAAATATTGCCAAAGGAAGTTTTGTTCCACTCTCTAATGTTAGCCTTCACATTCCTTAGTTTACATGCCACTTGGGCCGGTTTCGAACCATTATACTTTTTGTCCCACCATTGGGCAACCAGATCCTTGAGATCCTGATGTTGGAACCACATAAGTTCGAATCGAAAGGGTCTGATGTATCTTTTCTTAGAGTCCTCCCCTGTTTCCCATAGAATTGGGTTGTGATCAGACCCGATTCTTGGGAGTGCCGTTAATGAAGAGTCCCCAAACCTCTCCAGGCATTCTTGAGAAAGAAGAAACCTATCTAATCTTATCTGGAATTTGGTTTTCCTTCAATCTTTTGTTAGACCATGTATAGGAGAATCTACGCAGGTCCACATCCATCGGCTCATGTTGCTCAACAAAATCTCTAAACTCGTAGATATCGCGAGTTATTCTTTGAGAGCCCCCCAATTTATCTACAGGATTAAGGTAGCAATTGAAATCCCCCGCCACAATCCAAGGGTAGTTGGGGACCGTCTCCCTCAATTCAGCTAGTTGACTCCAAAGAACCCTTCTCGATCCCTCGTCTAACTGGAGCATATACATTCGTTAAGATCCACTCTTCCTGCGTGGTTTTATCCACACATAAGAGACAAATAAACCAACTAGACATCAGAATCACTCTACTATCAATCACATTTTTGTTCCACATAACCAGTAACCCTCCTGCTGTTCCAGTGGCCTCTTGGCCTACTACTTCAGCTTCTCGCCAAGTCCTATTCTTAAAAGGAATAACTCTACTCTCCTCCATTTTAGTTTCTTGCAGTAAAATCATATCCGGTTTGTGTTCTTGTCTAAGAGCATACAAAGCTCTTATTTTTGCAGGATTACTCCCACGAATATTCCATGAAAGAATCTTCATTTATGGGCTTTGGATCCTCGAGCCTTCGCCCCAAAGAGCAACACTGCTTGAGTGCCATCAACCACTCCTCGCTCCGCTTCTTTCTGCCTTAAGGCAACATTGCTAGGTTTCCCTCTTCCTACCGAACCATATCCCCATACATCCGCTCTAGGTTGAAGTTCCTTAGGATTCACTTGGCTTCTAGTAACCATCTTGGGTAGGTCAGTCTTGGTATTTGGGGTAACAATCTGGCTTTCCAGGTTAACTGGTCTTTTTGACAATGGAGATGATTCCGTGCTCTTAGCTTCTTGATTAGTAGATTCTTTTTTCCTCGCTTTGGGGTTACACCGATCTTGGTGGTTCACCTCCTCCTCCCGAGTATCCTTGCCTCGTATTATTAGTTTCCTGCTCCTTCCTCCGATTTTTCTCCTCTAAATCCTTCTCTTGAGTCTCCTCTACCTCGATTCCACTTCTTGGTCGTCCATCTGATCTCCCTTCAAATGATTTAATGCATCAAAACTGTTCTCCACCGGGATGTTGATCTCCTTGGAATTTCTTCCCATAAATTCCTCTACGATACTTGGGACCACTTCCACCGAGCCTCCATAGGCCTCCCGTATCACCCAATCAAACTTACTTTCCCTAGGGCGTTGATCTATGGGGTTCTTTCCTTTGTTATTTGGCTCTGAGGCTTGTCGTATCATCTTAGGAGCAAAGTTGAGCTTGAGGGTTCCCATCAAAGGGACCAGCTCCCCTGTGAGAGGGTTTTGGGGCATAGGAATTTTTGGGAGGAGGGTTAAAACGTTGCCTCTTGCTTACAATAGGGCGAACAGGGTCTCTGATATTCGGATTTTGAGCTCCACGTCCTTGAGGCCCAGGTTGGGTAGGAATGGAGATCTGAGGGGGAGGGATATTATTCTGGGTTTGAGGATCGGTATTTTGGAGTGGGGGCTGGTTCTTGGAAATGCAAGTGGATACCCCGGTGCCCTACCTTCCTACAAACACTACACTTAAAAGACATATTTTCATATTCAAATACCTGAGTATGAAGGCCAAACATAGACGACAAAATAATGGATTTAGGGAGCTCTTTACTCGGGTCCGCCAACACACACATGCGAGCAGACAGGAGTCTTGTTTTGCTCAAGGTTGCAGGATCAATAGCTATTAGTTCTCCAATCTCTGTAGCTATCCCAGCCAAGATTTGTTCGTTCCGGAAAGCGGAGGTAATCCCGGCATCTTAACCCAAATAGGAGCCAAATCCAAAGACTCGAGTCTGGGGGTTGAAATCGGGGGACCAACGCTTCAGATACAAGCCCCTTTTCCCAAAAAACCAAGGACCTCCTTGGAGAGTCCTTTCCATGTCCTTCACATTGAAATGTCACCAAAAGAAAACTCTTGGGTAAAGCCTTAATCATCATACCGGCCCTTGGCTGCCATTTTTGGATGGCCCATCTCCTTATGACTTCCATGTCCGGCCTCACCCCCATAAATTTAGCCACCAAAGATGTTCTGCCCTCCATAGCCACATGCTGAGCTAAGGAATCTGGGACGTGCAACCTACCATTGACAGATTTTAGATTAAAACAAGAGTCGGATAATTTTTGCTTACCGCGAAGAGCATTAAGATATGAAGGTCTCCAGTTGCCAGGTTTCTCTTTGTCTCCTTCTTGGTTCTTCCTTTGATCCTGACGCATAGAGTCCTGGTCCCCCTCAGAGAAATCTTCAACCGCATCCGCCCAACGCCCTTGGACCGGTTCCAAAAGAACTTCCTTGTCCACATCCTCCGCCTCGGGGGCTCGCTATCTCGCCAGAGCCCCCACCTGCCGCGTCTGCTGATCTGCCCTCTGAAGTCCCACACCTAGGGTTTGATGCCCCTAGACCTCTCGCTCCTCCTCCTTGCTGCTCCATCCGTCACAACTTGTTGATGCAAAATCATTCCAAATGCTTGAAGTTGTTCATTACCCCAGTCAAAGAATATATTTGAAATAAAAGGTAATCAATAATATTAATCCAGATCTTGAAGACAGACCTTGACATTGATATATATAATTCAAGCCTTAAGGGAAAAGACATTGATAAAGTTTCAGTGATTTAGGTCTTATAGACCTTGATAAATTGGTCCAAGAGAAGAGACCAATATTAAGAGATAGAGTTCAAAGAACCAAATATTTGAGACCCTTCAAAGAAAGAGGTCCATAGTGGAGATAAGTGGCCCTAGTAGAAAAGAGACCATATTTGATTGAGAAAGGAAGAAGGAGTCATAAGGAGAAAAGTCCTAGAGTACCTGTAGATTCAAGATAAAAGGTAGAGATTAAGGAGACCCATTAGAAGATCTCCAATAAGAGTACTTACTCCATATTTGGGATAATCACCGCCATTCAATGACAATCCTATAAGACAGATATAGAAGACCCAAGAAAATATATCCCAACTAAATAAGGTGTTATTGAAGATTAAATATATTTGAATGAGACCCAATTGAAGGAGGTCCATCATAAATAGATAATATTGGTCCTTAGCAGATAAGAGACCATCTATCTAGCCTGTTCTATAGAGATAGACAACAAGCAAGAAGACTTCAAGCCAATTCAAAGACTTGAAGGTAGCAAGAATACTTCAAAGCAACCAACTTCAAGATAGTATTGAAGGCATCAAGCTTAGAATTTAAGGCAACAAGTCAAGTGAAAAAGATTTGAAGACAAAGATTCTACCAAAGTAAAAGGACAACATAAAAAGGATTTTGTCTTGCAAGTTTGTGAAGTCTAACACCACAAGAAGAGATAAATATATAATATATTTATGCTAGAATATTTGTCCAAGGAGAAGCTATGATTCTAAGGAGTAGAGACAGAGAAATTAAGTTCTAAGCAGACGTCTAAGATGCAACAACCTTGAAGAGGAAATAAGTTTGAATAACCAAATATTGAAGACACCAAAAGTTTGAGTTTAAGAACAATGAAACATTAGTCTCGATATTTTATACATCAATAGTATAAGTAAAAGGAGGCTATAACCACAACAAGGAACATCCAAGATAGTGTGCAAGGTTTATGAGTCTTGACAGAGTTTAAAGGTTCAAGTATTGAACATAGAACATCGCTTTGAAACCTGCATATAGCAATTGTACTTACACTTGCATAAAGAAGACAAGCTTCAATAAGGAAAGCAATGAAGTCTTGAAAAAATATAAGGTGAAATAGTTGAAGAGTTCACCCTACAAGTCTAAGTTTCTTGGAGCACCATCTAAGAGCTAATTTATGCAGAAGACCGAGCATTAAATTAGTGATATAGAAAGAACATAGGTCAAGGAAGGTTAAGCATCAAGCTAGGCTACGTAGATCCAAGTGATAAGCCAAATCTAGTTCAGATGTAGAGAAATGCAGAAGCAAGGAGCTACATAGGAACTAAAATCAACAAGGCAAGAATCAATAGCAAAGCACCAAACAGGAGCCAAGCACAACAACATAGCTAAGCACTACATAAGAACCAAACCCAACAATAAAGCATTGGAATAACCAAGAATTGGGAGAGATGAGAGCGCAAAGCATGAGTAAAAAACAAAGTGATGTAGAGTGAAGCATCAAAGAGCGAAGGGACAAAGAGTGAAGCGTTGGAAAGCAAAACGATGTAGAGTTGAAGCGAAGGGAACAAAATCTAATGCCAAGCAAAATATTTGAATGTTAGTTTAAACGTGGAGGAGGCCAACAAAAATTGAAGCACCAAGGAGATCAAACTCATCATTAACCAAAGACATCTAAGTACCAATTCGAAGCACCACCAATCATCTCACTAGGGAAAGTGAAATGCCATGTTGTAACATATGCTAAGCATGGTAGAATTCAAGTACAATTTGGAGAAGATGAAATGTTTGAACAATTAAAATTGTGACGTTGTTTGAAGTGCACAAATAAGGACTTGCATGTTGAACAACATTACATTCATTCAAAGGCAATTCCAAGGGCAGTGAAGTATTTTTGAGACAAAGAATAAAGCGCCAGGTGCAAGCTCGCAAAATATCAATGTGTAGGTAGTGAGGTATACTTTAGGGTTTGGAAGCATATTATTTTTGAAAATTAATTTTTTGATTAAAGGTTATATGGAGAGATAAGGATTAATTATTGATTTATTAGGTATAAATTTTTATTAATCATTTTATAAGGTTATTATTGAGATTAATTAGGAGCGATAAGGTTTAGTATTGTATTAATCAAGTTTTTGATTATTTTGGAGTAATAAGTAGTTATAGTGATAAGTTATTTAATTATTAAAGTTTTTGAGAAGTTTTATTAAAGTTTTTAAAAGTATTTTTTGAATTAAACTTTCATTGCTAAGGTTGAATTGAAAAATGGAGATATAAGGTTAAGGTTTGATTTTTAAAGTTATTTTTTTATTTTTTGAGCGATAAGTTGTAAATTTCCTAAGTAGATATTTATTGTTCAACATTTGGAGTGACAAGTAGTACTAGGGTTTGTTAAATTAATTTTTTTAAATAAAGTAATTTTATATTTTGAAATACAATTTTTTTTAGAATTTTTACAAATTATTTAAAATCTGGAGAGATAAGAAAGTCTACTTCAAATTTAGGAATATTAAATTTACAAAATTCTTATATTCTAGTTTCTAAATAATTAGGGAGACATAAGGAATTCAACTTCATAGGTTTGTGAAAATTTAGAAACTTAGAAATGTTGAATCATTTAAACTTAGGGAGTCACAAGGATGTCTACTTCAAAAGAATCATTGAATTCAATAGACCTAGAGTTTTTAATACAAAAAAAAAAGTAAATATAAAAAAAATTGGAATAAAAATTTTTCTTACAAAAATAAAAAAAGTTAGATCTAGTCTCGAAATCAATCTATAGTTAGGTAATTGATGAATCTTTTTTAGAATAATATCTCCATGCAAGGATTTTTGAAGGTATTGATAATGAAATAGATAGTATCTTGATATCTTCACATATTGGTAGCATACTATATATGGCATTACTTACACTCAATTTTCACAAAGAAGAAAATATGAAACAAAAAGAGTTGATTGAATCCCTTAAGAAGAAAGCAAAAGTAGATGTATCTTTTGTGGAAAAGATATTTCATTCTTCTTGCAATATTGATATTCCAATTTCATCTAATCTAGAATCTTATCATGATGCTTTAAGGGAAGTTTCTATATAGAAAGAGACATATGATGGGAAGGACAAAGGTAAATGGGAGATTCTTTCGCAAGAATCTAATGACAACATGAAAGCTCAAGAAAGTACAAAGACTGAAGAACATGAAGTTGAAATCAAAGATGAAGACAAGCAAGGAGGACAAAGCCAAATATCAAAGTCACATGAAGGAGGAATACTGTATTGAATACTAAAGTCTTCAATAACCAAATAATGTAATATAGGAGGTTGTCAGATAATATTACATTATTTGGTGCATGATAATGTACCACCTTGGTACATTATTGTAAATATTAGATTAGGGTTGTGTCCTAGATTAGTGAGTGAGTAAATATTTTATGTAATGTAATAATATACAAGAAATGCACAAGTGTCATGTAAATATGTGTGCAAGTGTTATGAATGTAAATGTGCACAAGTGTCTAATATGTAAGTGTGCACATGTGTCCTTAGAATAGGAAAGTGAAGAGTTGTTAAGAAGAGTGAAGGTCAAGAGTGCAACATATGAAGAGTCACATACAATTATATATTTGTGATAAAGCATTGTAATATCAATTGAACATGCAAAGCTTTATGCATGCATTAGTAGACATTTATTCAATAGCATTTTCAGTATTTTCATGTGCAATACTGTGAGCATGTTTATATGATTATTTTGTGAGTATTTTTTATGAGTTATTATTTGATTCATTATATTGCAACTTCATTATATTAGATCTTGTGATTATTTTATTGTGGTGATTTACATTAAGTATTTAAGCTTCAAAAGCTAACAAGATAGCCAAATTCATGTCTCGTCCGTACAAGGTGCAAATTTGGTAAAGTTAGAAAAAAGGGACAAAGCAGAAGAGGAAAAGAGGCTCAAATTTACACTTAACAAGTTTGAGTGGCTTCATAAGGATCTAAGGGAAAAATGACTCATTTTTATGGGTCAATTTTCAATGTCTATGCCTAGTGTAATGAAAATGAACCATATTGAATAGGATCATCACTTGCATGTCATCATGGATCCCTAACTTGAGATGCAATAGGCAGTCCAAGGAGATACATGAACATGTATGCAGGAAAATATAAAATCAAGTGAGATACAAGCAAGTAGTAACAAGCAGCTAAAAGGAAACAAATATCCAATGCAAAGCTAGATGTAATACCTTTTAATATATATTATATTCATTAGTTCTTTAAGTTTTTTGTCATCAAGTGTGATGAGTGGTAGGCACTTAAACCATAATTGGTAATTATGATGTATGGTCCTAGACAATTAGGCTCAAATTTACCTTTGAGCTAGGTCTTGCCATTGATGTTTTTCTAATTATTTTTAGGACAAGATCACTAAATTCAAAGGAATGAGATTATGACTTCTTACTATGGGCACATTTAAGTATTACTAGTAGATCCATAGGTTCTCTAAGACATGGATCTAATTTTCATCAAGAAATTCCAATTAGATAATACGAGTAAGATGATATTCATATTCAACATAAGAGTCCTACAACAAGATGCAAAAGAAAAGCATCTCTATCTAAAAAAGAAGATAAACCAAAGCATAGGGTGTCACACCGATGGGAGTTTTAATACTAGTGTGATAGACACATAAGAGGATATACAACTAGAGATGTCAATATCAACTGGTTTTAATAACAAGCTTCTTAAGAATTTTAACAAGAGTCTTGGTTTTAACTTGGTCATTTCCCTAAGGATAGTAAAGCATAGACCATCTATGCTAAATTTTATATTTAGCACAAGATTTCTATACGTCCTTATTCTTAAAGGGTGTTATGTTGTTAAAGACTAGCACATAAAGGATGCCATAACAACTAAATATTTGGTTGAGGATAAACTTGGAGACTTGAACTCTGGTGGTTTAGGCTAAAGGTCTAGCTTTAACTCTTTAATGAAGTACTCAATAGTTGTATTGATGAACTTATATCTATTAGATAATACTAGGTTGATCTTCCCAATGATGTTTAAGCCCCAAATGAAAAAAATACCAAAGAGAAGTCAAGGAAGATTTGGAAGGAGCATGAATAATATCATCATGTTTCTGACACTTACTACACCTATTTACATATTCGCAAGAGTCCTTTTCCATGGGGGGCAATAATAACCCATCTATAGGAGTTTCTTGGCAATGGCGACTGCTAAAATGACCACTGCATGATCTATCATGGGTCTCTTTGATGACTACTTGGGCATTGGCTAATAATAGGAACTAAACAAAATGACATAAGGGGTATGACACTATAAGATGTCACCAATGATGAGATACCTACAGGCTTGTTGCTTGAGCTTATTATACTCATTACGGTTTAGATCATCAAGAAGGTGTCATTCTTAAGGAAATCAAAGATATCCTTATACCAAGTATTAGGAGAAGGGGTTGCTTCTAAAGAAATTTTGCTAGATTCTAAGGCCAATGACTCCATAATTTATCTTATATAGATAATAGATTAGTTGTAATCCAACTATAAGGGGATAAAAAATGTAGTTAATACCATAGTACCAATATAATAGTTAATAGACCTAGGGATAACTTCAATGGTGATTTTTTCAAAAGCAACCATTAGTTTAGTGATGATGTTCTTGTATGACTTGAGATTTTCATATTCAGTTTGATAAACACCTTTGAATTGGTTAACAAGTTAATAGTATCCAAATATGGAGAGGGTTATAATATAAAGAGGTAATGTTGTATGCAATCCTAGGATAAGGGCTCTATACTATGTGGTAATGTTGGTATAGGAAAACCTAAGCTTGGATGACGAAGAGATCAATTGTTGTTGAGTGACTAAAAGGAATCTCATCTGTAATCCTTTGACACATTTGGCATTGTCAAATTATAGATTTCAAGAGGTAGGTTGGTCTACTTCTAGGGTAAATATTGACTTATTGGGAAAGTCTATGACTAAAGTATGGCTAACTTCTAAGCGTGCAAGTGCTAGTTGATTAGCAATCACTCGATATTTCATAGACTTTTGGATGACAAAATCAATATTGAATTTGCTAAATGCCATGACCCACTTAGTGGTTCATCTTGAGAGGTGAGGTTTAAACATGAGATATTACAAGGGGTCAACCCTTGTGATGATAAAGTTTTTATGGTTGAACATGTAGTGTCTAAGCTTCTTAGAAGAAAACACTAGGGCTAAGCAAAGCTTCTCTAAAGGGGTATAATAGACTTTATAATTGACCAAAGTCCTACTAATTTAGAAAATTTCTTGGTCTCTATGTTGGTTATCATACTATGCCAACATATCTCCTAAAACATGGTTTATTGTTTCTATATACAACAAGGTCCTAGAAGGATTAGGAGGGACAATAACATGAGGAGACAAAAGGTAGGATTTGAGAGCATTTAAGACCTCTTGATAGTCAGTGTCCTAGTCGAAGATCACATCCTTTCTCAATAACTTGGTGAAGGATTGACACTTATCAACAATCTAGGAGGTAAATCTTTGAATAGATTGGATTTTTACCTAGAGACTACTAAGTTGGGTTAGAGTTTAAGGGGGTGGCATATTGATTATGGCTAATATTTTGTCAGTATCAACTTGGATGTCATGTTAGGATACAATTAATCCCAATATTTATCCTAATATAATACCAAAGATATATTTCTAAGGCTTTAGGCATACCTTGTACTCTCCTAGTTGTTTGAAGATGTGCCTTAGGTCTTGAACATGAACTTCCTATTTTAAAGACCAACCAAGAAGATCATTGACATAGTCCTCCACAATGTCATGCATCATATTGTGAAATATGTATGTCATGTTTCTCTTGTAGGTAGCTCCTACATTATTTTTTATTATCAAAAAGTTTGAAAGGGTTCCCCTTTCCCTTTTACATAAACTTAGTCACATCAAGCTATATAGCCTATTTGGTTCCACCAAGATTTAAACCTTGGTGTGAGCTATGTAACCCTATATCTCAACCATTGAACTATACCCTCATTGGCAGTAGCTCCTAAATTCTTCATTCCAAAAGGAATGACTTGATAGTAGAAGGTTCCCCACAAGGTGGTGAAAGTTGTTTTGGCTTGGCTCTTAGGAGTGGTCTTGATCTGATTATAGCCTAAGCATTTATCCATTAAGGTAATATTTCATATTCTATAGTGAAATCAATGATGATGTCGATGTTGGGCAGAGAGAAGTGATCCTTGGGACATGCTTTATTGATGTTCAAAAAGTTGGTGCAGACTTTAACACTACCTATTTTATTAGAAATAAGAACACCATTAGAGATATAGTTAGAGTCGTTGATGGCTTTGATGAATCTGATATTGAGGAGCTTTTAGAGCTTCTCTTTGACTAGTAGAGCAACTTTCAAATGCATTTTACATAATTTTTGCTTTACGAGCTTTGTGCTAGAAGTGACGAGTAGGTGATGAACAACTAGAAAAGGACCAAGACCTGGCATACTGGCATACTGATGTAGGACCAAGCAAATATAACTTTAAACTTTGTTAAAATCTTGGTGTATTCCTCATGCTCGATTATGGTCAAGAATTTGCCTAGTTTAAGGATCTTGGGATCTTAAGGAGTCCCAATATCAATGTCCATAATTTACTTAATCAAAATATGAGATTCAAATTCCAATTAAGGGAAAGATAGAAGCACTTCAAATATTTCAATATCCATAGGATCTAGGGATGGTTTATTATGGTCTATTAGCAATGAAATGGTAACATTTGAAATTTGAAAAAAATATTCACAAAAATAGAAGTCGTTTTAGCTCAGATAGTCTAAGAAACCATCTTGAAGAGGATCATTCAAGACATCCTCCATCTCATATTTATTGATATTAATAATAATATCATTATAGGGTAGGGTTAGGAGATTCACATCGATAGGTTGTGTAAATTAAAAGAGGCTAGGATCTATGAGTATCCATGACCCATTATAATCCTACTTGTCCTAATTCAATTTGTTTAAAAATTTGACGTTGTCATGGGACACCATATAAAAAATGTTAGGTTCATATTCATCATAAAAAAAAGAAGAGGGAAAAGACTAACTATGGTCGGGGATATATCCCATAGTGTCCTAACTAGTTTCAATTTATAAGAGCTCTTTGATGTCGTACTCATACATGCCTAATCCTTTACCTTTATATTCCATGTTAGAAAGAATTTTTTTAGGAATGAAATATGAAATATACTATTTTATAGTCATGAAAGGGTTAAATATCATAGATTTTGTCATCATTAGTAGTACCAATATAAATAAAATAGCAACTTCCTATCTACATTGCTTTACGCTTACTACTAGAATATAAGCTTAAAGTTCGAGGAGATGGGGGAATATTGGCTAGGTCTAGGATAACTTGATTATTATCTTGATTATTAATGTTGGTTGGATTAGAGTTTTAACCCTTATGTTCATTATTAGGTGATTTATTTAAGTTCAATGACCTTAATGCACAAGCGATTGGAAACTGAGAAGAAGATGATTGAAGAGATGAATTGAGAGAAGGACTAAGATGAGCTTTAGGATTCTTGACCTCGATCACTTGGAAATAGATAAAGGGTTTAATGACGATTGGAATATGATTAGTATTGATTTGTAATTATATTTAAGGCACTGATGAAGAGTTGAAAGGATGATCGATATATCGTGGATCTATGGCCTCCTAAGAAGAATATTGTAAGTTAAATCACATGGCATGACATATAAAAGAGTGTTAAAATACATGGTTAGACTTTGAGGGGTAAGACTATAGTACCACTAGCCTCATGCTCCTCATTATCAAAAGCCTTGATAACAAGATCTAATTTTTCTAAATTCGATTTGGTTAGCCCAATATAACTAATGAATCATAGGCTATAGATCTAGTTGATAAGTTAAAGTTTGAAGTTGGAAAGAAATAAGATTTGATGGCACAAAAGGTAATGTGTTGAAATATAGGAGGCAATTAATAATTAACATTAGAAGGGGGTTGATACACTTGGGTGTACAATGTTGAGGTTGAAATCATATAATTTGTTCTCAAAATATTTCAAATGAAAGGATTAGAAGGTGAAGGATGAGAGATTGCAAGATTAGGGTATTCAATAAAACCCATACTCATGCTTGTGAGATTAGAACGAAGGTTGTTGACATGAGGATTAGAGATTTAGACACTTGATGGTACATCTTAATTAGGGATGTAGCTTGTGCCTGCTTGTTGAGTTACAAGATAAATTACATTGCCCTGTAATAGTTCCTCAAGAGTAGGTAAAGATGAATGATATCCAAAAGAATGTGGGAGGGTTTGCCTGTCAACATCCATGGAAGTAGTGATGATTAAAGGATTTGAATCAATGAAATTATATGATGTAAAAGGATTAGAAGGTGAAGGATGAGAGATTGCAAGATTAGGTTATTCAATAAAACCCATACTCATGCTTGTGAGATTAGAATGAAGGTTGTTGACATGAGGATTAGATATTTAGACACTTGATGGTACATCTTAATTAGGGATTTAGCTTGTGCCTGCTTGTTGAGTTACAAGATAAATTACATTGCCCTGTAATAGTTCCTCGAGAGTAGGTAAATATGAATGATATCCAAAAGAATATGGGAGGGTCTTCCTATAAACATCCATGGAAGTAGTGATGATTAAAGGATTTGAATCAATGAAATTAAAATTTGATACATTAAGATTTGCATTTAAAGTTCCAAAGGATTAACCCAATTGATTTAGAGTCAAATGGATTGAGCTAGGTTATTGAAGATTATCCATGAGTGAACTTTCCCCTGCAAAGATATCTAGGATGTCATGATCTTACCTAAGAAAGGATTCCACAACATCCCTATGCTTCTATAAAAAGTAAGCCATGTGAGTTGTAGATTGGAAAACCACTATTTCTTGCTCATCATGGATAGGGATTAGAGAACCCGAAGGTGTAGAATCCTACTCTTCTTGCTCAAAGGATGGGTCCTCAAAGGTGGGTTGGTCATCATGAACTTCCACTAGGGGTTAGGGTTAATGGCCAATTGATGAGTGGAAATATAGGTTAGGTAACATTTTGTAGCTATAGGCTTGGAACGAAAGTGTATAGAGTTGATTAAAGAAGAAAAAGAAGATGTTTTAACAACCTTATATCTCCTTACCTTAATATATCAAATTTAGCCTATATACCTCAAGTTATTCCCTATATACCGAAGGTTACTATATAATTGAATCCTCTCTACATGCTCATTGGTACATGAGAGAAAGTTGATACATAGATCACCAATGATAAGTAAAAGTGACTGCTTTAATAAGTGGCCAAGATGGTACATGAGGGATAATAGTGTTCCTACTTATGACACCCACTAGCCCACTACAATATACTCCTTACTAGGCATAAATACGTGCAATACCTTATGTGTGCAGTTGACAGTCCAAGCTCATTATATACCCAATGTAGCCTAATGTATGATAACTACTCAAAAGAATCATGAAGACTCTTAAAAAAATTACAATTGGTTATGATCTTGTTATCTTCATTTTATGTGATGTAATCCAAACAAACAATATTAAGTGGACTTGATTAAGATTTGATAAATTTTAGTTTGATTAAGGTTTAGCTTAGTCAAAAAAGAACTTGGGACCAATAGCACTGATCGTATTAGGTTCACGAAAATGTGATAAATGATGGTTAAGAGAGATCATGAAGACCTCTTGAGGGATTCATTGTGCCTCTTACCCTCTATATCACTTAAATTATAGGGGTAGTTAATGAGATTGGAGGTTTGTGTTTGATTGATTGATTGAAGAACCTACATCTCTCCTAAGATACTTATTTGACTAATATTAACCCTAACCTAACCTTAATGCAACATACAAATACAACAACAAGACCTAAAAATAAAAGGATTTTTTTTTTTTTTTATGATAAAGTAAATGATAATATCTCTTTTGGAGACAAGGATGCAAGAGAGTGCACCAAACAAGCCCATGTAACTATATGTGATTTTTATTTGATTATAAAGCTTTAAGATTTAGTTGGTCCCCTATATGATTAAGATTAAACAAGTTTCTAACTAATCTAATCATACAAGTAGTAAGATTTAAGTCCTACATGCTTAAATGGAAGGGGTTTTGGGGTAGAAAAATAGTTTTTTCCATAGATGCAGAATCATAACCATTCATCAACACTTTTTCCTATTGATGGCACTTTCATTTTCCAACAAAACAAACTAAGAAAGATCATATTTGCAATGCAAGGGCTTGTCTAAACTAGTTGAGATTATTGCACTCAATTGGACAACAAACAAACCCATATTTGGATAGATGTAAAATTTATAGAAATGATAAATGCATGAAATAAATGCTTAGTGGTGAAAACATCACCGAATCAGCAATAGTTTCATTAACACTTTCGCTAGTAGCTGGCTCTTTTGCTCTATGTAAACCAAAGAGTGATAGTACCATAGAACTTACAATCAAATGATGCTTTTGATTCTAACAATAGCAAAGCAAGATTAGATGCAAGATAAGCTAATGGAATGCTTGTAATGATTAAGGTCTTTGACTTGAGAGTGTAAAGACTATCAAATGATAAAAACAAAAATTTCTTGGTTAAAGTAAAGATTAAGATGATAAAATATGATGTGAAACTAGACGTAAATGCAATTTGCAAAATAGTTGACATGCAATAAGATTAAATCTTAGATCTATAAGACAAAGAGTGTCAAAGAAAATAAGAGGAAAGAGTCCAATTAAAGATGCTAAGGTTGCTTTCCTCTTGTTTGTGGAACCTTTTTGGAAGTTTGCTAGCTTGCTTGTAAACTCTTGAATGCTTGCTTGCTTGTGGACACTTGAATGCTTGAGCTTGGAGGCTTGAATGCTTGAGTGGTTGGAGATTTGTTTTCTTGAGAAGAGATTGGATGCTTAAATTATTGCAAAAACAAGAGCTTGAATGATTGTAAGATGGCATTCACAAGATTATGGCATAACTTTACCATGCAAAATGATGATTCTAAAGGGATTTTGGCATACTTTTGCTATTCAAAATTTTGATGAAATGGTCACCTCAAGTGCTAGTTTTATAGGAAGTCAGGATTCCTTGGGGGAAGGATTACATTGAAGATGATAGAATTGGAGGTGATAAGAATTTGAAATGATATTAATATGCCATTAATGGGAGAAAATTGAAAATGACAAATCTTGAATTTGGGATTTCTATTGGGAGTTGTGAATTGGATCTTACAGATTTGATCCATTAATGTTGGATGACTTGAAGGGTACAAAAAGTCAATTTATTTTATTTTATTTTGGTGCATGACAATCAAAAGCACTATTTGAATGAAAGTGTCAATGACACTTTCATCATCATGACCGTTGGAGGTTGAATTTGGGCAGAAAACTTCAAATTTAAAATTTTGGCCAAACTGCTACCATGGTCACAAAAGTGTCAACAAAGCTATTTCCAATCCTTAATGCTTTCATATTTGGAACAATAAATGCTCCAAATTCAGGTACAAGGAAGATAAACTCAATTTGGTTGATTTAAAGGCCGACTAATGAGGGATTGGAAAACTTGAATATTAGCCCTATGCTCAAAATTGGGTGTCTACAAAGATCAATGGTAAATGGAGAACTATCAAAGTTTAAAACCTAGCTTATGATGATAGGATTTTATTATAAAGCATTGTCATAACTACTTTCTATGATGAAAGGGTTTTGTTATAAAACATCGTTGTGGATAAGACCTTTAAAGGTACATGCCCACATTATCTTGTAGGATTCAAATAAAGTATTACTATTGCCAATGCTATTGCCTCCAAGGCTACTAATTATCAAACACTAAAAAGGAAAGAGTTGATAGTTAGTACCTTCTAAGATGCCCACCTAAAATGGAACTGATAATATTAGTTTGATTCATAGCCCAAAATTTGCCATTTTTATTTTTTCATCTATTAATTGCATCTTGATCCCATTTTAAAATTTTGCCTTTGCCAATGTTATCCACTTCAATACATCCATTGCCCAAGGAGCCATGGATTCCTATAAAATCAACACTTGGGGAATCTAATTCATTTAATGATTTTATGCATAATAAAACTATATTAAAATTGTAACCACCAAAAAGGGTCACACCCGATTGCGGCTCCTATTGCGATAAATGGTGAAGATATAACATGCATACAAGTAAACAAAATTGGCAACAAATGAAACAAGAAAGGAAACACGTTATTCCATATTATTTGAAGTCAAAATCCAATTACAAGTACGTCCCTCTTAGGGATATTCATTTTGATACAATATTACAATAGGAGTGCTCAATTATTTTCCCTCTTAAGGGTAGGTGTGATTTCCAAATGCCTCTTAGAATGGCACGAACTGCTCTAGGATGGAGGTGCCCTCTTATTCGCAATGGGGAAGGAATTTGATGGTTTAATCTCCTTTGGAACTGTTCCCTGTGGTCAAGAAACAACAAGAATGTCAAAAAGATAGGCAACCTCTCATGATGAGGCCCTTTTAGGTAAAATGCATAATGACACCATTAACATACATAATCAAGAAAGCATAAAGAAAGCTACTAAACTATGCAAATCGAATCAAGATTCATACAATAGCATAAATATAGACAACAACTACTCTATGCATAGATCAGATATATGAAATAAGGTATGAAAGTGCATAAAGAACTTATTAATGTCCTAATTGAGGCATAAACATAAAAAAACTATACTAACCTAAATCTATGATCAAAAGTCTTCTAAAATGTATTTTAACCATGCAAACAACTAATCTAACCTAATTAACCTGACAAAAATGAAATTAGGAAGGCGGTTATACCTCTACTGCAAACCGCATCTCTGGTGCGCAATTTGCACTGTAAACCACGACTGACAGTCATGGTTAGCACTCTGATAGTTTTTCCCTCAATTCCAAGGGTAGTGGGATTCACCTCCTTGTCCAATTGATGTTCAAGGGTCACCTTCGATGTTCTTCTAACATATTTGGTGGTCAAATCACTGTAATGGGCCTTCATTCACCCAGATTTGTGTTTCTTGGCTCTCCTAGACTCCTAGGGCATCCATAATGCAATTAATCATGAATCTTGGCAAGTAGATAGGGAATAAGTGCAATAGCTATCTCTTAGTATACTCGGTTGAGTGTATAATTCGACAGGTCTCCGTTGCTCAAATCTCCAATGCTCTCTCTGATAGTTTACCCTAATTGTAAGGGGTACTTATAGGACTACCCAGGGGCTAGGGGTGGCTTCCTGGAGAAGCCAAGATCAAGAAGGGGTGGTTAGGACAGTTGGAATGGAAGCTTCCACCATCTAACCACATTATTTTAGATCCAATGGATGTTTCAATCGATTTGGCTCGAATTGAAGGCCAACTGAACTTTAGTTAAGACCGCAGGTCACAGCTGCGGTCTAGACTACAAACTGTAGGTCTCAACCGCGGTTGAAATGTAAACCGCAAGTCTGGGCTGCAGTTTAGACTAATTAGGCCAAGGAGCCCAAATTGAGTGGTTAGAACCACTACTCTATCTTGGAGTCTATCCAAGATTTTCCATATGGTCTTGTAGCATGTCTATATGAGTAGTCGCGCTCAACATGATGTGTTTTAGGTGTCTACAGATGCCCCTTTTGAGATGCATTGTGAGATCGAACAAAGTTGAGCAAAAATAGACCTCCTAAAATGATGTTGAAGGTTCTATGATGATCATTAGTCAAATCAACATTAGATACCTCAGGTCCAGCAAAAGGATGTGCATCCAGGAATCATTGCTCCCAACTCTTTGGAGGCTTAAACTTGAAAAGCTTGCACTCACCATCAATCATTCGTGTAGCATTTTGATGCCACAATAGGAGTGGCCTATATAACCGAAAGGAGATGAGATACAAACAAATTATCATATTTGCTATTTTCCCCAAGCAAAGGGGTAAGCTTATGATAGTTTTTTACAATTATTTTTAAGGACAAATACAATTTTGACAAGATCAAGGGATCTACGATCTCTAAGATCTTCTACTGATTATGATTATGATTTGATATTATGACTACCCCCTCAAGCAACAAGTTGATGAGGGTAATGACAATGTATGAAGCGATGATGTCGCTTGACCACCATGGATGATTAGAACAAATTTAGATTTGAGCAAATTAATGCCTTGGCTAGGCCTAGTTCAACTTTTGATTCCAACTGTTAATAGTATTTGCATGCTTCTATCCCATGGAGTAGTTGGGCTACAATAGCCATCTTAGGGAATCGAATTGATGTAAATCCCATCAGATTTGTGTTGAATCAAATTGTCAATGATTTTTTGAAAAAGAGGTCATAGAAGAAATGGCATGCAATACCTCATTCCCGTGGAGCAGTCCAGCCATGAAGGCCTTCTTAGGGATTACAAGAAGCATATCAAATCGACGATGATAATTTTTGCCCCAAATGTCCTTATGGTAATTTACTCATCTTGCCGGATTGCATGGATCACAAGTCACTCCAACCGCCAAGTGTATAGGGTAAATTACTGAATACGAGGCACATTTGGTGTTTTAATTATTTGATTTTTTGTTGTTGTTTTGAATTATGCATTGAGCTTATTTATTTGGCTGGGAGGTGTGTCGCTCCATGAAAATATTTTTGTAGTGACGACCTCGGTTGAATGTACTTTATAATCTCAGCAAGATTTTTAATTTTTTTTATTGGATCCTGATGCTTGATTATCACCAAATTTCGAAATTAGCTTATTTTTATTGCATTTTGACCCAATGGGAGGCATTAATTAATATTTTTGGCCCTTCCCATGGTAGGGTTTTCTAAAATTGTCTACCAATTGCAAACCGTGACTAGGTTCTGTGGCTCCCATTTACAAAATTAGGAACCGTGACTAGGGCTTGCGGTCCGCGTTGAATATGAGAAGTCTCTAAAATTTCCAAATTTAAAATATCTCTCATTATTATTTGATAGTGACCTACAAAATGGAGCTATGAAAGTGAAAATTGACTAAACTAACCTGCAACTGAGCACATTTTACATGCATACCGACTCACAACATGATGACAGGGCGCAGGCAAGCGTCTTCTAGCCACGTAGGACGAGGGGAGGGCAAGGTAACTCAAAAACCAACACCTCACATCATTTACCAGTAAAATTAACCCAATTAAGTAATTGGTAAATCAATATCACTAAACTACTGGCATTGAACCTCATTTTAAGCTAGGATAACTTAGGTTATTATTTTTTTTGTATTTTTGGCTGCGGTATCGCACCCAGCCGGACTTCGAATGGAGATCGCAGGTACTAGCTACGGTTCCCAATTGGTCAATTCGAAACCGCAGCTACCAGCTGTGGTCAACATTCAAACTTTCAATGATCAAATTTTAACCGCATGCGGACTAGAGGGTTGACCCGCAGTTTGTCGACTTTAGGAAAATTTTGCAAAATTTTTAATTTTTTTGAATTTTTAGAGGTAATTAATATCATTTAATGCATTTTTGACCTGTTTGATTGAAAAATTTGATTTGTAGGCCTGCATGATGACATGTTTTTACACTTTTATTAGTTTTTACTATTTTTGATGATTTTTAGATCAGTTTTTAAATGTTTTTGCATGTTTTAGTTAGCTTTTTCCTTATTTTATGCTATTTATTCTAGAGATTGACTTCTAGAGCACGAGAGTCTGACATTCTAAAGACTCTCCATGAACAACTCATTGGTGGTGAGCGAGAGTGGTTCGGAGCTGTCGGCTTCGACTACGTTCTAGATCTACCCACCATTAGGGTAGATCAATCCTATCTGACTACGTTGGCCCATCGCTGGAATATGCAGACCAACACATTTCACCTACCTACAGGTGAAATGAAAATCACACTAGAGGACATCTACAAGATCTTCAAGATCCCCATTGATGGCGAGGCCATCGTATGCTTGACTTCTCTGGCTAAGGAGTCCATCTTTGATGCTATATTTAGTACTTAGAGCGAGGAGACTCAGGGTGCCATCGACCACGAAGGGGTCCACATCGACTATTGGTAGGGGAAGAACATCTTCTCTTGCGCGAGGCCATATTCATGCACCTAGTGGTGCAATATGTGCTTCCAAACTCCTTGAGTGTGAGGATTCCCTGGAACCTTCTAGCTATTGTATGTAGAGTAGTACAGAGCTCTATCCAGCAACCACTGCTCCTAGCCTGGGGAGCACACTATTAGTTTAGCTCTATCAAGATCTATATCAGATTACTAAGTGTAGCTGTAAGGACATCAACTGCAGTCTATTTTTGTAGATCTAGGGCTGGTAGCATATCAGAGTAGAGTAGCCTAGGGATCTACCCTTACCCATTATAGACATCGATGATGTGCATCAGTGCTATGCTACCTGTTGACCTCAGGAGGAGGAGGGCTTCTGGAGTAGGACTCATGCTGGCGAGACCTAACATTGCATCGCTCGATTTGCAACACTTGGGCCAGATGATATCAAGTGGTGACCCTACATGGATTGTCCTGACTAGACTAAGGCCGGTAAGAGGCTTCGATAAACTCATTGAGACAGATTGCTACTCGACCAGAAGGTCGAGATCTAGGAGTTTTAGTTCTTCTGTCATGTCTTTAATTAGTTTAGCATGGTGCACGACATCCTGAAGATCCCATTCACCTACAGGTACCTAGATTTAGAGAGAGATCTACCATGGATCTAGCCTCCAACACTAGGTGATGCTCTAGATGACTTTTAGGAGATTAGGGTTGACATAACGATGACCACTCAAGAGTACGACGAATGGTTATCTCTATTTTGTTGGTATGGGATAGGAACTCTGGGTAGCGCTGTAGATCAGGTAGGAGCAAAGGTGGATCATGATGGGCGTAGGGTGCACCAGTGTACAAAGGGCAGCTAGGGCATAGAGGCTACTACTAAGGAGGCTCCTAATATTGATCTCAATGAGGATGCTCCAGAGGAGGGTGAGGTCCCTCCTGACAGTGCTGAGGGGCTACTCTTGGCACAGGTGGCTGACTTGCAAAGTTAGCTTGGTCGATTCTAGACGTAGTAGAGGGAGCATGACACTACTATCACTACTTTGTAGGTGTAGCTGATAGAGAGATTGTCGGCTAACACATGAAGACCAATAGCTTGCTAGCCTGACTGCCTGGGATACTACAATAGAGACCCAGGTTGGCAAGCTCACTCATGCTTACGACTTGGCAAAGGTATAGAGAGATGTAGCCATAGCAGAGAAGGATCTGCTTAGGGTATAGAGAGGGGGTAATCCATCCTCTTAGTTGATTATGGGGCCTCTGGTGGCACCAAAAATAGTACTACTAGGTGGCTGAGATCCTATGGCAGAGGCACAACACCTACAGGGTTTACTTATGAGTGACAATGAGAGGTACACATCCAGGGTTGCTCAAGTAGACCAACTGGTGGGCTACATTCAGATGTTGGACGTAGAGGTTCCTGAGGATACCTATGCTACAGAGTCCCAACGAACTAGATCTCAGACTACAGGATAGTCCACTACTAGCTCAAGCCATCACATATATCAGAGCGAGAGGACACACAGGTCCTATAGTATGCATGGCAACAACATTCATACCAGGACCAGGGAGGTAGGGCAGTCTACTACAGTGTCCACTCATAGGTCTCGATGGACAGAGGTGCCCATCGCTCAAGGGGCAGTTGGACGAGTGCTAGGCCTCTTTGGGTTAGGTGGTACTCAGGTTGCTTAGTAGGATCCACAACAGTCAGTAGGGTAGTAGGCAGAGCAGTCTCCTGAGCATAACACTAAGGGAGGAGGTGAGAGCTCTGGTACAGGGGGAGTAGATCAGAGCTAGAGCTCTAGATTACAGGACACATTTTTGATGTATCTCATTTTTGGTGTAAGGTCAAGGACCTACACATTTGTAGCCTGCGAGAATTTTTGTACTCCCCATGTACTCTGAGACACACATTATATATATGATATGATCATTATTATGGCTCATTATTGTGTACTCATTTATTTTTAATTTTATGTTTATATGATGCACATGGATGTAATGCTTATGTTATTCTAATGCTATATGATGTGATGTATGGATGACATGCACTAGATAGCTATTTTATTTATGATGATGATATGCAGTGATCTTAGATGCTTAGATGTGCTTTTTGAGGGATGCATATGGATGCGATTTTTTTCTCTTAACACATATTTGATATTGCTTTCTTTTCATGCATTAATGTATGTGATGCGTTATTTACATGATGCTAATCTAATGTAAATGAACCTATATGCTTTAATAACTTAAAACATAAGGAATGAATGCAATTATGTTTATCAATCTAATGGATGACACCATAGAATGTATAAAAATCATGAATGTAATTGAAAATCCTTAAGATAATAATGTAATCAATTAATCACCCATATATGAAATGCAATGGTATGCAATGTTTATGATGCAAATGATATAATGTGCCATTCGATTTTATTTTTGCAAATTTGAAAAATGTGCATGATATAGTCAGTGGTCGTCTAAATATTATTGCTAATATCCATCCGGTATCTATCCTATATGTTGATTGTGATTTTTATAATGATGTATCATGGCTTTAATAATTTGCAATTTGGAGATTTATATGGTTGTCATTTTTGACACTTTGTTGCTATGGGAGAAAATTTTGAGGTTTTCCATAAGACTCAAGAACCCTAATAAACTTATCAAAAGTTGCATACTAACCACACTAGAATTCTAAGATAAAAGACTTTTGCTAGGATAGAATCTAACTATTCATTATCCCTGTGTGTGCAAATAAATATTTTAAGATAAGACACGAGCGTTCCCCGATGTTAGGCGGGATTCTTTCAGCCCATTTCTAAGATAGGGGTTCCACAAATGTCTTATCCAATCTCAAGTTTAGATTTTAGTTGGACTAAGCCACTAAGCAATGCAGGACACCTGAAGCTAGCTCTTCCACATTCAAACATTGGTCTTGTTCATAAGCAAGATGCTAATGCGTCAAACATATCATCATGCGTAAGGTACAATAGTGCTAACAATTCCAGGGATTCAAGCTCATTCCTTTCTATCCTTCAATTTTTGGGATACTTGCTCATATGTAGTGAAGCAAGGGAGTCGATTCCATATTATTTTTGAACTATCTTTAGATCTTTATTTTATCTCTCTTTGAATTGGATTTTGGATCTTCATTTGATCTCTGCTCAAACTTTTGATTTATGATCTTAATTTTATCTTCACTTTGAACTTTGATTTAAGCCTGTTTTTTTATCTTCATTCGATCTTTAATTTTTGGCATTTACAGTTGATACTCTTCTTCAAAAACTTTCCTTTGGGGAGATTTACTTGGAAAAACTATTTCTGGTATATCGATCTTATGATATCAATATGGGATATCACTCTAGGGAGTCGAGCTATGATATCGATCTAGGGGATCAATCATGAGGATTGATATGGGATATCTCTTTGGTATATTGCTCATTTTATCATAAGAAAGGGATTATGAATAGGGAACTAACCTATCCTTTTTCCAACTACCAACATTTTCCATACCGTCCACACAGAGGGATAAGCAAGAATAACTCTTTTCGCTTCAGGATACCCGGTCCTGCTTCATGGCTTTCATCTTCCCCTAGTCCTTGTTAGGATTTTTTAAATTTTTTGATTAGTGATAGGCTTTTGATATGCTAAGGGCTATACTAACTAAACCTTAGCTACAAAAGCAAAGCGAGCTTTCTACCAACTCTTGATAAGACTACTAGGTATGACTGAGTGATCGAAAAACCCTAGTATATCTCCATAGCAACATTATAGGTTGTGTTGAAAAACACAATTACTCACATGAATGATGGATCATGATAAATGTAGAGATGCATGATTTAAACACAAACGTGATGTCGTTTGTAAGACTGACAAACACAAATGCCTTCTATTACGAAATGCAATGGATGATGAATGCCTATATGCAATGCAGTAATGTGGTGGATGCATGAGTGAATGCAAAATGAAAATGCAAAATTCAAATGCAAATGCAAATGTTTTTGGATTTTATGCTTTACCATTTTTTTTGGATTTTATAATTTTTATGGGTTTTGAGCCTCATAATTGACCAAACGGTGAGTACATGCCTCTGGAGCCTTTAGATTGACCAAGCGATTTTTAGGAATCCTTGGAACTTTTAGGATTGACCAAAGGGATTATGGGTACCTTTGGGGCGTTTTGATATGACCAAGCGATTTTGAGAATTCTTGGAGCCTTTAGGGTTGACCAAGCAGTTTTTCAGAAACTCTTGGTGCCTTTTGCATTTGACCAAAGGGCTTACAAATGCCTTTGGAGCTTTTGGGTTGACCAACTAGTTTTTTTTAGAAAACTCTTGGTGCCTTTTTGAGTTTGACCAAAGGGATTACAGATGCCTTTGGAGCTTTTTAGGATGACCGAGCGATTACAAGCAAATCCTTGAGACTTTTTACTGACATGACCAAGCGGTTTTAGGGACCCTTGGAGCCTTTTGGGATGACCGAGCGGTTTTGACCAAACCCTTAGAGCTTTTGAGGTTGACCAAAGGGCTTACAAATGCCTTTGGAGCTTTTTGACTTGACCAAACCACTAATAAAAGTTTTTGGAGCCTTTTAGGATGATCGAGTAGTTACCAACAACTCTTGGAGCCTTTTACTATGCTCTTTAAGCATAAAACGCCTTAGGATGGATGATGTTGAGAGGTTTAGGCTCTTGAACACCCCCTAGAGACATTAGGAGATAGGTACCTAGACCAATATTTTTAGATATGATGTAAGGTCCTAGCCAATTAGCCACGAATTTGTCATGCATATCTGGCAGCAAATTAGAGTTCTATTGGTTTTATTTCAAGACAAGATCCCAAAATCAAAGTCTCTCTAGTGGATTTTGACATTGTAAGCTTGTTTTAGTTGCTCTTGATAAACGTGAAGATGCTCCAGGGAATTCACACGATGTTCATCAAGTAACGTCAGTTGATCCAGTCGATCTTGTCGCGCAGTTTCATCATCGATGAAATATTTGAATGCGATGCGCAGTGTTGGAATTTCTAATTCCAAGGGCATAATGGCCTCAACACCATATACTAGTGAGAATGGTGTTGCCCTAGTGGGCGTCCGAATACTAGTCCTATAAGCCCAAAGCACAAGGGGTAGTTGGATGTGCCAGTATTTACGGTTTTCTTATACCATCTTTTTCAAGATGGCTACCACTGTCTTATTTGAAGCTTCAACCTATCCATTGGCTTGCAGATAGTATGGAATCACAAAACTGTGTTTGATTCTATATTTAGATGTCAAAGCTCTCATAATTTTATTCTTGAAAGACGTTCCATTATCTGATATTATTTTGTATGGAATCGCAAAATGACTTATGATATGCTCCAGTATAAACTCTGATATACGAGCTTCGGTTGTCGTTGTTAAGGGTATTGATTCCACCCACTTTGTAAAATACTCAGTAGCTGTGATTATGAATGTATGTCGACCTGATGACGAAGGAGAGATCTTGCTTATAAGATCCAATCCCCACTGAGCAAATGGCCAAGCCGCTTGAATGGGCTGTAAGGCCTGCAATGGCAAGTGTGTGAGATTAGCATGATGCTGGCATTTAACGCATTTCTTGACATAGGCATTGCACTCCTTCTCCATAGTGAGCCAATAGTAACCCATTAGAAGGATGCGCTTGACGATGGCCATGCTACTAAAATGGCCACCGCATGTACCGTCATGGACTTTCAAAATTGCCCATGATGCCTCTTGGGGCTCTAAGCAACGTAGGAGAACTCCATCATAACTTCTTCGGTACAAGATGTCTCATATTAAGACATATTTGACAACTTTCTATTTAAATGTGTGCTTCACAGCACACGGTAATCCCTCTGGGATTATACTAAGCTTTAGGAAGTCTTTAATTTGTGACATCAAATTTTGATAAATCTCAGCTTCGACTGCCAAGACGACTTGCTCTCCCTGCATATTTACTTTTGCAAATGCAGACTCGAAACAACCCTATGGTGAATGGTAGTACCACTCCCCATGGGACTCGAGAGGTTAATGACCCCCAAGGTGCCTTCTTAAGAAAGTCTTCAGCTCTACAGAAGCATTCAACTTATGGTTCTACATTGATCATGTTGACTGATTCTCTGTTATCATAGGCTGCATGCTCTACTACTAGATGAGAGAGCATCTTGACATGGATGGTAGTGAAATCGGTAGATGAATTATGAGGGATTAAGGATCTCAAAGAAGCCATGGTATCTGCAAACCTATTTAATGATCAGGGGATTACCTCGATGTCATATCATTCTAGTTTGGCCAAATATGTATCAACTAGATCTTTATAGGCTTTCAGTACGGGACATCAAAACTAAAAAAGCCCCTTGACTTGATTTACTATGAGCAAGGAATCGTCGAAGATGTTCAATCTCTTAATATTCATGGGGACAGCTGTGTAGAGGCCTAGTAGTAGGGCTTCATATTTAGCATTATTATTGGTGCACGAAAAATACAACTTGAATGACAAGGGCATTGGAGCTCCTTACGGCATGAAGAACACTATTTCGATGCCACCCCCTTGTTCGCACTTCAAACCATCAAATAATAGAGTCATAACAACATTGTTATCTAGTTCTTCAAGTTCGAGAGCTTCAGATACGACAAAGACTACATCATTCAAAATCTCAATTGTTAGAGGCCTACTATTTGATAGTGGCGCCTCAGCTAATTGATCTGCCATGACCTATCCCTTAATGGACTTCTGGATTATGAATTCCAAATCAAATTTTTTCAAAAACATGATCCACTTCGTAGTACACGTATTGTAATAAGTCTTACTCATCATGTACTGCAAAGGATTTTGTTTGGATATAACATACGTCGTATGACTTAACATATAGTGTTGCAATTTCTTTGTAGTGAACACTACTACTAAACACAATTTTTCCACGTATGCATACCCGAGCTCATAGCTCACCAAAGTTTGACTAATGTAATATATGGCCTGTTCTTTGCCTTGTACATTCTTTTGGGCCAACATGGTTCCCAGTGAAAAGTTAGTTGTCGATATATATAGTAGAAAAGGTACCTCTGGCCTTGATGGAGCTAGCACTGGCGGTGTCTTTAGGTATTGCTTTATCTTAGTGAAGGCTACCTTGCAGTCTTTGTCCCAAATGAATGGGACACCCTTATGTAGCAGTCGATTCATGGATCGACATTTTTTTGATAGTTGGGCGATAAATCGCTTTATTGAGGCTACCTTACCCTGAAGGCTCCTTAATTCCTTAATATTGGTGGGAGGACGCATTTCCAAAATGGCCTTGAACTTCGCTGGGTGTACTTCGATGCCTCTCTTGGATACGATGAGCCCTAGTAATTTTCCAGAAGTTACGCCAAATATGCACTTCTTAGGATTCAGCCTAACATTGTGCTCTATTAGGTGATCGAAGACTTTTCTTAAGACCTCCGCATGCTCTTCTCGTAGCAATGACTTGGCTAACAAATCATTGATATAATATTCAAGAATTTTGTGCATATAGTCATGAAAAATTTATGTCATGACTCGCTGGTATGTGGCACCAACGTTTTTGAGGCCGAATGGCATAACTTTATAGCAAAATATTCCCCATGGCGTTATAAATGCGATTTTGTGCTGGTCTTCGGGTTTAATTCGAACTTTATTGTAACCAAAAAAACCATCCAATAAGGAGAGCATTTCATGACCTGTAGTTACATCTACGAGAGCATCAATATTGGGAAACAAAAATGAATCTTTGGGTGTTGCCTTATGGATCTCTGAAATCCGTGCAAATACGAATTCTTACATCGGGTTTCCCATGGATACCATATTGAACACCCATTCTAGATGATCAATGGAAATCACAAATTCTACATCCAACAAATTTTGTAGCTCATCTTTCATCATTAAGGCCACTATTGGGTGCATTTTCCTAAGATTTCGCTTGATCGACTTCTTCGTCAAATCTAGCGAAAGGTTATGAGTAACCAAAATTGGGTCTAGACCTAGCATATCCTTATACGACCAAGCAAACAAATTTGATCTCTCTTTCAGCATAGGGATGAGGGTGGCCCGCTCATCTGGAGTGAGACTCTCTCCAAATTTTACTTTCTTTGCACTGGTGGGATCATCACTGATATCCACCTCAAAGGTTTACTCTACCAACATATGCAATCCCTCCTCTAGCTGGTGAGGCATAGGAATCAGATGAATGTCATAAGCTGGGTTGAGTGGTTTCGCATTGGAAGAATTTTTGGCATGATAAACATCATATGCATAGCCTGGTGCAAAATGGAAAGGTTGCAACATTTCTTCATTAGGGAAGAAATCCTCCAGCTCAACGGGTGAATCAGTGTGATACCAATTGTTGGAATCTTTGTTAAGATACAACGATTTAGATGGATCTACTGGATTGCAGAGTAGAGTGGTCAAATCAATGGAGACTATGTTTATGGAATGGAATTGATCTCCAGGACCACACGGACTGACCTCTACAAAATTTGCATAGTCCTCATACCCACAATTTGGATCTAATGGCATAGGCACAAAAGGGTCTTCCCTATGAGGACTATGAATAACTTAGGTCGGTGGACGGGGATTAACCAATTAATGGATTTTATCCAGGTTTAACCATCTTGCTCTTAGATGTGGACCAACATGTAGCTGCCCATAGAACTCATCGATGTCAATGGGTTGATGGCGATGACGCAAATAAGGAGGACCAAAGTAGGCCCTCTCTAGCTCATCTTCTTCATCACTGTCATAATAGAATATTTCATTCACCCCCTCCTAGAGGGTGCTCCTCTAAGTGAGGCCTCATGAATCTCACTTCTTGCATACTATCATCGCTATTTGGAAAAATTGGATAATTATACCTCATGTACGATGCTGCCAAGAAAAATATCTTGGTCCATTCCCCTGGATGATCAACGTTGGGAAGGATTTATTTGGTATCCTGTACTGATTTCATAGGCAATAAATGATGTGCATACAAAGTCCTGATATAAGCACATTTGAATTTGTCCTTGGGTCCATCGTCGTCTGAGAGATCCTCGTCTGCATCATAGCCTAGTCCACTCATTTCAAAGATCTCCTAACTCGAGATCACTTACAGTCATGGGTTTGGTGTCCCAGTTGATCTCTGGGGTTCATTTTTGCCTTAGTCTGCTCAAGGAGCCCTTTACAATGATCTTTGAGTGGTTCAATGGTGATGACAGATATCATAGGATGATTCCTCCAAAATTTGGAGGGATCCGGATGATATGGATTAAAATCCACATCATCCACCATGCTAAGGTACAAACGATCTAGGGATACTATGAGCAAATTGTCCTACCCACGTATCTGTAACCCTAGACTGAATTTATCAATGACTAACTGATAATGAGGTTCCAATGGAGTCCTCCATCCTTGTTTAAAGAGACTAAGGTCGTACCCATGCTAGTGATATAGCTCAAAAAACCACATGGCATACTTCGGATTAGACAAATAGTGAATGTTTATTGCAAAATATTCCTTGTCATCTTCGTCCATGGGCTCTCACATTGGAAGCTGATCTAGCATCGCATAGATGAAGTTAGTCCGGTTAGGCAGTTCTCCCAATGGAACCACCGATCCAACTAGATAACGATGCACTACAAGCTCACCCTTGTCGATCATATTTTGCACTAGGTGTTTGAAAGACCAACACACCTTGATGTCATGTCCTTTCACTCTATGAAATATGCAAAATAAATCATCTTGAAACCCCTTTGGTTTAGGTTTATTGGGGTCTATCATCTTGAATTTAGGTAATCTAATCACCTTGGCCTCGCATAACTGATGAAAAATCACTGTCAATGATTCCTTCAACAGTGTGAACTTGCGAGGCAGACATTGCTCTTTTTTTTTGCCCTTATAGTTATTACGTGTATCATACTGCACAGGCGAAGGCTGGACCTGGTAGTTCTTCTTCTACTGCCCCTTGTCCTCCCATTGTAGATTTAATACCACTTAATTTACATGGGCCTACTTGCCCCGATGCTTTGTGGTACTCTTCTTTTGTCTCTCTTTCCTATTTTTGAGCTTCAAGTTTCCCTCTTGCAACTTGATATCCTCAATCACCTTGGCTTTCGCCAAAGCCTCTTCGAATGTAGCATATTGTTGCAGCTGCAGTAGTAACGAGATGTGCTTGGCACAACTCTTCATGAACATCCAAGTTAATTTTGTGGTAGGAATGGGGAATGGCAACTTTGCCATTAATCTTCTCCACCTCTTTCCATATTGTTCTATGGGCTCGTCATTGTACTGAGCTAGCACAACAAAATCAGAAAGATTAGCCTGTTTCTTGACATCAAAGGAATAGCGTTCAATAAAGGCATCAACTAATTGCTCGAAGCTTGTTATAATGTGCTTCTTTAGCTGGTTAAATCACTCTCGGGTAGGCATTAAAAGTTTTGTGATGAACGTGCGTAACAATAAGGCATCGTTGCTTGCTATCTGAAAGTAAGCATCCATAAAGCTCGTTACATGTTCTTGTGCATCTTCATCACCCTTGAAATTATCTAACCTAGCATGTCGAAATGCTCAGGGTAGGTCGAAGTAGGCACTGAAGGATCCAAAGGCTTGTTATGAATTTTTCTTAGAGTCAACTTTTGAATAACCGTGCCTTGTCTCTCAATGGCTTTAATTTTCTCGGCCAAGGCCTTATAGGCCTCTGAAGACAGAAAGTCCTCCTCCCTAAGTTGACGTGTAGGTGGCTTAGGAGGTACTGTCTTCCTTGTGCGAGATGGAGGTCTTTGCTCCTCCTCCTCTTTAGCTCGAGAGCTTTCAGGATATTCCTATTCGTATCCATCTCTCGTTGCTACTTCATGCTGTCTATGCCTTTGAATATTGAGCGATGGTAGCCACTCCATTTTTTTGGTAGTAACATGAGTACGAGCATCTCTATGCTCTTGGTGCATCTCAGCTTGTGAGAAAGCCTTCCTATGCGTGTGCTCTCGATGCTCATCTTGAGGATACAGGCCAATCCTAGCTAATCGATCTTCTTGTTCTACGCATTCCTTTTGAGTAAGGATACACTCCTCGCACATGTGCTACTCATATAATATATGTCTTATAAGCCTTTGCACTTGAAGATTTTCATCTTCGATATGCTGCCTCTCTAGGCGAGCATCCTCCAATTGGTCTTGGAGGAGTTGGCATTTTTGCTCTGATGCCATTCGATGTGACCTATCGATCTGGTCGACTATGGGAGGCCTTTGATACCCCTGTTTGGTACGAGAAACTTTACGGGTTTTGTACCCATTAGATTGATATGCTGTGCCTTTGCCTCTATCTGTAAAGATGACATTGGCCTCCTGCTGTGTCTTATTTTGCGAAATGCCATGTGTAGATAGTGGGTGCATGACATGAGGGCACTTGGAAGCCTCCCTATGTTCTCTAGTAGTGTGTACGAAACTCCCACTACGCTCACTCAAGGCTTGAGTGGGTGGAGCGGAAGGCTTGCAGCCTAGCTGCTCTAGAACACTACTTAGACCTTATAACTGCCTAGACCACCATCGCTCATTTAGCGATGTACCATTATCTCCCACCTTTGATATGTCAACTTTTATTTTGCGTGTTGGACCACACATGGGAGTATGGATAGTTCTATGCTTGGTTACGAGCTTATCTACCTATCCCTGAATGGGTGGGTCTCTAGTCCTTCTGTACTCAGAAGGTGGAGCCATAGATCCTCCAGTAGACTTAGTATGTAGGGGCACCAACATGGTCCCCTGCACAATAAACTCTTCAGTCGACCCCATGGATGCGCGTGCATTACGGTCTCGATAATGGCTCTCAAGTGGAACACCCTCATGCTGGAAGGCTTCCTATTCTACTATGTGCCTAGAGGAGTGTACTAAAGCTCCTCTATTTGGGGTTTGCTCTACTGGCTCCCCTCGTGTCAAGTTTTTTTCTCGAATGCTAGCCGAACGACGTTCGGTTCGCTCATGTGGTTGAGGATTCGACATGTATTATTGTGAACTAGTTAGGGGTTGGTCATTGGCGTTGGATTTGCACCATTTTCGACCACCTCGTGTGTCCACCATTGTGTACCTAGAGTCTAAATGTATTATTATTAAGCAAAATAGGTATGCAACAATGATTATCTCATTTTAAGTTTTAAAAGTGAGTCCTAAACTATTTGATGTGTTTTCAATATGTGTTGTATCAATTGTAGAAACTCTTATCATGTTTTTGTAAAACTTGTTGGATTTTATTCTTGATTTAATGGATTTCACCTGTACGCTCGTAGCTTGACAACTTGGATATGAACTCCAAGTCACGTAAATCCCTTGTGTGTGAGCCCACACCCGGAAAAGGAGCACAAGTCCTACCATATCCTCACCCAATCTCACCTAGTTAGCATTATACCCTCCGAAGAGGAGTACATGCAAATTTTCTGGGCTACGAATGGTTCTTGGATCCGATATTGGTCTATATATCAAGGGTTTGTAGGATTTGGGCCAACAAATGGAAGTTACGCCCAATGTTGTTGAACCCCACTAGTGGTTGGATGTCAAGCCCAACTCACTAGAGTTTAAGTGTTTCGTGGTGTGTGTGGTTTTTTTAATGTACATAAAAGAAATGCATCATATAGCACACATGCTCATTGTCTAAATTCTATGCAAATGAAAGACGTTTTAGATTCAAAAAATGCAAGCTACTCTAGATGCTCTTTAGGACTATGCACATTACGATGCTAAATGGCCACTAATCGGGCCTTAGACATGCAAACCATCAACACATATTTATCAAGCACGTTGTAGCCTAGGTTGGACTACAATCAGAGGTCCACTATTCCTAGCAACGCCTTTCTAGTGAAAGCAAAAATACAAAAAGTAAACTAGGACAATTGATTTACCATTTTATTTTAGTTGCTTTTCTAATTTGCATTTGAAATTTACCTACTATAAAAACACAGGACACAAAAAATTGATAGAGGGCTAGAAAAAGGACCTACCTCATGTCCTGCACTGTCTAGATTTCTAGAATTGTCTGTCTATGTTGTCAGTAGTAAACCGCAGGTCTGACCTGTGATTATGACTATGAACCATGCCTTGTACCTGTAGTTCAGTTGTTGGGCCATAGATGATAACTGTGGTCTGTACCTACAACTACAAAATCCAACAAAACATAGTCATATCCTAAAAATATGGGGTGCCACCATGATCACCTCTGTAACCACCAAAAAGGGTCACACCCGATTGCGGCTCCTATTGCGATAAATGGTAAAGATATAACATGCATACAAGTAAACGAAATTGACAAAAAATGAAGCAAGAAAGGAAACACTTTATTCCATTATATTTGAAGTCAAAATGTAATTACAAGTATGCCCCTATTAGGGATATTCATTTTGATACAATATTACAATAGGAGTGCTCAATTATTTTCCCTCTTAAGGGTAGGTGTGATTTCCAAATGCCTCTTAGAATGGCATGAACTGCTCTAGGATGGAGGTGCCCTCTTCTTCGCAATGGGGAAGGAATTTTATGGTTTAATCTCCTTTGGAACTGTTCCCTGCGATCAAGAAACAACAAGAATGTCAAAAAGATAGGCAGTCTGTCATGATGAGGCCATTTTAGGTAAAATGCATAATGACACCATTGACATGCATAATCAAGAAAACATAAAGAAAGCTGCTAAACTATGCAAATTGAATCAAGATTTATACAATATCATAAAGAAAGACAACAACTACTCTATGCATAGATTAGATATATGAAATAAGGCATGAAAGTGCATAAAGAACTTATTAATGTCCTAATTGAGGCATAAACATAAAAAAGCTATACTAACCTAAATCTATGGTCAAAAGTCTTCTAAAATGTATTTTAACCATGCAAACAACTAATCTAACCTAATTAACTTGACAAAAATGAAATTAGGAATGCGGTTATACCTCTGCTACAAACGACAGCTCTGGTGCACGATCTACACTGTAAACCACGGTTGACAGCTACAGTTAGCACTCTGATAGGATTACCCTTAATTCCAAGGGCAGTGGGCTTCACCTCCTTGTCCAATTGATGTTCAAGGGTCGCCTTCAATGTCCTTCTAATAGATTTGGTGGTCAAATCACTGTAATGGGCCTTCGTTCACCCAGATTTGTGTTTCTTGGCTCTCCTAGACTCCTAGGGCATCCATAATGCAATTAATTATGAATCTTGGCAAGTAGATAGGGGATAAGTGCAATTGGTCTCTCTTAGTATACTCGGTTGAGTGTACAATTTGATAGGGCTCCGCTGCTCAAATATCCAATGCTCTCTCTGATAGTTTATCCTAATTTTGAGGGGTACTTATAGGACTACCCAAGGGCTAGGGGTGGCTTCTTGGAGAAGCCAAGATCAAGAAGGGGTGGTTAGGAAATTTGGAATGAAATATTATATCCTCTAACCATATTCTTCTAGATCCAATGGCCGTTTCAACCGATTTGGCTTGGATTGAAGGTCAACTGAACTTTAGTTAAGACTGCAGGTCACAACTATGGTCTAGACTACAAACCATAGGTCTCAATCACGGTTCAACTATAAACCGTAGGTTTGGGTTACGATTCAGACTGATTAGGCCAAGGAGCCCAAATTGAATGGTTATAACCACTGCTCTATCTTGGAGTCTGAATAAGATATTTCATATGGTATTGTAGCATGTCCATATGAGTAGTTGCCCTCGACATGACGCATTTTAGGTGTCTACAAAAAATTATAACAATCAATATTCAAGCATGGAGGTTATGTCAAAATAATGCCATGATATTATGAAGTCTCTCAAGCTCCAAAACTCTCAATTTCTCAAGCCCTAAAGCATATCAAACTTCTCAAGCTCTCCAACAACAAGCAAGCCTCCAAAAAACTCCATCAACACAAGGGGATCTCAAACCTAGGTATCTTGGAGCTATAAGTTAGCTTGGGGTCCTTGTACCTCCTAATAGAAGACCCTCATTGCATCACTTATAAAAATTATAAATTCAGTATCTAAGCATCATTTTGTTGTCCACATAGGTGAAAGGAATGTCAAATTGTAGGTTTAAAAGCACTATTGCTCTCTATTATAGAAACAAAGTCACAATCATAAAAAGTAAAAGAGCTACCAGTCGGTGAAAGTGCCAACAACACTGTCACTCATCTAGTGGTGATTCTACCACTAAGTACATAATCATCATTTTATTATTTTGTATATTTTTATCTTATATATAAATAGGGGTTTGATGCTCGTCAAGGGAGGCACATACTCTTATCTAGTCTAGGTAGACCCGTTTTCTAGTGATTCATATTTTATTTATTTATTTTATAGGTGAATGAAAACATCATTTGGGAGAAACAACATTGGTGATGTTGTCATAGGACCAACAACACTTATGCTAGAAACACTTTTATAGAATTATAGTGCTTCTACCTTTGTGGTAGAAAAATTAAAATTTTCTAATCTAATGCCTTTATTTTAGCAGTTAGATCATGTCACATCCCAATTTTTACCCCTTTCTTGTATTTGCAACATATGGCTTAAGGCTTGATTTCTTAGGAGTGATTATGAAATAGAAATTGTTATTATGCTTTGCTAACTAAGGTTTTTTTGGTGCTAAACATGAGATGTTAATGGCATTTAAAGCATTTATTTAAGGTGTTTCCTTGTCTCCTTAGTTGAAAATTAGTTGTTAAGATTAATTGATTTAGTTAACTATGGTATTTAATTAGTGTTAAGCTTGATTAAATGACAACATTAAAGAGACATTTAATCTAGTGCTATTTTGTCCCTAGATTAGTTGCAAGCTAATTGTAATTAACTTAGTTAAATATTAGTTGCTTAATGGTGAAGCAAAGATTAGTTGAAGTGTTGCTAGATGTTTGAGTGTGATTGGACCACCTTGGGCACAAAGTCAAAGATAGCTTAATAGCAAATCTCCTCTTTAGACAACATTTATTGTGGGCATCCCTCAAGCAATTTTTAATAATAAAATAATGGTTATGGGAGGGGGGTGAGTTCCATTATAAATAGAAGCATTCTGTAAGGCAAAGGGATAGGCAAAATTTGCAGAGTTGAGATTAGAGACTATGATCTCCAACTATGTTGGATTAAAAATTAGAAATCTCACCATCTCTAGCAAGTTGGCATAGGTAGTCTCAAGAAAACTAGGGAGTATGCTCTTCGGGCTTTGCTCGGATTAGAAACTAGACGGTATTTGAGACTTACCATAGATTCCTTCACCTCGTTGCTTTGATGAGAAAAAGTTTTGTGGAGTAAGTCTAAGTGTCTGAAGTCTTTTCGAAGCTTGGATCAGAGAAAGTCTATGGAAAATTTTAGGTCGGGATGAAGATCCTAAACTATAGGTTAAATGATGAGCATGTTGTTTTGTGTGTGTGTTAATGGTATAATGGTAATTTTTCTTGTTGCTGAGATTAAGGGTATAAAATCAACTGTGTGTTAGAAGGTTTTTGATCTGAATTTTATGAGGTTTTTCTTGGAAATCATGTTTGATTTTACTAAAATATAGATGAAGAGGTCTTCTTGAAATAGCTACTAGTCTTATACATATTTAGAATATTGTCTGGGAAATAAATATAGCTTAGCATGGCTTGTTGATAGATCTTTAGGGCCAAGATGTTAACCTTGCACATGCTTAGAATGGTGTCCAAGAGCTAACGTATCACTACGAGGTTCATTTTAAAAGGTCAAAAAAATGAGTAAAACCTTATTTCTAGTACTATTATAACCTCCAAAAATTTCATCTTGATGTTGAAAACCAATTTGTGATCTATGATATATGATCTATGATTTGTGATCTGTGATCTATATGGTTAAATAGTTGGGTTATGTAGATATTAAAGCCCTCTATTAATATGGCTAGGTAGCCCTGACAATTTAGGAAATGTTTTATTTTTAGTGGCTTGAGCAATCTATGATTTAAATGTTGATTTAAATATTGTAGGCAATGATCGTAAGGGAATGTGTAAGTATAGAGTTAAATATACTTTAGCATGAAGACTAAAATATATTATGTTAAGGGAAATACACCTTTTACCAAAGGTGATATTATGGAATATTGTGATAAAATAATAAATAAAAGGTGGTATTGTATGGAATAAATATAATGATGAGTCCAAAGAAAGTAGTTTTTAAATATTGGGCTAGGATAAATGCGTCCAAAGAAACTAATATAGCAAAATAAAATCAAATATGGGGAAAGCACCCATATTTTAATGTCCACTTGGTAGACATAATAATTAAAAGGGTCAAAAGCTAATTGACCAAAAAAAGAATATCTTGGATTTAATGAAATTAAATTGGGTCAAGAACGAAAATTTGAAATGGGAGCAGGAACAGGAGCGGGAACGGGAACGGGAGCGGGACCAGGAGTGTCTGTGGACGATGGCGATGGCGATGGCGGGAATGGAGGGTCGATGGAGAATGCTGGTCTGGCAGCTTTGTCCTCGGGCCCTGTAGTTGGTGTTGGGCCTACTGCAGGCCCACTCAGCAATTGTCACGGTGAAGACCCAAACGGCGCGGTGAAGCCAACGTCTGTTAACGGTAGGGTTTCACCTTCCTCTCCTTCCAAAGCGTGACCTTGGTCTTTGTCCTTTGCGGATAAAGTCAGGACCTCGACTGGAGCGTTCTCTTTTCAAACTCCTTTGCCCTTCTCTATTTTGGGCACTAAAGTTTCATTTCCAAGCGAGGCTATGGAGCCACTAATCTTTCAAGAGTCCCTCTCTCTGGTTGGGAAATTTGTCGGTGCCCGACCTGATATGGAAACTATCCGAGAATGGGCCCTTTCCAAATGGCGGCTGTCTGGAAGCATGGAGCTCGTGGCCTTTCCTAGGGGGTTCTTTATGATAAGGCTAAACAATGCCCTCGACACCCAACGCATTCTCACTGGTGGACCTTGGTTTTTTGGTCGTCGAAGCCTGTTTCTACGGAGATGGGGGGAAGATTTCGACCCTGAAACTCAGTCTATCAACATCACTCCGATTTGGATCAAACTCCATGGGCTTCCCCCATAGTTCTTCTATAATGATGCTCTCAAAGGCATCACTCAACCGATTGGAGATTTAGTTGCCATCGACCATGCTACCAGAGCAAGAACCAGAATGACCTATGCTCGTGTCTGTGTCATGGCTAATCTGGATTCGGCTCTATCGACCTGCATTGGCATCAACGTCGGGAGCTTCAGAAGACGTCAAGGAGTTGAGTACGAGAATAAGCCCACTTTTTGTTTGGAGTGCAACACTCAGGGCCACTTGGCTTCTCAATGCCCTTCCCAAAAAAAAGATATCCCCAACGATTCAGGCAGGAAGAAGGATTCCCAGATCCCCAACGTTCAGAAAAAGGCTCCTGGCAGGGGCCGTGGCCGTTCTGTAGGCCCCCCTAAAACATCTGCTCCTAACAATGTAAGTGCTCCGCCTTCTCGTTCCAATCATTTCGCTCCTTTAAATAATCTTCAAACTAGTGAGGACATCTCCGATGACCTTCCCATAGATCCAAACATCTCATCCACACCCTCTACGATTCAGTCTCCCTTGTCCAAGGGTAAGGCTGCAATGACCTCCCCAAACTCACCCTCAGATTCTGGTCCCTCTCACCTTCCTCTTCCCTTCCCACCCCTTCCCCCGACTCAGAACCGTCCTCTTACCCTCTCCCCTGAGTCTGTTGCCCTGTGCCAGTCTCCCCGCTCTCCATCCCCCCATAGGCCTCGTTCCCGGGACCAACACCATCGTCATTCTTCAGTCATCCAGCCCTCTAAAATCTCCCATTCCCGCCCCCAAAGCTGATGTCAACAAAGAGCAGAGAAGGGGAAGACCGTCCAATGCTGAAAAGCTTGCCAAAGCAGCTGAGATTGAAGCGGCTGATGGATCTGTGCCTACCTCCTTGGGCCCTACTTCCGAACAACCCACCCATCAAGATTTGGATGAGGTTAGACCTAAACTTACTCCATCTCAAGGGAGAGGCAGAGGTCGCAAAGCAAATCCCAAGTCAAATCGATGAAGTTTGTCTCCTGGAATGTCAGAGGCCTCAACGAAACTGCCAAACAGAGGACTGTCAAGTCGGTGAGAAAAAACCTAAAACCAAATATCATGTTTCTTCAAGAATCTAAACTGGATGAGAATAGCAGCAATCAAGTTTGCAAGCTAATCTGGGAAAATAGCAATTTCGCCTTTTGCCCCTCCTCAGGGGCATCCGGGGGTCTCCTTTGTTTGTGGGATCCGTCAACTATCGAGGGGAGAGTTCTTTCAGTCTCTGACAGAACCATCAACATTTTGTTCACTAATAAAGTCACCAACCTTCAATGGATTGCCACCAATGTTTATGGACCAAACAGTCCTGTCAACAGAAGATTGTTGTGGGATAACATTACCGCAATGCGCAATAACTTTCCTGACTTTCCTTGGATGCTTTGTGGCGACTTCAATACTCCCCTTCACCTGCTTGACAAGCAAGGAGGCAATCCGATCACTAGCCGTTGCATTGAAGATTTCAACGAATTTGTCAACCTCAACGAGCTTATGGACTTACCGCTCCAAGGATCCAACTATACATGGAGCAACAGACGGGTGGGCATTCATCACATCCAAATTCGGCTTGACAAATTTCTCTTGTCCAAAGAACTCATTCCTATTTTTGGCGATGCCAGGCTTCATAGCCACCCAAAAATTGGATCTGATCACAACCCTATAATTATGGATTGTTCCCGACCCTAGAAAACCTTTAAAACCCCTTTCAGGTTTGAAAAGATGTGGCTCACTCATCCAGATTTAGGTCGGTGCATTCGACAATGGTGGCAACAAAACCTTTGTCCAAACCCTCTCTCGAATCTGTTCCTCAAACTCAAAGCAGTCAAACTCAAGCTGAAATGCTGGAACAGGGAGGTTTTCGGCAACCTCTTTAGTGAAAAAAAGCTTCTGCTGGATGAGCTCAAAAGGGTGGAAAATCTGATTCAGGGAGGGGATCAGAGGGTTGAAACTTTCATGGAAGAAAAATGCCTCCTTTCAAACCTTCACAATGTTTTGGCTAAGGAAGAGTCCTACTGGAGGCAAAAATCCAGAAGCCTCTGGCTCAAAGAAGGAGACACCAACACGAAGTTTTTCCATGCTTCCACCTTGCGCCACAGAGGTTCAAATAAAATCTCTGAGTTGACCAAGGCTGATGGTACCATTGTCTCTGATATCCATGCCATCAGACAGGAAGTTGTGCACCACTTCTAGGAAATCTTAGGTCCAAGTGTTGGATCGCCACCCCCGCACAGCAAGTTCTCTCGCTTCGAACATTCCAATGATGGTGTCTAACGATGATAATGAGAAATTGCTCCAATCCTACACTGAAGAGGAGATCAAAGATGCCCTGTTTGCAATGGAACCTGACAAGGCCCCTGGACCCGATGGCTTTCCACCCCAATTTTTTCAACACTTTTGGGATATTGTGGGCCCTGATGTTGTTGCTGCGGTTAAATTCTTCCAGAGAGCCAAAAATATGCTGAGAGAAGCCAATTCCACCTTCATTGTTTTAATTCCCAAGTCTAATGATCGTGCTTCCCTCTCCGACTTCAGACCTATAAGTCTCTGTAGTGTCATCTACAAACTTATCACCAAAGTTATGGCAAACAGGCTGAAAGACATCCTTCCCTCCATCATCGACCAATGCCAAGGCAGCTCGGTCAAAGGCAGATTCATTGTCGATGGTGTGATAACCGTCCATGAGTTGGCTCATTCGGCATATAAAAACAAAAAAACCCAAGTATGTTCCTTAAGCTTGACATGAACAAGGCTTTTGATCGGGTTTCATGGAAATTCCTGTTCGAGGTCCTTGAGAAGTTTGGGTTTCACAAAGAATGGGTTAAGATGGTTCGAGAATGTATCTCTACTGCTTGGTTCTCTGTTCTTATCAATGGTTCACCTGTCGGCTTTTTTCCAAGTTTTAAAGGCATTCGCCAAGGGGACCCTCTGTCACCCTTCCTCTTCATCATTTTGGCCGAAACCCTTGGAAGGACCCTTACTGCTGCCTGCAACAGTGGACTCGTCTCTGGGATCAAACCAGCCTCAACAACCAATGCCATTTCCCATCAACAGTTTGTGGATGATACTATTCTTTCCTCTCATGCTTCTGTCCCCGAAGCAAAAATCATTAAGAGCATCCTTGACTCTTATGAAGAGGCGGCTGGCCAAAAAGTCAATTACCGCAAAAGCAAGCTATACTTCCTCAATACTCCCATCCACAGGCAAAACAGGATTGCTGAGATCCTTGGGTGTATCATTGGGAGCCTTCCAACTACTTATCTCGGATTACCGCTTTTCCATGGCAAATCGGTCTCGGCTATGTGGAACCCTGTTCTAGATCGTCTCAACAAGAAGCTTGCAGGCGGAAAAGTTCATTGCTCGATCGAGCGACCAAAGCCACTCTGGTCCAGGCTTGCTTGCAAAGTATTCCTATTTTTTTCTTATCTATCTTCAAAGCTCCAGCTTCCATCTGCCAAAGAATTGAGCAAATTCAACGCAGATTCCTTTGGGCGGGAAACGAAAACAAGAACAAATTTCCCCTTGTTGCCTGGGACAAGGTTTGTTCCAAGAAAAAGGATGGAGGTCTCGGCTTCAGGGACATCAAGCGGATGAACATGGCTCTCATTGCCAAGCAGTCCTGGAGACTTACCATCAACGAAAAAGCCACCTGGATTGACATCATCAAAGCTAAGTACCTTCATCAGGTTCCCTTTCTTGGAGAGCACAACCTTCCTAGCGGATCTCATTTCTGGAATGGTGTCACTAAAACAAGGAAGATCATCATGGAAGGCTTAAGGTGGTGTCTTGGAAATGGATTGACCATTCATTTCTGGGATGACCCTTGGATCCGTGACAAACCTCTCAGCCAAGATCCTCATCTTGTTGTGCTCAAGACGGTGACCGAAGCCACCTTTGGAGATAAGGTGTGTCATTTCATTAACCCAGGTATTACAAGACCCGAATGGAAACACCTGGATCTGAATGGGCCTAGACATATCACCGAGGTGCTTAGGCGGTTACAAAACTTACTGAGGAGCTGCATAATCCCCAGCTCTCACAAAGATGACTCCATGGTTTGGAACCTTGAAGATTCAGGGCATTTTACTGTTAAATCTGCCTACTACGACCAAGAAGCTCCCGAGTGATGGCCGTGACTTATCTAATCTGGTCCGGGTTCCCAAGATCATTCCCAAGGTCAAATTCTTCTACTGGTTGGCCATCCAAAATAGAATCCTCACCACTGACAATTTGATAACCAGAGGGCTTCTCATCCCCAATTGGTGCATCCTGTGTAAAAATGCCTGTGAGTCTACTGCGCATGTTTTTCTGGAATGTCCCTTCTCCCTTGCAGTGCTCAACCAGGTTTTCAACACTTTCGCCATCTCCGTAGCCCTCCCTCATTCCATTCCCCTCCTTTTTCAACAATGGCCCAGGCCTTTCAAGAGCAGTCAACTCAAATTCATGTGGCAAGCTTGCCTTCACATTTTCCTGTGGCAGATTTGGCTTGAGAGAAATGCCAAAATTTTCAAAAACCTTGCCACGGATAAGAAGATTGTTGTTGCCAAAATCTTGGCCCTTGCTGCGGAGAATGCCTCTCTTGTCTCATCGTCCAAACCCCCCCTCCTGGCCTTGAATTGGATTTAACAAATCATTTCAATCTTTTCAATTTTTTTGCAACACCTCGTACTTCTGTTGACAGGTCTGTAATCAAGTGGGCCTTACCTCCTTCTGGGTGGCACAAGCTTAACTTCGATGGCATGGCCAAAGGCAACCCTGGAGCGGCTGGCGGAGGTGGAATTCTCAGAAATCACAGAGGAGAAATAATTTTGGCCTTTGCTCAGAACTTAGGAATTCAGTCTAACAATATGGCCGAGGCTCGGGCCTTGCTCCAAAGCTTGATTCTCTTGGAAGGCTTGACTATCAATAAACTCATCATAGAAGGAGACTCATTGCATTGCATCAATTGGCTCAAAGGAACCTCTGTGCCTCCCTGGGCCCTTGTTTCCATCTTCGAAGAATGCAAGACACTAATTGGCTTTTACCCAGAATTAATCATTCAACATCAATACCGGGAAGGAAACAAAGCTACGGACTGGCTTGCTAACAAGGGAGTTGACGCAACAGACATTCAGGTTTGGAGAGATTCCTTCCCAATCGGCCTAAGGGACGCTTCTTCAAGTTCCAATGTTTGCACAATGTGAGTGGGTTACTGGGCTCCGGGTTTTTCCCCTGTGGCTGCGTCTTGGCATCTTGGAGCGTTTTCGCGTCACTTTTCACAGTTGGTTGCAAAATCTCAGCTTGTCGCGTTATCGAGACTTTTTTCTCTCTTCAACGGCGGTCTTCCATTCTATCGCGATATCGTGACCTTTTTTCTCTCCAACGACGGTCTTCCAATTTGTCGCGATATCGCGACATTTTTTCTCTCTCCAACGGCGGTCTTCCATTCTGTCGCGATATCGCGACACTTTTTCTCTTCGGGTGCTTTTTTGCAAACTTGTCGCGATATCGCGACACTTTTTGGCCTTCAGACGCTTCCTTGCTTCATGTCGCGATATCGCGACATTTTTTCTCTCTCCAACGGCGGTCTTCCTTTTTGTCGCGATATCGCGACATTTTTTCTCTCTCCAATGGCGGTCTTCCATTCTGTCGCGATATCGCGACCTTTTTTCTCTCCAACGGCGGTCTTCCATTTTTGTCGCGATATCGCGACATTTTTCTCTCTCCAACGACGGTCTTCCATTCTGTCGCGATATCGTGACCTTTTTTCTCTCCAACGGCGGTCTTCCATTTTTGTCGCGATATCGCGACATTTTTTCTCTCCAATGGTGGTCTTCCATTCTGTCGCGATATCGCGACCTTTTTTCCCTCCAACGGCGGTCTTCCATTTTGTCGCGATATCGCGACATTTTTTCTCTCCAACGGCGGTCTTCCTTTTTTGTCGCGATATCGCGACATTTTTTCTCTCCAACGGCGGTCTTCCTTTTTGTCGCGATATCGTGACATTTTTTCTCTCCAACGGCGGTCTTCCTTCTTGTCGCGATTTCGTGACACTTTTCCTCCTCGGCTACGGATTTCCAGATTGTCACGATTTCATGGCACTTTTTGTCCTCGGCTGCGGTCCTCCAGATTGTCACGATTTCGTGACACTTTTTCGTCTTGGCAGCGGTCTCCCAATTTGTCGTGATATCGCGACAATTTTCCTCTTCGGCAGTGGTCTTCATTCTTGTCGCGATTTCGTGACACTTTTTCTTCTCGACAGCAGGCTTCCACTTTCGTCGCGATTTCGTGACTCATTTTCTATTTCGGCTGCGGTCTTCATTCTTGTCACGATTTCGTGACTCTTCTTCTCGTCCGGCTCCAACCTAGCAACTTGTCGCGATATCGCGACACTTTGCAACATGTCGCGATATCGCGACTTCTTCCCTTCTTCGGTTTCGATGGCTTTTCTTGTCGCGATTTCGCGACTTCCTTTCTTCTATTGGCATCAACGGCGCAACTTGTCGCGATTTCGCGACATCACCATTTTGGTCGCGATTTCGCGACACCTTCCCTAGTGTGGAGGTTTGCCAGCTCTCTATTCCTTTCTTCTTGGACCACCTCGGTCGCTATGGATTTCTTGTAATCTCTCTTGTACAAGGTTCAGGGACCTTTCAACACCCTTTCTACCAATAAAAAAAAAAAATTAAATTGGGTCAAGATATGTGAGCATAAAAAGATATAAGCCATTAGAGTTAAATACCAATATTATTAGGTCTTAAATATATATTTAATTGTAAGGGTTTTATGTGTTTAAAGAAACAAGATTAACACATACCAATATTATTGGGTCTTAAATATATATTTAATTGTAAGGGTTTTATGTGTTTAAAGAAATGAGATTAACACATTCCAATATTATTAAATCTTAAATATATATTTAATTGTTATATGGGAAAAGGGGTCTAAACAATAATATTAGACCCATTATCTTATAAAGACTCAAGCTTAGGACTTTAGCTAAAAGCTACGTTCAACAAAGGAAAATAAGTATTTAAAAGAAAAATAATAATAATAAAAAAAAAACACATCACAGGTAAACTTAACCATTTATTGAGTAATTTAAGGGTTAAAATATCCCTAGTATAGTACCATGGAGTTATGACACAAACATATTATATATGAATAATTATTCTATGTCCCAACTTAGAGAATTAATCTATAGTTGGAAAAAGGACTGACTTGCTCTAGATGACATATAGGATATGGTGTGTTTGGTTATATGAGTATAAGATAAAGCTTATGATTTAAATAGCTTTATCATAGAAGGTTAAGTCACTATGATGATTGCTTTCAGACAGGCTATGTAAGATGAAATTATATTAAAAGCCCTTGATGAACATGATTATGTTTAGGCCGAAAAGGGTTGAATGGAAGAGTTTTCTCCTTTAATATTGTGATGATGAGTTGTGTGCAAGTTTGTTTAAATGCTATTTTTGGGTGCTAATGTCTTAAAGAATTAGACAACCTAGTATAAAATGATTTATTTTGTATTGTTGTGATTACAATGAAATACATAAATAGAAACCATATAGCTACAAATCATGCATATGATAAATATGGAATTAAGGAATATAAAAGCATAATCTTATATGGGGGAAATGGTAACTGGGTTGCATTTATCGAGAACTTATGGGGGTTCCTCGTGGTCATGACAATGAATGCAATTAGTATAGATTCAAGGCCATGTCTTTTATATGATGGGATATGAGATGAAATGAGGAAAGAGAAAAATTGAATTCTTAGGAAAGTATGGGATTTATTACTCTTGAATTGTGTGAATGGTGTTTTTTTTACAAATGCTTATAGTATTTGTTAAAGAGCTTGTTTGCATTCTATGGATTACAACTTCATGGAATTGCGTGATTAGTTATGCACAATCATAAATGGATTGTCCTGATCCCTAAATTATCCAAGTACTTAGCACTGGTGGAAATGAGACAACTAGTACCTAACGTTCCTGATGAACCTGAATTGAAGTGAAGACTAGAAAAATCTGAATATGCATTCAGTATTGTAAAAATATTATTGTACTGCAAATATTTCCTAGAGGAAGAAGCTTTGTAATAGATTCTAGGAGCTTGTGATTTAAGCTATGAGCATGATTGAAGATTGTAGTTTCCAAATACTTGATTATGTACAAAGGATATGAGCTATGTAATTACATTGAAGATTATGTATATTGGAAATACATGTTTTATTTATATGTTATATTATGTGTAGAGATAAAAAAACATGACACCAATCAATGCTAAAAATAAAATTCAAATAACCAGATATTGCATAGCAAATAAGATTTATATTAATTAGGAGGGGAGTCTAAAAACTTCATTTTTACAATAGTGGATGTAAGAATCCCTTGTGATAAAATTATTACAAATCTTGCTAGGGTTCTCCGAAACCCTATCTACAGTAAATGCTGGTGTCTTCAATTGTGTTTCACTCCCAACAAAGTCAAGTGAGCTTCATATATCCATTGAGTCGGGCCACTCCAACTTAAATAATTATCCAATATTGATGAATCTCCAGATCTACACACAGAAGATGAAAGAAAAGAGTTAGTAATAACTAAGAGGGCTCCACTATGTGAGACCCTCAGAAATCAATAAAATCCTAACTATCATGCAATACTACTGTAAGAAAATAAAGAGATATTGAAATTAACAAAACAGAGAATAATTTATCTTTCTCCTTGCGAGTTATCTTTTTGCTGGTTGGATCTGTTATAAGTCGATGGCGAAGGTGTGTCCTAGCATCACTCAAAGGCTAGGGGGTCTCAAAAGGGCTTACATAAAACACCCATGGGCACCTGAATGCTGTAGAAAATACCCATGGATGCTAGGGACTAGTAGGGAGGTGCCTAGAGGTGCCTGGTAGTGATAGAAAGCACCCGGAGGTGCTTGGTGGATGAGGGAAGATTCTACAAAAGCAAATCTGATGATGGAAACAAATGCAACGACAATTATGGTGAGCGAGGAAATAATGAATACGATGGATGGAATGGGGATTAGGGCACAAAGGCTGGGTTGGAACTCTTAAGAACTTAGAGAACTCAGGATCTCAAGAAATTTGAAAACTCAAGCACTTAGGGGTTGAGCCATCAAAATGGCTCCTATTTATAATCTAACCTAGGGTATGCTAGGGTTTCAACGACACTAATCGTGTGGCTGAGATTAAAGCACATCTAAGGGTAGATATTAAATTTAGGGTGTGGCACGGATTGATGTGGATGAACGAACATGATTAAATGAAATCAAATGGCTAGGATTGATTTATTTATATAAATATATATAAAATATTATTATTTAAATATATAATAAATATATAAATATATATAAATAATGGGCAAAAATGGCAAGAAAGCTAGGATGGAGGGCAAGTGGCTATGTTTGGTGGTGGAAATGGCGAGAAAGCATGGATTGAGGACAAGTGGCTAGATTTTGGTGTCTATAGATGCCTCTTTTTGTACTACATTGCATGAAACACAATGCAGTGCAAAAACACGAGACACCTATTATGGCCAGGTGCAAAAGTAGCTTCTCTTAGGATGTGGAACACTAGCTTGAAGACAAAATAATAAAAGAATTTTGAGTTTTGTGTAGCTTACCCCCTCAATTGGCAAATGAGGTTGCAGATGAATTTTGTGAGCGAATTGAAAACGAATTGTGCAAATGTAATGTGTACGATATGAATGATGTAAAATATGATACCATTTTTGCTCCAATGGTTTGAAGGGGATTGTTGAAAAATGTATTTGTTTTTACCCCAACAGATGAAGGGTTTTGTTAAAATCTGTGATGGAAAATGTGTTTGTTTTTGCACCAACAAATGAAGGGTTTTTTTCCAAGTGTAGATACCATGATCATGTAAGATGTATCCCATTGTAAGAAAGTCAAAACCTAATGTGGTTGCTCTAAATTTGGGGTGATTTGATGCTGTTGAAACACTTTACCTTTTGGCATCATTGATATGCAAAGAAAAAGTAAAAAAAGAGTCAAATTTGGAGGGCTTGCTAGTGACTATTGAATAATTCCCATGATTGGAACCAATAATCCTAGCTAGTGCCTATCTCTGTGATGATTGTCAGGGAGATGTGTAATGATGAAAGTTGATTTCATCCATGTTTTAAGCCCCATGGACAAGGCCATCAATGATGGCTTTGTGCAAATTTTTCTTGGCAAGGTTTCTCGTAAAATGTGAAGTACCAAATATGATTGTGATCTTGAGTGAGGAGACAAGTGATGATGATCATGAACAAGTGTCCTTATGGTAGGTTATTCATCTTACAAAATTGCATGGATGCAAATCACTATAATCACCAAGTATATAGAATAACTCACTAGCTACATGGTTCACTTGAATATTGTTTAAACTTGGGAAAATATGCAAATGATGATATGGAATGAAGTGAAGATGATGTATGAATGATGAAAATGATGATGATCATAGTTTTGTGAAGATTTATACCCTTTTGGGGTGCTTTTGTAACTTGGTTGGTGAATTTTGCAATATGAGATCACAAATAAAAATTATTCTTCCAAATCAATTGTAATTTTCACAAAACATGATAAAATGATGATATGAATACATGGATGTAGTTTGGGGTGATTTGGTGAAGGTAAGCCATTATTTTGTGCTAGTTTTGTCTTTTGTCAATATTGACACCAAATGCCTGTGGGCGCTTGCTGTCTGCAAAAATGCCCATGGGCACTTCATTGCACCAAGAAATGTCCATGAGTGTCACAAGGTGCCTAAAGCAGCTATAAATAGCTTGCTGGGTGAGATTGAAGCTCATTTGTGCATTTGGAAGTTTGAGAAGCTGTGTTTGAGGAATGAGGGGAAGTGAAGTGTGAAGTGAGGTATTGAAGTTTGGGCACAAAATCTATGGCAAAAAAGGAAGCTGGTGTAGGGGCCGAGGTTGGGGATGGGGCACAAAGTACTGAGGTAACATTATGCTTTTTGTATTGTGCAAAGTTTTTTTTTTTTTTGCAAAATTATTAACCAATGTTTTGTGTTGTGTTGCAACTTAGGATTTTGGAGGATCGACATCGGTTTTCACCTTACATTCCTAGGATGAGGAAGGTAATTACATATAAGGAGTGGGATCTATTAGAGGAAGTGGATCTAGCAGAGGTATCTTGATTGGATGTGGTGAGGGTCGATGAGGGGTACCTCTCTACCTTAGAAGAGAGGTGGGATGCAGATAGGGGGACCTTTCAGCTCCCCATGGGTGAGGTGAAAATTACCTTGGAGGATGTATATCGCATCCTTAAAGTATCGATGGAGGGTATTTTGGTTGAGGTCAGCCTCAGTAAAAATATGAAGATGATGAGGATGTTTGGGGATGCATGGCAAGGATGAAGGTAGAGTGTGGGGGCATTCCTTATTTGTCCATCTACGTGGACAAGGAGTTGGACCCCCTTCGTTCTTTGGTTATGTTTGTGTTGTCCAGCATTATGGCCCCAAACATCACTAGGAGTAGGTTCCCATGGAACCTGATAGGAGTAGTGAGCGACATGCTCACTAGGAGATAGGTGTACGCATGGGCTCCCACCTTGTTGGTGCAGGTATACCAGGGGTTATATGAGGTGGCCAAGCATGGGTGGAAGGGATTGGGGTGCAACTTATTGCTGCAATGTTGGGGATGGGAGCATTTTAGGGTTGCTCGATCGAAGGGCTTACTTGTGGGAGAGTTTGGTAAGGAGAAATCCTATGTTAGACAATGGGTTTTGGCTGAGGAGGTGTAGCCAAGTCGGTCGGTGAAGACAATCTGGTGGTACAAGGAGCTGTGGGTTGGATTGACATTCACCCAAGTGGTGTGGAGGCCATGGTTGGGTGCCTGGTGGACCAGGGATGGAGAGCACCTACGATGGGTACAATAGGGTAGGTGGTTGATTGGGAGGCATAGGAGTGAGGTGGAGTACATCCAGTTCTCATGAGTGCTCCATCAGTTTGGGTTGAGGTAGGATATCCCTAAAGAGTTGATGGAGTATAGGAGACATCGAGAGGATATCAGACTACCTTGCATGGAGCCTTAGAGGGTGGTATTAGAGGATGACGAGGGGATGGATCTCCTAGATTTTGAGGATGTGGGGATGATCATGGAGTATGATGCATGGTTCGTAGCGCAACCACCATGGGAACTACCTCAAGGAGCAGTCGATGGATATGGAGGTGGAGAGTTTAGGGATGAGGGTACGTATGAGGCCTGGGATGAGGGGACCTAAGAGATCCCCAAGCAACAATAATGCCTTCAATCTAATAGTAAGAGGTGGAAGTCAAAGGGTGTAGGGAAATAGGCTCTCGAGGTTGGGGGAGAAGGAGGAGATGGGGTGGATTTGGAGGAGGTTTTAGATGTACCTTTTGACTGAAGTGAGGAGTAGTCATAGCTAGAGCAAAATCTGGCAGTGTGAGATGCGAGGATTTTGAGACTCCACGTAGAGCTAGCAGAGAGAGCATCGATATAATGTCAACATAGCATACCTTCGGTCTTGGCACAAATATATCGAGTAATTGGAGAATATGTTGATGGAACATCATATTCCACTTCCTGATCCTCCAACCTCATCTATATTCAGGGGTATGAGGCATAGTGAGTCTAGGCATAGCTCTAGGTCTAGGGCTCCTTCTAGGTCATAGGGGTCCTCTTGGAGGGTATAGCTAGTGCTTAGATGCACTTTTGTATATAAGCTTTGGTGCTCCCTTATATATAGCCTTTTGGAATTCATTGATATATATATATATATATATACATGGCTTTTAAATTTTGTGTGAATGCTTTTGTGTAATGCATGTTTATGTTTACGATTAATGCATGTGATACGTTATGGATGATTAATGTAATATGGAATATATGGATGGATTGTGCTAATGATAATTTATAGTTTAGATCATTTATTGACCATTTTGTTATCATTATTGTTTAATCAGGGGCACCAATCTTAGTGGTGCATGGGATGGATGACTTATGAACTAACATGGATGTTTATATGGATGTTGATATGGAAAACTGCCTATTTTGTAGAGACTCAAACATCCTAGTGACATCAAACAAACTCATTGAAACTGCTTAATCCCTCTAGGACAAAATGTGTGTGCAGTGAATTCATTTACCAAATCAAGAGCATGGTAATGACCCTAGACAATCAAGAACCAATGCATGTACAAGTGATTTCATTAACTCATCTTGAGTAAATTGGGTAAACCTTTTATGGTTGAAACCAAGAAGCTAGCTTGTCCATATAAGTGGTCAGAGATCTCTTTTAAAAGAGACATGTCACAACTCATGAGCATACTCCACTGCCATTCAAGTATCTATAGCTTTGATGGAGGCTAAATCCATAGTCCATGACTTTTTTTGTTGATCTTCTAAGTTTTGGGGATGACTACCTAAACCGTTTGACTAAAAATGTAGTACAATCCTTACAACCCAATTGATCAGTGGTGTGTGATGTAAAATATTTAGAGTTTTTGTTAGGGATTTATCCCTAATATTTTTTTATTTTTGGAATTGTGATAGTGGTGAGAACCACTATTTTTATGGACTATGTTTCATGATGAGACTAGCAAGGATGACCCTTTTCACTTCGAGGTTCATACCAAGTATGGTGTTATCCCTCTTTGACACAAGATGTTTTTAAGATGTGGAATTGTGTTTGGTTCAAGAATGTTTTGGAGTCAATTTCCAAAACTCAAGATTTTCTTAGTGTAAGATGTGCAATGGTCCTAAAAAGAACTCGACATGTATTTTGGAGGTTTCTTAAAATACTAGGGGTGGCTGAGTGATTGAAAACACCTAGGATTTGTGAATATGACTTTTGTAAATGGTAGTATGACTTTGTTGAATTGTGTGGATGACATTATGAAGGTGCCCCTAATTAAGGCAACATGACTTTGGTTGGACCAATTAAAACCTTGAACTTAATAAATGATACCTATATGAAATATGGAATGTGTATGTGAATGCAATGTATGAAATGTAATTTTGTGCAATGCAATGTGAAATATGGGTGAATGCATTATTTTGTAATGTATATGGAAGTGAAATGCAATGTTATGAATGAAATGTATACAAATGTTTTTGTGTATTAGCCATGTATATATAAATCAAGTCATGCATAGAATGCTCTCAAGTGTATAACATTAAGTGGTTCAAGTTCTTCCTCTCCCTCTATACTAGCAATACTAGCAAGTCTATAAGAACCATTACCTACTCTTTGTGTAACTATTTATGGACCTAACCAATTAGCCATGAATTTGTCACAAATATGCGGTAATGCATTGGTGTTTTGCTTGTTCTCTTTAAATACAAGATCTCCTACTTGGAATTCACATAGATGAACTTTGGTATTGTAAGCACGTTTGAGGTAGTCTTGATAAAATCGTAAATGCTCTAAAGCATTGACTCACATTTTTTCAAGAAGTGTGAGTTAGTCAAGACGTGCTTGTATAGCAGTGCCATCATCTATGAATTCCTGCAAAGAAATTTGCAAGGGATATTGAGCTCAAGAAGCATGATTGCTTCGGCTCTATAGACCAATGAAATTGGTGTTGCCCCTATAGGCATGTAAATTCTTGCATGATAAGCCCATAATGCCAAGGAAATTTATGTATGCCAATCTCTATGATTTTCTTTGACAAGTTTTTTGAGAATAGCAATTAAGGTCTTGTTGGAAGCTTCAACTTGTCCATTTGCTTGTGGGTAATAGGGAGTCGAGAAACTATGTTGAATTCTATATTTATTTCAAAGTGCTCAAACATCCTTGTTCTTGAAAGACTTATCATTGTCTGAAATGATTTTCGAGGGGATACAAAAATGACAAATAATGTGATGAAGTATAAACTCCACAATTCTAGGTCCTATCTTATTGATTAGAGGAATTGCCTCAACCCACTTTGTGAAGTATTCAGTGGCTATTATAATGAACATATGTTATCCTAAAGAAGGAGGTAAAATTTTTCCAATTAGATCTAGGCCCCATGGTGAAAAGGACCAAAGGATTTGAAGAGGCTGCAAGGCTTGTGATGGTACATGAGATAAATTAGCATGTTCTTGACACTTTTTGCAATGTTTAACATAGGTGCAACAATCATGTTCCATTGTAGGCCAATAATAATCCATGCATAGAATACACTTTGCAATGGCCTTTCCACTAAAATGACCACCATAAGTACCATCATGGGCTTTAGCTATGGATCTTTGAGCCTCACTAGCCTCAAGACAACGAAGGAGGACTCCATCATAAGCACATTTATACAACACATCACCCAAAAGAATAAAACGGGTTACCTTTTTCTTGAAAGTGCGCTTGGAAGTTCAAGACATATCAAATGGGAGTGTTCCAAACTTGAGAAAGGCTACTATTTGGCTCGACCAAGGCTCATATAAATCCGACTGGATAAAGCAAACATCCTATTTATCTTTTGACTTATCACGAGAAATTGCAAATTTAGAGATCGTTGAAATGATAAGGAGTTGTACCTCTACAAAGGAATCTTTTGGAATCAATGATCAAAGGGAGGCCATCGCATCTGCAAATCTATTAGTCAAACGTAGCAAGCTATTGATTTTATACCAATCAAACTTAGAGAGCAACTTCATTGCTACCTCATGATAAAGCTTAATGGTATGTTCTTTGCATTGGTATTCTCCATTGATTTGCTTTATGATAAGTTGAGAATCACCAAATATCCTTATATGTTTAATGCTCATATATATGGCTGATTGAAGACCTAATATTAAGGCTTCATACTCTGTAGCATTGTTTGTGCATTGAAAATTGAGTTTGAATGACAATGGGATAGGTATCCCTATGGTGTGTGAAATACAACTTCAACACCTTGTCCTTTTGTGCACTTAGAGCCATAAAAGAATAATGTGATATCAATGTCTTCCTTCAGAATGACATCTTCTTCTTTTTCAGTGATAGCAAATACCAAATCATTTGGTAGCTCAATAATCAGAGGATGATCACTAGGTAGTGGAGCTTCTGCAAGTTGATCGACTATTACTTGACCTATAATGGATATTTAGCTAATGAATTCCAAGTCAAATTTTATAAGGAGCATTATCTATTTAGCGGTGCGAGTGTTATTGTAAGTGGGACATCATATAATGCAAAGGATTTTCTCTAGCTATGATGTATGTTGTGTGGATAAGCATGTAGTTTCAAAGTTTCTTAGTGGCAAAAACCACTTCTAAGCATAATTTCTCTACATAAGCGTATTTAGTTTCATAGCTTACCAATGTTCAACTAATATAGTAGACATCTTGCTCTTGATTTTGTTCATTCTTTTGTGCAAGCATTGTCCCTAATGCAAAGTCTGTTGCTAAGACATAAAGATAAAATCGGACCCCCAGACGAGGAGCTAAGACTGGCCAAAAAGCTAGTTATTTCTTAATGTCATCAAAGGCTTTTTGACATTCATTTGTCCAAGAGAATGACACCCGCTTTTGTAGTAGGTGATTGAATGACCTATATTTGTCAGAAAGTTGCACAAAGAAATGATGGATCGATTGAATATTTCCTTGTAAACTATGCAATTCATTTAAGTTAGTTGGGGGAGGTATCTCCATGATGGCCTTAACCTTGTTAGGGTCTACCTAAATGCCTCTTTTGGAGATAATGAATCCTAGGAGTTTTCTCGAGATAACACCAAAGACACATTTCTTTGGATTCAACCTTACATTGTGTTCTAGGAGTTGGTCAAAAACTTTCTCCAATACACCAATATGTTCTTGTCAAGTTTTAGATTTAGCCAAGAGATCATCCACATAGTATTTGATAATCTTATGCATGTAGTCATGGAAAATGTATGTCATGGCACGTTGATAAGTGGCACCTACATTTTTGAGGCCAAAGGGCATCACCTTGTAACAAAAATTCTCCTAAGGTGTAGTAAATGTTGTTTTATGTTGGTCAATAGGATTTATTTGAATTTTGGTTGTATTGTGAAAAACTATCCATGAGTGCAAGCATTTCATGGCCAACATAGGTATCGATAAGAGTATTGATGTTTAGGAGAGGAAAATCATCCTTAGGACACACTTTGTTAAGATCAAAAATTAGTGCATACGTGTATCGCCCCGTTAGGCTTGCGAATGGGTACCATGTTTGAAAACTCAGGATAGTCGATAGAAACTATGAAGTTCATGTCTAAGAGTTTTTAAAGCTCTATTTTTACCAAGAGGGCCACGATAGGATGCATTCTCCTAAGATTTTGTTTGACCGACTTAGAATCAGGCTATAAGGTGAGATTGTGGACAACCAAACTAGGGTCAATACCAATCATGTCCTTATAGGACCATGCAAAAATACCCTTTTTCCTCTTGAGGAGAGCAATACATTGCTCTTGTTCATCGTGTGATAAGATTTTGCCAAGCTTAAAAATTTGGGGATTGTCTTTGTCTGAACTAAGGTCCACATTGATAGTATCTTCAATAGACATGTGGGAACCTTCCTCAAGTTGATGGGGTGTAGGGATCAGATGAATGTTAAAGAGAAATAAAGAGCCCCAATAAACTAAAACTAGAAAAGAATTAATCGTAGAATCAAAATAAGAAGATAGCAGATTCAGACATTACACAATATTTATCCTATAAACCCTCAACCAAGAAAACCAGCACAATATTATCTTATTATTGCCTTTACTTGACTATCTCCAATATAATAATATTCTCCTTTTGTCTCTTCTCAAACCCTAATGTAAGTGCGATATATATAACAAAGGCACATGCACGGATTTTACAATATCATGGGAAAAAAAGCAAGGGTTCAAATATAGTAACCCTAAAAGCCCATATGGGTCTAAAAATAACTTAAAACCCTAAAAATTTAGCGAGTATATCGTACAAAACATCTAGTACCTTTTAGTGTTAACCCCACCAGAATAACATGGAAAATATTCAACATATTTCCAACATTCTCCTACTTGTTCAATACTTTCCATAGGTCTAACAACTACGATTGTCAACTATCAAGAGCAACCATGCCCATAGATATTCTACACCAATAAATTTTTTGAATAGGTACAACCTTTGTTAACAAATCAAGAGTATTCTTCTCTATATCAAATTTCTCCAAAATCACTCGGTTCTCTTCAACCATATCTCTCACAAAATGGTACTTTATATCAATATATTTTTACCGATCATGAAAACCAGGATTATTTTCCAAAAATATTGCACTTTGACTTCCACTATTAATTCTCACAACCTTTTGTTTAATACCAACTATTGAATACCACCTTTTTAGCCACACTACTTCTTTACTGCCATGAGTTGTTGCAATGTACTCTGCTTCTATAGTGGATAAAGCAACATCTGATTGCTTTTTACTCATCCAACTTACTACCCCTCCAAATAGCTTGAACACATAAGCACTTGTGGATCTTCTCTTGTCAAGATCTCTAGCCCAATCAACATCCACAAACCCTTGTATATTTACAATATTATTACCTTCAGAATTTCCTCCATAACAAATAGCATAATCTGTAGTTCCACGCAAGTATCTGAAGATCCTTTTACAACAGTCCAATACTCCTTTCCTAGATTTGACATATATTTGCTAACTACTCCCACTGCATGTGCAATATCAGATCTAGTACAAACCATTGCATACATCAAGTTGCCCATAACACTAGCATAAGGAACATGATGTATTTATTAAATTTCCTCATCTGTTTTGGGATATTGTTCAACAGATAAATTTTGACCAACTAGATATGGAGTACATATTGGTTTATAATCATGCATTCTAAACTTCTGTAATATCAAATCAACATATTTCCTTTGATTTAACCATAATTTTCTATTTGCATGATCCCTTATTATTTCCATACCCAAAATAAATTTTGCAGCACCCAAATCCTTCACGTCAAATTCAAAAGATAACTGAGATTTGAGTAACTTTGTCATCTCCTTACTGTTACCAATTAACAACATGTCATACACATACAATACAATGATAAAAAATTTTTTACCTTCCTTTTTGAAATATACACATGGATCTGCCTTACTTTTTCCAAGCCCAAGTTTCAAGACAAACCTATCAATTTTTTGGTTCCACATCCTTGGAGACTGCTTCAACCCATAAAGAGACTTCTTCAACTTGCATACCAAGTCCTCCTTACCTTTTACCTTAAAGCATTATGGTTGTGACATATATACATCCTCATTAAGTTCACCATGTAGAAAAGCTATATTTACATCCATATATTCTATTTCAAAATCAAAAGCAACAAAAATAGCCAACCAAAATCTTATTGAAGTTAGTTTAGCCACAAGAGAAAAAATCTCACCAAAGTCAATTCCCTCAACCTGAGAAAATGCTTTTGCTACCAAGTGAGCCTTGTACTTCTCCAACTTTCCTTCTATGTTGTATTTCTTCTTGAATAACCACTTACAACCAATAGGTTTTCTACTAGGAGGTAATTTCACCAAGTCCCATGCCTTATTTTTATCCAAGGACTCCATTTCTTCTTCCATAGCCCTTTTCCAAGACTTATTATCACTTAAACTGAAGTGCCTCCTTTAAAATCTTGGGTTCTTCATCAGTAACTGATAAATTAAATGCAAAATATTAATTTGAAGGGACTATACCTGTCTGGAAGTCTTCTCTCTCGATTTGATCTCCTCAAAATTGGAGTTCTAGGTTCTGCATCTTCAGCTTCCTCCTCACCTTCTTCCTTTAAATATTCCTCTTTAGACTCTCTCTGTAATTCAGGTTCTACCAATGGTTCTTCCTTCTGTTCCAATTTTACCTGCACTATTTTTGGTTCTTTGCTTGGTTGCATTTCATATTTTAAAACCCCTTTTGTTTCTCTAAAGATCACATTATGATTGTAAACAACCTTCTATGTTTATGGGTTCCACAACTTATATCATTTAACACTAGTACTATAACCCATAAATATGCATTTTTTAGATTTATAGTCTAGCTTAGTCCTTTTCTCTTTTGGGACATACATATAAGCATCACAACCAAAAACCCTTATATATCTGAGAGAGGGTTTCTTACCAGTCCATACTTCCTATGGAGTCTTGTCCACCAAAGATGAGGTAGGAGATCTATTGATGAGATAACAAGTTGTTAACACAACTTCTGCCCAAAACTTATTTTCTAACCCTGTACCACTTAGCATGCTTCTATCCTTATCCATCAATGTATTGTTCATCCGTTCTACAACCCCATTCTGTTGTGGAGTATATGGAGTTGTTTTATGCCTTTCTATTCCATAGTCCTTGGAAAACTTCTCAAATTCATTAGAGAAATAATCACCACCATTATCACTTCTCAAAACCTTTATCTTTTTCTCTATTTGATTTTCTACAAGATCCTTAAACTCTTTAAATTTATTAAAAACCTCAAATTTGTTTCGTAGAAAATATACCCATGTATTTCTTGAGAAGTCATCTATAAATATAATAAAATAGATAGATTTACCTAATGATGGTACTTTTGTAGGTACAAACACATCACTGTGAACTAGATGTAGAATTATTTTAGACCTTATAGCACTACTTGGAAACTTGACTCTAGTTTGTTTCCCGAAAATACATTTCTTACAAAAATCAAAATTTAATGGGCAATCAGAAAGTCCTTCAGCCATACCTTTCATTTTCAATGTTCGAAGTCCTTTCTCACCAATATACCCCATGCATTGATACCATAATATTGTCTTCACTGTAGGAATACTCGGAGCCATTTCAAGTGTATTATTTTCTTGTACAACTGATGAGTTATTGCAATTAATACTTACAGTACTAGCCTCAAGTCTAAACAAAGTTCTTGTGCTAACTCCTCTTGCCAACACCAGGGATCCATAGACCATATTGTGGCTATCCCTATTGAATACCACATTCATACCTACATCATTCATCTTACTCACAGATATCAGATTCCTTGCCAACCTCAAAATATGCAACACACCAGGAAGGGTTTTAATTCTTCCATATTTTAGCATTAGCTTGACTCTTCCTCGACCTATTATTTTATATGTCAAATTGTCTCCCAAGAAGACTTTACCTCCATCTATATTTTCATATTCATAGAACCCCTCCCTATGAGGAGTCATATGAAAATAAGCACCTGAGTTAATCAACCATGAGTCATAACATTCACTTGAGCAAGTTGCAGCTAAGAATAAGTCCCCTGAATATTCATTTATGGTCTTCTTTTTTGTAGAAGTTTCTTCATCAAATGACCGATTATTATCAACATTTTTAGATCTATAGTCTCTTTTATAATGCCCTGCTTTACCACAATTCTAACATTTCCTTTTTTTTGGGGTAATATATTTACCCCTAGATTTTGATTTCTTTTTGCTTCTTTCTTGAGAACAACCTCTCACAACCAAGGCATCATTTTGATGATAATCCTTAGAAGATTTTTGTCTCATCTCCTCAAACAACAAAGTTCCTACTATATCCTCTAATTTTAATGTAGATGTAGTATTGGTGATAGCCATAACTAGGTTATCCCATGAATCAGGTAATGAACAAAGTAAAGTAATATATTTTTCCTCTTCATATATTTTTACTTCTATAGAGGTTAGTTGAATTACCACAATGTTAAAAACATTTAGATGTTAAGACACAAAGTCACCATAATTCATCCGAAGCGAATACAACTTCTTTCAGAGAAAGAGTTTATTTACCAATGACTTTGTTTGATATAATTTTCACAGCTTCTCCCATAATATATTTTTCGTGGTCTCTGTAGATAAATTCAACAATACCGAGTTAGATAAGCATAATTTGATAGAGCTCCTTGCCTCCCTATCAATTTTTAGCCAATCCTCATCTGTCATCGATGTTTGTTTTGTTCCCAAGACTACAGGCCATTGATCTCTATCAACCAATAGATCCTCCATCTTGAGTTTCCACAACTCAAAATTTTGTACATTAAATTTATTAATCTCTATCTGTGTGCTTCTCATATATCTCCTTTACCTGGATCCTTTAGTGTACGGCTCCCACTCAAGAATTAATTTATCATAGGGTTGAAACCCTTACTCCTCGAACAAAGCTAAAACCTAGCTCTGATACCAAATTAAGAGAAATAAAGAGCCCCAATAAACTAAAACTAGAAAAGTAGTAATTACATAATCAAAGGAAGAAGATAGTAGATTCACACATTACACAATATTTATCCTAGAAATCCTCAACCGGGAAAACTAGCATAGTATTATATTATTATTGCATTAACTTGACCATCTCAAATACAATAATATTCTCCTTTTGTCTCTCCTCAAACCCTAATGCAAGTACGATATATAATAAAGGCACATGTACGGATTTTACAATATCATGGGCAAAAAAGCAAGGGTTCAAATATAGTAACCCTAAAAGCCCATATGGGTCTAAAAATAACTTTAAACCCTAAAAATTTGGTGAGTATACAATACATAATGTCTAGTACATTTTAGTGTTAACCCCACTAGAATAACATGGAATGATGGGCTCCGATTCTTCTTCAGATTCATCTAAAATTATTGACATAAGATCAAATTATTCATAGATATCATCATCAAAATTATCAAGATGGAGGGCGTCTTATCCTGAATTAAGGTTAAGCCTTTGGAAGACTTGTTCAAGAGAAGATGTGGTAGCGAGTGGGTGGTAGACTAGACCTGAACATTCATGCACCTCTTGATATGGAACATCGATAGGTTGATGCACTCCCTGTTCATGCAATCCTAGGCCATAGCCTTACCAATTGACTATGTGAAAATATCAAGATGGGAATCCCGTCATGTTTGGAATGTTGGCAAGTTTTGGTTCTTTGGGTTCCTCTATGGGTGTTGGACTTGATGAAGAATCAATCCCCCATATACAAAATTATGCTATTCAGAGCTGAACCTATGTTATAGATTGCTCCTATTGCTAGAGGTGGGTCACGTGGACAACCAAAATCCTTAGAACTAAGCATGGTGAGGGGTGTAATAGTGATATCATCAACCACATACTCACCAATACCAGGATTGGTGAGGTGGACCTCGACTTGGGATGAAATAGAATGATTATGGTCAAATGATGGCTCGGGGAATGGTGAAGATGGAGGTATCTCACAATTCATCAATTGGACTTGTGAAATATTAGGTGATGGCGATGGATTGGATTGGGAAGGCTGCTGAGTGGACATTGATGATGTGGATGGAAATGATGTTGATAATGTGGACTGAATGTGACCACATGTGCATGTAGTCATTGATGAAGATGACGGGGATGTGGAATCTTGATGAGGGTTGGTGATAGGAAGCTCTTCAAAATGGGATCCTTTTATGAAGAGATTGGTGAAGTTGTGGATTGATTGCATGATGGTGAAAGAAAAAGGTGAGTGGAAGGGAGCATGGATTCATAAGGATTTGAAATAAAATTGCAATACTTAAATAGTTTGACATTCATCGGTATACAATGTACTTGTCCCTCATGAACATATTTTAAACATTGATGTAGTATTGAAGGGACACATCTCATTTCCCTCATCCAAGGTCTTCCAAGGAGTACATTGTACGCCATGGATACTTCCAATATGTGGAACATTATGTGCAATATTTTAGCCCCTACTTCGATGGGAAAAACAATAGTACCAACTATAGAAAACAAATCGTCGTTAAATGCTTTGAGGGTGAATGATGACTTAGTAATGTGAGATGGAGGAAGGTTCAAATGATGAAGAGAAGATGTGGTGATGATGTTGATAGAGGAACCAATATCAATTAGGACTCTTTTAAAAGGATTTTTGTCAATTAGAGCCATGATATGCAATGGAGGGTCTATGAATTCCGATGAGATTGGCTTAATATCAAAGTCATAAAATGTTATGGAAGACTCCATGCATGTTTGGATGCTCCCCATAAAGTTGTTGAAGGCATTAGGATCTTGTGATTGTAGCTCGATGGATTTTAGAATGTCCATTAATGTCTCCTAATGTGGGGGAGATTGTTGGATAAGCCTATAAATTGACAATTTGGTGAAAGCTATTTTTAGACTTGTAGTTAATCAGCTACTCAATGAGATGACTGATCAAGGTGGACAATTGATGGGAGGATTTGGTGAATTCGATTGGCTAGGGATATGGATGGGTGGTGATGTAGAAGGTTGTGACACACTTGCTTGAGGTGGTTGCCTTTGTTGGTTATTCCTTTGACCTCTATTGACCACATGAATGGCCCCCATAAATCCTTAGTATTGTTGAATGTGATTGACTTGGTTAGGAGGAGTTTTAGCGTTAGCTCCCTCTACATTTGGTTGCATCTCCTCATGATGAGGAAGTGGTGTTTTAAATATAAAAATATTTTAGTTTTGTTGAGCAAGGGTATTATCAAGCTTGATTGCCCCCAAGTCAATGAGGTCTTGGACTACATTTTTAAACACATGGTAATTATTGATGTCATGCTTATTTTTCCTATTATAAGGACAAAATAGGTGTTCTCAATAATTTTTACCACATCTAGAAAGATCATCTGGTCTAATGTTGGGCAAAGCAAATTTATTTGTCTTATACAACCTTCTAAAAAGGGAGGCATATGACTCGGCTAATGGGGTATATTGGTGATTTTATTGGATAGACTATCATCGAGGATGATTTTCCACAGCTAGCACTGTGTTATGAACTGTTGGAGCTTGTGTTGTCAAGCGGACCACATGATATGAAATTTGTTACGGTGTTTGTTGCATAGGTTGTTGTTGAGCCATTACTGGCTGGATCATGACCACTTGATTGACTTGATTGGATTGGATGGTTAGGGTAGCCTGCATTGATTTTTATTGGCTTGATTAGTTACTTTTGTATTGGACCTTGTTTTGTCATTATTTCTTCTTAGGCTTTAATATGCCTTGGATTTTGATATCCTCAGTGACACTAGCCTAAGCTAAAACTTCTACAAATGATTGATAAGTTCTTAGTTGGAGCATCCAAGAGATAAGTTTTAGGAAACTCTTGGTGAATAGATTAATTAGTTCATCTATTGGTATGGTGAATGGAAATTTAGTGATGATAACCCTCCAACGGTTTCCAAAATCATAGATAGATTCATCATCATGCTGCCTTAAGGCATAGAAATCGAACAATAAAATATTATTTTTAACATTTAGGATGAAATGATCAAAGTATTGATCAACCAATTGCTCAGAATTATAGATACTATGGCTTGGAAATTGATTGTACCATTTTATGACATCCTCTCCTAATGTTTGAGGAAAATTTCAAAGCATGAGGGCATTATGGTCTTGGATTCTAAAGCATGCATGAAAAAATGTGCTCACATGTTCTTTTGGATCATTAGTTTCCTTAAATTTGTCAAACTTAGGTATCGTGAAATCTACCAAATATGACGAAGATGGTACCAAAGGATGAATTTGTTGATTGATCAATTGATGTAAGGTTAGTTTCTGGTTTGAAAAACTAGGAGTAAATTGCATCAATTGATCTATTTGTTTCTGCATGGCCTTAATTCAAGGGTCTTCCTAAGGAATGTGAAAGCCCTAAATTACCTTATGAGTTTGTGGTGGGGTGGATAAATGTTGTGGAGTGACTAAATGATGAGGATATTGGTATTTATGGCTAGGTGAATTTGATGGAATTTGATGAATGGGAGATTGTTGATGAAAATATGAGGAATTATGGAATGACATTGATGGATGGGAGTTATGGCTAGGCTAGCCAATGGGAATAGGATGGGTGATGGTATGGATTTGTGGGGAAAAAGGATAGAAACCATAGAAGACTGTGGTATGCATGATGGACCTTGGTTGACAAGGGCAATCTGAGTAGAGTTATGTAAAGGCTTAGGGTTAACCTGTACTTGCTATTGAGCATTTTTAATTCTATATAAGCAATTTGTTTAGATGTTCCCATGCCTCACTAATATATCTATTAGATGCTAAGGGTATGGAGGTAGATGGTATGGAAGATGTGGTTTGGGTACAAGTTACACTAGGTATGGCAACTTGTGAAACTAGAACTTGTGAAGCAACATTGACTTGTGCCTCATACAAGGGATTTGTGTAAGTGGAGGTATATAAGGTGCTAGGAGCACATGAAGGTTGGGGAATGAACATATGGGAAGAAGGTGCAACTGATGCCTCAAAAATAGGGTTAGTATACACCTGGGTAAAGGTGGATGAGGGCTGGGAATAAATAGGTTCTTGCTATAAATTAGAATCCTATCTAGGTGAATTAGGAATGGAATGTAAGACATAACTAGAAGACTTCATAAAATATTCTACTCTTGCCATGTCTATACGAGTAATGTGGTTGTCTATGGTAGGGGAGGTTGACTCCTCTTGGTGCATGGCCATATGGAAGGTTGTGGATGGCAAGGAATGTGAGGGACCTATAGATAAATATTTCTATGTCACATTCAAGTATTCTACCATAGAAGTGGTGGGGAATGTGGATGAAGGTTCCATTAAGTTATATTGACTTATATCTTTCTTTTGGTTTCTAATTAATACCATAAGAAAATAAATCAAAATACAAATTAAACTATCAAATGTAACACAAAACTAAAATCTTTAAAGAACAGAAAGGAAACAAAAAACCAATGCTAAGTTTCAACCAATGTGGCTTACCTTGTTCATTGATTATCTCATTTTTAATGTGCATTCATTTTATGTGTCGGTATTGTGTGTTTTTATGTTCTAATATTTCTTAATGAAACAAAGGTAAAAACTATGGTGAAGATAGGGCAACGAGATTCTTGCTGGTGATGAAATACAAGTTTTCTTGGGGGTATCCTATGGTTTCTATGGGTAGAGATTGGTGGATGGAGATGAATGCCACCATCACCAAATCTCAAGTAATGGTTGGTGATGAAATAAAACCACCACTATTTTGAGTGAAACGTGTTGTGTGTGAATTGTTCCTTTTAAATTTTTTGTTTATTAATGTGTACAAACAATTTTAGAAACAACTAATTTTGTAGATCTAAGTCAGAAGCCAACAAGAGAATGCCAATTTCTCCAAAGAGTGTTAAGTACACCGCTTAAGACCTCTTGTCTAAATAACAACTGGAGGATTTGTCCACCTCTCTTCCTGGAATCACCCAATTGGCAGGAATACTCTTGGTGCCCTAATGATGTTCCTACTTAGATAAACAAAAGAAGATGATTCTAACCCTAAGATGCAATACTATGTTATGCAGATTCTTAATTCAAATGCAAAAAAAATGTAGCATTTTATATTTGTGAACACATCAAAAACATAAAACCCTAACTAAAATGTGTGAATGGATGCAGACCTAAAATGCAAACTAGAGTGAGTTCTTTTCCATATTACTTAATGATTATTAATTTTATGCTCAGAATCTGAAAAATACAGCAAAGAACCCAAAATATGTAAAAGTAGAAACTTGAATTTTAGATAGCAGACTTACTAGATAGCCTACGTATCTTCTTCAAATCACTGTAAAATGTAATTGGGAACTTTTGAAATGCACCTGTGCATTTCTAGATAGCCCCTGAGAGCCTCTAGGTGCTTCACGCTCTTTCTGTAACTTCTACAAACTTTTAGAAACCCTAGATCCAGTGAAAGACGCGTGATTCATGCTTTTTAAAATCTATAAAATAAGACAACAAGTAGCAACTTAGAATGGCAAGATAAATTATAACATGAAACCCTTAGGGGGTCCCATTGTGATCATCATTTGTAGAGCTAGAAACACAACACCAAGCAATGCTAAAAATAGAATTCAAGTAACTACATATTGCATAAAAAATAAGATTTATATTAAGCGAGGGGATGGTTGGGATTGATTTATTTATATAAATATATATATAATATTATTATTTAAATATATATAATAAATATATATAAACATATATAAATAATGGGTGGATATGGTGAGAAAGCTAGGATGGAGGGCAAGTGGATAGATTTTGGTGTCTACATTATGTTATTAGAATGCTTTAGTAATTGCTTTACTTACATTTGAAGTAACTGATATTTACTTTCTTATGAGCATAAATGTGATATCTATGAATGATTATAAGTGTTTCCAAGAGTACTTAAATGAAAATCAAATAGTGGTAATCAACGAGAAAAATGTTAGAAAATAATCTATCTATGCGAATCTGTCTGATGATTCCCTTAAAAACCATATGTAACATGGTTAGATGGTTAAGCATTGCACCTAAAATATTATCTTATTGTTAAAAAATGAGTAGTCAACAAGTCATACACTTTTGGTTAGGTTTAAAGACACCTATGGTTGATACGGTTTAACATGGGGTTAAAAAAAAAGGGAAATGTGCGTTATGGATGAAACAAGACTTGAGAATTCCCACTGATCATTAGGGGACACTAGCCACTCCCATGCACATGGATAGACTTTTATCAAGTTGATTCCTGTGTGATGCACAATATTGCACTCATGTGATTACTTGCTCAAATGGAAATAATATAAAATACTCATACATTACTTAAGGTTGTAAGTAAAAACAAAAAAAAAGAAAAAAATATTTTCAATGGGTATTATGGTTAGTTTTTGGTTAGGTGAAAATGGGTTATTACAGTTGGTATCATAGCCTAGGTTAGATAGGCGTAAAACTCTAAATTTGATGACTCTAAAATAAACATATGCAAATTAAGGAAAGAGAAATGGTACATATGTAGAAAATGAGCAAGTCTTGCCCCCCATGTTGAATCCTCCACCTTTGTGGGTTTTAAGCGGTGTACTTGATGCTCTTTTGGGGATCGTACTTGCCATTTGAAGCTCCAAGTCAAGACTCTTCCTTATTTAGTCATTGTGTTTGCATTCAATTGAAGTCATCATATAGAAAGGAGAAAAATACTGAAACATTTTAGCAAATTTAGTAGAACCATCAAAAACTTTAGTTAGTTAGATGGGAGTAGGTGCATAGTTAGTGAAAGCCTTTGGTATAATATTGCGAACTAATGCATTTATTTAACCAGGGAATATACCACCAAAACTTGGTAGTGGAGCAAAAATACCTCCTCGAAGAACTCGACTAGCTAGTATTGATAATTTTGGAGAGGGTCATGTGGGAGAGAGTTCAAGAAACCATGAGGGGATAGAGAATCTCACAAATTTGGTTCAGAATATGCAAGGTGAGATGTCAACCTACAGAGAGCAGATGAGACAATAGAATAATTTTTTGGAAGCTCTTAGGGATGAAATTCAAAGAAATGATAATAGGGCACCCGAAGCTCCTGCTGAAGCAATTTTAGAAGAACCAAATGACCCTGATCAGGTAGTTAAAGCTCGTATTAATGCTGAATTAGAGAAATACTTGAAGCATGTTAAGGTTAGAATTTTTTTGGATTATAAGTCATGGCTAAATGAACTAGCAATTTACTTCTCTATGAGAAATTACTCCTCAACCACAAATACAATCTTTGTCATAGGACTTTTGATAGAAGTTGGGTTGGAATGGTGGGAAACTTACTGCAAGGATAAAAATATAAACATAATTCATTGTGAGTGGGACGTGTTTGAAAAGGCATTTAGAAAGATATTCCTTACTGAGCAATACTACGCTAGGAAGCTAGATGAGTTTACTCAACTAAAGCAAAGGGAGCAGTCAGTGGATATATACTATAGGAACTTCACTAGACTTCTTAAGTACATTTTGGCTTATGAAAATGATGATAAAATGAAGGTGCATCAGTTCCTTTCAGGGTTAGATCATCAGCTTAGGATCTCTATCAACATGTTCAAACCCACTAACTTAGAAGTTGCATATGATATAGCTTGTCAAGCAGAGTATAATCATAGAAAGAGCAACAATCCCTCTCAAGGACCCAAGAAGAACTACCAAAATCCACAAAAGAGAAAGTGGAATAATGAGTCAACTCAAAATAACAAAGAAGGGTTTAAGTTTGGTAAAAGAAACAATGGGCCAATACAAATATTTAAGAATAAGTATCAGCCAAAGGATAGAAACTCTACTAATGTGAAGAAGGTCAAACCCGTGAATCAAGTAGAACCAATCCCTGTTGATGGCAAGGATAGTCAATTCAAGGTTCAACTCAGAGTTTGAAGGTTGGATGCTATGAATGTGGAGGTCCTCACTATGCAAGAAATTTTCCATATCGTACAGGTGCTAACCCAAGGACAAACGAGAAAGGACACAAAATTTATGCTGCTACTGGGAGTCAGAATCTTGATGGACAAACAACCCCTATGCTTTTATAGGGTAAGGTTTTTGATAAAAATGTTAGAGTATTGATAGACAGTGGTGCTACTGATAGTTTCATTTCTAGTAGCTTAGTCAGGGACATGCTAGAGAGTCCAAGATCTTTGGTGGAAGGGTGGAAAGTCGAGTATGGGTCTGGATAGACCTACTCCATGGATCAATATTACCCCTTAATGGAAATCTCCCTACCCACTAATTCTATCACTTGGCAACTCTATGTAGCTCCACTACATGCCTTTGACATAATTCTAGGGATTGATTGGTTAAAGGCTCATAAGGCCTTGATCAATTTTTAAGAAAGTTGGGTCAAATTCACTGACGATAAGGAAAGGAGAACCAGGTTGTACAGTGAGCAAAAGTCATTTGAACCCATATTAATCTTTGCTATGCAACTAAATAAGGTGATTAGGAAAAGAGGTTTGGTTTATGTGGTCAAAATAAAAGAGGTTAAGGAAGATAAGAATGAATTTTTTAAGAGATTTCTAATCCTTTAGGAGTTTAAGGATGTCTTTACATCTGAATTACTGGGAATGCCCCCTAAGTGAGAGTTTGATTTTACTATCGACCTATTACCCGGTACTGAACCTATACACAGGGCACCTTATAGAATGAACCCTATAGAGATGTAGGAACTAAAAGTACAACTACAAGAGTTGTTGGATAAGGGGCTAATTAAGCCAAGTGTGTCTCCATGGGGTGCACCGGTGTTGTTTGTCAAGAAAAAATATGGATCCCTAAGGCTATGTATTGACTATAGGATGTTGAATAAGGCAATAGTTAAGAATGGATACCCTCTACCATGGATAAAGGATTTGTTTTATGAACTGAAAGGGGTAACTATTTTCTCAAAATTAGATTTGAAGTTTGGTTACCATAAACTGAGAATCAAGGGAGAAGATACACATAAGACAACATTCAAAACCTGATACAGAGACTATGAGTTCACAATTTTACTGTTTGGGTTGACGAATGCACCAGCTGCATTTATGAACTTAATGAATAGCGTATTCAGGGAGCAGTTGAAATGGTTTGTCTTAGTGTTTTTAGATGACATCTTGGTCTATTCTCGTAACAAAGAACAACATGAACATATGAGGATAGTACTGAGGGTGTTGAGGGAAAATTAGTTATATGGAAATCTGGCAAAGTGTGATTTTTATGTGTCACAAGTACATTACTTGGGACATGTTATTTCTATGGACGGAATTGTGGTTGATCCTAAGAATATTGAAGCTATTTTAGACTGGCCAAATCCTATGAATGTAACAGAGGTACAAAGCTTTATGGGTTTATCTAGATATTATAGGAGGTTTGTGAAAGATTATGCCAAAATAGCTTACCCCATAACCAATCTTCAAAGAAAAGAGAAGTCCTTCAAATGGACGGACAAATGTGAAACTGCTTTCCAATTGCTAAAACAAAAGTTGACTACCACTCCAATATTAAAAATACCAGATCCATAGGGTGATTTTTTGGTATGCACTGATGCTTCGTTAGAAGGACTGGGTGGAGTGTTGTCACAGGATAAAGCAGTAGTAGCTTACGAGTCCAAGAAATTAAAGAAGCATGAAGGAAATTATGCCACACATGACTTAGAATTGGTCATAGTAGTTCATGCTTTGAAAATTTGGTGGAATTATCTACTAGGTAGACCCTTTGAACTAAGGATAGATCACCAAAGTTTGAAGTACATCTTCACTCAACCTCTATTAAATGCACGTCAAAGGAGGTGGATTGAATTTTTAGTAGAGTATGAATTTGGGATAGAATATATAAAGGGTAAAGAGAATAAGGTGGCAGATGCACTAAGTAGAAGAAGGCATATATCACTACGCTAACTAGAAGTCATGTTGATCTAATGGAACAGGTTAAAAGAGCACAACTTCAGGATCGGTATTATAGGGAAGTGCAAGAGAAAATAGGTAAGGATCCGAAGATAGCTCAAGACTTTAGCTTCAAATATGGCTTCTTATGTTTTAAAGAATGGATAGTGATTCCCAAAACAAATTATTTGTGAAGACTTATCATGAGAGAAGCTCATAGGTCTCCTTATTTTGCTCATCCTGGAGGAGCTAAGATGAGGGAGAATATGAAGAAAAAATTTTATTGGCCTAGAATGAAGAAAGATATTACTAATTTTGTGGCTAAGTGTCTAGAGTGTCAAAAGGTGAAAGTAGAACATAAGCATCCTATTGGTCTGCTATACCCTCACGATGTGCCTACAGAGAAATGGCAAGTGATTTCTATGGACTTCATTGTTGGATTACCAAAGACTCGGTATCAACATGATGCCATAATGGTAATAGTTGACAAGTTGACCAAAGTAGCACACTTCATTCCTGGTAGTACTACTGATGATGCAATAGTCATTGCTAACAAGTTTGCTAAGGAAATATTCAGATTATATGGATTTCTAAAAATGATCATCTCAGATAGAGACTCAAGGTTTACATCAGATTTTTGGCAAGCTCTCCATCGAGAAATTGGTACTTCACTGAACATAAGTTCTGCATATCATCCTAAGATGGATGGATAGACTGAGAGAGTCAATCAGGTGTTAGAGGACATGCTTCACATGTATTGCATGGACCAGAAGTCTCATTGGGAAGACTTCTTGCATTTAGTTGAGTTTTCTTATAACAATGGATACCATGCCTCTCTAAAAATGGCTCCTTTTGAGGCTTTGTATGGTCGTAGGTGCAGAACTCCCTTGTCTTGGGATAATACTCAAGATCGGGTCAGTGTTGGACCAGATACTTTGAAGGAGATGGAAGAGCAACTAAAGATAATTCATCAGAGGCTCAGAGAAGCTTCGGATCGCCAGAAGAAATATGTAGACTTGAGAAGGACTCCTTTGGAATTCTCCATGGGAGATAAGGTGTTCTTAAGAGTCAAACCTATGAAGAGAGCAATTAAATCCACTAATCTTGATCCAAGATATGTAGGGCCATTCACTATATTGGAAAATATCAGTCCTATTGCTTACAGACTCGATTTGCCACCTAACTTGGCAAAGATCCATGATTCTTTCCATGTGTCCCTGCTTAGGAAATACATATATGATCCTACTCATGTTGTGGATGTTTCAAAGTTGCAGATGGTGGATCCGATGTACATCGAGGTCAAGCCCATGAAGATCCTAGAATTTTACACTAAACAGATGAGGAAACGGAACCTGGAACAATGCAAGGTCCAATGGGATCTTTATTCTGAGAAAAATGCCACCTAGGAAAAGGTGGAAGACATGAAAAGACACTTTCCATACTTGTTTGAAGACACGATATAGTGTTTAAATTCAGTTAAGACTTTATTATGGCATAGATGGTACTTATGCATATTAAGTAAACTAATGAACTTTGTTATGTTATGTATGGACTGGATAATTTTTGATGATACATGTTGGTATTATGGACAATACTATGTAAAACTGAAGTATGATTTTACATTTGATTATGCAATATGAGTACTTTATCTTTTAGAATATGGTACTACTGATGTTTGTGTTGCTGCATTTCAAGTCCAGGTATTCTCTTCAGGTGGAAGAGGTTGTTCTTCTCATTTTAAAAGAAGGAGTTGCTCAACCACCAGGAATGGGAAACTAGCAAAAGGGAAAGGATGACAAAGACAATCCGAGGGTAAAGAATTAAAAAAAAGGTAGGAAAATTTACCCTCATATCTCCATGACTACACTATTGGACCGTGATGTCCTAGACTAGTCTCCTTGTGGGTTGGTGATAGTTGGCTATCTTAAAAATGCCAGCCATAGAAAAAAAAATAGTGTGGAAATGGGGTTTGCATGATCAATTGCATGGTAGAGTGCATGGTTTGAATGTGTTTGCAAATAGCAAAATATTAGTATGGTGCTTGAGTTGTTTTTCATGATGAATGAAATTGCATTTTACTAACCTTGGGAAAGAAACACAAGGGACTGTGTTTAGTCTATGGGGGGAGTATGTCACATCCCAATTTTTACCCCTTTCTTGTGTTTGCAACATATGGCTTAAGGCTTGATTTCTTAGGAGTGATTATGAAATAGAAATTGTTATTATGCTTTGCTAACTAAGGTTTGTTTGGTGCTAAACATGAGATGTTAATGGCATTTAAAGCATTTATTTAAGGTGTTTCCTTGTCTCCTTAGTTAGTTGGAAATTAGTTGTTAAGATTGATTGATTTAGTTAACTATGGTCTTTAATTAGTGTTAAGCTTGATTAAAGGACAACATTAAAGAGACATTTAATCTAGTGCTATTTTATCCCTAGATTAGTTGCAAGCTAATTGTAATTAACTTAGCTAAATATTAGTTGCTTAATGGTGAAGCAAAGATTAGTTGAAGGGCTGCTAGGTGTTTGAGTGTGATTGGACCACCTTGGGCACAAAGTCAAAGATAACTTAATAGCAACTCTACTCTCTAGACAACATTTATTGTGGGCATCCCTCGAGCAATTTTTAATAATAAAATAATGGTTATGGGAGGGGGTGAGTTCCATTATAAATAGAAGCATTCGGTAAGGCAAAGGGATAGGCAAAATTTGCAGAGTTGAGATCAGAGACTATGCTCTCCAACTAAGTTGGATCAGAAATCAGAAATCTCACCATCTCTAGCAAGTTGGCATAGGTAGTCTCAAGAAACCTAGGGAGTATGCTCTCCGGCTTTGCTTGGATCAGAAACTAGACGGTCCTTGAGACTTACCATAGATTCCTTCACCTCGTTGCTTTGCTGAGAAAAAAATTGTGGAGTAAGTCGAAGTGTCTGAATTCCTTCCAGAGCTTGGATCAGAGAAAGTCTATGAAAAATTTCAGGTCAGGATGAAGATCCTAAACTATAGGTTAAATGATGAGCATGTTGTTTTGTGTATGTGTTAATGGTATAATGGTAATATTTCTTGTTGTTGAGATTAAGGGTTTGAAATGAACTGTGTGTTAGAAGGTTTTTGATCTGAGTTTTATGAGATTTTTCTTGGAAATCATGTTTGGTTTTACTAAAATATAGATGAAGAGGTCTTCTTGAAATAGCTACTGGTCTCATATATATTTAGAATATTGTCTGGGAAATAAACGTAGCTTAGCATGGCTTGTTGATAGGTCTTTAGGGCCAAGATGTTAACCTCGCACATGCTTAGAATGGTGTCCAAGAGCTAACGTATCACTGTGAGGTTCATTTTAAAAGGTCAAACAAAGGAGTAAAACCTTGTTTCTAGTAGTACACTATTAGAACCTTCAGAAATTTCATCTTGATGTTGGAAACCAATTTGTGATCTATGATTTGTGATCTGTGATCTGTGATCTATGATCTATTTGGTTAAATGGTTGGGTTATGTAGATATTAAAGCCCTCTAGTAATATGGCTAGGTAGCCCTGACAATTTAGGGAATGTTTTATTTTTAGTGGCTTGAGCAATCTATGATTTAAATGTTGATTTAAATATTGTAGGCAATGATCGTAAGGGAATGCGTAAGTATAGAGTTAAATATACTTTAGCATGAAGACTAAAAGATATTATGTTAAGGGAAATACACCTTTTACCAAAGGTGATATTATGGAATATTGTGACAAAGTAATAAATAAAATGTGGTATTGTATGGAATATTGTGTGGAATAAATATAACGATGAGTCCAAAGAAATTAGTTTTAAATATTGGGCTAGGATAAATGCGCCCAAAGAAACTAATATAGCGAAATAAAATCAAATATGGGGAAAGCACCCCTATTTAAATGTCCACTTGGTAGACATAATAATTAAAAGGGTCAAAAGCTAATTGACCAAAAATGAATATCTTGGATTTAATGAAATTAAATTGGGTCAAGATATGTGAGCATAAAAATATTTGATTTAAAATACTCTTGGAAGGAGTATAAGCCATTAGAGTTAAATACCAATATTATTGGGTCTTAAATATATATTTAATTGTAAGGGTTTTATGTGTTTAAAGAAATGAGATTAACACATACCAATATTATTGGGTCTTAAATATATATTTAATTGTAAGGGTTTTATGTGTTTAAAGAAACGAGATTAACACATACCAATATTATTGGGTCTTAAATATATATTTAATTGTTATATGGGAAAAAGGGTCTAAACAATAATATTAGACCCATTATCTTATAAAGACTCAAGCTTAGGACTTTAGCTAAAAGCTAAGTTCAACAAAGGAAAATAAGTATTTAAAAAAAAATAATAAAAAACATCATAGGTAAACTTAACCATTTATTGAGTTATTTAAGGGTTAAGATATCCCTAGTCTAGTACCATGGAGTTATGACACAAACATATTATATATGAATAATTATCCTATGTCCCAACTTAGAGAATTAATCTATAGTTGGAAAAAGGATTGGCTTGCTCTAGATGACATATAGGATATGGTGTGTTTGGTTATATGAGTATAAGATAAAGCTTATGATTTAAATAGCTTTATCACAGAAGGTTAAGTCACTATGATGATTGCTTTTAGACAGGCTATGTAAGATGAAATTATGTTAAAATCCCTTGAAGAACATGATTATGTTTAGGCCGAAAAGGGTTGAATGAAAGAGTTTTCTCCTTTAATGTTGTGATGATGAGTTGTGTACAAAGTTTGTTTAAATGCTATTTCTGGGTGCTAATGTCTTAAAGAATTAGACAACCTAGTATAGAATGATTTGTTTTGCATTGTTGTGATTACAATGAAATGCATAAATAGAAACCATATAGCTACAAATCATGCATATGATAAATATGGAATTAAGTAATATAAAAGCATAATCTAATATGGGGGAAATGGTAACTGGGTTGCATTTCTCGGGAACTTATGGGGGTTCCTCATGGCCATGACAATGAATGCAGTTAGTATAGATTCAAGGGCATGTATTTTGTGTGATGGGATATGGGATGAAATGAGGAAAGATAAAAGTTTCATTCTTAGGAAAGTATGGGATTTCCTACTCTTGAATTGTGTGAATGCTGGTTTTTACAAATGCTTAAAGTATTTTTTAAAGAGCTTGTTTGCATGCATTGTGTGATTAGTTATGCACAATCATAAATGGATTGTCCTGATCCCTAAATTACCCAACTACTTAGTACTGGTGGAAATGAGACAACTAGTACCTGACGTTCCTGATGAACCTGAATTGAAGTGAAGACTAGAAGAAGCTGAATCTGCATTCAGTCTTGTAAAAATATCATTGTACTACAAATATTCCCTAGAGGAAGAAGCTTTGTAATAGATTCTAGGAGCTTGTGATTTAAGCTATGAGCATGATTGAAGATTGTAGTTTCCAAATACTTGATTATGTACAAAGGATATGAGCTATGTAATTACATTGAAGATTATGTATATTGGAAATACATGTTTTGTTTATATGTTATATTATGTTATTAGAATGCTTTAGTAGATGCTTTACTTACATTTGAAGTAACTGATATTTACTTTCTTATGAGCATAAATGTGGTATCTATGAATGATTATAAGTGTTTCCAAGAGTACTTAAATGAAAACCAAAGAGTGGTAATCAATGAGAAAAATGTTAGACAACAATCTGTCTATGCGAATCTATCTGATGATTCCCTTAACAACCATATGTAACATGGTTATATGGTTAAGCATTGCACCTAAAATATTATCTTATTGTTAAAAAATGAGTAGTCAACAAGGCATACACTTTTGGTTAGGTTGAAAGACACCTATGGTTGAGACAGTTTAACATGGGGTTAAACAAAAAGGGAAATGTGCATTCTAGTTGAAACAAGACTGGAAAATTCTCGTTGATCATTATGGGACACTGGCCACTCCCATGCACATGGATAGACTCTGATCAAGTTGATTCCTGTGTGGTGCACAACCTTGAACTCATGTGATTACTTTCTCAAATGGAAATCATATAAAAGACTCTCATACATTACTTAAGGTTGTAAGTAAAACAAAAAATAAAAATAAAAAAAATTTCGATGGGTATTATGGTTAGTTTTTGGTTAGGTGAAAACGGGTTATTACAGATCATATGATTGTCTACTATCTACGATTAGTCTATTTCTATTTTTGTATTTATGTTTATTTGTTAAATAGAAAGGGGAAGAAAAGAAACTAGCTAGCATTGATTGTTAGCGAACCATATTTTATCTTGTTATTATTGAAAATAAATTGCATATATTTGCATTAGGTTTATTTGTTACATTATCCTTCAAACCTTGCTCTTGAAAAGAATAATTATCTTTTATTTATCATTAAAATCAAAGTTATTTTAGTTTATTAGCTCTCTCTTAATGCTTTTCTTTATGCATTCATAACTAACATAGGACTAGATTAAGGTTAAGCTTTGTCTAAGAAGAATCTTAGGAAAAACATGTGTTATCTAACTAATCCACTACTCTAGAGTTAAGCTCATAAATTGACCCTACTCTCCAGGTAAGAAAAGAGTGGGAAGCATCATGGCGGATTCTCTAAGAGGGCCTTCATGATATGTTATTCCCTCTTCTTATATTTTGGTGAACTTGATGTGAACAACATCGTAGGTCCTAAGATCATTCTTGACCAAGTTAAACCTTAATCAAATTGAAATTCATCAAAATTTAATCAAGACCATGAATATTATTTGTTTAAATTAGACCACATTAAATCTAGATAGTAATATTGTAACCACTTTCTAGTCCTACTAAATATTTTTATAGTTCTTTGAGTGACTGTCATATAAGCTACTAGGTTATATTAGGTATATAGAGAGCCTGGGCCACTAGCTACCTACATAGGATCTCACGTTTATTTATGTCTAGCTAGGAGTATATTATAGTGGGACAATGGGAGTCATAAGTAGGCATACTATGACCCCTCATATAACATCTTGGCCATGTATCTAGGAGGTCACTTCCATGTATCATTAGCATCCCATGTATAGACTTTTCTCTCATGTATCAACAAGTATATTGAGAGGAGTCAAGTAATTAGGACCTTTAGCATATGGGGAGGCCCCTAAGGTATATAGGTTGGATTTGATATATTAAGGGAAGAGGATATAAGGTTGCTAAAACTTCATTTCTTTCTTCTTTAATCATCTCTATAAATTGTCAAAACATAATTAATCCTCTCTCTTCTTTTCAACCTATGGATGAGAAAATCTACCTAACTTGTTGCATCGTTCACTAGTTGGCCATTAACCCAGATCCTCCTCATAAGGGTTATGATAACTGGACCACATTTGAGAACCCTACTATGGTAGAAGAAAGTGCCATTCTCATTGATTACAAAATATATTACAAATGATTATCTTTTACAAATTCCACTATGGGCTACAAGAGGGGTTCCCAAAAGGTGTAGCCCCTTTTACAAAAATTACAAAAATGACACCCAAAAGGTATTCTATACCACATCAAAGGGTGGGTGGGTTTTGGAGCCTTGAATTATTGACCATCCTTGGTTGTATGCACATCCATGATCCCTACACACAATCAAACACAAATATTAGTAGCATCAAAAGGGCCTACCTTGGTTAGGCTCAAATTTATCAAAGATGCAAGCAATAACCAAGTAAGAAAGAATAATTAAAGTAAGAACATAGCTCAAAATGTTGTAAAATACAAAGAAACTTACCTTGCTTACCTTTTCTAAATGTTTATTGTATATTCTATAATTGTGTTAGGTTCTGGAAGTTGATTGTCTAGGGTTATATGGTGGTGAATGTGAATCCTCTAAGGTTGGATGACCGAATATTGTGCTGCTCATAATTGGATGAAACTTTCAAGAGACCTTCGACAGGGTGTCAGAAGCCTCTGGTAGAAATCTGGAGCTGATTGAAGCTTTCACCAATGAGAAGTTTCACAAACAATATGGATGCATATGGGGGCATACAATAGTCTCCATAGCTAGTTGGGAAGTAAGGGTGTGCACTCAAAAGGGTCTCAAAAGAAATTTTGGTAATGTTTTGGCATATGATTTCACACTCTTATGTAAATGAAGGAAATAAGGGGGTATTTATAGAATTTTGGAAGGGAGAGGGGGTGTTGATATGGACATGACATGGCAACCATGTGGTATGGGTGAGGAGAGGTGGAAAATCTAGAATTTTCCACTTGCATGGTCAAAGGGGTATGTGCACCATGTCTCATTAATCTCCTTGGATGGGGAGATTCCTCACCCCATTCAGGTGGCATGTGCATACCATGTCTCATTAATTACCTTAGGTGGAGAGGATCCTCGCCCTCCCCAAGTGGCATTAAGAAGCATGGGGAAGGTGAGGGTGCATGGGGATGTGGAAGGTAGGGGTAGACTAGGTTAGGATGATGTGGACCAAAGCTATGATCCAAGCGAGTAGGATAGAGGAGTGTGCACATAGGATAGGAAATTGTGCACATAGGATAGGAGGGATGGGAGAAGTCACATGGTGATTAAGGGATTGGTGTACGAGAGGGTTAAATGGGGAAAGGGGACTAGAGAGGAAAAATTAAAATTTTTGTAAGGTTGCATGGTGCCATGATGCAATTTTGGGATTATTTGGGATATTTACAAAATTATTAGAATGTGACCTTAGGCAAATATAAAATTGATACGTTTTAGGTGTCTACACCTACCTTCGATCAAGAATATGAGGCTACTACACCTGATGGTTCTCTAAGCTCTTCCCATGAGGAAGATGGAAGAGTGCTCTTTTGATTTGTAACTCACAAGGCCTATTTCTTGTAAAAGCACAAGGAAACCATAGAGAACTTCCTTAGGAAGGTCATGAAACCCTAGTAATATCTATATGATATGGTTCACTTAAGGGCTATCTTCAAAAACTTGGATTAAATCATTTGGCCTTAAATAAATTGGATCCATAGAAAGACTACTTAAAAAAAAGTGGATCCATGCTTTAAAAAATCTAAGGATCTACCAGAAAAGGCTTAAACATACCTCTAGAAAAAGGTATGATCACAATCCTTTGAAGTTGGTCATCTTATATTTAATGAGATTAAAAAATACCAATGCCAAAACTAAGCTCAAAGGTAAATTTGAGTTGAACTGGCCGATTCCATACATTATAACCACCAAGTTTGGTTTAGGCACTTATTGTATTTCCATGCTTGATTGAAAAGAATTTAAAGAACCAATGAATATAATGCATATTAAATGATATTAGATTTGAGTCTACATCAACATATATGTATGTATGTATGTATGTATGTACATATATTAGATAAATTTTTGATGTTATATATGTATGTATGTATGTATATATATGTATGTATGTATGTGTGTGTTGAATGTTTATAGTACATTAAAAAGTACAAACAATAGCCCAAACTGGTTTGCATAGAGGCAAATATCTTTAGGTGCTCCTATTGCTTCTCTTATCATTGGTGGTTGCATCCTGACCAAACTCTATAAGTGATGCATCATAGACCATGAGTGTGTCCTATTCACATATGTGTCCCTATAAGTGAATGTAGATGATGATCCACTAGGACTATTGCATGGTATGTAGTCCAATAGTAGATCGCTCTATCTCTACCTCTAGGTCTGCTTACACCTAATCCATCTATGCCATGTGTCTCTATTGAGTACAAATTATCTAGTCCAAAAATATATATGTTAGCTAATTATCACTTGCTCCTCCTACTATCACAACCTTTGCCACCACATCTCTCCATAGTTACACCCTAGATGGTCTACTACATCATCGATAATTATTCCACTAGTTGGTCACTCTCTATCGTTCATGTTGCTAGTGTAGCCTATAAGCTCATTACATACCATACTAGCACATTTCTCTTTGTCTGCATGATAGAAAAAGGTAATATACTAGGTCATACTTTACCTACTATAATCATTGACATTGGTGATGCTAGTCTCACTACCATTGTTGTTGTTGTCATATATTTTTATCTCTATCACTGATACTCTCTATATTGCCTCACCAAGGATGGCATTGCCTATTGTGCCAACCTATCTTGTCATAGTAGCTACATCACTCTCCTATCCATAAACTAATGATGGTCACTCTTAGGGTGTGGATTGTCTTATACCATCCACAATACTTGTCACTAATTCCAGGGTCATCGTTTTTGAGATCTAGGATCATCAGATCATCAATGTTGGAATCTAAATAGAAATCTAGGTATGATTGTAGTTAGAATCCTATCCCCCATGTGGTCCTCCTATACCACACAAGTCCTATTGGGATCCCCTACTATGTACCAAACTGGTGGACCATATGATAAAACTGAAAGAGCTCTCACTCTCCCTATGGTCCCACTAGCCACCTAAAATACCTAACATGAGCCAACTAGAGGGGTCCTCCTACCATCTAATATACTATTTATAGGGTTATAAGATGACTTGATCATGATGTAAGTCATCAATCATTCTCTAGGATACTCCCAAAATTCTCTTATGGGGTCTCCTCTATATTATCTCAAAATTCCTAGCTCATTTGTATACTATTGGAGCCCTAGGATATGCTACTTGAACCAGAAATTATGGTAGCCTCAACATAATAATATACTCCCATGCCCACACTTGGATTAAGGTACAATAGGATATGATCCTCCATCCTCTATATATGACCAGATGAAGAGAGTAATAAAATGATTCCAGTATTAGTAAGCCCCATGCAAATATTTTCTACTCCTTGACCATGTATACCACCACATTCCCTCATCCCTAGTGAACCACCCTCATGTTGGTGTTGTTAGTGAGGATCCCAACACCAAGGCACACAATAGTGGAATTTTCTAATCTAACCCCCTATGTAGGCAAAATTGATGTCAATGCTAGACCTAACAACAAGGAAACTTTAATTACCTATCAACTATCAAAGGATCCTTCTCTAATATTGGCTTATGTGGACCAATGATCCTTTTATAGGTACCCATAGTATTTGTGTAACACCCCTCCTTGGAAAAACTTTTATGGAAAATAAACTATGTTTTGGATGTGTTTATATGATGGCATTGTTTCTTTCATGATGATTAAATATAATATGATTGCTTTATTTAAAATGTGGAACATGGTACTATTGATGTATCTGTGGGTGCAAGATTAGGTACCTTCTCCTTGGTGGGGCTATGAGTAAACCACCTACCATGAAGGATACCTAGGAAAATGATGATGATGGCTTGCTCATCAAACAACTTAGGGTAACAAGGAAAATTACTCTTCATGTAGATGCATTGCATTTGTTTGTTCCCCATAATTCACACCCTTGGACCAGAAAGTTACTTGCAATGAGCCTCCTTAAAATTGGTTGATGATAACATCAGTCTATCTTAAAGGAGATCATCCATTTGAGGATAAAACAATGGTGTGGAGCTGTGATGTTTGCATATTTATGTTTAGTTGCATTACACTTAAGCTTTGCTAAGATTTATTTATCTTTATTTGATTAGAATTGTATTTCTTGCTTGTAAGTTAGATTTAATGCTTTAGATTAAAAAAAGTATTAAATAACTTAATAGTTTAAGAATAATTTATTAAAGTCAATTTATTGATTGGTTTGATATAACTATATTATTGTATATCAAAGCTTTTGAATTATGAGCATGAGTGTAGCTCATTAAGGGGCACACCACCCTAATGGTGACTATGGTGGTGAATGTCTTTTATGTTAACACCTTCTTAGGCATTAAAAGACATCCATATCCATGCACAACTAAGTTTCCCCCCTCGTTACGCTTCTTAAGAAGGAAAACAAGCAGATTTTGGGCTAGGATGGAAGGAAGGAGAACTTGATAGTGAAAGGGTGGAAGATTGTGAAGAGCGCTATGTTCCAGTGGAGAATCAAAGGTACACTTCTTTCCTATGTGGTTTGGTTGCCTAGAGTTGGGCTTTGTGTTTTCCTTTCTTTGTGTGGTTTGGTTGCGGTGAATTAGGCCTTGTGTCTTTATTCTTATGTAGTTGAGTATTGTTTCCTATGCCCTTTCGTTGCAGGTTTTCTTGACTTCAATATTTGTTGCTGAGCACCAGTTTTTATGCACTTTATTTTAGGATTTTGACTTTGCTTTGGTTTTAAGGTGTTAGCGTTATCTACCCTTGTTTTAATGCTAATTAATTAAAGTTATTTGTTGCATCATTTTTTTTATCTTAGAGTTTTATGTTCCTTTATGAGATAAAGTAATTAAATGAAGGAACCCTTATTTTTTAAGACATTGATTTATTATGTTTTTATGGTGAGATTTATGATTATGTAAGATAATTTATTTATAATGATTCCTGAGATCCATGTGCATTAAGGGGTCACTATAAAGAGAAGTATGACCTTCTCATGCTTGGTTATGTTTTTTTTAATGGTTTTGTAAGATTATTAATTTATAGTTATTCTTGAGATCCATGTGGGTTAAGGGATCACTATAAATAAAAGTACGGGCTTCTCATGCTTGTTTATGTTTTGTTTAAATGATTATGTAATATAATTTTATTTATATTGATTCCTGAGATCTATGTGGATTAAGGATCAATATAAAGAGAAGTATGGGCTTCTCTTGTTTGATATGAGTTGTTTATTTTGGCTTGTAAGAAGGAATTTATCTAAATGTATCTTGAGATCTATGTGGATTAAGGATCATTATAAAGAGAAGTATGGGCTTCTCCAAGTTTTGATATGGGATGTTTTATTAATGAATGTTGGGATATTTTCTAAGAGATGTAGGAGTTCTCTTCTCTTAGCTTACTTGTTATGTGCATGGTTGATGCATATTAGAGTAAGATATGATTTAAGTTGCATTGCATTTAGAGTTTTTTTGATCCCTAAGTAAGCTTCATAAATTGTGGGTGGTTCTTTTCATAAAAAAAGTTGATGGAGACTTAGTTGGGTGGAGACTTGAAATTTATTCTTAAGCATTAATAAAAAGATATTATTGTAAATAAGAAAAGGCTTGTTTTGCTTGAAAGCATTGTAATCTTGACTCTTGTTTTTCAAAAGATGGTTTATGATGTTCTTTTTATGCAATGAGGAGATAATTTAATCTTGATGTACGATGTTGCTTAAATATGATGGTTGATTTGGTTAAGTCAAACCTTGAATATCGGTCTTGTGCAATGTAATATTATATTGTTTAATGGCAACTTGGGGTTGCATTTCATGCTTTTTGATTAATCTCTTGAGTTAGTTGGTTTATATTCCATTAACTAGTTGTAAGGTATACTTTTGTTAGAGATATAAATTATCTTATTATTGCATAGATAATGATGGAAAAGCTCTTGAGATTCATGTTTTGTTAATAGCATAGCTTGGGTTTATGGATAAGAGGAATCCTTTATTTGTGCTTATCATTTGAGATGATTATTGCAATGCTTTATGTTTGGTTTATCTTTGTGGTAAATTATGTTGTTCTCTATCCTTGGGGTGGGTAGGGTAATTTCCTCTTGTTAACTATAAAATCCAATCCGGGAAGGAGTTGCATGAATCCAATAGAGAGGTAGTTGAGAGTTCTATAAGGAGTTGCGAGCATGTAATAGCTAGGACCTCATAAACCTAGAAGGATTTGTGTGCATACATTAGCTAAGGTACTTGTAAGTAGTCACACCTTGATTGAGAAGGATCACGTTTGTGGGAAAAACTTATTCACAAGACAACAATGGTGACTCCTTGATTGCATAGGATTCAAAGATCATGTTAGTTGTCTTTGGAGTGGTAATAACCTTAGTTAGCCTACGGAGGTGAGGTAACTAAGCACCAAGGCTCTACGTTGAATAAACTATCTAGGAGTAGCAAGAGATAGGTTAGGGAATTGGCATCCCCCTTCAAGTGTTATAGGCCTTAAAGGATAATACCTATGTTGTGGTCACATGGTCCCATATTAAGAAGGGTATAGGAAAGGTGGGGGTAAAAATTATGGTGTCCTTATAATCATGTAGGTTTAGCAAGGTGAAACCCAAAAATTATGGGAGTTGGCCTCTCCTATCCATTGAGTGTCATCTACAACAACTTGGAACTCAAATATGGTGAATCCTTGTATGTTCAAAGCCTTTGTGTTATAAGTTCTATTTAAAAAAAAATGGGTTGGTAGTTTTGGGTTGTTAAAATTTGCCACATTTCCTCCAATATGATGGAAAGATCCTCATACAACAACTAAAAGCTATTAATTTCTAAATACAATCTCTAGGCTAATGTCATCAATAGTTCTTGGTTAAAATCAAACTTTGGCATTAGGGTTATGTGATATAACCCTACTACCACTAGTAGCATGTGTTCAACATAGTCAAGTAGTCCTTAGATAGACTCCAATGCATGAGGCTATATCTCCCTACAATCCAAGATCTACAACCTCTGCTACAATCAATCAACCTAGTAAACTTGTTAGCCTTGTTTCTCACAAATAAACTAAAAATAAATTAAAAAAAACTAAAGTCAAGCCAAAGTGTCATCCCTCAATGAAATTGCCATCAAATGGTGAAAGCACCACAAGGTAGAAAAAGCACCACCCATAATGGTAACATTTCCATCAAGGCTTAATATGTTACTGACATGGCAAGCACTACAAACATGTAGAAGTGTTGCCCATTTTTTGGGTACACATTTAGTTTTCTAGTTCATACCTAGACATAAGGTCCTCTTCTAACCATGGGTGGTCTCACCTTGTCCATTAAATGTGGTGGTCACATGTGTTGGGCCACCAAAATCATAGTAGTAAACAAAGGTCCAATTCTTCCTCATGTTAATTGTAAAAATGATTTGGTTTTTCCTCCAGCCCTTCCTAGCCATTTTTTGTTGTTTTTCCTCAATCCTTCATCATGATAATAGTGTGAATCATGGTCAAGTTGAGTTTCATGAGTCCATCTTGATTTTCTCTTTGAAATACGAGGGGGCACACTAGGGCACAAAAAGACTTAATGCTATCAAAATACAATATTTAACATAATCTCTAATAAAATAGTCAAAGACATCAATTATATCATATTATAAATCTTAAGTAATAGAAAATATATCTATTTTTTAATTTTGGGTATTCATATTAGTTTTTGATGCATTCATAATCTAATAAATGCATAACAAGGGGCAAATGTAAACACCCAATTTTGAGCACATCATCAAGCTACAAACTTACCAAAATCTTCATCGATTAGCCAATCAAGCATCCAAACTGAATAAACTATCTCAAAGCCCATATTAGGAGTTTTTATTGCTCCAACAGCAAAAGCACTAGGACATGAGAAAAAGCACTAGTGCTACTTTTTCTCCCTAGCAATGCTTTCACTCAATTCAAAATTTTAACCATTTCTAACCAAATTGATTGGCAACAGTTATCTTGGCAAAAGCACCATAGAATTATTGTTGCTGGCACTATTGCATCCATGTATTACTTGTAAATTGATCCCATTTCAAGATCTTGCCTTTTCCAATCCTATTAAATTCAATACAACCATACCTCAAGGATCCATGGATTCCTATAAAACCATTACTTGAGGATTCTAATTCATGTAATTATCTTATGTATAATAAAACCATGTCAAATTTATAACAATCAATCTTCAAGCATGGCAGGATTATATAAAAAATAGGTTAATTTCTTGTGAAATATCTCAAGCTTTCAATATCCCAAGCTCTCAAGCTCTCAAGCATCTCAAACATCTCAAGCTATCAAGTTCCCAAGCTCTCAAGTTTTCAATCTCTCAAGCTCTTAAGCATATTAAACATCTCAATCTCTTGAGCCCTCCAAAAATAAGCAAGCCTCTAAAAAACTCCATAAATATAAGGGAATCTCAACCTTGGGTATCCTGGAGCTAAAATTTTGCTTGTGGCCCCTATACCTCTTGGTTAGGGAGCCTCATTGCATCACTTAAGAAAATTATAAAGTCATCATCTGAGCATGATTTTTCTATCCACATAAATGAAAGTGCTACTAAATTATAGGTTTGATGATGCTAACACTCTCTATTATAGAAATCGGTTTAAAATCATAGAAAACAAAAGCACTATCAGTTGGCAAAAGAATCATCAATGCTATCACTTATCCAATGATGCTTCATCATCATTTTATTATTTTGTAGCTTTTATATTATATCAAAATAAGGATTTGATGCTAGTCAAGGGATCCATATACTGTCCTCTAGTATAGGTAGATCCCTTTTATATTTATTCTTCAATTTTTATTTGTTTTTTAGGTGAAAAAAAGTGTTATCAAGGAGTAATAATACTATCAATACTTTTGTGGGACTAGCAACAATTAATAGTGCTTGCATAGAACTATAGTGCTTTTGCCTTTGTGGTAGAAAAAATAGTTTTTCTAATATAATATCTTCATTTTAGTATTTAGTTCATCAGACATGTAGATTACTAAAAACAAACCACATATATTACATCAATACTCAAAGTAAACTAACAAATTAGCCCAATTAATCATAACAAATCACTCAACCTCAAATTTTATAGATAAAACCCAACAAGGACGAATTCGTTGACTCAAAGTGAATCCTCTATGAATAAAATCTACTTTTAGCTTGGTGTATTCATGAAAGTTTAAAATTTCCCCTTTGATCACCCAATTTGACCTCCAATGGTTAGTAGAGCGAATACACTGAGCTATGGATCTCCTTAGTGGCATATTCGTCTAGGCAACATATTCGCACCTGAAAATCAAAAATCTAATTTGTGTCTACAGAAGCCAACTAGGATGAAAATATTTCTTGCTAACAACCTATAACAGAGGGTCATCGAGAAGGGAAGGAAAGGGATGGTTCCCCTTCTGCTTTCCAAATGGTCTAAAACTTACCCTAAACATCTCTAGCCAGTAAAATCACTCTTTAGTTTAGCCAATTAGACTAGCCAATGTGTTAGCTACCTCACCTCTCCTATATGGGAAACTATAGGAGGGTAGAACCCTATAAATTGGCCCCTTTGGGGAGCGTTCAATATATAACTCTTTCTTACAATGAAGTGTTGCTGAATTGACAAGCAAAAACACACAAGGAACAAAGTGTTATAAAAAATCCTTTTGTGGAGTCATCAACAATTCTACCATGAAGCTAGGAAAGAAGGTATATTATGCTTTGATATTTGGTGATACCCTTATTACATGCGTTAAATTTTTCTCATTAATCATCATTAGTAGTATTTTTTCATAATCTATATTTATAGCACATACTAGTATATGTTGTATTTTCAAATCTAACCATCGCTATGGTAGAAGATTTCTCTTGCATTCACTCCATAGGTGTATTAGGAGGATCTTGTAGGATAGGAATCACCACCAAAATATTTGTTACATTAGCCAGGATCATCTCCAGCTAGCTCACAACTAGATTTTCCATTTCATTTATAGGTTGAGAAAATCTGTCGACTAAACCTATTTCAAGCAACGTATTTGCACAACTTGATTTCACCCTTGTCTTTCTAGATAGCATCTATCTTCTATTTATAATACCCATAGATAATCTATTGACTAAACTCATTTTAGACGATGTATATACAATAACTCTAAGAAGCATCAGACTCCCTATCCAACTTAGCAATCTAGCCTAAAAAACCTATTCATTTGCATTCCTTTGATAAGTAGAAGGTCTTTGTTTTTCAGCATCCCCTATCATCTATCTAATTTAGTAATTATAGTGAATACACTAACTGTAATAGTTCTAGCTAGTGTATACACTATAGATAGCTCTACATCCATATCCAAGGTAAGGTCACCTTGATTTTTGTATAAACAAAGAATTTGACTATGCAAACTAGGAATAATCAACCTTTTTGTAATTTTCTAGGCCCCAAAACTATAACATCCATATTTTTCTTTATCAATTTTATAGGTTTGAATGAATCTACCAATAGAAAGAATTCTAGTCAACGTATTCGTGTTGGGGGCATATTCGACTCCAAATGATGTATTTGCACCAGCCATCGAAATAAGTATCCTTGGTTCTCCAGTTTTCTAGTTCATGTTATAAAATAATTTGTTTGTTCTTATCTTGTTCTTTTCTTTTTAGCACATATAAAAGAGAAAATTAAAAGAATCATTAGTCTAGTTAACATTTTATTTCACTTTCATAGGCATTTAGAATAAATATCACATGTAGCCTTGCATTAGGTTAATTTGTGTGATTTAACCCTTATTGCACTCTTGTCTTCATAAAATGAAGAAGGAAAATTCCCTTTCATAACATAGATAATAATATCATCAAAAGTCAAGTTGTATGTAGGATAGAACTGTATTCTTGCATTAATGTCTTCATATTGCATTGCATTACACTCTCATATTACACATTAGATCCTAAAATAGATGGCCAAAACTTAGGTGTCTGTTAAATTGAATACATCAAACTAGATTAGGGAATATCTAAATCCCTTGGTGAACCCAAAACTCTCCCACCAAAGATAGTATTACATGCAAAACACAATCATCTCCAAAACAATGGGTTAGTAGTAGTGCTCTCTTGTCCGAGTGTGGATGAATCAAAGAAAGTAAAAAATGCACCTGTGAGGGCTAGTGCTCCCAAGATAGGGTGTGGTCTTTTTGGCATCCCACATCTTTGGTGAACTTGACATGAAACATATCACTTGGGTCTTTTATCCAAAAACCTTCTTGCTTAACATCTTATCCTTAATTAAGATAAAAATTATTACACTTTAATCAAGACCACTTAATCTTGTTTGCTTAGATAAATCAAATTAAATCAAGATAATAAGATAAAACCTTCTTGCTTAACATCTTATCCTTAATTAAGATAAAAAATATTACACTTTAATCAAGACCACTTAATCTTGTTTGCTTAGATAAATCAAATTAAATCAAGATAATAAGAACATAACCAATTGTTAGTCCTACTAGGGGAAGGTTAATGACCCCTTGAGAAAACCGACGTACAAACCTTAGGGATAAATCCTTCTTGGCTAGTATATTATGGTGGACTAGCGAGAGTCACAAGGTTGTTTTTTTCAATGTGACATAAGGATATCAAACATCTTCTTCTTCTTCTTTGCTATAGTACTCTCAAAACAAAAGTTAATAAATTGAACTCCTTCTTTGCCATATTCGAACCTCCATATATAATTCGAAACATTATGCAATAAATGGCATAAATTCTAAGCGCTTAATTTGAACTTCTAGAGAAGCAACCTTTGATTGAAAACCCTACCTATTAGGAATAAGAGGAACAAGCTCTTCCTTCCAGGAATATTTCTCCTATTCAAAATGAACAAGGAGAGGTAGTCTTAAAATACATAGACCATCTTGCTGCTTTCCTACGAGGAAACAAAGAAATCATGGAAGTTACTTTTAAAGTAGAAGAAAGGCTTCACTCTATCATGAAAAAACATTTTATGCAACTTTTGTACCAACCTAGATCAAACCTCACAAGTGCTCAACAATAAGACTTGATTGTCATCAAAAATTTATGAGAGATATCATCGAGTATCTCATCCTTCTCAGGGAATTTAGGACATATAACCCCTAATATAGAGACACTCAAGCTAAAACCTCTAGTTTCTCCACACCTAAGCTATCCATAAGTCAAACGAGTGGATATCCTTCCTATAATACCTCATGCTTTGAATGTGGTTGCTTCTAACCCATTCTATAGAATGGCTCCATTAGTTAACCCCTCTTTTACTAACATTCCTCCTACTGACATGCCTTTTAAAGGTAATCCTAAAATTAGTAAGCAATGACCCCTTATGGACCATCCCATCCAAATACTCAGTATTACCCTCCAGTTAACCCCCAGTCTCAATCTATAGTACCTTCAATATATTATCTTGGATTTCAAGATGTCAATGCTAGGTTAGAACAATTAGTAAGAGAAAACTTAGAATTCAAATAATAGTTAGCCTCTATTCAAGGAGGCATACCTAAGAAGTATTATTATAAGATCTGTTTTAATAAAATTATAGATCCTAGTTTAACAAATAGACCTTATCCTTTAAACTTTGTGTTATCACAAGTTTGGTTATATAAAGGATATGGTGACCCTATAAAGCACCTTTGAATATTTAGGGTAGTGAGCCACAACATCAAGTATGATGTAATGCTATTGTTAAAGCTTTTACCCATGAGTCTTGGTGGTGAGGCCCTATAATGGTTCTATTAGCGACCACATCACTTGATTAAGAAATTTTCTGAATTTTCCAAAAAAGTATCCAATATTTTGTCACCTACATCACAAAAAAGTATACAATTGATGATTTATATCAGCTTAAACAAGGAAATAATGAATCTGTTGGTAAATTCTTACCTTGATGATGAAAGATAGTTAGAAAACTATCTTTTGCTCTACCACCTAAGGAATTATTGCATATATTCATACTATAGGTCAAATTCATGATCCCATTTGAACTTTAATGCATTAGGTTTATTTTTACCAAAGGATTGGCTAAGTGTTGTAAAAGCTTCAGAATGGCCCAAAATCGAATGCTCAAGATTGAGACTAGGTTAGCAAAGATGTAAGCATAAATCCTTATCACCACAGGATCACACAAAGTCAAGTTCTTGAGCCTGCGATATTCAAAATTGTGCTCATTGAAGAAGTGACATCAACCCAATCACAACCAAGCATGAGACTGCACATTTATCAAATACCTAAAGCCATGATCATGCGAAGGTCAAGCTATAAAGACCAAGTCTAAAACTATAATGCTCAAGACCACACGACTCCTCATGATGATGTAAGCAAGTTCTAGGTTGAGCTCAATATTGTGCAAGAAGGTCCAAAGTGCTCCAATTCAGGATGTGAGTGAACATAGCAAAAAATGCTTGAAGTTGGACCATTCAAGCTGGTGACATCATCATTATCGAGCTAGAGTCCAAGACCATACAAAATAAGAAAGAACAACATAAGATAAAAAGTATCCAAGGCTAGGATAGATCAAAATTGTGAATTCTTTCTAAAACATCTCTACAAGAAAAAATAAGAGCCTAATTTCAAGCAACATTTTAGTTGACCATCATTTTTAGACCTGCAATTGCCATGGTGCTCACTAGCTAGTTCTAGATCATAATAACCAAACATGAAAATGATGGCTCAAATAATGCATCCACTTGTAGGAGTTGCAAATTGATGGGCCAAATTCAAATTTATGTGCAGAATGAGATGTAGGTTGACCACATCTACTTCTAGAACATTCTGCCAAGCTATTTTTTGTAACGATCTTGTAACTAATTTTAAATATTACACTACAAGATTCAATATGCAACCTATAAATATGAAGAGAGAGCTTATAATAAGGGTCATATTTGTAGTTCTTTCTTGGGATTACTTTGTAATTTTATTATTGATCAATAAAGTTATAGCTATTTGACCTCCATTATTGTACAATTTGTAGGTTTTTATGTGAATTTTTCTTCAAGTCATTTTTGTTACACTTAATTGTTAGTGCATTCTATTAAAGTAATTTTGATATTTGGATTACCTATTGAATTGCTAGAAATTGAAGTACTTTGAATGATTAGAGCCTGTATATATTTATTTTAATTCATTTCTGTTACATTCAACACTTAGTCTATTTTATGAAAGTGAAGAATCACCTATTGTATTGCTAATTATTTGAATCCTTAGAATGATTAGAGTAAATATCATGAGCTAAATGAATCTACAATTGTAGGTGATAATGGTTGGTCTGTTAAGTGTCATGTAATTGGTTTGATAACATATTACTTAGTGAGATCCAATGTTGTTACACTATATCCCATCCATTTTTCTCTACATTTCTCTAACCTTACTCTTTCCTATCTCTTTTTCCAAATTTAATCAAAAGGAGTCGAAATTCTTCAAAGGTTGAAACATAGAGTAATATTTTGTTTCATTCAATTCTATACTTTGGCTATAATCATTGGGTGCAATACCTTTCCACAAAAATGGTAGACTTTATTCCAACAATATAGTAGTTTATGGCACACCCGATGGGACAAAATGACCAAATTCATATCACATTCTCAAAGGACTCAAGATTTGATGAATAATATTGACCTCATTTGCAAAGAATGTATGTTCATATGGTGACTCCTTGGAAGATAAATCCCAAAATTATATCATAATAAGACTACTAGTTATCTGTCTAAATCCCATAGATCGAGTATTAGCTATAAATAAGTTATGTCATTTCCATGGTTGAATAATATTTCCTCCCTTGGTATGATATTAGTCCCCTTAATGTCTCAATTCTTCATGAAATACTGAAGGTTGTTCTCAAAGTCCTATCCAGTTATGACAGCTAAGAAAAAAATACTTATGAGCATTGTCAAGATGTAGCTTCTCTAGCTACTGTATATGATATCATATTTGAAGATGTGATGATTAGATTACTAATTCAATCCTTCAAGGGTGAAGCATTTTTATGGAATAGATCCTTGTAAGACAAGAGCATAAATACTTAGGCTGAATTAGTCAGAGCTCTTATCAATGAATTTGATGACCTTGAGGATCCATTCCTATTATTTACCCATTTTTCCTCTATCCAAAGAGTCTCACATGAAAATATTTTTAACTTCAATGTTAGATTTAAAATGACTTGGAAGATAATCCTCAAAGAGTTTCAACCTTCTCCCACTCAAGCATATATGTGTTACATACATGCTTTTCATCCATATTTAAGCATTTTTATCCAATAAGTATAAGGAAAAAATATTCCCATAGGTCTTTCAAGAAGCCATACTTGCCAAAAATATGCTCATCATAGAAGGGAAAGTTCCCCTAGAAATTTCATATACCCACACAACCCTTTCCCAGGTATGTCATGTACATCATATTATGAAGAGTCTAAGTCTTGTACACCCTAAGTTCCCATTGTTGTTGGAATCCCCACTTTATAGGAGAATCAACTCTAAACACAATAATATTTTTAAGCAATGATTCAAAAACTAACTGAATATGTTAAAATAATGGAGGAGAGACTCTCTCAGTTCAAAATGGATAAATTAGAAAAAAATGATTTTAAGTCCCAACAGTCACATCAGTATACTAGTTCTTGGTATTCTACCAGCGTGGAGCATATTGTAGAGGGAGAGATAGAGCAATGTATTAATGAAAAAATACAAAATAAAGTCAATATTTTGGCTATATGTAAATCTTCATCACATATAGAGATTCATGTTGAAGAAAGAATATTTCATCCTATGTGCTTGTAGAACCTCAATTGATGGAAGACATGGTGGCTTTCACATCAATATTAGAGCAAACATGCTAAAGAAGAACAATTTTATCGATAATAAAAAAGAATCAGTAGACAACTCCGAACATATTTAGAATTCAACCATACAAGGTGGGAAGAGGAATATAATGCAATCTAATGTATTGATGCTAGTTTCAGAGAAAAAATCCCCGAATCAATTGAATTATATAACAAGCTATATTTCCAAGCTATAAATCTAAAAAAGAGGGTGGAAGTAGCAAGTCAACTTCAAGAATTATTTGAATCCTCTACATAAACACATAAATTCTACAAGAAATTAAGAATATCCTTGCAAGGTCAATTTATGATATGAGAAAAGATCTCTTAGCGGCTAAATAAGTAGATCTAGTGGAGTCATCTCTTCAAGAACCAAAGAAAAATGGTAGCCTAGCAACAAAGATAACATCCCTAGGCTTGTAGAGAAGTCTATTCCCTCCATTTTATCTCTCTTTTATCATAAAAGTTCATATTACATAATTGTGTAGTAGATCCCAAAGTTGAGATCATCATTATACCACTAAAAATATGCAAAAGCATGGATTTAGTCCCTAAATCATTGAAAGTTGAGTGGTTGCATTTCAAAGGGAGACTTGTAAAAGTAATTGGTATTTAAAAAATAAATATATAATAATACATCGATGCCCAGATCTTGTAGTGGTACAAGATATAGCGATATTTGATGTGCCTCCCCTTTTTGGCATGTGCTTGTCCATTTTTTTAGAACAAATTGGAAGATGTTTGAGCCAAGACCTAAGTCACATTATTATCCCCTGTATCAGGAAGATAATTAGAATACCTAATCAAGGCTTTTACCCCTTCTACATGGAATAATATGAAGAACTAAAAATAGCTATGCTAAAGGTGCTTGGGATGCAAAGGTAGAAGTAAGTGATTTGCAAGAAAAATAATTTGTTCCAACATAGCGAGAGCTACGATACTATGATTATGGCCTACATAATATTTTTTCCAAAATAATTGTTAGATTCAACAATCGACTATATTTATTCCCAAAATATGGAGGGTCATGAGCCTCAACAATTTTGGACCTTTTATCAAAATGAATCTATGAAAAGGAGGCACAAGTCAAGAAGGGTAAATCAAACAAAAAGTGACTCAATGATAGATATTTTTTTTGGCGCTCTAAAAAAGACACGGGGAAGATAAACACCCAATAAAATAGATCTTAGTCTAAGACAAATATCTATGGCTATTATATATGTCAAGAACTAGGAATTCCTTGAGAATAAAACAAAAACAAATTGACCTCTGGAAGTGTCTGAAGACAGTTACAAAAACTCAAGAATCCATGAAGAGAAGCTCAAGTTTGGAACCATATGGTCAATGATATTGTAGATTCATAGGATACAATGCAAGAAATCATTTTAGCTAGGCATGGAAAAGCATGCCAATTTTTTGTATAAATAGTCAATAAGTAAATAAAAATTTGACTACAACTTGATCAAATAAGGCACACAATCAATACTTTAGCAGTTTCTAGTAAAATTTTTTACATAGAATAAGGTGCTAAGAGGTAGGTGCCAAGGCTATTATAGTGAATAAAATTCAAGCTTAATAAGACTAAGGAACATATCAAAGCATGGAAGAAGAGAAGAAGCTACATAATTGTGTACAACTCACATGTAAAAATACCATAAGCATCACTCCACTCTCCTCATTCATATCTCTCATAAACCTTTACACAGTGTAATCCACCATTTTTTCCATCACATTTTCTCAGTATTTGTAGCCCAATGGAAAAGACAAGTAAAATGGATAGGCGACAGGAAAGTACTCAAAATCAAGATACTATGTGGGTAAAACTGAAAAATGAGGCAAGATACATGTCATAAGACACTCTATCCTATGAGTGATGCAAGAAAATGCATGAAAACTAAGCCAAAGCAACTTAGCATAAAAGCATTAAATAAATCATGCGAGCAGATGATTCAAACAAACTCTATATTTTTGGTAAAAGTGCCATAAGAATACAATCATTACAGAAAGGCCAACTAGCGAAGTTGCTGCATGAGCTCTATAAGAAGCTAATGTGACCTAGAATTCAAGAAGAGATGCTCCTTAGTGTGGTTATGAGTATAAAGATAGAATTGAAGACCCACATGGTTGCAAGTGACAAGTAGAGGAGGTTCCTTGTGACTGTTTAAAGAAGAGAAAGCACAAAAATGTCAGATCTTGGCTTGTAAGCACCTAGAATATTTGCCTAAGGTATCTTGCCTGGACCTAAAGCAACTTTCAGTTGTAGTAAAGTATGCTTATGGAGGTACATTTTTTTGGGGTGTCCCAATTTAGGCATCCCCTTGCACTATCTCTCCATATTTTCTTCCCTTTCTCCCTTTTTTGCATATTTTTCTTTCTCTATTCACCTGTATATTTCTCCATCAACTCCACATTTTTGTATTATTCAATTTTTACTTTTCTTATTTCTTCTAAAAAATAACTACATATAGTATTGTGTCCCCCTAATTTTCTTTAGTTACTCCCCTTTGTACCATTGTTTCTTCTTTCACCTACCTATATATTTCTTCATCATATCCTATATTCTTATTTCTACGATCAATCTTCCTTTCTTATTTTGTGGAAAGTATAATATATTACTGTCTTTGTCTCCTTCCCATTTTATCAGTTTATCTTCTAGATCATTTGGCTTCTTCCCTTATTCATAAGATCATAATCGAGAAGGAAGGCTATCTAGGTTCTTTTTGTGGCTGCTCCACAACGTACCCCAAAATTGGGGACCCACCTTTTTTGCATGTGTTCCAAGAAGACCGAAGTGGCCCATAGGCTAAAGATCAAGGAAAAAAGCAAAATACCACAAGGAGAAAAAGTGTCACGATATCACGACATGTTGCATTTTCATGGCCAAAGGAGAAAAAGTGTCGCGATATCGCGACATGTTGCATTTTCGCGGCCAAAAGAGAAAAAGTGTCGTGATATCGCGACATGTTGCATTGTCGAGGCCAAAAGAGAAAGAAAAGTGTCACGATATCACGACATGTTACATTTTCGCGGCTAAAAGCAACAAAAGAGAGCAAGGAGGCAAAAGTGTCGCGATATCGCGACATGTTCCATTTTCGCCAAGGTAACGGACTTGCATAGTGACGTGGACATAAGGACAAAATCCAATGAATAAGACAAAGCGTTACATAAGGAATATTTAATGATTTGAAATCATTTAAGATGGTCGTTACACACAGAGGGAAACGGACGCAAGACCATGTGGAGAAAATGCAGCGAAGGGCCACAAAATGGAAGCCAAAGCACACGCATACAAGGGAAGGTGAAACGAACAGTCAGGGAAGGTGAAACGAACAGCCATCGGAAAATGAAACGAACCGTCATGGAAGGAGAAACAATTTTTTTAGAAGTTTAAATACGCCATTCAAAGAGGCCAGAAAGGGGGGTGGAAACCGCTGCAAGCAGAGTTGTAGAGTTGAAGGCGAGAAGGCCATTCTGGACCTGTTTGAGTTGTTTTTCTTCCATAGACTGGTTTGGGAAAACCAAAAATTCTGCTATTGTAAAATGACATATTTTTAATGCAGAAGTTTTCAGAAATTTGCATCTTGTGGGAAAGAAAGAAGGAGATTTTCTTTGCATGCTATGGATTTAATGTTTATTCTTTCATTTTTTCAGATTTCGAATTTATAGATAATGTTAATGCCATTTTTTTTGGGTTACATTAGGCGAATATTTGAAATCTGAATTTTATTTCGTACCCTAGGAACCAACACTTAGTCTATGGGGATTGTGCTTGTTTTGCAAGTCCAATAGGTTAGGTTGCATGCATGGAGACCTCACATCTTCGGTTTTGTTGGAACAGGATAGCATCATACTGAGTGCATTTTATTTTCAGTTTTCTGCATTTCATTTTCATTTTTCTGCATTTTATTTTTTCCAGAAATTTTAACTTATTTTAAATTCTCAGGCATTAAAATAAACATTTAAAAATTTCAAAATCCAAAAAAACAATGAACAATCACTAAAGTTTCATGGTGAAATAAACCAACATTGCCCCTTGTTTACAATTACTTGCAATCACTAAGGTGTTCCAAGCATTTAAATTGAATATCTTTATTTGAGATCACTAATACACATATGCAAATGCTAATACAACAGAGACCTTGGAGAAGTTGTTTGTTTAACTTCTTTGCAAGAGGGGATTTGGAACCCAAATCCTAAAGGAGAGTGTACTTTCACAATTGGGTGAAAATACCACTCAACAGATTGGCGCTAGAAGGAGGGCCTGAATTGGTTTATTTCAGTGTGATTTAAATGCTATAGGGATTTAAATTTTGAATATTTCATGCCCTATTGATTATTATCTTTAGCCCTCTTTTAACAATACAACCTTGTAGTGTTAAAAGGAGGACATGAATTGCTATGCATTGTTCTAACGCTTTTGATTGTTCATACAGGAATAATGTGTTTTGATTTGATTTAAAAATAAAAAAATAAAAATTTTTTGGTCTTGACTAACGAGGTTGTCTCCATGCAATTACTTTCATTTGATTTTAATGGATACATCTCTTGGTTGATGCTAACATGATTATTCATACGTGACATGTTTGATATTTGCTAGTCATTTAATGCTTATTTGTAAGGAATTATTTTGTCTAAAAATGTATTTGTTGTCGGTATTATGCTCTTCACTTGCGTGTAATGCGATCTTGTGAATCGGAAAGCCTACAACACTAGGAGTATGCTCTTCACTTGCGCATATGCGATCTGGTGAATCAGAAACTAATTTACATTTTTAGAATATTGCTTTGTCATGGTTCCTTCTTTTATTCATGACTAACAAATTGGTTTTGAAGTTATATTTTGAGTTTTACTAATGACGACATACGATATAAGAGCCGAAGTAGCATCTCTAAGAGAAAGAATGGTATCTACGATGGAGGATCATTATAAGGGTTTGTCTATACATGGGATAACCTATCAAATTCCTAAAATGTTATTGGAGTTTCTACGATGTTTTAATCAAGAGGTGCCACTAGGATACTTGCAAAAATTGTATATCTACAAGAATACATTATGTCAATTCCAAATTTTCTATGAGGAGCGTTGCTTGTAAGTTATTTGCATACATTTTGGATGATAGACCATTCTTTTGGTATAGCCAACTACCCATGGAGGTTAGGACTTCTTGGATACAATTAGAAGCAACCTATCTTTACCATTTTGGTAATCAAGTTGACTTAGAGATGTTGAAAAATCAGTTTACCTCCATACGTAATGAGCCTAATGAATCCTTGAGTCAATTCAATGAAAGATTTCGTGAGTTGCACTCCCAAATGTGGGAAAATTTTAACACATCAGAAGAGGAAGCTATTCAAGTATACATGGGAGCCATACACCCCAAACTTGTTACATCTTTAAAGAAAAACTTGGATGACCTGTCTCTAGAGACAATCTATGAGATCTTGGAAAAGGTAGAACAAGTTTTTGAAGAAGAAAAGACACAACATGTTCACATGAGAGATTGTTCTGTTGGAGTTAGTGATGCCAACCTACACCAACCATCAAATGTAGCACCCTCCACTCCAATGATACCTAAGGTAAATGATCAAGGGGATGAATTTGAAGGTCCAAATGTTACAACCACCTTAGGTGTAGTCCAAGAGGAGGTGCAAATTGCTAAGTCGACATCCACCAGTGAGGATTATGCAGAGATGATCTCATTCATAGAGATACACGATTATTTCGATGAAGGGGTTCTAAATTCAACAATGTTTGAAATATGTGATAGCACGGAACCTACCATAAAATTGGATGAAGTGGTTGAAAGTGAAATTGGAAGAAAACCAATAAATGAATTTGAGGATATGATAGAGTTTCACCACTTGTTCTTGGAAGATACTATTGATGAGATGTTTGAAATTAATGACCAAGAAATTCTTCACCCTCCAAATTGTGATGAAATGAAATCATGGGTTACCAAGTTGGACTATGATAGCCTTATAAATTGGAATTCAAAAAATGACCCACTTTTGGAAATAATTGAACCATCTAAGGAAGGTGAAGGTGAATTTGATGAGAAACACATTGATGAATTGGAAGATGTTGAAGAAGTAGTTGAACGTCACCACTTGACTTTGGAAGATGATTATTATGATGCTTGGAAGAAGTGGGAAGACTACACTCACTCCAAAACTGCTAATGAAACTTGTGTGCCAATTGATATACAGGACAACATAATCGCCTACTCAAAGGAAGATATTACAACTCCTATACAATTTGAGGATGTTTTGGAAGAGGGTTTCAAATCTCATCAAATTTTGGAAGATTATAATGATCCTACTACCAAGGACAAAGAAGAAAGTGAATTGATGAATGAATCAAAAGATCATGTCACAAATACCATGGAGTTTCATCCCACAAATTTGGAAGATAATTTTTACAATGGTTGGGGAAGATATGAAGATATGTTATTTCCTCACACCCCTATTGATGAAACCTCTATTCCAATTTATATGCAGGATGTTGAAACTTCTACTTCATACGAAGATCTCACATTCACAAGATTTGAGAAGGTTACAAAATGCGATCATGTTGAATATAAATTCATTGAAGATTCGGATACAAGTTTGCATGATTATTTTGAGGATTCAAATGAAGAGATACCATGGATAGTGAACAAAGAGTTTGAATTAAATGACAAAGTGGTTGATCTATTAGAAGCAACGCAAGTGATTGATCATGAAGATGAGTTACTTGACATACACTTTGACCAAAAATATTTGAGGGTTGAAAAGGATGGGCATGTTTTCAATTGGGTGCCCAATTTTGGTATGTTTGATGAACAAGTAATCAATGAAGAATATGAAGACCATGAGGTAAAATAGGGAATTGCAAATCCTCACCAAGTTTTGGTAAATGAAAATGTGAAAAAGGTAAAATCTAAACCTTTGTATCCAAACATCCAAGATTTAGGTGAAGATTTGTATAATTCAAATGATATTTATGATGAAATGCCATTGAAGGTGAATGAAGAACAAGAATTAATTTCTAACCACACCTTTGATAACATTACTTTAATGAATGAAAAGGAGCTTGATGCACTTAAATTGCTAAATCAAATTCATCAACAATTAATTCTTGAACCTAGGATAAAAACTTCTAATGATCCCCATTTAGTAAATATCCTAGATGCTTGTAAATTGTTGCACAATTTTGATTGGCCTAAGAACATGGAAAATGAATTGGCTTTGAAATTTTTAGAAATAGGCTCTTGCTTACAAAATTTCATTTTGGATAAAGAAAGCCTAGTTCTAAATCATGAATGGAATTATGAAATTTACACCTTAAAGAATAGACAAGAAAGAATTGAAAATCAATCATTGTCTAATCAATTTGGTAATTTGAATCTCACCTATGGGAATACTAATGGAACTAAATCTAATTGGTGGGGTGAGAGAGGAAAGTTGAAGTTGGTTGCATTGTTTGGTCTAGTCTTGTTCTTGTTTGATTCCTTCCACATTTGGCATGTGTATCACGTCATATGTCTTTTGAAATGTTCTAATCATGTTTGGGATCCGGGAAAGTGATAGTCCAAACTTTGCATCATCTTGTACCATATTGTACATTTGTATATATTCTTTTGGTTTTCGTGTTTTGGTTTTGGATTGGATTTCATTTTGGTTTTAAGTTTTGTGTGTTGGTCCTTTGGACACTTTTGGTTTATCAACTTATGTCCTTATGAATGTTGACTAAGACTAGGAGAATATGAAACATCGGAATTGTATTGTAGAAAGCTCCACGAGTATCACAAACACATTAAAGAATATCGTTTGGAACTTGTGATGCATGAAGTTGTCAGTTTTATAAATTATGGCAAAGTAGGTGGTATACTCCATCCGCATTTCAAAAGGAGCAATGCATTCATATCTCATGTTACATTCCGCATTGCATATACATTTCATCTCAGTTGCATCTTCATTTCATGTACAATCATTGAAAAGGTGTCGAATGCTCTTAGGGTTATTACATAACATATATTAAAAGGATCCTAAGGTTGGGAACTGATGCCCGAACTATCTTGAACCAAGCACGTTCTACGCATATTAAAGAGAATCTTGAGCAAAATGGTCAAAACCATACTTGGAAGAAAAGGTGAGGCGAAAGGAATATTTTGTGTCTGTCCTATCATGCAACATAATCCTTAAAATAGTGGTTTTTACCACTCCCATAATGCTTAAAGCCTAAAATTAGAGTAGTAAGGATAGGGTTAAATCCTCATCGAACTTAGGTTGAGGATCCAATTCCCCAAAGCTTTGATTTGACCTTCATGGAGTAGTAAGGATAGGGTCTAATTCTCATCTCTCTTAGGTTGAGAATCCGATTCCCCAAGGCTTCTATTTTGCCCACTCAAGAACTTGAAATTCCAAAGCAAATATTTTTCATTTCTTTATTAATATTGGATTGGAAGGATCGTACTACATGTCCCTTGCAAGGATGGGTAGTCATCCCCAAGGTCCAAGAAATCAAAAGTAGAGCCAAATCCTGGATTATGGGGTTAATCTCCATCGGGGCTATAGACGCATGGTTGGCAGTGGAGTATGCTCATGCGTGGCAACATGTCTTGTCTAAAAGCAAGACCATTGACTGCTCAAACGGACAGGCTAGCTTGACAGTTTCATCCATAATAGGTTAAATCATTTTGTTCAAGATGAGGTAATGAACTCCAGATCAGAGTAGTAAGGATAGGGTTAAATTCCCATCTCGCTTAGGTTGGGAATCCTATTCCCCAAAGCTCTGATTTCACTTACACTTGCACATGGGTTCAAGATGGTAGTGACACATAACCAACTTTGGGATCTAGTAAATTAATTCGAGTATACATATATTTGGTCCTAAGAGGGTTTGACAGTTTTAATATGTTTGTTCATGATACTAGAAGGTTTGAGCCTTTGCAAAGCAGGTTGTTATATCTCTAGCATAGTTGTCATACATCAAATCCTGCACAAATCATTCATAGCCTTGCATACGAATCATAAGTGAAACTGACAATGGAAAGTTGAACGAGTTTCAAACGATAGGGAATGAAGCACATTGCACACACCGAGCTGATGCTTAATAATTCTAATGCTTCATGTATTTCTCATCTAGTTTCATTCTTGGGATATTTTTTGACGCTTGTATTTGAGTCTGTGTGTTTTCAGGTTGAGTTCTCACCAAAATGCTCGGGAGCATTTTCCAGTAGAGTCGCCATTTGTTGTGGCTGCTCCACAACGTACCCCAAAATTGGGGACCCACATTTTTTGCATGTGTTCCAAGAAGACCGAAGTGGCCCATAGGCTAAAGATCAAAGAAAAAAGCAAAATACCACAAGGAGAAAAAGTGTCACGATATCGCGACATGTTGCAGTTTCATGGCCAAAAGAGAAAAAGTGTCACGATATCGCGACATGTTGCATTTTCATGGCCAAAAGAGAAAAAGTGTCGTGATATCGCGACATGTTGCATTATCGCGGCCAAAGAAGAAAGAAAAGTGTCGTGATATCGTGACATGTTGCATTTTCATGGCTAAAAGCAACAAAAGAGAGCAAGGAGGCAAAAGTGTCGCGATATCGCGACATGTTCCATTTTCACCAAGGTAACGGACCTGCATAGTGACGTGGACATAAGGACAAAATCCAATGAATAAGACAAAGCGTTACATAAGGAATATTTAATGATTTGAAATCATTTAAGATGGTCGTTACACAGAGGGAAACGAATGCAAGCCCATGTGGAGAAAATGCGGCGAAGGGCCACAAAATGGAAACCAAAGAACACGCATACAAGGGAAGGTGAAACGAACAGTCAGGGAAGGTGAAACGAACAGCCATCGAAAATGAAACGAACCATCATGGAAGGAGAAACAATTTTTTTAGAAGTTTAAATACGCCATTCAAAGAGGCCAGAAAGGGGGGTGGAAACCACTACAAGCAGAGTTGTAGAGTTGAAGGCGAGAAGGCCATTCTGGACCTGTTTGAGTTGTTTTTCTTCCATAGACTGGTTTGGGAAAACCAAAAATTCTGCTATTGTAAAATGACATATTTTTAATGCAGAAGTTTTCAGAAATTTGCATCTTGTGGGCAAGAAAGAAGGAGATTTTCTTTGCATGCTATGGATTTAATGTTTATTCTTTCATTTTTTCAGATTTCAAATTTATAGATAATGTTAATGCCATTTTTTTTGGGTTACATTAGGCGAATATTTGAAATCTGAATTTTATTTCGTACCATAGGAACCAACACTTAGTCTATGGGGATTGTGCTTGTTTTGCAAGTCCAATAGGTTAGGTTGCATGCATGGAGACCTCACATCTTCGGTTTTGTCGGAATAGGATAGCATCATACCTGAGTGCATTTTATTTTCAGTTTTACGCATTTCATTTTCATTTTTCTGCATTTTATTTTTTCCAGAAATTTTAACTTATTTTAAATTCTCAGGCATTAAAATAAACATTTAAAAATTTCAAAATCCAAAAAAAACAATGAACAATCACTAAAGTTTCATGGTGAAATAAACCAACATTGCCCCTTGTTTACAGTTACTTGCAATCACTAAGGTGTTCCAAGCATTTAAATTGAATATCTTTATTTGAGATCACTAATACACATATGCAAATGCTAATACAACGGAGACCTTGGAGAAGTTGTTTGTTTAGCTTCTTTGCAAGAGGGGATTTGGAACCCAAATCCTAAAGGAGAGTGTACTTTCACAATTGGGTTGGAATGGCCCAAAATTGGGATGCTCAAGACTGGGACTATATCAGAAAATATTTAAGCGTAAAGCCTCATTTCCATGAGAGTGTGCAAATTCATGTGCCTGAGCCCGTAATGTTCAAAATCATGCTCATTTATGAAGTGACATCAGCCCAACCACAATCGAACATGGGACGACACATTGATCAAATACCTAAATTTGGGATCATGCAAAGGCCAAACTCTAAAGACCAAGTTTAAAATTGTGATGTTTAAGATCGTTCAACTCCTCGCAGTGATGTAAGAAAGTTCTAGGCCAAGCTTGATACTATATAAGAAGGTCCAAAGTACTTGAAATTGTGATGTGAACAAACAAAGCCAAAACCACTCGAAGCTAGACCATTCAAGTTGGTGATATCATCATTCCCAAGCTAGAGTCTAGGATTGCATGAAATAAGAAAGAACAACATAAGAGAAAATATGCCCAAGGTCAGGATGGACCAAAACTACGACTTCACTCTAGAAGAGATCTACAAGCAAAAATAAGAGCCCAATTTCAAGTAACTTTTTAGTTAACCATCACTTTTAGACCTACAACTGCCATGGTGCTCACCAAATGGTTCTAGATCATAATAACCAAACATGAAAATGATGATCCCAAATGATGTAGCCACTTGTAGAAGGTAGTTGTAGATCAACGAGCAAAATTCAAATTTATGTGTAAAATAAGATCTAGGCCAACCATGTCTGCTTCTAGAATATTTTGCGAAGCTATCTTTTGTAACAACCTTGTAACTAGTTTTAAATCTTATGTTTCAAGATTTTGTAACCTATAAATATGAAGGGAAACCTCATCATAAGGGTCGACTCTTTAGTCCTTGGTATTACTTTGTAATTTTGTTATTGATCAATGAAGTGATAGTTGTTTGACCTTCATTATTGTGCAATTTGTAGGTTTTCATGTGAATTTTACTTTAAGTCATTTTTGTTACACTTAATTGTTAGTGTATTCTATTAAAATAATTATGTTATTTGGATTACCTATTGGATTGCTAGTAATTGAAGTCCTTGGAATTATTAGAGCCTGTATACATTTCCTTTAAGTCATTTATGTTACATTCAACACTTAGTCTATTTTGTTAAAGCAAAGAATCACCTATTGGATTGCTAATTGTTTGAATCCTTGGAATGATTAGAGTAAATACCATGAGCTAAATGAATTTGCAATTGTAGGTGATAATGGTTGGTCTATTAAGTATCATGTAATTGGTTTGATAACATATTACTCAGTGAGATCCAATGTTGTTACACTATATCCCATCCACTTTTCCCTACATTTCTCTAACCCTTACACTTTGTGATCCCTTTTCCCAGATTTAATCAAAAGGAGTCATCTTCTTTGGAGGTTGAAACATAGAGCAATATTTTATTTCATCCAATTCTATACTTTGGATTTAATCATTAAGTGCAACTATTTTCCATAATAATGATAGATTTGAGTCCAATATATACGTAATTTATAAGAGCATTTGTCATATCCTTTAAAAATGATGTGTGTTGTGTCCTTTGATGATGCGATTGACCTCAAAAAACAAATGAAAATTGCCCTTAATTGAAGAGGGCAACTAAAAATCATGAAAGAAGAAGAGAAACCACCTTATTCCAACACCAAAATCTAATATAAGAACAAACATGATGTGGTTGAATGTGTAGTTGAATCTCAACCCAATACCAACCCTAAAATGGGTAATGTTAGTACTATTGCAGCACTAAGTAAATTAATCTTAGCTAAATATATATAAAAATCTCCTAGGAAGTTTACTAAATTAAACCAGTCCCTACCATTTGTGTTGACACAATTATTAGATGCTAAGATGATAGAGTTACCCCCTATAAGACAACATGACCTTGAAAGGGAGAAGATCCCTTGGTTCAAATCATACCATCAATGCACTTTTCATTGTAGTAATAGCCACAACATGAATAAGTGTATCATACTCAAGAATGTGGTACAAGAACTTGTTGACCAAGGTGATCTAGTGATCGATGGTCCTAAAAAAGCAATATCTTCCAATCAAGATTTGGGGATATTTCAGGATCCCTTACCTAAACATGGACAAAATAATGTCAATCAAGTGCAGTACAAGAATGTCCCTCCACCAAATCAGAATATGGTAGGGTTAATTTGTGTTTGCACAACAACCAAGCAATAGGTAAGGTAGAAGGGTCAAGCTTTTGAATCACATCTTGAACCCCCCTATTTTTGTGGTTGAGACATGAAAATGCTCCTAAGGAGCCACCTTTGGTTTAAAATTACAAGAAAAACACTTTTAACCTTCAACAACAATTAGAATACACACTTGATAAGATCTCCATACTTGAGTTGATGTGAACCTCCCCAAGTCATAGAGATATTTTGTTTAAGCTTTTAAGTGAATAGATAGTACCTAAAAATATCACTCCCAAGGATTTGGCTCACATGATGGGGCCACTTAGCATGAACCATGTGATTATATCCTTCTTTAAGTATGACATTCCATTGACATCTATGCTTGGAGAAATACCCACTTGCAATATTTGTGAGCAATCCATAAAAAAGGGTTCTCATTGATAATGGATTATTAACTAATGTTTTTAGTCTTAGCTTTATTCATAAAATAGGGCTCAACAAGCAAGATTTAGAAAAAAATGACATCATCATAAAATCTTATGACAAGGAAGAATGGGAAGCTAGAGGGACCATATTTTTGCTAGTGAAAGTGGGACATCACATCTTGAATACACTATTTTACATGTTATCATGCGAGCTAAAATCTAACATTATTTTAGGGAGAGCTTGGATCCGCGTAATTCAAGTTGTTCCCTCAACCTACCATCAGTGTGGCAAGTTTGAATATCAAGAGAAATTATATAGCATAATGGTTGACCATGATACTTTTGCCTATTTTTGAAATATCCAATCTTAAGGTCTGATCTATATAAGAAAATAAAAATCCACCAAGAATAAGTAACTAGTCATTAGACTATAGAAAAAGGTAAATAAAATATAGAGGATATACACAATATAAACCTTAGTGATCAATGCTATGAGTTGTTAGCCTTAGATTTGGTTAGGTTACACTCATCACCACATGTTTTTGGGTTACCTTCTAGGCAAGGAACAATCATCCAAATATGAAATTGCACTTTCATATATGTAGGAATGATGGATGAAGATATGATACATGGGACCAATCCTTGCCCGATAGAGTGAAGTTATTCTTCATGTTTTCTTTCCAATATTTATCCTATTCCCAAGCAAATCCTTTGTAACTTCAGTTACATAGGAAAAGTTCTAGGACTTTAGGGATAAGGAATCAAAGAGACTTTAGAAACTAAAACTTGGCCTAAACATTATGTATTGGGTTGTTTCCATAACCACAATAAGATCATGTCTCCTTCTTCTTCTCAAAGTTATGATGATGATGCATGGTTGTCCTTGTTCGAACCACCAATAGAAGATACTTCAACAACAAGTCTAGATTGGGATGAAGATGAGGAATTTAAACCTCTCCATTTCACTTATTTGATCTCTTTTTGTAATATGAACAAATCAATACCATTAGTATCAAGCATATTGAAGAGATCAGACGAGACCCCTACGATAACTTTGATAATGAGTACAACTAATTTTTAGTATATGAGGATAAAAATACCCCATCTCAATCGATGACTAATCTTATATAAACATTGTACATAAATGATCATGAGATGAAATTTTACCTCACTCTCCTCGTAGTGATGACAACAATAATATATATGCTTTTGGTGATATCCCTATTGAAGGAATTATTTATTTAGATCCACATCCCTCATAATCATTTAGCATGGAACAATAGACTTTAGAGATCGATGAGCTGCAAAGTATAGGGGTTATACCTGCCCTCCACATTATGAAGATGAATCCAACATCCTCATCAAAGAAACCATAGACATAAACATAGGATCGAGTGATAATCCATGAATGATAAAGTTAGAAAAAATCCTAACTACAAAAGAGCGAAAGGAGTATACAAAATTTTAATTGAATATTTTAATATCTTTGCATGGTCTTATGCAAACATGCTAGGATTGGATCCATATTTGGTAGTTCATCACTTAGTAGTCAAGCTTGATGCTAAGACGGTGAAATAAAAATTATGAAATATGCACCCAAAAGTTGCTTTGCTAGTCAAAGAGGAACTCCAAAATATTTTAGAAGTCAAGTTTATCAAAGCTATCGATTATTTTGATTGGATCTTAAACATAGTACTAATGGTCAATAAAGAAGGTACCATGTGAGTATGCATAGAATTTTGTGACATTAAAAAAGCATATCCTAAGGACGATAGTAGACTTCTTTGTTGGCTCTGGAATTTTATCCTTAATGGATGGATTTTTTGGTTGCAATCAAATTCACATAACACCATAAGATCAATCCAAAATAATGTTTACTACTCCTTCGGTAACCTTCTATTATGAAGTTATGCCCTTTGAAATGAAAAATGCTAGCGCAACTTATCAATGTTCCATGACATATTTTTCATGATATGATGCATGATATCATTGAAGATTATGTTGATAATATTCTCGGCCAATCAATGAAAAGAGAATATCATGTCAAGGACTTGAAACAAATATTTGAACAACTACAAGAGTACAAAGTTCATTTAAAACCCTCCAAATGTATATTTGGGGTAACATCTAGCAAGCTTTTAGGCTTTATGGTGTCTAGGAAAGGTATCGAAGTAGATCCTGATAAAATATCAGCCATAATTGACATGCCATATCCCAAAAACCTAAAAGATCTTAGAACCTTACACGGTAAACTCCAAGCGATAAGGGGATTTATATCCAAATTGGCTAATAAATTCCAATCCTTTTTACAACTATTATAAAAAGGAATCAAGTTAAATTGGGATGAGGAATGTCAAAATGCTTTTGATGGTTTGAAAACATACCTATTGTCTCCCCCAATCCTTGTACCACCTAATATCCTTAGGCCACTATTGTTGTATATCATGTTAACAATCCACACTTTAGATTCCATGCTAGCACAATATGATGAGCAATGCATAAAACACGCCATTTATTATATTAGTAGAACCCTCATTAGTTACAAAACTAGGTATAACCCTTTGGAATAGGTGTATTTAGTCATGTTCTTTGCTTTCCAAAATCTAAGACATTACATGCTAAGTCACATGACCTACGTTATCACTAAAGTTGATTCGTTGTGATACCTTATGTCTAAACCTTACCTATCAGGTAAGATAGCAAAGAAAAATAACACTTAATGAATTTGATCTTGAGTTTGTTAGTCAAAAATCAATTAAGGGACAAGTGATAACCGATCAACTAGTAGCAGCTCCTTTGCCAACCAGTTATCCCTTAGAGATCAAATACCCCAATGAAATGGTGTGTACTCTTGAAACATCGCAACTAGGTTCTTGGACTCTTTTATTTGATGGTGCAAGGTGTGTTAAATAAGCAAGAACAAAAATCATCCTAGTGTCGCTGCAACAAATCATAATTTCATTATCTTTTAAGCTTCAATTCTCATGTACTAATAACACAACTAAATATGAATCTCTTATCCTTGGGATACGAGCAATGTTGGCCCTAAAAGTCATTAGCCTCTTAATTTTTGGAGATTACCAGGTTATAGTTAATCAGATAAATGAGAATTATCAAACTGAGAATGATAAACTAAAACTATATAAATACATTGTGGATAACCTATTGGTTTATTTTGAAAAAAGGTAACCATCAATATGGTTCCATGCTCTATTAATCGTCAAGCAAATGCAATGGTTGTTGTTGCATCACTCATACCTCTAGATTTGAAAGATGAACAAGTGATGATTATAATTTTTCAAGTTAGAAAACCAAAAACATTGCAATCCAATCAAGAGCTACTAGATATTTTATCTATTGAACAAGCATCGATACTCGACTCTTGGTATAAGGAAATCAAGATGCCCAAGAGGGGGCATGTGGTGGGAACTTCAATGGAAGTTCCATCACTAAAAATATTGTTTGCATGGGCTATTACTAGAAAACTATGGAACGAGATGCTCATATCCATATACACAAATGTGATAAATATCAAAAGCATGATAACCTTATTCATGCACCATCTTAGGAACTTTAGTCGATCACATCGCCCTAGCCCTTTTCTACTTGGAAGCTAGATATTATCGATAAAATAAACCCAATGTTATCTGATGGACATAAGTTAATCATAATAATAACTAAATAATTTACCAAGTGGATAGAAGCTATACCTTTAACCTCTTGTACCAGTTTTCAAAGTCTCCAAGTTTATCCTGAATTAGATATTATTGTGTTACGATATGCCTAACACACTTATATATAATAATGACACTCCTTTTAAAAATAAGGATGTGGTCAAAATTTGTACTAAATAGAATTCATCATAAGTGGTCAACTCCATATTAATTGTAAGGTAATGACTAAGCTGAAGCTTCTAACAAGATGCTAACTAGAATCCTAAAGAAAATAGTAGTAGAACTGATAGGAATTGGCATTTGCAACTATATCCTCCCTTATGGGCATGTCACACTAGTGTTCAAACTCTGAATGGTGTTATACCCTATGCCTTACTTTATGGTACTAAGGCCATATTTCCCTTCAAATTAGAAGTTCCATCTCTTAGGATCCTCCTTCAAGATGCAAAAATTGGTGATGAGTATTGCCATGCGAGATTTAGACAACTTGAGTTTCTCAATGAAAGGTGAACTCATGCCTTAGGAAACTAGTGTGTGTATCACCAAAGACTTAATAAATCCTATGAAAAGTGAGTTAGACCTCATTCCTTTGAAGTAAGAGATCTTGTCCTTAAGAAAAACTAGAAAAATACCAATGCTCAAGAAGACCTTAAGGGTAAATTTGAACCCAACAGGTTAGGTCCCTCAATTATAACAACCAAATATGTATCAAGCACTTATTACTTAGATTCCATAGATGGAAACAGGCATAAATAACCTATTAATATATGTATTTAAAAAGATAGTATGATTTAATTTGCATTTTTGATTGGTCATATATCTGATTGCATGATTGATTGTATGCATGATTGCCTTTAAAATATATATCTTTTACTTGTCTTCATATGCTTGAATTGCAAGTTTGCTTGTGTCTACATGTTCTTCCCATAAAGTCACAATGGGGCATCTTGCAATAAAGCAATGATGATCCTAGCTAGAAAATAGTGTCACTTGCATTGCACTCATCATAGGTCACTGAGCTAGTGGAATCCCTCGATGAATTTCCCAAAATCTCATCATGTTATTTGGATATTTTGAACTCTAGAAAAGAAAATGAGGTTGATAAGCATAAGGCAATCACCAATTATGACCCGACTACAACTAGACACCCTGAATTATTTATCTAAGAATCCAAAAATTCTCAAAAAACTCATGTGCATCACCTTGTTTGCTCATACATTTATTTGCTGCATCATTGGATGACAAGTTTAATTACCTATGTTCCTATGCTTCTGCTAGACTTGTTAGCACTCTATGATGATGCTAATACTACAATGCCAATCCAAGAGTGGCATATAAAAGGGTATGTCTGAGCTAAAAATTCCTTCCCTAAATAAAATATATCTCTCTCCTACATATTTTCATCATCACATATTTTGATCCATATTTTCACCCCAAAAAATTAGATTACAAGATCATCCTATGATTGACAAGTGCTTGAAAACCTTAGAAAACATCCAAAAATATAGGATAATTCTATGAAATATTTTTTCTAAATAAAATTATCTATCAAAAATCTCAATCTTGTCAATACTTCAAAAAGTATGTTCTCAAAACATCATTTTCATCAAATCATGGTTCATCCTTATATCCAAATATAATGTTTGGTAGAATCATTCACCACTTGGTAAGCGTTAGCAATTCCTATACACACAACAAGTGAGGAATTATTATGTCAAACCTTCTTCTTTGATATGATGGTCTATCATACATTATAATTGATACCAAATAAAATCGTATCAACATCCTATCAATTTGTGATTCATTCTTGTGCCCAGATATAAGGCTAGGTAGAATTATTCTTCACTTGACAGATGCTAGAATTCCTATATGCTTAACAAGTGGGGAATAATTCTATCAAACTTTTTTTCTTGATATAAGGATTAATCAAAAACTCAATTTTATTAGTTAATTTATTTTATCGTTATACCTAACACAGATGAATGACATACATTTACTCAATACCAGACAAAATGTTTCAACATGTTGAATGATATTGGATCAATAAATAAAAAATCCTATCTTGGTATAAAATTCTATCACATTTTTCATATAATCACCTACTCCTAAATCGGGGCACTATGATGAAGCATAATTGTTGATAACCTTATATCATCAATCTTCTCAACATAAATCTAATTGTTTTTTAACCTTGTAGAACATAAATTAATTCATATATATGATAATTCTTGCTCTAAATTTGCTTAATTGTATGCTTGTATGTGTGCATGAACTGCATATCTTAATTCACTATTTGTTTTTACTTTGCTAGGATGCAACAATTACTATATTAATACTATATTGGGAATAGTGTGCTAGCGAGTTCTGGTTATACTGCATAGCATAGTCCTTCTGAGGAGAAAGTGGCAAAGGTAATTTCATGATCAAGATAACTTCGATAAAAAAATTATCTTCTCATAATTTTCCTTCCTCGAAAAGGTACGAACTCAAAGAGCCTCTTAGGAAAGGGTGAAACAAGAATTATTTCTCATCTAGATAATTTTTTGTGTCTTCAAAAGTATTATACAGGGAATAAATCTTCATTTATCCCTCATTGAGAAGCATTAAGGTATTTCATCATTGTTATCATCATTGTATACCTGCACTTATGCATTGACTGTATACACATATAGAAAATCAAGGGTTTTGCGATGAGGTGATGATGACCACTAGTTAGGATAACATTCCCCTGTATTGCATTCACACTAGGTCTTTAATGCTAGCAAATCCTCGCTCTTAGAATCATGTATATGATTTTAAACCCTTTTATTGATTTTAATTATCATAATCTATTTGTTGCATTTAGTACATACTAACATTACACACCGATTTACTTCATTGGCTTTGTCCCATGAAATAGCTTTAACAAAGCTTAACACATATAGGGTGTTATTTGTTAGGTTTTTGTGGATACAAAAAAATCATGGACTAAATCATCCAATATTCTCTGTGCACTATTTTTTGTGATGATGACATGTTTTCCCAAGATGATGCAACCTTGTTATCATCACAAAAAGTGTTGCCATGGCTAAACATTGGAAACACAGTCATCGAGATGTAATAAAGAAACCAAGCTATACATACCATTATAGAATTTGGGTCCTAAAATGCTAGCAATATATCAATAGAATACACATGGACTTCCATGTTTGCTTACTTGAAATTTTTTCCTGTTGCATGCTTCAAATCATACACACACCAAACAATAAAAGAACAAGAAATCAGTTCAAATGAGAATATCCCCCTACTTTCCAAATGATGGCATTCCCTAAGTTGCAAGAATGTAAATATGTAATGTATTATGGTATTTTAATTCATTCTACATAATTATTTCATTTTGAGACTTCTTATTAACTCTTGTCATATGATGAATGGTGAAACATTTCATTTTCTTACAAGCCCTAATAAGGGTTTCAAATGATCAACCTTCTTACACATAAATCTTATCATCTTTAGAAACATTGTTCTAAAGATGATTTGACATCTTCACATCTATTAATAGTATGCTAAAAATAAAAAAGTCCACGATGTCAATATTACTGATTATAACATCCCTAATCCTCTAAACAAAACCTCAAAATTGAATCATTAACAAGATGAGCGATAAAGACAATGAACTATCTTGATCAAGGAAAAATTAAGGAACTATATCAGGACATGAGCTATCCATTAGCATTGTACTATATAAGGACATGAACTATCCATTAGCATTGTACCATATCAAGACATCAACTATCCATTAGCATTGCACCATATCACGACATCAATTATCCACTAACATCATACTATATCAGGACATCAACTGTTCATTAGCATTGTACTATATTAGGACATCAACTATCTGTTAGGATTATACTATATTAGGACATAAACTGTTCGCTAGCATTGTACCATATCAAGACATCAACTATCCACAAAAGCATTGCATTGTATCAAGATATTGACTGTCTACCTATCAAAAAGAGGCATTGACAACCTACAAACACAATAACTTATCTAAGCGCTTCTCTATTAATCAGGCTAAGAGAGTTGTTGCTTAGAAGTAAAGTATTTATAGGATATAGATTTTCCTATGGCATGGACTACCTAAAAACGTCATCAATTGTAGTCATCCAAGCGCTTGTCATTTATTAGGTTGAGAGGCCACTACTTAGGGTCTACTAACAATATAAATAAATAAAATTATAAAGAGCTATTAATTTAGCCTTCCAAATTTGTATATATTTTTATATATATTATATGTAATAATTTAGGACTGGATGCCTAGGTTTGACCATCCTTTTAGCAGATAATTTTTTTTTATGAAAATACCTTTTCTCATACTAACTAGAGAAAAATCATATCAATAGTATTGTTAAACATCATTTAACATGCGTAACATCTCAAAATTCAAAAATCAAGACATCTTGGAATTTTGTGAAATTTATTTTGGACCCTAACTATAGTGTTAATCTAAGTATTTCAACCTTCCCAAAATTCAATTTTATGCATCCATTATCCTTCAAATCAATCTTCAATCTCTTCATCAAACAACATTCACCATGTCACACCTATTGGTCACATTGTTATTTGACGTTCATTTGTTTGAAATTAGGTCAAATATCCATCAAACCTTTTTAATATGCCAAAATTTTCAAAACAAAAATTAATTTGGTAAAAATGTCAAAACAATTTAGAAACCAATTTTCTACTCATCAAGCCAAACAATGACACTCATCTAACAACATTGAGGTATCATACCATTAATTTTTCTATCCATGCAATTTAAACCATTTTTCACAACATAACTACTAACAATCTATAAATGTACTCAAAGAATAAATAATTGATATATTTATTCATCATTGTCAACTCGATGTACCATAATCTACCAAAATCAACACTCAAATCATGTCAGTGGCTTAAGGTATCCTAAAAAAAATTGATGCTCTCACACCACCCATAAAATAAAATAGGCTCAAAACACCATGAGCAACCTGTGCCTAAGTCTCTGAACCACCTTTAGCTAACCAAGAAGGAAATTGGACTGATTGTTGGGATGGACGAATAACTGATCTCATCCTAAAGCATGAATGATATTGACTCATCATAGTACAAGACTACCTCTGATTTGATGGCACAACTATATGGTGCATAGCTCTATAATAATTGCTTCTAGCTACCTCTACTGAATACTATGCCTATAAGGTAGCTATCTATCCGAATAGACCCCTAATAGCCAGATCACTACTCCTTGTCTCAACCATGACCACTTTGGCCAAAGTATCATCCCACTCGGTTCACATCTGATCTATCTTAGCATGAATTTGGTCCCTCTCCATAATGACCTGGTCCCTCTTTGCCAATACTTATGTTAGTTGATCTTATAACAACTTAATTTATCTCCTCATAGCCCCCCTCTCCTGCTTGAACACCTTCTCGATGGTACTACTGGTCCCTACCTCATTGTTATAAGTGGTGGTCAATGGAGGCATGATCAAAGCTCTTGATGACACTAATCCATCTCTCTTTCTCTATCATAAATTCTTTTGCACCATCTAGACATGATGATTGGCCATCCTACTCAATCTAGGGCCCATTCACGATTGCTTAATCGTCGATGTAACCTGAGAGAGGTAAAACTCTTGGTACCATTAGAGGTACCCTGGGAAACCCCTACATAATCCAATCCAAGATATTCAACTAGGAGATCATCAACATCCTCCTTGATAAATCCCTTAGGATTAGGAAGATCACTAAAGCCTCTTCGTCTCTCTTGATTCACCCGTTGGAACCACTACTCTCCTGGCTTAGGAATCCCTTGAACTAGACCAAATTTTTATTGAACCCTATATAGACAATAGATTTCAAACTCTCTATGTGGTTCCCTCAACCATATAATCCTTTGTATTTAGGCTAGCTCGAAGACATCTACTGCCCATCCTGTGTGCTCCCTCCAAGGGTGCCAAATTAGTTGATCATGCTAAAGGTCATTAATCATCCTCCAAGCTGGCATCATCACTCTCTTTAAGGATCTCCTATAGGCATCATCATGAGACCTATCCCATCTAAAACCTATAGAACATATAGATTTGTTGATGCCATAGGTAATACCATAGGTCATCTGATAGCTATATGTTCCCATGCCTAGACTTGTAGGAACAGGAAACAAATGAGACTCTTTCCATTTTTGTAAGAAATAAGATGGAGAGTCTTGTAGAGCCTATAAAAAATAAAGGGTCCTTAGGCAAACCACACGTAGTCATCCCTCATCCAGGTGATGATCTAAAAAAATCCCCAATATAGTAGTCTCTTGGTGGTGTCTTTCGGTAGTAAACTTGACATAATAACGTTGTGAATTGATCTAGCAATCCAACTTGAAATGTGGTATTAATGTTAATGCCATAACACCTCAACTAAAAGTGGCATTTTAAAGTTAGGCTCAATATGGCCTAGTCCTCGTTATGACTCATCTGTATACCAACACCTCGAGTAGGCTTTTGTAAGATATTCTAGATATCCTTAAGAGTGATAGTCATATCCCTCATCAATAGTAAAAATGTGCCACACTTTGAGTGCCACTGCTTTGCCAAAGCAGTCAAAAGGGTATGGTTGAGCTCGATAATCGACTTAGTAGCCAAGTGTAACAAACCCATGATATCATTATATCTATAGAACGAAGGGTGCGAGGGTGACAGTCTCTACACTATAACACATCCAACACCTACAACCAAGAAGCAACAACAAAACAAAAGTAAAAATTTTTAGCCAAGAAATTTAAGTAAGCTAGTTTAATTTTTTGGTAAATACCAGCTAAGTGTGAATCCGTCAAGTGGTGAATATATTAGAAAAAAATGAATATTTCAACTTGAAAATTATGAATACATCGAGTGGCATATTTGAGTTGACATATTCACATCCGTGGGACAAAAATGTTGATCGAAATGATTTGACCACAATAAGACAAAAATAAGAAAAGTTAACAAACAAAAAAAGTGCATATCTCAAGTGGAGCCCTAACTGGACCTACTTCTCCATGTACTCTATCCAAACAATGAATTGGTCGCCTTGGTTGCACCATTTTTTGAAGCCCTAGTATTTTCTCCACAACACTTTTTTCCTCTACGCATTGTAAAAATATAATACATGGACACCCTTGTCTCTATTTTACCCTAATTTGGGTAAAAACTCATCTTTTGCAAATCTCCAATCCAACCTATTTGAGTTCCTTTGTGACTCCATTTGGCCCCTCGAAAACTCAAGGGGGCACCCAAGATGGGGGTATCAACCAGTTTAAAACCTTGTGTCAGCCATAACAATTTTTTTTTATCAAGTTAAAGGTCAATTTTTTTTTTCTAAAAGTATTTTTTTATATGTTTTGCCTTGTATTGATTAATCAAAGCTTAGTCATCATGTTTTTATTGAAAACACAAGCATCTATAGCTATTTTTGATGCATTTATCAAAATTTAAAATGCATGATAAAGGGGCAAAATGTTGATACCTAAAAATGGACCACCTATCTTGCATTAATCCTTGAAGTAAACTAACAAATTTACTTAATTAATCACAACAAACTATTTAACCTCAAAATTGAAGAACACAAGCTTATACTGAGAGGGGGTGAATAGTATAAGATAAAATTTTACTTTTCTTTCCCAAACAAATTATCCAATGTTATCAATTGCAATATCTTTCCATATCAATGTTAACCAATATCACCAATAGCAGTAGAAAAGTAATGCATAAATCATTACACACATGAGAGACACAAATTTAATGTGGTTTACCCAATGTGGGTTACATCCATGGAGAAAATATTTCTTCTAAATTTTCTCAACAAATCTCTTGGGAACCAAATACCTATTATAATATTTATGGACTGTCCAAAGAAGATATCAATCTCCTATGCTCAAGTTCGTGGACCTCTATCCATAGGAGAACTCTATCCCCTTAACTCTGGTTCATGGATCTCTATCCACAGAAGAACTCTATCCCCTTGCTGGTCTGGTTCGTGGAACTCTATTCACATGAGACTCCTCTCCTTTGCTCTAGTTCTTGGAAAGCTATCCACAGGAGAAATCTATCCCCTTTTTGGTATAGCTCATGGAACTCTATCCACAAGAGACACCTCTCCTTTACTATGGTTTGTGGAACTCTATCCATAGAATAACTCTCTCATTTGCTCTAGTTTGTGGAAATCTATCCATAGGAGACACCTCTCCTTTGCTCTAGTTCATAGAACTCTATCCATAGGAGACACCTCTTCTTTGCTCAGGTTACCTACAAATATGGTACACACCTCTACTCTAACTCTGCTCCAAATTTGCACACATTACATGCACAAATCTGTATCAACTTTATCCTAAATCTACACACATTACATGCACAATTTTGTCTCAACTTTGTCCCAAATCTACACACTTTACATGCATAAATATGTCTCAAATCTGTCCCAAATCTGCACACATTACATACACAAATCTATCTCAATTCTATCCCAAATTTGCACATATTACATGTACAAATCTATCTCAACTTTATCCCAAATCTACACATATTACATGCACAAATCTATCTCAACTCTGTCCTAAATTTGCACACATTACATGCACAAATATGTCTCAACTCTGTCCTAAATATGGTTCAAGTATTCTCACAAGACTTGTTCAAATCTGCCTCAAATAACTCTGCTATGTTCTGCTCTAACACATGCTCAAAACTACTCATAACACATGCTCAAAACTGCTCATAACACTTGCTCAAAACTTCTCATAACACTTGCTCAAAACTGCTCATAACACATGCTTTGATCATAATACTTCAGACATATTCTACCCAGAATTCTTGTTCAAGAACACATAGGAAATGATATACAATACAATTTCACAATATATTATTTCCAAATATCACTCAAGCCCAATGCACAAATTGCTTCACAAAACTGATTTCTAACACTTGCTCATTCACATTCAATGTCACTCAAACCAATGCCCAAAAGCTTCACAAATTCATTCAAACAATGAAGCACAATTTATTCACAAACCCTAACACAAGTGTTTCCAATTTCTTTCAACAAGGATGCATAATTTATTTCACAAACCCTAGCTCATGTGTTTCCAATATCATTCAACAATGAAGCACAATTTATTCACAAATCCTAACATAAATATTTTCAACAATGCACATATATAATCCTTATTTCTCCACCTTACGATTCAAAAATATTCACTCAACCAAAAACCTTAAAGAAGGAATAATGTCACCACACCTCTTAACTTGCTTTGATGAAAATGTGCCCTCAAAAACCTGTCTCAAAAGAATTTTGTCTTCAAAGTGTCACTTCAAAAATGGTTAGTAGATTTCTCTTTCAAACTATCAACATTAAATTTCTTCTCAAAAAGATATGCTCAATGAAATCTGAAAATGATGTTCAATGACTCTCCTTTTGTTCTCAAAATATAGGACATTAACAATTATCAAAACCTTTCAAACTTACTTTTCACCATACAAAAATTTCAATCAAAAATCAAACCACAATAACACCTTATAGCTCCTACTTGTAAAAGACACAAATAATTTTCAATATCAACAATGTACCTTATAATCATCCAAAACCCTGAGTGCAGAATACTTTTAATTTTTCCATATACTTCCTATTCTCACATGCAAAGAATATCCCCTTTGTATTTTCTCTTTATGCTATTTGCAAAATAAAAACTTTATAAAACACCTTTATAATTTCTATTTGCAAAATAGAAAGCTTTTATAACACATCCTTATAACTCCTTATTTGCAAAACAAAACTTTATTAACTCACACCCTTATGACTCCCTAATTGCAAAAACAAATATTTATTATAAAAAATTAATGCCCTTACCACTTCTTTCGTCGAGGAGAGTCGAACGTGAAACCTCATGGAGCCCACGCTCTAACGTGAGCTAGAGTGCCAACTAGGCTGGCACACCCGTTGGAACCAAATATGCACAATCAAAATTTTATTAATATTTTCTTCTACCCAATCGTAGTTCAAAAATCAACTACTGCTATGACTTGAACCCAAAACCTTCTCAACGTCAACGTCTTACGTAGAGTCTGCCTGCCAACTGAGCTAGCTGTCCAGTTGGAATCGATCGAGCATTGCCTCATATCTTGAGGTTCGTGCACTGTCCTCCTTGCTTTAAACTCTGTGCACTCTCCTTATTCCTCTCTTCTCTTGCATTCAACTTTGTGCACTCTCCTTACTTCTGCCCTCACAAATGGAACGAATGATGCTTATTCCTTAATCTCCACAACCTTTTCAAATTAATTTTATTTCCTCCTTATATATGCAATTTGAAACTTAGGAAGACGTTGGCTCTCTTGCCACCATTTGAATTTTAAATTTTGGCACCATTTAAAATTAAAATTTATTTTTATTATAATATTTAAACCTTGATTTAAATATTATAATTTATCTTTTAATATTTTGTCTTTTGCTCTTGAAATATTTTTCAACCTTGCAATAAATAAATCTTTTTCAATGGAACCTTGTCTACCTTATCTTTTTCTTGCTAACATAACCATAGAGAACCTTGTCTTTTTCTTGCAAACATAACCATGGAGAACCTTGTCTTTTTCTTGCAAACATAACTATGGAGAACCTTTTTAACCAAATAACACCTTGTCCTTTTCTTGCACACACAACCATGAAGAATTCTTTTACCTTGACAATTATTGTACCCTTGAAGATATTTGCCTTGCACTTTAATATTTCAACCTTGAAGATGATTTTCAACCATTTCACCTTTGACATCAATGACAACCAATATACTCAATATTTCCAACAAAAATTTGGAGACAAAACCTAGCAAGGACAAATTTGTCGACTCAAAGCAAATCAGTTGTGAAGCGAATCCACTTTTAGCCTGACATATTCATGAAAGTTAAAAATTTCCCCTTCAACTACCCAATTTAACATCCAATGGTTAGTAGAGTGAATATGTTAAGTTATGAATTTGACTAACAATGTTTTTGTTTAGGCAGTGTATTTGCACCTAAAAATAAAAAATCTAAGTTGCACCTACAAAATCCTGGCAGGGATAAAATCTTGCTCGGTTAAAAACCTGTAAGTGCAAAGGGTCACTGAGAAGGGAAGGGAAGGAATGAATCCTCTTCCACTTTCCAAATGGTCCAAAACTTAGCCCAAACCTCTCCAATGAGCAAAATCACTCTTCAGTTCAATTAGCCAGCCAATCAGACTAGCCAACATGCTAGCCACATAGCCTCTCCTATTTGGGAAACTCCATGAGGGAAGAACCCTATGAATTGGTCCCTTGAGAGAGAATTCAAGATATAACTCTTTCTTGCAATGAAGTGTTGATGAATTGACAAGAAAAAACACACATGTAATGAAGTGTTGTAAAAAATCCTTTCATGGAGCCATAAACAATTTTACCATAAAGCTAGGAAAGGAGGCATATTGTGCTTTGACATTCAGTTATACCCTTCTTACATGCATTCATTTTTCTAATTAATCATCATTGGCATTTTGTTTTCATAATCTACATTTATAGCATGAAATAGTATATGTTGTATTTTTAAATCTAACCATCGCTTTAGTAAAATATTTCTCTTGCATTGAATCCATAGGAAAATTAGGAGGCACTTGTAGGATATGAATCACCACCAAAATCTCTGTTACATTAGTGAAGATAATCTTTAGCCAAATTATGATCAGATTTTCCATTTCATTTATGGATTGAGTGAATCCACTGACCAAACCTATTTTAGGTGATGCATTTGCACAACCTACCTATGCCCTTTTCTCACCAAATAACAACCATCTTCTATTTCTGATACCTAGAGAAAATTTGTCGACTAAAATCATTTTAGGTGACCTATTCATAATAACTCTGAGAAGTGTCAGATTCCCTATTATCCCTAGCAATCCATTATAACAAACTTATTCATTTACATTCCTTTGAAAAGTAGGTCTTTTTTTTTAGCATCCCTTATCATCTATCCAATTTAGTCATTATGGTGAATCTACCAACTGCAACAACTCTAGTTGGTGTATTCGCTACAGATAGCTTTGCATCCATATCCAAGGTAATGTCACCTCCATTTTTGTATAAACAAAGGTACTAACTATGCAAACAAGAAAGAAACAATATTTTTATTGTTTGGCAGGCCCCAAAACTATAACATCTATATTTTTTGTTAGTTTATAGGTTTGAAAAAATCTTACAGCTAAAATAATTCTAGTTAGTGTATTCGAATCTAGACGATGTATTTGCACCAATCGTGAGAATAGGTAAGTACACTTGATTCTCTAATTTTCTAGTTCATGTTATAGAATTGTTTATTTTTATTGTCTTGTTATTTCCTTTTTAACACATAAAAGAGAAAATCAAAAGAATCATTAGTCTAGTCAACATTTTATTTCAGGTATTGAGAATGAATATCGCATGTAGCCTTGCATTAGGTTAATTTGTGTGATTTTACCCTTATTGTACTCTTCTTTTCATAAGAAAAGGAAAAAAATTCCCTTTCGTAACATAGATAGTAAGATCATAAAAAGTCAAGTTGCGTGTAGGATATAACTATATTCTTGCATAAATCTTCATATTGCATTGCATTGCACTCTCATATTGCACATTAGATCCTAAAATAGACAACCAAAAATTAGGTGTCTGTTAAATCAAATACACCAAAATAGATTAGAAAATATTTAAATCCCCTGATGAATTTGAAACTCTCCCACTAAAGATAGTATTGTATGCAAAACACAATCATCTCCAAAACGATGAGTAAGAAACAACACTCTCCTACCCGAGTGTGGGTGAGATCAAGAAAGAGAAAAATGCACCCTCGGGGGCCAATGCTCCCAAGACAAGGTGTGACCTTTTTGGCATCCCACAAGACTATTTACTTTCTATATCTAGTTTATTTTTGTTTTTGTAATTTTGTTTATTTGATAGAAAAAGGAAATGAAATAAACTAGATAACATCAATTATGAGGGGACCATATTTTATCTTCTTGTCATTGAAATCAAATCACATATAGTTGGATTAGGCTTTTTTGTTGCATTATCCTTGAACCCTTGCTCTTGAAAAGAAGACTATTCTTTAATTTATTATTAAAATCAAAAGGTATTTTAGTGTATTAGGTCTTACTTATTGCATTGTTTGATGAATTCATAGGTAGCATAGGACTATATTAAGATTAAGCTTTGTCTAAGGAGAATTTTAGGAGAAATGTAGGTGTTCTCCAACTAATCCACTAAAACCTAGACTTAGCCCACAAACTACCCCTATCCTTGAGGTGAGGAAAGAGTAGGAAGCATTCTGACAAATCCCTTATTTATGATTATACAATTTTATTACAAAGGATTGTTCTAGATACTTTTAGGATAAGGTGTATGTTTGGGTGTAAAATATATTAAGGTAAACGTAAAAGATAAAGTAGCTCTTAATGTCCAAGAGACCATAGCTCATATGAGACAAAACTCATAGAGGATGCTATTTACCCAATATATGTTTATCCAATTTACCCAATATAGGTTTATCCAACCAAACTCTAGTTATCAACGTATGGTATACAACTCTATCCCCCATTGGATTTGAACCTTGAACCTTCTATTCAGAATTTCAAAGTCTTACCATTAGGTCCACTCAAGTTCTCATATCCTATAGAATGCAAACAAGTGATCAAGTTCAAGATCAACTTGTCTACACCCATGAGATAAGTCATATAAAGTACAAAAAAAAAATAGTAAATAAAGTGCAATTGAAGTTTAAAACCTCACTTATAATAATAATAGTGTTTTTTTATAAAGTATTTTCATGGATATTTTCATGATGATAGGGTTTTTTAATAAAGCATTATTATATATACTTTTGTATTCATGATGATAGGGTTTTCTTATAAGGCAATTATTACATATACTTTTGTAATAAGGTGTATCAGGTCGATTCAATGTGGGTTATGATACCATGATATTGAAATTCGATGATAATCATGTCATAATATGACTTTGTCTTCATATTATATAAATTATTAAAATACAATTTTTTAAATTAGATTAATTGTTTTAATTCAATATTTTATACGTATAATTATAACTATAAATCTCTCTCTCTCTCTCTCTCTCTATATATATATATATATATGATTAAAACCAATCTTATATGTATTGTATAATTATCATGTTAACACAATAATTAAACAAACTATTTAGTAGTATTATACCACCTAATAAGATTTAAATACGAGTCTCTCATTAGAAGCTCATATTTTTAACCACTTGAACTAATTATATTTTATTAAAAAATAATTAGATATGTGGAATTATAATCATAAAGGCCACCCATATTATGTCTATCTAAATGGTGTATTATTCTACTTTCTTCTTGATTCAAACCTTAAATATTTTACTTGAACTATTAAATCTTATTATTATTATTTTTATTTAATTTTTTATGTTTAACTCTTAGCTATTATATCCACTTAAGTTCTATTATACCCACTCAAATTTTCATAAAGTACCTTCTACAATTTGAGTGGGCCTAACAACAAAGATATTGGAACTCCAAATAAGAGGTTCAAAATGTTGAAAGTGTAATTTAATTCATGGTTAAGGCTAACATTGTATGATGTAACACTGGATAGGCCTAAAGGGTAGGCATTGTACAATATACTTAGTTTATTGTAATAATTTATTATGCAACCCTTATGGGCCCTGGTTAACCTTGTTAAGGTTAAACTCATCTTATAACTTGTAATTAACCTCAAAGCTATTAGCATATAGTTATTTAATTATTTAGTTAAGTGGAATAATATTGTTAGGTTGTTAGACTCAACTTAGCGTATGATTTATTTTGGGTTGTAATTGGTTTCTATGATCCTATCATTATGGGTTAAATTTAGCCTAGTGTACATTATATATTACACTATGATTAATTGAATTATTTTTCGTTCTACTATCAGTGGTATCAGAGCTACCGCTTTGTCGAGGATTTTTTTTTGTAGCTCAAAAACTTGAATTGGCTAACCTAAGCACACTTCTCAAGGTCAGTCAACCTAGGCATCTTTGGCCCGATTTCTGAGGCAATTGGATAGACCTATATGAGTTGACTGGACGTAGAGCTTGACTGAGACCGAACTACCTAAGGGAGGATGACACTGGACCCTAGGACATCATGGAATCTACAATGTGGACAGACCTATACGGGTGGCACTACCTTGAAGCTAAGTAGTAAGGGAAAACCTAAGACAACGATTGTGACACATGGGACTTCAGACCAGTGGATGACCTACTGGACTTCTGATGTAGTGGAAATAAATCTAACATGGACAAATTGTGACCTAACACTATGGACGTGGATGGGTGTGGCATGAGTACCAAGCAGACATGCAAAAGAGAGCTTAGCATTGTAAGATGGTTATTAATGTAAGTGCACATATATTTTTTTAAATTCTAAAGGACCTCCCCCATCCCCCATGTGGGACTAAAAGAGGTTAAAAACTCCAAAAACTCCACTACGATCCAAAATTTAGAGGCTCATTGGTGGTGATACAATCGCTTGACGTCTTCTCTACTGTGGGAGGGCCAAAAATTTAGTCAATACTGTTGAATTGTTTCTGCGATCTAAGACAAAGAATAATATAGTTTAATGAGCCAATTTGGATGTTCGTTGTGAGCAAGTTTGTTTGTGGTGGAGGATCTGAGGGAGAACCCTTTTCTGTGGTTGAGTTTTGTAGTTGATGATGCCTATCTCGTCAGACGAATTGTAGAAGAAAGAACCTATTTGTGATTTACAAATGTCGCATTTTAGATCCAAGAGTTGTATCTAGATTCAATATTTTGATCAAAATATTGAAGTGTGAACGCCAAACTCTGCATTCTAATAAACTATCCTAAATAGTGACATGGTCTTATGTAAGCGTTCGATGAAGCTCAGTCAAAGATGATCACCAAAGTCTTAGAAAATTTACAGGTTTCAGTGTGAATTGCAGATTTTGTTGAGATAAGCCAGAACGACCACTCTAGACACAATTGCTCCCACCCCTTTGATGTAGCAAATCCTTGACACACAGGCTTACGCAATCATTGAAGATATTCTTAGGTGATTCAATGGTCACAACAGACTCTCGAAGGTTGAAGTTACAATTGATTTACAGACTAACGCGTTGCCCCCCATCGAGCGATCCATAGGAAAGAAGTAATGGATATTTCCCTTTCTATCTCAGCCTGTAAGGTAGCTCAGCTAGTTGGAAGCCAAGCACTAAGGCGTTGATCGTCAGCAGGTCGGGGGTTCAAAATCCACCAACTACCAAAGGTAATTTTTTTAAATTATTTTTTTGATTAAGCATTTTTTTAATTATTTTTTTGTATTAATTATATATTACTTAATTATTTTTTAAAATTTAATTAAGAAATTTTTATATTTAATTAGTATAATTTTTTTTCATTAAATATTAATTCTGCTTTTAAATAACAATTTTTAAATACCTTTGAAGCACAAACCCCAAAAAAATTTCATCTAGTCTATTTTGCAAAACAAAAGGGAGAAGTTTTTCCTATCATTTTATTGCAAAATTCTCAAATCAGGATGAAAAGGGGAGAATAGTGAGTGAAACTTGAAATTTCTAAAGTAATTTGGCATTGTAATTAGGTGCATTTTTGGTGGAATCCGACACCTAAAATTTATTTTTTTGTGGGCACTTTCTGTTGTTAGTTGCATTTACATTTCATTTGCACTACTTCATTAAGTATAAAATCAAGCACATTTAAGTCCCCAAAAATTGAACCCATCTGTGCAATTTATTTGCACAACAATGTTCGGTATAAACGGTACCTCTGGCCCACTCTTACAGTTAAAGTTGTCGTGCTTTGGGCTACTGTATCTAATGCCTAATATAGACGCAACAATGACGTTTGAGCTTGTTCACTATAAATCGTCGGGGAGATATAAGTTTACCATTTTATTATTTTTCACTCTATTCACTTCTCTAAATTGTTATTGTTGCTAAACATAAATCCTAACGAAGTGTCTATCCAAAGTGTTTAGGGGAAGTTACACCCCATGCATGTAGAAGAAGTTCTATGGTAGGTTTCATAAATAAAATGATTTCCTTTCAGTGTCGCCTATGTTCCACATATTGTTCTGCTCTCACGTACCTTATAGTCTCCCTCACATAAGGACGGGATATATTGAGAGGTTCGGTATAAATGAATGGCAAATATATAGAAAGGAGGGTCATTTGGTGATATAAATAACCTTCATTATGGTAGTTATCCATAAATATCTGCTAGATACTCAGTTACTAAAAGGTTCCAATTATGCACCATGGAAAACAAAAATGAAGACTATTCTACAAGTAGAATAATTTTGGGATGTTGTCTCTGATACAACAAAATATCCTACAACTCCAAGTGCCAATTAGATTACATATAACAAGAAATATAGTAGGGCAAGAATGCTCATCTTGCTTGCTGTCACAAATAATTTTCAATCTCACATACTAAACAAAGAACATGGTAAAGATGCATGGGATGCACTTAAGACCATATATGAGGGTAAGGATGATTCCACCATTCTTAACCTTCAATCTCAACTTCACAGTTTTAGTATAGGGTATGGAGAGACAGTTGAACTATTTCTATGTAGAGTTGTCGAGTTGAAGTCAAGATTGAATTCTATGGGAGAGACTGTATAAGATAAGCTCCTCACTTTAGTGATTTTGAGAGCTTTACCTGATTCATACAAAATTTTTCTAACTTCCCTTCAAGTCTCACAAAGACAAGTTATCTTTGTGGAGTTGGTCAATTTACTTCAAACTGAGGAGGCCATTCAACTTCAAAAATATGAATCTTCTAATACAACCCTCTATTCAAATAAGAAGGCCTCTAAGAAGAAAGGTAATTTTTAGAAGGGAGAATATTCTTCCAAGAATTCCAAGGAAAAACAACCTTAAAAACAAAAGAGATATTGCAAAATTTGTGATAAAGATACCCATGACACCAATTGGTGTTGGTACAAAAATAAACAACCTAAAAACAAGGGTCCTAACAAACCACAAAACAAAAACAAGCACCCTAAGGAAAATGTTGTTGTTGAAGAATCAGACTCAGATTCTGAGTGGGCACACAAGGTGCTCATGACTAACACAACCTCCAAGAAAAAGGATCATGTGTGGTATATTGATTATGGCATCAGTAAACACATGACTAGTGATAAGTCGTGGTTTGAGATATTTAAAGCCAAGGAAGGAAAAATAGTAACTTTTGTTGATGATAAGACCTACCAGGTTCAAGGTGAGGGTACAATTTCAATCACTCTTCCAGATGAAAAATGTCAGATTGACAAAGTCCTTTATGTTCCAGGATTGGTGAACAATTTGTTGTCAGTCCCTCCAATCTTGGATAAGAACATGGTTGTTGATTTTTGTGTTGATGATGGAAAGAAGTGTTGCTTTATCACAAAGAGGGATAAAAACATCGCAACAGCTTCATACAAGCATGGATTAATTGTTTTAGATGTTATCTCCACCCATCATGTTTCCATGACAGTCTCTACAAAGGAGGCCACTTCACTTTGGTACAAGGGATACAAGCATCTAAGTTCTAGGTATTTACTTGAGCTCAGTAAATATGAGATGGTAAAGGATATTCCCTCTCTTTCCTCTACATTGCTAGTGTGCTCTTATTTCTTAGCAGGGAAGCAATATAGAGTACCATTTGAAAAGAGCTCTTCACGAGCAAAGAAACCTTTGGAGTTAGTTCACACCGATATGTGTGGTCCTATACCAAAAAACTATGGGGGAAAAATGTACTTTTAATCATTTATATATGACTACTCATGGAAGATGTGGGTTTTCTTTCTTCATCTAAAATCAAAAGCTTTCAGTTACTTCTAACAATTCAAGAATTTTTTTGAGGAGTCATGGACTTCTATAAAGACCCTCCACTCAGATCGATGGGGGAGTTCACCTCTAAATAATTTCCTCATATTTTACTACACATGGGATCAAGCTACAACTCACTACTACCTATAATCCATAGCAAAATGGAGTTGTTGAATGGAGGAACCGTTCCATCATGGAAATGGTTCACTGTATCCTTACAGGAGCCCATCTAGAGCAGTAGTTTTGGGTAGAAGCTATCACAACAACAATGTACCTATTGAATAGGGCACCCAAACATGCCCTAAAGGATATAACTCCTCAAGAAACATGGAGTGGTCAGAAACCCTCCATTTCTCATCTATGCATTTTTGGATGTAAGGTTTTTATGCACATACCAAAAGAATAGAGGAAGAAGTTAGATGAGAAGACCTTGCAATGTTTTCTTCTTGGTTATGATGATAATTCTAAGGAATATAGGTTGATGAATACTTTGACCAAGAAGATTCATATAAGTAGATATGTGGTATTTGATGAAGCTTTCACATCACATAACACATCCAATATATACCTTTATTTTGAGGAGTCTAAGGTTGAGAAGTATCCTCCTTATTATTCTTCACCACAGAAAAAAAATTCCTAATTGGTATACAAGTAATATAAGAGAATCAAAGATATCCACACCACCAAATATGACTTTGAATAGACCTCGTACTCGTAGTATGGCTCGATAAGATAGAACAATAACAAATATTACTGAGGTTGATGATCTTTGTCAATCCTTTGAGGAGCTTTCTATAGATCCAGAGAGAGAGAAATAGTATATATGGATGTGGATGATGACATGATTTTTATGTCTTCACTGGATGAGCATGAATCTGCCATAGTACAATATGCCCTTAGTGAGCCACAATGGAAGGCTACTATGGATTCAGAGTACATGTCTTTGAAGAAAAATCAGACTTGGAAGCTTGTTGATCTATCGCATGGAAAGAAGCCCATTGGCTACAAATGGGTGTACAAAGTGAAGTACAAGGTAGATGGAAAATTTGATAAGCGTAAGTCTTGTCTTACTGCAAAGGGCTATGCATAGAAATAAGGCATTGAATATGAGGAAACTTTTGCACCTACTGCTCGGATGACTACCATTCGAGTTCTTTGTGCTATGGCAGCATAGTTCAGGTGGAAAGTATATCATATGGATGTCAAGAGTGCCTTCATGAAAGGTGATATCAAAGAGGAAGTGTATATGTCACAACCTGAAGGATTTTAAGTGGAAGGCCAAGAGCAGAAAGTTTACAAATTTATCAAGTCCTTGTATAGTTTGAAAAAAGCTCCATGAGCTTGGTACATTAAGATGGATGATTACCTATTGCAGCATAAATTCAAGAGAAGTCCTTCATATGCAAATCTCTATTTCAAGAAAAAAGGTTTTAAAATAGTGCTACTTGTACTCTATGTAGATGATCTTATTATCATAGGCAGCTCAAATAAATTGATAGATGAAGTCAAAGGTGACTTGAGCAAGTCTTTTAAGATGATAGATCTAGGACTTTTTCACTATTGTCTTGGCTTGGAAGTGAACTAGAAGAAGCATCACATCAAGGTGAAACCAAAAAAGTATACCAAGACTTTGTTAGAAAAGTATCGCATGACTGATTGTAAGCCTATGACAACTCCGATGGAAATAGGGCTTTAGTTATCATAGTATGATGATTCTCCTCAGGTATATGGTACTCTCTATCGCTAGCTGATCGGGAGTCTCATATATTTGACCAACACTAGACCAAGTATCATATTTGCTGTAAATTATATTTTTATGTTCATGCAGGAGCCTAAGGTTAGTCATTAGACAATAATAAAATGTATTATTCACTATGTTCATGGTACTATTGAGTATGGCCTAGAGTACAAGAAGAATGATCTATTCTTCTTGCAAGGATACATGGACTCAGACTATGTCGGGTCATTTGATGATTGAAAATCAAATTTAGGCTATAATTTTCATCTTGGATCTGGTATTGTCTCTTGGCACAACAAGAAGCAATAGTTGGTTTCTATTTCATCTACAGAGATAGAGTATCACAGCAAACGAGAAGCAGTGTGTGAGGTGATATGGTTGCGTCACATCTTAACAAGTATGGGTCTTCCATCCAAATCTCCAATTCACTTGTTTTGCGACAACTTGGGTGTTTTGAAGCTCATCAAGAATCCAATGTTGCATGAACATACCAAACACATTGAAACTCAATGTCACTTCATTCATAATGAAGTTCCAAGGCATATATTTAAGCTTCAGTACGTTCCCACCAATGAACAAGATGCAGATATTTTCACTAAGTCACTTGCACAACTCCCTTTGTATTTCAAAATAATGTAATAAGGTAGGGATGTTAGTGTATAGTTATTTCATTATTTAGTTAAGTGGAATAATATTGTTAGGTTGTTAGACTCAACTTAGCGTATGATTTATTTTGAGTTGTAATTGGTTTCTATGATCCTATCATTACAGGATAATTTCAACCTAGTGTACATTATATATTACACTATGATTAATTGAATTCTTATTCGTTCTATATCAAAATCCCACTTATTATATTGATTTAGGTTAAACTTATTGATGTAAGTTGAGAATTAGATCATGGTATAAATACCCCATCCACTCCATCCATTGTGTTAGAGTGTTGTGATTATTATCTACAAATAGTATAAATATTATTTATGATGGCTAAGGGTGCCCACTATATATTTCTCTCTTTTGTCCTTTTTACATTTTCTATATAATATTTGAGTGGATGGATTGCTTCTATTTATTTCTAGAAATAGGTATAACTATAATATGGGATTAGAGTGGGTATCAAGTAGAATCACTTGGTCAAGTAGTGTTGGAAATTAAGCCAGTTAAAAGGAGTAAAAAAATTGTTTTCAATGGTAAGATTTGGATCTTACCCTTTTACCTCCTTGGATGATAGCTGACTGGGTAGGTAGTTTGACCTGGACAGCAGCTGGCTGGGCAGATTGGACGGCATGGGTGGCAATGCGGACAACACCAAATTCCCTTTCTCCTTTCCTCCCTATTCTTCTTCTTTTCGTAACTTCTCCTATATTCCCTAAGGTTGTTTAATCAACGACTATTTAAAATTTGCAATTCTTATGTTTCCAAGGTTGAATATAATATTTTTGCATTTTCCTATTGCTCCTAATTCTCACGTGCCCACATCTGGTATTAGATCTGAATTCAGAGAGGGTTCTAGAACCAAGGTCGATGGAGGAACCAGGCCCGAGGACTAAGGTGGAGGAACCAGGTAGCACGAGCATCGAGGTAAGGTTGAGTGGGACCCACAACATGCAATCCGAGGTGAGGAAGGCCCATGATTCATGAATCGAGGTGAGGTCTGGAGCAGGCCCGCACAACAAGCATGCAAGGAGGAGCAACTTAGAAGAACCAATCGAAGAATGCCATGTGGCAATAGGAGAACAAGGTTGATGCAGACTGAACGACTCAAAACTGATGCAGACCAATTACATGGCAGAAGGACCGATTACGTGGCAGGAGGACAAGCAACATGGCAATAGGTGAAAGGCTCAAATGAAGCAACGTGGCGAGGAGCGATTGCTCGAGAAGGAGATAAAAGGGTGATCACTGATTTCTTGAAGGCAATCAAGTGAGTATTCACTCGCTAAAGATTTTAAACACCTTCATCGCCCTCTACATGGTCGATGTGGGACAAAAATCCTGAAAACATTTTTTAATTAAAGCACAACAGAGAGAAGTATAAGGAAGGTAAGCTTCCCTTGCCTGTTCGTCGAGTCGTGTAGCTCGACTGGCTCGTGGAGCCAACCATAAGGTGCCCGCATTCTTGTAGGTCATGGGTTTGAAACCCAACGACAAAAAAAGCTTGAAATTTTTTTATTTTTGTTGAAATCGGATCCAAAATAGAATATACTTGTAATCTTGCCCTTGGGTTCTCATTGACAGTGGTAGCTGAGTTGGTTAGGACGAATTCTTGCATGAAATAGGTCGCGGGTTTGATTCCTGCAAAGGATAAATTTTTTATATAAAGTTTTTTTTTATATATTATTATTAAAATTAATTATATTATATTTAATATATTAACTATAATTGCTTTTCTAAAGTTTTTTAAAAGCAATAATTTTTTAATCTATTAAATAGTAATATATATATATATTTTTTAATATATATCATATAAGAAAGAAAGACATTGTCTAAGAGAAGATTATTGTAATCGAAGGATAAATTTTTCACTTGATTCAAGGAATCATAAACTGTAGAACTTTTTTGTAATAAGACTAAGAGGCTTAGATTTTTTTGTAAAAGAGACAAAAGATCCAAATTGTAAAATTATCAAGAGGTATTAATGATAAGACCAAATGGCTGTTATCATGCCTTATGTGCAATTCTAGCAAGAGAAGGTGCAGAGAGATTTGATGAAAAAGTAAGAGGTTATGGGTTCAACATTGTGTTTAGCCAACTTCAAAATGTAGTGATAGCACATCAAAGGCATCCTGACTCAGGGTATGAGGCAAACTTTGAAGACAACTCATTCAGGAGTCAATTTGAACAATCAGAATCCATACAATCTGCACCATAAGAATCAAAGTATACACACTACGGTATTTTAGTGGAAATATTAGAACCAGAATCACCAAAAATAATATTGATAAGTGACAATGAAGAAGAAGTAGCAGATAATTTTGTGAATCAAGAGATAGCATCCCCACATCAAGAGGAATAAAAAGTGAATGATAGAGTAGAACAAGTCAGATTTGACTTAAGTTTATAATCTCTTCTTTTTTTCTTCTTCTTCTTTTCTTCTTTCAAACAACAAAGTACTTTATTGTAACCATGAAATAAAGAGAGTTTTTTGGTAACTATGGCCTCACACAATAGCTTAACTATACCAAAATTTAACGGTTATGACTATGAGTATTGGTCTATAAATATGAAGACCTTGCTCATAGGAAGAGGTTTGTGGAACATAATAGAAGAGGTATACACAAAACCCTCAAACTGGACAACACTAAGTGCCGCAGACAAGAAAACATGAAAAGAAGAGAAAAAGAGCAACTCTTATGCTCTTTCTCATCTCCAAGTTGCATTGGAGAAAATCATATTCCCTAGAATCACCGCTTGTACAACTACACAAGCTGCATGGAAAGCATTGAGTGATGGATTCCAGGGTAGTAATCAAGTGAAGCAGGTAAGGCTTCAAACACTGAAGAGAGATTTTGAAAATATTTGAATGAAATATGATGAAAAAGTCGATGATTATTGTGTTAGAGTAAAAGCAATTGTGGATAAAATTGTTACACTAGGCAAAAAAATCATGCCTGAGACAATTATAACAAAAGTTTTGCGAACACTTACACAGAAATGGAACCATATTGCCATAATTATAGAAGAATACAAAGATATTTCCCTTTTAACATTCGATGCATTAATCAGATCATTAGTGTCACATGAAGAGAGGTTTCCTGAAACTCCTTCAACCAGCTAGGGATGTGATGATAAGGCATTCACTTCCAATGAAAACAATGGAATAGGATAGGTAAGAGGTCAAGGCAGAGGTAAGAAAATAAGTAGAGGTAGAAGCAACTACAAAGGAGACAATCAAAATAGAGGAGACAACCAGAATAGAGGAGGCAATTCCAACAGAGGAGGCAACTCATACAGAGGAGGCAATCAACAAAGAGGTGGAAATCAAAATCGAGGAGGAAATCAAGGACAAAGTGGAAATCAAGGGCGAGGAAGTGACAAGTCAAAATCAGCTTGTTTCAACTGTGGCAATCCAGGTCACTTTGCTCGTGACTGCTGGTCAAAATATTCACAAGGTGGCAGTAGTTAATATGGTAATTATGGAGAAGAAGATGATAACTCTAATATTTTTCTTTCATATGGACAATCAGAACACAATCTAAATGACACATGGATTTTGGATACTGGTTTTCCAAACCACATGAGTGGTAAAGAACATTTATTTGCTACACTAGATTCCACTTATAAATCCCAAATAAAATTAGGGGATGATAAGACATTACAAGTAGAGGGTATTGGAGCCATGGAGATTCCAACCAAAGAAGGAATAAAGAAAATGCATGACATCTATTACACTCCAAAGCTCCAACACAATCTGCTAAGCGTTGGAAAAATGATGGAAAACAATTACAAGCTTGTATTTGATGAAGGACAATGTATCATTTTTGATAAAAATAATTGTAATCGTGTCATCACACAGGTCCCCATGACCAATAACAGGTTATTCCCTCTCAAATTTGATGATCTAGGAGGAGCTCAAATTGCAAATGTAGCTATAACAAATCCAAGTGTGCTTTGGCACTTGCGATATGATCACCTTAATTTCGCTAGCTTGAAACTTCTCACTTCTCAAGATATGGTGACAGGACTTCCCAAAATCAATGAAAAAAAGAGGTCTATGAAGGATGTGCTTTGGGAAAGCACTCAAGGTCAAAGTTTCCAAAAGGACAAGCGTGGAGAGCCAGCTATCCACTTCAGTTATTACATTCAGACATCTATGGACCAATGCAAACACAGAGTCTCGAAAACTATTCTTATTTTCTCACTTTCATAGATGAATTCTCTAGAATGTGCTGGATTTATTTTTTGAAACATAAATATGAAGATTTTGATTGCTTCATAGATTTTAGAAACAATGTAGAGAATCAAAGTGGGAATTATGTAAAATGTCTTAGGACAGATCGAGGAGGTGAATACTCCTCAAAAGTATTCTTGAAATATTGTAAAGCAAGTGGGATTAAAAGGCAATTCACCACTGCCTATACCCCATAATAGAACGGTGTGGCCAAGAGAAAGAACCGCACCATAGTTGAAATGGTGATATCAATGCTTCATACTAAGCATCTAACTCATATGTACTGGGCAGAGGCTGTAAGAACCAGTGTATATATTCTAAATAGAAGTCCTACTTCTAGTTTAGATTGTGTCACTCCTTATGAGGGGTGGTACGAAAAGAAACCTAATGTAAATCACTTCAAAGTGTTTGGTTCTTTAGCATATGCATAGATTCCTGATGAGAAAAGGAAGAAGCTTGATCCAAAGAGTCAAGCTTGTATATTTTTAGGGTATTGTGAGTATACAAAGGCATAGACTCTACAATACCAAGACTCATAAAGTTATACTCTCCAGGGATAAAATTTTTGATGAAGGGGGAGAATGGGGTCATCAAAGAATTTTTGTTTATGATGAGTCCCAAGATGTAAGTTATTCATAGGTACAACAGATGTCTCCAAATAAAAGCAAAGGCACGCCACCCCTCCAAGCCCAAGGAGTACTACATCAAGTACTTCAACCACCACTCCAAGTCCTTATCCACAGAGATCAGTAAGTTCTTCACCGATGGACATTGACAGAGACTCTCCATCAAGAGGCAAAATAACATTACAACATCATCCATATTTTCAAATGTTGGATCAAAATTTCCAGAGAAGATTCACTAGAAGCCAAGCTAGTGAAATGAATATAGTTTTGCAGCAACTTGAAAATTTGCAATTGTATGGGGATGATGACTCCCATGATCCTAGGGGAAATGTAGTCAATTATGCTTTATTGGCTAGTACACAGCTAGAACCAACTAGCTATGAGAAGGCTTGTACTCAAAATGTATGGCAAGAAGCCATGAAAGAGGAAATAACCTCTATAAAAAATAATGATACATGAGAGCTAGTAAAGCTACCCAAAGGAAAAAAATGTGTTGGATGTAAATGGGTCTACAAGACCAAGTACAATGCTAATGAAAGCATTGAGAGGCATAAGGCGAGACTAGTAGCAAAAGGTTTTACTCAAAAATTTGTCATTGACTATGAGGAAACCTTTGCTCATGTTGCATGACAAGAAACAATCAGATCAGTTCTTTCCTTAGCAGCCCATAAAGGATGGAATGTTCAACACATGGATGTGAAAAGTGATTTTCTAAAAGGATACTTGATAGAAGAGGTTTATGTTCAACAACTTCGAGGTTTTCAATAACAAGGAAAGAAGAACCTTGTTTACAAATTGAAGAAAGCACTTTATGGCCTCAAGAAAGCACCAAGAGCTTGGTCCTCACGCATTGATGGCTATTTCAGCGAGTATGGATTCACGAGAAGCAAAAGTGAACCAACTCTGTACTACCTAAAGCATGGAGTAGACATTATCATAGTTTGTTTGTATGTGGATGATCTAATATTTATGGGTAGTAAAAATAAAATGAATATGGAGTTCAAAAACTCCATGATGAAACAATTCGAGATGAAAGATCTTGGTTTAATGTGATACTTCCTAGGGATGGAAGTGCATCAATCAAATAAAGGGATCTTCATATGTCAACACAAGTATGCTCGAGACATGATCAAGAAATTTGCCATGGAGCAGTGCAAATCAGTTGCAACTCCAATTGGACATGGGATCCAATTGAGCAAGGACGATGGAGCATCAAAGGTTGACATGACCACTTATAGAAGCATGGTTGGGAGTCTAATGTTTCTCACCAACACAAGGCTCGATATTCAATATGATGTTTCTCTAGTTTCAAGGTTTATGGCTAGTCCATCTGAGCTGCATCTACAAGCAACTAAAATAATATTAAGATATGTAAAAGGTACATTGGATTTTGGAATCCATTACCAAAAATGTAACTCTGTGAAATTAGCTGGCTTCAGTGACAATGATTGGGGCAGCAATATAGATGACAGGAAATATACATCAGGAAATTGTTTTAGTCTAGGATCAAGACTAATTACATGGAGTTCCAAGAAACAAACTATTGTAGCATTGTCATCGACTGAGGCTGAGTATATAGCCATCACACATGCTAGTCTTCAAGCCCTATGGTTGAGAAAAGTTCTTGAAGAGATTGGAGAAAGTCAAAGTGGTCCAACTCGACTGTATTGTGATAAAATAAGTGCCATTCAGTTGGTATACAATCCTGTCCACCATAGCAGATCAAAGCATTTCAATATGAAGTATCACTTCATTCGAGATATGGTGGAACAACAGATAGTCGAGCTTCAATATTGTAGCACTTTGGATAATATTGCAGATATATTCACCAAAGGTATAGCTAAATCTCAATATATAAATTTGAGAGACTGTATAGTTAGTCCTATCAAATTTAAGGGGGAGAATATTGGAAATTAAAATGAGTAAAAAATTTGTTTGCAACGGTAAGCTTTGGATCTTACCCTTTTACCTCCTTAGACGGCAGATGACTGGGCAGATTGGACGACATGGGCGGCAAGGTGGACAACACAAAATTCCATTTCTCCTTTCCTCCCTATTCTTCTTCTTTTCCTAAATTCTCCTATATTCCCTAAGATTGTTTAATCAAACACTATTTAAACTTTGTAATTCTTATGTTTCCAAGGTTGAATATAGTATTTCTACATTTTCCTATTGCTCCTAATTCTCATGTGCCCACAAGCAGAGAGTTCGTTTGGAGTCTCTAATCCCTCTTCCAAATTATAAGGCAAATTACTTTTTAAAACATTATCGGTAATTTATGCATAAAAGTCTAAGGGGAGATTATTTTATCTCTCATCAATTATTTTTGATGCTTTGAAAATTTTGTGTAGAGTTTTCTCAAAAAAATATCATCTAGGTTTTGCAAAGGAAAAGCTACAATATTGAAAAATGATATTGTTTGAATCTACAAATGGTGGGATGAATCTTCAAGGCTCCTTTGGTGCTTTCACATGCTTAGGAAGAAATACCTCTTTTCTTTAGAAGGTGTTATGCCCATCTTCAAGGAGCAAACATGCAACCCTCATCAACCATAGAGAGTGCCATGATGGCTACACTAGCATGCATAAGACACTAGTGTTAGTTGAAATGGAGGTTTGAATCTTGTTTTTGCTTTCTTAACAATCTATTGTGTGAAATCTAGGTTATTATAATATTTTCATATCCTTTCTTCATTTGTTGTCATGACATCCTAGCCAACTGATTGAGAGTAATACTTCGATCAATCAAATGTCTAAGTCTTGAAACTCCTCCCCTTTATTTTTGCAAAATGAATCAAAGCTTTAGTTGTAATGCATCTTAAGGGAGCATGTGCAAAATACTCATCACAAAAGGCAAGGGTAGGGAAATCAAAAGGAATGTTTTAGAGAGGATAGGACATGGGATAAAACCCCTCTAGTGCCGTATCATATTTTTTTGCAAATATTTTGGCTGAAATCATGGATGATGATGAAGATATTAGTGGTTAAGTGCATGTCATGTTTCAATTATAGGCTTGGAAATCTCATTAGTGCAACTATCTTTGCTTTGCAAATACCCAAGTTTGAGTCCCTCCAACAAAATTTTGTTGAAGACTTTATGGGGTGGTAATCAAGATATTCAATGTGGCACCTATGCATGCCACCTATAGTACAATGTCACATATGTGGTGAGAAACAAGTGGTAAACACCTGTGAATTAGGGGAAGACACATGGTATGCTACAATTTAGCTTTGCATTACTAAGGTCTGAAGTATTATTTTCTCTATTTTTTAGGGCTATTTTGGAAAAACTTCTATAGGCTATAACTTTTTACATACAAAAGCATTTTTATCCTTTTTTTTCAAATCATATAATTTTTCAAGTCTATACACTGATAATAATAGTCAAATTGTGTGGAATAGTCCTCAATCCCTATGCCTAATTTTAGGACAAATTTACTATATTCTATGCAATCAAAAATTTTGATTCATTTTTTGGGAGATACAGTTAGATTTGTGAAAATTACAATAGATTTTGAGTTTGTTGAAGACATACAAGAAAATTATTCAGGACGTGCTTTAGTCAATCTCTCTTCCTCCTTTGGACTATTGATTTAGCTTATTCACGAAGATCTAATAATTCATGATCTCTTCCTTCTTGTATTCCTTGTTCAAGTACTCTTGGTAGTTTGAAATAACTCTTCTTTTAAGAAGGTTTATTTAAATATTTTTTGGTGATAAAAGTCACGTGGCCGAAGGGCAAGTTGAAGTCTTTAAACAAGGTGATGTATATTGTAAAAGGAAAGGCTATGTATCCAAGTCATATCTTATGTGACTATAGAAGATTGGATCAAATTTTCTTTAGTGTTGGTGTTGATCTTGACTTCTTCATCTAGAGCCTTAGTGGAAGTGTTTATTAGATATATGTAGGAGTATCTAATAATGGTAGAGATGACTATGGTCTAACATAAGGAGACTATTGTATAAGAGGAACTTTTGTAGTAGTGAATTTTAGATGTTGAAGGAGATTCAGATGAGTCTATCTCAAGTGCATAGGCCCATTAGAGCATCTATTATGAGTGAGATGTTATTTTCACTAATGTCTTATCACCTTGGCCCCTCAAATTACATTATGAGCGGTGTTGAAAGTGTAATTTGATTTATGGCCAAGGTCGATATTATATGATGTATACTGGATAGGCCTACATAAATTCATTATACAATGCATTTAATTTATTGAAATATTTTATTATGTAGTCCCTATGGGTCGTAATTAACCTTGTTAAGGTTCATCTTATAACTTGTAATTAACCTTAAAGCCCTATTTTTAAAAATCAATTATATGGGATTGAAACGAACCCCATCCATATTACATCATGACCACATGGTGGTATTACAACAAGCTTGTCAATTATATGTATATCACTTGGAAAGGTTCAAACCATGGTCTCCTCCTTGAAAGTTGAGAAATCTAACCAATTGAGATAATTTCATTTGATCTTAAAGCCCTCTTGTTATGTCGACTTAGGTTAAACTTATTGATGTAAGTTAGGGATTAGGTATTGGTATAAATACCCCCATCAAATCCATAATTTGTATAGGAGTGTTATGATTCTTATCTACGGATAATATATTAATTGTTTATGGTTCCTATGGGTGACCACTATATCTTCCACTCTTTTGTCTTGTTTTACACTTTTTGTATAAGATTTGAGTGGATGTGATTACTTTTGTCTGTTTTTGAAAAAATGTGTGATTCCAACACAAAGTTCAAATCCAATAAGAGGTAGGGTTGTATTACATGCTCCATAACTAGAGTCTAGTTGGATAATAATATCTTCTATGAGGATTGTTCCATATGGACTTATGGATGTTAAAAACTACTTTACTTTTACTTTTTTACTTTACAGTAAATACTTGTATGAAATTTCATTAATTATATTTTAAAAATGAAAATAGGCACTGGGTTTGACAACTTAGGATGATGGTTGACATATTTTTTCTTAATACAATGAAATCAAAATTTTGTGAGTTTCTTTCTATAATAAATATGCTTATTGTTTTGAAACAACTAAAAGAATTTAATAACTTCAATATTAAACTATCAATAACACCAATGCTAATAATAATGATAATTCAAATTCAATTGCCAAGAACAATATGCAAATATTAAATCTAGAAATGAATCAATGCAACAATAAATCCATAGCCACTCGAAGAGGGAAATAACCACTTTGAGAGGGAAAAGTCTTTTTTGTGCGAAAGATGCAACGTAAATTTAAAAATTTTCAATGATTTCACACTATTTATAAATAAAATCAAACCTTAGTGTTCAAAGGCCAACTATTGCACATAGGGGTCTAAGCTATTAATAATTAATAATTAAAGATAATCAACGTGGGTATATTGGAACCATAACATGGATTCATCCCTAGAAAAGCTTTGTTCTCAAAGCTAGAAAGGACTAGAAAATGCTCTCAGGATCCCATATAGTATCTTCTTATAGAAAGTCCTACATTTGATGAAAAATTCTTGAATTTGTTGAGATGGAGATGATAAAATCTAGACTGTAATAATACTTTAGGCTGAAGAGTGATTCGACCTTATTCATTGAATAATGGAAGTTGTGTCTAGGAATACATATTTTGGATAATAACCTGTTTGAGATAGGATACATGAAAAATTGGATGGATGTAGGAAGATGGTGGAAGCTCCAATTGATATGCTACTTCATCAATGTGATGCACCATCTTGTAGGGCTTATAAAATTGAAGAGCTAACTTATGACTAGACTTGGTCTTCAAGGGCAATTTCTTATAAGGTTGTAGATGCAAAAAGACCATATCTCCTACAATAAATTATCATTCAAAATGGTGCAAATGTTGTTGTTGCTTCATATTATTTTGGATTTGGGTCAAATTATATTTAAGAAATTGAAGCATAATTTTTCATTATTGTAAAAAATCATCTACCTAGGCGACCTTGGAAGATCCTAGAACATAGTCTATGATTGATGGAGGTTTTTGACCATATAATGCTTCAAATGGGGATATCTTAAGGGGAATATAATAAAAAGTATCTACCATCATTTTTCTAATAAAATACATTGGACCTAGTGATACTACTTGTCTTGAGTAAATCAATGAAGATAAGTACCAAAATATTTATTAAAAATCTCTGTCTAACGATCCAACCGAGGGTGATATGAAGAGGACATACTCAACTTGGTAGTCCTAAGATGAAATGATTCTTTCCAAAAATTGCTAGTAAAGATAGAGTCATAGTTACTCATAATGGTTTTGGGCATACCATATAACTTAAAAACATAATCAAGAAAGAACTTGGTCATATTACTTGCTAAATAGGGATGTTGTAATGCACAAACATGAACATACTTGAAAAGGTGATCTACTACCATAAATATTATTGTTTTACCCTATGATTTGGGAAGGCCCTCAATGAAGTCCATGAATATGTGCTCCCATTGGTGGTTAGGGATAGGCAAGGGTTACAACAATCTAGAAGATTTAATTATTTTCTCTTTGTTTCACTAACATATTTAATACTTTGCCATTAATAACTTTACATCTGTTTTTAATACTTTTCAAGATAATTATTTCTTTACCCATTGGTAAGTTTTAAAAAATGCTAAGTGTCTAGCCAAAGGAGATGAATGCAATTATTGTAGAACCTTTGACTTAATAGTTGAAGAATGTGAAGTATAAATGTGATCCTTTTTGTGAAGCACTCCATAAATATATGGAAAACAATGATTTAATGATGATCTTGTTCTCATGTCCTAAATGATTTGAGTGGTCTTTGGATCTAAAATCCAATCTTCCTAAAGTTGAGGAAACCATTATGGGCAAGGACAAGAAATGGCATTGGTAGCAACATCATCATCGTATTTGCAAGACAAGGCATCAACCACCACATTCTCCATTCTTTCTTGTATTCAATGATAAAATCATAACCCGAGATATTGGACATCCATTTATTTTGTTTAGGGTATGAGAGACATTTCTCTAAGAAATGCTTAAGACTACTATGGTTAGTCTTGATGATGAAACAATATCTTAACAAATAAGGCCTCCATTTCTCTATGGCATGCATAACTAATATTTCCTTCTCATAAGTGGACCACCCTAGATTCTTGCCTAAAAGTTGCTTACTTTCAAAGGCCAATGGGTGACCATATTGCATTAAAACAACTCCAATACTTGTACTAAAAGCATCACACTCAATAATAAAAGGCTTGCTAAAATCATGAATGGAAAAAAATGGAGTGGAACACAACTTCTTTGAGGGTTTGGAAGGCTTGGGAAGCAACTTCAGACCAAACAAAAGCATCATTTTTGGTGAGAGTAGTGAGAGGAGCAACAATCTTGCCATAGTTACAATTTTTTTTCTATAATAGCTAATGAGTCCTAAAAATCCATGGAGTTGTTTATAGAGTTTAGGCAAGGGCTAATTTTGCATAGCTTTGATCTTGTTAAGATCTGCCTCGACTCCTTCCTAAGTTACTATATGTCTATTCATAGCTCTTGAACCCCAAATGAACATTTGGACCTTTTAACAAAGAGTTTTTCCTTTTGTAACAAGTGGAATTTTTCAATATAAACTAGATGACCCTCCCGAGATTTGCTATAAACTAAAATGTCATTAAAGAAAAATATGATAAATTAATGAAGAAAAGGATGAAATACATGGTTCATAAGACTTGAAAAGTGGAAGGAGCATTAGTGAGTCCAAAAGGTATGATTAGGAATATATAATGACCCTCATGTATATGAAAAGTAGTCTTAGGGATATCCTCTTCTCTAACCCTAATCTGGTAAGAACCATAACCCAAGTCTAGTTTAGTGAAGTAACTAGCACCATGCGACTCATCCAACAAATAATCTATAATAGGGATAGGAAATTTATATTTAATATTGATATTGCTGAGAGGACAAAAATTAGGACACATGCGCCATGAATTATTCTTACATCGTACCATCACCACCATGGAGAAATATGAACTAATGCTTGTATGGATGATTCCATGCTTTGATATTTCTTGAACCAACTTCTCAATTTTTGACTTTTGGGACTAGGTTTAGCGATAATGATGCACATTATAAGGTTGAATTCCTAGAATTATATGGATGGCGTGATCATTTGTTCACCTAAGAGGTACACCCATTGGCTCACTAAAAAGCTCATAATGATCCATAATATTTTGGAGATCCAATGAAATATATGGAAGAGATAAATTTGAGGATTGAAACTCCATATAATTGACTTGGGTAAATAATCCATAACCTCGTTTCTTCAATATCTTTTCCATGCGATGGGAACTAACCACCTTAGAGGGAGGGGGTTGAATTCCTTAGAGACAAATGAGCCTTCTATTCTCTATCCACTTGACATATAATTTTTGTAGATTAATAAAAACATCATCGAACTAAGATAGCCATTATGCTCCCAATATAACATCTAAATTTCCCAGGTTCATAGCAAAGAGATTGCCCACCCAAGTATAATCTTCCATTTGGATGTTAATTTTAGCCGTTCGGTCCAAAAACTGAGCAATACCATTTACAATCAAGACTTGAATTTTATCTTGATTTGAAGTTGATATACAAGCCCAAGGATTTTGTTGTCTTACCATCTATAAAGTTATGTGTGCTACCTAAGTCAATCAACACATTGACACACCGTCATTTAATAAGTCCTTGTACCTTGATACTGTGGTGAGCTTAGAGATCCATACGCACATGAGCAAAGAGAGCTACATTATCATCTTCCTATTTTGCTTCATCTACTTATGTTAGTTGTTGTCCTAGTTTTATCAATTGCTTGTGTTGTAATGAATCTTCATCCTTAGAAACTTATGTTTCTCCATATTTCAAGAGAAAGTTATGATGTTCTTCATAGGCTTGATCTTGGGGATGGTGTGAATGCAATTTGAAACAGAAAAATCCTAGGAAATGCTCAAAATTGGGATAAGGACAATGAGAGTTGAAGTCATCTCGATATGAAGGACTAGAATCTTGAAGCTTTTGTTTTGCTGCCAGAGTGGTACATTGTGCATCATCAAGAGTATACAAATCATGCATGTCTACTTCCTTTTGAATTTTATCCTTAATACTATAGCAAAAGGCAAAGACCACCACTGCTAGACTCAACTGATGGGTATAGATGAGAAGACTTGTGAATTGAAAGTAATATTCTTCCACTATTCCTATTTGCTTAATTTGCATAAGGCGTACCACATATGATGTGGAATATTCCTTATCAATTCTTCAAAGAAATCGTTCCTTGAAGTTAGGCCATAAAATAGGACCACCATGTTGGCAGAGATACCATAACAACCATTCATAAGCTTGGGCAACCAACTTAGAAGCTACTAATGCAACATGGCCTATTTTAGAAATATGGTATAGATGGATAAGGCCTTCCATTTTGGCCAACCATCCTCGAGGATCAACACCTTCAAAAGTGAGCATGTCAATGTGAGGAACAATAATATCATGAGGCCAATCAAGAAAATTTGAAGCATCGTCTACTAAGGAATCCAAATCAAAAGCATAACCTAGGTCATAAGGGCCAAAAGTTGGATTATGACTAGGTGGTTGTTGTGGAAGAACAATAATATTTAGTACTTGATGAATGGTCAAAGATTGTTGCCCAATTGTTTGTTGATACCCTAGGAGCAAATAAGATGTAGTAGTGGATAAGTTTAAGAGTTTTTCAATGTTATTCAAGGACGGGATAATGGAAGAAATCAATCATTCTTTATTGCTAATGGTTATGGACATTGGAGCAATCATTTGATCTTGATACCCAAGATATTTATGTAGATCAAGGTCAATAGTATTGGGAAGAGGATTACTAGTTGGAGTGGTAGCAGGAAGAGTGACCATGGGAGGGTTAATGGAAGGAGGAGAGGAAAAACCTGAAGTGTTAAGTGGAGGTGAAGCCATGGTGTTTAAAAAATAAAGAAGACATTGCTCAAAACTATTGATATTAGGGGGAGTGATGTGATGCTTACTAGGATTTCTAGATTGATGCTTCTTTTTGCTCATACACATATCCTTCAAAAATACACTATAATCAACCATTGGCTTGTATTTAACTAATGGTGAAAGCAGGTTCACTAATACACTTTATTTATTTATTTATTTATTTTTTATTTTTAAATCAATATATATATATATATATATATATATATATATATATATTTTATAAATTTATAAATTAATTATTTATATTTCTTTTCACATTAATACTTATTTATCTAAGTATAAATTTATTAATATATCTTTATTCCAAATGGGGAATGAAAAAGGAAGGGGAAAGGGAACGTACGGTGGAGAAAGAAAAAATAAATGGGGACGTGTGGAGACACGGGGAAGAAAAAACATAAAAAGGGGACACGTGGGTGAGGGGCAGGGGTAGAAAGAAAAACAAAAAAAAATTATATGAGGTAGAACGGTTACGCGTGGGAGGACAGCGATTACCAAGGTAAATCTAACATTTAATAAAATTTAATTAATAAACCCTATTGCATTTGACGTCAATATGTGAATATTTAAGCTTTTATCATCACTTGATCTAGTGTGGAAATCACTGGTGGTTAAGGATATGTATGATCAGTATCCGTTTGACACGCATTCAAAGGATTCAGATCAGACTACTATCTTTGCAACAGGTATATTAAAAAATTTGACCTTAAATCTCTTCCTTTAATAAGCTTAGCTCTCGACCTTAGAAAAAATCATGGCTGAGATGAGAATGCTGAACCCTAAACATAAACATAAGTCTTCAAGATTTCTTACACTATCCAAATATAAAAAATATGAAAAAATTAAAAAAATATAAAAAAAACATGAAAAAAACAATCCCACTATCCAAATCCTCACAACTTAAAGAAAATGTTTTCACATTTAATAAATATTGAACTTTTGAAAATATTTTCATAAAAGAATAAAGTATTTTAGATTTTCCTTCTTATGAAGTGTAAATTCCATCGATGATGATAGTGCGAGAAATCTTTAATTAAATATTGAATTTTGAAACAACATAAATAATTTAATAATAACAATAACTTCAATATTGAATTAGCTATTACATCAATGTTTTTTTTTTTTTTTTTTTTCATAGGAGAGTTGGCTATTTAATAATAATAATTTAAGTTCAATTGCTAAGAATGCTATGCAAATATCAAATCTAAAAACAAATCAATGCAATAACAAATTCACAGTTACGAGAAGGCAAAGTCTCATAGTCCACTTTGAGAGGGCACAGTCCATTATGCACAAAAGACTCATTTACATCCAAATCCGACGATCTTATAAAGAATATGTCACCTTATTTATAAATTAAATCAAACTTATATGTTCAAAAACCAACTGTTGCACTAAATGTTATAATTAAAATACAGCTATATAAACTCTAACACTTACATAGAAAAATCTTCTCTTTTAACATATAATCATTCTATTATTTGAATGAATGAAAGATTTTAATTAAGTCCGCGAGACCCAAATATGGTCTATGGGACCTCAAATATGGAAGTACAATTACTCAAATCATATCATATGATCTTTAATATCTTTGAGAAGATTGTTCCTTCTCTTGCTGATTTGTGTTAGCAATTCTCCAACTTTTTTATTTTCCTGTCTTCAAATAAATCTGTAATAAACTCGTTCCCAAGTGTTTCTTTGTATTTGTCACGGATATCTGAAAAACTCGGAAATTTATAGATGAAGTGTTCCTATGTCTCTACTGCCCCTGTGCTGCATAAAGTACATATTCTTTCTTCCCATTGTTCTTTGGGCGTTGTCCATCTCCCTGTTTCACATCTAAGCCTATGAGAGCTAGTCCTTATCTCGAGCAATGAGTATTTTTTCCTTCCACTTGATTTCAGCGCCTATATACGCTTTTTCCTTGTGGTCATACGTTGGGTTAAAATTTGCAATATAATATTGTCTTTTCCTCGCTTGCGTTTTTCCACATTCCACTTCTGAACTTTTCATTCACATAATTTTTAATGTCTTTGTTGACATTTGGGCATTCATTTATGTTGATTTCCCAACGTTTCATCCATTTCGATTTTCATGAGATATGGTGTATTTATAAAACATTACATATAACAAAAACTTTATAAATTTAAATGTTGGAATTGGGGTGTAACACCTTGAAATAAATAATGATTGGTATATATTATATTATATTAATATTGTTTAAGATAGTTATGTGTTTTATAAGTTTTTGTAGATTATAATTATTATAATAAAAATAATATTTAGAAAAATAAATATAATTAATATATGTCAAATAGCATTCGCTCAACCGATTATAATCTTCAATTTTTAAAGAGGAGACCAAGTTCAAATCTTGCCAAACAATACATGCATAATTTTCAAGCTATTGTAATAGCACTATGTGGTTATAATATAATACATATGGGGTCTATTTCAATCCTGTATAACCCATTCAAAAAATTCAATATAAATGCAATGAAAAATATCATGAAGACTAGAACATAAGATTTAGAGCAATTGGTAGGGAATGAAGAGTTTCACACCCTTAATCAATTAAATTCCTCAATTTTTAAGAAAGAGATTGAAATTCAAATCTTGCCAAGTGATACATGCATAAATACCAAGTTGTTATAATACCATTATATGGTCATGATGTAATATGAGTAGGGCTAGTTTCAATCCTATATAGCTAATTTAATATAAATAAAATACCATAAAGACATTTTTATTTTAATGTCTTATGCATACCTTTTCTTAATAATTAAATGCTTAATATCAAAGTAATGGTTTTTTCTTTAAAATTTATTAACAAGCATAATTCCTCAGTCATTGGGTTGTTTTGTTCCATTCAACAGGGCTACCTATTGGCGTTGTCCCTATATATCATCGTTGTTGAGGGGTTTGACTATTTATTAGATCACCATACCACTCAGGGTTCTATTAAGGGAAATTCTCTCCCACAAGGTGAGTCTTAGTTGATCAACGATCATTTTGCTGACGATTCTTTCCTCGTGCTTATTGAGGATGAAGGTGTTATTCAACAGATGCTTGCCTGCTTGGACACTTTTTGTCTGGATTTTGATTCCTCCATTCAATGGAGAAAGGCTCAATGTTACATGCAATCTCCTAACTCGATGCCCCATTGGCTTAGTCAATATCATTGGAGGATCATCCAGAGGGGGAAATATTTCATTTTTTAGGCATTCCTTTTGCCTTTAACAATTCAACGTCAGAGTTGTGGAAGTATGTCATTAACAAGGCAAAAAAAAAACTTACCTATTGGTCCACTAAAAAGCTCTCCCTTGCTAGTAAATTTCAAATTTGCTCAAAAGTCCTTGTGGCCACCCATATTTATTATTATTCCTGCTGGATCCCGTCCAAAAACTATTATTAAAAGTTTTATTAGCTTCTACAAGACTTTTTATGGTCCTCTTCCAATAATGATTCAAGATTCCATCATGTTTCCAAGGAGTATTACTGTCTCCACAAAATTCATGGTGGTCTTGGAATTCTCAATACCCATGGTCAAGGTTGGGCCCTCTATGTTAAGTGAGTTATCAGATCCCTTGTAGGAAATGAGAACTGAAAGATTTCTCATCCATCACTATATCTATGAAGTTTCCCCTTTTGATCGTAAGAGTTGGAGGGGCATGGGTTTCCCTTCCGTCGTTGATCCTATGTCTATCAAAGTGATAAGATCCTTCATCATTAGGAGCATCTGAAAAGCTTGGGAGAGTGTTAAGCCTTGGATAAGATGGGATGGTTAGAGTTTTGGGCACGATATCTCCATCAACCAGATGAATTTTTGGTGGTCACTTGTCATCAACCAGATGAATGTTTGGTGGTCACTTGTCATCATCTACTAGGGTTCTCCGCTTGTGCAAGTTCCTTGGGTTCATATACTTAGATTTTTTTGCAAAGGTGTGTAATGCATCACCGATTTATTTTCTCATCCTACCAAGGATTGGATCCCTTGGGATGACTTTAGAGTCAAATTTAGGCTCAAGCACTCTGACAAGGACACATTTGAGGTTGTCAAGACTGTTCTCCTTGACTCCATGTTTTACAAAAATTCTATGTTTTTGCAACGACCTTGGTGGAAGGACTGGAAGTGGTATACACACACTCTACAAAATTACAAGGCTTGTTTGGGGTATGTATGAATCTCTCCTTGCCTCCCCATGATTGATAAGCTCAATAAATTATGGAATGTCTCTTCCCATCAACCTATTTGGATATTTTGGTTCCAGATAGCCTGAGCTCCTATCTTAGAGTCCAATATTTCCTATTTTGCTTGGAGTCTTCTTCACCAAGGGCTTCTTTTTGAGGAGCATCTTCAACATTTAGGCATCCCCAACCCTTCTTTCCCTTTCTATCTTAAATATAAGGAATTTATCCATATTTTTTGATTTTTTGCTTGTGCCCATTCCCTTTGGGAGTGGATTTTTTCCTTTTTTAGACCCAATTCCTATGTCATGCTTGAGTGGAAGCATATCATTTAGGGAGATCCCTTGCCCTTGTCGTTGTCACTATTTTATTTGAAGTGTGACACTTTTTTTGTATGGTGGCCCTGTACAACATATGGAAAGCTAGAAATGACTATATCTTTGGTAAGTGTTCTTCCTCTCTTCACATATTTGCTTTTGAAAAATCTAATATTATTTTATCTGTGTATTTTTAGATTATGGTTTAGGCTAGTAAGATAACTATGGAGTTCTCTCATCTTTAAGAGCTTATTGATCATTGGAGGAATGCTCCATGAATAGTCAGTCAGGTTCCTCCTAAGAATGATTATCCTCGAAGTTGGTCCAAGTCTAGGTAACATCGTTGCTTGGCCCCAAATCGCACTCTTACCCTAGCTCAAGGTCACCCTCCTTACAAAGCTAGTCTTGGTAACCTGACTGCTCCTATTTGTCCCCTGACTCCTCAACTCGAGACCTCAATCAATTCGAGTTCTCTAGTGTTTGCTACCAACAAGGATCCATTTATTCACAGCTGGGAAGATGTTTCCAACACTTCTTCTTTTGGGTAGGGATGGGATTTAGCCAAGTCTCCTAATGATAATGATGGGTGGGATTCAGTCCCAGTGGTGATAAAACCCATGTAATGATTCTTCACCATTGTGGGGATTCCCCTTTTTTTGCTTTTGCTCTTGTATCGTGTGCTTAACCGTTATTTTCAGTATGTAATCATTATGTTAGCTAGTTGATAGTGTTTTCCTGCTAGTTTTGTAAGATGATTTTATTTATATGTTAGTTGGTTTCTTGGTTTCCCGCATTGTTTTTATGGTGGTGGTTTTTTGGTTTATGGCATTGTCCATATTACGTGTTTATCCACTTATTTTTTTATAAAAATGTATTCTATTACTTCTTTAGTATAATGCTCTTTTACATAAAAAAATATTTGTTGTTTTACTTTAAAAAAACATTAAAATTTGAAGAAATGTTTAATATTAACACAACATAATAAAATTCCATGAAACTCAGTTATAAGCTTACTGCAATGGTAAGGGCTTTGGACTATCCTTGAGAGGTCCAAGGTTCAAACCCAACTTAGTATGAGGGGACCAAGAACCCTCACAAATACCTGTGTAAACTCATTAGAAATTTTATCAAGTGACATTAGCTCAACCAATTAGATTTCTCAATATTTCAAGAAGAGGACCTAGGTTCGAATCTTTCCAAATGATATATGGATAATATCCAAGATTTTTTGTAATACCACTATGTGGTGTTGGTGTATGATATATGGATAATATCCAAGATTTGTTGTAATACCACTATGTGGTGTTGGTGTCATACAAGTGGGGCATGTTTCAATCCCTTATAATCAGTTTAAAAAAATCCATGAAGCTTAGAAAATGATTAATATTAACATAGTAAATATGCTATGAAAACTTTCTAAACTAAGGTTTAAATATCATGGGTGAACATAAAAATCTCATGGCTATTAAGTCAATTAGTTGAAATGAAGACTTTCACACCATAGACCAAGGTTCAAATCTTATTGGTGAACAATAACATTTTTTCCATGATACTTAGGGAAATGAGCAGGAAGCAGAAAGTTCCATGCCATAAATTAAGGTTCAACTCTTATGGCTTAATATTTTTTTTTTGCAAGTAGTAGTTTTATTATCAGGGTTTTAACTGGGTCCCAATCCCAGATATACAAAAACCCTTGCCAAGGTTGTGGATATTGATATTGCAGAAACCTTGTAACAGTAAATAGAAGCCAAAGGCCTAGCAGAATCCCTCTCAGGGGATAAGCATGAAAGCAGTCCCACGCAAGGGATTAAGGCCTTAACCTCTACGACCGAATAGCCCACGTAGGGGCATTCCTTTCTAGCATAATACCCTACCCAAAAATGGTGACAGAGCCCCAAGGGCTTTCCAAAAAACAAAAATTAGAAGTAATAAAAAAGGACCAACATAACAAGAACAAGCCAAGGAAATCGAAAGGGAATCCCTAAGGGTTGACCTCCGCGGGGTTCTCCTTTGTGTCCGTAGTGAGCTCCTCCAAGAAGCGCTTCATAGCCTCGGTGGTACTTTCGAATGCAAAAATGAAACATTTAATAAACATTCTTGTCATGCGCTTTGATGTTTCAGGGGCGGGGTCCGAGTCCCCGATGTTATCATCAGGGACATTAATAGGGGAGTTCTGGCTTGACTCTGTTTTGATCTTCTTGGTCCTTGATGATCTACATATCACAGGAACATCCTCAATTACGATTTTGTGCTTTCCCAATGTCGCCTTCTTGGAGGATGGGGTGGGCTTAGATGGGGTAGACTGCTTGGGGGGGTCTTCTTGGATTCAGGGGTTTGATACTTGGGATCCATCTCACTGACCAAGGGCTCACTAGAAAATGAGTGAGTTGGTGAATATACAGGGGGGAACAAGAGGGCTATATTGGAGGGGAGTGACTACCAAGGGAGGATTGGCGACAACATGGCAGAAGAGAACAACAAAGACACCCTAGTGGGTGGAAGAAGAGTGTTTCTTACGAGCGACATAAATTTATAAGCGGACAGAGCGATGGAGGAAAGCGAGAATGTTGATGGGCTTGTAACCGCAGAAGTGGTTGACAAGAGCCAAATGGAAGCTGGACATCGGCTTAGTAGGATTGTTAGAGGCCAAATACTGGATTAGGGGAATAGTGATAGCGAACCAAGGGGAGGGAAGGGAGGTGCGTTCAAGAGAAACACCTATCCATTTGAACTCTTGGTAGTTGGGGAACCCCTCCAACTCGGGTTCCCAACTGTGCTTGTCGTGGTGAACACGACGACCAAACAAGGGAAGGTCAGACACCTCAGCCATCAACTCGGGGGTAATCTTGAAATAAACACTGTGGATTTTGACAAAGCCATTCTTCCACGTCCGAATGAAGTCAGCAAAAATATCAACTTTAGGGCCCTAGAATTTACTTAGGAAGGGCTTCAGATTAAAGGTGTCGATGAAGGGTTTTGCTAGAGGGTCGAGCTGGAGGGAGCTAGGTTCGATGTATGCCATAGTTCTAGGAGGATAGGACAAGGGAAAAGATAGCGACCAGGGCAAAGGGTAACAAACGATAAAAGGAAGGACAAGGGGACTGTTTAAAAAGGCCAGCAAGGGACGATTAAGCATGTCGATCCGATCAGGGAGGGGACAGGTGGACAAAGGCCAGGTAGGGTGGGGATTGGTGACAGTTCTTGGGCCTGAGTTGGTATGGGTAAACGGTGATATCTAGAGCCGCCTGGATTTGGTGAGGATGGGCAAGGAAGTAGATTGGACAGGGGCACCAATGGCGGCGTTGGGGCATTGCAAATCGTATTGGGGAGCATAATTGAAGAGACCAATTGTCCACATGGGAAATTGATGACTGGAAGTGCCAGCAAGGATGCCAATCATGAGCCAGTGGTGAAGGAGAAGCTTACTAAAGAAGATACCCCTAGGAATAGCTGCAAACCTAGAAAAGAAACACATTGGTTAACGAGGAGGGGGTGACATGAACTTGCCTTTCCTGTCAGCATCTACCATGTGGGAGACACCCGACGGATTAGAATTGCGCCACATCATCAATGAAGATTGAATAAGACCCTTGTTGGCAAGCTGGTCAGTGAGTTTGTTTGCTTCATGGAATACGTGGAAAACTGCCACCTAGCACTGCTGACCAATGATAACTTTGCTTTCTCGGATCAGTGAGCTAATGTTCCAAGGGGGATATTTATTAGTTTTGATGTAATGGATTGATGTTCAAAGAATCCCCCTCGATGTGAAGATGGATACAAGAGTCTTTGATCAGGTTTAAACTACGCCAGAGAGCCCAAGCTTCAGCAAAGTTATTTGTCTGGTGATCGAGGTTCTCAAAAAAGGCGAGAACGATCATCCCTTTATGGTCTCGGATGACCCCACCAACTCTTGACAGTCTCGGGTTCCCTTTGGACGCCCCATAAAAATTTAGCTTTAAAAAACCTATGGGAGGGGGATTCCAAAGGGCCAACCGTCTGGGATGGGGAATGAGGTGAGGGCGGTCGGGGATAGGGATGTTGAGGGATTGGAAAATCTCCCCTTCAACCTTGCCAATCGGGGACTTAGACCAAGGGAGTAATTGGAGGTTTTCAGAGGCATAGGCGATGGCTTTGGTGGTCGTAGATATGGCATCGTTAGAAGGGATGGAAAACACTCTATGATTGCGCTCTAGCCAAATCTACCAAATAAGGTGTTGGAGGCAGATCCTCCAAAGAAAGGCAACATTAGGATTTTGAAAAGGGGTAGGCCATTGGATAAAGAGATCCCAGAGAGTGCAGGGTTGGGCCCACTGGATTTGGAACAGGGATAGTAAGTGGTTAAAACTCCCTTGGGTGAACTCACAATGTAAAAAGAGGTGGTTGACCGATTCCCCATTAGACAGGAAAAGATGACATCTATTAGGGATAGGGATGCCTCTTTTCATCAGGTTGTCAGTGGTGAGCACTTTGTTTTGAACAGCAGTCCAGGAGAAAAACCCAACCTTAGGGACTAGGCGCTTGATCCAAACCGACCCAAATGGGAAGGCAAAAACTTGGTGGTTCAACAGGAGAGAATGAGCCAACTTGACTGAGAAAACCCCGTTGTTTGTCCCTAACAAAACCAGAGAATCTAGAGTGGTTATAGTAGGAATAATGGTGGTTCTGAGAAGCCGAGACAAGGAAGCGTCCGCTTGGGTTATCTAGCCACTAGCACTGCCAATGGGAATTTGCTTCCATTCGCGTTGATCATTGAAATAATCCCTGACTCTGCTGCCCCATCTATGCTCAAGAAAGGATTTGAGAGCAGACATACCTGGGATAACTACGAGGGACTGGTCGTTCAACCAAACGTCATCCCAAAACTTGATCTCGAAGCCACTACCAAGTTGCCAACGAGATCCTTTAGTGATAAGAGGTATGGATTGACTTACCGCCTTCCAGAAAGTAGATCCAGAGGAAGGGAGGTATTCATTCATGAAGGGCGATCGAGGGAAGTATTTGCTCTTGACAATCGCCACCCATTCTAATTTGACATTAGTGTAGAGTTTCCATGCCTGCTTGGCGAGGAGGGCAAGGTTCAGATTGGAAGACCTCAAACCCAGGCCCCATTGGGATTTAGGTTGACAAACTCTGTCCTAGTTAACAAGGTGGATTCTACCTTTTTCTTCAGGACCTGACCACAGGAATTTTTTTTGAATTTGCTCAATCTTGGCATGAACAGACATTGGGGCTCTGAAGACAGACATGAAGTAGACTGGAATGCTTTGGAGGACCGCCATAGTGAGGGTAGCCTTAGCTTCCTGGGATAGGAGGGCACCCTTCCAGCCTACAAGTTTGCGTTTGAACATTTCAATGACATTATCCCACATGGACTCTTTCAAGATCTTGATGAAATGAGGAAGGCCCAGGTAAGAGGTGGGTAAGCTTGAGATTTTGCACTATAGGATATGGGCGATCTTGCGCTGTCTGCTATCCAGAGTGTTAAGGAAGAAACTCTCACTTTTGGTGTAATTGATTTCTTGGCCTGCTGCTCTGGCATATGTGTCAAGGATAGATTTGATGGATTTAGCTTGGATGATTGATGCTAAATAAGTGGTAATGGTATCATCAACGAACTGCTGGTGAGAAAGGGGGGGCATGGTGGATGAAGATTTGATCCCTTTCACATACCCAGAAGCACAGGTAGACTTGAATGCTCTTCCCAGGGATTCTTCCAGGATGATGAAGAGGAAAGGGGATAGGGGGTCACCCTGCCTTATGCCTTTATGAGTTGAGAAATAACCTGCAGCTGAACCATTAATGAGCACAGAGAACCATGGCATCAATATACAACCTTTGATGAGCTTGATCCATTCTCTATGAAACCCAAACTTGGCAAGGACTTTCAGAAGGAAACCCCTGTTGACTCTATCAAAAGCTTTGCTAATATCCAGCTTAAGAAACATGGTTGCCTTGTGGTTGCAGTGAGTAGAATGGAGAGTTTCATGAAGGGATATGATGCTGTCTATGATAGATTTACCTTCCACGAAGCTACCTTGACAAGGATCGATGATATCAGGGAGAATATTATTTAGACTCAAGGCTAGGGATTTGGTTAAGATCTTGTAGATAATGTTACAGAGACTAATAGGCCTGAAATCCGCCATAGTCTTGCAGGGGTGGGTTTTGGGGATTAGAGCAATGAAAGTTGAGTTAGTCATTTTGGAATGGACTTAGTCGATTGGAGCTCGATGATGGCTTTGCAAATTTCTTCCTTCATAATGTCCCAAAAGGTTTGAAAAAACCGAAGGGGAAAACCATCTGGACCAAGGGCCCTGTCAGCTTGCATGGAGAAGAGAGCAGTCTCGATCTCTTTCGGAGAGAGGGTCTGAATCAGGGTAGCATTCATCTCTAGAGTAACCATGGGGGGAATGTTCTAAAGAAGGGATTCCTGGGCTGCCAAGTGGGAGGGAGAGGGATTTCCCATCATATTACTGAAGTAAGCAGACACTTTTGATCTGATCTCGAAAATGTCTTGGGAAACAGAGCCATCAGATAAGGTGAGTTCTATGATTTTTCTGGAGCTATGATTCTACATCGTGGAAGCATGAAAAAATTTGGTATTGGCATGCCCATATTTGAGCCAGAGGGCTCAGGAGTTTCACTGCCAGAAGGTTTCTTCTCTAGCAAATATGTTGTGATACTCAGACAACAGCTGAATCTCCTCATTCCTCAACTGAGGAGTCCATTGGTCATGATGGATTTGCTCCTCCAAAGTCTTAATTTTATCAATAATGAGCTTCTTGTTCTCAAAGATGTTTCCAAAAACTTCCTTGTTCCAAATTTTGATGTTTTCTTTCACTGATTTGAGTTTACGGGAAACTCGGTCAATGGCAGATCCTGAACATGGAAGATTCCACCACTCAAAAATTTGTTGTTTGAGGTCTGGGTGGTGAATCCACATGTTTTCAAACCTGAAAGGGGTTTTGAAGGATGGGGTCTTGTTGGATTCTAGGAGGAGGGGTGAATGGTCAAACCCAATTATGGGGAGGGATGTGAGGAGAGTATCGCCAAAGAGAGGGATTACTTGATGAGATAAAAAAATTGGTCCAGCTTGACTTGAATGTGATCTTGCCCTGCTCTTTTGTTGCTCCAAGTAAAACGACAGCCTCTGATCTGAATGTCCATAAGCTCATTACTCGACACAAAATCCTAGAAATTAGTTATGCTTTTGGAGGGAGTGGATAAGCCGCCTCGTTTGTCGAAAGCAAACAGAGGAGAGTTAAAATCCCCAGCTAACATCCACGGGAGGGCAAAAAAAGTAGTCTTGAGAAGGGACAAGGAAACCCATAGTTGGCGCCTTTCCAGGGGATTGTTGGGGGCATAGATATTGGAGAGGACCCATGTGAACTGGTTGGTATTGCAATGGAAAACCATGTTAAGGGTTCTGTTGGTGAAGGATACCACCCTTCCCTCAACTTGGAGAGGATCCCAAAGGCAAAGAAGGCCCCCAGCCGATCCCTCTGCGAGGGAGGAAGCCCACTGGCAGTATTTCCATATTGATTTGATGATGTTCAGGGTTCTCACTGCATCAAATTTGGTTTATTATAACATGATGATGGTGGGTTTGGAATACTTTATGATGGTTTTGACCAGTATCTGCTTTCCTGAGCTGTTAAGCCCTCTAATGTTCCAAGAGAGGATCTTCATTTGGATACTTTGGAAGGTTTCTTACCACCCTTGGTGGGTACGGGAGGGGGTTTGGGATTCTTGGGATCATCCAAGGGCTGGCCGAATAGATTAGGGAAGAGGGTTGTTTAAACCTCGTTTGCAACTTGATTCTCAGTGTCTTTATTAAGATGGTTGGACATAGACGGTCTGCCTCTCTTTTTGTCACCTCTTGTATCCACTAGCCCTTTCTTACTTTTGGTGATGATGGAGCTAGAATCTGAGCGGTTGCAGAAAGTGTTGGATGCCTCATCAAGGGAGTCATAAAATGACTTGGTTGGAGATAGAGGTTCAGCTAAAGAAGTGGTGGGAAAGCCCTCCTCGAGGGGAAGGGGGGAAAGGGATTTAGGAGAGGTGGGAGAGAGCGGAGAGGTGGGAGGGGTTGGGGAGAGTGGTGTAGCCGAAGAGGGGCCATGTAGGGAAAGGGAGGGGAGGGGAGGGAGTGGAGGCAAGGGGGAAGGAGAAGGGGGGGAAACAGACTTGAAAAAGAGGACATTATCATCAACACCAGAGAGAGGGTCAAAATTTTTGGGAAAGGCAAAAAGTGAACATACCTAGTTGGAACTTGATGGAGCTTGGTGGGGGAAGGATTTGTGGAAGGAGACTTGTTTCCATTTGTCAGTTTTCCTTTGAAAAGGGCCACCAGTAGCCTTGGGTCCCAGGTGGATAACCAGATGCTGAGCAAGGGAGAGCTGAGGTCGAGGAACCTCTTTGGTGTTAGGAGGTGAAGTCAATATCCAGATCTCCAATGTTCTTCAACAAAGAGGTGCATGGTGGTGCAGCTTATAAAGAGGAAACAAATAGTATTATGTAGTCTTCCTTTGGAAGAGGAAACAAACAGTATTTTGGACTCTTCCTTTGAAAGAGGAAACAAACAGTTTTTGGACTCTTCCTTTGGAAGAGGAAACGAACAGTTTTTGTTTTTTCTATAAAAGGGGAATGACCCCTTGCATGTAAATTATGATTGAATGTAATTATGCCAAAATCAATAAAATATCAAGCTGCCATTGCCCCATGGTTTTTCCTGCACATTGCAGGTTTTCCACGTAAAATTTATGTTACTATTTTTTCTGTGTTATTGTGTTTTCTGCTTGGATAGAATTTTGCTATATTTTCTAACATTTGATATCAGAGCCTAGGGTTTTGTGCGAGTGGGATCTGCAACAATGACTAAAAGTGTAACCAAGTTTGAGATTGAAAAGTTTGATGGCAGGAACTTCGCCCTATGGAAGATGAAGGTGGAGGATTTGTTGGTTCAAAATGACCAAGCCCTAGCATTGAAAGGGGTCGTGAGTAAACCAAGCAACATCAAAGATGAGGAGTGGGCAATGCTGGATAGGAAGGCAGTTTCTACAATCCGTCTATGCCTAGCAGACTCCGTCTTGTTCAATGTTGTTGAAGAAAAAACCATGGAAGCCCTTTGGAAGAAGCTTGAAAAGTTGTATGAGACGAAATCTGCAACAAATAATATTTTTCTAAAAAAACAACTTTACAACCTAAGGATGAAGGAGGGCTCATCTGTGGCAGATCACTTGAATGAGTTTAATACCCTTATCAGTAAATGGTTTCAATTAATGTGAATATGGAGGATGAGGATAGAGCTATCACCCTACTTTGTTCCCTCCCAAAGACTTGGGATCATTTGGTGATGACCATCAACAATTCATCATCAAGAGCTCTAACTTTTGATGATGTGGTAGCCGCTTTGTTGGAAAAATATTTGAGGCAAAAAATGTCTTTGGAACCCTCAACCAATGAAGCCCTAGCTATGAGAGGTCGATCTTTCGAGAAAAGTCAACAAAGTAGATCACAGTCTAGATCTAAGTATAAGGGACAAAAGCTGAAAGGGAAGTGCTGGCATTGCGGGAAGCCAGGTCACTCAAAGAAGGATTGTTGGCAGTTAAAAAAGGAAAAAAATGGTGAAAACCAATTTTAGCCTTCAGCTAAAGCCAGTACAGTAAATTCTGGAGAGATGGCAACATGTGAGGCTTTCTGTATCAACAACAACAGATCTATTTTACATACCTGGGTTTGGGACTCGGGTGCATCTTTCCACATGTCTCCTCACAGAGACTGGTTTGACAAATATCAGCCATATAGTGGTGGGAAGGTCTACTTGGGTGATGATCACCCTTTAGAAATTATGGGAAGAGGGGACATAAGGATCAGGCTGAACAATGGTAGAGAAAAGATGTTATGTGATGTGCAACATGTGCCAGATTTGCGAAAGAATTTGCTCTCAATCAAGATGATGGATAAGCTAGGGTATTTTGTCACTTTCGGTAACAACTATTGCAAAATTACTAGAGGTGCTATTGTAGTAGCAAAGGGATAATATTATGGGACCCTATATCGTTTATGCGGTGATATGGTGACGAACCATGCAACAGTAGCAACTTCAGTTCAGGATGCAGTAATGCTATGGCATCAACACCTAGGCCATATGAGTGAAAAAGGTTTGAAAATTTTGCATGAAAGAGGTATGCTTTTTGGGATTAAGTCTTGCAATTTAGACTTGTGTGAGCACTATATTTTTGGTAAACAAAAGAGGGTTTGGTTTTTCTGCAAGCCCTGGTAAGAGTTCTGATTTTCTGCAACTTATACATCTGGATATATTTGGACCAGTCCCCAGTCAATCCTTAAATGGTGCCATCTATTTTCTGACATTTATAAATGATTATTCTAGGAGAGTGTGGGTTTATTTTTTGAAGAAGAAGTCGAAAGCTTTGCAAAAATTTAAAGAGTTCAAAACTTGAGTCTTAGGTCAGATAATGGGGGTGAATATTGCTCCAAGGAATTTGATAAATTTTGTATGTAGGAAGGAATTAAGCACCAAAAGACTGTACCATATACTCCAAAACAAAATGGTGTGGCTGAGCAAATGAATCACACAATCATGGAACGTGCAAGAAGCATGCTCAATGCATCCATATTGGATAAAAGGTTTTGGGCAGAGGCTGTTAATACAACTGTTTACCTCATTAACAGGTCACCTACAACTGTGTTGGATGGACAAATTCTAGAGGAGGTTTAGTGTGGTAAGCCATTTGATTACTCTCATTTGTGTACCTTTGGCTGTGATGCATTTTCCCATGTGCCTAAAGAAAAAAGGTCCAAACTTGACCCAAAGTCAAGCAAATGTGTTTTTATCGGCTATGGAGATGCAATAAAGGGGTATAGACCGTGGAATCCTACTACCCACAAGGTAATTATTAGCCGAGATGTTATTTTTTATGAAAAATCCATGCAAAGGAAGGAGGTACAGCAAACACCTAATGTTGTACCAGTTGAAGTAGACATGAACGAAGATGAAAATAAAAATTAGCATGCTAAAATTTTTGACCATCATGCTAAATTTTTTGACCAGCATGTAGAACAACAAGTAGAGCAGCCACAACAATCACAAGACCAAGAGCCACAATCAATAGATAATTGGGTTAGAAGATCTACACATCCACAAAAGTATCCGAAAAGTTATTCTCATGTTTATCAGTCCTCTTTTGCTTTTTTAATTGATGATGGTGAGCCTAGTTCATTTCAGGAAGCTAGAGAGTCTGAGAATGCAGAAAAGTGGAGGAAATCCATGGAGGAGGAAATCGAGGCACTTCGCAAGAATAAAACGTGGGAACTTGTGGATCTCCCACTTGGAAGAAAGACTGTTGGAAACAAGTGGGTGTACAAAGTGAAGAAGAACATCGATGGGCTATTGGAACACTATAAAGCTCACTTGGTGGCAAAAGGCTATGTGCAAAAGTTAGGTATTGAATTTAATGAATTTTTCTCTCCAGTTGTGAAGATGACTACTACTAGAGTTCTACTTGCACTTGTAGCTGCATAGGATTTAGAACTGGAGCAGCTTGATGTAAATACTACTTTCTTGCTTGGTGATATCGAGGAGGAGATTTATATGGATCAGCCTGAGGGCTATGAGGAAAGAGGCAAAGAGCATTTGATTTGTAGACTGAAGAAATCTCTATACGGGTTGAAACAGGCACCAAGGATGTGGTACAAAAAATTTGACACCTTCATGAAGAGCCAAGGTTTCAGTAGGAGTGAAGCTAACCATTGTGGATACTATAAGAGGTTTGATGATGGCAGTTTTATTATTTTGATGTTGTATGTTGATGATATGTTGGTTGCAGGCCCCAGCATGAAGAAAATCATTGATCTTAAGGCTCAATTGGCTAGGACATTTGAAATGAAGGATTTAGGAGCAGCAAACCAAATTTTAGGGATGAAGATACACAGGGACAAAAAAGGAAGAAAGATCTGGTTAAGTCAAAAGTCATATATAGAAAATATTCTGCAACGCTTCAATATGTAGAATGCAAAACTAGTTTTTGTAATCACAATGACACTGAGAGGGGGGGTGAATCAGTGTGATCTTTAAAAATTCTAAAACATATAGTTTTAAATCCAACAACAGTTTAAACTGATAAAAGAAATATCAAAATGCAGTAAGAAAGCATGACACACAACACAGTAATTTAACGAGGTTCACCAATGTGGCTACTCCTCAAAATGACTGCTTGGACTACCATCCAAATCCAGCCAATGCAAAGCTACAACTTTACAATATCTTTTACCGACACCAACTGGAAGGAGCACCAACCCCTTTGCTTTATCCGTTTCGAGGCAGAATGGAGCACCGACTCCTAATTTACCAGCACCTACTGGAAAGAGGCACCAACCCCTTATGCCAAGCTACAACTTGGAAGACAATAATAAAAATTATAGAATAAAACTTTCACCTCATTTCTCACAGTCTGCTATTTTTCTGCATTCTACTGCTTCTGCGCAAAATGATTCGCACTATCCGACCGCTTCTCTGTACTTCTTCGCACTCTCTGCTGCAATCAGATGATCGATCACTTCTGCAGTCTATGCACTATCACTTCGGACTTAGAACACAACCTCTGCACATCGCGCTCTTAATTCACGAAGATTCGATATGCACACTTCACTTCGTCACAAAAGAAATATCACTTCAGCCTTAGCTCAAATCGAAACGACTCACTCTCTGCGCACTGCAAATTTTGCATGCACACATTATCTTCGCACAAGTCACTCTCCATCTTGAATTAGCCCTCCTTTTATAGAAGAAATATTCAAGAACAATATTGAGACTGTAGTCGGCTTAAACCCTAAAGAGCGTCGACTGTCAAACCCTTATGAATATCGGCTTCAAACCCTAATGAATGTCGGCTTAAAACCCTAATGATTGTCGGCTTCAAACCCTAATGAATGTCGGCTTCAAACCCTAATGAATTTTGGCTTCAAACCCTAAAGAATGTCAGCTTCAAAACCCTAATAATTCGCTTCAAACCCTAAAGAATGTCGGCTTCAAAAGTCTATCTGGTTCTACGGCTTTCCTCTTGAAACTCCAACATGTCACGATATCGTGACACCTTTTACATCCGTACGCCTTCTTGCCCTTGCTATCACGAAATCATGACTCTTTTGCCCTTTGAAAGCTTTGCCACCATTCTTGTCACGAAATCGTGACACTTTGATCTTTTGTTGACGTCATTCTTAATCTTGTCATGAAATCACGACGCTTCGGCTTCCAGAGGCTTTTCTTGCAACATGTCATGAAATCGTGACACTTTCAGCTTTTGCGTCATCCTCATCTTTGTCGTGAAATCGCGACTTCCTGAGGCTTTTCTTGCAACTTGTCACGAAATCGTGACACTTTCAGCTTTTGCTGACGTCATCCTCATCTTTGTCGTGAAATCACGATGCTTTCGGCTTTCGTACAATCCTAGCTTCATGCAATAGCGAAATCGCTACAATATTGTGCCTTGTGCTTCCAACTTTGCTTCTGCCCATGAAATTATGACTTGCAAGGAAATCACTACACTTTTGTGCCTTGTACTTTCGACTTGTAGCATAATCGCTACATCTTTGAGTTCTACACTTTTGACTGGTAGCGAAATCGCTACACCTTCACGTTGTGCACTTTTGACTTGTAGCGAAATCGCTACACCTTCGTGTTGTGCTTTTTCAACTCGTAGCGAAATCGCTACACCTTTGTTTTGTGCAATTTTGACCCGTAGCGAAATCGCTACACCTTTGCTTTGTGCACTTTTGACTTGTAGCGAAATCGCTACAGCTTTTCAACTCAACGCTTTCTCCTTGCTTCGGCCAGTGAAATTTCGACATGTAGCGAAATCGCTACAACTTTTCAACTTAACGCTTTCTCCTTGCCCTCCAACATGTAGCGAAATCGCTACGGTTTGACTTAGACTTCTTGGCCTCCAACATGTCGCGAAATCGTGACATTTTGCCTTGCGCCTTCTCTTTCCTCCGACTTGTCGTGAAATCGTGACATTTTCAACTACGCCTTCTCTCTCCTCCGACTTGTCATGAAATCATGACATTTTCAACTGTGCCTTCTCTCTCCTCCGACTTGTCGTGAAATCGCGACAGAAAACATGTCGCGATATCGCGACAGTTTTCTAACTTGTCTTTTTCTTCGAATTTTTGAAACTGGGTCATCTCTGTTTTCCAGGAAACTTCTGTCCTCTGCATCTGAATGACTCCTACACTGTCTGTCCACTGCATCATTGGATCTAACTGCCTGTGTTGACAACAATGACAAACTTCTTGCAACACCTTGCTCAACAATCTCCCCCTTTGGAATTGTTGGCAACACCTGTGTACATTCCTGTACCTCTTCTCCCCCTTTGTCAATAATACCAAAGGGCTGCTGCAAACTCCCCCTGAGTCCATCCTCACAATTCTCAGGCACAATTTGTTGCATCTAGCACAAATCATGATCATGAGCAAAAGAATAGTCAAATATTCAAATGCTCCCCCTGAGAAGGTGATCCCTGTAGCTAGTCACTTCTTAGGAAGTGTGACTACTCCTAATTTGCTTCGAAGATACTCAAATACTTCCTTGGGCAAAGGTTTTGTAAAAATATCTGCTACTTGTTCTGTAGTTGGGACATAGTCCAATTTAACTTCTCCTTCTGCAACTTTCTCCTTCAAGAAATGATACCTTATAGCAATGTGCTTTGTCCGTGAGTGCATTACTGGATTCTTAGAGATGTTAATTGCACTGGTGTTATCACACTTTACTGATATTGGTTCACTAAAATTAATACCTAGATCTTTCAAAGTTTGTTTCATCCACAAGACTTGTGTACAACATGTTGCTGCTGCAATATATTCTGCCTCAGCTGTAGATAAAGAAACTGACTCTTGCTTCTTACTGTGCCATGCAACCAATCTGTCCCCCAAATAGAATGCACCTCCACTGGTACTCTTTCTGTCATCAACACATCCAGCCCAATCTGCATCTGAATATGATATAAGAGTGAAGTCTTTGCCTTTTGGATACCACAACCCATACTCAATGGTGCCCTTGAGATACCGAAAAATCCTTTTAACTGCTGTCACATGAGTCTCTTTGGGACTGGCCTGAAATCTAGCTACCATGCAAACTGCCTGCAGAATATCAGGTCTGGTAGTTGTTAAATATAGTAAACTTCCAATCATAGATCTGTACATGGTTTGGTCTACAGGTGGAGATTTGTCTTCTTTACTCAATTTGCATCTTGTTGTCATGGGAGTGCTTATCGGCTTACAGTCCTCCATAGTGAACCTCTTTAACATTTCTTTCACATACTTAATTTGGGAAATGAATATGCCTTTCTCATTTTGATTAACTTGTAGCCCAAGAAAGTAAGACAATTCACCAATCATAGACATTTCAAATTCATTATGCATCTTATTTGCTAAGTCTTTACAAGATTCATCTTTGTTGCTGCCAAATATGATATCATCTACATAGACAACAAGAACAATGAGATGTCCACCTTCTGTTTTCACATACAGATTATTGTCCACTAAACCTTTCTTGAATCCCTGTTGGGAGAGATAGTTGTCTAGCCTTGCATACCATGCCCGTGGTGCTTGTTTTAATCCATATAATGCTTTCTTTAATTTGCAGACAAGGTTAGGATCTTCACTAATTTGAAAGCCATCTGGTTGTTCAATATAGACCTCTTCTTCAAGTTTCCCATTTAAAAAAGCAGATTTTACATCCATCTGATAAACTCTGAAGTTCTTGTGGACTGCTAAGGCCAGAAACATTCTAATTGCTTCTAATCTGGCCACTGGTGCAAAAGTCTCTTCAAAATCAATGCCTTCGACCTGTGCATACCCTTTACAAACCAGTCTTGCTTTGTTCCTAATGACCTGTCCGTCTTCATTTAATTTGTTCCGAAATATCCATTTGGTGCCGATTATATTCTTATTTGCAGGTCTAGGTACTAATTCCCAAGTTCTGTTCTTTTCAATCTGATCCAACTCTTCATTTATTGCCTTCATCCAACTATCATCTTTGCTTGCTTCATCTATGTTTTTGGGCTCAATGCTGGATAAAAGAGAGTAATTACTTATTACTTTCTTTCTTGTCTGAATGCCAGCTGTGGGATCTCCAATTATTTGGTCTCTAGGATGATTTTTCTACCAGCTGCCTGTTTTGAATTTTCTGTTTTCTTGCACCTCTGAGTCATCGGATAAGTTATCTGCATCAACCGTAGACGTATTTTCTGTTCCATGCACCTCATCTCCTTCAATGACTTCTTCGTAGATTGGGTAGTTTTCTTCAAAGTTAACTATTTGTTTCCTCCCTTCATCGAATTTAACATCTGCACTATCCACAATTTTCTTGAGTCTCTTGTTGTAGCATTTGTAAGCTTTGCTATTTGGAGAATAACCAACAAAAACACCTTCATCTGCTCTATCTTCAAACTTCCCAAGGTTGTCATCAGTTTTTATGATGTAGCACTTACAGCCAAAAACTTTGAGATGTTTTGTTGTTGCTTTTCTACCAAACCACAACTCATAAGGTGTTTTGCATTCATGAGTTCTTAACATATATCTGTTTTGAATGTATACTGCAGTGTGAACTGCTTCTTTCCAGAATCTATCTGCTATTTTGTTTTCTGCCAGCATGGTGCGTGCCATTTCCTGTATAGTTCTGTTCTTTCTCTCTACTACACCATTCTGTTGGGGAGTTCTAGCTGCTGAATATTGTCTCCTGATACCGTATTTTTCATAGTATTCTATAAATTCATTCGAAATGAATTCTCCTCCTCTGTCTGATCGCAAGCATTTGACCCTTTTTCCTGTTTCATTTTCAACTAGCTGTTTGAAAGTTCTAAACATTTCAAAAGCTTCTATTTTTTCTTTTAAGAAGAATATCCATGTCATTCTGGAATAATCATCGATACACAACATAAAGTATTTGTCGCCATTTATGCTTTGAGTTCTCATGGGTCCACATAAGTCTGTATGAATGAGTTCCAAAGGCCTGCTAGTGTGGTATTCTTTTGTTTTAAATGAAACTTTGGTTTGCTTTCCCTTTGACATGAAGCACAAACGTTGTTTGAAGGTTTCTTAATGGTTGGAATATCTCTCACTGCTTGTTTAGAGCTGATTTTCACCAAATTATCAAAACTTATGTGTCCAAGCCTCTTATGCCACAACCAGTTCTCTTCTTCTTGTCCAATGAAGCACATACCTTCTGAAGATTCTGAGAGTGTGTATAGGTTGCCAGACGTCCTTGAGCCGGTTGCTATTAATTTCCCATTGTTTATTTTTCTGACTTCACAACCCTGCTTCTTGAAAACTACTTCATGTCCTTTATCACAGATTTGACTCACACTTAATAGGTTATGTTTCAAACCATCCACAAATAAAACTTCTTCTGACTTGATTTTCCCTTCACTAATTTTGACAGATCCTTTACCTATTATTTTGGCTCCATCATTATTGCCAAACTTCACAGAACCACCCTCATATTTCTGTAGTTTTTCAAATTTCTGTTTATCACCTGTCATATGACTTGAGCAACCACTGTCAAGGATCCACGGTACACATTTATTTTGAGCTCTAAAAGTTGTCTGCACTATTAAAGATTCCTGTTCTTTCCTGAGCTGTTCTTTTTGTTTCCATTCTATTTTAACTGTGGTGTTGGGTTCTAGCTTGGATTTCCCCTTTTTAGAATCTTGCACATATCCTTCAGAAGAAATTCTATTTTGTTTTGCCCTATATGGTTGAATTCTTCTTTTTTGAGATTGATTTGAAACAGAAATACTACGACAGTTTCTAGCAATATGCCCAAAGTTGTGACAATTAAAGCATTCTATTGCATAACTCATTAGAGGAGCAAAAGCATTTCTACTAGTGAAACTTCTTGGACCTATATTGTACTTGCAGTCAACAATTTTATGCCCATAACCATTACATTTAAAACAGAAACCATAGAAATAATGATTGAACCTGAAAGATGGTTTTTGCCAAGTTGTTGCAGGAGCCTTAGATCTTCTTTTCTTTTGATGTGTGACCTTGGTAAAGCCATCATTGTCAGTTCCTATTTTAGGACTGGCATTACTGCTTTCTTTTGCCTGATTTGTTTTTCTTTCAACAGCCTGTTTCTTGTCTTTACCTTTTTCATATTCAACATTGCTTGCCTTTTGCTTGTTTGATGATTCTCCTTCAGTAAAGCCCAGACCGAATTTGATACCTGCGGGTCTTTGATCGCTTAGAATTTTGTCCAGTTTCATCGAACTTTCTTCACGCTTGAAATGACAGCTAATTTTTTGATCCAGCTCTTGTATCTGTATTCGAAGACCAACATTTTCTTCTTCCAATTTGCAACAGTAATCTATCTTCATGGTTACCTGTACTTCAAGATCTTCGAACATTTTCTTGTATTCTTCTGTCTACATTTTTAGACTGGTTATAATGTCATTTGCATCCTCGAGCTTTCTTGACAGTTTTTGGTTCTTTCTTTTCTCAGATTTCCATTCCATAAGTGCAGAGACCAGCTCACCTTCTAAATCAACTTCAGCCTCATCTTTTTCAATAGACACTTTAGAGTTCATACCTTCTCTCTTTTCTGTGTTTTCTGCTTCTTCTGATTGTTCTACTTCAAATGCCATAAAGAGAGCCTCACCTGTTCCTTCTTCGGAATCTTCACTAGAGCTGTCCTCTGAAGAATCTGCATTTCGTGAGATAAAACTTTTCTTTTTGAAATTGCCTTTTCTGAAGTTTGATTTCTTCTTCCAGTTACCTCTTTCTTGGTGCGAAGCTTCCTCACCCTGGTTCTTTTCATTGAGTGGGCATTTTGTCGCAAAGTGCCCAATGCCTCCGCAGTTGAAGCATTTAAATGGTAGCTTTCCTCTGTACTTTCCTTTTCCCTTTCTCAATTTTTTGACAAAATTTGCTTCCATTTCATCTGATACATCCTCTTCTTCGACTCTGGTTTTGTGACTTTACCTTTTAGGGCTTTGAAAGCAACTTCTCTATCTGTGGGGTTAGACCTTCCTATTCTCATTTCAAAAGCAGTCAAAGAACCATGCATCTCATCCATACTAAAATGATTTAGATCTTTGGCTTCTTCTATGGCAGAGACTTTAGAATCAAATCTAGGGGGAGCGATCTTAATACCTTTTTCACGATAGCAGCATCGGTTAATTCTTCGTCGAGACCTCTGATTGAATTGGTGATCCCATTGACTCTTTGCATGAAAGTCTCTATGTTCTCATCATTGTCCATCTTTAACGATTCGTATTGAGCTCGATGTGCTTGAAGCTTGGCCTCCTTGATCCTATCATCTCCTTCATGAATGTTCTCTAGTTTATCCCATATATCTTTTGCTGATTCACAATTTATGACCTTGACTAGCTCATTGTCCACTAGTCCACACATGATGGCATTTTTTGCTTTTGAATCATATTCAAATGCCTTTTTACCAACAGTGTCTGTTGGAGCGGTGGCAGGAGCTTTGTAACCATTAACTACCGCACCCCAGATGTCAAAACCCAAAGCACTGAGATATGTCTGCATTCTAATTTTCTAGAACGCATAATTAGTCCCATCAAACAATGGTGCTTTGTTCGAGGAGAAACCTTCACCACTTGCCATTGCGTAACTTCCAAGATCACCTTAGCTGTTTAAGCCTGTTCAGGTACTTGGCTCTGATACCAATTGTTGTAATCACAATGACACTGAGAGGGGGGGTGAATCAGTGTGATCTTTAAAAATTCTAAAACATATAGTTTTAAATCCAGCAGCAGTTTAAACTGATAAAAGAAATATCAAAATGCAGCAAGAAAGCATGACACACAACACAATAATTTAACGAGGTTCACCAATGTGGCTACTCCTCAAAATGACTGCTTGGACTACCATCCAAATCCAGCCAATGCAAAGCTACAACTTTACAATATCTTTTACCAGCACCAACTGGAAGGAGCACCAACCCCTTTGCTTTATCTGTTTCAGGCAGAATGGAGCACCGACTCCTAATTTACCAGCACCTACTGGAAAGAGGCACCAACCCCTTATGCCAAGCTACAACTTGGAAGACAATAATAAAAATTACAGAATAAAACTTTCACCTCATTTCTCACAGTCTGCTATTTTTCTGCATTCTACTGCTTCTACGCAAAATGATTCGCACTATCCGACCGCTTCTCTGTACTTCTTCGCACTCTCTGCTGCAATCAGATGATCGATCACTTCTGTAGTCTACGCACTATCACTTCGGACTTAGAACACAACCTCTGCACATCGCGCTCTTAATTCACGAAGATTCGATATGCACACTTCACTTCGTCACAAAAGAAATATCACTTCAGCCTTAGCTCAAATCGAAATGACTCACTCTCTACGCACTGCAAATTTTGCATGCACACATTATCTTCGCACAAGTCACTCTCCATCTTGAATTAGCCCTCCTTTTATAGAAGAAATATTCAAGAACAATATTGAGACTGTAGTCGGCTTAAACCCTAAAGAGCGTCGGCTGTCAAACCCTTATGAATATCGGCTTCAAACCCTAATGAATGTCGGCTTAAAACCCTAATGATTGTCGGCTTCAAACCCTAATGAATGTCGGCTTCAAACCCTAATGAATGTCGGCTTCAAACCCTAAAGATTGTCTTCAAACCCTAGATTTAACCCTGTCGGCTCCAACAGTCTATCTGGTTCTACGGCTTTCCTCTCGAAACTCCAACATGTCACGATATCGTGACACCTTTTACATCCGTACGCCTTCTTGCCCTCGCTGTCGTGAAATCGTGACTCTTTTGCCCTTTGAAAGCTTTGCCACCGTTCTTGTCATGAAATCGTGACACTTTGATCTTTTGCTGACGTCATTCTTAATCTTGTCATGAAATCGCGACGCTTCTTCCTGAGGCTTTTCTTGCAACATGTCACGAAATCGTGACACTTTCAGCTTTTGCTGATGTCATCCTCATCTTTGTCACGAAATCGTGACGCTTTCGGCTTCTGAGGCTTTTCTTGCAACTTGTCACGAAATCATGACACTTTCTTCATCCTCTATCAACGCTGAGGCTTTTCTTGCAACTTGTCACGAAATCGTGACACTTTCAGCTTTTGCTGACGTCATCCTCATCTTTGTCATGAAATCATGATGCTTTCGGCTTCCGTACAATCCTAGCTTCATGCAGTAGCGAAATCGCTACAATATTGTGCCTTGTGCTTCCAACTTTGCTTCTGCCCGTGAAATTATGACTTGCAAGGAAATCACTACACTTTTGTGCCTTGTACTTTCGACTTGTAGCATAATCGCTACATCTTTGAGTTCTGCACTTTTGGTAGGAAATCGCTACACCTTCACGTTGTGCACTTTTGACTTGTAGCGAAATCGCTACACCTTCGTGTTGTGCTTTTTCAACTCGTAGCGAAATCGCTACACCTTTGTTTTGTGCAATTTTGACCCGTAGCGAAATCGCTACACCTTTGCTTTGTGCACTTTTGACTTGTAGCGAAATCGCTACAACTTTTCAACTCAACGCTTTCTCCTTGCTTCGGCCAGCGAAATTTCAACATGTAGCGAAATCGCTACAACTTTTCGACTTAGCTTCTTGGCCTCCAACATGTCGCGAAATCGTGACAGTTTGCCTTGCGCCTTCTCTTTCCTCCTTCGACTTGTCACGAAATCGTGACATTTTCGATTGCGCCTTCTCTCTCCTCCGACTTGTCGTGAAATCGTGACATTTTCGATTGTGCCTTCTCTCTCCTCCGACTTGTCGTGAAATCGCGACAGAAAACATGTCGCGATATCGCGACAGTTTTCTAACTTGTCTTTTTCTTCGAATTTTTGAAACTGGGTCATCTCTGTTTTCCAGGAAACTTCTGTCCTCTGCATCTGAATGACTCCTACACTGTCTGTCCACTGCATCATTGGATCTAACTTCCTGTGTTGACAACAATGACAAACTTCTTGCAACACCTTGCTCAACACCGATTAGTACCCCACTTCTTTCAAACTTAAAATTGTCTTCCAACCAGTGTCCTAGAATAGAAGCAGAGAAGACATGCATGTCTCGTGTACTGTATTCATCAGTAGTAGGAAGCCTCATGTATGCCATGGTGAGCACCAGATCGGATATTGCCCAAGCAATGGGAGTAGTTAGCCGGTACATGGCAAATCCTAGTAAGGAGCATTGGAATGCTGTGAAGTGGATATTTAGATATTTAAGAGGCACTTCAGATGCTGCTATTTACTACGGATCAAATATTTTGTAAGTTAAAGGTTTTGCGGATTCTAATTATGGTGGAGATAGAGATGGGAGAAAGTCCACTACAGGATATACTTTCACTCTTGCTGGTGGAGTTGTGAGTTGGGCTTCTAAGTTGCAGTCTGTGGTGGCTTTATCAACCATTGAAGTAGAATATATTACAGACGACTCATGCTAGCAAAGAGGTAATTTGGATAGAGCGATTGTTGGGTGACTTCAAGGTAATGCAGGGGAAAATTACGTTGCATTGTGATAGCCAAAGTGCTATTCAACCAGTGAAGGACCCAACATTCCATGATCGCACGAAACACATTGATGTCAAGTACCACTTTATAAGAAATATGGTGGAAGAAGGTAGGATCTTGTTGCAAAAAATCGACACTGAAGTGAATCCTACAGATATGCTTACTAAGCCGATCAAGACAGAGAAGTTTGAGTGGTGCAAAAATTCTCTGGGCTTGCTGAAAATATGATAAGGGCAGCATTGGGCAATTGGCACTTGGATGGAAAAAAATAGGCAAAAGAATTCCTGTATATCGACTTCAAGTGGGAGAATGTTAGGAGGTGAAGTCAATATCCAGATCTCCAATGTTCTTCAACAGAGAGGTGCATGGTGGTGCAGCTTATAAAGAGGAAATAAACAGTATTATGTAGTCTTCCTTTGGAATAGGAAACAAACAGTCTTTTGGACTCTTCCTTTGAAAGAGGAAACAAATAGTTTTTGGACTCTTCCTTTGGAAGAGGAAACGAACAGTTTTTGTTTTTTCTATAAAATGGGAATGACCCCTTGCATGTAAATTATGATTGAATGTAATTATGCCAAAATCAATAAAATATCAAGTTGCCATTGCCCTATGGTTTTTCCTGCACATTACAGGTTTTCCACGTAAAATCTGTGTTACTATTTTTTTTGCATTATTGTGTTTTCTTCTTGGATAGAATTTTGCTATATTTTCTAACATCTGGTATCAGAGCCTAGGGTTTTGTGCAAGTGGGAGCTGCAACAATGACTGGAAGTGTAACTTTGGTTTTGTGTGAGTGGGAGCTGCAACAATGACTAGAAGTGGGTTTTTTGCGAGTGGGAGCTTTCAACGATGGGCATTGGGATCTGAGGTGTACCTGAGCCTAGCATTCGATGTAGAATGTCGGTTTATTATCATACTCAATAACTTGGCACCACTAGAAGTCCCCATAGATGATATTGATGCGAGTGGGAAGCTAGGACGCTAGGTTCGCAGACACACAGATTCTAGCAAAGGCCATTCTGAGGATTTTGTTATCGGGTCAAAGGCAACCAGGTCTTTGATGTATCCTCCGATCCCTTGAAGGATGTCTTCATGAAAAAACTGGATTGGCAGGTCCGAAAGACGAACCCAAATGAGAGCGACATTGATGTCCTGAGTTTGGGGGTTGAAACCCTATTTCCATTTCTTAAGGAATAGAATTTTCCTGCCAAAGAACCATGGTCCTCCGGTGAGGATTCTTGCATAATCATTCTGGTTGTTCAAATGAATTAGAAAGAAACCCCTAGAAAGTGCAACTAGTTGAAAACTTTCCTCTGTTCACCATTTGAAACTGGCCCATATTTTGATAGACTCCATGTTAGGTCGGCCTCCAACGAATTTTCCAACCAGGGACAGGGATTCGAGGGAAAGTTTTGGAACCATGCGAGAAATCAAGATAACCATATTTTCCTCGAAGGTGACTAGGGGGGAAGAGAAACCACTTCAGATGGTTTGGGAGAAGGGGATCCCGATACCATTGTGCTGAACGACAGACCGACCGAGGGAGGATATTTGGAAGGGGGAAAGGGGGGAATGAAACCTTCTGCCCAAGGTCTCTACATCCCACTTGGATCCAGATCGAGGGCATCGGGATCATCCGTGAGATTGACAGGGATCTCGCTTGGTTCCAAATCCCCAGGGAGGGATTGGGAAACCTTGCCAGGGAAAGCCAGGGCAGCTACAGTCGAAGTTGATGCTAATACTGTGGGAACCATTGCAGAGGGAGCTGTTGTTGTTGAAGCCATCTAGACCTAACAACTAAAAAACATAAGCCCTTTGGAAAAGATAATTTATTCTTCTTGCAACATTGATATTTCCTCTTATGGCTTAATCTTAACACTTAATAAAATGATATTATCTCAACCAGTTAAATTCTTGAAATTTCAAGGAGAGACCGAAGTTCAAATCTTGCAAGTGATACATGCATAATTGCTAAGTTATTATAATATCACTATGGGTCATGATGTAAAATGGACTGGATCTATTTCAATCCCATAGTTATATATAAAAAATTAAATGACATTAGCTCAATCAATTAAATTCCTCTACTTTGAGGAAACAAACCTAGGTTCAAATCTTGCCAAACAATACGTCCATAATTTTCGAGTTGTTGTAATTCCAATATATGGTTATGGTATAATATATGTGGGACCCATTTCAATCCCATGTAATCGATTAAAAAAATGATAAAATATTTTCAAAAATAGTTTAAAGACATTTTCCTTAAGAAATTATCTAAAGTTTTCTTTAAAAAGTCATTTGAAAATGGTTTTAGGTAGTTGATTTCTTCCAAATGGTAATGTTGTGATGGGATGAAGCAAGGTTTCAAGGATTGCGTATGTATAAATTTTTTCAACACTTGAAATATTTAAAGGGATTAAAATGAGTGTCAATTTTATTTAATAACATATTATTATTATTTTTTAAATCCAAGCTCAACCTTTTATAAGAGATAGTAGAAATCAATGGAACAAAATGTTACAAAAATAATTACTTTTTAATTACCATAATGTATTGAAAAAAAGGAAGAGTCATAAAAACCTAGGGAGAGATGTATTAAGGAAGGGATAGAAATACCCATTTTTTTAATTCTACACTTAAAAAATGCTTTTCTTTTTTGTTGAATAGAAAATATTTCAATTCTAGATGGAATAAGAATTAGGAAAGAAGATACTAGGAAGCAAGCAACTAATTATTTTAAATATATTTTACTAAAAATGGGGCAAAATAAGAAGTCTCGGTGTAAGCTTTTGCATAAAATTTGATCAATTATCACATAAGGATAAAGTTAAAAGTTAATGTGAAAGATATCCATGGAGAAGCTATGAGAGATAATTTTCTGTTTTCACTCTAAAAGAACACCTAGACCTAATGAATTTCTTGTAATTTTATTTATAAATATTTTGGGATGAAGAGGCTAGAAAAGTAAAGGCTATAATAATGGGATTAATAGCACCTTTATTTCAATGGTTCCCAAGAAAGATGAGACAAACGACTCTGATATTTTTTCCAATAAACTTTTGTAATATGATTTAAAAGATAATTTCAAAATTATAGAAAATATATTAAAAACCATTTTAGATTGTGTTATCTCATATGAATATGGTGATTTTACTTATGGTAGAAAAATTGTTGTTGGTATAATCATTTGTACAAAGGGCCATAAATTCTTTTCATTAGATGAAAACTCTAGTTACTTTTAAAAAATATATATATGAACAAAATAAATAAAATTTGTGAAGTTTTCTACACATTCTAAAAAAATTTGGTTTTGATCAAGGTTATGTGGATGGATTACATGTTATTATGGCACTGTATAACATTTTATTATGATTAATGGATCACATGTTGTATACTTTGAAACATCTAATGGACTGTACCAGGGTGTCCACTATCTCCATATCTCTTTATCGTTTTTTGTGACACACTAAGGAGAGTTTCCTTAAAGGCAAAAATTGAAGAAAAAATCAAAGGTATTTAAGTAGCAACAAATGGTCCTTTTAAATATTATCTCCAATTTGTTGATGATATTTTTTCTTTTGTCATCCATAAATCAATGAGGCCATGAAGTTTAAATAAATTTAAATAAATATTATCATGCTGTGAGAAGGTTATTGTATAATCGGTTGGTTAATACTACAAAATCCATGATCTTTTTCACTAACACTTTCCTAGATTTCCATTAATTCATTATGGAGATTAACAGGTTCAAAGATAGAAAGTTTCCATCAACATACCCAAGTATTCCTTTGTCTCATAAAGAAAATAAGAAGGAACTTTGAAAATCAATTTCAAATAGAATAAAATCTTGTTTGGTAGGTTGGAAAGGTAAGGTATTAACCATTGTTTAAAAGCTACAAATTATAAGATTACATTACAATCTGTCTATACATATATGATGTCACGTTCAAGATTGCTAGTAAGTATATCAACTAAATTTGATAAAATTCAAAGAGATTTTCTTTGGAAAGGACGGGGATAATTTTTGGATTCTTATTTGTAAGTGGGATAGCGTTTAGAAAGGAAAGAATAATGAAGGGATAGGATTATGTCATTTTAGGTATATGGGTTTGAAATTAAGGGTAAAAAATTGTTGGATATTATTCAAAGATTACGGAGTTAACATATTATTTTAGAAATATATATAGGCTTTATTAATGTAATAAGTTATTCAATATGATCATATTGGGAGTAGGAGAGAGGAAGAGCTAGTAATGAGACCTATTAGATAACATGAAAGGAAATAACTATTTGAAAGCCCTAATTAGAAGTCTGGATGCCCTAACTAGAAGTATCAATGCCCAAGTTGGAGGTAAGAGGAAGAGTGAATATATGACAAGTTTGATCCAAGGAGTAGATGCTACACCTAAAGTGATAATCAAGGATGATATGATAGAGCATGATATAATGGTTTTTAAAAGTAAAGGGTTAATATGTAAGTTCTATGTATATGAGCTAGGGTCTTTTGGAGATTTAAAATTGGATCAAGTGGAAGTGGGGATTGGATTCAAATTACTTTGTGACTTTTCTTCCTAAAGGTTTTTCCTCATCATCTTTTCTAGTTCAAAAATTAGGGATAGAATAATGGGTGGTGGAAAATGGTTTAGAAGGAGATTTGTCATTTATTTAAGACTATGGACTAAGAATTTTTCTATCAAGATAGAAAGTATTAAAAACTTATGATGTGGGTTAGGCTTTTTAGACTTCCATATGAGCTTATCAATAAGGATATTTTGAAGAATATTGGAAATTCCCTAAGAAAGTTCATAAGGGAAGGACTAACTATCAAGAAGCAAAAGCATATTTGTGCTTGGATATGTGTTGCTATGGATATTTTAAAACTTTTACCACAATCGATTAATATTAAATCGAAATCAAGAGAATGGGATCATTGATTGGATTATGAAAAAAATGTATTGTGGCACTACAATTGTTATGAGACTAGATATATGACAAGAGATTGCAAAACGAAAAAAAAATGAAGAAAGAGACAACAAATTTTGGTCATTAGATAAACTTCAAGATGAAGGAATTTTTTTTTACTATTATAGAAGTTGGATTAGATCAACGATATTCCACACCAAAAGAAGAGGTAAAAATGGCCTATTTGCAACATTAAAGGGCAAAGGCTACTATAGTTCACTTGGATCATAGAAGAGATAAAGAAGGATACAAGGGATGAGAAAGTAAAATGCATAAGTTAAAATCAAAAGGAATCAAAGGTGCAAAGGAAGATGTGGAGGAAAATTTTAAAACAAAGACAACATAAGAGGTCAAGCTCATTCATCAAGTGGCATTAACTCAATTAGATAGATTCCTCAAGATTTAAAGAGGATACCAAGGTTCAAATATTGTCAAGTGATACATGGATAATATCCAATCTTTGTTGTAATACCACTACATGGTGATTATGTAATACGGGTGGGGTCCATTTCAATCCCATATAACCAATTGAAAAAAAGAGGTCAAGTTCATTCCAAGTAAATCATCTTCATTTTCCTCAAGTAGTATAGAATCCACTCTTGGCAATAGAAACAAATGTAGTGTAGAGGTTATCTCTTGAACTTTAGGGTTTCAAGAGCAACATAATAAAAAAATGATAATGGAGGAAACCCATAACAATTTAGGGTTTTTAGGGCAACATAAGAAAGTAATTGCTATGGAGAAGCATCCTTGCACTTTAAGGTTTCCAAGGCAACATAAAATGCAATTTCTCTTGAGGCTATTCCTTGCACTTTGGATCCTTCAAAGTAGGACAAACCTATAGATGATAAGTCTCACTATGAATGGTGTGAAAAAATTGAAGAGATTGATGAAGATAGTGGAAATAAAAAAAAAAAAAAAAACCCAAGAAGCAAAAACAAAGATTAAAAGAAACCAAGAGGGATATTATTATGGGAAAACAAAAGCAAATATTGTACGTGTTAACAAGAAGAGGGGCTAAACCCATAAGTAAAAATAAAATGTGATCATAAAAATGATATCTTGGAATATAAGGGGTATCAATAAGAGCCCTAAAATAAGAGGTATTAGGAAATTTCCAGTTGTTATAGACATCATATTTATAGATATGAAAACCAAGTAACAAATATTTTAAACATTTATAGTGTTGATCTTGGCAAACTACAAATTTTAGAAGGCAACTAGATGAGTGAGATTTTATCTTATTACAAATGATATCAAGGAGTTGGTAGAAAAATAATAATTTGAGGAAGATGATGAATACCTTTGATAGAAAGACAAGTTGAAAATTAATTAACCTAATAACAATGCAATGCAATGTTTTATTATTCTAATGAGAATGACCCCAATAGAAGCCATACATAACTTATTTATATATTTAAGAAACAAACCCTTCCTACAGACTCGACCATATAGATTTTCATATGATATAGTTTTTAATTATTAAAGAAATATATGAGGTTGTTAGTCAATGAAAGGGATTTTGCCCATTTTTATTTTGATCCTTGGTCAAAGCCTTATCTTCTTTTGATCCAAAATTGAAATCATTAGCTAAGGCATATTTAGCTTATAGAGGTTCAAAGGTCAAAAATCATATTAATATGAGCAATAATAGACAATGAATTCATATTTAACAAGTAGCAAGTGAGCTTTAAATGATGATTGAAGAGTTTTACTTAATGGAATTGGTTTGTAATTAATGAAAAGATGATGGATACATGATAAAGTTGGGATATAAACTTTTAAAGCAATCAAATTTTTTTACTTTTAAGTATTTTACTTAGAAGAATATTTGGTCACTTGAGGCCCTCCCTTAAGCCTCAACATTCCTTTGATTAGTAGTCTACAAAATTCTTATAGGTGAAAGTTAAAAAAAAAGAAGATATTATGAACTTTTTAGGTGTGCCTTGTATAATAATGATATAAAAACATCAAATCACTTAGTTTGTGATTGTCCCTTTGTTATTCTAAAAAAAGGGACATATATTAGGTAGCTCCACCAACATAGAAAGGATTGATGAGATTGTAGATTAATCGTTTCTTAAATAAAATATTATGCATTTTGTGAAGGATTTATTCTACCTTTATTCATTACAATTTTTGGCTTATAAGTAATAATAAAAATTATTTATTTATATTTTAAAATCATGTCCAAGTCTAGAATCATATAGTTGCCTCTCTCATGAAATGTTTATAAGGTGCTTATTATGAGAAGTCTCAAGTACAAATAAATATTGTTAGACTCTTGGTTATAGGATTTGAATATAAATATAAAGGGTCAACCATGACCATGAATTGAATTTAATTAACTAACGATATTTGTGAATATTTTAAACTTATAATTAACCAAAAAAAATAAGATTTATAAGTTTTCCATCTTCTATATTTTATAGGTTTTAAAAATATTTAAAAAAACTATGAAAGGATATGGTAAACTGACTATATACTTTTAACAATATAATTTTTTATTATAATTTTACTTATTTTTTTAAAATTTTAATTTACCATATATTTAAATTCCATATACTATTTTGTTAATAAAATTTAAAATATTTATTAAGACTAAAAAATAATATATTATATTATTTTTCATAATTTTTTTAACAGTTTATCCACTTAAGGTTGTTGCATACAATGTTTCCTTTTTCTACCTATGCAAATTATAATTTTTTTTTTTAAATATTTATATAATACGATGATATATCATTTACTTGTGAGCAAGGATTTCAAAAATTGTCAACTTTATTAACCTAATAATGGCTACATACTTTTGTTTTTTAATATATTATTGGTTTAAATTTAAAACATAAAATATTTAATAAAAAAATATAATTTTTTTTTAGAAAGAGATAGGTTGGTTGGTAGTAGTAGAGTATTTGTACAGTCGGGGTCCCATTGATTTTTTTAAATATTTGGTTAGTATAGGAAACCCCTACTATTTATGTTGAGGGTTGGGTATGTCCATCCCACCATGGCCTTTCATAAGGGGGAGAGTTGAGCTTATCAATATAAATTTTAACACACAACCACACATACACCTACAGTTGAACCTTGGACCTCTTAAAGAAGAACCAAAGCTTGAATTGTTGCGTTGTTCCCCTTCCCCTAGAAAAAAAATGTTTTCAATGAGTTTACACAGGTTTTTATGAGGGGTCCTGGTCCCCTCATACTGAGTGAGGTTACCTTGGACCTCTCAAAGAGAGGTCAAAGCCCTTACCACTACAGTAAGCTTACAACTAAAAATCTTGGGTAGAGAGAAAACCTCAAGAGTTGCTCATAGGTGGTTGATAGTGTCGTCCCATCTAGGTATACCACTATCTAGAAGGAAGCCACGAAATATTTTTTGATAGCTCAGATGTCATATTTGTATAGGGATTTGAACTTGGGACCTCCCAAATGGAAGTATTTTTTTGCAGTCACCAATGCACCACCTTTGTAGGTTAAACTCTTGGGTAGAGAGAAAATCTCTATAGCTGCTCTTAAGTGGCCAACAATATCATCCTATTCACCAACAATATTGTCCCATTCAGGTATACCACTATCTAGAGGGAAGCCATAGGAGATTTTTTTGTGTCTGCAAAAATAGTACAAGGGGTGGTTCAAATACTAGGCCTCGCATTTATTAATGCTGAGGCCATTTCTTAGAAATCAACTGCACTTTAAAGATGCATAGGGATGGTTCGAACACTGGACCTCTTTTTTGTTAGTGTCGGGGTCATGTCCTAAAAATCAACTATGCTACAACGATGGACTCAACTTAACTTCACTTTTACCCAACAAACTAAAAATTATAAAAGTTAAAAAAAAAAATACTAGTTCATCTTTTTCGTATTTTTTTCAAATAGGAGTAATGGCTTAAATTATTTGTTGGAAGTGAACTAACCATATTTTCACTCTCAACCCAAGAGCCACTTTAAGCCAACTTCTTATATATACATTTGGAAAAAATTATATTATATATTTTCAATAAATATAAATCATATAAATATTCTTTTAATTGTAATGGTTATGGTTTTTGTTTTGTGATATTAAGCTTTTTTTTCTTTTAAATTTTTTTTAAGGTTAAAAAGTTGGAGGTATATTGGGTTACTTTCTCGTGAATTGAACTTGGGTTTTCGTTAGGAAAACCCAATACCTTTTGGCATTGTGGTGTCCTTGTTGGAACTTTTTCCTTTGATTTTAAGAGATAAATTATAAGTTTTTTTGAAAAAAAAAGTATAATTATATTATATTCATAATATTTTTATACGTCCCCATAGAATTGAAAGAGATTATAAGAATTGATAATGAAACTAGCAGATAAAGAGGGTAAAGTAAAGCATAATACTTATTGGGATCATGCGATGAAGGATTTGAGAACACTAAATTACATTGCTATTAGCAATTTCTTTATTAGTCATGTGAAGCATTGAACATTGCATAAGCCTAGTTAAATATGAGGATATCGAGATGGATATTTTCTCCATAAGTAGGTTTAGCCCAGGTTTGTTTGTTTTACTAAGACAAGGCTATCTTGCATTTTTATGATATTCTCTTATTTTTTTCTTGTACATCTTTCAAGCTCTTTGTAAAGGGTTGGGGCTTGGGGCTTTCCAAGCCATTTTTATCAATACCAAAAAAAAATATTTTTCATACATATTACAAGCTCAATTATATGTACAAAATTAAAATATATCTCCTAATGCAACTGGTAGGTGTAATATCCTTGCCATCGTTGATACAATTCATACTTTAAATTATGAAACAAAAGTACATATAACTTAAGCATTTAGTTGGAGTTTGGTAGAGAGAGCAGTGTGAATCCACCTAGGGAAGTAGCAGAGGATGTTTAAGTTTTTTATTAATAAGCTCTTCCACCTCATCACAGCGGTGGAGGAGATCAAATTAGGTTTGAGTGACCTCCACATTATCGGGCCACATGAATCTTTAATGGGAACCGATGGGAAGATTTTGAGTAATCCCATCATGTTTTGGAATCCTTCATCTGAGGGTTTCAATGATGAGCAAAGGATTTTGGAATCACAACCCCATCAGATGGCATCGATGATTGGTACACAAGCCATGAAGGTAGAACATGAAGAACTAGTATTGTTGTCACAAAATCTGTGGGTAGGAAATATGCCCACGGACATGATAGAAGCCATGTTGATGGAAGCCCTTGCTAAATTTAAAGAAAATCAATAGCATAATAGCATATCTTCGGTGTAACTATGTGTACTTCAAGCATGTTGAACATGTGAAGGATGCAAAGGAGGGCTTGTTTCATCAATTTTAGAGGTAGCAACCTCAAGATTGAGTTTGCAAGATCAACTAAGCTGATAGTTTTAAATATGCCCTACTAGGAGGGCAAGGGGGATCCTATATGAACTATAATGCTAAAACCTCTAGTAAATCATTAATAATACCGATACCAGATGCTAGAAAGACAAAAATATGGTGCATCAAAGCAGTAGACAGTTCCCAAATAGTTAAAATCTAAATGGAAGATATTGAGGATGGCATTGATACCATGGAGTGAAGGGGATTGATTTATAGATTTAAGGAAGTTTTCCTAGCCTAGGTATCACATACCTAAAAACCTAGAGGTGAGTTCACAATTTCAACTTATCCTAATGGTTATTTTCTAGTTCTAATTGCAAATGAAGAGGACCATGAGCATATTTTTTAGGGTGGCCCTTAGTTCTATGGAAGGAAGGGACTTTTCATGAAACCGTGGTATACTAGGTTTCGAGCAGAGAAGGAGATGTCATCTAGTGGACTAGTATGGGCTAGATTTTTTGGATTCCTAGCAGAATTCTAGAACCAAATAGTCTATATGGAAAAGGGGAACACCCTAGGGACATATATGATGATGACACATAGTTATTTGAAACTCGAACAAGTAATCTATGCCTAAATTTGTCTTGATAGACTTTGATAAACCCTTGGCCAAAATAGTTACACTATACTTTGGAGAGGCCCAATGGGATAAAGAAGTTGACTATGAGAATATCCCATTTAGATGCCATATTTTCCATGAGTATGGACATCTAGCTAGAGATTGTAATCATAGGATCCCATAACAAAATAAGGGAAACACAATCCCAAAGGGTTTTGAAGTATTGAATAAAAAAAATACATAGAGGAAACCCTTGAATAAAAAATATGATCTCATCTCAACTAACAGGTTTGCACATCTAGAAAATGGATAATATATTATATGAAGAAATAGATACAATGGATACAGAGGTAGCAAAAACCCAATTCCCATACCAATCCAAAGAAGTAAATGTGGTAGACCAACATGACCTAGATTTAACTATATCCAACCCAAAATATTAGAATCAACAACCTAGAAGTTCTAAAATGAGAAGCAAAACCATATAGATGAATCATAACACAAAAAAATCCATACTAAAGGGATAAATACCTTAGGAATTAGTAGAAAGAGTGATGATACCTAATTATTAAGTCCCTAATCTAGAAGGGATCCCTGATCCAACCAAGGTGTATCAAGAAACTTCGAATAAAATGAAAATGGATACAAACCAAAGAGTAGGTAGGAAAACTAATCAATACAAATTAGCCAAATAAGGAGAAAATTTGTTAGCAAAGGGGAATGTTAAATACCTCACCCAAATGTTCACCCCTAAGTAAATCAATGAAGATCATCACATGGAATGTCATAGGGATGAAAAGCATCCTATATAAATAGAATGAGGTCAATCATATGATATATATGAATCAATCACATTTGGTTTTCCTTCAAGAGACAAAAACCACAATGGAAGAGATGGAGCATCTAGCCCAAAAAAATTGATCCACTCGAAGGATGGAAGCATTGGGATCCACAGGAGAGTCAGGATGTGTGGTCTATTAAACCCCTCAAAAATCATAGTAAATTCCTCAATAGGAAGTTGAGGGATCTTAGGGTTAGTAGTACAGAGTAGATAATCAAATCACAAGATGCTATGTATAAATGTTCATTCACCCATTACCCTAGAGGAAAAGAGGTACCAATGAAAAAATATTTCTTTCTTCTTAGAGCATCACCCTGATGCAATGCCCATAGTAGGGGGAATTTTGACACTATTACATTTTTGGCAGAGAAGATAGGGGGAAACTAAATCTTGGATGGTATTTCAAACATAATGCTAGAGCACACCTCTCATCTATGCCTTGTGGAAATTATTCCAGAGAACGAACTGATGACTTGGTCTAATAGAAGGAAAGAGGAATACTATATCCTAGAGATATTGGACAAGTTATTATTGTCAAAGGACTTTATTATTAAAGGATATATATCAGGAACTAGAACTCTGGATAATTCAATATTGGATCATTAGCCAGTGTTAGTGGAATTGTGAAGGTTCATAAGATGCCATGCACCCTTTAGATTCTAGCTTACGTGGTTAAGAGATAGCAGGATCTGAGATAGCATCCTTTAGTGGTGGCAAGAAGGAAAGCCTAGATATGATACCCATATGTTCATATTTGTCAAAAGATTACAATATATCAAAATACAACCCAAGAAGTGGAATTTGGAGGATTTTGGTGATGTTCAACAAAAGAAAAATTAAATCATTATATAACTGGAGCAACTGAATGTAAATATTAGAACTCAAGGCCTAACATAGTAGTGGAGTAGAGAGGAGCTTAGACTTGAAACACTTGTGGAATAATGGGATAAAAGAGAAGAGCTCCTCTAAAAATAAAAATCAAGAGTCCAATGGTTGTAGGAAGGGGATCATAATACATGATTCTTCCACAAATCTCTTTTATCAAGGCAAGCCCACAACTTCATAAAATTATTGAGGTATCATAATGGGGAACACATGTATACAAAAGAGGGGATGAAAGAAGTTATAGTGGATTACTTCTCTACACTATTCTAGGCCATGGAGCTATATTTAGAAGCCTAGGAGGGGATCCTCAAGAATATCCCCAACACTATAACACAATCAAAGAATCAAGTTCTTATTGCACCAATAACAAGTGAGGAATTGAAACGAGTGGTGTTTAAAATGAAAAATATAAAACCCTAGGATCAAATGGATTCCGAATCAAATTTTACCATGAAGTTTGGGATATCATATAAGAAGACTTATTGGAGGTAGTGAAAGAAGTCAGAATTGCAAAGGTGGTGCTAAAGGAAGTTAATAAAACTTATATAACACTAATACCAAAAGCTCAGAAGGTGGACATAATATCTAAATTCATACCAATAGCTTATGCAATTTCCTCTATAAGATCATCACAAAAATAATTGTGAAAATATTGAAGTCCTTACTCCATAAGATAATCTCTCTAGAATAGGGGGGCTTTGTAGAAGGCCAACAAATAATTGATAAAATTTTATTAGCTCAGGAGGTGCTTCATTACATGCATATTTAAAATAAGCCCTCCATGTTCATTAGACTAGATCTATCTAAAGCATATGACATAGTGGACTTTACCAGTAGTGGGTTCAATGGACTATAGAGTGCATATCATCAATTTCATATTCAGTGATGATAAATGGTTACCCCTCTCACCTTTTCAGGGCTCTAAGAGGAATTAGACAAGGAGATACTCTATCCCCCTATCTATTCATCATATTAGTGAAAGTGCTATGGAGAATATTAGAAAAAAATAAAAACAATAGAGACTTGGAAGAAATAACAATGGCAACGGAGGCTGACTCTATTACTCATCTACAATTTGTTGATGATGCTACCTTGGTCAGTAAGGAAAAAATAAAAGAGGCATCTATATTTTAAATGATACTTAGAGCCTTCACAGTAGCAATGGGTCAACTGATCAATGAAGATAAATCAAAGGTCTTATTTATTCATTGCTTTCCTAGATAGAGGACTAAGTTATTAGATAAGCTCAGATTCCAAAAAACTTCTCTTCCAATACCTAATTTTGGAATTCCACTCAATTTGGATAGGAAGAGAAAAGAGGACTGGGTATGGCTAACATATAGGGTGAATAAAAAATTAGGCAAGTGGACAAATAGATGTCTCTCATTAGGAGGAAGAATAACCTTAGTCAAAGTTGTACTCTAATCAATACCCATGTATGTTTCATTAGTGTTGAGTGTACCCACAATTCTACTGAGAAAATTTGTTAAGATATTCCATTGCTTCATTTGGCAAGGTGCAAAGGAAACTAAAAAGTGGGCCCTTCTCAACTGGGAGAAAATATGCTGGCCTATGGAAGAAGGGGGACTAGGTCTTAGGATTGCAGTTAAAAATAATAAAGCACTAGCAATGAAAATATATTAGATATTGCTAAATAACTCGAATGAGCTCTAGGTAAAAAGCCTTTAAGTGAAATATGCAGAAAACAAAGGACCAAAGGCTATAGTTTGATCAACACTATCATTTAAAGTTTCCCTTATCCTATTAGTATTGAAGATAGGAGAAAGGATGATAAAAATAAATTATTCTGAATTGTATAGAATGGAGAAAAAGCTAGGTTCTGGTTGGAATCCTGGGATGGCTTTTCCCTGCTAATAACACAATTTCTAAAATGGGAACCCTTTATAAAAGAATTACACAAAACCAATTGGTTTATAATGATAGACTATAGTAGACCAACTGATAGAAGCTGGGAAGTGGGAAAGCAATGGATTCCTATGCTACAATGGCCAATGCAACTACAAGACCCTCAAAGAGTGGAAATTTAGAGTATTTTAAGCAGAAGGTTTTATTCTTATTCTTAATAAGATGACTCTTTAGGATGGGGTAGATATAACCAACGAGAATACACAATTGATTTAGGTTATCAAATACTTTCTCAACCCCACAAAAATCACCTCAAGGATAATTTTAAGCAAATTTAGAAATGGAACCTATGGACTAAGGTGCAATTCTTTGTTTGGTTATTATTACACAAAAGGCTCCTTACGGGGAAACAACTCATGAAGAGGGGTATACATGGACCATTTCAACGTGATATGTGCTAGGAAAATTTGGAAACCATAGATCACCTCTTCATAGATTTCCCTACAGTGTTAAAACTTTATAAAATTATGGCATTACTCTTGGAAATTAGATGGTAGCGATTGAGGTCTCTTGAACATATATGGAGAGAATGGATGAATCAAACAGGAGGAGGGCTAGAAATTGGTGTGGGTAGGAACTTCTATTCTAGTCTAAAACCTCTGGAAGGAGAGAATCAACATAATTTTTAATCAGAACTATCAAGACAACTACCTTATCGGGAATAAAATAATAACTAATTTGGTAAGAGTCCATCCAACACACTCTCAAGGCTCATCAGTTTCCAAGTGATAACTACAACTAGATCTGTACTAGATTAAATATTGATTTAACTGAAAGTAATCAAAAAATATTGGCACTCCCTACCTAAATATTTGACAAAACCAAAAAGTAGGTCCCACCACCAGAAGGAATGGGTAAGGTTAGTATTGATGGAGCATCAAGAGGGAATCCAAGTATAGATAGTGCAGGGGGGATATGAAGGTTAACTAATGGTACCCATACCTTTTATTTTTGCAAAAAGGAATCCTTCCTAATAACCTAGCTGAAGAACTTGATTTGATTAAAGGAATCTAGGAAGCCCTCAAGGCAGGATGGACTAGAGTACAAATAATATCGAACTCACAAATGATCAAAAAATTGAAGAATCTAGAGACTTGAGAGAGTTATATATACTATTAGATCATAGTATACCAAATTTCAAACAGTGGATTTGACACACATCCCCCAAGAATAGGAAAGGGTAGAAAATCCATTAGCTAATTGGGCTCTAGATAATGGTGATATCATACGCTATGGATTTCCCTCTAGTTGGTGGTCATAGAAAACCAAGGAATCACTTTTGGCCATTCTTCGTTTGGATGCTTTGCTCTGATTTTTTGTTCAATATTTTTAGGTTTTATGTAGCAATAGTATAATATTGTATGTATAAGAGTAAATCTCATAGTGGAAGGAAATTTCTCCTTTGTATTGTTAACAACTAGCTCAAAAGTGTATCTATCAGGAAAGGGTAAAGATGTACAATTTGTTGATTTGAATAAATAGAATATTTTTATCAAAAAAACTTAAGAATTTAGTTTGGATCAGCTAATTGTGTTTCCTCAAGATTGATGATCTACTTTTCTTCAAGTAGCTCCTCTTGTAGTTGGGTTCTTTGTTCTCTCTCTGCATCCATAGCATCTTCCTTTTGTTGTAACTCTGCTAGGGCCTGCTTATTCGCTTCTTTTCCTCCCAACTACTTTCTCCCATAGTTTTGTTATCACTGCACCCAATGTCACTCATTTTGATAGCCTTCTCTTCTTTTTTCTTTGTGATTTTGAGGTGCAAATGGGTTGTATTTATAGCCTCATTTGCTAAGTTGTCTGCTTTCCTATTGTGCTCTTGCCTATTACAAAAGTGAAAAATGTAATCAAACTTCTTTTCCAAGGCTTTTATTCTTATCTGTACAATTCTAAGTTGTACTGATGATAACTCCTTCTTAGAGAGGGTAGAAGTCACAATTCTTGAGTCTCCATATACATGAAGTTGTTTAATTCCTTGTTCCACTGCCAATTTGAGTCCCATTTCATAGCCTATCACCTCTGCCACATTATTGGTTGTTTTTCTCAGATTGATCTTGAAATGGATTAGATCTCATGCAAGAGCTACCAAGATCACTCCTCTAGATACAACCTTGCCTAGATTTGACTTGGATGCTCCATCAAAGAAAAGAGTAGGATACTTTATTTCTGGTGTTCTAACTTGGCTTATTTGATTCCCTATCTTCAAGAGCCCTTGGAATTCTATTTTATGTAACATTTCTAGTTCCTTGTGCCTTAATTTGCTGGTGTTTTATTTCTTGTGATACATGAATTTTGTGTTTAGTACTATTTCCCTTGCCACTCTATTGGTTAGAACTCTGAAGTTGGTCCTTTTATCTTAAAAAATTATCCTATTTTGTTCCTTCCAGATGTGCCATATAATGAAGGGTGGTATGGATGACCAGATCTATTTTAGGAGGTGCTTGTCCTTTAATCCCCATCTATACATATGGGCCCAATTGTTGAGACAAGTTTCTGAGTTTATACTCCTTGATATAGTTGATCCAAATTGCTTTGTTATCTCAATCCATATTTTTATTGCTTCTGGGCAATCAAAGAACAAATGTGTTATTGTTTCATTATTTTTGAAGCATCTGAGACATACATGAGGCCCCATAATATTCCTTTTTACAAGATTTTCTCCTATGAGAATCTTGTTTTGGTGAACTAGCCAGAGAAAAACTTGAAGCTTGGGAGGAATCCTATAATTCCATACAATGGCTAATTTTTTATTCTTCTGCCCATGTTGTTGTAGGAGAACACCTTGGCTGACTATATAAACTCTAGATCCACTGATATTACCCCAAATTATCTGATCGGGGGCTTGAGGAGTTGGTTTCATCCTTATAATTTGGCTTTGTAGTAAACTCCAAGAGTCTTGTACATGTTGTGGCAGGGGTGGGTTGATCCAATTGGGTTGATCACCTTCCCATTCAAATAAACTTGCAAGAGTGTTGACATCGACCTACTGTAGTTCCTCTTTTAGCTCTGGAGGATAGTTCCTTGTGATTGGTAATCCCCCCAAGATTGGGTCCTCCCATAGATTAATTTGCTTACCATCCCTAGGTAGCCATGATGTTTTTTCTAATATAAGTGCTTTGGCTTCTACTATGTGTTTCCAAATTGAGGAAGAGCCTGCTTTGTTATCAACACTCCTCAATAATTGGATACCATCAGAGTTATTCAGGTATTTATGCTTTAGAATATGTTTCCATGGGAAGTTAGATGGGGTGACCAGATTCCATAACAGTTTGGCACCTAATGCTTTGCTCACTACCTTTGTTTTCCTTATTCCCAATCCTCCTTGATCCTTGGGTTTGGTGAGTATCTCCCAGTTTACTAGATGGAATTTTTTCCTATCATTTTGCTTCCCCCCTTTCCACAGGAAGAATCTAAGCAGTGCATCCATCTTTTGCAGGATGTATTTGGGTGCGTGGTATACCAATAATTGGTATATTGGTAGACTTGCTAGAACTGACTTGATTAAAACAATTCTTCCTACTAAACTTAGCCAACCATTATTGTATTGTTGTATTTTCTTTGACACCTTCTCTAGTATAACATTCCAAGTTTCCCTTGTTTTTAGTTGGAAGCCCATAGGGACACCCAAATATTTGAATGAATGATCATTGCCTTTGTTGAACCCCAGAATTTGTGAGAATCCTCTATCTTCTACCCCTGAAGTATTTATTGTATAAAATCTGCTTTTCTGAGTATTTATCTCTGCTCCAGTGGGTGAAGTAAACCATTCTAGTGTTTCCTTGAGAATCCTCACATTTGATTTTGATGCTTCTCCTAGTAATATAGTATCATCTACAAATTGAGCATGGGTGATTGACCTGAATCCCATGGTTGCTTTGATTCCTATGATTTCTTTTCCTCTTCTCATTTTGGTTAGAGTTCTTCCTAAGCTTTCAGCTAGAAGGATGTATAAGTATGGGGATAGTGGGCATCCTTGCCTTAATCCTCTAGTGGCTTTAAAAAGTCTGCAGGCTCACCATTAATGAGGGGGGATATCCAAGGTCCTTCTATACATGCCCCTATCCAGTTTATCATTTGGATTGGGAAACCAAATTTGATGAGGACTTGTTTTAGGAAACTGGTGTCTACTCTATCAAAAGCATTAGCCATATCAAGTTTTATGACTATTCTTTTCTTTTTGGATTTAGCACTTGTGTGAAGGGCTTCATGTATCATTATGATATTATCATAGATCTGTTTACCTAGCACAAAGCCCCCTTGTTCTACTCCTATCAGGTCATTTATCTTCCCCTTAATCCTATTTGCTATTATTTTGGTCATTATTTTGTATGAACAATTGTAGAGAGATATAGGCCTAAATCTAGCAAATGACATTACATTTTTCTCTTTTGGGATTAGTGCAAGGAAAGTGGAATTGATTTCTCTAGAGATATTACCTCTTGTCCTTACCTCTTCTATCATTTTCAATAGATCATCTCCTATGATATCAAAAAATTGCTAGTAGAAATTGTTGGTGAAGCCATATGGTCTTGGAGCTTTATCCTTGGGCAGAGATTGTATGACTTTTTTTGGTTGGTCACTGCTATTGTGAGGTCTTCTCTATATTTTCCTTTTAGTAGTGTAGGAATATTATTCAAGAGAGTGGTTTGTGCCTACTGGTTTGTTGGTACCTTTGTGAGTAGTGATGAGTAGTGTTCACTTGCTATCTCTTTTATAGCTAACTGGTCAATATATATTACTCCTTTTTATATTTCTCTAATGGTATTCCTTTGGTAATGTTGCATTGTTTTTAGATGGAAATATTTGGTGTTCCTATCTCCTTTTTTGAGCCATGTCATTCTTGAGTGAAGTCTCCCATGCTTCTTCTACTTTGTAGCTCTAGTCCATTTCTTGGTTCAGTTGTGCTCTTCTATTTTCTTGTTGTGGTGTTGGAGGATGATCACCTATATTTGTCTCTACTTTTTTCATCTTTTGTATCAAAATGTTTGTCCTAGATTGATTTCTTGGCTTTTTGGAAATCTAGTCCCTGATGGCTTTCTTGAGATTGGAAATTTTTATTTTCCATACCTCTTGGGGACTTTTTGAGGTGATGTGCTGCTTCCAAGTGTTTTTCACTAATAGACCAAAGTCTTCATGCTCCATCCAATCTAAATTGTATTTAAAAGGAATCTTTCTCTTCCCAAGGGTATTGTCTCCAGTGTCCAATGAGATGGGTTTGTGATTTGATATCGAGCTTTGGATTATGTCACTTGATATAAGTGGATACCTGGTCAGTATGTCCTCTTGTATCAAAAATCTATCTAATATTTTTGCTATGTATTTAATCCCAACTCTTCTATTTGTCCATGTAATTTTTTTCATTTTTTAGGATTATGTCCTATAGTTGCTCCTTAGCTATGATTTGCATTACCTATTCTTTTGTAGGATCTTTTGATGTAGTGCCTTTCTTTTTTTTTCCCATTGTGCTAATGTAACATTTAGGTCCCCTGTTATGATTAGATTGGGAGGTCTTTCCTACCTTATCCATTGATGTAGACTCTTCCATACCTCTTGTTTTAATACTATGTTGTTTGGGCCATAAAAGTTAACTATGGTCCAAGTCTGACCTTTTGGAGAGTTGAGTGAAACAACTATCCAGTTGGTGTGTATGATTCTATTGATATATGTTATTTTTTTTATTAGGTAAAATAAGGGGTTTTGAAAGGATCCCTAAACCTTTTACAACATAGAAGCAAAATCTTCCAAGGAAAAACCAAAGAGAAATAAACATTGAGCAGTTCCACCTAAGGGAGCTAGAAAAACAAGCACAATCCTAGACTGAAAACTAAAAGAATAGAGGCGAGAATAACAGGAACAAAAAGAAAGCAAATAATTAAGAGAATAAATAGAATCAAACTTTAGGAATTACATCCGTAACAAGATCCATTTCCACCTTAGGATATTCTAGGTTGCATTGATAAAAGAGAGGGTTTAGAACATGAATATTCCAAAATGATCCAACATTTCCCACCTAAGTTGTCACCTAGAGTACATGAAGAGAGGTTTGAAATTAAAATTACAAAATGCACCCATGTGATAATAATCCAACATTTCCCACCCAAGAAGTCACTAGGAAAAATAAATTCAGCTTTTGAATATATCAATTTTGCCACCCACCAAGACAATTCAAATTTTGAAAAAGGTCGAAAAGCACTTAAAAAAATCCCACAAAATGCAATTCAAATTTGAAAAAGAAGTGTTAGCGCCAACAAGTCCCATTCACTCTGCTAAAAAAGAAGCATTTGAAACAATACAAAAAAACTCCACCACTACAAGAGTTAAGATAAAAACCTCTCATAAAAAAAGAGCAAAGACTAAAGAAACCAACCCAAATCCTTACAATGCTTGAGAAATGCCTTGGGGGAAATATTCCCTCCAAATGGTAAATCATTCTTAAGAGATACCAAGGTTTGCCATGGTGTCCGCCAATCTATTTCCTTATCTATAAATATTTCTAATTTGAACATCTTCCAAGGGTTGGATATGTCTTTTTGCTTCCTCTATCTTATTTACTATATTCCAATTAGAGCTTTGGGATCCAAAAACAACTTTGATGATGTTTAAAGAATTTCCTTCAATGATAACTTCATGTGATCTAGTTATTCTAACAAAGTTGTCCCCTAGAAAAGAGCTCTGGATTCTACAAAGTACTTAATATGGATCCTTAGGTTTTCTACGTAAGCCAGTATGATTTCACCCTTGTCATTTCTAATCACTCCACCAACCCTAGCTTTCCCAGGATTTCCTTTTAATGCTCCATAAAAATTAAGGTTTATCCATCCAAGAAAATGGGGTTTCCAATAAATTTAGGATGTATCAGTCTTGTCAAACAACACCATATCCCCATTCCTTATCAGAAGGTCTACCTTCTCCTTTAAATTAGCCTCAACATTAAGACCCAACTATTGTCCAAATTAAGACTTGAAATGTTTCTACAATAGCATTGAGGATCCTAGAACAAATCGCAACATCTCTTTTGAGGTTCTTAAAGGCCCTATTATTTCTTTCCTTCCAAAACCCCCAAAGAATATGAGTAAGGCTAAAGTACCAGATAACCCTGAGTCTTTGGTTAGAGGAGGGGAAGACCATTGCTCACCAAATTCGAAGAGGAGATTGGAACAACCCAACACATATCTAGATAATTCAAAAAAGTATAGAGCACCTCTAAAGAGGAAAAATATTGGAAAAATAAATGACTCAAGGATTCCTTCCTATTTTCACAAAGATAGCACCTATTGGGGAAATACATCCCTCTCTTTTGGAGTTTTTCTAAAGTAAGGATATTATTTTGGATTGCCAACCAAAAGAAGAAGTTGAATTTAGGAATTAGATTTTTAAGCCAAATCTGACTGCAAGGGAACTAGGCCACCGACTCAACTTCAAGTAGAAAATAAATAGACTTGAATGAGAAAGAAACATCATTTTTACCTTTCCAAAAAACATAATCTTCAACATCAAAGTTTTTTATAGCCTAAGTTCTCAATAAGTTAGAGAGGAAGTTAAGGGCCTGTAGTTCCACAAGATTACGATTAGAGAGGGAGAGAGAATTTCAAGATTTATTGCCATTTATTATTTCGATAAAGTCAACAACTTTAGATCCAAAAAGAAGACGAGTTATTGGCTTCATAATAGAAAAATGATGAAAGCTAATAAGGGGAGCATCCAAAATCCAAGGATCTTCCCCAAAATCAATAATCTTACGATTTCCCAGGTTCCATCTATACCTTTAAGAATGAGGGACTTTTTTTTGAGGATGCTAAGCCAAAATATGACCCTATTGATACATGTCATGATATGTGGGTCCTAGGCACGAAATAGTCCACGAGAGGCTCTTGATGAATTTGTTGCTTCTAGTTTTGAGTGTCTCCATATTTTATTCCATTTCAATTTTACTATCTGCTTTGACATGTTTGTCTCTTGTATGTAGACTATCTTTGGCTTCTATTGACCTATTAAGTACTTAGATAGTTTTTCTTTATGGGACTACGTAATCCCCTTCCACTCCAATATATATCCTTCATTTATTTTCTAACTTCTTATCCTTGTTAAATTCTAAGACTGTCTAGGTTTTCTTTTGTATCTCTATATTGGCTTCCTCTATCCCTCTTTCTTGGTTGGGTTTTCTCTCCCTCATAGTGGATTTGGTGGCGGTAGTACCCACTCAGATGATAGTTGTTGCTATTTGAGTTTCTTTTATTTATTCTTCACCCTTCTCTTCAACAAGAGTGTCTTTAGTAGCTTGTGTTCCCTCCACTTATTTTTTCTAGTTCCAATGGTTATTTTCTCTTTTTGGAGGATGGTCCTGGGAGAGCCTCTTATTTAGCTTTAGAAAAGACAAAAAACTTGTTATTGGTCTATTTTTGAGGATATTTTGGCCTCCTTCTTCTACTCCTTGATCTTCTCTATTAGTTTCTTCTTATTGTTTGAAACTCCTAGTCTTCTCTTTTGTTCTCTTGTACTTTAGAGGGATAGTTTCTTGAAAAATATTCGTGTTGATGACAAGTAATGCATTTGAAAGGTATATGCTCATAGTACAGTGGTTGGGTGTGTATCCAATCCAGTATTTTGATGCCTATACTCTCAAGGAGTTATTTCTTCAAGTTGACTTAAACACAAATTGCATTGTTGGCTTTTGGGAGAGCCTAATCTACAAATGTACCAATGGAATTTCCTATTATCGCAAAAGTTTCCTTGTTCCAAAGGTGCAGTGGTAAAAATGATAGTCTTACCCATATTGAGACCTCTTTTGGTTCTTCTGCTTATGGATTAAAGCTTGTTTAGGGAGTCATATGCAAAAGAGTCGATATAAGGAATCATGACCCTCCCTAAAATATTACATTCCTTTCTTTTGTGGATGAGAATGCCTATGAAGTATCCTCGAATTGCTATCATTATCTCACAAATGAAGATTTTTGATCACCATGTAGAGGCTACCACTTTTGTATGGCTATGGGAGTGGGCTAGATTCCCACGAATTTGCATGCAAGTGCTTTTTTGTTAGTGTGAGAATCAGACTCTATATGAAGTATGAAGGGATCTCGATCACTTGTGCTTCATCCAGCTTGGGAAAAAAGGTGATTTTGGTGTTTGTTTAGGCTTGTTGTGGCCTCCTTACATTTAGCGCTTTGGTCAAGTTTTTCAATTTTGTTTGATCAAACAAATGTGGTTGTGAGAACAGTGAAAATAATCTATTTCTAGTGTCATTATACAATGATGTAACCATCGCTTGGGAAAAAGGTGCTTTTGGTACTTGTTTGGGGTTGTTGTGGCCTCCTTGCTTTTAGGGTTTTGGTCAAGTTTTACAATTTTATTTGATCAAACAAACATGGTTGTGAGAACAATGAAAATAATTTATTTCTAGTGTTCTTAAACAATGATGTAATGTCATAGCTGCTAAAAGGCCAAGGCCAAATTTAATGTAATACACCAAAATTTTAAATGTTGTTGAGATTCCAAGGCCAAATTTAATATAATATACCAAAGTTTTAAATGTTGTTGAGACTCCTTAGGCATTTTCTTGCGATCTTATCTAACCCAACAAATTCAATGCCTCGTAATTAGAATTCAAGAAAAAAAACAAATTCTGACCTATAAATGGATGTGGAGAAGCTTTAATGATAATAACCTAATTTTTTAAAATCTATTCTCCCAATGCCATGATTCCTCAAAACTAAACCATGAATATTAGATACAATACCAAAAGCTATGTGGTAATCACGTATCATGAATTATTAGAATTTCAATTTTATATAATCAATAAAAATATATTAAAATAACATTAAAAATTTACATAACTAATTGAACTTAAGTATTGCGTGAGACTTGGACATGATTTATATGAAGAAATAGGATGAAATTCCTTGCTGCATCTAAGTTAAGCCGTTCCATCTAATCAGAAATATTTAAAAATAATTGATGGTGCTTCCTGGAAATGAAAGCTCCCTTAATAGGAAAGCATTCCAGTGATTTGCTGGTTCTAAATGAAAGTGACCTTGAAGTTAATTAATTATTGGCCACTCAATTTCAGCTCTATTATTCTTCAAAACAACCTTCAACCCAATACAAAGCACGCTTTGGATAATGATTTTAATTAAAAAAAAAAAGTCTGATACTTATTTTTTATTATTTATTTTTATCCATCGTATGAATCTAAGTTTTTTTTTTTTTAAATCCAAACCCCAACCGCACGAAGACCATAATGACATTAAATATCTCAAGCTATGAATAATGACATTAAATATTATTTTTTTATTTAGTGATATTATTTTATCTGGAGCTCTGTGAGAGCTCGAACCCATTTCTTTGTCTTTATTTTTGCCATCTATTTTTCAATGTAGGTCGGTGGAGGACGTCTCTAAGCTGTTAAAATCTAATCCAAGCCGAATTACTAACAATCTCTAAACTCTGTTAAATTACTAATATTGCCATCAAAAGATTACAACCGATTATGAATTGTTCATGTTTTTTAGACTTCCACGTCACGAAGGATATGCTTAGCTTTCGCTTCTGCTTTCCCTGGTGTGCAAAATGAAATCTTGTTCTTATCGCTTAATTTTCTCTTTGGCTTTAAGAAGGAATATGTTTACGCTGAAATGGACCAGTTCTTCCCCAGTTCACAATTATCTTTCAGTTTGACAAGGTCAATTTGCCTTACAATCTACAAAACTTTTTGGGGTCTTTATAACTTTGCTTCTTTCTCTGAATTGCACTGATTATTTGGAGAGTTTGATGGCAGACGTTGGATTTCACAATCGTCTTGTGAATTTTATGGCTGGATCTAGATAATATAGATCTTCTACATTAAAGATATTTTATATATTTTTTGAAAGGTTATGTTTTTGTAATTAATTTTTTAACATGATAAGAGATAAAATCTTATTTGTTTAATTGTTTTTTAAACTTTAAATTTTTTAAGATAAAAGATCAGTATTGTATAGGTTACATTATATTATTTATTATTAAAAAAATTTATACGTATATTTTCACCTTCAAGATATTATGGTAATTGGTTACATTTCTAAGATATTGCCTTGAATAATAGTTGATGAATATTAAAAAATAATGTTAAGTTTGATTCAACCTCACATCCATCTTTTTTTTTTTTCCAATTACATATATGGGATGGAAATAGGTCTTACCTGAATTACATCATGATCACAAAGAGTTATTACAGTTTTGCAATTATGCATGTATAGCTTGACACGATTCAAACTTGGCTCTCTTTCTTGAAAGTTCAGGAATTTAACTTGTTGAGCTAATACAAATTGATTTGCTTAATACCATTAATAACAATTTGTGAACCCCCTTTATTGAAATATACTATGGTCCTTTTTCAATAGAGATATTAACCTCTATAAAAATTATCTTAGCCTTTACATACTTGTTAGTTGAAATTCTATATGTTTATGAGTAATTAAAAATAATTTGGTCTTCATTCTTGTCAAAAACACCAACCTCAACCAATGTTTTGTAGGTTTGCTTTGGATAAGCGGTCAAAAGTAATTTTGATAAACCTAGCTTTTGGACATAAATCGAAGCAAATATGTAACAAACCAAAATTTCCATCCCAACTCTAGAGAGTAATTTTTTTTTATCATAAAATGTTTATCATCAATGTAAAGGTTACAATCAAATATGTTAAAAACCAACATCAATCAAAGTAGTAAGTAACCAAGAGAATTACGATATGGTTAGTGTCAACTCTCATGATAGGAAACTCCTATCTAACCTTACATTCCTTCATTATGTTTATTAATTCCTTTATTTAAATATTTCTTTCTTTCTTTTTTTAAGCGAAAAACCTCTTACGGGGCTGCCTTGGTTTGAGAGACCACGAACAGGGGGTTCTACACCGTCAAAGTCACCGGGAGTCACTCGGGAGTCCTGCTCGACCCTGCCCGCACCAACATTATCAATTGGATTTTGGATACCCAATTCGGCTTTTTGGTAGGGTGGAGATTTGAACCTGGGACCTCCCTTGGAGGATTGCCCTCTCCTCTCCAAATCACCTACAACACCTGGGTCTTTATCTCTTTTAATTAGGAAGATTCAATCCTTAATTACTTGATAGCATATCAATTATAAACTTAATTCCTAATTGAATAAGCAAACATATCTATTGCAGTGAAAACCATACATTCATTATTAATCAATGCATAAAGATTGCTTCATTCATTTCAATACTATTACTTGAACCATTGCATAAACGCATAAAGCTTTGCATCATACTCAATAACCATTACATGGAAAGTAAATGTAACATCCATCATTAATTTTTAATAAACCCCAAATGCAAATATCAACCAATATTAAATATAGAACATTGCTTGTTAACAAAAATCATTGCATCATATAACATCTTCTAAATGCAACATCTAATAGGAAGATCACATGATGAGAACACATAACACCACATATATCCTAGAAAAACCTCAAAGGATAAAATCCAGCGTCAAAATATGCATCCTCATATTTCATTAATATTTTTGTCCCAATTACACGATATAAAAAATCCTAAAGATTCTTTTTGAACCATCATTAAATATATGGCTATAGAAGAATCCCATACAACCCCATTCTCAGATCATCATTATAATTGAAGCTCATAAATGAAATGCTCACTGGATACATATAAATTGAGAAAGAAGAAAACCTCATGGTTTCCTCAAGAATGAACCTTACATTCATTCTTCAAACCAAGATATCATCAGTCCATTTAATCTAAGGTTTTATACTACAAGGAGAGACCCCATAATCTCTCCAAGATTAGATTCCACATCTAATCTTCCTACATTCATTCATGTTTCCACAAAATGAATCCTTACATGCATTCATCATCAGATGCATTTCTAAAGTACTATGTAATCTACATAAGTACACACTAATAGGAAACCCTATATTTTCTCAAAATAGGTTCCTTATCCATTCTTCCCAAATTAGACATTTTTCCACCATATTATCACTTGATCTACCAACAAGATTGTATTATGATTCTCATAATCTAGCTAGTCACAAATTTGCCTTGTAATCTATCAAACAAGATTACACCTCCTTTGTCTTGTAACCTATCAAACAAGATTACCCTATAAATTTATCTGGTAATCTATCAAACAAGATTACATCTTAAGCATAAATTTGTCTTGTAATCTATCAAACAAGATTACATCATAATAGTAAATTTGTCTTGTAATATATCAAACAAGATTACATCATAATTATAAATTTATCCTGTAATCTATCAAACAAGATTACGTAATAGTTAATCAACAAATTTCCCTCAAATTAAAGTAATGATTTCCTACAAGATTTTCACACGATTACTTCATAGTTCCAACTACATTCTTTTTCTTTATCCAAGAATAGAATCATATCTATTCTTTTCCTTTAACCATTCATCCTAGTTTTCATGGTATTGAGGAGATTCAAACTCCTCTTAGGAATAGATCTTCTAATCTATTCTTACAAATTCAAGATCATACTATTTCACCAACCCTTATATACCTAGATATCTTAACTAGAAAAGGGTCTTAATAAATCATTAATAATATAATCGATCCATAGTGAGGAAACCCCATAATTTCCTCAAAGAATGAGTCTCACACTCATTCTTCTCTTGGCTACACTCTTTTCTTCAAAAGGGTGTTCTTAATGTCATTAAGTGTAAACCTAATTATTGAGAAAGAAAGATTTACTCTTCTTAATCCCTAACTAATCCAAAATTAATCCAAAAAGGATGATTAAATTTCTTTGATCCAAAAAGGGAATTTCAGAATCTTATTTATCCCAACGGTCATTTCTCTTATCTTTCAATGGTAATCTCTTTTATCCTCTAATGATCACCACATGCAATCATTCACTAAATAACTGGATTATGATAGTAACTAACACATTTTAATTAAAATATTTGAGTTATAAATCAGACATTTCATTTGAGTTATAAATCAGACATTTCATTACCATTTTACAAGCTCGTAGAACCACCAATCAAATATTTAGCATAGAGGTCAAATAGATTAAGTGAAGGTCCATATGTCGAGGTGATAACACCTCCAACCGATGCATGGTCACCACTTACTTATCGATTATCCTTAAGGAGGCAAACTCCTTTTAAAGGATATATGGGTTGGAGCATGTTCCACGTGGGACTATGCTTGGGTTGGAGTGATCCGAGGATGAATCCAACGCTCACAGTCCATTCAGGGGCTACTCACAAAGGGTTGAGATTCCATTAAAGGCTTTTAAAAACCTAAACACACTCCTATGCAGATCCCAGGCTTGACAAGGAGTTAACATTCACTAGATTGATCATCTAGTTTGGCGTAACACAAGGAGATTTATGATAGGAATTATCGAAATGGAGGTCGTAGTGCTCTTTGGTCTCTTATTCAACAACAATCCTAACCTAAAATTCACCTAAGTATTCACAGGTTGATGAGATGTTTTCGTAACATCGCGTCAACATGGTAAGGATTCCAAGGGTGACATCAACAATCAACGAATAATGATTACAATAGAGGATTACAAGTACAGTCAAAATCATCGTTATCTCCTCTTAATTGAATTTGGCTTCAAAGACATATCACGGAGACTAAACCCATTGATAAAAGCTCTTTTCTTGGTGACTGTGTTTATTTATATCCTGCAACATAACGCCTTGAAGATAGGGATTTTGATGATTTATTCCTACTACATAGGCTGGATACCACTAGAGATTATCTCATCAGACCGTTCATAGAGATTTGATCAATATTTTGCTATCCTATAGTTGTGATCGAGACCATATCTGCAAGAAAACTTCTTCTCAAACATGGGGACATATCCTACATGTGTTCTATAGATGATATAGCATATAATAAAAGTGCTTATGCACTCTAAACAAAATAACCACCATGTGGTGGTTACGAAGGTTATGCTATTTCATTGAGGCTTGACTCATTTAGTGGTTATTATGGTATATTTGAGGCTTGCGCGAATCCATTGAGCCCACTCTAACCTATGGCCTCCTCGACTGAAGTAAATACTATTGATCTAAAATTTAGAGTACATAAGGTAAATATTGTCCAAACAACAATAGGTATTTATCTTAACAATTTCCCAACCCAATTAGAGATACTAATTTAGTCATCATCCAAATAGTAATAGGTATTTATTAATACCTAATAATTTTCCAAACCAATTAGAGATACTAATTTAGTCAAAACAAACAAAATCATGCAAGAATCTAATGCAATGTATTCATAGGGCATTCAAGAAGAAAACAACTATCGATCTGGCTATAAATAGTCGTATCTATGTCAAATATACCAAACAAAATATAATCAAGATTCAAAAATTAAATAGTAAGAGATTTGGAAATAACAACCCAGACATCCAAGTGTTTTCCTCCTTAACTCCTTATGCTAGCTCCCCAAAATTGTCCACCATTTTTCTCCCGGAAAACCCAATTAGAGATACTAATTTAGTCATCATCCAAACAGTAATAGGTATTTATCTTAATAATTTTCCAAACCAATTAGAGATACTAATTTAGTCAAAACAAACAAAATCATGCAAGAATCTAATGCAATGTACTCATAGGGCATTCAAGAAGAAAACAACTATCGATCTGGCTATAAATAGTCGTATCTATGTCAAATATACCAAACAAAATATAATCAACATTCAAAAATTAAATAGTAAGAGATTTGGAAATAACAACCTAGACATCCAAGTGTTTTCCTCCTTAACTCCTTATGCTAGCTCCCCAAAATTGTCCACCATTTTTCTCCCCCAAGAATCCTTCCCAAGGTTGTATCTCCAAAATTACTTCTCCATCAATCCTCTCTAAGACTCCCTTGCTTATCTCCTTCCACATGCTAGCCTTCCTTCTTCCATTGCTCCCTTTAGAAGCTAAAGCCTCCCTTTTTATAATTCTTCCTAGATTCCTTTTTCTTCATGAGCAAGAAGGTGGGCTTATTATTAAATTATTAAAAGGTGCCTTTTTGAAGTCAACCCATGTGAAGGGGAATCCTTTTATTATTTAAAAATTAGAAAAAGGACAAGAGGGGATAAGGTGGATGACCCTCTCCTGTTTGGTGTTTCCCTTGTCTCAAAACCTTCCAAACTTTGCACTATTAGGAATTATGGTGAATACAAACTAGAGCTATTTAAGATAAGGAAGAGAATCTCTTCCCACTTTTAACCATCATGGAGCAACCATGTGGAAGGAAGAATAGTTCATCAACTAATAAAATAATATTTTTATTATTAAATAATGATATTGCTCTTTTAGGTCCAATTAAAATTGGATAGGTGTAATAAGGGCAATGCACCCAACTACCTTTTTAATTAGTTATAGTTGGACTAAGTGAATATGTTAAATTTAAATTTCTTTTTGCAAAATAAAAATCTTCAAATTAATCCTTCTCAAAAGCCCTATTTAGCTTCTTCACACTACTCAAAATCCCCTAATTGCCCTCCAAAACTCTTGAAATCAGTTTTGTAGAGTGCAATAGTTTAATTAAGGATTTTTTAGGAAGGATTAGGGTCTACAACCTTTTAGTTAGGTATTAATTGCTCCCTTAGATCAATTAATAACCTTTTTAAAAGTCCTACTAGGGTGGACTGTGACATACTACCCCTCTTGGATTAAACATAGTCCTCTATGTTTTTGCTCAGTTCCTAGCTTAGTTAATGCAGAAAATTAATAAAACTAGTCTTAGTTCTCTACAAAAAAGTTAGAACCATCATCATTTTCCTTATTTCCAGTGTCTCATTCCTGATGGTAAGAAACATCTTCCATCCATGAGAGTACTCGGACCTGCAAGAATACAAACCATCAGCAGTACCATATCCTTAAAGCAATAAAACATCCATATTGCATCAACAATAAGTATTGAAAACATCATCAATACACAAATTTTATCATGAATTCAAAGCATCGAAATATCTATCACTATATAGCCAATGATAATAGAGTACTTCAACAATAGAATTACATAATGTTTTCATAGATATGACATGAAATTATGTTTTCATAATAAGTTAAACACAATTTGTCTAATTAGATTCATCAAAACTCTCACAAAGGAGTATCACACTATGCCTTGATAGCCCTTTTTATGAGTTAACCTGATATAAATAGGTGTCTTCAAAGACAAATACATAATTTCATAAATCTCACTTCAAGATACCCATATATCTTAAAATCACTTTGGTAAACCGATGCAGGAGCATCCGGTAACCGTAGAGCAATCTTGCATCTTCCAAAAAATGTTTTTAAATTTTCTAAGTACCTTGCATTTGTTTTATTTTCGGTGTTTTCCAAGGGGGGAAGTTTTGTGGAGCAAAGAGGGCAAGTTTCTTGAAGCATGGGGAGGGGTCGCGAAATCGCGACATGTCACGAAATCGCGACATGTCACGAAATCGCGACCTCAAAAGGCTTGGCGGGGCTTGAGCCAGTTTTGTCGTGATATCGCGACGTCGCGATATCACGACCATAGTCCGAAGCAAAGGTGGGAGTGAAGTCCCGTCGCGATATCGCGACGATAGTTCGAGGCAAAGGTAAGCAGTGAAGTCCCATCGCGATATCGCGACATCGCGATATCACGACGATTGTTCAATGCAAAGGCAGAGGGGATGGTGCCGTCGCGATATCACGACAGGTCGCGATATCGCGGCCAGTCAAAGGCCGACACGTGGCGTAACATTTGATAACTGCGGAAGTTAGAGAAGATAGAGAGCAGGGCAAGGCCCAAAAGAGAACAAGCGGACGGTCGAGCAAGGCCGAGTTTGACACGTGGACGGCCACGTGTAGCATGACAGTTGTGAAGGGCGCGTGTTTCAAATTTATTGCGTCAAGGAGAAGGCATGGCCAGATTTACATGCGGTCAGCTACGTGTATTGAAACAAGATGAGGGCCACGTAGAGGTGCCGACGTATTTTTTTATTTTGCAAATTACTCCTGGCAACACAACAATGTATAGGCGATGGCCATTATGGAGGAGACCACAATGCAGAAGAACGATTTGACCAAGACGGCGGTGCAGGCCAAGGGAGGCCATTAATGTAAGCTCCTTGGTAGATCGGGCAGATGGCCATTTATGACAGGAATTTTGAAAAACCTGGAGAGGGGGAAAATTCGAATTTGAATTTTTGTTAGGCGGGGGCATTAATTGCCTAGAGGATCGGGGCCTCGATAAAAACCCAAAAATTTGTAATGGAAGGGATGGTGAGTTCGGGATTGTGGAGGAGGAGTTGTAGGCCTGGAAATGATATTGTAAAAACGTCTTAAAAGCAATTTACAGCAAATTCTTGTGAAGTGTTGTTGTGTGTATCCCGGCTTGCCATCAAGTGGTATCAGAGCGGGAGCTCCTGAGCGTGTAACAGATCGCCGGAGAGAGGCAGTTACACCAGGATCTGTGGAAGGATTTAAAAAATAAAAATATATATATATATATAATGCCTCCACGAAGAAACCGTGGCGGAGTAGGAAATGTGGTGCCGGCCGAAGACTTTCGAGCCTTGCAGAGACAAGTTCAAGCCCTGCAAGCAGAGTTACGCAGAAGGCACGAGCCCGGAAGGGATGAGGAAAGTGAAGACGAAGTTGAAGAAGAAGACCAATCTGAGGAAGAAGAAGAGGTTGTGGATCCTGCACAAGCCAGGTTGTACAAGGCCATCTCTCAGATTGGAAAGCAACCAAAAATGGAGGTTTCTACATACTCGGGAAACCTAAATCCAGAAGAAGTGATTGACTGGATAAATGATTTAGAAGAGTATTTCGAATACGAGGAGGTTGAAGACCCTAACCGGGTCAGATTTGCTAAGACCAAGTTGAAGGGTCATGCCAGCATTTGGTGGAGGGGAATACAGTTGGAGAGGAACAGAAGAGGGAAGGAGAGAATAACAAGATGGGATAGAATGGTGGAGAAGCTGAAAAGACAGTTCATCCCGACAGATTACGAGTTGGATCTGCTAAGAAAAATGCAGGGTTTGAGACAGACAAACAAAACTGTCCAAGAGTACACCGAGGAGTTCTACAAGATCTCTATTAGAACTGGGCATTTGGAGGCAAACAAAGAAAAGGTGGCCCGTTATATCAATGGGTTGAGACTCGGTATCCAGGAGGAAGCGAGCCTGGTTCGGATAAGCACCATTGAGGATGCTTACCGTTTGCCTTAAAGGTGGAAGAAAAACTGAATAGGCGGTTTGAAGGCAAGCAAAGAGGAAGGGGCCGTGGTGGAAGAACTGGTGGGAGAACCGGTGGAGAAAAGTATAAAGACCCGAAGAAGACTGGTGAAACCAATAGTAACCAGGATCAAAGGGAAGAGGATGTTTATCAGCCCCGAGATCAGAATAGCTACCCAAGAGGACGGGGTGGATCTGGACGAGGATTTGGAAGAGGAGTATTTCGTGGGACATGTTTCCACTGTGGTGAAGAAGGACATCGGGCATTTGAGTGTCCACAACACCGAGAAAGGGTGAACAAGAGGCCTGAGGGTCCGGCCAGGGCTGTTGTGGCAGAGGAAGAAGCTGAGTCTGAGCATTTCAAAGAAGCGGAGAGAGGGGGAAGCAATGATTGTAAGAAGAGTCCTGTTGAATGAGGAGAAGGACACAGATCAGAGAAGAAGTTTATTCCGCACAAGATGTAAGTGTGCGGGCAAAGTTTGCAACATTATTATTGATAATGGTAGCACGGATAACCTGGTTTCGGAAGAAATGGTTACAAAGCTACAGTTGGAGAGGAAGAAGCACCCGCATCCATACCGGGTCGCATGGTTACAGAAGGACCACAGAGCTTTGGTCAATGAACAGTGCTCCGTTAAATTTAATATTGGAAATTATTGTGATGAGGTCCTGTGTGACATCCTGCCTATGGATGCTTGCCATATGTTGCTGGGGAGACCCTGGCAATTCGATCGGAGTGCAGTGCATGATGGTCGTGCCAACACCTACTCATTGACAAAGAATGGTGTACGCCATAAACTAAAGCCCTTAAAGGATGCGGATGAAAAGGTATGTAACAATTCCAGAATCTGTTTAGTTGAGGGGAGAAAGTTCCTGGACGGGTTGAAGCATGAACATTTATGTTATGCAATAATCCCTAGAGTTAGGGGGAAGGAATGCCAGGATACCCCAGCAGAAGTCCTAGATCTGCTGGAGGAATTTCCAGATATTGTGTCTGATAATGTGCCTGAGGGTTTACCCCCAGTAAGGAAAATTAGCCACCATATAGATTTGGTACCGGGATCAAGCTTGCCAAATAAAGCTGCACACAGAATGACACCTGTAGAAACTGAGGAGTTAAACAGGCAGGTCCAGGAGTTGCTGGAGAAGGGATTGATTAGGGAGAGTCTTAGCCCATGTGCAGTGCCAGCAGTACTAGCACCCAAGAAGGATGGAGAGTGGAGAATGTGCACAGACTCTCGGGCAATCAATAAAATCACTATCAAATACAGATTCCCATTGCCAAGGATGGATGATATAATGGACTATTTAAGTGGGGCTGAGTACTTCACGAAGATTGACCTAAAAAGTGGCTATCATCAGATCCGTATCCGAGAGGGAGATGAGTGGAAGACAACCTTCAAGACAAGAGAAGGCTTGTATGAGTGGTTGGTCATGCCATTTGGGCTGTCCAATGCACCAAGTACCTTCATGCGGCTGATGAATGAAGTACTAAAAGAGTTTCTGGGAAAGTTTGTCATTGTTTATTTAGATGATATATTGATATTCAGCAGAACCCTGGAGGAACACCTGATGCATATCAGGAGGGTTTTTGAAAAGCTACGGGAAGAGCAGTTATTAATAAATCTGAAAAAGTGTAATTTTGTCAAGAAAGAGTTAGTATACCTGGGGTTTGTAATCTCAGCAGAAGGTCTGAAAATGGACCCCGAGAAGGTGAGAGCCATCATCGAATGGCCTACCCCAAGAAGCACAATAGAAGTAAGATCATTTCATGGTCTAGCCAGCTTTTACAGGAAGTTCATAAAGAACTTCAACAGCATTTGTGCACCTCTCACGAAAACAATGAGGGGGGATAAAAAAGAGTTCAAGTGGACATTAGGGGCTGAAAGGAGCTTTGATGCATTAAAGAAAAAGGTCACAGAACAGCCTGTTTTGGCACTCCCAGACTTTGACAAGGTATTTCAGGTGGACTGTGATGCCAGTGGCGGTGCAATAGGGGCTATACTGAGTCAAGGAGGCGGACCAGTTGCTTATTTCAGTGAGAAGCTAAATGATGCTCGAAAAAAGTATTCAGTTTATGACCAAGAATTTTATGCTATAGTTCAGGCTCTGAAAAAGTGGAGACACTATTTATTGCCAAAGGAGTTTGTTCTATTTATTGACCATCAAGCTTTACAGTACATTAATAGTCAAACAAAACTGAATCAAAGGCACATGAAGTGGGTGGAGTTCCTCCAAAGTTATACCTTTGTGCTGAAGCACAGAAGTGGGAAATCAAACAGAGTTGCAGATGCCTTGAGTAGAAGGCAGACTTTATTGATTAAAATGACAGTGGAAGTAGTGGGATTTGAAGAACTGAAGGGTTTGTACCCTGAAGATCCGGATTTTGCAGAAGCCTGGACGGCTTGCTTGACACCTGTTATTATGGATAGGACAAAATGGTTGGATTTCCTAATCCAAGATGGAATGTTGTTCAAGGGAAGTAAATTATGCATTCCAAGGAGTTCCATGCGGGAGAACTTAATCAAAGAAAAGCACAGCGGAGGACTGGTCGGGCATTTTGGTCGGGATAAGACCATTGCCCTAGTGGATGAAAATTACTATCGGCCACAACTTCAGCAAGATGTGCGGAAGTTTGTGCAAGGTTGCAGAATATGCCAGATGGCAAAAGGTGTAAGGCAAAACACAGGACTGTACCAGCCATTACCTGTACTTGAGAGGCCATGGGAGGACATAAGCATGGATTTTATTCTTGGATTACCGAGAACACAGAGGGGAAATGACTCTGTATTTGTGGTGGTTGACCGATTCTCCAAAATGGCACATTTTATTCCCTGCCAGAAGACAAGTGATGCGGTTCACATTGCGGGATTATTCTTCAAGGAAGTGGTACGACTTCACGGTCTACCAAGAAGCATAGTTTCCGACAGAGATACAAAGTTTGTTGGGTATTTCTGGAGAACTTTGTGGAAGAAGTTGAAGACAGATCTGAAATTCGAGTTCGCATACCATCCACGGATCGACGGACAGACAGAAGTGGTGAATAGAAGCCTGGGTAATTTTCTGAGATGCTTAATAGCAGATCAACCCAAGGGATGGGATTTAGTTTTACCACAGGCGAAGTTTGCGTATAACAGTTCAGTCAATAAGAGCACAAATAAATCTCCATTCCAGATAATATACGGGAACAGCCCGAGAAATGTGTCTGAACTGAGAAAGTTGGACAAAAGAGAAAAGTGCAGTGCCGAGGCAGAAGAATTTGCGGAGCATATGAAAAGTCTGCATGAAGAAGTAAGGAAACAAATTATAAAAATGAATACTCAATATAAGACAAGGGCAGACCAGAAGCGGCGGTTCAAGGAGTTCAAAGTAGGAGATGAGGTCATGGTGCATCTCAGGAAGGAGAGATTTCCTGCCAAGACTTATAACAAATTGAAGATGAAGAAGTTTGGGCCATGCAGAATACTGGGAAAACGGGAGTCAGGAAATGCATATGAAGTGGAATTGCCAAGTTGGCTTGATATTTCACCTATTTTTAATATTTCAGATCTAGTAGAATATCATGAAGGAGAAAGTACAGAGGTACCAAGTGCAGAATTATGGCAAGTTCCAGCATCTACTCCAACCACAGACGAGGTCGAGGAAATATTGGACACTCGTGAAGGCAGAAGCACCAGAAACAAGCAGTATTCTGAGTATTTGATAAAGTGGAGAGGCAGACCAGTTGAAGATGCAACTTGGTTGTCGAAGATGGAGGTTGACCGCCTGGGTCTTCCCCTAACAAAACAAAAGTGAGGGTCACTTTCTTTTATTACCCCGGGTGTCTGATGCAGGAGCATCCGGTAATCGTAGAGCAATCTTGCATCTTCCAAAAATGTTTCTAAATTTTCTAAGTACCTTGCATTTGATTTATTTTCGGTGTTTTCCAAGGGGGGAAGTTTTGTGGAGAAAAGAGGGCAAGTTTCTTGAAGCATGGGGAGGGGTCGCGAAATCGCGACATGTCACGATTTCGTGACATGTCACGAAATCGTGACCTCAAAAGGCTTGGCGGGGCTTGAGCCAGTTTTGTCGCGATATCGCGACGTCGCGATATCGCGACCATAGTCCGAAGCAAAGGTGGGAGTGAAGTCCCGTCGCGATATCGCGACGTCACGATATCGCGACGATAGTTCGAGGCAAAGGTAAGCAGTGAAGTCCCGTCGCGATATCGCGACGTCACGATATCGTGACGATTGTTCAACGCAAAGGCAGAGGGGATGGTGCCATCGTGATATCACGGCCAGTCAAAGGCCGACACGTGGCGTAACATTTGATAACTGTAGAAGTTAGAGAAGATAGAGAGCAGGGCAAGGCCCAAAAGAGAACAAGCGGACGGTCGAGCAAGGCCGAGTTTGACACGTGGACGGCCACGTGTAGCATGACAGTTGTGAAGGGCGCGTGTTTCAAATTTATTGCGTCAAGGAGAAGGCATGGCCAGATTTACATGCGGACAGCTACGTGTATTGAAACAAGATGAGGGCCACGGATGCCACCATGAATTTCTTTTATTTTATTACGGCAAAGAAACGGACAAAGAATTACGGGCGATGGCCATTATGGAGGAGACCACAGTGTAGAGAACGAGTCGACCAAGAGCGGTGGGTGCAGGTCAAGGAAGGCCATTAATGCAAGCTCCTTGGTAGATCGGGCAGATGGCCCATTTATGATCGAAATTTTGAAAAACCCGGAGAGGGGGAAAATTCGAATTTGAAATTTTGTTAGGCGGGCATTAATTGCCGAGAGGATCGGGGCCTCGATAAAAACCCAAAAAATTGTAATGGAAGGGATGGTGAGTTCGGGATTGTAGAGGAGGAGTTTTAAGCCTGGAAATGATATTGTAAAAACGTCTTAAAAGCAATTTACAGCAAATTCTTGTGAAGTGTTGTTGTGTGTTTCCCGGCTTGCCATCATAAACCATTACCAAGGCATCATCCTTGATGTCCCCTGGTGTACATATTTAGTTAGCCTATTGAAAGATTCATACCTCAAGAGACACAAATTTCAAATGCAATCCTCAAAAGAGCCTAATGTACACTACTTAAGACCCACAAAATATGGAGGGTTCGCTTAGCTCTTCCACTTTGATTCACTAGTGGCTCAATAGTGGGAGGAAAAGAACTTGAACATATATAGTCTTCGAGTATTAGAATCTATTAGCAATAGCAATGATCATACTTACTATGCATAAGATGTCTTATTATCATCTAATGATATTATTTATGACTATTCTTACTTCGCATAAGGTGTCATATTAACATCCCTTGGTAATTCTATAATTACATACACTCACTCCATGTAAGGTGTTATTCCAAGCATACTATTGTCCACTGATAGTATCTATGACCATAATTACTGCATGTAAGTTGTCATTTCAAGCATACTATCATCCACTGATAGTATCTTTGACCACACTTACTTCCTGTAAGGTGTCATACTAGGCATTAGAACATGATATCTTTAATTTTAAGAGAGGATCCCACACTCTTCTTTAAGGATAGATTCCCTATCTATACCTCCTAAGAGTGTTCTAATCTTAACTATGAATAGAACTCTCATGTCTAATAGTTTTCCATTAAAGTTAATTTTTAAATCGTATCTATGAACAATATTTTCATCTTTCTATCATTAAGTTCATTGGAATCACACATAGATGTATACCACATTACCCCTTCTTACCTTCCAAGGTATTCCTCACTTGATAACTGATCTCTATAGATGACAATCAAGTGGTCAACATGCCTTTGCAGATAGGATATTTAGTGCAAGCTTACTTACTTAGGACCTTCCAAAAGCTACCTACTATTTGGAACCTTCTGAGCCACCACTCAGAACAAGAAGACTCAAGTATTGGGATCATCCAATCCAAATCTTAATGAAATATAATCAAGAGTATTATTCTGAGTATGATAACTTTTTTTAAAGAAAGTATTTATATTTAGATAGATTATTAATGCCACAATAATCTAAACCAAGCATTGTATAAACATTTTCAAATATTATATAATAAGGATACATATTTACATAATAAAAAACCCCTTGGGTTACAACTATCATCCTTATAACATACAAATGGTGGCTTTCAGCCATTCCTATAATCCTCAAGGCTATTGCCTCTCAGTACTATCACTATTATGTGCTAGATATAATCCTTCAGTTGGAGAAGTTTTTGGAGCAACTACTCTAGAGACTGCCCGATATCTACCCCAGGTTGTTGCTTGAGTTGCTCGTGTGGTTCTTCCTCATCCACATTGTGCTCTAGCAGTTGGTTGATATGGTACGATCAGTCCATGGCTCACCAGTGCATCAAAACATGTAGTTAGGAATGCAAGAATTTATTCATTCCTTTCCTAATGTAGTTGTACATTTTTTTTGTGTATAAAGATACCATTGTTGTGGCTCTCTAGTTATTTCTTTGTGCTTCCACTAGTTTGGGCCTATCCCACTCTGCTATGGCTACATCTCTCTCAGCATCTAGCCTCATCCTATATTGGGCCTGCTATCTTTGTACCAATTTTCTAAGAAGCTCATCTTTAGCAAGAGCCTCTATTTCTCCTTCAGTTGCTCTCCTAGCTTCCTACATAACCACATCTTTTCCTGCAACCACATTACCTCCTTGACTTGATCTGACACCACAAAGAGTTATTTCTCTCTTCAAAGAGTATGTATCAATAATTTGGCAAGCAGTAGTGTGATCATCAGAATTACTATAGTGATTATTACCATTATGCTAATAAATAGCAATTACAACCCTAATATAAGTGCTACCATCTTATAATCCATTGGTAGAACTCTTATTTTATGAATGCTTACAGAATAAAGCATCTTCGATTCTCACCAAGTATCTAGCTAGTTATCAATTTATGGTACATTGATTTTGATCAAGAATCTAATCGACCATACCTTGATTATTCAGATTTCATTCAATATCCATCGTAGATCATGTCTCGATCGATGCATATTAACTACGTCGTTGATTCTATCTTAATCATCAGGACACATTTCTCCTCTTCAATTTTTGAGGTAATAATTTTCTTCCAATATGCTTGATATTGTATCTTTTCTTTATGTGTGTTCCATTAATATGGCCTCATGATGTCTTAATTTTACATTTTTGAAGATTCCATTAGTCAGTTTCGTACGTATTTAGTTATGCGCCTTACTCTTAGGAGTTGTGACCATTATTATATTGTTGCCAACTGTTTAGGTTACGTTTACATATGAGTAGGGTACCATCAGAAAACCTTGCATGTTATCACTTATTTGATAATGATTCAAAATTATTCAAAGTTGAGTTTATCTTATCATAAATCGCTTATCACTAGTTATAGTCATTCCTACTTTATGCAAGAAAATACCTCCAAGTATGCTTCATATATTATCATTTACTGGATAATTTACTTATGCTAGAAGTATGCTTGATCCATGCAAGATGTTTTTGGAGTTACTTGAATTCTAGGGTAACTCTTATCTTCCAATAAGTTTTCCTATGATCTCATAAAATCTAAAAGCTACACCTTTGTTGGTTCAATAAGCCCATCTTGATTAGTTTCAATATTCCTATAGCAATTCTTTACAACATCACTACCTCGGGTATCTTAAATTGGAACTTTTTTCCATTTTGATATAATATAGGGGGGTTTTGTGCTTAAGCCAATCGTTGAAGGTTTATACCCTAGGTTACCTGTGTGGATAATAATAGTGTAGACACCTAAAACACGTCATGTCGAGGGTGACTACTCATATGGACATGCTACAAGACCATATGGAAGATCTTGGATAGACTCCAAGATAGAGCAGTGGTTCTAACCACTCAATTTGGGCTCCTTGGCCTAATCAGTCTGAACCGCAGCCCAGACCTATGGTTTATAGCTGAACCATGGCTGAGACCTACGGTTTGCAGTCTAGACCGTAGTTGTGACCTACGGTCTTAACTGAAGTTCAGTTGGCCTTCAATCCGAGCCAAATCGGTTGAAACGACCATTGGATCTAGAAGAAGGTGGTTAGAGGGTGGAAGCTTCCATTCCAACTATCCTAACCACCCCTTCTTGATCTTGGCTTCTCCAGGAAGCCACCCCTAGCCCTTGGGTAGTCCTATAAGTACCCCTCAAAATTAGGGCAAACTATCGAGAGAGCATTGGATATTTGAGCAGCGGAGCCCTATCGAATTGTACACTCAATCGAGTATACTAAGAGAGAGCTATTGCACTTATCCCCTACCTACTTGCCAATATTCATGATGAATTGCATTATGGATGCCCTAGGAGTCTAGGAGAGCCAAGAAATGTAAATCCAGGCAAACGAAGGCCCATCATAGTGATTTGACCACCAAACCTATCAGAAGGACATCGAAGGTGACCCTTGAACATCAATTGGACAAGGAGGTTAAGCCCACTACCCTTGGAATTGAGGGTAAGCCTATCAGAGTGCTAACCATGGCTGTCAACCATGGTTTACAATGCAGACCATGCACCAGAGCTACGATTTGTAGTAGAGGTATAACCACCTTCCTAATTTCATTTATATCTAGCTAATTAGGTTAGATTAGTTGTTTTCATAGTTTAATAGCATTTTAGAAGACTTATGACCGTAGAACTAGGTTAGATTTACATTTTATGCTTATGCTTCAATTAGGACTTAAATGCTTTCTTTATGCATGTTTATGCTTCACTTTTCTATATCTGATCCATGCATAGTGTAGCTGCTATTTTCCTTTACGCTATTACATGAATCTTGATTCACTTTGCATAGCTTAGAAGCATTCTTTACATTTTCTTGATTATGCATGTTAATGGTGTCATTATGCAATTTACCTAAAAGGGCCTCATCATGAGAGGCTGCCTATATTTTTGACATTCTTGTTGTTTCTTGACCATAGGGAATAGTTTCAAAGGAGAGCAAACCATCAAGTTCCTTCCCCATTATGAAGAAGAGGGCACCTCCACCCTAGAGCAGTTCATGCCATTCTGAAAGGCATTTGGAAATCACACCTACCCTTAAGAGGGAAAACAATTGAGCACTCCTATTGTAATATTGTATCAAAATGAATATCCCTAAGAGGGACGTACTTGTAATTGGATTTTGACTTTAAATATAATGGAATAAAGTATTTTCTTTCTTGTTTCATTTGTTGTCAATTTTGTTTACTTGTATGCATGTTATATCTTTACCATTTATCGCAATAGGAGCCGCAATCGGGTGTGACCCTTTCTGGTGGTTATAGAGGTGATCACGGTGGCACCCCATATTTTTAGGATCTGACTATGCTTTTTTGGCTTTTGTATTTGTAGGTATAGACCACAGCTATCTGCAGCCCAACAACTGAACCATAGGTACAAGGCATGGTTCACAGTCAGAACCGTAGGTCAGACCTAGGTTTCTTGCTGACAACACAGACAAACAATTCTAGAATTCTAGATAGTGTAGGACATGAGGTAGGTCCTTTTTCTAGCCCTCTATCACTTTTTTGTTCTCTATGTTTTTACAGTAGGTCAATTTCGAATGCAAATTAGGAAAGGAACTAAAAAAAATGGTAAATCAATTGTCCTAGTTTGCTTTTCATACTTTGCTTTCAATAGAAAGGCACTACTGGGAACAACGAACCTCTGATTGTAGTCCACCCTAGGCTACAACATGCTTGATAGATATGTGTTGATGGTTTGCATGTGTGAGGCCCGATTAGTGGCCATTTAGCATCATAATGTGCATAGTCCTAAAGAGCATCTAGAGTAGCTTGCATTTTCTAAATTTGAAACGTCTTTCATATGCATAGCATTTAGAAAATGAGCATGTGTGCTATATGATGCATTTATTTTATGTACATTAAAAAGAACCACACACACCATGAAACACTTAAACGCTAGTGAGTTGGGCTTGACATCCAACCACTAGTAGGGTTCAACGACGGTGGGTGTAACTTCCATCCGTTGGCCCAAATCCTACGAACCCTTGATACATAGACCAATACCGGATCCAAGAACCATTCATAGCCTAGAAAATTTGCATGTACTCATCTTCGAAGGGTATAACACTGACTGGTGAGATTGGGTGAGGATCTGGTAGGACCTATGCTACCTTGTCTAGGTATGGGCTTCATTACCACATTCAGATTTAGATGAGTATACAGGTGAAATCCATTAAACCAAGAATAAAATCCAACAACTTTTACAAAACATGATAAGAGTTTCTACAATTGATACAACACATATTGAAAACACATCAAACAGTTTAGGACTCACTTTTAAAACTTAAAATGAGATAATCATTATTGTATACCTTGTTTGCTTAATAATAATACATTTAGACTCTAGGTACACAATGGTGGACACACGGGGTGGTCAACAAAGGTCCAAAGCCAATGTCGATGACCAACCCCTAACTAGTTCACAACAATACGTGTCGAATCCTCAACCACATGAGCGAACCGAACGTCATTCGACTAGCATTCGAGGAGACAACTCAACACGGGGGAGCCAATAGAGCAAACCCCAAATAGAGGAGCTTTAGTACACTCCTCTAGGCATAGAGTAGAATAGGAAACCTTCCAGCATGAGGGTGTTCCACTTGAGAGCCATTATCGAGACCGCAATGCATGCACATCCACGGGATCGACCGAAGAGTTTATTATGTAGGGGACCAGATTGGTGCCCCTACATACTAAGTCTACTAGAGGATCTATGGCTCCACCTTCTGAGTATAGAAGGACTAGAGACCCACCCATTCAAGGGTAGGTAGATAGGCTCACAACCGAGCATAGAACTAACCATACTCCCATGCATGGTCCACCATGCAAAATCACCATTGACATATCAAAGGTGGGAGATAATGGTACACCATCGAATGAGCGATGGTGGTCTAGGTAGTTAGAAGGTCTAGGTAGTGTTCTAGAGTAGCTAGGCTACAAGCCTTCCACTCCACCCACTCGAGCCTCGAGTGAGCATAGTGGGAGTGTCATCCGCACTACTAGAGAACATGGGGAGGCTTCTAAGCGCCCTCATGTCACACACCCACTATCTACGCATGGTGGGTCATAATATAGGACATAGAAGAGGCCAATGCCATCTTTACAGATAGAGGCAAAGGCACAACATATCAGTTCGATGGGTACAGAACCCACAAAGTCGCTCATACAGAGCAGGGGTATCAAAGGCCTCCCATGGTCGACCAGATCGATAGATCACATCGACTGGCATCAGAGAAAAATGCCAACTCCTCCAAGACCAATTGGAGGATGCTCACCTAGAGAGGCAGCGTATCGAAGATGAAAATATTCAAGTGCAAAGGCTCATAAGATAGAGGTTATATGAGCAGTGCATGCGCGAAGAGTGTATCCTTGCTCAGAAGGAATGCGTAGAACAGGAGGATCGGCTAGCTAGGGCTGGCCTATATCCTCAAGATGAGCATCGAGAGCATACGCATAGGAAGGCTTTCTCACAAGCCGAGATGCATCAAGAGCATAGAGATGCTCATACTCATGTTACTGCCAAACAAAGGGAGTGGCTACCACCGCTCAATAATCAAAGGCAGAGACAACATGAAGCAGCGGGAGATGGATACGAGCAAGAATATCTTGAAAGCTCTTGAGCTGAAGAGGAGGAAGAGCAAAGACCTCCATATCACACAAGGAAGATAGTACCTCCTAAGCCACCTACACATCAACTTAGGGAGGAGGACTTTCTATCTTCAGAGGCCTATAAGGCCTTGGCCGAGAAAATTAAAGCCATTGAGAGACAAGGCACGGCTATTCAAAAGTTGACTCTAAGGAAAATCCATAACGAGCCTTTGGATCCTTTAGTGCCTACTCTAGCCTACCCTGAGCATTTTGACATGCCCAGGTTAGATAAGTTCAAGGGTGATGAAGATGCACAAGAACATGTAACGAGCTTTCTGGATGCTTGCTTTCAGATAGCAAGCAACGATGCCTTATTGTTGTGCACGTTCATCATGACACTTTTAGGGCCTACTCGAGAGTGGTTTAATCAGCTAAAGAAACATAGTATAACAAGATTTGAGCAATTAGTTGATGCCTTTCTTGAATGCTATTCCTTTGGCATCAAGAAATAGGCTAATATTTTTGATCTAGCTATGCTAGCTCAGCATGACGATGAGCCGATAGAACAATACGGAAAGAGGTGGAGAAGATTAATGGTGAAGTTGCCATTCCCCATTCCTACCATAAAATTAACTTAGATGTTCATGAAGAGTTGTGCCAAGCACATCTCATTACTATTACAGCTGCAATAATATGCTACATTCGAAGAGGCTTTGGTGCAAGCCAAGGTGATTGAGGATATCAAGTTGCAAGAAGGCAACTTGAAGCTCAAAAATAGGAGAGAGGGATAGAAGAAGAGTACCACAAAGCATCAGGGCAAGTAGGCCCATGTAAATCAAGTGGTATTAAATCTCCAATGGGAGGACAAGGGGCAGCAAAAGTAGAACTATCAGGCCCAACCTTCCCTATGTAGTATGATAAGCGCAATAACTACAAGGGCAAAAACAAAGAGCAACGCCCACCTCGCTAGTTCACACCATTGAAGGAATCATTGATGATGATTTTCCATCAGTTATGTGAGGCCAAGGCAATCAGATTACCCGAAGTCAAGATGATAGACCCCAATCAACCCAAACCAAAGGGGTTTCAAGATGATCTATTTTGCATCTTTCATAGAATGAAAGGTCATGACATCGAGGTGTGTTGGTCTTTCAAACACCTAGTGCAAAATATGATCGACAAGGGTGAGCTTGTAGTGCCTCACAACCCGTAGGCGCCAGAAAATCAAAATATGGGGATTTACAAGAACCCCTTACCGAATCATGAGGCACCTCGAAACAACGTTGGTCAAGTTAACCAGGTACGAGTCGAACCACCTACCCAGGGGTTCATAGGCATGGTCAATGTTGTTACTAGGCATGGGAGATATGAACAACAAAATCAACCTCATGCTCCTATCCAGATACAAGCCACACCGAATCAATGATCGACACAGAATATTCTAGGCCCACCAACAAGACCGATGGTGACCCTAAGGAGCAGGTTGGTCCAAAACCTGTAGACAACTCCTACGAAGTTGTCAATATATGAATTAATTCAGTAGTCCCCGAGGCACAGGGAGACTCTTATGGACATTTTAAGGTCCATTGAAGTATAGGCCCAGGATGCGTAGGCATTCACAAATTTTATGGGACATGTACAATAGTGTCAGGAACCGATGATCCAATTTTATGATCATGAGATAAGGATGGTTTCTACAACTACGACTGACCCATCATTGCATATAATTGTGTGTGTGAATCACATGCCATTTAAAAGGGTCTTGATTGATACTAGCTCATCGATCAACATAATAATGACCAAGGCACTGAGTCATTTGAAGCTACCTAAATCACATATTGTGCCAACTACATTTACATTGAGAGCATTTAACGATGCACTATGTTCGACTATCGACACAATTATCCTACCCATACAGGTAGGTCTGAAGACCATTTTAGTAATGTGTCACATGATAGAAGGGGCCATGCAGTACAACATTTTACTCGATAGGCCTTGGATTCATGAAATGCATTGTGTCCCCTCGATACTACATCAATGCATGAAATATATTCATGAGGGACTGGTTCACGTAGTGGCATCGGATGAGGAGCCATTTAAGTTTGTGAACCTAGCAGATTTTCCTAGGGGTTTCATACTCCCATCAATGCACCTGGATGTTCGGTCGTCATCGCCAATAAAGAAACCAAGAGGTAAACCGATGGTGCATGTTCAACCAATGCCATATGTGTCACACAGATCGGAGCATACCACTACCACTTCCTTGAAACCGTCAGCATCAGTCATGCATCGGGATGATAGGAAATTAAAGGTGAATATGGGTGAAAAAGAGAAAGAGCTTGAGCCCGAGCCAATCATCGAGGATGTTCCCATTCCCATGGAAGTTGAGGAACCCCAAGACAAAGTCGAGGAGGCACCTCAACCTACTCACCTACATCTTCAGTAGGGTCATCCACACCATGGGTGATGGTACATCTCGCTAATACCAGATTAGGTGAGTACCTTGTGCAAAATGTGACCTTCGAACCAATTCTGAAGACTACGCAAGAGATGGGCAGACCATCCGCCCATCGTTATCTAGTTGGATCGATGGTTCCACTAGGAGAGCCACCTAACCAGACTAACTTCATCTATGTGGGGCTAGATCAGCTTCCAACGTGAGAGCCCATGGATGAAGATGATGAGGAACCTTTTATGGTAAACATTCATTATTTGTCTAATCCAGAGTATGCCATGCATATTTTTGAGCTATATCATTGGCATGGATACGACCTTGGTCTCTTTGAACAAGGATGGAGGACTCCATTGGAACCTCATTATCAGTTAGTCACTGATAGATTCAATCTAGGGTTATAGATACATGGGTAGGATGATTTGCTCATAGCATCCCTAGATCATCTATACCTCAACATGGTGGACGATGTGGATTTTAATCCATATCATCCAGATCCTTCCAAATTCTAGAGGAATCACCCTATGATATCTGCCATCACCATTGAGCCACTCGAAGATCATCATGAAGGGCTCCTTGAGCAGACTGAGGCAGAGATGAACCCCAGAGATCAACTGGGACACCAAACCCATGAGGTAATCGATGACATAGACATGCAGGGGTGCAACCCCATTACTACAAGTGATCTCGAGTTAGGAGATATTTGTAATGAAGATGGAGTAGAGTCCACCTCCGATATGAGTGGACCAAGCTATGATGTAGATGAGGATTCCTCAAATGATGATGGATCTGAGGATGAAGTCGAAGGCGCTTATGTAAGGCCTTTGTATGTGCATCATTTATTGCCTATGGAATCGGTACAAGATACCGAAGAGATCCTTCCCAATATTGATCATCCAGGGGAAGAGACCGAGCCAATTTTCTCGATAGCATCGTACATGAGGTATAATTATCCAATTTTTCTGGATAGCGATGATAGTATGCAAGAAGTGAGATTTATGGGGCCTCACTTAGAGGAGTGCCCTCCAAGAGTGGGGGTGAATGAAGGATTCTATTATGATAGTGATGAAGAAGATGAGCTAGAGAGGGCCTACCTTGGTCCTCCTTATTTGCGTCACCGCCATCAACCCATCGACATCGATGAGGTCTATAGGCAGCTACATGTTGGTCCACATCTGAGAGCAAGACGGTTAAACCTGGATCAAATCCATCGGTTGGTTAATCCCCTTCCATCGACCTACATGCAGCTCCATGAGCCGAATGATCCTATTTTGCATTCAATGCATAGGGAGGATCCAATTATTCATAGTCCTCATAGGGAAGACCCTTTTGTGCCTATGCCATTAGAGCCAGATCATGGGTATGAGGACTATGCAGATTTTGTAGAGGTCAGTCCATGTGGTCCTAGAGATCAATTCCATTCCATAAACATGGTCTCCATTGATTTGACCACTCCACTCTACAATCCAATAGATCCATCTAAACCATTGTATCTTAACAAAGATGCTATCGACTGGGATCACGCTGATTCACCCGTTGAGCCTGAGGATTTCTTCCCCAATGAAGAAATGTTGCAACCTTTCCATTTTGCACCAGGCTATGCATATGATGTTTATCATGCCAAAAATGCTTCCAACGTAGAACCACTCAACCCAGATGATGACATTCATCTGATTCCTACGCCTCACCAACTTGAGGAGGGATCACATATGTCGATAGAGGAAACCTTTGAGGTGGATATCAGTGATGATCCCACCAATGCAAAGAAGGTTAAATTTGGAGAGAGTCTCACTCCAGATGAGTGGGCCACCCTCATCCCTCTACTAAAAGAGAGACCAAATTTGTTTGCTTGGTCATATAAGGATATGCTAGGTCTAGACCCAAAATTGGTTACTCATAACCTTTCGCTAGATTTGACGAAGAAGTCGATCAAGCAAAAGCTTAGGAAAATGCACCCAACAATAGCCTTAATGGTGAAATATGAGCTACAAAAGTTGTTGGATGTGGAATTTGTGATTTCCATCGATTATCCAGAATGGGTGTCCAATATGGTACCCATGGGAAAACCCGATGGAAGAATCCATATTTGCATGGATTTTCAGAGACCTAAATAAGGCAACACCCAAAGATTCATTTTTATTGCCCAATATTGATGCTCTCATAGATGCAACTGTAGGTCACGAAATGCTCTCCTTAATGGATGGTTTTTTTGGTTACAATAAAATTCGGATTAAACCCGAAGACCAACACAAAACCATATTTATAACGCCATGGGGAACATTTTGCTATAAAGTTATGCCATTCAGCCTCAAAAATGTTGGTGCCACATACCAATGGGCCATGACATACATTTTTCATGACTATATGCACAAAATTCTTGAATATTATATCGATGATTTGTTAGCCAAGTCATTGCTACGAGAAGAGCATGCAGAGGTCTTAAGGAAAGTCTTCGATCACCTGATAGAGCACAACATCAGGCTGAATCCTAAGAAGTGCGTATTTGGCATAACTTCTAGAAAATTACTAGGGTTCATCATCTCCAAGAGAGGCATCGAAGTAGACCCAATGAAGGTCAAGGCCATTTTGGAAATGCGTCCTCCCACCAATATTAAGGAATTAAGGAGCCTTCAGGGCAAGGTAGCCTCGATAAAGTGATTTATCACCCAACTATCGGATAAATGTCGACCCATGAATCGACTACTACATAAGGGTGTCCCATTCAACTAGGATGAGGACTGCAAGGTAGCCTTCACTGAGATAAAGCAATACCTGGTGACGCCGCCAGTGCTAGCTCCACCAAGGCCAGAGGTGCCTTTTCTACTATATATATCGACAACTGACTTTGCACTGGGAACCATGTTGGCCCAAAAGAACGTGCAAGGCAAAGAACAGGCCATATATTACATTAGTCAAACTTTGGTGAGCTATGAGCTCGGGTATGCATACGTGGAAAAATTATGTTTAGCAGTAGTGTTCGCTACAAAGAAATTGTGACACTATATGTTAAGTCATACGACGTATGTTATATCCAAACAAAATCCTTTGTAGTACATGATGAGTAAGACTTATCACAATACACGTACTATAAAGTGGATCATGCTTTTGATGGAATTCGATCTAGAATTCATAAGCTAGAAGTCCATTAAGGGATAGGTCATAGCAGATCAATTAGTTGAGGTGCCACTATCAAATAATAGGCCTCTAACAATTGAGCTTCTAGATGATGCAATCTTCATCATATCTGAAGCTCCCAAACCCGAAGAACCAGAGAACAATGTTGATATGACTCTATTCTTTGATGGTTCAAAGTGCGAACAAGGAGGTGGTGCCGAAATAGTGTTCTTCACACCACAAGGAGCTCCAATGCCCTTGTCATTCAAGTTGGATTTTTTATGCACCAACAACAATGCTGAGTACGAAGCCCTACTACTGGGCCTCCACACAGTTATCACCATGAATATTAAGAGATTGAACATCTTTGGTGATTCCTTGCTCATAGTAAATCAAGTCAAGGGGTTTTTTAGTGTCGATGTCCCATACTAAAAGCCTATAAAGATCTAGTTGATACATATTTGGCCAAACTAGAATGGTATGACATTGAGGCAATCCCTCGATCATCAAATAGGTTTGTAGATACCATGGCTTCTTTGGGATCCTTAATCCCTCAGAATCCATCTACTGATTTCACTACCATCCATGTCAAGATGCTCTCTCATCCAATAGTAGAGCGTGCAACCTATGATAACAGAGAATCAATCAACATGATCAGTGTAGAACCACAAGCTGAATGGTTCTATAGAGCTGAAGACTTTCTTAAGAAGGCACCCTAGGGGTCATTAACCTCTTAGAGTCCCATGGGGAGTGGTACTACCATTCACCATAGGGTTGTTTTGAGTCTACATTTGCAAAAGTAAATACGTAGGGGGAGCAAGTCATCTTGGCAATCGAAGCTGAGATTTATCAAAATTGGATGTCACAAATTAAAGACTTCCTAAAGCTTAGTATAATCCCAGAGGGATTACCGCATGTCATGAAGCGCACATTTAAATAGAAAGTGGCCAAATATGTCTTAATAGGAGACATCTTGTACCGAAGAAGCTATGATGGAGTTCTCCTTCATTGCTTAGAGCCCCAAGAGGCATCATGGGCAATTTTGCAAGCCCATGATGGTACATGTGGTGGCCATTTTAGTGGCATGGCCATCATCAAGTGCATCCTTTGAATGGGTTACTATTGGCCCACTATGGAGAAGGAGTGCAATGCGTATGTCAAGAAATGTATTAAATGCCAACATCATGCTAATCTTACGCACTTGCCATCATAGGCCTTACAACCCATTCAAGCGGCTTGGCCATTTGCTCAGTGGGGATTGGATCTTATAGGCAAGATCTCTCCTCCATCATCGGGTCGACATACATTCATAATCATGGCTACTGAGTATTTTACAAAGTGGGTGGAAGCAATACCCTTAACAATGACAACCAGAGCTCGTATAGCAGAGTTTATACTAGAGCATATCATAAGTCATTTTGGGATTCCATCCAAAATAATATCGGATAATGGAACATCTTTCAAGAACAAAACTATGAGAGCTTTGACATCTAAATATAGAATCAAACATAGTTTTGTGACTCCATACTATCCACAAGCAAACAGGCAGGCTGAAGCTTCAAATAAGATAGTGGTAGCCATATTGAAAAATATGGTACAAGAAAACCACAAAGATTGGCACATCCAACTACCCCTTGCACTTTGGGCTTATAAGACTAGTATTCGGATGCCCACTAGGGCAACACCATTCTCACTAGTATATGGCACTGAGGCCATTATGCCCTTGGAATTAGAAATTCCAATGTTACACATCGCATTGAAAGAGTTCATCGATGATGACACTACATGACAAGCTCAACTGGATCAACTGACGCTACTTGATGAACATCACATGAATGCCCTGGAGCATCTTCACATTTATCAAGAGTGACTAAAATGAGCTTACAATGTCAAAGTCCACCAGAGAGACTTTGAAGTTGGGGATCTTGTCTTGAAAGAAAACCAATAGAACTCTAATTTACCACCAGATATGCGAGACAAATTCATGGCTAATTGGCTAGGACCCTACATCATATCTAAAAATATTGGTCTAGGTACCTATCACCTAACATCGCTAGGGGGTGTTGAAGAGCCTGAACCTCTCAACATCATCCATATTAAGGTGTTTTATGCTTGAAGAGCATAGTAAAAGGCTTCGAGAGTTGCTTGTAACTACTCGATCATCCTAAAAAGCTCCAAACACTTTCATTAGTGGTTTGGTCAAGTCAAAAATCTCCAAAGGCATTTGTAAGCCCTTTGGTCAACCTCAAAAGCTCTGAGGGTTTGGTCAAAACCACTTGATCATCCCAAAAGGCTCCAAGGGTCCCTAAAACCACTTGGTCATGTTAGTTAAAAGCCTCGAGGATTTGCTTATAATCGCTCGATCATCCTAAAAAGCTCCAAAGGCATCTAAGCCCTTTGGTCAAACTCAAAAGCACAAAGAGTTTCTAAAATCTGTCAACAAAAGCTCCAAAGGCATCTATAAGCCCTTTGGTCAAATGCAAAAGGCACCAAGAGTTTCTAAAAAACTGCTTGGTCAACCCCAAAGGCTCCAAGGATTCTCAAAATCGCTTGGTCATCCCAAAATGCCCCAAAGGTACCCATAATCCCTTTGGTCAATCCCAAAAGCTCCAAGGATTCCTAAAAATTGCTTGGTCAATCTAAAGGCTCCAGAGGCATGTACTCACCATTTGGTCAATTATGAGGCTCAAAACCCATAAAAATTATAAAATCAATAAAATCCAAAAAAATGGTAAAGCATAAAATCCAAAAACATTTGCATTTGCATTTGAATTTTGCATTTACACATGCATTCACCGCATTATTGCATTGCATATAGGCATTCATCATCCATTGCATTCCATAATAGAAGGCATTTGTGTTTGTCAATCTTACAAATGATGCCACATTTGTGTTTAAATCATGCATCTCTACATTTATCATGATCCATCATTCATGTGAGTAATTATGTTTTTCAACACAACCTATAATGTTGCTATGGAGATATACTAGGGTTTTTCGGTCACTCAGCCATACCTAGTAGTCTTATCAAGAGTTGGTAGAAAGCTTGCTTTGCTTTTGTAGCTAAGGTTCAGTTAGTATAGCCCTTAGCATATCAGAAGCCTATCACTAATCAACAAATTTAAACAATCCTAACAAGGACTAGGGGAAGATGAAAGCCATGAAGCAGGACCAGGTATCCTGAAGTGAAAAGAGTTATTCTTGCTTATCCCTCTATGCGGATGGTATGGGAAATGTTGGCAGTTGGAAAAAGGACAGGTTAGTTCCCTATTCAGAATCCCTTGCTTACGATAAAATGAGCATATCCCAAAGAGATATCCCATATCAATCCTCATGATTGATACCCTAGATCGATATCATAGATCGACTCCCAGAGTGATATCCCATATTGATATCATAAGATCGATATTCTCAATCGATATACCAGAAACAATTTTTCCAAGTAAATCTCCCCAAAGGAAAGTTTCTAAAGAAGATTATCAAATGTAAATGCCAAAAAGTGAAGATCAAGTGAAGATCAAAAATAGGCTTAAATCAAAGTTCAAAGTGAAGATCAAATGAAGATCATAAATCAAAAGTTCGAGCGGAGATCAAATGAAGATCCAAAATCTAGTTCAAAGAGAGATCAAATGAAGATCCAAAGATAGTTCAAAAAGAAGATGGAATCGACTCCCTTGCTTCACTACATATGAGCAAGTATCCCAAAAATTGAAGGATAGAAAGGAATGAGCCTGAATCCCTAGAATTGTCAACACTACTATACCTTACGCATGATGATATGTCTGATGCATTAGCATCTCGCTTATGAACAAGACCAATGTTTGAATGTGGAAGAGCTAGCTTCAGGTGTCCTGCATTGCCTAGTGGCTTAGTCCAACTAAAATCTAAACTTGAGATTGGATAAGACATTTGTGGAACCCCTATCTTAGCAATGGGCTGAAAGAATCCCACCTGACATCGGGGAACGCTCGTGTCTTATCTTAAAATAATCATTTGCACACATAGGGATAATGAACAGTTAGGGTCTATCCTAGCAAAAGCCTTTTATCTCAGAAGTCTAGTGTGGTTAGTATGCAACTTTTGATAAGTCTATTAGGGTGTTTGAGTCTCATGGAAAACCTCAAAAATTTCTCCCATAGCAACAAAGTGTCAAAAATTGCAACCATATAAATCATCAAATTGCAAAGTATTAAACCCATGATACATCATTATAAAAAGCACAATCAACATATAGGATAGATACCAGATGGATATTAGCAATAATATTTAGATGACCACTGACTATATCATGCACATTTTTCAAAATTGCAAAAGAAAATCGAATGACACATTATATCATTCGCATCATAAAACATTGCATACCATTGCATTTCATATATGGGTGATTAATTGATTAAATTCTTATCTTAAGGATTTTCAATTACATTCATGATTTTTATACATTCTATGGTATCATCCATTAGATTGATAAACATAATTGCATTCATTCCTTATGTTTTAAGTGATTAAAGCATACAGGTTCATTTACATTAGATTAGCATCATGTAAATAAAGCATTACATACATTAATGCATGAAAAGAAAGCAATATCAAATATGTGTTAAGAGAAAAACATCGCATCCATATGCATCCATAAAAAAGCACATCTAAGCATCTAAGATCACTGCATATCATCATCATAAATCAAATAGCTATCTAGTGCATGTCATCCATACATCACATCATATAGCATCAACATAACATAAGCATTGCATCCATGTGCATCACATAAACATAAAATTAAAAATAAATGAGTACACAATAAATGAGCCATAATAATGATCATATCATATATATAATGTGTGTCTCAGAGTACATGGGGAGTACAAAAATACCCATAGGCTACAAATGTGTAGGTCCTCGACCTTACACCAAAAATGAGATATATCAAAAATGTGTCCTATAATCTAGAGCTCTAGCTCTGATCTGCTCCCCTATACCAGAGCTCTCACCTCCTCCCTCAGTATTATGCTCAGGAGACTGCTCTACCTACTGCCCTACTGACTTATGGATCCTACTATGAGCCCTGAGTACCACCTAGCCCGAAGAGGCCTAGCACTCATCCAACTACCCCCTGAGCTATGGGCACCTCTATCCATCGAGACCTATGACTGGATGCTATAGTAGACTACCCTACCTCCCTAGTCCTGGTATGACTATTATCACCATGCGTACTAGAGGACCTATGTGTCCTCTCACTTCGATGGGTGCGATGGCTCGAGCTAGCAGTGGACTATCCTATAGTCCGAGATCTAGTCCATTGGGACTCTACAACATATGGATCCTTAAGAACCTCTACACCCAACATCTGAATGTATCCAACCAACTGGTCTACCCGAGCAACCCTAGATGCATGCCTCTCATTGGCACTCATAAGTAAACCTTATAGGCATTGAATCTCTACCATAGGATCCCAACCACCTAGTAGTACTACTACTGGTGCCATCGAAGGCCCCATAATCAACTAAGAGGATGGAGGACCCCCCTCTATACCCTGAGTAGATCTCGCTCTACTATGATCGCATCCCTCTATGCCTCTACCAAGTCATGAGCATGAGTGAGCTCGCCAACCTAGGTCTCTATTATAGTCACTCATGCTATCAGGCTAGCAATCTCCTAGTCTACCTATGTCAATCGATGATCTCTCTCTATCAATTATACCTATAGAGTAGCGATAGTAGTATCACGCTCCCTCTACTACATCTAGAATCGACCAAGCTGACTCTACAAGTCAGCCACCTATGCTAAGAGTAGCCCCTCTACACTATCAAGAGGGACCTCACCCTCCTCTAGAGCCTCCTCCTTAAGATCAATCTTGAGAGCCTCCTCAATGGTAGCCTCTATACCCTAATCACCCTCTATCCATTGGTGCACCCTACGCCCATCAGGATCCACCTCTACTCCGACTTGATATATCGCTCGACCTAGAGGCCCTATCCCATACCAGAAAAACATAGACCACCATCCATCATACTCTAGAGTGGTCATCGCTATGTCAACCCTAGTCTCCTAGAAGTCATCTAGAGCATCACCTAGAGCTAGAGGCTAGATCCATGATAGATCCCTCTCCAAATCTAGGTGCCTATAAGTGAATGGGATCTTTAAGATGTCCTACACCATGCCAAACTACCATAGGACATGAGAGAAAAATTAAAACTCTCTGATCTCAACCTTTCGATCGAGTAGCCATCTATCCCGATGAGCCCATCGAAGCCTCTCATCGACCTCAAGCCAGTCAAGACAATCCATGTAGGGCCACCACTGGATATCATCCGACCCAAGTGCTACAAATCGGGTAATGTAATGTTGGGTCTCACCAGCATGAGTCCTACTATGAAAGCCCTCCTCCTCCCAAGGCCAGTAGGTAGCATAGCACTGATGCTCATCATCAATGTCTATAATGTGTAGGGGTAGCTCCCTAGGATGCTCTACCCTGATATGCTACCAGCCCTAGATCTACAAAAGTAGACTACAGTTGATGCCCTTACGACTACGCTCAGTAATCTGATATAGCTCTCGATAGAGCTGAGCTAATAGAGTGCTCCCCTAGGCTAGGAGTAGTGGCTGGTGGATAGAGCTCTGTACTACTCTACGTATAGTAGCTAGAAGGTTCCAAGGAATCCTCATGCCCGAGGAGTCTAGAAGCACATATTGCACCACCAGGTGCATGAAAATGGCCTCACACATGGAGAAGACATTCTTCCCCTACCAATAGCCGATATGGACCCCTCCATGGTCAATAGCGCCCTGAGCCTCCTCACTTCGAGCACCAAAGATAGCATCAAAGATAGACTCCTTAGCCCCAGAAGTAGAGCATACGATGGCCTCACCATCAATGGGGATCCTAAAGATCCTATATACATCCTCTAGTGTAACTGTCATTTCACCTGTAGGTAGGTGAAACGTGTTGGTCCGCATATTCCAACGATGGGCCAACGCAGTCAGATAGGATTGATCTACCCTAATGGTGGGTAGATCCAGAACGTAGCCAAAGTCGATAACTCTGAACCACTCTCGCTCACCATCAGTGAGCTCTCCATAGAGAGTCTTTAGAATGTTAGGCTCTCACACTCTAGAGGTCAATATCTAAAATAAATAGCATAAAATAAGGAAAAATCTAACTAAAACAAGCAAAAACATTTAAAAATTGATCTAAAAATCATCAAAAATAGTAAAAAATTGATAAAATTGCAAAAACATGTCATCATGCAGGCCTAAAAATCAAATTTGTCAATCAGAAAGGTCAAAAATGCATTAAATGATATTAATTGCCTCTAAAAATTTAGAAAAATTAAAAATTTTGCAAAATTTTCCTAAAGTTGGCGAACCGTGGGTCAACCCTACGGTCCGCATGCGGTCAAAATTGACCATTGGGATTTTGAATGCTGACCATATAGTATGGTCCCCAATTGACCAATTGGGAACCATAGCTGGTACCTACGGTCTCCGATTGAAGTCCGATCGGGTGCGATACCACGGCCAAAAATGCAAAAAAAATAAATCTAAGCTACCCTAGCCTAAGATGAGGTTCATTACCAACAGTTTAGTGAAATTGATTTACCGATTACTTAATTGGGTTCATTTTAACTGGTAATGGATGTGAGGTCTTGGTTTTTGAGTTACCTTACCCTCGCCTCATCCCCACGGCTAGAAGATGCTTGCCCATGCCCTGCCATCATGTTGTAAGTCGGTATGCGGGTAAAGTGTGCTAGGTTGTAGGTCATTTTAGTCAGTTGTCACTATCAGAGCTCTAGTTGTAAGTCACTATCAAGGAATAATGAGAGATATTTGAAATTTGGAATTTTTATAGACTTCTCATATTCAGCACGGACCGTAGGCCCTAGCCGTGGTTCCCAAATTTGCAAATGGGAACCATAGACCCTAGCCATGGTTTGCAACTGGTAGACAATTTTAGAAAATCCCACCATGGGAAGGGCCAAAAATATCAATTAATGCCTCCCATTGGGTCAGAAATTCAATAAAAGCAAGCTAATTTGGAAATTTGGTGATAATCAAGCACCGAGATCCAATCAAAAATTAAAAATTTGGCTGAGATTATAAAGTACAACCGAGGTCATCGCTATGATAATCCTTTCATGGAGTGACACACCTCCCAGCCAAATAAATAAGCTCAATGCATAATTCAAAATATTCACAAAAAAATCAAATAATTAAAACACCAAATGTGCCTCGTATTCAGTAATTTACCCTATACACTTGGCGGTTGCAGCGACTTGCGATCCATGCAATCCGACAAGATGAGTAAATTACCATAAGGACATTTGGGGAAAAATTGTCATCATTGATCTGATATGCTTCTTTTCAATCCCTAAGAAGGCCTTCATGGTGGACTGCTCCACGGGAATGAGGCGTTGCATGTCATTTCTTCTATGACCTCTTTTTAGCAAATCATCGATAATTTGATTCAACACAAATCTGATTGGATTTGTATCAATTTGATTCCCTAAGATGGCTATTGTAGCCCGACTGCTCCATGGGATAGAAGCGTGCAAATACTATTAATAGTTGGAATCAAAAGTTGAACTAGGCCTAGCCAAGGCATTAATTTGCTCAAATCTAAATTTGTTCAGATCATCCATGGTGGTCAAGCGACATCGTCACTTCATTCATTGTCATTACCCTCATCGACTCATCGCTTGAGGGGGTAGTCATAATATCAAATCATAATCAAAATCAATAGAAGATCCCGGAGATCGTAGATCCCTTGATCTTGTCAAAATTATGTTCATCCTTGCGAATCATTGTAAACAACTATCATAAGCTTACCCCTTTGCTTGGGGAAAATAGCAAATATGATTTTGCTTGTTGTTCTCTGCCTTTCAGATCTATGGGTCATAAGATACCTATGGAATGCATAGCCACACCGAATGAGATGAGAAGGGCACAAGCTTTTCAAGTTTAAGCCTCCAAAGAGTTGGAAGCAATGATTCCAGGATGCGCATCCTTTTGTTGGACCTAGGGCATCTAATGTTGATCTGACTAATGATCATCATAGAACCTTTGACATCATTTTAGGAGGTCTATTTTTGCTCAGCATTGTTCGATCTCACAATGCATCTCAAAAGGGGCATCTGTAGACACCTAAAACGTGTCATGTCGAGGGCGACTACTCATATGGACATGCTACAAGACCATATGGAAGATCTTGGATAGACTCCAAGATAGAGCAGTGGTTCTAACCACTCAATTTGGGCTCCTTGGCCTAATCAATCTGAACCATAGCCCAGACCTATGGTTTATAGCTGAACCATGATTGAGACCTACGGTTTGTAGTCTAGACCATAGCTGTGACCTACGGTCTTAACTAAAGTTCAGTTGGCCTTCAATCCAAGCCAAATCGGTTGAAACGACCATTGGATCTAGAAGAAGGTGGTTAGAGGGTGGAATCTTCCATTCCAACTATCCTAACCACCCCTTCTTGATCTTGGCTTCTCTAGGAAGCCACCCCTAGCCCTTGGGTAGTCCTATAAGTACCCCTCAAAATTAGGGCAAACTATGAGAGAGAGCATTGGATATTTGAGCAGTGGAGCCCTATCAAATTGTACACTCAATCGAGTATACTAAGAGAGAGCTATTGCACTTATCCCCTACCTACTTGCCAATATTCATGATGAATTGCATTATGGATGCCCTAGGAGTCTAGGAGAGCCAAGAAATACAAATTCGAGCAAACGAAGGCCCATCACAGTGATTTGACCACCAAACCTATCAGAAGGACATCGAAGGTGACCCTTGAACATCAATTGGACAAGGAGGTTAAGCCCACTACCCTTGGAATTGAGGGTAAGCCTATCAGAGTGCTAACCATGGCTATCAACCATGGTTTATAGTGCAGACCATGCACTAGAGCTACGATTTGCAGTAGAGGTATAACCACCTTCCTAATTTCATTTATGTCCAACTAATTAGGTTAGATTAGTTGTTTTTATAGTTTAATAGCATTTTAGAAGACTTATGACCATAGAACTAGGTTAGATTTACATTTTATGCTTATGCTTCAATTAGGACTTAAATGCTTTCTTTATGCATGTTTATGCTTCACTTTTCATATCTGATCCATGCATAGTGTAGCTGCTACTTTCCTTTACGTTATTACATGAATCTTGATTCACTTTGCATAGCTTAGAAGCATTCTTTATATTTTCTTGATTATGCATGTTAATGGTGTCATTATGCAATTTACCTAAAAGGGCCTCATCATGAGAGGTTGCCTATATTTTTGACATTCTTGTTGTTTCTTGACCGCAGGGAATAGTTTCAAAGGAGAGCAAACCATCAAGTTCCTTCCCCATTGTGAAGAAGAGGGCACCTCCACCCTAGAGCAGTTCGTGCCATTCTGAGAGGCATTTGGAAATCACACCTACCCTTAAGAGGGAAAACAATTGTGCACTCCTATTGTAATATTGTATCAAAATGAATATCCCTAAGAGGGACGTACTTGTAATTGGATTTTGACTTCAAATATAATGGAATAAAGTGTTTTCTTTCTTGTTTCATTTGTTGTCAATTTTGTTTACTTGTATGCATGTTATATCTTTACCATTTATCGCAATAGGAGCCGCTATCGGGTGTGACCCTTTCTGGTGGTTACAAATAGCACATGCATTGTGTAGTGAAATAATATCTTATTTAAATAGTGTATAACACCATATTAAACTTGACCACCATCCGGGTGGTCGGGTGGCATACTATTCTATGGAGTGAGGATATTTGAGGAGGTTGGTGATGTCTCATGTGGCGGTGTTGACCATATTTTCAAATATGGAGTTTCTTCGTTCTTGTCTTCCTTCGTCATAGTTGGAATATCATGTTAGAAGCTGTTGAGATTTGAACTGTTTCCATGTTTAAATATGTTGATTTTTTTATGGTTCCATCATTTCTTCACCATAGCTTTTGTCCAAAAATCCTTAAGTGTATAGTAACATTGATCAAGAATATAAATAAAATAAAACATTATTTTTTTGATCGCTTGATCTTACCCACACACTTGCCTTATCGCAAGGTATTTTCACAATGGCAACTCCATATGGGATCTATATTCTTACTTTCCAAATCTTACCTTCCGTATTAACTTCCAATAGCAAATATTCTTAGAAATTTTTTTTAACTCTTATAGTTAAGTTTATGATCAAAGGGTTACTTTAGAAAAATCTCCATGTGGTTCTCTTAATATGAATTTTCAAGTAATTCCAAGGCTTGCACTTCACAAGAATCAATGTGGTTAATTTTTATCTTGTGGCATCGAAATGGCCAACCCTCCCGTAATATAACTAGTGGTAAATATTTATATCACACTTTGGGAATTCTCCTATCTTAACCCTGTTAAGATCAGGAACACTAATTTTCCCTTACTAAATTTAATCAAAAATTAACTAACCCTGTTAATATCAGGAACACCAATTTTCCCTTACTAACTTAAATAAAAAATTAAGCTAGCTCAATAGGTCCAACTGACCAAGGAGTTTGAATATTAAACATTTTTCCATGAGGATAGAATACTAATCAAATGCAATGCTTAACCCATACCCATTGTGTACAATGGTTCATTAAGGTGACCATCAAACAAATCCACATAGACACCCAATGTCTATCATATACTTACTTGTTCAATTCATCATTAACCTCCAAAATAAGAGATGGGATCTAAGTTTTCCCCACTTGATCATTCTTAATTTTGTTCATCTTTAGGTATGCTTATAACCTTTTTCCTAGAGCTTCTTCATAAATTATTCGTACAATACTTAAGTAGGGTAGGGTCCTAGCTTAGAGTCACAGATATCAAGTACAATACTAGGGTATTCCACTTAAAATCCACAAGATATGGAGGGTTCCCTTAATTCTTCCAATCAAACATGGAAGAAAGAGACTTGCACATCAATGACCTCCAAGCCCTTACTCTTTCCTTACCAAGCTTGTATTAGTTTAGAGTTTATTTAAGATAGCTAAAGTCTTACCACATAGAATGTTAACAATACCCAAAAATTTTGCTAGCCTAGACCTAACATTAGAGTCCATTAGCTAGCCTGGGCTCTAATACCAATTGTAACAACCCAAAATTTCCAACCCAACTCTAAAGAGTAATTTTTTTTTTATCATAACATGTCTATCATTAATGTAAATATTACAATCAAATATATTTAAAACTAACATCAATCAAGGTAGTAAGTAACCAATTGAATTATGACATGGTCAGTGTCAACTCTCGTTATAGGAGTGACCAACTCCTATCTAACCTTACGTTCCTTCATAATGTTTATTAATTCCTTCATTTAAATGTTTCTTTCTCTCTTTTAATTAGGAAGTTTAATTCCTTAATTAATTTATAGCAAATTCATTGAGGAACTTACTTCCTAATTGAATAAGCAAATATATTTATTGCAATGAATGTAGGATTATTCACCCCATTGTTTAAAAGGAGGGCCCTGTTCTCTCCCAGGATTTGAAGAATGAATCTTGCTTCATTCCTTTCAACACTATTACTTAAACCATTGTATAAAAGCATAAACCTTTGCATCATACTCAATAATAATTTCTTGGAAAGTAAATGTAACATCCATCATTAATTTTTAATAAATCTCAAATGCAAATATCAACTAATCTTAAATATATAACATTGCTTATTAACAAAAAATATTGCATCATATAACATCTTCTAAATGCAACATCTATAGTAAACATCAATATCAAGATCACATGATAAGAACACATAACACCACATATATTAGGAAAACCCCAATGGGGAAAAACCCAACCTTGAAATATCCATCCTCGTATTTCATAAATAGTTTTGTCCTAATTTACATGATATAAAGAATCCAAAATATTCTTTTTGAACCATCATTAAATATATGGCTATAGGAGAATCCCATACATTCCCATTCGTAGGTCATCATTACAATTGAAGCTCATGAATAAAATGATCACTGGATACATATAAATTGAAAATGAAAAACCTCATGGTTTCCTCAAGAATGAACCTTATATTTATTCTTCAAACCTAGATATAATTAATCCATTTAATCTAAGGTTTTATACTACAAGGAGAGACCCCATAATATCTCTAAGATTAGATTCCATCTAATCTTCCCTCGTTCATTCATGTTTCCACAAAATAAATCCTTGCATGCATTCATCATCAGACGCATTTCTAATGTACTATGTAATCTACAAAAGTACATACTAATAGGAAACCCTATATTTTCTCAAAATAGGTTCCTTATCTATTCTTCCCAAGCTAGATATTTTTCCACCATATTATCACTTGATCTATTAACAAGATTGTATTATGATTCTCATAATCTAGCTAGTCACAAATTTGCCATGTAATCTATCAAACAAGATTACACCTCCTCTATCGTGTAAATTTATCAACAAGATTACCCTATAAATTTATCTGGTAATATATTAAACAAGATTACATCTTAAGCACAAATTTATCTTGTAATCTATCAAACAATACTACATCATAATCATAAATTTGTCTTGTAATATATCAAACAAAATTACATCATAATTACAAATTTATACAATAATCTATCAAAAAAGATTACACAATATTTAATCAACAAATTTACCTCAAATTAAAGTAATGATTTCCTAACAACTTTTCACATGTTTACTTCATAGTTCCAACTACATTCTTTTTCTTTATGCAATAATAGAATCATATCTATTATTTTCTTTATCCATTCATCCTATTTTTCATGGTATTGAGGAGATTCAAACTCCTCTTAGGAATAGATCTTCTAATATATTCTTACAAAGTCAAGATTTTACTATCCCACTGATCCTTATATGCCTAGATATCTTAACTAGAAAAGGGTCTTAATGGATCATTATTAATATAATCAATCCATAGTGGGGAAACACCATAATTTCCTCAAAGCATGAGTCCCACATTCATTCTCCCCTTGGCTACACCATTTTCTTCAAAGGATTAACTCTTCTTAATCCCTTGTAAACCTAATTACTGAGAAAGAAGGATTTAATATTCTTAATCCTTAATTACTCCAAAAGGGATGATTAAAGTTCTTTGATCCAAAAAGAGGGTTTCAAAATCTTATTTATCCCAATGATCATTTCTTTTATCCTTCAACGATAATCTCTTTTATCCTCCAACGATCACCACACACAATCATTCGCTAAGTAACTGGATTATTATAGTAACTAACACATTTTTATTAAAATATTTGAGTTATAAATCAGACGGTTTATTACCAATTAACAAGCTCGTAGAACCACCAATCAAATATTCAACGTAGCCGTCAAATCGATTAAGTGAAGACCCATATGTCGAGGTGATAATGCCTCCAACCGATGCATGATCACCACTCAGTGATCGATTATTCTTAAGGAGGCAAACTCTTTTTAAATTTTGTATGAGTCTGAGTATGTCCCATGTGGAACTATGCTCATGGATGGCTTCTATGAAGCCATATGCCTGAGCAACCCAAACATGAATCCAACACTCATATTCCACTCAAGGACTACTCACAAAGGGTTGAGATTCCATTGAAGGCTTCCAAAGACCTAAACACACTCCTATGCAAATATTAGGCTTGGCAAGGAGTTAAAATTCACTGGATTGATCATCTCGCCTAGCATAACACAAGGACATCTATGATAGAAATTATTGAAATGGAGGTCGTAGACCTCTTTGGTATCCTATTCGACAACAATCCTAACCTAACAATCACTTGAGTATTCACAAGTCGATGATATGTTTCTATAACATCATGTCAATGCGATAAGGATTCCAGGGGTGACATCAACAACCAATAAACAATGATTATAACAGAGGATTACAAGTATAATTAAAATCATCGTTGTCTCTGCTTAATTGAATTTAGCTTCGAAGACATCTCACAAATACTAAAACCATCGATAAAAGCTCTTTTTTTTGTGATTGTGTTTACCTATATCCTACAACATAACGCCTTGAAGATAGTGATTTTTATGATTTATTCCTACTACATAGGTTGGATACCACTAGAGATTATCTCATCAAATCGTTCGTAGGGGTTTGATCAATAGTTTTCTATCCTAAATTTGTGAATGAGACCATATATGTGGGAAAACTTCTTCTCAAACATGGAGATATATCCCACAAGTGTTGCACATATGATATAACATATAATAAAAGTGCTTACATATTGTAAATAAAATAACCACCATGTGGTGGTTACAGAGGTTATGGTAGTTCATTGATGCTTGACTCTTATGGTGGTGATTATGGTATATTTGAGGTTTGCGCTAATCCATTGAGCCTACTCTAACCTATGGCCTCCCAGGCTGAAGGAAATACTTTTGATCTAAAATTCAGAGTAGATAATGTGAGGTAGATCAAAGGTAAGGTAGATCATCCAAACAGTAACAGGTATTTATCTTAACAATTTCCCAACCCAATTAGAGATACTAATTTAGTCATCGTCTAAACAACAAGTATTTATCTTAAAAATTTACCAAACCAATTAGAGATACTAATTTAGTCAAAAAAACCAAAACCATGCATGAATCTAATACAATGTACTCATAAGGCATTCAAGAAGAAAACAACTACTGATATAGCTATAAATAGCCTTATCTATCTCAAATCTACCAAACATAACATAATCAAGATTCAAAAATTAAATAGCAAGAAATTTAGAAATTCTAACGTGATTATCCAAGTGTTTTCCTCAGCTCCTTTCGATAGCTCCCCAAAATTGTCCACCATTTTTCTCTCCCAAGAATCCTTCCCAAGACTGTCTCTCCAAAATTACTTCTCCATAAATCCTCTCTAAGACTACCTTGCTTGACTCCTTCCACATGCTAGTCTCCCTTCTCTCATTGCTCCCTTTAGAAGCTAAAGCATCATTTTTTATAATTCTTCCCAGATTACTTTTTCTTCATGAGCAAGAAGGTGGGCTTACTATTAAATTATTAAAAGGTACCTTTTTGAATTCAACCCATGTGAAGGGGAATATTTTTATTATTTAAAAATTAGAAAAATGATAAGAGGGGATAAGGTGGATGACCCTCTCCTGTTTGGTGTTTCCCTTGTCTCAAAACCTTCCAAAATTTGCACTATTAGAAATTATGGTGAATACAAACTAGAGCTATTTAAGATAAGGAAGAGAATATCTTCCCACTTTTAACCATCATGGAGCAACCATGTGGAAGGAAGAATAGTTCATCAACTAATAAAATAATATTTATTATTATTATTATTAAATAATGATATTGCTCTTTTGGGTCCAATTAAAATTGGATAGGTGTGATAAGGGTATATGCACCCAACTACCTTTTTAATTAGTTGTAGTTGGACTAAGTGAATATGTTAAATTTAATTTCTTTTTGCAAAAGAAAAATATTCAAATTAATCCTTCTCAAAAGCCCTATTAGCTTCTTCACACTACTCAAAATCCCCTAATTGCCCTCCAAAACTCTCCAAATTAGTTTTGTAGAGTGCAATTAGTTTAATTAAGGATTTTGTAGGAAGGATTAGGGTCTACAACCTTTTAGTTAGGTATTAATTGCTCCCTCAGATCAGATTTTTAAAAGTCCTACTAGGGCGGACTGTGACAAAATCCTTTATGTTAACTTCATTATCCAATATAAACCTTCGATGTATATTCAAATTCTCTAACCAAGAGGCTAACACCCCTTTTTTTCACCTAAAAATTCCTATGAAGTACACCATGTTTCTAAACATTCTACAAGTGAGGAAATAATATGATTTTAAATTAAAACATAATTATGAGATTTATTTTTTTAATTCTATTGTCTTTTAAGCCATAAATTTCAAGAATTAATGTTAGAACCAATCCTCCACTTAATACATAATGCTTTATCTTTGAAATAATTAATCCAACATTTTATCAAAATTTTCATGATGTATGAAGCTATACAATATATTCTCATATTTTTTGAAAAATTAGGCTCAAATGGTGTAAGAAAAAGGATAATAAAGAAGTAACTAATCATATGTTTATACATCCTTCTTACAAAAGGCACACCTAAAAAATGATATCATTTTCTTTACATACTCTTACCGATAAGAATCCTACTTTGGAATGATGACTAAAAATAATTTTAAGACCTCAAGGAGTGCCTTGTGACTAAGCATTCTTCTAAGAAAAATATTTGGGAGTAGGAAATTCTAACTACTAAAAATAACACCAACTATAATGAATATAAAGTTTTAGGATCTAACAAGTGCAAAAAAAAAAACAATTCAAGAAAAAAAGCATAAAAGACCATATTTCATGTTGAAATCCTTATTTTCTTCAGGATTTCTTCCCATTTTGACTTGAATCTCCTTGCAATACTCGTCCTGACATTGCATTTTTGACTTGATCTAATAAATCTATATGGCTTAAGGAAGTTGATATGTGTCTTATTCTGCTTAAGGCATTAGCCACCTTATTTTCCTTCCCTTTGATATATTCAATATCAATTTCACACTTGGCCAAGAAATCGATACATATTATCTATATTATGTTAAGCAAAAGTTGAGTAAATATGTATCTCAATCTCTGATGGTCAATCCTCAGCTTAAAGGGTCTTCCAACCAAGTAAGGACATCATATCTTAAGAGCATGCACCACGACTACCAGCTCTAGATCATGTGTAGCATAGTTAACTTCATGTTTCTTAAGTTTCCTTGATGCATATGCTATGACTAATTCATCTTGTGAAAGCACTCCTCCTAACCCTTCTAGTGATGCATCAATACATATTGAGAAGTTTTCCTGAGGATATGAAATATTCAATATTGGTGTCATAGTGAGTTTCTATTTAAGCAAAGCAAAAGTAGATTCACACTTAGTTGTCCACTTAAATTCCTTTCCTTTCTTTTGGATATTGGTTATGGCAGTGGCTATTTTGGAGTAATCCTTCACATATCATCTATAATAGCCCATCATACCCATGAAGCTTCATACTTCAAATGCATTGGTTGGCGATGACCAATTCAAAATGACCTCAATATTTTTTGGATCCACTGCAATTCCTTCAATGGATATTATATGTCCTAGATATCGTACCTTAGAGATATATAATTCACTTTTTGATAGATTTCCAAAGAGTTGATTATTTCTTAACAAATCCAACATGATTCTAATGTTTATATCATGTTCTTTTCTATGCTGAGAATATATTAGAATGCCATCTAAAAATATGAGGATAAATTGGTCTAGTTTTCCTGAGTACACTATTCATTAAATTCATGAATGCGACTGGGACATTAGTCAGCCCAAAGGGAAAGACTATAAATTCATAATACTTGTATCTAGTTTTGAATGTTGTCTTGTGAGTGTCCTCCACTCATATCCTTAATTGATGATACCTTGATCTTAGATCAATCTTTGTAAATATCATGGCATCCTTCAACTAATTTAATAGTGCTTCAATCCTAGGTAAAGGATACCTATTCTTGATGGTTGCTTTGTTGAGCATTCTATAGTCTATGCATAGCCTCAAAGAACCATATTTTTTTTTAACAAAAAGTACCGATGCATCCCATGGTGACACACTAGGCTTTATCTATCCATTTTATAAAAACTCATGTAGTTGTGCTTTTAAATCCTACATATCTATAGGATTCACCCAATAATGAGCTCTGCGGATAGGTTCTACTCTTGGCATTAACTCAACAGTAAAATCAAATTTTCCCAAATACTTCTTCCTTATGATCCTCCTCGACTTTGTTGAGTTTCACAACATAAACCATCTCCTCTTTTGTTATGATTTTCTTTAGTTGCATAGCAAAAAGCAACTGGGGTTTAAAAGACCCTTTCTCATTATGGATCCTCAATATTCCTTACCCATTTTTGAATACTCTATCAACCTATCCTAGAAATTGATTATCGCTTTGTGAACTTAATAACTAGTCCATCCCAAAAATAATATTGAAAGCATGTAGTTGCACTACATACAAGCATCCTACAGTAGAACCATTGGTTAGGGTAATTTTTCCATAGGAAAATATTGATCCAATGAGTAGGCTTGTCCAAAACCATACTCAACCTTCCATACTTTTTCCAAATATCTTGGTCTTTCTAACATATCTCTAACTATATTAGAAGAAATAAATCTATATGTAGCTCCACTATATTACCCTTTAAGAGCAATGGGGTGGCTTGTCCTTCTAATTTTTGGCTTTTTATCACAACATAAATCATGTGGGTAGGTTATTTTTCTTTTGTACTAGATATACTTGGTCCTTGTTGTTGTGGACAATGATTAGCATAGTGCATGCCTCCACAATTGTAACACCCACTCTTGGATCCTGGGTGTACTCCTTACTTCTATTCCCTAGTTTTATCCACTGGTACCAAATTTGGTTGCTTTTGAGGTTGAGGTTTGTTATTACTGTTGTTGTTGTTCCTCCTTTGAAAATTCTTTCTAAAATTTCCTTGCTTCTTATCATTCCTTCTTTTGAGTTTTGGGAAGCTTTTACTATTCTAGTTTCGTTCTCCTTCCCACTTCGTGAAACCAACACTATTTCTTTTCCTGGCCAATTATCGATCTTGCTCAAATAAAATTGCATCGTTAAACTAGATATAGGATTTCGCTTTCTTAGCCAAGTCATAAGATTTTTGAAGTATTTTTGGTTTGTGCATGTTTACTTCATGCCTAATCTTAGGTTCTCCTACGGTAAATTTGTGAATCTTCATATTTTTGTCAAAAGCAAGCATGTATTTCAATAACCTAAAAAAATTCTTGTAGTATACCTCAACTAATTTGTTCCCTTGCTAAAATTTACTAAATTCCTCGAATTTTGATGCATAGAAATGTTCTGTAAGAAATCTCTTTTTGAAGACTATAATAAAATCCTTCCACTTTAAATCAACTGCTTCGATTTTTTGCTCTTCTTAGAAGGTTTCCCACCATTCCAATCCAACCCCTTATAGAAGCAAATTTTCCCATACTATCTAAGTTCCCGTAGAGTAGTTCTTCATACTGAAATAGATTTTTAGTTCCCTTAGCTATGCTTTGACTGCATTACCCTCTCCTTATCCATTAAATTTGGAGGTATGCACATTATTTATGTCCTTGGCTAATTTTATCTCCAACAGAACTCTAGCCTCTCACTCCTTAGTGGTATGTTCACTAACTTGCCTAACCTCTAAATTCCTAGCTTGCAAATCTCAGTTTGCTATAGTCTCCAAAAAATATTTTTATTGTTCCATTTGTTCTTGCATCATGGTGACTATCACAGTGAGATTCTCTACCTCTCTGCTAGAGTTACCCAAATTTTTATCTCAATATCTTTCCTCAATATTGCTCTATCAAGTATGTCTATGGGGAGGAATAGACTTCCCTCTTCTTTTCTTTGGTGTCATTATCTTGGTCACACAAAAGAAAGAATAATACACTAGGAAATAGTTCCTTTCTTGGATTGTACTACTAACTACTAACTAAATACCCCATTTGTACAAGATAACTACAAATTTTTTATACTAGGACCACCCTCACTCTATGTAGGGTGTTACTCTAAAATTTTCCATTTAATCCCATCACTGATGGCCACACTTACTATACGTAAGGTGTCATATTGGAATGAGCTACCCTTCCTAGGGTCAAATTTATGGAGTTCTAGCAACTAGAAATTCTAGGTCTTCCTAGCTTTAGCTTAAGAACTAAGAAAGGGCTTGAATAGGGAGATACTTGAATCCTTAGCACATTCTATGAAGCCTCTAGTCCATTGTACCTAGAGCTCTGATACCAAATGTAACGACCCAAAAACCTAACTAATCTAACTAAGGTAATTTTTTATTTATTTATTTTAAATACAAACATATACTCGAGAGGGATTTACATATCCCTAACAATATTATGCTATTCTACAAAGTTATATAAGACCTAATATAATGTTTTAAGCTATCTATCTCATTTATGATGAGCCAACTAATCCCATTTCTTAATCTACCAAAAGGATACACCCATCCCTATATCGTACATAAGCCTATTTGTGTAGGTATACTAAGTGTATTATAAAGAAGCTATCAGTCTCATACTGTAAATGAGTTAACTTATCCATTTTTTTCTATAAAAATGGTATGCCCATCATCACATCATACATAAGGACATGATTAAGCCTTCTTTCCTCAGAAGGACATGATTAAGTCTACTTACTTATTTTAAGCATTGGATAACATCTATAACATCAAAGGAAGATACATAAATAAGATGTAGTTTTCTATCTAAGCATTTAACCAAACATGATAGTTTATGAAACACTAATATCATAAGCCCTTTAGTTCTCACAAATAAAGGATACATATTTTATTCATTTAATAAGTCATTTACAACCAAGTGGTGTAAAGGTACCACCACACCTTAAAGGGATAAAACATTACATCATTGTTCAATTGAGAGATTACTCCATAATGAGTTTCCATACAAGTTTTTTGTTATAAAGAGTCAAAGATCAATCCCGGGTTCAGTTTTCTCCTTGGTCCTGCTTGCTTCTCCATCGCTCAATTTATGGTAGTGAGGTATCAATACATCTCATGGATCTTATGAATCATGCAACTAAATGCATTTACTAAATGACTTATGAAATAGGTGCAATTATACTTGGATACAAAATTACAACTATACAAATACTCAATGCATTTGTTCATAAATCATTCACTCAAAACATCACAAGAAAACCTCATACATCTATTTATTTTCTTATCATAAAAGGAGCATCATATTATCCTTTAGGAATGAAGTTCATGGATAATTTGCAAACTTTCCTTTAATCAATCAAAGGTTCATGTTTTCATCATACAAAACCGTTTCTTTAATCATTTAGGGTCCCACACCCTTTACTAATCAAATACTTACAACACCCATTTCTTTAATAAATTAAGGTCCCATACCCTTAACTAATCAAACACTTACAAAACCCATTTCTTTAATAAATTAAGGTCCCATACCCTTAACTAATTAAACACTTACAAAATCCATTTCTTTAATCAATTAAGGTCCCATACCCTTAACTAATTAAACACTTACAAAAACCATTTCTTTAATCAATTAAGGTCCCATACCCTTAACTAATCAAATACTTATAAAATCCATTTCTTTAATCAATTAAGGTCCCATACCCTTAACTAATCAAATACTTACAAAACCCATTTCTTTAATCAATTAAGGTCCCATAACCTTAACTAATTAAACACTTACAAAACCCATTTCTTTAAACAATTAAGGTCTCATACCCTTAACTAATAAAATACTTACAAAATCCATTTATTTAATTCAAATAAATCAAATGTCCCTTATTCAATTTAAGTGTACAAATACCATCTTTTCATGAAAAAATCCTTCCTTCCAATTTAATAAATCCTTCACTGATCATTCTAATAAGCAAAATGTCATTCTTTTTAATTTTATAAATTAACCAACAATAATTCAAAAGGGGGTTCATTATTTCTACTAGCCAACTCAATCAGTCAATAAATCAAGCATAGGGGGATCAACAACATGTAGGCAACAAACAATCCTAAAAAAAATAAAGTCAATGATTAAATAACACACAGGCAGACTGACTAATACTACACTGACCATTGGTGCATCAACCCCTACCAAGTAGTGGCTTTTTGACCATCTCTTGGTGGTCATTCTATAATGGGTGCTTTTCCCCCTTATATCTTCCTTATGTGTGCCCACATAAACAATGTGAGACTAAACTTAGCTAAGGTTTTAAAAGGATTTTGAAACTACCCAAATAGATGCGTAACAAAGGACCCACTACGCCACATGGTGATGAAGGAAATAAAGGTAAATTATTGAGAACAAACCATGCGGACCACAAACCCAACACAACAAGCAATAGACCATTAATATGATAGGTCCTTGGTGATCCCTGAATCTAAGCCCATTAGTATTGGATGACTTTAAGCCTTTGGATATACCGTAGTTTCCATTATTTTCATCTAATCCTTATTGGGTATCACCAAATTTTGAACATAGGAAATATCTATAATCAATGCTCTAGATTTGGGGTAGATTCTATTGTAGCTTCCTATTTTGTTGCCTTTAATGCATTAATTTTTATTTTAGACTTGTCAGGCTTTAGGCATGCAGGTAGATGAGTTTGAAATTCTTCTATCTTTATGAGCTCAACTACTACATTTGGGAGATGTGACTTGGTGTTGTGGATTATTTTCTTGATCAAATGACCAATCCCTCCTATATTCCTTTGTCAAATATTTTTAATAGTTTGACTATCGAGACTTTAGGAGATTACTTGATTTTCTCCTCAATTGTTTTATATTTTCTTTTGCTAGAACTTTCAAAACATCTAATTATTGGACATTTTGCTCTTCTTGCATCTCTTAAGACTTTTTTTGTCCTCTAGCTTTTGTGACTCTAGATAACATGAGTTGTCAAAAATTTTCATTTTCGCTTTTAGTCGAAACTTTTATAAAGTAGTGTCAACTTTGGATCAAAATTTTTCTTTATCTAAGTAAAACCATTCCTCATAAATTTTCTCTACCTTTCAACACTTTGTTCTCTATTTCCTGCTTACTTTACCCTTTCCAAGTTTGTCATGTGAAAATGATACTAAGAACTTCTCTCTTTGCATGTAGTGAGAATTCACTACAGTTCTGGCAACTCACAAGGTATCTTCAACTTGATGAAGATGAACCCAAATAAATGTTGCCTTGTCAATTGGACACAAATCAAGTAAGAAAAATAATGGTTGAAGTAGAAATTTTTATCATCTAGCCTACGATCACACATCTCTACAACTCTTAATATTTTTGTAGTCTTACTCCTAATGGATGAGGCTTACTCCTTGGTTTTTATTGGAAAATACCTAGAGTTATGGCTACATATTTTTCAATGATCTTGCTATCTAGAAAAACTCATCACAAATGTTACCTTGTTCCTTGCTTGATTCCTAATGCTACTGAGTTGCCTTTATGCAATATTATCAAGCCTCTTCTTTTGATGAATGTGCCTGAATTACAGGTTCCAAAAAAAATTATTTATCTCATACATTACCAGGGTGACTTTTTTATAGACCAGGAAAGTTATACAAACTATGGAATTTTGGCCACTACTATCATAGGACATCAAATTTCTTAGATGATGTCAATCGATTATCTAGTAATCTCAAATCCCTTCTTGTTCCTCCATTATTTCTAAGATCTATTTTCCTAGGGTTTCTATTGATGTTCCCTTCGTAATTTCCCTAGGGATCAATGATCAATAAGATAATCATTGTGAACTCAATTGGTAATGGATAATAGTTTGGTTTTTGAACCCACCCATATAGATGATGGGAAAGTTCATGATTTTTGTATAATAAGGGGTCTTGTTAAAGATAGAGTTCTTTTAGGTATCACCAAAAAGGCTTTATGACTCTTATCAATAACGAGATAAATCTTAGTTGCCATAAAAAAGGCTATAGGTTATGACCTTTTCTAATATAGTGGTTTAATGTGTCCTCATGGTATATGGAGCTTCAAATTTGGTAGTAGATTCTTTTGAAAACCTCCCCTTGTTAGCATCTTGGGAATCCTTGAAGAATCAAATACTTGATAAATTAAGGGAAATTTAGGTCCTTTCATCTTGTTTGGCTCCTTGATAATAGATTTGCTCAAAATTCTCTCTTTAAGTTGGATGGAGGGAAACAAGAGGTAGATTTTGCTTGAAAGGTCACTTTTTTTGGTACTGATGGAATGTTGAGAATAGGGATCTTCTTATATAGACTTCTCCATCGAGGAGAGTCATTGATAATTGTTCATCTTTGATCCAATCCTCTCTAGCAAGCTTGTAATATTTCCAATTTAAGTGAATCAACAATGACATGATTATATTTCTCTACCCAATTGTTATGTTGATTCTCAACCCTCCTGGTCCATGCAAACCTTCCCCAAATATGCATGTGAGCTACCTATTACCTTTTCCAAAATTTATTTCATGCAATCTCTCTATGTGTGTCACCACTTGGTAACCAATAGCTATAGGACACCTAGCTTTATTAGCTTTATTTATAAATATAACCTATTTACAATCTAATACATGATTTTATAACCTTTTGGTATGCCGTATTTGTCACATGATGCTCATTCATCAGAATCTATAGTGCCTAGGCCACACTAATCCTAAATTTCATCACTCCCATGTGTGCATTTTCTTGAATATGTGACTTGCTACAACATGTGGTCTTTGGTTAGACAACCTTTGCAAGTGATGAATCCCCAAGTTTATAGAGACTATTACGGTAGGATCTAACAAGGGAAACCCACCCACCTCCTATGGCCTCTTCATCATTTCTTCTAGGCATTTCATAGGCTACCTAGTCATCTCTTGGAGACTCTTGGGATCGTATTCATCCATGCATATGTCTTACTCTCCCACTACCCATATCTTTGTCTTTGATATATCATCTAACTAGGCTTATGTTATACTGACAACTAGATTGGAAAATCCATAAAATGTTACATATGTTACATATTTATTCTAGGTAGTTAAACTTTAGTCTTTCTTGAAACATTCATAGTTGATCAAGAATTTTCTCTAGAATAGATCTGCATGGCATGTGCATATAGAGATGGGTGATATCAGGAAGTTGATTCATCTACATCATTTTCCTCTTTGGGAGAAACCTCCTTGGTAAGATTCATAGGCTTTTGTTGTAGAGTGATTGCCTTTGACAATACCCATTGATCTTGTTCTTTGGCTTGATCTTCCTTCTGATTGATTTGGCATTCTATCTCAATTGTATTTCCTTAAAACCCTTCCATAATTAGGAAAGCAAGTTGGTCCTAATTAGAAATTGAATATGGGTGAAGGGATTTATAACTTTGGCTTTAGTGATGCCACCAATAATCTAAGAGCCACATCTTGTTCAATAGTATTATGTGTTTGGTATAGGAAGACCATCTCCTACAGGTGTTCTAAGAAGGTTGTTGGGTCTTCATTGGTGTAATATGGTAGGGTCTTTATTGTTGACTTTGGAAGTTTTTTCCATATGAATGGTGGTTTTGGAAGTCGTAGGGACTTCTATCATTAATAGTAGTAGAGTAGCTATTATTAGGCCTTTAGGTCCTTTGGTTGGAATGGAGTCATGATTTTAATACAACTTGTACTTTGAGAACAGATAGACTAAGGTCTTCACCATAACCTCAATATGATGTTATTCAAGTAGCTTCTTTTATATCTTCATTATTTAGCAGAGTCACCAGGTAAGTTTTGAAGAGCTTCAACAAGTAGAATAGGTAAAGAACCTCACTAGAGTTAGATCCTAACTTGTTCTCAATTGTGAGACTAAATATATGTCAATAGTGTCCCACTAGGCATACCATTAAATTGTTCTCCTCTTTGATTGTCCTAGGTTGTCGAACAAGGGTTTGGACCAAATGAATGGGCCTATCGTACCTTACACAAAGGAACACAACAAGGCCAATCCTGATAACACAAGGTTTGGCTCTATCAAAGGTTCTTTGGGATTTTTTACAAGGTTAACGCCTTTTAAGATTTGAACTTTTATGCACAGTCCTAATCTGACAACTTGGGGGAAAAGAGTTAGAGAAAGTGTAAAAATAAAAATAAAAATAAAATAAAACCTAAGCTAACCAAAGTGATACACAAAGATCAATATAAGATTCAACTACATAACAACAATACACTCATGCATGAATCACCATGAACAATGCTCAAGGAACACTTCCTCCTCTTAGCATGGTGAAGTGCAAGTTGCGTATAAAGAAAACAAGATAGAAATTAGTTAGTCATGACCTCTAGTATACACACATAAACATACATACATAAAGAAAATGGGGCAGAGAGAGCCAAATAGTTGCAACCTCCAGATATATATATATATATATATATATATATATATATATAAAAAATATATTATATATATATATGTGTGTGTGTGTGTGTGTGTGTGTGTGTGTGTGTGTGTGTGTGTGTGTGTGTGTGTGTGTGTGTGTGTGTATGTAAATTACAAGTTATGCTAGAAATGGGGGTTCAAAAACATATCCATAAATGACACATAGTTTGGGTGTTGCTATAAAAAAAAATGAAGGAAAAGTTATAAAAATTTTTGATCCTTTATAATGCTAGATTAATTACTATTTATAGATACATAATGGGATATTTGCCTTCCAAAATTATGTAAAGCTTTCAAAGATGCCTACTCTTTTGAGTGTTGGGTCATGTTCTCATTTAATATGATAGTTCCTTAGTGATCCCTAAATCTGAGCCCATCAATTTTGGATGACTTTGAAGCTTTAGATATATTCCTAATCCCATTATTATCATCTAATTTTCTTTTAGGATCCGAAAGTCCAAGCATAGTAAATCTCTATAATCAATGCTCTAGATTTGAGGTAGCTCTTGTTGCAACTTTCCATATTGTTGCCTTTAATATGTTAATTATTCTTTTGGACTTGTTAGGCTTTAGGCATGTGGGTAGGTGAGTTTAAAATTCTTCTATCTTTATGAAATAGACTAATACCTTTGGGAGATGTGCCTTGGTGTTGTGACTTAATTTCTTGATCATATGGACAGTCGATCCTATCTTCCTTTGTCAAACCTTTTGGATATTCTGACTATCAGGGTTTTAGGAGATTACTTGATCTATTCCTAAAAAATTTATATCTTTTCTTCTATTAAAACTTGCAAAACCTTCAATTATTGGATGTTTTTCCTTCTTACACCTCTCAAACTTCTTTTGTCCTTTGACTATTGGGACTCTAGAGAACATAGGTTGTTGGATCTTTTCACTTTCGTCTTCAATAAAAATTTTTATAAAGTGACACCAACTTTGGATCAAAACTTTTCATATCTAAGTAGACTCATTCCTCAAAAAAAATTTCTACCTTCCGATATTTTTTTCTTTATTTCTTACTTACTTTACCCCTTCCAAGTTTGTCTTGTAAAAATAATTCTAAGGCCTTATCTCTCTGTATATAGTGATAATTCACTACAATTATGAATATCTTTTCTCATTTACATAAATTAGTATCAATTTGTAGAAATATTAAGAATTTTTACTTCTCAATGAATATAAAAGCATTCACAAATATGTTGGAAAATGAATAACTTAATAAAATATTTTTTTTTATTAGGTGGATGAAGGGGTTTTGAAAGGGACCCCAAACATTTTACAAAATGGATCCAACAAACCTAACTAGACAAAGGGGCACGTAGGCCACCGAGAGAACCTAGGATCCTGAAAACAACAAACTCCAAACTAAAAACAAAGGGAGTAAAAGGAACACAACTACAACCACCACCCAAGAAAGCAAAAGGTACCAACAACCCTCATAGGGGAGAACAACAACCAAACTACCCACTCAGGGAAGGCATATTATCTTCTTCCTCCTTCATTGTCTAATTGAGTTAATCCCTCTAGGAAGTTATTCGACCAAATTGATAGGTTATCCTGAGATAATCCCAAATTAGCCAGGAAGTCTATAGACCTGTTACCTTCCCTAAACACATGATTGAATTGGATAGCTTCCATAGTTCGAGTAATCCTGTGAACTTCTATCAAATTTGAAATAGTCCAAGTTGGAAGATGATTTCCTTTGACCATATTAATAACATTAAGGGAATCTCCTTTGATAATAATCTTCCTACAATCCAAAGAACTCAGTTGCAAAACACCTTGGAAAAGTGCTCTGGCTTCCGCCACGTGGCTAGTCTGGCTTCCAATATTTTCAACGAAAGCTAGAAAAATTCGACCATTGGAGTCCCTGAAAACTCCCCTACTCCCATCAGACTTGAATTTCCTTTGGATGCTCCATCAAAGTTTAGTTTCACCCAATCGAGGGGGGAGGAGGTTCCCAAATTGTATCTGCCCTAGAAGATTGGTGAGTCCTAGGAGACACTAGCAGAGGAGACTTAAATCCCAGAATATTTTCAAGCTCTAATTCCTTACTGAGAGAGCCCTTGTCCAAAGAAAAGAGGTCCACATTCTCAACAGTAGCAACTACAACCCTTAGAAACATTGACTCCATAGTGTGGGAATTGTTCTTGAAGGCCCTAGAGTTTCTTTCTTTCCAGATGCACCACCAAAAATGTGGTAGAGCAAAGGACCAAAAGGATCGGAGGTGAGGCGAGAGGAAAGGGGAATTCCACTGATCCACGAAAGTGGTCAACTCTCTAGGGAAGACCCAATCCAGACCCACATAGCTCAGCAACATGCTTAGCACCTCCCATGAAAAAGTGCATGTGGAGAAGAGGTGCTCAGGAGTTTCTTCTACCATACCACACAAAAAGCACCTATTAGGGATAAGTAAACCTCTTTTCTGAAGATTATCTAGGGTCAAGCACTTTCCTTGAACCGCTAGCCAAAAGAAAATATTAACTTTTGGTGTAAGGCCTTTCCACCACACATCTCGAACAGGAAACCAGGGCTCATCATGAGCATCTAACAAGGCATAAGCTGATTTAACAAAGAAATAACCATCATTCTCAGCACCCCAGATCAACTTATCCTGCTTATTATCGAAAGGTAAAATGATCCACTTCAAAAGGTCATGAAGGGCTTTACAGGCAACATCTTCCTTCGACGACAGACTAGGGAACTCAAGGGGCTTCCAACACTTTTTACCATCCACCACCTCAATAAAATCACTGACCTTTGACCCAAAGACCTATCTCAAAATAGGCTCAGCCTGCATGAAATTTGGATAGCAGTTTAGGGGCCTATCAACCACCCATTTATCATTCTAGAAATTAATATTCTAGTCATTTCCTAGAAGCCAACATCCCCCCAATAGGATATCCGTATGACTTTTGATAATGCTTCTCCAAAATGCAGAGCCCTATGATGGATTGGGATCAGATAGGATGAAATCCTCATTGTTTAAATATTTGGCTTTCAAAATTTGAACCCAATTCACATTTTCATTTTGCGCTAATCTCCATCCCTGTTTGGCAAGAAGTGCTCGATTCATAATTTTCATTCTTCTCAGCCCTAAACCTCCTTGCTCTTTCTTGCTACAAACTTGGTCCCAAGTGACTAGAGAGAATTTCTTCTTATCTTGTGATCCAGACCAGAGAAATGAACATTGAATTTGCTCAAGTTTTCGAAGAATTTTCCTTGGCAGCCTAAAGAGGGAAAGGAAATAGACTGGTATGCTCTGAAGAGTGGATTTTACTAACATAGCTTTACCATCTTGGCTCAAGAGCACCCCCTTCCATCTAGTGAGTTTCCTCTGAACTCTTTCCACAACTGAATCCCAAAGAGAAGCTTTAACTCCACCCTTAAACATCGACAATCCCAGGTACACAGAGGGGAGGGAATCTATCTCACAACCCAAAATATCAACAATTTTCCTCTGCCTTCTTGGGGGAGTGTTAAAGAATTTTTTTGCTTTTCCTGAGATTCACTTTCTACCCTACTGCTTTCTCAAAATTTGAGATGATGGCTTTCACAACTCTAGCTTGGGGGATCAAAGCCAAGAAAGACAACAAAGTATCATCGACAAACTGATGGTGAGAAATTGGGTCTATATTGATTGTTGGATTAATCCCTATTAAAGTTCGATCAGCTTTGAGAGCTCTCCCCAAGGATTCTTCCAACAAAATGAATAGATATGGGGATAAAGGGTCCCCACCTAGATGCCCCTACAACTACGAAAGTAGCCCATCGATGATCCGTTAATGATAACTAAAAATTTTGCAGAGGAAATGCAAGCCTTAATCAATTTTATCCAGCTTGGACTAAATCCGAACTTGGACAGGACTTGAAGTAAGAAGCCCCATGAGACCCTATCATATGCTTTATCCATGTCAAGTTTTAGGAAGGTGCTCGACCTACCACTCCTGTCAACTAAGTGAATGAGTTCATGCACTACGATAATGCCATCGAGTATTTGCCTTCCTACCACAAAACCACTTTGAGGAAGATCGATAATCTTCGAAGAAGGACTTTCAATCTATTCGCTAAGGATTTTGTAAGAATTTTGAACAATGTATTACAAAGACTTATGGGTCTAAAGTCTTTGAATTCCTTAGCTCCCTTTATCTTGGGAATGAGTACAAGGAAGGTAGAGTTGATGTCCAGCGAAATTACCTTCAACGACTGGATTTACCTCAACACTTCACAAACGTCTTTCCCCACTATGTGCCAAAATTTTTGAAAAAATATTGGAGGGAAACCGTCTAGGCCCAGGGCCTTAAGCCCTCCCATGGAGAATACCGCAGTCCTAATTTCATCATCACTAAAGGGAGCGTCCAACCCAAAATTCATTTCTTCTAAAACCAGAACAGGAATATTTTGCAAGAGCCTATCCTCCGCTTGAATGTCCCTAGCTTCTCTCGAACATAGGAGGGTTTTGAAGTATGCAACTGCCTCATCCCTGATTTCCTCAATGTCCTCAAAAATAGACCCATTGGATTTTAGGATTACTCTGATTCTATTGTTACTCCTGTGCCTCAAGGTGGAAGTATGAAAAAACTTTGTATTCCTGTCACCTTCTCGAAGCCAGAGGGATCTAGACTTTTGGTGCCAAAAAATTTCTTCTTCAGCTAGGGAGTTGTGAAACCTTGATAACAACTCTTTTTCTTTAAGTCTATCTCTTTCAATCACTTCCCTAGACTCAAAAGCATTTTCAAACTCCTGAAGTTGGTCAAAAATTTTTTTTTCCTCTTGAATAAATCACCAAAAATATATTTGTTCCACATTTTAAGGTTGGCCTTAACATATCTCAGCTTGGATGCCACTTGAGATATTAGTGGGCCCGAGAAAGCACATGACCACCATTCCTTGATTCTTGATTCTAGATCTGGATGTTGCAACCACATAGCCTCAAATTTGAATGGTCTGGGAAAGAAACTCTGATTTTGAATCTTCTCCAAAATTAAAGGGTTGTGGTCTGAGCCTATTTTGGGTAAAGAACAGAGGATAACATCTCCAAAAAAGGGAAGACCTTCCTTCGAGATTAACACTCTATCCAACTTGATTTGAATATTCTGACTCCCTAGCCACCTGTTACTCCAGGTATACTTGGACCCTTTCAGATCCACGTCCATCAGCTCTTGATTATTGACAAAGGAGGCAAACTCTTCCATGCTCCTTGTGTATGTTTTAGAACCACCATTTTTATCATATGGGTATAGAGGAGTATTGAAGTCTCCTTCTAAAACCCAAGCTTCACCTCTAAACACCTCCCTCATTGAGCTCAAAGAGTCCCAAAGGATCGCCCTATTGGGGCCCGAGTTAGGGGCATAAATATTAGATGTAATCCATCTGAATCCTAACTCCTTACAACAAAAAAGGATATTAATCACCCTATCAGATATCAACAAAACTGACCCATCTAACTTAGTTGGGTCCCATAAGCAAAGGAGGCCCCCAGAAGCTCCATTTGTAGAATTTACCACAAAACCAACTTCCTTCCAGATTAAATTTTTTGTTACCTCTACATTATGTCTATCCATATTTATCTCCTGAATAAGAATAATGTCTAGTCGCACCTCTTTCCTAAAAGATGCCAAAACTCTCTTCTTCGTAGGCCCATTTAGGCCTCTTATATTCCATGAAAGTATTTTCATTTACAAGATTTAGTGCCTTTTCCCCCATTCAGAGATTGGGGTGATCGACAAAAAGTTTCCATCTTAAGTTGTTTGCTTTTGTTGTCCTTCTCTTTTTCAAACTTCAACTGAGATTGAATTCCATCCGCAATATTTGATTCTACCTCTCGATTTCTAACCACTTTATTAGAGGGTTTGCCTACTTTTTAGTTTACACCAATGTCCATTTGACCTTTTTGAGTGCTTCTAGTCTTGGGTCTAGATTTGGATGCTCCTGAAGAACCCTCACCAAAGCATGAAGAATATTTCAGCTCAAGCAGGGTTGGAGACTCCTACCCAAGGGCTACAACTTTAGTGGGCTTCTAAGGGGAGTTGATTTCCTCTAAAATTGGCTCTTGAGAAGTTAGGCACTGATAGGAGTTTTACAAAAAATCTGAAGGAATGAGAGTTTCTATGACCAGGTCTTCTAGATTTACCTAATCAAGATTCCTACTGGGGCCTTGTTCCATTGCTTGGACTACCGTTGTACCTATCTCATTAACCTCCATAGAAGGAATATGATCCACAATCCTTTCACCCATCTTTGGTTCATCTGACACTAAGGGTTCAAGTTGAGCTCTCTCCTCAGGGACCACTTGATCCTAACTCAAATCAACTGGATTTTTGGTCCAATTTTTCCTTAGGTTTCCACCTCTTGGAGCTTTGCACAGGCACGACCCCAAAGGGTGGCCAAATTTCTTGCAAGAAGAACATTTAGTGGGTCTATTTTCATAAATGATTGGCTGATGCCAAGGACCTTGACTAGAAATAAGTTCTATATGATCTGGTAGCTCAGCCTTCGGGTCAACCATAACGCACATCCTAGAAAAAATCATCCTGGTTTTTGCTCTGGTAGCTGAATCAATTAAAACCAATTCCCCAATAGCTTTGGCTATGCCCCTTAGAATGTCTTCATGCCAAATATGGAAGGGTAAATTCGGGAGTCTCACCCAGAGAGGGGCTAGATTCACCTTTTGAGTCTTGGGGTTAAATTTTGGACCCCATTTGCACAAAAAGAGCCCTCTTCTACCAAAGAACCATGGACCCCCTGCTAAGATGCGTTTAGAGTCCTCCTCGCAGTTCAACTTGATGAGGAAGAAAGCATTGGACAATGCAACAATATCAAGTGAGCCCCGAGGATTCCACTTTAGAGAGGCCCAACATCGAATAGCATCTAGGTCTGATCTGCTACCTTGGAACTTATCGACCAGATTCCAAGAACCTTCCTCCATGGTTGCAGCCAACAGTTCATCCGAAATAACCAAAGTATTGCTAACCGGAGAAAGGTCAAAAAGAGGATTTGAAAAATGAGGACAAAAACCTCTAGCGATAACCATGGCAAAAGAGGACTCACCTAGGTCAAAAGGGTGGTCGAGCCTTGGGGACCCACTCTCAAGAACACCAGACACTCCAAAACCTTCAAACCTACCTTTTTTTACTTTCTCCAAAACTGCCCCCTCGATGGCCACCCCTACCTCCTTACCGTCGAGCCCGCCACCATCTTGAACACCACCAACTTTCCCTCCATCCTTCAACCTGCCAATACTCCCCCACCTGCACTCTACCACCTTCCTTGCTCTCAGATGCCCGACCACTCTACTCCACCACCTTCTCACCTTCACCCATTTTGTTAGGGTCCATTGTGATATGTGATATCTTAGCCCTAACCCTATTCCATTGTTGTTCACATTACTCAGCCCTAGCATTGTTGTTCACCTTCACCATTCACCTTCGTTGCATTGATGTTTGAACTACTTAGTCCTAACACTGCTTATTCCTAGCACTGTTGTTTGTACTACTCAACCCTAGCATTGTTGTTTGCCTTCACTATTCCCCTTCACTGCATTGCTCACCTTAATTTATGAATAATTCATAAAATATAAGTTTGCAAATTACTCTAATTTATTTAAAATATAAATCAAACCTTTGAGGTAAACCAACATAGTACAATGTTTCTTATTGAAAGGAAATCACTCTTCAATGTATCTCAATATGAGAATCAAACACATATAAAAGTATTCTCTTTATTCCAATATGAACCTCTTCTCTATATTATATAATACTCAGTTACCTACCATTACCACTTATCTACAAATGTATAATATTACAATATTAAAATCCTATCTTGGGTATCTAACATATGACACAAGTATATATCATATTGAGCATTCACAAATACACTTTTTGCATCCTCCATGAAAGGGAATATTCCTTGGTATATTCTCCTTTTTTTAATTTTGAATTTTAAATTTTGGATGGAAAAGAGAATATTTCAATTACAAAAATAGAGTACCTCAAATAAAATGAGGAAAAGTGATAAACTAGGACCCCCCTAAATTTTTGCAAAGAATCCAAAAATGTTGATGGTTTATTCATATGTTTAACAATTTGACCTACAAACCTTTTTATTGAATGTAACAAATTAGAATATCCTTTCATGCCTATGTAACAAAAATTTGCTAGACCATTTTAGCAACCTTACCAAATGACTCAAAGTTCTATACCAAGCACAAAATCTTACCCATAGCTTCTCTAGCACCAATGGTCTATCTAAACAACTTTAGCCTCTTCTTTACTTCTTTCATGGCAATCAAGTAGTTTGCCGTATCATTTGTGTTGGTATTGGAAATAATAAGACAATAAAAAAAAAAATTAATCCATAAAGGACAAATGAGATTTTCAAAGAACCTCAAAAAAATTAATCCTAAAACTAGGGCATCCATCTAATCAGAAATGAACAAAAACACATATGATTGAGTTCCAATAAGAGGAATAAATAAATCTATTAATGAATATTTCTCCTAGAGTAAAAGCTTTGAATCTAGTAAGATGCTTGCAATCCAAGTTTGCTTGGGGTTTTATGAATACTTTTTTCTTCAATCTCACTATCTACTTACAAAAAATATTTTGGTTGCTTCAAACATAGTTTTCCTTAGGAGTTATTGTAGAATCCAATATGCCAACAATAAGCAATCAAGTGTAGACACCAAAACAGGTTTGAATCATTCGCAGTCATAATAGCATATGCATACATCAACATAAATAAAAAGGTCACTCATGCTATGTTATTACTGCTAGGTCACCAGCATCACCGTGATCGCAACTGAAAGCATGCATAAATAAAGGTCACTGAAAGCATGAAAAATCTTAAAAATATGGGAAGTACTTTTGCCACTGCCACGTCACCCGGACATATGGGAAGTACTCCTACCCAAATCCGCAGTTTGAATCAAGTGAAAATCACTGAAATAAATGCAAAAAGACAACGTATCGATATGATGCAAACAAAAATAGATATAGATGCTAAGTCCTACGAATGCGATGGGCAATGCATGAAGGAAATGACGTAGAAACAAGATGTGAGCAAACAAAGCGGGGCCTCCTTTATTGATATTGCTTTTAATCTTATTATAGTACATCCCCCTTCTAGGGTTCAAAATATTTGATACAATTTGTTACATTAAAGGATGCCAGAAAGAAACTACGCTTCCAAGATCGGACGGTACGCTTCCAACATCTTCCATGTGCCAACATTCAAAGTGGGTGAGCTAAAAGTTGTCGCCTCTTGTGTCCATGTGTTCATAATTCCTTTCTACCCCTCTAGTATTCTTGGCGATGAGATCCTATGCATAGAAAGACAACAAATCGTTAATAGCATATGTGTATCTAGAAAAACATGCAATCCCCAAGGCCTCTAGTGGGCGCTTGTGGAATATCAGTGATAAGATTGATAAATCAATTATAAAATGATATATAAATATAAAGGACAACTTATAGAATTAGTATCACCCGATTTTGCGTCGAAGTGGCGTCAGACGGCCCCGTTATGCTCGTTTACCCGTCAAGGGCCTCTCCAAAGCGAGCGCTCCAATGTCCCACCCATTCCTATACAAATCACCTGAAACTCACGAGTTAGGCATTATATGTAATTCTAAGACTACCCAGATGCTCGAAATTTGCATATCTTACCCATATTCTCCTATATGTGACAGGGGCGCCCTACGAGCTAGTTAAAACATAAAATAATAAAATGATCGTAAAATAATGTAAGAATGAGTTTAAACCTTAATAGAGGCATTATAATATCATATGGGACATATTGCAAAAATAACAATAAGGAAATCATGCACATATTTCTAATCGCTCCGGGGTGGGATGTTGGGGACTGTCGCAAAACTTGCAAAAAGTGACCTTGCAAATGTCCTACCCATAGGCCTCCAAAAATCCTACAAACTTGTGGTTAGACTAAAAACAGCATTTTGAGATGACCCAGAAGGTCAGATTTAGCAGATTTTTCCCAGGTTGTCCTGTATCCGTAGGCACTCCCTGTAGGTTAGTAGACGCATAAAATGACAAAAAATAGGTCAAATCATGTCAGAAAGCAATGAAATTTGGACAGCAACATAAGTACACTAGATATAACAGAATGCAAAAATAATAGTGACAAAACCATGCATAGATTTCTAATCACTCCGGTGTGGGGCGATTAGGACTGTAGCAGTTTGGGGGGCACCTGGGGGTGGGACGCCCACCGTTTAGGGCCTAGTTTTGACACCAATCCAAGTGGGATGGGTCCAAAACTTCCTAGGGGGTTGTGTCGATGAGTTTAGGGTGGGATTGTGGCTGATTTCTTGGGTTTTTGGATCTGGATTGTGTTCCTAGTGTTCACCCAATAACCTCTCTTCCAGAAGAGAGAGATTAGGGATGTAGGAAGCACAAAGAGGAATGAGGGTATAGTTTGGCAGCACTTCGTTGCTCCAAATGCTCTAGCTTTGTCCTTTATTTGGGGTGAGGAGGCTCACATTTTTATAGACCTAAGGGTCTCCTTTGCATGCGCATGCGAGGGCGCCACTTGGCTCATTATGCCTTTTTGGGGGAGAGAAGATTCCTCCCTAATTAGGGCCTCCTTGATTGAGGCCTCTATGATTTGAAACGTTCCCTCGCAATTGCATGCCTTGAAGGTGGAGTTAGGTGGCATATCTGGGCTGCCATTTTTCAAGGTTTGATTGTCATTCAAACCTGCTAATCATCCCATCTTGGAGCGATTGCTGCTAATCGTCCCAAGGTGGGACGAATAGGATTCTAATTGTCCTAGGGTGGGACGAATAGGGAGCAAAGTGCTTAAAAGGTGCAAAACTAACCTCTGACCTTCCAAAACTAATTTGGGAGTGGTTAGGACCACTTTTTAACCTCTGGAGGCTGCCCTAGGGGGTATGTATGCCAATTCGATCAGTGCTTGTAGTCACATAATCGAATTGGTACTGTTTTGGTGTCTACAGATGCCCCTTTTTGGGATGCGTTGTGTGTGGCACAGTGTTGAGCAAAAATAGATGACCAAAGCACTTGATGATTAGGGTTTCTCAGTAAGCTAACCAAATTTTGATACCCCAAGTATGGAAAGGGCACGCATTCTTGAACCCTTGCTTCTGACGAGCTAAGGAGCTTAACTCAAGTGTAACCCTTTTTAGTGAGGTGTACTTGATCTTGGACATTGTTCAGTCATGAATAAGTAAAGGGCACAACATTTTGTTCAAGGAACCTTTTCTTCATGCTTCCAAAATGCCAAGTGTTTGTTTAGCCTGTGATTATTGCTTGTTTGCTGCCCCAAGTAGGAGCGTGATTGTCTTTGTCAATGATTCTTTGAATGCATGCCATTTCCTTGATTGGGTGTGTATTTGTTGATTGGTGACTAAGTGTGACTACCCCCTCAAGTGACGAATCGATGAGGGAATGACCAAAAATGAGAAAAGTGATGAGTCGCTTGACCCAAGATGATGTTTGTAAGGGTGCCTTCAGTTGTTTTCGTTGAATGCTTATTGCAGTTTTCCAACCATCGGACCTATTTTTGGTGGGTTTTGACCCTTTTTTTGATGCCTATTGGGGTAGAAATTATCGAAAATCCTCCTTCCCATGGAGTGGTCCAGTTATGCTAGCCTTCTTAGGTAGTATGATATTGAGTATTTGTGACCTCGATGGCAATTTTTCATGCCATGAATGTCAGGTGCAAAGGCACCTTTGTTCGGCAGATTTATTGATGTTTTTGGTGTATTTTTTGGATGAAGTTTTTGTTGCTTTATTTCTTGCTCTGTAATCGTCCTAGGGTGGGACGAATACCAATGTTGTAATCTTCCTAGGGTGGAATGAGTGCTAACTAGAGTGCTCATCCCAGGGTGGAACGATTACAGGCCTAACAACCTATATAAGGACCAAAACTAGGTTTTGGGCTCATTTGCAATATTTTTTTCTTGGCGATTTGGAGCAATGAGGAGGAGTGCAAGTGTGCGTAGCAGAGCACTGCTAAAATTTCATGGACATCATGTGTGTGAGAACTAGATCTTCGAGTGGAGGAGCCATGGCGAGACCGATATGATGTTCCTCTCTCTGCCTTTTTTTCGTGTGTGTTTTATATGAAGTTTAAAAATCACATATAAAATGTTTATTCACTTTATTTTGTTGTTTTTGTTCATATTTAAGGTTGAAACCCTAATATGTTTTATTTTGTGTTTGTTTTTGCCATATTAAGGTTGAAACCCTAAAATGTTTTTTTTTTGTTTTGTTTTGCGTTCACATTAAGGTTGAAACCATAATATGATTTTTGTTGTTTTGTTTTGTTTTCACATTAAGGTAGAAACCCTAAAATGATTTTTGTTGTTTTGTTTTGTTTTCACATTAAGGTAGAAACCCTAAAATGATTTTTGTTGTTTTTTGTTGATTGTACAGTTATGTTCATGTATGTTGTCGTTGTTGTATAGTTTTATTTTAATGATATTGTACTTTCATTGTACATTTGTTTTACTATACTTCTTATGTTGTACGTTTGCTGTACAATTGTAAATTGTAGTCTCTTGTTGTATAGTTTTATTTTAATGTTTTTGTTTATATTATGTATGTACTTAATATCCTTTTTCATTTTATTTGGTTGTTTCAGGTTGTGAAGAGTCGGTACCACCAGTCGACTGTTTTCTCTGATGCCTGGGATGCCCTAATAGTTGTGGATTAGGAGTGCCTTAATGCCCTTGGGCTCAAGCACATGATGCGTCTGGAGCCTGTGTTGGGGGATCAGACATATTTGACTGCCTTGATAAATCTGTGGGATCCCCACACCAACACTTTTTATCTCCCAACAAGGGAGATGACTGTTACTCTAGAGGATGTGTATCGGATGTTGTGGATTCTGATAGATGGACTGCCTATCTAGATGACCCACCGTGACCAGTGGACAGTGGTATTGACATAGTTTTTTGGTCTGATAGTGGAGAGGGGGGTGGAGAGGGCTGTGGAGAGGGCAGAGGCTGACTTCCAGATAGGCGGTATTCTGGTGCGATGGTGGCTGAAGAAGGGCATATTAGGGGTGAGATATGCTTTGATCATGACCCTCATCTCCAATATGCTACTTCATGACTCCTCAGGTGCGATGTTCCCTTGGATCCTACTTGAGTTTGTTTTCACAATGGTGGAGTGTCCTACACCATCTCCACTTATTATGATATGGGGTTAGACGTTATTGGCGTAGTTGTACACCAAGATGTACGAGGTTCGTTGTTGAAAGTGAAAGGGGATCGGGTGCAGCTATCTCTTGTAGTGTTGGGGGTGGCAGCACATAGTTGTGGAGCAGCCACAGGGTTTGCCTTGGACCACCCAAGGTGAGATGGTGGATCGGGATATTGGATATACCGATTTATGGTAGAGGTCAGAGGAGCATGGATAGAGTCGACGATGGGCAGGTGACGTACGTTACTATACTGATGCCTTCTATCGTCTAGTGCCAGGGTAGGTGTTCTGGTGGTCGTACCAAGACTGTCTAGCCTGGCCTAAGGCTAGAGAGTAGCTTCGATGTGTGCGTAGGGGTAGATGGGTGATTAGGCAACATAGGATAGAGCAAGAGTACTTCCCATATGTCCAGGTGACACGACAGTTTGGGGTGCACCAAGGATTGCCTGGTGATCCCTTGATCTATCAGCATCGCTGTGATGATAAGACTCTAGTCTGGCCTACCGTTGAGTAGTTGGGTGAGGGTTCTGATACAGTTATTGATGTACGTAACGTGAACGATGTCGGGGTGATTGCAGAGTATGACCGATGGTGGATTATGCGGCGATGGCGGGGTGAGGGGCCTCTAGGAGGTATGGATACTACAGCAGTAGGATGTGGAGGTGCAGAGGCACTAGTGGAGGGTTAGGGGGCTTCGCTTGATGATGTTGACATAGTGGGAATTTTTACTTGATATATATAAATGACTCTTGTTGGTTTGATTATATACTTGTCATGGTTTATTGTTATTTATGCACATTTATTTATGTTGATGTATGCATATGCTATTATGACTATGGATGATTTTAACTATATGATATAGATGTATGCATATGGAATGGATGGAATGATTTGTTGGTATACAAAGCGGTGGCACCATAGACTATACAAGATTTACTGGCTTTCTGTACTATGTGATTGCTTTATGAAATAACTTTGCATTTGTAATTTTTGTTTTGTAATTTTTGATGGTGATGTAAGTAATGAAATATACAACAATTGTTCTAGAATGTAGTTAAGGTTTTTTTGAGACTCAGATGCTTTAACTAACTAGTCAAGATTGTACATTATCTTACAATACTTTCGAACAAGGTACGAATTAGACTTGAGTTTGACCAAGTTATTTCACATCCATGTGTGTGCGATTGAGTTTGTTTATGTGGTATTCATAAGGATACCGCTAGTTCCAGGTAGGATGTCCATCAAACCTGTACTGAGGATCACCTAATTAGCTCCACTAACTCCTTTGTTGTATTTAGTAGGATTAATCTATGGCGCATTCTAGGATACCATAAGCTAGCTCTTCCACATGCAAACATTGGTCTACACACATGCAAAGCTAATGTGATAGACATATCATCATGCATTTAGGATACCGCCATTGCCAGGTAGGCTATCCACCAAACCCGTAATGAGGATCACCTAAATGGTTTTTCAAATGCTAAGAATTCCAGGGATTCAAGCTCAGGCGTCTTTCGGTTGGTCAATTTGTTGGGATACTTGCTCTCATATGTAGTTATGAAAATCACTATTTATTTTGAGTTTTTCTTCTTCTTTTGAGCAAGGGGTTTGAGTAGTTTTGATAACCACTGTTATTTTTTATTTTTTCTTTTTGAGGATTTATATTTTGACTTTTGATTTCAAAGTTGAGCTTGTGGGATTTTTGGCTTGTGAATGGCATTTATCCTTTAGGCCTTGGGGATGACTACCCATCCTTCTCAGGGGCATGTAGTACGAATCCTTACGACTTTGGGGATCAAAGGTGTTTGGGAAATTTGATGGTGAACTTTTGGGATTTTTCTTTGGAATGGTATTGATCCTTTAGGTGTTGGGGATGACTACCCATCCTTCTTAGGGGCGTGTAGTACGAATCCTTACGACTTTGGGGATCAAAGGTGTTTGGGAATTTTGATGGTGAAATTTTGAGATTTTTCTTTGGAATGGTATTGATAATTTAGGCCTTGGGGATGACTACCCATAATAAATAAATCTTTAAAATATGCCACTAAAAGCATGCATAATCTTAAAAATATGGGAGGTACTGCCACTGTCGCATCACCCGGACATATGGGAAGTACTCCTGCCCAAATCCGTAGTTTGAATCAAATGAAAATAACTAAAAGCAATGTAGAAAGATAGCATACCTATATTATGCAAACAAAAATAGATATAGATGCTAAGTCCTACGAATGCGATGGGCAATGCATGAAGGAAATGACGCAAAAACAAGATGTGAGCAAACAAAGTGGGGCTTCCTTTATTGATATTGTTTTTAATATTATTACAATACATCCCCCCTCTAGGTCTCATAATATTTGATACAATTTGTTACATTAATGGATGCCCGAAAGAAGCTACGCTTCCAATATCGAACGTTACGCTTCTAGCATCTTTCGCGTGCCCACATTCAAAGTGGGCAGGTTCAAAGTTGTTGCCGCTTGTGTCCATGTGTTCATTGTTCCTTTTTTCCCCTCTATTATTCTTGGTAGTGATATCCTACACATAGAAAGACAACAAATCGTTAATAGCATATGCATATCTAGAAAAACATGTAATCCCCAAGGCCTCCAACGGGCGCTTGTGGAATATCAATGATAATATTGATAAATTGATTACAAAATGATATATAAATGTAAATGACAACTTCTATAATTGGTATCACCTAATTTTGCATCGAAGCGGCGTCGGACGGCCCCGTTATGCTCGTTTTCCTATCGGGGGCCTCTCTAAAGCGAGTGCTTTAATATCCCACCCATGCTTATACAAATAACTTGAAACTCATAGGTTAGACATAATATGTAATTATAAGACTACCCAGATGCTCAAAATTTGCATATCCTACCCATATTCTCCTGTATGTGATAGGGGCGCCCTACGAGCTAGTTAAAACATAAAATAATAAAACTATTGTCAAATCATGTTAGAATGAATTAAAACTTTAACAGAGGAATTAGGATATCATTTGGGACATATTTAAAAAATAATAGTATGGAAATAATGCACAAATTTCTAATCGCTCCTGGGTGGGATGCTGGGGACTGTCGCAAAACTTGCAAAAAGTGACCTTGCAAATGTCCTACCCATAGGTCTCCAAAACTCCTGCAAAATTGTGGTTAGACTAAAAAAATTATTTTGAGATGACCCAAAAGGTCATATTTGGTAGATTCTACCCAAGTTTTCCTGTATCTGAAGGTGCTCCCTGTAGGTTAGTAGACGCATAAAATGACAAAAACCAGGTCAAATCATGTCAGAAAGCAATGAAATTTGGACAGCAGCATAACTACACTAGATATAACAGAATGCAAAAAGAACAGTGACAAAACCATGCACAAATTTCTAATCGCTCTAGGGTGGGGCGATTAGGACTACAGCAGTTTGGGGGGTGCCCGGGGGTGGGACACCCACCGTTTAAGGCCTAGTTTTGACACCAATCCAAGTGGGATGGGTCCAAAACTTCCTAGGGGGTTGTTTCAATGAGTTTGGGGTGGGATTGTGGCTGATTTCTTGGGTTTTTGGATCCAGATTGTGTTCCTAGAGTTCACCCAATAACCTCTATTCCAGAAGAGAGAGATTAGGGATGTAGGAAGCACAAAGAGGAATGAGGGTATAGTTTTGCAGCACTTCGTTGCTCCAAATGCTCTAGCTCTATCTTTTCTTTGGGGTGAGGAGGCTCATATTTTTATATACCTAAGGGTCTCCTTTGCATGTGCATGTGAGGGCGCCACTTGGCTCATTATGCATTTTTGGGGGAGAGAAGATTCCTCCCTAATTAGGACCTCCTTGATTGAGGCCTCCATGATTTGAAACGTTTCCTCGCAACTGCATGCATTGAAGGCAGAGTTAGGTAGCAGATCTGGGCTACCATTTTTCAAGGTTTGAATTTTTGCCAATCAAACCTGCTAATCATCCCACCCTGGAGCGATTGCTGCTAATCGTCCTAGGGTGGGCTGAATAGGATTCTAATTGTCCAAGGGTGGGACGAATAGGGAGTAAAGTGCTTAAAAGGTGCAAAACTAACCTTTGATCTTACAAAACTAATTTGGGAGTGGTTAGGACCACTTTTTAACCTCTATAGGCTGCCCTAGGTGGTATGTATGCCAATTCGATCAGTGCTTGTATTCACATAATCGGATTGGTGCTATTTTGGTCTCTACAGATGCCCCTTTTTGGGATGCATTGTGTGTGGTGTAGTGCTAAGAAAAAATAGATGACCAAAGCACTTAATGATTAGGTTTTCTCAGTAACCTAACCAAATTTTGATGCCCCAAGTATGGAAAGGGCATGCATTCTTGAATCCTTGCTTTTAACGAGCTAAGGAGCTTAACTCAAGTGTAACCCTTTTCAGTGAGGTGTACTTGATCTTGGACATTGTTCAGTCATGAATAGGCAAAGGGCACAACATTTTGTCCGAGGAACATTTTCTTCATGCTTATAGAATGCCAAGTGTTTGTTTAGCCTATGATTATTGCTTGTTTGCTGCCCCAAGTAGAAGCCTGATTGTCTTTGTCAATGATTCTTTGAATGCATGATATTTTCTTGATTGGGTGTGTATTTTTTGTTTGGTGACTAAGTGTGACTACCCCCTCAAGCGACGAATCAATGAGGTAATGACCAAAAATGAGAAAATTGATGAGTCACTTGACCCAAGATGACGTTTGTAAGGGTGCCTTCAGTTGTTTTCGTGCTAGATTATGTGTGACTAGTTGTAGGTCTAGATGTGCATGAAGTGTCAACACCATGCTAACTTGACACATGTACCTTCTCAGGCCTTGCAGTCGATCCAATCAGCTTGGCTATTTTTGCAGTGGGGCTTAGATCTCATCGAAAATATATCCCCTACGTCGTTAGGTCATCACACGTTTATCATAACAGCCATAGAGTACTTCACTAAGTGGGTTGAAGCAATTTTGTTTACCTCTACGACTAGGCCCCGCATTGTAGATTTCATTTTACATAACATCATATGTCATTTTGGTATTCCATACAAGATCATCTCGAATAATGGGACATCATTTAAGAACAAATATGTGCGTGCTTTGACAACAAAGTACAAAATTCAGCATAATTTTTTGACACCTTATTATCCGTAGGCAAATGGGCAAGTAGAGGTGTCAAACAAAATGTTAGTTGCCATCCTAAAAAATATGGTCACAGATAGTCATAAGGATTGGCACATCCAAATACCACTTGTCCTATGGTCTTATCGCACTAGCATTCAAACGCCCACTAGGGAAACTCCATTTTCGCTAGTGTATGGCTCCAAGGCAGTCATGCCTCTCGAGTTGGAAATACCCTCCTTACGCATATCAATGCAAGAATTCATCGATGATGATACTACATGACAGGCCTAGTTAGACCAGCTTACGTTACTCGATAAATGATGTGTCAATGCTCTCGAGCATTTACGTATCTATCAAGAGCAACTTAAGAAAGCATACAACATGAAAGTTCACTTGAGGGACTTTCAGGTCGGTGACCTGGTCTTAAAAGAGAACCAATAAAACTCTAACTTGTCGCCCCATTTAAGGGACAAGTTTATGGAAAATTGGTTAGGTCCTTATGTAATTGACAGTAAAATAGGACCTAGAACATACTATATCACCTCTCTTGAAGGAATCAAGGAACTAGAACCCTTGAACATCATTCATTTGAGGCCATTCAAAATTTAGAGAGCCATGGACCACTCCAAAAGCTCCAAGGACTCTTGCCACCGCTTGGTCACCCAAAACATCCCAAAGGTATCCATAATCCCTTTGGTCAAACCAAAAGCTCCAAGGGTTCCCACAATTGCTTGGTCAACCAAAAACACCCCAAAGGTATCTATAATCCCTTTGGTCAAACCAAAAGCTCCAAGGGTTCTCGCCATCGCTTGGTCACCCAAAATGCCCCAAAGGTATCCATAATCCCTTTGGTCAAACCAAAAGCCCCAAGGGTTCTCACCACCGCTTGGTCACCCAAAATGCCCCAAAGGTATCTATAATCCCTTTGGTCAAACCAAAATCCCCAAGGGTTCTCGCCATCGCTTGGTCACCCAAAACACCCCAAAGGTATCTATAATCCCTTTGGTCAAACCAAAAGCTCCAAGGGTTCCCACAATCGCTTGGTCAACCAAACACCCCAAAGGTATCTATAATCTCTTTGGTCAAACCAAAAGCCCCAAGGGTTCTCGACACTGCTTGGTCAACCAAAAACACCCCAAAGGTATCTATAATCCCTTTGGTCAAACCAAAATCTCTAAGGATTCCCACAATCGCTTGGTCAACCAAATGCCCCAAAGGTATCTATAATCCCTTTGGTCAAACCAAAAGCTCTAAGGGTTCTCGCCACCGCTTGGTCACCCAAAATGCCCCAAAGGTATCCATCATCCCTTTGGTCAAACCAAAAGCCCCAAGGGTTCTCGCCACCGCTTGGTCACCCAAAATGTCCCAAAGGTATCTATAATCCCTTTGGTCAAACCAAAATCCCCAAGGGTTCTCACCATCGCTTGGTCACCCAAAATACCCCAAAGGTATCTATAATCCCTTTGGTCAAACCAAAAGCTCTAAGGGTTCCCGCAATCGCTTGGTCAACCAAACGCCCCAAAGGTATCTATAATCCCTTTGGTCAAACCAAAATACCCAAGGGTTCTCGACACCGCTTGGTCAACCAAAAACACCCCAAAGGTATCTATAATCCCTTTGGTCAAACCAAAAGCTCCAAGGATTCCCGTAATCGCTTGGTCAACCAAACACCCCAAAGGTATCTATAATCCCTTTGGTCAAACCAAAAGCTCCAAGGATTCTCGTAATCGCTTGGTCAACCTAAAACGCCCCAAAGGTATCTATAATACCTTTGGTCAAACCAAAAGCTCCAAGGATTCCCGCAATCGCTTGGTCAACCTAAAACGCCCCAAAGGTATCTATAATCCCTTTGGTCAAATCAAAAGCTCCAAGGATTCTCGCCATCGCTTGGTCACCCAAAATGCCCCAAAGGTATCTATAATCCCTTTGGTCAAAACCTCCAAGGATCCGTAAGAATCACTTGGTCCGCACCCATTCAGGTTAAACCATCCATAACAAATATTCAAAAACAACAAATAATCAAAAATAACAAAAAAATTGCATCTCACTATCATGCATAATCCTAACAATCAAAACACAAAAAAAAAAAAACTGCATTAGGCATCAAATACATACATTGCATATTTGTTGGTCATACATGTCAAACGCACCATAGACTGTAATTACTCGACAATTCCATAATTTTCTATATTCAGTCCATTTTGTAAATGATCCATCAAGAATAACGTCGTTCGCATTTTTTCCATATCATAGTCAGTTGTCTTCTAATGTCTTTAGGGTTTTTGTCATTCAGTTGTCTTTAGATTTCTATTCAAATGTTGTACAAAGTTAGACCAATTTTTACAAGGTAGATTTTTACTTGGATCACATCTTGTTACATAGCATCCCAACATAAGCTTAAAACACAAAAATTCCCAAGTTGTGTGAACGAAAGACGAAACCTACAAAGTGGTCTAAGGTACCTTGAGAAAAAAATTTATCCTGCTCATCCCCCTGTGCGAATGGTTCAAGAATATTGAGAATTGACAAAAAGACAAGCTCTTCCCCATCATATTCCCCAAAATAACTAGTGGTTTTCACCACTATCAAAAATCCCAAACACCCTTGATCCCTAAATTCGCAAGGATTCATACTACACGTCCCTGAGAAGGATGGGTAGTCATCCCCAAGGCCTAAAGGATCAATACCTTTCCAAAGCAAAATCCCAAAAGTTCACCATCAAAATTCCCAAACACCTTTGATCCCCAAAGTCATAAGGATTCGTACTACACGTCCCTGAGAAGGATGGGTAGTCATCCCCAAGGCCTAAAGGATCAATACCATTCCAAAGCAAAATCCCAAAATTTCACCATCAAAATTCCCAAACACCTTTGATCCCCAAAGTCATAAGGATTCATACTACACGCCCCTAAGAAGGATGGGTAGTCATCCCCAAGGCCTAAAGGATCAATGCCATTCACAAGCCAAAAATCCCACAAGCTCAACTTTGAAATCAAAATTCAAAATCTAAATCCTCAAAAAGCAACAATAAAAAATAACATTGGTTATCACCACTACTCAAACCCCTTGCTCAAGAGAAGAAGAAAAACTCAAAATAAATAGTGATTTTCATCACTACATATGAGAGCAAGTATCCCAACAAATTGAACAATCAAAAGACGTCCGAGATTGAATCCCTGGAATTCTCAGCATTTGAAAAACCATTTAGGTGATCCTCATTACGGGTTTGGTGGATAGCCTACCTGGCAATGGTGGTATCCTAAACGCATGATGATATGTCTATCACATTAGCTTTGTGTGTGTGTAGACCAATGTTTACATGTGGACAATCTAGCTTATGGTATCCTAGATTGCATCGTAGATTAATCCTACTAAATACAACAAAGGAGTTAGTGAAGCTAATTAGGTTATCCTCAGTACAGGTTTGGTGGACAGCCTACCTGGCACTAGCGGTATCCTTACGAATACCACATAAACAAACTCAATCGCACACACAGGGATGTGAAATAACTTGGTCAAACTCAAGTCTGATTTGTACCTTGTTCGAAAGTATTGTAAGGTAATGTATAGTCTTGACTAGTTAGTTAAATCATCTGAGTCTCATAAAAACCTTAACTACATTCTAAAACAATTGTTGCACATTTCATTACTTACATCACCATCAAAAAATACAAAACAAAAATTACAAATGCAAATTTATTCCATAAAGCAATCACATAATACAAAAATCCAGTAAATCGTATACAGTCTATGGTGCCACCGCCTGTATACCAACAAATCATTCCATCCATTCCATATGCATACATCTATATCATATAGTTAAAATCATCCGCATTCATAATATCATATGCATACATCAACATAAATAAATGTAAATAAAGAACAATAAACCATGACAAGTATATAATCAAACCAACAAGATTCATGTATATATATCAAGTCAAAATACCCTCAAGGCTACAATAAGAAGGTCCTCTGACCTCACAAAAACCAAAAAATCAAAATCCCCAAAGCCTAGGGAGTTAACCACCATAATCACGTAGGATCAGTGTGACTGGAACTACCCTAGTAGTATGGGTCCTATGGGACCTCTCAGGGTGGTTGCAACCAGCCCTCGCACCCTACCCACCAACACTACCCTCACCTAGCTGCCTATGATGAGATGATGCAGACTGCTCAGTCTCATTGCCTCTCATACGACATGATGAAACACTTCCATCAAGCACAAGAAACTGTCCATCAAGGCAAAAATCCTTTGTCTCTAACTCTATCCGATACTGACCCCACTCTATATCTCGTTGGTGATACACAACCAATGCACTATCCTGCTATGCCAACTGAGTCCGTAAGAGATCCCTCTCTTGCGTTACCTCCACCAAAGCATCTCTATGCTCCTCCTCCAATCTCTATAGGAGACCCTCCAATCGTGATATCTCAACACAAATCCCAGCCTCCACATCCCCTGAGATAGCCTGAGGCATGGGCACCTCTGGGACGGCCTGCTGCTCTGGCACCCATTGCTTCGGGACATCCTGTACATCCAACTACTCTGAAACCCCTAAATCATCTCCATCGGTGGTGGATTCATCGACCTCCACCATGTCAACATCATCAAGCAGAGTCCTCGAACCCTCCACCAGTGCCTCGGTAGCTCCACCTCCTGCTGCTGTAGTATCCATGCCTCCTAGAGGCCCATCACCCTGCCATCACCACAACATCCACAACCGGTCATACTCTATAGTCACCCTGACATCATCCATGTTAGGTATATCAATAACTACATCGGACCCCTCGCCTAGCTACTTAACGGTAGGCCAAACTAGAGTCTTCTAGTCATCACGATGCCAATAGATCAAGGGATCACCAAGAAATCCTTGGTGCACCCCAAACTGTTGCATCACCGAGACATATGGGAAGTACTCCTACTTTGTCTCATGCTGCCCAATCAACCATATACCCCCGCACACATGCTAAAGCCACTCTCCAGCCTCAGGCCAGGCTGGACAGTCTCGATACAGCCGCCAGAACACCTGCCCTGGCACTAGACGAGAGAAGGCATTAGTATAGTGACCTACATCACCTGCCCACTGTCGACTTTGTCCATGCTCCTCTGACCTTTTCCATAAATCGACATATCCAATTTCTTGATCCACCATCTTCTTGGGTGGTCTAAGGCAAACCCTACGGCTGCTCCACAGCTATGTGCTGCCACCCCCAGCACTACAAGAGATAGCTGCACCCGACAACAAAACAAAACAAAACAACAAAAATCATATTAGGGTTTCAACCTTAATGTGAATGCAAAACAAAACAAAAAAAAACATATTACGATTTCAACCTTAATATGGCAAAAAAAACACAATAAAACATATTAGGGTTTCAACCTTAAATATGAACAAAAACAACAAAATAAAGCGAACAAACATTTTATATGTGAGTTTTAAACTTCATATAAAACACGCACGAATAAAAGGCAGAGAGAGGAACATCATACCGGTCTCACCGTGTCTCATCCACTAGAATATCTAATTCTTGCACTCATGATGTCCACAAAATTTCAGCAGTGCTCCGCTACGCACACTCGCACTCCTCCTCCTCATTGCTCCAAATCGCCAAGAAAAAAATATTGCACATGAGCCCAAAACCTAGTTTTGGTCCTTATATAGGTTGTTAGGCCTGTAATCGTTCCACCTTGGGATGAGCACTTTAGTTATGGATCATCCCACCCTAGGATGATTACAACATTGGTATTCGTCCCACCCTGGGATGATTACAGATCAAGAAATAAAGCAACAAAAACTGCATCCAAAAAATGCACCAAAAACAACAATAAATCTTCCGAACAAAGGTGCCTTTGCACCTAACATTCATGGCATGAAAAACCATCGTTGGGGTCACAAATACTCACTATCCTACTCCCTAAGAAGGCTAGCATAGCTAGACTGCTCCATGAGAAGGAGGATTTTCGATAATTTCTACCCCAATAAGTGTAAAAAAAAAGGGTCAAAACCCACCAAAAACAGGTTCAATGGTTGGAAAACTGCAGTAAGTGTTCAATGAAAAACAACTGAAGGCACCCTTACAAATGTCATCTTGGGTCAAGCGACTCATCGCTTTTCTCTTTTTGGTCATTCCCTCATCGATTCGTCGCTTGAGGGGGTAGTCACACTTAGTCACCAATCAACAAATACACACCCAATCAAGGAAATGGCATGCATTCAAAGAATCATTGACAAAGACAATCACGCTCCTTCTTGGGGCAGCAAATAAGCAATAATCACAAGCTAAAAAACACTTGGCATTCTGGAAGCATGAAGAAAAGGTTCCTCAAATAAAACGTTGTACCCTTTGCCTATTCATGACTGAACAATATCCAAGATCAAGTACACCTCACTTAAAAAGGTTACACTTGAGTTAAGATCCTTAGCTCGTCAGAAGCAAGGATTCAAGATTGCATGCCCTTTCCATACTTGGGGCATCAAAAGTTGCTTATATTACTGAGAAACCCTAATCATTAAGTGCTTTGGTCATCTATTTTTTCTCAACACTATGCCACATACAACGCATCCCAAAAAGGGGCATCTGTAGACACCAAAATAGCACCAATTCGATTATGTGACTACAATCACTGACCGAATTTGTTGGCAATTTTGGGTTTGAGATCCTAGCTTCTTGTCTATGAGTTGTCATTGATGTCAAAAGGAACTGGCATTAATTTCAAGAGGATTTATTGGCTTCAAAGGTTGAAGATTCCAAAGAATCTTTTCTAGAATATTTCGGAGAGATTCCATGTGGCAGATGAAAAGGTTTTTATCAAAACCATGGCAGGTTTAAGGGTTTTTATTAAAACCAGGTGGATGCATTAAAGGTTTTTCTCAAAACCACTCTCAGCTTAATGCAAAGGCTGGAGACACTTATTAATTAAATAAATTAATTAATAAAACTTTTTTAATGTTTTTTAATTAATTATTTATTTGATTTAGTGATTAAATTATTTTAATAATTTAATGGGTTCTCCACCTAAGGTCTAAGGTCTAAAAGACCTGTGATTATTTTTTAATAATAAAAAGGGTTTCATAAACCCTAAAGATGTTTTGAAGGCGCCAAAATAATATTAATTTGAAAATTTTGAATTATCATCCCGTCATTTGGCTATATAATCCATAACCTATAGTCCAAAGCAAGGGTGTGAAAGAAATTCGAATTGCACAAAGGTTGGGAAGTAAAAGCTACGGCTACCTTTTTTTTCGCCACGTTTATCCGCTGCCAAAGGGTTAAGGAGAAGGAGACTCTTGCTAGCCTTCAAGCTAGCATCGTTGGCCTAGTGGCAAGGACTGTTATGCGAAGGCGCTTGAAGGGAGGTCAAGCGTTCGACTCTCATCGTGGAGTGTGAGAAGAGTTTTTGCACTCTGATTTTTTCGAAGGCACTGTTGACCTGCAATTTTTGGAAGCATTTTTTTTGGTAAGGTTTTTTAAATAAAATTTGCATTTTGTTAAAGAAGAAGTGGTTGGGAAGATTTATTTAAAATTATTTTTGAGGTTAAATGCTTCTTTGGAGATATAAGGTTGATAGTGTGTGGTTGAGATTTTTGGCTTGATTGTTGAGTGAGATTTGCTTAGAAGCTATTATTCCTTGAGCATGGTTTAATTAATTTGGAGAAATAAGGTGTAAAAGAATATATTGTTTGTATGCTTTATATTTTTGGTAGTTGACTTCTAAGGATTGGAGTCATAAGGTGTTTTATGGAATAAATATTTTTGTGGTTACTTTTATGATCTAACCCTAAATTGGTGGCAAAGTTGAGGGTGGTGTTGGTAACAGGTTGAAGAACTATTCTCTTCTTCCTCAAACAAAGGTATGGGCAACTTCTTCCATGTATATTGGTGATGGTGTATTTTCTGAAATTGAGTTTGGAGTGAAAAGGTTGTCTACTAGGTATTCTTGTTGGTGTAATTCCATTTTCTGGATATTGAAGATTGTTTATGCATTAAAATCATTGATGAGTTTTTGGGTGAATGCATAATTCTGGTTGAGGAAGAGGAAGCATCTTGCACTAGGGTTTATGTTAGTAAGTCTTGCTCTTGCATTGAGATGGTGAAACCCTTAGTTGGTTGTTTTGAGATTGATGGTTGAGTTGCTTCCATAGAGGTTGTTTTGATCAAGTTAATGCTTTACTTGATACATGATTTGGGCTTACTCCATTGAGATTGATTTGAGCAAGTTATTCTTTGCATTGGTGATTTATGTTGGCGGCTGTTTTGTTCAAATACCTTTGGAGGGAAAAGGATGTCTACTAGTTTCCTTTTCATGTAGTGATTGGTTGAATGCTTCAAGGTTAATGTTGAGTTGAATGATGTTGGTTAAACCTTGTCTACAAGCATTGTTGTTAAAGCCCTAATTGGTTGAACAAAGATATTGGTTGTGGAAAGAACATGAGTATCATTGTTATATGAGATATTGCATGGTTGGCAATTGTTGGGTTGTGTTTCATGTTCTTGAGAAAAGCATACTACATCTATCTTATTCTTTTGATATTGAGATTGAGTTGAGATTGAGATTGGGAGTTAAGTATAGAACATATTGAGTCTCTAACAATTCTCTTTATGTTTCTATGAGATTTTAGATTAAGATTGGGAGTTAAGTATAGAACATATTGAGTCTCTAACAATTCTCTTTATGCTTCTATGAGGTTGATGAATCACATTGGGTCTCTAACAATTCTTTTGTGGGTTCATGCTAAGCAAGTTTTTCTTGATGAACTTGTGAGATGATTTGGAAAGGTTCTAGTGAGGAATTGTGAGCTGATTTGGGCAGGTTCTAGTGAAGACTTGTGAGCTGATTTGGACAGGTTCTAGTGAGGACTTGTGAGCTGATTTGGACAGGTTCTAGTGAGGACTTGTGAGCTGATTTGGACAAGTTCTAGGGAGGACTTGTGAGCTAATTTGGATAGGTCCTAGCAAAGGACTTGAGGACAGAGTTGAAGTGGTTATTTGAGAAGAACCTAAGGATAGTTTTGACAAGTCTTTGACAAGGCTTGTGTGCAGTAGAGATTAATTTGTTCAAGATTTATGAGTTGAGCTTGGGACAGATTTGACAGAGTGATGAAGACTTGTGCTGGACCAACTGACTATGTTTAGTACAGGTTGATGAGTTATTGTGGAGGTGATTAGTGAGGACAGAGGTCTCTTGAGGCTGAGCATTGATGATAGGAGGTCTTCTATGGAAAGGAGTTCCACGTGCTAGCAGAATAATAGGCATGTGATCTTCTGAAGTATCATTTCCAGAGTTGAGGGGAAGGATTCTCCTTTGGGCAGGAGGCTCATAAATTCGTGAGGAGGGGAAGGATTCTCATTTGGGTAGGAGGCTCATAAATTTGTGAGGATGGGAAGGATTCTCCTTTGGGCTGAGGCTCATAAACATTGTAATTGGGAAGGATTCCCAAAGAACTTTGAGAAAGCTTTTTAGAGAAAATTTTTGTGGAGGTAGCCCATGTTGGGTGAACCACGTTAAAATTGGTGTCTCATTGTGTGTTGCTTTATGCATTGCTTTGATATTGCTATTGGTTCATTGCTTTGTGAATTTGAAGTTAAATAGAGAAATTAAAAAGAGTTCTTATACTGTTCACCCTCATTCTCAGTATAAGCTTGTGTTCTTCAATTGGTATCAGAGCGGGTTCCTTCAGAAAGTTTAACATCTTGAAGGAAAATATTGTAAAGAACACAATGGAATCTACAAGTGGTAATGCAACACCTATTCTTGATGGGGTAGATTTTGGGCTTTGGAGTGCTAGGATGAAGGTTCATCTTATGGCTCTTGGAGATGAAGTTTGGGAAGTGATTTAGGATGAGTATACCATTCCTAAGCATGGTCCTTCTACTAAGGAAGAGAGGCTCCTACATCATAGCAATTCAAAGGCAATGAATGCAATCATGAAGGGTTTACAGAAAGCAGATCTTACCAAGGTGATTCATTGCAATACAGCTAGTGAAATGTGGAAACAGTTGAAGGTGGTTCATACAGGTGATGCAAATGTTCGAAAGGCCAAGTTGAGACACTTCAAAGGTATGTTTGAACAACTCAAGATGAATGATCAAGAAAATATTAGTGACCGTATGCTTCGTATGGATGGTATTGTTAACTCTATGAAGGAACTAGAACTTGAGCTTGCTGAAAATGATATTTGTGATAAGATTTTGAGGTCTCTTCCAAATAGATTTAGTGAAAATATTTCTCCTATTGAGGAAGCTAAGGATTTGGATAAGTTGAAAAAGGATGAGCTTCATAGTATAATTGCAGCATTTGAGTTGATAACTCAAGTGAAGGTTGATGTTAAGAAGGAGGCATCTTTGAAAGCTACCAAGAAATCCAAGGGTAAAGAGCTTCAAGATAGTGATGAGTCTTCTAGTGATGAAGAGGCATATTACAGCAAGAAGGGCAAGTTCTCAAGAAAGCACAAAGGTATGAAATATGTCAAGTGTTTCAATTGTGGAAAGTTTGGTCATTATGTTACTAATCATGATCTATTGCCAAGGATGAAAGTGATGAAGATAAATAGGATTATAAGAGCAAGGATTTTGAAATGCACAGGCATCAAAGGAAGAATAAATATGAGCAAAGCAATCAAGGAAAGAGGTACTCTCACAAACACAAGAAATGTTTCTACCTAGACAAGGCAAGTAAGTGTTCTAGTAGTGATAGTGAAAGTTCTTCAAGTGATGTTGGAAATGAGATGTTGTTCCTAACAAAAAAAGAAGAAGAAAAGAAACATAGATTTGTCCTCATGAAATGTTTTAGATGTGGAAATTTTGGACATCTTGAGGATGATTGCACAAATGATGGATTGATTTCTAGTTATACTATGTATGAGGATGCTTCAAAAAAATTTAAGGAAGATCTTTGTATGGCTTTAGAAAAAGGTAGCACCTCTAGTGATAAGAAATCTAAAAAATTCATTGATGTTTCAAAAGGCAAACAAATAGAGGAATTTATAGAGGATGGTGAAGTAGATCTTGAAGCTGAACTTGTTAGTGCTCTTAGTGCTTTGAAAAAGAAAAGAAATAAGAATGCTAGACTCAATGATAAATTGGATGAATGTTGTATTGAGAGAGATGAGCTTATAGAAAGTCTTGTAGCTAAGACATAGAAACTTAAGGATAAGTTAGAGTCTAAGGTTCTTGAGTGTAGAGAGTTGGAACAAAAAGTGGCTTCCTTGAAAGAGGAAACTAAAGAGTACAAGGAGAAGCTTTACAAGTTTGAAGATAGCACCAAAAAGGTAAAGTCAATCATCAAAGATCAAAGAAGGACAACGGATAAAACAGGTCTTGGTTTTGGTAAGAAACACATGGAACAGGTTGGTGACTCTGCTGGAGAATCTAGTAAGAGATTTCGAAAGGAAGAGAGTTCTGATGAGGAAAGTACTTCAAAAAAAGAGTCCTTGAGTGATAGATGCACAGAATCAAAAAACATGAATCAAAAAAAGGGGAGAAATTTTACAGGACCTAAGAGGTCAAATCAAGGAAAGTTTAATGACAGATGTTTTGCTTGTCACAAGTTTGGTCATATGGCTTTACATCGCATGACTCAAGTGAGAAAGGTAAATGACAAATTCAGAGGTGGTAATTTCTTTCAAGGGTATTGCTACTCTTGTAAACAGTTTGGGCACAATGCTGTTTATTGCAAGGCTAATAATAGGAATAGGGTTGGTCAGAACATATGGAGTCAAATATCAGGTATGCCTCAAAGAAATAACATTGTTAGTTGTTATAAGTGCAAAAATGAAGGTCACATAGCTAGACAGTGTAGAGATGAAATTCCAAGGTACAGGAACAGGAACATGGGTATGAACAAACACAAGAATCAAGACATGGATAAGAACAAGAATGATAACAAGAACAACAACAGTGACATGAATAGGAACAGGAATATGGACAAGGAGAACAAGAGAAGACATGGTAAGGAAACTATAGACACTGATGAAGATCAGTGCCTAATGGGAGTTTTACTCCCACCCCGGAATTAATCACCTCAACAGGAGGTGGGGGAGGGACTAAGCTAAGAGGCTCATTCTTAGTCCCAAGCCCCAAAGGTGACCCTTTGCCATTGATGACAAAGGGGAAGAGATATGAGTAAGGGGGAGAGCCTCAAGTCAGGGGGAGCTGATTTCTATACAGCAGTTTTGAGTTTCAGTGTTGTTGAGAAGCATGGTTTGCCATCAATGACAAAGGGGGAGATTGTTGGCAATTTTGGTTTTGAGATCCTAGCTTCTTGTCTATGAGTTTTCATTGATGTCAAAAGGAACTGGCATTAATGTCAAGAGGATTTATTGGCTTCAAAGGTTGAATATTCCAAAGAATTTTTTCTATAAGATTTCGAAGAGATTCCATGTGGCAGATGAAAAGGTTTTTATCAAAACCATGCCAGGTTTAAGGGTTTTTATTAAAAACAGGTGGATGCATTAAGGGTTTTTCTCAAAACCACTCTCAGCTTAATGCAAAGGTTGGAGACACTTATTAATTAAATAACTTAATTAATAAAACCTTTTTAAGGTTTTTTAATTAATTATTTATTTGATTTAGTGATTAAATTATTTTAATAATTTAATGGGTTCTCCACCTAAGGTCTAAGGTCTAAAAGACCTGTGATTATTTTTAATAATCAAAAGGGTTTCATAAACCCTAAAGATGTTTTGAAGGCACCAAAATAATATTAATTCGAAAAATTCAAATTATCCTCCCGTCGACGTCGTACATAGCATGGAAGTTTGGCTATATAATCCATAACCTATAGTCCAAAGCAAGGGTGTGAAAGAAATTCGAATTGCGCAAAGGTTGGGAAGTAAAAGCTACGGCTATCATTTTTTTCACCATGTTTATCCGTCACCAAAGGGTTAAGGAGAAGGAGACTCTTGCTAGCCTTCAAGCTAGCGCCATTGGCCTAGTGGCAACGACTGTTCTACGAAGGCGCTTGAAGGGAGGTCAAGCGTTCGACTCCCACCGTGGAGTGTGAGAAGAGTTTTTGCTCTTTGATTTTTTCGGAGGCACTGTTGACCCGCGATTTTCGAAAGCATTTTTTTGGTAAGGTTTTTTAAATAAAATCTGCATTTTGTTAAAGAACAAGTGGTTGGACAGATTTATTTAAAATTATTTTTGAGGTTAAATGCTTCTTTGGAGATATAAGGTTGATAGTGTGTGGTTGAGATTTTTGGCTTGATTGTTGAGTGAGATTTGCTTAGAAGCTATTATTCCTTGAGCATGGTTTAATTAATTTGGAGAAATAAGGTGTAAAAGAATATATTGTTTGTATGATTTATATTTTTGGTAGTTGACTTCTAAGGATTGGAGTCATAAGGTGTTTTATAGAATAAATATTTTTGTGGTTACTTTTATGATCTAACCCTAACTTGGTGGCAAAGTTGAGGGTGGTGTTGGTAACAGGTTGAAGAACTATTCTCTTCTTCCTCAAACAAAGGTATGGGCAACTTCTTCCATGTATATTGGTGATGGTGTATTTTCTAAAATTGAGTTTGGAGTGAAAAGGTTGTCTACTAGGTATTCTTGTTGGTGTAATTCCATTTTTTGGATATTGAAGATTGTTTATGCATTAAAATCATTGATGAGTTTTTGGGTGAATGCATAATTCTGGTTGAGGAAGAGGAAGCATCTTGCACTAGGGTTTATGTTAGTAAGTCTTGCTCTTGCATTGAGATGGTGAAACCCTTAGTTGGCTGTTTTGAGATTGATGGTTGAGTTGCTTCCATAGAGGTTGTTTTGATCAAGTTAATGTTTTACTTGATACATGATTTGGGCTTACTCCATTGAGATTGATTTGAGCAAGTTATTCTTTGCATTGGTGATTTATGTTGGTGGCTATTTTGTTCAAATACCTTTGGAGGGAAAAGGATGTCTACTAGTTTCCTTTTCATGTAGTGATTGGTTGAATGCTTCAAGGTTAATGTTGAGTTGAATGATGTTGGTTAAACCTTGTCCATAAGCATTGTTGTTAAAGCCCTAATTGGTTGAGCAAAGATATTGGTTGTGGAAAGAACATGAGTATCATTGTTATATGAGATATTGCATGGTTGGCAATTGTTGGGTTGTGTTTCATGTTCTTGAGAAAAGCATACTACATCTATCTTATTCTTTTGATATTGAGATTGAGTTGAGATTGAGATTGGGAGTTAAGTATAGAACATATTGAGTCTCTAACAATTCTCTTTATGTTTCTATGAGATTTTAGATTGAGATTGGGAGTTAAGTATAGAACATATTGAGTCTCTAACAATTCTCTTTATGCTTCTATGAGGTTGATGAATCACATTGGGTCTCTAACAATTCTCTTTGTGGGTTCATGCTAAGCAAGTTTTTCTTGATGAACTTGTGAGCTGATTTGGAAAGGTTCTAGTGAGGACTTGTGAGCTGATTTGGGCAGGTTCTAGTGAAGACTTGTGAGATGATTTGGACATGTTCTAGTGAGGACTTGTGAGCTGATTTGGACAGGTTCTAGTGAGGACTTGTGATCTGATTTGTACAAATTCTATGGAGGACTTGTGAGCTGATTTGTATAGGTCCTAGCAGAGGACTTGAGGACAGAGTTGAAGTGGTTCTTTGAGAAGAACCTAAGGACAGTTTTGACAAGTCTTTGAGAAGGCTTGTGTGCAGTAGAGATTGATTTGTTCAAGCTTTATGAGTTGAGCTTGGGACAGATCTCGACAGAGTGAGGAAGACTTGTGTTGGACTGACTGATTGTGTTTAGTACAGGTTGATGAGTTGTTGTGGAGGTGATTAGTGAGGACAGAGGTCTCTTGAGGCTGAGCATTGAGGACAGGAGGTCTTCTATGGAAATGAGTTCCACGTGCTCACGAAATAAGAGGCAGGTGATCTTCTGAATTATCATTTCTAGAGCTGAGGGGAAGGATTCTCCTTTGGGCAGGAGGCTCATAAATTTGTGAGGAGGGGAAGGATTCTCCTTTGGGTAGGAGGCTCATAAATTTGTGAGGAGGGGAAGGATTATCCTTTGGGCAGGAGGCTCATAAATTTGTGAGGAGGGGAAGGATTCTCCTTTGGGCAGAGGCTCATAAATACTTGAGTAGGGGAAGGTTTCTCCTTTGGGCTGAGGCTCATAAACATTGTAATTTGGAAGGATTCCCAAAGAACTTTGAGAAAGCTTTTTAGAGAAAAGTTTTGTGTAGGTAGCCCATGTTGGGTGAACCACGTTAAAATTGGTGTCTCATTGTGTGTTGCTTTATGCATTGCTTTTATATTGCTATTGGTTCATTGCTTTGTGAAGTTGAAGTTAAATAGAGAAAGTAAAAATAGGTCTTATACTGTTCACCCCCCCTCTCAGTATAAGCTTGTGTTCTTCAAAATTAGCATACATACCCCCTAGGGCAGCCTCCAAGGGTTAAACAGTGGTCCTAACCACTCCAAAATTAGTTTTGGAAGGTCAGATGTCAATTTTGCACATTTTAAGCACTTTCCTCCCTATTCATCCCACCCTAGGATGATTAGAAACCTATTCGTCCCACCCCAGGATGATTAGAAGCAATTGCTCCAGGGTGGGACGATTAGCAGGTTTAACTAGAAAAAAGTCAAACCTTGACAAATGGCAGCCCAAATCCACCACCTAACTCTGCATTCAAGGCATACAATTGCGATGGAATGTTTCAAATCATGGAGGCCTCAATCAAGGATGCCCTAATTAGGGAGGAATCTTCTCTCCCCAAAAAGTCATAATGAGCCAAGTGGCGCCCTCGCATGTGCATGCAAAGGAGACCCTTAGGTCTATAAAAAGGTGATCCTCCTGACCCCAAAAAAATAATAGAGCTGGAGAATTTGGAGCAATGAAGTGCTGCCAAACTATACCCCCACTCCTCTTTGTGCTTCCTATATCCCTAATCTATCTCTTTTGGAAGAGAGGTTATCGGGTGAACGCTAGGAACGCAATCCAAATCCAAAAACCCAATCAATCGACCATAATCCCACCCCAAACTCATCTAAACAACCCCCTAGGAGGTTTTGGACCCATCCCACTTGGATTGGTGTCAAAACTAGGCCCTAAACGATGGACGTCCCAGCCTCGGGCGCCCCCCAAAATGTTGCAGTCCTAATTGCCCCACCCCAGAGTGATTATAAATATATGCATGGTTTTGCTACTATTATTTTTGCATTATTTTATATCTAATGTACTTATGATTATGTCCAAATTTCATTGCTTTCTGACATGATTGGACCTAGTTTTTGTCATTTTATGCGTCTACTAACCTACAGGGAGCACCTTCGGATACAAGATAACCTAGGAAGAATATGCTAAATCTGACCTTCTAGGTCATCTCAAAATGCTGTTTTTAGTCTAACCACAAGTTTACAGGAGTTTTGAAGGCATCTGGGTGGGACATTTGCAAGGTCACTTTTTGCAGGTTTTATGACAGTCCCCAACGTCCCACCCTAGAGCGATTAAAAATTTGTGCATAATTTCCTTACTATTATTTTTTAAATATGTTCCAAATGATATCCTAATGCCTCTGTTAAATTTTGAACTCATTCTGACATGATTTGATGATTATTTTATTATTTTATGTATTAAGTAGCTCGTTGGGTTCCCCTGTCACATACAAGAGAATATGGGTAGGATATGCAAATTCCAAGAATCTGGGTTGTATTATAATTATATATAATACCTAACTCATGAGTTTCAAGTGATTTGGATAAGCATATGTGGGACATTGGAGCACTCACTTTGGAGAGGCCCCCGACGGGCAAACGAGCATAACGGGGCCGTCCGACGCCACTTCGATGCAAAATCATGTGATACCAATTCTAGAAGTTGTCCTTTACATTTATATATCATTCTATAATTGATTTATCAATATTATCACTGATATCCCACAAGCGCCCGTTGGAGGCCTTAGGGATTGCATGTTTTTCTAGATACGCATATGCTATTAACAATTTGTTGTCTTTCTATGCACAGGATCTCACTTCCAATAATACTAGAGGGGCATCAAGGAATGATGAACACATGGACACAAGCGGTGGTAACTTTAGGCCACCCACTTCGAATGTGGGCACGCAAAAGATGCTAGAAGCGTACCATCCGACCTTGGAAGCATGGCTTCTTTTGGCTATCAATTAATGTAACAAATTGTATCAAATGTTCTAAGCCCTAGATGGGGGATGTATTTTAATCATATTAAAAGCAATATCAATAAATGAGGCCCCGCTTTGTTTGCTCACATCTCATTTCTGTGTCATTTCCTTCATGCATTGCTCATCGCATTCGTAGGACTTAGCATCTATATCCATTTTTTTTGCATCATATTGGTACGCAATTTCTTTGCATGCTTTTAGTGGCAATCATAAAGTACAAAGCACTGCTAGAGGAAATCAATACGAGGAACTTGAGGCCTATGGAAAGCACCATTGTATCTAGACCTAGATGTCATAGACTAGGATTGCACTGACTCATCACCATCCCCATAAGAGTACTGGCCTTGCGGTGAGATGTTTCATTTCACCCCAGGATAGACTCAGGATATCTTCCATGCTGAAGAGGAACCTGACATTCCCAATGTAGATCTAAATTCAGCAAATGATATCCACCTGATCCCAACTCCACACTAGTTGGAGTACAGATCCCATATGTCAGTCGAAGAGACGATTGACGTAGACATCAGTTCTGATCCAATGAATCTGCAAATCATCAAGCTGGGGGTAATTTTATCCCTCGAAGAGCAATACAATTACATTACCCTTCTCAAAGATAAGAATGAGGTTTTTACATGGTCCTACAAAGACATGCCAGGGCTAGACCCGCAGCTAGTCACAAATAATCTAACACTTGATCTGACAGTCAAGCCAATCAAGCAAAAACTACGTAAGATGCACCCAATAGTGTCCTTAACGGTCAAAGATGAGCTACAAAAGTTTTTGGATGCACAGTTTGTCATCTGCATAGATTACCCACCATGGTTGTCCAACATGGTACCCATCAAAAAGCCTAACGGGAGGATTCGCATATGCATTAATTTTTGAGATTTAAACAAAGCGAGTCCCAAGGAGTATTTCCCCTTGCCTAGCATCGATGCATTGGTAGACACTAAATCCATCCATGAAATGCTTTCCCTCATGGATGGTTTCTCGGGATACAACCAGATTTGTATCAATCCTAATGATCAACTAAAAATGGCGTTCACAATGCCTTGGGGGACATTTTGTTATAAGGTCATGCCCTTTGGCCTTAAAAATAGTGGCACCACCTACCAACACGCTATGACATACATCTTCCATGATCACATGCATAAAACTTTGGAAGATTATATGGATGATTTGTTGGCCAAATCTCTTTTGTGCCAAAATCATCTCGATGACTTACGCAAGATCCTTGATCGCCTCATCGAACACAAAATTAGGCTAAACCCCAAGAAGTGCATATTTGGTGTCACATCTAGAAAACTCTTTGGTTTCGTAGTCTCAAAACGAGGCATCAAGGTAGATCCAAATAAAGTCAAGGCAATCCTTGAAATGCTTCCCCCAACTACCATTAGGCAGCTCAGAAGCTTGCAGGGTAAGTTCATGTCAATCAAGCACTTCATAGCACAGTTATCTGACAAGTGTTGATCCATGAATAAAATTATTACACAAGGGGGTAGCATTTCATTGGGATGACGAGTGCCAGTCAGCCTTTGAATATAGCAAACAATACTTGGCTTCGCCACCAGTGTTGGCACCACCTAGACCAGGAGTGTCGTTCTATTTATACATCTCAGCTACTGAGGTGGCACTGGGTGCCATGCTAGCCTAGAAAAATGAATTACATAAAGAACAGGATAATTATTATCTTAGCCACACCCTAGTTAGTTATGAACTTAACTATGCATACGTTGAGAAGCTATGCTTAGCGGTGGTATTTGCCACCAAAAAGCTACACCATTACATGTTAAGCAATACAACGTATGTTGTTTCTAAGGAGAATCCATTGTGGTACATGATGAGTCATACTTATCATAGTAGTCGCACAAAAAAATGGATCATGTTGTTGACAGAGTTTGACATCGAATTCATTGGACAAAAGTCCATCAAAGGTCAAGTCATCGTTGATCAACTAGCAGAGGCTCCTCTCGAAGACAATCAGCCTCTGACCATAGAGCTACCCGATGATGGGGTCTTCCATGTCTCAAAATCACTAGATTCTGATGAGCCTAAGTCATAGGATGACATAACCTTATTTTTTGATGGTTCTAAATGTGAGCAAGGGGGTGGTGCGAGAATCAATTTTTTCACACCGCAAGGGGCTCCAATGCCTTTATCATTTAAACTTGATTTCCTGTGCACCAATAACAATGTTGAATATGAAGCCTTGCTCATAGGTCTTCAAATAGCCATCACCATGAACATCAAACGCTTGAATATCTTTGGTGATTCATTGTTAATTATCAACCAAGTGAAAGGGGTATTCCAATGCAAATGCCCAATTCTGTAGGCCTACAAATCCCTTGTGGATAAATTCCTAGCAAATATTGAATGGTACGACATTGAGGCACTCCCTCAATCATCGAATCGCTTTGCAGACACTATGGCCTCCTTGGGGTCACTAATCCCGCAAGACATTTTCGGTGAGATGACAACCATTCAAGTCAAAACGTTATCGCAATCTATTATGGAGCATGCAAGCTCTGACATAACACCAGGAATCCACCTAATCCAGATTGAACCATCTCAAGATAGGTTCTCTTGAATCCATGATAGTCTGAAACACGTCAACTGGGGGTCTTTGTTCTCTCCAACCCCTCTTAATAGCAACACAACGCTATTTTTACAAGTTCTTTCCCGCTCAGCTTTTGTTAGGGACGAACTTCAAGAGGGATTGATCGTTCATATAATCGAGGTTTTTGATCAACAGGATTGGCACACACCCATAAGAGACTATCTCAAGTTAGGTAGCCTCCCACTTGGATTGTTGCATGCCATGAAAAGATCATTCAAATAGAAAGTGGCAAAACATGTCTTGCTAGGAGACATCTTATACCGTCAAAGCTACGAAGGAATCCTCCTCCGTTGCTTAGACCAGCACGAGTCCACTTGGGCGATCACCCAAGCGCACGATGGTACATGCAATGGCCACTTTAGCGGTATGGCCATCGCAAAGTGCATTCTTTGCATGGACTATTATTGGTCATCTTTAGAGAGATATTGTTGCGCATATATGTGGAAGTGCGTGAAGTGTCAACATCATGCTAACTTGACACACGTACCTTCTCAGGCCTTGTAGTCGATCCAATCGACTTGGCCATTTTTGCAGTGGAGTTTAGATCTCATCAAAAAGATCTCCCTTGCATCGTCAGGTCATCACACATTTATCATAACGGCCACAGAGTACTTCACTAAGTGGGTGGAAGCAATTCTGCTTACCTCTACGACTGGGCCCCGCATTATGGAGTTAATTTTACATAACATCATATGTCATTTTGGTATTCCATCCAAGATCATCTTAGATAATGGGACGTCATTTAAGAACAAATATGTGTGTGCTTTGACAACAAAGTACAAAATTCAGCATAGTTTTTTGACACCTTATTATCCGTAAGCAAATGGGTAAGCAGAGGCGTCAAACAAAATGCTAGTTACCATCCTTAAAAATATGGTCGCAGATAGTCATAAGGATTGGCACATCAAAATACCACTTGCCCTATGGTCTTATCGCACTAGAATTCGGACACCCACTAGGGCAACTCCATTTTTTCTAGTGTATGGCTCCGAGGCAGTCATGCCTCTCAAGTTGGAAATACCCTCCTTGCACATATCAATGCAAGAGTTCATCGATGATGACACTGCATGGTAGGCCCGGTTAGACCAGCTTACGTTACTCGATGAACGATGCGTCAATGCTCTCGAGCATTTACGTATCTATCAAGAGTGACTTAAGAAAGCATAAAACATGAAAGTTCACTTGAGGGACTTTCAGGTCGGTGACTTGGTCTTAAAAGAGAACCAACAAAATTCTAACTTGTCGCCCCATTTAAGGGACAAGTTCACGGAAAATTGGTTAGGTCCCTATGTAATCGACAATAAAATAGGACTTGGAACATACCGGCTTGCCTCTCTTGAAGGAATCAAGGAACTAGAACCCTTGAACATTAGTCATTTGAGGCCATTCAACATTTAGAGAGCCATGGCCCACTCCAAAATCCCCAAGGATTCTCGTAATCGCTTGGTCAACCAAATGCCCCAAAGGTATCTATAATCCCTTTGGTCAAACCAAAACCTCCAAGGATTCCCGCAATCACTTGGTCAACCAAACACCCCAAAGGTATCTATAATCCCTTCGATCAAACCAAAAGCTCCAAGGATTCCCATAATCGCTTGGTCAACCAAACACCCCAAAGGTATCTATAATCCCTTTGGTCAAACCAAAAGCTCCAAGGATTCTCGTAATCGCTTGGTCAACCAAATGCCCCAAAGGTATCTATAATCCCTTTGGTCAAACCAAAAGCTCCAAGGATTCTTGTAATCGCTTGGTCAACCTAAAACGCCCCAAAGGTATCTATAATCCCTTTGGTCAAACCAAAATCCCCAAGGATTCTTGCAATCACTTGGTCAACCAAATGCCCCAAAGGTATCTATAATCCCTTTGGTCAAACCAAAAGCTCCAAGGGTTCCCACAATCGCTTGGTCAACCAAAAAATACCCCAAAGGTATCTATAATTCCTTTGGTCAAACCAAAAGCTCCAAGGATTCTCGCCACCGCTTGGTCACCCAAAACGCCCCAAAGGTATCTATAATCCCTTTGGTCAAAACCTCCAAGGATCCGTAAGAATCACTTGGTCCACACCCATTCGGGTTAAACCTTCCATAATGAATATTCAAAAAAAACAAATAATCAAAAATAACAAAAAAATTGCATCTCACTTTCATGCATAATCTTAAAAATCAAAACACAAAAAAAAAAAAACTGCATTAGGCATTGCATACATACATTGCATATTTGCTGGTCATACATGTCAAACACACCATAGATTGTAATTACTCGGCAATTCCATCATTTTCCATATTCAGTCCATTTTGTAAATGATCCATCAAGAATAACGTTGTTCGCATTTTTGCCATATCATAGTCAGTTTTCTTCTAATGTCTTTAGGGTTTTCGTCATTCCGTTGTCTTCTAATGTCTTTAGGGTTTTCGTCATTCAGTTGTCTTTAAATTTCTAGTCAAATGCTATACAAAGTCAGACCAATTTTTACAAGGTAGAGTTTTACTTGGATCACGTCTTGTTACATAGCATGGCAATGGCAGTATCCTAAATAAGTGACGATATGTCTATCACATTAACTTTGCATGTGTGTAGACCAATGTTTGCATGTGGACGAGCTAGCTTATGGTATCCTATATTGCATCGTAGATTAATCCTACTAAATACAACAAAGGAGTTAGTGGAGCTAATTAGGTGATCCTCGATCAGAGTTTGGTGGATAGCCTACACACTTGGCAAGTATCCTTACGAATACCACATAAACAAACTCAATCGCACACATAGAGATGTGAAATAACTTGGTCAAACTCAAGTCTGATTCGTACCTTGTTCGAAAGTATTGTAAGATAATGTACAGTCTTGACTAGTTAGTTAAAGCATATGAGTCTCAGAAAAACCTTAACTACATTCTAAAACAATTGTTGTACATTTTATTACTTACATCACCATCAGAAAATACAAAACAAAAATCACAAATGCAAAGTTATTCCATAAAGCAATCACATAGTACAGAAAGCCAATAAATCCTATACAGTCTATGGTGCCACCGCCTGTATACCAACAAATCATTCCATCCATTGCAGACATCTATATCATATAGTTAGAATCATCTACATTCATAATAGCATATGCATACATCAACCTAAATAAATGTGCATAAAGAACAATAAACCATGACAAGTATATAATCAAACCAACAAGAGTCATGTATATATATCAAGTCAAAATGCCCTCAAGGATACAATAAGAAGGTCCTATGACCTCACAAAAACCAAAAACTCAAAATCCCCAAAGCCTAGGGAGTCGACCACCATGATCATGTAGGATCGGTGCGACTGGAACTACCCCTAGTAGTATGGGTCCTATGGGACCTCTCAAGGAAGCTGCTGCCAGCCCTCGCACCTTGCCCACCAACACTACCCTCACCTAGCCGCCTGCGACGAGATGCTGTTGACTGCTCAGTCTCACTGCCTCTCGTATGACACGACAAACCACCTCCATCAAGCATAGGCAACTATCCATCGAGACAAACAACCTCTGTCTCTAACTCTATCCGATATTGACCCCACTCCATATCTCATTGGTGATACACATCCAATGCGCTATCCCACTGTACCAACTGAGTTCGTAGGAGATCCCTCTCTTGTGTTACCTCCACCAAAGCATCTTTATGCTCCTCCTCCTGTCTCTATAGGAGACCCTCTAATCATGGTATCTTAGCATGAAGCCCAACATCCACATCCCCTAAGACAGCCTGAGGCATGGGCACCTTCGGGATGGCCTGCTGCTCTGGCACCCACTACTCCGGGACATCCTGTACATCCACTTGCTCTGAAACCCCCAAATTTTCTCCATCGTCGATGGAGTCATCAAACTCCACCATGTCAACATCATCAAGCGGAGCCCCCCAACCCTCCACCTGTGCCTCTACACCTCCACCTCCTGCTACTGTAGTATCCATGGCTCCTAGAGGCCCCTCACCCTGTCATCACCGCATAATCCACCATTGGTCATACTCTACAGCCACCCCGTTAGGTACATAAATAACTACATCAGACCCCTTGCCTAGCCGCTCAATGATAGGACATACTAGAGTCTTCTCGTCATCGCGATGTCGATAGATCAAGGGATCACCAGGAAATCCTTGGCGCACCCCAAACTACCACGTCACCTGGACATATGGGAAGTACTCCTGATCTTTCTTGTGTCGCCCAATCAACCATATACCCCTGCGCACACACTGAAGCCACTCTCTAGCCTCAGGCCAGGCTGGACAGTCCTAGTACGGCCTCTAGAACACCTACCCTGGCACTAGACAAGAGAAGACATTAGTATAGTGACCTACATCACCTGCCCACCGTCGACTCTGTCCATGCTCCTCTGACCTCTACCATAAATTGGCATATCCAATCTCTCGATCCACCATCTCACCTCGGGTGGTCCAAGGCAAACCCTGTGGCTGCTCCACAACTATGTGCTGCCACCCCCAGCACTACAAGAGATAGCTGCACCCGATCCCCTTTTGCTTTCGATAGCGGACCTCGTATAGCTCGTTGTACAACTGTGCCAATAAAATCTGATCCCATCTCATAATAAGTGGAGATGGTGTAGGACACTCCACCAATGTGAAAACCAACTCAAGCAGGATCTAAGGGAACCTCGCACCTGAGGAGTCAGGAAGTAGCATATTGGAGATGAGGGTCATGATCAAAGCATGCCTCACCCCTAATACACCCTTCTCCAGCCACCATCACACCATAATACCACCTATCTAGAAGTCAGCCTCTGCCCTCTCCACAGTCCTCTCCACCCCCCTCTCCACCATCGAACCAAAACACCGTGTCAATATCACTATCCGTTGGTCACGATGGGTCGTCTGGATAGGCAGTCTATCTATGAAATCCATAGAATCCGATACACATCCTCCAGAGTAACAGTCATCTCCCCTGTTGGGAGATGAAAAGTGTTGGTGTGGGGATCCCACAGATTGATCAGGGCAGTCAAATATGCCTGATCCTCCACCACAGGCTCCAGACGCGTCATGTGCTTGAGCCCAAGGGCATCAAGCCACTCCCAATCCACAATTGTCAGGGCATCCTAGGCATTAGAGAAAACAGTCAGCTGGTAGTACTGACTCTTCACAACCTGAAACAACCAAATAAAACAAAAAAGGATATTAAGTACATACTTAATATAAACAAAAACATTAAAATAAAACTATACAATAGGAGACTACAATTTACAATTGTATAGTAAAAGTATAGCATAAGAAGTACAGTAAAACAAATGTACAGCGAAGTACAAAATCATTAAAATAAAACTATACAGTAACGACAACATACATGAACATAACTGTACAAATATAAAAAAACAACAAAAATCATTTTAGGGTTTCTACCTTAATGTGAAAACAAAACAAAAAACAACAAAAATCATTTTAGGTTTTCTACCTTAATGTGAAAACAAAACAAAACAACAAAAATCATTTTAGGGTTTCTACATTAATGTGAAAACAAAAAAAAATAACAAAAATCATATTAGGGTTTCAACCTTAATGTGAACGCAAAACAAAATGAAAAAAAAAAAACATATTATGGTTTCAACCTTAATATGGCAAAAACAAACATAAAATAAAACATATTAGGGTTTCAACCTTAAATATGAACAAAACAACAAAATAAAGTGAACAAACATTTTATATGTGAGTTTTAAACTTCATATAAAACACACACGAATAAAATGCAGAGAAAGGAACATCATACCAGTCTCACCGCTGCTCCTCCACTCGAAGATTCGGTTCTCACACTCATGATGTCTACAAAATTTTAGCAATGCTCCGCTACACACACTCGCACTCCTCCTCCTCACTACTCCAAATCGCCAAAAAATAAATATTGCAAATGAGCCGAAAACCTAGTTTTGGTCCTTATATAGGCTGTTAGGCCTATAATCGTTCCACCCTGGGATGAGAAATCTAGTTAGAACTCATACCATCCTAGGATGATTATAAAATTGGTATTCGTCCCACCCTGGGACGATTACAGAGTAAGAAATAAAGCAACAAAAACTGCATCCAAAAAATGCACCAAAAACAACAATAAATCTGCCGAACAAAGGTGCTTTTGCACCTAACATTCATGGCATGAAAAATCATCGTCGGGGTCACAAATACTCACTATCCTACTCCCTAAGAATGCTAGCATAGTTAGACCTCTCCACGAAAAGGAGCATTTTTGATAATTTCTACCCCAATAGGCATAAAAAAAAGGGTCAAAACCCACCAAAAATAGGTCCGATGGTTGGAAAACTGCAATAAGTGTTCAACAAAAACAATTGAAGGCACCCTTACAAACGTCATCTTGGGTCAAGCAACTCATTGATTTTCTCATTTTTTGTCATTCCCTCATCGATTCGTCGCTTGAGGGGGTAGTCACACTTAGTCACCAATCAACAAATACACACCCAATCAAGGAAATGGCATGCATTCAAAGAATCATTGACAAAGACAATCACGCTCTTGCTTGGGGTAGCAAACAAGCAATAATCATAGGCTAAACAAACACTTGGTATTCTGGAAGCATGAAGAAAAGGTTCCTTGGACAAAAGGTTGTGCCCTTTGCCTATTCATGACTGAACAATGTCCAAGATCAAGTATACCTCACTGAAAAAGGTTACACTTGAGTTAAGCTCCTTAGCTCGTCAGAAGCAAGGATTCAAGAATGTGTGCCCTTTCCATACTTGGGGCATCAAAAGTTGGTTAGTTTATTGAGAAACCCTAATAATTAAGTGCTTTGGTCATCTATTTTTGCTCAGCACTGTGCCACACACAATGCATCCCAAAAAGAGGCATTTGTAGACACCAAAACAACACCAATTTGATTATGTGACTACAAGCACTGATCGAATTGGCATACATACCCCTTAGGGCAGCCTCCAAAGGTTAAACAGTGGTCCTAACCACTCCCAAATTAGTTTTGGAAGGTCAAAGGTCAGTTTTGCACCTTTTAGGCACTTTGCTCCCTATTCGTCCCACCCTGGGACGATTAGCATCATATTCGTCCCACCCTGGTACGATTAGCAGCAATCGCTCTAGGGTGGGACGATTAGCAGGTTTGACTAGCAAAAATTCAAACCTTGACAAATGGCAGCCTAGATCTGCCACCTAAATTCGCCTTCAAGGCATGAAATTGCGAGGGAACATTTCAAATCATGGAGGCCTCAATCAAGGAGGCCCTAATTAGGGAGGAATATTCTCTCCCCCAAAAAGGCATAATGAGCCAAGTGGTGCCCTCGCATGCGCATGCAAAGGAGACCCTTAGGTCTATAAAAAGGTGAGCCTCCTCACCCCAAAGAAAGAACAGAGCTGGAGCATTTGGAGCAACGAAGTGCTGCCAAACTATACCCTCATTCCTCTTTGTGCTTCCTACATCCCTAATCTCTCTCTTTTGGAAGAGATGTTATCGGGTGAACACTAGGAACGCAATCCAGATATAAAAACCCAAGAAATCAGCCATAATACCACCCCAAACTCGTCGATACAACCCCCTAGGAAGTTTTGGACCCATCCCACTTGGATTGGTGTCAAAAATAGGCCCTAAACGGTGGGCGTCCCACCCCCAGGCGCCCCCCAAACTGTTGCAGTCCTAATCACCCCACCCCTGAGTGATTAGAAATTTGTGCATGGTTTTGTCACTATTATTTTTGCATTCTGTTATATCTAGTGTACTTATGCTGCTGTCCAAATTTCATTGCTTTTTGACATGATTTGACCTGGTTTTTGTCATTTTATGCGTCTACTAACCTACAGGGAGTGCCTTCGGATACAAGATAACCTGGGTAGAATCTGCCAAATATGACCTTTTGGGTCATCTCAAAATGTTGTTTTTAGTCTAACCACAAGTTTGCAAGAGTTTTGGAGGCCTCTGGGCAGGACATTTGCAAGGTCACTTTTTGCAGGTTTTGCGACAGTCCCCAACATCCCACCCGGGAGCGATTAGAAATTTGTGCATGATTTACTTATTGTTATTTTTGCAATATGTCCCAGATGATATCCTAATTCCTCTGTTAAATTTTGAACTCATTCTGACATGATTTGATGATCGTTTTATTATTTTATGTTTTAACTAGCTCGTAGGGTGCCCCTGTCACATACAGGAGAATATGGATAGGATATGCAAATTCTGAGCATCTGGGTAGTCTTAGAATTACATAGAATGCCTAACTCATTAGTTTTAGGTGATTTGGATAAGCATTGGTGGGACATTGGAGCACTTGCTTTGGAGAGGCTCCCGACGGGTAAACGAGCATAACGGGGTTGTTCGATGCTACTTCGACGCAAAATCAGGTGATACCAATTCTAGAAGTTGTCCTTTACATTTATATATCATTCTATAATAAAATTTTTCAATCTTATCACTGATGTTCCACAAGCGCCTGTTGGAGGCCTTGGGGATTGCATGTTTTTCTAGATACGCATATGCTATTAATGATTTGTTGTCTTTCTATGCACAGGATCTCACTGCTAGGAATACTAGAGGGGCAGCAAGGAATGACGAACACATGGACACAAGCGATGACAACTTTTAGCCCGCCCACTTCGAATGTGGGCACATGAAAGACGCTGGAAGCATACCGTTCGATCTTGGAAGCATAACTTATTTTGGGTATCCATTAATGTAACAAATTGTATCAAATATTATGAGCCATAGAGGGGGGATGTATTGTAATAATATTAAAAGCAATATCAATAAATGATGCCCCGCTTTGTTTGCTAACATCTTGTTTCTGCATCATTTCCTTCATGCATTGCCCATCGCATTTGTAGGACTTAGCATCAATATCTATTTTTATTTGCATCATATCGGTACGCTGTCTTTCTGCATTTCTTTCAATGATTTTCACTTGATTCAAACTACGGATTTGGGCAGGAGTACTTCCCATATGTTCGGGTGACGCGGTAGTGGCAGGAGTACTTCCCATATTTTTAAGATTATGCAATGCATAAATATTGGTTTATTTATGTTGATGTCGGTAACCTAACATTCATGGCATGAAAAACCATCGTTGGGGTCACAAATACTCACTATCCTACTCCCTAAGAATGCTAGCATAGTCGTACCGCTCCATGGGAAGGAGGATTTTTGATAATTTCTACCCTAATAGGCATAAAAAAAAAAGGATTAAAACCCACCAAAAACAGGTCCAGTGGTTGGAAAACTACAATAAGCGTTCAACGAAAACAACTGAAGGCACCCTTACAAATGTCATCTTGGGTCAAGCGACTCATCGCTTTTCTCATTTTTGGTCATTCCCTCATCGATTCATCGCTTGAGGGGGTAGTCACACTTAGTCACCAATCAACAAATACACACCCAATCAAGGAAATGGCATGCATTCAAAGAATCATTGACAAATACAATCACGCTCCTGCTTGGGGAAGTAAACAAGAAATAATCACAGGCTAAACAAACACTTGGCATTTTGGAAGCATGAAGAAAAGGTTCCTCGGACAAAAGGTTTTGCCCTTTGCCTATTCATAACTGAACAATGTCCAAGATCAAGTACACCTCACCGAAAAAGGTTACACTTGAGTTAAGCTCCTTAGCTTGTCATAAGCAAGGATTCAAGAATGCGTGCCCTTTCCATACTTGGGGCATCAAAATTTGGTTAGGTTACTAAGAAACCCTAATCATTAAGTGCTTTGGTCATCTATTTTTGCTTAGCACTGTGCCACACATAGCGCATCCCAAAAAGGGGCATCTGTAGACACAAAAACAACACCAATTCGATTATGTGACTACAAGCACTGATCGAATTGGCATACATACCCCCTAGGGCAACCTCCAGAGGTTAAACAGTGGTCCTAATCACTCCCAAATTAGTTTTGGAAGGTTAGAGGTCAGTTTTGTACCTTTTAGGCACTTTGCTCCCTATTCGTCCCACCCTGGGACTATTAGAATCCTATTCGTCCCACCTCGGGATGATTAGCAGCAATCGCTCCAGGGTGGGATGATTAGCAGGTTTGACTAGCAAAAATTCAAACCTTGACAAATGGCAGCCCAAATCTGCCACCTAACTCCGCCTTCAAGGCATGCAATTGCGAGGGAACGTTTCAAATCATGGAGGCCTCAATCAAGGAGGCCCTAATTAGGGAGGAATCTTCTCTCCCCAAAAAAGCATAATGAGCCAAGTGGCAGATTTGGACTGCCATTTGTCAAGGTTTGACTTTTTTCCAGTCAAACCTGCTAATCTTCCCACCCTGAAGGGATTGTTGCTAATCATCTCGGGGTGGGACGAATAGGATTCTAATCGTCCCAGGGTGGGATGAATAGGGATAAAAGTTCTTAAAAGGTGCAAAACTAACCTCTGACCTTCTAAAACTAATTTGAGAGTGGTTAGGACCACTTTTTACCCTATGGAGGTTGCCCTAGGGGGTATGTATGCCAATTCGATCAGTGCTTGTAGTCACATAATCGGATTGGTGTTGTTTTGGTGTCTACATCAAGTAATGGAGATTCACACCTACTCTAATACCATATTATATTTCACATCACTTTCCAAAAATGAATGGAATCAACACATTACGTAGTATTGCTAAAAAGAAATTCATATAAAACGATGCACACAATATATGGGGGTGTCCATGGACACCAATTGATAATAAAATGATTGGTATGATGTAGTATTTATATCCAAATATAAATTACCTTTAGGTCAAGTAACTAACCTTGAGGATTAAAATAATAAAATATTAAAAACATACCATTTTCAAGGTTTACAAGGATCCAAAGGGCTTATATGTACAATATAATACAAAAGTTGGTTATGGCCTGAAGGGAAGCTTAATCACCACATATTCTCACATTATGGGTATTCTTCGTTGTAGTTATTAAAGTAATGTTGATGGGGATTAAAATTGCATCATTATTGGAGTGAAGGCAACTTGGACCTCTTTTCAACAACATGAGCCAAACGTTTAACATCATGGAAGGTATACAAATCATACATATTTACTTCCTATATGATGTCATCCTTGAGGCCATAAAAATATCAAAACTAATATGATCAAATCCAAATGATATGTATATGTGAAAATACCCATAAACTTAATATAATACTCCATAATACCAATTTTTTTTGGTTGCATTAACTCAACCATATACAAGATAGAGGAAATATTATTAAAATTGAGTAGGAACGTCTTCTTGAACTATTACCATGAAATATGAAAACCAATATGTCTCAATTTCCAATGTAGTTGTTGATGAGCATGGGTACCCAGCCTAGAAGTAGTTGAAATGACCTTACAATTCTTAAAAACATGGTGTAAGAAAATGAGATAATCCATCTTAAGTATCCAACTATAAGGATAATTACCCTCAAAGGTTGGGATACCAGTTCTAGGAACTAGAACATCATGAGGTTAATCAAGCAAAAATGTAACACCAACTACAGTGGAATCAATATTAATAGAATACTCTAGATTAATATCACCCATACCTAGAGAAGCACCCATAGAAAATTAGGAATGCATGTAGGTAGTACATGAGCAATCAAGATCTTGTCCAAAATTTGGCTACTAGAATAATCCTAGACCCTATCCCAAGGTTGTGCAATGATAGTGTATTGGATCTTGATGTTAAAAGAGCCTTTGATCTTACCTATAAGGTGGTCATTGAAAGTTCCCTAGATTCTAATATTGGAAATTACTAATAGGTGAAGGGTCTTCAAACAAAATCATAGTTCCCTTTTGCTTATATTTCTATTGTGCAGTAGGTACTTGTTGTAGATTGCTCTCCAATAAGCATTCAATGTGGGGAAAATCCCTATCATACTTCTCAATGAACTATTCAACTTTATTTCAATGTTGTATAGAGTCTTGAAATAATTTTGTGCGATTTGAGCTTCAAATTGTTCCATTCAATCTCTTGTGCTTAACCAAAAAATACTCATAAAGACTAGATATAAGGTTCGATGAAGGATCGCGGGATGGTTCCTCATGGTTCTAACCATAGAAATAGTGATATGATCAAAGCTATTGATGCACCCCAAAATATTATGGTGTTTCTCTGGGTTTCATGGCACATATAAACATCATTTTTTATATATTAGATGACTAATTCCTAACCATGTGAAGTCAAAAGGAGACACATACACTACGAAATAATGATGAAACCTAAGTATTCCACCAACCTTTCATAAAAAAAGTGCTACCAAAGATATGTCTTGTTTTGATCATCTTGACAAGATGATCAAAATGAGATAGGTCTCCCACAAGGATTCAAATGCTTTAAATACTTATTTTTTGAGTTTAGGAAACACAAATGGTTTAACCTAATTCATGATATTATAAAATAAAATTGTGTTGGATGTTGGTAACAAAAAAATTAACATTAATTACAATTGGAAAATATAAATCTAGCCAAAATATATTTTAGAATAGGTCACACACACCTCTATCATATTTTTGCATTGTCATAAAGAGACATGATCATTGCACTGATACCACTAGTAATAAAAACAACTTTCAAAAATAGCATAGCAACAATAAATCTCATAAATATAATAATAAAAAATCATAGACTAGAATGGAATTAAAATTTCACAATAGTATATCATAATTGCAAGTAACAAATCCAATTTACAAGTATCAAAATAATCCTATGAAGAACACAAGCTTATACTGAGAGGAAGGGGTGAACAGTATAAGACCACTTATAATTACCATACATTACATTACATTACCTTCCTAGATTTTGATCTACGTAATCCTCTTATAATTACATTCATAGATCTTGAAATTGCATGCATGAGAAACCTACCTTCCTTATCTGTAGGAGGATTAATTTCTGAATTGTACCCAAATTCCACTGCATCCCAAACTTCATTGCCAAGTGCCATCAGGTGAAATCTCATCAAGACACACCAATATAGGAAGTCACTTCCATCAAATACTGGTATTGTATTATTGAAGACCTCATTCTTTTGATCCTTTTGATCCATTGTGTTCTTAGATCGCTTTTCCTTCAAGTTGTCAAACTCTACTGAAGGAACCCGCTCTAATACCAATTGAAGAACACAATATTATACTGAGATGGGGGTGAACAGTATAAGACCACTTTTTACTTTTCTTCTCAAATCAATATTATGCAGTGTATAGATAGAAGTATCAATAATAGTAATCAAATCAATGTACAAAACACCACAAACGATAGAGACACATATTTTAACGTGGTTCACCCAATGTGGGCTACCTCCACAGAGAAAATATTTCTTCTAAATATTTTTCAAATGATCTCTTGGGAATCCTTCTCAAATTACAATTTTTATGGACCTCAGTCCAAAGAAGATGTTGATCCCCTAATCTCAAGTTTGTGGATCTCTTCCATAGGAGAACTCTTTCCCCTTCTGCTCTGGCTAGTGATCTTCTAGAAGACTCTATCTCTATGATGCACTGACTGGTGAATATCTCTCCACTTGAAGACTTCTCACTCAAATCTTGTCTTCAATTGTCCTGGCTACTAGATATCTGTCCACTGAGACTCTATCCTCTATACTCTATCACCTCCAAATATTTGTCTCAATATTGCACCAAGCACATTTCAGTCGGTCTAGCATAGTTCTGCTAAATCTCTTACACTAAACACAATACAGTTGGTCTAGTATAATTCTGCTCAATAGGTTCTCTCAGAACCTACTCAAATATGCTCAACAGGTTCACACAAAACCTGTCTAAATTTGCTCAATAGGTTCACACAAAACCTGTCTAAATCTACTCAACAGGTTCACACAAAACCTGTCTAAATATGCTCAACAGGTTCACACAAAACCTATCTAAATCTTCTCAACAAATCCTCTCTAGGACTTTCTCAAATATGCTCAATAAGTCCTCTCTTGGACTTGCTCAAATCTGCTCAATAAGTCCTCTCTTGGACTTGCTCAAATTTTCTCAATAAGTCCTCTCTTGGACTTGCTCAAATCTGCTCAATAAGTCCTCTCTTGGACTTGCTCAAATCTGCTCAATAAGTCCTCTCTTGGACTTGCTCAAATCTGCTCAAGAAATCTTTCACAAAATCTTAACTCAAAACAATCCACAAGCCTTCTCAAAGACTTGTCTCAAATCTGCTTAACAGGCTCACACAGAACTTGTTCAATCTCATAGAATCATAAAGAGAATTTTTAGAGACTCAATATGTTCTAAGCTCAAAGTACAATTAATATCTCAATTCAATCTCATAGAAGCATAAAGAGAATTGTTAGAGACTCTATATGTTCTATACTCAAATCCCAATCTCAACTCAATAGAAGCATAAAGAGAATTGTTAGAGACTTGATATGTCCTATTCTTAAATCTCAATCTCAACTCAAATCAATCTCATAGAAGCATAAAAATAATTGTTAGAGACTCTATATGTTCTATACTCAAATCTCAATCTCAACTCAATAGAAGCATAAAGAGAATTGTTAGAGACTCAATATGTCATATTCTTCAATCTCAATCTCAACTCAATTCAGAATATAGAATAGTTTGTTTTATGGAACTTGAACAACCATTTCACACATCCACTTGACTAGGCCTAACCAACTTAACTCAACCAATCACATCAAGGAACAACCCTTTCTCACAAACCCTAGTTCAAGCATGTATCAACCAACTCAAAATGTTTTCAACAATGCTTTATCTCAAATCTCACATAACAATGATACTCATGTTCTTTTCTAGATCATGTTCACTTTCATTTCATCATCAATGGGCTTCAACAAAAATGCTAATGAGACAAGGTTTAAATACAACTCACAAATCAAAAAACCTTGAAGCATTCAACCAACCATCTTCACAAAGAAAATCATAATCAATATTTTTCTCTGCAATTATATTTCAGAAATCAACCACCACAAACAATTAATAGGAGAATGTGCCCATACCTTTTTGATGCCAAAGAGTTGTCCACAAAATCTGCCACACTTAATCACAACTTTCCTTTTCAATATTAATAAGGGTTAGTGGTCTTTTAAATAATCACAATAAAAGCATAACTTAATTTACACCTTTTTCACTTCAACTTCATAAACACATCCACCAAAGTCTATTTTAATAAAAACCCTTATTAAAAATAACCCACAATAAATCTCTCAATATCACTTTAACAACAGCTTCTTATTTCTCCTAAAATCAATTCTCCATTTCCATCAAAATAAAACTTAAATCAAATATGCTTTTGCAATAATAATCACAACCCTAATGATAAAATTTAATTCCCATTAAATACCTTATAACTCCAAAATTTAGGGCTAATAAAAATTATTAAAGGCAAAAACGTAAATACCTCTCAAGGGGATTCGAACCCCCGTCCACCACACACCATGAGCGTCTTAGCCATGGCTAAGATTCCAACCGAGCCAAAGCGCTCGTTGGAAAAGCAAAGGCCAAAAGGGCCTTTAATCTTCATCCGCCTGTCGCAAAGGACAAAGCGCCAAAGCGCTTCCCACACGCTATCGTCAAGGGGATTCGATCCCTGATATTTGTGCTGCCCATAGTCTTAGCAAAATCGATATGCCAATGTGCCATGCCTCATACCACGTTTGAGATTTCCAAATCGCTGCGCTTTCTTCGTTGCTTCCTTTTCAACAATTCGCACGAGCTCTTTCGAATTCCAAGGCAATTAACACATGAGAGCAAGGATGATTATTTGGTTTAATTGCCACCCCTTTATATAGTGTTTAATAACACTTTGAAGACATCGACGGAAATATTAAAATTGTATTTGCATGATGACGTCGATGGGAAACTTTCCATTTAAATTTGAATTTAAATTTTAAATAATTAAAATTTCAACCAAACATTAAAACTAAAATAACTCCATCATCGGGGCACCTTTTTTGAAGAAACGAAAGCCCAATGTGGGTTTTAAGAAAAACCCAGATCAAATCTACTATCCATGGTTTTAAATAAAACCTTTTATTTTCCCTGCCTTGGTTTTCACAAAAACCCTTCATAGATCCTTTTGACATTTATTGCTCTATTGACATCAATGACAACATTTCAACTTAGGGACTCAAAATGTCCAACAATCTCCCCCTTTGTCATTTATGGCAACCCAAATCCTTTTACTAAATTTTGACCTTCTTTTCTGCTCCCCCTGGCTCAATGCTCTCTTAGATATCAAATCTCTCCTCATATCCAAAAACTCTCCCCATAATACACAAATATCTCCCCCTTTGACATCAATGGCAAAGGGTCACATTTGGGGCTCGGGGCTAATAATTAAGCCTCTTAGCTTAGCCCCTCCCCCACCTCCACATGAGGTGGTTAATTTTTTGGTGGGAGTATTTCTACTCCCCAAAAGAACTGTTCTCTGCCTTTGTCTTTTCCTTTTTATTTTTGTTGAATTCTCTCACTATTTCTTTTCGAGTCATCATCCATGTTCCTGTTCTTGTTCTTGTTCTCATCCATGTTCCTATTCTTGTACCTGTTCTTGTTCTCGTTCTTTTTTTCATCCATGTTCTTGTTCTTGTACCTGTTCTTGTTCTCATTCTTTTCTGAGTCTCTTTTCTTTTTTGAGTCTCTATTCCTGTTCATCTTCTTATTTCTGTTCATGTTCCTGTTCCTGTTCCTGTTCATATTCCTGTTCTTGTTCATTTTCATATTCTTGATCCTGTTCATACCTATTTCTGGAATATTTTCTTTACATCATCTTGCTATGTGACCATCATTATTGCACTTATAACACTTAATGTTATTATTCCTTGGATGTGCAATAGTCTTAGGATTTCTCCTTGTGAAGCCATATCCTCTTCTATCATGAATCCTGCAATTTATTGCCTTATGACCAAACTCATTACATGAATAATAATATCCTTGGAAAATATGTTCTCTTACATATACATGTCTTTCATGTGTCCTGCACTGTGAAGCCATGTTCCCAAACCTGTGACATGAGAAGCATCTCCCATTGAAGCTTCCTTGCCTAGACCTCATTGGTCTCGTGTTCTGATTATTGTTCCATCTGTGTCTTCTTTACCCATTGTCCCTATTGGACCCACTGCAATCTAACTCATCCTTAGAAATTTCACTTTCAATCACATCTAAGAATCCCTCTTCTAAAGTATCTTCTTCTGATGTTGTTTCTTATTCTTCAAGACTTGAAGTAGACTTTTCCTTTTCCTGTTTCTTTCCAAAACCTAGACTTGTTGAACATGATGTTATTTGTTGTCCACAAATGAACTTATCCAAGTTCTTAGAGCTATTTTTGAAACTCTTCATCTTGATTTTGGATTCTTGTAAATCTTTCTTTAGAGTAGCCACTTCTTGTGCTAACTTCTCACATTCCAAGATTTTTGCTTCTAACTTTTCTTTGAACTTACTTGCCTTGGCCTTTGACTTCTCTAAGTCCTCTATGAGCAATAATCTTTCTTCATCACATTATTGAAATTGACTTTCAAGCTTAGAGTGTTGCTTTCTTACCTTCTTCACCGTGTCAAGAGCATAGATAAGTCCACCTTCGATATCATAACCATTCTCTGTTGAGTAGTCCTCTATTTGTTTGCCTTTGTCCATATCATTTCTTTCTTTTGACTTGATTTCTATAGGATCACTCAATTATTTATATTCTAAAGCCATTAGAAGATTATTATTTGATCTATCAAGTGCATATTCAAAATCATCATCACTGAAACTATAACCATCTCTTGTGCAATCATCTTCAAGGTGTCCAAATTTACCACATCTAAAACACTTGAGAATAACTGGAGTCTTTTTCTTAACTTGATCTTTTTCTTTAACCATGAACAAGACTTCATCTCTATCATTGTCTGAAAATCTAGCATCACTATCAATTTGGTACTTACTTGGATTATCCGCATAGTAGCTTCTCTTTTGCATTTGGAAAAACTTTTTCCCTTGTCTGTTTTGTCCATCCCTGTTTTTCTTTTGGTACCTGTAATTTTTAGATTCCCTATACCTATGATCCTATTTTTCTTCATCATTGTTGATCTTTGGCTCTTTGCATTCTGTTGCAAAATGTCCAAACTTGCCACAATTAAAGCATTTAATAGATCTCATATCTATTGGTCTTTTGAACCCTTTATCTATTCTACCATAGTTAGTTTCTTCATCACTAGAAGATTCATTGCTTGATTCTATCTTCTTACCCTTTTTCTTATTGTCCACTTTGAATGCAGCTTCTTTTGGAGGAATAGGATCTTTTTTTCTTATCTCAAAATTTGTAAGCATATAAAGCAAAGAATTTCTTGTTATATTATCACTATCAATTGATGTTTCTATGGCAAAAACTTTTTCACTATACCTTTTTGGAAGAGTCCTCAAGATCTTGTCACAAGCATCAGATTCATCAACCTTCATTCCAAGACCTTTCATCTCATATATAAGTTCATCAACCTTGTTGATATAGTCACAAATGCTTTCATCATCCCTCATTATTAGATTCTCAAATTCTTATTTGAGATTTCTAATCTTTGCTTTCCTGACACTTTTATCTCCTTCATATATGGTTTGCAAGTGTTCCCACATATCTTTTGTTGTTTTGCATTACATTACCTTCATAGATTCTGATCTACGTAATCCTCTTATAATTACATTCATAGATCTTGAATTTGCATGCATGAGAAACCTACCTTCCTTATCTTTAGGAGGATTAATTTTTGAATTGTACCCAAATTCCATTGCATCCCAAACTTCATTGCCAAGTGCCATCATGTGAAATCTCATCAGCACACACCAATATAGGAAGTCACTTCCATCAAATACTGGTATTGTATTATTGAAGACCTCATTCTTTTGATCATTTTGATCCATTGTGTTCTTAGATCGCTTTTCCTTCAAGCTGTCAAACTCTACTGAAGGAACCCGCTCTAATACCAAGTGAAGAACACAATATTATACTGAGAGGGGGGTGAACAGTATAAGACCACTTTTTACTTTTCTTCTCAAATCAATATTATGCAGTGTATAGATAGCAATATCAATAGCAGTAATCAAAGCAATGTATAAAACACCACACACAATATAGACACAGATTTTAACGTGGTTCACCCAATGTGGGCTACCTCCATAGAGAAAATATTTCTTCTAAATATTTCTCAAATGATATCTTGGGAATCCTTCCAAAATTACAATATTTATGGACCTCGATCCAAAGGAGATGTTGATCCCCTAATCTCAAGTTTGTGGATCTCTTCCATAAGAGAGCTCTTTCCCCTTTTTCTCTGGCTAGTGATCTTCTATAAGACTTTGTCTCTATGTTGCACTAACTTGTGTATCTCTCTCCACTTGAAGACTTCTCACTCAGATCTTGTCTTCAATTGTCTTGGCTGTTGGATATCTATTCACTGAGACTCTGTCCTCTATACTCTGTCACCTCCAAAGCTTTGTCTCAATATTGTACCAAACACAGTTCAGTAGTTCTAGCACATTTATGCTCAATCTCTTGCACTAAATATAGTACAATCGATCTAGTAAAATTATACTCAATAGGTTCTCTCAGAACCTGCTCAAATCTGCTCAACAGGTTCACATAAAACTTGTCTAAATCTGCTCAACAAGTTCACACAAAACTTGTCTAAATATGCTCAATAGGTTCACACAAAACTTGTCTAAATCTTCTCAATAAGTTCACACAAAACCTGTCTAAATTTGCTCAATAAATCCTCTCTAGGACTTGCTCAAATATGCTCAATAAGTCCTCTCTTGGACTTGCTCAAATCCGCTCAATAAGTCCTCTCTTGGACTTGCTCAAATCTGCTCAAGAAAGCTTTCACAAAAGCTTAACTAAAAATAGTCCACAAGCCTTCTCAAAGACTTGTCTCAAATTTGCTTAACAAGATCACACAAAACTTGTTCAATCTCATAGAATCATAAAGAGAATTGTTAGAGACTCAATATGTTCTAAGCTCAAAGTACAATCAATATCTCAATTCAATCTCATAGAAGCATAAAGAGAATTGTTAGAGACTCTATATGTTCTATACTCAAATATCAATCTCAACTCAATAGAAGCATAAAGAGAATTGTTAGAGACTCAATATGTCCTATTCTTAAATCTCAATCTCAACTCAAATCAATCTCATAGAATCATAAAGAGAATTGTTAGAGACTCAATATGTTCTAAGCTCAAAGTACAATCAATATCTCAATTCAATCTCATAGAAGCTGTAGACACCAAAACGGCACCATTTCGATTAAGTGATTACAAACATTGATCACATTGATATCACAGCTTTTAGGGCAGCCTTTAGAGGTCAAATAGTGGTCTTAACCACTCACACAGCAGTTCGGAAGATCAAAAAATGAGCAGAGCAAAGTCGGTCATTCTAGAGCCTTTAACAAACTTCAAAGCCTTCTTAGCCTTCTTCAAAGCCTTTATCCGCGCCAAGCCTTTTGTCAAAAACCAAGCGGGCCCAAAGTGTCGCGATATCGCGACACTTTGGCCCCGACCCCAAGCGGGCCCAAAGTGTCGCGATATCACGACACTTTGGGCCCCGACCCCAAGCGGGCCCGAAGTGTCGCGATATCGCGACACTTTGGGCCCCGACCCAAAGCGGGCCCGAAGTGTCGCAATATCGTGACACTTTGGGCCCCGACCCAAAGCGGGCCCGAAGTGTGCGTCACGATATCGCGACACTTTGGGCCTCAAGCCGACACGTCACAAAAGTCAAAACCATGCATTCAACCATCCAAGGAACGACCGCCACGTGGCACCTCTACGTGTCCCTTCTCGAAGAAAACCCCGCGGGTCTGTAAAACGGTGGATTTTACAGTGAACATTAATGAGACAAGCGGTTTTAAAAAATATCCGATCCGAGGCCACGCCTCATAACTACGATCTGTCAGTGCGAGCCATGTCCCATAATCGCCCGATAAGGATCAAATTTGAGTAGCGCCTGCGGACTTAGGGTTTGGCATTAATGTTCTCAAAGACCGAACCCTCTATAAAAAACCGGCTCGATACGTAAAACACTACGAAGCATTTTCTGGAAAAAGAACGAAGTGCTGTTAAACTAAACGCCTGATTACATTCTTCTGACTTTCAGATCCGACCATAGGATTACAATAATCCATTAATTTGTCGACAACACGTTATCCGGGACTTTGAGCCGATTCCTAGTGGATTGGCGTCGAAGTCGGATTTTTACAGGGCGGCCCGCTTGGGCATCCCACATATGTTCGTAATGCTAATTCAATTCATGCTGCTTCGAATGGATTAAAGTCGTTTACGTTTTGTATATGTTGTTTTCAAACGTATTAAAGCAATAGTTTAATTTTTATCATGTTCGAATACTTGCTGTCATCAAATATGATTAAAATATTTCATGCTCTATAACATATGTTTTCGAATATGCATGCTATTCTCTGTAACAGTTGCAGGTTTATTTAGAATTGTTTCATTCAAAGCAGCTAATCAGTCTTGTACGTGCATTTCTCACTGCTCTCTACAGTCAAATGTTTCGACTTCTTACCGCAGGTGCTATTAACAGTTTACTGTTTCTTTTGCAGCAAGAACAGCAGCAAGCAGGGACTCATCATTAAACATCAAGCGGCGGCAACACTACAGCCCGCCCATTTTACATGTGGGCATGCGGAAAGAAATTACTGTTCATCTGTTGTAATAAAAAAATCAGACTATTGTAACCGAGTTGGAATTAATATAAAAAGGCGGTGCTCTTACCTTTTGATATGATTACATCCATGTTATTACATGCATTAAACTAGTTCTGTTTTTATTGCATCTCGATGTTTTATTTCCGAAATCTCATGCTTTCAATGGCGATCAAAACAGTCTATGGTGCCATAGAAAAATCTCACTAAGTCCATACATCCATTTCATTTTTGCATATCACATGCATTTGCATTCATCATGCATCCATCAAAACTAAATCAACATACAACATTGGTAATTATCATACCATATGCATCCATCCATATCAAGTAGCATGCATCCATCAACATCAATCATTGTGCATAAAATCATGACATCTACGTAAAGAAAGAAAATCAAAACAACAAAAAAATCACAAAAATGCAACACAAAAAGAAGCAATAAGCATTGCCGGACACGAGTGCTCTTGCACTCAACCTCTTGGCATAGAAAATCGATGTCGAGGCTCAAATTCTCATTCTCCTACTTTCCTAAGAAGGCTATCATAGCTAGACCGCTCCACGGGAAGATGGGTTTTTGATGATTTCACCCCATTATGACATCACCAAAAGGGTTAACACCCACCAAAAATAGGTCCAAATGTCGGGAAATTACACGTGCTCAAATGGAAAAACATCTAAAAGCCACCCTAACCTAAGTCATCTTGGGTCAAGCGACTCGTCGCTTTTCTCACGAAGGTCATTCCCTCATCGATTCGTCGCTTGAGGGGGTAGTCACACTTAGTCACCAATCAACAAGCACACACCCAATCAAGACAATGACATGCATTCAAAGAATCATTGACAAAGACAATCACGCTCCTGCTTGGGGCAGTAAACAAGCAACAATCAAATCAATCAAACACTTGGCATTTCGTGAATCATGAATACAAGGTTCCCCCTGTGGATAAAACGCCCTTCACTTATTCATGACTGATCAATGTCTAAGTTCAAGTCACACCTCACCAAAATAGGTTAACACTTGAAATCAAATTCCTTAGCTCGTCAGAAGCAAGGATTCAAGAATGCATGTCCTTTCCATACTTGGGGCATTAAAAGTTGGTTAGGTTACCAAGAAACCCTAATCATTAGTGCTTTGGTCATATATTTTTGCTCAGCACTGCGTCACCCGTAGTGCTTCCCAAAAAGGGGCATCTGTAGACACCAAAACGGCACCATTTCGATTAAGTGATTACAAACATTGATCACATTGATATCACAGCTTTCAGGGCAGCCTTTAGAGGTCAAACAGTGGTCTTGACCACTCACACAGCAGTTCGGAAGATGGGAAAATGAGCAGAGCAAAGTCGGTCGTTCTAGAGCCTTTAACAAACTTCAAAGCCTTTATCCGCGCCAAGCCTTTTGTCAAAAACCAAGCGGGCCCAAAGTGTCACGATATCATGACACTTTGGGCCCCGACTCAAGCGGGCCCGAAGTGTCGTGATATCGCGACACTTTGGGCCCCGACCCCAAGTGGGCCCGAAGTGTCGCGATATCGCGACACTTTGGGCCCCGACCCAAGCCGGCCCGAAGTGTCGCGATATCGCGACACTTTGGGCCCCGACCCAAAGCCGGCCCGAAGTGTCGCGATATCGCAACACTTTGGGCCCCGACCCAAAGTCGACCCGAAGTGTCGCGATAAGCGTCGCGATATCGTGACACTTTGGGCCCCGACCCAAATCCGGCCCGAAGCGTCGCGATATCGTGACACTTTGGGCCCCGAGCCAAAGCCGGCCCAAAGCGTCGCGATATCGCGACACTTTGGGCCCCGAGCCAAAGCCGGGCCAAAGCGTCGCGATATCGCGACACTTTGGGCCTCAAGCCGACACGTCACCAAAGTCAAAACCATGCATTCAACTATCTAAGGAACGACCGCCACGTGGCACCTCTACGTGTCCCTTCTCGAAGAGACCCCATGGCTCTGTAAAACGGTGGATTAAACGGTGAACATTAATGAGACAAGCGGTGTTAGCAGAATATCCGATCGGAGGCCACGCCTCATAACTGTGATCTGTCAGTGCGAGACATGTCCCATAATGGCCCGATAAGGATCAAATTCGAGCGGCGCCTGCGAATTTAGGGTTTCGAACATTAATGTTCTCAGAGGCCGAACCCTCTATAAAAATTGGCTCGATACGTAAAACGAAAACGAAGCATTTTTCTGGAAACATAACGAAGTGCTGTTAAACTGAATATCCGACTGTATTCATCTGAACTTGCATTTCCGGCATTGGATTACCTTAATCCATCAATTCGACGACAACTCTTGCTTTAGAGATTTCGGGCCCATTCCTTGTGGGTTGGCGCCGAGATCAAGCTTTACCGGGTCGGCCCGCTTGGGGCATCCTACGCATTTCCTCGCATGCTTTGGTTAAAAGTGATATATGCTGTTTGCGAAAGTTTTAAAATAGCTTATGTTTATGTTTTAAAATATATATCTTTCGAGTATATTGAAGCACAGTTCAAGTTTTAATGCTTTCAGAATACATGCTACCTTCAAATATAATTAAAACAGTCTATGATTCCATGATATATGCTGTTTTCGATTATGTATGCTGTTTTTCGTGAAAGTTGCGAGGTTACGTAGAGCTGTTTTATTCACGTATTTGACCAACCTTTACATGTATTTCTCATGGATTTTAAAGTCAAAAGTTTTGTTTTCTTACGCAGGTGCTACTAACAGTTGATTGTTTCTCTGACCGTAGGAAATATAGCAGCAAGCAAAGACTCACTTACACCAGCGGCGGCAACACTCTCAGCCCGTCCGTTTCAAATGTGGGCATGCGGAAAGAGATCACCGTTCATCCGGTGTAACTGAGAATATTGCATTAAAGAGATTTATTGTAACCGGGCTGGAATCTTATTAATAAAAGGGGCTGTGCTCCTGTTATTTTAATTTGATTGCATCCGTGACATTTCACGTATAAATCTGGTTCTATTTTTATTACATCTGAACACTGTTTTCTTTATTCCGGAATCTCATGCTTTCAGAAGCATAAAGAGAATTGTTAGAGACTCTATATGTTCTATACTCAAATCTCAATCTCAACTCAATAGAAGCATAAAGAGAATTGTTAGAGACTCAATATGTCTTATTCTTAAATCTCAATCTCAACTCAAATCAATCTCATAGAATCATAAAAAGAATTGTTAGAGACTCTATATGTTCTATACTCAAATCCCAATCTCAACTCAATAGAAGCATAAAGAGAATTGTTAGAGACTCAATATGTCATATTCTTCAATCTCAATCTCAACTCAAATAAGAATATAGAATATTTTGTTTTATGGAACTTGAAAAACCATTTCACACATCCACTTGACTAGGCTTAACCAACTTAACTCAACCAATCACATCAAGGAACAACCCTTTCTCACAAACCCTAGTTCGAGCATGTATCAACCAACTCAAAATGTTTCCAACAATGCTTTATCTCAAATCTCACATAACAATGATACTCATGTTCTTTTCTAGATCATGTTCAAGTTCATTTCATCATCAATGGGCTTCAAAAAAAATGTTAATGAAACAAGCTTTAAATACAACTCACAAATCAAAAAACCTTGAAGCATTCAACCAACCATCTTCACAAAGAAAATCATAATCAATCATTTTATTTCCAATGATATTTCAGAAATCAACCACCACAAACAATTAATAGGAGAATGTTCCCATACCTTTTTGACGCCAAAGAGTTGTCCACAAAATCTGCCACACTTAATCATAACTTTCCTTTTCAATATTAATAAGGGTTAGTGGTCTTTTAAATAATCACAATAGAAGCATAACTTAATTTACACCTTTTTCACTTCAACTTCATAAACACATCCACCAAAGTCTATTTTAATAAAAACCCTTATTAAAAATAACCAACAATAAATCTCTTAATATAGCTTTAACAACAACTTCTTATTTCTCCTAAAATCAATTCTCCATTTCCATAAAAATAAAACATAAATCAAATATGCTTTTGCAATAATAATCACAACCCTAATGATAAAATTTAATTCCCATTAAATACCTTATAACTCCAAAATTTAGGGCTAATAAAAATTATTAAAGGCAAAAATGTAAATACCTCTCAATGGGATTCGAACCCCCGTCTGCCACACACCGTGAGCGTCTTAGCCGCGGGTAAGATTCCAATCGAGCCAAAGCACTCGTTGGAAAAGCAAAGGCCAAAATGGCCTTTAATCTTCCTCTGCTTGTCGCAAAGGACAAAGCGCCAAAGCGCTTCTCACATGCTACCATCAAGGGGATTTGATCCCTGTTATTTGCGCTACCCACAGTCTTAGCAAAATTGATACACCAATGCGCCATGCCTCATACCACGTTTGAAATTTCTAAATCGCTGTGCTTTCTTCACTGCTTCCTTTTCAACAATTCATACGAGCTCTTTCGAATTCCAAGGCAATTAACACACAAGAGCAAGGATGATTATTTGGTTTAATTGCCACCCCTTTATATAGTGTTTAATAACACTTTGAAGATATCGGCGAAAATATTAAAATTGTATTTGCATGATGACGTCGGTGGGAAACTTTCCATTTAAATTTGAATTTAAATTTTAAATAATTAAAATTTAAACCAAACATTAAAACTCAAATAACTCCATCACCGGGTACCTTTTTCGACGAAACAAAAGCCCAATGTGGGTTTTAAGAAAAAACTAGATCAAATATGATGTCCATGGTTTTAAATAAAACATTTTATTTTCCCTGCCTTGATTTTCACAAAAATCCTTCATAAATCCTTTTGACATTTATTGCTCTATTGACATCAATGACAACATTTTAGCTTAGGGACTCAAAATGTCCAACATCCTATCCACTTAAAGAGGGCAAAGTCTCTTAGCCATGTAGAGAGGATGAAATCTCTTATGTACACTAGAGTTGACAAGAGACTACAAGTATAAATGATGATCCAACTACAACATAACTCATTTATTTATAGTCTAAACAATTAACAAACTCTAACCTTAATTCTCAAGGGTTGACTAAGCTAACCTAGGGCCCGAGCCAGGAATAATATAGATAGCCAACATGGCTATATTGAATTGATTATAAATTATTATTTAAAAAAAAATGATACCATATTTATAGGAAGTAGATATCTAAATTTATCTAGATAAGTGTGTGAGTTGACGTGCAACACACTAGTCAACCATAAATCAAACAAGTCTAATTAGATCAAGGATGGCTTAAATAGCCATTAAGAGGTTGAATACGTAATTAACTTGGAGTTTTGCTATATTTTGGATAAGCATGCTATTCTTAGAAAATTGAGTGCATGACCATGTTAGAAGTAGACACATTAAGCTAATGAATTGATACTTTTATATATGCTCTTATCAAAATGATCAACACACTTGTTAAAATGAACCATTCTAATAAAATTCAAGATAATGGATGATTCCTAATGGTCTACTATGCTTTATAATGACTTGTAGTTAGTCCTATGCGGTAGGATTAAGTGGTTCTAATCGATGGCTTGGTCAAAGGGAAGGGCAACCTAAAGATTATCTAAAACTTATGTACCTCAAGGATTGTTGCTCTTTCTTGGGAACCATTAATAAAGAAGAGAAAGAAGCCTACTTACCTTTGCTTACCTAATTTACTTGTGTTTGATTTTGAGCTTTGAACTTTTCTTTAAGATGCATACCCATAATTATACCATCTCTTTCCCTTATTGACATATCTTATTTTGAAAATATATTTTTAATTCTATCATTTGGCATTATGAGGTAGTGTTTCTTATGTCCATAACAAAATTGTGAAGTCTTCCATTATAATATATATAATATTTCTTCTACATGCAAACACATGAATAAATGAAATTGCAAGAATTTTTTCAATTAGTTATATGTGATTTTGATGGTCCCCACCCTTATTACATCATGACTACATAGTGATATTATAACAAGTTTGTCAATTATGTATATACTTTGAACCTTGGTCTCCTTCATGAATGTTAAGGAATTTAACCAATTATGCTCATGCCCTTCAAAACTATGTTACTCTCAAATACATAAAATTATATCTTATTCCAAATCAATGGCATCTTTCTATTATCAAAGCAAATAAATCATTTTAAGCATGTTTGTTATTTCTATAGGGATTTTTTTCCACAAAACACTTATTTCTCATTAAAGGTTGGTAAACTTTTCCAAACAAATCCAACACTCACAAAATTCATTTAAGAATGTTTGTTATTTCTATAGGGATTTTTTCCACAAAACATTTATTTCTCATTAAAGGTTGGTAAAGTTTTCCAAACAAATCCATCACTCACATAATGATTATGAAACTAATCATAAGGTTTGACAATAGATCTTTCCAATGAACTTGACCTTCAAAACAAAGAAAGTTTAGAACATTCTCAAGGCAATTCCACCACTCTCATGAGTTGTAAAACTAGTGCCAAGGTTTAACAATGAGCTTTGCAAGGACCGTAGCATTACCCAAAAGAATTATACCACTCTCATGGACTATAGAACTAATCCCAAGATTTAACAATGAGCTTTGCAAGGACATAAGCATTAATAAAAAACTTATAAGAAATAAAAAGAAGAATGACATTGTCTACTTTTCATTATCATTGGTAAATCAATAATACAAACAATGCATTATGCAAATTTATTTTCACTATTAAAAAACCACAATTATTTTTTGAAATGGACTACCAGTGATTTTATTTATAGTAAAACAATGACAACTTATTTAAAGTATGCACCCAACACTTAGACAAATAACCTTTATATTTGCAAAGACTTAAGTGATGTCTTCTTTTAACAAAAAAAAAAAAAAAATGTAAAACTTATTTTTATTATAATTATTAATCAAAATGTAAAACTTATTAACATTTATACTTTAATTCAAGTTGGTTTACACTAGTACATACATGGAAAAATAAAATAAAACACATATACCTTTTATCCAAACTCAAATAGCAATAGTTCAATACAATCTAACATTTAATTGTAATTGCAAAAAACTATATATAAAATAAAATAATTCAATATAAAAAAATAAACTATTTCAATAACAAATATCACTATTTAAAAAAAAAATTAATCTAAAAATTTAATAATATATCTTATTTTTAAAAATAAAATTAATAAAATTATAATTAAAATTTAAATATTTTAATATAAATAATAATCAAAATAAAATTCTTTTGGAACCGGGGTTAAGCCTGGCGATTTGGCGGGAAAACCTCTGAACTGGCGTCGGGCGATGCTCGAGGGTTTCTGGCCCGTTAGATCTTACCAGAGACTTTGGCGTTTTGGTTTTAAATTACTCTGAAGGTTTGTTCGTTGCTCCGGGAGGGCCCGATGGGGTCTCCTCCAGTCCCTCTTGCGGGGAGAAAGAGTTCATATCCTTGAGATGTTGAAAGAAAACCCCTCGTCTTCCACTGGTGAAGCTCAGAGGACTACTTTTCAAACGCTACTCAAGAATGCTGGCAATAGCCCAAATGCTCACCGTGTTAATGGATGCCTCCCGCAATCCGCTTCCAGACCTAAGATTGTTATCGAACCCAAGTTGGTCGAGGAAATAATTGTCTACCGAGCTAACCATGACTTGATCTGCAAATTCATGGGCATCCGACCTTCTCTGAATTTTCTGCATACCTGGGTTCGACAGAACTGGGAGCCACAAGGTGAGTACTCTTTATGGCCAATAAGCAATGGGTATTTTATTATTAGTTTCTCTTCTTTAGCAGATAGAAACAGAGCATTTGAATCAGAAAAGAGAAACCACGGACCAGCAGGGTTATTTGTTCAACCCTGGAGAGTGGGCTTTGATCCTCGCATTGAACCCACGACTGTTCCTGTCTGGATCCGACTGTACGCTCTCCCGATGGAGTTTTGGGGTGAGCAGGTTCTAGAAATAATAGGTAATTCCCTAGGCAGATATATTGGAGTCTCTAGAGACACCATAGAGGGAAATACAGGTTGTTTTTTCCAGAATACGTGTAGAAATGGACATTAGCCGACCTTTATCAGGTGAGGTGGAGCTTGAGTTGGCGGGGAGTTCCCTGGATCCAGCGGTTAGACTATGAGGCCCTACCTTTCGGGTGCGAGTTTGCCATAAGCATGGACATTTGGCAAGGTTTTGTCCTAACACCTTGAGCACAAAGGTAGAGGCTTTGATTGAAATGCCAAGCCACCCTAGAGAGGGTAAGCCCACCCCTGTCAATGAACCTTCCAACACTTCTCCGAGTCCTGATGCTCGGAAGGATGGCTTTGAACAGACCGAAACGAAGGAGAAACAAAAAGAAAAATGGTAAGGAGCGAGATGCATCTCAAGCCAAACAACCGGTATGAGATTTTTAAGTCATTACTGGATCTGGAAGACCAAGTCATGGAGGGAGTGGATGGGAATGGTGAGATTAACAACACTCACTCTCAAGATTCTCCTTCATCCACTCCTATTGCCGATCAGGTGACTGCACCCTCTGAGAGTATGCAGCCGGAGAACCCTGGGGCATTGGTGATACACTCCCCAGCACAGTCGGCTATTAAAGATGTTACTATGGGAAATGCAGATAAAAACAGAGAAAGGCCAGCTTTAGGGATCACTCAGGTGGAGAAGAGATCTAAAAACAATAACTCTCAAGGAGCGGGAAGAAAATCCAATAAGGAACTGCTCACAGCACAAGGAGATAAGCTGATCAATGGAGGATCGGTGAGGTCAATTGATTCTTACTGCTCCCAAGGTTTTCAATGATTATACAATCTTGGAACGTTAGGGGTTTAAACAGTAGAACCCATCAATCTGTTGTTCAAAGACTCTTAGGGAAGTATAAAACAGACTTTTTGCTTATCCAAGAGACAAAAATGTCACTGGATCTTATGAGTAAAACTGTTAGTAGGATTTGGAGGGGCGCTGGGTATATGGATGTGGCTGCCCAAGGTGCCTTGGGGGGGATTGTCACTTTTTGGAACCCCATGGAATGGACTGCTCTAGAACATATTGCCTGGAGGGGTGTTCTCACTTCTCACTTCAGGAATATTGTCACAGCTGAGCATGTTTTAATTACAAATTTCTATGGGGCTCAAAGCCTTGATGGCCAGAGGCTCCAATGGAAAGTTGTTCACAACATGAGGTCCTCTAGACAAGTTTGTGACTGGATCATTGCTGGAGATTTTAATGCCAAATTATCTGCTCGGGATCAGGAAGGTGGAACCCCTGTTTTGGACCCGGGGGACAGGCTTCTGATTGCCCAGGTCCAGGCTTTTCACTTAGTGGATATCCAAGGTCCTGGAATTTTTTTCACTTGGACTAACAAGAGGAGGGAGCCACACTGTAGGAGGGTAAAGTTAGATCGCTTTCTGGTCTCAGAGGAGGCATTTGTTAAGTGGAATGTTAAATTCTAGATTTTGGATGGCCTTGTTTCTGATCATTCCCCCATCCTGCTGGAGGGTGGGACTCAAACGAGAGAGTACCACAAACCGTTTAGATTTGAAAATTTTTGGCTACAAAAGGAGGATCTTCATGAGAAAATTCCGCAATGGTGGGATGAAGGTCGTCCACCTTTTGGGACAACTATGTTTAAATTCCACAAACGACTTCATTTTGTCAAAAGTAAACTGAAACAGTGGAGGCACGCCAATAAGTCGGATTTCCAGCTGCAAAGAGCCCCCTTGATGGTCCGCTGGGAGGAGGTACAGAAACAATTCAGGGAAGGAATAATTACTTAACAGCTTAAAACTGAAGATGATACCCTGCGCAAAGTCGTTGAGGACATTGATAACCAAGAGGAAATTTCTTGGAAACAACGGGCTAGAAATTCTTGGTTATTGGAAGGAGATAGAAATACAAAATTTTTCCATCGATCAGCCTGTGCTAGAAGACGGATGAATAACATGGCAGCTCTACATGATGAGAATGGATACTCCTTTGATACTCTTCCTGGTATGCACTCCCACTTAGTGGATTATTTCTCTAAGCTTTTTGCAGAAAATAGGGAGCAAGATGTGGGGGCTCAAAATGAAGTTCTTGATGTTATTCCCCCTATTGTCACTCAAGAAGAAAATCTGGCTCTCCTTAGACCCATTGATAGAGATGAATTGAGGTCTGTGGTCTTTGGAATGAGCACAGGCAAATCTCCCGGTCCAGACGGTTTCCCTATTGAGTTTTTCCAGGCCTTTTGGGATACCTTGGAGGAAGATGTTTTGGTCATTACAGAGGAGTCCAGAATCAATAAGAGAATGCTTAAGGCTCTAAATCACACCTTCATCACTTTAATTCCTAAGGGGGAGGAAGGGGTTCATATCTCTGATTTTAGGCCTATTGCCTTATGTAATGTGATTTACAAAATTATCACAAAGATAATAGTTGAACGTCTTAAACCTCTCCTTCATAACCTCATCTCCTCAGAACAAGGGGGATTTGTTGAGGGTAGACAGATTTTGGATGGAGTGGTTCTTGCCCAGGAGGCTATTCATTCAATGCAAAACTCCGGTAACAAAGGAATGTTCATCAAACTGGATATGTCCAAGGCTTATGATAGAGTGGAGTGGGGCTTCCTGTCAAAAATGTTGGCCGCCTTTGGTTTTTCCCAGGACTGGATAGACTGGGTTATGAGTTGTGTTTCCACGCCTTCTTATTCTGTTCTAATTAAGGGGCTTCCCTCGCCTCCTTTTGGAGCTTCTCGCGGTCTCCGACAAGGGGACCCCTGCTCTCCCTATCTATTCCTTATTTTGGGTGAAGGATTAGGTAGACTCTTCTTCAGAAGAAGACTTCAAGGCCCGTTAACGAGTATTAAGGTTGGTTCAGAAATTCGGACTCATTTGCAATTTGTGGATGATACAGGCCTGGTTGGAGTGGCCAGTCTCAGGGAAGCCAGGGGAATCAGAGACTCTCTCAATGTTTACCTTAGGGCCTCCAATCAGGTTATCAATGACGAGAAAATCCAAAGTGGTCTTTTTCAATCTTGATCAAAGGCTTCGGGACGGAATTATGGAGATTTTGGGCTTCACTAGAACCTCTCTTCCTATAGTCTACTTGGGGGTTCCTTTGCACTTCAAGAAATTGAAAATTGACATTTGGAAAGATCTTTTGGATGGCTTCAAAGACAGAATGAACCATTGGTCTCTTAAATGGTTAAGCTATGGCGGCCGATTAACCTTCTTACAGTCAGTTATCCAAGCCATGCCAATTTATAAATTCTCTATCCTGGCTGCCCCACCTTCTATTTGGAAAGAGTTGGATAAATTGGCCAGAAGATTCTTATGGGAAGGAGCAAAGGGTGAGAGGAAATGGGCCTTGGTTGGCTGGGATAAAGTTACGCAGCCCAAAGAAAAAGGAGGGTTGGGATTGAGAAGCTCTAAACTCAACAACATAGCCTTAGCTGGTAAATTGTATTGGAGATGGATTTCCCAACCATCTTCTTTATTCAGTAGAATCTTAACCAGCAAATATCTGGGCCAAGTTCACCCCTCTGAAATAAGCCGCTTCCCTTTGGATGGTAATGGATCCCTAGTCTGGCAAGCTCTCAAGTTGGGTTCTCAAGTTATTAAAGACCAATTGTTATGGAAAGTGGGAAGAGGGGAGAAGGCACGTTTTTGGACTGACTCTTGGGACCAGTTTCCACCCATCATTGCGGAATATCCTGAATTGCTTCCAATTAAAACAGCCATAGAATCCCAGGGATGGGTCACTATTGAGAATTATTTCAACACTAGCCAGTTGGGTGAGTATAAATTCAAGAAGTTTAAGCGGTTGGAGGAGTGGCCGGTCACAATCCCTCCGGCGCTAGCAACCATTTTGACCAACATCTTGACAGCACGGTTTCTCACGGGCAGAGATGAAGAGGATGAGTTAGCTTGGGGCCATGGGAACCTCGGGGTTTATATTGTGAAGGCTGGATATGATCAGATCCTCCTAGAGCCTCCCCCGCATTCATTTTCGGTTCAATATTGGAAGAAGATTTGGCATTCCAAGTGCTTGGCCGAAAGTGAACTTCTTTGCCTGGCAGTTTATGCACAATGGCATTCTCACCTTCGATTTCCTCAGAAACAGAGGAATCATTGGCCCTTCTCAGTGTATTTTATGTCATAAGAATGAGGAGACTGCTGATCATTTGATGTTTGAGTGCTCTTTCACGAGTCAGATTTGGAATCGGTGGTTTTCCTTTTTTAAACTCCGGAGTAATGGTGCTCGACTCGGAACAATATCCGGCAAAGATGGAAGAAAGGCAGATTTAAATCTAAAGCCCTCCGTCTGGGGTGGGATCTTGGTCTTTCCTTCATCCGGTGGCAAGTGTGGGTGGAAAGAAACGCTCGAATCTTTAGAGAGACCTTCTCCTCGCTTGATGGAATATGGCGAGGTTATACGGAGCAAAGTCACGAGAGACGGTTGCCATATATGCCGATGAGGAAATTTCGGGTGAGTTGGGTCCTCGGGAAGAGAGAGCTATTGCACGGGTTAGAAAGAACATAGCCGGTTGGAAGCCCCCCAGCGGTCGGGTTAAAATTAACAGAGACGGAGTCGCAAAGGGCAATCCGGGCAATCCTTGGAATTGGTGTTGTGTGCCGTGATCATGCTGGAAGTGTGCTTTACTGGGAACTACAGGGTGCAGGAAGAGCCACCAATAATGAAGCCGAAGCCTATGCTATCAAAATTGCTTCCATCTGGGCTATCAAGCAGGGATACAGAAAGATACTCCTTGAGACAGATTCTCAAATTCCGGTTGGCGCTCTTGATTGTTTGAGGAACTTTGCTTTGAAAGCTTGGAAGATACTGATTTTAGTCTCTCAAATCAAGGACCTTTGGAAGGAATTAGAAGATGTGATCCCTATCCATGTGAGTTGTGACTTAAATTTGACGGTTGATTTCCTTGCAAAGATGGGTGCGGAAAAGGAGGTTGGAGTTCAGCTACACGGTGACATGCCCGTGGAAAATGCCGAGATTCGACGGGGACTTGCAAAATTCTTGAATCAATGAGAAAATTTTGTACTAAGGATGATTTTTGTCGCGTTTTCGCGACTCGCTTCTTTGTCGCGGCCCTTGGCGAGAAGCGTCGCGATATCGCGACAAGTTTTGTCGCCACGGCCTTGGGAAGGTTTCTGTCGCGATTTCGCGACGCTTTGAGCGCAGGGGCAATAAGGAGGAAAACAGTCGCGATATCGCGACGGTTTTTGTGTTTCGGAGACAAAAGGAAAAACTGTCGCGATATCGCGACAAGTTTGAGCGCAGGGGCAACAAGGAGGAAAACAGTCGCGATATCGCGACGATTTTTGTGTTTCGGAGACAAGGGGAAAAATCGTCGCGATATCGCGACAAGTTTTGTCGCCACGGCCTTTGGAAGGTTTTCGTCGCGATTTCGCGACGCTTTGAGCGCAGGGGCATCAAGGAGGAAAACAGTCGCGATATCGCGACGGTTTTTGTGTTTCGGAGACAAGGGGAAAAACCGTCGCGATATCGCGACAAGTTTTGTCGCCACGGCCTTTGGATGGTTTCTGTCGCGATTTCGCGACGCGTTGAGCGCAGGGGCATCAAGGAGAAAAACAGTCGCGATATCGCGACGGTTTTTGTTTTTTGGAGACAAGGGGAAAAACCGTCGCGATATCGCGACAATTGTTGTTGCCACGGCCTTTGGAAGGTTTCGTCGTGATTTCGCGACGCTTTGAGAGCAGGGGCAACAAGGAGGAAAATAGTCGCGATATCGCGACGGTTTTTGTGTTTCGGAGACAAGGGGAAAATCCGTCGCGATATCGCGACGTTTTTGATGCCTGGGAGCCAGATAGAAGAACTGTCGCGATTTCGCGACACATTTGGCGCACTGAAGACTTCTGGAAAAGACGTCGCGATTTCGCGACCATTTTGGAGCTTGTGCATCATGAGGATAATTCGTCGCGATTTCGCGACACTTGGGAGGACTGGTTGCAGATTGACAATCTTGTCGCGATTTCGTGACACTTTTGGCGTAAAGGGGGCAAACGGAAAATGCGTCGCGATATCACGACCTTTTTGAGGGATGACTGCTCTGAGGAGAACCCGTCGCGATATCGCGACAATGTTGGTGGTCAGGAGTTGTTGGCTTTGGCTGTCGCGATTTCGCGACATGTCGCGATTTCGCGACCGGTTGCCCGGTTGTGGCTTTGGTTGCCTTGACTGTCGCGATATCGCGACATGTCGTGATTTCGCGCCTGGTTTTCTTCTTGTGCTTTGTGTTGGGAAGTGCTTCCCTCTTGCCCTTTGTGCTGGCTTCTTGCTTCCTGGTTCTTGGTTGGGATGTTTTCGATCCCTCTTGTATATACTCTTTGTATTAATATAAGCTTTTCACTTTCTTCAAAAAAAAATATAAATAATAATCAATTAAAATTTAAAGTAACCAAAATACTACCTTTAAATATCTTAATCAATTCCAAATAATAGTCCAAACTTCTAAAAAGAACTTAAAATCCAAGGAAAATATGGGTAATGGTTAAATATAGTGGACACACATACTGTAAACGATTTCAACAATAACCACAACCCATTATATTTTACTATTAAAAGTATAACTTTTAATTTAATTTTAATTTTTTATGTATAGGTAAAACATTTAAGAATTGAAATTTTAATTTAACTCATTTTTTTTTAATACAGTAAATGATAACATAAGCTTAAGATCTTTATAAATTTTAAATTTACTGAATAAATTGAAATCAAGAAAAAAAAGTCAACTCGAATCCAAGGAAAGAAAGTCAAGGGAAAAAAAGTCAATTAAATTAATAGGATCCAATCTTTGAGGGTATTCAATTGGAGCAGCCAATCCTTTTAAGCATCAAATTAGAGTAACCAACCCACAAACACTCAACCACCTACAAACATTCAAAGTTACCATTCAACATATTTCCTTATAAATATAATATAATTTACACCTTCAATCTTTTAAAAAAATAAAACCCTACCATTTGCCGACAATTCAACTTTAATATTATATTCTATTGCGGACATCAACTTTAATATTATCTTAGACAATTCAACTTTAATATTATCTTCTTGTTGTTTTCCTGCTTTGAATCAGGAAACTCAAATATAGACGTCCACGTTTGCCGTGCATTGGAATCTAACAGCCATGCCAAGTAGTGGATGGAGACACCCAAACGAATATTCCATGAATTGAAAATTAAGTAACTTTTTCCCTTGTTGAGCAAGTGGTCATATTGATTGCTCACATAACAGGAATCAATGCATTTAATTCCAATTTTCTTTCTTCTAGGAGAATCAGGAATTAGTAGATATCTATTCCGTCCATCAAGCGTTCATTTCTTCTTACTATTATGAGATTATATTCAATCTTTCAATACGTACATACAAACATATTCAATCTATTTATTATTATATATTTATTATTTTCAAATTAACAGCTCATGAAAAATGAAAACAAATAATGCAGAAGAATATAGTGGTTAGAAATCCAGTTTTTCTAAATAAAGGTGCCGTGTGATTATGACTTTCCTCTATGCTGAATAGATTTAAAAATAAGAACAGGACACGATTAGTACTGATAACCCCAAATCTTACTGAGCCCCACTATCCCGATGTCACAGCACAAAGCTCGCAATTCAGTTGACAAATTCATGCCTTGACCATCTAGAACTGTCCACATCACAAGTAACTGGTCACTTGTCTTCTTGCCATCACCATGCACCTTCCCAAAGATTTTTTCAATAGCTAAGCTGGGCCTGCACCCAATAAAAATTATACGCACTATGTTTTTTAAAAGTAAGTTAAAGCATACAATCTTTAGCTTTTATCACATGAAATTAAATTAGATTTTAATAATTATATAAGATTTAGATTCGATGACTACAAAGATATTGGATAGATATAATTATATTTAAGATTTAAACTAGATATATAAAATATATATCTATAAACGGGGAGAGTTATGTATTTATTTCATTTCTTGGGGTGTGATAAATAGGTGCCTCTTGATAATTCTCGAGGTTTATATTTTATAGTTTAAATAGTTTAAATATTTTAAATCCATCCTAACCTTTAATGTCCGCATAATTAGTTTATATGAAAAATATTATAATAACTTACGCATATATCACCTAATTGCACCTAATAACATTTATTTGAATCTTTGTATCCCTAAAAGCTTAAAATTTTAATTAATTAGGAAATCTGGAATTTTAGTAATTTTGAAAAAATCACCAACCATTATGTCAAACAGGACAAACCAAGATGGGAAATGATTCAGATTTTTATGGTAGGTTCAAACTTCAAAATCGCACTTTGTCTGACTCTTCAAAAGCAGGGAGAGGGGATGGAATAAAGCAGACATAAAATAGAGCGAGGAGAGAAGGGAAGGACTTTTCATCACAAACATAATCCACAACCACAAGGACCTGCAAATACAGCATTATTGTACTTGGTCTTGAATCTCTTGGGTATCAAATAAACCCTGAAGGAGTCACAGCAAAGAAGAGAGAGAGCAAGCAATCTCAAGAGTTGTAATTATGCCTGAGAAAACGGTGGGGGTTGCAGTGGACTTCTCTCCTTGCAGCAGGGCTGCCTTGAAATGGGCGATTGAAAATGTCCTAAAGAAGGAGGATAACTTGATTGTTGTATGTGTGCAGACAAACATTGACTACGAATATGGTGAAGTACAGCTATGGGAAGCAACTGGGTCACGTAATTCCTTATTGCCTTTCTCTTTTTTGGTTAAGAATCCATAAGCATGAGTACAAAGTTATGAGTTCAGATTGTTTTTAGCGTTTTTTTGTTAGATCCATAGAAGGTTATCAGTTCAAATTGTTTTTCCCTTTTCTTGTTAAGGATCCATATTCATTTCCAGTCCAAATTGTTTCTGCCTTCTCTTGTTAAGGATCTAAATTTATTTTCAGTTCATATTTATCCTGCCTTCTATTGTTGAGGATCCATATTCCTAAGGTTAAAATTGCATTTCCCTTAATAGACACAGGTTGTTTTGGGAACTTCTCCTACTTTCACTCTTCTACACAAATCCTTATAATTTATATGATTTATTCTTGATTTCATAGAGTTTTAGGAGTTTGTTTAAGATGTATTCTATGATTATCCCTTTTTGGGCTTAAAGGGTGTCATATGGTTGTAACAGCAGTTTGTTTCTTGTTGGTTTTATGCAGCCATGATTCCTTTATCAGACTTTGTTGATCCAGCCACTTTTAAAAAGTATGGAGTGAAAGCAGATCCAGAAATCTTGGATTTATTGGAAACTGCCGCCAAACAGAAAGGGGTATTGTACTATGATTTTCCTTACCATGTTTTGGATTTTGTGTATTCTAGTGTCAGTCAGCTGTTCTTGAATAGTAGTCTTATATGGTCTGCTGTATGCTAAAAATCCTGTTTCTCTTTTGGCTAGTCATTGAGTCTTTTATTTCCTGATTTATAGGCATCTATAGTTGTGAAGATTTACTGGGGGGATCCCAGAGAGAAGATCTGTGCAGCAGTGCAGGATATCCCTCTTGAATGTCTTGTTGTTGGCAACAGAGGGCTTGGAAAACTCAAGAGGTAAGTCTCTCTCTCTTTTTCCAACCTTCAATATTGTCTTTGATATTGATGCTGCCATACATAATTGTTCAAAAAGTATGCTGAATTCTTATTGACATGAGGAATGAAATCTATTGTAGGGCAATTTTGGGCAGTGTAAGTAACTATGTTGTGAGGGAGGCATCATGTCCTGTGACAGTGGTGAAGCTACCTGAATCACGTACTTAGAAAGTTGTTAGAATGATCTTCTTTCAATAAGGAAAGAAAGTTGTTAGAATGATCTATTTCTTAATAAGTATTGCATTAAAACAGCTTTTTCATCCTGTTGTTGAACATAAATTTTCTTCTGTTAAAGTTTATAGATTGATGCAAACAAAATTACATTGCAACAAAACAGCTTTGTCATCTTTTGGGTGAACATAAATTTCTTGGTGTTACAGTTTGCAATTTGACAAACAAAATTGTTTAACAGGAAAACAGAAATATTAGACATGGGACATATTTAAGACTTTTTCTTAGCTTGAATGATTCTCTGTAAGGATCAAGTTTGATATTATTCATTAAAATAGAACTGATCGTTTGGATTTCTCTTTCAAGGACAAATTTTCTGAGGATTCTCTGATGATTAAATCATTATAATTATAATAAATTTTTATTATTGTTATGCGTAATGGTCTAGACAGGCAAAATCCATGTGATTATCAGAACAAGCAATTTATTTAGTATATAATGATTTCATCCTTCAAAAAATATTGGAGTATAGCATTGACTTTATTTTAATCGATGCAAACAGAAATGATTCGATACGGTACTAATTGCTTTCATTCATGCCCATATTTATGTTCAAAAGAATTCATAAATTATCTTATTATAATTGAAAATACTTGACAAGTCCTTCATACTTTGAGAGCTGACTTCTCTTAAAAATGATTTTCCAAGTTGGAAAATGAATCTTGAGAAAGATTTTATGGGTTAGTTTTAAGCATATTAAATATGAGAGTAATAATTTGTGTAAAATTTTTAAATTTAATAAATATTTTATAAAATTTATATTTTAGTAAATTATATAAATTATGGTATTTATTAATAAAAATTTGAAGTTTAAATCTTGGGATGCTAGTTTGCAAAGGTAGTAGTCTACTCTGAATCATGTTTCAATATAAAATATAAATTTTGAGTGACATTGGTCCTCTTCAGGTCAGGTCAACAACAACGAGGTGGAATAGAATAAGCTTATTAAAAGTAACCCATGTGATTTGAACCTTATCAGTTACTAAAATAACATAATATATATTATATATATAAATAATTAAAATTTTATTTAATTTTATTATTCAAAACTAATGCGATAATTAAAGATTAAATATCATACACAGTAAGACGAACCACCGATCTTTCAGAAATCAGCTAACACAACCTCCAAGCGATCTACCATCGAACATATTTCAATTCCATGTTAACAGCTTATGAAAATGAATAAATTGCAGGAGAATCAAGTGGCTGAAAACTAAAAATTAGAAATGCAGTTTTTCTAAATAACGGTGCCATTTTCTTATACCTGGTAGGGATTGGAATTAAGTACTGATAACCCCACCGCATACCAAATTCCAATTTTACATCATGCCTTGACCATTTAGAAGTCTCCATCGAGTAACGTGCATTTTACTGATCATTTCATGTTTATTGGAAAAAAAAATTGAGGGTGAAGTAGAATAGATAGTATAATAGGCTATATTTTCAGTGTATAAGTTGGATATTTTTTTATAAAAATATACGAATTAATATATTTTTAAGTTTCAAGTTTAAATCATAGGAAGAATACTCTCAATTTCACATGCTCTTTACTTTGCCTTTTGTCACTGGTATGCATCAATAATTTTTAAACAACTAGTGAATTATATTGTGTGTGTATTCTAGAAGAAAGCTAAGGAATACTATCTTTATTAGAGAGTTTTTTTTGTTTTATTTTTTATTTTTGAAAAGGTAAAAAATTTATATTAATAAAACAGGAACCAAATTATAGTCATAGGTATGCTATTTTTGGCAAACTTTAAAATTCGGATAAAAATTGGATTAACATCTTCAAAAATAATAGAAAATTGAGTATCATTTAAAGAGTAGACACTTTTAACCTAGTTTTATTTTTGCTTTTTACTGATTCTAAGTAACCTATTAGGCTTGACTGTTCTACTCATTTATGCTTTCCACTGATTCTAAGTAACCTATTAGGTTTGACAGTCATGCGAACACTACTAGTGCTATCCCCAAAAGGGCCACAGAGTGCTGCAAGAGGCAGCAAAAATCCCAACAAATAATTGTTCATCCTTCATTGATCCACAAGGCTCAGTGGACTCTGGACCTATCCTCATATTTACCTAAGTCTTTGTTGGCCAAATTAAGAACCATTTGGTTCACCTCTAGCCATTCAAAAGTGTCCCTATCCTGATTAGAATTCAGCATGTATCCAACCGAACTTTCACTGCCATGTTTAGCCAAAAAATCAGCCATTGCATTATTATGTCTATCAACATAGACCGGGATGGCATCCTCGAACTGCTGCCAAGTGGACTTAATTTGACTCACAATATTTCTTAACCTCTAAGCCTTTGGTTTGAAATTTCTAATAGTATCCAGAAACCCACCATAATTTGTGAGTCAGACTCAACTATGATCTTTCTAACCTCATTCTCCCAAACATTGAGAGAACCTTGTTTGATAGCCAATCCTTCAGCTTCATTGTTAGTAGCCCTTCCATGACCCTCCAGCTCCCAATGGAGGATCTTCCTCTTGAAATCTCTTCTGAGAAAACCAATTCTTGCAACCCCTGGGTTATCCTTAGCTGCACCATCAGAATTAATCTTTTTCCAACCTGAGGGAAGGGTCTGTCATGGTCCCAACTTTTGTGACTTGGGAGTCCCCTCATTCACCTGAGTTTTCTTGTCCCTAAAGTGAGCTCTGACAGTTTCAAAAATCTTGGAAACAATTTTATGCCAAACCAACTCAATTGGACTAAAATCCTCTCCAAAAATTTTAAAATTTCTTTCCAACCAAATGTGCCACCATATGAAACTCGGGTCTAGGGACCAACCTAGTTGAATGGAGATATTCTTGAATTTTCTACGTTTCCAATTCTCCTAGATATTAGAAAGAGTCACCTAAAAGTTTAGGTGAATCTTAAAGCGGTCTAACCACCTTTTCTACAACTCTCGTGCAAATGCACACTTGGAAAATAGATGATCAAGTGTCTCCTCCAGGGAGTTACACATGATGTAGTTGGAAGGATCATAAAAACCTCTCTTCATAAGGTTATCATAGGTAAGACAACTTTCATGCATCACTTCCCAAGCAAAGAAATTAGTTTTAGGCCAGCTCAAAGCCACCCAAACTCTATCCCATGAGGCATCTTGCAGGATCAACGAAGGAGGGAGCAAAGCATTATAACCATCACGAACATTGAAGACACCTAGAGTACCAAGGCCCCAGGTGATCCTATCCTCTTCCTCTTTCCTTGTAATGCACCTTTGCTTGAGAATATTATCAATAAGAAGTCTTTTATGAAGAGGGACATGAATAGGCCATTCTTCTAACCTATCCCACTTAAAGAAAGATAAATCTCCAATTTGCCTGAAAGTAATGTATGAAGCCATCTTTATTTATCCTCTACCCTCAATATTTTTTTGCAAGAGATGCAACTATCAAAACTCATATATTAAGGGGGGATATTGGTCCTAAGAATCACTCCAAAAGTTAGCTTTGTCTCCTGTACCTACTTTCCAAAAAAGTCTAGATTTTACCAATTGTTCACCAGCTTTTAGGACCTTCCAAATAACGGAGCCAGGGCCCCTTAGAGGAATGCGACCAACTTCTTGATGAGGGATAGAACCTAAATACTTACTAGTGATGAAAGCCTTCGTGTTGGATATCCATCTCCAATAAATATTCCCAGCAAGAGCTTGATTATTTAAAGTTGCTTTACAAAACCCAAGACCCCCTCGAGCTTTAGGTTGACATATTTTGTTCCAACAAACAAGAGCCCACTTCTTACCCATCCTTGGGCCATCCCACAAATATTTTCTCATAAGAAAATCCAACTCTTTGAGGACTCTCATAGGCATCTAGGATGGAGAATTTATAAATAGGCATGGCTTGGATTACTGATTGGATGAGAGCCATTCTTCCTCCAAAGATAAGCATGTGGTGAGTCCAATGGTTAACTTTAGCAACAATTTTATCCATTAAATCTTGTCAATCAGTTGCCTTTAGGCTCTTAAAATGAAGAGGAATCCCTAGGTAATCAAGCAGAAGGGTACCCTAGGTAAAGCTCAAAATGGATAGAATATGATCCTAGATTCTTCTGGCTGTATTGAAGAAAACAACCTTGGATTTGACCTCATTCACTTGTTGATCAATAACATCCATATAGGTTTTTAATATGGCTTTCAGCATTCTAGCCTCCCAAATGTTGGCCTTCCCAAAGAGACATGTATCATCCACAAATTGAAGATGAGTTAACATCTCCTCATCTAGTTGCACACGTTACAAAAGACCTTGTTGCTTATTTCTTCAAAGCAATTTACCCAATATTTCTGCTAGAATAATAAAAAGAAATTGGGAAATAGGATATCCTTAACGAATACCCTTAGAAGCATGGAAAGGGGTCGAGAGGGAGCCGTTGATGAGAACAAAGAAGGAAATCATTGAGACAACTCATGATCCACTGTCTCCACTCTTGAGAGAAGCTAAATGTCTCAAGCATTTGATCCAAAAATTGCCATGGGACTCTATCATAAGCCTTAGACATATCTAGTTTAATAAACATGTCTCTTCGACCAGAATGTTGCATAGAATGGATAGCCTCTTAGGCTAGAATAACTCCATCCAAAATTTTACACCCTCCACAAATCCTCCTTGTTCCGAGGAGATTATGTGGTCCATAATCTTTTTAAGCCTTTCATCTATCAACTTAGCGATTATCTTGTAGGTTATATTGTAGAGAGCAATTGAATGAAAATATCCAAGGCTGGCCACTTGTCCCACTTTAGGAATCCAAGTGAGGAAAGTACTATTTAGAGTCCAAAGCATAGTTCTATTTGAACAAGATTCTTCAATAGCCTTGGTTAAATCCTCTCTTATGACAACCCAAAAAGCCTTAAAGAACTCAATTGGAAACCATCGAGCCTTGGATATTTCCCTGATTTCATACTAAAAACTATGCTTCTCACCTCATATATATCCACCAGTCTAAAAAGGGCTTGGTTTTGCTTGGCTGAAATAATTTGGGGGATACAGTTAAGTATCTCTTGTTGCGCTGCAAGATTACGTATAACAGAGGCAGTAAAAATATTTTGAAAAAAATTATTTGTTGCATGTTTCATACTTAGTATGGTGTCCATCACTTTTCCATAAGGTCTTGAAGGTAAGTCAAAGAATTCATTTATCTACTTGTCGATGTAAAGCAATGAAAGAAACTTGTGTTTCAATCCCCCTCCAACAACCAAGCAGCTCTCACTCTTTGTTTCCAATAAATTTTCTCCTGGTTTTCTATGGACTTGTTGGTCACGAATCTGCCACAGGAAAGGATTTTTACAATTGCGCCCTAGACCCGGCCAACATTGAAAGGCTGGAAGCAAGAAATGGCTCCCAGACCAATCTCCAGAGTGGGCTGGTTCCCTCTACTATTCTAAAATTGGGTTTAAGATAGGGTTCTTTGGAAAGAGATTTAAAAGGTTGCGGAAAGAAATGGGAAATATGGCCACGGGCCAAGTGATGGGATCGAAAAACAACAGCAGGAAACTACAAACGCAACAACAGCAAGTAACATAAGAAATCAGCTTCATCCTCGCACAATCACATGCCGTAAATCCCTCCAAACCCACATTCCAGGAATTGTACCCTGACCGCAATATTTAAATCCAGTATGCAGAATTTAAATGTAATAGCAATGCAGGAGTACGAATGCTATTAGAAATGCAGAAAACTGAAAGCAAATTCATCCATGCGACGCTTGAAAAATTAGAAATCGATCCTTGTATTCCCGCAAATACAATTCCAGTTTCTAGCAGCAAGTTTTTCCAACCTTTGCAAATGAAAATTACATTGGTTTTTATAGAGGTCCGTCCTCTTTGCAGCATTAAATAATTAAAACCAACTTCCTCGTGATCTACAATTATATCTTGGAAATCAGGAACACGATCCCCTTAATCACGGCCTCGAGGAAGCAAAAATTAAAGGCAATGAAACGTTCGCGATTCTTCATTAAATTCGTTTTTCAATATGCATGAAAACGTTACGCCAATCCACGAACAAATACTTTGAACCAATAAATCCTTTAATTTTGGTGGCCTGGGCGCTTCTTCGACTTTAACCGCCTCGGAAATCCGCAAAATATTTAATTCGGGTTAGCATTAAATCATCGAAAATCGAAAAAACCCTTTCGGCCGTTCATATTGCACTTGGCGGGAAAACTGCGCAGGTCGCGAAATCGCGACGGGTCGCGAAATCGCGACGTCTTATAATGCCGTATGCTTTGACCACCGTTGACCCGCGAAAATGGCACATGTAGCGATTTCGCTACGTCTCCGGCTTCCTCTTCGCCATCGCAAGCTTGCTCGCGAAACGGAACATGTAGCGATTTCGCTACATGTTTCGTCGTTAGCTCCTCCCTGCGCTCTGCCCCGCGAAAACGGAACATGTAGCGATTTCGCTACATGTTTCCGTCGCCGTACCAAACGCCATTTTTGGTCGCGATTCGCTGACATGTCAGCGACGCGCTGCAAGATATTAACTTTATGCCTCTGCCGCCGACCGACCCGCGATTCCGGAACACGTCGCGATATCGCGACGGGTCGCCCAACCTGCCTGCGTTGACTGCGTTGACCGCGATTCTGCGACATGTCAGCGCATCGCTGCAGTTTTCAGACTTAGTCATTTTTTGCTCATTTTTTCTCCTTTTTTCGCCCAAGCTGCATCAAAGCTGAAGTCAAAGATCAGATTTCCAACAATACACTAATGCATTAATCAATGAGAATCAATGTGGCAAAAATGCCAACAGACTCTAATTCTTTTCTGAATAATTCATATTCATATTTCAGATTCTTTGTGATTGTTTTAGTCTTAAATCGAGTTGCCAGCTCCATATTTACCAACAAAGGAGCCTTTTGGGACTAAAAATTAAATTTGCTACTTCTTTTATAGAATTTGAGACAAAATTTGACATGTTGGATTTGTTTGGAAAAAACATACATAGCTCTCCCATGGGAAGGATGACCCTCCTCCCACCAAATAGGGATTTTTCCTTTAGATCCTCCTTTTCCAACCAACAATTCTCAAAATGAAAAGGTCTTGGGGGGGATTATGACCCAACTTCCATTCTAGCATAATCGAAAAGTTATCAGAGTAACTGCGACCAAGAATATCCATCCTAAAAGACCAACAAAGAAAGGCCTCTTTAGAAACCAAAAATTCGTCAAACTTGACTTTCCCACTTGCCGACCTTAATTTTTATTTGTCCACATATACAGAGACCCTGCATGTTGAAAATCAATTAAATTGAGTTGATTAATTTTGGACATTATAAATCTATCCCCCTAGTCCAAAGAAGGATTTCTCACTTCTTGATACCTACACTACACAAAAAAAGGGCTTTAACGATGGTTATTAACCACCTTTAAAGACCTTTAAATGTGATTATTCAGCCGTCGTCTATGAGGGTATTGTAAAAATTTTGTGACATACGATGATGGTTAAAAACCACCTCAAAACGTTGCCCTCTTAGGTTCTAAGAGGGCGGTTTAAAACCACCCTCTTAGGGCTACAAGGGCGGTTAGGAACCGCCCTCTTAGGTCTAAGAGGGTGGATAAAAACCACCCTCTTAGGGTTAAGACCTCTTAGCCGCCCTCTTAGACCTAAAGGCTAAGATGGCAGTTTTAAGCCGATGTCTTACCCTAAGACGATGGCTTAAAACCACCATCTTAGGTCTAAGAGTGCAGTTTAAAACCACCCTCTTAGGGTCTCACCTAAAATATATATATAAAGGATGCCTCAACTGAAATAACATAGCACTCAACAATGGTTTGTTGTTTCAACTAAGGCATCCTTTATTTCTCATGGTCATTTCATGGACAAGGTAATTTTCCATTGGAACAAAGAGGGACAAAATTTTAAACTGCCTCCAAGGGACAAAATTTTCCATGGAAGCATCAGAGTATGTATGAAGTCACAATGCACCATTTTGCTCTTATGAAGTCCAAACCTTTATTAATTTTCGAAAGTATGAAAAATTGATAGTAAATGAATAAGAAAACATAAAATGCTTGTTATGTAATCCTACAACAGTCTATTCCTACAAATAAACTGATAGACAAATGACAAGAAATTTCTGAAATGTGAGGTTAAGTATGTAAGAATCCCTCTAGAGGAGTAAGTATCCCCGAATGTAATAGAAATACATCGTAGGAAAAAATAAGAGAGAAAAAATTTAATGCACTAGATCAAAGTGTTATGTAAAAATATGCTAGTTAATGCATAAATATGTTGTGAGAATATCTAAACTAAACAATAAAATATATAACAAAAAAAGAAAATGAGCAGCGATAACAACTAGATAAAATGCCTAAACACAAAAGTGTTTCAATGGTTATGGTAATATGAGAGTGTTTCAATGGTTATGGTAATATGAGATTAACAAACTAAGCACAATAAGACAAGCAGAGGTCATGTACTAAAAAGTATTCAGTAATCCTACATCAGAGGAACAAATAAGAGAATGAAGAAAGGTAATGCACTAGATCAAAGTGTTATGTAAAAATATGTTAGTTAATGCATAAATATGTTGTGTGAGAATATCTAAACTAAACAATGAAATATATAACAAAAAAGGAAATGAGCAGCGATAACAACTAGATAAAATGCCTAAACACATAAGTGTTTCAATGGTTATGGTAATATGAGATTAACAAACTAAGCACAATAAGACAAGTAGAGGTCATCCTACATTAGAAGAAAAAATAAGAGAAAGATGAAATGTAATGCACTAGATCAAAGTGTTATGTAAAAATATGCCAGTTAAATGCATAAATATGCTGTGTGAGAATATCTAAACTAAACAATGAAATATATAACAAAAAAATAAATGAGCAGTGATAACAGCTAGATAAAATGCCTAAACACATAAGTGTTTCAATGGTTATGGTAATATGAGATTAACAAACTAAGCACAATAAGACAAGCAGAGGTCATCCTACATCAAAGGAAAAAAATAAGAGAAAGAAGAAAGGTAATGCACTAGATCAAAGTGTTATGTAAAAATATGCTAGTTAATGCATAAATATGTTGTGTGAGAATATCTAAACTAAACAATAAAATATATAACAAAAAAGGAAATGAGCAGCGATAAAAACTAGATAAAATGCCTAAACACATAAGTGTTTCAATGGTTATGGTAATATGATATTAACAAACTAAGCACAATAAGACAAGCAAAGGTCAGGTAACAAAAAAAATGAAAAGGTAAAATATGTATGTAAACACAGGGTGATAATAACAATAAACAACAAAATATTAACTATAAAAAAAAAAACAATAGAAAAATATTAGTAACAAAAAATACTATAATTGCATACAACCAATGTGGTCCTAGGCATACTATGTTACAAATAATTTTACACTTGATAGATGACCACATGCATACTATCTTTGGGACATGACAATTAACAATATATGCATGTATAAAAGACCATGATAAGCAATCATACAAATCCTTGGGTGCTGGAAATTATTTACAATTTGTAGATAGCATTAGTCAAAAGAATCTTAATTTCAATAGGCTAAAACTTACCAATGATATCCCATTCTATACCTTATCTATTTGGTTGGTTGAATCAAGGTAAAGACATATGGGTCAACCAGCATCCTAGACTTTCATATGCAATAAAACAATTCAAAGATAGAGATCCTCCTTAAGCAACCCAATATATGGTAGTACCATGGTGCCTACTAGTCAAGGTGTCAAGGCAAAGTTCTCACTTTATGAGATCAATTTTATAAGGATAACAGAGGTGGCTCATGCTACCAAGAAGGTTGATGCTTTTGATGATCAAACCACATAAATATAGAAATACTACTACAACTCTATGTTCTTGAGTGATGCAACAAAGGTGGTTTGATCAATCGATAGTGGAAGACAAGGACATATTTGCAACATATGAGTTGGTATTGTTGCATTATCAGGTGAAGCACTTGATAGATGTAGTTTCTTGGGCCTCCTTGCCAAATGGCCCTTTGTACTAATTATCTTTTAGAATGATGAGATCAAGAACTGTATTGAAGAGTTGAGACAAAAGGAATACATACAATTGAGTGCATCACCTTGCAAGAGTTTGATTGAATACAAAATTTTGAATAAAGCATTGTGAAAAATAGGTACCCGATTACTTGTTGAATCAACTTAGAGATGCCAACTATTTCATTAATATCAACCTCAATTTAGGCTGGTGGAAGACAAGATTTACATCCAAGTCTTTTGAGTTGTTGGGCCTAACCAAATGTATTTTGAATGACAAAAGTTTTGCTACTGTTGACTGAATCATTTGTAGCTTGTCTACCTGCTCAACACTTGTCTTTACTCTTCAGTACAACATGAGAGGAACAAATGGAGCATGTTGGGCAATTTATTGACACCCTATGTAAACATTAATTAGATACCAGCTTGGAAAAGTGTTTGTTTGGTATGCAAAGATTAAATCTACAGGTTGCATTATGAGTAAGGAAGGAGTTCAAGTTAAAAATTTAGACAAATTGAGACTAGCCTACACAAATGACCTTCATAGAGCTTTGTAGATTTTTAGGTCTAATATATTTTTATGATTGGTTTGTGATAGGCTTCTCCCACATCGCATGGAACTTAAATTAAGTGAGAAAAAAAAGCCAAACCAAAGTTCATGTGGATTGAGGTACCACAAAAAGCATTTTGAGACTTGACTCATTGACTTAGCTTGGCACTAATACTTGCATTTTTGGATTTGCAACAACCATCATGGCACTTAAATTAAGTGAGAAAAGGAAGATCCAAACCAAAGTTCATGTGGAATGAGGTACCACAAAGAGCATTCTGAGACTTGATTCATTGACTTTACTTGGAACTAATACTTGCCTTCTTGAATCTGCTACAACCATCATGGCACTTAAATTGAGTGAGAAAAGGAAGAGCCAAACCAAAGTTCATGTGGAATGAGGTACCACAAAGAGCATTTTAAGAATTGATTCATTGACTTAGCTTGGCACTAATAATTACCTTTTTGGATATGCAACAGCAATTTGAGATAGAAACTATCAATATATGCACTTGGTACATTCTTTGCTCAACTTAAGCATCTTGTTTCCTACCAAGTGAGATATTCAATGATATATTATGAAGGTATCCTACATAGGACAAAGAACTCCATACCATGTCCCAAGCATGTTGTTAGTGAAAACATTATATTTTGAGAAATGAGAGAATCATACATATTAACAAAAGATACAGTTTATTCTAAGAAAATATTAACAATATCCTATAATATTCAAAGATAATAATCTCTGGATCATAAATCAATTCAATACATGTAAATATATAAAACTTCAATAAAGAACAATTTAGTTTCCAAATACATATAGTTACAGTTTTACTCTAAAAAATATTTACAAAATATTGTAATATTCACATAATAATAATCTTCGATCATAAATCAATTTAATACATTCAAATATATCAAATTCCAACAATGAACAATAAACATATTGAAAAACTTTATTGAAATTGCTAAAGCAATGCATAAAAGTAAAGTATTATTGGATGGCGACTTCTCTTAATACTCAATATTATAGTTACAATACACCTTGCCTTTGAACTACCAGTTTTTCACTCAAACATTGTGTTACAAATTATCAAATCAACATCTTAAGTTGGTTAAAATTGTGCGAGAAATATGATATAATAAAAAACAAAGACAAAGACAAAGACAAAAATCAAGAAGCTGACTCAATGCCTTGCACACATTGGACAGAGTGAGTTAGAAGAATTGTTGAAAAGAAGATGCAAACCAAGTTATTATTTTCTCTTAGATTGTTGGATGAAAAATAAGTTATTATTTATAAACAACAATGATCTATTGCACCTCATACATGTACAAAAGCAAGAAAGAAAGAAATTAGATATGATTTTATATGTAAATGAAAAATTCTTATTTACAGATATATGTGAATGGACAACCTGAGCCCTCTATATAACGGGTAGATGTCTAAATATCTCTACCTACCTCAACCATCAGATATGAGGCAAGAGTGTATTCTGAGACTTCTGTCAGATACATAAATATCCATCTATGCAAATCAAGTATTGTTTCTAAGGACTAGGACTAAGAGTCAAACATAAAACATCAATTCCATAACTAACACTCACTCAACATAATAAACCTTCATTTCAACACATTACAACATGCATGCATGATTAGACTCTTAATCCTAATGCCCTAGCAACACTTGCATTTTCTCTTTATTTTTTATAATATTACCTTCTTGTATCTAACTGGCCAACTTCATGCTCAAGACACCTACTCGCCTCACTCCTAGCATGGCTGACCATTAATTATCTAGTAGTATTTTCTAAAAACTGAACAAATATCTAACACTCATTGATTATTTCCATTAATTATAACTACTTTTGAAGTATAGTAATTAGGCTTCCAACCATGTACCCTCATATTCTTCATGGACATATTGAATGTTGTCGTCGTTTGCGTTTTCATCTTGTGCAATTTTAGGTCCAACAAAATTTGTTGCTCCAAAGACACTGACATATTTTGCCTCGTATGCTTCAATGTCTTTGATCCCTCTTGGAGGCAATGTGAGAACCACATACCAACTGGTATCAAGTGGATCATTTATATAAAATACTTTCCTGGCTTGCGATGCTAGGATAAATGGATCATATTTTAGTCTATCCCAGCCAAGTAATCTATTCATGTTGACTAGTGTGAAGCCCATTTCATCCTTTCTACATCCATTCCTCGTATCAAGAACATTCACCCAATCATATTTTAACAGGGGTATCGAAACCGATAGTAATCCAACAAGATTATTTCCCTAATAACACCATAATATATGGTTGTTTTAAGCACCAAGTTTGTGTTTTTTGCGCTTGCTTTGCACCAAGTAGTAGCATCAACACACACATCGCTATTTTAAGTTTTTCTTTGGTCCTCTTTGTCTTTGATATGAAATCTATAACCATTAATCAAATAGCTTGAATGTTTGGTTGCAGATTTCCTCAAACCATGTGCCAACAATTTTATTGCGTTGGATTCGTTGTTATTATATTGCATTCCATATCCATGAAACTAAAACAAATAAGAATAGTTTAAAGATGATTGCAGAACATTACATGATAATTAGTACATGACGATCAATATAAATGTTGAAGATCATATTCAAGAGAGCAGACAATAACCTGATCTTGTAGCCAAGTGATGAATGTATGATTATGGATTTTTTGCGACATCCCTTCATCTCTCGCTACATGAGGGTTGGTTTCCTTGATACTCTTCAGGTGCTTCCTAATTTGACCCAAAGTTTTTCAAGCTTAGTTAGATCTAATTAATATTCTGACATATATATATATAACAACAACAAATAAACATCTACTTACTCTACCCAAGGCTGAACTTCATCCATGTTAAAGAGAACGCATCGATGGGCTTGCTCGTAAAAAGTTTCATCCAAATCAAAGTCTTCACCACTGGACAAAGGCCTACCATTGATTATAGTTTCTTTGTCCTCATCACTCCATACCTCATTGCAACCAAGGTGATTGTCAATTCCTTACATACCTCTCATGTAGTCTGCACAAAATGAAACAAATTCCTCGACAAGATAATGTTTGATAATATAACCTTTGGGCCTAGCCCAGTTCTTTACATAGCCCTTAAAAATATTCATAATTATAATAAAGGAAAACTATTTTGATTAGATGAGATCCACTACAAAAATTAGAAAAATGGTGGTTTATGAAATTGATGAATGCATACAAACCTCTCAAAAGGGTACATCCATCGATATTGTACAGGTCCATATAGATGTACCTCCCACACCAAGTGAATAGTTAGATGCACCATGATATCAAAATATGAAGGGGGGAAGTAATTTTCGAGTAAACATAACATCTCCATGACCTCTATTGATAATTTCTTTATTTTTACAGGATCCACCACTTTAGCGCATATATCCCTGTAGAACATGCACAACCAACAAATGGTTTGTTGCACTAGCTTATCAAGAAAATTTCATAGCGCTATCAGAATAAGTTGTTGCATGAGAACATGGAAATCATATGATTTCAAGCCCTAGATCTTAAGTTCTTTCATAGAGACACATTTTCTAATATTCTAACTATATCCATATAGTACTTTCATATTGTATAGTGTATGATAGAACATTTATTTCTTAACCTTCAATAAATTGTAGGGTGTTGGTGGAAGATATGTCTAGTTTCCATTAATTATTGGCCACAATGTGTTCTTAATACCCATATTTTTAAAATCCTCATAGGAGTTTTTGCCATCCTTTGACTTTTCATCGATACCTAGCAGTGTTTTGAATAGGCTTTTGTAGATATTTTTCTCCACATGCATCACATCCAAGTTGTGACGAACTAGAAGATGTTCATAGATAGCAACATCAAACAAAAATTACTCAACATTAAGATACATAACAACAGATATAGAAAGAAAGTTTCATGTCATACATCCCAATATGACAAATTGAAGAATATAGATTTATTCTTCCATCCTACTAAATGAACAATCATGTTATCCTCATTAATTTTGTATTTCCTTTTATTTGAGTTGTTCTTTCCCTAATTTAGTGGAATTCCTTGTACTATTTTTTAGTATTTCCATCCCATTTAAAGGTTTGGGTGGTTTATCGAGCTCTTATTTTCCATTTAAAGATGTCCTCTGATGAAAAATGGATGATCTGGAGGAAGGAATCTCTTGTGACCCATGTAAGTGGTCTTTCTACTGCATTTAAGATACTATGCATAAGTGTTCTCCCACATATTGGACATGCTACCTTTTCTTTTGTCATACATCCTAATAGATTTCCATAAGTAGGAAAGTCATGTATGGGCCTATAGACACCTAAAAGTCGCACATGCTCACCCATAGATACTTTTAGACCTGCATAGACACTTGTAGGCCATCATAGGCCATCATAGGCCATCGTAGGCCATTGTAGGCCATCATAGTTGTTCGTAGGCACAAAACCCTACAAAACTATACAAAATACATCCAAAACACCTCCTATTCATAGGAGGGCTACCTACAAGCCCCTTAAGGCCACCTAAGCCCTTTCCTATGCCTAATTAAGGCCCCCATGGGACCATTCCCTACTAAAAACCCTAATTAGGCTAATTAGGATTCTAATTTGCAAGTGACTTTCACTTAAAGTGCACTTTATCATTAAATTGGGTTTAATTAGGGTTAAGAGTCAAATTAGCCCTAAACATGTCCTCACACATGTGTGCACCCCAAATTAGTTAGGATATTTCCTAGGAAACCCTAACTCAACCCTCACCTAACCTAGGGCTAACTGTCCCTAGTTAACCCTAACCCTAGCTCACACATGTGTGAGGATAGGATATTTCCCTTAGGGCATGTGAGAGGATGACTAAGCTTGCCACCTCACAAACCCTAACCTAACCATGCTAGGACTTGACTCTAGGGTCTAGTACACCTAACTACCCCCTGACCTTGGTTTTCCCTATAAATAGTGGACCCATTCCCTCATTTATCTCTCTCTCACTTTCAGTCAACATACCCAGACTCTACCAAAATTGTGTTAGAATCCCTTCTAACCATTTTACATCCGAAAAACAGTGACAAACATCACCTGCAACCTATTCGAACAGCAACTTTGTAGCAACAATCAACAATAGCTCAGTTCGTAGCTCGACCTGCGAACCCGAGATCCAGTTTGCATGCCGCCATGCGAACCAGCCCTACAATAGATTTACAACATCAAATCAGGTATATATCAGTTTTAGATACTTCTTACAGCATTTCTATCAATTTTCATCATGTTTTTCTTCATATTTGAGTCGATTTGTCTTCATAACTATGGGGCTTGACCAAGGCAGGCCCCCAAACACACTAACTCCCTTTTGTAGGCCCAAAGCAGGTACAAAAGGATAGAATCAAACATCACTACCGGTGGCACATGCACACAGAAGCCCACCTTCACTGAGGGCACCGGAAAACACTAGCAAATGTTCTCAAATTCATGTGGAAAAAGGGATAAAAACCTTCTCAAGAGGAAGCTCATTTTGTAACCCTAATTTTAGATTAATAAAATAGCATTTAGCACAAATTGGTGATTTCCATGTGTTACATTCTGGCACGCCCGGTGGGACCCCCACGAAGGTTGTTTTAGACTAGTTTTTCTAACTGATCTAACTCAATTTTTATGATTTTATTTTGCTATTCTAGGTACTGTGAATGCAAGACAGAGCCCAAAAAACCCTGAAATACATCTCAAGCCCTCAGATTTAGAGTTTCAAGCCTCAAAACTTAGTTTACACCCTGACATGCGAACCAATAGTCCAGTTCGCACCCCAACCTATGAACTCCACCAAACTATCTCAGAGCAACCTAAAATTCTAGAGGTCTACAACAGAGGCAGCAAGAAGCCCATATGACACCACAAGAGTCAGGTATTTCTCTTGGGGCCTTACTATTTCATCATTTATTTGAAAAGATATTTTCCTCTCAAATACATCAATTCATTTTGGAAGATTTCCTTTTCAAAAGCACATTAAATTAGGGTTTTCAATCATTTTAAAACCAGTTTAGTTAAATCATTTCGAATTTCTTTTTGTCCTTTAGATTAAGGTTACATTCCTTTTTCAATTCATTAGGGTACATTATCATTTATTTCACATCTTTAAAAGCACTTTCAAGTTATCCTTTTATGCACTAGATAGGATTTTCAATCCCTTTTCAAATCACACTTAGCATAGGACTTTCAAATTTCTTTCATGTCATTTACATATCTTTTCAAAAGGCATTTAATATAGGACTTTAAAATTTCTTTCATGTCATTTACATCTCTTTTCAAAAGGTATTTAGTATATAACTTTCAAATTTCTTTCATGTCATTTGCATCTCTTTTCAAAGCACTTAGAATAAAATTATCAATCTCTTTCCAAACCCCGTAAATTGCACTTTCCCTTTTCAAGCATTTAAATTAGGGTTTCAATTTATTTACATCACTTATATTTAGAAATTTCCCATTTCTTTCCAAATCCCCTAGGTAAATTGCACTTTTCCTTTTCAAGCATTTAAATTAGGGTTTCAATTTCTTTACATCACTTAGATTTAGAAATTTCCCATTTCTTTCCAAATCCCCTAGGTAAATTGCACTTTCCCTTTTCAAGCATTTAAATTAGGGTTTCAATTTATTTCTAATGCACTTAGATAGATTGTCAAATTCCTTTTTCATGCACTTTAGCTTGCTTGTTTCTACGCTTTCTAGAGTAAATTTATTTTTCCAAAAGAGCATTTAGATCTAGTTTCATTTTGAAAATGCATCTAGGGTTAGTTTCAATTTTGAAAAGGCATCTAGTTAGTTGTTTTGCTTTCACCTCAATGGTAGAAAATACACCATCACACACCCATATGGCATACATAGTGGTGAGATTGGACTTCATCCCCAATCCATCACTCAAGACTGGTGACGTTGGAATTCATCTCCTTCCACCAGCTCACCCCCTAGACACCATAGTAGCCCCCAAGAGTGGTTTTCTAGACTTCATCACCAAAAAATCCCCTACTCTTGAGACTGGTTTTTAGAAATTCATCACCAAAAGGGACCTTTAGAGTAGGATAGGATTAGATGCCTTTGTTCACAAGGCTCACATAATTAGTGAATAGGTAACTATCATTCTTGACTAAGCTCACTCGAGAGTGAAGTGAAAGCATGGGTATGCCAGTAGTAGGTCTTAGATAGTGCCACCTCTTCTCGTGAGAGGTTTCTAGACTCATTAGCACATTTTGAGTTCCCCCATTTGGTTATCATTTTACTACACCTTTCCATTCAGGTCACCACTTGCCTATTGAGACATCATTCTATTCTATGCACCCTTGGGTGTTGTAGGAGGTTCTATGCCGATGACACTCCCATTCTTTCTAGAGTTTCACCCCACTTCCTATGATATTTTCTAGAAGCAAAAATCAACATCATAACACACAAAAACAAACAAACATTTATTTTTATATATTTAGCACTGATTCCAGTTACACTTTGTTTGCATGCTCACAAAACTAGTTTCAACACATTCACCTATTAGCAGCCCATCTACTAGTTATCTACAGCCTGTCACTTTTAGTTTTCTATCAAATTCACTATCTAGGTCCAGTTCGCATAGCACCATGTGAACCAGATTTTTGTAGTCCCAATTCACATAGCGGCATGCGAACTCTATTCTAAGACACAAAAACTTCCCAAATTTCATAGGGTTACCCAAAAACTTTACACAGAACACACCCACAACTTCAGATTTCTATTTCTAGATAATTTGAGCACCTAATTGCACTACACAACACCATGCCTATCACTACCCACAGTCGAGCATGCGAGCAAGTGCATCTTGAGGAGGAGGCTTCTCGCACCACCTCCAATCAGTCTACTCCTCCCCCTCCCTTCACAAGGGAAGCTTCCACACTCACACCTGATCTCCTTATAGGTTCTGAGTCACTTCACACATGCACTATATCTCATGGTGAGACTTCTATTTCTAGCAACATGCTTGCCACCTCATCTAGTGAATATCATCCACTTCTTCCCCACTCACCTCCACCTAATCCTCCTTCCACATTTTATGACCACATCATTTACACTGCTCTAAGAAACCCACCTCCCTTATTCACTATCAATGAGGAAACTCCACCTACCTCACCTACCTTTGTGCATCCTTTCTTTTAGAATCTATCTCATTCCCTCTTTGAGAATGACTCTTCCTTACTCAATCATCCTCACCCCAAGGGTGCATCATTCCCCCCACCATAGGGATGATCTCAGATCCATCATCTTCCACCCCAAGCACTCAAGTGCCCTCATCACAATTCCTTCACAACAATCTTCATTACAACAATAATATACCCCACCTACATCATCACATCAGTATGCTTCCCAAGCATCACAACCACCACCTTCCCAATAATCCTTTTTCCCATCTTTCGATACCACATCACAACCACCCTCTCAATCACAACAATTCCAATATCAACAACACCAAAAAATCCCATCTCCACAATCCTTTGTGGACACATTCACCATACCTTCCTCTCAAACCTCTATATTTGAGGCCTACACTCCTCCCTCATCATTACCACCACCTACATTCCCCTCTTCCAAAATGTATGGTATACCATCTTCTATTCCTCCTCCACCTTCAACCACTTCCATCTTTTGACTCCCTCCACCTCCACCATTTTAGGCTCCACCTTCCATCCCCTTTTCTACCTATGATCCACGCTACCCATCTTATCCTTCTAATCCCCCATACTACTCCACTTAACCTAACTTCTCCACTCTTCACTCATCCAGTCAAACACAAGTACCATATTTTGGTACATCATCTCATCCACCACTTGTGCCATCTATCCCAACACCATTACCTCCACCACAATCTATAGCACCTACCTTTTTCATGACACCTCCTTCATGGTCATCATCCCCCACTACACAACCATTACAATAGACCCCTATGCAATAACCACAGACTCTACAACCATAATATCTCCACCCTCAATAGATATCTACTCCTCAACAGCATATCCCATCTACTTCAACATCTTACAACTTTCAACAACCAAATCCATAGGGACACCTACAATACATTCCTACTTCACAATGGGAAGAACAACAACTCCAATATCCTCCTCACTCTCAATATATGACTACTTCATCATAGTTCATCGCACCTCCATCACCCAAACTTCAACTCTTGCAAGAGGAAGTTAAGATGCTAAATCTTTGCACAACTGGTTATGGGCCCCAAAAACCCACATACAATGAGCTATGCAATGAACCCATCCACCCATCAGTTCCTATCCCTCCTTACCCATATCGCTTCAAAATTCCTAAATTTGACAAGTACAAAGGTAAAGAGGACCCTCGAGAACACATCAACAACTATCGCTTTGCATGTTATCAGCTCCACAGTAGTGATCCCCTCATGTTGTGTACCTTTGCCCTCTCCCTTGGGGGACAAGCTCTTGATTGGTACAACATGCTCCCATGCCATAGCCTGTTCACATTTGAATAGTTGGCCAATTCATTCCTTGAACATTTCTCAATCAATATAAAAAAGAAGATAAACTTCTCTGATATCTATGCCTTGCATCAAGTTGATGATGAACCCATTACAAAGTTTATTTCTCGATGGAGATCGATCATCCATGACCTAGCTCATAGCCTTCCATCTACCAAACTAGTCACACTCTTTACCAAGAGTTATCATAAACACATCTCCACACCTCTGCAACTTCATCAAAGTCACACGTTTGATGAGGCCATTGCTCAAGCCAAGGTCATCGAGGACATCAAAGTCCAATCTAGAAAGATCAAGCTTAGGAAAAAACCATCTTACAACTCAAATTTTTGCTTCAATCAGAATGCACCAAATCAACCCTACTCAAAACCACCACAAACCAACCAAGTGGTAGCAACTTCTCCAACTTCTCCATCAATATCATAACCTCCTCCACCATAGCAAGCAATTATTCCAAACCAGTGCACCCCTTCCATATAAACCACAACAAGCTCATAGTCTTCGACCTCAACTTCAACAACGTAATCTGACTCCACTCTCTAAGCCCTTGCTAGCTCTATTTTAGATATTGTATGATGCAGGTCATATCACCTTACCCAAAATTCAACCTATTGATCCAAATCAACCCAAGCCTTAGGGGTATATCAAAAAGCCTTCTACGCATACCATCAATAACATGACCATGATATAGAATCTTATTACTCCTTCTATAGCCTTGTCTAGGACCTCATCAATCGAGATACCATTCAAGTTTCAAATCCCCTCACACCACAAAACTAAAATTTGGGTATCTATCAGAACCCACTACCTGAACATAGGGGGACCAATCCCCAAGGAACCTAATCTAATTTACAAGGACAATCTAGATAGGTTAACAATGTTCAACGTGATCCCCCCTCACATGGTGTGGTCAGCATGATTAACCTCACCACTCATACCCAACATTACCCAACATGCCAAGATGCACCCCTCACTTCACCCCTAGTACCATTCACTTCTCCCCAATCCCCTACAACATCATAGGCTTCAACACCCCTACCACAAAACATCATCACTATTCATGATAGCCTCACACATCAACTATGCAATACCCCTACCAAACTATCCATTTTTTATCTATTACAACAATCTCAACCCCATCATGAGGCATTGAATGACATCCTTTGATCCATTGACCTTGAAACTCATGACACCAATGCCTTTGTGAATTTTATAGGGAACATACCCCATTGCATGCAACCATCCATCAATTTTCATGACCATAAGATTACCAAACTCATGGGTGAGGGAGCTGATCCTCCCCTCCATATCCAGGAAACTATCAATGACATCACCTACAAGTGTGTCCTCATTGATACAAGTTCTTCCATTAGCATCATCTCCACTACTGCTCTTCATCACCTACATATTCCACCTACCCACTTTACCATACCATCACTCGACCTTCATGCCTTTGATGGTTCTATGCGACCCATAGTAGGTTCTATCATCCTACCTATCCATGTAGGCATTAGGACCATCTCCATTTTATTCCATATTATTCAAGGTGAGATGCAATACAATATCTTACTTGGATGACCATGGATCAAAGACATGCAATGTGTTCCTTCCACCTTGCATCACTATCTCAAGTATGTGTATGATGGACTCATCCATTGTGTTCCAGCTGATGGTGACCCATTCAAGTTTTGCAACATCACTGACCTCCCACTAGGACCTTCATCATCTTCTACATAGGTCCTCCCTATTCCTTCACATCATCAAGCAGAGACCTCTACACCTTCTCCCACAACTATTTCACCTCCACATAGCTCATCAAGGACACCCACACGTCCCCTTACATCTTCTTCTCACATACCTTCATCCTCCTCTATGGATCCCCATCCTCCATCCATACCTTTCTCACCACCTTCCTCATGGCCTCCTCCTCCCTCCCAACCTTCTTCTTCCATGAATCCACCTCCCATGTCTGTACCTTTTTTGCCACCATATTTGTGGCCTCCCACTTCATCTCATCCATCTTCCTCCATAGAGCCTCCTCTTCTCCCTACTCCTCAAACACCCCCACTTCCCTTTCATCCTTGACCTTGATCTTTCACATCTTCTCATAGCCCAACACCTAGGCCTACTCCCCCCACCTCATAGTTTCTACATGTGGGTCATCCAATCCCTTCCACTACAATCGAATGTCATGATTGGGAGCAGTGAGCCTCTCACCTCGATGACCAATTATTTCATCTCTCTACCACTACTATCCATGATTCCCAACTCTCATCTTCATCCTCTAATTCAGACTCACCACCTCGTTCACCACCTCGTACATCACCCCAAGTCTCCATTTTTATGATGAACTTTGGTCCAGGTGAATACAATGTTCATGATGCTCATGTGCACCCTCCTACGATCCAATCTACCCATGATTTTGGTCACCCTTCAGCCTCGATGCTAACCATTGGTACTATATTTCCCCTAGGTCCACCAAAAAATCATACCAACTTCATCTACGTAGGTCTGGACTCATCGCTCCCAATAGTTGTACCCCCATCATCACAATCTAGTTTTTATGGTACCTTAGACCACATGTCCAACCCACACTTCACCTTACGCTACCTTCAATATTTCCATTGGCATGGATTTGGACTAGGATATTATGAGCAAGGCTTACGAATGCCTATCAACCCTCGCATTCAATTACCCATCGATAAATTAGGGCTAGGATATCACCCTACAACCATCCATACGCTCGAAGATGAGATTCAAGATCTCTCCCTAAATCCTCCACCAATTCCTACACACTCATTGGAAGAATATATCGATATTGACATCCTATATGAGAGTCCTTCTCCTTCTTCTACCATCAACATTTCGTGCACCTTCTTCCAGGAAACACCATTTTTTGACACTACCATTGCTTACTGCATTGATGAGCTAGTCGATAGATTTTCTACCCTTTCCCTCACAACTCCTTGCTCAAAGTACATTTCTTTGCCTCCCCCTCCATCACCTACACATTCATTCATGCATCCACCTCATCAATGACAAACTCATCATTCTATAACTTGATCTCATTCTCCACCCATGGTGCTACACCCACCATTAAATCTACCACATCATTCACACACTCCTGAGTCTTCATATTTAGACTCATCATCTAACACCATCTCCACCACTTCCATTAACATGGTTGACATTGATTTATTCTCCCCACTTTGGTATACCTCTCCTACGGATCACATCGAGGCACCAAATCTAAACTTCATCGATTTCACACACATCTCCCCTACACCTTCTTCATAGGACTTCTTACTATCATCGCCCATCCTATGCGCTACCAACGTGCCTTCACCATCCACTCCATCCCACATCCCATGGGTCAATCATATGAATGTATACCTGGATGATGAATTTGATTTACCAGAGGCTATCGATGACCTCCATATTATTCCTATCCCTACTAACTTCAAGATGGTTCCCACATGCTTGTAGAGGACACTATCGACATTGACATTGGTGATGATCCTAACAATCCCCATATCATTAAACTTACCACTAACCTCTCCTTAGAGGAACATACCTCATTCACATCTTTCCTTAAATAATATATCAGATTTTTTACCTGGTCCTACATGGACATGCCTGGACTCGATCCCGCATTAGTAGTTCACAACCTCACTCTTGATGGGGATGCCAAACCCATTAAGCAAAAATTATGATGCATGCATCCTACAATCACTTTAATGGTAAAATCAGAGCTCCAAAATCTCCTCGATGTAGGGTTCATACAACCCATTGATTACCCAGAGTGGGTGTCCAACATGGTCCTAGTACCCAAGCCTTCCGATGAAGTTCGTGTTTGCACTGATTTTAGAGATTTGAACAAAGCTTGTCCCAAGGACAACTTTCCCCTCCCAAACATTGATTCACTAGTCGATTCCATCATAGGCCATGAAATGATATCCCTCATGGATGGCTTTTTCAGTTACAATCAAATCAAGATCAATCCAATCGATCAACACAAGATATCTTTCACAACCCCCTAGGGGACCTTCTATTACAAGGTCATGCCCTTCGACCTTAAGAATGCTGGGGCAACTTATCAGCATGCCATGACTTACATTTTCCATGACTACATGCATAAAATCATGGAGGACTACATCGATGACCTCATAGCCAAATCAAAGGAATGCTCACAACACCTTGTCGATCTTCGTAAGATCTTTGATCACCTTCTTGAACACAATGTGCATCTCAACCCAAAGAAGTGTGTCTTTGGTGTCACTTCAGGTAAGATCTTGGGGTTCATTATCTCCCAACAAGGCATTGAAGTAGACCCCAACAAATTCAAAGCCATCATCGAGATACCTCCACCCATAAATCTCAAACAACTACGTAGTTTATAGGGCAAAATTCAATCCATTCATCATTTCATTGCCCAATTATCTGATAAATGTAAACCATTTAACCACCTTCTACAAAAAGGGGTTACCTTCAAATGGGATACCAACTATCAACAAGCCTTTGACTCCATCAAAGCCTACCTCACATCACCACCAGTTCTATCTCCACCACATCCACAATTACCATTCCTCCTATACATTTTTGCTACAGATTTTATGATTGGAATGTTATTAGCTCAGAAGAACACCCTCAATCATGAACAAGCCATCTATTATATCAGTCATACACTAGTCAGCTATGAAACATGATACACCTACATGGAGAAGTTATACCTCATTATAGTCTTTGCTACACAAAAACTATGGCATTACATGCTTAACCATACCACATTTGTCATTGCTCATGATAATCCATTACGCTATATGATGAACAAGAGTTACCATAACTCTCGCACCACTAAATGGATTATGCTTCTTACCAAATTTAACCTTGAATTCATTTCCTAGAAGTCCATCAAGGGATAGGTCATCACAGACCAACTAGTTGAGGCTCCATTGCCTGACAACCATCCCCTCCTCATTCAACTTCTCGATGATTCCATCTTTCATATCACTAAAGCTGAGGAATATGTCAAACCTGAAGTACCAGCTGATCTAACACTCTTCTTCGATGGCTCCCATTGCACTCATACTAGGGGTGTTAGAATCATATTTTTCACACCTGATGGAGAACCTCTCCCATTTTCCTTCAAATTAGGGTTTCCTTGCACAAATAACAATATCGAATATGAAGCCCTAATTCTTGGTTTGAAATAGGTGCTCTCTATGCACATTAGATGCCTTCAAATCATTGGTGACTCCCTTCTCATCGTAAATCAAGTCAAGGAGATCTAGCAATGTCATTGCCCAGTACTCCAACAATATAAACAAATCGCTCAACAACTACTTGCCCAACTTGAGTGGTATGACATCGAGGCCGCTCCTCACTCATCCAACCATTTTTTCGACACAATGGCTTCCTTGGGGTCTTTAATACCACAAAACCCCCTCTCTGACATGACACATGTGTCCATCCATACCTTAACATGATCCACTATTTCACCTCCATCCTCCATCGATGATGATGGCATCCATGTCATCCACACCGAACCACATGATCCTTGGTTTTCTCAGATTAAGGATTATATCAAACTAGGCTTCCTACCTTGTGACCTACCACATGCTCACCATCGAGCATTCAAACAAAGGGTAATCTATTACACACTACTAGGGGACATCCTTTACCATCATAGTCATGATGGCATCCTTTTACATTACCTAGAACCACATGAGGCTCAATGAGTAGTCCAAGAGACCCATGATGGAACTTGTGATGGCCACTTCAGTGGCATGGCCATCACTAAATGCATTTTATGCATGGGCTACTATTGGCCCAAAATGGAGCATGATTATTGTGAATACATCAAATGGTGCATCAAATATCAACAACATGCTAACCTCATGCACTTACCTTCACAAGCACTCCAACCCATCCAATCCATGTGGCCCTTCTCACAATGGGGCCTAGACCTTATTGGCCAAATCTTACCTACTTCCTCGAGCAATCATAAGTTTATCATCACTACCATCAAATATTTTACAAAGTGGGTCGAAGCTATCCCACTTGTTCAAACAATGGGAGCCAAAATCATGGTATTCATCACTGACCATATCATTTATCACTTTGGAATTCCCTCACAAATCATCTTCAATAATGGCACCCCTTTCAAAAACAAAACTATCTATGCACTATGCACCAAATTTAACATTCACCATAGCTTCTCTACCCCATACTACCCATAGGGTAATGGCCAGGCTGAAGCTACTAACAAAACCATCTATGCTATCCTTCGAAAAATAGTCATAGAATCTCATCATGATTGGCATACTCAAATTCCATTAGCCTTGTGGGCCTACCGCACAAGCATCCATACTCCTACTAGGGCAACACCCTTTTCTTTGGTCTATGGCACCGAAGCCATTATGCCCCTAGAACTTGAGATACCTTCTCTTCGCATCTCTATGAAGGACTTCATTGATGATGACACCGCTCATCAAGCCAGGTTAGACCAATTAACGCTCTTAGATGAGCATCACATCCATGCCATAGAGCACACACATGTTTATCAAGACCATCTTCATCATGCCTATGATAGTAAGGTACACCAACATGAATTTTAGATCGATGACTTGGTTCTCAAAGAGAACCAACAAATCACTAGTCAACCCCACCAACAGTGAGATAAATTCACCCCAAATTGGTTGGGTCCTTACATTATCACACACAAATTTGGTTTTGGCGCCTATCGACTGGCCAACCTCGAAGGACTTGCAGAGCCCAAACCTATTAACATTATTCACCTTCGCACATTCAATGCCTAGCTAGCCTAGGTACACATCACCAGTGGTTGCACATACTATCATCATTATGTTGTATATATCACCTCACTCACACATTCACAACCCACATTGCACTACACACACTTTGCACTTTCTATTACACGATAGAAACACTTTTGCTTTATATGTCATTTTTATGCTTTTGGTATCTTTTGTCTTGCAGGTTCACGATCCTCAACTATGACACCTTCGTAGAGACACATTGCTTTAGATCTACGCTTTTAGCATTCCACCACTCCATCATGCAGGACCTTTCGATACTCCCTCTAGTATCGATCACCCCAACCAATCTTGCAATGCCACCTAGCCCCATCCATGTTCATCAATCATCCCTTTCATCACATTCAGCTCATGAGACATCACCTCGACCTCACTCACCAGACCATAGGGATTCCTCCTATTCTCCTCACTCTAATGATAGTCAAATTTCCCTCTCCTCATTTGTAGATAAGGAGGAACATTCCCACCCACCATACCCTCATGCACGGGGCTCATCCCCTCCTCCATTAGTTGATGAATGAGATCCTTATCTACCAACCTCTTCAACTCGATGACCTCCACTTCACTATTTTCCTCCTAATAGGGGAAATTCACCTACTCGCTTACAATCCTCAGGATTACCTCCACCCCTATCAAGTGGGATGTCACCTTATGACCAATCCCTTCACCAACATATTTCCCAGGCCAACCCTTTACATGCTCACCCATCTCAGCCACATCACTCCATACAACCATCCCACGCACCACCCATTCTCCAGACACCCCCATCCCCATTCTATGGTATTCCACTTCAGCCTACTCCACCACCAACTCACCAATTCCAATCTCCTCCTCCTTCCCCTCATTCATTCTCATATCCACACTCATATCCCAACCCCATTATTACACTAGAATCTCACTCCCCACCTACCTCGATTCCATCACCCCCACATCTCGATATCCAATAGATTCTCTCCCACCTCGACAACCTCGAGTTACACTTGAGTCATTATCAATGTCATTCCCCTCCACACCATTCTACCATGACCCGTATTCCCTCACCTTATTCCATTCCTATCCCTCACTCCCACACACATCCCCCACTAGATTCTAGGGCCACGGTCCAACCACTCAGGCCTACCCCACATCCTTTGCACTCATCACCACCCAAGCCATACATTTATCCCACACCTATACTTTCAGAGCCACTCTCTCACATATTTCACCAACTGATGCATGCAGAACTCCTCGAGTTACCAAAAATCCATCCCATCGACCCCCTTCACCCCAAGCCAAGGAATTACAAGGAAAACCAATTCTACATTTACCATCAACAACCAAGGCATGACATCGACCACTACCACACTTTTGAAAGCCTCATCAATAACATGGTAGATGGCACACTTCCTCCATGATCCACACACACCACACCTCCTAGAGTTTTGAGCACTGCACCTCCTCCCATTCCTCACCCCATGCCTTCACGTGAGTCCTTCACATCTACACCCCATTATTTCCAATAGTTATCCAACTACACAAATTACCAAAATCTTAGTCATATCACCATGTCACCTAGTCATTCACGACCTGATCTTCACCACTTCACACATTCTTAGATTACCTTCCTATTTCTTTATTTCTCTTCTTTCTCCCCTTCTTGTTATCCTACATTGTTGTATGGTCACCTCCTACCTCACATACCTATGCTAATTTCCTTCTTCTTCCTCTTCTTTCCTTTTCTTTTTGTATGGTCACTCTTCAGGGCTACATACCTATGCTAATTCTATATTTTCTTCTTCTCCTTCTCTTCTTCCTCCCTTATTTATTTCCTTCAGCCCCCTTTGTTGTCTTTCCTCATTTTCACTTTCTCCACCATCTCTCTTCGTCTCTCCTTTTCCTCATTCTTCATAAATATGTACATTTTCCCACTTACATTCATCTCGCACACTTTTTACACCCCTCACATACTGGGGAAACCATCAACTACTCCTTCCTCTCATCATCTCTTCACATATCTATTTCTTTCAAAATAACTTCCAATCTCATCTCATTGAGTTTCATAAATTTCCTCTTGTAGATATTTTCCTTGCATGTTATATCTCTCATACTACATCCATTGCATATACACATCACTCCTCTTTTTACATCTATATTCATGTTTGTACATTCTCCCTATAGAAATATGATCATGACAGGATTAAAAACATGCACTTGTTAGCATCACCACTTGGTTGTCCACTCCTCTTCTCAGGATTACAGATTATATAGTGATTAGCATGATTTTGATCACTCACCAGTTAAGTCAATCAAACATCACCTCTAGTTGACAAGTTCTTACACTTCTTACAACTTTCTTTGGTTGGTTCAACTTCTTTCAAGGACCATTCACACATGTCATATTTTTAAGCAAATTTTGAGTCTAGGGAAGACAACACCTTGCATAGATATCACCATCTAGTGAATGGTTTCCCCTGCTCATCCTATCATTTGCATGATCAAAATATGACTTGGGGATAAACAAAGGGACAAGCATAAGCAAAAATCAGAAAATAGGTAGAAAACAAAAGACAATGCCCACATTCCAAAAAAAAAAAAATAAATGAAAAAGAGTACCACAACAAGAGAATCAAAAGAATGAGGGGTAGAAAACAAAAGAAAAATCCTCCAAGAGCACTACTATTATGCTTGATCTCCTTTGGTCCTTCAGTTTAAAATAACATCATGGGATGATTTCCATCGCCAACAATAGGCTCTAAGCACTTGCCTGCTAATGGAATAGTCTTACAAGTGGTGACACATCTATCACATTAGCGACCTTATTTTGTATAGATCACTATGCGCTTGTGGATGAGCTAGCTATTTTGGCTATATTTGCAATGGGTTAGTCCTACCTCCCTCAAAATGGATAAATGAACATCACTCATCGCACACACTGGTCCTTGATAGACTTTGATCCAGTCAGATTAGTTATGAGTTGTAGTCGAACCTTGTTCAGTTTCTCATGAGGTTTGATTGCTATAACTATGATAGTCAAGATTATTGCATAATCCCATATACCATCCTACATCCCTGAGATAATGAAATGGATCACATTGCCACCGGTTCTATTATGATACAAGTGCTTCCTATACGCATTTCATCATTCACATACATGCATCATTGCATCTATTTTACATTCATTCATTTACATTACATCATTCCACATTACATCTAATCTACAGTGATATCATTCTCCTACATTTTACCACAGGCATATATATGCATTCATCATACATTCACCTACCAATATTCTACACTAACACATACACGTAATGAGAAATCACACATTCATTCACATCAAATCATGACACATGAATATAAAGCAACAACAAAAAGCATGTATATATATTATGATCAAAAATACCCTCAAGCTACAAAAATAGAATCCATCCATCATACATCTTAGCCCTGCTGCTCACTAGGAGTCTCACCACTCCCCTCCTAAGCCATTATCACCTGCTCCACCCTACGCACCTCCACTGCCCCACTAGACTCTAGAAATACCTCTACCACCTATGCCACCACATACATTTCTACCCTATCCACATATGGGGTAGCTCCCACTACCTGAGACACCTCTGGTACTACCATCCTTAGCTCCCTTAACACTATCGATGGAGCACTCCATCGACTCTACTATGAATGCATCTATGTTCATGATCATGATCTCGATCTCGATCATGACCCACCATAATCTAGAATTGCATGCCCAAATGAAATCAAGGTAACCTCACACTGCATCCTCATTGACCCCTCCTCTCTATACAACCTTGACACATCCTTATTTTCTCATTGTAAATGATCCACCTCCACCCTCAAAGCAACCATCTCCATTATGACCTACTCTACTACCTCCACATGATCGACCTCCTCTTGTGCCTATCACTTCCTCTCTATCTCAGCATGTAGCTCTACCACCTCAACCTCATGTGCTACTCAAACCGCATCCACCTCACCCTACACCCATTGCACCATAGTAATCTCTACCCTCAATCTCTCCTCAACCACCATCATCTCTACAACTCGATGATGTAGATCCTCCACAATCTTGACATGCCTCCCCTGCTCTACCTCAAGCTATCCTCATAGCTCCTCACACCTCTCCTCTAACTTGTTGGCTCGACTTTCATGCACACCCTGTGAAGAGTAAAATAGAAAACACAAGTAACACTTAATGGGAATAAATTCCCTCTCACTTTAGGATCTTTGCTGGTTATCCAAGGTGTGAGTTACAAAGTCGGGTCGAATGCTCTCACTCTTTTCCACTTCTAGAATAGTTTCAAGTGGACTATCTGTATACCTCCAAGGGGGTTCAAACTCCGTTCGTTGTTGTATGAAGGTGATTTGTTAAATTTAGTTATCAGGTTTGCATTAGTGGATTGATCTAGCTCTTCATATTTCAGTAGATTAAAAGAATAAATAAATTTAAAGAACATAAAAAGTGGGACCTTTCAGAAATAAAATAGAGAGAGTAGGGTAGAGCAGAAAAGAGAGGATATCTAATCTAATTGCAAATTACAACCATTAAATTTAATTATACTGATCGACTTCACAACAAAACAAAATCAAATGAAGAAAGTGTCCAACTTTCTAAGATCACCTTCTACCTTGAGCATGGGACAAAGCAATGGAGGATGAAAGAAAATTTCAAACATAAGGGAGGCAAGCATCAATTGGTATTTCCCACCAGTCAAGCTCACGCAATGAGAATAGAGCAATTAAAATACAGACCCAAACCCTAAGCCTTTAATTTTCTTTATACGCACATAAAATAGAATGAAGCTTAACAACATAATATAATCTTAACAATCATAGGTTTACAATCAAACTAAATAAATCCTAAGCGAGACAAAAATAAAAGATAGTGCACTTATCATAACCCAAAAAATATTAGGCACCTAGCCATGCTATTTTGGAAGATGTCCACACACCAGCCTTAGGTACAGAATAAAGGATTCGAAGCAAGTTTTGCTAGAAATTGCAAGAAGTCTTTTATTTCCAAGTTTTTGCATCCGGACTTTACATTCAAAAGAAGTATATATAGACTCAGGATAGACCCTGATCTTTTCAAAAATATCTTCTTCCAAAGATATAAATCTTATCATAAAAATCCCACCGCTAGGGGGCCTTACAAGATAAAATATATTTTAATATCTTCATTCAATTCTAACCACTTCTAAAAATCCGCTCGAATATCTTGCCATAAATGGCGAAGAAAGAATTTGATCTTATCCTCATCAAACTGTGACTGTATGCAAATGCTTTCATTTTCCAGCTAGTTGCAACTGCACTTCATTAAATGGGCACTCCCTCGACCATGCCTCATCAAGTCTTTGTTTGTGGTGGGCTCTACAAAATCCGGGTGGATTTTTAACTTCTCGCATCTTCTACCTCTGCACAGCCGTATTCACCCACTTTTGCATTGAATTTTGATGTCTGCCATCACATCCACCATTACTCTTGCCACTAGCAAATTTCCTACGAAAATAGAAATAAAATGGCAAAGATTAGACAATTAATAAAATAATTAATTAATTAATTTCATTTTTCTAAGGTTTAAGCTTTTAATTTTTAATTAATTAATTAATTTTTTAATTATCCCTAAGGTTTAAGATTTTAATTTTAGGGCAAATAAATAATTAAAAAATTAAATTCTAATGCCTTCTTCTTTGTATAAACCAACGGATTCCCATTTGAAATTTTTAACTCAGAAGCGCAAGCGGAATCAAATCCGGAATAAATACTATGCAATGTGGAGCGGAATAATTATACAAAGGAAAGTTCGGAATGGAGTCCGCAACTTAATGCATGGGAGGAGGTGTGGATTATCAATCCGCAAAATATTTAAGATGACGTCACACTCATTGCAAATAAAATACGGAATAGGAAATCCGTAAGCTTTAATAAGATAAGAGGAGCGGAATGGAATGAGAAAGCTTTGACTTTTTTAAATTAATTAAAAGCTTTAAACCCTTAGGAATCAAGAATAAATTGAATTAATAATAACAATATCTAACAATATTTGCTTTGTTGTTTTTTGGGTTTGGGTGTGAATTGAGCAAGCTTTGATTTTTAATCTCATTTTTCAATTGGAGCAAGCTTTCAATTTTATGAATGGAGCAAGCTTTGATTTTTTTGAATGTATATAGCCTATGATTATTGAGAATGGAGAACATGTTTTTCTTTTAAATCCGGAAATTTACTCTCGAATCCTAATAGTGAAAAATAAAAGTTCTCAGATTTAGATGAAATTTCTCACACTTGTAAAACAGCCAAAAGGGTATCCAAATATACAAAGAAAACAAAAAAATGCAGTTCTGATCAAGAGATATTTCATTAATAAGGTCACGACCTGCAACAAGAAATTGCTATTTCTGGAAATGAAATTACATCTAAATTCAGGTAAATTTGGTACCATTGGAAAGAGGAGATCAAGATATTCCACCCAGAATTTGAATCACTCCAAAAGGATTTCCCAATCAAAAGATATGCCCATTTCAATTTTGATGCGAATTTAGGGTAAGATGAAGAATTGAAGAAAACCCTAAAATTTGATTTTAATAATTTAGAACTTAGGAAAACTATTGAAGGTCAATTTTCTGAAATTAATAACCTGAAATAATATCATTGAAGGGCAAATATCCAGATCAATTCAATTGAGATCAATGCTTTAGGCAAGCAATCGCAAGACCTTGATGCAAACAAAATTTAAAACCTTGACGAAAGCACAATTTGGAAATAAAATCAAAATACTTCAAGAGGGTCCCCTTGGAAATAAAAAATTAATCATTTCAAAGGAGTCAAAATTTTATTTTCAGTAGGGGTGTGTTGCTTCTCAACAAATGGCGACGTCTACGGGGAAATAGTAGCACTATTTAGAACCCAGAACTCTAGTTTTAAAACAATTTAAACCATGCATCCTACCTTGCCGTAAATATTTTCAAAATATTTTAATCATTATCTGCTCATCCATTGAAATTTCCCAGGGACATACTAGGTTGAATCACTCAAGGAAAACTCTGGTGTGTGGTTGCAAGTGTATAAATTCTTCCTCTTAAGATGACCATGGCTTAGAATTCCTACTTAGGATTAACCAGACTGCTTGGGCTGCAAAAGTTTATTTGAGTAGAGCTCTATTGCTAGTTTAGCCTTTTATAGCCCCGATAGAGTTACTCTTAACTTTATTTTTAAGACCTTGGTTCACAGCCATGGAGCATCTATAGCCCTGGTGAACATGTCTAAGATTTCTCTTTCAAAAATCTCGGCTATCCCCCTCTTATTATGGAACTCTCTTTTTTTGGAACTCTTTTCTCTTTTTTTCTTTTTTATAAAGACTAGATAGCCGAGAAGCCTTACTAAAGGTTCGAAAGTTGCATTTGCCTTGATATTTCATTCACCAAATAGTCGATCAACTAACCATTTCAGTTTTCAGACACCAATAGCCTCTTAAGAGTTATTAAAATGATCTTTGTGAATCAAATTTCTCCTCTCATGACCAACTTTTCTTGGATTCCCTAGGAGTTCTCCAGCTAAACAACATAACAATTCTTTTATGATTAAAATAATTGTGGTAGGCAAGGTACAAAATTTAAACTATCTCTCTACTATTAATCCAGATAGCAAACATTACCACTCTCTCCCTACTTAGAACATCCCTTTATCAAATCACCCCTCTTTGATTCATGAAACCGAGAGAAAGACCCAAAAGAAGAAAGAAAAGGAAAACAAAGAAAACTAGGAGAAACTAACTTAAAGCTAAAAAAACAAACTAAACAAAAGCACAAACACTCTTTTTATTTTTTATATATACATATGTACAAAGGTTCCTTCAATTACTCAAATGATGTAGCAGATGGAACAACCGAGAAGTAATGCTTTAGATATTGACCATTGACAGGTAAGTTCAGAAAATTACCTTCCAGGTCCTGTAGACGAAATGCATTATTACCCAAAATTTTTGCAATTTGGTATGGCCCTATCCATAGAGGTTGTAGCTTAGTGTGCTTACCTTTCTTCTCATGGGCTTTGTCCCATAGGAGCACCAGGTCTGCAAGTCTGAAGGCTTTTACTTTTGCTCTTTTGTCAAACCAACGCTTGACTGTCTCTTGATGTCGACTGAAATGCTCCAAAGCTTGGAGTCGTTCATCCTGCAAATTAATTAAGTCTAGCACACGAGCTTCTGCATCTGCATGATCATTAAAATAATCCAAGGCAAACTGGTATGTGGGCAATTTTAGAGAAACAGGAACAATAGGCTGAGTGCCATATAGTAAAGCAAATGGTGAAGTTTTAAGAGCTTCCTTGTGTCTTATCCTATCAGCCCAAAGTGCATACTTTAGTAATGTATGCCATTGTCTAGGTTTATCTACAACAGACTTCTTAATGGCATTTATCAAATTTTTATTCGTGGACTCAACTAGTCCATTTCCTTGGGGATAATAGTTAGATGAAAATTTGATGACTATCCCTTTTTGGTATGCCCACTCTACAAATTCCAATGACTGAAAGGTTGGCCCATTATCACAAACTAAATTCAAAGGAACCCCAAACCTGGTTATGATATTTGACTCCAAAAACTCAATCACTTCATGAGTTGTGCTCCTCATTGTAGCTACTGCTTCAGCCCATCTTGTACAATAATCAGTGGTGGTTAATACATACTTGTGCCCTACTGATGAATTTGGGTTCATCACTCCCACAAAATCAAGTCCCCACTGCATGAAAGGTTTATCTATTATAACAGGCTACAATGGTAGAGCTCGTTTAGTCTCCTTGGCTACAAAGATCTGACATTGATGACAAGTTCTCACATGCAGATGTGCATCTTTAAACAATGTAGGCCAGTAGTAGCCTGCTCTTAATATTCTATGTGTAGTAGTTGAACCTGAAGGGTGCCCTGCTCCTAACTTCTCATGAAAACTAGACATGACTTCATTCACCTCATCCTGAGAAATGCATCTTAAAAATACACCAGCATAATTTTCTCTATATAGTTTACCTCCTTTGAGTAGAAAATGAGTTGATTTCAACTTCAGTGCTCTTCTTTGAGTTCTATTTAGGTGAGGTGGGCAACTCCCAAAGCTCAATAAATGGATAATATCCCCATACCAATCATCCAATATGGAGTCTAGTTGGTTAATTTCTTCCTTTAGGTATTTCAATGATATGTTGGGATAGACCAAGGCCTCTAATTAATTTAGCAGGTCGAATTTCTAAGTCAAATTCCTACAATTTTGTGGCCCAATTGCCCCTTAGTTCACCCAATTCATTTTGACTTAACAAATATTTAACAACTGGATCAAGGACTATGGCATGGACTTTGCTCCTCAAAATGTAATGCCTGAACTATTTAACTACTTTCACTAAGGCATAGGCTTGCTTATCCAAATGAGAGTACTTCAACTCAACACCCTTCAGATTGGTACTTTTGAAGGCAATGGGGTGCTCCCCTATTTCTCTTCGTTGAGTTAAAACTGCAGCAAGTGTATGTTCAGAAGCAAAAGAGTACAGGTAAAAATCTGCACTAAAATTTGGACTTACCAGAACTGGGGCTTGTTGGATAGCAGATTTAATCTCTTGAAATGCCACCTTGGCTTCTATTGACCAAAAAATCTGAGCAGTCTCCTTTAACATATCATTGAGTGGTTTGACTATTTCAGCAAAGCCAGAAATAAACTTCCTAACAAAGTTAATCTTCCCAAAAAATGATTTTAACTCTTTCTTAGAGTTGGGAAAGGGTATCTTTGATATGGCCTCGGCTCTCTCAAGGTCCACAGAAATACCGTCTTTGGTGATTAAGTGGCCAAGGAGTTTTCCTTCAGTTACACCAAAGACACATTTCTTTGGATTCAAAGAAATGCCAAATTCTCTACATTTGTCAAAAATAGACTCCAAGTGTTTGACATGATCAAATCGAGATTTAGAAAATATTGTCAAGTCATCCATGTATACCACAATGCACTTACCCATGAGACCTTTGAAGGCATGATCCATTGCACGTTGGAAGGTGGCTCCAACATTTATCAATCCGAATGGCATTCTCTTGTAGGCGAAGGTGCCCCATTTGGTTGTGAAGGCAGTCTTCATTCGATCTTCTCTTTCCACCAATATCTGGTTGTACCCAAAAAATCCATCCAAGAAGGACATCATCTCTGAACCATTCACAATCTACAATACATCATCCATGGAAGGCAAAGGATAATTATCCTTTTTAGAAGCCTTATTCAGATTTCTAAAATCTATGCACAAGCGGATTTCCCCATTCTTCTTTCTAACTGGCACTAAATTAGCTACCCAGGTAGAATGCCTGATAGGAAAAATAATGGCAGCACTCAACAATTTTTCTACCTCTTTCAGAATGAGAGGTTCCAACAAGGCATTAACATGCCTCTATTTCTATCTGAAGGGTTTACATAACTCTTTCAAGGGTATCGTATGTGTGTACACTTTTGGATCAAAAATCTTGAGGTCTTTATAAGACCAGGCCATAACATCCTTGGACCTATGCAGCAACTCCGTGAGATCTCTTTTAATTACAGGGTCACAAATTTTAGCCAATTGAATGTGCTTGGGATCCCCTTCAGTTCCTACATTTATATTTTCAGTCTTATTCCCTGTCATGCCAACAAAATTTCCAGAATTTATCCTTTGTTTAATTCGATCATTGTCAAACAACCTCTCAAGTTCTACCATTCCCCTAGGAATCCTATTATTTTTCAACCTCATTACTCCCTCTTCATCATCAAAATATTCAAGCATAGTATCCCTTTGACCATCATCAATTATAGTTTTTTCAAATGCATTTGTATTCTGTAAGAAATTTATAATTTGATGGTCATCAAAAAATACTTGAAATGTATCTATATTATCCAGAACAGAAGGGCAAGGAATTAATTCCACTAAAAATTTTTTCCATTTAAATTCCTCCAAGGGCTTTAGATTGGCAGTTGATGAAGCCAAAACATCTGTAGGTGAATTTTCCTCCCTAGGAATATGCATCAGATTGAAAGCATTAAAATCCTCCATGAGATCCCAAGCTCGATGTTTGTATCTTTTTAGGTAAGAAGCTTTGCATTGAAACTTACCTTTAACCTGATTGGCTACCAACTCAGAGTCTGTAAAAACTTGGATATTCTTCACATTTTTATCTAAAGCAAATTTTAATCCTAGTATTAGTGCCTCATACTCAGTCAAATTATTGGTACAGGGAAACTGCAAGTGGTAAGACATAAAATATGTCTGATTGTGAGGCCCTTTGAGAATAGCCCCCGTACCAGAGCCTTGCTTGGATTTAGCTCCATCAACATGAAGTGTCCAAACATCATTATCATGATCAGTTAGAGCCTTAATTGGTTTTACCTTTTGTGTAGTTGTCAAATTATAAACCCCCACATCTGCATCAATAAAATTAACAGTCTCATTCTTGACATTGTATTCAGTTATCATGAGCTTATACCGAGGCTCCCTATCAATTCTTAACTGATTTGCTACACCTTTCCAAGGTAACCACATGTGTGAAAAATCTGTGGCCAAATACCCATTCAGAGATTTTGACCAATCTCTACTTAGAAGCATTCCATATCCCACAGGAATATCTACCACCTGAATATCAATTTTGTGTTGTGCTCTTGGCTCAGATGCTAATTGGATGTGTATACCTTGAAGTTCACCTATTACCTTGACCTCAATTTTATCCAACTGAATGACTCTCCTCTCAGACTTCACAGGAGTTAATCCCAATTGTTGGCAAATGGCTAGAGGCATGACATTGGCTGAAGCACCAAAGTCCACTAGACAGTTATGTAAGTTTTTTCCAAATATACGGACTATCAATAGGAAAGGTGGAACTTCAGTCTTTTCCTTGTAGATGGCCACATTGGCATTTGCTATTTTCTTCCCCTTTCTAGAGGTTTAGCGGAGGGCTCAGAGTAAGTTTTAATCAAATTATCTCTCTGTTCAGTGATCTGAGCTAGCTCATGAAGGGTGATGTTGGCCTTGATTTTCTTCATGTCCTCCACTATATTATACCCTTTATTGAGTGGAGCAACAAATCCATCCTGCACTTTTGGATCTCCCCCTTGGGTGGAGGTGGATTATTATTTGGAGAAGGATCAGGAGGAATACTATGAGAGTTGTTGGGAGGTGTAGATGTAGTGTTGGGCTCTAGATTTCTATTCCTGAGATTGTAATTATCTCTTCTATACTGTTGAAAAGCTTGCACTTCATCCATAGGCACTTCTGCAATATTTTTAGACTCATCCGAGAAAGTGAATGAATCCAACACCATAGTTGTACTATGTTTGGATGAACTAGCACCATCAACATTTTTTTGATTTTCAAGAAAACTAAATTCACCAGACAAAGCTTCAAAAGCATTACAAAATTCCAAGTAATCTAGTTCTCCATGTTGAGATGTTCCATGAATCCTACACCAATTAGGTAAATCCAAGTCACAAATGTTCACTTCAAGCCCCTTTCCTTTGTTATAATCCTTATTAGGTTCATACGGAGGTCTAGAAAATCTGTTCTATTGGTAAGGAAACCTATTTGAATTTTCTCCCATAGACACTTGCCTCTTGAAACTCAAGAAGTCATTTGCCAATTTTTGGACTATCTTTGAAACTCCCTCAACTGTAGTCTTATCTGATTCTTTCTCCTCAGTCTGCACATGCCCAGTGTGTGCCAAGGGTAATGGAGTTTCCTTGGGTGGAGTTTGACATGTTGGCAACATCATCTGATGTGGAATGGGATTCAACATAGGTATATTTTGTGTAACAAAGGGTATCAAAGGATTATTCATCGGTTGCGGTCCCAACTGCCTTTCAAGAGTCAAAGCTTCCTTATAAGCTCTTGTCAAGTTTGTGATATTGGTGTCTCTTTTCAGGAAAATAGAGGTTACTGGATCCAAAGCATTCTTATAAATTTCTAGGGCTAAATCTGCACTTGGGATGTAATGACCTGTCATCCTACCATAAGCCTTCTGGAATCTCACATTGAAAGACCTGACAGTTTCACTGGATTCTCTTCTAATGCTGGAAAACTGTTGATATAGGACACTGGGATCAATTACTTGACCAAATTGGGACACAAAAACCTTTTCCAAATCATCCCAACTGGTGATTGAGTCATTAGTAAGGTTCAGGAACCAGTCATATGCTCCTTCTTGGAGAGTGAACGGGAATAATCTACAGGCCACATCTTCATGCTGCACATTTAATAATTTTAGAGCATTTTTAAAGGCCACCAAGTGTTCTTCTACTGTCCTGATTCCATCATGTTTGTAGGTGGGAAGATACTTCTCAGGATTTCTTGGTAAATCATGGGCTACCCTAGGGATATTCAAAGTAGTGGAACCCAACCAGTTGGCCATGACTGTTTGATTAATGGTAGGATTTTGAGTCACAGTTGGAGGAAGCACTAATGGAGATAAAACTATGCTGGACAAAGATCTGGCCTTCCTAAGATTACTTCTCCTTGGGGTTTCCAACTCAGACACAAGGAGCTCTCCAGCTCTTGGGTGGGACCTGGTTACTCTAAAGGAAGAATCCAACCTAACTGATTATCTTAAAAACACCAAACGCAAGTTCAGGCCCTCCTTCTAGCGCCAATTTTATGTTGGCTCGGCTTTCATGCACACCCTATGAAGAGTAAAATAAAAAACACAAGTAACATTTAATGGGAATAAATTCCCTCTCACTTTAGGATCTTGTTGGTTATCCAAGGTGTGAGTTATAGAGTTGGGTCGAATGCTCTCACTCTTTTCCACTTCTGGAATAGTTTCAAGTGGACTATCTGTATACCTCCAAGGGGGTTCAAACTTTGTTCGTTGTTGTATGAAGGTGATTTGTTAAGTTCAGTTATCAGGTTTGCATTAGTGGATTGATCTAGCTCTTCATATTTTAGCAGATTAAAAGAATAAATAATTTTAAAGAACATAAAAGTGGGACCTTTCAGAAATAAAAATAGAGAGAGTAGGGTAGGGCAAAAAAGAGAGGATATCTAATCTAATTGCAAATTACAACCATTAAATTTAATTAGATTGATCGACTTCACAACAAAACAAAATCAAATGAAGAAAGTGTCCAGCTTTCTAAGATCACCTTCTACCTTGAGCATGGGACAAAGCAACAGAGGATGAAAGAAAATTTCAAACATAAGGGAGGCAAGCATCAATTGGTATTTCCCACCAGCAGTCAAGCTAGCGCAATGAGAATAGAGCAATTAAAATACAGACCCAAACCCTAAGCCTTTAATTTTCTTTATACGCACATAAAACAAAATGAAGCTTAACAACATAATATAATCTTAACAATCATAGGTTTATAATTAAACTAAATAAATCCTAAGCGAGACAAAAACAAAAGATAGTGCACTTATCATAACCCAGAAAATATTAGGCACCTAGCCACGCTATTCTGAAATATGTCCACACACCAGCCTTAGGTACAAAATAAAGGATTCGAAGCAAGTTTTGCTAGAAATTGCAAGAAGTCTTTTATTTCCAAGTTTTTGCATCCGGACTTTACATTCAAAAGAAGTATATATAGACTCAGGACAGACCCTGATCTTTTCAAAAATATCTTCTTCCAAAGATCTAAATCTTATCATAAAAATCCCACCGCCAGGGGGCCTTACAAGATAAAATATATTTTAATAGCTTCATTCAATTCTAACCACTTCTGAAAATCCGCTCGAATATCTTGCCATAAATGGCGAAGAAAGAATTTGATCTTATCCTCATCAAACTGTGATTGTATGCAAATGCTTTCATTTTCCAGCTAGTTGCAGCCGCACTTCATTAAATGGGCACTCCCTCGACCATGCCTCATCAAGTCTTTGTTTGCGGTGGGCTCTGCAAAATCCGGGTGGATTTTTTAACTTCCCGCATCTTCTACCTCTACACAGTCGTATTCGCCCACTTTTGCATTGAATTTTGATGTCTGCCATCACATCCGCCATTACTCTTGCCACTAGAAAATTTCCTACGAAAATAGAAATAAAATGGCAAAGATTAGACAATTAATAGAATAATTAATTAATTAATTTCATTTTCTAAGGTTTAAGCTTTTAATTTTTAATTAATTAATTAATTTTTTAATTATCCCTAAGGTTTAAGCTTTTAATTTTAGGGCAAAAAAATAATTAAAAAATTAAATTCTAATGCCTTCTCCTTTCTTTGTATAAACCAGCGGATTCCCATTTGAAATTTTTTAACTCAGAAGCGCAAGTGGAATCAAATCCGGAATAAATACTATGCAAAGTGGAGCGGAATAATTATACAAAGGAAAGTTGTGGAATGGAGTCCGCAACTTAATGCATGGGAGGAGGTGCGGATTATGATAATCCGCAAAATATTTAAGATGACGTCACACTTATTGCAAATAAAATGCGGAATAGGAAATCCGCAAGCTTTAATAAGATAAGAGGAGCGGAATGGAGAAAGCTTTGACTTTTTTTAATTAATTAAAAGCTTTAACCCTTGCGGAATCCAGAGAAGATTAAATTGAATGAAATGACAATTAAAATCCAGCTTTCAATAAGCATGCTTGATTTTAAATCAAATTTTAATGGAGATGTTGCGGTCCTTTCTGACTTCGGATTTCCAATGTTGACCATTTCAATGAGCGGAATGGAGCAAGCTTTGATTTTTTAAAATGAACTTTGTTTTAAATTAAAGCTTTACCTATGAAATTGAAATAAATCAATAGAATGTGTTAAATCCATTTTTAATGGAGATGTTTCCTCTCTTTTTCCATTTCAATGAGCGGAATGGAGCAAGCTTTGATTTTTTGAGCGGAATGGAGCAAGCTTTGATTTTTTGAGGATGTTTTTAGCCCGCTATGATTAAAAATCAATTGAGATCGGAGTAGAACATGTTTTTCTTTTAAATCCAAAAATTTACTCCCAAACCCTAATAGTGCAAAATAGGTGAAAAATCAAAGTTCTCAGATTTAGATGAAATTTCTCACACTTGTAAAACAGCCAAAAGGGTATCCAAATATACAAATAAAACACAAAAATGCAGTTTTTTCAAGATATATTGCATTAATAAGGTCACAACCTGCAACAAGAAACTGCTATTTATGGAAATGAAATTACATCTAAATTCAGGTAAATTTGGTACCATTGGAAAGAGGAGATCAAGATATTCCACCCAGAATTTGAATCACTCCAAACGGATTTCCCAATCAAAAGATATGCCAATTTCAATTTTGATGTGAATTTAGGGTAAGATGAAGAATTGAGAAAAACCCTAAAATTCGATTTTAATAATTTAGAACTTAGGAAAACTATTGAAGGTTAATTTTCTGAAATTAATAATCTGAAATAATATCATTGAAGGGAAAATATCCAGATCAATTCAATTGAGATCAATGCTTTAGGCAAGCAATCGCAAGACCTTGATGCGAACAAAATTTAAAACCTTGACGAAAGCACAATTTGGAAATAAAATCAAAATACTTCAAGAGGGTCCCCTTGGAAATAAAAAATTAATCATTTTAAAGGAGTCAAAATTTTGTTTTCAGTAGGGGTGTGTTGCTCCTCAACATAACCCCCATTTTTCCTCCCTTCATTTCCCCAAATCTAGGGCCCAATCTACCTCACTCTCATGTAATATCCCCTCTATATCTCGTACTCTCTCCCTCAGTATCACCAGCTCCTCTTGAGCGGAAATCCTATCTTGTATGTCAAATAGTATGTCAACCATATCTCCAGCATCATCCTCCTCCATTATCACCATATCTACATGGGGAGATCCTACTAATACATTGGTCGCTATATCACCTCCCTCCTCCATGGGCATTGTATCATCTATAGGATGATTGATATTATCACAATGACACTGAGAGGGGGGGTGAATCAGTGTAACTATTTAAATCTTGAATCTGCAACTCTTAAAACTTGAAAATGCAAACTTAAAAACAGATATAGCAACTATAACAAAAGAGCATCACACAACACAAGTTTTAACGAGGTTCACCGATGTGGCTACTCCTCAAATAATGACTGTTTGGACTACAATCCAAATCCAGCCTTTGCAAGGATTCAATCTTTACAAATATTTTACCAGCACCCACTGGAAGGAGCACCAACCCCTGATTTTATCTGCAGCAACAGATAGGAGCACCAACCCCTTATACCAAGCACCAACTTGGATTTCTATTTTGAAAGATAAGTTGACATAAAAATGCCTTTCTTTTTACAAGACCCTCACTGGTCTATTGCTCATGCAAATCAATCTCATAGAAGAATAAAGAGGATTGTCAGAAACTCAATATCTTCTATCACAGTCTAAAAAACCTCTCTCTTTTATTTTCAAGAAAAATGTCTAGGTTTCAGTTCTTTAGCTGTTCTTCATACAACACTCTCTTACTCAACCTTTTCTTTTTGTCTTTCACAATAACCACGGTTGCAGTAACCTCTCTTCTTATGCCTGTTCGAGTCTTTATACTTGGTTTTCTCGAACGGCTCATTTTGAAACGGCTCCAAATTTCCCTCCAAATTTTTTCATGCATTTACGGCTAAGTTCAATCTGTCAAACCCTCTCTGACAGTTTTGTCTTTTGGCCGTTTCTTTCTGACTTATTCTGATATTCTTCTCTCGCACTTTCGACATCCTTTTACGTGTAAACCGACAGCCATTTTGCCCGTTTCGATGCTCTCTGATTCTTTTCTTCTAAACTCTACGTAACTGCCCTCTTAGCACTTTTACACTTTTTGATGGCACATTTTTCAATTCTGCGTCGATCTTTCTCTTCTGCCCGCAACTTCCATGTCTGACATACGCAACCACCGAGAGGATTTCTTGTTTTTCGAGATTCTCTATCTTTCTATACTTTTGCCAGTCATGCTGCATCACGGCCCTGCAACAGCCGTTCTTTTATTTAATATGTTGTTTCGTGACTTCCCTTTGTAACTCCAGTTAGTTTGTCCTTGGTTGGCTGCATGAATTTTCCTTAGTGCTTTTTCGACATCTGTCACTGTGACTGCAATTCTGGCTCCAGTTAGCTCTTACATAACTGGCTGCATGATTTTCCTTTTCGCCTTTTTGACACCTGTCACTGTGCATGCTTCTTCGGCTTTTTCCCGCCAAACTGTTACCTGTCGCGATATCGCGACATTTCTTCCTATTTGACTTTATCCGTACGCCTTCATGACCCTACTTGTCGCGATATCGCGACCATTTTCGCCTCTTGAAAGCTTTCCACTTGTTCATGTCACGACATCGCGACACTTCAAACTTTTGCTGACGTCATCCTTAATGAGACATGTCGCGAAATCGCGACGCTTCCGGCTTCCTAAGGCTTCTCTTGCACACATGTCGCGAAATCGTGACACTTTCAGCTTTTTGCTGACGTCATCCTTGGAATGACTACATGTCGCGAAATCACGACGCTTTCGACTTCTTCGCAGGCTTCTCGATTGCGAACATGTCGCGAAATCGTGACACTTTCGTCACTTTGCTCCATGTCATCCTACGAAAATCGGGACATGTCGCGAAATCGCGACGCTTCCGGCTTCATCGACGCTTCTCTCTCAACGGGAACATGTCGCGAAATCGTGACACTTTCAGCTTTACGCTGCATGTCATCCTCGAAAATGCAACTTGTCGCGAAATCGCGACAGCTTTCGGCCTCCGTACAATTCTTCCTTCATGCACCGAGGAAATCAGACATGTAGCGAAATCGCTACACCTTTGTGCCTTGTGCTTTCGACTTTGCTTCGACTTTGAGTTCGATCTTTAGACTTGTAGTGAAATCGCTACACCTTTACGTCTTGTGCATTTTTGGACTTGTAGCGAAATCGCTACACCTTCTTGTCGTGCTTTTCGAACTTGTAGCGAAATCGCTACACCTTTGTTTTGTGCAATTTCAACTTGTAGCGAAATCGCTACACCTTTGTTCTTGTGCATTTTGACACTTGTAGCGAAATCGCTACACCTTTGGTTGCCTTGCTTTTTCGAACTTGTAGCGAAATCGCTACACCTTTGTTTTGAGCACTTTTGACTCGTAGCGAAATCGCTACATATTTTTCTTTTAACACTTTCTCCTAGCTTCGGCCAGCGAAAATTCAACATGTAGCGAAATCGCTACAGTTACTCGACTTAGTTTCTTGGCCTCCGACATGTCGCAAAATCATGATAGTTTGCCTTGTGCCTTCTCTCTCTTCCGACTTGTCACGAAATCGTGACATTTTCAACTGTGCCTTCTCTCTCCTCCGACTTGTCGCGAAATCGTGACATTTTCGATTGCACCTTCTCTCTCCTCCGACTTTTCGTGAAATCGTGACATTTTCGATTGCACCTTCTCTCTCCTCCGAATTGTCGCGAAATCGCGACATTTTCAACTGCATTTTTTCTCTCCTCCTTTTTGTCGCGAAATCGCGACATTTTCGGCTGCATTTTCTCTCTCCTTTTTGTCGCGAAATCGCGACATTTTCGACTGCATTTTCTCTCTCCTCCTTTTTGTCGCGAAATCGTGACATTTTCGGCTGCATTTTCTCTCTCCTTTTTGTCGCGAAATCATGACAGAAAACATGTCGCGATATCGCGACAGTTTTCTTACTTGTCTTTTTCTGCAAATTTCTGAATCTGGGTCACTTCTGTTTTCCTTGAAAATCACTGTACTTGATCTCGATCGACCTCCGAACCGCATCAATCGCATCAATCCATGCTGTGTTGACAACAATGACAATACTTTTGCAATGCTTTTGCTGCACCTTGCTCAACAATCTCCCCCTTTGGAATTGTTGGCAACACACTGCAACCTTGCTCAATTTCTTCTCCCCCTTTGCCAATAATACCAAAGGGCTGCTGCAGACTCCCCCTGAGTCTATGCACAACATTCTCAGGCATAAATAATTTTAATGCTCCCCCTGAGAATGTGTTCCCCATAGCTAGTCAGTGCTTGGGTAGTGTGACTACTCCCAACTTACCCCTAAGGTATTCAAAAACTTCCTTGGGCAAAGGTTTGGTGAATATGTCTGCTACTTGCTCTGTAGTTGGAACAAACTCCAATTTGACCTCTCCTTCGCAACCTTATCCTTCAAGAAGTGATACCGGATTGCAATATGTTTGGTGCGGGAATGCATTACCGGATTCTTTGAAATGTTGATTGCACTAGTGTTATCACATTTGATTGAAATGGGCTCATTGAAGTGAATACCAAGATCTTTCAATGTTTGTCTCATCCATAATATTTGTGTACAGCATGTTGTTGCTGCAATGTATTCTGCCTCTGCAGTGGATAGAGAAACCGATTCTTGTTTCTTGTTGTGCCATGCTACCAATTTATCTCCAAGATAAAATGCTCCTCCACTTGTACTTTTTCTGTCATCAATACATCCTGCCCAATCTGCATCGAATATGCAAAAAGAGTGAAGTCTTTTCCTTTTGGATACCATAGCCCATACTCCATAGTACCCTTGAGGTACCTAAAAATCCTTTTCACAATTGTCACATGAGTCTCTTTTGGACTAGCCCGAAATCTTGCAACCATGCAAACAGCTTGTAAGATATCCGGTCCGGTGGTCATCAAATACAAGCAGGCTCCCAATCATAGATCTCGTACATTGTTTGATCAACATCCGGAGATTTATCATCCTTGCTCAACTTTCAACCTGTTGTCATGGGGGTGCTAACAGAGCTTACTATCCTCCATAGTGAACTTTTTCAGCATTTCTTTCACATATTTAACTTGAGAAATAAAAATGCCCTTTTCAGTTTGATTAACTTGCAGTCCTAGGAAATATGAAAGTTCACCAATCATAGACATTTCAAATTCTTTCTGCATTTTATTTGCTATGTCTTTGCATGATTCATCATTGCTGCTCCCAAATATTATATCATCTACATAAACAACAAGTACAATGAAATTGCCATTTTCAGTTTTGATATATAAATTGCTATCCACCATACCTTTCTTGAATCCTTGCTTAGTGAGATAGTTGTCCAATCTTGCATACCAAGCTCTAGGTGCTTGTTTCAAGCCATACAATGCTTTCTTCAGCTTGCAAACAAAGTTAGGATTATCACAGAGTTGAAAACCATCAGGCTGTTCAATATACACTTCTTCTTCAAGATTTCCATTTAGAAATGCTGATTTTACATCCATCTGATAAACTTTGAAATTCCTATGAACTGCTAAAGCCAAAAACAGTCTTATTGCTTCAAGTCTGGCCACTGGTGCAAAAGTCTCTTCAAAATCAATCCCCTCAACTTGAGCATATCCTTTGCAGACCAATCTTGCTTTATTCCTTACAACCTGTCCGTCTTCATTCAGTTTGTTTCGAAATATCCATTTAGTGCCTATTATGTTTTTATTTTCAGGCCTTGGTACTAATTCCCAGGTGTTGTTTTTCTCAATTTGATCTAGTTCTTCATTTACTGCCTCCATCCAGCTTTCATCTGTGCTTGCTTCAATAATATTTTTGGGCTCAATGCTGGATAATAGTGAATAGTTGTTTACTACTCTTCTTCTTGTTTGAATGCCAACTGTAGGGTCCCCAATAATCTGCTCTTTGGGATGATTTTTTTGCCAGCTGCCTGTTTTGAATTTCCTGTTTTCTTCTATTTCTAAATCATCTGATTCTCGATTTGTCTCTCTTCTTTTTCTTGATCTTCATCTTCTTCAATAAATTCTTCATAAGTCGGGTAGTTTTCATTATGGCTGATTTTTTGTTTCCTACCTTCATCGACCTTAACATCCGCACTCTCCACAATCTTCTTAAGTCTTTTGTTGTAGCATGTGTAGGCTTTGCTTTTTGTTGAGTAACCAAGAAAGATACCTTCATCAGCTCTATCTTCGAATTTGCCAAGATTGTCTTCGATCCGTTTAATGTAACACTTGCTGCCAAACACTTTGAAGTATTTTGTTGTAGCCTTTTTGCCAAACCACAGTTCATAAGGTGTTTTGCTTTCATGCGGCCTCAACATACACCTATTCTGAATGTAGACTGCAGTATGAACTGCCTCTTTCCAGAACCTGTCAGCAATTTTGCTCTCTGTTAACATGGTCCTAGCCATTTCCTGCACAGTTCTGTTCTTTCTTTCAACTACTCCATTCTGCTGAGGTGTTCTTGCTGTCGAAAACTGTCTTCTAATCCCATGTATTTCACAGTATTCTGCAAACTCATCTGAAATAAACTCTCCTCCTCTATCTGATCTTAAACATTTAATTCTTTTTCCTGATTGATTCTCAACAAGATTTTTGAAAGTTTTAAACATCTCAAAGGCTTCTGATTTAAGTTTCAAAAATAGTACCCATGTCATTCTTGAATAGTCATCTATACACAGCATAAAATATTTGTGTCCATTTATGCTTTCCGTTCTCATGGGTCCACATAAATCAGTGTGAATTAGTTCTAACGGCTTGCTCGTGAAGTATTCTTTTGCTTTGAAAGTGGCTCTGGTTTGTTTTCCCTTTTGGCATGACTCACAAATACTGTTTGAAGGTTTACCAATAGTTGGTATGTCTCTTACTGCCCCTTTTGAGCTGATTTTTACCAGATTATCAAAGCTTATGTGACCGAGTCTCTTGTGCCACAACCAGTTTTCTTCTTCCTGACCAACCAAGCAAGCTCCTTCTGAAGTCTCTGAAAGAGTATACAGATTTCCAGAAGTTCTCAGTCCAGTGGCTATTAACTTTCCATTTTTTGTCTTTCTTACTTCACAACCCTCCTTCTTGAAAATTACTTCATGACCTCTGTCACAAATTTGACTTACACTCAGTAGGTTATGCTTCAGACCCACCACAAAAAGAACTTCTTCAGAGTTGATTTTTTCGTCACTTAGCTTAACTGATCCTTTACCCACTATCTTGGCTCCATCATTGTTTCCAAATTTTACAGAACCACCTTCGTAAGTCTGTAACTTATCAAATTTCTGTTTGTCTCCGGTCATATGACTGGAGCATCCACTATCCAGAATCCATGGTGCAGGTTTGTTCTGGGCTTTGAGAGTTGTCTGAACGATCAAGGATTCCTTATCTTTCTTAGGCTGTTCCTTTTCTTTCCACTGTAATTTGTCAGCAGATCTGGTCACTTGTTTTTCCTTCTCCCTTTCATTGGCTTGTGACTGTTTTTCGAGAAATTTTCTGTTTTGTTTCAATCCAGTTTGGTTGATACTTTCTTCCATGGTATTTATTTCCTGCAAAAGAGCTACGGCAATTTCTTGCAATATGTCCGAAGTTATGGCAGTTATAACATTCTACAGCATAATCTATCAAAGGTGAAAAAATATTTCTACTAGTGAAATTCCTTTGTTCTATATTATATCTGCAATTTGAAATTTTATGACCATATGCATTGCATTTAAAACAATAACCAGAAAAGGAACGAGTGTACCTGGGTAGTGGTTGTTTCCAAGTTGTAGTAGGAGCCATGGGTCTTCTTCTTCTTTGATGGGTGACTTTGGTGTATCCATCATTGGCAGTACTTCTTTCATGCTTGGCCTTATGGTTTTCTTTTGCAAGATGCGGTTTTCCTTGATCAACCCGGATCTTATCTTTGTTCTTTATTGGTTCTATAGTTATAGCCTTTGAATCTTTTGAGGATTCTCCTTCATCAAAGCCTAAGCCAAATTTGATGCCTGTTGGCCTTTGATTATTTAACATTTTATTCAGCTTTGCAGAACTGTCTTCAAATTTATGATGACAGCTCAATTTTTGATTCATCTCTTCTAGCTGCATCCTTAATCTAACTATGTCTTCTTCTAGTTTATTACACTCATCTATTTTCATGGTTAGCTGTGCTTCAAAATCTTCAGACTTTTTCTTGAATTCTTCAGTTTGTACTTTCAAACTGATTATTAATTCGCTAGCATCCTCAAGTTTTCTTGAAATCTTTTTATTCTTTTTCCTTTCTGCACTTAACTCTTCAAGTGCAGCAACCAACTCACCTTCCAGATCTACCTCAGCCTCATCCTCTAATTTTTCTTCACACTCCTGGGTTTCCTCTGTTCTTTCTTCTTCAAAAGCCATGAACAAGGCTTCACCAGTTTCTTCTTCTGAGTCCTCACTGGAGCTGTCTTCAGAAGAGTTAACATTCATGGAAATAAAGCTTTTCTTCTTGAAGTTCCTTTTTCTAAAATGTGGTTTCTTCTTCCAGTCACTTCTTTCTTGGTGAGTCCCTTCATCACTTCTATTTTTCTCATTCATTGGGCATTTAGCTGCAAAGTGCCCGATGCCTCCACAGTTGAAACACTTGAACGGCAGCTTACCTCTGTACTTTCCTTTTCCCTTTGTTAGTTTCCTAACAAAGTTTGCTTCAGTTTCATCTGAAGATTTTTCTTCCTCAGATTCTTGTTTAGCTTTTATATTTTTTTGTGCTTGAAAAGCCGCTTCTCTGTCTGAGGGCTTAGTTTGTCCTATTCTCATTTCATATGTTGTTAAAGAGCCATGCATTTCATCCATACTGAAAGTATTTAAATCTTTGGCTTCTTCTATGGCAGAAACTTTAGCATCAAATCTTTTGTTGAGAGTTCTAAGTACCTTTTTCACAACAACTGCATCTTCTATTTTCTCACCGAGACCTCTAATAGCATTTATGATTCCATTTACTCTCAGCATATAAGCCTCTATGTTCTCATCATCATTCATCTTTAATGTTTCGTACTGAGCTCGATGTGTTTGCAGCTTGGCTTCCTTGATCTTGCCATCTCCTTCATGAATGCTCTGCAGTTTATCCCATATGTCTTTTGCTGATTCACAGTTCATGATCCTTATTAACTCACTGTCTACTAACCCACACATAATAGCATTCTTAGCTTTAGAGTTGTTCTCAAACTTTTTCTTCTCAGCCGCATCTGATGGAGGAGTAGAGGGTATTGTGTATCCATTTTCAATAGAATCCCAAATGTCATATCCCAAAGCACTCAGATATGTCTGCATCCTGAGTCTCCAGAAAGAGTAATTTGTTCCATCGAACAATGGGGCTTTGTTGGAAGAAAAACCTTCACCACCGGCCATTGTGTATCTTCCAAGATCACCTTAGCTGATTAAGCCTGTTCAGGAACCTTGCTCTGATACCAATTGATATTCTCACAATGACACTGAGAGGGGGGGTGAATCAGTGTAACTATTTAAATCTTGAATCTGCAACTCTTAAAACTTGAAAATGCAAACTTAAAAATAGATATAGCAACTATAACAAAAGAGCATCACACAACACAAGTTTTAACGAGGTTCACCGATGTGGCTACTCCTCAAATAATGACTGTTTGGACTACAATCCAAATCCAGCCTTTGCAAGGATTCAATCTTTACAAATATTTTACCAAAGACCCACCGGAAGGAGCACCAACCCCCGATTTTATCTACAGCAATGATAGGAGCACCAACCCCTTATACCAAGCACCAACTTGGATTTCTATTTTGAAAGATAAGTTGACATAAAAATGCCTTTCTTTTTACAAGACCCTCACTGGTCTATTGCTCATGCAAATCAATCTCATAGAAGAATAAAGAGGATTGTCAGAAACTCAATATCTTCTATCACAGTCTAAAAACCTCTCTTTTGATTTTCAAGAAAAATGTCCAGGTTTCAGTTCTTTAGCTGTTCTTCATACAACACTCTCTTACTCAACCTTTTCTTTTTGTCTTTCACAATAACCACGGTTGCAGTAACCTCTCTTACTGTGCCTGTTCGAGTCTTTATACTTGGTTTTCTCGAACGGCTCATTTTGAAACGGCTCCAAATTTCCCTCCAAATTTTTTCATGCATTTACGGCTACGTTCAATCTGTCAAACCCTCTCTGATAGTTCTGTCTTTTAGCCGCTTCTTTCTGACTTATTCTGATATTCTTCTCTGCACTTTCTGACATCCTTTTCTGTGTAAAATGACAGCCATTTTACGCGTTTCGATGCTCTCTGATTCTTTTATTCTAAACTCTACGTAACTGCCCTCTTAGCACTTTTACACTTTCTGATGGCACATTTTTCAATTCTGCGTCGATCTTTCTCTTCTGCCCGCAACTTCCATGTCTGACATACGCAACCACCGAGAGGATTTCTTGTTTTTCGAGAATCTCTGTCTATCTGTACTTTTGCCAGTCATGCTGCATCACGGCCCTGCAACAGCCGTTCTTTTCTTTAATATGCTGTTTCGTGACTTCCCTTTGTAACTCCAGTTAGTTTGTCCTTGGTTGGCTGCATGAATTTTCCTTAGTGCTTTTTCGACATCTGTCACTGTGACTGCAATTCTGGCTCCAGTTAGCTCTTACATAACTGGCTGCATGATTTTCCTTTTCGCCTTTTTGACACCTGTCACTGTGCATGCTTCTTCGGATTTTTCCTGCCAAACTGTTACCTGTCATGATATCGTGACACTTTTTGTAGCCGTACGCCTTCATGCCCTTACTGTCGTGAAATCACGACCATTTTGGCCTTTGAAAGCTTTCCCACCGTTCATGTCGCAAAATCACAACACTTCGAACTTGTGCTGACGTCATCCTTAATGTTGTCGTAAAATTATGACGCTTCTGGCTTGAGGCTTCTCTTGCAACTTGTCACGAAATCGTGACACTTTCAGCTTTTGCTGACGTCATCCTTAATGTTGTCGCAAAATCATGACGCTTCCGGCTTCCTGAGGCTTCTCTTGCAACTTGTCACGAAATCGTGACACTTTCAGCTTTTGCTGACGTCATCCTCAATGTTGTTGCGAAATCGTGACGCTTTCGGCTTCCTGAGGCTTCTCTTGCAACTTGTCGCGAAATCGTGACACTTTCAACTTTTGCTGACATCATCCTCAATGTTGTCGCGAAATCGTGATGCTTCCGGCTTCCTGATGCTTCTCTTGCAACTTGTCGCAAAATCATGACACTTTCGGCTTTTGCTGACGTCATCCTCAATGTTGTCGCAAAATCGCGACGCTTCCGACCTCCATACAATTCTTGCTTCATGTGGTAGCGAAATCGCTACACCTTTGTGCCTTGTGCTTTCGATTTGCTTCAACTTTGAGTTCTGATATTTTGACTGGTAGCGAAATCGCTACACCTTCACGTTGTGCATTTTTGGACTTGTAGCGAAATCGCTACACCTTCTTGTTTGTGCTTTTTCAACTTGTAGCGAAATCACTACACCTTTTTTTTGTGCAATTTCAACTTGTAGCGAAATCGCTACACCTTTGTTTTGTGCAATTTGACACGTAGCGAACTCGCTACACCTTTGAGTTGTGCTTTTTCAACTTGTAGCAAAATCGCTACACCTATGTTTTGAGCACTTTTGACTCGTAGCGAAATCGCTACATCTTTTTCTTTTAACACTTTCTCCCAGCTTCGACCAGCGAAAATTCAACATGTAGCGAAATCGCTACAATTACTCGACTTAGCTTCTTGGCCTCCGACATGTCGCGAAATCGTGACAGTTTGCCTTGTGCCTTCTCTCTCTTCCGACTTGTCGCGAAATCGTGACATTTTCAACTGCACCTTCTCTCTCCTCCGACTTGTCGCGAAATCACGACATTTTCGATTGCACCTTCTCTCTCCTCCGACTTGTCGTGAAATAACGACATTTTCGATTACACCTTCTCTCTCCTCCGACTTGTCGTGAAATCGTGACATTTTCAACTGCATTTTCTCTCTCCTCCTTTTTGTCGTGAAATCATGACATTTTCGGCTGCATTTTCTCTCTCCTCATTTTTGTCGCAAAATCGTGACATTTTCGGCTGCATTTTCTCTCTCCTCCTTTTTGTCGTGAAATCGTGACATTTTCGGCTGCATTTTCTCTCTCCTCATTTTTGTCACGAAATCACGACAGAAAACATGTCGCGATATCGCGACAGTTTTCTTACTTGTCTTTTTCTGCAAATTTTTGAATCTGGGTCACTTTTGTTTTCCTTGAAAATCACTGTACTTGATCTGACTGACCTCTAAACTGCATCAACTGCATCAAACTGTATGTGTTTGATGCACCTTGCTCAATAATGACCTCCATCGTTGGCCTTTCAATATAATGAGATCACTATAGGAATCCCAGATCCATTATCTCGACATCACTTTTACCATCAAAGTGGCTTCTATGTCTCATCCTTAGATCCTACCTCTAACATAGGTCCTACTCCCCCTGATGCCTATCCCTTTAGTGTAGGCAACCTCACCACTGGCTTCACCTAGCCATCAATTACTCCAACTCCTGGATCCCACCTTTGTATGGTCCACCATGCATCATACTCAGGAGTAGTCCCTATGTCATCCACATTTGGAATCACCATCGGTGGATCCCTCTCACCACTTAAGGGAGGCACTACAAGTCACCTCTCTTGATCACCCTTCTATATCACAACAAGTGCACCAAGTATCCCCTATCGCAACTTGAACTATTGCATGACCCTACTAAAGGAAAAGAACTCTTCTTGCCATGTATACTACCTTACCACCCATCACCCCGAGTAAATTATTCCCAACTAATCAGCGTCCTCCCACACCACCCCACCCCTCCACGATCTCCATTGAATGTGCTTAGGCTCCAAATCGTCTAACTATTTCCTCCAAAACATGTAATCACCCTCATGTCCCTTCTTCATACTCTACCGCTATATGCTCCCATGCCCAAACCTGCAATAATGGGCTCCAACTCAAGCTAGTCTGCACTTCTCACACTACATCATGCAACTTCCTGTATACCTATGCCAACAACACAGATGCCCACGTGAACACTACCTCATACTCTACTATCTCACATACTACATCCATCATATTCCAAAACTTCACTCCTAAGGTATCTGGAAAAGCATACGTAGATATCATAAGCATCGTCGTGCAATGATGATTAGACAATATCTTTTGGTACCAATAGTAATTGTAGTCTACTCCTTTCTCAAATTGTACCTCTACCCACTTTGCACCAAATGTGCACTGCAATACCTCCTTTTGCATACCATCTATCGCTACTCTCATTGAAACACCCTCTATCAATAGTTTATAGATTATGTATATGTCCTCCAATGTAATGGTCATCTCGCAAGTAGGAAAGTGAAATGTGTTCATGTCTGGATCCCACCTCTCACACAACACTAAGATGTATGCCCTGTTGGCATGGATGCTTAACACATCCCATACTCCCTTCATCCACACCCTACCCATCCACTCTACATCCTCCTTGTCACATGCCTTACCTAGGATAGCTTTCAACAATCGTACGCGATGTCACGGCTCAATATTCTTCATCTGTTTTCATTCAAAAACATCACATAACCTTTTATTAGTTTCACTTGCATAGAAATTCATCACATACACACTTCACAAAACTCCTCTCATGCATCACACATATTTAAAAAAAAAAAATAGTTTGCATGCCACCATGCAAACTCTGCAAAACTAACATTTTTAGGAACCCATTAGGCCATTTCATGGTTGAAATTTTGTTTATACTCTAAAATAACATTTTCAGGGCACACAAATCAACATGTAACCCACACACATGCACTTCAAAGCCTACACTTCTAATACACACAAGCACACAACAACACAACAAAAAAATTACATTTTTGGACACCCATTTCACCCTTTCACAGTAAAAGTTCAAACACATGCTAAAAACAATACACAAATCACAACTCACGACAGAGTCAAACCTCGCATACATACATCTCATGGCACGCAATTCCATGATTTACCAACACATCACAAAATGAAAAATAAATTACATTTTTGGACACCCATTTTGCCCTTTCATGGTGAAAGTTCAACCACATTTTGAAAATAATATATCATTCATGCAAAATAATTAAAGTCAACCTTTCACACACAACATACACCACGTAGTCAAACAAATCAAAATACTAGTCAAATCAAAAAATGATCAACACTTTTGGATTCCCATTTGGCCACTTTGACACTTTGTACACAAATTTCAATCATTCATCACATGCAAATGTATATACACACTCAAAACCCATTATCATACTATGCAAATGTTCATGCAATTCAAAATTCAAATTATTTTGAGTCTCGAGTACTTACCGATGGGGTCCTGTGTCGGCCACTAGTGCTTGCGTACCCTCTCACCATCTCCGCACTCACTCAATATTTTACAAGCACTTCACCGCCACTCTAACTCAATCCTCTCCTCACAACCCTTCACAGCACAAATGACTCACATGAGTAAGAAGGATTTTTATACTCCCAAAAACCCTAGTTTGCATGCCACCATGTGAACTCTAGTCCAGTTAGCATGCTGCATGCAAACTATAGTTCACATGTTGCCATGTGAACTTGGTTCGTAGGGTGCTATGTGAGCCAAACTTCATGACACAACTTTCATTTTTTCTTCACTCTTGCAACTTCTTCTTCCTTTCCCACCAATGTCTATCCCAAATTTTCTACCTCTTGTAACCATTTTCTTTTATCAAATGACTCATCACCACATAACCATATTTCATATACATCATTGTTGATTCCTCGTTTGAGGGGGTATTCATACACAAATTTGCTTTGCATGCGATCAAACAAACAAACATCCAAATCAAGGATATCGCATCTATCTACAATTTTTTTTGCCAAATATTATCTCAAGATAATAAAAACTCAATCCCAATCAGACATTTGTTAGATCACGAGAGCCACACGCAATATCGAACACATCTTGATTTCATTCTGTATATCGGTGGCGACCACATACTGAATGTTACGCTTGATTCGTCCATGCCACTCAACTCAAATGATTTGATAAATGTTATCATGCACTCATTAATCAATCAAAAGTAAAAATTTGAATAGGTATTTGTTTCGTTGTGTAATTGGACCACCTTATGTTGGTCATAAAAGCAAAGCAGTCTTATGTTGCCCTCACAAACAACCAATACAATATTGCAAAATATTGTACTAAATTGGCAAATAATTTTTTTTATCATCATATTTCATCCATACTCATTCATTTGCATTCATCCCCACATTCTTCATCTTCTCAAAACACCTCACCACCTTCTTTCATCATATTTTTATACTAAATTGTGTTTCACATAGTATAGTACAAAAAGGGGCAAATGTAGACACCTAAAAGTTGCACATGCTCACCATAGATATTTGTAGACCTACATAGACACTTGGAGGTAGTTCATAAGAATTGTAGGCCATCGTAGGCCATCTTAGGCCATCATAGGTTGTCTTAGTTATCCATAGGCACAAAACCCTACAAAAACTATACAAAACGCATCCAAAACACCTCTTATTGTAGGAGGGATACCTACAAGCCCCTTAATACCACCTAAGCCCTTTTATACACCTAATTAACACCCCCATGGGATCATTCCCTATCAAAAATCCTAATTAGGCTAATTAGGATTCTAATTTGCAAGCGACTTTCACTTAAAGTGCACTTTATCATTAAATTGGTCTTAATTAGGGTTAAGAATCATATTAGCCCTAAACATGTCCTCACACATGTGTGCACCCTAAATTAGTTAGGATATTTCCTAGGAAAACCTAACTCAACCCTTATCTAACCTAGGGATTAGCTAACCCTAGTTAACCCTAATCCTAGCTCACACGTGTGAGGATAGGATATTTTCCTTAGGGCATGTAAGAGGATGACTAAGCTTGCCACCTCACAAACCCTAACCTAACCATGCTAGGACTTGAATCTAGGGTCTAGTACACCTAACTACCCCCCTTGACCTTGGTTTTCCCTATAAATAGTGGACCCATTCCCTCATTTATATCTCTCTCACTTTCAATTAACATACCCAGACTCTGCCAAAATTATGTTAGAATTCCTTTTAACCATTTTACATCCGATAAACACTGACAAACATCATCTGCAACTTGTTCGGATAGAAACTTTGCAGCAACAATCAACAACATCTCAGTTCACAACCCGACCTACAAATCTAGGATCCAGTTCGTATGCTTCCATGCAAACTAGCCCTATAACATATTTATAGTATCAAATCAGGTATATGTTAGTTTTAGATACTTCTTACAACATTTATATCAATTTACATCATGGTTTTCTTCATATTTGAGTCAATTTGTCTTCATAACTATAGGGCTTGACCAAGGCGGACCCCCAAACACACTAACTCCCTTTTGTAGACCAAAAGCAGGTACAAAATAATAGAATCAAACATCACTACTGGTAGCACACACACATAGAAGTCCACCTTCACTGAGGGTACCGAAAGACACTAGCAAATATTTTCAAGTTCATGTGAAAAAAGAGATAAAAACCTTCTCAAGAGGAACCTCATTTTGTAACCCTGATTTCAGATTAATAAAATAGCATTTAGCACAAATTAATGATATTTCGTGTGTTACAGGTCCACATCATTATTGCTCTTATATCGAACTGAGTATTGAAAAATGCATTATACGTTTATGCTCCTTTAGTCCATAGTTCATGCAAGTCATCAACCAACACATAGTTGCTTAGGGTTGGGTATTAACAAGGTGAGCATTGAATGTTTTCTCTTCATCCACATCCATGGTGGGAGGTTGTAAGTGACCAACACAACGGACCAACAATTGTAAGAAGTACTAAAGTTAGAAAAAGGTTTGAACCCATCGGTTGTGATTGCAAGTCGTACACTATGTGGATCATTTGCAAAATATTTCCACTTAACATATATAGATTTCCACATGGGGAAGTCGATTTGATGTCACATATTTCCATCTAAACTCCTCTGTTGGGAATGCCACCTCATATTCCTTGCAACCTTTGTAGAGCTATAGGAAAAATCAATTCACTTCAGCCACATCAAAGAATAAACACAACAAAGCTAATGATACATTAAAATCCCTTACCTATACATTCGCTTCAACCTTGGTATAATTGGAAAATACCTCAACACCTTCGCAAGAACATTAATGCATAGCTTTTGTGAATGAAGGTCAACATTCCATTGAGATGCACCCCATGTTGAGCAAACTTGCTTCTTTTCATGATCTTTTCAATATAAAATATAGTCATTGATGCATGCATGTATAATTACATAATCTAATCCTAATGGACTCATCATTTTCTTCACCGCATATGTGGACTTTGGAATTGTATTGTTGATGAAGAGCATATCTTTCAACAACTGCAATAAGTCACCAAAGCTTTTATTTGACCAACCATTTTTTATTTGAGATTATACAATTTAGATATTGTTGATAGCTTTGTGTACTTTTTACAACCTAGGTATAATGGTCATTTGGCATCTTTGAGCAAGCTACGATATTCATCAATAGGAACATCATTTCGTAATTCTTGTCCACTCTCTGGGCAATTGACATTGAAAGATATGTATGCATCATTGACCATTCCAACAATGTCATCTTGTACATCTTTGGTAAGTTGACCCTCATCAGTGGAAGAGCATGTGCTTGATGCATATTTATCAAAACTAGAGGGTTGTTCTCCATGCAAAAAAACTCGATATATGTCTATTCAATATTATGCCAAATCAAGTGGTCATGAACCTCCAAAAAACCAAGAGTTTTCATATTTGAGCACTTTTGACATGGATATCTAGTTTTTTTAAGGTCCGTTGAATTCTTTCCTACAAATTCCAATAATTGATAAACCCCACGATAATAGTCCTCGCTATTTATACAAAATACCTCCCAAAAATAAGAAAGTATAGTTATATGGGTAGATATGATCGAAAGCACAAATTTTCTTCATTAATGGAGATAACATAGTTGACATACATGGTTGCTCCTAGCCAAGCTTTTTCCATGATACTTGATGGACATAAAATATTGACCCAATTGACCTGGCTAGAGTTGGTGCTCTGAGTCTTGAGGATGATCCAACTATTGAAAGTAAAGACAATAATCTTGCTACCCAAGCACAACCTACACAAGGTAAGTGGAGTTTCTTATGCAACTTATTACTAAGACCTTGACAACGAGCATAACCAAGAACAAAGCAACCAAATATGTTCTCCAAGTATGTAAGAACAACTCTAATTTCCATTTCCTAAAATAACCATCATTTAAAAAATAATCACAATCCAAATAAGGAAATACATTGCATCCTCCCTTAATTTCAAATCAACATATCTAAAATAATTATAGCAGTAGTAAAACTCCTTATTACATCAGGATTTTTGAAGCTTTTCAGCAACATAGGAATATGGAGTAGATTCTAAATCAGAGATAATTTTACATAGCATATCGTTAATTAATTGGTTACAGTAACATCCACAAACCCTAAACCCTTTGCATTCCCAAGCCCATAAAGGACTATTCTCAATATGTGTCATTATATGTTCATTGTTGTTGTCACATTGAATTTTTTTTTCATAATTTATGGCTTCAAAAACTTTGCCATATCCTTCTTACCAATATTTTATACTAGAAATCAACATACCCTATAAAGAGAGTTTCAACAAACAGCCAAATCATCTATAGTGGAGAGATAGATTGGCATGCTAAGTGTCAAGTTTGGGAGATCCGTGTTCTCTTTATGGGCTTGACAGGTCCATAGACCTTGACAACAAGCATAACCAAGAACAAAACAACCAAATATGTTCTTCAAGTATGTAAGAATAACTCTAATTTGTATTTTCCAAAATAACCATCATTTTTAAAAAAATCTCACAAGCCAATTAAGAAAATATATTGCATCCTCCCTTAATTTCAAATCAACATATTTGAAATAATTACGACGGTAGTGAAACTCCTTAGTACATCAAGAGTTTTGAAGCTTTTCAGCAATACATAGCAATATTTAGTAGATTTTAACTCATAGATATAATTTGACATAGCACATTGTTAATTAAATAGTTACAATAGCATCCGCAAACCCTAAACCCTCTGAAATATGCAAGGAGTTTTCTTGAGTGTTAAATGGATGAAAAAATGCTTCCCAAGCATAAGAAGAGTGATATTTGTTTGGTAGTTGTTGGTCATCAGATCCGCCTAGGTAAGGATTTTAGATAAATGTATGAAAGTATGCGCCCTAGACCTGGACCAACATTGAAAGGCCGAAGGGAAGAGATGCCCCTCGTGCCAATCTCCGGAGAAAGGCCGGCTCCTATGCTAAACTACTTGGGTGTTTGAAGACAAGAGTGCAGGAAAGAGATAAAAGGAGTAGGGTTAGAGAAAGAAATAAAAAGGAGTAGGGTTAGAGAGATCGGTGATTTGAGGTGGGAGAGAACAGGAAGCACGATCACTAACAGACAACTTGAATAGAAGCAAAGAACACTAAGAGTAAAATGAAAGAAACGTAATATCAACCTCCCTATGTATCCTCCTGAACGAGTTTCAGGACACTGTCCCCGATCGCACACCGGACGCAGAGTTCAGCATCTCAGTCTACAAATGAAGAGAGATGGAAGAATCAAGCAAGGCAGGCAGCATAAAAGAAAGTTAATAAGACACTTTTCTAACTCCTATGTATCCTTCCGAACGAGTTTTAGGACACTGTCCTTGATTGCACACCGAACGCAGAGTTCAGCATCTCAGTCTACAAACAAAGAGAGATAGAAGAATCAAGCACAAAAGGCAGCATAAAAGAGAAGAATTAAGCTCAAAGTCTCTTAGTATTAATCGTAGGACATCAAGTTACAACAGCTTTCTAGCAGATAGTTCCCCCCTTTTTCCATTACAATACCTAGGTTTTTATAGAGGACCCGGACCTCTGAATCATAATTACATAGCGAAGAAGAGTACGCCCTCGAGCCCTGAGAATCGGCTCCCCGAGGCTCTCGAGATCGAGCTTTCAAATCTGTTACCAAAAATGGCAACTGCAACCGGGTCAACCATGGAAAGGTGCATTGATGAGCCGTCTAGACGTCCTTGGTCTTCGGGTGTGGTGCTCGAGTGGCCGCCATGCTCGTCGGGCTCTCCATCATGGCTTGATACTTCACTTTTGATTGCCAAAAATGAGCAGCGGGCTTGCTGGGCACGAAAAATCGCATTTATGAGGCACTTGATCACCTCGGGAAAATACCTGGCTTGGAATGCGTGCCTGTGAAGCGCTTCGCTTTACAATGGTTCTGGGCCGAAGCAGAAACTCCTCTTTGATATGTACTTCACAGAATCGAGCTTCGCAAAACTGCTTCGGGGGCGGGGAGCGCCGAAGCATATTTACTTCACAAAATGGGTCCCTTCTTCTTTTACCGCTTCGCTGATTAAATTCCTTCGCTGATGTCTTCGAGAAAAGCTTCACTGCGATCCTCTTCAAAACTGTGGTTCGGGAGGATTTCGACCGAAGCAGATATTTCACTTTCTATGACCTCCGTCACTTTGGGTGCAAGCTTAGCCGAAGCAAATGTTTCGCAATGACTCTTGCCGAAGTAAAAAATGGTTCGCTGATTTCCTGGCCGAAGCGACTGATGGAAATACTTCGGATGCGAAGTAGCTTCCTTTCCTTCTCTTTTGCATTCTTCTTCGGCACATTGCTTCGCAAAAAATTCCACCCGAAGTAGTATTGAAAATGCTTCGGGTGCGAAGCTCCCACCGCTTCGCTCATTTTCACCCGAAGTAGCTGTTGGAAGCGCTTCGGGTGTGAAGCTGTTTCTATTTTCCTTCGGCGAAGCTCTTTTCTCTAGCTTGTTTGCCAGCGAAGTTCTTTCTTTTCTATTTTATGTACAAAGGGGTGGCATTGGAAGCCAAAATTGCTGCAACTTTTCAAAATAAAAACAACAAAGCAAAAACTTTACATAATACTGTACAAAAATTTGTTTCCCTTTTCTACCCCTTAAGGAATGTGACAAAATGGTCAACATTCTTGGCGGCTCGCGGGGCAACGAGCTCGTCTCGGTGGGAGAACCCTTCAATTCTGATCCATTGGGCCAGAGTCTCTCCTCGATCCTTCTTCTCCTTCTTCTTCTTGAAGTGCTTCTGCAGCTGGCTCTTGCTCTCCTTCTTCTTCGACTCCCTCTTCGTCTTCGGCTTCCTCCCCTGGAGCTACTTCTTCTAGAGCGGCTTCCTACGTCGGTGAAGGGGCAAGACGCTCACGAATTTTCCTCATGGTTCGGTGAACCTGGGACCAGGCACTCTTCGAGAAAGGTTCCAGATCTTGTAGTGCTTTGATCAACACTCAAAACCGATCGATTTTCCCGATGTCTGCATGTTGGGCTCTAGTATACAGGTCATTCAGGGAGGCCGCGATCTTGCAGTATCTCAAGAGGTAGTCTGTGATCTGCTTTTCTGTAATGGGCTCCGCCCATCCGTCTATCTCCGAGATGTCATCTTCAAACTGAAGCCATGTTGGCTTAATCTCTTCTTTGGATAGGAGATGCCCGTCGTCATCTGTGAAACTTGGGAAGCCCATGGAAGAGAGATCCTAAAAATAGCTCATTGATACGCGCTGTTCGTTTTCAAAAATATCCAGGAGATCTTTTGCCTTTTGCATTTTTCGCACCTTGGAGAAGAAAGCGCGTACTATGGCTCGGGCTGTAGACCAGTCCCTAGCTGTTCGGCTCATCGCAGGGACCTGCAAGTCCTGATACTTGGTGCTCTGTACATTGAAAGCTAGTTTGAGTCGACTTCTAGCTTTTTGGGTGATCTCTTCGATGATTGGTCCTCCTTCGGCAGTGGCATCCCGGGCTTCCATAATGTAGGCCAAAATTGAAAGAGCGCTGGAGGCCCGAGATCTAAAGTTTTTGAGCAAATGCGAGCGAATCTCCTTGATTCTGCTCCTGTCACACAGCCCTAGGCCCTCCTTTTTGTACAGCTGATTCTGCATCTACAAAAATTTTCCTTCGAGCTCTTTCGCCCTTAGTTCATTCTCGGCCTGTCTCTGTGCTCGATTTTTGGCTGTACATTCCAGTTGGTTTATTTGCAATTTTAGGGCATGTGCCTCTTTCCTCATTAACTTGCACTGCTCTTCGGCATCCGCTAGCTTGGACCTAACTCTTGCCAGTTCTTCCTCTAGCTTAATATTTGCGCTCTCTGCTTCGAATCTGTGCTGATTTGCAATGTTTGCGTGTGCTCGAAAGGTCTCGACCCCTACATGCATAGACAAAGATTCATTGTCTATGTTCAGGTGCTCTAGGTCCTTGGTTTTCTCCTGATAATCATAGTCTGCTGGAGTCATCTCATCCAGAGGCTTCTGGACCCTGGGGACCTTCTTCACTTTGTGCAATTTTCCTGCCTCCAGGTCAAAGACTGCACATTTCTCGACTTGGGCCAGAGAGCGCCCTCTTTTCTTCCTAGCCTCCTTCAGCATCTTCTCTGTGTTTTGTCGGGCCTGAAGTAGCTTTTCAGCTAGAGGACGTTCCTTTATTATGGACAGTTCGGATTCAAATGAGGTTGGATCTCCAACCGAAGGGGTAAACAAATATAAAGGGTTGACGGGGAATGCCTCACTAGAAGGTTCGACGACAGGTGTAGCGGGGGCCTCGGCTAGCGGGATAGCACCGTGTATGATGGGAACCTGGGTCTCGGGGTTTGGCATTGAGATATTGACTTCGCCTTGGCTGAGAATGGCAGGATCGATGGCGTGGGCAGGCGAAGGTGTTTTAACAGGTTCGTCTTGGCCGGGTGACTTGGGTGGAATGGGGTTAGGCAGAGAAATAGGCAATGCTTGGAGAGATGATTGGCCTTGCAGGGGGGAAAAGGGCTGATGATGACCTTCAACCGGGACCATGGTGGACGTGTCAGAGATCGAGGCGAAAGGGAGAGAGTGCGTACCTGCGTGCCCTCCTGGCAAAGCGGCCGTAGTAACTTCTTGCATGATCGGCTCTTGGCCTTTTTGTGCCTCGGCACCTTTGACCTCCAAGACTTCTACCTCAGGATCCTCTTCCTATGGGAGAAGTTCCTCCACATTGATAACGTTCATGTCTGGGACCGTCTCGGCATTTGGTGGCACATTTTCTTCGGCCGAGACTGGCATAGGTTGTTCGGCAGGCAGACTCGGATGCCCTGTATGGGATCGCTTTGGACAGGGTGAGGGTGCTTGTACTTGCTCCGGCATTTTCCTCTTCTTTCTTTCCAATGGTTGCTCTGATTCTTTGGCACTTGTATCCTCAGATGGTATTTGTGTTAATACCCTTGGCACAGCTTCATCTTTCTTCTGTACTCCCGAGGCATCGCCAGTCTTCCTTGGGCTTTCGCCCGATCCTGGGGTAGCTGGAGGGACAAAATCAGCGAAGGATATGGGCTTCCAGGATCCAACCTTAGTTTCGTAAACGATCGCGAAGTCCCTATCCATTGTCAAGAGTCCATAGGAATTCATCTTTCGGCGATGGACTCTCATTATCCACCATTCTCTCCATTGTTCCTCATCCTAGTTCTTCAATTCTTCCTTCAGATCATCCTTGGCCTTCTTCCAGAATGTGGAGTCTAGGGTTGGAAATGGGTATTGATCAGGATCGAACTCTAATTCCATGGGATAGAAGTCATGCCAGGGAGGCAATGTTCTCATTTTTTCTAAATGCCACTCTAGATCCCTCCCGTTGGGATTGTTTCTCTGCTCCATTATTTCGGGATGGGGGCAGACATGAAAATTTTTACATTTTAAGTGATTTTTCATCACCCCTATGGGATCATAATACCACCTTTGAGGAATCTGGAGCAGGCCAAAATTAGCCAGTTTTTCCTCCAAGAAAATGTTCTGCTTCAAGGCAAAGACTTCAATCACCCCCATTCTGAAAGGAAAGTCACAAGTAGGTGCCCACTTCCGGCCATGGCCGTAAACTTCATTGGTCGCGTCGCTTTGCCGAGCGACTTCTAGTGCGAATAGGTACTCAGATGGAAAAACCGGCAACAAGAAAGGTTTTCCCATGAAACCGAACAGGCGTATCACAAGCCCCTGTGTAAGTTGAAATATATCTCCCTTTTTTGCCTGCACTACCCTGTCTCTCAGACTGAGGGGCACCCGAGGGCTGGACCCTATCAACAATTGCATGGCGGGTCCCAAGAATTGTTGATTGAAAGAATAATAAGACTCTGACCTCAATAAGAGGCGAGTCCACTGATATATAGGCAAAGGATTTCCATCCTTGCCACTTGGTGTAATTGCAACATGGGGAAAACTTTTATATGTGCGATAAAAGAAAAGCCAAACCAAAAAAGAACATGGGCTGAAGTGCTGCTCTGCTCCAGAAGTCTTCATCGTGGTAAGCCGTGTGTGCAGGTTTCGGGCCACCCATTCTGCCCAGTCGAAGAAGACTGGGTTGGTGTTCGGCCTCGAAGCATCGGGGGCATAAAACTCCCCTCTGGAAATACATTCGGCCAGGGACACCTGCCACGGGTGCACCGAAGCATCGGTTGACAGGCCCGCCACCCATGCGATGATGGAAAAAATGTCTGTGTTCTTGAAGGCTTCCAAGGGTAGGGGCATTTGAGGCAGCTTGCCTGAAGGGAGCCCGCTTTTGAGATTTTCTCGGAGGAATTGCAGCACATAGTTGTTCGAGGTAAACTTCTCCGTTTGTTCGCTCAAAATGATGCTGCGAACCGTGTACCCCTTAGGAGGCCCTTGCTGCGATGCAAAAGCTGCTTGCACATCCTCCTTCAAGATAGAGAACAACTTGTGACCGACGACATTCAGTACTTGCCTAGAAGCTGGTTGGTAGTTCTATGCGATGGCATAAATCAACTCAGGGCAATGGTGCACAGGAGGAGTCAGATACCAATAAATTTGTGAGTAATACGCGGTGGCTCTCTTGTTGTCAGCTGAGAGCCTACTCCTCATAAAGTCAATAGTGTACCTGAGCTCGGCCACGCTTCTTGAGAGTTTTGTATCCTTAATTTTCTCCCATCTATCAACTGGTGGTTCGACAAGCTGTTCCTCTTCGGATTCTTCTCTTTCTTCCACAACATGCTTCTCTGGGCGGGTGTTCGGGTTGGCCCTCTTGGGTCTCTGCCTTTTCTCCTCCGAACCTTTCAGTTTTTTAGGCACTGTCATCTCTGGCTCCTTTCCTTTCGGCATAGAACTTTTCTTTCCCATGTTGAAGGATTATGGCAGTAATAGCGCAGACTGTTTCGGCGTCAGGGAGCTTTTCGGCGATTGGCGGCAGAATTCGCGGACAAGCAGTGCTCTTTCAATTAACCTTTTCTTTGCCAAAGCCCTCCCTTTATAGCCTCAAGGGGCAACTACCCCTATTTATGGTTCTTGCCATAATTAAACCGATGCTAGTGGCCTAGGAAATTGCTGCACCATCCGATTGGTTATCCAACGACATCGCATGCGGGGTTACACACCGTAATGATTACACCTTGCATTGGAAGCACCTCTTGCACTCGGGTGTGAGCTTTAACTAAATTGCCTCGGGACATGCCCTGCCACCTTCGCCTTAAATTCGTATGCTTCGAGCTTTTTTCAAGGTGGTAGTCGGCACATTTCTCGAGACGTGCTTTAAATGCTCCCGTTCTGTACATTATTGGTTCGACGAAGTTTGGGGTCGGACTTGGAAATGCTTCATGGCGAACCTCCTCTTTGGGCTGATCTTCCGTGTTTTGGGCCCGAGGTACTTGTCCTTTGCCGTGCTTTGCAAGGACTACCTACCGAAGCTTGTGCTTCGAAAAATTACTTCGCAAGATTTCTACCCGAAGTGATTGCTGGAAATGCTTCGGGTGCGAAGCTATTTTTGTGCCTTTGTTTGAACTTTGGTTCGGCCCTTTACTTCTTCGCAACTGCTTCATTGGGTAAAAATCCTCGAAGGAGATTCTGAAATTTTTTTTTTTTTTTTTTGAACCCTTGCGTAACGTGACAAGACTTGTCAGCATTATTGACGGCTCGCAGGGCAACGAGCTCGCTTGGATGGGAGAACCTTTAGCCTTGATCTATTGGGCCAGAGGCACCTCCAGACCCTTCTCCTCTCATTCCCTCTGGGAGCGTTTATGCATCTGGTTCTCCCTCTTCTTCTGCTTCTTGAGACACATTCAAGGGATTTCGACTGAATTCTTGTGTCTCGCCCCTTGGGATACAAAAGGGGTGCAAAAAGGTGCCTTCCTCATTCTCAGGCCTTCCCGCTTGCGACTGCTCTCCTTGGACTGCCTCTTGATGAAGGTTGCAAGCAGCCACATTGTTCATTGTTGGGTCAAAGCTTGCATATTCCCATTGCTGTTCTTGGGCGAAATTTGTTCCTTGAGCTCCGAATGACTGCATCTCGAACCTATGCTCAGTACGAGGGGTTTGCCATGATGAATACTACGTAGGATGGCCAGGAGCAGTGAACAGTGATGGGATTTCTCCCCACTGCCACTTTCCAGATAGGAACAAGAGTTGTTCTGCCCGTATTGCTTCCTCAAATATCTGAGGAAATCTTCATTCACCAGATTGTAGTAAGAGAAGGCGTATGTTCGGGTGAAAGGCACGAACATAGAAGAGGTGAGCTTGGGCATGCGTCGGTCAAATTTCCACTGGAATATCCTTCCAACCTCTACAAAATCGGACATTGAAGTCTGTGATGCTCTCTAGAGGTGCTCTTATGATAGCGAACAGATCCATCAAAAGCTGGGAGGGATCTTGAGAGCCGTCGAATGTCTTGATCAATGCTTCCGCTAAATCGCTCCACGAGCAGATGCTTTCATTCTCGAGTAATCTGAACCACTGCATCGCTTCTCCCTCTAGAGACATGACCAGAAGTCTCACCATGACATCTTCGTGGATTATGTTGTGGAGGTTCGCCAATGCAGCAACATCTTCAAGGTGCCTTTGGGCCATTCCTTTAGTGCCATCATATTTAGCCAATGTATGCAAGGCTCCTCTAGGAATCTTATGATAACCCTGAAGGTTCAGAGGGGAACGAGCATTCCAACTAGGATAACATGCTTTTGCCATTATGGCGATGGCCTTGATTTTCTGGGATGTTTTCTTTCAGCTCAAAATGCGTCTATAATGAAGGAATCTGGGTTTTCAACTCAGTTAGAATAGCCAGGTGATTTTGACAGATGGGGGCAAACCAGAGATTCACCAACTCGGGCTTCCTTAAAACATAGGGACTTTTGCCATGAAGGCACAGGTTTAGGTACTGGTCTTTACGACTTAGAGATTTTCGGGTTGAACAGAGTCGCCAGATGCTACAAGTCTTTTGGTAATGAGAGCATCGATCCTCACTACCACTAATCAGGTGAGACTGACCGGGTCGCACCAGGAACTTTAGTTAGAACTATTGGCCCCGGTGAAGATGGGTTTGAGATTTAAAATATGGGACCTTGACTAGTTATGGATCTTTCTAGGACAGATACAGTCGGTCCCATCGGGCGTGCCAGAAACTGTTGGTCATCAGATCCGCCTAGGTAAGGATTTTAGATAAATGTATGAAAGTATGTGCCCTAGACCTGGACCAACATTGAAAGGCCGAAGGGAAGAGATGCCCCTCGTGCCAATCTTCGGAGAAAGGCCGGCTCCTATGCTAAACTACTTGGGTGTTTGAAGACAAGAGTGCAGGAAAGAGATAAAAGGAGTAGGGTTAGAGAAAGAAATAAAAAGGAGTAGGGTTAGAGAGATCGGTGATTTGAGGTGGGAGAGAACAGGAAGCACGATCACTAACTGACACCTGAATAGAAGCAAAGAACACTAAGAGTAAAATGAAAGAAACGTAATATCAACCTCCCTATGTATCCTCCCGAACGAGTTTCAGGACACTGTCCCCGATCGCACACCGGACGCAGAGTTCAACATCTCAGTCTACAAACGAAGAGAGATGGAAGAATCAAGCAAGGCAAGCAGCATAAAAGAAAGTTAATAAGACACTTTTCTAACTCCTATGTATCCTTTCGAACGAGTTTCAGGACACTGTCCTTGATCGCACACCGGACGCAGAGTTCAACATCTCAGTCTACAAACAAAGAGAGATAGAAGAATCAAGCATAGAAGGCAGCATAAAAGAGAAGAATTAAGCTCAAAGTCTCTTAGTATTAATCGCAGGACATCAAGTTACAACAACTTTCTAGCAGATAGTTCCCCCCCTTTTTCCATTACAATACCTGGGTTTTTATAGAGGACCCGGGCCTCTGAATCATAATTACACAGCGAAGAAGAGTACGCCCTCGAGCCCTGAGAATCGGCTCCCCGAGGCTCTCGAGATCGAGCTTTCAAATCTGTTACCAAAAATGGCAACTGCAACCGGGTCAACCATGGAAAGGTGCATTGATGAGCCGTCTAGACGTCCTTGGTCTTCGGGTGCGGTGCTCGAGTGGCCACCATGCTCGTCGGGCTCTCCATCATGGCTTGATACTTCACTTCTGATTGCCAAAAATGAGCAGCGGGCTTGCTGGGCATGAAAAATCGCATTTATGAGGCACTTGATCGCCTCAGGAAAATACCCGGCTTGGAATGCATGCCTGTGAAGCGCTTCGCCTTACAATGGTTCTGGCCTGAAGTAGCAACTCCTCTTTGATATGTACTTCGTAGAATCGAGCTTCGCAAAACTGCTTCGGGGGCGGGGAGCGCCGAAGCATATTTACTTCACAAAATGGGTCCCTTCTTCTTTACCGCTTCGCTGATTAAATTCCTTCGCTGATGTCTTCGAGAAAAGCTTCGCTGCGATCCTCTTCAAAACTGTGGTTCGGGAGGATTTCGGCCGAAGCAAATTTCACTTTCTATGACCTCCGTCACTTTGGGTGCAAGCTTAGCCGAAGCAAATGTTTCGCAATGACTCTTGTCGAAGTAAAAAAAATGGTTCGCTGATTTTCTGGCCGAAGCGACTGATGGAAATACTTCGGATGCGAAGTAGCTTCCTTTCCTTCTCTTTTGCATTCTTCTTCGGCACATTGCTTCGCGAAAAATTCCACCCGAAGTAGTATTGAAAATGCTTCGGGCGCGAAGCTCCCACCGCTTCGCTCATTTTTGCCCGAAGTAGCTGCTGGAAGCGCTTCGGGTGCGAAGCTAGTTTCTATTTTCCTTTGATGAAGCTCTTTTCTCTAGCTTGTTTGCCAGTGAAGTTCTTTCTTTTCTACTTTATGTACAAAGGGGTGGCATTGGAAGCCAAAATTGCTGCAACTTTTCAAAATAAAAACAACAAAGCAAAAACTTTACACAATACTGTACAAAAATTTGTTTCCCTTTTCTACCCCTTAAGGAATGTGACAAAATGGTCAATAGTAGCCTACTCTAGTGAAGCACCTTATATCTTTGTTCAAGCTTATCACACACCTCAAAGAGTATGCCTATCCTAAATAGCCATCAAGGGGATATTGTGGAACCGAAGCCTTTGAGATCTAATAGAGGTATCACACTACCCAAATTCAGCTAAAATAAATCAACTCCTTTAAAATCACCAAAGGATATATGTTATCTATAAAAAAGCAAGGTAGCTTCCAAACAATGGAGCAACTAAAGGAAAAGAAAAAATACAAGAGATGAAGCCAAAAAAAATTGAGAGCCAATAAGAGCAAAAAGGAGCTGAAACCTTACCAAAAACAAATTGTACACTTATATGACCATTAGAACTTGATAATTCAATAACCCAATAAAGAAGATATGGTCAAATAAAGTAATGAGAAGGAAAACATGCAAGCAACTTCTTTAATATCAGGGATGGATATGACCCATTTTAAATAGGATCTAAAGAAGCACACTGGAACAAATAAGAAGCAAAGGGTCAACAAGGAGTCAAGCACTAAGCATGCACAACAAGTTCTAATTTTTAGGATGCCAAACTCAACTAGATAAAAGTTTCACATCTGAGTTAAATTTTTGTTTCCATATATTTTTCTTGTCATATTATAATAGAAGTTAAAAAGCATTAAAAAATTTGATGTTATATCAGTCCTGTTGATAGGGTCTTATATACAACATGCACCCATTGTATTGATTCTCGAGGATTGATATTGTGAAGAGAATCAATCTCTTTTTCCATGGTTGCCAATAAGGTAAATTGTAACATTCACCTACTATGGTTGAATTACACAATAGGGAAAACAACATCCACCTTAGAATACCTTAATGCTGGATCAGGCTCTATCCCTCCAAATTCACTTGGCTTTAACATGCCCAACAACAATTCAACCCATCATCATGGCAATTTCTCTCCTTAACAATAAACCATAACCCACTGGTCATGGAAAAGTTGCAGATAAAATAAAAGAATAGAACTTCGGAAGTAAAACAAAGCTTTTATGTTACCATAGGATATGGTTCGATATGAAAATGACAACATTCCACTGAGCAATTCAAGTCACCAATTATTATATTTATTGCTTCATCTATTCAATCCATTAAAAATATGTGGAAAATAAATAAAAATAACATAGATACAGTGCAACTACTCAAATAAAACAAGAACAAAACAACTGTAAATGATCCTCAAGTATGTAAGAACATCTCTAATTTCCATTTCCTAAAATAACCATCATATAAAAAAATCTCACAATCCAAATAAGGAAATACATTGCATTCTCCCTTAATTTCAAATCAACATATCTAAAATAATTATAGTAGTAGTGAAACTCCTTAGTACATAAGGAGTTTTTAAGCTTTTCAGCAATACATAGCAATATGGAGCAAATTCTAACTCATAGATATAATTTGACATAGCACATCATTAATTAACTAGTTACAATAGCATCCCCAAACCCTAAACCCTTTGCATCCCCAAATCCTAAATCCTTTGGAAGATGTAACGAGTTTTCTTAAGTGTTAAATGAATGAAAAAAATGTTTCCCAAGCATAATAAGAGTGTGATATTTGTTTGGTAACCTACTCTAGTGAAGGACCTTATATCTTTGTTCAAGCTTATCACACACCTCAAAGAGTAGGCCTATCCTAAATAGCCATCAAGGGGATATTGTGAAACTGAAGCCTTTGAGATCTGGTAGAGCTATCATACTATCCAAAGCCATCTAAAATTAAACAACTCCTTTAAAATCACCAAAGAAAGTATGTTATCTATAAAAAGCAAGGTAACTTCCAAACAACGAAGCAACTAAAGGAAAAGAAAAAATACAAGAGATGGAGTCAAAAAATTAAGATCCAGTAAGAGCAAAAATAAGCTGAAACCTTAAAAAAAAAATTGTACACTTATATGACCATTAGAACTTGATAATTCAATGACCCAAGAAGATATGGTCAAATAGAGCAATAAGAAGGAAAACATGCAAGCAGCTTCTTTGATATCAAGGATAGATATGAACCATTTTAAATAGGATCCAAAGAAACACACTAGAATAAATAAGAAGCAAAGGGTCAACAAGGAGTCAAGCACAAAGCATGCACAACAAGTTCTACTTTTTAGGATGCCAACCTCAGCTAGATAAAAGTTTCACATTTGAGTTAAATTTTTGTTTCCATATATTTTTCTTATCATATTCTAATGGAAGGTAAATAACATTAAAAAAATTGTTGTTATATCAATCCTATTGGTAGGGTCTTATATAAAGCATGCACCTATTGTATTTACTCTTGAGGATTGATATTCTGAAGAGAATCAATCTATTTTTTCATGGTTTCCAACAAGGTAAATTGTAACACTCACCTATTATGGTTGAATTACACAACAGGGAATGCACCGTCCACCTTAGAATACCTTAAGGTCGGGTCGATCTCTATCCCTCCAAATTCACTTGGCTTTAACATGCCCAAAAACACTTCAACCCATCATCATGGAAATTGCTACCCTTAACAATAAACCATAACCCACTGGCCATGGAAAAGTTACATATAAAATAAAAATAGTATAACTTTGGAAGTAAAATAGAGCTTTTATGTTGCCATAGGATATGGTTCGATATGAAAATGACAACATTGCCACTAAGAAATTTAAGTCACCAATTATTATAGTTGTTGCTTCATCTATTCAATCCATTAAAAACACATGGGAAACAAATAAAACAATAACATAGATACGGTGCAACTACTCAAATAAAAAAAGAACAAAAATACTGTAAATGTTCTCCAAGTATGTAAGAACAACTCTAATTTTCATTTCCCAAAATAACCATCATTTAAAAAAATATCACAAGCCAAATAAGGAAATACATTGCATCCTCCCTTAATTTTACATAGCACATCATTAATTAATTGGTTACAGTAGCATACCCAAACCCTAAACCCTTTGCATCCCCAAACCCTAAACCCTCTACATCCCCAAACCCATAAAGGACTATTCTCAGTATGTGCCATTATATGTTCATTACTGCTATCACATTGAAAATTTTGTTCATAATTCATGGCTTCAACAACTTTGCCATATCCTTCTTACCAATATTTTCTAAGAATCAAGTTTGGGACATCCACATTCTCTTTATGGGCTTGGTAGGTCCATAGACCTTCACAACAAGCATAACCAAGAATAAACAACAAATATGTTCTCCAAGTGTAAGAACAACTCTAGTTTTCATTTCCCAAAATACCCATCATTTAAAAAATCTTAACCATCACTACAAAGAAGAAAATTTCCCTAAATTTTAAATACAATTTCCCCTTGCATCCTCAAACCCTGAGTAGTATGTACCACTTAAATCCTCAAGCTCTCTGTCAATCCCTAACTCAAACTCTCTATCCAACCTCCATCTGATCGAATGCCCTAGCTCAAGCTCTCTGTCCAACCTTCATATGAGTGAACATCCTAGCTCGAGCTCTCTGTCCAGCCTCCATCTGAGGGAACACCCCAGCTTGAGCTCTCTATCCAGCCTCTGTCTAAGCAAACACCCTATCTCAAGCTCTCTATCTAACCTCCATCTGAGTAAATGCCCTAGCTCAAGATCTTTGTCTAGCTAGAAAAATGAAAGAAAATTCATTTCACTTTTCCTACAGTATTTATATATTTTTTCATTGAGACCCTAAGAGAGTAGTTATAAACCACCCTCTTAAGGCTAAGAGGGTGGTTTAAAATCACCCTCTTAAGGCTAAGAGGGTGGTTTAAAATCACCCTCTTAGGTCATCCGAAGATGACGATTTATAATCATCATCTTAGGGTGAACTAAGAGGGTAGTTTTAAACTACCTTCTTAGGTCTAAGAGGGTGGTTTATAACCTCCATCTTAGACCTAAGGGAGATTTATAACTGCCCTCTTAGAGTAACCCTAAGAGGGTGGTTATCCTAAGAGGGTGGTTATAAATTGCCCTCTTAGGATCTATTAGGGTGGTTTTTTACTACCGTAAAAAACTACCTTAATTTAGCCATCATTAAAGTCCTTTTTGGTGTAGTGCTAAGAGAAAGTTTAGCATTGAAATCCCCTACCACTATCAAATTCATTTCCTCTTTTCCAGTTCTACTATCCTATAAAACTGACCATTGGTGTTGTTGCTCCACAAAATTTGTAGCACCATAGAAATTGGAAACCAATAAAAGCTCCCCAACATTCTTGCTCTTGAAGAAAGAAGTGAGGATACCCTGAATAGCAGAGTGATATAAAGCCATCCAAATAAGAGGATTCCATAAAGTCACCACTCCCCCTAAATGCCCCTTGGGATCCAACCGCCATCTACTCAACTTGTCTCCAAATTTTCTTAACAATGATAACCATATTCTGAATGGAAGCTTTAGTCTCTTGAAGGAGAATAAAGTTTGATGATTTTTAATTAAAATTTGAACAATAATTTTATAATATTTGTTGTTTAGACCTCTTATATTCCAATAATGGACAATCATTGGGAACTTGAATTCCAATAAGTGTTAATTTTCTTGATATTTCTCCGGATGACTAGTTGATCTCCCTCTTTAGTCAACTTCTCCTAGTTCGATTTTCTTCCTACACTCTTTTCTTGAGAGTTATCTAATATTTTCTTCGCTTGTTATATCCCAAGGTCAAGTTTTCCTCTGTCCTTTTATCTATATTTCATTTAAACATAATTATCCACCACAACCATTGCAAGGTTTTGGTTCCCTGGATTTATCAGTGCTAAGTGATTAACCCCTAAATCTGAATTCAAAGAAACATGATGGGTAGTTTCCTTAACCCTTAGAGGGGAAAGGTTATCCTTATGAGGTCCATATATTATGGTGGTCTCCTTATCCGTATCCAATGGTGAATTAAGAATTTCATACCTATTGAATTTTCTTTCTACTGATTGGTTGAGCATGTTATCTTGCTCTTTTAATTCTTCTTTCTCTTTGGATCTTTAAAACCCTTTGTAGGGGGATTAATATTTAAGGTTAAGGGTAGATTCTCTTCTTTATTTTCAAAAAAATTGTTATTGGATATGGTTTCCTTTGGACGTATGGAGCTCTTTGTGATGCCATTTGGGCCGAAGTGGGCTAGATGATCGTGTTTGTGGTAGATCCTACATTGAAATGGGATTACCTTATAGTCTACCTATTGGATCCCGGATAAGTTCCCCATGTTAATTTCTATTTCAGTTGGGAGAGGTTGGTTGAGATTGATTTCTATATTAATTCAGGCATAAATAACAAATTCACCCCTTATCGTGTCCCTAAAAACTCCTAAATAATGATCCAAGAAGTTACCCAATTTTTCATAAATCGGTTTACACTAGTATTCCATGGGGAGGGTATAAAGATGAACCCAAACAATCATCGTAGAGGGCTCCATCCAAGGATCAAATCTAAGCTTCCATGACTGAACAAAAAGGCTCACAACACCATATGTTCTCCTTCTGACTCAAAGGCTTTGTTTTTATCTACTTGAGAAGAAAAAATCACAATATAATAGCTATTGCTAATAAGAAATATTGAGGTATTCTCAAGGGGCTCCCAATTATTCTGGATATAAGAGGACATAAATCCTAAAGATGATCTTATGTTGATAAAATTACAAATTAATTCATTCTTACTTTTGTAGAGAATATTATCAGCCATTAGGGCTTGATCTATCACTAGTTTAGGATGAAGGGTCACTTGTGGGAGGTAACCATTAATCCTTTCCTAGTACAATTATTGCTTTAGATTCATAGCCACTACAGAGAAAATAAAATGAAGATCTATCTCTGAACAAGACATCCTCCATGTCATGTTTCCCTTTAAATGTGTCTACAAATGATCTCTTAGGGGAGGGGGATCTAGGAGGGGGACTAGAAGGACCCTCATTAGCACCCATAGTCCACTCCACAACCTACAAACAATACTTCCCTCAAAGGAAAAACATGCACCTGCACTTATACTATAAACTCTTCTATAAAAGTTACCCAAATTTTATCTTCCCTTTCCAGCACCTGTATCTACACCTGCACCTACACACAAATTAAAATACGTAGGAAATGACATGATTATAAGCAACTTTCACATTATTCTAAACTAATATGTAAGTATTATTCAATTAATTTACATTATTGAAAGGTCCTTGTTCTTGTCTGTTTCTCAATTATGAGAAAATTAATGGTTTTTTTAATAGGTTATATGAAATTGAATTGGTTTTGTTTGTAGTGTATCTTGATTATATAGTGGTATAAAATATCTTAATAATTATCTAAATATGGTATGTTAATATTTTCATTTGCATTTCATGACCACAAAGTGATATTATAATATCTTGGAAACTATGTAGATATTAAATGATAAGATTTGAATCTATCTCTCATTTTTTTTAAAAACAATATGAAATTTTATATTAAAATAATATTATTTACAAGTTGGGACAAGACTCCCATAATTAACCAACAAGAACAAATGTTTCCTCCTTTTAACTTTCCAACAAACTTCCATAACTCTAAAACGTAAGATTCTAATAACTAACCACTTTTGATTATAACACTAAAAGGATATCTACATTGGAGCCAAATATCCTAAACCATATGTTTGTAATGGTTGTCCAAATTAGCTAAACATTGGATTTGCTCATCAACCTGTCTAACCTCTCTTCCTCAATAGTCATTCCATAATACCACTAAACCCCTACCTCCTTCTCAGTACCCATCTTAGCCAGGAAGTCTACCACTTTATTTAGAGCTCTACCCACATAAATAAAAATCACATCATCTAATTTCCTCTACAATTCCTTAATTTGTGTGACAATATTCTTCAACCTACACATCTCCAAATCAAATTTCCTCATGCAATTCCAAGTTCCTACTAGGATTTGAGAATATGATTATATTATTATCCTCCTATAACCTTGTCATACCACCTAGATAGAAGCAAATTGATAGCTAAGGATTTTGCTTCATTGTTCGTGGCCCTACCTAGACCCTGTAGTTTCCAATAGAGCATTCTCCCAATATTATTCTTGGGGACCACTATAATTCTAGCTCTACTTGGACTGCCTTTTGCAACTCCATCAGTATTTTTTTAATATAGGCTTTGGGGGGTATTTTCCAACTAGCTCTATCATGCTCCTCTTGCACTTTGACTTCCTTCTCCATCATCCCTATATAAGCCTAATTTTCCTCTTTAGCATACACTACCACAATTTTCATGACTTTGCTACAAAATTTTCATGACTTTGCTCCAAAATTTTCATGAAATTGCTCCAAATGGCTTATCAGACACCATCCATGGATGAAAAGTTTTTTCTAAAAATTTTGACATTTCTCTCTAACCACACTTACCACCAAATAAAGTTTAATCCAAGATTCCACCCAATATGAAGAGCTTCATATTTAAATCTACCCCTCTCCCATATTTCCCAAATATTAATTCATTTTAAATCACCAGTGGCTTGGATTTTATAATCTAAAATCCATTGCTACCAGATCTAGCATGTGAATGGGCACTCAAACATCAAGTTTCTAGATGTTTTCTTATTTTTTTAGCATAAAATTCATTAGGATGGACCAAAGATTCCCCTATGTCTTAGATTATCAAAATTAAGAATTCCATTGTGAATGAATTACCAGGAAAAGAAGTTTACTTTTGGTCAACCCTTGGACTACCAAATATTTCTCCAATCCTCAACCTAATATGCATGAGGAGGTTCTAGAAGGATCTTATCATATCCATCCTTCATTGTGTAGACTTCAAGGCTCCCATAGCCCCAAGCTAATTCATCCTCCTCATCTCTACTTATGATAAATGTTTCTGCCAATATTTTAGTCATGATGGGTGTTAATTTTAGAGGGATTGGAATTGGCCACTCATTCAACTTCTTAAACTACTTAAACATATAATCCACCAATTGACTAGTGTTGAAATAACTTTCAATCTGGATCCAACCCTTACTTTCCATGGTTTTTTTTACTGGTTGTAATTCTAGGAATTTAAAAAAATGATAGGTGGGTATTGATCCCATGAACTTGTCCAAAATTGTGCCTTCTCTCCTCTCTCCACTTTCCAAAATAATCCATCTTTCACTACTTAAGATCCTAAATTTAGAGCATGCCACACTAGGGACCCATTACCATCCAAAGGGAAATGAATCACCTTATTTAGATTCACTTATCCCAAATATTTAGTAGCTAAAACTCTATTGAATGAAGAAGTTGGCTGGGAGATCCACCTCCAATAAAGCTTTTTAACCAAAGATTTATTATTTAACTCCGATCTCCTCAGTCTCAAACTTCCCTATACCTTAGGTTGGTTTACTTTCTCCCAACCTACTAACACCTATTTTCTCTCTCCTTTTACTCCTCCCTATAAAAAAATTCTAGCCATCTTGTCCAACTCTTTCCATATGGTATATGGGGTAGCAAGGATAGAAAATTTATAAATTGGCATGGCCTAAATGACTAATTGCAAAAAAGTTAATCTACCCCCAAAGGTTAACCATTTGTAAGACCAATGGTTAATTATTTATTTGATATGATTCAAAAGATTCCTCCAGATAGCTATCTTTAGTTTTTTTAAATGCAAAGGGACCCTCAAATATACCACTGGGAGAGAATTCCTTGTAAATACTAAGTTCTGTAAAATTTTATCTTGAATCCTTCAATCAAGATTGAAGAATACCACTTCGGATTTCTTATCATTAATGACTTGATTTGTGGTACTAAGGTAAACATTAAGAGTATCTCTGATCATTATTGCTTCCTTAAGGTTGGCCACCCCCACCAATCCTATGTCCTCCACAAACTATAGGTTTTTCAAAACCTCCTCACCCACCTTGATACCTGTTAGCAAACCCTATTTTTTTCTCCTCAAGATGAGTCTACCCAAGACTTCAACCAATATAAGAAAAAGATAAAGGGAACAAGGATCTCCCGAATGAAGGCCTCAAGTAGCTCCAAATGGTTGCGAGGGAAGGTATTTGATTTACACTGAATATGTCAAAGTAGATACACAACACATAACCCATTCTATTCAATCCTGATAGAAACCGAAGGTTGCCATCATCCTTTACAAGAAGCTCCTCTCCACCCTATGATAAGCCTTTAACATATCCAGTTTTATGAGCATTCTTCTATTACCATATTTTTGCATTGAGTGGATTCCCTCTTGAGCTAGAACCCCACCATCCAAGATTTGCATACCCTTTATAAAACCCCCTTGCTCCTGTTGGACATTTTGAGTCATTAAGTTAATTTGTCATTGATGTCAAGGAATGTGTCAAGAAATAAAGTTGTCAATACAATGCAAAGGTTAAAGGCAAGGTTAAATGCAAAATGGCTCCATAATATTTTTAATATTATGTGGAAGCATAAGTTAAAAGGTTTTTCATAAAAATCCAAGGAAGATTATTGCAAATCTAAAGGAAGTTTTAATATTTATTTGATAAAATATTTAAATCCAAAATGAATTTAAATTTTATAAATAAATATTATTTATACCAAGTTACACAATGAAAGGTGGCTTAAATAAAACCAAAGGGTTTTAAAGAAGTAATTTATAAAATTTAAATTCAAATTAATTTAAATATTTTATAATTAATAATTTCAAAGGGATAAACGAGCACCGACATCTAATATATTGGAGGAAATTCGAGCGTCGATGTTTTGCATGGAGGGAAATCAATATAAATACCAATGCCTAAGAGGCATTAAACCTTATCCTTTTGATTGATTAATGTATTCATGCAATTGTGTTGATTTGTGTGAAATAAGAGAAGTGACTTATGTGTTTTAGTACCAGTGAATAAAGCTTAAGGGGAACAGCATCAATTCACCAAGCGCCAACTAGGCAGCGTGGCCTAGTGGCAAGAGGACAGCAATTAGAGTGTTGGGAACTAGGAGACTTGCGTTCGAAACACGACAATATTTTTGGTGGTTGCATTGGTGTTGGAAGCGCCAAAGGAAAGGTGCATGTTTTTTGTGCTAAGCAAGGCAGGGAGGTTTTGGAGTATGTGGTGCTCTCGACTCCCCAAGCGAGTGCCTACCTCGTACAGTGGTTGGAGTCGTGGCTAGGGCATTGGTTGAGGGAGCATCATGAGTTTGAATCCCTTCCAAGGCAAGGTAATACATTTTGATTAATATTTTATGTGCCTAAAGTTTGACATGAGGTCTTAGGGAGATAAAAGGGTTGATTAAAGTTTTCAATTTGATTATTATTTTTGGTATATTGGAGGAATAAGGAGTTAGATTTATTTTTGAATAAAGTGTTTTGTCACCTTGATTTGTTGAATATTTAAAGGATAAAGGGGACTTCTTGCATATAGTTATTTTTGGGAAAGGATATAGCATTGATATTATTCGTCATTGAATATTATTTTCATTGGGAGACTATAAGGTGTATTTGGTGAATTAATTTTTTGTAAAGGTTGAAGAATGTTTTCTTAAATACGGAGTGATAAGGTGTGTGTTTTGATATTTACATTGTATTTTTGAGGGAGTTTATCATCTTATAAATTCTTGAGCTTGGCAAAGAAATGTTTTTTGTTGTGGCAGATTTATGAGATCCCTTCACCATCAATAAAAATGTATGAGCACATTCTTCCATAGTTGAGTTGATTGATTGGTTTTTTGAAAAATAATTTTGGAGTGAAAAAGACTTGATTAGGATTTCCTATTGAGTGTGTTGAGTTAACGCTTCAAGGTTTTCTGGAATAAAGAATTTTTTTTATAAGCATTTTTGCTGAAGTGAGTTGTTGAGCAAAGAACTTGAACTAGGGTTTGAAAATATCATGAGTATCATTGTTATGTGAGATGTGTTGTTGAGCATTGTTGGAAATATTTTGAGTTGAAGTTTATATGCTTGGACTAGGGTTTGTGAGAAAGGGATGTTTCATTGAGTGATTGGTTGAGTAGAGTTGGTTGAGCCTAGTTAAGTGGATGTGTGAAGTGATTTTTCAAGTTCCATAAAACAAACTATTCTATATTCTAATTTGAGTTGAGAAAGTAATTGAGCATTGTTATTAGTATAGAACATATTGAGTCTCTAAAAATTCTCTTTATGTTTCTATAAAATTGGACAAGTTATGCGTGGACTTGTTGAGCAGATTTGAGGTAAGTATTTGAGGAGACTTGTGGATTGTTTTTGTGTGAGCTTTTGTGGAAGCTTACAATACAGATTGAGAGTATATTTGGATAAGTTCTTGAGAGAACTTATTGAGAATATTGGACAAGTTCTAGAGAGGACTTGTGGATAGAATTTGGTGCATATTTGAGGGCAGGTTTGTGCCAAATCAGAGATAGAGATTGAGCAGAGTTATACTATACCGAAGGACTGTGTTTAGTGTAGATTTGAGATAGAGATTTGAAGGTGATAGAGTATAGAGGACAGTAGTCTCCAAGGAATAGAGATCCAGTAGCCAGGGCAGTGAGAACAAGTCTTCTGAGTGGGGACAAGAGTCTTCAATGGAGAGAGATCCACAAGCTAGAGTAGTGGAGGCAGTAGTCTTCTAGAGGATCACTAGCCAGAGCAGAGGATAAGGAGTTCTCCTATGTATAGAGATCCACGAACTTGATTTAGGGGATTGGTATCTCCTTTGGACATAGGTTCATAAAAATTGTAGGGAAGGATTTCCAAAGAGAATTTATTTGAGAAAAATTTATAAGAAATATTTTCTTTGTGGAGTAGCCCGCATTGGGTGAACCACGTAAAATCATGTCTCTCATGTGTGTGATGTTTACTGCTTTAATATTGTTGATGCTATTATTTGGATTAAAAAGCAAAAAGTTTTATTGTATATTGTTCACCTCCCCTCTCAGTATAAGCACATGTTATTCAATTGGTATCATAGTAGATCACTTCATGAAAAGACTAACAGCTTGGAGGAGGATCCATCAGTAGCACACATGACTTCAAAAAATGAAGAAGAGACTATGTTTGACATAAAAGAGGAATTCTTTGTTGCTCTCAGAAAGTTGTAAAGACTTAAAGAGAAGAATTCAAGTTTGAATTAATATATTCAAGAAGATGAGGAAGAAAGGATGGAACTTATACAAAATCTCATAGAACTCAAGATTAGGGTGGAAGAAGGAAATAAAATTGAGCAAGACATAACATATCTATTGAGAGCTAGGGAAACAAAATGTGAAATATTGGAAGCAAAAATTGTCCACCTAAGGAATGAATTTGAAAGGATCAAGGTACTACAATATGTAGAATATGAGGAATAGAAAGAGGAATCAAATATTCAAAAAGCAGAAACCTCAAACAAGGATAAGCAAGCAAATATTATCAAAAATGAAGAAATCAAAGGAGAACCTTGGATAGGATTTAATCACAAGAGGAAGACTACTTCACCACAAACTCTAAGACATCCAAATAGGTTACATAGTTTCTTCCATGGTCATTGCTTTTCTTGTAATAAATATGGTCATAGAGCTGTACACTATATTCAGCATGCAAGAAACAATGTCAATAAAAATTTCAATTCCTTTGCACCTCTCATGGATTATGATATTATATGTTACAAATGCAATTATTTTAGGCACAAGGCTAGATGGTGTAAAATGATACTTCCTGATTCTAGAAAAATAATTTCAACAACTAGGAAATATGAAAGAGAAAATGTTAAGGCTAGATCAATGTTAGTTCAAACAACCCTTCATGCTCAGGATAAAGAAGAACAATGTTATATTGATAGTGGTTGCTCTAGTCACATGATAGGAGACAGACAAATTCATTGTACTAAAAGAAACAAATAGAGGATCAGTAATTTTTTGTGATAATGGATCAGCAAGGATTGGTGGAAGAGGAACTCTAAGTTTAGATAATGGAAAAACAAAAACAAAAAATGTTTTATATTTTAAAGGGTTAAAACACAATCTATTGAGTATAAGTTAAAAGGTTTTTCATAAAAACCCAAGGAAGATTATTGCAAAGCTAAAGGAAGGTTTAATATTTATTTGATAAAATATTTAAATTCAAAATGAATTTTAATTTTATAAATAAATATTATTTATACCAATTTACACAATGAAAGGTGGTCTAGATAAAACCAAAGGGTTTTAAAGAGGTAATTTATAAAATTTAAATTCAAATGAATTTAAATATTTTATAAATTAATAAGTTCAAAGGGATAAACAAGCGTCGACGTCTAATACATTGGAGGAAATTCGAGCGTCAATGTTTTGCATGGAGGGAAATCAATATAAATACTAATGCCTAAGAGGCATTAAACCTTATCCTTTTGCTCGATTAATGTATGCGTGTAATTGTGTTGATTCGTGCGAAATAAGAGAAGTGACTTATTTGTTGTAGCACAGTCAATAAAGCTTAAGGGAAACAATGTCAATTCACCAAGCGCCAACTGGGCAACGTGACCTAGTGGCAAAAGGATAGAGGTTAGAGTGTTGAGTGTTAGGAGACCTACGTTCAAAACGCGACGGCAACATTTTTGGTGGTTGCATTGGTGTTGGAAGCACCAAAGGAAATGCGCACATTTTTTGTGCTAAGCAAGGTAGGGAGTTTTTGGAGCATGTGGTGCTCTCCACTTCCCAAGTGAGTGCCTAGCTCACGCGATAGTTGGAGCCGCGGTTAGGGCGCTGGTTGAGGGAGCGTCGTGAGTTCGAATACCTTCCAATGCAAGATAATAAATTTTAATTAATATTTTATGTACCTAAAGTTTAACATGAGGTCTTAGGGAGATAAAAGGGTTGATTAAAGTTTTTAATTTGATTATTATTGTTGGTATTTTGGAGGAATAAGGAGTTAGATTTATTTTTGAATAAAGTGTTTTGTCACATTGATTTGTTGAAGATTTAAAGGATAAAAGGTACTTCTTGCATATATTTTTTTTGGAAAGGATATTGCATTAGTATTATTCTTGTCATTGAATATTATTTTCATTGGGAGATTATAAGGTGTATTTGGTGAATTAATTTTTTTTAAAGGTTGAAAAATGTTTTCTTAAAGATGTAGTGATAAGGTGTATGTGTTTTGATATTTAGATTGTATTTTTTAGGGAGTTTATCATCTTATAACTTCTTGAGCTTGGCAAATAATTTTTTGTTGTTATGGCAGATTTATGAGATCCCTTCATCATCAATAAAAAGGTATGAGCACATTCTTCCATAGTTGATTTGATTGATTGGTTTTTTGGAAAATAAGTTTGGAGTGAAAAGGACTTGATTAGAATTTCCTATTGAGTGTGTTGAGTTAATGCTTCAAGGTTTTTTGGAATAAAGGAATTGTTTTATAAGCATCGTTGTTGAAGTGAGTTGTTGAGCAAAGAACTTGAACTAAGGTTTGAAAATATCATGAGTATCATTTTTATGTGAGATGTGTTGTTGATCATTGTTGGAAACATTTTGAGTTGGAGTTTCTATGCTTGGACCAGGGTTTGTGAGAAAGGGGTGTTTCATTGAATGATTGGTTGAGTAGAGTTGGTTGATCCTAGTTAAGTGGATGTGTGAATTGATTGTTCAAGTTCCATAAAACAAACTATTATATATTCTAATTTTAGTTGAGAAAGTAATAGAGCATTGTGATTAGTATAGAACATATTGAGTCTCTAACAATTCTGTTTATGTTTCTATGAGATTGGACAAGTTTTGTGTGGACTTGTTGAGTAGATTTGAGGTAATTCTTTTAGGAGACTTGTGGATTGTTTTTGTGTGAGATTTTGTGGAAGCTTGCAATACAGATTGAGAGCAGATTTGGATAAGTTCTTGAGAGAACTTATTGAGAATATTGGACAAGTTCTAGAGAGGACTTGTGGACAGAATTTGGTGCATATTTGAGGACAGGTTTGTGCCAGATCAGAGATAGATATTGAGAAAAGTTGTACTAGACCAAAGGACTATGTTTGGTATAGATTTGAGACAAATATTTGGAGGTTATAGAGTACAAAATATAGTAGTCTCAAGGGGATAGAGATCTAGTAGCCAGAGAAGTGATGAAAGGTCTTTTGAGTGGGGATAAGAGTCTTTAGTGGAGAGAGATCCACAAGCCAGAGCAGTGGAGGCAGTAGTCTTCTAGAGGATCACCAGTCATAGTAGAGGAGAAGGAGTTCTCCTGTGGATAGAGATCCATGAACTTGATTTAGGGGAATGGTATCTCCTTTGGATAGAGGTTCATAAATATTGTAGATAAGGATTCCCAAAGAGAATTTATTTGAGAAAAATTTATAAGAAATATTTTCTCCGTGGAGTAGCCCGCATTGGGTGAACCACGTAAAATCATGTCTCTCATGTGTGTGATGATTTTTGTGATGTTTACTACTTTAATATTGTTGATGTTATTATTTGGATTAAAAAACAAAAAAAAATTATTGTATACTGTGTAACTAGGTTTGTATACTGTGTAAATTATTGTGCTTATAATTTGCTTCAAGGATATAATGCTATCTAGGATAGGTTTTAGCTGCCCATTCATTACCTTCACGAGCATTTTATATATGACATTGCATAAGGCAATAGGTCTATAATATGAAATATGCAGCTTCTCCTCCCATTTTGGAATTAAGGTAATGAATGTATGATATATGCTTTAAGCATTCTTTTACTACATTTGGACTCCTCTATAACAACCATTAAATCCTCCTCCAAGTTGTCCTTGAAGGTTTAAAAAAACTTGATTGGGAAGCCATCTACACCTGGCATTTTTCTCGTACTCATTCCAAATACTATCTTCTTCATTTTCTCTCTATCAATGGGCTTAAGCAAGGCCTGATTTTCTTCTTCAGATATTATAGAGGGTATGACAACAAGAACTTCTTTTTGAGCCTCTTCATCTTGCACCATACTTTCCTTAAATAATTTAGCAAAATAATCCATTGAATGAAAATGCATACCTAGCACATTCTTCCATAGTTGAGTTGATTGATTGGTTTTCTGGAAAATAAGTTTGGAGTGAAAAGGAATTGATTAGAATTTCCTATTGAGTGTGTTGAGTTAATGCTTCAAGGTTTTCTGGAATAAAGGATTTTTTTATAAGCATTGTTGTTAAAGTGAGTTGTTGAGCAAAGAACTTGAACTAGGGTTTTAAAATATCATGAGTATCATTGTTATGTGAGATGTGTTGTTGAGCATTGTTGGAAATATTTTGAGTTGGATTTTATATGCTTGGACTAGGGTTTGTGAGAAAGGGGTGTTTCATTGAGTGATTGGTTGAGTAGAGTTGGTTGAGCCTAGTCAAGTGGATGTGTAAAGTGATTTTTCAAGTACCATAAAACAAACTATTCTATATTCTGATTTTAGTTGAGAAATTAATTGAGCATTGTGATTAGTATAGAACATATTGAGTCTCTAACAAATCTCTTTATGTTTCTATGATATTGGACAAGTTATGTGTGGACTTGCTGAGCATATTTGAGGTAAGTTTTTTAGGATACTTGTGGACTGTTTTTGTGTGATATTTTGTGGAAGCTTGCAATACATATTGAGAGCATATTTGGATAAGTTCTTAAGAGAAATTATTGAGCAGATTGGACAAGTTCTAGAGAGGACTTGTAGACAAAAATGTATACATATTTGAGGATAGGTTTGTGCTAGATCAGAGATTGAGATTGAGCAAAGTTGTACTAGATCAAAGGACTGTGTTTAGTATAGATTTGAGACAAAGCTTTGGAGGTGAGAGTACAAAGGATAGTGGTATCAAGGGGATAGATATCCAATAGCTTGGGAAGTGAGGAAAGGTCTTCTGAGTGGGGACAAGAGTATTTAGTATCCACAAGCCAGAGCAGTGGAGGCAGAAGTCTTCTAGAGGATCACCAGCCAGAGTAGAGGCGAAGGACTTCTCCTGTGGATAGATATCCATGAACTTGATTTAGGGGATTGGTATCTCCTTTGGGCAGAGGTTCATAAACATTATAAGGAAGGATTCCCAAAGAGAATTTATTTGAGAAAAAAATTTAAGAAATATTTTCTCCTTGGAGTAGCCCGTATTGAGTGAACCACGTAAAATCATGTCTCTCATGTGTGTGATGCTTTGTGTGATGTTTACTACTTTAATATTGTTGATGATATTATTTGGATTTAAAATTAAAAGGTTTTATTGTATACTGTTCACCCCCCTCTCAGTATAAGCACATGTTCTTCAGCTTCGAAGAGATAATGCTATCTAGGAGAGGTTTTAGCTACCCATTCATTACCTTCACAAGTATTTTATATATGACATTGCATAAGGCAATACCTTCTTCATTTTTTCTCTATCAATGGGCTTAAGCAAGGCCTGATTTTATTCTTTAGAGATTATAGAGGGTATGACAACAAGAACTTCTTTTTGAGCCTCTTCATCTTGCACCATACTTTCCTTAAATAATTTAGCAAAATAATCCATTGAATGAAAATGCATACCTAGCACATTCTTCCATAGTTGAGTTGATTGATTGGTTTTCTGTAAAATAAGTTTGGAGTGAAAAGGACTTGATTAGAATTTCCTATTGAGTGTGTTGAGTAAATGCTTCGAGGTTTTCTGGAATAAAGGAATTATTTTATAAGCATTGTTGTTGAAGTGAGTTTTTGAGCAAATAACTTGAACTAAGGTTTGAAAATATCATGAGTGTCATTGTTATGTGATATGTGTTGTTGAGCATTGTTGGAAACATTTTGAGTTGGATTTTATATGTTTGGACTAGGGTTTGTGAGAAAGGGGTGTTTCATTGAGTGATTGGTTGAGCAGAGTTGGTTGAGCCTAGTCAAGTGGATGTGTGAAGTGATTTTTCAAGTTCCATAAAACAAATAATTATATATTATGATTTGAGTTGAGAAAGTAATTTAGCATTGTGATTAGTATAGAACATATTGAGTCTCTAACAATTCTCTTTATGTTTCTATGATATTGGACAAGTTCTGTGTGGACTTGTTGAGCAAATTTTAGGTAAGTCTTTGAGGAGACTTGTGGACTATTTTTGTGTGATATTTTGTGGAAGCTTGCAATACAGATTGAGAGAAGATTTGGATAAGTTCTTGAGAGAACTTATTGAGCAGATTGGACAAGTTCTAGAGAGGACTTGTGGATCAAATTTGATGCATATTTGAGGACAGTTTTGTGCCAGATTAGAGATAGATATTGAGCAAAGTTGTACTAGATCAAAGTACTGTGTTTAGTATAGATTTAAGACAAAGCTTTGGAGGTGATAGAGTACAAAGGACATTAGTCTCAAGGGGATAGAGATCCAGTATACAAGGAAGTGAGTAAAGGTCTTCTGAGTGGGGACAAGAGTCTTTAGTGGAGAGAGATCTGCAAGCCAGAGAAGTGGAGGTAGTAGTCTTCTAGAGGATCACCAGCCAGAGAAGAGGAGAAGGAGTTCTCCTGTGGATAGAGATTCATGAACTTGATTTAGGGGATTGGTATCTCCTTTGTATAGAAGGATTCCCAAAGAGAATTTATTTAAGAAAAATTTATAAGAAATATTTTCTTCGTGGAGTAGCCCGCATTGGGTGAACCACGTAAAATCATGTCTCTCATGTGTGTGATGCTTTGTGTGATGTTTACTACTTTAATATTTTTGATGCTATTATTTGGATTAAAAGAAAAAAGTTTTATTGTATACTATTCACCCCCCTCTCAGTATAAGCACATGTTCTTCAGCTTCGAGGAGATAATGCTATCTAGGAGAGTTTTTAGCTGCCCATTCATTACCTTCATGAGTATTTTATATATGACATTGCATAAGGCAATAGACCTGTAATATGAAATATGCAACTTCTCCTCCCATTTTGGAATTAAGGCAATGAATGTATGTTATATGCTTTAAGCATTCTTTTACTGCATTTGGACTCCTTTATAAAAACCATTACATCCTCCTCCAAGTTGTCCTTGAAGGTTTAAAAAAACTCGATTGGGAAGACATATACACCTGGTATTTTTCTCGTAATCATTTCAAAGACTACCTTCTTCATTTTCTCTCTATCAATGGGCTTAAGCAAGGCCTAATTTTTTTCTTCAAATATTATAGAGGGTATGACAACAAGAACTTTTTTTTGAGTCTCTTCATCTTGCACCATACTTTCCTTAAATAATTTAGCAAAATAATCCATTGAATGAAAATGCATACCTAATATTGTATCAAAGGAGTGCTCATTCTCAACCTAAAGAGCTTCCATATTGTTCTGTTGTCTCCTAGTAAAAGTACCCCAATGGATATATTTGGTGTTTCTATCACCTTCCAATTACCATATGATTCTTGCTCTTTATTTTCAATAGATCTCCTCTTGGTTGTCAATGTCCTCAACCACTTTACACTATGCATAACCTTCTTCTTTGAGCTGCTTTGTAATTGCTTCTTTCTTGAAGTGTTTTACACCTTATCCCATCTAGCCACCAATGGAACTCTTTGGACCTAGAATTCCATATTTTTTACTTACCTTCATTATTTTAGTTGATCCTTGACATAATGAAGTTGCTTGTGGAATCTAAATATTGTTTTCTCATATGTTGATCGTTCCTCTTCCCACCATTATGGGATTTTCTTTTGAAGTTCCTCATTTTGTAACCAAAAGTTTTCAATTTTGAATAGTTTGTGATGTTACCCTATCTCGATCCCTCCTTCCAATAGAATTGGAAAGTGATTTGAAACTGGACCCTCCAAAATCTAAAATTTTAGATTCCATTTCACAAACACCTCCTCTGAAACCCAAAAAAGTCTAACTTCACCTTCTTGCTATGTGGCTTCCTCCTCTTATTAGTCCTCAAGTATAGTTGGTTCCAGGACAATTAATATCCACCAAGTGTAATTCATGGACCTGGGCAATCATAAATCAATTCCTTGAATCCAAAATTAGGGTTCCCATTTCCTAATATCTAGATGATAATTTAGCATTAAAATCCCCAACAAAAATCTAGTCCAACTCCTCTCTTGAGACTCTCATATTATGCACCACTTTCCATTGACGAATTTGACCATCTAGGTTTTGAGCCCCCCAAAAAGTTGTGATTAAAACTTGCTCAATTATCATATTGTTCTTAAAATGCAAAGTGAGGACACCCTTTCAAGATATATGTTCTATTGTCATCCATTCAAGAGAGTTACAAAAGGTAACTATCCCCCTAGGACCCTTGGGAAGCCACTTCCATATGACCAACACCCCTCCAAAGTCTATTTATTATTTTACACATGAGATCTAACGACATTTTTATCTCTTGGATAAGCAAACAAAATATTTTACTTTTTTTAACAGTATTCAAACAATAGATTGATGGGTTCTACCATTTAAACCCCTAATATTCCATGATTATGTAATCATCGGTTACCTTGAGACCAGTAAGAGTTTTTTGGCCTCACCGATATCCCAGTGATTAGTTTATCTTATTGAGATGCTATCAATTCCTTATTTGATTTTCTACCCACTCCTTGAGAGCTGATATTCTTTGATCTCTTCTCCACCTGGTTTATCCCTAGAGTTGGCTTTTCTCTGTTCTTTTCTACCACATCCATGATAACATCCTTTATTATTGGTTGCTCTTCGTTATGCACTATCAAGCTCAATGCACTTTATTACCTACTCTAGGATAGGATTAGATGAAAGAGGGGCGTCAAGATGGTTTTTATTATTTTTATTATTCTCATTCACTCCTTTCATGAGTTGTTCTTCTTGCTTCACTAGTGTCTTGAAGATCTCATACCTATTTAAGGGCTTGAGTTGGTTTTTCTCTTTACCATATTTTCTCTTTTATCTTCTCCTTTTGGGATGTTCAAAATCATATCTCTATGCTTATCTACCCTGAGAAATATTGGTTGCTTCTTTTGACTATTGACATACCCTTTATGGTAAACTCTACACCTAAAGGGCAACACCTCATAACACAATTGCTAAATCCAATATAGTCCTACAAGTTCAAGTTCCACCTCTATCAGCAAAGACTAGTTGAGATCCATTTCCACTCATAATCTAGCAAAAACAGTTGTGTTTCCTTCCATTGTGTCTCTAAAATCACCCATATCTATTCCAAGGGAATTACCGATGATTTTCAATACCTACTCACTCCATAATCCCATTGGAGTGCATACAAACAAACCCAAATTGAAACAACAAAAAAATTATTTTGGAGATCAAATCCCACTCTCTATGGTTGAACAAATAATCTTGTCAGACCATGATTCCTCTTTTCTACTTTAAAATCTCCATTTATGTCGGCAAGTGAGGAAAAAATAACAATAAAATATCCATTACAAATAAACCATAAGGAATACTCACCAAGAGGCTCCTCGTTCTGATAAATCAACTAATGCAAAAAATTCAAGGTATGATGAATACCCATGAATTTATAGATCAGGTCATGATTAGCTCTATATAAGACTATTTCTTCTACTATACTATACCCAATGACAATCTTTGGCCTTGTTTCTCACTATGGCAAGCATTCATTGACTCTTTCAGATGTTGATATTTTTCCAACAACATTTTTAGTGTATTTTTTTGTGCTTCTTAAGTATTTGTTGAAGATTTTTCCTTCAACAAATTTGTAAACAAACTTTGTCTATATAACAAAGGATATAGAGGTGTTCCCATTGGACCCTCCTTGGGTAGCAATCTCGTCTTCGATTCCATAGCAACCAATCGATGCCCTAGTTTTCCCTACCAAATCTCTTCCTAAGTTTAATTAGGATATAACATAATTATAAATCAATGTCTCTCTTTGAAAGTTAAGAAATTTATAGTATATTATATTATTAATTAAGAAAGATTTTATTAATAATTTGATAAAATAATCAACTATTAAAAAACTTAAAAGTTCATCTTCGTCCTATCAAAATACTCAAGTTGGTATGTCTTGGGGATTTCATCAAAGAAATCCAAGTTTGAATTATGAGTAAAGTGACTCTGTTAAATTTCAATTTGTACTTCACATCCTACTTTAAAAAAAATTAAAAAATAATATTATAAAACCTTTAAAAATATATATATAATATAATTTTTTTTATATTTTTAGACCTAATTTATTAATATTTATTCAACATAAATTTATAAAATAAATCATCTTATTTTTTTTAATAATAATACATATAAGTAAATATGATCTTCTATAAGAAATGAAAAAGAGTTTAAAGGGATAACCAAATCCAGACATGGAAACAAAGTCCCATATAAATTTTTTAAATAACTTTTTCAATTTATATGCAATTTTTTTGTTTTTTTAATTTTTTTTAAAACCTTTAATCAAGCAATATCTTAGTTAAGATTAAAAGCATTCAACGTGAACATATATGATTTTAATTTAATTTTTAAAACAAAATAAAATTGTGTAAGTTCAACTTGATTGTAAAACCCCTCACCACAATTAAATAGTGCAAGAGTTTGGGGTTTTGGTTCTTCTTCGAGAAGTTCAAGGTTCAAACCGCAATGCGGACAAGTGTGTGAGGGGGTGGGTGTGTGTTAAATTCTTCCAAAGTTTAAATCGCAGCGTGGGCGAGTGTGTGAAGGTGTGGGTGTGTAGTGATTGTGTGTTAAATTCCCTATTTATAAGGATAGTTCTCAACTTTATAGGAGCGTGAGTGAGTGAGTGTGTGAAGGGGTGGGTGTGTAGTGATTGTGTGTTAAATTTCCTATTTATAAGGATAGTTCTCAACTTTATAGGAGCGTGGGCAAGTGTGTGAAGGGGTGGGTGTGTAGTGATTGTGTTTTAAATTCCCTATTGATAAACATAGCTCTCAAATTTATAAGGGTCAAGAGATTGCTCAACCATGTACTTTGGTCGCAAAGGTTTCTTCCACTAACCAAATCAAATATATATATATATATATATATAATAATTAATATATTATATAAATTTATTTAATAAATACAAATTTTATTTGGTTATCGTGAAAAACTTTTATGACCTGTGCACAACAGTCTTCTCCTAACCATGACCCCTTGTAAAGCCGAGAACTATACTTATCAATAGAGAATTTAACACAAAGCCACCACCCACTCACACACTCGTTCACGCTACGGTTTGAACCTTGAACCTCTCGAAGAAGAGCCAAAGCCCGAACCATTGCATTGCATCCCAAGTGCTTTCATAGTTTTAGGTTAGTGTGAGAAACCCCTATGACCAACGTATAGTGGTGAGAAGTCTCCTCCCAACCATGATCCCTCGTAAAGCCAAGAGCTATGCTTCTCAATAGGGAATTTAACACACAACCTTTGTATCCCCCTTAGCATCGCTGAGGTTCGAACCGTAAACCTCCTATTCAACAGGGTCAAGCTTGCCTTCTCCACTTACGTTACAAATACGAACCTTAAAATTTTAGGTTAGTATGAGAAACCCCTACGACCAACGCATAGGGTTAAACAGTCTCCTCCCAACCATGACCCCTCGTGAAGCCCAAAACTATGATTATCAATAGATAATTTAACACAGCCTTTGTATCCCCTTTACATTTAATAAACACAACTAATCATTATACATGATTAAAAATATATCTCTTTCTTAAGGAAAGTCTTTCTTTTCTTACTTTTTGTTTCTAGTTTTCCCTCAAAATTAGCACCTTCTATTGATTGCTAGTTTATTATTTGAAAGTGAGAACATATATATTGAAAAGTATACATATATTAATTTTTTTTATTTTATATTTTTTTATAAATTAATTTTTATTTTTAATTTTTATAATTTTTAACAAAATATATAATATGGTATTTCATTAAATAGGTTTGATTTTTTAATTTTAAAGAAGTAAGTTAGGTTTAAATCTTGTTATCAAGTTGTGATAATATCATTATATAATGATGTAATATGAGTGGAACTCATTTCAATTTGATTAAAAGAGCAGTAAAATGTATATAAATTAAGTGTTATAATTTTTAAAAGATAGTCTCTGACAATAGCGAATGATTTTCAATAATAAGAGTTGCTTTTCTCATTTCAATTTCATTAAAAAAAGCAATAAAATGTATATAAATTAAGTGTTATAATTTTTAAAAGATAGTATATATATATATAAAGCACTCTTATTATTGAAAATCATTAGCTATTGTCAGAGACTATATATATAAAAGTTATAGATGGCTTTTATTAAGGGTCACTCCCATTAAAATATTAAAATATTACATTTGCTACAACATCTTTTTATCACAGTTTTTCATTTATTTTTCTCTTAAATATATTCTTCAACTTCCTCAAAGTCAAAATGCTATGTTTCCACCATCAGCTTCTTGAAATTATTTTGATTAAAACATAAAATCTCACTTGGTTAGTTGTCTTCTAATATTTGAATTTGGAGGAGAGGGCAATCCTCCAAGGGAGGTCCCAGGTTCAAATCTTCACCCTACCAAAAAAGCTAAATTGGGTATCCAAAATCCAATTGATAATATTGGTGTAGGCAGGGTCGGGTGCGGCTCCCGGGTGACTTTGATGGTGTAGAACCCCTTGTTCGTGGTCTCTCGGACCAAAGCGGTCCTGCATGCGGGTTTTTCGCTTAAAATATATATATATATATATTTGAATTTCACCAGGATGAAGATCAATATCAGTTATCTCATTTCTTTCTATAAATATGCTCACATTATAATAATATTTATTTTTATCTAGTCTCCAGTAATAGACTAGATGATGAACATCATAATATTTATATAATTTATTAGAGATTACCTCTAGTAATAGATGATGAACATCAACAATAATATTATTGTTTATCTAGTCTCCACATCCATTTTTGTTAATAGCATTGATGATAATATGCAAGTCTCCCTAAATTGAAATATATTTCCATCCTTTTTCTACTAGACATCCATTTTTGTTAATAGCATTGATGATAATATGTGAGTCCCCCTCAATTGAAATATATTTCCATCCTTTTTCTGATACAATTTTTTGTAATAAATTTTTATACCTATTTTTCAATGAGTTTACACAAGTTTTTATGAGGGGCCCTGGTCCCCTCATACTAAGTGGGATTTGAACCATGGACCTCTTAAAGAGAGGTCAAATCCCTTACCATTGCCATAAGATTGCAGCTTTTATACCTATTTTTATTGATAACATCAATGATGATTTATAAATCTTCCTCAATTAAAATATATGTTTATTATTTTTCAATTATAATTTTGATCTTTATAATTGTTAGAATATGTGGTGGTTCCATTTTTATTGATAACAACAACTATAAATCTCCCTCAAATGAAATTTATGTTCATATTTTTTTAATTATAATTTTAATCTATTTTAGTGTTGGAATATATGGTCGTTAAGCTTTTCCCGGGGCCACAATTGACTTTTGTATTTGTAGTGATTATATTTTTCCTTTGGACCCATGTAAATCTTGAAAATATGTCTTTGTAAATTTTTATAATATTTTATTCTTAAGGGTCGGTTTTATAACCTTGACTTAGAGGCATCGTATATTTGGGTATAAATACGTCTTTATATCAACTATTTTGCTTATTGTTTGGAGTGTAATTTTATTTCCATTTAGTGAGATTATTTGGTGTCCATGGAGACCCCATCGTAATTTGTGTTTTTTTTCGTTCTGTGGATTGCTTTGTTAAGGAATACTTGGTAATGTTTGATTCCATTCATTTTTAGAAATTACTATGAACTCCAATATGGTATCAAAGCATTGTGTGAATCTACCTTACTCAATTGCTTCAACAGATAGGAAGTTTTTCCTAGCTTCCATCAAGGACAACTATTATTGGAACAAGCTAAGAAGAATTTTCTTTTGAAGGTTAACAACATAACTAGAAGAAGGGTTTCTTGATAAAATATTAGGTGGACTTGGATCACGAGGATCTCACTAGGATTAGCATATTTTCTCCAAGAGAAATATTCAACATGTTCCTTTTTCCTCTCATTGGCACTCAATCTTATTTTTAATTTTTTGACTAGATGGATGCCCTAGTTTCAAGATTGAATTTTTTAATTTTTCAAAAACTTCATTTGTCTTTTATGATTTTTTCTAAAAATCTCATTTCCTTTTCTCTCCTCATCCTTTTTATCCAATAGAAATACATATGAGAGGGTAGACTACTTGGCCATTGTGAAAGAAAAAAATAAGAGGTTGAACTTTTTCAAATAGACTCCTAGTGCTAGTGAAGTCATGGATAAGCTTATAAGCTTAGCAAATACCTCTAAACCATTTGATAAAGTTACTAAATTGGTCTAATAGTTTTTTTGTATAGGTGTGAGAGGAAATCTTGAAAAAGGTTATGTAGATAAAATAATGATAGATACAAATAATCTATTAGCATTTATCAATTCTATGTGAAATTTTAGGGGGGTTCCCAATTTAACATTTTTGCTCATTTTGCCTCCAAGTACTCCAAATTTATGTTCAAAAAGTTGTCATTTCTCTTCAAAATTCATATTTTGAATTTTAAATACATAATATTCTAGGGAATGGCAATAATTTTCAGACACTTGGGTGTGTGCTTGCATCAACATGATACAAGTCTTCATCAAGTAGGGGGCCAAAAGGGGCAGGTTTTGTAATAAGCATTAATTTAAAATTATTGGTATCCCTTTCCCTCCTAAGCATGGTGCTTGGAGGATTGGCTAGAAAAATCCCTCTAAGGTATTGGACTATAAGAGGTCTCAGGTTTAAATCCCTCCTATACCTAATCCTTTTAAAAATAAATGATATCAATAATCACAAAGTTGAAACCTATGATGGTGTGGCAACTTGTCATGATATGGCAATGGATGACATCACCCCTTTGCAAAGTTATGATGATATGAAAGGGTTATATAGATACCATGTGGAAGTATATACAACTGATTTGGTGGCTAGCACACAAATCCTATGGTGACATCTGGTAGCCCATATAGATGACATGGCAAGCTATACAAGTGACTTGGCAACATGTGCATGAATATCAAGGTGATATGTGACAAATGATATGGTGGTCCACATAATTAACTTTTCTATCAATGCACAAATCCTAAGGTTACATGATAGTTTATACAGGTAACATGGTAGTCTATATAGACAACATGGCACATGTGGTAGTTGGTGGAGGTTTGACTCAACTATTGACATGGCATGAATCATAAGGTAACACATAGTAGGTGATATAGTGGCTAATGCAAACACTAATATGACATACTTTGATTGAGTTGATATGGTAGGTCATACAATGACTAACATGGCAAGCCATATGCCACTTGGTATGTATAAATATGGATTTGGCCAATCACTTTTTTCCAAATCATCAAACTTGATAAATAGCTTACATAATTAGCAATAGACTCAATGACACACTAATTTCAAAGTGAATTAGGACATGACAAATGGTGCAATGTGGTTCGTATATTAGGTAGCAAATTAGATCATAGCAAGTGGTACCATGTGATTTGTTAGTATGCTATATAGTCAATGCATGCTTAGCAACCCCTCAACCACTCATGTAGCGACACATGATGACCTCCAAATTGCTATAAGTACTAAAAATATTTTCAATTTTTCAAATGTTTCCAAGGTATTTTTATGATTTTAGGTAAAAACATTCGAGGACCATAACTTTTACATACAAAAGCATTTTGAGTCATTTTTTAACACATGGTTTTTCAAAATTTTGAATTGGTGATGTTGTTTTTGGTCACAAATGCACATAGATTTTTGTATTTTGGTAGAATAGTTATGGATCACCATGTGCCCTTATTGAGTGGCCTTAACTATTCTACCTAGAAGATCAATATTGAAGCTCCACTATGAAGTAAGGGATTACTCAAATATTTGAATAAAGAGCCTCATTATATTAATTCTATAGAAGTGAAGTAGTTCTTTAGAGATAAAAAGCATGAGGGTGTCATTTCCCTTCATGTTGACAATGTATATGACACTCATGTTAGTAGCACCATAGACCTTAAGGAGTTGCTTGAAAAAATTTAGAGTTTGTGTGGTTGAATTGATTCCATGTAAATCGTAGATTGGAGGTTGAGCTGGCAAAATTGTTTGTGGACTCATTTGATATTGTTGATGAGCATATCAATAGGTTTGATAAACTATAATAGAACATTCAAATTGCAAGATAATTTCCCAAGGAGAGAAGATAAGGACAAGAAGCATTAGAGAATGAAAGGAATACTAATCTACTCAACCTTATCTTTAACAATGTATCTGAAACATATGAGATAGTTGTTGTCTTTGACATGATTCTTGTATACTTTCCAAATTCTCCTGCACCACTCATTGATGAGGTATTTAATTATTTTTTGCACCATCAAGCTAGAAGAAATAGACAAGGAAAATTTTATTTTTAATTAAGCTCATCTAAAATAAGTTGTTACTAAATTTCAAGATGACAAGAAACCAAAATCAAATGAGAAGAAGCCTAAGAAGTCTTTCAAAAATCCTATTTCTAAGTTTTAAAAAAATGAAGGGCACAAGGCAAAATTTTGTAGGATTCAAATCAAGAAACTTGAGGAAGCAACAAGAAAGAGGATGTTGATGTTGCTCTCTTCTATACACAAGGTGAGGATAGCTTTGATGGATAAACCTCACAAGCTCATATAGTTCATTCCATATATTGGACATCCACTTCTTTAGATGAGTGGATATTAGGTTTATAGGTAACTAGCCACATGATAAAACATAACCATATCCTACAAGGTTACAACAAATGTTATAGTATATTACATTATTTAGGTACATGTCAAATTTCAATGTACCACCTTGGGTACATTGTTAGATTAGGATTTTATCTTAGGTTACTTGAGGAAGAAGTAATAAATGCATAAGTGTCAATATACAATGATGTAAAGGTACAAGGAGTCCACTTGTACATGAGTCATAGGAAAGTTAGTTAGGAAGAGTAATGGCCAAGCAACTTATCTTCTTATATAAAGGCCCCATGGTGAATAGAAAATATATGAAGCAAGAATGAGATTACTATAGAGTAGTGAGTAGGTATAATGTAGTTTCCATTAGAGTTTTGGAGTGTTCATTTTCTCTATTACTATACATTGTACTATTTTCATATCTTTCCATTAACATATTTCAATGTTATTGCAGAATTCCATTATCTTACATTTTTGCATTTTTATATATTGTGATTGATTTCTCCTATATCATATATTATCAAAATCTAACAATGGTATTAAAGCCACGATAGATAAAATAGGAATAGGGAGAGCTAGAAGAGCTATTGAGAGGAGAGAAGCAAATCTCATTTCTAAAATTTTTGAGATTGCATTTCATTAGTCTTCCCATAGAGTTGCTAAAAAACTCATGAAGACTAGGAATCAACATTCATTCCACTAGATTGACAAATCAACTAGTTAAGATTCATCATTTCCAAATTGAGAATTTTCATTCTAATACTTTGTTGCAAGAAAAGGAGATTTCAGGAACTTGAGGAAAAAAATGGTGTAGACCAATGCATTGTAGAATAAGAAAAGGCCATAGTAGCCTTATTTCTTATTCAAGAGGCTCTAGAGAAGATTCCAAAAGAATATAGGAGATTGGTGATCTCCATCGAAGACTGCAGATAATAGATTGAAGAAATCAGCCTGAAGAAGCTGAAGAGACCCATAGAAGGTCTGATTAAAGGAATCCTAATTTTAGAAGGTTGGAGGTTGGTGATCTCCATTGAAGCCTACAGATTGTAGAAGTGAAGAATAACTAGCAAGATATTGTTCCAAATTTTAGAGATCCAAGAGGAAGATCTCATTGCCAACACTTTCATAGTAGAAGGTTGAATAAAAGGTCTCATTGGGAAGACTAGAGAATCTACATGATTGAAGACCTTTCAGAGGTCTCAAGGAGAAACAAATAGAAGTCTTAGAGAGCCTTATTGTAGAGTTCAAAGAAGCCATCAAAGGATTTCCTATAAGAACTCACTGGAAAAATTCACTACCAAGGAGAAGCTCTTAATAGTGAAGAAATTGGAACAATTATCGTCATCCAACAACAAGCATAAAGGAGAAGGATTTGGTAAGCAGTTTGTCAAATTTTGGAGGAGACTAGTGAAGACCTTAAGACTTGTATATTCTTGATAAGAAGGCCCTATTTGAAGTTAGAATTTGACAAGGAGGTTTAAGGAGAACACAAACAGAATAAGCCTACCAAATATAAGATATTTGGAGATTACCTTTCATAGCTAAGAAGGAACATTTCGAAGATAGGGGTTTATTGAATCTACAATAAAATACTAAAGGGTTCTTTAAGAAATGTTAGCTTTGATTTAGAGGAATTTCCTACAAAATTTTTGAGATTCAAGTACAACCTTTTAGTGGATAGATTGACTGCTAAAGAGTAGCAATCAGGATAGCATTACTAGTTGTAGAGCTTCAAATTTCCAAGATACATCCTAAAGGAGAAGTTGAAATCATCTACTACACTTTTAAGGTAGCAAGCTAGAAGATTTCATAGTTGCGATTTACTACCATTCCAAACAACAACTTGGTGAATCAAATCATCAAGACATTCATCATCTTCAGAGGTCGTTAAAGGTAAGCAACTTAGGTGCAAAGTGTTCATTACTTGAACTTATATTCAGTTCATTACTTAGCTTTATTAAACACCTTATTAGAATACAAAAGTTACAAGGGAAGGTTGCATTTTTAAAGTCTTCAAGGGAAGTGCGAAAGATATTTTCTATTAAGGGTTATTACCTGCACATTAAAACAGGAGTTAGATATATTTTGAAAGAAATAAAAATATCATCTTCCTGTTATCTAGTTACATAAAATAAGACTAAATTAAGTTGTAGAGATCACAGTACATTTAAGATTTCTTTAAGAGTTATAATTAGTGCATATTACAAGTTATTTTTAAGGAGTAATAAGGAGATTGCAATTGCACTATATTATTTTCTCTTAAAGCTTATTAGAAGTGCACTAAGTGAAAGTAAAAAGTAGTGCAAGATTAAACCACCTTAAGGGCATATTAGATACATGATTATTAGCTTGGATTCATTGTTAAGTTAACCAAGCAAAGGTGAGAGTTGTACAGTAAAGAAGACAACATCGAATCATCCCTTTCCTATAAGGATTAGTACAAAGAAGCTACCATCAAAACCAGCAGAAAGAAATCTTGCAAAAGAGATTTGAAGATCTCAAATATAGGTGCAAAATCAAGGTATTATATTCTATCTATTGTAAAGCTATTTACATTAGTTTCTTGCACCATAATCTCATGTCCTACTTAGAAAAAAGAGATAAAGTTTGAGTGTCTCAAGGACACATCCAACACCAGCAAGATCCATCACAAAGTGGCTTATAGAAGAGCACTATCTAAGCAAGGTTGAAGAGCTAACAAGAGGCTCACATTACAGTGTTTAAAGACATCCTCATCAGTCATGAAATTAAGCATCCACAACAAGTAACCTAAAGCACAAGATAACCACATAAATGAGTTATTATCTATTGCATAGCATGAGTTAGAACCTATCATCTACAATACATTGTAAGGCAACACACAAGATAGCATATTAAAGTTATAAGGCACAAGACAAAGTTTAAGGTGCAATATCCAAGACCTAGCTTGGAGAAATCATCCTTTGAGGAAGAGCTATACCATTTTGTATTAAGGAGAAACTACCAGCTAATGGAAACACTAGAGATCACAAACAGAGCACCATAGAACTATCATTGAAGTGCCTAGAACCACCATCGAATGAGAACCAACATCTTGTGAGAAGATTAGCACTTTCTTTCACCTGAAGGAAGTATTGAGAGTAAGAAAATAATTGGGCATACATTGGTAAAGGAGTATATAATATATAATAGATATTCGAGGGAAGCATTTCATGTAAACAAAGGTGCTTTCACTTGTCACAACTGATAGAGTGCCCATATATTTCCCAATTCCTTCAAATAAATAAAATGCTCACTCTTTGAGCATTAGAATAATAATTTGGATGTTATGAAGGTATATTTATCATAGTTGGGAAGGAGAAGTGTTACAGCATTTCCTAAGCCATGTGGGTTTCATCCTAAAGATTTTTGAAGCTCATAAACCACACGGTTATCACCTCAAGAAGTGTTAGAGAAGTCATAAAGTGTTATTCAAGAGCTTAAGCCATGTGAAAGTCATCCAAAGGAGCTCAAAGCTACTTAAGCACTCAACTCCAAAGTGAAAGGACACAACAAAGTCCAAGGGAAATACACCAAAGTAATAGCATGCAGTAGCATGCAGCGAAGAATAGCAAAACAAGGTGACCAACGAAGCATCTCAAATGAAGCCGAGGACTATCATAAATCAACTCTATCAAAGTTGAGAATTGAATGCTCAAATTACAAGGTGAACATCAGTGTTGTTATAGGAGTGAAGACTAGCAATGAAATAGAGCATTGAATGCTCATATTTTGAGGTATAGATCATTATCGTTCTAAAGGAGAAGACTAGTATCATTGATTAGACAAGAGCATTGATTGCTCATCAATGCCCAAATTGAGAAGCTCACTCGCCATAAGTTAAAGGGAGGTAAAAGCTCTATATCTTTTTTTTTAGTAATACTTCTTATATACATCTGCCATGGGGATTGAACCCGGGTCACATCATCGATAATGCAAGTGGCATCCTTACCAGTAGACCACATCACACGAATAATATATTTTAATATTTACTTTTCTTAATTTAGGAGTTATAAGGTGCATACTATAAGGTTGGAAGTTAATTATTATTACAACCTTGAAAACTAAAGAAAGCAATTTTGGTAAAGGTAGGAGATATCATAAAATTGCTTGATATACAAATATCTAAGTAGGAGGCATAAGGTTTTCAACCCTAATAAATTGATTTGCAAATATTACTATTATTTTCTAATATTCCAAATTAGGGAGGTATAAGGTATCCTACATCAAACCTTAGATTATTGGAATTTAGAAAATTGAATTATTGAAGGTAGAAGAAGAAGGTTCATTAAGCATCATTAAGAGTTGGAATTAATTGGTCACATTTGTCTCATACTCATACTAAAGGGATAAAAGAAATCCAACCATATTGAACTTCAAATTAATAAGTGCATAGTTCATTAGGAGAGATAAGGTGAAATAGGAGTTGATTATTGTTATTTACAAAACATTACAAAATCAACCAAAAGGTGAACTATTACTTACTAAGAACTTTATCAAATCTATTGCATATAACTAGGGGATCATAAGGTATTTTTTTAATAAGGATCTATCAAAAGTGTTCTTAAAACATAAATAGCTAAAACTAAGAAAGATTTCTACCTAAAGGAATATAGTGAACAATGATATGAACAACACTATTAGAAAGGAAAGAGCAAGTGCCATAAAAATTGGAATAAGGAATTTAAGTATAAATTTTGAAGGAGACTTAGACTTTACTTCAAAAGTAATTCATAGTGAAACTTTAAAAGATAATTTTAAAACTATGGAATATTATCTACATGCTCAACTCTCTGAAGCAATTGATAATGGAAAAAGTGACATTCAAAATTCCTTTAGACTTTGGTAGTATATTATATATGGAATTACTTGCATTCAAATATTACAAGGATGAGAATGTAGAACAAATAAGGTTGATAGAACTACTTAAACTAAAAATAGAAATGAATGAATTGTACCTAGATAATAAATTTCAATCCTCATGCAGTATTGGTACTTCAATTTCTACTAACACAAAATATTATCATGATGCCTTAAGTATTTGTTCAGAAGCTTCTATACAAGACCTATAAAATGATAAAAAAGACAAAGACAAAGAGAAAACACTCTTGCAAGAATCAGGTGATAGTACATCCACCTATGAAAGTACTGATTCCAAATATGAGAATAAAGAAGAAGAAGAAGAGGAACCAAATCAAGGAGGTATACAATGCAATGTGAATTAAAGATAATACAAAGGACCAGATCGAGCTAAAGACTATTCAAAAGAAGAAGATCCATATTGAATACTAAAGTCTTAAATACCCAAATAATGTAATACAAGGGGTGTTAGAGTATATAACATTATTTAGGTACATGTCAATGTACCACCTTGGGTACATTGTTTGACTAGGAGTTTATCTTAGGTTACTTGAGGAAGAAGTAATAAATGCACAAGTGTCAATGTGCGATGATGTACATGTACAAGGATTCCACCTGTACATAAGTCATAGGAAAGGTGGTTATAAAGAGTAAGGGCCAAGCAACTTATCTTCTTAAATAAAGGCCTCATGGTGAATATAAAGGATATGAAGCAGGATTGAGATTACTACAAAGTAGTGAGTAGGTACAATGTAGTTTCCATTATAGTTATAGAGTGTTAATGTCCTCCATTACTGTGCATTGTACTATTTTTGTATATTTCTATTAATAACATATTTCAGTGTTATTGCAGAATTCCATTATATTACTTTTTTGCATATTTTACATCTTGTGATTGCTTTCTCCCATATCATACATTATCAAAAGCTAACAACAAATCATGTGCAAGAGAATGGGTTATGATTAGAGATGACTCTTCATTGTAGGTTACAAGGTGTGGATACATTAGCATTAAATATTAATTGTTTGATGAGGTACTTCATATTCCTAATGTTGACCCTAACCTTTTGTCTATTTATCACATAACTCATACAAATAAGAAATTATATTTTTGGCTTGATAGATGGGTAAAGAAGGATATAGATAATGGATTCAAAAATATAACTTCTAGTTATTGTAATGAGACTAACCACATGTATAATTTGAGACCAATACTTGCCTCTTCTGCTCCTCCTTTTAGGAAGAGAACTTTATTGCTATAGTTGCACATGAAGATAATAAAATTTAAAAGTAGAATCATAGTCTTAGGCATCTTAGCTATGGATTTAAGGTACATGAGCTAGCATTAGATGGCCATTAGACTTCCATGCATCTCCTCCAAGTGGTACATGTGAGGGGTGCATTCTAGGAAATTATCATGGGGAGACCTTTCCAAAAGGATCATAAAGTGAGCATCTCATCCCTTGGAGATCATATACAATGATACAGCTTGTGGACCTATGAGTATACCATCTCTTATAGAAAATACATGCTTCCTTCTTTTTATTGATGATTTTTCTATATATGTGTGGTTATACACCATTCGCACTAATGGTGAGTTTTTTAAGAGGTTTAATATCTTCAAGGCCCTTGTTGAAAATCAATTAGATAGGAGAATAAAATGTCTAAGGATAGATGGAGGTGGTGATTATGTGATATATGCTTTTCATGATTGTATGGCTTCTCATGGGATTGCAAATCAAAGGAATATTCACTATACTCCTAAATAGAATGGTGTGACTAACAATTAAAATAGAATGATCATCGGGATGGTATAATATTTGATTCATGCCAAGGGGATGTATCATAAGTTCTAGGATGAGGATGTCACTTATGCAACATATATCATCAACAAAGTTCCCACCAAGGTAGTCTAGGGCATGACACCTCTTGAGATATTGATAGGGGATAAGTTTGATGTGTCTCAATTATGTATCTATGGATCTTTAGCATGGTATCACATACCTAATGGTCTTATAAAGGAGATACTAAAGATTCATAAGTGCATCTTGTGGGGTATTTATACAACTCAAATGTATATCATCTTTATGATCCTTAGAGGCATGAGATTTTTATATGGGGAGTGTTAGGGTACCTAGGAAAAGATATTTGGGGATATATTATTATATTATATAAGGGTTGGCATGGGCCACACATAACCCAAGGTTGATTGTATTATAATATTATATTATATTAGTAGTCGACTCCCCAAAGTAGAATTAGAATATGGATATATAAAGAAGATATACTTGTCAGTGTAATCATCATGGAGATCAATCATATGTAATTATCTTTACCCACGAAGTGGCTTATGGGATTTTTCCCTCCTTAAGTGGTGGTTTATGGGATTTTTCCCTCCTTAAGTGGTACTCTCATCTTGGGAGATCTTGTGGAGTTATTCCTTCCGTAAGTAGTATTATTGGTGTTTTCCTACCTTAATGGTATTATCTATCTCTATTTCAATTATGGATTATTATTGTGGATAGTTATTTTTGGATGAATGATTTGATATTTTTGCATATTGGTGAATGATTTTTGTTATTGATAATAATTTTTTGTAACAAGTGGTCTCAAAGCAACGATTCTGGCAAAGTGAGGATTATTTTTTTTTTGGATGACATACCAGCATCAACAATGACCACCAATCAATGTTTCACTAGGATGGATGGATGATCAAGATTGGTACCAGTTGCTAACATTGCTTAGAAAATCATATTATCTTGTTTCTTCATATGTTTTGAGGACAAAATATTTGTAAGGAGGATGGAATGTTAGGGTACCTAGGAATAGATTGTAGACACCAAAACAGCACCAATCCGATTATGTGACTGCAAACACTGATCGCTTTGACACACACAGCCCCCAGGGCAGCCCTCAGAGGTTAAACAATGGTCCTAACCACTTTTACAGCAATTTTGGAAGGTCAAAAATCAATTTGGCACCTTCAGGCACTTTGCTCAGTATCCGTCTCACCCTGAGACGAATTCAAAATGGGATTCGACTCACCCAGGGACGAATTCTGAATTCGCTTTGGGGTAGGACGAATTCCAGGTTCAACGGGCAAAAAGAAAAATCTTGACAAGTGGCAGCTAAGGACAGTCCATTAATGCCTCCTGCCTTGCATGCGCGTGTAGGTGGGCAGAGTGAGCGTTAGAGGACTGTCACAAGGGCAGTCATGGAAGCCCAAGTCAGGGAGGAGTCTCCTCCCTCTTGGGAAGGCATGGCCGCCACGTGGCACCCCTGCATGCCCATCCAAAAGAGACCCCTTGGGTCTATAAAATGGTGAACTTTCTCACCCAAAAGAGGACAGGTTGGAAGCATTTTCAAGCAACGAAGTGCTGCCAAATTGATACCACATTTTTACCTTTTGATTCACCTCTTCCACATCCTTGATCTCTTTCGCAAGAGAGGTCATTGGGTGGTTATTGGAAGTGTGAATCCGGATCCAAAACCCGACACTTGACCACATAGATCTACCAATTCGCCGACAACCCATTACAAGAGATTTTGGGCCCATCCCAAGTGGATTGGTGCCGAAATCAGGTTCCAACGGTGGGTGGCCCGCCCGGGCACCCCGCACTGCTGCGAGCCTAATCTTCTTTTTTAAGAACGATTGGGAATTCATGGCAGATTGTTCTTTTCGTCATTTGTTTATTTTGCATTCCATTTTATGCTATTTAAATAGCTTGTAATCTCGATTTCATAATGCTTTGATCAAATCTTATCATGTTTTGTCGCTTTTGTTGTCCTCACTAACTTGCAGGTAGCAACGTCAAATTCCCATTGATGGAGGTCAAATTGGGAAAATCTGACCATCTGGGTCTTCCCAAAATGCCCCCAATTAGCTAACCCCTAAGTTTGTAGGTCTTTTGGAGCTCCCGAGACGCGACATTTGGGCAGGATCACTTCGACATTTTGTCGTAGGAGAATTCATCCTACCCAGGGACGAATTACAGTCGAATCCATCCCGCCCAGGGACGAATTCAAATCGATGGCCAATTTCTAGACTATTTTGATGGCAATGGCCCTCTGGTAATGTTCCTTGGTTTCTATCAAATTTGCAGGTTATTTAGAATCATTTTATTTATCGCTGTAATCAATCTTTTGCATGCATCTTTCATTATTTTTAGAGAACAAACATTTCATATTTGCAACAGGTGCTACTAACGAGTTTGTTGTTTCTTTGAATGCAGGAGGAGCAGCAAGGATCAAGGATTCATTCACACCAACGATGGCAACACTTTGGCCCGCCCATTTTACATGTGGGCACGCGGAAGAGAGATGACTTTCCATTGATGTGACCAAGAGACAAGTTTGATGCTCCTCTCCCCTAAAAAGGGAGGAAGCTAATTGTAACTGAATTTGGAATACATCAATAAAAGAAGAGGGTTGTTTCATTCCATTTGGGTTCCAATTTGTCTATGCTTTCTCCATTTTATGCATTTCTAATTTGTAGCATCAAGTTTAGTTTCATTCTTGCATCGTGTTTGGAGTTTTCCCTTTTTATTTTCTAGAATCTCGTGCTTTCAGTGGCGATCACGGTGGGACTCTGTCCCCTAATTTTTGAGATCAAGAAACTGATCAAAAATTTGTGTTTTTGTGCTTACAGGTACCATTTTTTGAACTCTGACTGTTATTCGTCCCAGCCTGTGGCGAATACAGTACTGTAATTCGTCTGACCCTGAGACGAATTCTAATTCATCTCAGACAGGGACGAATTCTATTCTGTTATTCGTCTGACCCAGAGACGAATTTTTGTCTATGCAGTTTCAGAGCCGAGAGTCAGAAACATCCTTTTGGGCAGAGAAGAGGTAGGGGTTTTTAACAAGCTTCTATCAAATTTTTGTTTTTTGTTTTCTGATTTTCAGTTTTTGTATGGCTTAGGGAAAGTTTCCTTTTGTTTGCCTATTTCATTTTTGCAAATTAAAATAAACCACACACACATCACGTGGCATTTTTAAACCAAGGAGCTGGTCGTAAGACCCCAGCCCTTGATCAAGACCAACGGTGGGTTCATCACCACCTTGGCTTGATTTTGCATCCATTACCCCGATTGTCACTGTTGTTAGACGTAAATCCTGATGAAAGCTGACCGAGTGTCGTTGGGGTGATTCCCAACACGCGAGGATAAGTCTTCTATGGTAGGTGTCATAAATAGGACAATCCCCCTTCTGTACCGCCTACGTACCACGTACCATCTGCTCTCACGTACCTATAGTTTCCCTCTCGTAAGGGCGGGTATATAGAGAGGTTGGTATATCGGCCTGGCAAAGGTATATCGAAGGGGCGACCATTTATGGGAGTCATATGAGCCTTCATTTTGCATTTAAACGATCTTCACAAAAATTTTCAAAAACAAAACAAAAATCATCAAAACACACTAAACCAGTTTTAGGACACACTCTCAACCTTTAAACGAGATAATCACCATTTGTGTATGTGTGTGTTCTTTTCTGTTTAAGTGTAGCATAAAAAATCATAAAAGAGATAAAAATCTGCTTAGCTGGTAGAAGAGCACCACCATGGTGTACACCCGTAGCCAAGCCCAATCAAGGGCAGAAGCTACGAAAAGTGTACAAGGAGCGGGCACAAGTCGCCTCCGCTTTAGCCCTAAGGACTTGGCCATACCGCCTTGGCGGTCTGACCCACAAGAGAGTCCACATCATTCCAGGTCAAGATGGAATTATAGGGACACCCCTCTGGGGGACACGCCCATTCAACACAGCCCCTTTCGGGAAGAATCTTTACATGTGGCACTCAACGTAGATAGAAGAGCTCCCTTAGAAGCTAGATATGAGTGGCCACCATGCGATGAAGTGCTAGAGAGGCATAGTGTCCATGAGGAGAGGCCACATGATTATGGCATCTCTCCTTTGCCTCCCATCACTGTTAGAACCAATAGACAAAACCCAGAGCGAAGGGCTCTCCAAACAGGGCAAGCTAACTCCGCCCACCCCTTTCACACCTACGAAAGGGAGTATGAGGAAGACCATCACATTCCTCGAGAGCAATATACAACGTGGGAGCCTTGCGCTTCTGCACCTGCTAGATACAATGGTCACCCATTGAGGCAAGAGCCTCGGGTAAATGCCGCCAACCTCGACAGAGGGAAGCAACCCATTGAGATCTCGGATCATCACGACCGAGGAAAATACATAGGAGAGGCATTCAGGCCTCCTAAGCCCAAGATGGTGGACCAAATTGACCTGGCAGTCGCCAGACATGCCGCCCGCCAAGCCCAGATCACGTGGCTTGAGCAAGATCAACAGCAGTTAGAGCGCTTATACCACCTTAACAAAGAGCGCATTCAACGCCAAGCAGATGAGCTGCTTTATAACCTACCTAAGAGGGTTCCAACCCCTCGCACCCAAAAAGCGGAACCATATGAGAGGCATAATCCCTTAGTGCAGGATAGGTCTCCGTGACCTCATCAAGTTTTGCCTCCGAGACCCCATAGACCTGAGAGGGAGGCCACTCCCCGAAACAACGATGGGTACCCTCCGCGGAGACCCACTCAGGGTCATAGGTCTCACCCAGAGACTCCTCAAGAAGTTTACGAGGAGTATGAACAAGAAGTAGAGTGGGCTGAAATGCCCTACCAAGGTGGAGGGGCTGCTATCCGGCCACCCCCCCATAGGCCTCCAGTCTCCCACAACTCACAATGGGAGCAAACTAAAGAGGAAGAGATTAAATCTTTCGATGCATACAAAGCGTTGTTAGAGCATTTGGAGTCTATGGAAACCAAAGCTTCTGGGCCCCAAAAGCCCATGTTACGCCAACTCCATAGTCATCCGGTGCATCCATCAGTGCCCGCACCTCCTTACCCCAAACATTTCAAGTTGCCTCAGTTGGCAGTCTTTAAGGGTGAAGAGGATGCCCAAGAGCATGTGACAAGATTCCTGAGCCAATGCTTTGGCATTCAGGATAATGATGCATTGTTGCTAAGGACATTTATAACCACATTCATGGGCCCTGCCTCGGATTGGTTCACCCAGTTGCCGAAGCACAACATCAATAACTTAGATCAATTAGTGGATGCGTTCCTTGAACGCTTCGCCTTCAGCACCAAGAAGAAGGCGTCACTGAGTGACCTGGCCAGCCTCAGGCAATATGAGGAGGAGACCATGGTGGCCTACGGGAATCGATGGAGGACTCTACTTTCCAAGCTACCCTACCTTCCCCCTATGTCCGACCTTACACAGATGTTCTCACGAAGTTGCTTGAGATCGATCTCTGGGCTATTGCAGCTACAGCAATATGCCACCTTAGAAGAAGCTCTGGCGCAAGCCAGAATTATCGAAGAGATCAAAATACAGGAGGGCAAAATTGCCAAGCCTAAAAAGAAAGAGTGGAACAAAAACACAAAGACAAGGACTACGCAACAAAAACCCGCTACGGTTAATCAAGTTGCTATAAATGTCCCCAAGCCTGCACAAGAAGTACAACCTCAAAAGGCTAATTATCAGGTAGTGCCTCCTAACAATTATGAAAGAGAAAATAAAAAATAGGAGCAAAATCAGCAGCGTCACCCTAAGCGACAGTACACCCCTTATACGGAGTCTAGGGACTCCCTATTTGACCGCTTGTCAGTGGCAAATTTAATCACCCTTCCAGAAATTCAAACCATAGATCCTAACGCTCCCAAGCCTAAGGGATACAGAGAGGACTTGTATTGTAGGTTCCACAGGCGAAGGGGACATGACCTGAACGCATGTTGGAAGTTCAAAGGATTGATACAAGACCTGATTGATAATAAAACATTGGCAGTGGACAACCCCATAGCGCCAAACAATCAGCAGATGGGGGTTTTCAAGGACCCCTTGCCTGCCCATGAGGCACAGGCAAAACCCCTTTAGGTCAATGAGGTGCAACAACATTTCCCCATGCAAGGGTATGTGGGAATGATAAGCATAGTGACCAGGAACAAGAAATACCCAGGAGTTGCCCCCGAGGCAGCCACAAGAGAGGTTCCATCGACGTCACAACCTCAACAACACCCTGTGCAGTTACCTCCGCCTAGACCCGAGGTCACGATACGGACCAAACTCATGCAGAGTTTGTGGACCACGTCGGCTAGGCTCTCCATATATGAGCTTATACAACAATCAGCACCCCATCGGGAGGCTCTCATGGAGATTTTGAAAGCCATCGAGTTGCAGCCCCACGAAGCGAATTCCTTCAATAACTTCGTGGGACATGTAAAATGATGCACGGAGCCAATCATTACCTTTCGAGAAGATGAAGTTAAATCAGTATCTGATGACATGGCAGATCCACCCCTGCACGTTATCACGTGGGTCAACGGGATCCCGTATAAGAGGGTGTTGATAGACACTGGCTCGTCCAGTAACATCATTACTACGACAACATTGAAACATCTGAAGTTGCCAGCCTCTCACATCACGGCTTCCACTTACACACTGCGAGCATTCAATGATGCGATATGCTCGATAGTTGGCACAATTGTTCTACCCATTCAGGTAGGACAAAAGATGATACCTACATTGTGCCATATTTTGGAAGGCGAGATGGCATACAACATATTGCTAGGGCGGCCATGGATCAGGGACATGAAGTGTGTCCCTTCGATAGCTCACCAGTGTTTGAAGTATGCATTTGAAGGGGAAGTACATGTAGTCCCGACGGACTTAGAACCCTTCAAATATTGCAATGCGGTGCAGTTGATGCCGCAATCGACCCTCCCATCGACGCACTTGGATTTTTAGTTAAATCCATCTAGACAGGGTCCGAGGCCGCAAGCACCACTGGTGACTAATCCATCAAAACCCCAGCCAGGTGCATCTTCATCGTCAGCTCCTTCATTACCAATGCCACCTATCATGGCTAAATAGAAGGATAAAGGGAAGCAAATCCTGGAAGAGGCTCCACCCCTGGAAGAGGCACTGCCAACAATATCAACCATCTCAACCGAAGAGATACCTAGCACAATGGAAGTTGAGACTCCTAATCCACCCAACATGGAATGGACTCAAGAAGAGCTTCCATTCCCTCCCTCTCAATCGCCAACAATTACTGTTGAAATGGCCAGTACGGGCCTGGGGGAGTATCTAGTGCGGAATGTCATAGCAACGACCGCGCTAGAGTCAGTGCAAGACATGGGGAGACCTCGCCTTCCCATCGGGACAATTGTTCCTTTAGGCTACCCACCGAACCAGACCAATTTTGTGTATGGGGGCCTTGACCATGGTGTTGAGCCATGCATGCAAAAGGACGAGGACGAAGAGCCTTTTGCAGAAGATGTCAACTATCTGTCTAACCCGGATTTTGCTCTGAGATATCTTGGCCAATGCAATTGGCATGGATACGGGCTAGGCAGGTATGAGCAAGGAGTGCGTGTCCTTTGCCAGCCAAGATACCAAATGCCTTATGACAAGTCGGGAGTAGGGTTCAACCACCCCCTGCCCTTAGACATCTTGGTGGAAAACATGCAAGGCCTAGGAATAGGCAACAAGGGTGGATTGGCATCAGATCCTTATGCCAACCCGAACACAACGTATACATTGGGAGATTACCTCCCATGGTCAACAAACACCCTTGTTAACATCAATAACCCTCCTCCTTTGCTAGAGAGAGGTGAAAGTTCAGGAACTCACTTTCAAGAAAAGGATAAACAGTGTCAAGAAGGATCTTCGGAGGATGAATCAGAATATGAACCAGTGTCATATGATCCCTTCGAATCCGATAGTGATCACTCACGAGAGATTCCCATGAATAACTGGCAAGAGATATTTTTGAATCTGTTCCCTCTAGAGGCTCCAATCGAGCCAGTGCACGTCAAGAGAATCAGGTCCCCCCACGAAGCGTGGAACAACCGCAATGGGACCAGATTAATTTGCTTGAACAAGATGAGACTCATATGTCGCAAGCAGTTGTTGAAGTCAATGAACACTTTTGGATCTCCGACAGTGATTCGAAAGATGAAACTGAGATGGCCTATCTCAACCACATGCGACAAATGCAACAAAGGCAACAAGTGCAACAACGACACCCCTTGGAGATTAATGACATATTTGCATAGATGGGCATAGTGCCAGGGCACGAGTGGTACGTAGACCCAGTAGGGTGGGATCAAGTGTTGGATCCACTGCTTCGGGTACATGAAGAGCACTTTCCACTCCGAGACCCTAGGGTGATATCAGTGTCGAGGGTAGACCCTGTCCTCCTATTAGCACATAGGGCCGATCCATTCATGCCAGTACCTATAGAACCAGATCCAGAACATAGAGAACATCCAGAATGTTTAAGTCATCACACCCACGGTAATGGAGACCAAATTCATTTCATCCACATGATCTCCATTGACTTAACCGCACCCATCCGCAATCCGGCCGATCCAGCATGGTCCTTGCATCTAGACATAGATGCCATTGATTGGGATCGTGTCAATTCACCTCTGTCCCCATCAGAGTACTGGCCTTTCGATAAAATGCCTCATTTTACCCTAGGGACAACTCAGGATATCTTTCATGCCGAAGAGGAACCCGAGGTTCCTAACACAGATTTAAACTCGGCAAATGATATCCATTTGATCCCAACTCCACATCAGTTGGAGGACGGATCCCACATGTCGATCGAGGAGACGACTGACGTAGACATCGGCTTAGATCCAATGAATCCATAGATTATCAAGTTAGGGGTAAGCTTATCCCCTGAAGAGCAAGCCGACTACATTGCCCTTCTCAAAGAGAAGAAGGAGGTTTTTGCATGGTCATACAGAGACATGTCGGGGCTAGATCCGTAGCTAGTCACGCATAATCTTACGCTTGATCCGAAAATCAAGCCAGTTAAGCAAAAACTATGTAAGATGCACCCAACAGTGGCCTTGATGGTCAAAGATGAATTGCAAAAGTTGTTGGATGCACAGTTTGTCATCTACGTGGATTATCCGCCATGGCTGTCCAACATGGTGCCCATCAAAAATCTCGATGGGAGGATTCGCATATGCACTAATTTTTGAGATCTAAACAAAGCGAGTCCTAAGGATGATTTCCCCTTGCCAAGCATCGACGCATTGGTAGATGCTACAGTAGGTCACGAAATGCTATCCCTCATGGATGGTTTCTCGGGATACAATCAGATTCGTATCAATCCTGAGGACCAACTAAAAATGGCGTTCACAATGCCTTGGGGGACATTTTGTTATAAGGTCATGCCTTTCGGCCTTAAAAATGCTGGTGCAACCTACCAACGTGCCATGACATACATCTTCCATGATTACATGCATAAAACTTTGGAAGATTACATGGATGATTTGTTGGCCAAGTCTCTTTCGTGCCTAGATCATCTCGATGACTTAAGCAAGATCCTCGATCGCCTCATGGAGCATAAAGTTAGACTGAATCCCAAGAAGTGCGTATTTGGTGTCACATCTAGAAAACTCTTGGGTTTCATAGTCTCAAAATGAGGCATCGAAGTGGACCCCAACAAAGTCAAGGCAATCCTTGAAATGGTTCCCCCAACTACCATCAAGCAGCTCAGAAGTCTGCAAGGAAAGGTCGCGTCAATTAAGCGCTTCATAGCGCAGCTATCTGACAAGTGCCGACCCATGAACAAATTATTGCACAAGGGGGTAACATTTCACTGGGATGACGAGTGCCAGTCAGCCTTTGATGACATCAAACGATACTTGGCTTCGTCACCAGTATTGGCACCACCTAGACCAGGAGTGTCATTCTACTTATACATCTCAACTATTGAGGTGGCACTGGGCGCCATGCTAGCCCAGAAGAATGAACTTCACAAAGAGCAAGCTACTTACTATCTTAGTCGCACCACGGTCAGCTTATGAACTTAACTATGCATACGTCGAGAAACTCTGCTTGGCGGTGGTGTTTGCTACCAAAAAGCTATGCCACTACATGCTTGAGCAACACTACGTATGTTGTGTCTAAGGAGAATCCATTGCGATACATGATGAGTCATACTTATCATAGTAGTCGCACGACGAAATGGATCATGTTGTTGACGAAATTTGACATAGAGTTTATCGGACAAAAATCCATCAAAGGACAGGTCATAGCCGATCAACTAGCAGAGGCTCCTCTCGAAGACGATCAGCCTCTAGTCATAGAACTACCCGATGATGGGGTCTTCCATGTCTCAGAATCGCCAGATTCTGATGAGCCTGAGTCACAGGCTGACATAACCCTATTTTTTGATGGTTCTAAATGTGAGCAAGGTGGTGGCACGGGAATAGTATTCTTCACACCGCAGGGCGCTCCAATGCCCCTGTCATTTAAATTAAATTTCCCATGCACCAACAATAATGCAGAGTATGAAGCCTTGCTCATAGGTCTTCAGACAACAATCGCCATGAACATCAAACGACTGAACATCTTTGGTGATTCGCTGTTAATTGTCAATCAAGTCAAAGGGGTATTCCAATGCAAATGCCCAGTTCTACAGGCTTATAAAGCCCTTGTGGACAAATTCCTGGCAAAACTTGAGTGGTATGACATCGAGGCACTCCCTCGATCATCGAATCATTTTGCGGACACAATGGCCTCCTTGGGGTCACTAATCCCGCAAGACCTTTCTGGTGATATGACAACCATTCAAGTCAAAACCTTATCGCAATCCATGATGGAGCGTGCAAGCTCTGACTTGACGCCAGGAATCCACATGATCCAGATTGAACCATCCTCGGATAAGTTCTCTCGAATCCACGATCATCTGAAACATGCCAACTGGGGGTCCTTGTTCTCCCCTACTCCCATTAATAGCAACACAACGCTATTCTTACAAGTTCTATCCCGCTCAGCGTTTGCTAGGGATGAACTTCAAGAGGGATTGGTTGTTCATACCATCGAGGCTTTCGATCAACAGGACTGGTATTTACCCATTAGAGACTACCTCAAGTTAGGTAATCTCCCGCTTGGATTGACGCATGCCGCAAAATGAGCATTCAAGCAGAAAGTGGCTAAGTATGTCTTGATAGGAGACATTTTGTACCATCGTAGCTATGAAGGAATCCTCCTTCATTGTTTGGACCAGCAAGAGTCCACTTGGGCAGTCGCCCAAGCGCACGATGGTACATGTGGTGGCCACTTCAGTGGTATGGCCATCGCAAAGTGCATTCTTTGCATGGGCTATTATTGGCCATCTTTAGAGTGAGATTGTTGTGCATATGTCAGGAAGTGCGTAAAGTGTCAACATCATGCCAATTTGATGCATGTACCTTCCCAGGCCTTGCAGACAGTCCAGTTCGCTTGGCCATTTTTGTAGTGGGGCTTCGATCTAATTGGAAAGATCTCCCCTACATCGTCAGGCCATCACACGTTTATCATAACGGCCATAGAGTATTTTACCAAGTGGGTGGAAGCAGTTTCGCTTACCTCTACGACAGGACCCCGCATTGTGGAGTTCATTTTGCATAACATCATATGTCATTTTGGTATTCCATCCAAAATAGTCTCGGATAATGGGATGCCATTCAAGAACAAAGACGTGCATGCTTTGACCACAAAGTACAAAATTCAGCATAGTTTTTTGACACCCTATTATCCGCAGGCAAATGGGCAAGCAGAGGCGTCAAACAAAATGCTAGTTGCCATCCTTAAAAATATGGTCACAGACAGTCATAAGGATTGGCACATTCAAATCCCACTTGCCCTGTGGGCTTATCGCACTAGCATTCGGACGCCCACTAGGGCCACTCCATTTTCGCTCGTGTATGGCTCCGAGGCAGTCATGCCTCTTGAGTTGGAAATTCCTTCCCTACGCATATCAATGCAAGAGTTCATCGATGATGAAGCTGCGTGGTAGGCCCGGTTAGACCAGCTTACGTTGCTTGATGAACGACGCGTTAATGCTCTCGAGCATTTACGTATCTATCAAGAGCGACTTAAGAAAGCTTACAACATGAAAGTTCACCTGAGGGACTTTCGGGTTGGTGATTTGGTCTTGAAGGAAAACCAACAGAACTCTAATTTGCCATCCCACCTAAGGGACAAGTTCATAGCAAATTGGTTAGGTCCATATGTAATTGATAGCAAAATAGGACCCGGGACATACCAGCTAGCCTCTCTTGATGGAATCAAGGAAACAGAACCCTTGAACATCAGTCATTTGTGACCATTCCATATCTAAGAGAGCCATATCCCAAAATGCTCCAAGGATTCCTATAATCGCTTGGTCAATCCCAAAATGCTCCAAGGATTCCTATAATCGCTTGGTCAATCCCAAAATGCTCCAAGGATTCCTATAATCGCTTGGTCAATCCCAAAATGCTCCAAGGATTCCTATAATCGCTTGGTCAATCCCAAAATGCTCCAAGGATTCCTACAATCGCTTGGTCAATCCCAAAATGCTCCAAGGATTCCCAAAATTACAAAAATAAAAATTAAAAACAAAAATCATCAAAAACAACAAAAATTTGCATCTCATTTCTAAGCATGCTCAAATTCATCAATAAAAGCTCTTCTCGCATCTCATCTTCATATTCACAAAAATCAATCCATCAAAAATACAAAAATATGTAGCTGCATTAAGCATCGCATCCATACATTGCATATTTGTGGTCATACAGGTCAAAGGCACCATAGACTGTAATTACTCCACCAGTCCATCTTGTTCCACATTCTTCCATTTTATAAAACAGCAAACAAAAATGCCATTCACTACTTTTTACCACACTAGAGTCAGTGGTCTTCTAATGTATCAAGAGTTTTTATCATTCAATCATCATTTTGCTTTCTAGCCACGTAATGTACCAAGTCAGACAGATTTTACGAAGGTAGAGTTCTACTTGGATCACACCTTGTTACGTAGCATCCCAACACAAATTAAAACACATAAAAATTCCCAAGTTGTGTGAACGAAAGATGAAACCTGCATAGTAATCCAGGTCACCATAAGCGAAATGGTTATCTTGCTCATCCCCCTGTGCGAATGGTTCTAGAATGCTGAGAATTGACAAAAGGATGAGCTCTTCCCTATCCATTCACCTTAATAAACAGTGGTTTTTACCACTACCAAATCCCAATCATAGTTGGTCCCCAAAGTTGTAAGGATTCGTACTACACGTCCCTGCCAAGGATGGGTAGTCATCCCCAAGACCCAAAAGGATCAACGCCATTCACAAACAAAATTCCAACAAACCATCATCCTAACCCTTTCCATTCACCTTTGGTCTCCAAGTTGTAAGGATTCGTACTATCCGCCCCTAACCAGGATGGGTAGTCATCCCCAAGGCCTAAAAGATCAATGCCCTTACTTCATAATCTCCATCATCCCCTTGGTTCCCAACGTCGTAAGGATTCGTACTACACGTCCCTGCAAAGGATGGGTAGTCATCCCCAAGGCCACTAGGATCAAGGCCATTCACAAGCTCAAACTCACAACGCTCAAAATACAAAATCAAATAACAGTGGTTATCACCACTATTCAAAATCCTTGCTCAAAAAGAAAAATTAATAGAAAAATAAACAGTGATTTTCATCACTATATAGACGAGCAAGTCTCCCAAATCATTCAGCCAACAAATAACCTGAACTTGAATCCCTGGAATTCTCAGCATTCAAAAACCATCTAGGTGATCCTCATTACGGTTTGGTTGATAGCCTACCTGGCAATGGTGGTATCCTACCCGCATGACGATATATCTATCACATTAACTCGTGTACAGATCAATGTTTGCATGTGGATGAGCTAGCTTATGGTATCCTAGATAGCAACGCAGATTAATCTGTCTAAATACAACAAAGGAGTTAGTGGAGCTAATTAGGTGATCCTCAGTACAGGTTTGGTTGATAGCCTATCTGGCACTGGCGGTATCCTGACAAATACCACATAAATGAACTCAATTGCACACACAAGGATGCGAAATAGCTTGGTCAAAGACAAGTCCGATTCATACCTTGTTCAAAAGTCTTGTAAGATAAAGTACAGTCATGGCTAGCAAGTTAAAACCATTTGAATCTCAGAAAACCTTAGCTACATTTCTAAACCAACTGCGCTACTTTTCATCCTCACATTACCATCAGAAAATACAAAAAAACCACATGTATAAAAGCAAAGTCATCCACTACAACAATCGCCCAAAAACATAATCACAAAGTTCTAAACAGTCTATGGTGCCCTAACCAAACGACACAAATTCCATTCATCCATTTCATTTTTGCATATCACATATAAATCAAAAACATTTGCATTCATCATAACATATGCATCCATCAAAATAAATTAACATGCATACATCCATATTCATCAACCATCATGCATAAGATCAAATCATCACATGTGCATAAACAAAATAAAGTCGATATATATATATATATATATATAAAAAAAATGCCCGTAGGCTACAAAACTGGTCCTCTGACCCCGCAATCATACAACAAAACCCCCAACCTAAGGCGTCGGCCACCATGATCACGTAGGATCGATGCGACGAGAACTACCCCCATGGTGTGGGTCCTATGGGACCCCTCAAGGTGGCTACTACTAGCCCCCGCATCATGCCTGCTATCGCCTCCCTCATCCAATCGCCTACGACGAGATGATGCTGACTGCTCAGTACCACTGTCCCTCATCCGATGTGAAGATCCACCTCCCGAGGGCTTAGGTACCCACCCCCAAGGTGGATGATCTCCCCCTCCAAATCCATCCGATGTCGGCACCACTCCGCCTCCCATCGATGGTACATCATGACTACATCATCGCGCTATGCCAGCTACATTCGTAGGAGATCTCTCTCTAGGGCAATGTCGGTTCCCCCCTCCTATCGATGGTGCACAACCCATGCGCTCTCCCGCTCTACTAGCTGAGCCCGTAGGAGATCCCTCTCCCATAGCGCATCCCCTAGCTCCCCATCTCACCTCCATAGCAGCTCCGCCAACCGTGCATTCTCAGCATAACCCAGACTTCGTGTCCCTCGCATCCGCTTGAGGCATGGGACTCTCTAGAACAGCAGCCTGCTCTGGCTCCCACTACTCCGCAATGTCCTACATCTCCGACTGATCCGGAGCCCCCAAATCTACATCCTCACCCTCCACCTCCACCATGTCCGCATCCTCCAAAGGAGCTCCCCAATCATCCCCTGGTGCCTCAACCTCCCCCCCTCCTCCCTCTCGCCTCCCAGTGGCCCCTCTCCGCCATCGCCGTAGTACCCACCACTGGTCATACTCTCCGGTAGTCCCGACGTCATCCACATCCGGACGTCGATCACCGTATCTGAATCCTCGCCCAATGGCGCGATGACCGATCGGTCTAGAGTCCTCTCATCCCCCCAATGTCGATAGACCATGGGTTCACCAGGCAACCCCTAGCGCACCCCAAACTATCATGTCACCCGGCTATACGAGAAGAACTCATGCTCGGTCCCGTGTCGCCCAATCAGCCACCGCTCTCTACGTACCCATCGGAGCCACTCTCCAGCCTCGACCAGGCTGGACAGTCCTGATAAGGGTGCCAAACCACCTCCCCTAGAGTAAGCCGAGAGAAGGTATCGGCATAGTGCCCTACGACACCTGCCCACCGTCGACTCTCCCTGCTCCCCGGACCGCCGCCACAGAACTGCATAGCCAATCTCCCTATCCTCCATCTCTGCCTGAGTCATCCACGGTAACCCGATGGGCCTCTCCACTGCTATATGCTGCCAAGCCCAACTCTGCAACAGATAGCTACAGCTAATCCCCTTTGTAGCGGACCTCGTACAACTCCCCATAGAGCTGTGCCAATAACGTCTGTCCCCATCTCATGATTAGCGGTGCCTCTGTCGAGCACTCTACCAACTGCCAAACCAAATCCAATAGGTTCCATGGGAACCTCGTGCCTGACGAGTCAGGTAACAGCATGTTGGAAATGAGGCCCATAAGGAATGCGTGCCTCACTCCCAACACCCCCCTCTCCAGCCACCATCGGACCAAAATCCCGCCAATCTGGCAATCACCCTCTGCCCTCTCCAGTGGATCCTCCACACCCATCCTCCCCATGCCCAAATTAGCATGTCAACACCATTGTCCGCTGATCTCGCGATGACGTCTCGATCGGCAGTCCATCTATCGAAATCCGTAGAAGCCGATAGATATCCTCCAAAGTCACAGTCATCTCCCCTATTGGGAGATGGAAGGTGTTGGTCCACGGATCCCAAAGATTGATCAGGGCCATCAAATAGGCCTGATCCACGACCACAAGCTCCAGTCGAGCCACCTGCTTGAGCCCAAGGGCATCAAGCCACTCCCAGTCAGCCACAGTCAACGCCCCACGCTTCAGTAAAAGCAGTGGGTACACGGTACCGGCTCCTAACAACCTGCAAAAGAAAACAATTCAAAAACATTAAAATCATGAAAAAAAACTGTACAACAATAACATGAATATACAACATTGCCTACCAATGTACAACAAAAACAAACACAAAAAATTCAAAAGTCAAAAATTAATTTTTCAGTTCTAGGGTTTCTAATCCTAACTGATTAATTTAAAAACAAAACAAACATTCAAAATTCAAAACAAAATTAATTTTTTAGTTCTAGGGTTTCTAACCCTAACTAATAAATTCCAAAAATAAAACAAAATTCAAAAATTAATTTTTCAGTCCTAGGTTTCTAATCCTAACTGATTAATTTAAAAAACAAAACAAAAATTCAAAAAAAAAACAAACATTAAGTCTTAGGGTTTCACGTTCCGTTTATCCTAGGGTTTAGTTATAAGCAAAATAAAAATTCTTTACCTAGGTTTTTCGCTACGTTTAGTTGTACACTAAGTCTTAGTTGTCTTCAGCTAAGTTTTAGGGTTTCAGTTTTAAAATTTTTGAAAAACATCATCACAAAAAAATTAAACAAAACACTTGCAGTTTTAAACAAAAGTAATAACTCTAGGGAGCACTTACTGGTCTCGCTTCGGCTCCACCGCTCGATCCGGTTTGTGCACTCATGATGCGGGGAAAATTCCGGCATGCTTCACTTCGCAGAATTAACCTCCTCCTCCCCAGAGCTCCAAATCGCAAGAAATTTCAGATGCAAATGAGCCCAAACCCTAGTTTTGGCCTTTAAATAGGCCTTTTGAGCTTAAATTCATCCTCCCCTGGGATGAGCACTCTGGTTAGCGCTCGTCCCACCCTGGGACGAATTCTAAGTGGTATTCGTCCCACCCTGGGACGAATTCAAGGCAAAATTTTCAAAAAACAACAAAAATTGAACAAAAATACACAAAAACAGCTAATAAACTTGCCCGATGAGAGTGTTGTTGCACTTGACATCCCGGGCATGCAAAATAGACGTTGGGGTCACAAATTGTCACTATCCTACTCCCTAAGAAGGCTACCATAGCCGGACCGCTCCACGGGAGGAAGGATTTTTGCCAATTTTAGCTCCAAAAAGCGTCGCAAAAAGGGTTACCACCCACCAAAAATAGGTCTAAATGTCAAAAAATTGCACATGCTTAACGCTAAACCATCTAAAGGCACCCTTGCACAAGTCATCTTGGGTCAAGTGACTCGTCGCTTTTCTCATGAAGGTCATTCCCTCATCGATTCGTCGCTTGAGGGGGTAGTCACACTTAGTCACCAATCAACAAACACACACCCAATTAAGGAAAACGACATGCATTCAAAGAATCATTGACAAAGACAATTACGCTCCTGCTTGGGGAAGTAAACAAGCAATAATCACAATCTGATCAAATCACTTGGCATTTCATGAATCATGAACTCAAGGTTCTCACAGACAAAAGGTTGCGCCCTTTGCCTATTCATGACTGATCAATGTCCAAGGTCAAGTAACACCTCACCGAAAAAGGTTAACACTTGAATTGAGTGCCTTCGCTCGTCAGAAGCAAGGATTCAAGAATGCATGCCCTTTCCATGCTTGGGGCATCAAAAGTTGGTTAGGTTACCAAGAAACCCTAATCATTAGTGCTTTGGTTATCTATTTTTGCTCGACGTTGCGCCATGCACAACGCATCCCAAAAAGGGGCATCTATAGACACCAAAACAACACCAATCCGATTATGTGACTGCAAACACTGATCGCTTTGACACACACAACCCCCAGGGCAGCCCTCAGAGGTTAAACAGTGGTCCTAACCACTTTTACAGCAATTTTGGAAGGTCAAAAATCAATTTGGCACCTTCAGGCACTTTGCTCAGTATCCGTCTCACCCTGAGACGAATTCAAAATGGGATTCGACTCACCCAGGGACGAATTCTGAATTCGCTCCTGGGTAGGACGAATTCCAGGTTCAACGGGCAAAAAGAAAAATCTTGACAAGTGGCAGCTAAGGACAGTCCATTAATGCCTCCTGCCTTGCATGCGCGTGTAGGTGGGCAGAGTGAGCGTTAGAGGACTGTCACAAGGGCAGTCATGGAAGCCCAAGTCAGGGAGGAGTCTCCTCCCTCTTGGGAAGGCATGGCCGCCACATGGCACCCCTGCATGCCCATCCAAAAGAGACCCCTTGGGTCTATAAAATGGTGAACTTTCTCACCCAAAAGAGGACAGGTTGGAAGCATTTTCAAGCAACGAAGTGCTGCCAAATTGATACCACGTTTTTACCTTTTGATTCACCTCTTCCACATCCTTGATCTCTTTCGCAAGAGAGGTCATTGGGTGGTTATTGGAAGTGTGAATCCGGATCCAAAACCCGACACTTGACCACATAGATCTACCAATTCGCCGACAACCCATTACAAGAGATTTTGGGCCCATCCCAAGTGGATTGGTGCCGAAATCAGGTTCCAACGGTGGGCGGCCCGCCGGGCACCCCGCACTCTCGAGCCTAATCTTCTTTTTTAAGAATCGATTGGGAATTCATGGCAGATTGTTCTTTTCGTCATTTTTTTATCTTGCATTCCATTTTATGCTTTTTAAATAGCTTGTAATCTCGATTTCATAATGCTTTGATCAAATCTTATCATGTTTTGTCGCTTTTGTTGTCCTCACTAACTTGCAGGTAGCGACGTCAAATTCCCATTGATGGAGGTCAAATTGGGGAAATCCGACCATCTGGGTCTTCCCAAAATGCCCCCAATTAGCTAACCCCCAAGTTTGCAGGTCTTTTGGAGCTCCCGAGACGCGACATTTGGGCAGGATCACTTCGGCGTTTTGTCGTAGGAGAATTCGTCCTACCCAGGGATGAATTACAGTCGAATCCGTCCCGCCCAGGGATGAATTCAAATCGGTGGCCAATTTCTAGACTGTTTTGATGGCAGTGGCCCTCTGGTAATGTTCTTTGGTTTCTGTCAAATTTGCAGGTTGTTTAGAATCAGTTTAGTTATCGTTGTAATCAATCTTTTGCATGCATCTTTCATTGTTTTTTAGAGAACAAACGTTTCATCTTTTGCAACAGGTGCTACTAACGATTTTGTTGTTTCTTTGAATGCAGGAGGAGCAGCAAGGATCAAGGATTCATTCACACCAGTGGCGGCAACACTTTGGCCCGCCCATTTTACATGTGGGCACGCGGAAGAGAGATGACTTTCCATTGATGTGACCAAGAGACAAGTTTGATGCTCCTCTCCCCTAAAAAGGGAGGAAGCTAATTGTAACCGAATTTGAAATACATCAATAAAAGAAGAGGGTTGTTTCATTCCATTTGGGTTCCAATTTGTCTATGCTTTCTCCATTTTACGCATTTCTAATTTGTAGCATCAAGTTTAGTTTCGTTCTTGCATCGTGTTTGGAGTTTTCCCTTTTTGTTTTTCGGAATCTCGTGCTTCCATAGATATTTGAGGTTATATTATTATATTATATAAGGATTGGCATGGGCCACACAACCCAAGGTTGACTGTATTATAATTTAATATTATATTAGTAGTCAGCTCCCCAAAGTAGAATTATAATATGGATATATAAAGAAGAGATATTTGTCATTGTAATCATCATGGAGATAAATCTTATGTAATTGTCTTTGCCCACAAAGTGGCTTATGGGACTTTTCCCTCCTTAAGTGGCACTCTCATTTTGGGATATCTTGTGGAGTTATTCCTTAAGGAGTATTATTGGTGTTTTCCTACCTTAAGGTTATTATCTATATTTGTCTCATTTATGGATTGTTATTGTGGATATTATTTGTGGATGAATGATTTGATGTTTCTGCATATTGGTGAATGATTTATGTTAATAAGAATATAGTTTCATAATATAATATTATATTAGTAGTAATATTATATAATATTATAATATAATCAACCTTGGGTTATGTGTGGCCCTTGCCAAACCTTATACAATATAATAATATATACCCAAATATCTATCCCTAGTTACCCTAACAGAGAGATATTATCTTCAATAAGGTTCTTCCAAGTACTCCTTCCATCCCACCACCTAAGCTTTTAAAAATAGTTCTTTTAACCCTTTGACTATCTCTAATTTAGTTGTTTCTTCTACTATTTTGTTTTGCTCTTTTCATATTAGAGCATATTCTTCATCTTCATCTTCATATTCATCTTCATCTTCATCCTCGAGTGCTAGTTCTTTTTCTATTGATTTGATCCCTTCATGGGTAACACCATAGGCAACACTCTTTTCTCCAAGATCAAGGTATGATGAGCAAGACACATTTGTTCATAATGATTAAATCATGCATCATCAGGTGAGTGATGAGTAGTTGAATTCTTTAGTTTTAGCACTTGATGTTGAGTTATCACAAGATACATGATTCTTTAATTTTTCCAAAACCCAAGTGGTTTAAGATGCTTTTGAAGGATACTCGTCCTATTCTATCTCTTGAGCAACATTAGAAGGCTCCTTCCCAAGCATTTATTTTGAAGGTAGCATATTCTAGGATCCTTTCACATATTCGCAAACTAAGGGTAAGCTATAATAGAAAGATGATATTTTGGTATAGTATGAGGCTCTTGTGAAGAACATAACTTCAAATTTGGTCCCTCTTCCAAAATGGAAGAATATTACTGGTTACGAATGGGTCTACAAACCAAATAAACATTATATGGTCAAGTAGATAAGCACAAGGTACACCTTGTTTCTAATGGGTTATATCAAATAAAGGGAGTGGGTTATTCTAAGACTTTTGCACTAGTGGCTATGATGGACTTATTCAGGATGATTCTCTTTATTAATGTCTTCTATGGATAGAATGTACATCAAATGGACTTGAAGAGTGCCTTTCTACATAGGGAGATTTAGGATGAAATTTTCATGCAATATATTTTTGAATTTGATCTTGAGGGACCCACTCTATTGGTTTTTTATCTAACTAGATCCTTGTACAAACTTAAACAAGCTCCTCATCCATGTTATGAGAAGATCCGTTTCTTTTTTCTCAGTGATAGGTTTCAATGATGTGAAGTTGAATACAATGTTTACATCAAACATCAAGATGGAAAAAAAAAATTGATTGTGTTAAATGTTGATAATCTTCCAATCATTTGCAACTTCTCTACTCTAATCTAGGACATGAATTCATGGCTTTTCTCCACTTTTGAGATGACATATTTGGGGATTTTGCATTATTTCTTAAGGATTTATATTGATTAGATAGATTCTAGCATCACCATTTCTTAGCTAATATATGATTTTGACCTTCTTCAACATTTTAGAATGAAAGACTATAAATCTACTCAGACTCCTTTTGCCTTAGGTCTAAAACTTTATGTTGATTGCGCCACATCTTTTTTAGATGACATGTTGTATAGATATGTTGTGGGAGGACTTTTCTATCTTACTCATGCTAGATTTGATATAGCCTTTTTTTTAAGCTATTATTCCATATATATGAAGGCACCTTGAAAGAGTCAATAGACAATAGCTAAGAGGATTCTCAAATACATTAGAGGGAACTATCTGATGGATGTTCACTACTTTATTAGCTTTCCTCTGATTTTGACAAGATGTTGATTGGATATGTGATTTGGATGAGTGGTGGCCTATCATAGGATTTGTGTTTTATTTAGAATTCAATATGATTTCTTAGTGTTATAGATGCCAATCCATTATTTCTTAGTCCTCCACGGAGGTTAAATAATGTGATTCTAGTTAGGTAGCTAAGCATCTCAAGTAGATGCTCACAATTTTAAAGGAGATTGATATTTCCTAGAGATTTCTAATCACCCTTCGATGTGACAATCAAAGCACCATCCAACTTATCCATAATCTAATGTGACATCAACAAACAAAGCATATAGAGATATGAATGCACTTTGAAATATGGCTTCAATGCACTTTGAAATATGGCTTCATGCACATGGGATGCTTGATTTAGTGTTTTTACCTTCATTAGAGTAGGTAATGAATATTTTGACCAAATTCATACCAGAGGCCACTTTTGTGTAGATCTAGGAGATTATGGAACTGGAGAGTCTTCCTAAAGGGGGGATGATAAGGGTTTCTCTCCATGCTCCTCATTCAACTTAAGGGGGATGTTGTAATATGGGGTGGTTAAGCATTGTGTGAGGCCATGACCAAATTTTGTACTTTTATTGATCATATTTTCCCTTTGGGCCTATCTAAACCTTGAAAAAGATCCTTCTATATTTTTTTGTGATATTTAATTATTGAGGGCCAGTCTCACAATATTCACCTAGAGGAATCATGTATTTGGTATAAATACCCCTTCATACCAATCATTTTGCTTATTGGTCAAAGTGTAATTTCATTTCTATTTAGTGAGATTGTTTGGTGTCCATGGAAATCCCATCAACTTTTATGTTCTTTTTTATCCTATATATTACTTTGTTAAATACTAGGTAATGTTTGATTTCATATGTTTATGGAAACTATTGTGAAATTTAACAATAAAAAGTACCCTAGTTTCTACATAGTTGTCATTTAAATTTCCATATGATTATGAGTAATCAAGGATAATTTTATCCTTTTTATTTCTAAAATACCACCTTCACCATCTTTTCCTAGATTTCCTTTGGTAACACCATCAAAACTAGTTTTATAAACCCAATTTTTGGACATTACCATTTTACTATAGATCAAAGCAAATCTCCTATACTAACTCCATTATCATAGATGACTCATCCATGTATATTTAAGCCTATGACCAAGAGGCTATCATATCTTTTTTTACACTTAATACTTCCCATGATAAACACCATGTTTGTAAACATTTTTTAAGAGAGGAAATAAAATAATTCCAAACCTAGGCATGATTTTGAGATTTAGTTTTTAAAAAATCCATTATTCCTTTTAAGGCATAAATTTTAACAAAAAATAACAGGACCAATCCTCCATAGAATGCATAACACTTTAGTTTTGAAGCAATTAGTCCATTTTTTTATTAACTCTTTCAATGTTGATGGAGCTACTCAATATATTCTCATGTTGATGGGGTAAGAAATAGGTAAAATGGTAAAGGATAAAGTAGGTTTTAACATCCACAAGACCATAAGCCATACGAGATGACCCTCATAAAGAGACTTTTTTACCCCATATATGGTTATCCAACCATACTTTGATAACCAAAGCATGATGTACAACCCTAGTCCCCACAAGATTTGAACCTTAGACATTTATTCAAAGTTCTAAAATCTCCATCATTAGGCCATGAAGTAAATGATATGATGTTTCTAGATCCTTCTTCCATAGGGCACACTTGAAAGGTCCATGATATCTTATTCTTTGTAGGCTCTCTCTTATAAGAATTGTTTTGGATTGCTAACTAAAGGAATTTTAAGGCCTTAAGTAGGCCATTTAGTGATCAAATATTTTTTAAAGAGAAATTGCTAGGGTTGGGAAATTTTGATTGCTCTAAATCCTCATATCTCAACTTGACTAAATACCTACCATTTTTAATAGATTCTAGGCTAGCTCATCCTTCCACATAAAAATAGTTAAATATAACTCTTGAAGTATTTGTTATGGCTTATTTAATATTTGTTTGAATTTCTCTCCTTAAACCAAGTTACTAATAAAAATCTATTACCTAGAATTGTTGCTCACATTAATATGATCTTTGACCTATAGACATTTATAGATCCACACATGCTTGACCCAAAAATTTCCATTTGGATAAAAAATAAGAAGATGAGGCTTCAACCAAGCATCAAATCAAAAAATTTCAAAGCCCCCTCATTGACTATTTAATATATTTTTTGATCAATCATAAACTATATGATATGAAGTCTCATGTTGGTGATCCTTTGAAAAGATTTAATTTTTTGTATAATTTTTTTTGATAAGTTAAAATTTATTAAAGTGGGTTTTGAAAGGAATCCCAAAACCTTGTTAAAAAACAAAATTAAAGGATGTTGTGATGAGGAAGTACCAAAAACAACAAGGCAACTAGCCTGTAAACAAGAACCTAACAAGGAAGCACAAACCAAAAAATCCATAATCAACAAAACAAATTTCCCAGGACACAACCTTGGGAGCATCCTAAGCAACATCCCTGGAGACATCCCTGACATCATCACCTAGGCAACATACTTGTTGCCATCCTTCGTTGTATCATTTGTCGCTTCCTTACAAACTAATTTAGAAGCACCACCCTTAATTTCATCAGCACACTTAGGGTTTTCCATGGTCGCAACAGAGAAAGCTTCATGGAAAAATAGCAGATTCTGAGCATTATGCATCTCCTTAATGGTGGTCGACAAATCCTTGGATTGAGATATTGTTGTGGAGATGGTTCTAATAATGAATTTTTGAAGCAACAGAGGGGTAGGGTCATCACTGTCATCATCGGATACCACCTCCTGGACTTTTTTTTGGCTTTGAATGAACTTCCTTCTAAGGCAAGCAGAGGATCTGGTAATGCTCATAAGCTCTTCAATATTGACCTTCTTCTTTGTAGAATATTCAACGTCCTTGTCAAATCCCATGAACTTTATCTTCTTGTATAGTGGAGTCACCACAGGGCTCGTGGAAACATCTTCCTCAGACCTAACCTTGGAAGGGCTAGAAATTTTTTGTACATACTCGTCTTGGCCAGGTTAAGCATTATGGTATTGTCTAGAAACTCCTTGATATCTACCTTCCAATTGTGCTTCTTCCTCCTCATGAATCTTTAGATCAAGGGTTGGCCTGTAATTTTAGCAAGAAGTTATTTGCCCACGATGTAGTCTCTACCACAAATAATCACCTTACCACCTTCCCAACTACAAAGGAATACCAAAGTTAAATCATAGTCATCCCTAAAAAAAATCCTGAGGAAATGAAGGTATCCCCTCTCATCGAGGATGGACTCAGTGAGAGCATCCAGCTCTAGCTTGTCTAGTTCAATGAAACACATGATGATGTATAAAATGAACCAAAGCAAGAACCAATTGAAAATGGGATGGATGGCTTGAAGTAGAAAAATGAAATTAAGTGTACTTGGCAAAGCCCAAATAGAATCATGACAACTAGGTATTGGGAAGCAGCTGCTTCAAGGATAGGAACCCATATATGGAAATATGGCCTTAGAATGAAGAAAAAAATTAGGGAATTCCTGAAGCATCTAGTCATCACAAGGAACACAAAAGCACCAACTTTGCATGTGACACTCGAAACTGCGAGGGGAAGTCCACCAATCAAGAATAAGCAAATCAGATGAAGATAACCTTTTGGAAGTGGAAAAGTGGCCAAGTAAATGGTGGTGGTTGAGGGGGTGAAAATGGAAAGGATTGGAAACATGTAGGGCAATTTCTGGAAGCGGTAGGAGAAGTGGCACATGAAGGGATATTCGTTTACAAGTCCCATGTGGGAGAAAGCAAGGAAAAAAGTGCTATGGGAATCAGGTCTAAACCAAAAAAACGATAAGATATTTGTTAAATATTGTGTCAACACAAAAAGGGGTTTTAAAAAAACCACATAGATAGCCCAAAAAAAAGGTAAGTCTAAGGTGGACTTGATAATTGATAAGCATACTCGGTAGATAAAAGTTGGTCATTGCAAAGGAATAGATACTTTAAATTTAATGACCACGTCGGTGATACCTTGGGAAAAAATTTTGGACCAAGTAACCAAACCATTGAGGTTGACCCCTTTATTTACCAACACATCAACTGCCTTATTTGCTTCTCTGAAGGCATGTTAGATTATTGTTGATGAGAGATGAATTTTCTTGCTTCTTCGATGCAACTTCTAACCTTCCATGAAGGATTTTTGCTATTCCTCAAATAGTTGATGATGTTGAGTGAGTCACCTTCAATTATCAACTTGTTGGGATTACCCTTGATTAAATATATCCCTCTCCATAGGGCTCTAGGTGAAATTAAGTAACAAGAGAACCTAAATATGTTTGAAGTAACATTTTCACCCAAATCTTTCATTGATCGTTGAATAATATCTAGACAAGTTTTACCTCTAAGACCAAACTCATAGATTTATAATTTTGCAAGCCTGCCCCTCTAATATTATTTCCTTTGCAAACTCTATCTCACTTACAAAGACAAATTATAAAAAAATTCTCACATCCTTTCCAAAGAAAATCTCTTTGAGTTTTATCAAATTTAGATGCCATACCTATTGGCAATCTTGAAAGTGATATCATATAAATAAGAATGGATTACAATGTAGTCTCAAAGATTTGTAGCCTTCTAGCCATAGTTAATAACTTACCTTTCCAACTTACTGTGACCACCAAAAGGGCCTCACACCTATGCTTCCTACTGCGTGAAATGAAACAAAAGACACAAAATAGACGCATGCAAAATTGACAACAAATGGAAAGAAGAAAAATATTTTTATTCCATTATGAAGAAGCCAATTCCATATACAATTACATCACTCTTAGGGATACCATTTTGATACTCATATTACAATTGGAAAAATATATGTTCCCTCTCAAGAGTAAATGTGAGTTTTAGGCCATTCGAGGTGACACGAACTGCTCTAGGGTGGAGTTGATCCTCTTCTTCGTGTTGGGGAAGGAAATGGATGATTGAGTCTCTTTCGAGTCTGCTTTCTTGCGATCAAGAAACAACATAAAAAGCATTAAACACATATGCAACCTCTCATGATGAGGCCCTTTGAGGAAAATAAGCATAAAGATGCCATAACACTTATGAAATCAAGAAAGTGAACAAATCATACTAGACTTATGCAAAATTCATAAATATTGTTTGAAACATAGAAATGGAAAGTACAACTATCTATCTAATGGATTAATTGCATGGAATAATGCATGGAAACAAGAGATTAGTACAAAATTGCCTAAATTACCATAATGAGAATAACTTGCATAAAACCCTAATTATACCATTCAATGTCTTTGAAACATAAACTAAACCACTAAGATGCTAAATCTGACATAATGAAATACAATTCAAAAAGAAAGTTAAGGAGATATTTCACCGATTGCAAATTGCACCTCAGATGAGCGGTCTACACTGTACACCGCGACTATCAGTTGCGATAAGCAACCATATAGTTTTACCCTCCAAATCAAGGGTTGTGGGCTTCATCTTCCTTGTCCAATTGATGATCAAGGCTCACCTTGATATCCTCTAACTGATTTGGTGATTGAATTGCATAGTTGGGCCTCCATTTGCCTGAATTTGCATTTCTTGGTGTTCTAGCTCCTTAGGGTTTCCATGGCATAAATTGACATGATGCTTGATGAATTGGCAAGTAAATGGCAACAAATGTCTCTCTTCGTACACTCAGGTGAGTCTACAATTCGACAGGGCTTTGCTACTTTGATCTCCAATGCACACTTGATACTTTTGCCTTAATTTGAAGGGGTACTTATAGGATTACCCAAGTGCTAGATGTGGCTTCATTGAGAAGCCAAGATCAAGAAGAGGTGGTTGGGAAAGTTGGATTGGAAGCCTCTGGAATCTTTCGTCCTTCAACTACCTTCTTCTAGAACAAATGGTCATTCAAACCGATTTGTCTCGGATGAAGGCCAACTGAACTTCAGTTCTAGACCATAGATGACAGCTGCGATCTAGCCTGTAAATCGCAGGTGTTAGTAGCGGTTCAGACTGTAGACCGCAAGTCTCAACCGTGGTTCATACTGATTAGGCCAAGGATCCAAAATTGAGTGGTTAAAATCATTTCTTTATTTTTGAGTATGTCCAAGATATTCCATATGGTCTTGTAGCATGTCTCATATGAGTAGTCACCATCGACATGACGTATTTTAGGTGTCTACACTTACCAAACAATATTTCATTCTATCCAAAATTGAGTCTCAAATATCCATTTTCTTTCCTTCATGAGACAAAGGATTGCTCAAGTAGGTTGATGGAAAATTTTCAATTTTAAACCCTAAAATATCCATAATAATCCTTTCTAAATTTAGGATAATGTTGATCAAATCCTATATTTTGTAGGATTAACCACTTTTCTAGTAGTCTTATCATAGCATGATAATAATGACTTAAAATCCATAGTCTCACTAACTAAGGGATGACCCAAAAAAATGTATTATCAACAAATTAGAGAAGATATTTGAAGGGACCATTTGTTAGAACCTGAATATCTTTATTTTTTTCCATTTGGGCCTTCGAGAAAGCTTTTCCTAATGCCTCTACGAGAATAATAAATAGATAAGAATATCATGGATCGCCTTGATGGATTCCAAGGGATTACATAAAATATCTAGTAGGGTAACCATTGATCAACATATACAATTTTAAATACAATAACAACATCTAATCTATTTACACCAACCTTGATAAAAACTAAATTTTTGAGAATATCGTGTAAAAATCTCCAAGAAACCCTATCATATATTTTATTCATATCTAATTTGAGTGGGCCTAATGGTGAAGACTTTGAAACTCTAAAGAGGAGATCCAAATTTTAAATCTTGTAGGGGGTAGGGTTGCATACCATGCTTTGGTAACCAAAGTATGGTTGGATAAACAACATCCTCCATGAGGATCATCCCATATGGCTTATGGTCTCATGGACAATAAAATCTACTTTATATTTATAAATATACTTGGTTTTTTATGTAATGAGGATTATATATGGCCAATGTGTGTTAACGTGCTATGAAGGATCTGCCTCCATCATAGCAACCTGTGGTTGATCCTCTGTATTAGTAGTCGATGGTTGATCCATAATCATCAAAGTTGCCTATGGTTGATTTGCTACCTCAGTAGCCTATGGTTGATCCACCACCACCTCAATAACTTGTGGTTGATCTGTCACTATTGCTACCTCAGTAGTCTATGGTTGATCCACTACCATCATCGTCATAGCAGTTGATAGTTGAATCGTAGCCATTGTTGCTTCAACATCTTATGGTTTATCCATCGCTACTAATGCCTCAATAGTCTGTGGTTGATCCACTACCATAGTCATCATAATAGTTTATGGTTGATTCGTAGCCATTGCTACCTCAACAACCTACGATTCATTTGCCACCACTGTCACCTCAATAGCCTATTGTTGATTCATCGCCATTGCTATCTTAGTAGTTCATGGTTGATCCACCACCACCACTACCTCAATGGACTATGGTTGATCTATAACCTCAATAGCCTATGGTTGATCCATCATCACCGTCGCCTCAACAACACATCAAATTGCAATAATGTTGCAAGTATTATGAAATTAGAGTTTAATTATTGAAATTATTTGTAATAATGGTGCATGACTTAGGGTTGTATTCAAAGTTTCATGATTGACATGAGGAGGGGCATTATCATCCTCATGGTGAAGTTGGAGATCCAATAATTTCACTAAAGAAGCCCCTACCAAAGGATGAAGAACACAAGCTTATACTGAGAGGGGGGTAAACACTATAAAACGACTTTTTACTTTTCTTTCCCAATAAATATTATTGAATGTATAGATAGCAATATCAATAGTGGTAATAAAAGCAATGCACAAATCACCACACACAATAAAGACACCAATTTAACGTGGCTCACCCAATGTGGGCTACTCCACGGAGAAAATATTTCACTAAAATTTTCTCAATCAATCTCTTGGGAATCCTTTCCCTATTACAATGTTTATGGACCTCTGTCCAAAGAAGACACCAATCCCCTAATCAATTTCATGAATCTCTATCCATAGGAGAAATCCTTTCTCCTTTGCTCTGGCTGGTGATCTTCTAGAAGAACTACTACCCCCACTACATTGGCTAATGGATCTCTATCCATTGAAGACTCCTATCCTCACTCAGAAGAGCTATCCTCACTACCCTAGCTAATGGATCTCTATCCACTGGAGACCATCACCCTCTATACTTTGTCACCTCCAAAGCTTTCTCTTAGATTTGTCTCAAATATGCACTAAACACAGTCCTTCGATTTAGTACAAATTTGCTCAATATTTGTCTCTGGTCTGGCAAAAACCTATCCTCAAATCTGCACCAAAATTTGTCCTCAAATATGTACTAAACATAGTCCTTCGATTTAGCACAATTATGTCCTCGATCTTTGTCCTTTGATATACACTAAACACAGTCCTTTGGTCTAGCACAAATATTTCCTCAATATCTGTCCTCAAGCCTTAACACAAAGCTTGAATTAATCACAAATCAATTCTACTAGATCTATCCCAAACCTTAACTCAAGGTTTGAACAAATTAATCAATCAATTATGCTCACAAGTCTTCTCAAAGACTTGTCTCAAATTTTCCTTGTAAGCTTCCACAAAAGTTCACACTAATCTATACACAAGTCCTCTCTAAAACTCATCCAATTTGCTCTTAATATTTATCCTCAAATATGTATTGCAAGCTTCCATAAAAGCTCACACAAATCTATCCATAAGTCTTCTCAAAGAATTGCCTTAAATATGCTCAATAGGTCCTCACTAGAACTTGTCCAATCTGCTCAAAAAGTCTTCACCAAGACTTACCTCAAATCTGCTCAACAAGTCCTCACTAGAACTTATCCAATCTTACAAAAATATATAGAGAATTGTTAGAGACTCAAATATGCTTAGCATTCATCACAATTCTCAATCACTTTCAATCTCTCTTCTTACCATAGAAACATATAGAGAATAATATGCTTCACATTCATCATAATGCTCAATCACTTTCAATATCTCTTTTTACCATAGAAACATATATAGAATTGTTAGAGACTCAATATGTTTCACACTCACAAACACTCAACCTCTTTCTCAAATCAATTTAGAATATGGAACAATTTTTTTCATAGAACTTGAATTATCACTTCAACATTTCCACTTGACTAGGCTCAACCAACTCTACTCAACCAATCACTCAATGAAATAATCCTTGCTCACAAACCCTAGTCTAAACTTATGAACACTCACTCAATTGTTTCCAACAATGCTTATCAAACAATCTCACATAACATTGATACTCATGATATTTGCAAACCCTAGTTCAAGTTCTTCACTCAACCAATCACTTCAACAACAATTCTTATCAAAAAATCTCACATAACAATGATACTCGTGATATTTGCACAAACCCTAGTTTAAGTTCTTCACTTAACCAATTGCTTCAACAAAAATTCTTATCAAGCCAAAGTTTATATCATTCACTTTTATTTCAGAAAACCATCAACTCAACAAAGGATAACTTGACCTAGTCCTTTTCACTCCAAACTTATTTTCAGAAAACCTCAATCATTCAATTACTTCAACCAAGGAAGAATGTGCCCATACCTTTTATTTTATGAAGAGTAGACTTCACAACCTATTTTAACAAGATCAAACTCTTTGCCAATATCAAGGATTAGGTTACCACAAAACTTTCACATAAGATATCAAGTCCTTTGTACACCTTATAATCTCCAAACTCAATATTTCAAATAAATACTTTCATTAAAATAACATACATGGCAATTCTTTGTACACCTTATAATCTCCAATCTTAATAAAAGCATCCACCAAAAATCACAATGAAAAATAATTTAAGCTTTTCACATTATAACTCCCTAAACCTTAGCATCCATAAAATTAAATTTTAATTCTTGCATACCTTTTTAACCCTTCACTGGTTTTGGCAACTATCACCACGGCTTGGGCCCTCCAAGGGTTGTGTTACCACATGAGACACCCTCCGCTCTCCTTCCAATGCTTCGATGTCGTCGACCACGGCTTTGGCCCTCCAAGGGCTGCATCCTGAGGACACTCAGCTTCCAACGATTTGATGCAAAACAAGGTGATCAAAAAACCTTAGGTGCCAAACAAAATTTTAGTGCTTCCTCTTAACAACACCGATCGCGAGAGTCAAACTGCAAACACACCACAAATCAAAGCCTCGATAAATCTTAGCTTGTCATATGTGCTATCGCCATCGGTGGGATAGCCACGTCTGCGCTGTCCAATGAAACTCTCAAGCCTCACATGCAAGAAAACATAGTATTTCCTTCGGATGCAATGAATGAAACATAACACAATGCATATAGTATTGGATATCAAAAAATATCATAACATTGCCTTAGCTTGGAAATAAAAATATTTCCATGTATTTATATGCTTTTTGCCTTTGCCTTCAACACGTCGACGCCAAACAAATTCGAGTTCAAATTCGAAAATTAAATATTAAATATTAAATAAATATTTAATATAAACTTTAGCACCAACCATTATTTTAAATTAAACTTTTAATCAAAGATTAAAATATTTAATTTAAATTAAATTTGCTCATGGGTCCTTTTCCACTTGGTCTTTAAACTTCTTCAGCTTGATTTATGGCCCGAAATAATAATAATAAAAATATTATTATTTAACTTGAGCTTGCTTTTCTTTCCTTGGGTCTTCATCTTTTGGGCCCTCCTGGGTATATAATATTTTTAAAATAAATATTATAACCTATTGCTTTTCAAGACCTTCTTGCTATTGGATGAAACACTAAATGCCCTCAAGGATGATGAACATAACACAAAATACTTTTGACATCAATGACAACTCATCTACTCAAAATGTCCAACAAAGGATGGGTTCAGATCTGATGAGTATTTGACTAAAGAGAAGCAATTTCATTTTCATATTTTTTATCATGGTGCTAGACCATGGATGGATGTCATTAAAGCAAAGAAAAAATGCCAAATAAGAATTTTTATCTAGGAATAGAGAAAGGAAAACTGATTATATCATATGAATTGACTAAAATGAGTGCAACACAAGGTGATCTATGTTTAACTATAAAATTTATAGGTGCTAGACCTAATTTGGATTCAATTTAAAAATGGACTCATTATAAATAGAAACCATTGGGGTTTATGGAGATCATAGCCCTTCCTAAAAAATTATTTTGATTAAATTGAATTATGTTGAGGATATAGATCACATTTTTCAAAAGGGTCCTTGGTTTTTGATAGAATGGGTTTGTTTTTTAAGCATTAGACTCTGGATTTTGATCCTTATAGCCAAAACATCTTGTAGGCTCTAGTTTGGGTCAGATTACCTGGACTTCCTTTGCATTTGTGGTAGGAGGATATTTTTTAAGGGATTGCAAAGGATTTTGGATAGCTTATAGCAATTGATCTGACCACTATTGCAATATCAAAGTTGATCAATGCAATATTTTGTGTTAAAATCAATCTCGAGAAAGATTTGCCAAATATTGTTGAAGCTACCTTCAAATTTTGCAAGTGGTTGCAAGTCATTAAATTTGAGAATTTGCCTGTCAAGTGTAATAAATATTTTAAATTTGATCATATTGAAAATTTTTGCTCTAATCATCCTAGGACGAAACGGTAGAAGCAGATTTGAAAAAAGAAAAATGCAAGCAAAATGATGAAAGATGATCTTGGGAAGCAAGGACTGTATGATGGAGACAAAATAAATTCTTCAATAAATATTAAAAAAATTGAATGAAAAAATCCATGAAGGCCAAATGCCTTGTTCAGATGGAAAGAGAAAATTACCTCATGTAGCTCCTCCGTAGATATCTTCTTCATCAATATTTCATTTTATCTTTGTGTGATAATTGATGGAATATTTTATAAAAGTTTACCTTGTGCCTCCTCATATTTATCAACTTTTGATAAAATGTCTTTGAAATCATTAATTATTTATCAACTTTTGAAATTATTAATTATTTTCTTCTTGATATCTTCTTCTTCCTCAATATTTAGAACTTACATATGGAGTTAAAATATTTTTAATGTGATGAAAAGACAAATTTATTTTGTTGTAGCATTAAATATTAAATATTTGTGTATTTCTATATCCTTCTTTGAGTCACCAATATGCATCCTTTTTCAATATATTATGATAATTAGAAAGTAATTATGCATAAGAATCTTGATCCATTCCATTGATTTACACTCTCTTCTAACTTTTTGAGATTGATTCATTTTCCTCCTATTATTTAAATTTGTTACCAAAATATTTGGAATTCCCTTGAAATATTTCATTTTTTGAATAAATTCATACACATACGATCCTTTAAAATTGCTCTATCTCACCAAAACATAACCATCTAGAAGAAATCAAGATCCTGGAGACACACACACTAGATGTGAAATGGTTTTGTATTACAATTATTTAAGTTAATCACAATTCAAAATAATGGGTTTGTGATCTTATCGTACTCACAAAAAATATCTCAAGATATTGCATGCTTTGTTTGCAACCATCTATTGGATAACAAAAATATCTCCAATCTTTCTACTATATGACTTTGCCCAATAAATTTATTATCCCATGTGTATTGAAAACTTGAAGGAATAGTATCCCAAAGGCCATTTGAATTGACAAAAGAAGCAAAATGTTACATTTAGTTAGATCATCCAAGAATATCACCCTTCTTTTCCGAAGGATACGAAACTATGTTGAAAACACCCTAACAATCCATAAATCATAATTATGAATTATCATTGTGTTTGACAAAAATATGCTAATGTCCTTCCAAAATTTTTCATGAGAAGTAACTAAAGTCATATAATATACATTTATAACCCCAACTTTTATGTTTTTCTCTTTTACACAAAAGAGTCCAACAACCCAATTACTTTTTACTTCTAGCAATTGTCCATCCCATTTGTGTTTGTCCTATATTGTCGCAATACCTATAGAAGCTCCTATAGGAGAATCTGCCATACAATCTTATTGAAGAATATTATATTATTTGTTACATGCTAATGTACCTCCATGGTACCTTCATGGTACAAATATAAATATGTAATAGATTAGGGTTTGTATCTTTAGTTTAGATGAGTGATTTATATTTTCCCTTTAATGTAAGTGTTAATACACAAGATATGCACAAGTGTCATGTTTGTAAGTGTGCAAATATGTAAAATAAGGATGTACACAATTGTATTGTATTAGGAGTGTATGTAGGAGAGTAAGAGTCATGTAGAAGTGTGCAAGTGTCATAGAGTCAAGTATGCATGTAAGAAGAGAGTGAAGAGTCTAGTATACAAGTGGCAAGATGAGAAGCCAAAGGTCAAGAATAGGAAAGGTTGCATCTCCCAAATATGTGAGGAGTGCAATAGACAAGTATTGAAGAGTCACATTACTATATCTATATTATGGAGATAAAGCTCCATACAATGTAAGGGAAAACGATTTATAATGATCATCATTTAGCAAGCATTGATAACAAAGCTTGTATATAGATTTTGAACAATTTTATTGTAAGTATCCTTCATGCATGCACATGAATGATTTTGGTCATTTACATTCATATTTTATATTATAAGTGAATGTTATTTCATTATTATATTGTCCTGGATATATATTTGATTGCTCATATATAATTCTACTCTTGATTATTAATATTTCAATTTATAACATTGTGGTTTATTTATATTAGGACCTGTAATATTTTGAGCTAGTTTGGGTTAAAAGCCAACAATCCCCCATCTTCCAATTTTTTAAAGCATCTTTACATTCTTCACTACTTAATTTTGTTTCTTGTATTAAAATAAATTCGGGATTATAATAAACTATTAATTTCTTAACAACCCTTTTTAGGGGTCTTATTATAACCCCAACTTTGATGTTTTCCTCTTTTCCATAAAATAGTCTAGGAACCCATTATTTTTTGCTTCTAACAATTGTCCATTTCATTTGTGTTTGTCCCATATTGCCACAATACCTAAGGAAGCTCCTAGACAATCCCCCATCTTCCAATTTTTTTTTAAAACATCTTTACATTCTTTACTACTTAATTTTATTTCTTTTACTAAAATAAATTAAGGACTATAATAACCTATTAATTCCTTAACAACTCCTTTTTTATGGTTCTTATTCACACCCTTAACATTCCATGATACTATTTTCATCACCATTTTTCTATTAGTGGGCTTAGCCCCACTTCTTGTTAGCACATGTGTTATTTATTTTTGGCTTCCCAAGTCAATATCCCTTCGAGTTTTTTTTCTCTTTGTTATTGCTTTGATGGCTTTCCTCTCCTTTTCCATTCCCATCAACATTTTCATGTTCAACAATCTCTTATACTTTCCCATACTTTTCATAATGAGATTTATATTCTAAATATTTGTGTTGCCCTAGAGAATTGGAAATGCAAGGAATAGCCTCATAGACACTTTATTCTTTATGTTGCTCCCAAAACACTAAAATACAATGGTGGGGGGTAACCCTTGTGGTGCCTAAAATAAGCCAGAGTGATGTGTCAAAAGTTGTTGTAACTCTTCCACTTTAGCTGGTTCTTCCCATGTAGAATGAAGGGAAAATAAATGTGCACTCACCTTTTTGCCTCCTTTCTGAATCAGTTTGCCCATACGTTGAGAACTCACTATTGGTGAGGAACTTATGTGTAGTTCTTTTAGAGTGTATGTCTGGCCTACATTGGTCACTTCTTACATGTCTACCTCATATTTTCCTGGTGCATTGATCACTTCTTGCATATCAATATCATGTTCTTCCTCTATGGAGGGACAAGGAACAACTACATTCAACAAATACAATGTCTGGGTAATGCATTTATGATGGGACCCATATTGCTCATCATAATTATAGTAGAGGTCTTTTGCCTACTGCTTCTCCATTTCCTCAAGGTTGAGGTACATAATTGACAAAGGTTGGTTAGGTTCTGGGGTAACGGGCGAGATAAGTGATTGTTCAATAGGTTGCTGCTTGTGTTGATGTTGAACATTTAATTTATCCTCAGCTAACTTAGCTAATCCAATGGCCACTAGCAGTGTGCGAGGAGTGTACATCTCCACCTCCACTCTTATATCTTCTTGCAATCCACGAACGAAGCAACTTATGACAAAAGATTCATCTAACCCTGTGGTGTGCTTGGTGAGTTCCTCGAAGTTAGTTAACTTAAGTCCTTTATTTGGTGACTTTTGTGATCTAATTTGATGAAACGGGGATTTTTGAGATCTTCCTCCGTTGGTCATAAAAAAATTATCATTAAGAATTATCATCAAAATTTATCACCAAATTATCATCAATTTATTGCAAAAATCGTTCCAAGAAATGTCATCAAAATTTTATTGTCAAGATTGCTCAAAAATTATCGTCGCAAAATTTACTTCCACTTTTTAGATTGTGACACGTAGATAGGTAGTGGATAATAACACTAACATGGGACAACAGTGGACAGGACACACGGGATAATTAGGGGTAAGCGACAGAGGGATGGACGCGATAGGGGAACAGGTAAGGCGTGACCAACAAGATAGTCAATCACTCTTATGTGCCTCGATGCCTTTATTTCCATGTAATTCATCGAGTAAAAGAATGTAGGATTTATATTTCCCTAAAGAAAATTTTAATGCGCACGACGAGCAAGACGCTGTGAAGGGCCAAAATTTTCAAGCGTATGCCAAAAACAAGTCATCCAAAAAGCCCACAAAAAAATCTATGATTTACACGGGTAGTCGCTTAAACCGATGATAACCTTCAAAATTTGAAAACTTTGCCTGAATTTGAAAAAAAATTATTCATTGAAGTTTTAGTCAAAATAATTTAATAAAAAAGACTTCACTTGGAGGGATGTCGTAAATGTCGTCGAAAATTTTATTGTCGAGCTTCGTCCACAAAATTTTTCATGGGTGCTACACCGCAAAGCAAAAATACTTTCACCAAAGTTTTGTAAAACGTGAACCAAGAATTGCCAGATGTTATACACTGATAGGATGGAGGTTTTAGGGTTTCCTTCCCTTATTGATTGGTGAAAATAAGAATCTTAGGACAACTAAAAACTATTTTTTGTAATGTAATTGTTGTGGTTGTTGCAAATCGTCAAGCTAGGTGACGCATCGTTTTGTGGATTGTGCCTTCGATACCTTAGGCAAAAAATCACACGTATTACTTTAATTTTATTTTATTTTAGGGTCCGACGAACATTAGGTGGGAGAGAAAATAAATTTTCTTGTTGTATACTAGCAGACATGCACGTGCTATCGTCGGAGAGGACAGTCCTTTACCAAAATATTCTAACGGTTGTTGTGATTAAACCTGCTGCCGGAGTATGACTATATTTGTGTCTTTTAAAATATTTTCTCCATCCTTGATGTATACGGATGACCAAGCAATTATATTTGATTCAGATTGAGTTTGCGATGAAGGTTGATTTAAAGAATTGATTTACATCGCATGTTACCTCCAAACACAACCTGTTGACAGAATTTGGAATGATTCATTTCCTTCATGGTTGGATCTGGTATTCCTTAGCGGTCACGCATCGAATTGTACAAACTTCCCATAGGATCGGCTTTCAAAATATGGTTTGACCTATTTTTCCTTCAATATTTACTATTTTTTGCATCGTGCAATAGCTGGGATTAGTTATTGCCAAATAAAACGAAAAAATCAGTCGGTGTTCTGTGATGCACATATCAAAAATTACCGTGTTAAAGTTTTAGCATGGATTTTTTAGGGCAATTTGCGAATCGTAAAATTTACATCGTGATTCCTTCTGCAGGTTTCCAGTAACTGGGAGGAGTTAGATTGGACACTGGTAGATAAGGTGTAGCAGTGTTGCTTTCACTGATGAAGTATGTGAGACGATGTCAAAAATATGGAACTAGAAAGTGAATGGTGATGCCTTCCTTTGGATGTTGGCAGATAAGGTGTAGTGGTGTTGCCTTCTTAAAGAGGGCTCTCTTAGAGATGGCTCCCTTGGAATCGCAGGTCACGTATAGAGGCTGAACTTATTAATAAATAATATTCTTTCTTCTTGATGCCAAGTTTTATGTCCAAAGCTAATATTTATATCTAACATAAGGTTACGTTGACGAACGTCAAAAGGACGTGATGGTTGATGTTATGAGTTATTAATATAATGATTAATTGATTAATAATATTAATATTAAAGTTAGGATAGAGGATCATAACATGTATATTGAGCTTTCTTATTCTTTGTGTTAATTTTTTCTTCTAATGATTGATTTAAGTAAATTGTAATGATATTTATTATTTGATGATGTCAAGGGACTTTTTTCGTCACTTTCTTAGGAGTGGAAAATCCTTGATTGGATTGAACATCTACTATGATATGATCTCCTTGTTTCATATTGAATTTTGTCTCATGTCCAAAAATTTTCATCTCTTTCTCTATCATTTTGATGTTACAATCTTTTTCCATGTGTTTAGTCTCATAACAATTGCAATATTGGAATATAGTATTTTTCTAAACCATTGATTGATCCCATTCTGTTAATTCAAATTTAATCCTAATGGACTATAGTAAAGGTTTTAAATTATTCATGTTAACATATATTCAAGTGTATACAACATGCCCTATGTCCTTAGAAGTCAATCCCTTCAGGATAAAACCTCCTAGAGTATTGCTAATATTACTCAAAACCTTCTTATTGGTAAGTTGACAAGGAAGTCCAAAAAGTCTAATCTAAACCAAAAGTATTTTAATAGTTTTTGTATCCATAGGAAAATAATCACTCCATGGTCTTAAATATAATGTATATTTGCACCTAAACCAAGGGCTGCAATTTGTTATTTTAGCCTTGATCTTTGAACTAGAGAAGACAATGAGGAGAAATAGTTTTAGAAGAAAAGTCATGAAGTAATTTGAAGTCAATCCCAACTTCCACTTGATCCAATTTTGAATCTGTAAAAATTTGGGCTAGTCTTTATGGAACTTACATATTAATCCTATTCTTTTAAGAACCATTATATCATGTTAGATCATCTCATCCTTGATAATCATTTATGGTGTAATAAGGTTTTCCATAGATTTTTTCTTCCTCTTCTCCTTAACTAGGGCATCCTTACTTCTTGTGAGAACTTTCAAAAATGACTTTCTTGCCATGCTACCTAGACTTTATTCACAAGAATCCTTTAGTTTTTAAATTTCCCCTTAGATCTAGAAGAAGAAATTTTGATAGCTCCTTGCTTGCACTTTGCTTCCTGCTCACACTCATAACACTTGCTTGCTTTCTAAAACAAGAAAAGGTGAGGCTTGCCCTAGTTCACACTCCCTCCATATATTATTATTATTTATGATATTATAAACTTAAAATAAAATAAAATTTATCCCTCTAGTAGATACAATTCTAAAGGAATAGAGTCAAAATTTTATATAATGCAAAATAGCATAGGAACAAACTTATTTTATTGTAATAAACACAATACAAACAATATTTGCAAAACTTGCTTACTCTTTCCTTTTGTGCATGTGCAACACACCATTCTCTCTTATTATAAGGATAATTTTTAATAAAGTTGAGATAACACTATGTTACAATATTAACACATCATAATGTTGATTGGGCAATTTGAATGTCAAGATAAATCAAAACATATAATCCTTTAGGTATTACTAATAAAATTGAAGCTTAATGTATCCCATATTGGTAAAATTGTGAGATATGGTGAGCTTATAGGATATTACATATATTAAAAGCTTTGTCAATCCAAAAATAGGCATTAGGACGAGAGTACCCAAGATACTACATATCATTTTCTTTTTGTTTGGTATCAACATTGCTTGAGATACTTGTATGTTTTAGTGTGTCTTCATAGATTATAATTATCTAAATAAAAATTTAAAAGGTGATAGATACCAAAAAAAAACACTCATCAAAAAATCCTTTAAAAGAATAACTAATATTAATATAATAAAAATTCCATAAAAAAAATTCTTATCTTATAATGTCATTATATCAAAACCTCTATTTCTATAATATTATATTCAAATGTCAAATAGTAAAAATATTTATCATATAAAAAAATAAAGAAACGTAAACTTGGAAAATATACAATATTTTTTCAATGGGTTACATAAGATTGAAACAGACCCCACCCATATTACATCATCACCACATAGTAGTATTACAACAAAGCTTAGATATTATTCATGTATCATTTGGCAATATTGGAACCTAGGTCTCCTCCTTGAAATGTTGAGGAATCTAACTAGTTGAGCTCATGCCACTTGATGAAAACATACAATATTTTATTCAACAAAAGTGAAGAAAAAGTTCATTCTATCTATAATATTATGTTGAGAACACTATTTGTTCTCATAATTTATTTTGAAATTTATAGCTTGAAATATATTTTATTTTTTAAAATACGTAAATTTTAATATTTATTTTACGGTGTTAAATATATAGGTTTTACATAAAAATATTATTATTATTATGCAAATTAAAATCTTTACGAAACATTAATTAAATAGTCAAAAGCGAGTCTCTAGTGCAGCCAAAAGCGAGCACGAGCATGAGTCAAGAGCATGCTTGAGAGTGATGAGGAAGTGCGAGCGTGAGCTAAGAGTGAGTGCAGTTTGAAGTGAATGAGTATAGCCAAAAGCGAGTGAGTGCAGCCTGAAGCAAGTGAGTGCAACCAAAAATAAATGCAAATGCGAGTCAAGAGTGAGTGCATGCAACCGAAGGCGAGTGAGCATGAGCTAAAAGTTAGTGCAACTAGAAGCAAGTTTTGAAGAGTGAGGGCAATAGGAAGCAAGTGATCAAAAGCAAGTGCAAGTGCAAGTTGAGAGTGAGGAGGAATTGTGAGCAAGAAGTAGAAAGCAAAGTGTGATCTAGTTGAAGAAAACCTAGTTTGAGCCAGGAGGAAGTGCAATCTAAGAGGGAGTGCAAGCCAAGATTTAGTCATGGCAAAAGAGCAGCATATTCATTCAGAGTGCACCAATGCTTCAAACCCTGACCACGAATGCATGGAATATTGTTTCTAAACTTGGTGGAAAATAGGCATAAAGTCTATGAAATTGTATTAATATTCAAAAAGGGGTTACAAGTGTTCATTTTCATAATTTTGCCTTAGAAGTCTACAAAGCAATGGTTCAGCATGGTGAATGTATCTTTTCTTGAAGTTAACTATCGACTACGTCCTAGATTAGTCTTTTGATGATCCTCAAGGGATGTGAACCTAGTGTATGCGTACCACAGTTAGTCAAAATGTCCTCTAAACTCGTCTAACCTGCAACATGGGGTTAGTGTGTTTGGGGACCTATCATGGATTAGATCCCATAGTAATGAAGATAAATGACATTGAATAAAGCAATAAAAACATGTAAGAAGTTGTTGTAAATGACTAAAAATGATAAAAAATAGTAAAGTATACCTGCAGGGAGGGTTTTGTAACTTTTTATCTGTTGGAAATGCACTCTAGCTAGAGTCACACCCTACCTAGTGATCATATTGGGTCATTGGGTACCTAGAGACTGAAACTATAAAAAGAAAATGGATCTATCAGAATATGATGTTGTCCTATGACTGTAGCAGCTTTTTGTCGATGTCATATGTGCTCCTGTACTCGTCGAGACTTGTCAAAAGGGGAGATAAGAGGGTACAAGTGGTGTAGTTGTCATGGTGATTTGATGGTGAGTTTATGGATGCTTGGTTGATGTAATTTTGATAGAGTTTTGTTATGTTGAATGAGATGGATGGATTTAGGAGGAAAAGTACTCCTATTTATAGCTTTTGGAGAGCTTAGGGGGTGAGGTGTCCCTTGTGATGTGGCATAAACCCTGGGTTAGATCCCAACCATGGTAAGGTTAAAGGGTGAGGTGGAAGGTGAGTCATCCCCTCACATACCCTGAAGAGGAATCTTCTAAATATCTAGAAATATCCCATGTGCACACGTGTGAGCAAGGGTTGAGGTTAACCCTGATTAGGTAGATCCTAGGTTAGGTTATGGTTAAGTTAAGCATCTTTTAAATATCTTAACTAAGTGATGGGTGCACACATGTGTGAGGATAATATTAGTGTTAATATTAATTAATCCTAACTAATCATGTGTTTAAGTCATAAAGTGCACTTTAATGATAAAGTGACTTTTAAACCAAGGTTAGAGTTACCATGGTGAGACTTTTTGAAGGTGGTCACATGAGAACCATGATTAGGTGTAGGAAAGGGCTTAGGTGGCCTAAAGGGGCTTATGGATAGCCCTTTTGATAAATGTGAAGTGTTTTGAGATTAATTAATGCAATTTGGTGGCTTTTGCAAATTAATTAACCATGAAATATGAATTTGAAACCATATACGAATTTTTAGGTGTCTACAGTTTCCAAAAAAATGTTGAAGCAAAGGAATACTAGGAAAAAAGAGATACAGGCTATTACGATCCAAGAGGAAGTGTAAGCTAGAAGTGAGTTAGGAGAGAGTGAAAGCTAGGAGCGAGTGCAATCCGATAGGGAAGGTGAGTCAAGAGAGAGTGCAAGCCAAGAGCAAGCCCCATTAGCTAGTATGGAAGGAAAGTCATAATTGAAAGCTCTAATAGGAAGTCATGATGCCCTAGTTAGAAGTATGGAAGCCCAAATTGGAGATAATCAAAAGAACGAATGCATGGCAAGTTCGATCCAGATAGCAGATATTACACCAGAAGTGAGTATAAAAGATGAATTGATTGAGCATGATATAATGGTTCTTAAAAGTAGAGGATTAATATGTAAGTTCCATAGATCATGGTCAAGATTTTTGAAGATTCAAAATTGGATCAAGTGTAAGTGGAATTGGGGATTAGATTCAAATTACTCTGTGAATTTTCTTCCTAAAGGTTTTTTCTCATCATCTTTTCCACTTCAAAAATTAGGGATAAAATAAGGGTTGGTGGCCCATGGTTTAGGGGAAGAGATGCACTTTATGCGATACCATGGAATGAAAGAAACTATTAAGAAGCTTCTAGTATGAGTTAGGATTTTTGGATTTCCATATCAGCTTATAAATAAGGATGTTCTGAAGAATATTGGAAATACCCTAGAAGAATTAATCAAGGAAGGACGAACTACTATCATCTATAACATCTAAATTGAGATGAGAAGTGTATCTATTTGTAAACTCTCAAGCTCTAAAGAAGAGAATTATAATTTTTCAAGGGTGGGGGACCCGAGTACAACCCCTTATTATCCAACCAAAAAAATATCTAACAAAATAAAATGTCAACCAAACCAAATGAATTAAGCAATCAAATAAAAAGAATTATGAGACTAGAACCTTGACTTATAACATAAGAAAATACAAACTAAAGGAACAAGATTATTTAATAAACAAAATAAAAGAAATACAATTGATTGAGAATAGTTTTTAAATAAGAGGGCAGAAGTAGTAGACCGATTGGTTTCGCCAGCTTGAGGTCCATGATACTAATCTCAAGCTCCTCCAAGTCCCCCTCACTTGGAGTAAACATTTAAAAATGTGAGACAATGAGTTATTCCCCTGTATTTAAAAAAATTAAATAAGATAAAATATTTGAAAATTAATAAAAATAAGTAATCCTTAATTAAAGAATCATATAACTAAATGAAATGGCAACCAAACCAAATAAATCAAACAATCAAATAAAAAGAGTGATATAATCTAATCTTAATTGACTATAGATCAATATTTTTTTAATTCAAAATAAAGTAAAAATAATCCTTAATTTAAAAATTATCCAACAAAATGAAATGGCAACCAAACCAAATGAATTAAAAAATCAAATAAAAAGAGTGATGTAATCTAATCTTAATTAATTGCATATCAAATATAAATATAAATATAATTATATACCCTTCCTATGGTTTGAACTTGGGTTTTCACAATATGAACCCAAAGTCTACCAATGCGGTGTCTCATTGTCTCTACATATTTTTTTAATTTTTATTCTATTCAATATTGTATTTCCTTAATAGTTTATATTGAAGTAATGCAAATTACAATGGGTGACACAACTTAGGGCCACACTCCTGAAGGCATAGCAACAAGAGCCTTTATCTCTATGATTCAAAATCAGATCACTGAAATGAAACACTAATGATATATTGTTAAGGTATCCCTATAGGGACTGTTTCGTTAATAGTTGATATAGCTGATATTTTTTATAATCCTATTTCCTTGAATTTATCTAATGGGCTTTGATAGGGTAGGTCGACCTTTAATTAAATGAATTTTAAAAATTACCACGAAATAGTGAATGGTGGAACGACATTTGGTGTAATGGCAGTTGTCTGGTTATTATCATCCATGTGGTTGTGAGGTCGATTCCTCCTGTGTTTGCTCGAAAAGAGCATTGATATTTGTAAACGATGTTCAATAAAAAAATGGTGTATTTTTGGTTGGATAATAAGGGGTTGTACTCGGGTCCCCCACCCTTGACAAATTACAACTCTCTTCTTTAGAGCTTGAGAGTTTATAAATAAATACACTTCTCATCTCAATTGGGATTGCTATAGTTAGAAACCTACATCGTTTTATATAAAATGTTTGAATTCTTGATTTTTATTTTCCGAATATTTTTAATTTTTTGTATGAATACAATTATTCCAAAATTTAACATCTTTCTTGACATTTTACCATAGTAGCCTTCACAATGCCAAATATTCACCTCTACTATCTATGCCTTGCATCTTAGTAGTGTAATATTTCCATATCGCACTATCATAGTCTGCTTTACCAAATCTAGATTGCTAGTTTTCTTCCTAAAACACAAGTGCAACCACAAAAATTATCATAAATAGTCTAAAATGAAAATACATTGTTGTTACAAAATAAAGCATATATTATCAATGGAAAACATTTAAGTAAATCTTAATAATTAATTGAATCAAACAATCAACATTTTCTTGTCAGCTTCACCTAAATTTACTACTTCCTCTAACCATGGAAAGGAGAATTTAACTTCATGATCCTCAATCAAAACCCCTCTATTGGCTAACTTATCTGCACATTTGTTTCCTTCCCTTAATATATGTGTAAACCTGATATATTAAAAAAAAATAGTAAGATCTTGAATTTCCACATTTATCTCTTGTATGTTCCATGGAGCTTTTGCTTTCCTCGAAATTGTATTTATTACTATGAGAGAATCACCTTCCATCCATACTCTATTCCACTTTATTTGTTTACATATTTTTAACCCTTCTAAAGTTGTCCAAGCTTCACCTTCATTTTTTGTCTTAAATCCACTATTGAAAGCATAATGAGACAAAATTTCTCAATTTTTTCTAATTATTTCTCCTTCTACTGGTCTCGGATTTCCTTTAGATGCAAATTTAATCGACTCCACATTTGGTGGTTTCCAATTTATATTCTTCACCTTTTTTTGCTTCTCTTGTACCCAACATCATAATTCCATTTAATAACTTGGCTACATCTATTAAGGCTCTCTACTTCTAGATTAGGGATTGGGTGAGTTGATAGGATTGGTTTAGACTCCTCTATGGCTAAACATATCTTCTTTTTCATTACCTCTAAATTGCTTTCCTTTCCTTTAAATATTCTTCTATTCCTTTCTAGCCATATAGTCCAAAGTATTGTATCTTTTGATATATCCCATATTGTCTATAAAGCCTCACTTTTATAAGTGCTTTGCCATTGCTTTAACCAATCTTCAGTTCTTCTATTCATCACCATAAATTTTCCAAATATAATAAGAATCCATTTCCATAAATTCCAGACTATTGAGCAATGTCCCAAGAGATGGTCTATACTCTCCTCCTTCTTTTTACAAAAAACACATTGATAGGGGCCATGAAAACCCCTTTTTATAATGTTATCCTAGGATAAAATTCTTCTATGACCTACTATCCCAAAAAAAATTAACTTTAGGAATGCTTGGGCTATGCAAAATATCTTTTCAAATTCTAGTGACATTATTATTTTGTTGGTGTTGTACATTATGTCCGCTTCTTGTTGTGTATTCTCCTAACAAAATCAATTTATCCTTGGCTCCCCTTGGAATAATCACAGTTGTTATCTTTCTAATCAATTGCCTCCTAGCATAAATATCTTGTATACTTGTAAAAAATCTTCTTTCCATTTCTATCTTCGTTCCTGATCCTTGTACAAAATGTATGAAACCTTATCACCATATTTGTCCTGAAGCAATCCCATCCAAGGTTTCAAAAATGGATCTAAATTGAGTGGTTTTTATCACACCAAGTATCCATCCAAATAGAAAATTTTTCTCCAGTTTCCACCACCCGTTTTAAACCTTTAATCATAAGATCAACATATATTTTTAAACCATTCCAAAGAGTAGAACCATTTGGTAGAGAAAATACAGTAAATATTAAACTTGGGTCATTGGGATCAACATACTTACTTAAAAGAATTCTTGCCCATTGTCTTTGACTTTATTTGTATAATATCCAGATTACTTTTCCCCTAAGATCTAAGTTTGCATCTATAAGAACTCTTAAACCAAGACCTCTCCTAGTTTTATCATCACACAACTTGCTCCATTTCACCAAAGGAACTTTATTTTTATCATGTACACCTGACCATAAAAAGGATCGCATAGTATAGATTAATTTTTTTTCAACTGATTATGGAATAGAATACAATGACATTTAATATTTTGAAATGGCTTGTAAGAATGACTTAATTAACTGCAACATTCTTGCTAACAATAACCATCTACCTTTCCCCTTTCCAAGCTGGAAGTTTATTTTGAACTTTAATAATAACTGGATTCCATAAATATATCCTCATTCTCCCCTCAAATAAAGTCATTCCTAAATAAGTTGTTGATAATTTTACCTCCTCCATTTGAAGTAGCATGTAAATTTTTGCTTTGATATTAGTAGGATTGTTAAGAAAGTAAATTTTGGATCTAGTCATATTAACTCTTTGCCCTGATGCTCTTTTAAAAAGTTATTCAAAGCTTTGGCCTCATTTATCCTTGCCCTTCTAAAAATGGATGTATCATATACAAACTATTGATGGGTGATGTTGTCAATGTTATTACTAACCTTAAATCCACTTATAAGCCCATATTTGTAAGCCTTATTTAATTTCTTACTCAAAACCTCTGCCATAATAATGAACAAATAAGGAGATAAATGATCTCCTTGTCTAAGGCCTCTCTTGGATTTAAAATATTCTATTACTAACCCATTGACCAACACTGAATAAGAAACTATAGAGACACAAGCTTTAATCCATCTAACCCATTTCTTTTCGAATCCAAAATTTTCTAAAATTGCAAAAAGAAAATCTCATTTAACCCTATCATAGGCTTTACTCATATCAAGTTTTAAGATCATTGCTTTCTCTTTTCTTGAAGTTGTTCAATGTATAACTTCATGAGTTACTATGATCCCATCCAAAATTTGTCTCCCTTTCACAAATCCTCCTTGCTCTTTTGAAATAATTTTGTCTAACAATGGCCTTAATCTATTCACCATCACTTTGGAGATAATATTATATGCCATATTACATAGGCTTATGGTTCTAAAAGAATCAAACAATTTAGCATCCTTCTTTTTTAGAAATAGGATAAGATAAGTTGCATTTATTTTATAAGGTATGTATTATTTTACCCTAGACTGTTCCACTGTCACCAATGCCTAGTTTTATGAATGGTTACACAAGAGGTTCTAGAAGGATTCCAACAAGTTAGAATTCCCCCTGCCACTCCATCAGAAACCATAACATCCCATTCACATCTTGCCCATACTGCTTTCATAGTTTTTGAAATTTCTTCTTTTGTCATTTTAATTTCCTGGATACAAAGAATATCAAGTGTATTACTTAAACATAGGTCCCTAATACACCTATGCTTTGAGGGGGCATTAGCACCCCTTATACTCCATGAGATGATAAACATGTCTCATTAGGGGCTTTTTGCCCCGCCTGCATATTACCAATATCATTTTGTTGTTTGGTAAAGAGAAGTTCAACCAACTTAGTTTGTGTTTCTTTCTCTATATTTGCTCTTGCTGCCCTATATCTTGCTTGATAATTTGAGGGTTTTCCCCTTTTTTCCTTGCCTATATCAAGAGTAGGTCTTATTATTCTATTCCTCAATATTCTTTCACAATTTTGTTTTGCATAATATTTATCCTCTCTTGGCTCTATTAAAGAAGCTTTTGACCTATCCTGCTCATTTTTTGGTATTTCCTTATTAATGGCAGAGGTATTAACTTCTAAACTTGCATTTTCTTCATCAATTTTTTTCTCCTAAATGGTGGATGGTACTTCAAGAGAGTCTTCAAAATCTGATGAGACATATTCCTTAGGTTCACCAAGAATATTCTTCCTTAAATCATGATTATATTGAATAGACAGTTCCTTGTTAATATGTTGAAATTGTTGTACTGTGTCCTCTAAGTTTTGATATATTTTTTCTTCATAGGCTAAAGCCTTAAAAGAGTTGGTATTTCTTCCAAAATCCTTCTTTATTGGTCTCCACTGTTTATTTTTTTTCTAGATCTATTTTTTAGAAGTTGAAAACCATCTTCATCCATAACCATTTGTAATTTTCTCTTGCGGTTTTCTACATATGATTCTACTAAGCTCTTATTAGGGCATGATCTCTCAATATGCCCCACCTCATGACATCTTCTACATCTAAAATATATGTTTTCATAATCTATAATTTGGGTCCACATATTATCCCCACACTTAAGAATGATTGATTCTAGTAAAGCTTTACTTATATCAATCATGACCAATATTCGAGCATAAATAGCCAAGAATCCATATTTCATCATATCTGAAATCTCAAGGAATTATCCTAGAGTGTTGTTTATTTCCTTGAAGGTATTTATTTCTCAAAATTCAATGGGAAACCCAAACATCCTAACCCAAACTGGTACTAGGGATAAATTTACATTTTCAGGTGAAAAGCCTTCATACCATCGGGTAAGAAAGAGTCTTGCTCTTCCCATAAACCAAGGACCCCCTTTTATGATTTTTCTCTTTATTACCTAGAACAAAAAATGGCTAGGAAGAAACCTTTGGGAATAAATGATAGAATCACTCCTGGAGACTTCCAACTCCTATCAATCCATTTTCTCAAGGCTAAAGCCCTTGGCCAATACCCATTAAATTTACAAAAAATTGCCCTATCTTAGAGCAATGAGGATCTCTTTGAGGTGTGATCACTAACCTCTACCACAACAGATGATTCTAAGGATTTAACTATAAATCAATCCATGGAAAAAAAATAAAACTCAATATCTATTGAAATTTATCTGAATGTCCTATAGCAAATATAATATTTGATAAAAACTTTATAAATTTTTCATGCACAATTTTCTAAGATAAAGAAAGGAAAAAAAAACTTAGCTAAAAAATTATTTGTCTAGATAGAATGTCTTGTCTCATTGAAGTCCTAGCTCTTCATTGCTCTTCCCATCATTCAAACCCCAGCTGACAAATATTTGCAATTTTGTTTTTCATGACTTGAAAAATCATCACTACTCTTATTCTGAATGGTTGATTTCATAGGGTCATATCTCCCTCAATATTTCTTGGATTCTTTCATATAACCATGCATTTTAAAGCTATTAAAATTCTACACAAGTTGGTCCAAAAATCAACTGAATTGGATAACTCTTCACAAATATATGGCTCCTAAAAGATGAGATATTTTAAAAAAAAACCCTAATACTTTGCTTATGTATAGTGAATGATGTATTTGTTCTAAAGAGATCAAATATTTAAATCGTTTAACATCAACAATTGTGGTTTTAAATGCCTATGGATGGTGTTTACATATTTCATCATAGTAGATTAATATCTCTAAAACTTCGTACTATCATAATCGGCTCCTTCTTTAACCATAAGTGCAACCACAAAAATTTAATAAAGAGATTATATGAAAACACATTAATGCTATAAAATACAATAAATATTACCAATAAAAAATAACAAAGTAAATCTTAATCATTATTTGATTAAGATAATCAACATTTTTGTCAACTTATTTTTTGGTTACATAGGAAAGTTGGTCACAACCACACTATTTTTAGTAACTAACAAGGGTTGGATTCAAACCATAGGGGTTTCTCCCACCAAACCTATTCCACTTCATTATTATTGACCCGACATGAAGGGGACCACTAGTTGCTCGAGATTCGTACCATCATCGTTGGTCTAGCATGCACTAAGAGGATTCAGATCAAACTACTACCTTTACAAATAGGTTGCCCCTGAGGTTTGAACTTGGGTGTATACAAAATTTGAGTGGTTAATGTGATAAACCCCTATGATTGATGCATAGGGCTAAGCAGTCCACTCCCAACCATGACCTCTCGTAATGTCAAGAGATACACTTGTCAATAGGGGAATAACACAACCATTTGGGTATCAATAGGGTGGGCACATGGGGAATGTAGTCTTATCGACCTCTACCAACACATAGGACATTTCTAGCTGCAACTTGTATATGCGGGGTGGACATAGGGGGAATGGAACTTGGGTCAACCTCTACCAACACCCAAGACTTTCACCAACTGCACTACACAAGCTTTTTTTATTTATTTTTTTGGATAGTGTGATAATCCCCTACAATCGACAGATAGGGCTGAGCAGTCTCCTCCCAACCATGACCCCTCGTAAAGCCGAGAGCTATACTTATCAATAGGGAATTTAACACAAAACCATCACACACCCACCCCCTCAAAAACTCATCCACATTGCGGTTTGAACCTTGGATCTCTCGAAGAAGAGTCAAAACTCAAACTGTTGCGATGTCCCCCTAGGACTAAATTTTTATGGTTAATTTGATAAACCCTTATGACCGACACATAGGGTTGAGCAATCCCCTCCCAACCATGACCCCTCGTAAGACCAAGAGCTACACTTGTCAATAGGATAATAACACATCCATTTGGGTATCAATAGGATGGGCATAGGGGGAATGTAGCCTTTTCGATCTCTACCAGCGCATAGGATATTTCCAGCTGCACCTAGTATTTGCAGGGTGGACACACAGGGAATGGAATTGGGTCGACCTCTACCTGCACCCAAGACTTTCACCAACTATGCTAAATAAGAGAATTTCACTTCATGATATTTTCCTTAACGAATGTGTAAACCTTATTTATTCAAACTATGTAACAAGTCTTGTATGTTCCATGGAGCCTTTTCTTTATTTAAAATTGCATTATTAATCATATTATCATGGTATGATCCGCACCAGATACCTTTCTGGCAAGTTCCCTCAATCCTCAAAAGGAGGTCTGGGGTTCAAGCCTAACGACCTGCACTGAATATAAAAAACCCTCTTGGCTAGCCTGAGGGGATACCCGAATGAGACAGGCCTAGTGGAATGGAAAGTCTTAGTCCCTAGGGAATGCGGGGAACAATTTTCCTTAACATAATTTTTTTGTCCCTAGGGTACAATGCAACAGTTTGGGCTTTGGCTCTTCTTTGGGAGTTCTAAGGTTCAAACTCCAACATGGGCGAGTGTGTGAGAGGGTGGGTGTGATGCACCTTGTCGAAGCCATAACTTGTGAACCGTACGTCCGTTTGCCTTAAAATTTAACAGGTGGTTCCACGTGCGTGTTCTGCATCAAGAAGATATCTGATCCTCCTGACCCTCCAAAAATCATATTTTTGGGACCTAACTTCGACATCTAGTGCCCCAAAATTAGCTTTTAGAATAGGTTCCTAGGTTTTTTGGGTTTTTTTGGCTATTAGAAGTTTATTATCTTTTGTTATACCTTAAGTTGAGACCTAATATTTTAAATTAAGGTTCATTATTGTAAGAGGGATGTGTACACCAAATTTGGGCGCAATTCGACTCATTTCTATTTTTAGCAGTTTTTAGAAAAAATATATATTTTTAGCAGTTTTAGAAAAAAGACATTTTTAGGGTTTCTTTAGGGTTTATTTGGTTTTTGGTTGCTATATGATGGATTGTAATCTTTTGTAGAAGGGGGTGTGAATTCAAGAATGAGAAGAATATCAATTGGTAGTTTTCTTCTATCATTGCATTTGTGTTATGTGATTAGAGTCCATTTTGTTGGTCTCTTGTAGCTGAGTTTACACCATTTGGTATCAGAGTGGATGTGATCTTGCTAGTTAAGGGAAGATGACACTTAGAAGATATGCCCAGATGAATAGGCAAATCTAGGATCTAAATGTAGAAATAGCACGAATGACTGGTGTGATTGATCGCATGGGAGAGAGATGTCCTAGGGCACGTGCAGATCAAGGATCTGATGATGAAAACATACCTGAAGAACATGGATTTGAGGTCCACACATAAGTAGAACCAGAGGGCCCAGAGGAAGAAGGGCACAGTTTTGAAAATCAAATAATACGAGCTCTAGAGGGGCTTAAGGGGAATCGATATGGGATCAAGATCGAGGTTCCCAAGTATGTTGGTGGGTTGAAACCAGAGGAGTTGATCGATTGGATCAATAGCCTAGAAAAATATTTTGAATGGAGTAACCTTGTTGAAGAGAAGAAGGTTAAGCTCGCATGCACAAAGTTGAAGGGACATGCATTGATTTGGTGGGATCATTTACAGACTACACGAAAGAGGAATGGAAAGGAAAATATCAGGGATTGAACAAAGATGAAGAAGTTACAGGAAAAATTTATACCTGTAGACTACTCCTAAACCCTATTTCGTAGATTTTAGAATCTCCGACAGAAGGATCAAAGCATTGAGGACTATACTAATGAATTCTACAAGCTATCCATTCGAGTGGAGCACAATGATATGGAGGACCAAAAGACTACCAAGTATGTAAATGTCCTGAGTTTTGCTGTTCAAGATGAGATACGCATGCATCACACTCTTATAGTGGAGGATGTGTATCAAATGGCCCTCAAGGCGGAGGAGAAATTGAAAAGGATTAATAGAAGAGGTAAGAAGGGATTCACACCCTCTTTAGGTCGAGGTCGAAGTGGATCTAATTTTCTCAAGGGAGAATCCTCAATACCTACTAAACAAGAAGAAGATGGGTAGAATATGAGAGGAAGAGGATACCAACGAGGTAGAGGTTACAGTGGTGGATGAAATGGGAATGATCCGAGGAGGTCGTATACCTATTATGGATGTGGTGATGAGGGGCACAGATCATTTTAGTATCCCCAACATGATGTCCAATAAAGGGGTCAAGGAGGACAAGGAAGGGTCAATCTAGTTGATATGGAAGAGCATGATGAGGATGAAGTTGTTGCTAACATGGGGGAAGCACTTATGATAAGGAGGACGTTGATTGCTCCTAAGAAAGAGATGGTGCAGAGCAAAGCAAAGGGGCAGACCATAGATGGTGAAGATTCTTGGTTGTGAACGAACATATTTCGAACAAGGTGTACATCAGGAGGGAAGGTATGTAACATTGTCATTGATGGTGGTAGTTGTGAGAATATGGTGTCAAATGTCATGGTTGATAAAATGCACTTGAATTGTGAAAAACATCCTTATCCATATCACATCTCATGGGTTAATAAGGGGAATGAGGTAATAGTAGATCAGAGGTGTTTAATTAAATTTTTAATTGGGAGCACTTACAAGGATGAAGTGTGGTGTGATGTGATCTTGATGGATGCATGTCATATTCTATTGGGAAGACCTTGGCAGTATGATAGGGATACTAACCATAATGGGAGAAAGAATAATTACACATTATAGAAGGATGGTGTAAAGGTAGTCCTTGTACCTCTGAAGGAGGATGGTTCGAGTGAGAGCTTATTGACGATGAAGGAGTTTCTTGCAGAGATCAGGGATGCTAGCTTCTGTTATGCCTTAACAACTAGGAAGCTAGAAATAGAGGAAGTTGTTATGCCTATAACATCAGCTAAGTTGGTAAGTGAATATAAAGATATCACACAAGAGGAGTTACCAGATGGGCTACCACCAAAAAGGGATATCCAACATCACATGGATTTGATTCTAGGATCAACACTCCCAAATCAGGCAGCTTATCGGTTGAACCCGACACAGAATGCAAAGTTGAGTAGGCAAGTGACAGAGTTGATAAAGAAGGGATTAGTTAGGGAGAGTATGAGTCCATGTGCGACTCCAGCATTGTTGACCCCGAAGAAATAAGGTGACTAGAAAATGTGTGTAGAAAATAGAGCTATAAACAAAATCACAATAAAGTATCAGTATCCTATGTCGAGAGTGGATGACATGATGGATGGATTTGTTGGAGCTAAATACTTCAGTAAAATTGGTCTACGGAGTGGCTACTACCAGATCAGAATTCAAGAAGGGGATGAATGGAAGACAACTTTTAAGATAAAAGATGGATTGTACGAGTGGATGGTGATGCCATTTGGGTTGTCTAATGCACCCAGTACATTTATGCGGTTGATGAACATAGTACTACGAGAATATAATGGTAAGTTTGTGGTTGTGTATTTTGATGATATTTTGATTTATAGTAAAAGTGAAGAAGACCATTTGTTACACCTGAAATTAGTGTTAGACGTGCTCAGGAAGGAGAAATTGTATGTCAACCTGAAGAAATGTAGATTTCTTTAAGATAGTTTAGTGTTTTTGGGATTTGTAATCTCGAGATATGGCATGAGGATGGACGATGAGAAAATGAATGTAATTCTAGAATGGCTTCTTCCACGATCTATAACAGAAATAAGGAGCTTTCATGGACTAGCTACCTTTTACAAGAAGTTCATCAAGAACTTCAGTAGTATAGTTGCCCCTATAACTGAGTGCACGAAGGGAAAAGATTTTGTATGGACTACGACAACAATAGAGTTTTGAAATCTTGAAGAAGAAGGTGTCGGAAGCCCCTATTCCAGTGTTACCAGATTTCAGTAAGGTGTTTGAGGTTGATTATGATGCCTCATTTGTTGGAATTAGTGGTGTCTTAAGTCAAGAGGGCCGACCTGTAGCATTTTTTAGTGAGAAGTTGAATGATGCAAAGAAGAATTACTCTACATATGATGTGGAATTTTATGCAATTGTGTAAGCATTGCAACATTGGAGGCATTACTTAATCTCAAAGGAGTTTGTGTTGTTTATTGATCATGAAGCATTGAGGTATGTTAATTCTTAGAAAAAGTTAAATAACAGGCATGCCAAATGGGTTTCATTTTTACAACAGTATACATTTGTCTTGAAACACAAGTCAGGAAAACAGAATAAGGTTGTTGATGCATTGAGTAGGAGAGTCTTGTTGTTGACCACTATGGAGAATGAAGTGGTAGGATTTGAGGGGATTAAAGATCTGTATGAATTTGATGCGGATTTTGGGAATATTGTGCAACAGTGCAAAAGTGCGGTAGGGGGCGAGTCCCGTACTATTTTTGAAGAGTATTTTTTATAGAATGGTTACTTGTTTAAGGGTAATCGATTATGCATTCCCAATGGCTCTATGAGAGAGAACATATTGAGGGAATTACATAGTGGGGGTTTGGCTGGTCATTTTGGAGTCACCAAAACTACCACTCTTGTAGAGGAGAAGTACTATTGGCCAAAAATGAAGAGAGATATAATCAAGTTTGTCTCTAGATGCAGAGTATGTCAAATGGCTAAGGGCCATGCGCAAAATACAGGGTTGTATATACCACTGCCAGTTCCTACAAGACCATGGACCGATTTGAGCATGGATTTCATGTTGGGGTTGCCCAAGACACAGAGAGGTAAGGATTTAGTTTTTGTTGTGGTAGATAGATTTTCAAAAATGATGCATTTCATTGCTTGTCAAAAAACTAATGATGCAACTAGGATTGCAGTATTATTCTTTGATGAGATTGTGCGGTTGCATGGTGTTCCAAAGACTATTACTTTTGATCAAGATACTAAGTTCTTGAGTCACTTTTGGAGGACATTGTGGAAAAAGTTGAATACAAGGTTATAGTTCAATAGTGCTTACCATCCACAAACCGATGGACAAACAGATGTAGTGAATAGAAGCTTGGGAAACCTCTTACGATGCATAGTTGGAGAAAAACCAAAACAATGGGATTTAGCCTTGTCACAAGTTGAATTTGCATACAACAGTTCAGTGAACAGGTCAACAGGTAAATCTCCTTTTCAAATTATTTATGGTCAAAATCCTAGATGTGTATTAGATTTGGTTGAGTTACCAATTGGGGAACAAGTTAGTGATGATGCAAAAGCATTTGTTGAGCATATCCAAAAAGTGCAAGAGTCGGTGAGGGAAAATTTGTAGAGTAGTAATGCTCACTACAAAGAGTTTGCTAATGCACACAAAAGGGTGAAAGTGTTTGAAGAGGGTGATATGGTCATGGTTCATCTTAGGAAAGAAATATTTCTTAAGGGGACGTATAACAAACTGAAACTTAAGAAAATTGGGCCATGCAGGATTTTGAAGAAGATCAATGATAATACCTATAAAGTGGAGTTGCCCGATGAATTTAATATTTCACCCACTTTTAATGTTTCTGATTTATTTCAGTATCCTGGTACTACCAAGGATGGTGAATTATAGAAGACAGTAAATTGGGCACGACAGATGCCTAAGAAGAAAAAAGATAGAGTTGCACAGGTGCTCAATAAGAAGGTGATCACCACCAGACATAAGAGCTACAACAAATTCCTGGTTCAGTGGGAAGGATTACCACAATCAGATAACACTTGGGTTTCAAATTCAGAGCTAAATAAAATTAACCAGAAGCTACAAGATTTCAATTCAGCTAAACTCGCAGGAGCTGAGTTCTTTTTCACCAGAGGAGAATGATGCACCTTGTCAGAGCCATAACTTGTGAACCGTATGCTCATTTGCCTTGAAATTTAACAGGTGGTTCCATGTGCGTGTTTTGCATTAGAATGATCATCGATCCTCCTGACCCTCCAAAAATCATGTTTTCGAGACCTAACTCCGACATCTAGTGCCCCAAAATTAGCTTTTAGAATAGGTTCCTAGGTTTTTTGGGTTTTTTTGGCTATTAGAAGTTTATTATATTTTGTTATACCTTAAGTTGAGACCTAATATTTTAAATTAAGGTTCATTATTGTAAGAGGGATGTGTGCACCGAATTTGGGCGCAATCTGACTCATTTCTATTTTTAGTAGTTTTTAGGAAAAATATCTATTTTTAGCAGTTTTAGAAAAAATATATTTTTAGAGTTTCTTTAGGGTTTCTTTGGTTTTTGATTGCTATATGATGGATTGTAATCTTTTGTAGAAGGGGGTGTGAATTCAGGAATGAGAAGAATATCATTTGGCAATTTTCTTCCATTATTGCATTTGTGTTATGTGATTGGAGTCCATTTTGTTGGTCTCTTGTAGTTGAGTTTACACCGGGGTGTGTGGTGGTTGTGTGTTAAATTCCCTATTGATAAGCATAACTCTTGACTTTAGGAGGGGTCATGGTTGGAGGAACCTACTCAACCCTGTGCGTTGGTTGTAGGGGTTTCTCACACTAACCAAATAAAAAAATAACAAAATATATTATTTTAAACCTTTTACTAGAGAAGTGTCTATCACAATAAAAGAATTTAAATTTAGATTTTGGTCCTACACTTCCTATTTAGCATTGCTTTGTAACAGTCTAAACAAATTTAATAGGTTGTAGTGGATTGATTGAATCTAATCATCTTATTTATTTAAATGAAATTGATGTATAGCCCTGCCCCTTCTTAGATTTCAATCTTTTATTTTAAACAATCCTTTGGAATTTCAAACTTTAGCTCTTTTATTTGAAATACTAAACCTTTATTATCAGGTCTATTAATTCATTTTTTATTGAAACTTCAAATCTTAATTTTTTAATTTAAATTATTCAATTTTTTTATAAAATTATGTATAAATGTATAAAGTTTCACCTTATGAAATTGAAACCTTAACTTATGACAAATATATATATATATATATATATATATATATATATATATATATATATATATATATATATATATATATATATATATATATATAAACTAAAAAACAAAATGATTTAATAAACAAAATTAAAGAAATACAATTAAACAAAAAATAATTTTTAAATAAGAAAAATTGTGTGAAAAAAATAAAAATACGCATAAAGTAAAGTAATCCTTAATTAAAGAACTATCCAAGGAAATGTTGGAATATTTTCAACATTGCCTCCTTAGTCCTAAGTATTAAGTCATAGTATTTAGTTTTAGTTTAATGTTTTGATTTACATATTTCTAGTTAATTTGATTAGCATACGTTGAGGTTTTGGCTTGGTTGGTCAATGTTTGACCATAGTCCAAGATTAGCATGTTGTTAGAATAAGAGCTATCTTTAAGTTATTTTGTTGTAATAAGTTTAAGATGATTTCTCTCAACCATCGTGTCTATTTTTAGTTCTTTTAAGAACTATAAAACTATGTAATGCATTGTTGATCAATAGAACAATTTCACCATTGTTTCTCATTTGGTATCAGAGTAGGTTTTCTCAGATGGATCAAAACCTGTGGAGAGTGGCGTGAAGAGATTTGAAGCACGCACTTTGTCAGAGAAACTCAAGTGGCCAGCACTTAGCAGATTTGCAAGAGCTCGAGTAAATCATTAATATCTCATGAATCCTAAGGTATTTGCTTATAAAATTTTGAGGGTTGTTAGATAATTTTATAAAGAGGATGCAGTCCAAATTTCAGGTGATTTGGAGCTCATTTGCTAATTTTATTAGCATTTTTAGTTTTTCAATAAAATGGTTGTATAAGGTGGAAAACAACAGGGTATTTGCTTCTCAAATTTTAGGATAAATATTATTTAGATAAAATAATAATTCAGACAAAATTTCAAATCATTTGGATCTGTATTGATCAATTTGTGTGAATATTGAATTTTTTCTTCAAAAATCCTAGATCCGAGATTGTGATAAAAAGGGAAAAAGTAAATGATCACATATTTTTCACCTTTGTGAATTTTATTCTAAAATTTAGAGGGTTTTCAGATTATTATCTCAGGAATACAGAGTTTAATTTTTAGAAATTTTGGAGTTGTATGGATTGATTTATGTGAAAACATTGAAGTTGTCTAAAAAACACTCTAAGATCTAGAAAGGGCAAAAGTAAATTGATCATATATTTCTCATTTGTGTGAATTTGCTTCTGAAATTTAGTGGAGTTTTAGATAAGTATATCAGAAGTCTAAAGGAAAGGAGTGGCTGAGAGCTAGGTGGAATATTGATGAGTGCCGGATTGTAGAATGGCCACCATGTATAAAGAATTGGAAGTACCCAAATTCAATGGAGATAATTATGTTATTTGGAGCATAATGCTGAAGACCTTATTGAAGGCTCAAGACTTATGGGATATAGTTCAAGAAGGCTATGAGGAACCCTATTGGAGCAAGATACAAGGTGAGGAGAGAAAAGAGAAGAAGGAGTAGCAATATGCAAATTGCTTAGCTCTTATGGATTTGAGGAGAGGAATGGAAAAAAATGTTTTTCCTCTCATATCCAATTGTAGATCAGCTACAATGGCATGGTAAGTATTGAAGGATGCTTATGGGTTTGATGAGGATACCCATAAAGCCATGTGTGACAATCATGAAGATTTTTTAAGCAAGGAGGAGCCTTGCTTCCTTGAAGAAGTTTCTTAATTAGATCCTTTTGAAGAGTCTTGGGAAGACTCATACGAAGGTATGTCTTTTGCAGAATACATACATTCTTATAATGGAGAATTCTTTCTTGAAGAGCAAGACATACTTGAAGAAGAGCCTTGTGTGAAAGAGAGAAAATAATCCCTTAATGGAGAAGAGGATAAGAAAGAGGAAGAGCCTTGTACAACTTTCCTTGGAGAGAGTCATTGTGGGACATAGATCATTGAAGATATTTCTTGTATAGGCATTAAAATTGTAATAAACAATTATTTCTTTTAGGAGGAGAAAAAGTTGAAAAGAAAAATTGTACTAAAGATTTTTTTGTAGGAATGGTATGCTTTGAAAGCATCCACATCGATAGCAAAGAGGAAGAAGAATTTGAAGATAAAGGAAGAGAAACACTTACATTGGAGTGTTCCTTGCTTGAAGATCACCAAGGTGAGATGTATGATGAAGAATGTCTCATGAAGGAGACATATGAAGAAGAGTGTCTTATGGAGAAGACGCCAAATCAGCTATTTGTTAAAGAATACTTCATGGAGAATGCATCTACAATTCTCAACTATTTGTTTCTCAAGAAATGCCAACCAAACCAAATGAATTAAACAATAAAATAAAAAGAGTGATGCAATCTAATCTTAAATGAACTAAGATGAATATTTATTTTTTAAATATAAATATTTGAACCCATATAGATGGAGAATAATGGGTTTATCTTTCATGTAATTCAAATTCAAGTCTTTGTAATATGAACCCAAAATCTTATGTTGTTTAAACATATTTTCTATTCTAGACTTCATTTCCTTAGTTTTTTTAAAGATTTTTAGGAAAATTGTTAATGCCATAAATGGGATGCCTCTATAAACCCTAAAATCAAAGATCCCCGACTTTCTAAGGCATTGAACTAAGATAGTTAATCAACAGACAAACACTCGACTACTACCATCCAACATATTCCCTTTTGAGTATGCACTGGTTTGAACCTTGGATCTCCCAAAGAGAAGCCAAAGCCCTCCTTAATAGTTTTTTTAATAGGTTGTTTGTGGCTTCTATTGGGGGCCACTCCCATCAAAATACCAAAATATTACATTTGTTGTAGCATATATTTTTATCACATTTTTCATTTTTTTTCTCTTAAATATATTCTTTAACTTTCTCGAAGTGTTATGTTTCCACAATCAAATTTTTGACATCATTTTGATTAAATCATAAAATCTTACTTGACCAATTGCCTTATGAAATTTGAATTTCACCGGGATGAATATCAACACCATAATTCGTTAATTTATCTACTACTTGATTTCTTTCTCTATAAATATGCTCATACAACCAAGAGATATTTGTTCTAGTAATAGATGATGAACATCAACAATAATATTATTTTTTATCTAGTCTCCACATCCATTTTTGTTAATAGCATTGATGATAATTTGATCCCCCTCAATTGAAATATATTTCCATATTTTTTTGCTGCAATTTTAATCCATGTAAGAAGTGCCCTAGCCTCTGCATGGTTGTTAGTTGAAGATCCATATGATTCTGAATAAGTGAGGAGAATTTTGCCTTCATTATTTCTAAAAACACCACCTCCATCGACTTTTCCTAAATTTTCTTTAGAAGTACCATTAAAATTAATTTTGATAAACCTAATTTTTGGACATTTCCATTTTACCATAGATCAAAGTAGATCCTTTGTTTTAATTTCGTTGTCACATATGACTCTTTCATGTATGTTCAAATCCTATAGCCAAGTTATTAGGACTTTTTTTTTTAAATTGAGACTTCCCATGATGAGCACCATATTTGTAGAAATTAAGCTTGAGAGGCACTAATACACTTCCAAACTTGAGCATGATTTTGATATTTATTTTTTAAAATTCTATTATTCCTTTCAAGCCATAAATTCCAACAAATAATAATAGGGCCAATCCTCCAAAGAATACATTATGTTTTAGCTTTGAAATAATTTATTCAACATGTTATCAACTCTTTCAATATTGATGGAGCTACCCAATATAATTTCATGTTTTTTAAAAAATAATCCCAAATGGTGTGAGCAAACGAACAATGAAGAAGTAAATGGTATGACGTTTCTAAACCCTTCTCACACAAGGCACATTTGTAGGGTCTATAATATCCTCTTCTTTGTAGACTATCTCCTATAATAATCTTACTTTGAACTACTAACCAAAGAAATGGTGAGGCCTTAGGGAGAACCTCTAATGACCAAACGTTCTTCTAAGGAAAATCTTTGGGAGAAGGAAATTTTGATTGTTCTAAATTCTCATATCCCAACTTGACCGAGTATCCACTATCCTTTGATAAATTTCATACTAACTCATCCTTTCGTGTAAAAACCGGCAAATAAAACTCTCGAAGCATCTTTTGAAGTTCATTTGCAATTTTTTTGAGTTCCTCTCCTTCAACTAGGTTACTAAAAGAAATCCATGATCTGAAGTTTTTGCTCATAATAATATAATCTTTGACCTTTGGACCTTTACATGCTAAGCACACTTGAGCCAATGGTTTCCATTTTGAGTCAGAGATAAGAGGATAAGGTTTCAACAAAGCATCAAACCAAAAATTTGCATAACTTCTCTCATTGACTGACCATCTAATATGTTTTTTTTATCAATTGCAAACTCTCCGATATGAAGTTCCATGTTGATGGGTAGAGTTCTTTTCCTAAATAATTTAATTGCATCAAGAGAACCTATATATTTTTAAAGTAATATTTTTACCTAATTCTTTTGTTGATATTTGAATAATCTCCACCCAAGCTTTGCTCCTAATGCTAAACTTATAAGTTTGTAATTCTGCAAGCTTGCTTCTCCAATATTCTTTCCTTTGTAATTATCCCACTTACAAAGAGGAAACTAAATTTTTCCTCACAACCTTTCCATAGAAATTTTCTTTAAATTTTATCAATTTATGATGCAATACCTGTTGGTAGTTTTGAAAGTGACATCATATAAATAGAAATGGATTGCAAAATAGTCTTTATGAGTTGTAGCCTTCTTGCCACAATTAAGAACTTACCTTTCCAACCTGCCAAGCAAGCTTTCATTCTATCCAAAAAAGAGATCCAAAGCTCCTTTTTATTTTCTTTATCAGACAAAGGAATACCCAAGCAGGTTGATGGGGATTTTTCAATTTTAAACCCTAAAATATTCAAAATAATTTGTTGTAAATCTAGGGTAGTATTAATGAAAAATCTTGAATTTTGAAGTATTTACCAATTGTCCAGTAGCCTTCTCATAACATGATAATGTTGATTTAAACTCCGTGGTCTCATTGACTAAGGGATGGCCCAAAAGAAAAGTATCATAAACAAATTGGAGACGAGATTCAAAGGGACTATTTTTTGTTACTTGAATTACCTTGATATTTCCTTCTAATTTTGCCTTTGAAAAGGCTCTTCCTAATGCTTCCACCAAAATAATGAATAGATAAGGAGAAAATGATCACCTTGACGAAGTCCACAAGATGACTTGAAGTACCGAGTAAGAGAACCAATGAACAAAATATAAAATTTTGGAGTGCTATAACAAAATTTAAGCCACTCATACCAACTATAATCAAAGCTAAACTATTTGAGAATAGGATGTAGAAAATTCTAGGAAAAACCCTATCATATACTTTGTTCATATCTAATTTCAAAAGCATACTTGGTTTTTTCATGGAATGAAGAAAATCTATCACCTCTTATGCAATAACTATACCATCAAGAATTTGTTTACCCTGAACAAAGCCACCTTGTTCCTTTAAGATAAGACACCCTAGAATGCTCTTCAACCTATTTGCCATAATTTTTGAAATGATCTTATAAATCATATTACAAAGGCTTATTGGACGAAAAGTATCAAAATCTTTTGTGTCACCTTTCTTGGGAACTATGGTAACAAAAGTAACATTGATCTCACTTATTATAACCTTCCTTTTTCAGGTCTCTTCAACCACATTTAACATGTCACTCTTCAATAAATCCCAAAATTTTTGAAAAAAATTGCAAAAACTTCGTCGAGGCTAGGTGCCTTGTTACGATGGAAAGAGAAAATTGCTTCATGGAGCTCCTCCATAGAATTCTTCTTCATCAAGCTTTCATTTTGTCCCTAAGTGATAATTGATGGATTATTTTTCAAAAGTTTTTCATGCGCATCCTTATCTTGCCTAGAAGTTCCCGATTACTTTTTGCTTCTAATAGTTGTTCATCCCATTTGCATTTATCCCATATTATTGCAATATTGCCTGAAGCTCTTGTAGAAGAAATTGCAAACCAATCACCTATCTTCCAAATCTTCTTAAAAGCATCCTTACATTCATCATTGCTTAATTTTGTTTATTGTATTCAAGGCTATAAAAACATATTAATTCCTTAATTACTCTTTTTTTAGGGGTTTTATTCATACCCTTAATATTCCATGATATCATTTGTCATCAACACTTTTTATTATTATTAGTGGGCTTAGCCCCACTTCTTGTTAACACATGTGATATTTTTATTTGGCTTCCCATATCAATATCCTTTTGAGTTTTTTTTTTCTCTTAGTTCCTGTTTTGATGGCCTTCCTCTCCTTTCATTCTTGCCAACACTCTCATCTTCATAAGTCTCTTCCATTTTTTCATATTGTTCAAAATGAGACTTATCTTCTACAGATTTTTAATGCCCTAAAAAGTCGAAAGTGCAAGGAATAACCTCATTAGCATTTTCTTATTTATGTTGCCCTAAAAACTCTAAACTACGTAGATGATCCTCCATAGTCATTTTCTTTTGTTGGCATGAAAACCCTACATTTCCTTGGATATCCTCCATAAGATTGTTTTTACTATAATGCTCTTGAAAACCTAAAGTGCAAGGGATACACTCCAAACTACTTTCATTTTTATTGTAAGGAGAATATTTTAAGCTACTTGAGGATAATAAAGGTGATTTACTTGGATTAAGCTTGACCTCCTTCACCTCATTTGCTTTAAAATTTATCTCCTCATCTTTGTTTGTATTAAAATTTGCCTTCCCCTCTTCCTTCACACCTTTAACTCCTATATTTGAACTTACACATTGTACTTCCTCATCCCCCATATTATTTTTTCTTCTAATGGTTGATTTAAGTGAATTGTAATGACCTTTGCCATCTAATGGTGTGGAAGGATTTTTCTAGCCACTTTCTTAGGAGTGGAAAATCTTTGATTTGACCTAGCTTCTCCTGTGATATGGTCTCCTTGCTTCAAATTGAAGCTACCCTCGTGCCCAAAAAATTCCGTCTCTTCCTCCATTTTCACTTTGTAGTCTCTTGCCATGTGTCTAGTTTCATGACATTTGCGACGTCATAATGCAATATTTTCATAATCCACATTCTGATCTCATTCTCTTGTTTCATATTTAATCCTAATCGACTGCAATAAAGGCTTAGAAATATCCATGGCAACACATATTCGACTGTATACAATATGCCTTCTCTCCTTAGTAGTCAATCCCTCTTGGATGAATTCACTTAGAGTATTACCAATATTCTTCAAAACCTCCTTATTGATGAGTTGATAATGAAGTCCAAAAAACCAAATCCATAACAAAAGCCTTTTAATAGTTTTTATGCCCACCAAAAAATTCTCACTCCAAGGTCTTATATATAATGCATATTTACCCCTAAACCACGAGCCTCCATCCATTATTTTATCCCTTATTTCTAAACTGGAGCCTCCATCCATTATTTTATCCCTTATTTCTAAACTGGAGAAAATAACGAGGAAAAATTCTTTTGGAAGAAAAGTTATGGAGTAATTCGAATTCAATCCCCACTTCCACTTAATCCAATTTTGAATCTCCTAAAAATTTGGCCAATATCCATGAAACTTACAAATTAACCCTCTAGTTTTGAGAATCATTAGATCATGCTCAATCATCTCATGCTTGATAATCACTTATGGTGTAGAATCTACTACCTAGACTGGGTTTGCCATAGATTCTCTCTTCCTTTCATTGTTAGCTAGGGCATCCAAACTTCCAACTTAGCCATTCATACTTTTACTTAGCCATTCATACTTTTAGTAAGGACTTTCATATATGACTTTCTTTCCATGTTACCTAGATTTTTTCATATGAATTCTTTAAATTCTCCTAAGATATGAAACAAAAAGTGACACATGTTACTTGATCACACTTTGCTTCCTACTTTCCTGGTCACACTTTTGGCTATACTCACTCCTAGTTTGCGCTCTTACTACTGGTTCACACTTGCACTTGTTTTTGGTTGCACTCACTCTTGGCTCGCGCTTGTACTTGCTATCAGTTGCACTCACTCCCAACTTGTGCTCGGACTTGCTCTCAACAACGCTTACACTTGCTCTCCGTCGTGCTTACTCTCAACTTGTACTGTACTCATTCCTAACTCGTATTCATATTCACATTTTTGTTTCGGATTTTTGTTTCGGTTGCACTCGCTTTCTAGCTATACTTATTCGTGACTCATGCTCATACTCACATTTTTGTTTCGGCTGCACTTGCTTCCGACTTATGCTTGTACTCATTCCTGCTTTGCTTTCGACTTATACTCGCTCTAACAAACTTTTAATAATCAAAGCCCTAATTACCGACTTATAGACTTGCTTCCTACTTGCATAAGCTCTAACAAACTTTTAATGATCAAAGCCCTAGTTAATATAGCTAATATTTCCAATAATCCCACTAGTGTGCTTCCGCAAGGTAGGCCGACCTTTAATTAAATAAATAGATAGTAACGTGGAACGAAACTCCAAAGAAATCGAAGATTTAAATCGTTCGACATCGACAGTCGTAGTTGTAAATGCTTACGGACGTGGCTAACATTAACATTATGATGAAATAAACACTCTAGAAATCTACCTCGCAGCCATCGCAACCTCAAACCAATCGAGTGGAGACCGCGTCTTTTAGAAGGAAAATTTGGTCCAATCGCTTCGTGTCACATAAGCAAAACACGTTATGTCAGATGGATTAAAAATAGTAGTTTTCTTTTCGACAAAGACGAACAGAAATAATTTTCACGTTATTCTCGATGTTCTTCGACAGTGTCGTGCAGCGGAGGGTTTAAATATCAGGTTCGAAGCAATTTCGTCGGCATTTTCCCGGATCTGAGGAGCTTCCGCTTCGGTAAATTGCTCGGAAGAATTCAAAAAGGTTTCTGCCGTTTAGAGATCCGGTTCGACGAAATCACCTTCCCATGATCTCGAATTCGAATTCATGGAAGAATTCCGATTCATTTAAACTCTGATTCGGCCATTTTAGCCCACATTTTGCTCCAAAATCCATGTCTTGAGTATGAGACTGTGTTCGCCGACTATTTTTATGAAAGGCAGGGGTTGCTGACGCAGATCGCGAAGAAACTCTTGGATTTTTTTTATTTGCAGGAAGGAAAACTTAGCTTAACTTTGGCCTGACGTTAAATTTAGGTGAAATTGGTAGTGAATCTTTGTATAATGAAAAGGCGGTGTGGACAGATGCTATAGTAGGGGAATGCCTGCATGGCTTTGTGCCGGCAAGGGAGTGGGGGCCTTCAGGATTGGAGTAATTCGTTTGGACCTACGCTTAGGTCGCATGATCACGGGAATATGCGGCAGCAGGGAGATTCCGGGAACGGTCTTTATAGAGCTCAGCCCAAGTCCAATCGGGTTAGGAAGCTCGGCCGCGCCGCGAAGAGTCAGGAGTGTTCCATTGGAGTTATCGTCGTCGTTTTCTTCGGTCTTGTTGGCTTGACGTTGCTGGGAAATCATTACCGGGAGAAAGGTTGGTTAGTCCTGCGTAAGAAAAAGAAATTAACATCTTGGACGATTCCGGATTTCATTTACTGTAAAGTAGCACCTTTTAAATTTCACCGTGTGCAATGCATAGTTCATGCTTATATTTCATTTGCCTTTGTTGTGTCGATACACTGCAAATGTTAAAATTAAAAGATAGTTTTCTTTTTGGCCCTCTCCCATTGCAGCTGAAATGCCTTATTCTGTTGTGTTTTTGCCTTTCTTCATGAAAGGTTAGATCACGAGAGTATTTTTTTTTTCTTATATTAAAGAAGGTGATTGAAGGAACCGAAGGGTTTACCGATACATTTTATTAGAAAAAGAACTAAAATAAATCGCGTTTTTCATAATCACAAATCACAGAAGCATTAGCATCGAGCTAGAGCGTAGTAATTAGAAAAGGGGTATGTTGGCTGTGAATTTCAAGACCCATTTCTGGTTTTGCAAAACATTCCGTATTCCCCGTTACCTACGGAAACTTCCAAGGGATGGAAATTTTTCTGAAACATTTCCAGCAGTTTGCAGCTGTTCCTGGGAGTTTCCAGAACTTTCTGTATTGGAATATGCATAAGTTTCACGATTCTATTTATAGGAGTTTCTGATACCATTTCGAAGTTCATCTATAAGTTTCTGTCATTATCAACATCATTTCTTGCTAATTCCTTGTTTTCTATAGTTTATTTACGTCAACCCCAAAGTTTCTATCATTTCCTGAACTAGAGGTCGCTGCCTGTGGTATTTGGATATTAGAAGTTTCCAAGTACCCTGTTTCTGTTTCTTCATTTAACATAGTTTTGAAGCTGCAGTAGGGTAAAGCATACAAATCTTCCTTTTCCTTTTCTGTGAACCAAAGGAATGCAAAGTTCTTTTCCCCATTCAGTTTGAACGGGAACAAATATCATGTCTTACTAATTTGCAGAATTTTTTTTTGGTTTTAGCTTAGATATCACACCTAAGGAAATCTGTTCTGTTGAAAATTCACTGGAGACTTGTACATGGCCTCATCCACTTAAACTGGAGCTTGCTGATTGGTCTTTGACCATGGACAGTCATTGCAATGATTTCTCATTACGTCGCTGGATTACAACCAAATGAATTCAATTAAATAGAAAGAAAAAAATAGGAAAGAAATATGTGAAAAGTTCTGGAAATTCAAGTTTAAGGGTTAAATCCTAACAATTGATAGTAAAAAAAAAACTGTGACATTTGAGGTCATTGACATGTAGATCTCTTAGGAAATTTTATTATCATAAAAAAAAGTGTGTAACTAGACTTTGGCAACAATTATACAATATTTTCGAAGTAAAGTGATATTGTAGGTGTAAGTTATTTATTTTCTTTAGGTGAATCATTCTGGAAAAATATTGAACATACCAAGTGACAAATATCACTCATGAAATGTTTTTGCAACATACGAAGTCATAAATATTACCTATGAAATACTTTTATCCATCAGTTATGGTGACAAATATTACTCATGAAATATTTTTGAAACATACGAAGTCACTAGCCATGAAATTCTTTTGTCCATTAGTTCCTTCTCATATTTTCTCTGGCATTTAATATAATTGAGTTTGATCCTATTCTTTAACATTAGTTGTCCTAATCATATCTCTTGTTAGTGTCATTTTGAAAAATTATACGATGTGATATGACCCTGAAGTAAAATTAAAATAGCAGAGTTTAATCTTATTTCTTGACATTGTCCTAATCATACCTGTTGCTGGTCTCATTTCAAAGAAGGCATAATGTGTGATATGACACTGCAGTAAAATTAAAATAGCAAGCACCAATTGATATGCAAATAGCAGAAGTCACAAACAGGTTCGCAAATGAGAGGAGACAGCCACCATAAATGATGATGTACACTCTTCCTTATTAAGGTATAAATAAATTTACAAAGATGAGATTGAATGGTTCTAAACTGCCATTAGGCATGCGTGGACACCTCAGTGAGTTTCACATACATGTGGTTAGTAAACTATACATGTGCATGGGCACCTCATTCAGTCTAACTGTGAGGAACTGGACATGCAAACTAAGACTAGCTTGTAACTGAGATAAACTGGACATGCAAACTAAGACTTTCCAGTTGCTAACTGAGATGGACCTTACAGTGCGGGGATGATTACAAGGAGGAAGGAGATAATTAAGGATGGAGACCATTATAAATCTCCGGTCACTTTAGAGGCTATGTAATAATTTTAGGCAGATTATGTAATCATTTTAGGCAGATTGGGCTCCTGGTGAAAATCTGCCTTATTGTTGGCACTATTTCAACATCTCGTCACTATAGGTCCTACTTTCTGTGCTACCAGAAAATAGCATCATATGGCTCGAGTCTATGTTAACTTAGTTTCACCTCTTGGATTACTTTTCAAACTTGCATGCTTCCAGTGTGTCTTAAAAATGAAATTTAATTGCAACGCTTGGTTTGTGTCTTGATGTGATGTTGGAGATTTCAAGCAATCTCTCAAATTTAGAGGCATCTTGTGATATATATTTACGTAAATGCAGGTGAAAATGATTTGTATTGAACGTATTGAATTTGAAAAGTATGTTTTTAATCGACAGGTGGGCAGGAATCATCTGAGAGAGAGGAGCTTTTTGATAATCAGGTAATCCCAAAATTAAGTGTCATTTTTTTTTGCAATGACTGAGTAGAGCAGATATTATAATAATTTGACATTCAAATATTAATAGCCTTGCACTGTGTAGAGTGAGAGAGTGAATAATATGTACTGTCATGTGAGAGCAATGTTTGTTTCTTCTTCACAGTTTGTCTGAAAAGCTGCTATCAAATCATATAATTTTTTCAGATTGCACTTTCTATGAGCTGAGCAGGGCCATTCAACTCATTATTTCTTTTCAGAATTCAAAAGGACAAGATTATACGTGGGCAGAGACAAATCACAATATCAGAAGAGATGGTAGGTTTGGATTGGTTTTAGCTTATATTATGTTTTGATGTGACATAGATACTGCAGGGGTAATATTTTCATTCTTAGATGCTTCCATTCATCTTGTGCTTCTTGCATGTTTAATTATTTTACCTTTGTTCTTTTGAGTAAGATCAAAGTTCTGGGAAGATGGCATGCTTGCCAATCTTAAGATGTGCTTTAATTTAAGCTTCTATCCTAGATTGTTTTTTAGTGCTCTGTATTTTGGTAACTTTTACGAAAGTAGATAATATGTGATACTGATTGTACATACTACATAGGAAATGATGATAATATGTTCTATATGCAGGGCGTGATGAGATCCTTCATCAGAGGGATGCGAGGAAAGAGAGTCATACTTTAGTTCATCGTAGTAGCAGCTGGGCTTCGAAAGTACTTGGCTTTGGTCAGGGTTCTTCTGGGTCAGGTCAGGATTCAAGATACTGGGATAGGGATGACAGGAGAAGGGATGAGGAGTATGATAAGAATGTCGGCTCTGCTTTCAAGTTGCAAAAAAATGGATTGGATGATGAGGAGGATATCTCAGAAAATGGTTTTAACAGTCGTAGAGAAAGTGGAGCAAACAAAGATGATATGGATAAAATCAAAGAAGCTACATACTTTGAAGATTTGAAAAAACAGAACAGGTCTACAGTAAATCCAAATGGGCAAGATTTTGGAAAGGAAAGTTTATACAATGAACACGGCCGCGATGAACTCAAAGTATATGAAGCACGATATGAGGCAGATTTGCAAGAAGAACTCAGTCTCAATAAGACAGCCAAAGGAGATGCTTTATCGAATACAGATTTGGGTGCTAATATTAGAGGAGGTATTGGAGAGAATTCCTCTTCAAATTCAGGAAACAATAAGAATTTATCACAGATACTGAACTACAAACGGAATGCCATTGAGGATGAGTATGATGATGGCATTGATGATGACGATGCTCATGCAGAAGATAATATTTCTGAAATCAGCCACCAGCATCATCATGCGTCAAGGATGAAGAAAGATCATGATAAAAACAACTTAATAGAGACTCAAAAGCATCAAGCAAAATCATTTGATGATGAACAAAAAGAACTTTCAGAAAAAGTATTCAGAGAAAATTTTGATCGCAAAGCAGCTTTACTCAATGATAGTGCACAAGATTATGATCATAACAATTTTTCTGAGGTTCAAAGTAACTTCTCTACAGCGGATTCAAATAATGGAAAATTGAATGAAACACTTGATAGCAAATTTGAAAAGGAGTCCGCATTATTCATATCTGGTTTTGATGAAAAATGGTCACAGAATGTTCTCAGAAGCGAGAAACTGGCGAATGCTAGTGACATTGCATCTTGGAAAGTTGATACCCTAAAGAGGAACACAAATTCTTCAAGAAGCAAACGTCGGAGGCGGCCAAGTAAGATTGTAATCCTAATCTCTTTATGCTTCTAAACATTATATATTTTGGGATCAAACAACTCACTCATTTATTTTTTTGCCTCTATCGCTTAACTTTCCTTGTTCCTCATATTTACTGACACAAGTATTAGTATATTTCATTTGCGTAGCATCTTGGACTCTATAAAATTTTCAGCATGTGGCATTGGCATCCCAAGCTATGTAGTAAGCACAATTATTATATGGCAAAATATATTGAAGTGTTTTCCTTTTCTGGATTTCTACACTGTATGTTGGGTCTAGTTGCCTAAATAAAAATCCAATTATTTTTTCTGATTGCAATGCCATATGTGGTTTAGGGTGAGGTATTGTATGAGTTCTGGTATTGATTTCCTAAATAAGTCTTCTCACTTGCCGAGATATTTTTCCTTCCAAGTGTGTTTTCTAATACTTTTGTGTTAAAGATGGCCAAAACTTTAAATAGTGTGTGCAAGTTTTGTGATTAAGTAGCTTCTATGAGACTGAAGGATATCAATGAAATAATAACAAAGTAAACCTTGGACCCAAAATAGTGGTTTTGTCTAGAATTAATCACAGTTGGTTCTGTCTGTCACCGGGTTTTGGCAGATAATCACATCTAGAAAGAAGCATATTTATAGGCATATCTGTTTGAATGCTAACACTTGGGAATGTTCCCTCTTTGATTTCCACGGTATTATAAGATTTGAGTAGGTATTATTGTTTGTTCATGGATTTTGGTTGTTTTGAACATCTTCTTAAGATGATAGACTTTGTTAAGCCTAGTTTTTATTCTTTACAGGGCTATATGCCAACATGCAAAATTTATTACGAGTACATGTCATCTAGATCCTTGGCTATTGCCTGGGTCAATCCATCAACTATTTCCATCAAAAGGGCAGGGCAATTTGTGAGATTCTCCTAGGACCATCAAAGAAGATACCCTTATTAGAAAGAACGAAAGAAAGAAATTTTATTAATGCCTGCAGGTGACAAGTTTGGTTAGTGGACTCAAATATCACACTTTGGTTATAGTACTTTGGCAGTGCAGAAATAGTGCTTTAGACAATCTAAAAAATTAGAAAGTATGAATTTCAAATTACAAAGCCTAAACCGAAAGGCGAAAACATGTAACTGGGTAGAATGGCATCAAATGGAACATACACTTCTTAAATATAGTATAGGTAAAGAACAAGCAATGGTACATCAGAGCCTGAAACTGCTCTAAGGAGATCTGCTATCTCAAAGAGGTGGGACCTTGAGTCAAGCTCATGAGCTGAAAGCAGTTACTATTTATGATCTCTGCCCCTCTGTGCAGAGACACCATCAACCACTGTGGATTAATTAGTGCAAGATCTGATGATAATGGAGGTAGGAGTTCTGGAGGAAATGATCCAGACTGGACCTCAGAAACTCTTCTATTGTCCAAGTCTGATGATCCTTGAGATATAGAAAGAAATCTAGATATCCCTCCTTGGTTGCACCTCCTGCACCATGGGCATGAGTGGTGTTGATTTGCCTTGTCCTATGTGGGGAGGTGCCCCCCTGTACCTGCTCTATGGGGGAGGTACTGGCTTACAAGTCTACCCCCACCTGAGGAGGGTGCAGCTGTATCGTCTGATCAGCACGTAACCTGGAGCTCTTCTTTTTATTTGAGAGTCTGAGACCAATTTATGACATTCATAACATAAAAAGACAAACCAAAGTGAGAATGTCACAGAAGACATGTCTTCTGAATCACTAAGGATATGAAAAATATAGGTTCATTCGACATTACCTGTATAACGTTATGTACCTTCGGGAAGTAATAGAGCCTCCAATGTAATTTTTTCTGCAAAATTTAGTGCCATTTGGTCATAGCTCATATGGTGATGATGTCTTGAATGTAACTTTACCTCTTTATTTGTATGATTGGGAGATAACACCCTTGGGCCTTTAATATCATGGGGTCTTGTTTCTGGTGATCATCATTGGACTGTATGTGTAGCAAAGGACAAAATTAAGTCATTAATCTGCATTTTTGTTATAGGTGTTTCAGACATTGGACAACAATGAGTTTCCGAATAATATACAAAATACAACATACAGCATACTAATGTATCGTCTGATCAGCACCTAACCTGGAGCTCTTCTTTTTGTTTGAGAGTCTGAGACCAATTTATGACATTCATAACATAAAAAGACAAACCAAAGTGAGAATGTCACAGAAGTCATGTCTTCTGAATCACTAAGGGTATGAAAAATTAGGTTCATCCGACATTACCTGTATAACGTTATGTACCTTCGGGAAGCAACAGAGCCTCCAATGTAAATTTTTCTGCAAAATTTAGTGCCATTTGGTCATAGCTCATATGGTGATGATGTCTTGAATGTAACTTTACCTCATTGTTTGTATGATTGGGAGATAACACCCTTGGGCCTTTAATATCATGGGGCCTCGTTTCTGGTGATCATCATTGGACTGTATGGGTAGCAAGGACAAAATTAAGTCATTACTCTGCATATTTGTTATAGGTGTTTCAGACGTTGGACAACAATGAGTGTCTGCATAATATACAAAATACAACATACATCATACTAATGTATAATACATTATAAACAATTGTGGTCTTTTGATATGTTTAGCTGGCACCTTCTCATTCCTTACTCAATTTCCTTAGCACGGAAAACTGTGTGGCATTTAGAAAATCTGTCTCATTCAATGTGGAATAAACCATTAGAGCTGTTGAAAGTGTAATCTGATTCATGGCTAAGGCCAATATTGTATGATCGAATCTTGGATAGGCCTAAGGACATTCATTGTAAAATGCATTTAATTTACTGTAAAATTTTATTATGTAAGCCCTAGGGGTTGTGGTTAACCTTATTATGGTTAAATCCATAGTAGAGAAACTTGGATTAGGCTCGGACTTGGCAAGGTCCTCTTGGGACTTGACCAAAAAAAAAAAAAAACTCGAAGAAAATGCAAATTTTCATTGAAAAAAGTTTTTTTCATGCATATCATATGGGATTGAAACAGGTCCCACCCGGATTACATCATCACCACATAGTGGTATTACAACAAAGCTTGGATATTATCCATGTATTGCTTGGCAAGATTTGAACCTTGGTCTCTTCCTTAAATGTTGAGGAATCTAATCGGTTGAGCTAATGCCACTTGATTATTTTTTTCAATGAGTTTACATAGGTTTTTATGAGGCGTCCCAGTCCCCTCATAATAAGTGGGGTTTGAACCTTGAACCTCCCAAAGAGAGGCCAAAGTCTTTACCACTGCAGTACGCTTGCAACTAAGCATATCACAATTAATTAACATTATACAAATAAAAAATTAATACTGTAAGTGATACAAGCTTAAACTACACATGAAAGTGGCAAGTGATACAAGCTTAAACTACACATGAAAGTGACAAAACACACTTCAATTAAAGAAATTTTAATGCATCCAAAATTCAAATATTCTTGTATTGCTTATAATATAAAAAAGGTACAAATTACAAAATGTGTCATGACAATGCCTGAATAGGCCCACTATCCATGTCTTGCAATGCCTTTGCCCTTTGCCCTAGCAGAAGCTCTAGTCTCTCTTTGTTGTTGTGCCCATGCCTCTTCCTGTGCCTTGGCTGCTAACTCCTCCGCTAGGTTTTCAAAATCATCCATGGAGAAGAGAGGCTCTTGCTGCTGCTCCTGCTCTGGCTCTGTGATCCATTCAGATGATGGATCAATCTCATCTAGGTCAATGGCCTCGTAACTTGATCCCGCAATTTTTTTATGGTGGAGGCGAAGGTTGTAATGAACAAAAACAAGATCATTCAACTTTTGTTGTGTGAGTTTGTTGCGCTTCTTGGAGTGTATGTGCTCAAACATACTCCAATTGCGCTCACAACCTGAAGCGTTGCATGGTTGACATAAAACTTTGATGGCGAAGCATTGTAGATTGGGCATATATGCACCAAAGTCCTCCCACCATAAATCTAGAAAAAGCCAAGAAAAAGGAAATTTAATAATTCACATGTAAAATCGTAAATTGAGATTATTTTTTAAAACAAAATCAAAAGACAAAATAAATAATAATTCGATGAGGGTTACCTGGCCTCAAAGTTGACCTTGCTCGAATGCACTGCGAGGATGGGAAAAGGACACCCTCACATCTCTTATAATCTTGCAGCTCATCCTGTATCTTACTGCGGATTTGCTCATCAGGCACCATGCGGTCAACGATTGTCGAAGGCCCGACATCACCTCATAGTCGGCCTCGAATGAATCAGCATAAAAAAATTTGGGGTTGAGGTAGTACCTCGCTGCATGAAGAGGGCTATGGAGCTGAGATGTCCATCGCCGGTCAATAATTTCCCAAATGGGATTGTATTTGGGCTGGGAATAATTATAAATTGAGGCAATTGCCTCTTTTGCCCTATCCATAGCCTCATATACATATCCCATTGGTGATTTTTCTCCATCAACAAGACGGAGAACCCTCACCAAAGGCTTTGACACCTGAAAAAAAAAGGAAAAATAATTTACAATAAAAAAATTTACAATACAAAATTCGCAAATGGAAAAATAATTTAAATAAAAAATAAATAATAAAATAAAATAAAAAACTTAGTCTTGTACCTTGATGGCCTCATCCATGGCTGTCCAGAAGGGCTCCTCAAAGATATAGTCATACACCTTCCGCCCCTCATTGGAGAGTTGGTATCTAGCAGCGTCTTCGGCATTCCACTCATTGCTCACAAACATCCTCTTCAATGCCCCCTTTGCATCAAAGAGGCTCTGCAATGTCACGAAGTTTGTGGCGAAGCATGTAACTCCAGCTCGCACTAGCTCCCTCCCACCAATAAATTGCCTCATGAGTTGGAGGACCCATGTATGGTTGTAGATAAATTTTGTAATAGATTTGGCCTTTTGTACAACCTTCGACACCCAAGGTAATTTCCCAATGTCTTCGAGTAGCAAATCGAGACAATGGGCTGCACATGGGGTCCAAAAAAGGGTGGGGAATCTCTCCTCCAACATCCTGCCAGCTGCTACATATGCCGTTGCGTTGTCCATGATGACTTGGACAACATTCTCCTCTCCCACCTCTAACACAACCTCCCCCAGCAATTGTGCAAGCGTATCGACACTCTTAACTTGTGCCGATGCATCCATTGACTTGAGGAATACAATTCCTCCTGTAGAAGCAACCAAAAAATTAATTAATGTTCGATTCTTCCCATCGGTCCACCCATCGGACATGATAGTGCAACCCCTCTTCCTCCACACCCTGCGTTGCTCATCAAGCAAAACCTGAATATCGTCCATGGATTCACGAAGGAGAGGGCCCCTAAGATCGTCATAAGTTGGCGGCTTAAATCTTGCATTGCAAACTGTTAGGGCATCTACCATTCCCTGCCAATATGGAGACCTTGCCACATTGAAGGGAAGGTCGAAAAAATACCAGAAACTTGCAATGGCCTTCCTCGTTGCCCTGTGCCTCTCCTCGTTCCATGCGGTCATACCCTCAAGCGTGGGTTGTGACCCTGGCGCGGAACGTTCCGCAAAATAAGACTCTTCCATCCCACTCCTTGGGTGTGCAACTGATGGACTGGAACTTTGGTGGTAAAACCGGCTATAGGTGTTGTCGGTACCCTCTGTACGAGGTCGAGAAGGGGGGGTTGCCATGGCCTCGCTTGTTCTTCGTTTGAGTTCTTTTTTCTTAGAGTAGTCTGAGAGGATGGCATTGCATTCTCTCTGAACGTCAGTTGGCACCTTTGGGCATTCCCTGACATCTTTCCCTTTTTTCCTTGCCAAGTGGTATTTGAGGTGGTTTATGCCTCCATGAATTTTTTCCCCACAAAAATTGCAGAAAACCTCCCCTTTCTTATCCCCTTCCCTTGCATACTTCCATGCTGGATCTCTTTTCCCTGACATTTTCTCTTCTCTCTCAAGGCTATTGCAGGTTTGAAGAAGAAAGGCAGGAAATTAAATTTGAAGTTTTTTGGCGCCTTTTAAAATTCGTGTTCATCTTCGCATGCTTTGTAGCCAACATACTCCAACTTGGTGTAGTTTGGCAAGGTTTTCAAGGAAATTGCTGCTGTTTTCGACAACGTTGGGGGCCAGGGAGACGATTAAGTGGACAATTGCAAAGACTTCAGGAATCTGAGGTTTGAAGCCCCACGTGACTAGTTTCAAAACTCTTCTTGCAATGTAAATGGGGTCAAAACTTATTCAAGGCCCTTTGATCGCTAATTGAACGCATGGCACAACAATGTTCATGGAAAGCATTGGAGGGCGAAGGTTTTGTGTTCGAATCTTGGTGGCAACCTTTTTTGTTCAAAGCACACAACCTAGACTACTTTTTCTATGGGACTGTTGTTGTAGTTGTCTCCGTGAGGGTGCACAAACAGTTGGTTTTGTGACAGTGTACAGGGAGTTCGGAGGTAGCATGTTAAGGGGTCAAGTTGAGCCGCTTTTGTTCCTTGCATTTTGCGCTCCGAGTTTGAAGTCATCCACGTTCTTTTGGATTTAGTACCCAAGGGAGTGCCTCGGCTAATCCAAGAGACTTGGCTAATAGTGGCTCGTGTTTGAATCGCTTGGAGGACTTTTTTGGCACTTTCAAAAATTTCGAAAAATTGGGCTGACTAGGTGGCTAATGTGGCCGTTATCTGCACCATGTGGAAACCTTTTTTATATATTTAAAAGCTCTCAACCAATCAGAATGAAGCGATTGTCCCAATCGCACAGGTTCAGAGGAGCTAAAGCGGCGAATGATAAGTAGAGGACACCAGTGAATGGTAGAATGCCAAATGGTAGCAGGAAAATGGATTCATCTTTTCTAATGTTTGGGGCTTTAATTTTTCATTTTTTGAGGTCCATTAGGGAAAAGCTTTTGGGGGCCATAAGTTATGCATATGGAAGTGTTTTGGTCCCATTTGTTTTTTCAAAGCGCATGATTTTTCGAGCTCTATGCCATGGTGGCATTAGTTCAAGGACTTGCTGTGGTGCTAGGGGTTGAATCATGTAAGATGGATTATCAAGCCCTAATTACTCGCCTTAATGGGCAAAATTACAGTATTTGGTCAACCCAAATGATTGGCCTATTACGTAGTAAGAACTTGTGGTGCATCTTTTAAGAAGATAAAGCAACAACCCTTGATGAAGAAACTCGCCAACATAAGGAAGAAGAAGCTCTTGGCCTGTTCTCCTTGTTGATTGAACCAAAATTGCTTTTCCATATCAAAGAAGAAAGTGAACCTATCAAGGTATGGTCAAAATTGCATGAGTTATTTGGGAAAGTAAATACAATTGAAGTAAGTTGCTTGGAATTAGAGCTTTCTTCTCTCAAATTGGCTGAGTTTGATAATGTTGAGGACTATATTGCGAGATTTAAGGCATTAAGAGTAGATATTGCATCTTTTGGAGGCAAAAAAAAGATGCAGAATGTGTGAAGATTGTCCTTGCTAATCTCTCTCCTTTTCAGATGTTGAAGCTCATTGTTCATATGATTCCTATGTTCTTGGAATCACAAAAACTCTTACTCTTGATCAACTTTTCTCTCTCCTAATTCATTTTTAGGTGGCAATGCAGAATTGTGGTGGCACTTCACAAACACAAGTTAATGCATAGGAATTCAAACCTAAGGAGGTTAAGACCTAGGGGCCCAAGGGCCAGGTTAAGTCTTCAAAGAAGTTGAAGACCATTAGTGGATACTTCTAGAGAGAAGGACATCAAACGAAGAATTGCTTGCTGAAATTGCAAAGGATTGGAGCTGAGTTCTGAAGACGGGTGAATGTCGTCCAGATGATAAGGGGGATTCAGACTGATCTACCTCAATTGCAGAGGCCCACTAGAGCATCCATGATGGGCAAAGATGTTATTGTCAATAGTGTCTTCTCTCCTTGGTCCTTCGATTCAAATTATGAGGGGGTGTTGAAAGGGTAATCTGATTCATAGCCAAGGCTAAAATTGTATGATGTAATCTTGGATATGCCTAAGGGCATTCATTGTACAATGTATTTAATTTATTGTATTATTTTATTATGTAAGCCCTATGGGCTGTGGTTAACCTTGTTATGGTTAAACCCACCTTATAAAATTTTAATTAACCTTAAATCCTTCTTGTTAGTTAAGTTCATTTATGTAATTGGGGTTTTGGTATTGGTATAAAAACTCCTCACCACTCCATCATTTATCATCAGAGTGTAGTGATTCTTATCCATGAATAATATAGTGATTATTAATCGTACACTCACCAATTTCTGTGTCGCTCTTTCTCTTTTTTGTCCTTTTTATGCTTTTTGTATAAGATTTCACTGGACAGATTGCTTCTGTTTGTTTCTTGGAAAATATTGTTAATTCCAACAAAAGCCATGGATGGCTTTTTATTTGCCACCTAGGTTCCATGCAATGACACAGACTGCAGTGATCCCGTTTATGTCTTGGAAATGGTCTAAGCCTATTTCCTCTATAATGGAATTCCTGCTGTGGCATATTGATGCCAACTCTCTATGCATGCATAATCATTAGCAGCATGCCTCTACATCAACTATATAGACATGGTCTTCCATGCAAATTCATTGTATGAGGAGGAGCTCATTTGCATCCTTCCCATCCTACGTGAATTAACTATTAACCAGTATCCACATCTGATTAACTTCCCACAACTTGCTGTGAGTTGAAACTTGTGTTGATTTCAATAACTTATGAGTCATATCATGTTTTAATGTCATATGGTTGAATAGACTAGGATCTGTTTTAAATATAATCCCTATGAAGTGTCAAGTCCCCACTTTATCAAATGGCTTTGAAGACAAATCTCTGTATTCATTTTCTATGAGAATAGACAAGCCTTAAATAAATGACTAATGATTCATTTCTAGATTTGCAACAAGCAAGATATGTGAACCATTACTCAAAATAAAGTCATGTATTGCATGAAAATGGGAGGGGAGGACCACTTTTGTTCATTTGCATTACTAAAGGATTAGGCCAACAATGTGTTTAACTTCATGAAAAATGATTGCAAAATTTCCTCTTATTGGCCAACATTTTCCATGCTTTTTGGGTGTTGGGATGTTCTTGATCATTAATAATGTTACTTCGATTACTGTCTCCTGACAAGCTCCTGTGACCAGCAGCATATAAAAGGAAATTAAGAAATCCGAGCATTATTGGGACACAATCAATAAGTTGTAGAGGCAACAAAGCTAAGGCCTGAAAAGTTTCTGTGAGCAGGAGACTTCCAGAAGAAACTAAGAATTTCGAGCACATTGGAACACAGTCAATAAGTAGGAGAGGCAATGGAGCTAAGGGCTGATGAGCTCCTAAAGCTTCAGTAAAAGTATGAAAAAGAACTGTGTTGTGGCATTTGGAATGTGACCAACAAATATCATTTAGTCTAAGAATGAATAGTGGCTGTCTCATTTCTGTAGCCCAAGCAGAGCAAAAGAAATCCCAAGACATGCGAGCTCTGGGAGGTTTTCATTCATGAGTATGGAGCAGGATGAGTAGCTGATCAGCTCTGGTGACTTGTCAAAAGTTTGAAATAAACCAAGTCACACCAGTATTGGGTGTTGGTTATTGACTTAAGTTCAAAGAACTACTAAAGACCATTGACCTTATGCCACCCAGTGGATGAAATTGTTTCGAGTGTTAAGAGGCTGGTGTTGGACATTTTGAGTGATTAAGTCAAGTTGTCATTGATGTCAAGAAATGAAGTCATCATTAATGTCAAGGAAATTGTCAAGAAACAAAGTTGTCAAGAGTTGTTATTGATCTCCAAAAATAAGCCACTGATGATGTCAAAGGTCAAGAGGAATAAAGCAGAGGTTAAAGGCAAAAGGGCTCCATAATATTTTTAATATTATGTGGAAGCATAAGTTAAAAGGTTTTTCATAAAAACCCAAGGAAGACTATTGCAAAGCTAAAGGAAGGTTTAATATTTATTTAATAAAATATTTAAATTCAAAGTGAATTTAAATTTTATTAATAAATATTATTTATACCAAGGTGTACAATGGAAGATGGTCTTAATAAAACCAAAGGGTTTTAAAGAATTAATTTATAAAATTTAAATTCAAATGAATTTAAATATTTTATAAATTAATAAGCTCCAAAGGAAATTCGAGTGCCAACGTCTAAATTCGTTGAAGGAAATTCGAGCACCGATGTCATGCATGAAGGAGGGAAATCGATATATATACCAATGCCTAAGAGGCATTTTAATTTATCCTTTTGCTCGGAAAAAAAAGCATGCAATTGTGTTGATACTCGTGCGAAAAAGAGAAAGTGATTTTTGTGTTTAGCGCCAACGAATAGGGTTTAAAGAGGAGCAGCGAACAAGACCAAGCGCCAATTGGGCAGCGTGGCCTAGTGGCAAGAGGACGACGGTTAAAGTGTTGGGCGCTAGGAGACCTGCGTTTGAAACTCAGCGGCAGCATTTTGGTGGTTGCATTGGTAATTGAAAGCGCCAAAGGAAGGTGCACGTTTTTGTTGTGCTAGGCAAGTGGGAAGACTTTTGGAGCACGCGGTGCTCGTTAGTCCCCAAGCGAGCGCCTAGCTCGCGCGGCGGTTGGAGCCGTGGCTAGGGCGTTGGTTGAGGCTGCGTTGTGAGTTCGAATCCCATCCAAGGCAAGGTAATAATTTTTGTTTAATATTTTGTGAGTTGCCTAAAGTTTGGAGTTAAAAGGGTTGCTTAAAGGATTGTTAGTTGGAAATTAATTTTTGATAAGTTGGAGGAATAAGGTGTTAGTTTATTTTAATAAAGTGGTTGTGTTACATTAAATTGTTTTAAGTTTCAAGAGGATAGAGGGAACTTCTAAGCATTGAGTTATTTTTAAAGAAGAGTGCATTGAATATTATTTTAGTTGGGGAGATCATAAGGTGTAAGTGGTATATTAATTTTTGTAAATGTTGATGAATGATTTCTTAAAGGTGGAGTGATAAGGTGTATATTTGTCTTGATATTTACATTGTATTTTGAGGAAGATTACTATCTAATAATTTCTTTGAGCTTGGCAAAAGAGTGTTTATGGTTGTGGCAGACTTATGAGATTCCTTCATCATCAAGAAAAAGGTATGAGCACATTCTTCCATAGTTAAATTGATTGGTTGGTTTTCTGGAAAATAAGTTTGGAGTGAAAAGGACTTGATTAGGGTTTCCTATTGAATGAGTTGAGTTAATGCTTCAAAGTTTTTTGGAATAAAGAGTTGTTCTTTGCTATGAGAAGATTGTTTTTGAAGCCATTGGTAGTGTGAAGAACTTGAACTAAGGATTGAGTATCATTGCTATGAGAAGATTGTTTTATAAGCATTGTTGTTGAAGTCATTGGTTGTGTGAAGAACTTGAACTAAGGATTGAGTATCATTGCTATGTGAAGATTGTTTTATAAGCATTGTTGTTGAAGCCATTGGTTGTGTGAAGAACTTGAACTAAGGATTGAGTATCATTGCTATGTGAAGATTGTTTTATAAGCATTGTTGTTGAAGTGAGTTGTTGAGCAAAGAACTTGAACTAGAGTTTGAAAAGAACATGAGTATCATTGTTATGTGAGATTTGATGTTGAGCATTGTTGGAAACATTTTGAGTTGAGTGATCATATGCTTGGACTAGGGTTTGTGAGCAAGGGTTGTTTCATTGAGTATTTGGTTGAGTAAAGTTGGTTGAACCTAGTCAAGTGGGTATGTGAAGTGATTGTTCAAGTTCCATAAAACAAACTATTCTATATTCTGAATTGAGTTGAGAAAGTGATTGAGCATTGAGTTGAATTTGAAGCATATTGAGTCTCTAACAATTCTCCTTATGTTTCTAAGAGAGTGATTGAAAGAAATTGAGCATTGTGATTAGTATAGAGCATATTGAGTCTCTAACAATTCTCTTTATGTTTCTATGAGATTGGACAAGTTCTGTGTGGACTTGTTGAGCTGATTTGAGGCAAGTCTTTGAGAAGACTTGTGGACAGATTTGGTGTGAGCTTTTGTGGAAGCTTACAATACAGATATTGAGCAGATTTGGACAAGTTTTGTGTGGACTTATTGAGCAGATTTGGACAAGTTCTGTGTGGAATTGTTGAGCAGATTTGAGCAAGTTCTAGAGAGGACTTGTAAAGAAAATTTGGATAAGTTTTGTGTGGACTTGTTGAGCATATTTGTGCTAGACCGAAGGACTGTGTTTAGTGCAGATTTGAGAGCAAAGTTTGGTGCAGATTTGAGGACAGGTTTGTGCCAGACCAGAGATAGAGATAGAGCAGATTTGTGCTAGACCGAAGGACTGTGTTTAGTGCAGATTTGAGACAGAGCTTTGGAGGTGATAGAGTAGAGAGGACAGTAGTCTCCAGTGGATAGAGATCCATTAGCTAGGGCAGTGAGGACAGGTCTTTTGAGTGGGGACAAGGGTCTTCAGTGGAGAGAGATCCACAAGCTAGTGCAGTGGAGGCAGTAGTCTTCTAGAGGATCACCAGCTAGAGCAGAGGAGAAGGAGTTCTCCTGTGGATAGAGATCCATGAACTTGATTTAGGGGATTGGTGTCTCCTTTGGACAAAGGTCCATAAACATTGTAATAGGGAAAAGATTCCCAAGAGATTGATTGAGGAAATTTTAGTGAAAGATTTTCTCCGTGGAGTAGCCCACATTGGGTGAACCACGTAAATTGTGGTGTCTCTATTTTGTGTGGTGATTTGTGCATTGCTTTGATTATTGCTATTGAAATTGCTATCTATACATTGCATAATATTGTTTGGGAAAGAAAAGTAAAAAGTGGTCTTATATTGTTCACCCCCCTCTCAGTATAAGCTTGTGTTCTTTAGCTGGAACGTCATGAGACATTAAACATGCTTCTTAAATTGATCGGTAGCTGGAAACCACCCAGTGCATAACACTTGGAGAATGTGAAATCCAAGTTTGGAAAGGAGTTTGATATGGGTGAAATGTGTTTGGAAAGCAAGGCCACCTTGAAGATTTAATGCAAAACATTGGAAAATATAAAGGGGGCAAAAAGCAAATTTGTAAACATTTGGCAACTCGCCTCAATTTTTTCTCCACGGGTTCTTTCGAGTACAATTGAGATCAGGAGAAAGGCATCTCAGTTGTTTGCACTTGTGAAGCTCAAAAGAACGATTTTTTTTGTTCAAGTCCACTAGGTCTAAGGCATGGAAAATTTCTGAAGTCACAGAGTTTTCAGACACAAACATTGGGATGATACATATGGAGGATATCAAGGCCAGGGCCCCAAATAGAAGGTAGATATTGAAAGCTATGGAAATTGAGGTTAATTCAGGGAGTGGTTTTCCAACTCCAGTGCATCAAGAGTTACAGTTCTGGCACCAGGCATATTCAGGTAATTATATGAGAAACTCCTTCACATCTAAGGCTTTTGAGGCAATGTTTGGATTAACAAATTTTGACGATGACCACAGATGTTGAAGGCAAACTAGTCATTTGCACTTGTGATGCTAAAAGGAATGAATTCTTTTGTTCAAGTCTACTATGTCTGAGGTGTGGAAAATTTTTGAAGTCACACAGTTTTCAGACACAAACATTGGAATGATACGTACGGAGGATATCAAGGCCAGGGCCCCAATAGAAGCTAGATATTGAAAGCTATGAAATTTGAGCTTAATTCAGGGAGCAGTGTTCCAGCAAATATTCTATACCCACAATTTTTTTTTTTTAAGCGAAAAACCCTTGCGAGGCCGCCTTGGTCTGAGAGACCACGAACAGGGGGTTCTACACCGTCAAAGTCACCCGGGAGTCGCACCCGACCCTGCCCGCACCAACATTATCAATTGGATTTTGAATACCCAATTCAGCTTTTTGGTAGGGTGGATATTTGAACCTGGGACCTCTCTTGGAGGATTTCCCTCTCCTCTCCAACTCACCTACAACACCTGGATCCTATACCCACAATTAGTTCATCAAGAGTTACAGTTCATTTATCAGGCGATAGTTGAATTCAATAGTGATGTCTGTTTTAGATATTTAGTTAAGGGAATAGAAGGTATACAAGAACATGCAGATTGGTATGTGTATAATTGAGATTTTTCCTATAGCTGGAAGTGCAGGTTTTAAAGTCAGCCATACCAGCTGCCTAGATATGTAGATGGTAAAATTCTTCTTAGGGAATTTGTCTGAAAGGCTATGCCAGTACACAAGGATGTTTAGAATCTCAACATAAGTATACATTTATGTTTCTGCTGAAAATTGGGTTTTACACTTTTAAGGATGCCAAAACTGCAGAGGATTTTGTAGTTGAGATTCAAAATTATGATTTACCTCAATGAGTACAAAGAAAGATTATGATAGAAGAAGAAAATTAAGAACATTGTATGCAGGCAACATGAAGAATTGTTTTTGAGCAGAAACATGAAATGGGAGACTTTTGGGCAAGCATAAAGTGATAGAGTTGTGAGAAGAGGACAGGAGATTGAATGTTCCTTGTAATCCAGAGAGTCTTTCAAAGAAGAAAGGACCAAGTGAAAAAGAGGGATGAATGCCCGACAACTCCTTAGAAGATCAGTTCCAAGACAGCACTCTCAAGTCATGAATGAGTCGGTAGTGTGATTATGATAGTGACAAGGTTTGAAAATCTGGATTTGTATGGGAAGCTAAAAAATCTGAAATTTGAATCCGATTTTGGAAATAAAAAAATATATATATTCCAAAGTTTTTTTTTTTTTTCGGCTATTTGAAAGGGTCCTCTATTGGGGGCCCTACTCATGAAAGATAGAACAAAAGATGTATATTGTATACTGTTGATGTCCATTGGCTGAAGTACAACAAAATTGGGATAATACTTGGATCTCATTATGCTAAACTGTCTAACCAAAACAAAACAAGGCAAGACAAAGGCAAGATACATCAATGGCAATCTAAAGACATCCAAACACAACATGAGCAGTGAGAATGTGCCCCAACCATGTCAATTTAAAGTATTAATGCTGTGAGTTGGTGACATCATGAGAGAGCATATATTCTAACATAAATACATCATCATGTAAAATATACACAAATAAATACAAATACACAACATTTTTAATGGCTTAGAGCCACAGCTCAAAATTCCATTGGAAATTTCTTTTACTTAAAAAGCTTTGGATCTGATTTGACCAATCCATATGGTAAAAAAAAAATCTATTTTCGATCTAGAGTTTGTACAGATCTGACAGGATTCTGTTACTATGGACTCACTGATTATGGATGAAGCACCTTCATTGACTGATTAGGGGATTGACATGCAACATCGAGCTATTCTGATGAAAGATTCTTTAGCTAAAAATCTTACAGGAGCTAGTGATGGCCAAAGCAGTGGGCTATTGTTTTCCAATCCTTAATATGAATTGCCTTTTGCTGGTTCAGAGCTGCCTCATGTCTACTGTTATTGGAATTTATATTACTTCTTTTGCTAAGCTGAGATATTTATATGTAGGCTTTTGTACATAATTCCTCAGGTACTTCATGTGAGATAGGATTCCTGAACTACTTTGATGGCCTTAAAGAATCTGCGGAGAATCCAAAAATTTCAAAGTTTTCTTTGGCATACATTCAAAGAGAGGAGAAACCTGAGGGGGTAGAAAAAACTCTTAACAGATTCCGTGGCCTTCTCGAAGAAGAAAAGGTCAGAGAACCGACCATCTGTTGTTATGATGCAGAAGCATTGGTGATACAGAAGCGAGTTCCTGTTAAAGACATTACCAATGCAAAAACTGATCCCCTCCAATAGATATGGGGTGTGAACGTTTCCTAAGCTTTTCACATGCTTTTGGCAACTGCGGTCCCAACAATTTTAACATGGGCCTTAACATGGGCTGGGTATGAGCAAATTGTGAAAGCGCATTCCTAACCAATCATTTTTAACATATGGTGGTCTGACAAAAATGCAATGATTCACCAACACCTGTCAGGCTTCATTAATCACAGGATTAATGATCCACACAGCAAAGAGCTGAACCTATTCAATATTCCTGAGCCTTTCTTTTCTTTGGGGTGGCAAATAACATAGGTGTAACCAGCAAAACCTGTGGATGCATGCCTACAGGCCAAGAGAAAAGGTGACAAAACCTTGATTAGTTTCTTATAAGAAGCGTCTAAAAAGGCTCAACATGTGTTAGAATAGACATGTAAAGCGTCCAGAATGTTGGAATGGATTTGGTACATGGCTGCTAACGACATGGGCTTAATAAACCCGTATGCAATTTTTCTTCTCAACATTTGCACAACTTATTGTGAAAACTCAGCAGGTGAAGCATACACCACTAACTATTTGTAACCTGATGCTTTAGGAAATGTTTTGAGAAAGCTTAAGGCATTGTTAAATGGCTCTTCATCCTTGGGGATTGTGAGGAAAAAGCCATATCCAAAATAAATGTTATCTGGCCAGCTTCTTCCTCCATAGTAGAGGTTCCTCTTAAGGAGCCAAGATGGGACATATCAATGCCCATAGTATGGTGATGTACACATTGTGTCTTAGAAATTATGGAGTAACCACCGTCTGCCACACATAACCCTTAGGGTGGGTTTGGTCACATGTGAGGTTAGGGGTTTACTCCTACGGTAGTGATTGGCAACATGTGTATTGACTCATTGGTTTTGAAATTTGTTAAGTTATGGAATGATCCTTCCATAAGGATATTGTATGGTGCAACCCTGCTTCAGTGGTATTCCTCTGATATTATTGAATACCTGGGTACATTGATACCTACAATATCTCTTTTGCCTTCATTTCTATCATTCTTAGTGTATTTATGTTTCTGGTACTTCGGTTCTTTATGCTTGAGCAGGATGTATATCCAAAGATGTCAAGCATGAGCTTATACAGTGCCTCCAAGTGGTTAGATAGAGCCAACTGTCAAGCAATTAGGAAGTTGTTTGCTTTTGTATGATGTTTCTTTTTCAAGTATGCATTTTCCTGCATTTCTTAGCGGACTCTTGAAGCAAGTATGTATGCTACTTTTCAAGTAATGTTTTATCTGATAAACGGTTTGATTTTTGCAAAAATAATAATCAATGATTGCGCATAGAACAATTCCCTGTATCAGAGATTTTATTTGTCCATATCTTTTAGTTTGAACTATTTCAGTTTCCATTAACCTAAGCTGAGGCATCTAAGTTGAAAAATGTTAAATGCCTTTTATTCTAATGAGAAATGCCTATTTCATTTCTGGAGACATGTAGGCTGTTATTTTCCAATTCTTGATGTGAATTGCCTTGTGCTTGCTTAGAACTGCCCAATGTCTAGTGTTATTGGAATGAATAGCAGTGGTATTTCAGTGAATCACAATATCCTGTTATTACAACAAACCATACAATCACGATACCCATGCTAATTGAACCCTGGTGGGTTCTTTATGAGCCAAACATTTTTACCAGTTGGACCTCAACTCTATGGGCAAATGTTAAGGTTCACTCAGGGGATTGGAATCATTGTGCGAAACTCCTCACTTCCCATTGCTTTACCCAAATCCAATGGGAAAATGTGAAGGTTCACCTGTTGGATTGGAACCTTGGGTCATGATATGAAACTTCTTGCCCCAAATCCATTTGGCACAATTAGGTGGTTATATGGGGTTAAAATGGGCCCCATCTGCATTTTCTCTATATAAATGAACTTGATGTATAGACCGTTTATTTGGAATTTATATTACTTCTTTTGGTAAGTTGAAGACTTAATATGCTTGCTATTGTATGGAATTCTTTAGGTCCCCCATGTGAGATAGCATTTCTGAACTCCTCTGATGGGCTTCAAGAACCTGAAGAGAATCCAAAATTTGCAAAGTTTTCTTTGGAATTTATTCAAAGAGAGGAGAAACCTGGTGGAGTCGATGTATGGGAGCCACGGTTTGCAGGTCATCAAAGTCTTGGGCAAAGGGAAAACACGTTTTATGCAAGAGATCAGAAAGTGCATTGTGGTTTTGTAAAGGGGCCTGAAGGTTCAAGAAGTACGGGATTTGACTTGGATGAAGAGGATACTGAATTCTTAAGTACATGCCATATTGCTGTTTCTTCATGCATTTTTGGAAACTCTGACAATATAAGGATACCTACAAAGAAAAAGGTATGGAACACATTCTGGGAAAAGACCAGTTCTGCTTTTTTATTAGTTATTTATTCTCTCTGATATTTTATGGCATGGATTTTATTTATAGTTTATTTCTGATACGTACTAATCAACAGTGTTTGTAATAACATTAACGTACGTTAGCATTGTTGCCAATTGCCATTCGTTGTGTGTGGTCTAATTCCCAATTGACCATTGTTGACTGTGGTGAGAGGGAATTCACTTTTCTGCATGGTTACAAAAGTCGTGGCTTGAGGCCAACACTTAAAATTAGTCTAAAGATTGAGTTTTTGAGATCTATTATTTTAACTTCCCACATGAAGAAAAAAAAGAATTCGTCTCACCATGTACATTTTGTAGGCTTTTGACAACTGGAGAAATTTTTTGAGAGCACTTTGTTGACTTACTACTCAAGGGTATTAGCCACATTCATCTCTTCTAAGTGCCCTAAGTGCTTGAAACAAATTGGAGGGTATCTGTGTATCCTATTTAATTAAGAAATACACATTAGTGAATTGCCTTAGTTTTGGCCTACCTTTTCCCCCTCCTTTTGAACAGGAGCTTAGTGACAAAGAGTGGTAGGGAGGTAAGGCAGTAACTGACACAGCTTCTGCCATTTTGAGGAGGTAATTAACACCAAATTGCATAGGGTTCTCAACTTGTGCTGGGTAGATGCCACTATTTATGACTTTAATGTTCTAGAATCCCTAGGACTGCTTTCTAGATCGAGAAACAGAATTGTCCATGTAACCAGCTCAAGGATTCTTGCGTGCCCAAGGCAGCATTAAGTTATATCCATGTGGATACTGTACTTTTTTTTTTTTTTTTTTAAGCGAAAAACCCCTTGCGGGGCCGCCTTGGTCTAAGAGACCACGAACAAGGGGTTCTACACCGTCAAAGTCACCCGGGGGTCGCACCCAGCCCTGCCCACACCAACATTATCAATTGGATTTTGGGTACCCAATTCAGCTTTTTTGGTAGGGTGGAGATTCGAACCTGGGACCTCCCTTGGAGGATTGCCCTCTCCTCTCCAACTCACCTACAACACCTGGGTATTTGGATACTGTACTTAATTATAAACTGCAAATAGATGATTTTTTCATTCCTGTTATAGCTATTTATTATGAAGAAGTAGATGCTCCAATTGGGAGTAGATTCATATTTCCTCGCTACTAAATAATCTCCCATCATCTTTTTAAGAGATTCAAGTTTGTAAAGCTTCGATTGGAGAAATACCGTATCTTTATTTCTAACCAAAATTCCCTAAACAGTTGATCTTAGATGAAACTATAGAATGACAATTTTTACTAACTCACATTTCATGGAAATTTCCATGTGGAATATGCAGTCTTCACAATAATGAGTGGGAACCTTTAAACTGTCATTTTCATGAATATGTTGAAGCAATTCAGGATTGTTGAAGGTAAATGCATTTTGGAAATCATCATGTTGAACTGGATAAGAGAAACAACTGTATTGTGCACCTACACTTTGAGTATGTTTTTGCTTCAGATTTCTTTAAAATATTTTTCATATGTTTATTTCACTAACAAAGATTGAATGATTTAGATTCATGGTGTCCTGATGTCTTATATAAAACCAATTGTGTCAATATTCTTGACTGTCCTGGCTTTGGAACAGAAAAATGAACAAAAGAAATTATATGAATTACTTATGCCAGAAGCAGAGAAATTGTTGTGGTCAAGACCTCCTGGTTCACTGTCACTCAAGAAAATGAAATCTATCACAGACAATGCCTAAAATATATTTTCATTTGGAAGTTCTAATTGAGTCAGGAAATTTGACATAGTGATATCTCCATGAAATATTTAAACAGAGTGTTCTTGAGTGAGCATTTACTCAACTAGAATTGGAGTAAATCTGGTTGCACGTATCTCCCATTTTCAATTTGCTGCTGCATTAGTTCTCATAGCATTTGGAAAATGGTGACATCATTTTGAAATTGTCTATAAAAATTGTTCAGGAGTAGAATCATTGGAGAAGAGCCACAGTGATGAAGCATTTGATATTGCTCTTATGATGAGTACAAAATATGTAGGATTGTTTCTTTCAAATCCTTTGACTAGAGTTCTTCGCTTTTTGTTAAATATATATTTAATATTTTCTCAGTTTTATTTTAAAATCAAATTGTGCATCTAGATATAATTGGCAATCTAATTTTTAGCTTAATTTGATAAACACTCAAATTCTAGCATCAGCATTGAACAATTTAAAAAACTGAGCAAGGATGGTAGTTTTCTGGTAGATCCATGTGCCTGTGGCTGGCTCCCAAACAAACAAAGAAATTTATTTCTTTTGATGAGAGATATGACAAGGAAAACTACTCTTAAGTTCCCACTTTGAATATTTCTTATAGAAAAGTAAAATTGGGGCTTATATCAAATCTAAACATTAGAATAAGTCTTTAGGTAAATGAGCCTTACAAAATACACGAACATCCCTAAATTTTAAGGCAAGGTCACTTGCTGGCTATTAAATAACAAAGTGATAAATCATAAAAGACACTTCTGAATAATTTGAAGCCATGTCTAGTATCACTCCTCAGTTTTTGTGAGTTCAAATGCGAAACTGTCCTTTCAAAAACTGTTATAGATTTACAAGTTGAACTCAGTCACTCTTTATTTTGAACTCTGTTGCTCTCTTTTTTTGACCTTACATTGCATTTTTGCATTGCAGAAACAAGCTAGTCTTTAATGCAGATTTATGAGATTACTGTCATACTATTAATTGAATCTTCTGCAAAACTTCTTTATTGTTGCAGCTCAGTCAGAATTCCAAGAAAAATGTATGCTTTGTGATGTTTGTAGATGAGAAGACATTGGAGACGATGTCTTTAGAAGGTCGACAACTGGACGCAAATGGTTACATAGGTTTATGGAAAATTGTGGTGGTCAGAAACCTACCATACACAGATATGCGTCGAACTGGGAAGGTGCCCAAATTTTTAGCTCATCGTCTTTTCCCATCTGCCAGGTAGAACATGCGATTAATTGGCATAATAAAATGAGGGAAATTATAAGCCTCTTTTTTTTGTTTTATTCAGTGGATGTTGTCATTAGTTGTTAAGAAGTCAAAAGATTTCCAAGTGCATTAGAAGTTTTCTTAATTTACACCAAAAAAAAGGGATAAAAGGTACAAAAAATGAAACTACACTTTTCCAAGAAATTATTCTAAACTTTGATATTGAAGCTAATTCTATCTCTTTCTCAGAACAAAGTTGGGGTTAAGTAAGTGACACATATTGTTGGGAAAATTGGGTATTTCCTATGTTTTACCAAGTACTATTTTGGTGGGGACAAGGAAATGAGGGGACATGAAAAGGGGACGTCTGAAAGATGCCCCTAAATCCTAGCAAAAAGGAGACAAACAAGGGGCATGGCTGTGTGTGTGTAAAATTAAATAACATATGATATTAGACATTTTATAAGCACCTTTGGCTTGATATATATGATATATTCTAATACAATAAGAACACCACAAAATCCTAGGAGCAAAATACTGAAACTAGCTTTAATAAAGAATTTATCAAATTCTATATCCCAGTTAGGCACCGATTTCTTTTTCATGTGCATTTAAAATCGTTATGGTTTATCAAGCTTCCCTACCTTGAGCTCAATTTTAACATTATGACTATTATACATTTGTAACTCATTTCTTTATATTTGAGCCTATGAGAGCTCTGTCAGATTAAATTTCTAGTATAGTGTCAATTTCATCCAATTTTTAGGTGAGTGACAATTTCATTTTTCCTCCAGGTTGTAATTGTTTGTAACCGTAAGTGCGCATGAATGGTTAATAAGATATAATTGAACCTTGTTTCTTCATGAAACAAGATACATGGAAAACACTATGAACATTTGATGTCTATGGTAGGTCCAATGATTAAACCACTGGAGTAATCTTCTAAATGTGAAATGGTGTATAGAACTTTGGATGCAACTTCCAAGTTCTTTTCAATTGTTCTTTAACAAAGTTTGCTTATAAAGTTGATGTACAAAGGCCCTATGACCTTTTTGAAATTGCTGCTTTGTTATATAAGTTTAAAACAGGATTTTTTCATTAATTAAGAAAATGATTGTCTTGGTTTTTTATTAAACATTGTGTATTTTTATTTTAATCTTATTTGTTGACAAAACTCTAGACATGCCTAAGCCACAGATAGATGCATTACATATGGATCAAATTGGGGTGTATAGTTGGATATGTTATTCATGTATTCAGATACATTTGGAGCCTATATCTTTAAGTGTTGTATCTATATCCATATCTGATAAATGGATAAGGATATCCCGGCAGAAGGAGTGCCAGACATGGTAAGTCTGGTATTGACCAAGTTTGGAATCAACTGGTCTTCTTCTTCCTTCTGAAATGAGTGTACTTGATTAAGTGGTGATCTATGATATATGCAATCTTGACCTTTGAATATGATAAAATTATCTATGAAATCCATACAAGCTTAATCTTAGTTTCACTTGAAACATGCAATGGTTGCAATAATCTCAGATAAGGAACATTTCCCTTTTTATGCCTGCTGCAAACATCACATTCAGAAATATATGTCTGCACATGTTTTCTATTCCCTTCCAACAGAATGGCAGTCTTATGTTACAGTAAATCTTAATGAACCCAACATGAATAAAAAATGGTGAATCTCAAGTCTCGTTTAAGACTTGTGCCTTGAGTATTGAAGTGACTGGTAAGTATATACAATCTTTGAATAAAAGTATATCATTCTTCCGAGCAACCTTTGGAAACTTTCTTGTTTGTTTAATTATCCTTTTACAATTATCATCATGAATGTATTCTATTTGGGTGTCTTAACCTATTCTGAAATAACATAAAAAATTGCATTATACGGATTGATTTCATTCATGTGAGATAAAGCATTAGCAGCAGCTTTCGTCTTTGCCTTTCCTTTGTAGCATTTCTATACGACATTTTGAATTTCTTTGATATTTTTTGCTGCCCATGAACAATGTTTTATACTGAAGCAACTATTTATACCTATGATGATCAGTTTTTACCATAAATTTACTTCCTACTAGATACTGTCTCCATTTGGCCAATGCACCATGATTGCTAACATTTAAACCTATGTTGACCACGCTCTTTCCTTTAACTTTAGGTTATGGCTTTTGAATGCATAGATGACCATATTGCTTTAATAGAACTCCACTCTTGAAACCTTGTTGCATGTTGAAGCATTCTAGTAATGAAAACAAAGATACAGTGCAACACACTACAGTGCATTTGATTACTATACAAGGAAAGGCAAAGCAAGGGAAAGAACAACTCACTTAGACATGCGAGTATGTAGCACATGGTAAATAGAGACGACGTATATATTAGATTTCCGATAGTTTGTCATACATGTGGAAGATAGTTTTATTGAGTGCACAGCACACACCATGGTGGTGAGCGTCACTCGATGATGCTTTAGGCTAGACAAGAGGGTGTGCTTAATTGCAGTAGGAGGTTGCTGAACGACAACTGTTATCTCCATACTCAAAAAATCTTACTGCGTCATTTATTTGAACACAACATTAGATCAAAACATAATATATGACACTACTATGTACAACTCATAAGGACTCATCTGGCTCATTCATAACAATTCATCTGCCTAAATCTACCTCCTTTTGACTTGTTGAATAGACCAACTAAATCACCAAGTGGGGTGAAAACTTGTCTTGCTCCTTTCGAGACTTATCACAATCCTGTTGGACATTTTGAGTAGATGAGTTGTCATTGATGTCAAGAGTGAGTGGTCATTGATGTCAAGATTTCAGCACCAATCAGTGGCAGTTTCAGTGGGCAGCATCAGTTTCAGGTTCTCCAATCAGTGCAAAAGGAGAGTCCGTTTTCAGTTGATCAAATCCGGTTCTAGGAGGTCAAGATAAGGTCCAAGGTGAAAAGAAGAAGCCCAAGCAAATAATATTATAATATTTCTTTATAATATTATACTAAAAAAGTTTAACTTAATTATAAATTAATTAATATAATTTTATTAAATTAATTTTACTTAACTTATATGTTATTTAAATTAATTATTAATTAATTTTAATATTAATTATATATTAATTTATGATTATTTTAATAACCCTAAGGTGAGTTATTAAAGTCGAAATTCGAATTTTTGAATTCGACCATCGAGCGCCGACGTGGGAGTCATATATCCAAGCATGTATAAAAGGGACTCCTCCACCTTAGCCAAAGTCTAATGTGCATTAGAAATAATATTTGTCATGCAAAAAATGTGTGAATCGTTTGTGAACGAAAGAGAATTTTGTTGGGTTTGAAAGTTCCAAGTGGCAAGCGGAAGAAGAACACCCACCGAGGAAGATGCCTTGGTCACCAAGCATGGGTAGCGCAGTTGGAAACCATGGCGAAAGCAAAGTGCAAGGAGCAGCGATTGGCGGAGGTTCGAATCCACGTGAGTTTCTTTTTGGAAGCATCGACAACGAACGAAGGAGATAAGAGGAAGGAAGCTTCCCTTCCTTCTCGTGGGCGCCTATAGCCCACGTGGTGGGCACCAAAGCGCTAAGGCGCTTGGTGGTTGGGAGACGATGGTTCAAAATCCACCAAACCCCCTTTTGGGGAAAAGACAAAGGTATGCATTATTGTTTGGCACCGAAATTTTAGAAGAAGTTAATTTGAGGCCTAAAGTTTAAAATAATTTTATTTTATAAAGTTTAAGGGGAGTTATAAGGTGTTGATAATTATTTTTATGTGCTTAATTTTTGTAAGGGGCATTTAAGTGGTAAAGTGTTATATCCTTGATATTTGTGAGTGGTTAGAAAGTTAGAGGGAGTTATAAGGTGTAAAATTTGGATTAAATTTGATTGTACCTTTTGATCAAGAAGAATATCCTTGTGAATATTTTTGAGATAAAATTGTTGTTATCTAAACTTGAATTGGCACAAGAAGGTTTGGCTATTTTGAGACAGGTTTTGAAGACACTTCTTCATCAATCAAAAAGGTATGGGCACATCTTTCTAGTGAGTGTTTGTTGAGTGTTGTGAATGCTAAGTTGGAGTGAAAAGGATTGGTTGGTAAGCATTTTTTAGTGTGTTTTGAATTAATGCTTCAAGGTTTTCTAGAATAGAGGTTAAAGAGAGTAACCTTGTTTTATAAGCATTGTTGTTGAAGTGATTGGTTGAGTGAAGAACTTGAACTAGGGTTTGTAAAGATCATGAGTATCATTGTTATGTGAGTTTGTTTGATAAGCATTGTTGGAAATAAGTGAGTGAGTGTTCATATGCTTGGACTAGGGTTTGTGAGCAAGGATTATTTCATTGAGTGATTGGTTGAGTAGATTTGGATGAGCCTAGTCAAGTGGATGTGTTGAAGTGATAATTCAAGTTCTGTGAAACAAATTGTTCTATATTATAAATTGATTTGAGAAAGAGGTTGAGTGTTTGTGAGTGTGAAGCATATTGAGTCTCTAACAATTCTCTATATGTTTCCGTGATAAAAAGAGAGATTGAAAGTGATTGAGCATTGTGGTGAATGTGAAGCATATTGAGTCTCTAACAATTCTCTATATGTTTCTATGAGATTTGGACAAGTTCTAGTGAGGACTTGTTGAGCAGATTTGAGGCAAGTCTTAGAGAAGACTTGTGGACAGATTTGTGTGAGCTTTTGTGGAAGCTTACAATACAGAGTTTGAGGATAAATATTGTGAGATTATTGAAGATTGACAAGTTGAAGGAATTGTTGAGCAGATTGGATAAGTTCTAGAGAGGACTTGTGGATAGATTAGTGTGAGCTTTTGTGGAAGCTTACAAGGAATATTTATGACAAGTTTTTGAGAAGACTTGTGAGTAGAGTTGATTGATTGATTTGTTCAAACCTTGGGTTAAGGTTTGGGGCAAATCTAGCAGAGTTGATTTGAGATTAAATCAAGCTTTGTGTTAAGGCTTGAGACAAATATTGAGGAAAAATTTGTCCTAGACCGAAGGATACTGTTTAGTGCAGATTTGAGGATAAAGTTTGGTGCAGATTTGAGGACAGGTTTGTGCCAGACTAGAGATAGAGATTGAGCAAATTTGTGCTAGACTAAAGGACTATGTTTAGTGTAGATTTGAGACAAAGATGAGAGCAAGCTTTGGAGGTGACAGAGTATAGAGGATGACAATCTCCAGTGGATAGAGGTCCATTAGCCAGGGTAGTGAGGATAGGTCTTTTGAGTGAGGACAAGAGTATTTAGTGGATAGAGATCCATTAGCTAGTGTAGTGGAGGCAGCAATTCTTCTAGAAGATCACCAACTAGAGCTAGAGGAGAAAGGAGTTCTCCTGTGGATAGAGATCCACGAACTTGATTAGGGGATTGGTGTCTCCTTTGGATAGATGTCCATAAACATTGTAATAGGGAAAGGATTCCCAAGATATTGATTGAGAAAATTTTAGTGAAAGATTTTCTCCATGGAGTAGCCCACATTGGGTGAACCATGTTAAATTGGTGTCTCTATTGTGTGTGGTGATTTATGCATTACTTTTATTACTATTTTTGATATTGCTATCTATACATTGCATAATATTGATTGGGAAAGAAAAGTAAAAAGTGGTCTTATACTATTCACCCCCCTCTCAGTATAAGCTTGTGTTCTTCAATTGGTATCAAAGCGGGTTCCTTCGAAAGAGTTTAACAACTTGAAGGAAAAGCTTACAAGAACACAATGGATTCTAAGAATGGATCCTCATATAATTCAACACCATTATTTTATGGAAGCGATTATATATTTTGGAGTATGAGAATGAATATTCACCTGATGGCACTTGGCAATGAAATATGGGAAGCAGTTGAAAATGGATACACACCACCAGCTACTCCACCTACAGATAAATATGGTAAGCTTCTACATCATTACAATTCAAAAGCAATGAATGCAATTTTGAGAGGTTTGCATAGAACAAAGTTCATAAAGATTATGCATTGCAAATCAACAAAAGGAATTTGGGATAAGTTGCAAAGCATATATGAAGGAGATAAAAGTGTCAAAAAGGCAAAGATACGAAATCTCAAAGGATAATTTGAAGAATTAAGAATGAAGGATGAGGAAAACATTAGTGCTTATCTACTTCATGTAGATGAGGTTGTTAACGCCATGCAAGGACTTGGAATTGAGATTGAAGAATCAGATGTTTGTGATAAGATCTTAAGATCTCTCCCAAAAAGATTTAGTGAAAAGATTTTTGCTATAGAAGAATCAAAATATGGTGATTATTTGACAAGAGATATGTTACTTGGTATTCTTACAACTTTTGAGATAAGAACAAAAGAGGAACCTAATATCCGGAAGGAAGCAACCTTCAAAGCTACTAAGAAGTCAAATGGCAAGAAGTCGGATTCAAGCAATGAGTCATCCAGTGATGAAGAAGCAAATTATGGCAGAAAGAATAAGGATCCAAGAAGATTTAACGATGCAAAATCTGTTAGATGTTTCAATTGTGGAAAGTATGGTCACTATAAAACTGATTGTCAAGAAGCTAGAAATAGCAATGATGAAGAAAAACAAGATCATAAGAACAGGGAATAAGAAAAATACAGGTATCAAAAGAAAGGCAAGGATGGACAAAGCAGACAAGGAAAGAATTTCTTTCAAAGGCAAAAGAGGAGCTACTATGCAGACAAGGCAAGTAAGTACTCAAGTGATAGTGATAATAGTTTCTCAGATAATGACAAAGATGAAGTTCTATTTATGACAAAAGAAAAAGAAGAAGTTAAGAAAAGGTCACCAATAATTCTCAAGTGTTTTAGATGTGGTAATTTTGGACATCTTGAAGATAGTTGTACAAGGAATGGTTTCAGTTTCAGTGATGATGAATATGAAGATACACTTGAAGGACCAGAAGAGAATATTTTAATGGCACTAGAAGAAGAAGTGATCCTATAAAAGACAAGTCATAAAAGAATGAAGATGTTTTCAAAGGCAAACAAATAGAGGAAGAATCAGAAAAAGGAGAAGTTGATCTTGAGGGAGAGCTTATTTATGCTCTTAAAACTTTAAAGAAGGTAAGAAAGCAAAACTCCCAACTTGAGCTTCAATTTCAAGAATGTGATGAAAAGAGAGGAAATCTTATAGAGGATCTAAATAAGTCAATGGCTAAGACAAAGAAGTTCAAGGATAAGTTAGAAGCAAAGGTCTTAGAATGTGAAAAATTAGAACAAGAAGTAGCTCTACTAAGGGAAGAATTAAAAGAATCTAAGGATAAGATACACAAGTTTGGAAGGAGCTCAAAGAATTTGGATAAGATTATCAAGACACAAAAGCCTACATCAAGCAAAACATGAATTGGTTTTGAAAAGGAACAAAAGAAACAAGAAGAGGAGTCAACCTCAAGTTTTGAAGAAGAAGAAACTTTAGAAGAAGATAGTGTAAGAGAAAGTGAGACTTCTGAGGATGAGTTGGACAACAGAAAGTTCAACAAGGAAAGGAACAATGCACAAAGGAGAAACAGATGGAATAGGAACCAACATAAGGTAAAAGAGACTAAGAGACCAATGAGGTCAAGGCAAGGAAATTTCAATGGATGATGTTTCTCATGTCATAGATTTGGGCACAAGGCTTCACAATGCAGGACACATGAAAGACAGGAATATGGGAACTTCAAGAATAGGCAGTTATTTCATGGGTATTGCTACTCATGTAATCGGTTTGGTCACAAGGCAATGAATTGCAGGGTTCATGACAAGAATAGATATGGCTTCACCAGGAGAAATCCCAAGATATTTGCACCTCCAAGGAATAATAAAATTAAGTGTTATAAGTGCAATAATGATGGACACACAACAAAGTGGTGTAGAGCAGAGATTCCAAAGACAAGGAGGAACAGGAACAGTCACAGGAATCAAAAGGATCAGATGAGAAGGAAAGTGGACAAAGGTAAAGATCAGTGTATGCTGGGAGTAGAAATACTCCCACCCCAAAATTAACCACCTCAAGAGGAGGTGGGGGAGGGGCTAAGCTAAGAGACTCATTCTTAACCCCGAGCCCCAAAGGTGACCCTTTGCCATTGATGTCAAAGGGGGGGAGAGATTTGATTTAAGAAGAGAGTATTGAGTCAGGGGGAGTAGTTGCCTAGGGGGAGTAGAACAGGAAAAAGGTCAAGGATATTGAAAAAAGGAATTTGGGTTGCCATCAATGACAAAGGGGGAGATTGTTGGATATTTTGAGTAGATGAGTTGTCATTGATGTCAAGAGTGAGTGGTCATTGATGTCAAGCTTTCAACACCAATGAGTGGCAGTTTCAGTGGGCAGCATCAGTTTCAGGTTCTCCAATCAGTGCAAAAGGAGAGTCCGTTTTCAGTTGATCAGATCCGATTCCAGGAGGATAAGGTCCAAGGTGAAAAGAAGAAGCCCAAGCAAATAATATTATAATATTTCTTTATACTATTATACAAGTAAGTTTAAATTAATTATAAATTAATTAATATAATTTTATTATAAATTAATTTATTAATTAATTTACTTCAACTTATAAGTTATTTAAATTAAATTATTAATTAATTTTAATATTAATTATATATTAATTTATGATTATTTTAATAACCCTAAGGTGGGTTATTAAAGTCGAAATTTGAATTTTCGAATTCGACCATCGAGCGCCGACGTAGGGAGTCATATGTCAAAGCGTGTATAAAAGGGACTCCTCCACCTTAGCCAAAGTCTAATGTGCATTCGAATTAATATATGTCATGCAAAAAACGTGTGAATCGTCTGCGAACGAAAGAGGGTTTCATTGGCTTTGAAAGTTCCAAGTGGTAGGCGAAAGAACAACACCCACCGAGGAAGGTGCCTTGGTCACCAAGCGCGGGTAGCGCAGTTGGAAACTACAGTGGAAGCAAAGTGCAAGGAGCAACGATTGGTGGAGGTTCGAATCCGCGTGAGTTTCTTTTTGGAAGCATCGACGGCGAATGAAGGAGATAAGAGGAAGGAAGCTTCCCTTCCTTCTCGTGGGTGCCTATAGCCCACATGGTGGGCACCAAAGCGCTAAGGCGCTTGGCGGTTGGGAGACGGTGGTTCGAAACCCGTCGAACCCCCTTTTGGGGAAAAGACAAAGGTATGCATTATTGTTTGGCACCAAAATTTTTGGAGAAGTTAATTTGAGCCCTAAAGTTTAAAATAATTTTATTTTATAAAGTTTAAGGGGAGTTATAAGGTGATGATAATTATTTTTATGTGTTTAATTTTTGTAAGGGGCATTTAAGTGGTAAAGTGTTATATCCTTGATATTTGTGAGTGGTTAGAAAGTTAGAGGGAGTTATAAGGTGTAAAATTTGGATTAAATTTTATTGTACCTTTTGATCAAGAAGAATATCCTTGTGAATATTTTTGAGATAAAATTGTTGTTATCTAAACTTGAATTGGCACAAGAAGGTTTGGCTATTTTGAGACAGGTTTTGAAGACACTTCTTCATCAATCAAAAAGGTATGGGCACATCTTTCTAGTGAGTGTTTGTTGAGTGTTGTGAATGCTAAGTGAGAGTGAAAAGGATTGGTTGGTAAGCATTGTTGAGTGTGTTTTGAATTAATGCTTCAAGGTCCTCTGGAATAGAGGTTAAGAAGAGTAACCTTGTTTTATAAGCATTGTTGTTGGAGTGATTGGTTGAGTGAAGAACTTGAACTAGGGTTTGCAAAGATCATGAGTATCATTGTTATGTGAGTTTGTTTAATGAGCATTGTTGGAAAGAAGTGAGTGAATGTTCATATGCTTGGACTAGGGTTTGTAAGCAAGGATTATTTCCTTGAGTGATTGGTTGAGTAGATTTGGTTGAGCCTAGTCAAGTGGAAGTGTTGAAGTGATAGTTCAAGTTCTATGAAACAAATTGTTCTTTATTCTAAATTGATTTGAGAAAGAGGTTGAGTGTTTGTGAGTGTGAAGCATATTGAGTCTCTAACAATTCTCTATATGTTTCCATGATAAAAAGAGAGATTGAAAGTGATTAAGCATTGTGGTGAATGTGAAGCATATTGAGTCTCTAACAATTCTCTATATGTTTATGTGAGATTTGGACAAGTTCTAGTGTGGACTTGTTGAGCAGATTTGAGGCAAGTCTTAGAGAAGACTTGTGGACAGATTTATGTGAGTTTTTGTGGAAGCTTACAATATAGATTTGAGGACAGAGATTATTGAGCAGATTGGACAAGTTCTAGCAAGGACTTGTTGAGCAGATTTGGACAAGTTCTAGAGAGGACTTGTGGATAGATTAGTGTGAGCTTTTGTGGAAGCTTACAATGCAGATTTGAGACAAGTCTTTGAGAAGGCTTGTGAGCAAAGTTGATTGATTGATTTGTTCAAACCTTGAGTTAAGGTTTGGGGCAAATCTAGTAGAGTTGATTTGTGATTGAGTCAAGCTTTGTGTTAAGGCTTGAGGACAAATTTGTGCTAGACCGAAGGACTGTGTTTAGTGAGGATAGAGATTGAGGACAAATTTGTGCTAGATCGAAGGACTGTGTTTAGTGCATATTTGAGGACAAAGTTTGGTGCAGATTTGAGGATAGGTTTGTGCCAGACCAGAGACAGAGATTGAGCAGATTTGTGCTAGATCGAAGGACCGTGTTTAGTGCAAATTTGAGACAGAGCAAAGAGAAAGCTTTGGAGGTGACAGAGTATAGAGGACGACAGTCTCCAGTGGATAGAGATCCATTAGCCAGGGTAGTGAGGACAGGTCTTCTGAGTGAGGACATGAGTCTTCAGTGGATAGAGATCCATTAGCCAGGGTGGTGAGGATAGGTCTTCTGAGTGAGGACATGAGTCTTCAGTGGATAGAGATCCATTAGCTAGTGCAGTAGAGGCAGCAACTCTTCTAGAAGATCACCAACCAAAGCTAAGGAGAAAGGAGTTCTCCTGTGGATAGAGATCCACGAACTTGATTAGGGGATTGGTGTCTCCTTTGGACAGAGGTCCATAAACATTGTAATAGGGAAAGGATTCCCAAGAGATTGATTGAGAAAGTTTTAGTGAAAGATTTTCTTAATGGAGTAGCCCACATTGGGTGAACCACGTTAAATTGGTGTCTCTATTGTGTGTGGTGATTTGTGCATTGCTTTGATTACTACTGTTGATATTGCTATCTATTATGTAATGTCCCCTTTCTGAGCAGTCAACTCGTTATGGTGTTCTAGCCTACTTCTGGGCTCTCGTAGGCTATGACAGGTGCGTGGGAGCCTAATGGAGGTCGTTTAGTCGTCATCCGGATGCCGAGTGCTTTCTATTGCCTTTCTTTCGGAGCCATTATGAGCATGGAAGCATGGACTTACTATTTTTAGTAAGTCAGATTTTAGGGTTTCTGGTCGGAGGGCAGTGTAGTGTTGTTCTTCGCCGAAAAGGGTATCCAGATTTATCTTCAGTTGGCAGATTGATTAACCAGAGGTCAGAGATTTTAATGAACAAAGGTTTGATTATATTAAATTAAATTAAATATTTAATTTAATATAGTTATAACTTTATTTTATAAAGTGGAGATATGAGGGGACATAAGTCACTTAAGTGATAAATAATATTTTATAAAGTGACTTGGGAGTTATGTTATTTATAAAGTTACTTTATTCCGTAAAGTGACTTTATGTTTTTAAAAGGCAACAACTTAAGTTATAAAATAAAGTTGTTGACCCCTTGTTGAGTGCCTAGGTAAAAAGGGGGACGTGGGACTTAAAAAGAAAATATATTTTAAGTTTTATCACACATTGAGTGTGCAAATGGAGTTGTCTCAACAAAAGGTCTACATATTCAATTGCTTGCTCTCATTATAGACATTCTGGATATTGGAAATTGGTTTCTCTGAAGAGACTTCTGGGAGTTCTGGCTACAGGCTCTATCGGCTGTTGGGGACGAAATCCTCCTTCGGTAACAATATCTACGGGTGTGAAAGATCACCTCTGGATATTTATCTGCCGATTTCATTTAGAGATCGGGACTGCATTTCACAAAGATATTTCACAGGGGATTTACTGGAGATTGACAGAGTTTCAGAGCAAATCGTGGCATCTTCAGTCAGAGACTCTCTTATACTGAGCGCACCATTCTGGGTATCACTGCATGTGATGATATATTGTTGTTCAAAATCGATAGCAGCAAAGGGTATGCTTGTATTGTTATTTTGAAGCTATTTGGCCATCTGGGTATCGCTGCATGTGATGATATATTGTTGTTCAAACTCTGTAGCAGCAAAAGGGTATGCTTGTATCGTTGTTTGAGTTGATTTGGTCACCTGGGTATTGTTACTTTGTACGCCAGATTATTAAATTCGTCAGAATCAGTTGCATGTTACCCTATCCTTCAGAGTTTTAGTTGCATGTTACTGGGTATTCGTGAGAATTGATTTTAAAGTGTTTCATGTATCTGGGTATTGTTATTTGTGCATTATTTTGTAATAATCTCCAGAAATAGTTGCATGTCATTCCTTTCTTTAGAGATTTCAGTTGCATGTTTGTGGGTTCTCTTGAATATTGATTTAGAAGAGTTTTAAGCATCTGGGTATTGTTGCATGCAACTCTGTTTTGTTGTATTATCTTATACGTTGTTACTTCAGTCAAAAAACACAAAAAATCAGAAAAGCAGAAATCAGAAAACAAAAAATTATTGTAGAACAGGGGTGGTTTTACTACATATACATTGCATAATACTGATTGGGATAGAAAAGTAAAAAGTGGTCTTATACTGTTCTCCCCCCCCTCTCAGTATAAACTTGTATTTTTCAAATCCTTTTGCTTCTTTGCATTCTTTATGGTCTTTACAAATATGGAATCTGTAGTTTTTCCAGCAAACGTCCTCTTTTTCTTGGCAACTAGCAAAGTCAATAGTTACCATATCCAAAAATCCTCCTACTCGATGCGTGAATTTGCATATCAGAGGTGGATACTGATATGATACTGATTGGTACTGTATCCAGACGTATCCAAATACATGGGTACCTTTTCCAGATCTTTCTGAATGCATGCCCCTATTTTGTCCATATCTAATACATTTGAATTTGACCTAAGCACATCTAGAGTTCTATCCATAACATGAGATTAAAAGAAAAGATTAGATAATTTTTAAAAATAAATTTGAAATTAAAAACAAATGACAATTGTCTGCTTTATTAACAAAAAAATCCTATATAAAAAGCATATGTATAAAGATTTGTGTGTCATGTTTTTTTCTTTTAATAAATAGGACATATGCTTTTTTATAATGTCGTATTCATCGTTATCCCTATTAGGGGGTCTTGAAAATTTGTGGTATCTGTATATGGAACTATTTCCATATTGGATATTGTATCCATTTTCCTTGCAATTTAGTAGCAAACTAATTCAGGTTCTGCAGCAGTTTGCATAATTGTTCAGCCAACCTTCTTCTATTTTCCAATCTCTTGATACCTATCCTCTTGTTCCTATGGTCATTGTAAGAACAAGGGACAATGCCCCCGTGTATTGGGGGTCAAGGTTGCAGGATCTCCCTTATAAGGTGAAAGGGCAGTGCCTCTTGCACGTCACTTGTGATTTGGGTTGAGGTCGAGGGGCAATGCCTCAACAATCTAGAAACCACCTATTATTTTTAGTTAGATTAATGGAATTTTGATGACTTGTAATGTTGTCATCAGAACTCAAATAGCTCTCTATAATTTCTTGTGTCTTGTTTGAATTCTTGTTGTTGTTAGCATTCCAATGGCTATTGTCAACAACCTTGCCTTGATGACATTTGCTTAACCAACTTAGATGACATTATCTTTCGTTTAACTAACAGTCTCCTTGCCTTGGAGAGTGCTCCTCTTTCCCCATATGACGTTCCTTTTATCCCAGACTCTTATCACTGGAATGATCTATAATGGTGTTTGCAAACTACACATTCTTTTGGCCAATATCTCCATGTCACTATTTAAGCAAGTCTCAGATGACATTGGGGATATGTCAAACGATTTTTGCATCCATTCAGGAAATTAATGAATCCTACTTAGAGGCACATAAACTTTTTGACAACACATCTTGTGGATGACGACATCTTCCTTGTTGGTGCCATCCTTCCAAAGACTTTGTGGATGACACTTAAATTGGTGCTTGTTGCCTCCCCTTCTAGTTGATGTTATTTTTCGAGGGCCTTCAGACAACACTTATTTCTATTTTTTGGATGACGTTTTGAGTGCCTTTGATGGTGTTCACATTTTGTGGACGTTGTTTGAAACTTGTTTCTCTCAGATGATGTTTCTTATTTTCATACCTTGGATTATTTTCATCTCCATTAGAGGTGTTATACTTTTGCCTTTTCAGACGACATTAGCATGGTTCCAAAAGAAATGCCCTCGTGAAGCATATTTGAGGGAAACTACCCTATCGAAACACTATTTAATGGAACTCTAGCAGGATGTTGGTATGATGTTGGATGGTGTTTCCCTTGTGATTGGGATGAACCCTTTCTCAAACCATATGAACCACTTCTCAAACAAAATCGCCCATTACAATCCACCTATGTGAGATGGCATGGGCATCTTGAACAACAATATCTAACTCGTAGACAATGTTTGCATTGTGGAAAACTTTGCCTTTGTCTTGGGTGATTTTGGCATGCTTGTCGTAGTTGACATTTCTCTTCACTACATCTCGGACGATGTTTTGTGCATTCGACCTTTTGTGGATGACATTCTTTCCTCCATCAACGACATTGACTTTTTTCATGTTATGGACTATAATTGTTCATGGTGAAACTTATGACGTTGCAATTGTCCACAAGGAAATGTCTTGATTGCAATTGTCCACAACAAAGGTTCTTGGACTATAATTATCCATGACAAAGATTCTTGGATTACAATCCTCCATGTTGAGGCTTCTTGAATTGCAGTTGTCCATGATAAAGGTTTTCGAACTTCAAGCATCCTCTACATTGCACCCTAGATGACATTCTTCTAGAAGACAAAATGCATTCTTGAGTGGATGACACTTTAAATGACATGCTTTTTCATCTTGATGGCATCCTTCCTCATTTGGACAACATACTTTCTCATTTGGATGACATCCTCCATCATTTTGATGACATTATCCATCATCTAGACAATATCCTTTGCCATTCAAATGATGAACTTCCTTAATTATGCGATATGCAACCTCATCTAGACAACACTTTTCTTTGTCCAAATGGTATCCTTCATGATTTGGATGACTTGTTTCCTCAATCAGGTGATTTCCATCCTTAGCTAGACAACACACTTCCTTGGCTCGACGACATCCTTGGTCATCTGGTTTACACTCTTGTCCTCGTTCATATTTGCCTACAGTTGAAGATGGTTACTAGTCTCGCCCTTGTCATTGTGAACATCCTTGGTTTGTAAGCAAAGACATATTGCATTGGATTTTTTGAATTTTTCCAAGGTATGTGACACCTTTCTTTCAATCTTCACATCTGAGTTAGAGGTGGGAGTCTTTGGTGTGTTTGCACAACTCTCTGGTCATACACAGCTTGTTCTACCATGTCATGATTGATATCTTCGCTTAGTATCTTCATCTTCTATGTCAAGGAGATTGAGATTCACATTGAACCCTTGGCCTTGATAAGAGCAATTGACATCATCATGGTTATTTAGACCTCTACACGTTGTTTGTCCATTTTGATTTGAACTATTATTTTGGCACAAAGTGCCCTTATAGTTGACATTTACGACATTGGACAATTGGATTGTCATTCACATCATACTCAATTTGACCATAAACTCTATTTTGACTTTGTTTTTTTTTTCTTTTGCCTTGGTGGTTGTTATGAAATACCCCATAGATGTCACCTCCTTTTGAATTGTTAGAAACATCTTTTGTTTGTGTAGCATAAACTTGCTCATTGTTCTTCATATTAAACGAGCATTTCTTTGTTGAGTTTCCTTCTGCATTACAAATATTACAAAACATCTTATTTGTGCATGTTGTGTTGGTGTGTTCCTCAACTTCGTAGTCAATGCATAATTTATCCTTTTTTTGTTCTTCTATTCATTAACATTTTCTGAACCATTGACTACTTGATCCCAGCCTTTGGATGATGTCTTTGACTCGCTTTCTAAGTTTATGGCATAGTTAAAGGCTTCTTTTTATGACATTGAAGGACCACCTTCATCTTCTTTCTATACTTAGGAGGAAGTCCCTTCATGAACAACCTTTGCTTGAGTTTGTTTGACAGCTCTTCCATTTTGTGGACCAACTCTTTTAACCTCTGGCTGTAGGATCGAATGGGCTTCTTATTGCTTTACTCTGTTCTATAAGTTTTGGTGACAATCTCATTGTTGTTGTAAAGAGCTTAAGATCGTTTTCAAATGCTTCTTGAATCTCTTCTCATGTTTGGTACTTGTCTTTTGGGAGTTCCATATATGAGTCCACAATAGTCCCTTGAAGTGTCACAAGAAACAACCTCATTCAATATGCCTCAACCATTTGCTCATTTGCCTTCCAAATTATGATGCAAGTTCTACTATATTTGACCGAGTCTTTTGTTGCATCACCATACAAATTTGTCTAGTTTTACATCCCTCCAACATTGGCCTTTGTTTTGACTGGTTCATTTAACACTTGGTTCAGCTACTTCTCTTTTGATCTTGTTTTCAATTTTGTGAGGCTTGCGTAATGTCTCCCAAATTGACACATGCAACTAGTTCCCTTGTGTTGGTTTTTCGTCTTGCATGCATTGGACGCATTAAAATTTTGTTGTTCTCGTGTTGTATTCCTATCTCGTGCACCACTAGACACACCACCTTGCAGTTGGTCCCTTCTTGGACTCTTGTCTTGTGCATTGTCAGATGCACTCCCCTAGAGCTGCTGCTTCAGATGCGTCACTCTGTATCTATTTGTGCCGAACTTTCGTCCTGTACATCTTTGAATGTAGAGCCATCCCAGTCTTAGTGCCTTGAACAATCTTGGCGGCACATTTTTGCAATTCTATTTTAGCCTCATGATTTTAATCTTGGTCTAAGAGTATCACCCTTTCTAGGTGAATCATATTATGTTTGTGTGCACTTTTCTTGTCATCAGAGAAGAAATCTTCAAACTCATCTTCACTTGGCCCTTTGTCGACATCAACAAATAAGTTTGCACCACATTCACTTGTTTGGTCCAATCTTCTCTTGCACTAATGGGGTAGAGGTGTCTCTTTCCTTCAACAAGTGCCTTGGAGGAGGTGAAACATCAGTTCTTCTTGATGGGGCACTGTAAAAGTATCCCCTTCTACATTCCTCTTTAGGAAGGGATGAATCACTTGGCATGCCTTGATGACTGCTCTTCTTCTCCATGCTTTGGTCCCTCCACTGTTGTTGTCGTCTAACTTTTGAAGAGTGATGCTTATCGTGACTCTTGTACATCCATGCTAGAAACTTTGATCCAAACCTGTCTCAGCAATGATGCCAAGATGTAGGGTATAGGAGTATTCTAATCACACAAACAAGTATACGACCCAACACACTACAATACATTTCCTAATAATACAAAGAGAGAGAACACAATGGAAACAACTCTCATATATAAGCAATTATATAGCACACAATAAATAGAGACCAAGCATACATCATCATTTCCAATAATATACAATATGTTTGGAAGATACTGTGGTCAAGTATACAACACGCCATAACACATTATGATGATGAGTGTGCCTTGATGATGTGCTAGGCTGATCAACAAAGTGTATATAATAATAAAATGAAATACTTTTAATTTCATCCGTGGGAGACCCTATAGGATCTATGGGATGGAAAAAGAAAAGAGAGATTACAAATGAGTTTTTTCCCACTTTTCTGGAGCTTAGCTGAAATTTACATCAATAATGTCATTACATTAATCTATGTTCTTTCTGTAATTTTCCAAAACATCCTTAAGATATCCATCCATTCTTGTATATAGTAAACCTTAATAACTTGTATAAGCTGATCAAATCATATGCTGCAATAAGTGCTTTTGTCTTAGATGTTGTGCACGGGACAATATAATATCACATGTAAGAATGGTGGGAGGTAGACGGATGACAAGCACCATACATGCTCAACTACCCAACTACCTGCATACCAACAAAACAATAAAAGTACCCCTACCAACTATATAACACACATTCTTATTGCATTCGAACATGAGGTTACATCAATGCATAACATACGGTATGACTATGCAGAACTCTTACATGCTTGTGTATATCATGCGAGCCAACTTGTCCACCTACAAATCTTAATAAATCACAGTCTATCACAAATGGTTTATAGAAGTGAGGTGCAACTAACATTGGGGTTGATGATAAAATCTCCTTTAGTTTTGTGGAACTTGATACAAATGATTCTTTCTTATTATGTCTATCAACGATGTTACTAGCTAAGCATTGTATCTATTGCAGTGACAATAATCTGTTGCCAACCCTAAGAATCTTCTTACCTTAGAAACATTTTTAGGTATCATCCATTCAGCTATCCTCTTGATCTTTGACAGATGAAGAAATCTGAATTATTTCAACACAAGTGCTTGCTGAAAAAATTTGAATTGATGAAGTCTCAATTCTTTTAAGTGCATGTTTGTAACCTCTTCGCAGAAAACTTGTGAACTATTCATTGAGGTTCATTTTGTTTGTTTAGAGTTCTTGCAAGTATTCAACATTGAGAACCTCATTCACTCCACCCAAAGATAGCATATAAGTTCTCAATTTCAAGGTTGTGCATAGCTATTCTGACTGGATAATTTCCTCTAATAGGAACTGGTAGCACCATTTGCTATCACAAGATAAAAAAATATTGCAGGTTATACAAACATATCGAGAGTTCTAGTTGTAGATGTGTCAATGAAATTCTGAGTGCTGCCTTTACTACTTGGTCATCACCTTTTACTTTTTAACATATTGTAGAATCTCTAAGTTTGAGGGTGAGCAGTATCTATAATTGCTGCTAATGACACCTTTGGTTCTTTAGGAGTTGATTGCTTGTGACTTGAATTAGGACCATGTAAACTTACACCTTTAATGCTTTTTTCAGTGACAGGACTTTCATCTTGAAGGTGCCTTTACAAAAGCACAACTGTCGATTACAAGCTTTTGAAAGTCTTCCTTATCTTTCTTACAGTTAACCTTGCCATAATTAGTTTAACGTGGTTGGGATCGCTTAGGTTTTTATACTCAGTCTTTAACCTGCCTTCCATTTTCAAAGATGATGCATAATACCTTTGCTGGTAGTGGAGCTTTTCTTGTGCCAAATGAGCTTTATGCATAACTTCTTGTAATGCTCTGATACACAGCTTCTTCTTGATCTCAGGTCAAAGACATCCATTTCTTAATTTGCCCCTATGACACGGTACCTAGACACTTGTTATCCCAAATATTAAGGGACATTGGCAGGCAGGGGTGCCCCTCTCTTCCAAAATTGCTCCCCAAGTTTCAATTTTCCGACAAAGATAAACCTATTGAGATGACGTCTAGCATGTGGTCCCTTAACTTTAAGCTTGCTTCTTAGTAATGCCTTTGTGAGGGATATGACATTCTTTTTGTCTTGGAACACCAGTGCTTTAATATATATTTTCTGGAAATCCCCTCAAAGGTGTGGCTTTTTGATTGTATCATTGAATGTACAATTATGTATGGGTTTGAGCTTTGGGGAGCAAGCTTGAGATCTCCTATGACATGTATCATGAGAGTTTAGACTTATCTTGCTGCAACACGTGAGACGTGATCCTCTATAAGTGATTAATCTTTTGTTATACTGTCTAGGTTGAATTCACGACTCATCTATTGTGTCTTGACAGCATCTTCTGCCTCGCATTCCACCTACATAGGCTCAAGTTGATGGGGGAGTGCGCATGATGTTGGGATAGATATATGTCCCTAGCACTTTATTTTGTAAAGTGGGTGGATTCTATGTATCCTCTTGATTGGAGGTGAGGTTGGTACTTGGCGATTAGGCTGCTTCACACTAGTGGGATTTCCAATGATTTCTATGTATCCTCCCCTTCAGGGAAGCTGGTCTCTCTCCCACTATATACTGATGTCACCAGTATCATCACATATCGTGACTATGTCCAAGATAATTGGTTCTATGGCCTCAATATTTCCTTTGGTTAGATTTGTTGCCTGCGGGAGGTGGAGATGGAGGAGTAACTTACATTTATGCCCTTTGTGTGCTACGAGATCAAAGTTACATATTATTGTTATACAGAGACTTAAGGAAGTCACTTTCTACTTTTGTTTGCTACCTAGATCAGAGTTGTTTGGCCCTATACTGTGGCAAGTGATTGCCTTCGGACATCAGCCCTTGCAAGTGCTGCAACAGACTACTAAGCTAATTACCGCCTTTAAATTTTCTTGCAATGGTTGGAGGCACTAATTACTCATTGGATGCTACAACCACCTCCATAGATGATATTACATTTGTGGGCTATCGTCATTCTTAGGGACCAGCTAATAGGGGATCTTTCTCTTGATTTTGCCTTCTGAACAGGGCTGACCTACCATCCCTCAACATAGAGATGCTTCTATCCCTTCATGCCCACATGCAGGATGGTCTAGACAGATATACATTTGTATATTTTTGTTTTTATTGGCCTTGGATGGTAGGTTGGAATCTAGTAAACAGTGCCCTAATAGGAACTTCTTAGCTTGATTTTCTTAGTCAAAGTTTCTGTCCTTTGGATATCATCAGAATGCTGCATTGGTCTCTTAATAGTGATTGATGGCACTGCCAATTCTTTGCCTATGTAGATAGACCAATGACAACTATAGCTCCAATCGTGGTCTTTGTCAACATTATCTTCCTATCCTTGACTATGGATCTTTCCTAGTCATGGTTATTTAAGCTTTAACTGTACTATATTTGTATTGTATTTGGACTATTTTTGTGCTGTACTTGTACTAGTTGCTGCTGTGCCTCGAGCTACATGATATCACATGTGGTGACATGGTTCACCCCCTACTAGATTTTGTAATCTTGTTATTTTTAGCTCCAACTTTGAAGCACTTCTTTTTGGCATCCCAATGCTATTGAACCAAGCATATGGTTTTGGTCCCATTGATTTTTTATTTTTTGGGTAAAATTGGTTACAAGGGATTGAAATGGACCCCACGTTTATTACATTGTGAGCACATAGTGGTATTACAACAATTTTGGTTATTATGCATGTATCGCCTAGCAAGATCTGAACCTGGGTCTCCTCTTGAAAGTTGAGGTATTGAACCAGTTGAAGTCATGCCATCTCTCTTCTTGCTTGCGACAGGACAAGACTGCAGTTCTCTGGCATCGGTTTTTGGCCACCCCTCACATACCGAGGAGTTGTGGACAAGCACAGGTTACTAATTTCTTGTCCTTTTTTATTGGTTCCACAACCATGGATGCTAGAAGAGTCTTGAGGGATCGAACTCCATGGCCTCCCAAGATTATAGGCCCTCTTAGTCACGTCCATTGTCCTAGGAGCATCATTAGATCCTGTGTTGGCCCTTTTGGAATGGTTGCCGACAACAACTGTGCTTCTACTTTACATCCCACTATAGATTAATGTTGGCATTAAGATCCATTGGAGCTCCTCTCTGTTGTACCTCGACTTCTTGCTCTCTTTTGATCATTACTTTTAGCATGTTAGGGTTTACCCATTTTGGGTAACCCTCGAGGCTGTAATTTTATGTTATACAGTTGTACCGCTTTAGAATAGTTTACACTAGATTCTTTACTCTAGTTTAGCTTATTTTCATAGTATTTTGTGGTTACTACAATGCATTGTAATTTGTTACAGCTCTTTTCAATTGAGTCCCATTGGCGTGCTTTGGCCATCTATGGACATTAATAGAATTATCTTATCTCAAAGAAAAATCATGTTCTAGCTGTGAGTAAGTGAATAGATTCTAACATGGAGTAAAGTTTGAATTGCTTGTAAATAATTAGTCATTTTTGGGTTTGATCCAAGATTTTAGTTGATGGCAGTCATATAATTCTTCTGTTTCAACAATCATTTTATAATGATCCTATCTTATATTACATATTTTGGAGTGTAATTTGTAATGGGATTGTTATATAGCCCAACTTTTCTCTGTTTACAAGCGTCGTCATCTGGTAGTGGGATCCAAAACATTAGGAGTAGTTCTTTTCTTTGAAATGTAAATATAGATACATGTGTCTTTGAGGTCTCTACATGATAGGATTATATAAATACATGCATTAGACAAATTGTTATTTCTTGTCGTCAGTGTCTCTCAGATAGGTTTCCACACAGGATTTTTAGAAGTTGATTGTGATCTGATTCTGTAGTTTTGCTGTAGCCTTTAGGATAATCTGTCATCCATACATGTAATTTCTTGGAGCAAAGATTGCTTTTCTCATTGTTTAGTTAGAATTTTAATTGAGGATAATGCCAGTTATTACAGTTCGTGAGGTTAACAAATTCTCTCGAGGTTCTCTACAATGCTCTCAATGATTGTATTGAGCTACAAGCATGAATACACATTTTTATAGCAGCTTTATCTAGAATTTTGATTTCCTCATTTTAAAAAGAGTATTAAATACATTTTTTGGTTTTTACTTTTGAGATAAATGACTAGTGATAGACTTATTGGACTTGTGTCATTTTTTCAGGTACTCCATATGGTTAGATAGTAAAATGCGACTTGACAGTGATCCACTTCTTATTTTGGAATATTTTTTATGGCGTGGTGGGTTTGAATATGCTATTGCCAATCATTATGACCGCCATTGTGTTTGGGAGGAGGTGATGCAAAATAAACGGTTGAATAAATTCAACCACACAGTCATTGATGAGCAATTTGCATCTTACCAGGCTGATGGCCTTATAAAGTTTAATGAAACTGATCCAAACAAGCTTCTTCCAAGCTGTATGTATTTGAACTTTGTTATTTTATCTGATTTATTGTTGTTTCTCGAAAAAGGGTCTGTGCTGATTTATTGGTTAAGCCAGACTCTAACATGTTTCTTTTGTTTTTAACATCCCAGATGTACCAGAGGGATCTTTTATTGTGAGGGCTCACACTCCTATGTCAAATCTCTTTTCATGCCTGTGGTTCAATGAAGTAGATCGTTTCACTCCACGAGACCAGCTTAGCTTTGCTTATACCTTTTTGAAGCTGAGAAGAAGGAATCCAGAAACACATTTTTGGCTGAACATGTTCAAGGTAGCTGACTTTAATACCTGAGGCTGCAGTATGTTCTTGATTGAGCATTAACATATTAGAAAAATAAAGGATTTTCCTCATTGACAAAGAAGGTGTTTTATTGAAGAGGAAAATTAATATCTTGTGCTTCCAATCTGTGACCTCTATGGTGCCTATAAGAGTATATAATTCACGTTTAATGCATGATTGCTCGTGGACAAAGTCCAAAGATTTATGGTGTCATCAAATGTATACATGAAAACCTTAGGAAAAGATGTATGCTGTCATCAAATGTATACATGAAAACCTTAGGAAAATATGTATGCTGTCATCAAATGTATATGTGGTTTAGACACTAGCTTCATTATCTATGATATGCCAATTTTGTCTTTTACAAAATTGATAGAATTTCTTTATTTTGTGTTGTCTTTATCTTCCTTAAAAATGGATTGTGCTAACATCAGGACAAACTTTTAGATCATAGTTAGGATAGTCTGAATTATTTTTTATAGTTTACTATAGATACCCTTTGCTGATAGGAGACCAAGAATGTGCCTTGTACAAGAGCTTGCAACTTCATGATACTGTAAACTCCATGGATGTGCAAACACCATCTTCGAAGAAAAAGGACATCATATATTTGCAGAAGAATGTAAGAGACAGTTGAAGGAATTTGGGTATTAGAGGCTAATTTTTGGCAACAAGGGTTAGATCTTTCTCTTTTTTGGATCACAAATGGTCTTAAGCTATTCAACATGTCCAAAGAATAAAATTTAAAACTTGGTAAATATGTATGGAGCTCAAGAAGATTTACAGTTAAAATTTGTCCTAAATCAAACTGCAATACAAATCTGTGAATAGAAAAAAGAATTGTAAAAGAACTGTGGAAATTGATCTTAGTAATCTTGTTAGGGTTTCAGTTGGTCAACAACCTCTGCAACTCTGGTCAATTATGGAAGGATCTTCTTTGCAACTGCTTGCTGTGTTGCTTGTTTCTCGTGGATAATAAGTCTGCTGGATTTTTCTCCGCAACTCCTCTAAAATTTTGTCAATAGCTGACTTGAAATTGAACTAGTAGTTGTTTGTTGGCTTTCCCTCCTTGCCATCATGAATGGTTGCAGTTTCCACTGGTTGTTGCTGCCTTGTTGCAGTTTGTTCTAACTGTTTTAACTCAATATGATATTAGCATATATTAAATGTTTTCTATGATTTTCTTCTTTTCAATGTATTTTTAATTGGTTATATGCTTAGTTATCAAATTCGTCGATTTTTTAAGATAAAGTTCGAAATTTGTCGAATTTAAAATCCAAACGAATAAATTCGGCGAACAAACCCTAAGTTCGGCATAGGTGGAAAAAGATGGAGTCAAAAAATATTGAGTGAAAACCCTAATTTCAACATCGGCATGGAAAAATATTGAATGAAAAATCTAAATCAATATGGAAAAATATTGAATGAAAACCCTAAATCGGCATGAAAAAAGAGTGAGTGAAAACGAACAGAGAAGGGAAAAATAGCGGCAAAATTTTTGTTTGGTTTTCAGAAATACAGACGCACAAATTGGTAGCTTAATTTATTTTTAGGAAAAGCTTATCACATGCAATTTGTGGATTTCATGTTTCAATTTGTTACTTTTTTCGAAAGGTTCTTGGGAAATATTCGAATATAAGAATAAGAATTATTTATATAAAAAAATTTATGAAATTTAAAATCATTAAAAAGTATGTAAGTTATGTAATTTACACGGTGTTAGAGTTATGTCAGGAATGAAGTCAGTTTATTCAATGCTTCGGCACTAAAATTGCATACATATCCAATTTTATTATTTTGATTGATTTAGTAAACCAGACAATTTGACTAGACGAGTAATTAATTTTCAGAGTTTATTATTGTTATTTTTTTTTTTTAGTTAATGTGGGGCAATGTGATTGGAAACTGTTGATTTTATGTCGATAAAAAAAATGTTATGTGCATACACTCAAGTTCAAGTTCATATATACATATTTATAATATATCGAATTTTATCTCGAATTTTATTCCGAATTTTTAAACATGGCGAATTTCTATCGAACTTCAAAAATGTCGAATTCGAATACGAACTCGAACTTGATAACTAAGGTTATATGAGGTTGAAACAGGCTACATCCTCATGACTGCAGTATAACATTTGCAACAAACTGCATTATCATGATATTACAAAAAGTCGTATTATCACAGGCCCCATTGTCATGGGAGTGTCCATCGCAATGTGGGATTTGGACTCAGGTCATAGTCATATGATGTCTTCATTTATAGTTTTCAACATTTTTTTTTTCAGTGTTCTATGATATGCTTTTAGCATGTTTATTGTTACTTAGTTTTCAATCGACAAGATTTTATTTAAAAATTTAAGTATTGTTTAAAATTATATTTATACACGTTCTGGATGACAACTGCTGAAAGATGGATCCCAAAAGCTATTCTTGCATGATGGGATATTCAAAAGTATCTAAATCCTATAGACCTTTTGATTCAAGCAAAATGGAGACGATTGTCAATAGAGACATTGTCTCTGATGGATCAGACAATGGATCCATCCTTTTCTTAGGATCATTCTCCATCATCTGTACCATGATCCTTGATCTCATGTAGAATCATTAGGTGGTGGAGAATAATCTTTAGCATGACACATCTGCCCTAGCCATTGAGAAGGAAATGGTCCAAGCATGCACATGGATGTTCAAGGTAGTGCCAAAGGGACACCATGGAAGAAGATTGTTTGGGGATGGTGGAGAGTAGAGTATAGTTTGGGAATGAATGCTCAAGGAAGAGTTTAAAGCCATCTGGGATGGGACACCTAAGGATGCTAGTTGGAGGATGGAGGCCGATTGCTTGCTTGATGGATGATGGCTGACCATCTAAGATAAGACATGCAAGAGAGGACAGAAATCTCCTAAGATGGGCTGCTTCATGGAGAGTGGAGGGTTGCATAGAATGGAATACTTGTTGAAAGATGAACGGTTGCTTGAAATGGGATGCTTAACAGAGGATGAAGGTGTTGAAAACCATAGATTAGCTAGGACTCTAACCCAAGACCTCCTAACATTTGCTCTCAATACTCTACAATTGAGCTATTGATGCTTTATAGTTCATTCATTTTACAAGGTATGGGTTGATCGTGAACACCCCCTTGCCCCCTCAAAAGACATGCATGGTCGAGCCATATTCAAATTTAGATCAGCTTGAGTGGTGCTTGAATCTAGTACCATACTTAAAGTCATGGACCAATTAGAACTTAAATATAGGACTCTAACAAGTGCTCCAAGTGACCTACCATTGAGCTATCAATCCTCTATAGTTCAAGTATTCTTTGGAGTGTGGATTGACCTTCCTTAGGAGGGTCATCCTAGTTGAGATGCTTGATAGAAGTGCAAGGTTTCCCTAGGATTGATATCTAATAGAGAGTAAAGGGCTTATTAGGTATGTATGCCTGAAATAGAACATAGGGCTTCCTAGGATGGGATTATTGAGGCAGGGAAAAAGGAGAGAAACGGGCATTTTTGGGGAGATTCTTAATTGAGGGGGAGATTCTTAATTGAGGATAGAAGGATGGCGGGTTTAAGATGGTTGGAAGGAGGCACAAGGCTAAGGCCATTTGCAAGATCAAACAGCAACATGCCCGTAACTTGGTGGGCAAAAATACTCCTTGAAGAAACTCTCAAAGCAAGTGACCCACCTCTTGTTTGCAAACTGAAAAATTCAGTCTGTGGGCTTCAAGAGATGTGAATGTGATCACAATGTCTACTTTGAAAGGGACTTTGATCAAATTCTGATAATGGTGCTGTATGTGTATAACTTGATTGTCATTGTGATTGACACCATGTTGATTCATGATCTTAAATTTGAGATGACTACTATGGGACTTCTACAGTTCTTCTTGGGAGTCGAAGTACTTAAAGACATGAATGGCATTCTTGTTTATTTTCCAAAATATATGCCTGACCTCTTACACAGGTTTATTATGGAAGATTGTAAGCCATGTAAAGCTCCATAGTAGTCAGGCAGCAAACTTGTCAAAGACTATGAGTTTCCCAACATTGATGCCACCTCTTGTAGACAATTTGTTCATAGTATTATTTATTTGGCACATAGTTGATCTAATTTAACTTTTGTCGTGTGTGTGGTCTATAGGTTCACCTGGGATCCAAGGGATGATTGGATCAACCTGCAAAGAAAATTGTATGCTATATCAAAGGGGCTTGTGACCTATGTCTCACATTTCCAAAGAGGGGCACTCTGGAGCCAATAGGTTACATTGACTTGGACTTTGTCGAAGATGCAAACGATTGCAAGTTGAACATCAGGATACAATGCTCAAGCTTGGAAGATGGTCCATTTTTGTGGTCTTGAAAGAAGCAACAAAAATTAACATTATTCACTGCAGAAGCTGAGTATTGTGGCATGCTCAATGCATTTATAGAGGTGGTATGTGTCTGGAAATTTATTCAAGAGATTGGATTTCATTCTCTATGATATGAACTTGGTTTATAATCCAATTGCCCATAGCAGGACAAAATGTATGGAAATCTAACTGTCATTTCATTCACAAGTGAATATAGAAGGATATTGTTTCCATGGAGTTCTCTCTTTGGGATTTGTGTTCCAGATGTTGGTTGCTGGTTGAAGACGGTGTTTTTGGATGAGCTTAGGGTTTGTGTTCCAGGTGTTGGTAATTGGTGCACATGTTTTGTTTAATTAATCATAAACCAGTTCTAGAAGACTTGTTTTTTGGTTCTCTACTGAACAAGCTTGAGAAATCCAATGTTATGGTATTGCAAGTTTTTGCTCTTAATTGGTACATAAGGTAATTTTTGGCATTAAGAATAAATCTGACATATAGAAGACTTTGGATCACAATGGAGAATGTTAGCATATGATTTAAAGTTGAATAAGTCTAACATGTTGTATTACAGGGTGTGCAATGTCAGCTTGACTTAGGTCATCCCCCTTTTAAGGAAAGTAGTTGTTATTTAGGTGCAGATTAGATGGGTAAAAAGATAAGTCTATTAGCAGATATAGCTCACCAGAAAATATAAATTTACTTTGTTTATCGTGAGTAAAAGTGTCTATTCTTTTCTAAATACCATGTTTTACATAATAATATGTGTGTATCCACTTGAGCTAATGCCATTGATGTTCATTGACAGGAGGCATCAGTAATTTGGGGTTTCAACTTGCTCTCTCTTCTTTGTCTATCCCAAGCATTTATTTATTCATAATTAGTGCAATAGTCTATTATGAGTTCAATTCCATATTCATTTGATATCTCACGAATTACTTCAATTGAGGATTCTGCTTGTCCCCAAGTTTTCTTAATTGAGACAATCAATCATTGCCCACAAGGTAAAGTTGACTGAGTATCTGATCAATTAACATGAGTGTTAACTCAAACGATTCTGAAATCAATTGCATGCCCATGAATTGCATCAATTGTGCCTCAAATTAGTTGAGTGGCCTAAAATAAGATCAACTTAGTATCAAATGAATGAATAGTCCATGAATTACCTTGATTGAACATAGACCAAAATAAGGGTTCATGATTTTCCTTGATTAAACCACAAACAATTATAAAATCAGAATGTGCATAAACATTTATGACCAGTTCTCATTTAGGAAAGTCAACCATTGGTCAACATTGGTACTATTTCAATCGGTGTGAATAATGACAGTCAAAGCACAACAAACTGTCGCCTGTCAACTTACCTTAAGTTTATTTATATCTTAGTGTGTACAGCAGAAATCTCATCAATGTCTTTTGCTCAACACAGAATCACAGCTCTTGGTCATGCAGGATATTTTTAATATATATTAGAAAAAAGCGAAAAAAAAAGAAAAAAAAGGAAAAAGAAAAAAATAACACTCGTTGATTGCTTCGAAACTCATTGACATGACTGTCAGTTATGTGGTCATCACCATATGGTTAATCCCCTAAAGCTGTATTTCTGTCCTCAATTAATTTGCTAGTTTAACAAAAGATAAATCAAATTGAATATTACAATTAATTTACTATTTGTGTTTGTATGACAAAATCACAGTTGACATGGTACTAGTTGGCCTAGTGAACTATACAATTATAGTTGATGCTGCATCTACTGCCAGTGTTAGCTAGGAAAGAAGATAAAAAATTTAGGAATTTTATAATTAATAATGAAGTCACAATGACCAATGATGTCATGGTGAATTCAAAACTATTAAACATTGATGTCATGTATCCGTTTTGGATCTAAGTTCCATTTCTATTATATTTGTTCTTTTACATGTCTAGGTATTCAATGGTTTACCCTTGAAATGCTAAGGAATGTATGCAAACCCTTTTTTTTTCTTGAATATAACAGTGTGTTAAACTTTTAGCAGTGACTCAACCTAAAAATGATGTCATTGACTTGCATGTTAAGAGAGCTCAAAAGCATGCAATAATTAGTAAATGCCTGTAAGTGTTCAGCAACAAGATAATGGATGAAGCCATTAATCTCTTCATAAAGGTCCTAAATGAAGTAAAATTAAGGAAGCACTAAGCCAAAGAGATGAAATTAGTGTATGATAAGTTATCAACAGTGGTGTGATGCAATCAGGAGTGCTTGGCATAATTACATCAATTTTCTCAGTGCGGTCTTGGAGAGGAAATTGAAGGCTGCAAAGTTCCTTGTATCCAATGCTAGCCTAAATGTATCAAGTCTTGCTAAAGGACGGATCATTCCTCGCTTTGATTGAAGCAATAGAATCCCAAAAAAACAGACTATCAAGACCATAAAGAATTTGCAAGTCTACGGTTGCGATTGCTGTATCAGTTTAAAGCAAGATGGCAGTTGAAAGGCTCAAATGGATGTGGTAAAAAAATTGAAAAATATGTTAAACATAAGCTTGTTTAATTTGATACACACTCATTGACTTCAGACAAAGTTGACTCAAGTCTTCATGGAGAACATGCAAATAATTTACTCAAGAAGGTTATAATGTTGTGTAAATGATCTCAGTCAAGCAGGAGATAATTTTTGTGAAGCTGAGGTAATGAGATTAAATATGAGATTAAATTTGCTTGATGGTGTGAACCTCACCTTATGTCAGACCTTGGCTGAACAAGTTCATCAATATGTACTTGCCCTCAATGTAAATATAAAGGAAAGTTTGGTGAGGCTCAGAGTAGGAACAGCATTCCACCACGCAAAAGAAAGTGTAGAAGTTGTGTTTGTCTCTTTGGTTTCGGTCTCTTGGTTATTTTATGTTTGCTGTTTTTTAGTTGGTTTAGACGAACTTCTTCCCTGTGGAAAATGATGGACTTTGACAGTGTTGATGTTTTGGTGCTCTGTTGGTGTCCTGTTGGGGGCATGACTACATTTTGTCCCCAAAGAAAAAGAAGAACAAAGAAAAAAAAAGGTTCATGAATTTCTTGCTTCTTAAGCTGCAAAATGCGTTTTCTGCTTGTACAAATTGTACAAAAATGCATCTAGAAGGGACTTATTGGATCGTTGGGAAGAATAGTCCTTTATCAGGTTTCTTTTTGATATTATTTGAAGCATCAAAGGGCAGCGAAGCAAGCTTTTGAAATACAAATTTGATGAATGGAATTGTCTAATATGCCCTTTATCATTTTTTGTATTTTACGAGTTGGTGTATAAAAAGATTCATTTTCTTCATTGTTTTATTCCTGATTTTGTAGACATAGTACATTCAATAAATCAATTTCTGAGGAAAACAATATCGTTCCAATGGTCAGCTGCAAGTAAGGAGGCTTCTAAAAAAAAAAGAATATTATCTTCTTTGCTCTAGTTTTAATCTGCCTTGATTTTCAGAAATTCATAATGTTCACCTATGCTTTGGAGTGGAAGGCAGTAGCAATACTGATGCAAAGGAGTAATGACAATATTGGAATAGCTGCTTGCTTTATGAATCATGGACTTAGATAGCATGAACTGAAGTATACCTTGCTCGACCAAACAAGCTTATGTTGTGGTCAAAGTAGTGAAAGCCTTTAGGTTCTACATTTTGCTCGTGAGGATCATCACACATGTTCCTGATTCTGCTATTAAAATAATCTTAATGCAACATGAACCGGGGACATGAAGAAGAGCTTGGGTTGGTAAGGTGAAGAATGCCATCTAGAATTACAGTTATGTCCAGTTGATGCATCCAAGGTCAAGCTGATAAAAAGAAAGAGGATGGCGTCAGTTGTGTGTATTAAGTTCTGTAACTGTTTCTATTGCATTCAGTCTTGAGTGGGCTTAACCTTTTTGTATTAGTTTGGGAGGTGGGGCAGATAGTGTTTATGATTGGCCACCCTTTCTACTTTGTGCATGTTGGGCTCTGATCTCTGACCATGCTTGGCAGTCTTCTTTCCTTAACTTCCTTGCATGGTGGTAAGGTTGGGTTGTCTTGATTTGTTTTGATGGCTTTCAAACATGGTACTAAATCCAATCGGATTGGATTTTATTGGATCGTCTAGATTGTTTGGACTATAATAGAATAAAAGGTTTTTAATGTCCATGAGGCTAAAAGCAGCCTATCGGACAAGAATTTATAAACTACTGTAGCTGCCAATTCCAAACTCTGACTCAAATAATTTTTTTTTGGCAATTTTGATCTTTTGCTACTGATTTTGATGATGAATTCTCCTACTTTCTCCTCTTAAAACAATTCTTGCAGTGATTCCATTGCTAGAGTATTAACATAGTTAGCTCAAACATCATTATATGCCTTGCATTCCAAAATTAAATGCTTCTTTGTCTCAGCTGCCCCTGAAGTACAAGAGGTACATATCCTCTCCTCCCATTTCTCTTTTGGTCTGTTTCATCTACTTGTTTCACATCTAAGTTGGTGTGAGTTGGTCCTCAGTTGGGCCATGAGCAAATTTGTTCTTTAATTCATGTTTGTCCCTATATAGTCCTTTTGATGATGATCGCATGTAGGGTTAAATTCAGCAAGAGAATATTCTTTCTTTCTTCCTAACTTACTTTCCCACATAGCTGTTCTGAATTATTCCTTAACAAATGCCTTTATGTCTTTGTTATTATTTGGGTATTCATCCAAGTTGATATTCTATTTGTTCATCCATTTGTTTTGCTTCATTCATGTTTTCTTTCTTTTGTTCAGATCTTCTTCTATTACAACTTTAGGCCATCTATTTGCATCCATCTGTTTTTTTTTTTTCAGATATCCTAGAAGACAAACCATAACAACTGCCTCTATAGGAAAGGTACTTGTTTTTGCTAGAAGAATCTTATATGGAACTGATTATTATATTTTTTAATTAATTTATAATCAGAGGTTTCTGAATCCTCTCTATTTGCCTCCATTTTGAGTTTGATGTGCTGCTAGTCCACACTTAACACCTATATGGCATCACTGGTACCACTAGTAGCCCAAATAAAACCCATAGTCTTGCAGTCCCATAATTCGGCCTCTTTGCTTCTATTTTGTAATGAAAAGAATGCTCTCCATCCTCCCAATGTTCTCTTCATTATATATGTTTCTCAATTGAGCTTATTATTGAAGTCTATCACAAGATATCTATACCCTTCTTCTAGAAGTTACCCTTCAAAATAAAAATTTAATTGATTCATTTTCTTTTGATTGGCTAAGGTCATGATCTTGGTTTTGTTGGTATTTACTTGCATGCCTACCTTCTTGCAAAAGTGCTCTAAGGCCTTTAAATGCTCTCTCAAACCCTGTGCTGACCTTGCAATCAGAATGAGATCATTTGCATACAAAAGAATCCTCACGGATATCTTCCCAAATTAACACCGTCTACTTCGTTCAGATTTAGCCATTCTTCTAATTCGTCAATATATACACCCAATAGGGGATAATGGACGTCCTTGTATAACCCCTGTGTCACTTCTAAAGCGTTCTAAAAGGCTGGCTTGAGTTCTCATTTTAGCTTGGACCTCCTCATGGAGTCTATGCACTGCATATTTATGCTTTTCTGGTTTGCCTAAGTCTTCTATTCTACTTCATAGTTTACTTCTAGGCACTGTGTCAAAAGCTTTCTTGAAGTCCACAAAACAACAATAGGCTTCTCCTTTTTCATTCCATATTTTTTCAATGATATGTCTCAAAGTGATGATATGGTCTATTGTCGAGTGTTTTGGTCTGAAACTTGCTTGTCCTTTTGCCCTCTTTCCTTTTTCTTCTACCCACTTGCTAATTCTACTCTCAACCATGCTTCCAAACAACTTTGCAAAGAGGAGATTGACCATAATGGTTTTGTAATTTGAGAGATTGTCTATGTCTCCACTTTGGAAGAGGTATATTGTTAGTCTTATTATTCAATCCCTTGGAAAACCATGCTGGATGGTGTTGTTGAGTCTTGATGTGTGGTGCTAAGTCCTCTCCTTCCTGTTTTAAGTATTTTGCTTGTAGTCCATCCACGCCAAAAGCCTTAACTGTTCCTAGCTTTTTAATATCTTCCTTGACCTCCTCCCATAAGGTAAATAAATTTGCTGTTTTGATGATTATGGAAGGGGCCTCTTCTTCTTACTCCTGTCCATGCAGTTGCTTTGCATATTCCAGCCATTGGATTTCTGTAATATTATTTCATTTTTTGCTGAAGTTCCTTCTAGAATAACTTTGGGTTATTCTTCCCTAAATAAATTAGTTCTTCTTGTCTTGCACTCAAACATTCCTCTTTTTTTGCTTTCATTATCTTTTTGTATAGACTTGTTTTCCTCTTCTTTACCCAGTTCTTTTAGATCTCTCCTTGTTGTTTTACATTCTTCGTTGTACCATGCATTTTTTGGAAAGCTGCCTTTTTTCTTCTTCCTAACTTTAGACCTTTTACACCATTCTAATGCCTCTAAAATTATATTTGTTAACTCATGACTCTTGATTCCGATACAAAGCCTTTCTAAGTAAAATAATTTTGTAATATGATGGTATACTGTAAAGTATAAACTAATATGATTGTTTAACATATTTGTTCTGTGTTCTACATATTTATGTGTTTATATGAAGTATAAAATTTGTGTGTATATATAGATACTAGGAGATGGTGCTGGTATGGGTATGGGAGACAAAGGTTGTTAGATAGTCATAAACCCTCCTATTGACCTCTCAATAAATAACCAATAGATCCAATTGTACAGGTTAATGTAAAATGTTTGCTTCATAAGTTTTTTTATAAAATAGGCTTTCTTGAGCATCTATGTCCTCTTTAGGGCCTTTGTTTATTGCAAATGCTGCTGTTTAGGGCCTCTTTGAGTGTTATTTAATGTTTGATGTTGTTTAGGACAACTTATAAAACCCCTCATAGTATTTTTTAAAGGTGTCGAATGCAATGGATTTTGTCTCTTATTTTGGAAGCATGATCCATTAGGTTGGCACTTTAGAGTTTCGAATGGATAGGGTATGTGATTTTTGAAGTTCAGATGGGTGGGAGATATTCAAGAGTCTTGGGAGGTGTATTTAGGTATCCAGAGAAGTCCCCAAGACAAGTACCCGTATGTGAGATGAATATTGATACCTGAGTCAAGTACCAGGTAAAGGGAGATAAATCTCTTGATGACTATCATAAGTACACAACACACATTTCTAACCATATTCAGATTTCCCGATTTTTTGGGCTTCTTGTATGGATCCAGATTTTCAAATGTTGTTACTATGCTTTCAAATAGGCCCTTGATTCCTTGACTATCTTCAGCAGATTTTTCTAGTTAGGGTTCCCTACTTGGGGGAATACCACTTGTTATTAATAATAGCTATGAGGCACATTCACAAAGATCATTGCCTCTCAACTGAACTTAGCAAATTTAGCTTTTGAGACAGCATCTTGTGCTGTCATTATATGTCATGCTTATTCTTCTCATCCTACGAACTTCCGAGTTTCAACTTGCCTTGATTTGTTTGTGTGACAAACTAATTTCAACAACATTTCTTTGGTGCTCGACTCTTTGAGCCCTTACATGACTTAGGCCATTCTCAGGGATCTGGAATCCAATTCCTTCCTGTCACCTCAAACACTCTTTCACGATGACGTTGTATTGATGACCTTCAACTAGACTAGATTGACTGATTTTGAAGGATGAACATGCATGACTCAATGTTAGTTAAATCTTAAAATTTTACCTGCAAGTAGAAAACACAATAACAGAAAAATAACAGTAACACAGAGATTTTACGTGGAAACCTGCAATGTGCAGGAAAAACCACGGGGCAATGGCAGCTTCTTTATTTTATTGATTTCAGCAAACTTTACATTCACACAACTTGTTTACATGCAAGGGGTCGTTCCCCTTTTATAGATAAATGAAGGAAGGCTCCGAAAACTGTTCGTTTCCTCTCCCAAAGGAAGACTCCGAAAACTGTTCGTTTCGTCTTCCGGAGCTACATCTGGCGGCTACCCGTTTGGAGCTACACGTCTGGCGACTACCCGTCTGGGGCTAGACATCTGGCAGGCTACCCGTCTGGAGCTACACGTCTGGCGACTACCCGTCTGGAGCTAGACATCTGGTAGGTTACCCGTCTGAAGCTACACGTCTGGCGACTACCCGTCTGGAGCTAGATGTCTGGCAGGTTACCCGTCTAGACGTCTGCAGCTACCTTTTGCTGAAGAACAATAGAGATCTGGATAGTGACTTCATCTCCTAACATTCTCCCACTTGAAGTCAGTATACAAGAATTCTTTGCCTATGTTTTTCCATCCAGTGCCAATTGCCCAATGCTGCCCTTATTACATTTTCAGCAAGCCCAGAGAAGTTTTGCACCACTCAAACTTCTCTGTCTTGATCGACTTTGTAAGCATATCTGCAGGATTCACTTCAGTATCAATTTTCTCCAACAGGATCCTACCTTCTTCCACCACATTTCTTATAAAATGGTACTTAACATCAATGTGTTTCGTGCGATCATGGAATGTTGGGTTCTTCACTAGCTGAATAGCACTTTGGCTATCACAATGCAACGTAATTTTCTCCTGCATTATCTTGAAGTCACCCAACAATCGCTCTAGCCAAATTGCCTCTTTGTTGGCTTGAGTCGCTGCAATATATTCTGCTTCAGTGGTTGATAAAGCCACCACAGATTGCAACTTAGAAGTCCAACTCATAGCTCCACCAGCAAGAGTGAAAGTATATCCTGTAGTGGACTTTCTCCCATCTCTATCTCCACCATAATCAGAATCCACAAAACCTATAACTTGCAAATTTTTCGATCCATAGTAAATAGCAGCATCTGAAGTGCCTCTTAAATATCTAAATATCCACTTCACTGCATTCCAATGCTCCTTACCAGGATTTGCCATGTACCGGATGACAACTCCCACTGCTTGGGCAATATCCGGTCTGGTGCTCACCATGGCATACATGAGGCTTCCTATTGCTGATGAATACGGTACACGAGACATGCTTGTCTTCTCTGCTTCTGTTCTAGGACACTGATTGGAAGACAATTTTAAGTGTGAAAGAAGTGGGGTACTAACTGGTTTTGCATTCTGCATATTGAAGCGCTGCAGAATCTTTTCTATATATGACTTTTGACTTAACCAGATCTTTCTTCCTGTTCTGTCCCTGTGTATCTTCATCCCTAAAATTTGGTTTGCTGCTCCTAAATCCTTCATTTCAAATGTCCTAGCCAACTGAGCCTTAAGATCAATGATTTTCTTCATGCTAGGGCCTACAACCAACATATCATCAACATACAACAACAAAATAATAAAACTGCCATCATCAAACCTCTTATAGTATGCACAATGGTCAGCTTCACTCATGTTGAAACCTTGGCTCTTCATGAAGGTGTCAAATTTTCTGTACCACATCCTTGGTGCCTGTTTCAACCCATACAGAGATTTCTTGAGTTTGCAAACCAAATGCTCTTTGCCTCTTTCTTCATAGCCCTCAAGCTGATCCATATAAATCTCCTCCTCGAGATCACCATGCAGGAAAGCAGTCTTTACATCAAGCTGCTCCAGTTCTAAATCATGTGCTTCTACAAGTGCAAGTAAAACTCTAACAATAGTCATCTTCACAATTGGAGAGAAAATTTCATTAAAGTCTATACCTGACTTTTGCACATAACCTTTTGCCACCAAGCGAGCTTTATAGCATTCCAACAACCCATCACTGTTCTTCTTTACTTTGTACACCCACTTGTTTCCAACAACCTTTCTTCCAGGTGGGAGATCCACAAGTTCCCACGTTTTATTCTTGCGAAGTGCCTCGATTTCCTCCTCCATGGCTTTCCTCCACTTTTCTGCATTCTCAAACTCTCTAGCTTCCTGAAATGAACTAGGCTCACCATCATCAGTTAACAAAGCAAAAGAGGACTGAAAAACAGGAGAATACCTTTCCGGACACTTTTGTGGACGTGTAGATCTTCTAACCCAATGATCTGTTGATTGTGGCTCTTGGTCTTGTGACCGTTGTGGCTGCTCTACTTGCTGTTCTGCATGCTGATCAAAAACTTCAGCATGCTGATTTTCATATTCATCTTCGTTCATATCTACTTCAATTGGTACAACATTAGGAGTTTGTTGTACCTCCTTCCTTTGCATGGATTTTTCATCAAAAATAACATCCCGGCTAATAATTACCTTGTGGGCAGTAGGATCCCACAATCTATACCCCTTCACTATATCTCCATAGCCGAGAAAAACACATTTGCTTGACTTTGGGTCAAGTTTGGACCTTTTTCTTTAGGCACATGGGCAAATGCATCACAACCAAAGGTACGCAAATGAGAGTAATCAACTGGCTTACAACACCAAACCTCCTCCGGAATCTATCCATCCAACGCAGTTGTAGGTGACCTGTTAATAAGGTAAACAATTGTATTAACAACCTCTGCCTAGAACCTTTTATCCAACATGGATGCGCTGAGCATGCTTCTTGCACGTTCCATGATTGTGCGATTCATCCGCTCAACCACACCATTTTGTTGTGGAGTATATGGTACAGTCTTTTGGTGCTTAATTCCTTCCTACGTACAAAATTTATCAAATTCCTTGGAGCAATATTCACCCCCATTATCTGACCTGAGACATAAAATAGGCTTGCCCAAACTTTTCTCTACTCGTGCTTTGAACTCTTTAAATTTCTGCAAAGCTTCCGACTTCTTCTTCAGAAAATAAACCCACACTCTCCTAGAATAATCATCTATAAAAGTCAGAAAATAGATAGCACCATTTAAGGACTGAGTGGGGACTGGTCCAAATATATCCGAATGTATAAGTTGCAGAAAATCAGAACTCTTACCAGGGCTTGCGGTAAACCGAACCCTCTTTTGTTTACCAAAAATATAGTGCTCACACAAGTCTAAATTACAAGACTTAATCCCAGAAAGCATACCTCGGTCATGCAAAATTTTCAGACCTTTTTCACTCATATGTCCTAGGCGTTGATGCCATAGCATTACTGCATCCTGAGCATTTCTGGAATTTGCTGCTGTTGCATGGTTTGTCACCGTATCACCGCATAAACGGTATAGGGTCCCATAAGATTCTCCTTTTGCTACTACAAGAGCTCCTCTGGTAATTTTGCAGTAGTTGTTACCGAAAGTGACAGAATACCCTAGCTTATCCATCATCTTGATTGAGAGCAGATTCTTCCGCAAATCAGGCACATGTCGTACATCACATAACATCCTTTCTCTACCATCGTCCAACCTGATCCTTATATCCCCTCTTCCCACAATTTCTAAAGGATGATCATCACCTAAGTAGACCATCCCACCACAGTATGGCTGATATTTGTCAAACCAGTCTCTGTGAGGAGACATGTGGAAAGATGCACCCGAGTCCAAAACCCAGGTATATAAAACAGATCTGCTGTTGCTGATACAGAAAGCCTCACATGTTGCCGTCTCTCTTGAATTTGTTGTACTGGCCTCAGCTGATGGCTGAATTTGCTTTTCACCATTCTTTTCCTTTTTTAATTGCCAACAATCCTTCTTTGAGTGCCCTGGCTTCCCACAATGCCAACACTTCCCTTTCTACTTGTGTCCTTTAGACTTAGATCTGGACTGTGATCTACCTTGTTTACTCCTCTCGAAAGATCGACCTCTCACAGATAGGGCTTCATTGGTTGAGGGTTCTAGAGACGTTTTTTGCCTCAACTCTTCTGCCAACAAAGCGGCTACCACATCATCAAATTTTAGAGCTCCTGATGATGCATTATTGATGGTCATCACCATATGATCCCAGGTGTCCGGGAGGGAACAAAGTAGGGTGATAGCTCTGTCCTCATCCTCCATCTTCACACTAACTGAAACCAGTTTACTGATAAGGGTATTAAACTCATTCAAATGATCTGCCACAGATGAACCCTCCTTCATCCTCAGGCTATAAAGTTGTTTTTTCAGAAAAACCTTATTTGTTGCTGATTTTGTTTCATACAACTTTTCAAGCTTTTGCCAGAGGGCTTTCGTGGTCTTTTCTTCAACAACATTGAACAAGACAGAGTCTGCTAGGCAGAGACGGATTGTAGAAACCGCCTTCCTGTCCAGCGTTGCCCACTCCTCATCTTTCATGTTGCTTGGTTTACTCGCGACCCCTTTCAAGGCTAGGGCTTGGTCATTTTGAACCAACAAATCCTCCACCTTCATCTTCCATAGAGCGAAGTTCCTGCCATCAAATTTCTCAATCTCGAACTTGGTTACACCTCCTGTCATTGTTTCAGCTCCCACTCGCACAAAACCCTAGGTTTTGATACCAGATGTTAGTTAAAATCTTAAAATTTTACTTGCAAGTAGAAAACACAATAACACAAAAAATAGTAACACAGAGATTTTACGTGGAAACCTGCAATGTGCAGGAAAAACCATGGGGCAATGGCAGCTTCTTTATTTTATTGATTTCAGCAAACTTTACATTCACACAACTTGTTTACATGCAAGGGGTCGTTCCCCTTTTATAGATAAATGAAGGAAGGCTCCAAAAACTGTTCGTTTCCTCTCCCAAAGGAAGACTCCGAAAGCTGTTCGTTTCGTCTTTCGGGGCTACACGTCTGGTGGCTACCCGTCTGGGGCTACACGTCTGGCAGGTTACCCGTCTGGAGCTACACGTATGGCAACTACCCGTCTGGAGCTAGACGTTTGGCAGGTTACCCGTTTGAAGCTACACGTCTGGCGACTACCCGTCTAGAGCTAGATGTTTGGCAGGTTACCCGTCTAGACGTCTGCAGTCTAGACATCTGCAAACTAGACGTCAGTAGACGTTTGCATCTACTTTTTGCTGAAGAACAATAGACATCTGGATAGTGACTTCACCTCCTAACACTCAAGAGGTGTAGCCTAAATACTAACACAACAAAATATGGTATGGATATAAAATATGAGGTGCTTTTATTAAGACAGCATTAATACTGGTTGGACCAACAGGACTCTTATGTGAAGTTTCTCAATATGCAATATGGATGCCCTATTTGTATGGATATATATTATACATAATATCCAAGGAATATAATTAAGAGTTACGTGTTAGCACATGATCCAAAGGCAGGTGGTTGTTGAGGTTGTTGTGCAGATTAGGTGGCTAAGGGTATTAGCAGTTATAGCTCACCTATATTTAGTTTGTTCTCTCTCTCTCTCTCTCTTGATATGTTGAAGTTCAATAGGGTACCAGGTGAAGACACATCTTGGTGTTGGAGACTGGTATGAAAAAAGATAGTGCTTCATGTTGGTTGCTAAAACATCTGCAAAAGATATAGAGGAGTGTTACAAAACTTTATTTTCATTAACAGAAATCATTCGCCAATGCAGAAATATCAAAACATTCATCCACAAATAACATTACACAATGATAATCCACACAATGAGACATAGATATAGATAACACCCTTAAGGTAGGGAAACACCAATAATACTCCTTAAGGAAGGAATGATTTCACGAGATCTCCCAAGATCAGAGGCCATTCTGCGGTCAAAGACGATAACAAGAGAATACTTCATATGAATGATAACTCTTACAATGGCAATATCCCTTATTTATATACCCATCTTCTAATGCTACTTTGAGGAGTGTATAACTCTAACCCTAGCTTATTCCTAAACCCTTATTCAACTCATTATTATAATACAATTAACCGTGGGTTATGTGTGGCCCATGCCAACTATCCATAATATCCATTTGCAATATACTATCATATACCCTTATACCTATCCCTGTGTACCATAGCAAGGAGAGCATGCCTGTAGTAGGCCGGGCTGGAGTATTTGCTGGTTTGCAAGCTGTTAATGTTTACAAATCAGTGTTGTTTTGCAAAGATTGGCCTTGTAAAAGACCTCCTAGACATCTGCGAGTCAAAGCAAACACACAACAAAAAAAAATAATAATAATGAAGGCTTGATGAGAAGCCTTTGTGAACTGCTGCTGTGCAGATCTCAGATGCAGTTTTTAGAGATAATATTTTGACATTTTGCATAGTATCATTTGGATGGAGACACGAGCAGTGTGATTACATACGCCCCTCCCCATCCGGAGATTGAGCCAATGCAGCTATTCTTAGTATAGGGTCATGGTTGTAAAGCTGTACTTGTCAAGAACAACATCATGGCCTGGCCAATTTAACTTTTAATGTCCCTGTTGGGACATCCAAGTGGGTATGGCTTTGGGCTTCCATTCGGGAGGTCCAAGTTTTAATCATGGGGAGGGTGGTGCCTATTGTGTCATTCAGTTGTACTTCGCATTTTACAATTTATGAGTTTTAACTTTTATTATACAACTGTATAATAGGTTATATATATTATTTTAAATCATATAAACTTAATCTCATTATGTTCTGGGTTTATAGACAAACACTGAAATAAATCTTATTTTCATGTTCTCAGAAATTAGTTGATATATCTCCTGATTCTTAACTTTTTGGATCTAAGATTTTGCTATTGTCATTCCAAAATTACTTTTTCTGTAAAGTTCTGGAAATAGAGTACTTTGCTTCCTACCTTTAATATAATTTTGTATTTGTATTAAATCAAAAGCAATATGTTCATCAATATGAAGCAGCATTACTAGTGTTTTTGAAGAAAGATATTCAACTATACTTTTTCAGTTTGCCAACAGAGTAGCAGGCTAAGAAGTGCAAGTTCTGGGTCATTTTTCCGCAAGTCAACTCTGCTCAGATGCTGTATTCCCAATGAGAAATTTTGTTGACATAATAATACCTGAAATTTGACCTGTGAAGCCTACGGTGAACTTGGAACTATAAGTCTATGTGTAAACCTGGTGATTGTTTATACCTTTGCTGTATCCAGCCTTATGTCATGGAAACAGGCATAGATTTTTCTTCATTGCATCTCAAACCACTTATTCAGTTAATATTAACTGGACTAAACATTTGTTTGCCTTGGTCTGCTGTTTGTAATAGTTTAGACCATTTCTGTAGTGATATTGTAGCAATGTAGACTACTGAGTAGTAAAAGATCTAGTATCATTACTGTTTTTTCTGAATAGAATAGAGCAAAACTCTCTTGCTTGGTTTACTTATTTCAACTTTTTTGCTTTTCTGTATTGTCAAGCAGGTCTTCATTTTTAGTTAAAAATGATTTAGCTGGCAGCTTTGATGTTTGTGTTTCTAATTCTCTTTTTCCAGGATTGTGAGCGCCGGTTTATGGCAAAATTATTTCATCACAGGACAGAGGGAACACCACCATCGTCAGGATCTTCAAAAAAGTAAGCCAAGATTGTTTTAAAGCTGCCTAGGCAGCCGCTTTTTGCATTGGATAAAATGAAATTCACACATAGCTGGAAAGAATGGAAAAGACAACCGTGCATCCATTCAGTCCATGACATGTGAAGTTCCCGTACCTGTAGAAGATGAGAGCAAGACAATTTTCAATTGTGGGTGGCTTTCTAATTCATTTTTTTGTAACTAAAACTTCATAATTTGTGAAGATTAACATTTATTTTTAATGCTATATATTTAATTTTCATGGGTCAATTTACTAGTGTGTACGAGAAACCAGTCTGGAATTTGGCATTTGTACCAGTATTAACATTATTCTCATAACTGTCTTGTTGTTTGCTTTCTTCCTAATAAAATCTGATTCTTGAATTTGTGGATATGTTGATGACAAATCTGATCAACCAATGCAGTAGGATAGAAATGTTGAAAGTCGTGTTATTTTAGTACATTTGAGGGGAAAAAGAGGAACTGTTAAGAAGTTACATGATCTCCATGAAGTCATCAGTACAGTACGAGAAGAATTTGCAAATAGTAAATTCTGGCATCAATGTATGCTAAAAACAAGACTTTTGCAGGATGAGCTGAAGAATGTTTTGGCCTCAACTATCCATATGAAAACATGCCAAATTATATCTAATCCTGTATATTGTGGCTCCACAATCTTTGAATCTGTGATCGGTAAATTAAAATTGATGTGGCAGTAAACAAAATGATGGCATTCTTGATTATCTGTTGAATATGAGTAACTCTATTTATTCTTCACCAGCATGACATTATATGTCCACAGACAGTTGTTTTTTTCTTCAAAAAAACCCACACTTTTAAATTTCTTATTACAGGAATAGAGCCATGTGTAATCTGGATTTGTTTATTCAAGGAAAAAAACCATTTTTAATTTATACCAAGTCAATGAACAGATGGTCCAAAGTGCTATTTATAATAAAAAAAAATGGTGGCTGGTATGATGGCACAATCCAAAAATCATGGGGTCCTATTTTGACAGTAAGCTTGATGAATATCAATAAGGTGTTAACTCGGGGAAAGATGAAGATCAACTGCCACCGCTCAAGTTATCAAGCTATGTAATATTGTTTTGCCTGAAACTTGTTTGTTGATGTTGACAAAGGGTCGATGCATGATGCGGACATGCAAGGGGATGCGCAACTAGATGCTCAAGCGGACACACATGAAGGAAACACGCAAGCTTTTGTTTGCAAAATATGTGATGGCAAAATACGTGTTGACAAAATCTATGAGGACAAAGTTGGCGATGTGTAGTGTCGACATGCTAACAAAACAACTTGTCAATGAAGTATGTGCATCTATACAATACAAGAAGTTTTCTCATAGTACCGCATGTGCCCCACTTAATAGATATGTAGTTGGAGTTTCCTCACCATAAGTGGAGCACATGTGGTACCCTTGGGAGGAGGGAAGTCCCAACAAAGACAGACAAGTATGTAGTAACATATGAAAGGCTGACATAGACGTGCACACAGACATACGAGTGCTCACAAGTGGAGAGGTGCATGCAGACATATGAGCTCGTGTAGTTGAAGACATGCATATAGATATGAAAGTTTGTGTCCATGCCGATGAATTTGGATGTGATGAAGTTAACAAGTTCGATGGAAGACAAAACCTGGTTTGGCAGAAAAAATTAGGAGTGGTTGGAGCAAGTTATGCAATAGAAAGAATGCATGACAAATGTTTGGCACCAAAGTAACTGCAAGTTGGTGTGTTCGATGGTGAGTAGGATGGGAATTCGACATCAGAGCAAATGGAAGGTAGGATGTTTAACAAAGAATGAGATGAGAGTTCAACATCAAAGGAAATGGAATATGATAGTGTTTGATAGTGTCCAAGATGGGAGTTCGACGCTAGAGAAAATATGAGCTGGTGTGCTCGATGGTGAGTAGGATGAGAGTCCAACATTGAAGCAACTACATGTTGATATATTTCTTGGGGTGTAGGCTAGGAGTTTGACACGAGAACAATTGTAGTGGGGTGCGTTTGATGATGCACATGAAAAGGTGACATGAAAAACCATCAAGTGTTGAATCGCATAAATGCCCCATGTTCCATGGTGGTCAAATAGAGGACCTAGTCAAGCATTGGAAAATTGATTTCATATGTGGAAGCAAATGGGTAGAAGATAGGAGATTGGAGGAGGTTATTCCCTGTGACATTTCATGGAATCATAGTAGTTTGGTACATGAGTTTGCTAGAGGGTGGGTATGAGGCTTGGGAAGAGTTGCGCAAAGCATTTGTGAAGGAATTTTGGTTATTCCATAATGACAATCAGGTCATGGATGAAATTTATCGAACAAAATAGGGCGAGCGAGTTTGTTTGGTCCCATAATCAGAGGTTGAGAGGGTTGTTAACCCATATTGAGGAAGATTTGTCAGATGCATTGAAAAAGAGGTGGTTTGTGGAGGGACTTCTTCCTATGTACCAAAAGGTCAGGGTGCTTCTTTCAACATCATATAAGTTTTTTTAGCAGGCCTTGAACTTGGAAAGTGATGCAAAGACTATCAAAACATTGGGGTTAGGTTAATAAGGGTAAGAATGACCTTGAAGATGGAAGTGACTTTGAAGCTGAAAGTGACTTTAACGATAAGAGTGACTCTTGCACTGAAAGTGATGTTTTTTTTTTAATCTAAAAAAGCTGGGGACACATCAAGGGCCACCCTCCCCATGAATTGAACTTGAGCCTTCACTAGGAGAGTCCAATGCCTTTTGACATTGTAATGTCTTTGTCGGGACAAATTGATGATTTTGAAAACAGGTGGTTTGGAGGATGATTTGAGCGTATCATCCAAGTATTAGGGTTTTGAAGTCAATGAAGAGAGTGACACTAAAGAGAAGTGATGACACCAAGGATGAGTATGACTTGGAGTGCAAGATTGTTGCTACATGTGTATACAACATAAAGGGAGATTGTACTAAGGAGGGATGTTGTTCGTGGTGTAATCTATGACAACCGCCAGAGAATTAGAAGATGCTAGATTGAGTATGATATTGAAGGTAAGACTCGTGCAATGCTGGTGATGCCATTTGTGGAGGCACTTTGCATGTAAATGCCAAAGTATTGCAAATCGAGACAAACCAATGATGTGTAGAGGGTTCAAAGAGTTGGAGAAGACTCACAACCCCAATCGAGAAGCATAGGAGGTGAAGTTCATAAACCTTATTGCAATTGAGGGCAAATTCATATTAGGGTAAAGAAGATTAGTTTTTGGTATAACAGGCTTGAGGAGGTGAGCTTGATTAGAAGCAAGTAGAGATTGAGCAGATAGTTGAAGCTACACAGGAAGAGGAGGTTGCACAAGTGGTTGATGCAGACAATGAAGTAGGTATTGAATGATGCAAACAACAAATATGGAGATTGTTCAACATTTGATCGTCTAGTAGGACTGTCTGACCCAAGCCTCGACATTAGGACATAGGCTATCCAATTTAAGACCTAGGATGTGTAGGATGACTCGACTAGGAGGGAGACCATCATGACTTTTTCTCAATTGTCTAGGGGAGAGGACTTAACCCTAGGCAACCCACATACCATCTAGATAGGGGGAGGACTGTCAAGGCCATCTCTTGGCCGCCTATAAGGGGCAAGAGGCCCCTTGATGACCCTTTGGCTGTTAAGATTGAGGAGGGGATGTGTTTGGGCTTTGCCCCTAACTGTATGGGAAGGCTGTTTGACCCCAAGACGATCCATAGACCATTTGAACTTGAAAGGAGGCCTTCAGGATGGCCAGGAAGATTGTTTGGACTAGGAAGTGGGTTGTCAAAGCCCAAGAAAAGACTGTTTGAGGCTAAAGGAGGTCTATTAGAGACCAAGAAAGGCCAATTAAGGCAAAGGGATGTCCATAAAAGGCCTAGGCAGAGTCCTTTGAGGCCAAGAAGAGGTTGTTTGGATATAGAGAGGTCGCTTAAAGCTAGGGAGAGGTCATTTGGAGTTAAGGGGAAGTTTGAGAGGGTCAAGTGAAGGCCACTAGAATGAATACAAGGAGAAACATTTAGTTTAGATGGTCAGGGTTTTAATGATTCTGCCATTGAGGTTTCGAGACGTTGCCCCTTGACCCTACAAAGTGGTTCCTACCCCTTTGACTACTGACAAAGACAACAATGGTGTTTCTTGTCATGTTGACGATGTAGTCGGTTTTAAGAAGTGGAATGAGCAATTTGAAAATAATGTTTTGTTGGCAATAATTTGAAGTAAAGGCACTTGCAACAGATATATGAAACATGAGAAAGTGGAAAGAACATGACAGGAGATTCTAGTATGATGTTTAGTGCTTCTATTCCCAATGTTTTGTTCATATGTTCACAAGTCTGGAGGAGGAGATAGATGTAGGAAGATGATTTGATTCATCTAAATAAATAAATAAATAAATGTTTAAGCATAGGAATGTATGTGCGGATGTGTGGACATAAAGTGTTTGTAATAATGTGTAAAGTGTTTGTACTATGTGCACGTGGCAATTTTCTTGTAATAATGTAATGGGGTATTTTTCATGGTTTATGTAAATGGGTAGTTAGGAGGTAGTTGGGTAGGCAAACCACCTATCGATTCCATTATGTATGTGAGGGATGCAAATGTGTGTATGTGCAAGTAGTTGTCCCAAGTATATTATTGGTAGATTGTTTATCCGAATGTGATGTATTGTAGATAATTGTTATGTAGGGTACATGCTTTGTGCGTAGTGTATCCATTTATATTTGTAACTATTTCTTTTGTATATTTTGTATATCTAAGTGGCAATGAGATTGTATTGTAGTGTGTTGTATTCCATTTCTAAACATCTTGACATTCTTGGTAGTAGAGCATGGTGGGAAATGGTAGTCAATAATATTGTTGTTAATAGGTTCATTACTAGCTTTAGGACTGACTAGATTCCCCTACTATAAAGATTCCATTGTAAACCGATGTCAAGGATGCCTTGAAAACAAATTAGGAGGATCCTTTCCCAAATTGGCATGATTACCTTTTATATGTGGATAATGAAACAAGGGATAGATCAAGAGTCTAAAGGGCTCAAAATGATTAGTCAACACATAGATGAGAGATCTCTCGAAGGATAACACAACAAGGTCATACATTGAAAGGATGAAATGACATCGAAAGGGGCATGACTATAGGCTTCTCATGTACTCAACGTTTGTAAATGTTAGGAAAAAACATAAAAGTTAGAGTTTTAGATGTGAGATAGACTATTAGCAAAGGAGATGAGTGCTATTGGTATATATATGTGAGCTTTGTTGTACCTATACCATATGAGCAATCTTTGTATTAATTTATGCTATTGTACTCTTTGTATTTCTAAGCAATGTAATTTGTACAACACTTGTTTTTTGTGAGCCTCATTCCCAAGAGGGTTTTTCACCAAAATCTTCATGTCCTTTGCAAGTATGTTGTTTATTATTATTGCCAATAATTTCCATTCATTGTTATGTTGTTTATTCTTAACCATGAGTTTATATATTAGAGAATACATATTGAGGGAATGTACAATAATGGTGGTTATTATGTATGAATGGTTTGTGTGATTATGTATGAACACTTTATGCGATGAGAAAATATAGGGGTGATATAAATCATATGGGTACTAGAGTTGGTCTTCTTAGTTGTGTCTCTCTCACTCACTTTGGAAGGTAAGAAATAAGGACAAGGAACCTTAGAATTTAAGATCATGAAATTGAGAACAAATATTGGAGGTAATGGGTGAAGACCATGGGTAAATTTGGAATCTTATTGTAGGCAATGAAAAAATTGGCTAGGTTTGAATAAACAGAAGGAAATTTGGTCAACACGCCAAAAAGGATTCAAGTTGCATTAGATAATGATGTTAAAAAGAGGGAGAAAAGAAGAATAAATACCTCATTCCTTTACTATGGAAAATTTGCTAGGAAAATGAGTCAATTATTATAGTCACTTATTCATTGTTGTGGGTGCAATTCTTGATAGGTCCTCATTATGATCAACTTTTAAGATGGAAGTTAAGTTTAAAGCACAAACTTATGAAAAAAGTGGAATGTAAAACAATTGGAACATTAGTTGTAACAATTGTGAGTGTTCTTTGGTGACAATGGACTACTAGTCAAAGATATCAAAGAAAGCCTTGGGTTTGGTGAAGAAGCTTCTTCAAAGCTTTTGCGGAGAATGGAGAGCTTCACATCACAATATGATCACAACTAAAAGATGCTATTAGAATAATTTTATGTTGGTTCTTTTTATGAAGGTAAGGTCACAATATTGAAGAATATACCAATGACTTGTGAAATCAAGCCATTGTTGGTGATGTTATTAAATAAGGAGGCAATCAAGATGTAACTTAGTGGACTTTGACTTCATTTAGAGAAGATTTTGACAATCTTCCCTCTCAAGGCTTTAGAAGAGGCCAACAATAGAACTCATGCCATTGATAAGAATTACGAGATAAACATTCATCTTGATACTTCACAAGCTAAGAAGGGGATGTGCAAACAAGGGCAAATTGAAGAAGCAAAAGAAGAAAAATGTTGCTATTACAACCAAAGACAAACCAAATAAGAGAGTTATTGTAGTCATTCTGTTCAAGATGACCATGAAGAAGTAACTTATTGTTTTGATTGAGATGACCATGAAAAAGCAACCCATTAATATTTGCATCTAAATATTTTACGTAAAAATTAAAATAAGAATGACAAAATACATTGATGCTTATCACTAAAGCAAAGGAAGTAAAACATAGATGATAAATTTGTATGATATCCTTTATAAATCAATTGTATATAAGCAAGAAGAAATCAATAAAGAATTAAAATATAAGTATTGCCAATGAAAAGAGAGAAGAACATTTATTCCTTTTCAAAGCGTATATGAAGGCGACAAAGAGTCTTGGTCCAATTTTTTTTCAAAGAATAATTATATTTTCAATATGAAAAAAGGCTTTGATAGAGTACCTTCTTTCATCACCAACCTTATTATTTTTGTAGAGAATGAAGTCAATATGAAAGTAAAATTGTAATGTAGAGTGTAGTTTGCAATTTTTACATAATTTGTTGTTGAATTTTTATGCAATATCATGCTATTAGATATTTGTGAGCTTGTGCTAGGTATAGTCCATGTTTGTGGGTGGGAGAGGGAGGAGAAACTAAAGGAGGACAATGATGCATCATCACTAATAAGTCATCATACTTATATCAACTAAATGAGCAAAGAAACTAAACAATATGATGGAGTTATGTTTCTCTTAATTGAAGCAAAGAAAGGAAATGTAGAGGTTGTAAGCTCAAATTTTAGTTGTAGTTAGAATTAGAAGTAACAAGCTAGAGAGTCACAATCCTTGAAAGTGAAACTTGAAGAGCTAAAAGGACATCCATCTAAGAGAGAAGTGAAGCATGAGATCTTATTGGAACTAGATACCTTTTTGCCCAAGTTGTGGTTGTATAAAAAATCAATGATGGGAAAAAGAAGTGCAACAACAATAATTTTTCTAAGACATGGAGTCATAAAACCAAGTACTTGTCATTGCAACTTTCTTATTGCATTGGTGCCAAAGAAGGATGACATGTGGAGGATGTATGTCATTGATCTGATTCATGGCCAAGGTCGACATTGTATGATGTAATCTTGACTAGGCCTAAGGGCATTAATTTTACAATGTATTTAATTTATTGTAATATTTTATTATGTAAGTCTTATGGTCGTCATTAACCTTATTATGGTTAAACCCACCTTATAAACTTGTAATTAACCTTAAATCCCTCTTGTTATGTCAACTTAGGTTAACTTCATTTATGTAATTGGGGTTTTGTATTAGTATAAATGCCCCTACCATTCCATCATTTTATTATTGGAGTGTTGTAATTTTTATCTATGGATAATATAGTGATTATTTATGGTGCTTGCAGGTGCCCACTATATCTTTCTCTCATTTGTCTTTTTTATTTTATTTTGTACAATATTTGAGTGGATGGATTACTTTTGTTCATTTTGGAAAATATTGTGAGTGCCAACATGGTATCATAGCGTGTATGAAGCGACATTGTTTGGTCAAGCAAAAAACTCACTTAGAGCCTCCAATTTCTTTTCCAATTTCTAGGGTAAAAGTCATCTTGAAGTTTCATAAGAAGGAAAGTTGTTTTTATATTTTCACCATCCATCCTTTAGCATGTCCAAAAAATACGAGGTTAGTGTCTCTGAAGCTTAAAAGACATGTTTTCTGCTACATTTTTAAAATTTGCTTGGTGCCATTTGTTTGAAGAGTGATACCCATTTTTGCACCATATTCTCTAAAGAAAAACACACCTTTTTGTAATAGGGAAAGATGCTCTACTTTATTGAGAGAGCATGTTACCCTATCCATTCAAGTGATGCACCACAAAAATTAGCAAAGCAAGCACGAAAGTGCTACAACTATATGGTGACAAGTACAAAGCTTGTCAACTCGTTGCTTTCACTACTAATGTTGCGTGTATGATTTACTCTTTAATGGATAATCTTTATCTTGTTCCATGTCATGGTAAGTTGGGTAGGACATGTGTCCTTCAATCATGAGATTGAGTCACACTCTCGTATTCTTGACTACTTTCATGCAATAATCATCATCTTAAAAAAGAGGATAACTTTTGGATCAACATGGATGATAGTGGAAAATTGGCTAGATAGGTTGCATGTGGTATTTTGTTGCCTCCTAGTTGTAGGTTCAAGCTTGTGGGATTCAAGTATTTTGTTTTCACATGGTAGTAGATACAATGCCATCTATGGAGACACTAGCCCTTTGGTCACCATCTTTGGCATGGGCAAGTTGGATATGGAGAAGGCATAAGTGTAGTTGATTAAGTGAACTCAAATTCGAGTCACATGCCCTTCCTTTTGCGAAGAGAAATCAACATGTAGCAATCCAAAAACCATTATTCAAATGATTGTGAAGGGGAGTTTCATTTCAAATGAAATGTTGGCATGTTGATTAGCCAAATGTTTTGATGAAGGCATGGGTTTAGTTCCCAACGATATTGTCTTGGACTTTGTGGTGGTTTTCTTCCTTGATGAATGTGGAGGCCGATGTGGCATCATGGTATGCCACACACAATATTTTTTATTATATTTATGAGACCCAATCCAATTGGAAAGAGACCAATGTTAAAGTTGCATAGGTTTAGATACACTAAAATGATGAAATATCAATGGAAGACACCAAAAAATCACAAGGCACCAAGTGGCAATAGGTAATTGGCTTTTGATTTTCTAAGGTTTGTGCATTTAATTTTTTCCCTTTTTGAGCTTTGTTAGGGCAAAACTTTCGAAGGACATACATTTTTCATACAAATGCATTTTGAGCCTATTTTTTTCAAAATTGCATGATTTTTTGAGCTCTACACACTGGTGGTATCGGTTCAAGGGCTTGTTGTAGTGTTAGGGGATAAATTGTGATGAGCAAGGTGCAACCAAAGTATTGTCATTGTTGTCAACACAGTCAGGTTGATCAGTTGATGCAATGGACAGGAGTTCATTGATGACCAAAGTGCAATGGACAGGAGTTCATTGATGAGCAAGGTGCAGCCAAAGTATTGTCATTGTTGTCAACACAGACAGAGGATCGGTTGATGCAATGGACAGGAGTGCAGAGGTCATTAGATAGATCGGTTGATGAAGTGAACAAGAGTTCAAAGCAGTCAGAGCATGTACAATGAATTTCCAAGGAGACAGAAGTGGCCCATATGCAAAAGCTCAAAGAAAAAGACAAGTAAGAAAAGTGTCGCGATATCGCAACATGTTGAGAAGCTGGAAGAGAAACTGTCGCGATATCGTGACATGTTGAGAAGTTGGAAAAGAAATTGTCGCGATATCACGACATGTTGGAAGAGAGAGAAAGCGCAAGAGAAACTGTCGCGATTTCGCGACATATCGAAGGAGAGAGAAAATGCTGGCAAAACTGTCGCGATTTTGTGACATGTTGAAAGCAACAAAGCCAAGTGGAAAAACTGTCACGATTTCGTGACATGTTGGTAGAGAAGAAGCCTAGTGGAAAAACTGTCACGATTTCGCAACATGTTCAAAGCCAAGAAGCCAAGTGGAAAAAATATCGCGATTTCGTGACATGTTGGCAGAGAAGAAGCCTAGTGGAAAAACTGTCACGATTTCGCGACATGTTGGCAGAGAAAAAGCCAAGTGGAAAAACTGTCACGATTTTGCAACATGTTCGAAGAAGAAGCGCATGCAGGGAAAAATGTCGCGATTTCGCGACATGTTTGGAGAGAAGGCGCAGGCAAAGAAAAACTGTCGCGATTTCGCGACATGTTTGGAGAGAAGGCACAGGCAAAGAAAACTGTTGTGATTTTGCGACATGTTTAGAGAGAAGGCGCAAGCAAAGAATACTATCACGATTTCGTGACATGTTCAGGGAAAAGAAGCTTGCAAGGAAAAGCGTCGCGATTTCGCGACAATCTGCAAGAGAGGTAGTACGGACGAAAATGTGTTGCGATTTCGTGACATGTTTGAGAGAAAGAGCTTGCAAGGAAGTGTCACGATTTTGCGATAATCTGCAAGAGGAAGCGCTAAGGAGAAAAAGTGTCACGATTTCGCGACATGTTGGGTTTTCGTAATCTGATGACAAGAGGAAGCGCTAAGGAGAAAAAGTGTCACGATTTTGCGACATATTGCAAGAGAGAGAAGGCAAGATAAAAAGTGTCACGATTTTGTGACATATTGCAAGAGGAAGAGCTCGAGAGAAAAAGTGTCGCGATATCGCGACATGTCGCGTTTTTGCGACCTGAAGAGAAGAGAAGAGCTAAGGAGAAAAGATGTTGCGATATCGCGACATGTCGCATTTTTGCGACTAAGAGAGGAGAGAGAATGTACAAAGATAGAAATGTCACGATATCGCGACAACAGCAGAGAGGAAGACTCCGAAGGATGAAGTGTCGCGATTTCGTGACAGAAGCAAAACGAAAGAGCATGGAAGCAGAAGCATCGTGATTTCATGACAAATTCAAGGAGGAAGAGCTCAAAGGCGAAAGCGTCATGATTTTGCGACATGTCATGTTTTCGCTAGTGCAAGCAGAGAAGAGTGTAAGGAAGCGAAAGTGTCACGATTTCGCGACATGTTCTGTTTTCACTGGCAAGAGACAAAGAAGAGCTCAAAGCAGCGAAAGTGTCACGATTTCATGACATGTTCTATTTTCGCTGGTGCAAGCCAAGAAGAGTGCACGAATGCGAAAAGTGTTGCGATATCGCGACATGTTGTGTTTTCATGGGTGCAAGCCGAAGTCAAGTTAACTGAAGGAAAATGACAGTTACAGATGCAGTTGCAGAAGAAAATCATGCAACTAGAATAAGAACAGTTAATTGGAGTAGAACGACAGTCACAGGGGCAGTTGCAGAGGAAAATCATGTAGCCAAAATAAGAAGAGTCAACTGAAGTTAGTGTGACAGTTGTAGACACCAAAACATCACCATTCTGATTAAGTGACTACAAACATTGATCGCATTGACATACATAGCTTTCAGGGCAGCCCTCAGAGGTCAAACAGTGGTCCTGGCCACTTGCACAACAGTTTAGAAGGTCGAAAAAAGAGCCTTGCTAAAACCTTCATCAAAGTCTTCAAGCCTTGCTAAAACCTTCATCAAAGTCTTCAAGCCTTGCCAAAACCTTCATCGAAAGCAAAGTCTTTAAAAGCAAACAGGCCTCAACAAAAAGGGAACCTAGCCTTAGACGTCGCGAAATCGCGACGTCGCGATTTCGCGCGTCGCGAAATCGCGACACCTTTGGCCCCGAGGGGAGCCTCGACCAAAGGTGTCACGATATCGCGACACCTTTGGCCCCGAGGGGACCCTCGGCCAAAGGTGTCGCGATATCGCGACACCTTTGGCCCCGAGGTCCTCGGCCAAAGGTGTCGCGATATCACGACACCTTTGGCCCGAGACACCTTTGGCCTCGAGGCTCCCCTCGGCCAAAGGTGTCGCGATATCGCGACACCTTTGGTCCCGAGGGGAGCCTCGGCCAAAGGTGTCGCGATATCGCGCGTCGCGATATCGCGACACCTTTGGCCCCAAGGGGAGGCTCTGCCGAAGTGTCGCGATATCGCGACACTTCGGCACTTTACGTCTAAAAAGCATATTTGCGATAATCAAAGGTGGACTTTGACGTGGCCGCCGCATCCAAAGAATGATCGCCACGTGGCACCCTTACGTGCCCCTCTCCAAAGAGACCCCGTGGATCTGCAGAACGATGGACTTTAATGAGACAAGCCATTTCGAAACAAATCCGATCCAAAGCCACGCCTCATAACTGCGATCTGTCAGTGCGAGCCATGTCTCATAATGGCCCGATAAGGATCAAATCTAAGCGGCCCTTGCGGATTTAGGGTTTTAACATTAATGCTCTCAGAGGCCGAACCCTCTATAAAAAACTAGCTCGATACAAAGTAAAAAAAGAGAAGATTTTGGGTGAACACAACGAAGTGCTCGTTTCCGAACCGTGAACCCGACATTCGACCATCGTAACTTACCAATTTGCCGACAACACATTATCCAAGATTTTGAGCCACTTCCTAGTGGATTGGTGTCATAATCAAGTTCTAACGAGGGCGGCCCGCTTGGGCACCCTACGCATATTCATAGTTTTACTTTAGTATATATATATATCATTTTAAATATATCTTGTCTAATGAAGTATTTAAACCATAGTTCATGTTTCATACTTTTAAACACATGCTATTTTCAAATATATCAAAAATAGTTTATTTTTTTTACTTTCATTTATTTTCAAAGTTAAAATATTTATGTTCTATAACACAACGCTTTGTTTTCAAAGACAGGTGCTATTAACGCATTGATTTGTTTATTTGAATACGAGAAAGACAACAAGCTAGAACTCATTAAACACCAAGGCGGCAATACGATTTGGCCCGCCCATTTTCAAATGTGGGCATGCGAAAAGAGCATTATTGTTCATCTATTGTAACCGAGCTAACCTCCTGCCAATGAAGGGGGGAGATTTATTGTAACCGAAAGAATTAGGTTATTAATTTTTATATCCGGTTCATTTCATTAAGTTCTATTTTTATTACATCTTTAATACTGTTTTTCATTCCGAAATCTCATGCTTTCAGTGGCGATCACGGTGGGACCTTCCCAGATTTTTAAAATCATAGAAGTTAATTAAACTTGTTGTGTCTTGTGCTTAACAGGTACTTTTTTTTAGCCGGAGGTCAAAAACAGAAAATCCGGACAGAAAGGAGGTAACGGTTCTAGCCGTCCATATCATTTTCTGTTGCGAAGTTTCGGGTTATTTTATTTATTTAATCTTTTACTGTCATTTTAATTTCTTTTAATTATTACATAAGAAAAAATTTTTTTAAAAAATTTTTTTTTTTTTTTAAAATTTTTGTTTTTTTTATATATATATAAAAAAAAAAATATTTTTAATTATTAAAGTAAGGTAGGGAAATTTTTCTTAAAAATTTTTCTTGCTTTATTTAATTATTTAGTTATCTGCGTAATTATTCATGTAATAATTAAAAAAAAAATTGTTAAGGAAAGATAGGAAATTTCTTTTCAATTTTTTTTTTTCCGGTTTGTAGTGTCTGTCTGGCATAGGGAAAGCTTTCTTTTTCAGTTGCCTGTTTCAATTTTGCAAAGTAAAATGAACCTCACACACCACGTGGTATTTTAAACCAAGGCGTTGGTCGTAAAACCCCAACCCTTGAGCAAGACCAAAGGTGGATTCCATCATCACTTTGGCTTGAGATATTGCATCCATTACCTCGATCGCGACTGTTGCTAGACGTAAATCCTGACGAAGGCTGACCAAGTGTTGCTGGGGTGATTCCCATGCACGCGAGGATAAGTCTTCTATGGTAGGTGTCATAAACAGAGCGATTCCCCTTCCGTACCGCCTATGTTCCACGTACCATCTGCTCTCACGTACCTATAGTCTCCCTCACGTAAGGGCGGGTATATAGAGAGGTTGGTATATCGGTCCGACAATGGTATATTGAAGGGGCGACCATTTATGGGAGTCATATGAGCCAACATTATGCATTTAAACGTTCTTCCAAAATTGCAAAAACAAAACGAAACACCAAAATGCACTAAACCAGTCTAGGACACACTATTTAATCCTTAAAAGAGATAATCACGGTTTTGTGTATGTGTGTGTTTACTTCTGCTTAGTGTAGACAAAAAGACAAATCATCATAAAACAAGATAAAATCTGCTTAGAAAAGCACTACAATGGTGTACACTCGTAGCCAAGCCCAATCAAGGGCAGACGCTGCGGAAGGTACACAAAGAGAGGGCGCTAGTCGCCTTCGCTTTAGTCCTGAGGACCTAGCCATACCGTCTTGGCAGTCTGGCCTACAACAAAGTCCACATCAGGCCACTTCAAGAAGGAATTATTGGGAACCTCCTCATTGGAATACACCCATTCAACACAGCCCCTTTCGGGAAGATGGTTCACATGCAGGTCTCAATATCGGTAGACAACCGCCTTTTGAGGCTAGATTTGAATGGCCACAGCGCGATGAAGCGCTAGAGAGGCATACTGTCCATTTGGAGGGGCAACGTGGATATGGCGTCCCTTCTTTACCTCCCATCAGAACAGAAAAACAACATCCAGAGCGCAGGGCTCTTTACACAGGGCAAGCTAACTCCGCCCGCCCCTTTCACACCCATGAAAGGGAGTACGAGGAAGATCATCACATTCCTCGAGAACAACAAACAACGCGGGAACCTTGCGTTTCTGCACCTGCCAGATATCATGATCACACATCGAGGCTAGGGCCTCAAACAAATGTTGCCTACCCCGACAAAGGGAAGCAACCCATTGAAATTTTAGACCATCAAGATCGAGGCAAACACATAGGAAAAACATTCAAGCCTCCCCAACAAAAGAGGGCAGACCAAATTGACCCGACAATCGCCAGACATGCCGCTCGCCAAGCTCGAATCACGCAGCTTGAGCAGGGTCACCAGGAGTTAGAGTATTTATACCGCTTGAATAAAGAGCGCATGCAGCGCGAGGCAGATGAGTTACGCTATAAACTACCTGAAAGGGTGCCAACCCCTCGCACCCAAAGAGCACAACAGTATGAGAGGCACAACCCGTTGGTGCAGGACAAGTCTCCGCGACCTCGTCAAGCTTTGCCTCCGAGACCTTATAGACCCGAAAGGGAGGCCACTCCCCGGAACAATGATGGGTACCCTCAGCGGGGACTCGATCAAGGTCATAGGGCTCGCCCAGAGACTCCTCAAGAGTTTTATGAGGAGTTCGAACCAGAAATAGAACGGGCCGACACGCCCCATCAAGGCGGGAGGGCTGCCAATCGGCCACCTCCCCATAGGCCTCCAGTCTCCCTTGACCCACAACGAGAGCAAACCAAAGAAGAAGAAATAAAATCTTTCGATGCATACAAAGCGCTATTAGAGCGTTTGGAGTCTGTGGAGATAAAAGCTTCTGGGCATCAAAAGCCCACACTACGTCAACTCCGCAGTCATCCGGTGCATCCCTCAGTACCCATACCTCTTTACCCTGAACATTTCAAGTTGCCACAATTGGCAGTCTTTAAAGGTGAGGAGGACGCACAAGAACATGTCACGAGGTTCCTGAGTCAATGCTTCGGCATCCAAGACAATGATGCATTGTTGCTTAGAACTTTCATAACCACATTCGCGGGCCCTGCCTCGGATTGGTTTACACAATTGCCCAAACACAGTATCAACAACTTAGATCAACTAGTGGATGCATTTCTTGAACGCTTTGCTTTCAACACAAGGAAGAAGGCATCACTAAGTGATTTGGCCAACCTCAGGAAGTATGAGGAGGAAACAATAGCAGCATACGGGAACCGATGGAGGGCTTTGCTTTCCAGGCTACCCTACCGTCCCCCTATGTCTGATCTCACTCAGATGTTTGCACGAAGTTGCTTAAAATCAATCTCTGGGCTATTGCTGCTGCAGCAATACGACAACTTAGAAGAAGCTTTGGCGCAAGCCAGAGTCATAGAAGAGATTAAAATAGGTGAAGGCACAATTGCCAAGCCTAAAAAGAAAGAGTGGAATAAAACCACTAAGACTGGGAATACGCAATCACAACCCGCAGCGGTTAATCAAGTTGCGATCAATGTTCCCAAGCCAGTGCAAGACACGCAGCCTCAAAAGGCCAATTACCAGGCAATGCCTCCTAGTTATGAGAAAGATAATAAGAAACAGGAGCAGAATCAGCAGCGTCGCCCTAGGCGACAATTCACCCCCTACACGGAGTCTAGGGACTCCTTATTTGACCGCTTGTCAGCGGCAAATTTAGTAACCCTTCCAGAGATCCCGACTATAGACCCTAACGCTCCTAAACCTAAGGGATATAGAGAGGAACTATACTGTAGATTTCATAGGCGAAGGGGACACGATTTGAATGGATGTTGGAAGTTCAAAGGACTCATCCAAGATTTAATCGAAAATAAAACATTGGCCGTGGACAACCCCATAGCGCCAAACAACCAACAAATGGGGGTATTCAAGGACCCCTTGCCTGCCCACGAGGCACAGGCAAAACCTCTCCAAGTTAATGAGGTGCGCCAGAACCTTCCCATGCAAGGATTTGTGGGAATGATCAGCATAGTGACGAGGAATAAAAAGTACTCAGCAGTTGCCCCTGGGGCAGCCACAAAGGAAGTTCCGACAACGTCACAGCCTCAACAACACCCTATACAGTCACCTCCGCCTAGACCAGAAATCACGATACGGAGCAAACTCACGCAGAGTTTGCGGACCACATCGGCTAGGCTGTCCATTTACGAGCTTATTCAACAATCAACACCTCATAGGGAAGCTCTTATGGACATTTTAAAAACCATCGAATTACAGCCCCAAGAAGCAAATTCTTTCAACAACTTCGTGGGACACGTAAAACGATGTACTTGAGCCGGTCATCACCTTCAGAGAGGATGAAGTCAAAGCAATATCGAATGACGCGGCAGATCCACCCTTGCATGTTGTTGCGCGGATCAACGGGATCCCGTATAAGAGAGTGTTGGTAGATACTGGCTCGTCCAGTAATATTATTACCACTGCAGCCCTAAAACATTTGAAGTCGCCGACCTCTCATATCACAGCCTCCACGTACACACTGCGAGCTTTCAATGATGCAATATGCTCGACAGTCGGCACAGTTGTTCTACTTGTCCAGGTAGGACAAAAGACAACACCAACATTGTGCCATGTGTTAGAAGGCGAGATGGCCTACAATATACTGCTAGGGCGGCCTTGGATTCGGGACATGAAGTGTGTCCCTTCCATCGCTCACCAGTGCTTAAAGTATGCTTTTGAAGGTGAAATACACGTAGTCCCAATGGACTTAGAACCCTTCAAGTATTGCAATGCGGTACAACTAATGCCTCAGTCGACCCTCCCTTCAACACATTTGGATTTCCAGCTAAATCCATCTAAAAAGGGTTCAACACCGCAAGCACCACTGGTAACCAAAACAACAACATCCCAATCAAGTGAACCCTCATCATCTACTCCTTCATTACCAACGCCACCTGTCATGGCTACACAGAAGGACAAGGGAAAACAAATCATGGAAGAGGCTCAACCCTTAAAAGAGGGGTTGCCAACAATTTCAACGATATCAACAGAGGAAATATCCAGCACAACGGAAGCTGAGACTCCAAACCTACCAAACATGGAATGGACTCAGGAAGGACTCCCGTTCCCTCCCTCCGAAGCATCAACAATCACTGTTGAAATGGCTAGTACAGGCCTGGGGGAGTACATAGTGCAGAATGTTGTGGCAACGCCCGCATTAGAGTCAGTCCAGGATATGGGAAGACCTCGCCTTCCCATAGGAACAGTTGTTCCCCTAGGTCACCCACCCAACCAGACAAATTTTGTGTATGGGGGCCTTGATCATGGTCTTGAACCATGTAAGCAAAAGGAAGCAGACGAAGAACCTTTTGTTGAAAACATCAATTATCTGTCAAACCCGCAATTTGCCCTTAAATATCTTGGCCAATGCCATTGGCATGGATACGGGCTAGGCAGATATGAGCAAGGGATGCGTCTCCCTTGCCAACCAAGATATCAGATGCCATATGACAAGTCAGGAGTAGGGTTCAACCACCCCCTGCCCTTGGACATCTTGGTTGAAAATATGCAAGACCTAGAAATAGGCAACAAGGGGGGATTGGCACCAGATCTCTATGCCAACCCAAATACAGAATTTACATTGGGAGATTACCTCCCATGGTCACCAAACACCCTTGGTAACAACAGTAATCCCTCTCCTTTGCTAGAGAGAGGCGAAAGTTCGGATACTCATCCCCAAAGAGAATATCAATGGTGTCCGGACATCTTCTCGAAGTTGTTCCCCTTAGAGATTCCAGTTGAGTCAGTACAATGTCAAGAGAGTCAGGTCCCTCCACCAAAAGTGGAACAACCGCAATGGGACCAGATTAACGTACTGGAACAAGGAGAACCATCAACGTCGCAAGCAATAATTGCTGAAGAGAATGAACATTTTTGGATCTCCGAAAGTGACTCAGAAGATGAGACTGAGATGGACTATCTCAGACATGCGCGATGACATTATCGCGCTTTAACTCATGAAGATCTAATGGGACAGATGGGCATAAGATTAGGGCATGAATGGTGGGTCGACCCAGCAGGGTGGGACCTGATCTTGGATCCATGGCTCCACATTCACGATGAGCACCGTCCACCTCGAGACCCTATCATAACAACAGTGCCGAGGGAAGACCCTGTCCTCCATTTAGCACATAGGGCCGATCCGTTCGTGCCCGTTCCCCTAGAGCCAGATCCAGAGTATAGGGGGCATCTAGAAGAATCAAGTTATCATCCCCACGGTAATGGAGACCAAATTCATTCCATCCACATGATCTCCATTGATTTGACCGCACCCATCCGCAATCCGGCCGATCCAAGCACGGTCATTGCATCTAGACATAGATGCCATCGACTGGGATCGCGTCAATTCACCTCTATCACCAGCAGAGTACTGGCCTTTCGGTGAAATGCCTCATTTTACCCCAAGGACAACTCAGGATATTTTTCAAGCTGAAGAGGAACCTGAGGTTCCAAGCATAGATCTAAATTCAGCTGATGATATCCATTTGATCCCGACTCCACATCAGTTGGAGGACGGATCCCACATGTCAGTCGAGGAGACGACTGACGTAGACATCGGCACAGATCCAATGAATCCACAGATTCTCAAGTTGGGGGTAAGTCTTTCCCCCGAAGAGCAAGCCGACTACATTGCCCTTCTCAAAGAGAAGAAGGAGGTTTTTGCATGGTCGTACAAGGATATGCCGGGACTAGACCCGCGACTAGTCACGCATAATTTAACGCTTGATCCGACAATCAAGCCTGTAAAGCAAAAACTACGTAAGATGCACCCAACGAGTGGCCTTGATGGTCAAAGACGAATTGCAAAAGCTGTTGGATGCACAATTTGTCATCTGCGTGGATTATCCGCCATGGCTGTCCAACATGGTTCCCGTCAAGAAGCCCGACGGGAGGATTCGCATATGCACCGATTTTCGAGATCTGAATAAAGCGAGTCCTAAGGATGATTTCCCCTTGCCAAGCATCGATGCGTTGGTAGACGCTACAGCAGGTCACGAAATGCTCTCCCTAATGGATGGTTTCTCGGGATACAATCAAATTCGTATCAATCCTGAAGACCAACTAAAAACGGCGTTCACAACGCCTTGGGGGACATTTTGTTATAAGGTCATGCCTTTTGGCCTTAAAAATGCTGGTGCCACCTACCAACGTGCCATGACGTATATCTTCCACGATTACATGCACAAAACTTTGGAAGATTACATGGATGATTTGTTAGCCAAGTCTCTCTTGCGCTCAAATCATATCGGTGACTTAAGCAAGATCCTCGATCGCCTCATGGAGCATAAAGTTAGACTAAACCCCAAGAAGTGCGTCTTTGGCGTCACATCTGGAAAACTCTTGGGTTTCATAGTCTCAAAACGAGGAATCGAGGTGGACCCAAAGAAAGTCAAGGCAATCCTTGAAATGGTTCCCCCAACCACAATCAAGCAGCTCAGGAGTCTGCAGGGAAAGGTCGCGTCGATTAAACGCTTCATAGCGCAATTATCTGACAAGTGCCGACCCATGAACAAATTATTGCACAAGGGGGTTACATTTCATTGGGATGACGAGTGCCGATCAACCTTTGACGAGATCAAACAATACCTGGTTTCATCGCTAGTATTGGCACCACCCAGACCAGGAGTGCCGTTCTACTTATACATCTCAGCTACTGAGGTGGCACTGGGCGCCATGCTAGCCCAGAAGAATGAACTTCACAAAGAACAGGCTACATACTATCTTAGCCGCACCCTGGTTAGTTATGAACTTAACTATGCATACGTTGAGAAACTCTGCTTGGCAGTGGTGTTTGCTACCAAAAAGTTACGCCACTACATGCTGAGCAACACTACGTATGTTGTGTCTAAGGAGAATCCATTGCGATACATGATGAGTCGTACTTATCATAGTAGTCGCACGGCGAAATGGATCATGTTGTTGACGGAATTTGACATAGAGTTTATTGGACAAAAATCTATCAAAGGACAGGTCATAGCCGATCAACTAGCAGAGGCTCCTCTTGAAGACGATCAGCCTCTGGTCATAGAACTACCTGATGATGGGGTCTTCCATGTCTCAGAATCGCCAGATGTTGATGAGCCTGAGTCACAGGCCGACATAACCCTATTCTTCGATGGTTCTAAGTGTGAGCAAGGTGGTGGTGCGGGAATTGTATTCTTCACACCGCAGGGTGCTCCAATGCCCCTGTCATTTAAATTAAACTTCCCGTGCACCAACAACAACGCAGAGTATGAAGCCTTGCTCCTAGGTCTTCAGACAACAATCGCCATGAACATCAAAAGACTGAACATCTTTGGTGATTCGCTGTTAATAGTCAATCAAGTCAAAGGGGTATATCAATGCAAATGCCCAGTTCTGAAGGCTTATAAAGCCCTTGTGGACAAATTCCTGGCAAAACTTGAGTGGTATGACATCGAGGCACTCCCTCGATCATCGAACCATTTTGCGGACACAATGGCCTCCTTGGGGTCACTAATTCCGTAGGACCTTTCTGGTGATATGACAACCATTCAAGTCAAAACCTTATCGCAATCCGCGATGGAGCGTGCAAGCTCAGACTTGCCGCCAGGAATCCACATGATCCAAATTGAACCATCCTCGGATAGGTTCTCTCGAATCCGAGATCGTCTGAAACACGCCAACTGGGGGTCCTTGTTCTCCCCTACTCCCATTAGTAGCAACACAACACTATTCTTGCAGGTTCTATCCCATTCAGCATTTGCTAGGGATGAACTTCAGGAGGGATTGGTTGTTCATACTATCGAGGTTTCTGATCAACGGGATCGGTATTTACCCATCCGAGACTACCTCAAGTTAGGTAGTCTCCCACTTGATTTGACTCATGCCGCAAAACGAGCACTCAAGCGGAAAGCGGCTAAGTATGTCTTGATAGGAGACATCTTGTATCGTCGCGACTATGAAGGAATCCTCCTTCGTTGCTTGGACCAACAAGAGTCCACTTGGGCGATCGCCCAAGCGCACGATGGTACATGTGGTGGCCACTTCAGTGGAATGGCCATCGCAAAGCGCATTCTTCGCATGGGCTATTATTGGCCATCTTTAGAGCGAGATTGTTGCACCTATGTCAAGAAGTGCGTGAAGTGTCAACATCATGCCAATCTAATGCACGTACCTTCTCAGGCCTTGCAGACAGTCCAGTCTGCTTGGCCGTTCTCGCAATGGGGCTTTGATCTAATTGGAAAGATCTCCCCTGCGTCGTCAGGCCATCACACGTTTATCATAACGGCCACAGAGTACTTCACCAAGTGGGTGGAAGCAATTCCGCTTACCTCTACGACAGGACCCCGCATTGTGGAGTTCATTTTGCATAACATCATATGTCATTTTGGTATTCCATCCAAAATAGTCTCGGATAATGGGACACCTTTCAAGAACAAAGACGTGCGTGCTTTGACCACAAAGTACAAGATTCAGCACAGCTTTTCAACACCTTATTATCCGCAAGCGAATGGGCAAGCAGAGGCGTCAAACAAAATGCTAGTTGCCATCCTTAAAAAGACCGTCGTAGACAGTCATAAGGATTGGCACATTCAAATCCCACTTGCCCTATGGGCCTATCGCACTAGCATTCGGACGCCCACTGGGGCCACTCCGTTTTCACTCGTGTATGGCTCCGAGGCAGTCATGCCTCTAGAGTTGGAGATTCCTTCCCTACGCATATCAATGCATGAGTTCATCGATGATGATTCTAGCATGGCAGGCCCGGTTAGACCAGCTTACGTTGCTTGACGAACGACGCGTTAATGCTCTCGAGCATTTACGCATTTATCAAGAGCGACTTAAGAAAGCTTACAACATGAAAGTTCACCTCAGGGACTTTCGCGTTGGTGATTTGGTTTTGAAGGAAAATCAACAAAATTCCAGTTTGCCATCCCACCTAAGGGACAAGTTTGCGGCCAATTGGTTAGGTCCGTATGTCATTGATAGCAAAATCGGACCCGGGACATACCGGCTAGCTTCTCTTGATGGTATCAAGGAAACAGAACCCTTGAATATCAGTCATTTGCGACCATTTCATATCTAAAGAGAGCCATATCCCAAAGGCTCCAAGGATTCTTGCAATCGCTTGGTCAAATCCCACAAATGCTCCAAGGATTCTTGCAATCGCTTGGTCAATCCCACAAATGCTCCAAGGATTCTTGCAATCGCTTGGTCAATCCCAAAACGCTCCAAGGATTTCCACAATCACTTGGTCAAAAATCATGAAAATTCAAAAACAACAAAAATCATCAAAAACAACAAAAATTTGCATCTCATTTCTAGGCATATTCAAATTCATCAATAGAGAGTTCTTCTCGCAATTCATCTTCATATTCACCAAAATCAATCCATCAAAAATACAAAAATACATAGCTGCATTCAAGCATCGCACCCATACATTGCACATTCATGGTCGTATAGGTCAAAAGGCACCATAGGCTGTCATGATTCTACTAGTCCATCTTGTTCCACACTGTTCCATCTTACAAAAACAGCAAAAACACCATTCATTTTACCACACTAGAGTCAGTGGTCTTTTAATGTATCAAGAGTTTTTCGTGATTCAGTCATCATTTTGCTCTTTAGCAATGAAATGTATCAAGTCAAACAGATTTTACGAAGGTAGAGTTACACTTGCAATACACCTTGTTACGTAACATCCCAACACAAATTACAACACATAAAAATTCCCGAGTTGTGTGAACGAAGGATGAAACCTGCACAGTAATCCAGGTTACCATAAGCGAAACGGTTATCTTGCTCATCCCCCTGTGCGAATGACCCCAAGAATGCTGAGAGTTGGCAAAAGGACAAGCGTCCTCCCTACCCAATTCCCTAAGAATCCCAAAGTTGCAAAACATCAAAAATTTGCAAATGTCAAAGCTCCAAAATTTGACATCCTACAGTGCACATATCAAAAGGCATAAAGCATAGTGATTCTCGTCACTCCATATCCATATCCCTTGCTCAAGAGAAAAGAAAAACAAATTAAAATAAACAGTGATTATTATCACTATAAAGAGCAAGTATCCCAATACAATTGAAGAAAAGAAGGGAGTTGACCTTGAATCCCTGGAACTCTCAGCATTCTGACAGGTCATGAGGCAAGCCTCAATATCGGTTTGGTTGATAGCCTATCGGTCACTGGCGGTAAACTTCTCGCATGACGATATATCTATCACATTAACTTGTGTACAGATCAATGTTTGCATGTGGATGAGCTAGCTTATGGTATCCTGGATGACACCGCAGATTAATCTAACTACATACAACAAAGGAGTTAGTGGAGCTAATTAGGTGATCCTCAGTACGAGTTCGGTTGAAAGCCCATCGCGCATCGGCGGTATCCCGACAAATACCACATAAATGAACTCAATCGCACACACGGGGATGTGAAATAGCTTGGTCAAAAACAAGTCCGATTCATACCTTGTTCAAAAGTCTTGTAAGATAAAATACAATCATGGCTAGTAAGTTAAAACCGTCAGAGTCTCGGAAAACCTTTGCTACATTTCTAAACCAACTGCGCTACTTTTCATCCTTACAATACCACCAGAAAATACAAAAAAGAAACACCACATTTGTACATAGCCAAATAATGGAGATCTAAAACAGTCTATGGTGCCATAGTCAAACATCACAAAGTTCATCCATCCATCTTATTTCCGCATATCACATGCCAATCAAAAACACTTGCATCCATCATGCATCCATCAAAATAAATCAACATACAACATCGGTAATTATCATACCATATGCATCCATCAATATAAAGTAGCATGCATCCACCAACATCAACCATTGTGCATAAAGTCATGACATATACGCAAAGAAAGAAAATCAAAACAACAAAAACATCACAAAAAGCAACACAAAAACATAAGCAATAAATTTCCGGACACAAGTGCTCTTGCACTTAACCTCTTGGCACAACAAATCGATGTCGGGGCCCAAATTATCACCCTCCTACTTCCCCAAGAAGGCTACCATAGCTGGACCGCTCCACGGGAAGATGGGTTCTTGCTGATTTCACCCCATTATGGCATCACCAAAAGGGTTAACACCCACCAAAAATAGGTCCAAATGTCGGGAAATTGCACGTGCTCAAATGGTAAAACATCTAAAGGCACCCTAACCTAAGTCATCTTGGGTCAAGCGACTCGTCGCTTTTCTCACGAAGGTCATTCCCTCATCGATTCGTCGCTTGAGGGGGTAGTCACACTTAGTCACCAATCAACAACCACACACCCAATCAAGGCAATGACATGCATTCAAAGAATCATTGACAAAGACAATCACGCTCCTGCTTGGGGCAATAAACAAGCAATCATTAAGTTGATCAAATACTTGGCATTCCCGAAGCATGAACACAAGGTTTCCCCTGTGGATAAAAGGTTGCGCCCTTTGCCTAATCATGACTGATCAATGTCCAAGCTCAAGTCACACCTCACCAAAATAGGTTAACACTTGAAATCAAATTCCTTAGCTCGTCAGAAGCAAGGATTCAAGAATGCATGCCCTTTCCATACTTGGGGCATCAAAAGTTGGTTAGGTTACCAAGAAACCCTAATCATTAGTGCTTTGGTTCTCTATTTTTGCTCAGCACTGTGCCATGCACAGCGCTTCCCAAAAAGGGGCATCTGTAGACACCAAAACAGCACCATTCTGATTAAGTGACTACAAACATTGATCGCATTGACATACATAGCTTTCAGGGCAGCCCTCAGAGGTCAAACAGTGGTCCTGGCCACTTGCACAACAGTTTAGAAGGTCAGAAAAAGAGCCTTGCTAAAACCTTCATCAAAGTCTTCAAGCCTTGCTAAAACCTTCATCAAAGTCTTCAAGCCTTGCCAAAACCTTCATCGAAAGCAAAGTCTTTAAAAGCAAACAGGCCTCAACAAAAAGGGAACCTAGCCTTAGACGTCGCGAATCGTCGCGACGTCACGAAATCGCGACGTCGCGATTTCGCGCATCATGAAATCGTGACACCTTTGGCCCCGAGGGGAGCCTCGACCAAAGGTGTCGCGATATCGCGACACCTTTGGCCCCGAGGCTACCCTCGGCCAAAGGTGTCACGAAATCGTGACACCTTTGGCCCCGAGGGGAGCCTCGGCCAAAGGTGTCGCGATATCGCGACACCTTTGGCCCCGAGGCTCCCCTCGGCCAAAGGTGTCACGATATCGCGACACCTTTGGCCTCGAGGCTACCCTCGGCCAAAGGTGTCGCGATATCGCGACACCTTTGGCCCCGAGGGGAGCCTCGGCCAAAGGTGTCGCGATATCGCGACACCTTTGCCGAGGCTACCCTCGGCCAAAGGTGTCGCGATATCATGACACCTTTGGTCCCGAGGGGAGCCTCGGCCAAAGGTGTCGCGATATCGCGCGTCGCGATATCGCGACACCTTTGGCCCCAAGGGGAGGCTCTGCCGAAGTGTCGCGATATCGCGACGTCGCGATATCGCGACACTTCGGCACTTTACGTCTAAAAGGCATATTTGCGATAATCAAAGGCGGACTTTGACGTGGCCGCCGCATCCAAAGAATGATTGCCACGTGGCACCCTTACGTGCCCCTCTCCAAAGAGACCCCGTGGATCTGCAGAACGACGGACTTTAATGAGACAAGCCGTTTCGAAACAAATCCGATCCAGAGCCACGCCTCATAACTGCGATCTGTCAGTGCGAGCCATGTCTCATAATGGCCCGATAAGGATCAAATCTAAGCGGCCCTTGCGGATTTAGGGTTTTAACATTAATGCTCTCAGAGGCCGAATCCTCTATAAAAACTGGCTCGATACAATGTAAAAAAAACCGCGAAGCATTTGGTAAAAGCAACGAAGTGCTGCCGAACTGTGAACCCGACACTCGACCATCGTAACACACCAATTTGACGACAACACAACTCAATATAAATATTACGGGCCCTTCCTTATTGGATTGGTGCCATAATCAAGTTCTAACAGGGGGCGGCCCGCTTGGGCACCCTACGCAAACCCCTCGTTAATTTAGTATATGTTTTATGTTTTAAAATGTATGCTGTCTTCGAACGTATTAAAGCATAGTTCACGTTTCATGCTTTTAAATACACGCTGTTTTCGAATATATCAAAGAACAGTTTACGTCTTACATTTTCTTTTACATCATGGTTTCGAATCTGTCGCAGTATTTTGCTCTAACCATCCATACGTGTTTTATGTGTTTTTAAGATCGAATGCTTATTTACGTGCGGCTTATATTTTCATTTTATTTTCACTAATACGCAGGTTTCAAAATATTCTGATTCTTTTTAGTCTGTTGTTCTGTGTTTTTAAGACCGAACGCTTTGTTTCAACGACAGGTGCTATTAACGCGTTTATTTGTTTCTGTGATTGAAAGAGAAACAGCAGCAAGCAAGGAGTCACCGGAAAAAACTCATTAAACACCAGCGGCGACAATACGGTTTGGCCCGCCCATTTTGCATGTGGGCATGCGAAAAGAGATTATTGTTCATCTGTTGTAACTGAGAATGTGCCATTGAAGAGATTTATTGTAACCGAGTCAGAATCTTATTAATAAAAAGGGTTGTGCTCCTATTTTTTTAATTTGATTATATCCATGTCATTTCATGCATAAATCTGGTCATATTGTCATTACATCTGAATACTATTTTTTTTTTATTCCGAAATCTCATGCTTTCAACAGTTACAGGGGCAGTTACAGATAGAATTCATGCAAGCTAAAATAAGCACAGTGCTTTAAAGACAGAACGACAGTAATAGGGCCCGTAAAGTAGTGTAACCGTCAAGCGAAAGTTATACTGACAGTCTAAAATAAAGATAGATCTATTAATAGGTTGCATGCAATAAATACTGTGCTATAAAGGAGTTACTATCAACAGTAGCTATTAATAGGCTGCATGCGTGATTACAGAAGTAACAGAAGACGAGGAGTCTCAATGAGAAATAGGGTTATAAAAGGATAGTCATGCAGAGAATTAAGTTGCTGCTCATAGTGAAAAAGTGCTGTCATATAGAGGGAAAGTGCTGCGAAGAGAGGGCTGTAAGAGCGCAGTAAGCAGAGTAGTAAGAGTGAGCCGTAGACAGGGCTGTTAGAGTGCGGTAAGCAGAACCGTTGGAGTGGGTGTGTTTCATGAATTGAAACAGAGATTGGATGAGCAATAGATCAATGAGGGTCTTATAAAAGTGAAGGCATATTTATGTCAAAATAGATTCAAAATAGAATTTTGAGTTGGTGCTTGGAATCAGGGGTTGGTGCTCCTTTCTGTTGGTGCAGATAAATTAGGGGTTGGTGCTCCTTCTAGTGGGTGCTGGTAAATTGATTGTAAAGTTGGTGCTTTACAAAGGCTGGATTTGGATGGGAGTCCAAGTAGTCTATTTTGAGGAGTAGCCAAAACTGGTGAACCTCGTTAAATCGTGTGTTGTGGAATGCTCTCCTGTTATATTTGCTTTATCTGTTTTAAGTTCTCTTTGCTTCAGCATAAAGAGTTACACATTTAAGTTTTAAATAGCTACACTGATTCACCCCCCCCTCTCAGTGCCATTGTAAGTCTAACAAATTGTGTAATATGGACCATCAAGCCCCAGTTACTTGCCTAAATGAACCAAATTACAATATTTTGTCAACACAAATTGTTGGCCTATTATGCAATAGGAACCTGTGGTGCATCTTTCAAAAATATAAAGCAACAAACCTTAATGAAGCAACTAGTGAACATAAGAAAGAATAAGCTCTTGGCCTATTTTTCTTATTGATTGAACCTAAGTTGCTTTTTCATATGAAAGAAAAAATTGAACCTATCAAGGTATGGTTAAAATTGCACAAGTTATTTGAAAAAGTAATTACAACTAAATTAAGTTTATTAGAATTAGAGCTTTCTTCTCTCAAATTGGTTGAGTTTGATAATGTTGAGGACTATATTGTGATATTTAAGGCATTGAGAGCATATATTGCATCTTATAAAGGTAAAAAGAAAGATGATATAGAATGTGTGAAGATTGTCCTTGCTAATCTTGTTGGGACTGAAAAATAAGGCACACTTTATTTACAAGTTATCTTACAATATATAAGCATCAAGCTTAGGAGGGAGATATGACAAGTGTCATAAGCTCCACTCCAAGTGTCTTTCAGAAGACACCACTCCAACTCAAACTGAAGACAGGGACAAGTGGCAGAAGACAAATGTCAACCTATCAATTATAGGCATAGTGCACATTATAACAATAATAATATTCTAACATTCCCCCTTAATGTGCACTATCCTAAAAAGATAAGTCAACATTAGATAACATTCCCCCTTAATGTTGACTTCTTTTACATAGATATAGCAAATTGCTAAACTGAGAAAACTTGTCTTTCCCAAGTGACTTGGTGAAGATGTCTGCTACTTGATATTGAGTTGGTACATACTCCATGTGTATAATGTCTTCTTGGACCATTTCTCTAATGAAGTGATGATGGATCTCAATGTGCTTTGTTCTAGCATGGAAAACTGGATTCTTGGTCATCTTGATGGTACTTTGATTGTCACAATATATATATGTTGGACCATGTATGAATAGCCCAATATCCTGAATTAATTGCCTCAACCATATTGCCTCCTTAGTTGCCTCAACTGCTGCTCTATATTCAGCTTCTGCTGAAGATAATGAAACTGTGTTCTGCTTCTTTGTGCTCCATGAAATAGAGCCTTGGCCTAATTGAAAGCAATAACCTGATGTAGATCTTCTAGTTTCAGGACAACTGGCCCAATCTGAATCTGTGTATCCAATCAAAGAAAAATTATCACTTGATTTATACATAAGGCCATGATGAGGTGTGGCCTTTAGGAATCTCACAATCCTCTTAGCTGCTATCCAATGGCTCTTCTTAGGATCCTGCATGAATCTGGAAATAAGGCCAACTGAATAGCAAATATCTGGTCTAGTTGAAGTTAAGTAGATCAAACTTCCAACTAGTTGCCTGTAAAGTGTACCATCAACCCTTTCTTCTTCATCATTATTTACCAATTTCAATCTAGTTTCCATGGGAGTTAGAGAGGGCTTACACTCCTCCATGCGAAACCTCTCCAAAATAGACTGAATGTACTTAGCCTGTGAGATAAAAATCTTACCAGGTTGTTGCCATACCTCTATTCCTAAGCAATAGTGGAGGAGGCCTAAATCTGTCATCTCAAAGTTCTTGCATAAGTCCTCCTTGAGCAACCTTATTCCTTCTATGTCATCACCTGTAATGAGAAGATCATCCACATACAATGTAACCAAAATGATGTGGTTCCTCCAATGTTTCACATAGAGAGTAGATTCTGCTGTAGATCTAGTGAAACCAAGGTTGAGAAAATAGGAGTCAATCTTTGCATACCAAGCTCGGGGTGCTTGCTTCAACCCATATAGAGCTTTCTTTAATCTGAGGACTTTGTTGTTTTGGCCTTCAATTATGTACCCTGGTGGTTGTTTCACATACACTTCCTCCTTCAAATGACCATTGAGAAATGCACTTTTGACATCCATTTGATATATTGGCCAATGTTTTTGAGCTGCCATAGCAATAACTGTCCTGATTGTAGTCATCTTAGCCACAGGAGCAAAGGTCTCCTCATAATCAATTCCCTCTTGTTGCTTATAGCCTTGAGCTACTAGGCGAGCCTTGTAGCGATCTAGTGAGCCATCTGCTTTATATTTTGCTTTGTATACCCATTTTGTGCCAATGGTATATTTTCCTTTGGGTAAATCAACTAACTCCCAAGTGTGATTTTTTCAATGGAATCTAATTCTTGATCCATGGCATGAACCCATTTAGGATCACCAAGTGCTTCTTTGACATTAGAAGGTTCAGGTTGGCTAAGGACTTTGGCCATTAGGGCATAATTCACTTGGTGTCTTAGGGGTGAAGGCCTTTTACCTGTATAGGTGGGAAAATGATTTTGGGCTTCATCTATTGTGGCTTGAACCCACTTGGGTAAAGGATTGGATGATGTTACTTGATCATTAGGAGGAGGAGATGGAGGACATGGATCATTTGTAGGAAGTTCTTCTTGTGGATGAATTTCTTGATTTATGAGTGAAGGAGAAGGACTAGATGATATTGTATGCATGAATGGAGCAACTATTTCATTAGTTATTTCTAAAGTGGGGGCCTTAGGAGGATTAGATGGGGGATACTCATGAAAGGTAACATCCCTAGATAAAATGATTTTCTTGGAAATAGGTTCATATAATTTATATGCATTGGCACTATCACTATAGCCAACAAAGATGCATTTTTGGCTCTTATCATCAAACTTCTTCCTTTTCTTATGAGGAATATGAGCATAGGCATCACATCCAAAGATTCTCAAATGGCCCACATAGGGCGTCCTTCCACTCCATGCTTCTTCAGGTGTTCTTTCATGTAAGGCCTTTGTGTATGACCTATTAGTCAAGTATGCAGCAGTAAGAACAACTTCTCCCCAAAATGAGTTAGGTAATATAGCAGCATGTAACATTGATTTTGCCCTATTTGTGATTGTTTGATTCATCCTCTCAGCAACTCCATTTTGTTGCGGGGTATAAGGGGTTGTGAATTGCCTCCTTATCCCATGATACTTACAAAAATTAAAGAATTCATTGGAGACATATTCTCCACCATTATCCGATCTTAAGGTGGAGATTTGATAGCCACTTTCTCTTTCAACAAGTGCGATGAATTCTTTGAACTTATCAAGGGCTTGCCACTTATATTGAATTAGGTAGATCCATACCTTTCTGCTGTAATCATCAATGAAAGTGATGTAGTATTTAGCCCCAATATAATATTGAACAGACATTGGCCCACAAATGTCTGAATGAACCAATTGCAAAGGTCTATTGGCTCTCCATGCCTTTCCTATTTCAAATGGTTGCCTATGGTGTTTGGCTATTACACATGGCTCACAAAAACATTTTGACTCCTTAAGATGTGGAAGTCCTTTAACTAATCCTTTTGTAGCCATCATTTGAAGATTATTAAAATTTAAATGTCCCAATATTTCATGCCACATGTACTCCAAAGAGAAAGTAGTTGTTGTATGCAAAGATGTTTGTGTTACAGATTTTGTAAGGAGGTAGTAAACACCATCCTTTTTCACTCCCATGGCCTTGACATTGCCATTGGGTTCCTTAATGTAGCATTTGTCTTTTTCAAAATAGACATTATAGCCCTTATCTCGTAAGTTGTCCAATAGAAAGAAGACTCCTTTTAAGACCAGGCACATACAAAACATCTATTGCAGGAACATTATTACCATCATGCAAAGTAAGTGGTGCCTCCCCAACACCTTCAATGGGTAGAGCACTTTCATCACCAAAAGTAATGAATTGATTTGATGTAGGTTGAACCTTGGTCAACCAATCTTGCCTTCCTGTCATGTGCTTTGTTGCTCCAGAATCAATATACCAACATTCTTTATCTTCAACATTAACTTGGTTGGCTGCATACAATGTGTTCAGATTATTATTTTGTGGTTCTCCCTGTTCTCTTTGCCTTTTATAGCAATTAGCAACATTATGATTCCATTTTCCACAATATTCACACCCTTGTTGATTGTTGTTTTGACCCCCTTGAGGTCTTGTTTGCCATCTTGGCTACTGTTGGTACTACTGCTGATGTGGTTGTTGATGGTACTACTGATTTGGTTGTTGCTTGTACTATTGTTGACATGGTTTTTGTTGGTACTATGTGTATCTCTGATGTTGTCTACCCCTTTGATTCTGATTATGCTGATTTTGACCCTTGTTTTGTTTAGGCTATAAAGTTGCCTTGGTGGCAAAAGTTGCTGATGTGGCTTCAATTTCTTCATCTTTGATTAGGGCTTGCTCATGTTTCTTAAGTAGGATCTCAATATCCTCAAGTGTGGAATTCATTGTTTTACCACTCAAGTCTAACATGGTAGCATAGGAGTGAAACTTTGAAGGAAGACCATGCAACATTATTGGAATTAACTCATTATCATCTAGGGTTTTACCAATAGCTAAGAAATCATTCTTAATAGACTTCACTTCCATAAGATAATCGGTAAGTGAGCCTTTCATACATAGATTGTGCAATTTTTGTTTGAGATACAAAATATTATCTTGACTTGGCCTATCAAACAATCTATTGAGAGCATCCCATGCTTGTTTAGGTGTTTTTGCAGCCCTTACAGTTTCTCTGCATTGAATTCCTGTAGCTAGCTTGATTAGACTTAAAGCTATATTGGAATTCTTCTCAAATTGTGCTTTTTCTTTAGGGTCTGTAGGTGCAGTGAGTGGGTCTTCATTAGCCTGCCTATCTTTCACAAAGTCCCACATGTCATTCATCATTAATATTGATTCCATCTCATACTTCCAATTTGCAAAAGTTTGTGCTCCTTCAAGTTTCTTTGTAAGTCCACTTAATAGATTTGTAGTAGCCATGATTTAGAAAAGGATCAAAAGAAAAGGGAGCTCAACAAAGGATGAAGTAAGAATGACAAATGCCAAATTAGAGCCCTCAAAAAAATCTAGGGTACACCGCTGAAGATCCAGAGGAGGGTTCGCCTAGTTTTTCCACTCTGAATCTTCAAGTGATTCCAACAGTGGGAGGGTTAAGTTGAACATAAGTGCCTTTTTCTATCCAAAGAGAGTAAGAATTAGAATTTTTCCAGACCTTTATACCAAACTTCTCAATATACCCGCCCTTACGTGAGGGAGACTATAAGCATTTGAGCAGTTGATACGTGGAACATAGGCGATTCTGAAAGGGAATAACCTGCCAGACCTTTATACCAAACTACTCAATATACCCGCCCTTACGTGAGGGAGACTATAAGTATTTGAGCAGTTGATACGTGGAACATAGGCGGTTATAAAAATGTGATGCTTGCTTTTTGTAGAATTGTTACAATAGATGTGCCAATGTATTATTGCTTTATAAGAATTTTTCTGTATGTGTTTGCTTGCTTGTATATGGCTTAGTGTCAAGTGTGTATGAAATGGAACTACACTTGATTACAATTATAAAACCCAAAGTCATGCAAGGGTAATAGCAAGCATAAAATGTAGACAAAGCCCAAATAGAAGATGCAAGCAACAAACACCTAGTGGCCAAGAGAGTGCCACAAAAGGTCTCCACAAGCAAGAGGCAAGGGGCCCTAAATCACCCCTTGAGTTGATGATTGTATTAGGAAATATGGCTCAAGAATAGTCCCAAATATGCCTTGAAGTGTGATACAATTTCAATGCCACCAATGATGATAATGCCTCCAATTTTGCCAAATATAATGAATAACTTGGCTTAATGTCCCCCCAATGACTTAAAATTGAGATTCCCACAAGTTTGCCAAATATTTTGTCAAGGAGTGTCGGATACTACCGAAAATGCACTCCAAATTACAATGTCAACTTCAAACTTCAATTTAGCATATTAAATGATTTCAAAACTGAAAATAAACTGCACCAATGGATTCCTCTCAAAAAATCCTTTCCAACGACTATATATAAGGCTATAGTCGGTTACAATTTGACCCTTGATTTTAAGAAAATACAACAAGACTTCTTAGAGGCAAAAAAAGGACAGATTGCCCTCTACAAATTTGAAATTTGAAATTTTGGCTTGAAACTGTTTCGACGGGAAAATTTTGAAATGACCGAGCGGGAAATTTTGGAGGGAATGACTGAAAAATTTGCAATCTAGCTTATTGTTACCTACTACAGCTGTAGATGTTTCTCAATCCAACAATTGGCAACTGATGTGCCTTAACAAAAAAAAACAATTTTTCCGCAGCCCCAAAAGCTACTGCAAACAACCAACTTTGAGCAGTTGTAACTTGCTCAATACATTACCGAATTAAGCAAGTGAGTACTTGATGTTGTAGTACTTCTCATAATCTATATGATGGTGCAAAAACATCAGGAAAAGGACTGCTAAAAAAATTAATAAAAAAATTTCCGTTTCGGAAAAAATCGCGCAGGAAAAAAATAGCTGCAACAGTCCGTCTTCAAACAACCATATCTTGCTCATTTCTTGTCGGATTTTTGCGTGCGAGTACTCAATTTTGTAGTACTCCTCCTGATATACGTGTTGGTGTACTCAGATTCTGAAGATGACTGCTCTAAAAAAAATTCGCCGCTGCAAAATGTGACGTTTTTTTTTTTAAATGTGCCTTCACCCTGCAAAAAAAAACAGCCCCACATTGCCAGAATCGCCAAAACTCTTAAAAAATTCTCTCCGTTTTTCATTCACAGGATCAACTTAGCAAGTGAAGAGGATACTTCGGAGAAAAAATTCAATCCTAAAAAAAAACTCTCAAACCCTAAGGGTCCCCATAGGCGGATCTCACCGCTCTGATACCAGATGTTGGGACTGAAAAATAAGGCACACTTTATTTACAAGTTATCTTACAATATATAAGCATCAAGCTTAGGAGGGAGATATGACAAGTGTCATAAGCTCCACTCCAAGTGTCTTTCAGAAGACACCACTCCAACTCAAACTGAAGACAGGGACAAGTGGCAGAAGACAAATGTCAACCTGTCAATTATAGGCATAGTGCACATTATAACAATAATAATATTCTAACAAATCTCTCTCCTTTTCAAGTGTTGAATCCTATGGTTCATATGATTTGTATGTTCTTGAAATCTCAAAAGAATTACTCTTGATCAATTTTTCTCTCCTAGTTCATTTACAGGTGGAATGAGGAATTATGGTGGTACTTCACAAATACATACAATGTAGAGAAATTCAAACCTAATGAGGCTAATATCTAGGGGACCAAGAGCCACACTAATTTTATAAATAAGTTGAAGACCATTTATGGATATTGCAAGCGGGAAGGACATCCAATGAATAATTACTTGTTGAAATTGCAAAGGATTGAAGTTAAATTTTTGAAGATGGGTGGATGTCTTCTAGATGATGAGGGGGATTCAGAAGGATCTACCTCAATTGTAGAGGTCCACTAGAGCATCCATTATGGGGGGAAGATATTATTATCACTAATGTCTTCTCTCCTTGGTCCCTCAGTTCAAATTATGAGAGGGTGTTGAAAGTGTAATTTGATTCATGGCCAAGGTTGACATTGTATGATATAATCTTGAATAGGCCAAAGGATATTCATTATACAGTGTATTCGATTTATTACAATATTTTATTATGTAATCCCTATGGATCGTGGTTAACCTTGTTATATTTAAACCCACCTTATAAACTTGTAAGTAAACTTAAAGTTCTCTTGTTATGTCGACTTAGGTTAAGTTCATTTTATGTAATTAGGGTTTTGGTATTGGTATAAGTATCCCCCACCATTCCATCGTTTATCATTAGACCGAAGTGATTCTTATACACAAATAATATAGTGATTATCTATGGTGCCTATGAGTGCCCACCTATTTTGTGTCTCAATTTATGTCTTTCATATTTTTTATCCTTTCTGTATAATATTTGAGTGGATGGATTGCTTTTGTTCATTTCTAGAAAATATTGTAAATTCTAACAATGTGTTGTCTAAATCATGACCTAAAATCACTCTCATTTCTTATCGGTAGGTGACCTTTTTGGTCAAGTATATAATGCAAAGCACTTCAACAAGTTGGAGTTAAAATCATGTTATCATCAAATTTGAATAAATAGGGATATATAAAGGAAAATTTTCAAGACAAAGCAATGTCTATATGAATGATTAGTGTTTTCACTTGGTCTATGTAAATATCATATGCCATTTATGAACTACAATCGCTTTTTGTAATCTATATTACTTTTCTTGTGATTGTTTGTTTGGACAATTTGATTTATAGTGGCTTGCCAAGTTTAAGGCAAGTGGTGCGAAGTGAAGGATTTTGCATCATAAACCAAGGCTAAAATATTATAGGTGAACCTTAACATTTTTCCAAGGGGTTTGAGCAAGCGATGAGGAGCATGGAGTTTCACATCTTATGCTAGGGATCTAACACCATGGGTGAACTTTAACATTTGCTCATGGGGCTTGAGCAAGTAGAGAGACACAAGGAGTTTCACACCTTAGACAGGTTTGTAATTCTATAGGAGGACCTTATAATTTTTATCAAATGAGATGAGCTCAAGTGGTTTAGAGTGTGAGCTCATAATGTGTTGACCTAAGTTTAAATCTTGCCTGACTATGATGCATAATTACTAGTTGTAATACCACTATGTGATTTGTTGAAGTATTGCAATGATAAATTCATTATGTAATATGAGTGGGGCCCATTTTAATCCCATATAACCAATTAAAATATATTTAATTTAAATTAAGACTTGTAAAGAGCATATTGACAATTTTAAGGTATTAAAATTGTTGCAACAAAATCAACTCAAAGTAAAATTTAAAAAATGCAAGTTTACCAAGCAATGTTTGCCATATTTTAGTTTCATCGGATGTAGAAGAGAGGTGAAGACAACTCAACACGGAAGACATCAAGAAAGTTTAAAACCCTATTGAAATTTACTACACTCAAAATTTCTATCTAAGTGAGGTGTTTTGCTATAATTCTCAAGAAAATCCATACCTTTTTCTCAACTATAGCTACCCTATTGCATGCATTTTCTTCCAAGTGAGGTTTTTGTGCAGAAAAAGAAGCTTGCCCAAGTGTTTGAAGAGTTGAAGCACAAAATCAACTATGCACCAATGATGATAATCACAAACTCATAACTAGTTATGTTATGGGATCCATGCTTGTGTAGGGAGAAAGACTACCATAATACTACTTTGAGTTGCTTGAAAAAGTTATCTAAAACTACCTCACATAGGATGAAGAGTTCTATGTGTTGGTGCAATTAATCAATAATTAGATGTATACCTCATTGAAGATAGACTATTATGCATATAGATCATTAGCCTTTGTAGTATCTACTATAGACACCTAAAACACATAATATTGAGGAGACTACATGAATGGACTTCTTTTAGACCTCCTAACCCACCTTGGGTAGCCTTAGGGTTAAAATAGTGGTTTTCATCACTTAAATGGGTGCAATTACCCATAAACCATGGCCGTATCACCCTGAGATGGCTCCTAAATCGTGACTGTCTCACCCTGAGACAACCGCTAGACCATGGCCATCTCACCCTAAGATGATCACCAAAAGCAATCTTAAAAATAAAAAGTCATGTAATTGGTAGCTGAAATTACCAATTAACCCGTGCATGATCCTAAGAAAGGCATTAAACGCTTTGCATGGACCAAGATAGGAAAAATACATGCAATTATCAATCACATAAAATTTTAAAGATAGACATTCACTTTTCTTAATGTGAACTATCTCTTTGCTTTTTCATGTTGGGTGCTTTTGTCATTTTTAGCTTCCATCCAAGAAGTCTATAAATTGGCACTCACCCCTTAGTTTTAAAAGTCCTCAATATTTGAATTTGTGCAATGAAGTGCTATCAAATTCAATCCTCAACTTTGAGCAATGAAGTGCTACCCTTTTGATCCTCCAAGCCATCTCAGTACTAAAAGCCATGCTGCTGAACTGTTGAAAGAATAGGAAGTTGCACTCCCATATTTTGTGCAACCAAACACCCTTACCTTGGTGATTGATCCAACCCATAAAGTCACTCTCACAGTGCATAATACATCGACAACACATCCAAGATATATCACATGTCTCTCGAGACTGGTTTCGAGAAAACATAGTCTAGTGACAACAACCATCTCACCCTGAGATGACTCACAGGAAAATCCGTCTATCCCTGAGATGACCTCGATTAGAGATCTGGTTTTATGGCTTTCTTTTAGCATAGCTTAAATTAGCAATTTTTATCATGCTTTGTATTTAGATAGATTTCATATTTCACATGCTTTGGTCTAATTTATCTTATTTTATTGCATTTGATTTCATTTATCACACACATGATTTTGATTTGTTTCTAGTTGCTTTGTGTACAGATTATAGGATCCAACCTACGGTAAAAGAGCACAAGAACCACATCAAACTCACCAGAATGATTATGAGAAAATCGCTCCAAAATTATTTGTGATTGCAAGAAGACCATTCAATGCATCCAAATATTTTATTTGTATTCATTGTATCATGGGTAGCATCCCCTCAGAGAGGATTTGATTGTAACACATTGAAAAACAATTATTTAATATAAAGAGGACCCCATATTTTCATTGTTTTATCATCGTGTTTATAGTCGTATATTTATTGCTACCTTTACTTTACTTTATTGGTGCATGGTTTTTGAGCATATTAGATGGCAATCACGGTGGGACTTCTAGGTCCCCTGTCTAAATTTTTGATTGCTTACTGATAAATTTTAGGTTTTTAGGTACATAGTCACTCTCATCTCAGGCTGAGACGACCCTTGTATTGCAGTCGTATCAGGTTAGGACAGTCCTAGAGTAGAAGCAAAAGTAGTAGCAAGACAAGATATCTACATCAGAATTAGGATTTCAAGGTAAGTCCTATTATCCTTCTCTATCCTCTTTTCTATAGTGAAAAGTAAATCATCTGCTATTCTATAGAAACAAGTAAGCAAAAATTTAATTTGTAGAAATTTTTTGTAGAAAGCTTTTAGCTTCAAGTCAGTCTAACAACAACCATCTTAGGTCGAGACGACATCTGTTTACGACCATCTTAGGTAAATATGGCCTTTGTTTGCGGTCGTATCGGTGTCAGATGACCATTGTTCATGATCGTTTTTGTTTCAAATAATCTTTGTCTACATTTTTTTGGTCTGCTTGTTTGGTTGCCTACTAAAAGGCTTAATTTCATATAGGGTTTTGAATATCAAATGTAAATTTTTGCATTAGTGAACATCATTGTATGCTCTTTGATTTATTTTTTTGCAAAAATTTAAAATGAACCCTCACACACATTCACTTAGTATATACAATGTCAATTAGTTGGATTTCATCACCAATGATTGAAAAGCAATCACGCAACGTGAACATTCATCTCCCACCATAGATTAGCTTCCCACAAGCCATATAAACCCATAACAATAGGAACTAAAAATCAAAACACATAAAACTAAAACAAAAACTAGAAAAATCAAAAACATTATCAAGAGCTAGTACTGCTAAACATCCACAAGGAGATATGGAACAATGTTTTATTTACTGCTTGCATTGTTTAGAATTATGGTAATAGCACGCGATTAGGCTCAATCAAGAGCTAGTACTGCTAAACATCCACAAGGAGATATGGAACATCTCTGATATAGTCTAGAGGACCTTGCCATTCCTAATTGGTACCCTAACACAAGCCGTCATGTGAATCCTTTATATAGGGAATATGACCTCCAAGAGATACCTATTAGGGAAGCACCCATAGGTACTTTCCTGACCTAGACACCTTGTTGGATTTCTACAAAAAGAACCATCCATCCATTGAGGGGCCTAGTAGGGCAGTGCCATGGATTTGTGTCTTGGCTCACCATAGAGAACCATTAGAAGTAGCACAAGAGTACATACCATACCAATATGACTACTATTAGGACACCCCAACTGAGCATCTATCCATACATCAAGAACATGACCAAGAGGATACACATGTTAACTGTCATCCTCGTAGATAATCTATGTTGGGTCTCACATTTTTATAGATAAGGGTGAACCAAGCCCTTATATGTTCAAAGAGAGGTCATTCATTCAAGAGCGTTGCATTTTTGCACTGCTTGAGTATATAGAGATCACATTCAAACCTGGATATTAGGTCAATGTGACCTTTAAGGATTAGGAAAAACAAGTTGTAGATCTTACCCAAGGTGAAAAAAAAGATAAGCCCATTTGTCTTACATATACAATGGTAAAAAAACCCCACACAACTGAGCAACTAATTCATATTCATCAGGTGCTTGGGCCCAACCTTAATAGATAACAACAGTTGGATCAACTCTGGTTGGACCAAAAATAATTGAATCAATAATGGGTGGATCCACAATAGGCACACTTGCAAAGGTTGTATCAAAAAAGGATACAACAAGAGCAATTGCAAAAGGTATTGCACGAAGAGGTGCCTATACCTAGCACCCATAAGATGCAATGTGTAAGGCATCCAATACGGTATCAAAACCTTCCCCCTTGACCATGCCAAAATCATGTTCAACATCAAAGGCTGCTATAACCTCATACTCCTCAACAATACCAAGATCATTAGGAGGAGGAATTATATGAAGAACCCCAATGGGGACATTAGGAACAAGTGGATACCTACCTTGAATCCATTTATGATGAGGTACCTAATGATCATACTTATCACCCACCTCAACATCAAAATTGACCCCCTTTGCCTAATTAAGGGCGATGATGAAAAGATCATATCATTTCGTGAGAGGCATACAAAGTGCTAACTAATTGAGTAAATTCATTAGAGAAACAAGCTCAAAGTTTGGGTTATCAAAAATCCACACTAATGGAGTTTTGAACAATGTGATTATTCTTAGAAATTCATCCAAGGCAATGTCTATTCATTTCTGAAAATTTTTCAATATGTTTATTTTAGATTCATCTTGGCAAAGAAATTTATTCACACATATTGTAAGAATCAATTTTACAGAGGCTCCACAGGTTTCTATCTTTGCGGATGAAGAACAAGTTTACAGTCCAGATCCTCCTACTCCAGAACCCCCTTCGGATGCTCAACTAGAAGATTCAAACATTGATGTTGTAGTTGCTCGTATGATTCAAGACTGTACAGACTGCCAAGCATCACTAACCGACATGTGCCACATACATGAATATTTTGCATGTCGATAGAAATCAAATTGTACATAGACTGCTATGGTTAGACACTAACCTTCATAAATAAGGTTAAGACCACTGTTTGTTAGTCACGGTTAGACACTGACCTTCATAAATAAGGTTAAGACCACCATTTGTTAGTTATCACATGTTGAATAGTTTGTTAATCATCACATGTGAATAGTTTGTTAGTTATCACATGTTGAATAGTTTGTTAATTATCACATGTGAATAGTTTGTTAAGTTGTCACATGTTGAGTAGTTTGTTAGTCATCACGTGTTGAGAAGTTTGTTAGTCCAACACGTGTTGTAACTACTTTTAGATTGGGTTTATCTTTTGTAACCACTTTTAGTGTTGACCCAATATTAGGCATACACATGTTCTAATATCTCACTTCTTCTCAAGAGTTCTTCTCATGTAAAATCTATATAATGAGACTCGATGCTCATTTTTTGTCATTGAGAATTTTATGTGTTGAGCTAATTGCTTTCTCTACTGGCGAGTATAGACTCCAACCTATTCCTAGCAGAATATTTTCTTTAAATATGTGTTTTGTTGCATACTCAAGTGATCCACTGGCTTTGTTCAATCTTGAGTTCCTGTTAGGTTCCAGTATTTAGACTTTATCTGAGTTGAATCTTGTATGAGGTGTCCATTAATTTGGCCAACTTAGGTTTGTTCTATTGTAGTGCTTATCCAATTGTGTTATTTGATTTGCATTCTTAAAATCTAGCATTTCCCAACAACCAGGGATTAATAGCAGAGAAGAGAAGACTGCTTCTAGATTTGAATGCAATCTTGATCAATTTTGGTATCAGAGCCCTGTGTTAGCGAGTCTAAATGATAAAATTTTAGATAGTCGTATCATCAATCTTCACTATAGTAATTATTTATGCTATTGTATACCTGTTGAAGAAAGTGTTGTAGAAGATATTGGCCATGATCAAACACCATATGCAAGCATCCCGAAAATACATCTCATAAGAATCTACAGTTAAACACAGTAAATATGTAAGTCTAACTTACATGGATTCTTTTGCATCTAATTCTAGTTCAGATGATACTTTGATAAATTATGGGTGTCAAATTGATGAAATAGAATAAAAAAATTTAGACATAGGATGTTATGATATTTCTTTACTTATTCCTAAATTATCTGAAAAAGAAGTATACCAACTAGAAAAACAGAAGAAACTATTGAAACAATCTGAGTCTAGTTTTATTAGAAGACATTTGCCTCTGAATATATACAGGCCAAAAATTAAACAACTATTCAGAATTGTTGAAAGCAATATTAAGGTCAATAGGACCAAAGCCTGTAGAAAAATATCAGTGTTCAATCCTTCTAAATTAAAGGTCCTCTCTCAGATGAAATTACAATGATATAATTTTATATATTTTGATGTAATCCAAATTATAATTACTCCATTATTCCGTAAGGGTCTGCTAGGATCTACCTACTATGGTCTAGTAGACTACCGATTCACTTCATTTGACCAAGCTATTATTGGAAAAATTGTGGCTTCATTGTCACATGGGATAAAATATGTAACTTTTTACCCCGAATTCCCATATCCATTGTAGGATGATACTTTTGGGAAAATATGGCGGATGTTAATAGAAACCTGAGGCTTGGATCTAAAACTAGGAAGTTTTAAACTTTCAATTACAGTAACATTTTTGTGTCAAGTGTGTAACACATTAGTTCCTATTAAATTCAATTTCGAGAAGAGTAAATATGCAGTGCTAATCGGTATGTGTTCTTATGAGGCAACTTCAATGCCTATAACATTTTCTGATTTTGATATCCTGAGAGAATGAGATTTGAGTCTACACTCAATGGATCCAATGAAATATTTTTTTGACTATCAAATTGATGTAGCTCATGATAGAAAGAAAGCCAAAATTATATTTAATCAACCTCCTCTATCAAGGGTAACTTCTTTGAGAATACCTCACCCATTACCTATCATCCAAAAAAGTCCAAGTTTAAGAACCCAACAGTCTCAGAATCTCATACAGAATCAGGATAGTCAGAAAGCTACTCTTCCTTCTTCAGTTTCTAGTATTCATATTCATACATCAGATCCAAATCCAAAAGTGAATGTGCAACCTGTCAATAACATGCATATGATGATGTTTTCTCCTGGTTCCTCTTCTTCATTAAAATGGAATCATAAAAAAAATCTTCCATAAAGGTGGCAAATGACCCCTTAAAGAGAAACATTACATAACCACTTCAAATACTGAATTACCTGCAGTATGAGTAGATGTATCTTGCATTCTTGAACATAATATCAATGATATTTTAGATCAGTCTAAATATGTTAGACAAATTAATTACATTAACAAATCGAGTTAGTATGTTGAAAAGCATTTTGATAATATTGAAGTATATTTAGGAAAAATACAATCAAAATTATAGAAGGTAAATGAAAATTTGGTAGCAATCAGATTATTCCAAGAAGAACAAAAAAATGCAGTAAAGATAGACAGTAAAAAAATAAAGTCTGAGGCAAAACCAAGTATCCCTATAAAACTGGCTAAAGCATCAAAGACAATATCAAACACTACAAAAGAAATTAGGAAAACAAAAATAAAAATAATCATCTTCTGTTAAACCACAAATGAACATGGCCATAGTTGAAAGAACACAATAGTATAAGTTTATATTCTGTTTCAACATAAAAGAAGGTGCATTTATTCTAAACATTGATGGCAACCCTAATCCTCAAGAGGTTATCCATATTTGGATTAACTATTATAGCTCCCTACAAGTAATACATAATTTTGATAACAATACAATCATTGAGTTGTGCACCAAACACTTTGCTAACATGGTATTACAATGGTGGGTATATGCATCAGATGAGTCCAAAATGCAGGTTTATGAACAAGGTTTACCCTTACTGCATGAAACTTTATTATTAGAATTAACCCCCAATAATGTCAACAAAGAAAAAGAAGATCAATTGAATATTGCTTTTAAAAAATTGAATTAACCTCCATTAATTTAAACTTAAACTTTAAACTTTAATATCTTCATCATCGGAGGTCCTTTTTCAATGAAACAAAATTCCACCTTGGCTTTTAAGAAAAGCCCTTTTCACATAAGTCCACCATGGTTTTAAATAAAACCTTTTATTTTTACTACCTTGGTTTTCATAAAACCTTGTAAATAGCCATGCTTTCCAAAATATCATAAATGCTTATTTATGAAATATTTTGGCCACCAAAACCAAATGTGATCCATGTGACATAAATGATCCATGTGACATCAATGACAACATAAAATACCTCAAATTAAATAAAATTTCCAACAGATATTCCAAAAATAGCTTTAAGAACTCATGAAGGACATTATGAATTCCTATTTATGCCATTTGGGTTAACCAATGCACCTTCTACCTTTCAGAGTTTGATGAATTCTATTTTTTACCCTTTCCTTCACAAATTTATTCGTCTTTTTTATGACATATTGATTTATAGCCAGTCATGGGAAGAGCATCTTCAACACTTAGATCAAACACTCTATTTTATTTTACCATCATCTTTATGCCAAGATGTCCAAATGCTCTTTTGACCAGTAAGAGGTTGAATACTTGGGTCACATTATCACTAAGGATGGAGTTTAGGTTGATCCCAAGAATATTTTAGCTATTAAAGATTGGCCTAAGCCTTGTACCCTAAAGGGAATTCATGGTTTGTTGGAGCTCATAGGCTATTACAAGAAATTTATGAAGAATTATGGCAAGATAGCAGCCCCCTTAACCGCCATGCTCAAGAAAAAATATTTTATGTGGATAGAACCTATCAAAAAATATTTTGTTGATTTGAAGTATGCCATGAACACTACTCTTGTGTTAGAAATCACCAATTTCTCTAAACCTTTTATCATTGAAAATGATGCTTTAGGCACTGGCATTAGGGTTTTTCTAATGCAATAAGGTAGACCCTTGGCTTTCATTAGCAAGGTACTCTCAAGCTAAAATTTGGGTAAGTCTACCTATGAGAAAGAAATACTTGCTATTTTACATGTGGTCAATCATTGATGATCGTATCTCATTGGACATATTTTTCATCAATATTGACCATCAGAGTCTCAAATATTTTTTAGAATAATGGGTGGCCACTCTAAAACAACAAAAGTGGGTTTCCAAATTGTTGGGTTAAGGCTATGATATCACATATAAGAAAGGGAAGGAAAACATGGTGGCAGATGCTTTATCCCTATTACATGAAGAAAAGGTTATGCTCCATGCTATATCCACATCACATCCTTAATGGATTCATCAACTATATAAGGAAGTACTCAAGGATTTCTCTTTAGAAACTCTCATTTGCCAACTTCAAACATATCCTCATTCATACCCTGATTATACTTGGTGTGGCCATGATTTATGATACCATGACCCTATTGTTATACCTACTCAATCACAGATGAAGGACCTCATTCTTTAGGAAATGTATGCTTTCCCAATAGTTGGGAATTCAGGGTTTCTTAAGACTTATACCAAGACCAAGCATACTTTTTTTGGTTGCATGAAAAAATATATTTGTATTTTTATGGCTAAATGTGACCATTTCCAACATATAAAAGGTGAAACTATGAGTTCCCATAGTACCCTTCAGCCCTTATCAATTCTTGAGTAGGTTTGGATGGATATTTCTATGGATTTCATTGAAGGGTTGCTTAAATATGGAGGCAAATCAGTTATTATGGTGACAGTGGATCATATTTTGGAGTATGGTAATTTATGTTCCCTCTCCCATCCATACATTGCCTTCATTGTTGCTCAAACTTTCCTCAACTCTATCTTTTACCTCCATGGAATACCAAAATACATTGTCTCTGATAGGGATCCTACTTTCACTAGTCAATTTTGGAAGGAATTGTTTAAGTTGTAGGGGTACAACTCAAGATGAGTTCAACTTACCATGAAATAATGGTCAAATGGAAATTGTGAATAAATTCTTGAAAATATATCTTCGTTGTTTCACCTTTGAACATCCTACATAGTGGGCCAAGTGGCTTCCTTTAGCCAAATGGTGGTATAACACAATATATCACAATACCACTAAGGTGAGTCCCTTTGAAGTAGTCTTTGGTTAGCCTCCACCAACATCGTCTTCTTACATTCTTGGTACTTCTAAAGTTAGGCTCAACTCTTCACCAACGTGATTTCATTCTTCACCAACTCAAGGTTAATCTAGACATGGCTCAAAACTGTATGAAACAATAAGCAGATCAACATCACATTGAACATAGCTTTGTTGTTGAAGACATGGTTTTTCTTCACTTGTAGCCATACAAAAAATCCTTTCTCCAGTTGCAAGGTTGTCAAAAACTTCTTGCAAAATATTATGGACCTTATTAGGTGTTGCAATAGATTGAGTCGACCACGTATAAACTAGCCCTTTCAACTAGTTCCAAACTTCATCTAGTATTCCATGTATCTTCTCTCATGTAAGTTATTGGCAACAAGGTCTAGGTGAAGTCTACACTTCCAGAGTTTAACAAGGAGGGTTCCATCATTCTTGAACCTGAATGCATTCTTGATCACAGATCGCGTACCCTTCATCGATGTGTCATCATCGATGTTCTTGTCCAATGGTGTGGCTTACAACCTAAAGATGCTATGTGGGAACCTCTTCACTAGCTATAGTAGAATTTTCCTCACCTTCAACTTTGAGGACAACAAATGGGAAGGGCATGTTAGGACCCCATCCTAACACTATGATGTAATGTTCCTTGTGAACGTGGGGGGATACCAATAATAATATTTTGTAAATGTGGGGAACACCCATGATAATATTTTGAAATATTTTGTAATAATTATAACTCTAGAAGTACCTAGACAAGTGGTGCCATCATATGAAATAATTTTGAATAATGTAACTATTTTGTAAGTAGGATATTCTAGCTCAGGAGGCATTTTGCATGTAAGTCAACCTTGAGATTTAGGTGGTAGATAACATTTTTCAAGCTGTGAGGGGTAGGAATGTATGCATTTTTTTGTATAATTGAATGAAAGTATTGAAGGAGGTTCCCCCCTCGAAGTGGCCTACAATTATGTGTTATCTATGAGATTGTTCTTTTTTACATTAATATTTAATAATTGTGTTGTGAACTTTATGTTTATTTGCAATTTTTGTGTGAGTGTGTTTATTTTTAATAGTAGATTCTTAACAGGTTATAATTATCTCATGCAAAAGTATTTGGATTCTTTTTTTCAATTTAAATATTTTTTTGTGCTTTTAGCATTAATATCAAAATTGTTGTCATTTTTTTCCAATTGGAGAATGAAATTATGGTAGAATCATATGGACCATATAACATAGATTCCTATCCTAGATTTATAGAATTATAAAGGATTGTGGAATTTTTTTATCAAAAATATAGTTGGAATAAATTCAAAAGAAAAGGAGTATCCATTGTAATAAAAGAAGCTCTTAGAGTAATTCCCTTGTATATGGATGAAGAGCTAAAAAGCCACCTCATAGGAAAACTAGATCCTATAAATTATTATTAGCTTTCAAGAAGCTTTTCGACGAAGTTGATGTTATATAAGTTAGTCATTTAGCACTTGACCTTGTTACTTTAAAGAATGCATATTTTTAAAATACAAAAAGAGTACATCAAATATATTAAGATATTTTAAGGGAGCATATATGTTATTGGTAAAAACTGAGGGATCTTGTGGATTAGCTCACTATGATCCTCAATATACTTATAAATAATTTGACCTTATTGCTACATTATTTACCATGATGATGTATTTCCTATATTAGATAGATTCATCATTTGATACTATCTTCACCTATTGTTAATTATTGACCCGCTTTAAATAGCTAAAATAAAAATATCTAATTGTTTAGATAGAGGTGATTCTATCATAGAACAAAGTAATGACATACTTCAAAATAAATATTACAAATAAGAAGTTTTTTAGTTAGATATTCAATTTGCTAGTATGCTTATTATTACAAATAATCAATAGATTTTTAATTTGTTATATGGCATTGGAATGAGTCTCACCAATATTACATCATGACCACACAAGTTTATTGCAATAGCTTTGTAATTACACATGTATCACTTGGAAAGATTCAAACTTGGATCTCCTCGAAAGTTGAAAAATTTAATAGAGTTAATGTTATTTGATGCTTGTAATTGCATTTATAATTACTTGAACACTTATTTTTATAGAGGACTATGGTACTATGTTAAATAAGACAATGTATATGTATCCTCCTATTTAAGAATAGATAATTTTGTCATAGAATAGAGACAAGACATCTTCATTAAGTATCCTTGCATGTGAAAACTTTTTTATTGGATACTTCATTGAATATCTCTATGCTACCCAAAGGTTGTGGAATATTTACATGTTTGTATATGATATTTGTAGATCATTCTCCATTATAGCCTAAGATTACAAGTAATATTAATGTATCCCTTTATTCAGGTATGCCTAATTTGATAAAGGGCCATGAAATATCACCTTGAATGCATACTTTATTCATAAAGGATTGTGATTCCCATGAACTAGTATAAGCTTACACATCATAATAATATGGTCCCTTGTACAAGTATCATTGATTATGCCAGTGAAAGACTCTTTGCTTGGGCAAGTTTCTTATAGAGGAGCTTGGTACTATACTAAAAATGCTTAATCTTAGAAACAACACTAGTTCTATCATAAAGTTGTTTGAAATGGAGTTTCATGAGTAGAGTCTTTCTCAGTTTGATAGTTCATTAGAGAGATGAATGAGTTTACAAAGGACAATGAGATGTTTTCCTGCTTGGATATATTATTTGCATTTATTACATTTTGTGATGCATAGAATATGCTGAACCACTCACATCATAAAATATTCTTATGGAGGTGGTATGAGACTTGTATTTAGGTAATATCAACATATAATGGAGAAGATGACAACTCTAATAACTTTGAGATGCTTGAGATGTAGACAAATTTTAGTAATAAACCTTGTACACACAAACCCCAAAATTAACCATAATAATTTTCAATTTAAAATACATTAGAAGCTAGAATTTTAGACAATCATCTAAGTGGTTTGTGTCTAGATAAAATCATGGCTTGTGTATTGACTCTTTTATTAACATGGCTAAGAGACACATAAAGAGAATCTATACGTACTATTTTTGTGTGGTTGGGCTTTAATTGGTTTCCCTTCTTGTATTAAAAGCATCATGAATTACTTATTTCTTTATGCTTGTCCTTCTTTCTCCCACCAACATGAGAACATGAAGAAAATATAAAATGATAAATATATAATATCACAAGATTACATGTATTTATTAAAAATAAAACCATATGTTTAAAATATCATATATATATATATATATATATATTTGTTAATTAGCGTTTGTATTTACAACGGGTTTTAACTAGGATCCCAAAACCTGATTACATAAGAGTTGGCAATAACATGTCGAGAATAAGCCATTACAACAAAATTCTGGGCCAAAGGCACCAATACCCTAAAAATGAAAAACAAACAGAAATCGCCCAGCGGGAACAGGTAAATTTGAACAATCTCGCCCAACGGGAAACCACAAATTTCGAAGGAAGGTAAGTTTGAAGATCTCGCCCAGCGAGGAGCAGCTGAAAACCGCCATCGTGTATATCCCACCCAGCAGGAAGCAACAAAAAACCATTATAATATAAATCCCGCCTAGCAGGAAGTAGTCGAAAAACCACCAAAGAGTGAATCCCGCCCAGCGGGAAGCAACAGAAATCCATCCCAGTGTAGATCCCGCCCAGCGAAAAGCAGCAAAAACCTCTACCAAGTGAATCTCGCATCCCGAGAAAACCAGCAAGAAATGAGAAAAACCCGCCCAGCAAGAAACCCAACGGTTTTGGAGAATCCCGCCCTGCGGGAAACCATCCCGCCCAGTGGGAAACCATCTTGCCCAAAAAAAAGGGGGAATCCCGCCCAGTAGGAAGCAGTTGAAAACCAACAAAGAGGAGATCCCGCCCATCGGGAAGCAGCCAAAAAGCACCACCAAGAGAATCTCGCCCCAGGACAACCATCAGGAAAAGATAACAAGTTAAGGGACCAAGGATACAGGGACTGGGGATCCCAGGCGGGAAGAGGTAACAACCACAAAGATGGGATCCCTGGGAGCCTAGCCTAGGGGATCCAGGGTCTGCATGCATAGATCAGATCCCCCAAGATTTGAAAAATGCAGCAGAACCTAGAGAACCCCAACAACAGGGGCCAAGAATCCCATCCTTACATAGGAGAAACTTCAGGGAACTGGGACTGAGGCTGGGAACAACCCAGGCAGAGAAAAAGCCCCCCTAAGGCCAAACAAATGCCCAGGGTGTCCACCAAGGAGCAGAACCAGCACGAAGAATCCTCTAAGCGAGAAATTGAAGAAGGCCCTCCTCACAGGGATGGGACCAACAACAGCCATAGGATTCCAGAGAGGATTCACTAGCAAAAAGGGGAAAGAGGCCCCCCCAGACCACCCCCAAAGCAGTAAGGACCTCAAAGGAAACCCCAGGAAGCCGTAAAAAACTCAACCAATCACCCCCACCACCCAAAGAACCGCAGGGAACCAGATCCACGCCAAAAACTTGCAGAAAACCCCAGGGGGAAGCTTGAGGGAAAAAAAGGGAAGGGATCCCAAAAACAACAAGGAACCCTGGGAAGCACCAGGCCAAAAACTCAAACAAGGGAACCCTGACCGATTGGGAGAGGTGCAGAAAGAGGAGAAGGATCTCCCTCAAGGAGATCATCTGCAACAAACAATCCCAGGGGAGGGATGACCTGGAAAGAGCCAGGGACTGGGCAGGAACCAGGGACCAGGGGAGGGGGAGCAGGGAAGGAATCGGGACCCTCCCCTCTCTACTTTTTTCCCTCTCAATCCTTTCGTTATATATATATATATATATATATATATATATATATATATATATATATATATATATATATATATATATATATATATATATATAGTATTATTTCTCATCATTCCTTTAGATTGGATATGAGGATCAAAACCAAATTCCTTTAACCATAAATTAATTAAAAATAATTTAAAACTATTTTTTTTAAAATACTTAAAATTAGTATTAAAATGTGAAGTGATAACGACTTTAGAAGGGGTCATGGTTGGGGGAAGCCCTTGGTCGAACGAGTTTCTCACACTAACCAAATACAAAAAGAATATGTGAAGTGATAATAAACTTAAAAAATATTATTTTTTAAATTATAAAAAAATAAACAAACTAATCAGATAAGGTCATTTCTTATTTCTTAGGCTTACACATGCATTAAGGAAAGGGAAGATGATCACGAAGTTAAATTCTCTTTTCAATGGTTAGAAGTAGTAAGTTTAGTTGAAGTTAACAAGAAAACGTGGTCTAGTTGTTAAATAAGATTTACTTTAATGTTTTCTATTGATAATATTTGTTGTATTTTATAAAATTAACATGTTTTTATATAATTAAATAATGATTAAGATTTTCTATAATGTTTGCTATTGGTAATATTTGTTGTATTATATAGCATTAAAGTGTTTTCAAATAAACTATTTACTACAGTATTATTATACTTTAAAGGATTAATGTGTTTTCAAATAAACTATTCACTACAGTATTATTGTACTTTAAAAGATTAATGTGTTTTCAAATAAACTATGTACTACAGTATTATTGTACTTTAAAAGATTAATGTGTTTTCAAATAAACTATTTTTTACAGTTCTTGTGGTGGTTGCACTTATACTTCACAAAAAGAACTAAAAGCTATATAAAATAGACTAATTAAAAGGGAACTAAAAGTATTAAAAACTAGTTTAGATATATAAAATATATATATCTATAAACATCGAGAGTTATCAATATCGAGGCGCCTATCTCATTTCTTGGGGGTGTGATAGATAGGCGCCTCGAGATTGATAACTCTCGGCGTTTATATATCTAAGCTAGTATTAAAAAGTTTGGGCACCATTTTAGTTTAAATAGTTTAAATATTTTTTAAATCCACCTTAACCCTTAATGTCGGCGGATAATTTTCTTAAGGTCGATTTTTTTAATAAAATATTAATATTGTTTACGACGTGGCTAGCTGTCATTGCAGGACGCCTATCGACGTAATTAATTAATAAAACTTATATTAATTAAATATAATGACTAATATAATTAAAATATTAAGTTTAAATTAACAACAAAGAAGTTAGATCTATAATATTTATATTCTAATTATAAAATTTAATTTTAAATTATAAAAATTATATAAAAATAAAAAATAATTTTCAATTATAAAAATTATATAAAAATAAAAAATAATTTTCAATTATATATTATATTCGTAGCATTTTTATAGTAATCTTCAAAGACAACTTAAATATGAAACATGTTTTGTAGGGACTCCAACCTTTAAAAATAAAATAAAATAAATTTGAAATGGAAGGCTGCATTACTTGCCAAAGAAATCACCAAATCCAATAGTATCTTTAATTGCAATATAACCTATGGAAATCAAATGCTAGTCTTTGATTATCCTAGGAACAAGAGACCAGGCCCATATTTTGAGAATTGGCTATTTCTCGGGTAATGGCCATGGAAGATATCCAACCACACAGTGAAACTAGAAATTCTGGAAGGCCTGGGAAACGTTATACTTGCTCAGTGATTTTCTCAGCCTTATCCATTCTTCCCTTTCCTTTTCGTCTTCTTGCTCTGCCTCCTTGACTTCTTCCCTTTCCTTCTTGTTTTCTTGCTCTGCCTCCTTGACCTTTATCTTACCTGAGGTTTTCTCCTTATTCTCTTTTTCCTGTTTGAGAGAGTTTTCTTCTGTTGTATTTTCACTAACAACAATTCTTTTGCCATTGTCACATTCCTTTTCTCTGAAGTTCTGCTGACCCTCTTGCTCTTTCTCCTCTGCCAAAACTTTTCCGAAGGTCTTGAAAGGTTTTCCCTTCTCCTTCCATATACTTAGGTATGATCATTTCAATAGCTATATTGTTTGAAGGAGTTGACTTTTTCTTCCCCTGGTCTTCATTTTCAGGGGTCGGCTTTTCCTTGCCCTGGCTCTGTGTGTTGTCCCTGTACTTGTACAGTGAAGACAAATATGATATCCATTTTCTGAAGCATCTCATCAAACCCTTATCACCTGTAGGAACACCTGAATGCAACAAGCATGACACAGCCTTATGAATATGGTTATCTCCAAACGAAAACTCAACAAAATATTAGCTTAAAAAATCTTCAAACCCTTGTCTTGCTTGTACCCCAAATTGCTTGATTCTTCAGTGTGACCTGCTCCAGGTTGATCTGTCACAATGTGTAGTTCTTCATCTTGCAAATCTGCTTTAACAAACTTTTTTTTTTTTTTTAATTATAACGCATTACAGGTCATATCATATCATAGTCATCATACTTTTAATTTACATACGTTGATTTGATTCTCTAATTGTATCCGACTGTTCCTTTTTGTCAGATAAATGTGAATCTGCTTCTCCAGCCGTATCTGTGCAAATATGCAGACTTTGTCTAGTTAAGAGATATTCTACATTGACCAAAGGCATTACTTCATCAGTTTATGATTGTAATTGGAATCTTTTCAGCTGAACTGGAGTTTCTTTCTCTCCCTCCCGATACCCTAGTTTTTTCTTGAGCTGGAGAAAAACTATAGTGTAAGTTATGTTTTCTCTTAACAGACATTTTTGTTAACCTTAACATATATGTATCCCTATGCTCTATTGCAATAGTGCATAATGGAATATATTCAAGTTAGGATTTCTTCGACCAATTCGGAACTTTGGATTCATTTTTTCTTTTTCTGTTGGAGGCAGGATCAGTGTCAGTTTCAGCAACCCCTTTTGACGTGTCCAACATTCCTAGATGCCCCAGAAAAACTTTGTGAGACTCAAAGTGGCTAGGGTCCGGCAGGTCTAGTGGCAGCTGTACTATTTTTCTTATATTTGTCTGCCAAGTCTTCGCTAGACTTTCTGGGATTATTATTCTTGTCGTCAAACTCTATTCTTAGAGCCCTTTCGATCATACTTTTGTCCATTCCTAGTATTACATCAATCTTGCAAAGAGCCAAAACAAGACCGATAACAGATAATATCTGCAATGCATGTAAACAATTAATTGAAATTAAAAAACAACTATTAAAGTGGAAGAAAGTTCCATAGGAGGAGGAAGACATAAACCAGCCATGTAATTAGAATAAAAAAAAATTGTGCCGTGAGAACTACATTTTTTTCACACCTATCGAGATTATTGACGAAGACAATCATCCTCAACTGCTCCTTAAATGCAGGGATCATCTTTAGCATCCTTGTTATAACAACCGTTAGAAATTAAACCAGATTTCAAAACCTGTTAGATCTCTAATAGATCTTATCTTTCAAAGTCCGTTGCCATAATTTTAAAGTATGCATAGTTATTATCGACAGTTGTATTTGGATAGAAACCCTGGCTTTGTATTCAATGTCAGAAGGTTGATAAGCTTTATTCCTCCAATATCCGGTTATATAAGTCGATGTCATCCTCAGAGCAAAATAGCGAAAAAATAGAAGAGAGCAAAGCAGAGAAGAACATAGCAGCGCATCAGAATCGGAGAGTATATCCTGCAAACTGGTTCAGTTGTAGATGAATATGGATGTATTTCCAAATTAATGTATGTGAATGTATTTCCGTTGCTAAGCATAAATAATACCTATAATGTATTTTCTGTTATTGAGAAAATATTATACGTGATTAATTAACCAACTTAGCAAAGTTAGGTTATAGTTCATGATTGTTATTTGCTATATGTGTTCCATTCCGTTAGAGATCCCTGTAAAATCTCACGGTTGAGAACTTGCTCTATCCTGCTCAACATCCTTTGTATATTGTAGCGGCGTAGAACAAACATGTTCTAGCCCGCTCATAAGTTTGCATTGAGAAGAGTGCCATCAATTTAAGTGATCGACGTAGGACATATTTTGTTCATGTTATAAGTCGCGTGGTTTATTAAGTTAATTGTCACGGCATGCGACATTAATTTATGCTCAAATCCGTTGCATTATTTAATTAATGATGTGCACCACAAACTTATCTTGCAATTAATTCTGTGGCATATTACATGCTCAAACCCACACTATTTCCTTTGTTATATCTTGCGGGATAGCTTCGTGCTCCATACCACTCCCGCTAAACATTGGTGCATGTGCCCGAGTTAGAAGCAAGCAACACACAACACTGTCATAGATCGCTCCTCCCTTCGTGTTAAATAAAATGGCTCACAACCCGTGCTCCCAATCGCTCTCGAGTTGCATAAAAATGCGTACAATTGAATTAACGTCAGTGGGATAGAACAAGGTGTTTTAACTCGTTGCGTTTTCTTTATTTTGGCTCACGATACACATATTGCAGCGACCCGCAAACATCTATTGTGTTCCATCCAGGGGGATAGTTTAGTGCTCTGGCCCGCTGCGTGCACTATACCGCTCATAGTGAAACTAAGCTTTCAAATTGGTATCAGAGCTAGCGCCAGACTCATGGAAGATAAGAAGCAATGGCTTCCAGTGGTAACTCATTGCAGTTGCAGATCCCACATTTCAATGGCAAGAACTACGATTACTGGAGCATCCAGATGAAGATCCTATTTGGGTCTCAGGAGCTATGGGACCTGGTCGAGAATGGTTATGCAGAACCAGTAGATGTAGCAGCATTGAGCGCTCTCTCCCAAGTGGAGTTAGATTTGTTGAAGGAGAATCGAAAGAAGGACCAGAAGGCATTATTTTACATAATGTAGGCAGTCGAGGAGACAATTTTCTCGAGAATTGTAGCAACAACCAAATCGAAGGAGGCATGGGAAATTCTTTCCAGCTCCTTCCAAGGCACCAACAAAGTGAAGTTGGTGAGGTTGCAGATGTTGAGAAGGGAGTTTGAGAACTTGCAGATGAGTGAGTCAGAGTCCATGAGCGACTTCTTTACCCGGACAATGGGTATCATCAACCAGATGAGGTTGAATGGCGAGAATGTGGAGAACCAGAGAATTGTGGAGAAGATACTGAGGAGCCTACCAGCAAGGTTCGACTCAGTGGTGATTGCAATTGAAGAATCGAGGGATTTGACAACCCTCTCTAGTAGATGAGCTCATGGGTTCTCTACAAACACATGAGCAGAGGCTGAGCCGGTCATCTCAGTCCTCATTAGAGCAAGCGTTCAAGATGCAGGTCTCATTTCGAGATAATAGCAGAAGAGAAGAATCCCACCAAGGTGCCTCTAGTTCTCAAGGAGGAAGAGGACAGAGCAATAGAGGCAAGCGTGGAAGAGGTCACAAGCGAGGAGGAAGGTCAAACTCCAATGAAGGAGAGACCAGCTACAACTTCCATCAAGCAGGAGGAAGAGGCAATGGAAGAAATCAACAAGGAGGATCAAATCAGAGGTATGATAAATCAAAGATCCAATGTTATTACTGCAAGAAATTTGGTCATTATAGCTATGAGTGTAGAAAGAAGATGGCCAAGGATAATAAGCAGCAAGCCCACTACACAAATGAATATGAAAATGTAGAGTGTAGAGATGCTTGTGGGAATCTATTGTTAACTTGTAGTACTGAGGAGGAGAGCCAGAAGAATACCTGGTATCTCGATAGTGGGTGCAGCAACCACATGTCTGGGAACAGAGAGATGTTCTCACAACTTGGATGAATCCATCCAATCTGAAGTGAATATGGGGAACAACAACAAGGTACCTATCATGGGAAAAGGAAAATCATTATCCGCACCAGGCAAGGTGAAAGGAAGCAGATCACTGATGTGTATTATGTGCCTGGGTTGAAACACAATTTGCTGAGTGTTGGACAGCTTGTGCAGAAGGGGCACACTATGCAATTTAAAAATGGAGCCTGTATCATCAGAGACAAGGAGAATGGGCTCATAGCAACTGTGTCCATGACAAAGAACAAGATGTTTCCCTTGTAGATTCAAAATGAATTGTTGCTGTCATTTAGTGCAGTTGTGAAAGATGCTACATGGTTGTGGCATCTCAGATTCGGTCACCTGAGTTTCAGTGGCCTGAACTTGTTGCACAAGAAATAGATGGTGAAGGGTTTACCCCTTATAGAGCAACCCAATCAAGCATGTGAAGGTTGTCTAGTCGGCAAGCAACACAGGGATGCGTTCCCTACAGGACAGTCTTGGAGAGCTTCACAACCATTGGAGCTGGTGCATTCAGATATTTGCGGTCCTATGCAAACCAACACATTTATCGATAACAAGTATTTCCTGACTTTCATAGATGATTTCAGTCGGAGGACATGGGTATATCCCATCAAGCAAAAGTCAGAAGCTTTCGACAAATTCAAGGAGTTCAAGGCTCTGGTTGAAAAATAGAGTGGCTATTATGTGAAGACTCTCAGAACAGATGGAGGAGGTGAGTACATCTCCAATGAATTCCATAATTTCTGCAAAGAAAATGGAATTCGAAGGTAGTTCACAGCTAGATACACACCACAACAGAATGGTGTTGTAGAGAGGAAGAACAAAACCATAATGGAGATGGCATGAAGTATGTTGAAGGCAAAGGATTTACCACATGAGTTCTAGGTAGAAGTTATATTTTGTGCAGTTTATCTACTGAATAGATGTCCCACAAAGAGTGTGAAGGACAAGATTCCTCAAGAGGCATGGAGCAACCAGAAGCCGAGTGTTGCTCACTTAAGAGTTTTTGGGTGCATAGCATATGCACATATCCCAGATGAGAAGAGAAAGAAGTTGGATGACAAAGTAGAGAAATGCATCTTCATTGGTTATAGTGAAGAATCGAAGGCTTACAGGTTGTATAACCCTGTAACAAAGAAGTTGATCATCAATCGAGATGTGAAGTTCATGGAAGATGAAGCTTGGAACTGGAAATCCAAGATTGGTCAGCAAGAGCCAGCAATTATTGAGTCTGAGGACTTGGAAGAAGATAGAGTGCATCCACCTGTAGCTTCAAGTAGTAATATTGGTGCTAGTAGCAGCACTACCTCATCATCATGGTCACCTCCACTTGCAAGAAGGATCTCCAACTTGAAGACACCATCAAAGACAAGGAGCTTGCAAGATATTTATGAGGTAACTAGAAATGAAATTGATGAAGAACATTCTGATTTTGCTTTATTTTTTGAGTGTGATCCAATTTCATTTGAAGAAGCAATTAAGAATAGAAAATGGGTGAAAGCTATGGATGATGAGATAGAAGCCATAGAGAAGAATCAGACCTGGAAGTTAATGGATCTTCCAGTAGGGAAGAAGACCATTGGAGTCAAATGGGTATATAAAACCAAGTTTAATGCCCAAGGTGAAGTTGATAGGCATAAGGCCAGATTGGTGGTAAAAGGCTACAAGCAGAAGTCAGGGATTGACTATCATGAGGTATATGCACCTATAGCGAGACTTGACACAGTCAGAATGATCCTGGCATTGGCAACCCAGAAAGGTTGGAATGTTTACCAGATGGATGTCAAGTCTGCCTTCCTCAATGGAGTGTTGGAAGAAGAGGTCTACATAGACCAGCCACCCGGCTATGAGTTGGAAGGGCAAGAAGGCAAGGTCCTAAAATTGAAGAAGGCCTTGTATGGGTTGAAGCAAGCACCCAGGGCTTGGTATAGCCGCATTGATGCTTACTTTTAGGAGAATGGGTTCATCAAATGCCCATATGAGCACACTCTGTACATGAAGACAAATGCAGAGGGGGAGATGATCATTGTTTGCTTGTATGTAGATGATCTGATATATACTAGCAACAACAATATGTTGTTTGAGCAGTTTAGAAATGCCATGAAGAAGGAGTTCGAGATGATAGACTTAGGCCTGATGAAATATTTTCTTGGCATTGAAGTTGACCAATCTATGGATGGCATCTTCATCTCTCAAGGCAAGTATGCAGTAGATGTCTTGAAGAGGTTTAATATGGAGGACAACAAACCAACGATCACGCCAGTTGCAACAGGCCTAAAATTGAGCAAGAAAGATTGCAGCAACAATATTGATCCAACATTCTACAAAAGACTTAGTTGGAAGTCTCATGTACTTGACAGCAACCAGACCAGATTTAATGTTTACAGTGAGTCTGATTAGCAGATTTATGGAAGCACCGAAGAACACTCACTTGCAGGTAGGGAAGAGAATTATATGTTATGTCAATGGGACCAGGAACCATGGAATATTTTATGCAAGAAAAGACCAGCTTGAACTTATTGGCTACACAGATAGCGATTGGGCTGGTAGTATAGATGATAGGAAGAGCACTTTCGATTATGCATTCCATCTTGGATCGGGTGTAGTTTCATGGTCATCAAAGAAGCAACCAATTGTTGCATTATCTACTGCTGAGGCAGAGTATGTTGCCGCCACTTCAGCCGCATGCCAGGCAGTATGGCTGCGAAGAATTTTGGGTGAGCTCAATCATCACCAGGAAGGGGCAACAATGATATTTTGTGACAACAATTCCGCCATAGCACTATCGAAGGATCCAGTGTTTCATGGCAGGAGCAAGCACATCGATATCCGCTACCACTTCATCAGAGAGCTGGTAAAATTTAATGAAGTTGTGTTATTGTTTTGCAGGTCCAAAGACCAAGTTGCGGATATCTTCACAAAACCTTTGAAGGAGGAAGACTTCAACAGGTTAAGGGAAATGCTAGGTGTCAAAGTCTTTGTGAAATCTCGTTTAAAGGAGGATGTTAGAAATTAAACTAGATTTCACACCTATTAGATCTCTGATAGATCTTATCTTCCAAATTCGATCGCCATATTTTAAAGTGTGCACAGTTATTATCGATAGTTGTGATTGGATAGAAACCCTAGTTTTGAATTCAATGCATGTCAAAAGGCTGATAAGCCTTTCCCTCCTATATCTAGCTATATAATTTGGTGTCATCCTCAGAGCAAAATAGCAAAAAAATAGAAGAGAGCAGAGCAGAGAAGAATAGAGTAGCACAGTAGAAGCGTAGAGTATATCCTGTAAACTGGTTTGGTTGGAGATGAATGTGGATGTATTTCCAGATTAATGTATGTAGATGTATTTTCGTTGTTAAGCATAAATAATACCTATCGCGTATTTTTTGTTATTGAGCAAATATTTTGCGTGATTGATTAACCAACTTAGCAAATTTAGGTTATAGTTAATTATTGTTATTTGCTATATGTGTTCCATTTCGTTGGGCATCCCTTGTAAAATCTTGCGGTTGAGAAATTGCTCTATCCCACTCAACATCCTTTGTATTTTGTAGCAACGTAGAAAAAGCATGTTCTAGCCCGCTCATAAGTTTACATTGAGAAGAGTGCCATCAATTTAAGTGAGCGACGTAGGACATATATTGTTCATGTTATAAGCCACACACTTTATTAAGTTAATTGTCGCGGCACGTGACATTACTTTATGCTCAAATCTGCTGCATTATTTAATTAATGATGTGCACCGCAAAATTATCTTGCTATTAATTCTATGGCATATTACATGCTCAAACCCATGCTATTTACTTCGTTATATCCTCCTAGAAATCTTCGTGCTCCATACCACTCCTGCTAAGCATTGGTTCATGTGCCCAAGTTAGAAGGGAACAACACACAACAATGTCCTAGACCGCTCCTCCCTTCATGTTAAATAGAGCAGTTCACAGCCCGTGCTCCTAGCTGCTCTTGAGTTGCATAAAAAAACGTTCAATTGAATTAACGTCAATGAGACAAAACAAGGTATTCCAACCCATTGTGTTTTCTTTGTTTTGGCTCGTGACACACACATACTACAGCGACCCACTGAAATCCGTTGTGTTTTAGCCTGCTATGTGTGTTGTGCCACTCATCCTTTAAAATATTAATATCTTCTATAACCTTTTGTTGATAACCTAGCTTGGAAGAGTGGTCCAATAAACATAAAAAATCGACCATTTGAATGCTGTTTGGTTTCTCAACAAACATAATTGATTTTTACCCCAACCCAAATAATTACAACGAGAGTTTTGGGAAAACTTTCATATTTAAAATCTTTTTTTCATTTGGGACTCTATCTAGTAGGAACCACATAATTATAGTGAACCAAAGGGCCAAAATTACAAGAGAAGCATGAAAAGATCACATTTCTTCATATCCTATGTTTATTGTATTTCCAATTGTATCTCCAACTGTTACACAACCTTTGTGCCAAGGGAATTGTTGCTTTAAATTCTTTTGTAATCACTACCGCAAGACCAATCCATACCTCAGATTCATTCCAATACTCCCAAGCATTATACTCCCAAGCATTATAACATCCAGTTAAAATGGAAGGTATTGTTCCTTCTTACTCTCCCTCATGATACTCAAACTGAATCTCTCCAAAATTAGGCACATTATTTATCAAAACATACACACAAAAACACATACGTTGTCACAAATTACTTTTTAAGACTCAAATTCTACTTACAAGTTCTCTCAAAGAAAAATTAATATATTACTTTGACAATAGGCTTACCAGGTTGCGGTTTATAGTGGCCAAGGACTTGTAAACTTTCTCGCATTGGGGCTGATAATTTCTCAGGAATTCATTGAGCGGGTCACTCTCTTGAAACACTCCATACGAACGGTCACGTTTAGGGGAATAAATTGAACACATTAATAGTAATTTATTGTATCCACCATGGTTACCTCAACAGGGGTCGAAGACGAGTGGCTAGTTATTTTTCTCACTCTTGATAGCTTCGAAGATAACTTCATCAATATTTTTTTCACTCTTGATAACTTTATAAATATTTTTTCACTCTTGATAATTGTTTACTCGACAACTGTTTAATTGATTTTTTAATTCTGTTACGCTTCCTTTGGTCTTTCAGAGACAATATGGATTCCTTTGCTCCAGGAAAATTTTCATGTTGAGATGAATTTGAGAATGTCGAGAATGTCACGTAAGCTGATGTCTTGAGAAGAATGTCATGTAAGCCAATGTCTTGAGAAGAATGGACTTAGTCTTGATATGGTAAAAATTTAAATTAGTATTTAAGAACTCTAATACAAACTAAATTCTAGCACCCTAAACATTTAAGTATAAAAATATAAACAAATTATCAGTGCTCCCGTATCCTTTTCTCGACTAAAGATGTTCTACTCACCTGAGCCATCACGCTTGACTTGCCCATCCCCCACTCACCTGAGATTCTCACGGTGATGGGGATTTTACAAAGGGATTTTAAAAAAGGGCAGCAAGGTTATTAACAAATCCTATTCTTCCTGCTCAACATTTATTTGAAATATGAGAGGAAAAGAAAAACAAAAACTTTATAGAACTGAAGCATATCCTTATCCTATAATGTAATATCATCCATTCCTACCCAGAGTATCCTATAGAGCTGGCTTTTCAGTTCCTTGTTCAACTATGTTGTCGATTTGCTTGAGAACTGTAAAACACACATTTCACTAAGATATGAACTTTTTTCAGATCCAAAACATAATTAAAGGGAAACGAAGAAGCATACATTTTTGTTTTTTTAACATTTTGACTTTTGCCCTTTATCTTTTAGATTATCTATCCAATTTTTATTGCGAATGTCATCTATACGAATGTCAGCAATATTGGATCCCGTGGAGAGTAGCTCCCTTTTTGTCATGTCTATATTGCCCAATGTTGCCGCCACTCTAACCAAATTATTATTAGTCTCTTTTACTATGCCTTTCTCTTTCACCAGATATTTCTTGAGCTTTGAGCTAGATTCTAAACTTTCATTTGCGAACCCGATGCCAACTGCAAAAGCAAACAATAAAAAGGATCTCTCTTCGAAATTATATTTTTTCAAGAGTAATTTTCCTATTTCGAAAGCATCTTCGCCATTCCCACTATTTTCTTCTTGAACGGAATAATGTAAAGTAGTTTTCCCATCACAATCCCGTTAATTTAATGGGTGCGCTCCGTTCTCCAGAAGTATTTGGAGTATTTGGAAAACCCTTATGTGCCCTCCACTTGCTGCTTTATGAAGAGTCGTTTGACCCATGATGTCAGCTACACGGACAAATTTTTGTCGATCTTGTGCTTTGGGAATCAGTTGAAAGCAGTTTCCCCATTCTAACTTTGGCAGCAGCTACTTGCAGAGGTGTTGTTCCGCTAGAATCCTGGAGATCAACTATATTCGTTGAACCTTCGAAGGCCACGTTATCTTTTACCCCCACACTTTCCATTTTGAAGTAATAATTTCCATAGATAAAAACATCTAGCAATTTGTCATCGTTGTGGGTGTCAGCAGCTGCATAACATGGAGCCCTTTGACCATCATGATCCTCCTTATTTACACCCATGGTGTCTATTATTAAAAGCAGTTGACAAGGTTTCTTATGTACAATATGGAGCACACTTTTTCGTATTTATCACATGCTTTAATTAGGTCCATGCTATCTTTATACATTAGTAGTTGTAGGACAACATTGAACACTTGTGTAACAACCCACTCACCTTGTTGCCTGATAAAAAATAGTGAATAATTAGAGTTCAAAATATATATATTTTAAAGGTTTTATTACTCTCATTACAAAACTATTCACTCACAAGTTAACAATATTAAAATCCATTCCATAAATCTAATTATTTTTATTTAAATAATAGCATAGGCATAACATACCACTTTTGGATTCAAGACTACTGCAACCAATCTCCCAAGTGAACGAGATTAGCTAAATCTCGTAAACATGCCATTCAATGGTATCAGCTATCTCATTTATCGTTCACGTTTGCCAGCATGAGGACCGAACCACGATTAGGGTTATCCTCTAGGGCCCAAAACACATAGAGGGGATGTTTTATTTCCCTATCCTTCACATTCTATACCTTCGATATCCAATCAACTTGGGTATTCACATTGTAAAAGTATTCAACGTAATTATGCCTTAGTGACTAACTGATATTTCTCTTGTTCTTGGAAGTAGTTAGCATCATGTCCATCTCGGACCTTGGTCTTCATTCCCCCATACCTTCGCAACTCACAAAGGTTTGTCCCATACCATACCCTTTGTCTGTTTACTTGACAAAGTTTGAGAGGTATGGTTTTTATCACTGTGCTCAATGAAAGCAACCTAGAAAAAGTATCCCATACCACTTTTCATTTCGAGTTGACTAGGTCCTTTGTTGACCATTCCTGTCAGTTGCCAGTTGTTTCGAACTATTTTTGTGCCTCCCAATACCCCTATATTCCTGGATGAATATCTGAGTTAAGGTTTTTGGGTCTAGTCTTACCAAAAGTCCCTAGGATTTACTTAGCAACCGCTTGATCTAACAAGTTATTTCAAATGTTTTGGTTGGCTCTAACTCTTCTAAAATATCCTCACTTAAAAGAGTTAAATGGTTACTCCTTCTAAAGAAGTCCGCTACATTGCACCATTAAAGGGCATCTTAAAATAACTAAGTTATCCAACTCTAAGGTCTTTTTTTTAAAAGAGAAGAATAAGGAGTTGACTCCATCACCAACCTACTTTCTTTGGTTAAATAAAATGTAGTTACGCGAAGCTAGCCCACAAAGTTCCAAGCATATAAAAGATTTTTTTTTCTATGTTTAAGCAATCTGATTTCCATATAGACACCTGCACCTGGTGTCACCCACCATCCTACGATTATCATTTCAAAAATATTGTCGAACATCCACTACATTCTAATGCAAAAATAAAGTATAAATAAACAAGTCCTAATATTTCCCAGACATATTTTCAATAATATCAAATAATAAGACACCAAGATATAATGCATTTCCATTAAACAATATATAAAACACATATTAACTCATAGAATGAATTTGAGTACATAAGCATACCTTTAATTTCAATCACACAAATATTCTATAGCGCTCGATGAGAAATAGTCTTATTTCTCAGATGAATTCAACAATACGAAATTCTTGGCATTTGTTTTCTTTCCATAAGAACGTAAGAGGTGATAATGATTTGAAATAATTATTGTTTACAGTATACTTGTCTACACAAGATGAATACTAGTGCTGCAATGCGAAAGCCAACAATGCAAACTACTATCTAGTGAATCCCTCTGCAAGAATTTAAAGATTTTTTGTACATTTGTTTGTGCTTCAAATCTTCTACAACTTGGTTTCCATCTTCCAACCTGTGTTTGAAACTTCTTCACGTCACCCACTATACACTGCAGTTCATTACTCGTTTCAGATTACGAACTAAACTGCTGGGAATCAGATACGACTCTTCATTCTCATGCAACTAACATGAATTCTAATTTAAAAAAAACAAGATTCACACATAAATATTTTTATACTTCTCTAAACCCCTCTCACAATATTTCCTAGAAGTTTCGTCACATTTCTACATTGAAAGCATCAGGCTATGTTTCTAGTTAATACCGTGGCACGCGAGTCTTGGAGCAAAATGGAAATAAGAAATATTATTCATTAACCTATGAAACTTAGAAATTACAATGATTAAATAGGGTTGATTTAAAAACCTTAGGAAATATAGGAGAAGTTAGGAAATGAAGAAAAATAGGGAGGAAAGGAGGAAGGGAAATTTATGTCGAATACCTTGCCGCCCATGCCGTCCAATCTGCCCAGTCAACTGTCGTCCAAGGAGGTAAAAGGGTAAGGTCCAAATCTTACCGTTGTAAACAAATTTTTTACCTTTTTATACAGCTTTAATTTCCAACATTCTCCTCCTTAAAGTTGAGAGGACTGACTATACAATCTCTCAACTTTATATATTGAGCTTTAGTTATACCTTTGGTGAAGATATCTGCAATATTATCCAAAGTGTTACAATATTGAAGCTCAACTATCTGCTATTCCACCATATCTCGAATAAAGTGATACTTCATATGGAAATGCTTTGATCTGCTATGTCAGACTAGATTGTATGCCAAATGAATGACACTTATCACAATACAGTCGAGTTGGACCACTTTGACTTTCTCCAATCTCTTCAAGAATTTTTCTCAACCATAGGGCTTGAGTACTAGCATGTGTGATGGCTATATACTCAGCCTCAATCGATGACAATGCTACAACAATTTGTTTTTTGGAACTCCATGTAATTAGTCCTGATCCTAGACTAAAACAATTTCCTGATGTAAATTTCCTGTCGTCTATATTGCTGCTTTAATCACTGTCACTGAAGCCAATTAATTTCACATAATTACATTTTTGGTAATGGATTCCAAAATTCAATGTACCTTTTACATATCTTAAGATTATTTTAGTTTCGTGTAGATGCAGCTCAAATGGACTAGCCATAAACCTTGAAACTAGAGAAACATCATATTGAATATCGGGCCTTGTGTTGGTGAGAAACATCAAACTCCCAACCATGCTTCTGTAAGTGGTCATGTCAACCTTTGATGCTCCATCGTCTTTGATCAATTGAATCCCATGTCCAGTTGGAGTTGCAACTGATTTGCACTGCTCCATGGAAAATTTCTTGATCATGTCTCGAGCATACTTGTGTTGACATATGAAGATCCCTTTATTTGATTGATGCACTTCCATCCCTAGGAAGTATCACATTAAACCAAGATATTTCATCTCAAACTATTTCATCATGGAGTTTTTGAACTTCATATTCATTTTATTGTTACTACCCATAAATATTAGATCATCCACATACAAACAAACTATGAGAATGTCTACTCCATGCTTTAGGTAGTACAAAGTTGGTTCACTTTTGCTTCTTGTGAATCCATACTCGCTGAAATAGCCATCAATGTGTGAGTACCAAGCTCTTGGTGCTTGCTTGAGGCCATAAAGTGCTTTCTTCAATTTGTAAACAAGGTTCTCCTTTCCCTATTCTTGAAAACCTTGAGGTTGTTGAACATAAACCTCTTCTGTCAAGTATCCGTTTAGAAAAGCACTTTTCACATCCATGTGTTGAACATTCTATCCTTTATGGGCTACTAAGAAAAGAACTGATCTGATTGTTTCTTGTCGTGCAACAGGAGCAAAGGTTTCCTCATGTCAATGCCAAATTTATGAGTAAAAATTTTTTCTACTAGTCTCACCTTACACCTCTCAATGCTTCCATCAGCATTGTACTTGGTCTTGTAGACCCATTTATACCCAACACATTTTTTTCCTTTGGGTAGCTTTACTAGCTCCCATGTATCATTATTGTTTATAGAGGTTATTTCCTCTTTCATGGCTTCTTGCCATACATTTTTAGTACATGCCTTATCATAGCTAGCTGGTTCTAGCTGTGTACTAGACAATAAAGCATAATTGACTACATCTCCCCTAGGATCATGGGAGTCATCATCTCCATACAATTGCAATTTTTCAAGTTGCTACAAAATTGTATTCATATCACTAGCTTGGCTTCTAGTGAATATTCTCTAGAAATTCTGATCCAACATTTGAAAATATGGATGATGTTGTAATGTTCTTTTGCCTCTTGATGGAGAGTCTCTATCAATATCCATCGATGAAGAACTTATTGATATCTGTGGAGAAGGACTTGGAGTGGCGGTTGAAGTACTTGATGTAGTATTCCTGTATGGGCTTGGAAGGGGTGGTGTGCCTTTGCTTTTCTTTGGAGACACCTGCTGTACCTGTGAAGAACTTACAGCTTGGGAATCATTATAAACAAAAATTCTTTGATGACCCCATTCTCCCCCTTCATCAAAAAATACATCCTTGGAGAGTATAACTTTACGAGTCTTGGGATTGTAGAGTCTATATGCCTTTGTAGACTCACAATACCCTACAAATATACAAGCTTGACTTTTTGGATCAAGATTCTTCCTTTTCTCATCAGGAATGTGTGCATATGCTAAAGAACCAAACACTTTGAAGTGCTTTACATTAGGTTTCTTTCCGTACCACCCCTCATAAGAAGTGACACCATCTAAACTAGAAGTATGACTTCTATTTAGAATATAGACACTAGTTCTTACAACCTTTATCCAGTACATATGAGTTAGATGCTTAGTCTGAAGCATCAATCTCGCCATTTCAACTATGGTGCGGTTCTTTCTCTTGGCCACACCGTTCTGTTGTGGGGTATAGGCAGTGGTGAATTGCCTTTTAATCCCACTTGCTTTACAATATTTCAAGAATACTTTTGAGGAGTATTCACCTCCTCGATCTGTCCTAAGACATTTTACATAATTTCCACTTTGATTCTCTACATTGTTTCTAAAATCTATGAAGCAATCAAAAGCTTCATATTTATGTTTCAAAAAATAAATCCAACACATTCTAGAGAAGTCATCTATGAAAGTGAGAAAATAAGAATAGTTTTCGAGACTCTATGTTTGCATTGGTCCACATATGTCTGAATGTACTAACTGAAGTGGATATCTGGCTCTCCACGCTTGTCCTTTGGAAACTTTGACCTTGATTGCTTTCCCAAAGCACATCCTTCACAGACCTCCTTTTGTTCATTTATTTTGGGAAGTCCTGTCACCATAGCTTGAGAAGTTAGAAGTTTCAAGATAGCAAAATTAAGGTGACCATATCGCAAGTGCCAAAGCAAACTTGGATTTGTTATAGCTACATTTGCAATTTGAGTTCCTCCTGGCTCATCAAATTTGAGAGGGACTAACCTGTTATTGGTCATGGGGACCTGTGTGATGACATGATTACAATTATTTTTATCAAAAATGATACATTGTCCTTCATAAAATACAAGCTTGTAATTGTTTTCCATCATTTTTCCAATGCTTAGCAGATTGTGTTGGAGCTTTGGAGTGTAATAGATGTCATGCACTTTCTTTAGTCCTTCTTTTGTTGGAACCTCCATGGCTCCAATACCCTCTACTTGCAATGTATTATCATCCCCTATTTTGATTTTGGATTTATAAGCGAAATCTAGAGTAGCAAATAAATGTTCTTTGCCACTCATGTGGTTTGAACAACCAGTATCCAGAATCCATGTGTTATTTAGATTATGTTCTTATTGTCCATATGAAAGAAAAATATTAGAGGTATCATCTTCTTCTCCATAATTACCATATTGACTACTATTGCCTTGTGAAGATTTTGACCAGCAGTCGCGAGCAAAGTGACCTGGCTTGCCATAGTTAAAACAAGCTGATTTTTACTTGTCACTTCCTTGACCTTGATTTACACTTTGTCCTTGATTTCCTCGATTTTTATTTCCACCTCTTTGCTGATTGCCTCCTCTGTATGAGTTCCCTCCTCTATTCTGGTTGCCTCCTCTATTTTGATTGCCTCCTCTGTATTTGCCTCTACCTTTACCTCTTTGCTTATCTCTGCCTTGACCTCTTCCCCATACTCTTCCATTGTTTTCATTGGAAGTGAAGGCCTTATCATCGCCTCCATAGCTGGTTGAAGGAGTTTCAGGAAACCTCTCTTCATGTGACATTAACGATCCGATTAATGCATCGAATGTTAAAAGGAAAAGATCTTTGAATTCTTCTATAATTATGGCAATATGGTTCCATTTATGTGTAAGTGTTTGCAACACTTTTGTTACAGTTATATCAGGCTTGATTTCTTCGCCTAGTGTAACCATTTTATCCACAATTGCTTTTACTCTAACACAATAATCATCAAAATTTTCATCATATTTCATTCAAAGATTTTTAAAATCTCTCTTCAGTGTTTGAAGCCTTACCTGCTTCACTTGATTACTACCCTGGAATCCATCACTCAATGCTTTCCATGCAGCTTGTGTAGTTGTACAAGTGATGATTCTAGGGAATATGCTTTTATCCAATGCAACTTGGAGATGATAAAGAGCAGAAGAGTTGCTCTTTTTCTCTTCTTTTCATGTTTTCTTGTTTGTGACACTTAGTGTTTTCCAGTATGAGGATTCTATTTAGCCCTATTATATTATGTCCCACAAACCTCTTCCTATGAGCAAGGTCTTCATATTTATAGACCAATACTCATAGTCATAACCGTTAAATTCTGGTATAGGTAAGCTATTGTGTGAGGCCATAGTTACCAAAAAACTCTCTTTATTTCACGATTACAATAAAGTACTTTGTTGTTTGAAAGAAGGAAAGAAGAAGAAGGAAGAAAGAAGAGATTACAAATTTAAGTCAAATCTAACTTGTTCTACTCTATCATTCACTGCTTATTCCTCTTGATGTGGGGATGCTATCTCTTGATTCACAAAATTATCTGCTACTTCTTCTTCGTCGTCACTTATCAATATTATTTTTGATGATTCTGGTTCTAATATTTCCACTGAAATACTGTAGTGTGTATACTCTGATTCTTGTGGTGCAGCTTATACTGATTTTGATTATTCAAATTGACTCCTGAATGAGTTGTCTTCAAAATCTACCTCATACCCTGAGGCAGGATGCCTTTGATGTGCTATCACTGCATTTTGAAGTTGGCTAAACACAATGTTGAGCCCATAACCTCTTACTTTTTCATCAAACCTCTCTACACCTTCTCTTGCTAAAATTGCACATAAGGCATGATAACAACCATTTGGTCTTATCATCAATGCCTATTTACAATTTTACAATTTGATCCTTGGTATCTTTTACAAAAAAAACTAAGCCTCTTAGGCTTATTACACAAGAGTTCTACAATTTGTGATTCCTTGAATCAAGTAAAAAAAATATGTACCCTTTGATTACAATAATTGTCTCTTAGACAATATTTTCCTTTCTTTTATAATATTAAAAAACTATATTACTATTTAATAAATTAAAAAATAATTGCCCTAATTTTTTTTTAAAGAAGCAATTATATTTAATATATTAAATATAATATAAGTAGTTTTAATAATATAAAAAAATTAAAAGAACTTATATAAAAAAATAATTATGGTCTGTAGGAATCGAACCCGCGACCTCTTGGCATCAACAAATCGCACTAACCAACTCGACCACCACTGCCGATGAGAACCAAAGGGAATGAATACAATTTTATGCTGTTTTGGATCTAATTTTTAATAAAAAAAATTCAAAGCTTTTTTCGTCGCTGGGTTTTTTAACCCATGACCTGCATGAAGGCGGGTGCCTTACGGTTGGCTCCTCAAGCCAGTTGAGCTGCGTGGCTCGACAGGAACGCAAGGGAAGCTTGTCTTCCTTGTTTTTCTCACAATCGCGCCAAAAGAATTTTTTTTTTAGGACTTTTAGTCCCACATCGACCATGCGAGAGGGTTTGAGGTGTTTAAAACCCTCAACGCTCGCATAGTCACTTGATTGCCTTCGAGAAATAAATGACCACCCTTTTGCATCCTTTAGCCTGTCACCTATCGCCACGTTACTTGTCACCTCCTTCTATCATGTAACCCTTCGTCTGCCACGTTGGAGGTTCTCCTTCTGCCATGTAATCAGATTCGTGTCATCCGATCTATGTTGGCCTTGCTCTCCTCTCACCATGTGGCACTCTCCGGTTGGTTTCTCCTAGGTTGCTCCTCCTCCTCACGTGCTCGTTGTGTGGGCCTTCTCCAGACCTTGCCTTGGTTCATGATTTGTGGGCCTTCTTCGACCTCGCCTCGGATCGCATGCTGCGGGCCCCACTTGACCTCGCCTACCTCGATGATCGTGTTGTTGGTTCCTCCACCTCAATATTCAGGCCCTCTTCGACCTTAGCTCTGATACCAGATGTGACATGTGAGTCTTGGAGGAAAATGGAAATAAGAAATATTATTCATTAACCTACGAAACTTAGAAATTACAATGTTTAAATAGGGTTGATTTAACAACCTTAGGAAATATAAGAGAAGTTAGGAAATGAAGAAAAATAGGGAGGAAAGGAGGAAGGGAAATTGATGTCGAATGCCTTGCCGCCCATGCCATCCAATCTGCCCAGTCAGCTGTCGTCCAAGGAGGTAAAAAGGTAAGGTCCAAAGCTTACTGTTGTAAACAAATTTTTTACCTTTTTATACTGCTTTAATTTCCAACAAATACAAACAGAGTTTACCATTTCATAATCCTTCAACTACAAACCTACACTATCTTATAATGGTAGTATTATTTTTTATAATAATCAATATACTATGCTGCAACATCCAGCCCACTCTAGCTATCAATTGCATTCTTTCTTTTATCACACAACAAACATAACAATTGTATTCAATTTATTTCACGCACAGTTAATGTATATGTTATATTCAGTTATCTTACACACAACAAGTGTTTTGGTGGTGTTCAACTTGTTTCATACACAATAAACATTTCAAATGCTCAACTCATTTCACACATAGCAAGTGAAATGTTTTAAAACAACAAGCCTTTTAAATTTAAGGTAACCAAAGTTTTTCCACTGCCACCATTATTTTTCATATATGTGACAACAAATTAAAAACAACTCTATGCCCATATAATCTATAAATCACATATTTTATTTCATGAACAACACATTCACCCAACTATTTCATTTCCACACACATGGGTTTCATTTTCACATGTCAATGACTCAAGTCATGAAAGGAATTTTAACAATATTTCTACACAATACAAATATAGAATTATCAACGTGTATTCACGCCTTTGAACTGTAGCCATTCTCGGTTCTGAAAGCTCCTTATTTGTTCAACTCCCTGCTCGCATGCACCTTTCTTCCTTTCATTTGTTGCTTGAATGCGCTTCCAACTCTTTTTCCCATCCTTATTCTCAACCGAAAGCACTTAATTCTACATGATGGATTTTTCCCATATTTTTGGCATACCTCCATAACCAAAAACAATAACAATGCACGTTCCACTAGCATGGGGTTATTAATCTCATGGAGTTTCAAAACAATAATTATTCTCTTCTCGAAGTTCAACCAAAACAACAAGCAAAAGAATAACAAATATTTTTTCACCCTTTACAAGCAATGGTTGGGAAAAACACTATGCTTTATGTGGAGATAATTTCGGCTGCCATCCTGCCAATGCAATCCATCATCAAAGCCATAAGTGGAGTCACTCTCCTCTTTATCTTCCCACCACAGTGTAATACATAATTAAAATAAATGAAAACAAACAATCAACACAACCATCACAACATTACAATACGTTTCTTTTCCTTTGAAAAAGTAAGGGAAGAAATAATCATTTTTCTTTTTTATTTCTCTTTTTAAATAAAAATCACCTTTCACTAGTATAAGGCAATATAAGAGTGAACTTTAATTCAAACTATTTAAAGGAAATTTCAAGACTAACACACCTTTACCTCCTTTAATCACACAAGTTAACAATGAAATATTTCATGAATTCGATATACACACACATGCAACAATTGCAACTAGCCATCATTGCCACAACAAAATATTTCTCATGCATTGCCCACATGCAATATTCCAACCAATTTAACTCATGCAATAATGCACCTAAATTATATGCATATGAGAGTATCCATGTGCTCATGAGCTGAAGCATCACTTTCCCACTAACTTGCTTCCCTTCATGACCTTTCTACGACTAACCTGCACTCATAGAAGCCATCAACGGTACCTTATCTCACAAGAAAAGGTAATTATTAACATATTTTATTCTTTTTCTTTAATCATGCAAGGAGGGTCATTATATAATAAAATATGTTAATAATTACCTTTTCTTATGAGATAAGGTACTTTTTCATTAACGGTACCTTATCTCACAAGAAAAGGTAATTATTTCACACCTGATAGATCTCTAACAGATCTTATCTTCCAAATTCGATCGTCCTATTTTAAAAGTATTCACAGTTATTACCGATAGTTTCAATTATTTGGAGATTGGATGGAAACCCTACTTTTGAAATTAATGTATTAAAAAATTGATAAGATTTTCCCTTCGTTTTTAGCTATAAATATGTGAGCAGTTGGTATCAAAAAGAGAGAGGAGAAAAAAGCAAAGAAGCCGAGAATATAGTAGTGTAGTAGAAGCATGGAGTAAAGCCAGGGGTTGAATTCGTAGTCTTCAAAAACTTCTTTATGAATGTACAATACATATATCTAAGTTGTAATTATCTATGGATGTATTTCCAGCCCATGTATGTGGATGTATTTCCAATTTTAAGCAATATATAAATACTTCTATGTAATTCTGCCTTTGTGAAATATTCTACGTGTTTATTAACTAACATAGCAAAGTTAGGTTTCATTTTTCTATCTTGTTGACAGACGTGTTCTATCCCGCTAGAAAACCTTTGCAATATCCTGCGATGTAGAACAAGCAATGACAGAACAAAATATTTTCTAGCCTACTTGTGTTTTATCATTTGCTGTAGCCCATGCAAAAATTTCTTTGAAAGCTATGCCAACAATTTAGAATTGTAGCGTAGGACATTTTATGTCCTTATCATAGACTGAAGGATTTCTTTTGTTACGGTCTACATCCACAACTTTGTTCCATCCCATAGATTCATCTTGTGTTTAAGTCCACAATACTTCTATACTCAATCCCATGAAGTTTGTCTTGTTGTGTCTTGCGACGTATTGACATGTTGTAGCCCACTACCACTGCACCTAGAAAGGCATGCAAGCATTTAAAAATAATGGGCCAGAAAATCCTATTCCAACCCGTAATGTGTTGTATCCCATGTGGTGTGTTCCAACCTACGACATATTCTAGCCTACAGTTGTTCCAAAACGTGGCATGTTGTGTTCCATGAGGATTTAATTAAAACTTTCAAATTGGTATCAGAGCTAGTGTCGACTCATGGAAGATAAGAAACAATGGCTTCTAGTGGTAACTCATTGTAGTTGTAGATCCCTTGATTCAATGGCAAGAACTATGATTACTAGAGCATCTAGATGAAGATCTTATTTGGGTGTCATGAGCTATGGGACCTGGTGGGAAATGTTTATCTAAAACCAGCAAATGCAACAACATTGAGTGTTCTCTTCCAACCAGAGTTAGACCTGTTTAAGGAGAATTAGAAGGACAATAAAGCATTATTCTACATAATGCAGGTAGTCAAGGAAATATTTTTTTTGAGAATTACAACCAAATCAAAATAGGTATGTAAAATTCTAGCTAGCTCCTTCTAGAGCACCAATAAAGTGAAGTTGGTAAGGTTGTAGATATTGAGAAGAGAGTTTGAAAACTTGCATATGAGTGAGTCAGAGTCCATGAGCGACGTCTTTACCTGAACAATGGGTATCATCAACCATATGAGGCTGAATGACGAAAATATTGAGAACCAAAGAATTATGGAGAAGATACTAAGGAGACTACCAACCAGGTTTGAATTAGTGGTGATTGCAATTGAAAAATCAAGGGATTTAACAACCCTCTTTATAGATGAGCTCATTGGTTCTTTGCAAACACATGAGCAAAAAATCTCAGTCCTCATTAGAGTATGCATTTAAGACACAGGTCTAATTTTGAGATAATAGCAGAAGATAAGAATCCCACCAAGGTCCCTCAAGTTCTCAAGGAGGAAGAGGACAGAGCAATAGAGGCAAGCGTGGAAGAGGTAAAAATATAGGAGGAAGGACAAACTCCAGTAAAGGAGAGAAAAACTACAACTTCCATCAAGCAGAAGGAAGAGGTAACAACATAAATCAACAAGGAGGATCAAATCAGAGGTATGATAAATCAAAGATCCAATGTTATTACTACAAGAAGTTTGGTCATTATAGCTATGAGTGTAGAAAGAATTAAGCCAAAGATAATAAGCAACAAGTCGAGATGCATGTGGGAATCTATTGTTAACTTACAATACATATGAAGAGAACTAGAGGAATACTTGGTATATCGATAATGGGTGCAACAACCACATGTATGGAAATAGAGAAATGTTCTCATAGTTGGATGAAACCATCAAATCCGAGTTAAAAATGGGGAACAACAGTAAGGTACCTATCATGGAAAAAGGGAAGATCATAATCCATAATAGGCAAGGTGAAAGGAAACACATCTCTAATGTGTATTATGTGTATGGGTTAAAACATAACTTGCTAAGTGTTGGATAGCTTGTGCAAAAGAGGCACCATGTGCAATTTAAAAATGGAGCATGTATCATTCGGGACAAAGAAAATGGGCTCATTGCAATTGTGTCTATGACAAAGAACAATATGTTTCCCTTGTCTATTAAAAATAAATTGTTGCTTTCATTTAGTGTAGTTGTGAATGATGCTACATGGTTGTGGCATCTCAGATACGGTCACTTGAGTTTCAGTGGCCTAAACCTACTGCACAAGAAATAGATGGTGAAGGGTTTACCCCTCATAGAGCAACCCAATCAAGCATGTGAAGTTTATCTAATTGATAAGTAGCACAGGGATGCATTCCCTATAGGACAATCATGGAGAGCTTAATATCCATTGGAGCTAGTGTATTCAAATATTTGTGGTCCTATGCAAACCAACATATGTATCGATAACAAGTATTTCTTGACTTTCATAGATGATTTTAGTCATACGACATGGGTATATCCCATCAAGAAAAAGTCAGAGGCTTTCGATAAATTCAAGGAGTTCAAGGCTTTGGTTGAAAAACAAAGTGACTACTATGTGAAGAATCTTAGAACAGATGGAGGAGGTGAATACATTTCTAATGAATTCCATAATTTTTGCACAGCAAATGGAATTCTAGGGTATTTCACATCCAGATACACACCAAAGCATAACAGTGTTGCAGAGAGGAAGAACAGAACCACAATGGATATGACATAAAGTATGTTAAAGGAAAAAGGATTACCACATGAATTATGGATAGAAATTGTAGTTTGTGTAGTTTATCTGCTAAATATATGTCCCACAAAGAGTGTGAAGGACATGATTCCTCAAGAGGCATAGAGCAACCAAAAATTGAGTGTTGCCCATTTAAGAGTTTTAGGGTGCATAGCATATGCACATATCCCAGATGAGAAGAGAAAGAAAATGGATGACAAGACAGAAAAATGTATCTTCATTGATTATAGTGAATAATCAAAAGCTTACATGTTGTATAACACTATATAAAATAAGTTGATTATAAGATGAGATGTGAATTTCATGCAATATGAAGCTTGGAATTGGAAATCCAAGACTGGTCAACAAGAGCTAGTAGTCATTGAGTTTGAGGACTTGGATGAAGACAATGTGCATCCGCATGTATATTCAAGCAATAATATTGTTGCCAATAACAACATAACCTCATCATCAGGGTCACCTCCACTTACAAGAAGGATCTCCAACTTGAAGACACTATCAAAATAAAGAGCTTGCAAGATATATATGAGGTAACTAGAAATAAAATTGACGAAGCAAAATATTATAATTTTACTTTATTTTCTGAGTGTGATCCAATTTCATTTGAAGATGCAATTAAGAATAAAAAATGGGTAAAATATATGGATGATGAGATAGAAGCCATAGAGAAGAATCAAACTTGGCAGTTAATGGATCTTCCAACAGGTAAGAAAGCCATTGGAGTAAAATGGGTATATAAAACTAAGTTTAATGCACAAGGTGATATTGACAGGCATAAAGCCATATTTGTGGAAAAATGCTACAAGCAAAAGGTAGGGATTGACTATCATGAAGTATATGCACTTGTAGTGATACTTGACACAGTTAAAATAATTTTGGCATTGGCAGCCCAAAAAGGTTGGAATGTTTACCAGGTGGATGTCAAGTCTACCTTCCTCAATGAAGTTTTGGAAGAAGAGGTCTACATAGACCAACCAGCCAACTATGAGCTGGAAGGGAAAGAAGACAAGGTCCTAAACTTGAATAAATTCTTGTATGGGTTGAAAAAAGCACCTATGGCTTGGTATAGCAGAATTGATGCTTACTTTCAAGTTAATGGGTTCATCAAATTCCCATATGAGCACACTCTCTACATGAAGATAAATGTAGAGAGGGATATGATCATTGTCTTCTTGTCTTCTTGTATGTAGATGATATGATTTATACTAGAAACAACAATATATTTTTTGAGTAGTTTAGAAGTGCCATGAAGAAGGAGTTCGAGATGACGAACTTAAGCATGATGAAATATTTTCTTGGTATTGAAGTTACCCACTCTACGGATGATATCTTCATTTCTTAAGGCAAGTATGCAATAGATGTCTTGAAGATGTTCAGAATAGAGGACAACAAACCAACAATCACACTAGTTGCAACAAGCCTAAAATTGAGCAAGACAAATTGTAGTAGCAATATTGATCTAACTTTCTACAAAAGGTGAGTTGGAAGTCTCATGTATTTGATAGAAACTAGACCATACCTAATGTTTGTAGTGATTCTGATTAGCAGATTTATGGAGTCCCCGATGAAAACTCACTTCTAGATAGGTAAGAGAATTTTATGTTATGTCAATGGAACTAGAAACCATGGAATATTTTATGCAAGAAAAGACCAGCTTGAGCTTGTAGGCTACACAAATAGCAATTGGGCTGGTAGTATAGATGATAGGAAGAGAACTTTTGGTTATGCATTCTATCTTGGATCATGTGTAGTTTCATGGTCATAAAAGAAGCAACCAATTATTGCATTATCCACTACTAAGGCAGAGTATGTTATTGCCACCTCAGATGCATGTGAGATAATTTGGTTGCAAAGAATTTTGGGTGAACTCGATCATCACCAGGTTGGGGACACAATAATATATTGTGATAAAAATTTGGCCATAGCACTATTGAAGGATACAATATTTCATGGCAGGAGCAAGCACATCAACATATTCTACCACTTCATCAAAGAGCTTGTAAAATTTAATGAAGTTGTGTTATTATTTTGCATATCCAAAGACCAAGTTGCAGATATCTTCACAAAACCTTTGCAGAAGGAGGATTTTAAAATGCTGAGGGAAATGCTAGGTGTCAAAGTCTTTATGAAATCTCATTTAAAAGGAGGATGTTATAAATTAAACCAGATTTCACACATGATAGATCTCTAATAAATCTTATATTCCAAACCGATCATCGTATTTTAAAAGTATTTATAGATATTAACGATAGTTGTAGTTGTTTGACAATTGGATGGAAACCCTACTTTTGAAATCAATGTGTGTCAAAAAGTTGATAATATTTTCCCTCCGTTCTCAGCTATAAATCTGTAAGCAGTTGGTATCAACAAGAGAAAGGAGAACAAAGTAGAGAAGTCGAGAATAGAGTAGCATAGCAAAAGCATGGAGCAAAGCCAAGATTTGAAGTCGTAGCCTTCAAAAACTCCTTTGTGAATGTACACTACATATTTCTAACTTGCAGTTATTTATGGATGTATTTCCAGCCCATGTATTTGGATGTATTTCCAAGTTTAAGAAATATATAAATACTTCTATGTAATTCTACCTCCATGTAATATTCTACGTGTTTATTAACTAACTTAGCAATTTGGATTTATTTCCAAGTTTAAGAAATATATAAATACTTCTATGTAATTCTACCTCCATGTAATATTCTACATGTTTATTAACTAACTTAGCAAAGTTAGGTTTCATTTTTATATCTTGTTGATGGGCGTGTTCTATCCTACTAGAAAACCTTTGCAATACCCTACGATGTAGAACAAGCACTGACATAGAACAAATATGTTGTAGCCCGATTATGTTTTCTCATTTCCTAAAACCCGCACAATAAATGCTTTGAAAGTTGTGCCAATGATTTAGAATCGTGGTGTAGGAAGTTTTATGTCCTTTTTGTAGCCTATGGTATTTCTTTTGTTATGATCTGCATCCATAAATTTGATCCATCTCACAAATTCATCCCGTGTTTAAGTTTACAATACTTCTATGCTCCAACCTATGGAGTTTGTCTTGTTATGTCTTGCAGCGTATTGACATGTTGCAACCTACTCCTACTACACCTAGAAATGCATGCAAGGATTTAGAAATCACAGCCCAAAACATCCTATTCTAGCCCACAATGTGTTATATCCCGTGTAGTGTGTTCTAGCTTACGATGTGTTCCAACCCATAGGTGTTCTAGCCTACGGTATGCTATGTCTCATGTAGATTTAATTAAAAATTTCACTAACCTGGTTCGACGATTTTGAGCTTTTGTTGGGATTCAATGACTAGAATGTATCCAACACAACTTCTAAAACCCACATGGGCTTTAAACTCATAAGTGGAACCACCAATCCACCCATCTAAAATACAGGCTCTACCCCACTCCTCCAATAGATTCTAACTCTTAATTGACTGCACATATTTTATCACTTCCTTCACGATTGCCAAAAAAAATCCTAATGAAGTTTGGCAAGTTCTCTCTTCCTTTTTGATGTTCATCTCCTTGTTCAATCTGTGCACACACACACCAACAAACCAAAAAGGCTCTATATAATCATCTAGAAATTATGGTATCTCTGTTAGCTATTCCATTTAGCAGGACCATTTCTAGCTTAATATTTTTAGTGATAAGAAACTAAGGAATTCCTTCCCACATGGTCAGAGTGTTAGATTTAATGATTTTTAACACTGTCAACGTTACATTCAAATGACTATACTAATGCAATATCCTTTTTTACTTTTTAAAAAAGGATTAACCTAGTAAGCTAGTATAGCATAGAAGTCTCAACAAATAAAACAAACAAATATCATAATAATATTAATGAAATATTATATAATTTTAATATATAATGTAAAAGTTATATGAAAAATAATAATATCAAAATATTAAATATAAGTTTTTTTTTATAATATTTAAAAATTTATTAAAAACTTATTGATTTCATTTTATAGCAATCATGCCACCCCTATTACCAATATTATCAAATAAGTCATCCTAAAATATGCTTCTCCATGTACTACTAGTAATTGCATTATTTTTTCTTCTTTATTGCAGACATAAACCTCAATTAATTTGCTTTGTGATATCTATTCCAAAGGTATTCAGACACTATTATTATACTCCCACATGATTGTTAGAAATTAGGTCATATCTCACATATGTTAGATCTATGACAGATCTTATCCTCTAGATCTGATCACCATATTTTAAAAGTATCTGAAGTTATTACCGACAAATGTGTTATTCGATGATTGAATTGACACCATACTTTTGAATTCAATGCATGTCATAAAGCTGGTAAGCTTTTTTCTCCATCCCCAGTTATATATATGTGAGCAATAGGTATCATCAAATATACAGAGTATAAAAAAGAGCAGAAGAAACAAAGAAGTTCAGTAGAAGAGCATGGGGAAAATCTAGGATATGAAGCTGCAACCTTCGAAATCTCCTCTATGATTGTAACTTGCAAAACTCTAGGTGCATATCTATGTGGATGTATTTCCAATTCATGTATGTGGATGTATTTCTATTATTAAGCAATATATAATACCTTTCATGTATTTTTATCTTCGAGCAATATTCGGTTGATTATAAATCTAACTTAGCAAAGTTAGATTTTATCTTGTTGATGGGTGTGTTCTATCTCGCTGAAAAACCTTTGCAATATCCCACTAACAATTACATGTGCTCTATCCCGTTGTGTCCTATCCTGTGGATGTTGTAGCTCGCTGGCTTGTTGGTTTGGCAAAGTGTGAATGTGTTTTTAAATAGTGGCGTACAACCTTATTTTATTTCATGTCGTATCCCTCAAATATTTTTCTTGTTGCGATCCGTGTCAACCCTCTCTTTAAAATTTATATACTTTAGCCTACTCCCACTATGCATTGAAAAGTGTACATGCAATTTATAATCACAATTCAGAATATTTGCTCCCACCTATGGGTTTTATCATGTTGTGCATTGTAGTGTATCTCCTGTGCTCCAGTCCATGGTGGTCTTTTCATGTTGCACCCTACTATGTGCTCTAAAACACGTGTTGTTTTGTGGCCCGTGTTGTTTTGTAGCCCACACCTTGCTAGAGCCTATGGCTATTCCAACCTATGGAGTGTTCCAGCCCATGTGATGCTTTATCCCACATGCTAGTAAAACTTTCAAATTCGTATCAGAGCTAGCACAACCTTGTGGAAGATAACAAGCAATGGATTCTAGTGGTAACTCATTGTAGTTGTAAATCCCATGTTTCAATGGTAAGATCTATGATTACTTGAGCATCTAAATGAAGATCTTATTTAGGTCTCAGGAGATATGGGACTTGGTTTAGAATGTTTACACAGAATCCATAGATGCAATAGCATTGAGCGCTCTCTCCCAAGTGGAGTTAGATATCTTGAATGAGAGTTAGAAGAAGGATTATAAATCATTATTTTACGTAATGAAGGCAATCAATGAAACCATTTTTCCAAGAATTGCAACGGTAACTAAATAAAAAGACACATGGGAAATTTTATCCAACTTCTTCCAAGGCACCAATAAAGTGAAGTTGGTGAGGTTGCAGATGCTGAGAAGGGAGTTTGAAAACTTGTAGATAAGTGAGTCAAAGTCCATGAGTGACTTCTTTACCCAAACAATGGGTATCATCAATCATATGAGGTTGAATGGTGAGAATATTGAGAACTAGAGAATTATGGAGAAAATATTGAGAAGCCTACTAGCAAGGTTTGACTCAATGGTGATTGTGATTGAAGAATCAAGGGATTTAACAACCCTCTCAGTAGATGATCTCATGGGTTCTCTACAAAAACATGAGCAGAGGCTAAGCCGATCATATTAGTCATCATTGGAACAAGCATTTAATATGCAAGTCTCATTTCGAGACAATAACATAAGAAAAGAATCTCACTAGGGTGCCTCAATTTATCAAGAAGGAAGAGGATAAAATAATCGAGGCAAGCATGGAAGAGGCCATAAGCAAGGAGGAAGGTCAAACTCCAATGAAAGAGAAACCAACTACAACTTCCATTAAGCAGGAGGAAGAGGCAATGATAGAAATTAACAAGGAGGATCAAATCAAAGGTATGATAAGTCAAAGATCCAATGTTATTACTGCAAGAAATTTGGTCATTACAGCTATGAGTGTAGAAAGAAGTTGGCCAAGGATAATAAGAAATAAGCCAACTATACAAATGAAAATGAAAATATAGAAAGTAGAGATGAATGTTGGAATCTATTATTAATTTGCAGTACAGATGAAGAGAGTCAAAGGAATAATTGATATATTAATAGTGGGTGTAATAACCACATGTCTAGGAATAGAGAAATTTTCTCACAGTTAGATGAAATCATCAAATCTAAGGTGAAGATGGGGAACAACAACAAGGTACTTGTCACGGGCAAAGAGAATATCATAATTTGTACCAAGCAAGGTGAAAGGAAACACATCTCTTATGTGTATTATGTGCCTGGGTTAAAACATAACTTGCTAAGTGTTGAAAAACTTATGTAGAAGGGGCACCTTGTGCAATTTAAAAATGGAGCATATATCATTCGAGACAAAGAGAATGGGGTCGTTGCAACTATGTCGATGAAAAATAACAAGATGTTTTCGTTGTAGATTCAAAATTAATTATTACTTTCATTTACTGTAGTTGTGAATGATGCTATATAGTTGTAGCATATTATATATGGTCACCAAAGTTTTAGTCCTAAACCTACTACAAAAGAAATATATGGTGAAGGATTTACATATCATAGAGAAAACCAATCAAGCATGTGAAGGTTGTCTAATCGATAAGCAACACAGGGATGTGTTCCCTACAAGACAATCATGGAGAGTTTCATAGCCATTGGAGCTAGTGCATTTAGATATTTGTAGTCCTATGCAAACCAAGACATTTACTGGTAACAAATATTTTTTTGACTTTCATAGATGATTTCGGTTGGAGGACATGGGTATATCCCATCATGCAAAATTCAGAATATTTTAGAAAATTCAAGGAGTTCAAGGCTTTGGTTGAAAAACAAAGCGACTACTATGTGAAGACTCTCTGAACATATGGAGGAGGTGAATACATCTCTAATGAATTTTGTAATTTCTACAAAGCAAATGGAATTTGAAGGTAGTTCACAACCAGATTCACACCATAGTAGAACGATGTTGTAGAGAGGAATAACAAAACCATAATGAAGATGGTAGGAAGTATGCTGAAGGTAAAATGATTTCCACATTAATTTTGGGTAGAACCTATAGTTTGTGCAATTTATCTACTAATTAAATATCCCATGAAGAGTGTGAAGGATAGGATTCCTTATGAGGTATTGACCAATAAAAAGTTGAGTGTTTTCCCATTTAAGATTTTGTGGGTGCATAGCATATGCACATGTCCCAGATGAGAAGAGAAATAAACTGGATGACAAGGCAACAAAAATGTATCTTCACTAGTTATAGTAAATAATCAAAGGCTTACAAGTTGTATAATTCTATAATAAAAAAGCTGATTATAATTCAAGATGTGAAGTTCATGGAAGATGAAGCTTAGATTTGGAAATCCAAGACTGGTCAGCAAGAGCCAACAATTATTAAGTCTAAGGACTTGGATGAAGATAATGTGCATCTTCCTATAGCTTCAAGTAGTAATACCGGTACCAGCAACAACACAACCTCATCATCATGGTCACATCCACTTGCAATAAGGATCTCCAACTTAAAGACACTATCAAAAATAAGGAGATTACAAGATATATATGAGCTAACTAGAAATGAAATTGACAAAGTAGAACATTCTAATTTTTCTTTATTTTTTATGATTTAATTTCATTTGAAGATGCAATTAAGAATATAAAATGGATAAAATCTATGGGTGATGAGATAGAAGCCATAGAGAAGAATCAGACATGGCAGTTAATGGATCTTCCAACAGGAAAGAAGACCATTGGAGTAAAATGGGCATATAAAACCATGTTTTATGCCCAAGGTGATATGGACAAGCATAAGGCCAAATTGATGGTAAAATACTACAAGAAAGAGTCAGGGATTGACTATCATGAGGTATATGCACCTATAGCGAGACTTGACACAATGAGAATGATTCTATAATTTGCATCCCAAAAAGGTTGGAATGTTTACCAAATGGATTTAAAGTCTGCCTTCCTCAATGAAGTGTTGGAAGAAGAGGTCTACATAGACCAACCACCCAGCTATGAGTTGGAAGGACAATACGGCAAGGTCCTAAAATTGAATAAGTCCTTGTATGGGTTGAAACAAGCACCTAGGGCATGGTATAGATGAATGGATGCTTAATTTCAAGATAATGGGTTCATCAAATGCCCATATGAGCACACTCTCTACATGAAGATAAATGCAGATGGGGTGATGATCATTGTCTACTTATACGTAGATGATATGATTTATACTGGCAACAAATATATGTTGTTTGAGCAATTTAGAAGTGCCATGAATAAGGAGTTCAAGATGAAGGACTTAGGAATGATGAAATATTTTCTTAGCATTGAAGTTACCTAGTCTATGGATGGTATCTTAATTTCTCAAGGTAAGTATGTTGTAGATATCTTGAAGACGTTTAGAATGGAGGACAACAAACCAACAATCACACCGATTGCAACATACCTAATATTGAGCAAGACAGATTGTAGCAGTAATATTGATCCAACTTTCTACAAAAGGTTAGTTGGAAGTCTCATGTATTTTACAACAACCAAACCAGACCTAATGTTTTTAGTGAGTATGATTAGCAGATTTATGGAGTCTCCAAAGAACACTCACTTGTAGGAAGGTAAGAGAATTTTACATTATGTCAATGGAACTAGAAACCATGGAAATTTTATGCAAGAAAATACCAACTTGAGCTTGTAGGCTACACAAATAGCGATTAGGCTGGCAATATAGATGACAGGAAGAGCACTTTTGGTTATGCATTCCATCTTGGATTAGGTGCATTTTCATGGTTATAAAAGAAGCAACCAATTTTTTCATTATCCACTACTAAGGAAGAGTATGTTACCGCCACCTCATCCGCATACCAGGCAGTTTGGTTGCAAATATTTTTGAGTGAACTCAATCATCATCGGGAAGGAAAAAAAAAATATACTATGGCAATAATTCGGCCATAACACTATCGAAGGATCCAATGTTTCATGGCAGAAGCAAGCACATTGACACTCTCTACCACTTATCAAAGAGATTGTAAAATTTAATGAAGTTGTGTTATTGTTTTGTAGGTCCAAAGACCAAGTTGTGGATATCTTCACAAAACCTTTGAAGGAGGAAGATTTTAAAAGGCTGAGGGAAATGCTAGGTGTCAAAGTCTTTGTGAAATCTCATTTAAAGGAGGATGTTAGAAATTAAACTAGATTTTACACCTGATAGATCTCTAACAGATCTTATCTTTCAAATTTGATCATCGTATTTTAAAAGTATTTGTAGTTATTACCGGTAGTCGCAATTATTCGATGCTTGGATGGAAACCCTAATTTTGAAATCAATGCATGTCAAAAATCTAGTAAGATTTTCCCTTCATTCTTAACTATAAATATGTGAGCAACTAGTATCATCAAGAGAGAGAGGAGAAGATATTAGAGAAGCCGAGAATAGAGTAGTGTAGCAGAAGCGTGCAACAAAGCCAGGAGTTGGAGTCGTAGCCTTCAAAAAATCCTCTGTGAATGTACACTACATATTTCTAATTTGCAGTTATCTATGGATGTATTTCTAGACCATGTATGTGGATGTATTTCCAAGTTTAAGCAATATATAAATACTTCGATTTAATTTTTCCTCCGTGTAATATTCTATGTGTTTATTAACTAACTTAGCAAAGTTAGGTTTCATTTTTCTATATTGTTGATGGGCATGTTCTATCCTGCTAGAAAACATTTGAAATATCTCGTGATGTAGAACAAGTAATGGTGTAGAACAAATATGTTCTAGCTCGCTTGTGTTTTCTCATTTGCTACAGCTCGCATGAAAAATTCTTTGAAAGTTGTGCTGACGATTTAGAATCACAGCATAGGATATTTTATGTCCTTGTCATAGCCTACAAACTTTATTTTTTTTTATTTTGCATCCATGACTTTGCTCCATATCGTAGATTCATATCGTGTTTAAGTTCATGATATTTCTATGCTTCAGCCCATGGAGTTTGTCTTGTTGTGTCTCGCGGTGTATTGACGTGTTGCAGCTTTCTCCCACTACACCTATAAAGTCATGCAAGAATTTAGAAATCATGGGTTAGAACATCTTGTTCCAGCCTATAATGTGCTGTATCCTGCATAGTGTGTTCCAACCCATGGCGTGTTCTAGCCCATAGTTGTTCCAACCCATGACGTGCTATGTCCAACGTGGATTTAATTAAAAATTTCACTAACCTGGCTTGACAATTTTGAGTTGTTGTTGTAATTCAACAACCAACATGTATCCAACGTAGCTTCTAAAACCCACATGAGCTTTGAACTCATAAGTGGAATCACCAATCCATCCATATAAAATACAGGCTCTATCCCACTCCAATATATTCTAGCTCTTAATTGATTCCACATGTTTTGTCGCTTCCTTTACAGTTGCCAAATGCCATCTTGGTAAAGTTTGGCAAGTTCTCTCTTCCATTATGATGTTTATCTCCCTGTTCTATGTGTGCACACACACCAGAAAACAAAAAAGGCTCTATATAATCATCTAGAAATGATGGTATCTATGTTAGCTATTCCATTTAGCGGGACCATTTCTAGCTTAATATTTTTAGTGAAAAGAAACTAAGGAATTCCTTCCCACATGGTTAGAGTATTAGATTTACTGATTTTTAACACTGTCAATGATACATTGAAATGACTATACCAATGCAATATCTTATTTTATTTTTTTTAAAATGGATTTGAAGAACACAAGCTTATACTGAGAGGGAGGGTGAAGAGTATAAGATACAAATTTTTACTTTTCTTTCCAAAGTAGTATTATCCAATATCATCTATTGTAATAATGAAAAATGCACAGATCATCACACACATAAGAGAAACAAATTTAACGTGGTTCATCCAATGTGGGCTACATCCACAAAGAAAATATTTCTTATAAATTTTCTCAAAAATCTCTTGGGAACCAATTCCTTATTACAATGTGTATGGGCACCAATCCAAAGGAGACACCAATCCCCTCTCAAGTTCATGGACACCACTCCATAGGACATACCAATCCCCTTAAATCTAGTTTTGTGGACACTACTCCGAAAGAGACACCAATCCTCTCTACTTCAAATGTGGACATCACTCCATAGGGGACACAAATCCCCTCTGCTTCATGTTTTGTGGACACCACTCCATAGGAAACACCATTCCCATTTTCTTCAAGTTTTGTGGACACCACTCCATAGGAGACACCAATCCCCTCTACTTTAGGTTTTGTGGACACCACTCCACAAGAGACACTAATTCCCTCTGCTTTAGATTTTATGGACACCACTTCATAGGAGACACTAATCCCCTCTACTTCAGGTTTTGTGGACACCACTCCACATGAGACACCAATATCCTCTTCTTCAGGTTTTATTGACACCACTCCATAGGATACACTAATCCCCTTTACTTCAGGTTTTGTGGACACCACTCCTTAGGAGATACCAATCCCCTCTACTTTAGGTTTTGTGGACACCACTCCATAGGAGACACCAATCCCCTCTACTTTAGGTTTTATGGAGATCTATCCATAGGAGACACCAATCCCCTTTGCTCTAGTTTGTGGACATCTATCCATAAGAGACACCAATATCCTTTTCTTTAGTTTGTGGACCTCTATCCATAGGAGACACCAATCCCCTTTGATTTAGTTCATGGACCTCTATTCATAGGAGACACAAATCCCCTTTGCTCTGGTTCACTGACCTCAATCCATAGGAGACACCAATCCCCTTTGCTCTAGTTTATGGACCTCTATCCATAGGAGACACCAATCCCCTTTGATATTGTTTAGTAAACCTCTATCCACAAGAGACATCGATCCCTTTTGATCTGGTTTGTGGAACTCTATCCACAGGAGACACCAATCCCCTTTGCTTTAGTTCACGGACCTCTATCCACAAGAGACACCAATACCATTTGCTCAAATCTGCTTCAATCCTACACATAAGGCTTGCTTAAATATGCTCATCAGACTACTCAAATTTGATCCAAGCCTTATCACAAGGCTTGCTCAAAATATCTCACCAAACTTGCTCAAAATAGCTCACCAAACTTGCTCAAAATAGCTCATCAAACGTTCTCAAAATATCTCACCAAACCTACTCAAAACAGCTCACCAAACTTGCTCAAAAAATCTCACCAAACCTGCTCAAAATAGCTCACCAAACCTACTCAAAATAGCTCACCAAACCTGCTCAAAATAGCTCACCAAACCTGCTCAAAATAGCTCACCAAACCTACTCAAAATTACCTCAATGCTACTCACATGACCTACTCAAATATTTCCAAATCTTGCATACAAATCATTGCATATATCTTTCCAAAAGGTGATTTCTTTGACTAAAGTAATTTAGACATATTCTACCCAAAACTCTTTTTCTTCATGAACATATAGAAGATGATATGCAATACAAATACTCAATATGTTACTGTTACATTCATTAAGTCTATCGCTTTCACATGTATCACATTCATTGCATTCAAAAAGATACTCTAGTCTAGCACTTGATAGATGACCTTCTTATGTACTTCCAAAATTAATCAAAACCAATGTACATACTTGTTTCTAATTTCAACCATAAACAATGCATAGGTTTTCTCATAATTTTGATCTATAATTTTTCTCAATATCAATTCAAGTAATGCTCAAGCAATAAATCCTTATTCCTCCAAACATATCACAAATAAAAATATTTTTTTCAATTAAAAAGTCTTTGAGAAAGGAATTAAATTACCATACCTCTAAATCTGCTTTGATGATGATGAGCTTCTCAAACCTGTCTTGGAAAAATAAATTTCTTTTTGATCCTCCAAAAATCTGGTTAGGAGTTTTCTATTTCATGCATAGATAGGAAGTCATATTCCCAGATGTACACAACAAAGCTTTCAAGAATACTATCTTATATCTCTGAATTTGAAGAGATAACAATAATTTCATAAAAGAAATGATCTCTTTATACCTTATTGGTTCGAAACCTCAAAATGAAACTTTTCGTTTTGAAATTGTTACTGAAAACTTTTTACAAAAGGAAATTCATGTAATAAGACTCGAACCTGGGTCTCTCTTCTCCAAACCTTACCAATGCAAGGTAAACCACTTTGAATACACCATCCGTCGAGTAGAATATTTCATCACCTGTAACTTAAAGAGATCTCATCAATGAAACCATCCAAACATTAATATACCTGCACTATCCTACGTATCATCAACTATCACCCAGATCAACGTATTGCCTTGTATTTTCAAATTCACTATCCACAAAAATACAATCAGATTCTCAACTTCAATCAATCTGAATATTTAACCTTTCGATGTGCAAATATAGTTCACAGTACTTTTGTCTTCAACATCGTTGATCTGAAAAGTAAAAAAGTTGTTGTGAATGTTCCTTGTGCTCTCTTGGATTCTCACAACCCTAAACGTTGTTCTCAATTTTTTACCCACTGTGTTCTTCTTCATTTCACAACATGCAAAGCAATATAATGTCTTCTTTCCCTTCTTGGAATTGTCCTCACTCATTGGCACCTTCACAATTTGTTCTCAACATCCCTCTTGCAGCTTCTAATAGATGTTATTTCAATATGTGTATCAAATGCTATTGTGTGAATGAATTTTTCAAAATGCTTCTTCTCCTTTCCTTCTTATAAGCACAACATCACATATCAAGAAATTCCACTGCAAGTTTATTTCTCATCCAACATCACGATAGCTCAATTCTTCTTTCCTTTTACACAATAGATGTCTTTCATAAATAATAACAAAGAGCTCTTATCAAACAATGGTCTTGACGAATGACTGCAAATAGAATCAATGAGTAGCAATAGTAAACTCAATAAAAATACAACTCAGAAGCTCAATGAAGTGATAGCAAAATGCTCAACAACAAGATAACGAAACAATCAATAAGTAGCAATGAAGGAAATTAAAAAAAAGTAGCATATAAACTTAGTGAAATGGCAGTGGATAAACTCTTTTAAAGAGCAATAGAATAGAAACAAGCATACTATTTCAAGGGATAATGAATGGCAGTAAACAACTCCCTCACACGATAATGAATGACAGTGAGCACACTCCCTTACAAGGACAATGAATGATAGTGGACAACTTCCTCTCACAAAAAAATGAACGACAATGAATAATTCCTTATCACAAGGCAATGACCAGTAGCGAACAACTCCAGTCAATGACGAACGCATTCTCTCAACCAATGAAATATCTCAGCAAAAAACTCTCTTCAATGAATAGCGAATGAAGGATATCTCATCAAAAACATATTTGGCATTAACTTCAATCTTATATATATACTCTTTCATGTGACGCTCTATGAAGTCGGCCCATACTTTCAACCTTCCACACAAATATTTAAATCTGTGATTTAAATATTTAAACTCTTATTTCTTAAACCATTACTTTAATATTTAAATCAAATATTAAAGTATACTCCACTTCTTAATATTTAAATATTGAATTTAAATATTAAGTCATACCTTTTGTCTTCATCACATCACAATATATTTTGTCTTGCATACCTTTGAGGATATAGCATACACTTTGTCTTCATCACATCACAATATATTATCAACCAAACAACCTTTGACATCAATGACAACTCAAATATTCCAACAATATCCCCCTTTGTCATTGATGGCAACCCTCTATAGAAAACTCTCTTCTTCTTCATAAACATCACAAGATGCTCCCCTTGACTAGCTGCTTCCCTTTACTAAATTCTCTCCCCCTTTAACATCAATGGAAAAAGGCTCCTTGGGGCTAAAAATAAAACACTTAGTGCAACCCCCTCACCACCTCATTTTCTTGAGGTGATTAATTATGGGATGGGAGTGAAACTCCCAAATTACTATGCTCTTCTTCTTTTTCAATATTTTTCCAAACTTTTGAAGTCATACCTCTTTGAACACTTTTAGCACATTTTTGTTGCTTTTCTTTGGGAGTTTCGAAAATTGTTTTCTGACCACATTGCTCTATGACCATAATTATTGCAATTGTAACACCTAATGTTGTAGTCTTTGAAAGGTGCATATGATTTTTTGGTGAATCATGTAGCAACCCTGGGGAAGCGATGCACCGTCCACTACTCTATTTGTGAATATTATTTACTTAACCATGCAGTAAATGAAATATACAACCAAAGTACGAATAAATGAATAGGTAATGCTTTTTATTGCTTTTTCTCAAGTTTGGTTACATATATATCCCTCTAAGGGATTCCATTCATTTGATACAGATTTTACAAAATAGGGCAGTAGATGTATGATATCCCCTTGCAAGGGGAGATGCACTCTCGAAGGCTTCCCGGTGATGCACACAAAACTGTATGAGAACTTACCGATGCCTCCTTCTCCAGGTCTGGTTCCTAGAGGGATCCTCTTGCTTTAGTATGTTGATAACTTGTCCAATGAAACTTTAGTCCTGCAAGCATGAAAACAATAGCAAACGCTCAGTTTTCCGATATTGCCTCCTCGGATGAGGTTTTTAGCGATAACACTAATGATTAAAAGAAATATACTCATTGACAATAGAAACTAATGCTATGAATGCAAGTAAATGAAATAAATTAGATCTATGCTAATGGCATGAAAACATGTAATAAGCTAAATGAAAGGGCCTAATGCTAAGAACCCTAGACTAGGCCTATAGGCCACTATTTGAGATGTTGCGGGCCAAAAATAGGTTAAATTTGATCTTATTTTGTCACTACCCATTCATTTAAATTGTCAGACCAGGGAGCTTCGTAAACTTTAGAAGTGTCTCAAACAAGATCATTTACAATACCCACTTCTAATATGAGTTTGAATAATTCTATCATTGGGGGGTTTAAAAGAATGACATTCATTCATCCACACCACAATAGTCTACGTATGAATAATTAAATCCTTGGAAATAAAATATTCATACGTGCATAATTAACTAGACATGAAAATAATTCTACTACAACAATGAAAATAACAGTGCAAAAAGCAAACCTATGAAAGCAAGAAACTGATCTAGGAAAGCACAAGTAAAATGGAAGGAATACTAGCTTGGAGTGGGCCTAAGCTCCAACAGTGCCCTTCCAGGTGAACATGCAATTAGGAACTCTCAAACTTTATTATAATTGCAAGATAACTATTACAATACTTCTATCTCCTCATAATGATAAATAAATTCTGGATATTCTGGATATCTATCAGAGAGGTCTATATGTGTTTATATAGAACACACATGGATCTTTTGTTACAAGGAAGTTACAATAGTATTTTAGTCTAGACTAAACTAGGATAGTCTGGTAATCGCAATTGGCATCTACTAAAAATAGTCATCGTTCCTAACGGTGGCATGTTTGCTGATTGGTTCGAGTTGCTTGAGCTGGGTAATGCTTTGCCTAGCGTAGGTAAGATGTCCTCATCCATTGGTGTAGCTCCCTAGAATTTTCTTGTGTGACATGGATCTGGAACTACATCGGTCAACACTGTCCACATCGCTCATTTGGTCAACTAGTGAAATATGGAGGTGCCTTCTCTGTGAGGAAGGTGCCTACTGATGTTGGGTGCATTCTTTATGTGGAAGGCACCTTGCATTTTATGGGACACCTTCCTTATACAGAAGGCACCTAAATATTTCATACACCTTCTTATACAAAAGGTACCTACCTTCTCATGGTGCCTTCCTTGAAGAGGAAGGCAGACACCTTCTCTTGGCACCTTTCCTTGAAGAGGAAGGTGCCTAACCACCATGCCTTGATTATGGGAGAAACAGAGTGCTAGGTCCATGAAGGACCTCGACTGATCCAAATCTATCAAAACCAACTACATTTCCACACAAACACACTAAAACACACAAATTAGATAACACACAATTCTATTAAATAATTACATAAAAAATCATGAAAGTACACAGTTCCTATTATATTATAACATAATAATAAAAAAAAACTCATACAAAATATGAGCATTTTCGGGGCTCATCACCCCCCCATGCCTAACATATGCCACACCCTCGTGGCATCAAAACTGCAAGTAGCCCTTCATACTCCTCATCATCGTCATTTTCTAGTAGTCCTAGTTGTACATGTGACATGTGATCGCTTTTTCTGTGGACCGACATCGGGAGGTGCGGTATTTCTTTTTCGACGTGGAACTATGGTGTTGAGGCGGTCAACTTTTGTTGTCTACCTCTGCTCAATCCTTTGACTTCACCTATCTGGGTTTCCCACCCCGACTGCTACTAGATGTGGCATAGCTAATGTAGTCCTTGCTACCTGGAATGCAACTTCTGCGACCTGCCAGAGATCGACATCCTAGGGTCTGACAACTACATCCGTTGTTTTACTACCTTAGATTTCTTAGGGAGGTGCCTTCTTATACAAAAGGTGCCTACTCCTGGAATTAATTCAATTTTTTTTTTTTTATTTGGGGGTTGACAGGGTACGTTTCTCGAGCCATAATTTCAGCATAATGTTTTGGTCATGGAGGGGTACATGATTTCTATGGCGGCATTATTTTTTAGAACTGCATAATTTATGAAAAATTATATAAAAATTTAATTTGAATTATGTGCGTACCTGATTGGATGCTTTGCGCATCATAAAAAATGGTGATTCATCGGTCTATGACATGGAGGATGTGCGTGTTGCATGTGTTGATTATGTTGGAATCATTCCTATGTTATTCGAGTTTTGATGCCGAAGATAGACTCATGATTGGCTTAAAAATAGTTTGCCCTTCATCCTTGGGGTATGTGATAAGATCCCACCCTGTAACTCTGTAATATTTTTGGTTGGGGTGGATTTCCATCACGTGGGATGATGGTGGTAATCTGGTGCCACTCAATCGTGTGTTGATCTCATTTGAATCAAGGTGCACGTGAAACCAAAGCACCATTGTATGCGGAAGGCACTTTCAAATAGATGGCACCTTCCTAGTGTGGAAGGCATGTTGAAAAAATGATGCCTTCCTACTTCGAAAGGTGCTTCGAATGAATGGCGCCTTCCTAGTGCTGAAGGCGCTTTGAATTGATGGCACCTTCCTGGAGCAGAAGGTGCTTTGAAAGCACGGTTACTTCCTGATGTGGAAGGTGCTTTGAATGGATGACACCTTCTTGTTGCGGAAGGCACTTTGAATGGATGCGCCTTCTGGGTGCGGAAGGCACCTTCATCATTTTTTTTTTCATGGTGCCTTCTTGATGCGGAAGGTGCATTTTCTTAAAATTATTTTATTTTTTTTCCTATTTTTTTTAGGAAGAACGACGAACGCCTTATTTATAAGGGATGCACTTACTTCCATTAGGCGCCTTATTTATAAGGAAGGCACCTTATTTCTGTGGGGCACCTTCTTTATAAGGAAGGCACCTTATTTCTATGGGGCACATTATTTATATAGAAGGTGCCTTGCCTCAGCTTGGTACCTTCTTCACGTCAAAAAATGTCCACCTTAGCTAGGCGTATTCTTTGAGGAGGGAGGCACCGCTCCTTAAGTGGAAAGTCTTATTTGAAGTTGAAGGCATTTTGCAAGGCATTTTTCTTAGTAGCCACATCGTGATCGTCTGTGCAAGGGTGATCAAGCCTCCTCAGACTTACTTCATGCTGCCCCAACATCTTCCTGCCAGGCCTGGCATGTGATTTTTTTTTCTTGAAGGAAAATTTGTTGCCTTCGTCCGAGCTTGGTTAAATGCTGCTTCTAAACTATGTGCATAGGTGTCAGGATACTGAACCGATTCGGGCCTGGTTTCCTAGATACCTATTTTTTGGGCTATCAGGCCCTTCACCTGTAAAAAGCAAACAAAAAGAAAAGAAAATATAGGTAGTTAGATGCAATCCGTGCCTGTTAGACCCTGGCCTTAGGATACCTGCAGCTTGCATGCGGGCGTCGTCCCTGCAAAACACATTGTAAGAAATAAATAAACCTAAAATAACTAATTTTTGTGGACACCTCCATGTCCACCATATTATTGCTAAGAGTTTTGTCCAAAATTTTAGGGATGGGGTTTCCCCCATGCCTACTTTGGATTCCACCAATAAATTCTCAGAATGTTCAACCAAAAACTGGTATTCCACTACTGCATGGTCTGTTGGTATTAAAATGGATAGGAAATCTGCTACTATGTTGTCTTTGCCAAGTTTGTCAACTATTGTTATATCAAATTCTTGTAGCAGTAGAAGCCATCTGATAACTCTTACACCAATAGCCTATTTTATCATTAAATACTTGATGGTTGCGTGGTTCATATGGACGAACACCTAGTATCTAGTGATATAATGGCAAAATGTATTGATGGTATGCACAACTGCAAGGAACTCTTTCTTCGTCACTGTATAGTTGAGCTCAACACCTGCTAAGTTTTTACTAACGTAGTAGATGGCATAAAATTCCTCGCCATCCTTCTTCCTGAGGACTTCTCCAATCGCATTATTGGATGCATCACAATAGATATGGAATGGTATGTCCCAATTTGGTCCCCTAAACACAGGTGTAGATATCAGCTTTTCTTTGAGCGGCTGAAACACTCTTTCATAGTCTTCCATCCAGTTGAACTCCACATATTTAGACAAAAAAGTGTGTAGTGGTTTTGCAATCTTACTTAAGTCAACAATAAATCACCGGTAATACCCGAAATATCCAAGAAAACTTCTCACCTCTCGCTACGTTCTAGGGCTAGGTAGGTCCTTGATGACCTCGATCTTTCTTTTGTCAAATTTTATTCCTTCCACGGAGAGATGGTGTCCCAATACGATGCCCTCTCGCATCATCATAAAGCACTTTTTATTACTGAGGGACAAATTATTTTCCTCACTTCTTTCGAGAACTCTTTCCAAGTTTATCGTTTCTTATTCAAAGGTTTCTCCATAAATGGTAAAGTTGTCCATGTACACTTCGGCCACTTCCCCTATCATGTCTAAAAATATGCTAAACATCTCCCTTTGAAAGGTGGCTGGTGAGTTTCATAAGCTGAAAGGCAACACCCTATAAGCAAACATTCCCCATGGGTAGGTGAACATTGTTTTATCCTGATATTCTTCTCCTATCTGGATCTGGTTGTATCCATTGAACCCATCCAGGAAGGAGAAGTAATTTCATCCAGAAAGTGTATCCAAGACCTGATCGATGAATGGAAGTGGGAAGTGATCCTTTTTGGTAACTTTGTTCAACGCCCTATAGTCTACACAAATCTACCACTTCCCATTCTTCTTGGGGACCACTACAAACAGTGAGACCCATTCACTATCAAAAATTGGATAGATGAATCTGGTAGACAAGAGTTTTGTAGTTCCACCTTGACAATGTCTTTCATTGCTGGATTCATTCTTATTTGTGGTTGCCTACTTGGAGTCGTTTGCTCTTTGAGGTATATTCGATGGGTACAAATTTCTGGGTTGATACCTTTCATATCCGAGTAATTCCATAGAAACGCCTATTGGTAAGATGTGTGGGGATCAACCCACTACTAAAATTTAACATTTTTCCAAGACCAACATTTATCTACTGAATGTGGTGGTCTTGGGCACTCGCTAATGGTGACTCAGGCATTGTGATGGAAGATTCTCCTTGGAGGAATCCCATGATAGCACCATATTTGTCTTCATCCTCCGCAAATTCATCTAATGCCATCATCAATTGGATTATGGACAACTCATTATCTTCGTGCTTGGTCAACGTGGGCTCTCCCAATGAATCCATGGACTATGCGAGGGGTTAAATAGTCAATATTTTGATGTTTTATCCATTGGATATGGTCATCAAACCATCACGACAGCTGATGTAAGCATCGACTATCACCAACCATGGTCTTCCCAAGATAAGTGGGTAGCCACCCAGCCTTGTTTTAGACTATAAAACCAGGAAGTTGGTTGGATATTCCCATGCATCAACCATCACTATTATATCTTCAAGCATTACTTCCAATGCTACGGTTGATCTATCGGCTAGTTGCAGCACCATTGTGGTGGATCTCAAGTATGTGAGCTGCAACTTCTGCATAGTCTCTTAAGGCATTACATTGATGGTTGCATCGAGATTGATGAACGTATTGGTCAAGGAATGCCCCCCAATTTTTACAGTCAACACTGGGCTGCCTGGGTCTGCGTATTTAGGATGACATGCCTTCCCCATAATTAAATCTGCCAACTTACCCAAGATATTGATAGTATGGGTTACTTTCCATCCTGGATTTCTTAAGCACATATCCTTTATCACCTTAGTATATATTGGGACATCTCGTATAGCTTGAAAAAGTGGAATTGTTACTGTAAGATTTTTCAAGCTAGAAAGAATATCAAACTCCGGTTGCATTAGTTTCTTCTGTTCTTGCAGCCGGTTAGGAAATGGAGCCTTTATTTTCTCAGCCACTTCTTCTTCCACCTCTTCTATAAGAGGTGTTTCTCCTACATATGGCTCCTATTCTATCAATTGAGGTGTCCCCACTCCTATATTTCTACCTGATCTAAGCTGAATAGGATTGCAACTAATATGATACATCATATACATCTCACCTTCTACATTGTATGTCGATTGATTTACTTTATTATTTATATTTTTCATCGATTGTATAGGTAGCTACACAGGTCTCACAACATGCAAGGCTGGTAGGTTTTGCTGGGGGTGAGATGGTGCTATGTTTTGTGGATCTAGATTCCATGGAGCATGGACTCTCCACTATTGCCCAAAATATTGATATGGCATCCAGGGCTGCTGGTTCAGAAATGTTGCTCTTGGGGGTGCGTTGGACCAAGGTGATGGCCCCCACCATCCCATGTTAGGTGGTTGAGGCTGGCCTTGTGGCATGTAGGGTCCTCACTCGTATGATGGCATTTCTGTTGGCATATTCCCCATAGGGGGTTGTGGACAACTCCTCTGATTGCCTATAAAATAGGCTTTAGTGACATCAACATCCACCTTGATACTGGGCAATTATAGGCACAATCAATTCTTATGATTTAGTTTGCAGACAACACATAATATAACTTTGTTCTATGGGTATGCGTTCTTTACATGCTTCCCTCTGCATTTTAGGCATAAATAGACCAATGCTGCTTCATTTTCTTGCTTCTTTTTCTCCAACAGTAGCGTATCCATTTGCAATGCCAGATATGAAAGTATCTTGCTTTTCAAATCTTCTAGCATGTTGCATATCTCTATTTTTGTGATCGAAGTATTTTCTTTCATGGTTCTAGAAGTGGTCTTGCCTCTCCTTCTTGAGTAGTTTCGACATAATTTTTAGATATCTTCCATAGCATGCTGGTAGAAATCACCTCCATAAATCATATTGAGAGCCTCTAATGATTGATTGTTAAGTCCTCTAAGAAATATTCTTTTGAGAGACTTTTTAGCTAGCTTCATGTGGGGAGATCATTGAAGATTGAAATTGAATCTCTCCTAGTATTCCTCCAAAGATTCATCCTCCTTCTACGTCATGCTTAGGACCTCTTATTTGGAGTCTCTTACTCTTTCAAAGTCTTGATATTTCTCTAAAAATAGCCTCTTCATTTGATCCCATATGGCAATGTGTTTATCTCCTAAACCGATAAACCATCGTAGAGTTGCATCATCTAATGTGGAAGGAAAGAGCTTCAGCTTATGCGTATCAGATTTGTAGTCCACAGACCTGCATAGAACATCAAACTTAAATAGAAATAGGTCAGGGTCTTCGGTTGGGTATCCTCTGAAGGTAGGAAGGTGAGCAAGGGATATGTTTTTCATTTTGGTTTCTCCTACTCCTTCCTCTATCGAGAAACTAAATCCAGATGAAGTCTCTTCTTCGGCCATTTTTTCAAGATATGTGGTTTCTAATGCAGTTTCTATGGCCTCATGGTTGTTCAAAACTTTTCGGGTCAGGGCCTTAAAGTTGGCTGGTGTTATCATTCGATCCTCTACAACTTTTCATAGTAGGGCTTCCTATGAGGGTATCCTCCTCAATAATGGGTTTACAATGGTTTGTTCTTCCCCAGGTTGGTGGGATGAGGAAGCACTTTGCACAAAGTGAGGATTCTCACTCCAGTGGACTACTAGTGATGAGTCAGGTGAATCTAATTCAAATTTAGAGTGTTCGACTAACTCATATTTTTGTGGACTTTGTTTTATGAAATGACCGTCAGGTCCTCTCTTCCTCAAGGGACTCATACAAAGTCATATGGAAGTTTTTCAGGTATTGTAATTAATCTACTAGAGGTGCTTCACAGGAAACGATGCCAAAATGTTACGGGCCAAACACAGGTTAAATTTGATCATATTTTATCACTGCCTATTCATTTAAATTGTCAGACCAGGGAGCTCATAAACTTTAGAAGTATCTCAAACAAGAGCGTTTACAATACCCACTTTTGAGATGAGTCCAACTAATTCTATCATTGGGGGGTTTAAAAGAATGACATTCATTCATCTACACCACAATAGTCTACGTATGAATAATTAGATCCTTGGAAATTAAATATTCATATGTGCATAATTAACTAGATATGAAAATTTTTCTACTACAACAATGAAAATAATAGTGCAAAAAATAAACCTATGAAAGTAGGAAACTGATCTAGGAAAGCACAAGTAAAAGGGAAGGAATTCTGGCTTGGAGTGGGCCCAATCTCCAACAACTCCCTTCCAGCTGAACACATGATTAAGAACTCCCAAAATTTATTATAATTGTAGGATAACTATTACAATACTTCTATCTCCTCATAATGATAAATAAATTTTGGATATTCTGGATATCTATCAGAGAGGTCTGTGTGTTTATATAGCACACACACATATATTCTATTACAAGGAAGTTACAATAGTAGTTCAGTCCAAACTAAACTTGGATAGTTTGATAACTGCAATCAGCATCTGCTAAAAATAGTCATCATTCCTAACGATGGTGCGTTCACTAATTGGTTCGAGTTGCTTGAGCTGGGTAATGCTTCACCTGATGTAGGTAAGACGTCCTCGTCCATTGGTGTAGCTCCCCAGAATTGTCTCGTGTGACATGGAACTAGAACTACATTGGTCAAAACTGTCCACACCGCTCATTTGGTCAACTGGTGAAATATGGAGGTGCCTTCTCTGTGAGGAAGGCGCCTACTGATGTTGGGTTCCTTCTTTATGTGAAAGGCACCTTGCCTTGTATGGGGTGCCTTCCTTATGCGAAATGTGCCTAAGTATGTCAGGTGCCTTCTTTATACGGAAGACGCCTACCTTATCATGGTGCCTTCCTTGAAGAGGAAGGCAGGCACCTTCTCCTAGCACCTTTCTTGAAGAGGAAGGCGCCTAACCACCATGCCTTGATTTTGGGAGAAATAGAGTGCCAGGTCCATGAAGGACCTCGACTGATCCAAATATATCAAAACCAACTACATTTCCACACAAACACACTAAAACACAAAAATTAGATAACACACACAATTCTATTAAATAATTACATAATAATTCATGAAAGTACATAGTTCCTATTATATTGCCGCATAATAATAAAAAAAATTCATACAAAATATGAGAATTTCTGGGGCTCATCACAAGACAATGGCCGCTGAGATGAAAACTTGTCTTTAGTACTCCAAGGCTATGGATCTAGGCTTCTTGCTGATGTTGAAAATTATTATCACTTTTATTCGATGTATTGAATATCCTATAGATGATGACCCCTCAGTTGACTAGCACTTCGTTGCTCCTAAAAGAAGCTCCAATTTGCTCTCCAATCCGATAGGGCTTCGCTGCAAGAAAAGCTCTTCAAGTCTCAAAAAGCTCCCCAAAATGATAAAATAAAGTCCTTACTTGATTCCTCTAAAAAAGTCCCCTTTGGTGCTCTTAGGCTTACACCTTATATTGTGTTGAGGTCCTAGGTTTAGGTCTAAAAATCGTAAGACTGAATCCTGCATACAAACTATTTGTTAGCATGAGAATTTGAGTATTTGTCTACCCTTGAGGGCCAGTTAACTAATGTCTAAATCCAGACTTGAGTCTCTCATTTAGACTGGCTATGAGGAGAAATACAAAGTTGTCCCCACTCGACCTTATTGCATGTAAACTGCCACTTCTGCCTGTTATTATGATGGTTTGATGACAAATTGCATTTTAGGGTCTAGCCACTATCATATGCAGTGGCTAGGTATTGGCCGCTCTGAGCTTTAGCGACCAAGATTTAGCTGCTCTGGTTCATAGCGGCTAGGCTTGGATGGGCTAAAAATACCCCAAATGAGTGGTGAAAACCACTTTTAGCACTTGGAAGGTTCTAAGGTTTAGTCACATGATCTATGAATGTACCCATGTGAGTAGTTCTTCTAAACACGATGTGTTTTAGGTGTCTATAGATGCCCCTTTTTAGAATGTGTTGTATGGAAAAAATACAGTGCTCAGCAAAAATGTAGACTACTATGTTTGTAGGTTGTATGATAATCATTGGTTTGATCAATGCTAGATGGCCCAATCATGCAAGACAATGCACACCCTTGAATCATTGCTTCAACGTATTGGAAGGCTTTAACTTACCACAGGGCTTGCACATATTCACTTGCACTCATTCTTCAAATACAATAGGGTAGTTTATATCACTACAATGAGATCCGACCAGAGGATAGCTACAAACTAAAAATGTTGTATTTTGCATATGAACCCAACAAACAGGGAAAATTTTGTAATTGTTGTCTGCAATGATTCGTAGGACAAACACAATTTTGACATGATTGAGTAATTTTTGCTTGACTTCGATTATGATTATTTGAAGAGCTAACTACACCCTCACACAATGAATTAATGAGTGAAGGGCAATGAATGAAGCGACAAGTTGCTTGACTAATATGACTAATTTGGTTCCTTTCTAGTGCTTGTTCTTTTAATCGGCAAACCCCCATCCAAGTGTGATTCCAACTATTTATGATGGTCATTCATCCCTATCCCAGGGAGTGGTACGACCACAAATAGCCTTCTTAGGGAGTTAGGATGGACGATTCTATTTAGGCTTTGTGTTGAATCACTTGGCTCAGTGTTTCTTATGTCATAAAGGAATTAGGATGATTCCATCGTACCCATGGAGCAGTCTGACCATCTTGGTCTTCTTCAGGATTGAGGTGGTACATCATAATTATAAAATGAATGATTTGCCCCAAGTAGCCCTATGGTAGCCCACTCATCTCACTGAATTGCATGGAATGCAAATCGTTGCAACCATCAAGTTGATAAAGTAAGTAACTAGATACGAGGCTTACTTGAGATTTTTGTTTTTATGTGATTTTTTTGTTATTTTGATCATTATGATGATTATGAACCATAAAAATGTGGTTATCTGATATTTTTTGTTATTTCTCATGGAAGAAATTTTTCTGTTTTTGGATGTTCTTATGGCCGCTGTCAGCTCTAGCAGCCCCCAAATACCTGTTTGTGGCCGCTCTCGACCGCAGCAGCCAAGAAGTGTGGGCCGCTGACAATAGCAGTGACCGAGGCATAACTTGGGAAATATAAAAGTAGCCTAGGGTTTTGAATTTTCATTCTTCTAGCTGGCGATTCGCTTTTCAGAGCTCTAGAGAGAAGGTGATAGTTTGCAACTTGGAGCATTTTTCGTTGAGGATTATGGCTACACAAGGTGAGGCATCCACGAGTGGAGGAGCCGAAGCTTCTCGGGTATGCTTCGAAACCTTAACCTTGCTTATATTTTGGTAAAAATAAACCTCAGTAAGTAACCGGTAAATGAACGTCACTAAACTTGCTAGCAATGATCCAAACCCGTAGATAGGCCTAGTTTAGGTTTTAATTTGGTGTGCTTGTCCCCATTTTGTGTTTATTTTAATTTTTTTTGGTATTTTTTGCCTAGGGTGTATGCATTTGTCGTGTCGCCCGTCGGTCGCTGTTGCTCAAAGTGGAAATTTCGGCCCATGGTTTGGCCACTGTTGATGGAAACGATCATTTCAAATTGCAACGGTCAAAAATCAAACCGTTGGATCTTGGCCGTTGCGAGCCTTAGCGGTTGATTCTTGGTCACTGTAGACAAAAGCAGCCAGAATGCCTTAGGATATTTTTTGATTTTTTTGAATTTTTGTTTAGATGATTAATTTATTTTAATGATATTTTGAGTTGTTTTTCTAAAATTTTCTGCATGATTAGGTGTATTTATTGCTATTTTGTTTAGAATTAGGATAGTCTATCATTATTTGCATCGTTTTTCATGTTTATTATGTTTTATGCCTTAGATGCACTGTAGTTATACCTTAATTATTGTCCTTAGGTTCTTACTGCCATGGCACGGGACCCGAAGCTCTTTCTTGACCTCCTACCTCTTATGGATGACATAAACTGGGCATGGTTTAATGCCTATGGATTACAGTATGTGACCAGGCTTCCCCAGATTATGGCGGATTAGGCCTACCTCATGGCCTTGGCTCATCGATGGGATTCTCAGACTAATACCTTCCACCTTCCTATTGGCAAGATGACAATCACATCGAAGGATGTATATAGGATTTTTAGCTTTCTTTTGATGGAGTGGTCATCATCTCTTCAGCCACTAATTATCATGAGGTAGTTGTTACTAGGGTGTTCAGGAGGTATGCTACGACTGCCTTCCAAGACAAAAATCTGGTGGTGTATCTGTTCTATGGTGGTATAGGGAGAGGGTCTTCTATGAGAGGCATGCAGTGTTACTAATGGTTATTAGCAATATTATTATCCCAAACTACTTAGGCTTGAGGTTCTCGTGGAACCTCCTTGCGATAGTTTAGGATTTGGTGGACAGTGAGGAGCCTATCATCTGTGCATGGGGGAGGTATTTACTAGCATAGTGCTATGATGAGTTATATCACATCCATCAGTGGGGTCGTATTCGCATCACCTGTAGCTTACTCTTGCAGATATGGGGATGGGAGCATATTCGTGTAGATCATCCCAAAGGGCTTCCCATAGAGATTGTAGAGATTTATGGTTCGATGTAGTGCTATGCTAGAAGATGGTCTTGAGAGCACGAGAAGCGCAAAAGTCATCCTCATGTGGGGGAACTTTCCCATTACACTGCTACTTTCACTAGGTTGTAGGCCCAAGATATCATATGGCACCCATATCATGAGTTCCCAACATGGGATGATCCAACCAGATTCATAGCTAGGACGCAGCGCAAGTGATGGATCATTGGCTGTAAGGTCGACATCAGAGATTATTTATTCTACTCTCGTGTTCTTCATCATTACAAATTGCAATAGGATGTGCTATTTTTCCAGTCTTGTATAGGTGTATTACAGTAGAGAGAGACCTTCCCCTACCACATATTACAAATCTTACTGAGGAGGATGCCCAAGAAGTTGGTGCAGGTGTTGATGGGGGAGTGACGTATGCCTTTGTGTAGTGGTGGAGGGATCAGATGTGGTATGGTTATGGCAGTATGGGCCATGAGGATGATGGCGATGATTGAGGAACAGACCTAGCTGGGTGTCAAATCTAAACTAGGACTAAGGGATGATGCTAGTCGATAGAGCAGATGGCAATGGAGGATCAGGAGCCTCCTGAGGAGGAGGAGGAGTTGGATCCTAAGGAGATAAATTATCCTCTTAGGGCATAAATGCATGAGGTAGAGGATGAGCTCTAGTCTACCAATATCCAGGTACAGCAGTGTGATGCTACTATAGCACAATGAGATGCCACTATAGTATAGCGAGATGCCACTATAGCGTAGCTCACAACTCAGATACAGGCAATGCAGGATGCTATCGGGGGAGGTGCAACTAGGATGCAAATTGTTGTTGATCCTCCTACACCATAGGTTCCTATAGAGGCAAATACAAGGCAAAGACTAAGCAGATGTAGGTTTTTCTAAATGAGTATGAGGTGAAGATTTTTGATGATGTAGCCTACATTTTTGCTCTCTCGATGCAGATTAGGAGGCTAGGAGCCACTCCTAGGAAGAGGGCAGGTGCATGTGGTTCACAGGTTAGTGGGCGCTCGACTTTAGGGCAGTATTTTGTTCGGCATAGGTAGAGGACCTAGACTTATACAAAGAGACCAGCAGGATCTAGTTCACATCACACTCCCAGGTATCCCGCCACAAGGGGCGGTGCTATAGGGGGCGCAGACCCAGTTTGATTCATGATACACTTTGACTTCCTTTTTTGAGGTCAGCTGACCTATATGACTATAGCCCACGGGCATTTTTGTACATCCATGTATTTGAGACATATTTTTATAAGATATTTGTACTATGATTTATTACGTATGTCATTTATTGCTTATGTTTTTGTTTTATTTATGTGATGTGATGATGGCATTATGATGTAATGATGTATATGTTAGATGATAGACAATATTTATGATAATGTGGATATTTGAATGGGTGCTTATGTAGATGCTTATATGATTTGATTATCGTGTCATGATGTGATGTATCATGAGTTGACTTAGTTATGGATCTATTATTATGTGCATAGATGGATTATGATGTATGCATATGTGGATGTTTATGGGGTTGCCTATATGACTTGCTTACTTCTTTATGATGTAATGCATATGGATGCAATGATCTGATCTTAGGTGTAGATGGATGATTGATAATCTATGTATGTATGAATGCAACGTTACTTGTTAGATGCATGTTTAATTTTGCTTTTAGTTGTATGCATTCGACTTATGTTATGATGTGGCAAATGCAATGTGTGAAATGCATTATCTACATGGTTTTTGATCTAATGTAAATGGACCTATATTCTTTAATCACTTAAAACATAAGGAATGCATATGATATGATTTTCACAATCCAATTGTTGATACCACAGAGAGTATATTAGTTATGAATGTAAATAATCACTCTTATCACAAGAATTAATTATTTGGTCATCCACATGTGAAATGCAATGGCATGGAATGTGTGTAATTTATCAATAAGCTTTCATAATTTAAAATATACAAAATAGTCAGTGGCCATATAAATATCATCTCTGACATCTATCCGGTATCTAGCCTACTTTGTTAATACCCTTTAATTCACAAATTCTCATAAATAAAATTGATGATGCAGTTTATGATATGACTTGTTGCTATGCAGGAAGTTTTTGAGATTTTTCCTGAGACTCAAAAACTCTAGTTACCCTATCAACAACTGTGTACTGACCATACTAGATTTTTGAATTGCAAGGCTTTCATCATGGACCTAGATACTCATTATTCCTGTGTGTTAAAATGAATATATTTAAATAGAACTCAAGCATTTGCTCTGATGTCAGGCGGGATTCTTTCATCCCGTTACTAAGATCGGGGATCCTCAATTGTTCATCTGATCCTGTGTTGGACTTAGTTGGACTATACCACTAGGTAGCATTGGGTTACCTAAATCTAGCTCATTCACATGCAAATATTGGTCTACACAAATGCAAGATGTTATTGTGATATACATATCATTATGCGTAAGGGTATCACCATTGCCAGGCATGGATGTTCACCAAACGTGTAATGGGGATCACCTTCCGATTTTGTACAATTTTAAGAATTCCAGGGATTCAAGCTCCATTCCCTTATTTTATTCATTTCATTTGGGATACTTGCTCATGCTTAGTGATGAAAATCGTTGTTTATTTTGATTGATTTTTTTTTCTTTTCTCTTGAGCGAGGGATTTATGTAGAGATGATGAAATTTTGCTTGATTTTGGGATTTTGCATGAGAGCAAGGGGTTTATGTAGTGACGATAATCACTTGTTCATTTTGATTTTGACTTTTGCTTGACTCTGGGATTTTTCTCATTTTAATGAAAGCAAGGGATTTAACTGGGTAGGGTGAAACTTGTCCTTTTGCCAATTATCAACACCTTTGAACTGGTTGCACAAGGGGATAAGCAAGGAAGACCCTTTTCACTTAAGGTAACCTAGACCACTTTTGCAACTTTTATCTTTCCCTTGTACCATTAGAATTTTATTGTTTTTAATTAGTGATTGGATTCTAAAGTATGCTAGGCACTATCACCACTAGACCTTACCCTCTACTAATCAAGATGGCTTTCCACAAAAGCTAATAAGACCACTAGATATGGTTGAATGAACATAAAACCTTATCCTATTTTGTATAGCAAAATTAAATGGTTGTGTTGAAAAACATAGTTACACACATGGATGAATGGATGAAGATGGATTTATGGTTGCGATACAAACTGTGGCATCGTTTGTAAGATTGTGATCATAACATGTGCAAATGCAATGGATATGAATGTAATGCAGCTATGTGGATGCAAATGTTTTTGTATTTTTTATTTTTGCATTGTTTTTGTGCTTTTGATTGTTTTGTATTGTTTTTGTGTTTTTGATTATTTCTTGACCAAAGGGCTTATTGTGCCTTTGGGGCTTTTATGGGTTGACAAAATGGCATGAGGATACCCTTGGAGAACTTTTTAATGAGGTTACCAAGTGGCATGAAGATACCCTTGGAGCATTTTGATGGATTTTGACCAAGCGACGTGAAGATACCCTTGGAGCATTTTTGATTGAAGTGGTCAAGTGACATGAAGATACCCTTAGAGCATTTTGATTGATTTTGACTAAGCGACTGGGATACCCTTGGAGAATTTTGATTGATTTTTACCAAGCGACTGGGATAACCTTGGAGCATTTTGATTGAATTTGACCGAGCGGCGTGAAGATACCCTTGGAGCATTTTTATTTTTGAATCTTTTATATTTTTACGATTTTTTTTGTAATTTTATGACATATTTGAATGTTTTTGTATTTTATGTATATTTGAATGTTTTTGTATTTTATGCATATAATACCTTCAAGTGGATGATATTGAGAGGTTCAGGCCCTTCAACACCTTCCAATGATGTGAGGCGATATGCTCCAAGCCCAACCCTTTCTGAGATTATGTATGGACCTATCCAATTTGACGTAAATTTGTCTCGTAGGTGCGACGGTAGATTTGAGTTTTGCTAGTTTTCTCTAAGCACAAGATATCCAACTTTGAATTATCTTAAGTGGACTTTACTATTGTAGGCTTGTGCAAGGCAATCCTGATAAATGCGGAGATGCTCCAAGGCATTGACTTGATGTTCATCAAGAAGTGTTAATTAATCAAGGTGGGATTACTGTGTGGTGTCATCATCTATGAAGTCCTGTAATGCTATGTGTAGGGTTGTAATTTGTAGCTCTAGGGGTATGATGGCCTCAGTGCCATATACAAGTAAAAATGGTGTTGCCCCAGTGGGTGTCCGCACACTAGTCCTGTATACCCATAATGCAAGAGGTAATTGTAGATGCCATTCCTTATGATTATCTTTCACTATCTTCCTTAAGATGAAGACTATTATTTTGTTTAGGGCTTCTGCTTACCCATTTTCTTGCGGATAATAGGGTGTTGAAAAATTATGCTAAATATGGTTCGTTAGAGCACACACATTTTTGTTCTTGAAATATGGCCCATTATCCGATATTATTTTTGAAGGGACCCCAAAATGAATTTTGATATTGTCGAGTATAAAATCTGTAATCCTTGGTCTAGTTATCGATGTCAAGGGGATCACTTCGACCCATTTTGTGAAATACTCAGTGGCTATTATGATGAACGTGTGTTGGCTTGAGGATGGGGGTGATATCTTCCCAACTAAGTCTAGTCCCCACTATGATAAGGGCCATGCCGCTTGGATGGATTGCAAGGCTTGTGATGGTAAATGTGTGATCTTTGCATGATGCTGGAATTTAACGCATTTCTTGACATACTTGCAACAATATTTTTCCATAGTGGGCCAATAGTAACCCATTCTCAAGATGCGCTTAATGATGGCCATCACATGTATTATCATGAGCTTGCAAAATTGCCCAAGATGGTTCCTGTGGCTCAAGGCAACGGAGGAGCATTCCATCATAACCTCGCCTGTAAATAATCTCTCCCAAAAATATGTACCTTGTTGGATTCTATTTAAATGTTTATCTTTCAAAATTTGATAGGTATTATGGTACCATTCCAAGCTTCAAGAAATCCCACACCTGATAAAGCCAATCCTGGTAAGCCACAATTTCTACATAAAAGACAACCTGTTCCTTCTACTTCCTAAAACTCGTGAATATATATTGAGTGACAACCTTGTGGTGAATGGTTGCACCATGCTCCATGGGACCCTAGGAGATCATAGATCCCCAAGGTGCCATCTATAAGAACTCTCTAGCTCTGAAGGACCACTCTTGATTTGGTTCAATATTAATCATGTTGAGTGATTCTTGATTGTCAATAGCCTCACATTCTATCATTGATTACATGAGCACCTTAATATGAACGATTGTGAATTCAGTAGATGGATTGTAAGGGATTACGGATCCCAAAGATGCCATGGTGTTTAAAAATTTATTTGACGTATGAGGGATTGCCTCAATGTCATACCATTCTAGTCGGTCTAGGTAAGTGTCAACAAGTTCCCTGTAAGCTTTTAGGATTGGGCACCTATATTGGAACAATCCTTTGACTTGATTTACTATGAGCAAGGAATCATCAAAGATGTTTAATATTTTAATCTCCATTGCGATAGCTGTGTTGGCAATTTTGGGTACCTTGAGTACATTGCCTTTGCCTAAGTTTAGTTGTTGTCATTAATGTCAAGGAGCTATTGGTAGATGTTGTTTTTGATGTCAAAGAGTTCTTGGAGCAATTTGTTTCGATGTCTAAAGATGTGTTTTTGATGAAGGTTTCAACTGGTCAGTAAGTCTCCAAGAAAATTAGAGTAGCCCAGTTGCCAAAAATCCAGAAAAAGATAAAGTAGAAAAAGTTTGCAGGCTGCTGGAAAAACTGTCGTGATTTCGTGACATGTTTGAGGAGAGAGAAAGTCACGATTTTGTGACATGCAGGAAGGCAGAGGCAAAGCGGGAAAAGTGTCACAATTTCGTGACATGTTTGAGGAGAGAGAAAGTTTGGCCAAAACTGTCATGATTTTGCGACATGCAGGAAGGCAGAGGCAAAGCAGGCAAAAGTGTCACGATTTCGCGACATGTTTGAGGAGAGAGAAAGTTTGGCCAAAAATATCACGATTTCGTGACATGCAGGAAGGTAGAGGCAAAGCGGGCAAAAGTGTCATGATTTCGTGACATGCAGGAAGGCATAAGCACAACGGGCAAAAAGTGTCACGATTTTGCGACAAGTTTCGAAGAAGTTGTACAGATGCAAAAAGTGTCGTGATTTCACGACAGGTTGATTTGGCAGCTTGCAGTTGGCAAAAGCATCGTGATTTCACGATAGGTTGAGTTGGCAGCTTGCATTTGGCAAAAGCATCATGATTTCACGACATGTTCCAGTTTCGCGAGCAGTTGACAAGAAAGAGCTTAAGGCAGTGAAAGTGTCGCGATTTCGCGACATGTTTCATTTTCACTAGTGCAAACCAAGAAAAGGATGAAGGAGCAAGAGGTGTCATGATTTCATGACAATAATCATGATGATGTCAGCAAGAGGCAAAGGTGTCATGATTTCACGACAGCAACGGAGAAGAATGCAGTGAAGTCTAGAGTGTCACGATTTCGCGACAAGATTCATGATGACGTCAGCAAAGGCTGTAGTGTCATGATTTTGTGACAGCAACAGAGGAGAAGGCAGTGAAGTCTAGAGCATCACGATTTCACAACAAGATTCATGATGACATCAACAAAGGCTGTAGTGTCATGATTTCATGACAACAACAGAGAAGGCAGTGAAGTCTAGAGCGTCGCGATTTCATGACAAGATTCATGATGATGTCAGCAAAGGTTGTAGTGTCGCAATTTTGTGACAACAAACCAAAGAAGGTGTATGGCAGACAAAGGTGTAGCGATATCGTGACATGTTTGAGTGTCACGCGAGAAAATCCATACAATAGCAGAGGCGGTTGAAGCCGACGAAGTTAACCTTGGCCGACGAAGTATAAAGTTTTACAGTTGACGTGTTAGAAGGTTGAACAACCAACTATAGAACAAGATTTCATCTTGAGATTGTGAATATAAAAGGAGGACTGTTTGAGCAATTTGACCATCTATCGTGGTGTGCATTCAAAGTGAGGCGTCCACAGAGTTAGTGTGACAAGTGAGGTTCGATCATCAAAAAAATAGAGAGCGAAGTTCGACAGCAGCATTAGAATGCATTTTGCTGAATCTGATAAGTGTCGAAGTCTGTGCTGTTGTATGCGTGAAGAATGTGCTGTTGAAAACTATGCAAAAATAGTGAGCTGTTGTGGTTACACATAAGCACATAAGTTGCTGTACATTTGAATGCTACAGTGTTTGCAAAGATTGCATTACTGTGGTTGCACAGAGGTTGAGAAGATAGTGCGGTTGTAATTTAAGAAGACTGTGCTGCTGTAGTTGTGCAGACAGTGTAAAGTTGTTCTCCAATCAAGTGCAAAAAAGAATAGAGGAAGAGGACATAATTGTGCCAGATCGAAGGACTGTGTTCTGGTGCAGAAAAGAGGACCAATTTGCTGTGACAGAGTTGAGGACAGAGATCTCCAGCTAGAGCAAGGAAGACAGGTGTCTTCTGTGGAAAGAGTTCCACTTTCTAAGGGCAAAAGAGATAGAGGTCTTCTAAAGGATCACTAGCAAAGCAGATTTAGGGGAAGGTGTCTCCTTTGAGATGAGGCTCATAAACATTGTAATCGGGAAGGATTCCTAGAGGTTTTGATATAACTTTTAGAGGAAAATTTTTATCCGTGGAGTAGCCCACCTTGGGTGAACCACGTTAAATGGGTCTTTTATGTGTGATGCTTTCTATCTTGTTTAATGTTATGTTGATGCCATTGCTATCTGAAATTAAAATTATTAAATGGTTTTATATTATACTATTCACCCCCCCCTCTCAGTATAAGTTCATGTTCTTCAGTTGGTATCAAAGCAAGTCTCTCCAGAAAAAGCCTAACAGCTTGGAGAAGGATCTAATTGAGGAACATATAAATTCAGAAAAGGTTGAATTCGATCTCAAGGGTGAATTCTTCTTGGCCTTAAGAAAACTTGAGAAACTCAGGGAAGATAATTCTGTTCTTAAGCAGCATTGTCAAGAAAAAGAGACAGCAAGATCAGAATTGGCTCAACATATTATAGATTTCAAACTTCTAGCTGAAGAAGGGAAGAAGATTGAACAAGTTCTAACAGAGGTTCTAAAAGGAAAGGTAGCTGATTGTGAGAAACTAGAAGGAGAGATTATGTCTCTTAGAGTGAAGTTAGAATAGTCAACTCTCAGACAGAATTTTCCATGTGAAAAGAAGGATGGCATCACCATGTATGAAACAGGGTCTTCAAGCAAGAACAATCTTCACTCTGAAGAGCAATGGATTCCAGTTGATCGCAAGAAGAAAAAACTTCCAAGGCATCAAAACAGGTTACATAACACCTTCCATGGATATTATTTTTCTTGTAAAAAATTTGGTCACATAGCTATGCATTGCAATAAATCTCTGAAGAGTCATAGTAAGGAAAATGTTAACTCATTTGCACCGCTTATGAATAAAAATATTATGTGTTACAAGTGCAAGAATTTTGGGCATATAGCAAGGATGTGCAGCTTGGATAAATTTAGTTTTGAGTTCTCAAAAAGGAGGAATGAGATAAAATCTAAGTCAATGATAGTTCAAACTGCTTTTCATGCTGAAGACAAAGTAGAAAAATGGTATCTTGATAGTGGCTGTTCAAAAAATATGACTAGTGAAAAAGAAAAAATTCTATCTTTAAAAGAAGCAAACAGAGGAACAGTCAGTTTTGGAGATAACAGGTCCGCAAAGATCTGTGGTAAAGGAACTCTTAGTCTAGATGGGAAATCCAAAATAGAAAACGTGCTCTATGTAGAAGGGCTAAGACATAATCTGCTTAGTGTGAGTCAACTTTGTGATCAAGGGCACATAGTATCTTTCTTTTCTGATAGATGTGAGATAAGTAAAGAATTAAATGGAAAACTTATTGCTAGAGCTACAAGGACTCCAAACAATCTTTACATGCTGAGTGAGATAAAAAGAGAAAAATGCCTTCTAACTCAAGAAGATGAGATTTGGTTGTGGCATAAAAGATTGGGACATTTGAGTTTTGATAATCTGGTCAGTATTAGTAACAAGGAAGCAGTTAGAGACTTGCCCGAAATAAAAAGGCCCCAAAACATCATTTGTGGTCCTTGTCAACATGGTAAACAGGACCAGAACCAGTTTCAAATCGAAAGGGTATACTTCGTCAAATCCCTTGGATCTTATTCATACTGATGTGTGTGGTCCTACCAGAACTCAGAGAATTCAGGGAGATAGCTATTTCATGCTATTTATAGATGATTACTCGAGAATGACTTGGGTTACTTTTCTCAAAGAAAAATCTGAAGCTTTTGAAAAATTTAAAATTTTTAAAGAAATGATTGAAAATGAGACTGACAAGAGAATAAAATGTTTAAGATCAGATAGAGGAGGAGAGTTCACTTCAAATGAATTTGTGGAATACTGTGAACAAAATGGAATCAAAAGAGAATATTTAGCAGCAAGAACTCCTCAACAAAATGGAGTAGTTGAAAGAAAAAATAGAACTGTTGAAAATATGGCTAGAACTATGTTAGATGAGTCAAAACTTTCAGACGATTTTTGGAGAGAAGCGAGAAATACAGACAGTCCACATCATTACCAGGGCTCAACTTAGAGTCAATCATCATAAAACTCCCTATGAGCTATGGAAAGGAAGACCAGCTACAGTTAAACACTTCAAAGTGTTCGGGAGTAAGTGCTTCATCAGAAGGGAAGATCAAAATCCGGGTAAGTTTGATCCTAGGTGTGATGATGGAATTTTTCTTGGATATTCCAGCAAAAGTAAGGCCTATAGATGCTTCAACAAAAGAACTCATACAGTTGTAGAGAGCATAAATGTGATAGTAGATGAAAAGACAGGAATAAGAGAACCAGTCAAGGAATTCAGTGATGGAATCTGTCAAGAAGAATTCAAAGAAGTGTTAGATGAAGAAGAGGAAAGACAACAGCTGCTTCCCAAAACTCCTTCATGGTATGTTTAGAAACATCATCCCAAAGACTTGATCATTGGTGATCCAAATAGCAGGAAAACAAGAAGAAGAGTCATTTCTTCACATGAATCTGCAAATGTTTCATTGTTATCTCAGATTGAGCCAAATTTTTTTAGTGAAACATGTACAGATGATTTTTGGGTACAAGCAATGGATGAAGAGCTAAATCAAATAGAGAAAAGTGAAACCTGGGATTTGGTTCCAAGACCTAAGAATAAGAATGTCATTGGAACAAATTGGGTCTTTAGAAATAAACTTAATGAGGATGGAAAGGTTGTTAGGAACAAAGCCAGGTTAGTCTGTAAAGGGTATGCTCAAGTCGAAGGTGTTGATTTCAAAGAGACGTTTGCACCTGTTGCTCGTCTTGAAGCGATCAGAATGTTTTTGGCCCTGTCTAGTTTCAAATCTTTCAAAGTGTTTCAAATGGATGTAAAGTCTGCTTTTCTAAATGGAGTGTTGGATGAAGAAGTCTATATAGAACAGCCAGAAGGTGTGTCTCTTTCAAAACAGACAGACTATGTGTGTAAACTGAAAAAGGCATTATACGGGTTAAAGCAAGCACCCAAGGCTTGGTACTCAAGACTTGACGGGTATCTTTATGAACAAGGATTCAGGAAAGGCATGGCAGATTGCAACTTGTACATTAAGAATAAAGGTGATGATATGATTATCATAGTTGTTTATGTCGATGATATTATTTTTGGGGGAAATAATACTTGGATGTGCAAAGTTTTTTCTAACACCATGCAAAAAGAATTCGAGATGTCTATGATTGGAGAACTGTCATTCTTTTTAGGACTACAGATTGCACAATCAAAAAATGGTATATTTCTCTCTCAAGAAAAGTATATCAAAGAGATGTTAAAAAAATTTGGGATGATGGACAACAAACCTATATGTACTCCAATGATTACAGGGTGCAATCTGAGTAAGGATGATGAATCTCCAGAGACGAGATCAAAAATTGTACAGATCTATGATTGGCGGTTTACTATATAGTACAGACTACCAGACCGGATATCATGCAGGCCGTTGGATTAGTAGCAAGATTTCAGGCAGCTCCAAAAGAATCTCATGTTATGGCAGTCAAGAGGATATTCAAATATTTGAAGGGCACTATGGATTTTGGGCTTTGGTATCCCAAAGGCGATGATTTCACCCTCACAGCCTATACAGATGCAGATTGGGCAGGCAGTATTGATGATAGAAATAGCACTAGTGGTGGAGCATTCTTTCTGGGAAAGAGTCTAATATCTTGGCTAAGTAAGAAACAACCTTCAGTTTCCTTATCTACAATAGAAGCTGAATACATTGCAGTAGTGGCTGGGTGCACTCAGGTTTTATGGATGAAAACTACCTTGGAGGATTTCAAAGTCAAGCATGAACAACCTATCCCTATTCTTTGTGATAATTCAAGTGCCATAAGTATTTCTAAAAATCCGGTAATGCATTCAAGGACGAAGCACATTTCTATCAAATATCATTTTCTAAGGGAAAAAGTGCAAGAGAAGCAGGTTAAGCTAGAATATGTTCCCACTAAAGAGCAAATTGCAAATATCTTCACCAAACCCCTTCCAAAAGATACGTTTGAGTATCTAAGGGAGAAATTGGGAGTTGTACTCTCACCTCGATATTAATCACCTCATCAGGATATGGGGGAGGGACCAAGCCAAGAGGCTCTTTCTTAGTCCCAAGCTGCAAAAGGTGACCCTTTGCCATTGATGACAAAGGGGGAGAGATTTAATTAAGGGAGAGAGTTTTTCAAGAGAAGAGGAAAGCTTCAAGTCAGGGGGAGCACGACTTGAAGAGATTGTTTTTAGTTTTGGCTCTTGAAAGATGTGTTTTAGTTAAGGGTTGCCATCAATGACAAAGGGGGAGATTGTTGGCAATTTTGGGTACCTTGAGTACATTACCTTTGCCTAAGTTTAGTTGTTGTCATTGATGTCAAGGAGCTATTGGTAGATGTTGTTTTTGATGTCAAGGAGTTCTTGGAGCAATTTTTTTCGATGTCTAAAGTTGTGTTTTTGATGAAGGTTTCAGCTGGTCAGTAAGTCTCCAAGAAAATTAGAGTAGCCCAGTTGCCAAAAATCCAGAAAAAGATAAAGTAGAAAAAGTATGCAGGCTGCTGGAAAAACTATCACGATTTCGTGACATGTTTGAGGAGAGAGAAAGTCACAATTTCGTGACATGCAGGAAGGCAGAGGCAAAGCGGGCAAAAGTGTCACGATTTCGTGACATGTTTGAGGAGAGAGAAAGTTTGGCCAAAACTGTCATGATTTCGCGACATGCAGGAAGGCAGAGGCAAAGCGGGCAAAAGTGTCACGATTTCGTGACATGTTTGAGGAGAGAGAAAGTTTGGCCAAAACTGTCATGATTTTGTGACATGCAGGAAGGCAGAGGCAAAGCGGGCAAAAGTGTCATGATTTTGTGACATGTAGGAAGGCAGAAGCACAACGGGCAAAAAGTGTCACGATTTCACGACAAGTTTCGAAGAAGTTGTACGGATGTAGAAAGTGTCGCGATTTTGCAATAGGTTGAGTTGGCAGCTTGCAGTTGGCAAAAGCGTCGTGATTTCATGATAGGTTGAGTTGGCAGCTTGCATTTGGCAAAAGCGTCATGATTTCGTGACATGTTCCAGTTTCATGAGCAGTTGAAAAGAAAGAGCTTAAGGCAGCGAAAGCGTCATGATTTCATGACATGTTTCATTTTCGCTAGTGCAAACCAAGAAAAGGATGAAGGAGCAAGAGGTGTCACGATTTTGTGACAAGAATCATGATGACGTCAGCAAGAGGCAAAGGTGTCATGATTTCATGACAACAACGGAGAAGAAGGTAGTGAAGTCTAGAGCGTCGTGATTTCACAACAAGATTCATGATGACGTCGACAAAGGCTGTAGTGTCACGATTTCATGACAACAACAAAGAAGAAGGCAGTGAAGTCTAGAGCATCATGATTTTACGACAAGATTCATGATGACATCAACAAAGGCTATAGTGTCACGATTTCATGATAGAAATGGAGAAGAAGGTAGTGAAGTCTAGAGCATCACGATTTCATGACAAGATTCATGATGATGTCAGCAAAGGCTGTAGTGTCGTGATTTCATGACAACAAACCAAAGAAGGTGTATGAAAGACAAAGGCATAGCGATATCATGACATGTTTGAGTGTCGCACGAGAAAATCCACAGAACAATAGAGGCGGTTGAAGCCGACGAAGTTAACCTTGGCCGACGAAGTATAAAGTTTTACAGCCGACGTGTTAGAAGGTTGAACAGGTGACTATAGAACAAGATTTCATCTTGAGATTGTGAATATAAAAGGAGGACTGTTTGAGCAATTTGACCATCTATCATGGTGTGCATTCGAAGTGAGGCGTCCATAGAGTTAGTGTGACAAGTGAGGTTCGATCATCGAAAAAGCAGAGAGCGAAGTTCGATAGCAGCATTTGAATGCATTTCGCTAAATCTGATAAGTGTCGAAGTCTGTGCTATTGTATGCGCAAAGAATGTGCTATTGAAAACTATGCAAAAAGAGTGAGCTGTTGTGGTTACACATAAGCGCATAAGTTGTTGTACATTTGAATGCTACAGTGTTTGTGAAGATTGCATTACTGTGGTTGCACAGAGGTTGAGAAGATAGTGCGGTTGTAATTTAAGAAGACTATGCTACTGTAGTTTTGCAGACAGTGTAAATTTGTTCTCCAATCAAGTGCAAAAAAGAACAGAGGAAGAGGACAGAATTGTGCCAGACCGAAGGTCTGTGTTCTGGTGCAGAAAAGAGGACCAGCTTGTCTGTGACAGAGTTGAGGACAGAGATCTCCACCGAGCAAGGAAGACAGGTGTCTTCTGTGGAAAGAGTTCCACTTGCTAAGGTCAAAAGAGATAGAGGTCTTCTAGAGGATCACTAGCAAAGCAGATTTAGGGGAAGGTGTCTCCTTTGAGATGAGGCTCATAAACATTGTAATCGGGAAGGATTCCCAGAGGTTTTGATATAACTTTTAGAGGAAAAGTTTTATCCGTGGAGTATCCCACCTTGGGTGAACCACGTTAAATGGGTCTTTTATGTGTGATGCTTTCTGTCTTGTTTAATGTTATGTTGATGCCATTGCTATATGAAATTAAAATTATTAAATGGTTTTATCTTATACTGTTCACCCCCCCCTCTCAGTATAAGTTCATGTTCTTTAGGCTGTTTGGAGTCCTAATATGAGGGTCTCATACTCTATGTTATTTTTTGTGCAAGGAAAGTCTAGGTTGAATGATAAGGGCAATGGAGCACCCAACAGTGTGATAAAGACAATCCCTGCTCTACCTCCTTGTTCACACTTTGAACCATCGAAGAATAATGTCATATCTCTTTATTTCTTAGGTTCTTTGGGTTTGTGAAGATCTAATAATGCAAAGACTACATCATCAGGCAATTCCATGCTGAGAGGCTTGCTATCTTGAAGAGGTGCCTCTACTAATTTACCAGCTATGACTTGTCCCTTGATGGAATTTTGGCTTATGAATTCTAGGTCAATTTTGTCAATAACATGATCCACTTTTTCGTACGTGTATGAAAGGTCTTGTTCATAATATACTACAAAGAATTTTATTTTGATATAACGTAGGTTGTATGGCTCAACATGTAGTGTCGCAACTTTTTGGTTACAAATACCACTACCAAACAAAACTTTTCTACATACACATACCCTAGCTCATAACTCACCAAGGTGTGATTGATGTAATATAAAACTTGCTCTTTGTCTTGTACATTCTTTTGGACCAACATGGTACCCAAAGCAAAATCAGTAGCCAATATGTATAGTAAAAATGGTATGTTTGGCCTTGGTGGAGCCAATACTGGCGGTGTTGCCAGGTAAGTTTTGATCTCTACAAAGGCCTACTGGCACTCTTCGTCCCAATGAAAAAGGACTCCTTTGCATAGTAGCTGATTCATGGGTTGGAATTTGTATGATAATTGAGCAATGAATCGTTTGATGGATGCCACCTTGCCTTGTAGGCTTCTTAATTCCCTAACGTTGGTAGGGACGACCATTTCTAATATAGCATTTACCTTTACAAGATCGACTTCAATTCCTCTCTTAGAAATGATGAAACCCAAGAGCTTACCAGAAGTCATGTCAAACATGCACTTCTTTGGGTTCAATATAAAAATTGGCTCAATGAGGTGATCAAAGACCTCAAGAATTTCAACATGCTCTTATCGCACTAAAGACTTGGCTAGCAAGTCATCCATGTAGTCTTCTAAGATTTTGTGCATATAGTCATGAAAGATGTATATCATGGCCCATTGATATGTGGAACCAACATTCTTTAGGCCAAATGGCATCACCTTGTAATAGAATGTCCCCCATAGAGTAATGAAAGTGGTCTTATGTTGGTCTTCGGGTTTGATTTGGATTTGATTGTATCCAAAAAACCCATCCATTAGGGAGAGCATCTCATGACCTGTAGTGGTGTCAACAAGAGCATCTATGTTTGGAAATGAGAATGAATCCTTTGGAGTTGCCCTATTCAAGTCTCTAAAGTCTATGCAAATGCAGACTCTTTCGTCAAGCTTTCCCATGGGCACCATGTTCGAGACCCATTCAGGATAGTCAATAGGAACTATAAAAATCACATCCAACAATTTTTGTAACTCATTCTTCACCATCAAAGTGACGGTTGGATGCATTTTCCTCAAATTTTGCTTGACTAGCTTCTTCATGGGATCCAACGAAAGGTTGTGTACAACTAACTTTGGATCAAGCCCTAGCATGTCTTTGTAAGTCCAAGCAAAAATATTTAGCCTCTCCTTGAGGAGAGGAATTATGATGGCTTGTTCCTCTGGAGATAGAATTTCTTTGAACTTGAATTTCTTTGGTTGAGTAGGATCATCACTAATGTCCACCTTGAAAGTCACTTCTATAGCCATATGTGACCCATCCTCTAGCTGGTGAGGCGTGGGTATCAAATGAATGTCATCGGTGGGATTTACAGGACCTACTAACTCAAGATCCAAACTAGCATGGAATACATCATATGCATATCTTGATGCAAAATGAAATGGTTGTAACACATCTTCATTAGGGAAAATATCCTCAGGCTCTACAAGTGAATCAACGTGATCCCAATCAATAGCATCTATATCAAGATACAATGGTTTGGTAGGATCTGATTAGGTTATGAAGTGGAGTGGTCAAATAAATGGAGATTGTATTGATGGATGGAATGAAATATCCAGGACCACATGGGTGAAATATTGTCTCATAGGTTTCCCCCCATACTCAGGATGAGGCTCTAGAGGAAAAGGAATCTCCGGATCTAGCCCATGAGCAGGCCGGATAATAAGATCATTGGGTTCCAAGAGCTCTCTGAATGTAGGTAGAGGGGGATTGATTACATGGTAAATGGCATTTAAGTCAATAGGTCTTCCCAAAAACCGCAAGCCAGGGTCTATGGCATGAAGTGCCACTTCTCTTTCTACCAACATGTTGACTTGTCACAAATGGTGAGGCCCAATATAAGCCATCTCAGTCTCATCTTCAAAGTCATCATCACTTATCCAAAAACCATTAGCATTGGTATGTGGCCCTAAGACAAGGGGCACATGTCTTGGCCCCAAGTAGGCCATCTCTGTTTCATCCTCATATTATTTATCACTTATGAAGATGCCATTTGCATTAGTTTCTTGCCCCAAGATATGGGACCACTGCCTTGGCCCTAGGTAGGCTCTTTCTATTGAGTCCTCTAACTCATAGCCACTTTCATCTGATATGTATCCACTCTCATTGTGGCTGGACCAGGTAAGGCTCTGTAAATAGCGTGGCCCATGATAGGCTAAGCTTACCTGTATTTCATCATCACTTGCCACATATCCATTTTCTTCTTGCTCTTCATCCCATAAGATGCAACCTGTAGGGGTGGCATCAATTGAGAAGTTTGGATGATAAATCTTTGGTGGTGGTATGTTTACCATGACCACTTGTCTGTTGATCGGATGTCTTGTACTTGGTGGGTGATAAGGAATAAAATTGATGTCTTCTCCTAACCCCAAGCTTAATCTATCCAAGGCTGTTGATAGAGTGTCATCTTGACATTTTATGTGGTAACCTAACCCAAACTTGTTAGTGGGAAGTTGGTACTATGGCTTGCATGGCCGTCTACACCCTTTCTCATATATACCCAAACCATAACCATACCAATGGCAATGTTCAAAGTAGCTTAGGGCAAACTCGATATTAGAGAGGTAATGAAAATTAATAGTGAATAGTTCATCATTGTCCTCTTCTATGTTTGAAGACTTATGGGCACATTCCAGGCCAGCGTAGATAAAGTTGGTCTGGTTGGGAGGGATTCCAAGCAGAACCACTATTCCCACTGGTGGTCTTAGGTCTTTTGGTTATCCCATGTCTTGTGTAGACTCAATGATGGGCGTGAATGTTATGTTTTGCATAAGGTACTCTCCTATCCTTGTACTTGCCAAGTGTATTATTGCATGTGATGTGGATGACCCTACAAATGACATTGGCGAAGTGGGCTCTAGTATTTCCTTTGCTTGATCCTAGAGATCTTATTATTCCATGGGACTTGGGATTTCTGCAATGGCTATAGTTGGAAATTCCTTGGGCTTTTCTTCTTTGATTAAGGGCACCTTTAGCTTTTGATTATATTTAGGTTTAGACGTTGATAGTTTCTTAGAAGCGTCAGTTGTTTTGGGTGCAAGAGGAGGTGTCTATGTGGATGGGTCTTTTCATACCCCTTTGTCTCTGTCATCTAGTTGCGTAGTTGGATATGAAGGTCCTACATATAGGTGGGTGGAAGGAATCACAAAATATCCTAGAAGATCCACCTGATGGACATATTTGAATGGCTCTTCATCAGCCAAGACTACGTAGACTTTGTCATCGTGCACATACTTGACACATTGGTGTAAAATCGAAGGCACACACTTCATATCTCTTATCCAAGGATGCCCTAGGAGGATGTTGTATTGCATGGCCCCTTCCAAGACATGACACATCATAGGGATGGTATTATGCCCCACCTTAATGGGTAGGACTATCATTCCCACAGTAGAGCATAAAGCATCATTGAAATATCTTAACGTGTAGGCTCCTGGAATGATATTGGACTTGGGGATCTTAAGGTGCCCTATTGTTGTTGTTGTGATGATGTTGATTGATGAACCTGTATCGATAAAGACCCACTTAAAAGGTAAATCATTGATTGATGCAATAATGTGCAGCGGAGGGTCTAGTATGGCAGTAGGTACTATCTTAATATCATGATCATAGAATCGAATTACAAGTTCTTAGCATTGTTGTACTTGTCCCAAAAAATGAGTGAATGCATTCAAATCTTGTGGTTGGAGCTCAATTGATCTCAAAATCTCCATTAAAGTCTCCCTGTGCTTTGGGGACTATTGTATGAGCTCATAGATAGATAGCTTGGCCGGAGTCATTTGTAAGTTTTGTTCTAGTCTACTCCGAATAGTTACCACAGGTCGGGTTGGTGGACCTGGAAGGTTGTTTTGCCCCTACCTCTGCCTAGGTGTAGCTGGGACATTAATGGGAGCCACAGGAGGCTATGGTTGACCATATCGTCTACTCCTGGTGGCTATATTGACAATTTCAACCATCCCAATGCATCCATGGGTAGGTGTATCGATTCAGACCTGATTGACTTGGGCACCTTGCCCTCTAGGGGCCTCATGGTTTGGCAGCAGGTTTTTGTATATGCCCATATCTCTATTATCGGGAGCCAATGGGTTGTCAACTTTAAGTTCTCCTGCTTCAATCATATTTTACACCTGGTTCTTGAAACCCATGCATACTTCAATGTCATACCCCGGTATTTTGTGATAAGGGCAAAAATGATCTTCCCTATATCCTTTTGGCTTAGGATGGTTGGGATCTAAAAGAGGTACATCAAGAAATCTGATATTCCTAGCCTCACTCAACTGGTTGAAAATTGATTGCATTGACTATGATAGAGGTGTGAAATAACGAGGTGGCTTGCATTCTCTGTTTTGCCCCTGATTGTTCTTTTGATCGTAATTGGCTGGTGGGGGTTGTGCTTGATAATTTTGGGGTTGCTATATAGCCCCATATTTAGGTGCAACCAATACTACTTGATTAACTGGAGCAGGGTTTGCTTACTTCTGCTTGTATTTGTCATTCTTGCCATTTTTGTTCCACTCCTTGTTTTGGAGCTTGATGGTTCCCTCATCTACTTTTATGTCCTCAATGAGTTTGGCCTGTGCCAAGGCTTCCTCAAATGAAGGATATTGTTGAAGTTGTAGCAAGAGGGAAATGTGTTTAGAACAACTCTTGGTGAACATGCGGACAATCTCTTCTATGGGGATGGAGAATGATAACTTTACCATGACTTTTCTCCATCTATCCCCATACTCCATTACTGGCTCATCATCATAATGTTTTAGGTTGGCCATATCTGAAAGGTTCACCTTCTTCTTAGCACCAAAGGAGAAATGTTTTAGGAAAGCGTTTACTAGTTGTTCAAAAGTGGATATGCTATGCTTGGGAAGTTGGTTGAACCATTGGGTGGCAGCCCCTAAAAATTTCATAATGAAAGTTCTCAGCATAAGAGCATCATTGTCTTCAAGATGAAAATATGCATTGATGAAATTGGTAACATGCTCTTGTGCATCCTCTTTGCCCTTGAATTTTTCTAACCTAGGCATCTCAAAGTGCTTAGGATATGCAAGGCTAGGAACTGATGGGCACAATGGTTGGTTGTGTATTTTACTCAATGTTGGTTGGTTCCCAGTCGTATCTTGCTTCTCAAAGGACTTCATATTTTTAGTGAGTGCCTGGAATGCCTTTGAGGTAAGGATTTCCTCTTCTTGTAGGCCCACTCATGGTGGTAATGGAGGTAACCCTTTATCCACTTGACTTGTTCTATTCTCTTCCCTCCTATGAGGGGATTTAGGATGTATTTGATCCTGATTTATCATGTTTACCCTTTCCCCACCAGTTTTATTTTGTTCATGATTTGAGTGGTGGTTTCATTGTGGGTTGTCTTCTTGCCTAGTGTACCCTTCTCTTGGTGAGTCAACGTGTTTATCTCTTTGGTGATCATCACCATTTGCTTGTAAATTGATACAAGCTAGTTGCTCAGCTTATTCTCTTAAATGCTACTCATGTTGGTGTAAGAGCCTTTATCTTTGTTTATCATGCTTGAGAGCTTCAACTAGCTCTCACTCTTTGCGTAATGTATTTTCTAACCATCGCACACGGTTAGATTGCATCATTAAAGAAGACTCATGTTTGTCTGATTCTGTTCTTGTGGTTCTGACTCACAGATTCCTTGAAGGGGTTTCTACTATTTCTTTGCTCTTGCTAGCTAATGTGACTTGTTTAGTGTGTTGATAAGTGCCTCTATGATCAGAATCTATATGCCTACTATGGGGTCACTTTGAAGCTTCCCTCGGTTGGGTGGTGCATTTAGAAGTAACACTTTATGAACTTCTAGATGCAAAATTTTTTGTGGCTATGGTTCTGGGAGTTGGCCTCGAATGAAATCGATCCAACTCATCTAACTATCTTGTTTTCCATGGCTGATCCCATGGGGTGCCATTTACTCCAATGAGGTCATAATATATTGGAACCCTTCCTCTTGTGTGGAGAGTATCTTCTATTTGGTGCCTATGATTGGATGTAGCTCTAGTTTCTTGCCCTTCAGTGGGTAGACCTGTTCTAAGTGTCTCATGTGAAGTTTGAGATGTTGTGACTCTTGTGTGTCTTTTTGGTGATGAAGGCTTTGTGGCCCCACATTTTCTCCATGAGGATGGAGGTGGGGAAACCTCTTCATCCCTATGTGAAGAGTTGGGTCTAGAACCCCTTTTATGTCCATGTGGGGAGGAAGCTCTTGAAGCCTCCTCATGTCTTTGAGAAGTTTTTGTGTGTTGAGAGGAGGGCCTTGAGGCCTCCTCATGTCTTCTTGATGATGATGGCCATGAAGCCTCTTTGTTTTTAGGTGATTTGCTTCCATGACGTGTCTCCCTAACTGGGGTTTCTTGAGGAGAACCCCCAAGAGTTGAGTTATCACCCCTTAGGCTCATGGAATTGCATCCCATGGTATTATGAGTACTACAACTTCACCTATGGGTGTGTGTTGTTTCAGATACTACCTCATTATTGGATCGATGATGCTTACTTCTAGTTTTGACCATTATGTTTGTGAATTAGTCTTTTGTGTTGCAATTAGAGATAGCCAAACAATATCAAGCAAGTGTTTATCTTGATTACCAATTTATGTGTGCCCTAAAATGTTTGGTGTGTTTTGATGTGTTGTTATTATTTTCTTGCTCTTGTTTTGGATTTAGAATGAGGAGACTCATCCATAGTGGGAATCAAGAACACCCATGCCAAACATAATTTTCTCAAAAGAAACTAGGGTACACCACTGAAGTCCCAGTGGGGGGTTCACCTAGCTCTTCCACTCTGAACCAATGATTGTTCCAACAGTGGGAGATAGTTTGAACATGAGTAACTTAGTACCACTATAAAGAAGTTCCTTATTCCATTCTAGGAAAATCTAGGGGGAAAGCCGGTGGAAGGAGATGAATGCCAACGTCACCGGACTGAATTGAGGGTTGGTGATGAAATCCAACTCCCCAATGTTTAAAACATATGTGCGTGTGTGGGATTCATTTTAAGTTTGCATAAAGTAAAATGCATCATACAACAACAATGACTCTTTCCTATATGCCTGATATAAATGATGTTTCACTTTTTAGAAAGATGCATAAACTAGTATGAGTTTCATGGATGCACTCTATTTTGTGCAAATATGGCCTCTAGCAGGGCCTCAAAGCAAGCAAACCAACACATGATTTCTAGCACATTGGATTCTAGGGTGGAATTTACAAGCATAAGTCATTGTTCCTAGCAATGCCTAGTGGAAATCTAAGAAAAACCCTAAGATGCGCAAGATGCAAGTTCTTTCCTTTCCATTCCTTAGTTTCCAAATCGAAATGTGTCTTAATTTCACTATTTTAGGAAAATAGAAGCAGACAGAGAGCCATAAATAATTAAAAAAGCTGTACCAACCTCTAATCCAGCTTAGGGAATAGAGATTCTATCCTTTGCTACACTCTAGCTTCGGCCATTGTTGACCAAAGTGGCTGATTCCTGGCGGCTATTAGCAGGAGCAGCTAAGACTGTGGGCCGATGTAGACCAAAGTGGCTAAACTTGCACGCAAAAACCTGAGTCAATAATCTGAAAGAAAATAAAAAAACTTGGTGGGTTTCCCACCGTGATCGCCATCTATAGCAACCTCGGGGAAGCGACACACCATCCACTACTCTATTTGCGAATATTATTTACTTAATCATGCATTAAATGAAAGATACAACCAAAATACGAAGAAATGAATAGGTAATGCTTTTTATTTCTTTTTCTCAAGTTTGGTTACATATAGATCCCTCTGAGGGATTCCCTTCATTTGATATAAATTTTACAAAATAGGGTAGCAGATGTATGATATCCCCTCGCAAGGGGAGATGCGCTCTCGCAGGCTTCTCGATGATGCACATAGAACTGTATGAGGGCTTACAGATGCCTCCTTCTCCAGGTCTGGTTCCTAGAGGGATCCTCTTGCTTTCGTATGTTGATAACCTATCCAATGAACCTATAGTCTTGTAAGCATGAAAACAATAGCAAACACTCAATTGTTCGAGATTGCCTCCCTGGATGAGGTTGTTAGCGATAACCCTAATGATAAACATAAATATGCTCAATGAAAATAGAAACTAATGCTATGAATGCAAGTAAATGAAATAAATTAGATCTATGCTAATGGTGTGAAAACATGTAATAAGCTAAATTAAAGGACCTAATGCTAAGAACCCTAGACTAGGCCTGTGGGCCACTATCCGAGACAGTGGCCGCTAAGATGAAAACTTGTCTCTATTGCTCCAAGGCTATGGATCTAGGCTTGTTTTTGATGTTGAAATGATTATCACTTTTGTTTGATGTATTGAATATCCTGTAGATGATAACCCCTTAGTCGGCTAGCACTTCGTTGCTCCTAAAAGGTGCTCCAATTTGCTCTCCAATTCGATAGGGCTTATATGCAATAAAAGCTCTTCAAGTCTCAAAAATATCTCCAAAATGATAAAAGAAAGTCCTCAATTGATTCCAAAAAATCCCCTTTGGTGCTCTTAGGTTTGCACCTTATATTGTGTTGAGGTCCTAGGTTTAGGTCTAAAAACCCTAGGACTGAATCCTGCATACAAACTGTTTGTTAGCATGAGAATTTGAGTCTTTGTCTACCCTTGAGGGCCAGTTAACTGATGTCTAAATCCAGACTTGAGTCTCTCATGTAGACTGGCTATGAGGAGGAATGCAAAGTTGTCCCCGCTCGGCCTTATTGCATGTAAACTACCACTTCTACCCGATATTAGGCTGGTTTGATGGCAAATTGCATTTTAGGGTCTAGTCGTTGTCATCTGCAGTGGCTAGGGATTGGCTACTCTGAGCTTCAATGGCCAAGATTCAGCCGCTCTGGTTCATAGTGGCCAAGCTTGGATGGGCTAAAAATGCCCCATATGAGTGGTGAAAACCACTTTTAGCACTTGGAAGGTTCCAAGGTTTAGTCACATGATCTATGAATGTACCCATGTGAGTAGTTCTCCTAAACATGATGTGTTTTAGGTGTCTACAAACCTATGATCATTCTTACCATAAACCCTGCAATGTATAGCTTTATTACCAAAATTATTGCAATTGAAACACATGATGTTGTAGTCCTTGGAAAGTGCAAGTGACTTAAAATTTATCTTGTTGAAGCCATAATCATTTTTATCATAAATCCTGCACTGTATATCTTTATGACCAAAATGATTACATGAAAAAAAATAACCTTGGAAGAGATATTCATCCTATCTTGATCTCATTATTATTTCTTTGCTATTCTTGTGATGGTCCCTGATCCTTGATTATTATTTGTTTTCTTCCTCTTTGATGCTACCACTTCTCAACTTATCAGTATAGGTCTTAGGTTATTATTCAAATACCTTCTTTGATGCTTTTATTTATTTTGAGCTTGACTCCTCTTCTTACACCTCTCAACTTTCCTCAAAGCCAAGTCCAGTATTCATAAATGGATATCTCTGTATTTTGATAATATCATCCAAATATTTTGAGCTCTTTCTAAATTGATATATCTTATTATTAGAATTTTCAAGTCCCTTCCTTAGAATGACAACTTCATGTTCTAGTTCTTTTGCCTTTAATTGTTTAGCCATACCTTCTTGAACTTTCTTTGCCTCTTCAACCTTCACTTTTAAGTCTATGAGATCTTTTAGGAGCTTTGTCTTTCTTTCCTTATCCTCTTGAACTTGAGCCTTCAATTCTTATTTCTTCTTTCTAACCCTTTTCAATTCTCCAAGAGCAGCAATAAGGTCCTCTTCTATGTTAACCATGGTTTCTTCTTCATTTTCTAAATATTTCTTTTTTTCTAGGTTTTTGATAACATGAGGATTTCCTCATTTTCACTATCAGAGAATATTTCATCACTTTCACTGGAAGTATTTCTTTCTTCTTCAACATAAAAACTCTTCTTGTGGTTTTGAAAAATCTTCTTCTCATGCTTGCCTTGACCATGCCCTTTTCTTTTCATAATAAACCTTTTTTTCCTTATTTTTCTTTTAATCATTTTCTTCTCCACTACTGCTACCTCTATTTTTTGGACAATTAGATGCATAGTGACCAATGTTACCACAACTAAAACATTTCACAATCTGTATACTTTTGTATTTTATTGGAACCTTTTTATTTCTTCTCACAAAGTTAACCTCTTCTTCACTACTTGATTCATCACTTGATTCTTATTATTTATTCTTTTCCTTCTTTGAAGCTTTGAATGCTACCTCTATTTTTGATATTTACTCTTTTTTAATCTTCATCTCATAGACTGTGAGAATTACATGTAACTCATCCATCTTAAAGTTTTGACATCCTTGATCTTTCTATTTTTGAAACATTTGCATCATACCTCATAGGGAGTGACCTCAATATTTTTTGAACAATAGTAGATTCCTCAATATTTTCTCCAAGTCTACGAATAGTGTTAACAACCTCATCAACACGAAGTATATATATAAAAATATCTTCATCATATTTCATCTTCAAGTCTTCAAAATTTCTTTTGTGTTTGAAGTTTTACCATTTTGACCTTGTCCTCTCCTTCATATGTTCTCTATAAATTATCCCATATTTCTTTTACTGAAGTACATTTCATGACCTTTACAAACTCCAATTCACATAACCCACTCAAAATTGCATTCATTGCCTTGGCATTATCTTCATATTGTTTCTTACCACTTGCATATGTAGGAGTTGTAGATGGTGTGAATCCATTTTCAATGGATTGCCATGTATCATATCCATGTGCCATAAAATAAGTCTTCATCCTTACACTCTAGAAAGCATAGTTAGTCCCATTAAATAATGGAGCCTTATTTGATGAAAACCTTACTTATGAGCCATGTGTATTCCTGTAAGATCTTCATTAAAGTAGTTAGACATTCACAAAGGAACCCGCTCTGATGCCAATTTAAGAACACAAGATTATATTGAGAGGGGAGTGAATAGTATAAGATAAAACCTTTTACTTTTCTTTCCAAAGTAGTATTATCCAATATCATCGATTTGAAACAATGTAAATATCATCACACACATAAGAGACACAGATTTAACGTGGTTCACCCAATGTGGGATATGTTCACAGAAAAAATATTTCTTATAAATTTTCTCAAAAAATCTCTTGGGAACTAATTATCTATTACAATGTTTATGGGCACCAACCCAAAGGAGACAAAAATCCCATATAAAGTTTGTGGACACCACTCCACATAAGACATAATCCCCTCAACTCTATTTTTTTGGATGCCACTCCACAAGAGACACCAATCCCCTCTACTTCAGGTTTTGTGGACACCACTCCATAGGAGATACCAATCCCATCAAATTCAAGTTTTATGGAGCTCTATTCATAGGAGACACCAACCCTTTGCTCTAGTTTGTCGACCTCTATCTACAGGATACACCAATCCCATTTTCTCTGGTTCATGGATATCTATCCATAGGAGACATCAATCCCATTTGCTCTAGTTCATGGACCTTTATCTATAGGAGACACCAATATCCTTTCCTTTGGTTCGTGGACCTCTATCCATAGGATACACCAATCCCATTTGCTCTAGTTTTTGGACCTCTATACACAGGAGACACCAATCCCATTTTCTCAAAATTTCTTCAAGCCTACAAACAAAGATTTCTTAAATATGATCACCAAACTACTCAAATATGCTCTAAGAATTCTCACAATGCTTGCTCAAATCTACTCGAAAAACCTACTCAAAATATCTCACCAAACCTACTCAAAATAGCTCACAAAACCTGATAAAAATAGCTCACTAAACCTACTCAAAATAGCTCACCAAACCTACTCGAAACAACTCACAAAACCTGATCAAAACTACTCACCAAAATTGTGTAAAATAGTTCACCAAACTTGCTGAAAACAACTCACCAAACCTTCTCAAAATAGCTCACCAAACTTACTTAAAACTGCCTCAATGTTGCTCACATGACCTACTCAAATATTGCCAAATCTTGCATAGAAATCATTGCTTATATCTTTCCAAAATGTTCTTTATTTGATTAAAGTAATTCAAACATATTCTACCTATAATTATTTTTCTTTATAAACATATATACAATGATATGCATTACAAATACTCAATATGTTCTTGTCACATTCATTAAGTTTATCGCTTTCACATGTATCACATTCATTGCATTCAAAAGTATAATCTAGTCTAGCACTTGATATATGACCTTATTATGTACTTCCAAAATTAATCAAAACCAATGTACATACTTGTTTCTAATTTTAACCATAAACAATGCATAGGTTTACTCATAATTCAGATCTATAATATTTCTCAATTTCAATCCAATCAATGCTCAAGAAATCAATCCTTATTCCTCCAAACCTATCACAAATCAATATATATTTTTCAATTAAAAAGTCTTTGATAAAGGAATTAAATCACCATACCTCTAAATATGCCTTGATGATGATGAGCTTCTCAAACCTATCTTAGAAAAATAATTTTCTTTTTGATACTCCATAAATCTGGTTTGTGGTTTTCTATTTCATGCATAGATAGGAAATCATCTTCCCAAATTTACACAACAAAGCTTTCAAGAATACTACCTTATATCTCCTACTTTGAAGAGACAACAATAATGCCATAAAAGAAATTCTCTTTGTACCTTATTGGCTGCCAACATCAAAATGAAACTTCTCCTTTCAAAATTGTTATTGCAACTTTTTACAAAAGGAAATTCGTGCATGAGACTCGAACCTGGGTCTCTCTTCTCCAAACCTTACCAACGCAAGGCAAACCACTCCGGATACACCATCCATTGAGTAGAATATTTCATCACCTATAACTTAAAGAGATCTCATCAATGAAACCATCCAAACATTAATATACCTACACTATCCTACGTATCATCAATTGTCACCTAGATCAATGTATTACCTTGTATTTTCAAATTCACTGTCCACAAAAATACAATCATCTTCTCAACTTCAATCAATCTGAATATTTAACCTTTTGGTGTGCAAATGTAGTTTGCAGTGCTTCTATCTTCAACATTGCTAATACAACAAGTGAAAAATTTATTGTGAATGTCTCCTTGTGCTCTCTTGGATTCTCACAACCCTAAATATTGTTATCATATTTTTACCCACTGCTTTCTTCTTCCTTTCATGACATGCAAAGCAATGTAACATCTTCTTTCCATTCTTGGCGCTATCCTCACTCGTTGGTGCCTTCACAATTTATTCTCAACAACCATCTTACAACTTCTAATAGATGTTATTTCAATCTATGTATCAAGTGCTACTATGTGAATGAATTTTTTGAAATGCTTCTTCTCCTTTCCTTATTATAAGCATAGCATCACATATCAAGAACTTCCACTGCAAGTTTATTTCTCATTCGGCATCATGGCAACTCAATTCTTCTTTCCTTTTACATAGTAGATATCTTTCACAAATAACAAAAAAGAGCTCTCATCAAACAACGAAGGTCTTGACGAATGACTATGAATAGACTCAACGAGTAGCAACAAGAAACTCAACAAAAATACAACTCAAAAGCTCAACAAAGTGATAGCGAAAGGCTCAATAAAAAGATAAAAAAACACTCAATGGATAGCAATGAAGGAACTCAACAAAAAGTAGCATAGCAACTCAACAAAATGGCAATGGATAAAATCTCTTAAAGAGCAATAGAAAAGTGGAAAGCATACTCTTTCAATGGGTAACGAATGGTAGTAAACAACTGACTCACATGACAATGAACAATAGTGAGCACACTCCCTTGAACTAACAATGAATGGTAGTGGACAACTCCTTCTCACAAGACAATGAAGGACAATGAATAACTCCTTCTCACAAGGCAACAACTAGTAGTGAACAACTCCTCTCAATGATGAATGAATTCTTTTAGTGAACAAACTCTCTCAGCGAACTAACTCTCTTCAACAAACAACGAACGAAGGATATCTCATCAAAAACATATTTGGCATTAACTTCAATCTTATATATACTCTTTCATGTGATGCTCTATGAAGTTGGCCCATACTTTCAACCTTCCACACAAATATTTAAATCTATGATTTAAATATTTAAACTCTTATTTCTTAAACCATTACTTTAATATTTAAATCAAATATTAAAGTATACTCCACTTCTTAATATTTAAATATTGAATTTAAATATTAAGTCATACCTTTTGTCTTCATCACATCACAATATATTTTATCTTGCATACCTTTGAGGATATAGCATACACTTTGTCTTCATCACATCATAATATATTATCAACCAAACAACCTTTTGTTATCAATAAAACTCAAATATTCCAACAATCTCCCCCTTTGTCATTAATGAAAACCCTGCATAGAAAATTGTCTTCTTCATCAACATCACAAGTTGCTCCCCTTGACTAGTTGCTTCCCTTTACTGAATTCTCTCCCTCTTTGAAATCAATGGCAAAGGGCTCCTTGGGGATAAAAATAAAACACTTAGTGCAGCCCCCTCACCACCTCCTTTTCTTGAGGTGATTAATTATGGGATGGGAGTGAAACTCCCAAATTACTACGCTCTTATTATTTTTCAATATTTTTCCAAAATTTTGAAGTCATACCTCTTTGAACATTTTGAGCACCCTTTTTCTTGCTTGTCTTTGGAAGTTTCAAAAATTCTGTTCTACACCACTTTGCTCTATGCCCAAAATTATTGCAATTGTAACACCTGATGTTGTAGTCTTTGAAAGGTGCAAATGAATTCTTGGTGAAGCTATGATCATTCTTACCATAAACCCTGCAATGTATAGCTTTATGACCAAAATTATTGCAATTGAAACACATGATGTTGTAGTCCTTGGAAAGTGCAAGTGACTTAAAATTTCTCTTGTTGAAGCCATAATCATTTTTATCATGAATCCTGCAATGTATAGCTTTATGACCAAAATGATTACATGAAAAACAATAATCTTGGAAGAGATATTCATCTTGTCTTGATCTCATATTTCTTTCTTTGCTTTTCTTGTGATGGTCTATGTTCCTTGATGATTCTTTGTTTACTTCCTATTTGATGTTACCACTTCTCAACTTATCAGTATAGGTCTTAGTCTCTTCTTCAAATACCTTCTTTGATGCTTCTATTTCTTTTGAGCTTGAATCCTCTTCTTGTACCTCTTGACTTTCCTCAAAGCCAAGTCCAGTATTCATAAATGGAGATCTCTGTGTTTTGATAATATCATCCAAATATTTTGAGCTTTTCCTAAACTGATATATCTTATTATTAAAATTTTCAAGTCCCTTCCTTAGAATGACAACTTCATGTTCTAATCTTTCACATTCTAGTTCTTTTACCTTTAACTGTTCAACCATACCTTCTTCAACTTTCTTTACCTCTTCAACCTTCACTTTTAAGTCTATGAGATCTTGTAGGAGCTTTTTCTTTGTTTCTCTCATCCTCTTGAACTTGAGCCTTCAATTCTGAATTCTTCTTTCTAACCCTTTTCAATTCTCCAAGAGCAGCAATAAGTTCCTCTTCTATGTTAACCATGGTTTCTTCTTCATTTTCTAAATATTTCTCTTTTTCTAGGTCTTTTATAACAGGAGCATCTTCATTCTCTTCTATGGCCAAAAATAGGATTTCCTCCTTTTCACTATCGGAGAAGCTTTCATCACTTTCACTAGAAGTATTGCTTTCTTCTTCAGCATAAAAACTCTTCTTGTACCTTTGAAAAATCTTCTTCTCATGCTTGCCTTGACCATGCCCTTTTTTATTTTCATAATAAAATTTTCTTTCCTTATTTTTATTGTAATCATTTTCTTCTTCACTGCTACTACCTCTATTTTTTGGACAATTAGCTGCATAGTGACCAATGTTACCACAACTAAAATATTTCACAGTCTGCATACTTTTGTATTTTCTTGGACCCTTTTTATTTCTTCTCACAAAGTTAGCCTCTTCTTCACTACTTGATTCATCACTTGATTCTTTTTCTTTATTCTTTTCCTTCTTTGAAGCTTTGAATGATGCCTCTCTTTTTTATGTTTGTTCTTTTTATGTCCTCATCTCATAGGCTATGATAATTCCATGTAACTCATCCATGCTTAAATTTTTGAGATCCTTCATCTCTTCTATTGTTGAAACCTTTGCATCATACCTCATAGGGAGTGACCTCAATATTTTCTAAACAATAGTAGATTCCTCAATATTTTCTCCAAGTCCATGAATAGTGTTGACAACCTCATCAACACGAAGTAGATACATAGCAATATCTTCATCATCTTTCATCTTCAAGTCTTCAAAATTCCTTCTGTGTGTTTGAATTTTTGCCATTTTGACCTTGTCATCTCCTTCATATGTTCTCTGTAACTTATCCCACATTTCTTTTGCTGAAGTACATTGCATGACCTTTACAAAATCTGATTCACATAACCCACTCAAAATTGTATTTATTGCCTTGGCATTATCTTCATATAGTTTCTTACCACTTGCATCTATAGGAGGAGTTGTAGATGGTGTGAATCCATTTTCAACGGATTGCCATGTATCATATCCATGTGCCATCAAATAAGTCTTCATCCTTACACTCCAGAAAGCATAGTTAGTCCCATCAAACAATGGAGCCTTATTTGATGAAAACCCTTCCTTATGAGCCATGTGTGTTCCTATAAGATCTTCCTTCAAGATGTTAGGCTTTCATGAAGGAACCTGCTCTGATACCAATTGAAGAACATAAGCTTATACTGAGAGGGGGTGAACAATATAAGATAAAAAATTTTACTTTTCTTTCCAAAGTAGTATTATCCAATATCATCAATTGCAATAATGAAATAATGCACATATCATCACACACATAAGAGACACAAATTTAATGTGGTTCACCTAATGTGGGCTACATCCACGGAGAAAATATTTCTTATAAATTTTCTCAACAAATCTCTTGGGAACCAATTCCCTATTACAATGTTTATGGGCACCAACCCAAAGGAGACACCAATCCCCTCTCAAGTTCATGGACACCACTCCACAGGAGACACCAATCCCATCTAGCTCTGGTTTTGTGGATACCACTCCACATGAGACACCAATCCCCTCTGCTTCAGGTTTTGTGGACACCACTCCATAGGAGACACCAATCCCATATACTTCATTTTTTTTGGACCAATCCCCTCTACTTCAAGTTTTATGGACACCACTCCATAGGAGACACCAATCCCCTCTACTTTAGATTTTATGGACACCACTCCACAAGAGACACCAATCCCCTTTGCTTCATGTTTTGTGGACCTCTATCCATAGGAGACACCAATCCCATTTGCTCTAGTTTGTGGACCTCTATCCACAAGAGACACCAATCCCATTTTCTCTGGTTCATGGACCTCTATCCACAGGAGACACCAATCCCATTTGCTTTAGTTTGTGGACCTCTATCCATAGGAGACACCAATCCCCTTTGCTCTAGTTTGTGGACCTCTATTCATAGGAGACACCAATCCCCTTTACTCTAGTTTGTGGACCTCTATCCACATGAGACACCAATATCCTTTTATCAAATATACTTCAAGCCTACACACAAGGCTTGCTCAAATATGCTCACCAAACTACTCAAATATACTCCAAGCCTTCTCACAAGGCTTGCTCAAATCTACTCCAAAAACATGATCAAAATAGCTCACCAAACCTACTCAAAATATCTCACCAAACCTTCTCAAAATAGCTCATAAACCTACTCAAAACTGATCACTAAACCTTCTCAAAACAACTGACCAAACCTGCTCAAAATAGCTCACTAAACCTACTCAAAATAGCTCACCAACCCTGCTTAATACTGCCTTAATGATTCTCATGCGACCTCCTAAAATATTCCCAAAATTGCATAACTCTTGCCAAAAGGTGCTTTCTTTGACTAAAGTAATTCAGACATATTCTACCCAAAATTGTTTTTCTTCATGAGCATATAGAAAATGATATGTATTACAAATACTCAATATATTCTTGTCACATTTATTAAGTTTTTTGCTTTCACATGTCTCACATTCATTTCATTAAAAAGGATACTCTAGTCTAGCACTTGATAGATGACCTTATTATGTACTTCCAAAATTAATCAAAACCAATGTACATACTTGTTTCCCATTTCAACCATAAACAATGCATAGGTTTGCTCATAAATCTGATCTATAATCATTTCCAATTTCAATCCAAGCAATGCTTAAGCAATCAATCCTTATGCCTCCAAACATATCACAACTAAATATATATTTTCTTCAATAAAAAAATCTTTGAGAAAGGAATTTAATTACCATGCCTCTAAATTTACCTTGATGATGATGAGCTTCTCAAACTTATCTTGGCAAAATAATTTTCTTTTTGATCCTCCAAAATCTGGTTAGTAGTTTTCTATTTCATGCATAGATAAGAAATCATATTTCCAAATGTACACAACAAAGCTTTCAAGAATACTACCTTATATCTCTTACTTTGAAGAAACAACAATAATGCCATAAAAGAAATTATCTCTTTGTACCTTATTGGCTGCCAATGTCAAAATGAAACTTCTCCTTTCGAAATTGTTATTGCAACTTTTTACAAAAGGAAATTCATGCATGAGACTCGAACCTAGGTCTCTCTTCTCCAAAACTTACCAATGCAAGGCAAATCACTTTGGATACACCATTTATCGAGTAGTATCTTTCATCACCTATAACTTAAAAATATCTCATCAATGAAACCATCCAAACATTAATATACTTGCATTATCTTGCGTATCATCAACTGTAACCCAAATCAATGTATTTCCTTGTATTTTCAAATTCACTATCCAAAAAAATACAATCATATTCTCAACTTCAATCAATATGAATATTTAACCTTCTAATGTGCAAATGTAGTTTACAGTGCTTTTGTCTTCAATGTCACTAATCCGACAAGTGAAAAATTTGTTGTGAATGTTTCCTTGTGCTCTCTTGGATTCTCACAACCCTAAATGTTTTTACCCACTGTGTTATTCTTCCTTTCATGGTATGCAAAGTAATGTAATGTTTTTTTTCCTTCTTGGTGTTGTCCTCACTCTTTGGTGCCTTCACAATTTATTCTCAACAACCCTCTTGCAACTTCTAATAGATGTTATTTCAATCTGTGTATCAAGCGCTACTGTGTGAATGAATTTTTTGAAATGCTTCTTCTCCTTTCCTTCTTATAAGCACAACATCACATATCAGGAACTTCCATTGCAATTTTGTTTCTCATCTGGCATCATGACAACTCAATTCTTCTTTCCTTTTACATAGCAGATGTCTTTCACAAATAACAACAAAGAGCTCTCATCAAACAATGAAGGTCTTGATGAATGACTATGAATAGACTCAATGAGTAGCAACAAGAAACTAAAAAAAAATACAACTCAGAAGCTCAACAAAGTGATAGCGAAAGGCTCAACAACAAGACAACAAAACACTCAACGAATAGCAATGAAGGAACTCAACAAAAAGTAGTGCAACAACTCAATGAAATGGTAGTGGATAAAATCTCTTAAAGAGCAATAGAATAGCAACAAGAATACTCTTTCAAGGGGTAAAAAATAGTAGTATACAACTCCCTCACATGACAATGAATGACAACGAGCACACTCCCTTACAAGGATAATGAACGACAGTGGACAAATCCCTCTCAGAAGACAACAAAAAACAACGAATAATTTCTTCTCACAAGGAAACGATCAACAATGAACAACTCCTCTCAATGGTGAACGAATTCTCTCGGTGAACGAACTCTCTGAGTGAAATAAATCTCTTCAACAAAAAACGAATGAAGGATATATCATCAAAAATATATTTGGCATTAAATTCAATATTATATATACTCTTTCATGTGACACTCTATGAAGTCGACCCATACTTTCAACCTTCCACACAAATATTTAAATCTATGATTTAAATATTTAAACTCTTATTTATTAAACCATTACTTTAATATTTAAATCAAATATTAAAGTATACTCCACTTAATATTTAAATATTAAATTTAAATATAAAGTCATACCTTTTGTCTTCATCACATCACAATATATTTTGTCTTGCATACCTTTGAGGATATATCATATACTTTGTCTTCATAACATCACAATATATTATCAACCAAACAACCTTTGACATCAATGACAACTCAAATATTCCAACAGGATTAAGCTAGTAATCTAGTATAGCGTAGAAGTCTCAAAAAATAAAACAAATAAACATCATAATAATAATAATAAATTATTATATAATTTAAATATATAATATTAAAGTTATATGAAAAATAATAATATAAAAATATTAAATATAATTTTTTTTTAATATAATCTTTAAAAATTTGTTAAAAACTTACTAATTTTATTTTATAGCAATCATGCCATCCCTATTACCAATCTTATCAAATCAGTCATCCTAAAATATAGTTCTCCATGTACTACCAGTAATTGCATTTTTTTCTTCTTTACGGTAGACATAAACCTCAGTTAGTTTCTTTGTGATATCTATTCCAAAGGCATTCAGACGCTATTATTCTACTCCCACAGGATTGTTAGAAAATAGGCTAGATTTCACACATGTTAGATCTATGATAGATCTTATCCTCTGAATTTGATCATCGTATTTTAAAAGTATCTGAAGTTATTACCGATAGTTGTGTTATTCAACGATTGGACTTATGTCATACTTTTGAATTCAATACATGTCAAAAATCTGGTAAGCTTTTCCCTCCATACCTAGCTATAAATATGTGAGCAAATGGTATCATCAAATATACAAAGTATAAAAAAAGTAGAAGAATCAAAGTAGTGCAGTCGAAGAGCGTGGAGAAAAAACCAAGAGTTGAAGTCATAACCTTCAAAAACTCCTTTGTGATTGTAAGTTGTAAATCTCTAGTTGTAGATCTTTGTGGATGTATTTATGTTATTAAATAATATATAATATTTTTCATGTATTTTGTCTTTGAGTAATATTCGATTGATTATAAATCTAACTTAGCAAAGTTAGATTTTATCTTGTTGACATGTGTATTCTATTCCGCTGAAAAACCTTTTCAATATCCTGCTCACAATTGCTTGTTCCAACCTACAATGGTTTTTCATGTCGCACCCCACTATGTGCTCCAAACCATGGTGTACTGTGGCCCAAGTTGTGTTGTAGCCCATGCCTTACTACAACCTGTGGCTATTCCAGCCTATGGAGTGTTCCATGTAATGTCTACTCCAGCCTATGTGAACTTTTATCTTGCACACCAGTAATACTTTCAAATTGGTTTCAGAGCTAGTACCGACTCGTGGAAGATAAGAAGCAATGACTTCTAGTGGTAATTTGTTGTTGTTGTAGATCCCACATTTCAAGGTAAGAACTATGATTACTAGAGAATTCATATGAAGATCTTATTTAGATATCAAGAGCTATGGGACCTAATTCACAATGGTTACACAAAATCCACAAATACAACAGCGTTGAGTGCTCTCTCCCAAGCATAATCAGATATCTTGAAGGAGAATTGGAAGAAGGATCAGAAAGTATTATTTTATGTAATGCAAGTAGTCGAGGAAACCATTTTTCCAAGAATAGCAATATCAACTAAATCAAAGGAAGCATGGAAAATTTTATCCATCTCTTTCTAGGGCACCATTAAAGTGAAGTTGATGAGGTTTTAGATATTGAGAAGGGAGTTTTAAAACTTGTATATGAGTGAGTCAAAGTCCAAGAGTGACTTATTTACCTAGAAAATGGATATCATCAACCAAATGAGGTTGAATGGCAAGAATATTGAGAACTAGATAATTGTGGAGAAAATATTGAGAAGCCTACTAGCAAGGTTTGACTCAATGGTGATTGTAATTTAATAATCAAAGGATTTAATAACCCTATCAGTAAATGATATCATGGGTTCTATACAAACACATGAGTAGAGGCTGAGTCAGTTACATTAGTCCTCATTGGAACAAACGTTTAAGACGTAGGTCTCATTTTGAGACAACAAAAGAAACGAATCACACTAGTGTACCTCAAATTATCAAGGAGAAAGAGGATAGAATAACAGAGGCAAGCATGGAAGAGGCCATAAGTGAGGAGGAAGGTCAAACTCCAATGAAGGAGAGACCAACTACAACTTCCATCAAGCAAGAGGAAGAGGCAATGGAAAAAATCAACAAGGAGGATCAAATCAAAGGTATGATAAGTCAAAGATCCAATGTTATTACTGCAAGAAATTTGGTCATTACATGTATGATTGTAGAAAGAAGTTGGCCTAGGATAATAAGGAACAAGTCCACCATACAAATGAAAATGAAATGTAGAAAGTAAATATGCATGTGGGAATCTATTGTTAACTTGCAGTACAGATGAAGAGAGCTAAAGGAATACTTGGTATCTTGACAGTGGGTGTAGTAACTACATATAGAAATATAGAAATGTTCTCATAGTTAGATGAACCATAAAATACAAGGTGAAGATGAGGAATAAGAGCAAGGTACCTATCATGGGAAAAGGGTAGATCATAATATGTACTGGGCAAGGTGAAAGTAAGCACATCTATGGTGTGGATTAAGTAACTTGCTAAGCATTGGATGGATTGTGCTAAAGGGGCACCCTATGTAATTTAAAAATGGAGCCTATATAATTCAAGATAAAGATAATGGGCTCATTTTAACTGAGTCCATGAAAAAGAATAAGATGTTTTACCTACAGATTCAAAATAAATTGTTGCTTTCATTTAGTGTAGTTATGAATTATGCTATAAGGATGTGACATCTTAGATATGATCACCTGAGTTTCAGTGGCCTGAATCTATTGCACAAGAAATAGATGGTAAAGGGTTTACTGCTCATAGAGCAACCCAATCAAGCATGTGAAGGTTGTATTATTGGCAAGCAACATAGGGATGCATTCCCTATAGGATAGTCATGGAGAGCTTCATAACCATTGGAGCTAGTGCATTCAAATATTTGCAATCCTATGCAAACCAACATATTTTCTGGTAACAAGTATTTCTTAACTTTCATAGATGATTTCAGTCAGAGGACATGGGTATATACCATAAAGAAAAAGTCGTAAGCTTTCATAAAATTCAAGAAGTTCAAGGCTTTGGTTGAAAAAAAATGTAGCTACTATGTGAAGACTCTCTAAACAGATGGAGGAGTTGAATAAATCTCTAATGAATTTCATAATATGTAAAGAAAATGGAATTTGAAGGTAGTTCATATCTAGATACACACCACAACAGAATGGTGTTGCAGAGAGGAAGAAAAAAACCATAATAGAGATGACAGGAAGTATGTTGAAGACAAAAGTATTACCACATGAGTTTTAGGTAGTTGTAGTTTGTGCAGTTTATCTGCTAAATAGATGTCCCACGAAGAGTGTGAAGGATAGGATTCCTCAAGAGGCATGGAGCAACCAAAATTTGAGTGTTGCTCATTTAAGAGTTTTCGGGTGCATAATATATGCACATATCCCAGATGAGAAGAGAAAGAAATTGGATGACAATGCAAAAAAATGTATCTTCACTGGTTATAGTGAAGAATAAAAGACTTACATGTAGTATAACCCTATAACAAAGAATATTACTATAAGCCGAGATTTGAATTTCATGGAAGATGAATCTTGGAATTGGAAATCCAATACTGATCAGTAAGAGCCAACAATCATTGAGTCTGAGGACTTGTATGAATATAGTGTGCATCCACCTGTAGATTTAAGCAGTAATATTGGTGCCAATAGTAGCATAGCCTCATCATAAAAATCACCTGCACTTGCAAGAAGGATCTCCAACTTGAATACACTATCAAAAATAAGGAGCTTGCAAGATATATACGAGTTAACTAGAAATGAAATTTATGAAGCAAAACATTCTGATTTTGCTTTATTTTTTGAGTGTGATCCAATTCCATTTAAAGATGCAATTAAGAATAGAAAATGTATAAAAGCTATGGATGATGAGATATAAGCCATAGAGAAGAATTAGACCTAGCATTTAATGGATCTTCTAGCAGGAAAGAAGACCATTGGAGTAAACTGGGTATATAAAACCAATTTTACTACCCAAGGTGATATTGACAGGCATAAGGTCAGATTAGTGGTAAAAGGCTACAAGCAGAAGTCACAGATTGACTATCATGAGGTATATACACCTATAGCGAGACTTAAAAAAGTAAAAATTATTATGAAATTGGTAGAATAGAAAGATTGGAATTTACCATATGGATGTCAATTTTACCTTCCTCAATGGAGTGTTGGAAGAAGAGGACTATATAGACCAAACACCTAGTTATGAGCTGGAAGAGCAAGAAGGCAAGGTCCTAAAATTGAAGAAATTCTTATATGGATTGAAACAAGAACCCAGGGCTTGGTATAGCCAAATTTATGCTTAATTTTAAGATAATAGGTTCATCAAATGCCCATATGAGCACACTCTCTACATGAAGACAAATGCAGAGGGGGATATGATCATTTTCTACTTGTATGTAGATGATCTGATTTATACTAGTAACAATAATATGTTGTTTGATCAGTTTATAAATGCCATGAAGGAGTTCGAATGGTAGAATTAGGCCTGATGAAATATTTTCTTAGCATTGAAGTTCCATGTTGGAGCAAAATCTACCTTTGGTTATATTTTCACCCAAGACTTTGCCAACATTGAAAGACCAGTTTAGAATAGAGTCTACCTAGTTTAATCTCTAGAGGAGGCTAGTTCCTTTGATTTTTTAGGGAAAGGGAAAATAAAGAGAGATGCATAAAGAGAGTGAAATATAGCTATGGCTAGAGGATTAAAATGGTACAGATTAAACAACAGCAACAACTACTATCACAGCCTTTTGCAGAGAATAATAATAGAACCAAAACATAGAAACTAAGACCCCTGGTGAATGCTTTATGATAATACAACTCTATTTGTGAAGTTAAATTGCAGATCTAAAAGAATGCTAATGCAAAAATTCAGATTAATAATTGATGCGGGCTACATTCAAACTAGATTTAATTAGCAATAGATAACACATACATACTTGTCTTCACAACATTAATGAGCCAAGAACTAGAATGTAGATATTTATTTAGCTTTTAGAAGTCTGTATACATAGCCTTGTAAACACATAAGAGCCGACCATTTGTTTGGGTCGCTCAACCTATATATATGAGTTTTTACATAACTGAAAACTAAAAGTTGTTACAATAGTATGCTTGTAGTCTCATTCTGATATAGAAGAAAGTTAAGGAGTAATGGATCTTCTAACTGAAAGAATTTAGGATATTATTGTTACATCAATTTTATTAGCAGTTGAAACCCTTGTTTCCAGGATCTTGATTGATGCTTCAAACTCATCTTCCACCTAGCCTAGTGTATCTTTAATTTTTATTAGGTATGCTAACATGGGTCTAGCCTTTAGGATTATCTAGCTGACCCTTTCGAGCATCTCCTTCTGGTCTATTTTTGCTTTCTTTTTGGTCAGTCCGTTGGACTTATCTGCACTATCATATAACTACTTCTTGAGGTCTTCAGCTTGTTGCTGCAGCATTTAATTTTTTTCTTAGGCCTTTACTACTCTCTCTTTGTAAGAGGTGGTCTCGTTGAACCTCTCCTCCTATTTCTTGGCTTCATTTTTCAAAGCCTTATCTATTTTTCTAGCTAGTGAATGACTTCTTCTAAATTTTTTCTTGACTGCTCTACTCGAAGGAATTTTTCTTTGTAATATTCTGTATTTAGATAAATAATTCCCATATGGGTCTGGGCATTTCTCCACTCATCATCCATGGGCAGCTGAGTCATGTCCTCCTGAGTCACCTTGGCCTGGTAGTCCTCCATAGTCATTTCCTTTTTTGGATTCTACACCAGTGGGGTCATCTTCATAGTGGACCATTGCATGCTGATGGGATCTAACATTGTTCCTTCTTAGACGTGGGCTACATCTGTAGAGCTGTGGGAGCTCCACGACTTCAACCATGTGGCGACATTGATGCTGGATTTCTTCAATTGTTTGAATTTGGCAACAGCAGGGTTGCTTGCAGAGGAAGAAGTTTTTATGGCCTGGAAGCTTAACAGGTTAGCGGAGAAGGGAAAAGGAGTGGTGGTTAAGGAGGCTTCCACACTTAATTATCTGGAAGGGGACCATTCATGAGCAATGGGAGATGCTGGTGGAGTCATATGCATTGATGCATTAGTTGGTGAAGTTTGTTGAGTGGATGGGGGAGTTTAATGAGGAGGTGATGGAGGATGTTGATCAGAAGATGATGGGTTACCATGTCTTTCAGAATGGGGAGGGTAATTTCTCTAGAAATAAGGAGAAGGAGTATCAAGGTCAATGGGAGATATACCTGAGGCCTTTGGAGAAGTGACATCCTCGGTCCCCTACAAAAATTAGGTATAGACCTTTGTAATTTACTTTAGGATTGAGTCATCAACACTGATTGTTACTTTTGTTAGAGTTTGCCCTTCTCCAGGTATCTCCTTTTGGGGGGCTTCTCAACTACGTTGATTTTTTATTCATAAATATTCTATTTTCCAAAATCTTATTCTAAATTATATTTTGTTTCTACTTGATTCCTAGTCTCTTCATGCTCTTCTGATTCTGCGCATTCCTCGTACTCCTTATATTGTCCCAATTCTTCATCTTCTAAGGACATTTCTATTCTTCTCTTCTTCTGGGGCCCTCCCTTCTTTGACTCTACTTTTATTTTCCCAAATGAGGGATGAACTCTCGACATCTTCTATTTGGGGTTTCTATTTGTTTAGTTGTTATTGATTTCCCCTTGTATTATTCTGTGTTACCTTCAACTTGTCTTATGGGAATGCCATCAGTTCCAAGGGGAACCTTATCCTCTAGAGTCTCAGACCATTCATCATGACTTATGTCATACTTCGTAGAAAAATTTGTGTCCATATTTAAACCATATCTAGTGAATGTTTGAATGTTGTACCTCATTTTCTACCATGCTAATATTTTAGTGTGATCCTAGTATTTTCCTCTTTTCTTCATCCTTTTGATGGTTTTATTAGTGAGCTTGTGTTGAGGATTTGAACCTGGGATCCAATACGCCAAGTGCTCATAGAAATCATACCACGAAGAAAGCAGTTGCATCCTCTTAACGTGCCATTCTAGCAGTTGGTCTTAATTATTATTCCTACCCTATTTTTCAAGTTGCCTATCAGAGGCATGGAACTGCTTGAAGGGAGCCTTGTTCAGGGTGGCCTACCTCTAGGCAAATTTTTCTTCAAGATCATATTTCCACTTGTGTGATAGCTCTATCAATTTTGGACCCTTTAGAACTTGAGTGATTTATTCATGGTCTCCCTTCTTAGATACTGTCACTCCATATTGGAAGGGTATGAGGCAAGTATGTATTCTCTAAGCATCTATCCTGAACTTGTTGTTGATGAAATTTTTTTACCTTACGTACTCCAGAGCAAAAATTTTCTTGGTGACATAGTAAGGCAATAGGAAAGGCTTCTTTGTGAAGCCGTAGAGCCTAAAAACTACCCCCTATGTCAGGACGAACCAATCCACTTCTTCTGCATGGGGGTGTCTCAAGGTGTCTTGAAATTTTTTAGGAATTCTTGGCATTTGATCATTTATGATTTTGAGAGCAGGGCCTAAGAATTCCTTGTTGAAGTGGTAATACGAACTTGTGTTTAACAGAAGAGGTGTCCATTTGTATAATGATAAGTGTTCCCCATTTTGATCTTTTGTGGTGGTGTAAATAGAACTCAAATGCTTGGCCTGAAAAAAGAAAAAAGATCCATACTAGATACAAAGAGTACCTGAAAGCATATGGGATTTCCATTTGTAGTTTGGAAAGGCCTGTGTGTAGATGTTGGGCTAGGTACGTTGGCCAATCAAAAAATATAGGTAATCTACCTAGATCTACGTGCGCTTTGTCATAGAACTTGGGATTAGACATGCACTGCGCTACTACAATTTTCTACCCGTAAACCTGGGTATCATCTTCCAACCTCACCACCATAGCCAACATGGAAAAGAGTTATTTATTCTTGAATATAGATAGGGGAATAGGGGATTTTGGCACATAATTCTTAGAAAGAGTGTCTGACAGGTTCTGTTGTAGGAATACCCTAATGTTTGGGGCATTTATGTAGTACTTCATAGAGTTTTTAGGATCAAACTGGATAGGAGGTACCATAGGCTTACTTCCACAGGTGAAGATGACCCTGATTGTATCTAGGTCGAGTGTGAACATGGCCTCCCCTTTATAGTTCTTCACTAATCTATGTTTGATGTCATACATCTTTGCCATTGCATCAGATCGAGATAAGAGTGAACCTATGGGTAGACATACCAGTAGAGAAAATAATGGTACAAGAATATGCTCAGACTAGATAGAGATACATATATGGTCATCCTAGCTGCTATATCTTTTTGAATCTGTTCTAGTTCTTTCCATGTTATCTTTACATATGTAATGTGGCAGTCGAGGACCATGAAGATGCTTCCTTTTTTGCTTGAGGTTCTATTTTTCTTTGAGGGTGATTTTGAAGAAGAAGCAGCTGGGGTGTGGACACCATGGTAGTATTTCATAGCCTGGTAGTTAGAAATAGTCGAGGGTGCGATTAGCAGAGTGTTGCAGATACCTCTGAGTGAATAAGGAAAACACAAGGAAAGTGGAAGATAAAGAAAGGATATGGAAGACACACGATCAAAATGGCTATGGATGCTCATGCCAACTTGACATGCAATAACTGTCAAACTAACATGGAATAATTGTGATTGGCAGTACTCATTTTGATGCAAATTTTGAATAATACCTAGAGTCTTGGTTTGTGTACTGGTATTAAAAAAACCTACCAACCATGAGTTACCATTTTGGTTTGGAGCAATAAATTTGCACCACTTCTGCTCTGGTTCAATTAGCGAGTATGACGATACCTTAAAATGAACACGTTTATGGTTTCAAGGCCGCTATATTTAATACAAAAAACTTTTGGTTGGTCCTATTTGGCATCTTCTACTCTTTTTAACTGTGCTAGGATGTTTTGATGTGGTGCTTTTCACCTATTCAAAAATATTTTATTTGTTTGACGTGGTGCCCTTTACTTATCCAATCAGTTCCCGATTTGGGAGAGTGCTCAACTACCCAAAAGTCATGAGATCATGATAAATTTATTTGAAGGGGCTTTTATGCACCAAAAAATTCATGCTATCACAACATTTTGCCTTGGTGGGGTGCTCATCTACCCAAAATTCATGAGATCACGATACATTTATTTGAAGGGGCCTTTGTGCACTACAAATGTCATGCCATCATGACATTTTGTCTTGGCGAAGCGCTTAGCTGCCCAAAAGTCATGACATCATGATAAATTTCTTTGAAGGGGCCTTTGTGCACCAAAAAATCATGCCATCGCAACATTTTGCCTTGGCGGAGTGTTATGAAAGAAACGAATATTTACATAAAATACATACAGGGCAGAAAGAACCCATTACTGGTAGTACAATTTTATATGGAAGTCGTTGATAGGGATCGATTGAACTTGGCCATATTCATATTTTAACTAGAAAGAATTGTGTTGCTTCTCTTCTATTATTTCGAAAGGGCCTTCCTAGAATACATCAAATTTATCATGATTTCCAGGTTTAGACTTCTTCCCATTTCATTTGAGGACTAAGTCTCCCACCTTAAATTTCCTTAAGGTGGTCTTCTTATCAAACCATAAATTCATGGCAAAACCATGCTTTTGGTAGTGATTGTAGGCATGTTCCTTCTGTTACTCTAAATGGAGGAGTTGGACTAGCCTATTCTCCATTGGTTTTGCCCCTTTCATACCAGCTTGATTGAGTAGCTTCAAAGCTGGTATTTCTATGTGTATTGGTAGGATTGCTTCTTTACTGTAGACTAGGGAATAAGGGGATGCGTTAATGGAATTCTTGATGATTATTCTATTAGCCCACAATGCTTGATTTATCAGGGAGTGCCAACTTCTATTGTTTTATTTTAGAGTCTGTTTCAAAATTTCGAGCAGGTTTTTATTTGTACATTCAGCTAGTTTGTTTCCTTGAGGATAGTAGTTTAAGGATGTTTTTAAAAAAATATCGTATTTGCATGCGAAGTCAATCATCTTGGAACCTATGAAGGATGAACCATTATTTGTGACTAACACCTCTAGGATGCCAAATTTGGTGATCAGGCTTTCCATGAACTCTATCACAACCTCTTGGTCTACCTTTTTGGTGGGTATTGCCTTTGACCACTTCATGAAATAATTGGTGGCTGTTAGGATATACTTATGTTTGGCAAATGAGTTGGGCTCTATTATCCCAATGAAATCTAGTCTCCATTATTGGAAATGTTCTTCAACCTGGATGGACTTTAGAGGCAATGGAGCATTCCTGTTTCTCTTGACATACCTTTGGAATTCCTCACAACCTCTTGTTATCTTGAAGGTATTTCCAAAGATAGTTGGCTAGTAGCACTCGGTCCTGAAGATATTTAGGGTAGTGGTTCTCCCCGAGTAGTGTCCTCCTAATAATCCACCATGGAACTCTTCTAGAATCTTCTATTTATGTTCTTATTTTATGCAACGAAGAAGTACTCCATCCAAGATTTTTCTGTACAACCCTTAAGGCAGTAGGGTGTATTTCAAAGCCTGTATTCGGTACCTTATTCTTTGTAAGGAATTTAAGTTTATTGGGAATCTACCAGTTTGGAAGTATTTGATAATTTTATCCACCTAGTAGAGTTGCTAGAGAGGTTGATCATCTTCTGACATTGCGTCCTAAGTCTAGTACGCTATGTACTCTGGTAAATGTATCGCCCAAATTTTTTGCACCCTTACCTTCAGGCTAAAGGATCCGTACCCGAAAGGGGGGTGAGAAAAGGATGGAACAATACCTCGAACAGAGAGGCCCTTTGAAGGTCACACATTCGGGGGAGGGGTATAAAGGTGAATTTTCGATGGATGGTGAGGTTCACCAGGAAAATTTGAGTGGCAGTTTCCATGTCTAGGTTGAGAATGGGTTTGATTTGTTCGTTTTATGTTCAATCATTTAGATTCATAGGTTGGTCAAAATAAAGATAAGTTATTCTATATGAATATTCTGATTTATATGAAGACAACAAACATAAATGAATCCTAATGTGATTGAATATAGAGAATATATAAAATGGAGAAGAGTACACCTGATTTTTGATGTCTTATGAATATTCTGAAGCTTGTAGGAGTCCAGATCATCCCGGATATGATAGGATCATCTGTAATTGTATAGAATCATCCCAAATCATAGGAGATCATCTGAGATTACCAAATATCATCAGCGACCTGACGAATTCGTCAGGCGAATTCATTAAAAACCTGCAATCAAGAAAACAGACACCAAAAACCAAAAATACAATTGCAAGAATGATGCAAAATGATAGAAATAAGAGTATAGATGCTTGAATGATAAATCCAGATATAAAATTAAATGAGATGCACTATTTTGGAAACTTATTTTGAATTTTATCATGCAATTATGCTAAATGAGGTGAACTCCAAGATGCAAAATAGAAGTAAATTAATCTAATGCACCAATAAATAAGGAAAATGAGATAGAGAATGCAAACTCAGGGCTCTGATTGCCCCCAAGCTGAATTGTAGACAAGATCATCTGTAATCATACAAGATCATTGTCGATCTTGACAAGATCCTCTAAAATTGTAGTTGAATCGCCTGCGACGATTCGAGCTACCTCCGGCTAAAACACAGTGAAATCCTACAACAAAACTTGAAAACACAAGTGCAAATGATGGGAGATCACAACAAAAACTAAAATTGTAGGGAAATAATCAACCAGGCAGCCAGGTAGGGAGTCAGGGGGATAAACTAGGAAAATCCCAGTTTATATAGGATTAGGGGGAGGTTAGGAGGTTGGGGATCATCCCAATCTAGGAGATCCCCAATGTAGGAATCTCCAACTGCACAGACACGCTTCTGTCCAAGTTGGAGAGGTCGTTGGAATAGAAGCTAATTGCAAAAATTTGGTTTTGGGACGAAATCGTCTGGACGTTTTGTTCCAGACGAATTCGTCCGATTTGGGACGATATCGTCATATCGACGATGATATCGTCCAATGGTCACAACAACCTCTAAAAATGGTATGAAAAATGAGGTGAGCGGTTAACGGGCGGTTTCGGGGTTAAAATTCAAATTTCTACTTTTTACTAATGGTTTAACTGCACCAATTTTAGGGTGCTACATTTTGCCCCCTCTTTAGAAATTTTTTTGAAAAAAATCTGTTAAAGACGAGTTCTTCATGCTTTATGAGAAAGAAAAAAATTATTCCATTTTTAGACAACGATTCTAGGTCGAATCGTATGATTGTTTGCTATGGTGCCCCCTCCGTGTTTTTACCCAAATTGAACGTTTGAGCTAACAGCGCGAAAAAGCAAAAATTAAAAAAATGTCGTTTTGAATAAAAATAAGAAAAATAGGGTAAAACCCTAATTCATTTTTACTATTCACTTTCGCTATTTTAGAGCTCTACAGGCGAAATGGTGGAAAGGATGCACAGATCGACAAATATCTGGTGCGGGTTGCGGGTAAGGATCTAAACCTAGTTTATTATGTTTTTAACTTGATTTACTTGATTTTTGACTTGAATTTTAAGTGTTTTTGGGCGTTGTGGCCGTTTTTAGGCCGTCAAAAAAATTGTCTCTATATTGCCAATTTCATCTAGGGACGAAATCGAAGAAATAGGGGCGATCTTGTCCAATAAGGGGCAATCCCCAAATTCAAGAACGAAGACGATTTCGTCCTATTAAGGACGATTTTATCTAAATTTGGTACGATATCGTCCAATAATGGGTGATATCAACTTTTATGGGATGATTTGATTTTAATTGATTTTTTTTTTTTAATGATTATGTACTAATGATTTTTGTTGTTTTATTGCTTATTTTGCAGAGGGGATTGCTAAAGAGTCGAGAGTAGAAATATGGAGGTCTAAGAGATGATTTGGCCACACTCGATTAGGCCGAGCGAGATAGATTGGCAGAGGTAGGACTGCAGCATGTGGCAGAGATGCCACAAATTTCTACAGACATGGGGCTACTGACAACCTTACCAGAGAGATGGTATCCGGAGTCATCCTGCTTCCGACTACCGACAAGGGAGATGACTCCCACTCTAGAGGATGTATGGAGGATCTTGAGGATCCCCATACACGGTCGATTCATGACCCCTTCGGCCAATCAGGGCCACGCTATGATGAGATTATGCGAGGACCTAAGCTTTGTTCTAGAGAAGGGTGAAGTGAACATCGAGGCTTTGAGGTGGATGCCTAGGGCATCTCGGTTGACCCAGGTTTTGGTAGGGGTGGTGGGTGGTCTTCTTCTATGCCACCAAAGTGAATGCAAATTACCATGGCTACCTTTAGATGTGGTCTGTGACATGAGAGACCATGGATACAGGTTTTCTTAGGGCAGCTTTGTACTGTGCCGCTTGTATAGGATCCTTTATGGGGCCATATACAAGGGGGGTCGATGTCTGGTGCTGACATCACTTCTACAAGTTTGGTGCTAGGAGCACATTGTAGTGCGGAGGCTGGTAGGGCTTCCACTGATAGGAATTGATCAGGAGAGACCCTAGGTTTTCTATTGGTGGCTCCAGATAGGGTCACATCGATGGATAGATCTATCGATGTCTCGAAGGTTGCTGGATGACCTCACCCTAGATTAGATCACCTGGAGACCATAGAGAGAGCATCCAAGGTGGGTAGAGGATGGACAAGAGTTGGCTCACATCAGGTGAGTCATATGGTTGAGGACAGAGCGAGGAGAGGTAGAGCTCCACCGCTATGACCGAGTTTTGAAGCAGTTTGGTCTACAGCAGGGGATCCTACTCTTAGGAAATATGAGTACTCTCAAACTGTATGGGATAGTACCACACTGAGCGGGGCTCCAGTCATGCAGCAATTTTGGAGTCAAGATGCTAATGATGCCCCCATTCAGCCAGTGGATGGGGATGATGTGGGGATAGTAGATGGATATGATGTCTAGTATGTAGGCATCCACCCTCCTCGGATGACAAGGGCATAAGGTCCAATGCACGCTATAGTGAAACAAATGGAGAGGTGGTGCTAGGCTACCATTGATGCAATGAGGGGTCACAGAGGGAGGTATCAGTGATGAATTCCTCAGGAGAGATGTCGAAGAGTACCACAGGCTCTGAAGAGACAACAAAAGTCAAAGAGGAGGGAGGAGAGGAGAGAGGAGAGGAGAGAAAGACTCCCTCCTTAGTAGAGATATAGGCCACCATCACTTGATAGGGGCAAGAGTTTCGAGGTGGGGGAGAGCAGCGAGATGGCAGCTCTTCGGGTGGAGAATGCCCACCTACGAGCTCAGGTGCAGACTCTACAGGATGAGGCTACATGACTTAGGGCTCAAAGTAAAGGGGCGAGCATTCTGGAGTTGGCACGGTTGGTTGCTCAGACCACGTTCTATCAGGGAGTGTACTACCAGCTGGTTCTAGAGGGCCAGAGGATACAGTTGCCAGCCGACATTGTAGAGCCGATCAGGATGGGGTCGTTGAGGACAACATCATGATCAACATCGAGGATCCATGATACAGTACGGACTTTTATGGGACCACCTCCTCCACATCAAGGTGAGAGAGGAGATGAGGCTAAGAGCTCGAGGTCTTCTTGAGACTAGATGCACATTGTACATAGACTATTTTTGAGATGATTGAGTATGCCAGGGTATAGATTGTGGCATACCAATCCATTTTGATATGATGTATATACTTCTTGATATATATATGATGTTCTTTTTGTGATATGACTTGTGCATATGTTTTATGATGCTTTAATATTTTAATTGTTGATTGACTATTCATGTAATTATGTCGTTGAAAATATTATAATTTTATGTCATGCTATAAAATTAAATGAAATAATCCGATGTAAAAAACTGGTTGTTGTGGTGTGTTTTGATGAAAATAAAGTGACTTCTAACAATAATTTCAAAGGACATTGTCGTTGTTACATGACCATTTCATGGAGTCGTCGCTTGCTAGGTCATCAAGCTAATCCTCGGTATGAGAGAAATATTGCTAAAAGTAAAAGGGTGCTTAAGAGAATTTCTTAAGACTTTTTGTTGTGATGATGAAAAATGATGATAGTGATGATTTGTTTTCAGATTTCCACGAAAATATTATGCATGAAATATTAAAAAATATGATTTTTGCTAGGCATAAAATTCCTAAGTATGATAGAAATTTGAACAATTCCTTAGGAATTATACCATCATTGCAAAAAAATGAATGTTTCCATAATGAAATGAAATAGGAAAGTTTTCATTCTTTTTAAAGCACAATTGTGTAACATAATGATTTAAGCCATATGCTTTTATGGATTAAATAAATGGGAAATAAAATTAGAATGATGGTTTGCGCTAGGCGTAGAATTTTAGGTATAGACTTATACCATTATCGCAAAATCCAAAGAAGAAATTGATATAATAGTTTTATTGCATAGTTGATTTTTGATTTTGAGATAAAAAGAAAATATAAAAATGAGGACTTGCACCAGGCATAAAATTCCAATTTAGGTTTATGAACTATACCATCGTTGCGAAAGTCAAAAATATATAAATGTGACTTTATTGCTAGATTTTTGAACATGTTTTGCAAGAAAATTTTGGATTTATGAAAAAAATATATTTAATTGATTTTACGCTAAGCAGATATTCTCAAGTAAGAAAGTCAAATTATTCTAGAAGATTTGAATAAATATTTTAAATTATCTCAAAGACAAAATTTAGATTTATAAGGAACCCCGTGTGCATACGTGAGTTCATTGCCGATCTTGATCTATCATAATGATACAAAATATCTCAAACACAAATGTGTGTGCAATTGTAATGTTCATTTACCGATTTTGAGAAAGATAATTTGATACAAGTAATTTGAATTAACCAAATGAGTGTTCGTTGACCATGATTTATATGCATGTAACCGTACCATACTACTATGTAAGTCGGGTCATCAAGAACTAGTTGATCCATAAGCGGACATAGGTCTGTAAAAAATAAGGTCGCTAATGTGACAGACATATCACCACGCTAGGAGTTACCCAATGTCAAGCAAGTTGGGAACAAATCACTCGTTATGGGGTTTACCTCACAGTTTTCGAATAATTGAGAATTCCAGGGATTCAAGCTTCAAACTTCCTTCTTTCAAAGGGGGGAGGGATTTATTGCTTTTCGCTTTTTCTTTTCTTTTCTTTTTCTATTTTTTTTTTTTCTATTTTTTTTTTGCTTGACACTGAGATAATGCTGAAATATTGCTGAGATGGTACAAAATGATACTGAAATAATGCTTCTGAATAATTTCTCTTTTTCTCATGATTTTTCTTGATTTTCTTTTTCTTTTTATTTTTCTTTTTCTTCCTATACTAGGGATACTTGCTCGGATTGGCTATAGAGCAAGGGATTTTTATTCTGGGCAGGAGTGAGCTTGTCCTTTTGTCAATTCTCAAAGATTCTAGACCATGTGCATGATAGGATAGCAGGGGAAAATTTTTGCTCAAGAGACCACTTCTATTGTGTAGCATCGTTTTGAATTTGCAATGAAATCATTTTAATGTGAAAAGGTGTACTTGGTTCAAGTAAATAACAAGATCAGATCTCTATGCTCAAAACTTTATTTAATTCAACTGTGGACTTCGATATAAGAGAGATTAATAATCATACCAAATAAGATCAAGATATTTATTCATGTGAGTGTAAAAGTGAGGGATTCCAGATAAATGCTAATTTATCCAAAATAATCGAAAATATAACCGCAATACTTCAAGAATTGACAGTGCAAAATAGAAGATGTTTTTCGGGATTTTGATGATTTTTATTTTCTTATATTTTGATTTTAATTTATGAATTGAGAGAATACATAATATTACTTGTTTTTGAAATTTTTATATGAATTACTAATATGGGACAATATGTATAATATATACAGTGATTGAAATTACCAGATTTATGCATAATAGCGCTTAAGATGCATAATGTTCATAGGTTCTTTAATATCTTTACCATATAAGGTAGCTAATATGTATGCTCCCAATCCAAATTTAGTAGTGATAATATATGGCCCAAGCTAGTTAGGCTCAAATTTGCCTTTAAGGTCTTTAGTTGCATTAGTATTTTTTTGATTTTCTTTTAAGACGAGGTCGTCGATCTCAAAGGATCGATTATGAAATTTCTTGAGATATGCTCGTTTGAGCTTGTTTTGGTAGGCATGAAGATGCTCCAAAGCATTAATGCGCTTCTCATCTAGGAGTTCTAGCTGACTAAATATTCTAGCACGATATTCATCTCCTACTTTAGTATCTTGAAGTAGCAGAGCCAAAGAAGGAACTTCTAGTTCAAAGGGAAAAATAGCTTCAGCGCCATAAACCAAAACAAAAGGTGAAGTGCCTGTGGGAGTATGAATGCTAGTTCTATAAGTGCATAAAGCAGGATATAATTGAATGTGCCAATCACGGCCAGATTTATTGACTAGTCTCTTGAGGATTTTAATTAATTTTTTATTAGATGCTTCTGCTTGGCCATTACCCTGAGGATAATAGGGAGTGGACCAACGATGTTGAATTTTATATTTTTGACATAGTTTCTTTACATCTTTGTTTTTGAAACAAGTTCCATTATCCGAGATGAGATTTGCAAGAATTCCAAACCTACAAATAATTTGATTAAGAATAAACTTGGAAACTTGCATTCTAGTGCAAGAAGCTAAGGGCATAGCTTCGACCCACTTCATAAAATACTCGATGGCAGTTATGATGAATTTGTGTCCATCAGATGACATAGGATTGATTTTTTTGATGATGTCTAAGCCCCATTTTGAAAAGGGCCAAGGAGATGAAATAGCCTATAGTTCTTATGCAGGCACATGGACAAGGTCAGCATGTTTCTGGCACTTGTCGCAATGGCACACGTAATCATGTGCATCATTCTCCATGGTAGGCCAAAAATATCCTATCATAAGGAGCTTCTTAGCAATGGCGCTACCACTAAAGTGTCCCCCACAAGATCCATCGTGGGCTTCACTCAAAGCTGATATAGACTCTTCTAGATTCAAACATCTCAATATCATACCTTCAAAAGATCTCCTATACAATGTATTGCCAATTATTATGAAGTGATTTGCTCGTATACATAATAACCGGCCCTAGTTTCTATTAAAATCTTCAAGGAAGGTCCCATTTTGAAGAAAATTGAGGATGTCAGTGTACCAAAGTTTAGGAATAGTTTTGTTGATTAGGAACACATCCAAAGGTTCCAAGCATGATTTAGTTGAAGTGGGTTCCTAGAGTCGACAAATAATGATGGTACCATATTCGTCATCTAACTCCCAGGGTAAAAGAGATGCAGCTGCGTCCATAGCGTCAGTTGCACGATTGCTAGTTCTAGGAATAGCTTCCAAGGTAACTTGATCAAATAAAGATATTAATTATAATACATATGATTTATATGGGCACAATTTATCATCTCTGGTCTGATAAAAATCATTAATTTGATTTATAACAAGTTGAGAATCATTGAAAACTAATAGATTTTTAATTTTCAGTGCCAGGGCAGCTCATAATCCAAGGATTAGAGCCTCATATTCAACGATGTTATTAGTACAGGCAAACGTTAATTTAAAGGATAGAGGTATGAGATATTTCTATGGAGATATCAAAATAATACCTGAACCAGCTCCACTCATGCATCGGGCTCCATCAAAGTATAGGGACCATTGCTCCGAATGATCCGCCTCTAGGTTAAGGCATTCGTTAGGAAACTCAATGATGAAGGGATGGGTGGACTCTAAGGGTGCAACAACTAATTGATCTGCTATGATTTGACCCTTAACAAACTTCTCTCCTATAAACGTGAGTTCAAACTCGCTTAGAGCAAGAACCCACTTCGCTATGCGACCAGATAAATAAGGTCGACTCATGAGATACCGCAAGGGATCAAATTTAGCAATAACGTATGTTTTCTGACTGAGCATATAATGGCATAGTTTTTGTGTAGAAAATATGACTGCTAGACATAAATTCTCTAATGATGTGTAGCGGTTTTCATAACTAATTAATGTTCTGCTAATGTAATAATTAGCATGCTCTCTTTTCTCATCATCAAGTTGAGCTAACATAGCTCCTAAAGCAAAATTTGAAGAAAAAATATACAAGATAAATGGGCGATCAGGTTTAGGTGGCGAAAGTATAGGTGGGTTAAGAAGATATTGTTTGAGGAGTTTAAATGCTTCCTTACATTCGTCGTCCCAATGGAAAGATACATCCTTCTTAAGAAGCTTAAGAAAGGGTCCAGTTTTATCCACTAGCTTATCGATGAAGCGACGGATAGCTTGAAGCTTACCTTGTAGACTCTATAATTCAGATATATTTGTAGGTGCGGGCATATCAGTGATAGTCGTAATCTTAAGAGGGTCAATTTAGATGCCACGTAAAGAAACTATAACCCCCAATAATTTACTTGACTTAACTCCGAATATACATTTGGATGGATTCAATAAAAAAAGATATTCCCTTAACCGATCAAATACTTTTCTCAAGTCATCTAAATGGTCATCTTCTTCAGTAGAATGAGCTATAATGTCGTCTACATAATCATGTAGTATATCATGCATCATATCATGAAAGATATAAGTCATGGCTCGTTGATAGGTTACACTTGCATTCTTCAAACCGAATGGCATCAATTTTCAAAAGAAAGTCCCCTAAGGGGTAATAAAGGCTATTTTAGCCTGATCTTCAGGAGCTATCCTGATGTGATTATAACCAGAAAATCCATCAATTAAGGATATCATTCCACTCCCAACAGTAAAATCTATGATCTGATCCATATTGGGAAGGGGAAAATTGTAGGGCATGCAACATTAATATCTCTAAAGTCTGTACAAACCCTAATCTTAGTAGCTTTTTTCTTAGTTACTGGAACTACATTCGAGATCCATTCAGTATAATCAATGGCTTGTATAAAAATAACATTTAGGAGTTTTTCTAACTCCCCTTTGACTAGTAAGGCCACTTTAGGATGCATTTTTCTAAGCTTTTGGTTAAGGTTTAGCATCCGGATGCACTACTAGGTGATGCATAACTACAGAAGGGTCTAAACCTGGTATATCTTCATATGTCCAAGCAAAAACATCTTCATATTCTTTAAGAAATGCAATGTATTTATCCTATTTTTCTTGACTCAATTTTGATTGTTGATTATGTGAGGGTTATCGTCGGTTCCAATGTTAATTTTTATGAAATTTTCTACTTCCATGTGTATATCTCTCTCAAAATTAGGTGGGGTGGGTGAAACGACCAATTCTTGTAATTCTTCCAAGCTTAGCTTGGATAATTCGTCTTGAGGAATTGTGGCCTCAAGATGGGCTATACTAGGTATAGAGCCATCAAAATAAAATCCATTATGTAATAATTTCTCAACGGAGACATCATGAAAGATATCTCCCTCCAACTCATCGTCGGATTTAGTGATCATCTCAAGATAAGCTATAGATAGCATATTACATGTGAATGTCTTATTCGTTAAATGCAAAGCATCACGTTCATCTAAATAATATTGGTAACATATAAGATGGTCATCATACTCAAATGGGAATGGCTGACCCTTACTATAAAATAGGCCCACACCACATCAGGCGGGCCATGCTTCTACCTCAAAATGTTCTTTCATACCATTCTGGAAAGGTCCCAAACCTTTCCATTTATATCCCAATTTAAGCATTATAGGTTTGGCTTTAATATACTCATTAGTAAAATAACATCAAGCATATCCATCATAATGAGTTCTGATGTTTTTGGGTATTCTACCCCAGTCATATCCCTTATAAATAAAGGCACAGCTCCCAACTTGGTAAATACTTGTCATAGGCTGTGGGAGGCCCAAGGTACGAGGAGATGGTGGAAAATTATTTAAAATAAGGGAATATTGCATAGAAGCATTTGTTTCTTCTGATATAAGAATTTTAGAAAGATCGGGTAAGAGCTCGTCAGTAAGAGCATAAGAGGTAGAAGGAATATTCCCTACACCTTTCGATGTAGAAAATATGAATTTGGTGGATGTAGACGGTGTAGAGGTGTCGATAGATGGGTCTATTATAGGTATGGAAGTTATAGGAGTAGAACAAGATACATTGGTTGTGGGATTAGGATCTTTCTTAGGTCCTAATGTGGTTTGTTCAGAATATGGTTGAGCTATATGTAGAGGTGCAACTGATGGAGAAGAAGTAGATGACGTTGTGGGTGTGAGTTTCACATGTTTATATGGATAATGAGAATTAGGATGTGTGGATGACAGAGCAGGGTAAAATTGAACTCCAATAGGTTTTGCCAAAGCACACATATCAAAGGGTCTTGGATCATGATGAATGGTAACCAAATAATTCTTAAATTCGAACTTAACACATAGATGTAAAGTTGAGGGAATAGCTCACATCGCTTTGATCTGAGGATGACCCAAGAGTATATTGTACGATGCAGGGCAATGTACAATAAACACAATCATATCCAAGGTTCTTGGACCAACCTGCAATGGAATGGTAATAACTCCACACGTTTCTTGTGTTTCGTCATTTAAAGATTTTATGATCATATCAGTTCTTTTCATTTCATCACTTCTAAACCCAAATATTTGGTAGAAGTCAAAAGTGCAGATATTTAAAGATGAACCATTATCAATCAAAACTCGTTTGACTGCTACATCTCCAATTAAGGCAATAATATACAAGGGGTTATCTTTATGTAAACTATGTTGCGGTATGTATCTATCCCAAAAGTCAATACAATCAACTTCACGAGTTATTATAGTATCGGCCATGGCTTCAGGTTGAATGTCTTATGGTACCATCATCTGAATTAATGTGAGCATTAATTCATCTCTATGTGTAGGAGAAGATCTTAAAAGGTCCAAGAGAGAAATTCTAGATGTAATATTTGATAATTGTTCATTAATATTATAAGGAGGTTTAGGTTGAACATTAGGTGAATGATTCCATTTATTAGGAACCTTCAAAACAAATGGAGCTAATCCACCATTCTGAATTTTATCTTGTTGAGAATTTTGAGCCTGTTGTCTAGTAACAGCTCCGATGGTACCCATAATATTATTTTGCAGATGATGAATGAGTCTTGGTCTAGCGCTTATATCTAGCTCATTAGAAAGTAATCGATGAGACGATGGTCTAGTAGTGACTATTCTTGGAAATGGCTCTTCTGGAACCATATAACTTGTGATAGGGTGAATAGGATCCGATTTATATTTATAACTATTCGATTGATTTGATGTGATTTCCATATCACTCTCAGTCTTGTATTCTATATCACTAAGATCAGGTATCTAAATATTATATAGAGTCCTGGTTGTACCCACGTATAAAGTTGTGTCAAAGATTTCTAGATCATGAATAGGTAAATGCCCACTAATAGTTCCCACATATTGGGAAGGAGGAGGGACATTATGATGTTCAACTTGATTAGCCACCTCCTTACCATGTTTTGGTAAGGGATGTTGAAAGATGTCCAATTACTGATTGGCATTCTGATTCTGGTTTTGTGGGGTGTTCTTTTGAACATTATTAGGAGGATTTTGCTTAGGTTGAAAGGCTTGCAACTCCATCTCATTGTTATCAATCAAGTCCTATATTTTATGTTTTAATATTTTACAAGAGTTGGTAGTGTGTCCGGGTCCTCTATGGAAGTCACGAGTGTAAATATGCTCGTATCCGGGTATAGTTGGATCGGGTTCCCGAATATTTGGTAATTGAATCAAACCTCCTTCTAATAATTGTGATAGAATAGTTGATAAAGGTTGATTTAACCTAGTAAATTCTTGAGGAGGTCTATCAGGAGGTTTCAGTACAAACTTCTTCGCTGTCTTCGCAGCATTAAAATTAGTAGTATTTCTGCTATCGGTGACTCCATCACCCATAACTTGTTTATTCTTATATTTATTTTTGGATTTTTTCTCATTGTCTCTCTTTTTAAGCTATCCTCTCCTAATGAGAGAATCTTCCACTCTTCGGGCTAATTCTATAGCTTGATCGAAGGCAATTTTCAAGATAATTTGTAGTTGATAATTCATAAGATAGTTGCTCTTGATACTCCTAGTAGTTGATAATTCGTAAGATAGTTGCTCTTGCAAATTATTAATAAAGATTTCCAACATCTCCCTATAAGGTAACACAAAGTGTAATTTTCCTATCAACTGTCTCCACCTAGCTAGGAAATCAGAAAAGCATTCATCTTTGCCCTGTTTTAAGTTATACAAATCTTTAATGGTCACATATCTTTCGATGTAGGCACTAAATTGATGAACAAAATACTCAGCAGTTTCTTCGAAATTCCTCAAATAATTAGTGGGTAATTGATAATACCACTCTAATGCCATTCCTCCAAAGCTTTTTGGGAACATTTTTAGTAATAACAAGTCTTCATGTGATATATCATGACATGCTATCCTAAACATACGAAGATGCTCTATAGGATCTTCGATTCCTTTATATATGGGAAGAACAGGCATAGGAAAATGTCGAGGATACGACTGTGTTACGACTATAGGATCTAAAGGCTGACTACACATCTCTCGATAATTGTATGAGGGATGGTAGGGATATATCTGGTCCATGCGGGAAACTAACTGTTTCACCACGACTTCAAGATTGCTAGTTTGTCCACCATATTTGTTTGGTGGCACATAGGTATGGGATCTATGAGTGTATGATGGTGTGACATAAGGATTAGATGTTATATTGCTATTATGCAAAGTGTTGGTAGGAAGAATATTATGAAGGGGATTTGTAATAGTATAATTGGTGTTCGGTTTTGTTTTGGGTTTTTGTGTATTTGAGGTATGTTGATCAAGAGCTTGGAAAAATAGAGCAGTAAATGATGGTTTCTTTTGTGCGCGAAAGACCCTAGGCTTGTTAAAAGGCACTTTAGATTGTTGGGTAACCTGCTATTATTGCATGCTCTGGATCGCAGCTACTATATCCAAATTGGATGGTCCAACTTGATCACTCTCTTGTTCAATAAAGAAAAAGAGATTAGTGCGTGTTTGAAATACTTCTTCTAGAGTTGCTTGAGTGTCACTAATTTGATCCTTGTCCATATGGGATGCTCTATTAAAAACACCAATATTAGTGTTAATGAACTTCCAGAATTGTTCCATGTTATCAAAAGTGATAGCTCCTCCTGGAGACATTTTAGGGGATGAGGATCCTTTCTCTCTAATAGTTTCTTCTTGTTCATTTCCTACATTAAGCTCTTCTTCTTGCTGGTCTAGGGTTTCTTCTTCTCGAACTTGGTCCTCAGGAGGGACATTTTGGTCAGTTAATGGTCTTCCTAACCAATCTTCATCTTCTTCGGTTTGTTTTCCATTCCTAAGTCTAGGCATTGTGCTAAACTTAGGTTTTAGAAAATATATATGTATATATATATATATATATATATATATATATATATATATATATATATATATATGCGATAGGGTTGAGAGGTATATATTTTAACTATATACCTACTATAATACTTTAAAAGGAAAAGTTTTGTTGTTTTTTTTTTTTTTGTGATTTTATTATACTCTTATTTTGTGAGAATAAAAATAACAAATAGCATGCTAGTTGTAAGAAACAATAGTAGAAATAATCACTTAGCTTTCTATGAATATTTTATGGATATCATTGATAGGGTCAAGTTCATCAGGAATCATGAAATGCTCCTCTTCAAATTGGAAGTTGTTTTTCAAGAACTTGACAAAGTGTGCTATGGTAATATGATCTATTTTAGACTCTGACATGTAAAAATAAAGTTCATGGCAATACAATCGATACAAAATAGGTCTAGGAACTCTATTCCATATCTTTCTATCCGTAAGAACGACTTCTTGATCCTCTACACAAGATAGAAATTTATGTACTACAACTGCGTTCTCAAGGTATTCCTCAAAGGTGTATAATTTAGAAGACACAAGTGCTCTTTTATTGGCTACCCACCTATAGCAAGATCTCTGAAGTTCATGATACAAAGTCACCTGATCAGGATCCAGGATTCTATCTAGGACAAACCTCTTAATTTGCCTCAGTTCTGCAGATCTTGATTCAATAATACCCAATATTCTATCAAGTTCGTCCCACAAAGGTTGGGCTCTATATGTTTGAGGTACTCTAAGCACAAAAGTAATCTCTATGGCCGTTAATTGATTTTCAACATTTATGGAGACAACTCGTCTTCTATTATAATCTACCATCTAAGTATGATATGCAAATTTAACAGTTTTCTAATGATTCTAGATGTTCTTAATAATGTGTTTTTTTTTTGGATTGTTTTCAAAAGGTGTTTTTAGTTTCATGTCGGGTTCACCAAAATGTATCACCCAATTTTTTTGCACCCTTACCTTCAGGCTAAAGGATCCATACCTGGAAGGGGGGTGAGAAAAGGATGGAACAATACCTCGGACGGAGAGGCCCTTTGAAGGTCGTGCCTCTTGGGGGAGGGGTATAAAGGTGAATTTTTGACGGATGGTGGGGTTCACCAGGAAAATTTGAATGGCATTTTCCACGCATAGGTTGATAATGGGTTTGATTTGTTCATTTTATGTTCAATCATTCAGATTCCTAGGTTGGCCAAAATAAAGCTAAGCTATTCTATATGAAGATTCTGATTTATATGAAGACAACAGACATAAATGAATCCTAATGTGATTGAATACAGAGAATATATAAAATGGAGAAGAGTACACCTGATTTATGATGTCTGATGAAGATTCTAAAGCTTGTAGGAGTCCATATCATCTCGGATATGACAGGATCGTCTGTAATTGTACAAAATCATCCCAAATCACAGGAGATCATCCAAGATCACCTAAGATCGTCAGTGACCTGACGAATTCATCAAGAAAATTTGTTAGGAACCTACAATCAAGAAAACAGACACCAAAAACCAAAAATACAATTGCAAGAATGATGCAAAATGATAGAAATAAGAGTATAGATGTTTGAATGATAAATCTAGATATCAAATTAAATGAGATGCACTATTTTGGAAACTTATTTTGAATTTTATCATTCAATTATGCTAAATGAGGTGAACTCCAAGATGCAAAATAGAAGTAAATTAAACTAATGCACCAATAAATAAGGAAAATGAGAGAGAATGAAAAATCAGGGCTCTAATTTCCCCCAAGCTGAATTGCAGACAAGATCGTCTTTAATCATACAAGATCGTCGTCGATCTTGACAGGATCGTATAAAATTGTAGTTGAATCGTTTGCGATGATCCGAGATACCTCATGCTAAAACACAGTGAAATCCTACAAAAAAACTTGAAAATACAAGTGCAAATGATGGGAGATCATAGCAAAAACTAAAATTACAGGGAAATAATCAGCCAGGCAGCCATGTAGGGATTCAGGGGGATAAACTAGGAAAATTCTAGTTTATATAGGATTAGGGGAAGGTTAGGAGGTTGGGGATCATCCCAATCTAGGAGATCCCCAATGTGGGAATCTCCAACCGCACAGACACTCTTCTGCCCAAGTTGGAGAGGTCGTTGGAACAAAAGCTAATTGCAAAAATTTGGTTTTGGGACGAAATTGTTTGGACGTTTTGTTCTAGATGAATTCATCCGATTTGGGACGATATCGTCAAATCAACGACGATATCATCCAACGGTCACAAAAACCTCTAAAAATGGCATAAAAAATGAGGTGAGCGGTTAACGGGTGGTTTCGGGGTTAAAATTCAAATTTCTACTTTTTACTGATGGTTTAACTGTGCCAATTTTAGGGTGCTATAGTAAATCACGCTTGACAAGTTCTTGGCATAATGCTCTACCTCTCACTAGTTTGGTCAGGTGTATTTCTACATCATATTCTTATATTTTGGTCACCCAAATGGCTCTTATGTCATCGAGCTCTCCTTGTATGATGAAGCTTTGTACATCGGGGTGTATGGTGTAGACGATTATCCTGCTTTGTGATAGGGAATGTCTAAACTTTTTTAGAGACTTCATTATTCCATATATCTATTTTTCAATGAAGTTATACTTTTTTTCATGCTCCTACATAGTTTGACTCAAAAAAGCTATGGGTCTTTCTTCATTGTCAACTCCCTTCTACATGAGTACTGCTACATAGCTTTCTTGTTCACCTATAGCATATAAAATAAAATCCCTGGAATAGATGGATTTACCAAGAGAGGAGCTTGAGCTATATGTTATTTGATCTACTTGAAGGCTTATTTCCTCACATCCGTCCATTTGAACATGGTATCCTTTTTTAAAAGCTTCGTCATTCATTTGACGATTTGCGTAAAGTCAGCTATGAATTTATCCAAATAATTGATTTGGCCGAAGAACAATTGTAAGCCCTTTTTGTTTAGGTGGAGGAGAATATCTAATAATGCTTTCACCCTATTAGGGTCTATGGCTAGACCATACTTAGAGACAACATGGTCAAGTAGAAGTCCTTCCTCCATACCAAATTCCCTGCACTTTTCAAACACACTTTTGAGATGTGCTATGTGATCTCCTTTCCGATGAGAGAAACCTATCATGTCATCTAGGTAAATTACTATTACTTTATTTTCCAATTATTTGAAAGCCACATTCATAGCTCTTTGGAAATTTTCTCAAGTATTGGATAACCCGAAAGGTATTCTTTGGTAAGCAAACGTTCCCCACTTAGTTGTGAATGCAGTTTTAAACTGATCTTCATCTTTGACCCATACATGATTGTACCAAAAGAAGCCATCTAGGAGTGAAAACATTTTTTCTCCAACTACTATGTGTAGTATTTAATCAATCTATGGTAATCGGTAATGATACTTAAGAGAAGCCTTGTTCAAATTATGAAAATCGACACATAATCAGATGTTCTCGTTCTTCTTTCTTACTGAGACCAAGTTAGAAACCCATATCAAATGCTTGATTGGGTAAATTATTTTAGCTTTGAGGAGCTTCAACAGATCCTATTTCATTAAGTCTTTGATTTTGGGATTTATTGGTCGTTGTTTTTGCCAAAATGGCTTTGCACCTTCCTCGAGCTCAATCGTGTGCTGGATTGTTTCTTTGGAGTAGAATTTCAAGTCTCCATAGGTCCAGGAAATGATGTCAGGTAATTATTTACACAATTATTTGATTTCTTCTATTTCTATTTCTATAGTGCTCACTCCTAACTTGATGACTTTGGCAGGCTCCATTTGAGTTTCTTTGTATCTATGTTTATCAACCTTCATTTTGTGGCTAGTTGACCTATCATTATTATCAAATAATATTTCAAGAGTAACCAATCCTTTTGGGATGTGGTTATTTTTCAAATAGAATATGTTCTCATATTCTTCATCTTCATCTACTCTATTTTTAGAGCAATTCATCTCATGGATGAGGAAATCCACTATTTTTTGATCATTCTCAAAAACTTGCCAAAAGGTATCTTTATCTGGTACAGAAGGTCTATAGATTAGCCTGATTATTTTAGAATTTTGGATGACATTGCTTATAGGGTAGAATTTTGCACCTACTAAATCCAATAAGTCTGCATGAGTATTTTTCTCTATAGAAATTGCCTTTATGTTTAGATATTCGAAAGATTCTAGTAGATCCTAGACTTTGTTTCGATAAGCTTTAAGATAATGTTGTTTGCTTACACATTTCTCAAAAATCTGATTTACAATCAACTCAAAGTTATTGAATATATATAGTTGATTTATTTCCATATTTTTAGCCTTCTTGAGGCCCAAACAGAGTGCTTCATACTCTGCTACATTGTTAGTGCAACTCCAGGTTAACTGGTAAGAAAAAATATTTTCCTTGCCTGTTGGAGAGATTAGAACAATACCCGCTCTAGCTCTATTTTTACATCTGGCCCCATTGAAGAAAAGATTCCAAAGCTAATCAGTGGGTTCATTCACCAGAGGGAGAGTAATGGGATTGCCTTTTTTAGGCTTCAGGATCATGTAACTCCCAATGTTAGTCTTGATCATGGCGTTGAAATATTGGAGGGAGAATTGGTCTTCTTCTTATAGTACATTTAGAGCTTCTTCCATTAAGTTTAGGTCTTCCAATTCCTTGATCATAATATTCACTGTGGTGGAATGTTTACTTTTATCTTCGAGTATTTCGATATGGAATGTTGATGGTTTCTCATTGAATATGTTCACACTTTTACCCTTGAACAGGATTTCCAAATGGAAGAAATCTAACGAAAAATATCCTCCTATTTTGGTTGTGAACTCCCTGGAAAGACACATACCAAAATAGGGCTCTAATTACACTACCACAACTTCTTGTATGACCATGAGATGGGACATCCTGTGGAGTACTATCAAAATATCTTTTATTACCCCTAAAGTTTTCACAGGGATCCCATCTAGTTGTAAGATGCCAGGGCTGCTTCTTTTATATTCCATGTCCATGATGTCACACACTTCTTTGGCCATCATAGTGGTTGTAGCTCTGGAGTTTATCATGTAGTTGTGAACAACCCACCCCTCCATTTGGAGATACAAGTAAAAGGGGGGAGGTCTATTTTTTTCCAAAGTGGATGTTAGACTATCTTGTGTAGAATCCATCTGATTGGGGTTCTTGTTCTTATTTTTGATAGACCTTAAAGACTCTTGCAGTAAATGAATCTATCCTGAAAGTTGTAGAGCTTCATACATAGTTTCTTTAGAGGGATTTTTCTTCATTTCTTCAACTATGTTAAACTTGAGGGGTTCAACACTTTCTCCTTTACTGTTGTGTCATACTTGTTTCTATACCCCTAAGTAGCATCAATTATTTGATGTTTACTAAGTGAAGGATATCTCAATTTATCTCTGGATTGCTCCTGCATCTCAGTTTATTTCTGCCATGGTGCTTCCTTGCAAGTGTCTGTATCTTTTTGGCTTGAAATCAGGGAAGGTTTTTCATAAGAAGTTATTTTCTCAATAAGTTTCCTTATGGGCGAAGGTACTTTCAAGGGGTTAATATCGTGGGGATCAACCTGCAAGGGTTTATTTATTGACTTGATAAGGACAACTACTTGTTCCACAGAAGGTATCATGAAATTCTTATTCTCTTCCCTGATCATGTTAGCTTGGCCTTTTAGGCTTCTTTCGGCTTTCTCTCTGGATACCTTTTGTATTTGGTGCTAATGAATCATGCAAGAAGTATCGCCATGACGATCGTTGCATGTGGAACACCAAAAAATTGATTCTGATGGAGCGTTGCTAGGCTCACTGTCTTCATTGGCATAAATTGTACTGGATTTATCATAGTTCCTACCACTTGTAGAAGCTTAATATCTAGTCACTTGTGGAAACCTCCTTGGTTGGGAATTTCTCTCTACCTTTCTTCTTTCCATGGATATGAATTTATTTACCAAATTCTTATAAGAAGCTTGCATATCTTGTAGAATTACCAGTTGGAGATCTGGAGTTGATGTGACCATAGCTGTGGGGAGTACAGGGATGAGGGGAAGCATTGGAAGCGTAGGAGGATCTTGTATTTATGGGATGATAGGTTGTCTAGTCCATTTTGTGAGACTGGTATTAGTTGATAAAATGATGCTTGATGTCTGAGGTAGATTTAGAAAAATAGACATCATTTATTTGGGTGGAAAACAACCAATAGCAATTAGGTCTTTCTCTGCCTTCTATGGTTCTTGATAAATATTGGGGAAAGTGCATACGAGATAATGTCTAATTACTATACTTATATCTAAGTTAAAAGCTCTCAAATAATAGTACATTTCTTGTTCATGTGTTGGTCTCAAACCTTTAGGTACTCTGCCAAGTTCTATTGAATCTGATATTAAAATCTATGATCTCTACTTGTGGGTATTTCTAAAAAATAGTTAATTGGTTCAACAGGGAGAAGAGATATTTCTACTCATTGAATTCTTCCACTAATTTACTGGTAAGTTGGGACCATGTAGATATGGACTTATTATCAAGAGCTCTGTACTAATAGAGCATTTTCCCTTTTAAGGAGATTACTAGCAATCTTATCATGACATCCTCTTCCTGGATGTCATGTATGGGGACCAATGCAACCATGTCTAGATAATTTTCATAAGCCATATTTCTAGTACCATCATACTGGGGTAAAGATTTTAGGGTTGCTACAGGGATCGAATGTTGAGCTTCTAGGTTCAAGGGACCTATATGGTTACATGTGGGGTAAGGTAAAATTGGTAGATTCTCGACCATTACGATTGTACAGATAACTAGAGCTAATTTTTTGCTAGCAGTAGTTCTAGGGAGGGCTACAGGGAAAGTATTGGAGTGTCTTGGATTTTTGATGTAAGTAGAAGTTGTCCTAGCAACTAAAATAATATTAGCTCGGAGGCTACTAAGATACAGTTTAAAGAAATCTATGGGTTCTTCTAAATATTTTGCCTTAGATCTGGTTATCATGAAAAATGGGTCATGACTAGAAGTTGGATAAAGATTTTTCTAAGGTTCTTTTGTGGTGCAGAGTCGCTAGGTGATATAAAAATATTGACAGGGAAAATCTATTCACCAGGGATTTGATCTGCATAATGCATGGGATTTGTGTCCCATTGGGTGTGCCAAAAACTGTTGGAGCAAAATATACCTTTTGTTACATTTGCATCCAAGACTTTGCCAAAATTGAAAGACTAGGTCAGAACAGAGTCTACCTGGTTCAATATCTAGAGGAGGCTGGTTCCTTTGATTTTTTAGGGAAAGTGAAAAGAAAGAGAGATGCATAAAGAGAGGGAAATATAGCTATGGCTAGAGGATTAAAATTGTTCAAATTAAAAAATAATAACAACTACTATCACAGCATTTTGCAGATAAGCATAATAGAACCAAAACATAGAAACTAAAACCCCTAGTGGGTGCTTTATGATAATACAACTCTATTTGTGAAGTTAAATTGTAGATCTAACATAATGTTAATGCAGGAATTATGATTAAGAATTGATGCGGGTTACAGTCAAACTAGATTTAATTAGCAATAGACAACACATACATACTTATATTCATAACACCAATGAGCTAAGAACCAGAATGTAGATCTTTATTTAGCTTTCAGAAGTTGTATACATAGCCTTGTAAATGCCTAAGAGCCAACCATTTGTTTGGGTCACTCATTCTATATATAAGAGTTTTTACATAACATAAAATTGAAAGTTGTTACAATAGTATACTCGTAGGCTCATTCTGGTACAAAATAAAGTTAAGGTGTGATGGAGCTTCTAACTAAAAGAAGTTGGTATATTCTTGTTACATCAATATTTCTCCAATCTCTTAGACTTCGTGGTCTACTTGGATCTTAAAATGTCATGCCATCATGAATTTTAGCCTCTGCTTGATCCTTGGCCTTCAAAATATTATGCCATCATGAATTTTGGCCTCTGCTTGGTCCTTGGCCTTAAAAATGTTGTGCCATCATGACTTTTAGCCTCTGCTTGGTCCTTGGCCTTCAAAATGTTGTGCCATCATGACTTTTGGCCTCTATTTGGTCCTTGACCTTCAAAATGTCATGCTATCATGACTTTTAGCCTTTGCTTGGTCCTTGTCCTTCAAAATATCGTGCCATCATGAATTTTGGAATTTTGGCCTTTGCTTGGTCCTTGGCCTTCAAAATGTCATGCCATCATGAATTTTAGCCTCTACTTGGTCCTTGTCCTTCAAAATATCATGCCATCATGATTTTTGGCCTCTGATTGGTCCTTGGCCTTCAACATATTGCACCATCATGACTTTTGGCCTCTGCTTGGTCCTTGGACTTCAAAATATCATGCCATTAGGACTTTTAGCATATGCTTGGTCCTTGGCCTTCAAAATGTCATGCTATCATGACTTTTGACCTTGGTCTCCATTACTTTCAAAATATCGTACCATATTGACTTTTGATATCTACAGTTAGTATCTGGAGGAGATTATTCCTTCTTTCCATGGATGTGGTCATTTTGACCAAAATTCTTGGTGCCTCCTAAGGTAATTATGTCAGCTAAATGTTAGAACCTAGAGCCTTTATCCATTAGGAAACAGAGTAAAAAAATAAAATAATAATAAAAATAAGGGAAAGAAGGGGAAAGATACCAAGTAGACAGAAAAAATAAACAAAAAAATTGCTTTGAGGTGATCATTCTTCTGGAGTACTTCTGCCAGAATTTCTTGTTTCCTTTTGACCCAAATTCGGTGTGCTACTTGATGAGGCCTTCTTAGATTTTATTTTTTTCTCCTTTCCTTGCTTATTTTTTTCTAGAATAACCTCATTGTAGGTGGCGCATGCTTTCTTCCAGGTCTCTTCGTGTGTATCTATATTTTCATTGAAGGTGATATACATGTATTCTATCTCTTCGACCTTGTCATACGATAGAGATTTTTTCTTTTAAACTTAGTTCGTGTAGACAAACATTCATATGTGTGATATCCTGAGCCATAGTGAATATTTAATATTCTTGAATTGTATCTTTCCAACTGTTAATATCGAATTTATATTCGAAGAATTTTTTCCAAGAGGCTTTCAGATCATCTTTTGCCAAGAGTTTTGAATTTGTATCCCAGAAGCTAGGCATACCACAATTTTAGGCTATACCCACATGTTTTATAATTACTTTAGCCTCTGTATTTAGCTTGTGAATTATCCTTGTACCTTTTGTTATCAACTTGTGTCTTTTAAAGAAATTCCAGGAAACCAACTTGGCCTGAGACCAATTTGCATCGTGAGCTCTGTACCCTGCTATTGCCTGGGTGCTATCCGCCATGACCTGAATTTTATTAGCGGTTGAAACCCTTATTTCCAGGAGCTTGATTGATACTTCAATATCATATTCCACCTGGCCTAGCGTGTCTTTGATTTTTATTAGGTACACTAACATGGGTCTTTCCTTCAAGATTATCTAGCTGACCCTTTCGAGCATCTCCTTTTGGACTATTTTTGCTTTCTCTTTGGTTAGTCTGCTAGTCTTATCTGCACTATCAAATAGCTATTTCTTGAGGTCTTCGGCTTGTTGTTGTAGCATTTAAATCTATTATTCGGCCTTTGCTGCTCTCTCTTTGTAAGGGGCGGCCTCGTTGAACCTCTCCTCCCATTTCTTGGCTTCATTTTTCAAAGCCTTCTCTATGGTTTTCTACTGGTGAAGGGCTTCTTCTAAAAACTTTCTTGACTGCTCTACTTAAAGAAATTTTTATTTGTAATATTATGCATTTAAATAAATCATCCCCCTATGGGTCTCGGCCTTACTACACTCATCATCCATGGATAGATGAGTCATGTCCTCCTGAGTCACCTCGACCTGGTAGTCCTCTAGAGTCATTTCCTTTTCTATATTCTACACCAGCGGGGTCAACTTCATAGTGGACCATTGTATGTTTATGGGATCTAACACTGTTCCTTATCAAACATGGGCTACTATGTAGAGCTTTGGGAGCTCTGTGACTTCAACCATGTGGTGGCATTAACGTTGGATTTCTTCAATTTATTGAATTTGGAAATAGTAGGCTTGCTTGCGAGGGAAGGAGTTTGCATGGCCTGGAAGCTTAATAGGTTAGAGGAGAAGGGGAAAGGAGTGGTGGATAAGGAGGCTTCCACTCTTAATTTTTTGGAAGGGGACCCTTCATGAGTAGTGGGAGATGTTGGTGGAGTCATCTATGTTGATGCATTAGTTGGCAGAGTTTGTTGAGTGGATGGGGGAGTTTGATGAGGAGGTGATAGAGGAGGTTGATCAGAAGATGATGGGTTACCCTGTCTTTCAGAATGGAGAGGGGAGTTTCTATAGGAATAAGGAGAAGAAGGAGTATCAAGGTCAATGGGAGATGTACCTAAGGCCTTTGGCGAAGTGACATCCTCGATCCCCTGTAACTTTTTGGTATAGACCTCTACAATTTAATTTAGGCTTGAGTCATCGACGTTGATTGTTACTTTTGTCAAGGTTTGCTCTTCTCCAGGTATATCCTTTTTGGGGGGATCCTTAGCTACGTTGATTATTTATTCATAAATATTCTATTTCCCAGAAGCTTATTCTAAATTATATCTTGTTTCTACTTGATTCTCAGTCTCTTCATGCTCTTCTAATTTTGTGCATTCCTCGGACTCCTCATCTTGTTCTGATTCTTCATGTTCTGATTCTTCCAAGGATGTTTCTATTTTTCTCTTCTTCTGGAGGCCCTCCCTTCTTCGACTCTAATTTTCTTTTCCTGTGTTCAATATGAGCACTATCATTTGATTCTATGTCTGATCCCAAAGGAGGGATAAACTCTCGACGTATTCTCTTTGGGGTTTTTATTTTATTAGTTGTTATTGATTTCCCCTTGTCTTGTTATGTGTTACCTTCAGATTTTTTGATGGAAATACCATCAATTCCAAGGGGAACCTTATCCGCTAGAGTCTCAGACCATTCATCATGACTTGCGTCATACTCTATAGAAAACTCTATGTCCATATTTAAACCATATCTGGTGAATGTTTGAATGTGGTACCTCATTTTCTACCATGCTAATATTTTAGTGGGATCCCAGTATTTTCCTCTTTTCTTCATCCTTTTTATGGTTTTATCAGTGAGCTTGTGCTTAGGGTTTGAACTCGAGCTCCAATCCGTCAAGTAATCATAGAAATATTGCCATGGAGGAAGTGGTTGCATCCTCTCGATGTGCCATTCTAGTGGCTAGTCTTCCTTATTATTCCTACCTTGTTTGTCAAGTTTCCTGTTAGAGGCATGGAATTGATTGAAGGGATTCTTGTTTAGTATGGTCTGCCTCTGGGAAAATTTATCTTAAGGATCATATTTCCACTTGTGTGGTAGCTCTATCAATTTTAGATCCTTTAGAACTTGAACAATTTTTTCATGGTCTTCCTTCTTAGATATTGTCACTCCTTCATACTGGAAGGGCATGACGCAAGAATGTGTTTTCTGAGCACCTATCATAAACTTGTTGTTGATGAACTATGTTTACCTTACGTACTCCAGAGCAAAAATTCACTTGGTGACATAGTAATGCAATATGAAAGGCTTCTATGTGAAGTCGTATAGCCTAACAACTACCCCCTGTGTTAGGATGAACCAGTCCCCTTCTTCTGCATGGGGGTGTCTCATGGTGTCTTACATTTTTTTAGGAATTCTTGGCATTTAGCCGTTTATGTTTTTGAGAGTAGGACCTAAGAATTCCATGTTGAAGTGGTAATATGAACCCGTGTTTGACAAAAGAGATGTCCATTCGCATATCGATAAGTGTTCCCCCTTTTTATATTTTGTGGTGGTGGAAATATAACTCAAATGCTTGGCCTAAAAGAATATAAAGATTCAAACTAGATAAAAAGAGTACTTAAAAGCATCTGAGATTTCCCTTTGTAGCTTGGAAAGTCATGTGTGCAGTTGTTGGGCCAGGTATGCCAACCAATAAAAAAAGATAGGTACTCTACCCAGATCTGCGTGCACTTTGTCATAGAACTTGGGATTAGACATGCACCGCGCTACTACACTTTACCACCCATAAACCTGTGTATCATCTTCCAACCCTACCACCATAGCCAGCATGGAAAAGAGTTCTTTGTTATTGAATCTGGATAGAGGAATAGGGGATTTTGGTATAGACTTCTAAGAAATAGTATTTTATAGGTTCTGTTGTAGGAATACCCTAATGTTTAGGGCATTAATGTAGTACTTCATAGAGTCAAACTGGATAGCAGGGACCGTAGGCTTCCTTCCATAGGCAAAGACAACCTTGATTGTGTCTGGGTCAAGTGTGAACATGTCCTCCCATTTTTAGTTCTTCACTACTTTGTGTTTGATGTCATACACCTTTGCCATTGCCTGGATTAGCTTAGGGTAGGAGTGAACTTGTCGGTAGACATACTGGTAGAGTAAATAATGGTACAAGAATGTGCTCAGAATAGACGAAGATATGTCTATGGTCATCCTAGCCACTATATCTTTCCAAATATGTTTTGTATCTTTCCATGTTATCTTTACATCTACAATGTGGCAGTCGAGGTCCATGAAGCTACTTCCTTTTTTGCTTGAGTTTCTCTTTTTATTTGAGGATGTTTCTAAAGAATAAGCAACTGGGGGTGTGGATGCCATGGCAATATTTCATAGCCTAGTAGTTAGGAACAATCAGGGGCACGATTAGCAGAGTGTTGTAGAGCCCTTTGAGTGATCAAGGAAAACACAGGGAAAGTGGAAGATGAATAAAGGAGGTGGAAGACATGTGATCAAAATGGCTATGGATGCTCGTGCCAACCTGATATGTAATAACTATCAAACTAATGTGGAACAATTGTAGTTGGTAATACTCATTTCGATGCAAATTTTGAATAATACCTGGAGTCTTGGTTTGTGTATCGGTATTCAAAATAAACTACCAACCTCGAGTGGCTTTTTTGTTTTGGACCAATAAATTTGCACCATTTTTTCTTTGGGCCAATTAGCGAGTACGATGGTACTATAAAAACAATTCTTTTATGGTTTTGATACTGCTATCTTTAATACACAAAAAAAAATTAGTTGGTCCTATGTGGCATATTCTTCTCTTTTTAACCATGTCAGGCTGTTATAATGTGGCACTTTTCACCTGTTCAAAAATATTTGATTTGTCTAACATGGTGCCATTTACTTGTCCAATTAGTATCAGATTTTACGGAGTGCTTAGCTACCCAAAATTCATGAGATCACGACAAATTTCTTTGAAGGGGCTTTTATGCATCAAAATTTTGTGCCATCATGACATTTTGCCTTGGCAGAGCGCTCAGCTCCCAAAAAGGCATGAGATTGCAACAAATTTCTTTGAATGGGCCTTTGTGCACCAAAAAAGTTGTGTTATCACGACATTTTACCTTGACAGAGCGCTTAGTTACCCAAAAGTCATGAGATGATGACAAATTTCTTTTAAGGGGTATTTGTGCACCAAAACATCATGCCATCATGAGATTTTGCCTTGGTGAAGTGCTTAGTTGCCCAAAAGTCATGAGATCACGATAAATTTCTTTGAAGGGGCCTTTGTGCACCAAAAAAGTCATGCCATCGTGACATTTTGCCTTGGCGGAGCGCTCAACTGCCCAAAAGTCATGAGATCATGACAAATTTCTTTGAAAGGGCCTTTGTGCACCAAAAAAGTCATGCCATCGAAACATTTTGCCTTGGCAGAGCGCTCAGCTGCTCAAAAGTTGTGAGATCACGATAAATTTATTTGAAGGGGCCTTTGTGCACCAAAAAATTCATGCCATCATGACATTTTACCTTGGTAGAGTGCTTTGAAAAGAAACAAATATTTATATAAAATACATACAGGGTGGAAAGAGCCCATTACTTGTAGTACAATTTCAGATGGAAGTCGTTGACAGAGATAAGTTGAACTTGGCCCTATTCATATTTTAACTAGAAATAATTGTGTTGCTTCTCTTCTATTATTTTGAAAGGGCCTTCCCAGAATGCATCAAATTTATCGTGATTTCCAAATTTAGACTTCTTCTGATTCCATCTAAGGACTAAGTCTCTCACCTTAAATTTCCTTAGGATGGTATTCTTATTGAACCATCCCTTCGTGGTAAAAATATGCTTTTGTTAGTGATTATAGGCCTGTTCCTTCTATTCCTATGAATGGAGGGGTTGGACTAGCCTATTCTCCATTGCTTTTACCTCTTCTATACCAACTTGATTGAGTAGCTTCAAATCTAGTATTTCTATGTGTACTGGTAGAACTAATTCTTTGTCATAGACCAGGGAATAAGGGGATGCATTGATGGAATTCTTGATGGTTATTCTATCAGCCCATAGTGCTTGATTTATCAAGGAGTGCCAACTTCTCTTGTTGTCTTTTAGAGTCCGTTTCAAAATTCTGAGCAGGTTTTTATTTGTAGATTCATCTAGTCCATTTCCTTGAGGATAGTAGTTTGAGGACGTTTTTAAATAAATCCCATATTTGCATGCGAAGTCAATCATATTGGAGCCTATGAAGGATGAACCATTATCTGTGACTAACACCTCTAGGATACCAAATCTAGTGATCACACTTTCCACAAAATCTATCACGATCTCTTAGTATACCTTTCTTATGGGTATTACCTCTTACCACTTTGTGAAATAGTCTATGGCTGTCAGGATATACTTATGTCCAACGGATGAGTTGGGCTCTATTATCCTAATGAAATCTAGTCTCCACTATTGGAAATTTTATTCAACCTAGATGGACTTTAGATACAATAGAGCATTCATGTTTATCATTCCTCACAACCTCTTGTTATCTTGAAGGCATCTACAAATATGGTTGGCTAGTAGCACCCAATATTGATGATCTTCAAGGCAGTGTTTCTCCTCAAGTAGTGTCCTCCATCGAAGTTTTTTTTGTACAACCCTTTAGGTATTAGGGTGTATTTAAATGCCTGTATTCAGTACCTTCTTATTTTTGAGGAATTTAAGTTCACTAGGCATCTCCCAGTTTGGAAGTATTTTATAAATTCATCCACCCAATCGAGCTGCTTCGGGGGTTGATTATCTTCTGACACTACTTCCTAAGTCTGGCATGCTATGTACTCTAGCAAAGCATGTTTGGCAAGTTCTTGGCATAATTCTCTACCTCTCACTAGCTTTGTCAGGTGTATTTCTACATCATATTCTTATATTTTGGTCACCCAACCAACTATTGTGTCATCGAGCTCTCATTGTATGATGAAGCTTTATACATCGAGGTGGATGGTGTAGATGATTATCCTACTTTGTGATAGGAAATGTCTAAAATTTTATAGATACTTCATTATTGCATATATCTATTTTTAATGAAGTTATACTTTTCTTCATGCTCCAGCATAGTTTGACTCAAAAAAGCTATAGGTTTTTCTTCATTGTCAACTCCCTTCTGTGTGAGTACTGCGGCATAGATTTCTTGTTCACCTATAGCATATAAAATAAAATCCCTGGAATAGTCTAGATTTACCAAGAGAGGGGCTTGACCTATCTATTATTTGATCTAATGGAAGGCTTGTTTCCTTGCATCCATCCATTTTAACATGACATCCTTTTTTAAAAGCTCTGTCATTGGTTTGACGATTTGTGCAAAGTCAGCTATGAATTTACGCATAAAATTTATCTATCCAAAGAATGACTATAAGCCCTTTTTGTTCGAGGGGATGGGAAGATATAATAGTGCTTTCACCCTATTAGGGTCTATGGCTAGACCATACTTAGAGACAACATGGCCAAGTAGATGTCCTTCCTCCATAGTGAAGATAGAGGAGATACCAAACTCCCTACACTTTTCAAACACACTTCTGAGATGTGTTATGTGATCTCCTTTCTGATGAGAGAAAAATTTCATGTCATCTAGGTAAATCACTATTATTTTATTTTCCAATTCTCCAAAATCCACATCCATAGCTCTTTGTAAATTTTTTCCAACATTGGATAACCGAAAAGGCATTCTCTAGTAAGCAAATGTTCCCCACTTAGTTGTGAATGCGGTTTTAAATTGATCTTCATATTTGACCCATTCCTGATTGTACCCAGATAAGCCATATAGGAGTGAAAACCTTTGTGCTCCTACTACTGTGTGTATGATTTGATCAATCTATGGGAGGGGGTAATTATCCTTCAGATAAGCCTTGTTCAAATTATGAAAATCAAAACATGATCAGATGTCCCCGTTCTTCTTTCTAACCGGGATCAAGTTCGCAACCCATGTCGAATGCTTGATTGGGTAAATTATTTTAGCTTTGAGGAGCTTCAACAACTCCTATTTAATTAAGGCTTTGATTTTGGGGTTTACTGGTCGTTGTTTTTTCCAAAATGGCTTTGCACCTTCCCCGAGCTCAATCGTGTGTTGGATCATTTCTTTGGAGTAGACTTCGAGGTATCCATAGGTCCAGTCAATGATGTCAGGGAATTATTTACACAATTCTTTTATTTCTTCCATTTCTATTTCTGTAGTGTTCACTCCTAACTTGACGACTTTGTCAGGCCCCATTTGAGTTTCTTTGTATCTATGTTTGTCGACCTTAATTTTTTGACCCGTCAACCTATCATTATTATAAAATAAGCTTTCAAGAGTAACCAATCCTTTTGGGATGTGGTTATTTTTTAACTAGATGATGTTCTCATCTTATTCATATTTAGCTACTCTGTTGTTAGAGCAATTCATCTCATGGACGAGGAAATCCACTATTTGTTGATCATTCTCAAAAACTTGCCAAAAGGTATCTTTATATAGCACAAAAAGTTATGTAGATTAGCCTGACTTTTTTAGAATTTTGGAAGACATTGCTTATAGAGTAGAAGTTTGCATCTACTGAAGCCAATAAGTCTACATTAATATTTTTCTCTCTAGGAATTGCATTTATGTTTAGATATTCAAAAGATTCTAGTAGATCCTAAACTTTGTTTCGATAATATTTAATATAATGTTGTTTATTTACACATTTCTTAGTAACCTGATTCACTATCAGCTCAGAGTCACCGAAGATCTATAGTTACTTGATGCCCATATTTTTAGCCTTCTTGAGGCCCAAACAGAGTGCTTCATACTCTACTGCATTGTTGGTGCAACTCCAGTTTAACTGGTAAGAAAAAACCTTCTTCGCACCTGAAAATAACCTTAGAAAAATCCTTACCTAGCTTCTGGTCATGAACCATTTTTCATGATAACCAGATCTAAGGGTAAATATTCAAAAGAACCCATAGATTTCTTTGAACTGTATCTTGGTAGCCTCTGGGCTAACCCTATTTTGGTTGCTAGAACAACTTTTGCTTACGTCAGCAATCCAAGATACTTCGATACTTCCCTTGTAGCCCTCCCTTGCACTGTTGCTAGTGGAAATTTAGCTCCAATTATCTACACAACCGCAATGGCCAGGAATTTTCCCATTTTTCCTTACCCCACATGGAACCATACAGGCCCATTAAACCTGTCAGCTCAACATTTGATCCCTGTAGTAGGCCTATAAGCTTTATCCCAGTATGATGGTATTGGAAATATGGCTTATGAATATTGTCTAGACGTGGTTGTGTTGGCCCCCATACATGACATCCAGGAAGAGGATGTCATGATAAGATTTCTAGTAATCTCATTGAAAGGGAAAATAATCTATTGGTATAGAGCTCTTGACAATCAGTCCATATCTATAAGGGCCCAAATTGCTTTCAAGATAATGGATTCATCAAATGCCCATATGAGCACACTCTCTACATGAAGACAAATGCATAGGGGGATATGATCATTTTCTGCTTGTATGTAGATGATATGATATATACTAACAACAACAATATGTTATTTGAGAAGTTTAGAAGTGCCATGGAGTTCGAGATGATAGAATTAGGCCTGATGAAATATTTTCTTAGAATTGAGTTTATCCATTCTACGGATGGTATCTTCATTTCTCAAGGTAAGTATGTAGTAGATGTCTTGAAGAGGTTCAGACTGGAGGAAAACAAACTAGCAATCACATCAATTGCAACAGGTCTAAAATTGAGCAAGACAGATTGAAACATCAATATTGATCCAACTTTATACAAAAGGTTAGTTGGAAGTCTCATGTATTTGAAAATCAGACAAGATCAAATGTTTGTAGTGAGTCTGATTATCAGATTTATGGATTCCTCGAAGAACACTCACTTGTAGGCAGGCAAGAGAATTATGTGCTATGTCAATGGAACTAGAAACCATGGAATCTTTTATGCAATAAAATACCAGCTTGAGCTTGTAGGCTACATAGATAGTGATTGGGATGGCAATATAGATGATAGGAAGAGAACTTTTGGTTATGCATTTCATCTTAAATCAGGTTTTGTTTCATGATCATCAAAGAAACAACCAATTATTGCATTATACACTACTGAGGCAGAGTATGTTACTACCAACTCAACCACATGCCAAAAAATTTGGATAAAAAGAATTTTGGGTGAACTCGATCATCACCAAGAAGGGGAAACAACAATATACTATGATAGAAATTCATCCATAGCACTATCGATGGATCTAGTGTTTTATGGTAGGAGTAAGCACATCGATATCTGTTGGCAATTTTGGGTACTTTGGGTACATTGCCTTTGCTCAAGTGTACAAGTTGTCATTGATGTCAAGAAGCTCTTGAAGGAATTTGATTTGATGTCAAATAACTTGTTTTGATGAAGGTTACGACATGACAGTTTCAAAGGTCTTTTGTAAACCCCAAGTTGGCAGGTTTAAATATTTCAGGTGGATGCATTAGTTTAATGCATTTGGGTCTAGGAGGAAGTATTTATTTAAATAATTAAAAACCTTATTAAGGTTCCCTTTAATTATTTTTAATAAATATTAATTTATTGTTTGCATTGGGTTCTCCTAACCCATGGCGCAAATGTCTTAACTTTGTGGGCGCTAGCCAAGACCTCCGTTGACGTATTAAAATCCTCCGCCAACGTGTTAAACTCCTCGCAAACGTCAAGATTTTATGGGAAATATGCATATAAATCTCCCATGATGAAGATTAAATATTATCCCATTCACATTTTTGAAATGTGTTGCTTGCTGTGTATTCGAGATCTGATGTTCGATTTCTTCCTCGTTGTGATTTCGTGATCCGCTGTTCGAATATCCATCGTTCATTTTTTGTATCCACTGTAAGGTTTCATCATCGTCATTCGCATCAAAAGACAGGGAGGCCTGTTGTTTATTTTAGACCTGGCATAAAAGGAACAAGGGAAACAGAGTGAGGTTTAAACCTCACCGAACACCTTTGGCGCACTGGTAACGGATAGGCTGTTGGCACGCTACCCAAACAGGAGGTTCCACGTTCGAATAACGCGAAAGGGTTTTACTTCGTTGAAGTGGACGCAGCGGGTGGTGTTAGAATTCGTGTGTAATTTCTCCAAAGCACGATTTTTGATGTTGGCCAAGGAATTTTCGAAATTAATTTTTGCTAAGTGTATTTTGCGGATGGAGGAAGCTTATTAGAGGGAAAAATAGCTTAGGAGTTATAAGGAGTTTGAAGCTTGCTTTATTTTGATAAAATATTCTTTTGAAGGTGTTGTTTGCATTATCTTATTGCATTCTTATGAGAGATAAAATTTATTGTTGATAAGACTATAAGGGAGAAATAAGGTGTATAAGGGATAAATATTTCTTGTAATGTTGAGAGTGCTTTTGGTTGATTATGGAAATAAAAGCATGATGTTTTAAGGTTAGAATTGCTTCTTGTGTGAAGTTGTGAAACCTTAAGTGGGCAGCTTTGAGATTGACATTTGCTTTCATTAAGTTGGTAAGAATCAAGCTATTCTTTACTTGGTTAGAGTGTTGGGCTTACTCCTTTGTTGATGATTTGAAAAGTTATTTTGTGCTATTGTGATTTGAGTTGGTGGATGCTTTTTGTTCAAACAATATTGGAGAGAAAAGGAGTTCTACTTGTTTCCTTTTCTGATGTTGATTGTGAAACGCTTCAAGGTTGTGTTTTGAGTTGAATGGTGTTGATTGAACCTTGTTTGATGAGCATTGTTGTTGAAGCCCTAATTGATGGTGAAAAGAACATGAGTATCATTGTTATGTGATTCTTTGCATAGTTGGCAATTGTTGGGGTTTCATGTTCTTGAAATAAAGTATTCTATCCTATCCATTTCAGATATTGAGTTGAGTTTTTATATTTGAGATTGAGATTGAGCTGAGTTGATTTGAGTTGAGTTTTGAGATTGGGAGTTGAGTATAGAACATATTGAGTCTATAAAAATTCTCTTTATGCTTCTATGAGTTTGAAAAATCACATTGGGTCTCTAAAAATTCACCTTGTGATTTCCTACTAAGAAAGTTTGTCTTGGTGAGCTTGTTGAGTTTTGGATAGGTTTCGGTGGGGACTTTTGAGCAGTTTTGGATAGGTTTCGGTGGGGACTTGTGAGCAGATTTGGACAGGTCCTAGCAGAGGACTTGTGAGCTGAGTTTGATAGTTCTATTAGAGAACTTGAGGACAAAGGTGCATTGGTTCTATGAGAAGAACCTAAGGACATATTTGGCAAGTCTTTGAGAAGGCTTGTATGTAGAGGATTGATTTGTTCAAGAGTTGGACAGATCTGACAGACAAAGGAAGACTTGTACTAGACCGACTGATCGTGTTTGGTACGAGGTTGTTGAGCTGCTGTGGATATGATCATAGAAGGCAGAGGTCTCTTAGGCTAAGCATTGAGGATAGGAGGTCTTTGGTGGAAAGGAGTTCCACATGCTGGCAAGAGGTAGAGGCAGTTGATCTTTTGAGGGATCATTTCCAGAGCAGAGGGGAAGGTATTTCCTTTGAGCAGAGGCTCATAAATTATGATTGGGGGAAGGTATCTCCTTAAGGCCAAGGCTCATAAACATTGTAATTGGGAAGGATTCTTAAAGAACTTTGAGATAACTTTTAGAGAAAATTTTTGTGGACGTAGCCCAGCCATTCTGGGTGAACCACATTAAAATTGGTGTCACTTTGTGGATGATATTGTGCATTGCTTTGATATTTCTTTGGATATATTGCTTTACTATTTTGAAGTATAATGGAAAAAGTGAAAAGAGGTCTTATACTATTCACCCCCCCTCTTAGTATAAACTTGTGTTCTTCAATTGGTATCAGAGCGGGTGCCTTCGAAAAGTTTAACAGCTTGAAGGAAAAGCTAGTAAAGAACACAATGGATCATTCAAGTGGCAATGCAACACCTATTCTTGATGGGTCAGATTTTGGTCTTTGGAGTGCAAGGATGAAGGTTCATCTAATGGAACTTGGGAATGAGGTTTGGGAAGTGATTGAATATGAGTACACTATTCCTGAACATGGTCCTAATACTAAATAATAAAGGCTCCTACATCACAGCAATTCAAAAGCAATGAATGCAATCTCGAAAGGCTTACGAGAGCGGATCTCACCAAAGTGATTCACTGCAAGATAGCTAGTGAAATGTGGAAAAAGTTGAAGGTGGTTCATACAAGTGATACAAATGTCAGAAAGGCCAAGTTGAGACACTTCAAAGGTATGTTTGAACAACTCAAGATGAATGATGATGAAAATATTAGTGACTACATGCTTCGTATGGATGAGGTTGTTAACTCCATGAAAGACTTAGGTCTTGAGCTTGCTGAAAATGATGTTTGTGATAATATTTTAAGATCTCTTCCTAATAGATTTAGTGAAAATATTTTTGCTATTGAGGAAGCTAAAGATTTGGATAAGTTGAAAAAGGATGAGCTCCATAGTATACTTGCAGCATTTGAGTTGAGAACTCAAGTGAAGGTTGATGTTAAGAAAGAGGCGACTTTCAAGGCTACCAAGAAATCCAAGGGTAAACAACTTCAAGATAGTGATGAGTCTTCTAGTGATGAAGAGGCATATTACAGCAAGAAAAGCAAGTTCTCTAGAAAGCACAAAAGTATGAAAAATATAAGGTGTTTCAATTGTGGAAAGTTTGGTCATTATGCTACTGACTGTACTGTTCCCAAGAATGAAAGTGATGAAGATAAACAGGATTCTAAGAGCAAGGATTCGAAAAAGCACAAGCATCACGGGAAGAACAAAGATGAGCACAACAATCAAGGAAAGAGGTATTCTCACAAGCACAAGAAGAGTTTCTACCTAGACAAAGCAAGTAAGTGTTCTAGTAGTGATAGTGAAAGTTCTTCAAGTGATAATGAAAATGAGATGTTGTTCATATCAGAAAAAGAGGAAGAACCGAAACATAGATTCATTATCATGAAATGTCTTAGATGTGGAAACTTTGGTCACCTTGAGGATGATTGCACAAATAATGATTTGGTTTCTAGTATGTATGAGGATGCTTCATAAAACTATAAGGAAGATGCATGTATGGTTTTTGAAAAGGGTAGCACCTCTAGTGATAAGAAATCTGAAAAAGGCTTTGATGATTCAAAAAACAAACAAATAGAGGAAGATATAGAGGAAGGTGAAGTAGATCTTAAAGGTGAACTTATTAGTGCTCTTAGTGCTTTGAAAAAGGAAAGAAAGAAGAATGCTAGACTCAAGGATAAGTTAGATGAATATTGTATGGAGAGAGATGATCTTATAGAAAGTCTTGACTTCTCTATAGCTAAGACACAGGAACTCAAGGATGAGTTAGAGTCTAAGGTTCTTGAGTATAGTGAGTTAGAACAGAAAATGGCTTCTTTGAAATAGGAAACTAAAGAGTACAAGGATAAGCTTTACAGGTTCCAAGATAGCTCCAAAAAGGTTAAGTCACTCAACAAAGGTTAAAAAAAGACAACAGATAAAACAGGCTTTGGTTTTGTTAAACCTCACAAGGAACAAGTTGGAGAGTCTAGTAAGAGCCTCCAAAAGGAAGAGAGTTCTGATGAGGAAAGTATTTCAGAAAATGAGTCCTTGAATGATAGATGCACAGAAATAGAAAACATAATTCAGAATGAGAAGAAGAAGTTTTCAGAACCTAAGAGGTCAAATAAAGGAAAGTTTCAAGGTAGATGTTTTGCTTGTCACAGGTTTGGTCACATGGCTTCACATTGCATGGATCAAGTGAAGAAGGTAAATGACAGTTTCAGAAGTGCTAGTTACTTTCAAGGGTATTGCTACTATTGTCAATATTTTGGGCACAAGGTAGTTTATTGCAAGGCAAATAACAGGAACAGGTTTGGTTAGAACAGGTTTGGTCAGAAACGAGTTTGGCGGAATAGGTTTGGTCGGAAACGGGTTTGGTCAGAACAGGTTTGGTCAGAACTAGTGGATTCAAAGATCAGGTTTACCTCAGAGAAACAACATCTTCAAGTGTTTCAAGTGCAACAATGAAGGTCACATAATCGGACGGTGTAGAGCTAAAATTCTAGAATACAGGAATAGGAACAGTGGCATGATCAGGTCCAAGGATCAAGGCATGGACAAGAACAGGGATGAGAACAAGAACAAGAACAGTGACAAGAACAGGAATATGGACAAAGATTTCAATAGAAGGCCCAACAAGGAAGTTATAGACGCTTATGATGATCAGTGCCTAATGGGAGTTTTACTCCCACCCCAGAATTAATCACCTCATCAGGAGGTGGGGGAGGGACTAAGCTAAGAGGCTCATTCTTAGTCCCGAGCCCCAAAGGTGACCCTTTGCCATTGATGACAAAGGGGGAGAGATATGAGTAAGGGGGAGAGCTTCAAAGTGAAGAGGAGAGCTTCAAGTCGGGGGGAGAAAAATTCAAAGGAAGATTCTCGGTTGTGGGCACAGTTGGTCGATTGTTAGCACGATTGGTTTCGGTTTTGGCTCTTGAGAAGTGTTTTCAGTAAAGGTTTGCCATCAATGACAAAGGGGGAGATTGTTGGCAATTTTGGGTACTTTGGGTACATTATCTTTGCTCAAGTGTACAAGTTTTCATTGATGTCAAGAAGCTCTTGAAGGAATTTGATTTGATGTCAAATAACTTGTTTTGATGAAGGTTACGACATGACAGTTTCAAAGGTCTTTTGTAAACCCCAAGTTGGCAGGTTTAAAGATTTCAGGTGGATGCATTAGTTTAGTGCATTTGGGTCTAGGAGGAAGTATTTATTTAAATAATTAAAAACCTTGTTAAGGTTCCCTTTAATTATTTTTAATAAATATTAATTTATTGTTTGCATTGGGTTCTCCTAACCAATGGCGCAAATGTCTTAACTTTGTGGGCGCTATGTTTTAAGATTGTGGGCGCTAGCCAAGACCTCCGTCGACGTATTAAACTCCTTCACCGACGTGTTAAACTCCTTGTCGATGTCAAGAATTTATGGGAAATATGCATATAAATCTCCCACGATGAAGATCAAAGATTATCCCATCCGCATTTTTGAAATGTGTTGCTCGCTGTGAATTCGAGATCTGATGTTCGATTTCTTCCTCGTTGTGATTTCGTGATCCGTTGTTCGGATATTCGTCGTTCATTTTTTGTATCCGCCATAAGGTTTCATCATCGTCGTTCGCGTTAGAAGACAGGGAGGCCTGTTTTTTATTTTAGCCCTGGCACAGAAGGAACAAGGGAAACAAAGTGAGGTTTAAACCTCACCAGATGCCTTTGGCACATCGATAGCGGCTAGGCTGTTGGCATGCTACTCGAACGGGAGGTTCCGCATTCGAATAACGTGAAAGGGTTTTACTTCGTTGAAGTGGACACAGCGGGTGATGTTAGAATTCGTGTGCAATTTCTCCAAACGTGATTTTTGATGTTGGCCAAGGTATTTTCGAAATTAATTTTTGCTAAGTGTATTTTGCGGATGGAGGAAGCTTATTAGAGGGAAAAACAGCTTAGGAGTTATAAGGAGTTTTACGCTTGCTTTATTTTGATAAAATATTCTTTTTAAGGTGTTGTTTTCATTATCTTATTGCATTATTATGAGAGATAAAATTTATTGTTGATAAGACTATAAGGGAGAAATAAGGTGTATAAGGGATAAATATTTCTTGTAATGTTGAGAGTGCTTTTGGTTGATTATGGAAATGAAAGCATGATGTTTTAAGGTTATAATTGCTTCTTGTGTGAAGTTGTGAAACCTTAAGTGGGCAGCTTTGAGATTGACATTTGCTTTCATTAAGTTGGTAAGAATCAATCTATTCTTTACTTGGTTAGAGTGTTGGGCTTACTCCTTTGTTGATGATTTGAAAAGTTGTTTTGTGCTATTGTGATTTGAGTTGGTGGATGCTTTTTGTTCAAACAATATTGGAGAGAAAAGGATTTCTACTTGTTTCCTTTTTTGATGTTGATTGTGAAACGCTTCAAGGTTGTGTTTTGAGTTGAATGGTGTTGATTGAACCTTGTTTGATGAGCATTGTTGTTGAAGCCCTAATTGATGGTGAAAAGAACATGAGTATCATTGTTATGTGATTCTTTGCATAGTTGGCAATTGTTGGGGTTTCATGTTCTTGAAAGAAAGCATTCTATCCTATCCATTTCAGATATTGAGTTGAGTTTTCATATTTGAGATTGAGATTGAGCTGAGTTGATTTGAGTTGAGTTTTGAGATTGGGAGTTGAGTATAGAACATATTGAGTCTATAACAATTCTCTTTATGCTTCTATGAGTTTGAAAAATCACATTGGGTCTCTAACAATTCACCTTGTGATTTCCTACTAAGAAAGTTTGTCTTGGTGAGCTTGTTGAGTTTTGGACAGGTTTTGGTGGGGACTTGTGAGCAGTTTTGGACAGGTTTCGATGGGGACTTGTGAGCAGATTTGGACAGGTCCTAGCAGAGGACTTGTGAGCTAAGTTTGATAGTTCTATTAGAGAACTTGAGGACAGAGGTGCATTGGTTCTATGAGAAGAACCTAAGGACAGATTTGGCAAGTCTTTGAGAAGGCTTGTATGTAGAGGATTGATTTGTTCAAGAGTTGGACAGATCTGACAGACAGAGGAAGACTTGTACTAGACCGACTGACTGTGTTTGGTACAGAGTTGCTTGAGCTGTCGTGGACATGATCATAGAAGGCAGAGGTCTCTTAGGCTAAGCATTGAGGACAGGAGGTCTTTGGTGGAAAGGAGTTCCACGTGCTAGCAAGAGGTAGAGGCAGTTGATCTTCCGAGGGATCATTTCCAGAGTAGAGGGGAAGGTATTTCCTTTGAGCAGAGGCTCATAAATTTTGATTTGGGGAAGGTATCTCCTTAAGGCCGAGGCTCATAAACATTGTAATTGGGAAGGATTCCCAAAGAACTTTGAGATAACTTTTAGAGAAAAGTTTTGTGGACGTAGCCTGACCATTCTGGGTGAACCACATTAAAATTGGTGTCACTTTGTGGATGATATTGTGCATTGCTTTGATATTGCTTTGGATATATTGCTTTACTATTTTGAAGTATAATGGAAAAATTAAAAAGAGGTCTTATACTATTCACCCCCCCTCTCAGTATAAGCTTGTGTTCTTCAATATCTGCTACCACTTTATCAGAGAGCTGGTAAACTCTAATGAAATTCTGTTATTATTTTTTAGGTCCAAATATTAGGTTGTAGATATCTTCATAAAATATTTGAAGGAGGAGGATTTTAAAAGGCCTAGGAAAATGTTAGGTGTCAAAGTCTTTGTGAAATCTTGTTTAAAAGAGGATGTTAGAAATTAAATTAGATTTCACACCTGATAGATCTCTAACAGATCTTATATTCTAAATCTGATCATCGTATTTTAAAATTATCCACAGTTATTATTGGTAGTTGCAGTTGTTCAGTGATTGGATTGAAACCCTACTTTTGAAATCAATACATGTTAGAGAGCTAGTAAGATTTTTCCTTTGTTCTCAGCTATAAATCTATGAGAAACTATTATCATCAAGAGAGATAGGAGAACATAGTAGAGAATCTAAGAATAGAGCAGCGTAGCAGAAGCATGCAGTAAAGCTAGGAGTTAGAGTCGTAGCCTTCAAAAACTCCTTTGTGAATGTACACTACATATTTCTAACTTGCAGTTATCTATGGATGTATTTCTAGACCATGTATGTGGATGTATTTCCAATTTTAAGCAATATATAAATACTTCTGTTTAATTCTACCTCCGTGTAATATTCTGTGTGTTTATTAACTAACTTAGAAAATTTAGGTTTCATTTTTCTATATTTTTGACGGGCGTGTTCTATCCCACTAGAAAACCTTTGCAATATCCCATGGTGTAGAACAAGTAGTGGCATAGACAAATATGTTCGATCTCACTTGTGTTTTCTCATTTGTTGTAACCCACATAATAAATGCTTTGAAGGTTGTACCGATGATTTAGAATCATAGTGTACAATATTTTATGTCCTTTTCATATCCCATGAGGTTTATTTTGTTACGGTTCACATCTATGACTTTGCTCCATCTCATGGATTCATCTCATGTTTAAGTTCATGATACTTCTATGCTCTAGCCTACGGAGTTTGTCTTGTTGTGTCTCGTAGCGTATTGACGTGTTACAACTTGCTCCTGCTACACCTAGAAAGGCATGCAAGCATTTAGAAATCATGGGCCAAAATATCTTATTCCAGTCTACGACATGTTGTATCCTACATGGTGTGTTCTAGCTCATGGTTATTTCTAGCCCATGGCGTGTTCCAGCCCACGGTGTCTTGTGTCCTACACAAACTTAATTAAAATTTTCTAACCTAGCTTGATGATTTTGAGCTATTGTTGGGATTCAATGACCAACATGTATCCAACGTAGCTTCTAAAACCCACATGGGCTTTGAACTCATAATTGGAATCACCATTCCACCCATCTAAAATATGGGCTCTGTCCCACTCCTCCAATAGATTTTGGCTATTAATTGACTCCACATGTTTTGTTGCTTCCTTCACGGTTGCCAAATGCCATCCTGGTGAAGTTTGGAAATTTCCTTTTTGATGTTCATATCCATGTTCTATTTGTGCACACACACACGCAAAAACAAACAAAAAAAGCTCTATATAATCATCTGAAAACGGTGGTATCTATGTTAGTTATTCCATTTAGCAGGATCATTTCTAGATTAGTATTTTTAGTGAAAAAAAATTCCTTCCCACATGGTCAAAATGTTAGATTTAATGATTTTTAACACTATCAATGTTACATTCAAATGACTATACCAATGCAGTATATTATTTTACTTTTTTAAAATGGATTAAGCTAGTAAGCTAGTATAGCCTAGAAGTCTCAACAAATAAAACAAATAAACATCATAACAATAATAAAATATTATATAATATTAAGGTCCGAGGTGTAGACCAATTGGTTCATCCAAACCCCATAAGGGGGGTGGAGGTCCAAGGTTCAAATCTCGAGCCTCATCGGACTGAACACTTATCCCTTTCCTGGTGCTTTCAACGGCATAAAAGGTTTAAAATGATTGTGGCATGGTGGTTATAGGGATAGACTACTCGAAGATCTGTGTGGCAGCTTCTGGGGTGAACAACGTAGAATATTGTGGCGGCCATAAAAGTTGGACAACCTTCCTGGATTCATAGCGGCTATCGATTCCACCATGTAAATTCAATATATATATATATATAATATTAAATTTATATGAAAAATAATAATATAAAAATATTAAATATATATATTTTATAATATTTAAAATTTATTAAAAACTTATTGATTTTATTTTATAGCAATCATGTCACCCTTATTACCAATCTTATCAAATCAGTCATCCTAAAATATACTTCTCCATGTACTACCATTAATTGCATTATTTTTTATTTACGATAGACATAAACCTCAATTAATTTGCTTTGTGATATCTTTTCCAAAGGCATTCAGACACTATTCTTCTACTCCCACTGGATTGTTAGAAATTAGGCCAGATTTCACACATGTTAGATCTATGATAGATATTATCCTTTGGATATGATCACCATATTTTAAAAGTATCCAAAGCTATTACTGGAAGTTGTGTTATTCGACGATTGGATTGACACCATACTTTTGAATTCAATGTGTGTTAGAAATTTGGTAAGCTTTTCCTTCCGTTCCTAGCTATAAATATGTGAGCAGCTGGTATCATCAAATATGCAGAGTATAAAAAAAGAGTGAAAACAAATAGAGCAGCACAACAGAAGAGCATGGAGAAAAATATAGGATTTGAAGCTGCAACCTTCAAAAACTTCTCTGTGATTATAACCTGCAAATCTCTAGTTGCAGATCTTTGTGGATGTAATTTTGTTATTAAGCAATATATAATACCTTTCATGTATTTTTGTCTTTGAGAAATATTCGGTTGATTATAAATCTAACTTAGAAAATTTATATTTTATCTTGTTGACGGTTGTGTTCTATTCCGCTAAAAAACCTTTGCAATATTCCGCTTATAATTGCTTGTGCTCTATCCCACTGTGTCTTATCCTATGGATGTTGTAGCTTGCTAACTTGTTGGTTTAGAAAAGTGTAAATGTGTTTTTAAATAGTGATATAGAACCTTATTTTATTTCATGTTGTAGCCTATGGACATTTACCTTATTGTGATCCATGTCAACCCTATATTTAAAATTGATATACTCCAACCTGCTCCTACTGTGCATTGAAAAGTGTGCACATGATTTATAATAATGATTCATAATGTTTGCTCCCACCCATAGGTTTTTCATATTGTATAGTATGGTGTATCTCTCGTGATCCAACTCATAGTGATATTTTCGTGTCACACCCCACTGTGTGCTTTAAATAGTGGTGTATCATGGCCCGCATTGTGTTGTAGCTCACGTCTTACTATATCCTGTGACTGTTCCACCCTGTGGCTGCTCCAACCCATGTGATGCACTCTCCTGCACACCATTATTACTTTCAAATTGGTATCAGAGCTAGCACCAAATCGTGGAAGATAAGAAGCAATGGCTTCTAGTGGTAACTCATTGCAGTTGTAGATCCCATGTTTCAATGGCAAGAACTACGATTACTGGAGCATCCAGATGAAGATCCTATTTGGGTCTCAAGAGCTATGGGACCTGGTGGAGAATGGTTACACAAAACCTAGTAGATGCAACAGCATTGAGCACTCTCTCCCAAGCGGAGTTAGATCTCTTGAAGGAGAATCAAAAGAAGGATCAGAAGGCATTATTTTACATAATGCAAGCAGTCGAGGAAACCATTTTCCCAAGAATTGTAGCAGCAACCAAATCAAAGGAGGCATGGGAAATTTTATCCAGCTCCTTCCAGGGCACCAATAAAGTGAAGTTGGTGAGGTTGCAGATGCTGAGAAGGGAGTTTGAAAACTTGCAGATGAGTGAGTCAGAGTCCATGAGTGACTTCTTTACCCGGATAATGGGTATCATCAACTAGATGAGGTTGAATGGCGAGAATGTTGAGAACCAGAGAATTGTGGAGAAAATATTGAGGAGCCTACCAACAAGGTTTGACTAAGTGGTGATAGCAATTGAAGAATCAAGGGATTTAACAACCCTCTCAGTAGATGAGCTCATGGGTTCTCTACAAACACATGAGCAGAGGTTGAGCCGGTCATCTCAGTCCTCATTAGAGCAAGCATTTAAGATGCAGGTCTCATTTCAAGATAACAATAGAAGAGAAGAATCCCACCAGGGTACCTCAAGTTATCAAGGAGGAAGAGGACAAAATAATAGAGGTAAGCATGGAAGAGGCCATAAGAGAGGAGGAAGGTCAAAATCCAATGAAGGAGAGACCAACTACAACTTCCATCAAGTAGGAGGAAGAGGCAATGGTAGAAATCAACAAGGAGGATCAAATCAAAGGTATGATAAATCAAAGATCCAATGTTATTATTGCAAGAAATTTGGTCATTATAGCTATGAGTGTAGAAAGAAGTTGGCCAAGGATAATAAGCAACAAGCCCACTATACAAATGAAAATGAAAATGTAGAAAGTAGAGATGCATGTGGGAATCTATTGTTAACTTGCAGTATAGATGAAGAGAGCCAAAGGAATACTTGGTATCTCGATAGTGGGTGCAGTAACCACATGTCTAGGAATAGAGAAATGTTCTCATAGTTAGATGAAACCATCAAATCCAAGGTGAATATGGGGAACAACAGCAAGGTACCTATCATGGGAAAAGGGAAGATCATAATCTATACTAGGCAAGGTGAAAGGAAGCACATATCTGATGTGTATTATGTGCCTGGGTTGAAACATAACTTGTTAAGTGTTGGATAACTTGTGCAGAAGGGGCACACTATGCAATTTAAAAATGGAGCCTGTATCATTCGGGATAAAGAGAATGGGCTCATAGCAACTATATCCATGACAAAGAACAAGATGTTTCCCCTACAGATTCAAAATGAATTGCTGCTGTCATTTAGTGCAGTTGTGAAAGATGCTACATGGTTGTGGCATCTCAGATACGGTCACCTGAGTTTCAATGGCCTGAACTTGTTGCACAAGAAATATATGGTGAAGGGTTTACCCCTCATAGAGCAACCCAATCAAGCATGTGAAGGTTGTCTAGTTGGCAAGCAACACAGGGATGCATTCCCTATAGGACAATCATGGAGAGCTTCACAACCATTAGAGCTGGTGCATTCAGATATTTGCGGTCCTATGCAAACCAACACATTTATTGGCAACAAGTATTTCTTGACTTTCATAGATGATTTCAGTCGGAGGACATGGGTATATCCCATCAAGAAAAAGTTAGAAGATTTTGGAAAATTCAAGGAGTTCAAGGCTTTGGTTGAAAAACAAAGTGGCTATTATGTGAAGACTCTAAGAACAGATGGAGGAGGTGAATACATCTCCAATGAATTCCATAATTTTTGCAAAGCAAATGGAATTCGAAGGCAGTTCATAGCTAGATATACACCACAGTAGAATGGTGTTGCAGAGAGGAAGAATAGAACCATAATGGAGATGGCATGAAGTATGTTGAAGGTAAAGGGATTGCCACATGAGTTCTGGGTAGAAGTTGTAGTTTGTGCAGTTTATCTACTAAATAGGTGTCCCACGAAGAGTGTGAAGGACAAGATTCCTCAAGAGGCATGGAGCAACCAAAAGTCGAGTGTTGCTCATTTAAGAGTTTTTGGGTGCATAGCATATGCACACATCCTAGATGAGAAGAGAAAGAAACTGGATGACAAGGTAGAAAAATGCATCTTCACTGGTTATAGTGAAGAATCAAAGGCTTATAGGTTGTATAACCCTATAACAAAGAAGCTGATTATAAGCCGAGATGTGAAGTTCATGGAAGATGAAGCTTGGAACTGGAAATCCAAGACTGGTCAGCAAGAGCCAACAATCATTGAGTCTGAGGACTTGGATGAAAATAAAGTGCATCCACCTATAGCTTCAAGCAATAATATTGGTGCCAATAGCAGCACTACCTCATCATCACGATCACCTCCACTTGCAAGGAGGATCCCCAACTTGAAGACACCATCAAAGATAAGGAGCTTGCAAGATATATATGAGGTAACTAGAAATGAAATTGAAGAAGCAGAACATTTTGATTTTGCTTTATTTTTTGAGTGTGATCCAATTTCATTTGAAGATGCAATTAAGAATAGAAAATGGGTGAAAGCTATGGATGATGAGATAGAATCCATAGAGAAGAATCAGACCTGGTAGTTAATGGATCTTCCAGCAGGTAAGAAGACCATTGGAGTAAAATGGGTATATAAAACCAAGTTTAATGCCCAAGGTGAAGTTGATAGGCATAAGGTCATATTGGTGGTAAAAGGCTACAAGCAGAAGTCAGGGATTGACTATCATGAGGTATATGCACCTGTAGCGAGACTTGACACAATCAGAATGATTCTGGCATTGGTAGCCCATAAAGGTTGGAATGTTTACCAGATGGATGTCAAGTCTACCTTCCTCAATGGAGTGTTGGAAGAAGAGGTCTACATAGACCAACCACCTAGCTATGAGCTAGAAGGGCAAGAAGGCAAGGTCCTAAAATTGAAGAAAGCCTTGTATGGGTTGAAGCAAGCACCCAGGGCTTGGTATAGCCACATTGATGCATATTTTTAAGAGAATGGGTTCATCAAATGCCCATATGAGCACACTCTCTACATGAAGACAAATGTAGAGGGGGAGATGATCATAGTCTGCTTGTATGTAGACGATCTGATTTATATTGGCAATAACAATATGCTATTTGAGCAGTTTAGAAATGCCATGAAGAAGGAGTTTGAGATGATAGATTTAGGCCTGATGAAATATTTTCTTGGCATTGAAGTTACCCAATCTATGGATGGTATCTTCATTTCTCAAGGTAAGTATGCAATAGATGTCTTGAAGAGGTTCAAAATGGAGGACAACAAACCAACAATCACATTGGTTGCAATAGGCCTAAAATTGAGCAAGACAGATTGTAGCAGTAATATTGATCCAACTTTCTACAAAAGGTTAGTTGGAAGTCTCATGTATTTGACAACAACCAGACTAGACCTGATGTTTGTAGTGAGTTTGATTAGTAGATTTATGGAAGCACCAAAGAACACTCACTTGCAAGCAGGAAAAGATATTCTGCGTTATGTCAATGGGACCAGAAACCATGGAATATTTTATGCAAGAAAAGACCAACTTGAACTTGTTGGCTACACAGATAGCGATTGGGCTGGCAGTATAGATGATAGGAAGAGCACTTTCGGTTATGCATTCCATCTTGGATCGGGTGTAGTTTCATGGTCATAAAATAAGCAACCAATTGTTGCATTATCCACTATTGAGGTAGAGTATGTTGCCGCCACTCAATCGCATGCCAGGCAGTTTGGCTATGAAGAATTTTGGGTGAGCTCAATCATCACCAGGAAGGGGCAACAATAATATACTATGACAATAATTCAGCCATAGCACTGTCAAAGGATCCAGTGTTTCATGGTAAGAGCAAGCACATCGACATCCGCTACCACTTCATCAGAGAGCTGGTAAAATTTAATGAAGTTGTGTTATTGTTTTGCAGGTCCAAAGACCAGGTTGTAGATATCTTCACAAAACCTTTGAAGGAGGAAGATTTTAAAAGACTAAGGGAAATGCTAGGTGTCAAAGTCTTTGTGAAATATCATTTAAAGGAGGATGTTAGAAATTAAACCAGATTTCACACCTGATAGATCTCTAATAGATCTTATCTTTCAAATTTGATCATCGTATTTTAAAAGTATCTATAGTTATTACCGATAGTTGTAGTTGTTCGATGATTGGATAGAAACCCTAGTTTTGAATTAAATGCATGTCATAAAGCTAGTAAGATTTTCCATTTGTTATTAGCTATAATTTCGTGATCAACTGGTATCATCAAGAGAGGGAGGAGAAAAGAGTAGTGTGGTAGAAGCATGGAGCAAAGCCAAGAGTTGAAGTCGTAGCCTTCAAAAACTCCTCTATAAATGTACACTTTATTTTTTTAACTTGCAGTTATCTATGGATGTATTAATAGCCCGTGTATGTGGATTTACTTCCAAGTTTAGGTAATATAAAAATACTTCTATGTAATTCTACGTCAGTGTAATATTCTATGTGTTTATTAAGTAACTTAGCAAAGTTAGGTTTCATTTTAATATCTTGGTGACCAACATATTCTATCCCACTGGAAAACCTTTGCAATATCCCACGGTGTAGAATAAGCAGCAAAGTAGAATAAATATTTTCTAGCCCACTTGTGTTTTCTCATTTGTTGTAGCTCATGTAATAAATGCTTTGAAAGTTGTGTCAATGATTTAGAATCATGACATAGGACATTTTATGTCCTTGTCGTAGCCCGCGGTATTTCTTTTGTTACGGTCTACATCCATGAATTTTCTCCATCTCACGGATTCATATTGTATTAAATTCCATGATACTTCTATGCTCCAACCCACATAGTTTATCTTGTTGTGTCTCACAGTGTATTGACGTGTTGCAGTATGATCCCACTGCACCTAGAAAGGCATGCAAGCATTTAGAAATTATGGGCTAGAACATCCTATTTTAGCCCACGATGTGTTGTATCCTATGTGATGTGTTCCAACCCGCAGTTGTTCCATCCCATGGTTGTTCCAGCTTGTGGTATGTTCCAACCTGTAACTGTTCTAGCCCACGTTGTGTTGTGTCCTGCATGGATTTAATTAAAACTTTCACTAACTTGGCTCGATGATTTTAAGCTATTATTGAGATTCAATGACCAACATGTATCCAATGCAGCTTCTTAAAACCGCATGGGCTTTGAACACATAAGAGGAGCCACCAATCCACCCATATAAAATATGGGCTCTATCCCACTCCTCCAATATATTCTGGCTCTTAATTAACTCCACATGTTTTATCGCTTCCTTCACGGTTACCAAATGCCATCTTGGTGAAGTTTGACAAGTTATCTCTTCCATTTTGATGTTCATCTCCCTATTCTATCTATGCACACATATACCAGCAAACAAAAAAGGCTCTATATAATAATTTGGAAATGGTGGTATCTCTGTCAGCTATTCCATTTAGTGGGACCATTTCCAGCTTAACATTTTTAGTGAAAAGAAACTAAGGAATTCCTTCCCACATGGTTAGAGTGTTATATTTAATGATTTATAACACTATCAACGTTACATTCAAATGACTATACCATACAATATATATATTTTTTATTTTTAAAAATAGATTAATCTAGTAAGTTATTATAGTGTAGAAGTCAACAAATAAAACAAATAAATTGAAGAACACAAGATTATACTGAGAGGGGGGTGAAAAATATAAGATCAACTTTTACTTTTCTTTTCCAAACAATATTATTCAATATTATCAATGGCAATATCAATAGTAGTAATCAAAGCAATGCACAAATCATCACATACAATAGAGACACCAATTTAATGTGGTTCACCCAATGTGGGCTACTCCATGGAGAAAATATTTCTACTAAATTTTCTCAACAAATCTCTTGGGAATCACTTCCCTATTACAATGTTTATGGACCTTTGTCCAAAGGAGATACAAATCCCATAATGCTCTGATTTATGGATCTCTATCCATAGGAGAAATATTTCCCCTTTTCTCTGGTTCATGGAACTTGATCTTAGAGAACTCTTTCTCCTCAACTTGTTTGTGGATCTCTCTCTATAGAATAACTCTATCTTCCTAGCTGGTTCATAGATCACACTTTACAAGAGAACTCTTTCCCCTTGCTCTAGTTTGTGGAACTCTATCCATAGGAGAAATCTTTCTCCTCTACTTTGGCTGGTGCTCTTCTAGAAGATGACTACCCCCACTACACTGACTTGTGGATCTCTCTCCATAGAAGACCTCTATCCTCACTTAGAAGACCTTTATCCTCACTCAAAAGACCTCTGTGCTCACTACCCTAGCTAATGGATCTCTATCCACTGGATACTATTGTCCTCTACTCTATCACCTCCAAAGCTTGCTCTCAAATCTATCTCATATCTACATCAAATACTATCCTCGATCTAGTACAAATCTGCTCTAACTCTATCTTAGGTCTAGCATAAATCTACACCAAACATTGTCCTCAAATTTATCCTCAAGCCTTAACACAAAGCTTGATCCAATCACAAATTAACTTTGCTTAGATTTTTCCCAAGCCTTAACAAAAAGCTTGAACAAATCAATCAATCAAATCTACTCTCAGGTCTTCACAAAGACTTACCTCAAATTTATCGTCAAGTCCTCTCAAGAATTTTCTCAATCTATTCTCAAATCTTCACCAAGACTTGCTTCAAATATGCTCTCAAGTCCTCTAAATAACTTGCTCAATATGCTCTCAAGTCTTCTCAATAACTTGATCAATATGCTCTCAAGTCTTCACCAAGACTTACCTCAAATATACCTACAAGTTCTCTCAAGAACTTGCTCAATATGCTCTCAAGTCTTCACTAAGACTTGCCCAAATATGCCCATAAGCTTTCACAAAAGCTTGCTCAACTCTGCCTACAAGTCTTCACCAAGACTTGACCAAATATTCCTACAAGATTTCATAAAAGCTTGCTCAAACCTATCCTTAAGCTTTCACAAAAGCTTACTCAAACCTATCCTTAAGCTTTAACAAAAGATTACTCAAATCTACTCAAACACATGCTCAATACAACTCACAAGATATGTTCAATCAAACTAATATTTTGCACACAATGCTATCAATTGCTTTTTCTAATCTTCAATGTAATTCCTTTAACTTGAAGCAGTTTAGACATATTCTATTTAGAATTATTTTAACCTCTAGAAAATATAGAGAATGAATTATTCTATCAAAAACTCAAAATGTTCTACTCAATTATTAATTCTATTGCTTCCACAAATCTGATTTCTAATGTTTGCACATTCAATTTCAATATCACTCAAAACCAATGCTCAAGAAGTTTCACTCAATCATTCAATCAATGAAACAAAACTTGCTCACAAACCCTAAACAAGTGTTTTAATACTTCTTCAACAAAAGAGCATAATGTGGGTCTCAAACCCTAACTTAATTAATCCTTAATATCTATCCCAAATGTTCTCTAAACATTCATAAATCATACATATAAAAACCACTCAAATATTTCCAAAAATGCTTATCAAACAATCCTTTTCACTCCACCTTATATTTCACAACATTTAATCCAAAAAAACTTCAATCAAAGGATGATGTGCCCGTACCTTTTTACTTTGATGGAGATATATCTTCAAAATATATTTCACAATCAATTCTCCTTATACCACTCAAAAGGTTAGATAGTAACAATCTATTTCAAAACCTCCACAAGGTATTCCTTCCAAAATGTGCCTAAATAAATTCCAAACCACTCTCTAGGTTTCTCAAATAATAAAACCCTTCTAAATGCCTAAAAAAACATACATATAATAAAAATACCTCATACACCTTTTAACTCCCTCTTAACACACTCAAAACATAATAAAAAAAGATTCTAATACTTCACTTTCAAAATAATTCAGTATAGCTTCCTTAATAATTTGAATGCATAGAATATTAAAAATTATTCCCTTATATCTCCCTACTTATTATAAATGCATTTTCAAAATAATTATAACCGCCATTCAGAAATATTCCAATGCACTTTTTAAATCACAACTCAAATTATTCAACACCCTCAATATGGCAAAAATAAAATTATTTTTAATACCTTATACCTCCACAACAGTGCATACCATATGACTTAGAACCAAAGGCGCAAATCTATTAAAGCAAAACAAAATACCTTTATGCACTACATTCACGAGATTCGATCCCCCACTACACTTCTGCCAGCGCCTTAGCTATGGCCTAACCATCATGTGAGCTAAGTGCTCACTTGAGACCTCTAAAGTACCTACTGCACTTTGTATCTTTCGCTTGGCACCAAAAATATTGAAATAAAACTTTCTCCTCTTCGCTACCATAGGAAATCAAACGTTAAACCTCTCGTTCGCAAATGACTTATGCTACCAAGATTTGCCACTAGCCCAACCACTTGGTTGGTGATGGGAATATCAACCTTTGCCGCTTTATCCTTCCACATTTTTTCCTTTGCTTAAAAATTAAAAGCTTTTGTCCTCTTGTGCTCACGAATTTGCATCAACATATTAAACCAATATACGCATGTACATTCGGAGATTTGCATTTATGCCATTAAACCTTATGGTATAAATACCATACTCCTTCCTTGCTTGAACGTCGACAAGGATAAATATTAAACTTAATATTTTGCACCCAACCCTTACTTAGGGTTATAATTAATTTATATTATAAATAAATTATAATATAAATATTATAATTAATTTATGAGTAACCTTAGGCTTTTTTTAACCCTTAATATTATAATATTATTTCCTTTGGGCCTAGGTGTTTTATTTTTAGCCTTAGGCCTTATCTTAACACCTTTTATATTATAATAATAAATATTATAATATTGTTTCCTTTGGGCCTAGGTATCTCCTTCCTTTAGGGTATTTAGCCAACATTTTGACCAATCATGTGAAGCTTTAAACCAAATCTCTTGGGCTTAAAATATAAATATTTTAACCCTCCTTTTTTCAATTCCTTGCACTAACTTTTGACATCACTGACACTGACTCTTGACATCAATGACAACACAACTACTCAAAATTTCCAAAAATCTCCCCCTTTGTCATTGATGGCAACCCTTTTTCTTTAACCATTCTTTTTTTATTTTTCCAAATTTTATCCCCCTGATAAACTGCTCCTCCTAATTGAATGCTCTCCCCGTAACTCAAACCTCTCCTCCTTTGACATCAATGGCAAAGGGACACCTTTGGGGCTAAAGATAAGACTCTTAGCTCAGCCCCCTCCCCACCTCCTCTTCTTGGGGTGGTTAATTTTGGGGTGGAAGTATCTCTACTCCCAACATACATTGTTCTTTTTCTTTGCCCACCTTCTTCCTCAACTGATCCTTCTAATTCTTTTGAGTATTCATGTTTGTGCTTGTCTCTAGAAATTTTTTTCTACACCACTTAGCCATATGCCCAACATTATTACACTTATAACACTTAATTTTGTGGTTCCTTGAAGGTGCAAATATCTTGAAGTTCCTCTTGGTGAAGCCATATCCATTCCTGTCATGAACCCTGCAATGAATTGTTTTATGACCAAAATGATTACAAGAGTGACAAAACCCTTGAAAAAGATATCCATTTCTAAAATTTCTCTTGGTGAAACCATATTCCTTCCTTTCATGTGTCCTGCACTGCATAGCCTTGTGACCAAACCTATGACATGAGAAGCAATGTCCATTGAAGAAGTTTTGCCTTGATCCTATCGGTCTCTTAGTCCTTTCTTCCCTGTGATGTGTCATGTTCCTCATTTGTGCATTGTTCCTTTCCTTTTTGAACCTCCTATTTTCCAATTTATTCTCATAAGTCTCACTTTCTCTTTCACTCTTTTCTTTTGAAGCTTCTTCTTCTTTGGAGCTTGAGATTGACTCCTCTCCTCATTCTCTTTGTTCCTATTCAAAACCAAGTCTTGTCTTGTTTGATGAAGATCTTTGTACCTTGATAATATTATCCAAGGTCTTTGAGCTTCTCCCAAACCTGGGTAGCTTGTCTTTATACTTTTTCACTTCCTTCCTTAGTGAAACTACCTCATGCTCTAATATTTCACATTTTAAAAATTTTACCTCTAACTTCTCTTTAAATATCCTTGTATTAGCTATTGATTTGTCATATCTTGTATAAGCTTTCATTTCTCTTCATCACATTATTGAAATTCAAGCTTGAGTTTTGTGTTTTGTTTTCTAAACTTTATTAATTCCTTAAGAGCAAAAATGAGCTCATCTTCTAGATCAATTACTCCTTCCTCTTCATTTTCTAATTCTTCCTCTACTTCTTCAAGAGCATCTTCATGTCTTTCTGATTTATCTTCAATAGGAGAAATTCCTTCTTCCTCTATTGCCAAGAAGATAATTTCTTCTTCTTCATTACCTAAGAACCTTCCATCACTATCACTTGAACTCTTTTCTATTTTATTTGCATAAAAACTCTTCTTATGCCCCTGGAAAAAATTCTTTTCATGCTTGTTTTGTCCATAACTGTTTTTCTTTTGATACCTGGATTTTCTTGCTTCCCTATTCTTATGATCATGTTTCTCTTCACCACTGCTACTTCTAGCTTCTGGAAATTTAGATGCATAGTGACCATATTTACCACAATTGAAACACTTAACTATTTTGTACCTTTGTCATTTTTTGAGTCCTTGTTATTTTTGTCATAGTTTACTTCTTCATCATTGGATGACTCATCACTTGAATCTATATTCTTATATTTTGTTTTTGTAGACACTAAAATCTAGGCATTTGCATTTCATCACATTATTTTGCATATTAAATTATATGCCTAGGTCTAAACTCAGGCATATAAATTACTGCACATTTCACCCACATTACACATCATAATTCTACATAATAATATATGCCTAGGTCTAAAATTAGGCATATAATTCTTGTACATTATTAATCCACATTGCACATTTCAGTTTTGCATAATATTACGTGCTTAAGTTTTGACTTAGGCATAAAATCCTGCACATAATTATATTTTCTAGATTTTATTAAATCTAGAAAATATCCTCCTATGATACCCTCTCTCCTCACTTGACATGTGTCCTGGCCACATCACCATCACTTCTTTGCCACCTCTCATACACCCTTATCCCCTTTGTACCTTCACATGGGGCAACCCTCCACATTTCACTCCACTTGCACCTATCCACTTGCCACATCTCACACCTGACTCCACATTTCACTCCACTTGCACCTACCCACTTGTCACATCTCACACCTCACTCCACACATCACTCCACTTACACCTACCCACTTGCCACATATCCCTAGTTAAGTGAGACACTTCTAGTGACTCACTACAACTACCCAGGCTAGGTGGCTACCCAATACTTACCACTTGGTAGCCCTGGCTTGCCACCTATCCTTCCCTTTAAAACCCTTAAAGACCTATAAAGGCACCATCACATGACCAAGAAAAAGGGAGAAGAGGAATGCTAATTTTATGTTTCTCGGATTATGTTATGTAAGCAATAATCATACTTGTTTTCTATTTCCATTATGCATTAGTCATTTAGCCATATTCATTGTTTATCTTCTCCTATATTCATTTTACATTAATTATTTTATTTACATTTATCATTATCATTATGACAGGTGCTACTAAACCCTTCTCCATTTTCATGTGTGCAAATTTCAAGTTCAAGAATCAACAAGCTCAAATATCATCACGGTGGTCATGACAAACCCACCTTCCATATTGTTGTAGCATGAAGAGACAAAGACATCATCCTTGATCTATAAAAGGGATTACCCCTTGTGGACATCGTATTGTAAAATGCACCCTCAAAGGGTCAATTTGTATCCCAAGGGACCACTTTCTCGAACTTAATAAAATGTTCCATTTTTATTGTAATGGTGTTATGTTTTTATTTACAGAGATACAACATATCACAACTAGCTGGTCCTAGTAGGATCTCTCCGTGGACCCTACGCTATAGAAGCACTGTGATAACTCAATGACTAATGAGTCTTGCAACTTCTTTCAGTCCCTCAGGTAGCAGTAGTAGTTGATGAAGGAGTAACAGGAAAAGGAATATGACGCTCATGCAAAATATTCTCCAACATATCTATATAAATAGCCTACTTATGTAGGCTCCTCAAGTTTGCACCCTCACGAGAAACTCATTGAGAAATATCTACTCGAAGAGCAATAATAGTAGTTGCAGTATCACCTCTGCCTGACCCTGCCTGTAGCCAAGTCAACTCACCCTCTAACCGAGTGACCTCACCTCCAAGCCTGGAAATATCCAAATCCTTTGCAGTAAGAGCATCGATGTTAGGCCCATCATGCATCCTATCCACCTCACCCTAGAGATGAGTCACCTCATCCTGGTACTATGCTAACTCACCCTTTAGGTGAGTCACCTCTAAACCCAGGCTATCACACTTAGCTTTTAATAAATTCCAATCCTCCTCTATCCATAGAGGAGGGCCATCCCCATCACCACCACCATTATCATCTCCATCACCACCCCCATCACCACCACCCTCATCATCTCCATCACCATCTCCACCTCCCTCCACTAGCTGTTGTACATCAGTAACCACCTCAACTCTAAGAGTACTACATCATCGGTGCTTCATCGATCGAGGAGTCTGCTCATCCACCTCCACATCATCACCACTCTCATCATCATAAACAACAACACTCGACATCGAAGGAGGTTGAGAAGAAAACCATATGTCATACTCAAGAGTGGTACCCACATCATCCAAGTCAGGAACCTCCAAGTTAGAGTCATCGGATGGATCATCAACTCACCAAAATTTAGGAGCAACAGGTAACCCTAGCTCATATCCCCATTGTATATACGTCATAGACGCATTAGGCACACCTTGTACCAAACCAAACTGATGATGCACCCAAGAAAACTAGACAAACTCCATCTCCCTCATATGGGCATCAATAAACCATCGCTCTTTCCTGATGCGATGAAGCTCTACCGCATCCATCACCTAATCCAGGCCCCTCCAAGACCACCAACTCATGAAGTATCTAGAAATAGAGCTCAGGATACCTCGGTGCTTCGATGCCCCAATCACTGGATGACTAAGCTCCTCACTAAGTAGCCACCTATAAGCACGAAGAGTAGTAGCATCACAAGCACAAGGAAGACCAACCATCTGTCCAACAATGATGTGCTCCCAAGACCATACTTGGAGCACCAAACTACAACCTAGCCCCTTCCACCCCCACCTCTTCACCTCGTACAACTTGTATATCTGGCACAGAAGAGCGGGAGCCCATGCCAACCATCGAGGATTCACAATCAGATTAAGAACAATAGGAACCTGGTTCCATGGGATCCTCGATACCATAGAATTAGGCAACAACATGTTGCTCAATAGGTACATCAAGAAAGTTGGAACAACTCCCAAACTATCAGCAACAAAGAGATCCAGGTATGCGATACCTCCTCGGCTACAGTCTACATCCCACATATCACCAAAAATAGGGAACATGGCCTCCTTCTTGTTGAGGCCAATGCGGACAATAGGTCCCTCAATAGGAACACGAAGAATTCAGTAAATATCCTCCAAAGTGATAGTCAGCTCCCTCATAGGAAGTTGAAAGGTACCCCTATCAGGATCCCATCGCTCAACAAGCACAGATAGCAAATACTCATCGGCCCAAATGGTGCTCAGTCGCCCACAACCATCAAGACTAATGGGTTCTAAAAACATCCAATCATCATCTATAAGGGCCTTGCGCACTTTGTGAATAGTACAAGGCCACCTATACTGGGCATTAAGGAGCTTAACCTAAAAAACAAATAGAAAAATAAAATATTAGAAAAAAATAATCAAACAAATATTACCTAACCCTAGGTAATCAAACAACAATAAACAAAAACAAACAACAAAAAATAAAAAAAAAATATTACCTAACCCTAGGTAATCAACCAATAATAAACAAAAACAAACAAACAAATTATATTACCTAACCATAGGTAATCAAACAACAATAAACAAAAATAAACAACAAAATAATAATAAAAAAATATTACCTAACCCTAGGTAATAAACCATCAATAAACAAAAACAAACAACAAAAAAATATTACCTAACCCTAGGTAATCAACCAGCAATAAAAAAGAACAAACAAACGAAAAAACAAAAAAAAAATATTACGTAACCATAGGTAATCAAATAGCAATAAACAAAAACAAACAACAAAATAATCAAAAAATATATATTACCTAACCCTAGGTAATAAACCAGCAATAAACAAAAACAAACAACAAAATAATAAAAAAAATATTACCTAACCCTAGGTAATAAACCAGCAATAAACAAAAACAAACAAATGAAAAATCAAACAAATATTACCTAACCCTAGGTAATCAAACAACAATAAACAAAAACAAACAACAAAAAAATAAAAAATAAAAAATTACCTAACCCTAGGTAATCAACAAACAATAAACAAAAATAAACAGACGAAAAAACAAAAAAAAGTATATTACCTAACCATAGGTAATCAAACAGTAATAAACAAAAACAAAAAACAAAATAATAAAAAATATATATTACCTAACCCTAGGTAATAAACCAGCAATAAACAAAAACAAACAAATGAAAAATCAAACAAATATTATCTAACCCTAGGTAATCAAACAACAATAAACAAAAAAAAAAACAACAAAAAAATAAAAGAAAAATATTACCTAACCCTAGGTAATCAACCAGCAATAAACAAAAACAAACAAACGAAAAAACAAAAAAAAATATTACCTAACCCTAGGTAATCAACCTGCAATAAACAAAAAACAAACAAACGAAAAAACAAAAAAAATATTACCTAACCATAGGTAATCAAACAACAATAAACAAAAACAAATGACAAAATAATCAAAAAATATATTACCTAACCCTAGGTAATAAAACAAAATTAAACAAAAACAAACAAACGAATATATATATATATATATATATATATATATATATATATATATATATATATATATATATATATATACATTACCTAACCCTAGGTAATCAAACAAAATAAACAAAAACAAACAACAAAAATATCAAAAAAATATTACCTAACCCTAGGTAATCGACCAACAATAAACAAAAACAAACAACAACAAAAAAATATTACCTAACCCTAGGTAATCAACCAGCAATAAGAAAAAACAAACAAAATAAAACAAAAAAACAACAATAATAAAAGGAAGCTAACTAAAGGCAAAAGAACACCTACCTCGGCAAACCGAACGCCACCTTCCACTCTAGTCGAGACACCACCACCGCCACCACTGCCCTCGTCGATCTCCATCTCACTCAACACTCTCACCAAATAAAAAAATGACAAATGGCAAATGACAAGCCCTGCTTACTTATAGCTGCATTTCGTAGTGAAAAATGTGCACCCGCATTTTTTGGAGCGCACAAAAATACATACCTGCGGTTTGTCGCAAAAACCACAAACGCGCGGTTAGTGCATCTAAACCGCGGTTTCAAGCATGTATAACCACGTAAACACGGTTTAAAAAAACCAAATATATATATATATATATATATATATATATATATATAATCGGATAATCCAAGGTTAAATGATGCCTACTCCGTGGGGTTACAAAACACACAACGGAATTGCTAATAGTCACTAGGACAAGCAACTAGGATGATTGGTTCCCCTTTTACTTCATTTCTTGCATGTCAATAAACTGACTGATAATCTACAGAAATTTAACAAGACAAATCACAAAATATAAATATCAATTGGCCATTGGGTCTCTAATGTTACCCACCCGCCAATCGAGGGGGTAAACAAGCAAATTAAAATTTCATTAACAAAAACCATTCATTTTGCCACACCAAAGAGAGTTGAGTCCATTCATCAAATAAATGTCTAGCGTCATTAGTTTTTGTACCGCATTGTGTTGTACATAATGCATCACAAAAAGGGGTAACTATAGACACCAAAATCTGACACAAACTAAAACACATTTATCACCCCACCACCAAATCTTGCATAATAAAAAGATATGCCTAAGTCCTAACTTAGGGATATAAAATCCTGCACATTATTCTATTTTCCTATTTTATTAAATATGGAAAACCACCTTAGGATGCCCTGCCTACCCATTGGACATGTGTCCTAGAAACTTCATCCAACATCCTTGCCACATATTACCCACTCTTGTCCCCCTTGTCCTTGCACATGGGGCAGATTCCCAACACCCATGCCACAACTCATTTGTTGTTGTCCCCTTGTCCCTTCACATAAAACAACATCTCATATCCCACTCCACTTGAAGCCACATCACCTCAGTTAACTAAGGCACACTGGGTGACTCACTATAACTGCCCTTCCACCTAGCAGCCTAGATCTGCCACTTGGCAAGTCAAGCTTGCCACCTCCTATTCTCACTCAAAACTCCAAGAGGCCTATAAAAATACCATTAGTCCACCAAGAAAAGGAGAGTTGAATTTGCACACCGACAGGCTGCCAAAATCTATCTAGACCTAGCGAGACGTTGTGAGCATTTGCGTGATTTTGTACCATTGGTTCAAATCCCGAGGCAATCTATTATTTAGCCAAAACTACTTGTCCCCAGTTTCACAGTAAAAAATGTGAATCCACGGTTTCACAACCGTAGATCCATGGTTTCCAACCCACAACCGTGCTTCCGTGGTTCCATAGTCCCAAGCACGAATTCACACATACGATCGATATCAGTAATATTTTGTCTTAGCAAGGCGTTATTTGTTTATTGTTTCTGTCATTTGTTTCATATAATTATCTGATTAGGGTTTTATGCATGCATTGATTTTATTGCTCAAATATACAGGTGCTACTAATCCCCTTTGTCGGTTGAGTGTGTGCAGGTGATAGGTACTTTGGACGAGCTATTGAAGTTGGAGTGGCCCCTTACTGGATACCAAAGCCCACTCACCCCTTGAAGCTGTGACGAGAGAACGAAGAACACCACATCCTGCAGAAGAGTCGAAAGATCTACCCTCTTCCATCATAAGCATTGTATTGCAGAGAGACACAAAGCATTGTAACATTGTTCCCAACACGCTTGGGGTAATTCAACATCTTTCTATAAAAAGCAATATCAATATCAATACAAAAGGGCATTTTGGCAATCTATTTCTCTTTCTATATTTATTTGTGTTTGTGTTCAGTTCTTTGGTTATAGAAATGGCGATCACGGTGGGAACAAAAACAATCAAGAAAGTTCAAAGAATAAAGGGACCACTTTATCAAACTTAATAAAATGTTTCATTTTTATTGCAATGGTGTTGTGTTTTTATGTATACAAATTGGCGATCACTGTGGTATGTTGTATCTAGTTGTGATTTTTGTTTTTGATATTATTAATTTTTTTGTTTTTTTAACTGCAAACACACGGTTAGCGCATCTAAACCGTGAAACCGCAATTTCAAGCATGTACAACCGCGCAAATGCGGTTTAAAAAACAAAAAAAAACAAACAAACAAACAAAATAGCAGATAATCCAAGGTTAAATGATGCCTACTCCGTAAGGTTACAAAACATGGTAAATTCAAATCAACAAATGCACAATGGAATTGCTAACAGTCACTAGGACAAGAAACTAGGATGATTGGTTCCCCTTTTACTTTATTTCTTGCATGTCAACAAACCGACCAATAATCTGCAAAAATTTAACAAGACAAATCACAAAATATAAATTTCAATTGGCCATTGGGTTTTTAATGTTACCCACCCGCCAATCGAGGGGGTAAACAAGCAAATTAAAATTTCATTAACAAAAATCATTCAATTCACCACACCAAAGAGAGTCGAGTTCATTCATCAAATAAAGGTCTAGCGTCATTATTTTTGTGCCGCATTATGTTGTACACAACGCAACACAAAAAGGAGTACCTGTAGACACCAAAATCTACACCTGCTAAAACACATTTATCACACCACCACCAAATCCTGCATAATTAAAAGATATGCCTAAGTCCTAACTTAGAGATATAAAATCCTGCACATTATCTTATTTTCCTAATTTATTAAATATGGAAAATCACCTTAGGATACCCTACCTACCCATTGGACATGTGTCCTAGACACTTCATCCAACACCCTTGCCACATATTACCCACTCTTGTCCCCCTTGTCCTTGCACATGGGGTAGATTCCCAACACCCATGCCACAACTCATTTGTTGTTGTCCCCTTGTCCCTTCACATAAAACAACATCCCATATCCCACTCCACTTGAAGCCATATCACCCCAGTTACCTGAGGCACACTGAATGACTCACTATAACTGCCCCTTCCACCTAGCAGCCTAGATCTGCCACTTGGTAAATCAAGCTTGCCACCTCCTATTCTCACTCAAAAACCCCAAGAGGCCTATAAAAACACCATTAGTCCACCAAGAAAAAGGAAGCTGAATTTGCACATCGACAGGCTACCAAAATTGATTTAGACCCAACGAGACGTTGCGAGCATTTGCATGATTATGTACCGTTGGTTCAAATCTTGAGGTGGTCTGGTCTTCAGTTGAAACCACCTTTTCGTGGTTTCACAGTCGAAAACGTGAGTCTACAATTTAACAACCATAGATCCATGGTTTCCAGCCCACAACCGCGCTTTCACAATTCCATAGTCTTGAGCACGAATTCACACATACGGCCGAGATTAGTAATATTTTGTGTTAGCAAGACGTTATTTGTTGATTGTTTCTGTCATTTATTTCATATAATTATCTGCTTAGGGTTTTATGCATGCATTGATTTTATTGCTCAAATATACATGTGCTACTAATCCCCTTTGTCGATTTGAGTGTGTGCAGGTGACAGGTACTTTGGACGAGCTGTTCAAGCTGGAGTGGCCCCTTACTGAATACCAAAGCCCACTCACTCCTTGAAGCTATGACGAGAGAACGAAGAACACCACATCCTGGAGAAGAGTCGGAAGATCTCCCCTCTTCCATCATAAGCATTGTATTTCAGAGAGACAAGGAGCATTGTAACATTGTTCCCAACACGCTTGGGGTAATTCAAAATCTTTTTGTAAAAAGCAGTATCAATATCAATACAAAAGGGCATTTTTGCAATCTATTTCTCTTTCTGTCTTTATTTTTGTTTGTGTTACTCACGTTTTTTTGTCTTTGCTAGTGTTTCATAATAACATTGGTAGGTTGGATTTAATCACCAACCTCCAATTCAGACCGGTGACGTTGGAATTCACCTCCTTCCACCGGCTTGCCCCCTAGATATCCTTAGACAGAATAGGGAACTCCTTAAGTTGGTATAGGTCACTTGTGTTCAAGTTGTCTCCCACTGTTGGAACGATTGTTGAATCAGAGTGGAAGAGCTAGGCGAACCCCCCACTGGGATTTAAGCGGTGTACCCTAGACTCTTTTGAGAAATCATGCTTGGCACTAGTGTTCCTAATCACCATCTTAATCGAGTTCCTTTATTCTAATCCAAAAAAAAAAAACTTCTTCAAAATTCCAACAACATCAAAACACACTGAAACTCAAAACAAAAAAAAATCAAAAACCTCAAAATTACAAAAAAATCAAAAACTTCAAAAATCCAAAAACAATAAAAAAATCAAACATCGAAAACAAAATTTGAAAAAAACTTAGAAAACATTGTTTGTTTATTTGATTTGTGTGTTATTCATTTGTATTTCCATCACATTTTCACACACATACCTTCACATTCGCCACCTCATTTCACCTGAACCACCTTCCACATTCATATCAAAATTCAAAATGCAAAAAAAAAAATCAAATCAAAACGCTCCAAAGGAACAAAACCCCTTTGGTCAATTCAAATCAAAAGGCTCCAAAGGAACAAAACCCCTTTGGTCAATCAATCAAAAAGCTCCAAAAAAACCAAACCCCTTTGGTCAAATCAAATCAAAAGGCTCCAAAGGGACAAAACCCCTTTGGTCAAATCAAATCAAAAGGCTCCAAAGGAACAAAACCCCTTTGGTCAAATCAAATCAAAATGGGGGGGATACCCTTTGGTCAATACAATTCAAAACGCTCCAAAGGGACACCCCTTTGGTCAAATCAAAAAGGCCCCAAAGGAACCTAACCCCTTTGGTCAAATTTCATTCAAAATGCTCCAAGGGAGACACCCCTTTGGTCAATTCAATTCAAAATGCTCCAAAGGGGACACCCCTTTGGTCAAATCAATCATAAAAGCCCCAAAGGAACCTTAACCCCTTTGGTCAAATTTCATTTCAAAATGCTCCAAAGGGGACACCCCTTTGGTCAATTCAAATAAAAAGGCTCCAAAGGGGACACCCCTTTGGTCAAATCAATCAAAAGGCTCCAAAGGGGACACCCCTTTGGTCAAATCAATCAAAAAGGCTCCAAAGGGGACACCCCTTTGGTCAAATCAATTCAAAAGGCCCCAAAGGAACCTAACCCCTTTGGTCAAATCTCATTTCAAAATGCTCCAAGGGAGGCACCCCTTTGGTCAATTTCCATTCAAAAGGCTCCAAGGGAACCAACACTCCTTTGGTCACATGAAATTCAAAAAGCTCCAAAGGAACCAAACCCCTTTGGTCACATTTCATCTCAAAAACATCAAAAGACAAAAAAAAACAATAATAAATATAAAACACAAAAATATTTTCATACACATTGCATTTTTAATAAATCACTTTCACAATCCATCTTCCATTGCATTCACACATTCCAACTTTCATAGCATTTGCACATTCATACCATTCGTATTCATTAAAATCAAGAATAATTGATAGTGCACTATGTCTTGTTGCCTTAATCAGGGGCACCTCACATCAAACATCACCAAACCCATCACTCATAATAATACATTGCTTCCTAAGCATAATCCTAATATTTTCAATCACTCAACCACCGCTAGTGTCTTAAGCAACCTCAAAAAAATATGTCAAATTCTTTTAGGACCATTGCACATATATACACTAAGCAAATCTTGAGTATTGGGAATTGATTTCAAAAATATTCTCGAACCAAACACAATTTCACATCTTAAAAACATCTTGTGTCAAAGAGGGATAACACCATACTTGGTAGGAACCTTGAGGTGAAAAGGGTCATCCTTGCTTGTCCCATTATGCAACATAGTCCATGACAATAGTGGTTTTCACTACTATCACAATTGCTTCAAATTCAAAAGATAGAGTAGTAAGGATAGGGTACAATTCTCATCACACTTAGGTTGAGAATCCGATTCCCCAAAGCTCTAATTCTTTTACATCACACACCACTGATTAATTGGGTTGTAAGGATCGTACTACATTTTCAATCAGACGGTTAAGTAGTCATCCCCAAAATTCAAGAAATCAAAAACAAAAATCATGGACTATGGAGTTAGCCTCCACCGGAGCTATAGACGCTTGATCGGCAATGGAGTACGCTCATGCGGTGACATGTCTCTTTTAAAAAGAGACCTCTGACCGCTCATACGGACAAGCTAGCTTCTAGGTTCAAACCATAACAGGTTTACCCAATTTACTCAAGATGAGTTAATGAACTCAATTGCACACACATTGGTTCTTGATTGTCTCGGGTCATTACCATGCTCTTGATTCGATAAATGAATTCACTACACACACATTTGGTCCTAGAAGAATTAGGCAGTTTTAGTGAGTTTGTTTGAGATAACTAGGATGTTTGAGTCTTTGCAAAACAACTCTAGATCCTTTATCCCTAAGGACAAGAAAGTCATAAGCAAGCCTCCATTCCATACCACCATCACATAGTCATAAATATCATTATCCATTTCATCCATGTGGTCATACCAGTAGTATCATATTGGTACCCCTGATTAAGCAATAAAGGCAAAGTTTGCTAAATAATGGTTCAAAAACCTCTTTGAAAAACGATCAATAAAGCAATACCATTCATTCAAATGGTTCAAAATCTCTTTGAACAATGATCAATAAAGCAACACCATTCATTCAAATGGTTCAAAACCTCTTTGAACAATGATCAATAAAGCAACACCATTCATTCAAATGGTTCAAAATCTCTTTGAACAACGATCAATAAAGCAACACCATTCATTCAAATGGTTCAAAATCTCTTTGAACAATGATCAATAAAGCAACACCATTCATTCAAATGGTTCAAAATCTCTTTGAACAACGATCAATAAAGCAACACCATTCATTCAAATGGTTCAAAATCTCTTTGAACAATGATCAATAAAGCAACACCATTCATTCAAATGGTTCAAAATCTCTTTGAACAATGATCAATAAAGCAACACCATTCATTAAAATGGTTCAAAATATCTTTGAACAATGATCAATAAAGCAACACCATTCATTCAAATGGTTCAAAATCTCTTTGAACAATGATCAATAAAGCAACACCATTCATTCAAATGGTTCAAAATATCTTTGAACAATGATTAATAAAGCAACACCCTTCATTCATTTGCATTCATTCATAACATATTCATTTCATAACATGTACAAAAAAAACAATTTGAACAATCAATCATTACACATATACATAAACAATCACAAAACAACTTGGGGGGTTCAAGGTCTCACACCTTCCCCATCAATCACATCAAACAATCAATCAAACAACTTGGGGGGATTCAAGGTCTCACACCTACCCCAACAATCACATTAAACATTCACATTTCAAATAATCAAATTCAAAAAGCTCCAATGGAATCAAACCCTTTGGTCACATTCAATTCAAAAAAAAAAAAGCTCCAAAGGTAACACAATTTCTTTGGTCAAATTCAATCTCAACAAGGCTTTCAAAAATCGAAATGCTATAATCTCAACTCCCTAAGAAAGCCATGCGGTTGGACTGCTCCATGGGATAGAGATGCGCATTTCCTTCTTTCACTCAGCCTTAAGTGATCCTTGTATCTAGTGATTTACTCTAGCACCCTAGCGGTTGTAGCGATTGGCTATCCATACAATCCGGTAGGAGGAGTAGATTACCATAAGGACAATTATCATTAACACAATTCAAAAAGCCCCAAAGGCATAAACCCCTTTGGTCAAATCAATCCAAAATGCTCCAAAGGTACTCAAATTCCTTTGGTCAAAAAAAAAAAATCAATCATCAAAACATAAAAACACAAAAAAAAACATCTTGTGCTTTCTTTCCATTTCAAAAACATCAAACACCAAAAACATTTCCATGAATATTTTGTCATATAAAACATAAAACACCAAAAATATTTCCATGCATCTTTTGTCATACAAAACAAAACAAAAACACAAAACAATCATGCATTCTCCCAAAAAAAAAAAAAAAATCCAAAGATATCTCAATTCCTTTGGTCAAAAAAAAATTCAATAGGCTCTTGAAAGAATAGAAGTGTTCTCATCTCAACTCCCTAAGAAGGCCATGAGGCTGGACTGCTCCAAGGGATAGAGGTGTACATTTCCTTCTTCCACTTAGCCTCAAGTGATCCTCGTATACAGTAACTTATCCTATATACCTAGCGGTTGCAGCGACTAGCAATCCATGCAATCCGGTAGGATGGATAAGTTACCATAAGGCCCTTGAAAAGTGATTCACCTCATGCAAAAAATGAATTGTTATCATCTCAATTCCCTAAGAAAGCCATACAGTTGGACTGCTCCAAGGGATAGAAGTGCACAATTATCAACAATGGTCAAAATCACAGTTGAAACAAAAACAAAAACATCCATCTCATCAAACCATTATCATTTGTTTCATTGCTTTCATCATTTCATATCTTCTCCATCGACTCATCGCTTGAAGGGAAAGACAAAATCAACAAATTTAGTTTCATAATCAAAGTCAACACTCAAAACACTCAATCATGCAAATTACGCTCATTAAAATGAGCATCTTTTCCATGATTGGGGCAACACAAGTTGAATTTTATTTGTGACCATCTTACACAACTCCCCTTCAAATGCAAATGGCTACAAAAATATTGTAAAACCCTCCAAATCATCATCTCACATCATCATCATCTCGAGTGAACCTTGTATCTAGTGATTTACTCTAGAAACCTAGCGGTTGTAGCGATTGGTTGTCCATGCAATCCGGTAGGATGGATAAATTACCATAAGGACACTTATTCAAAATCATTTCACATCATCATGTTTGAAATTAAATCAGGTTGGTCCTTCAATTTTTGAGTGACCTGCGTTCAAGCAGATTTGTCCAAGGTTGTCATTGATGCCTACTCCATGGGGTTACAAAACATGGAAAACTTATACTTCATCATTTTGCATTAAGGAATTGCTAATAGTCACTAGGACAACGAGCTCCTAGGGTGATTGGTTCCTTTACTTCATCATCTTGCATGTCAATCAAACCAAAAGGTAAATTTACGACAACATAAGTCCACCCCAAACTTGGGGCATCCAACTTGATCTTGATTTTCAACATTTGCATACATCACATCATTCATTTTTACAAACATCATCATCATCATCACATCATTTAGTGAACCTTGTATCTAGTGGATTACCCTATACACCTAGCGGTTGCAGCGACTAGCAATCCATGCAATCCGATCGGATGGGTAGCTCACCATAAGGAAACTCATTCAAACATTCAACATCAAATCACTATGACATTAAATCAGCTAGGTCCCTAAATATTTGAGCTTAGATGTGTTCAAAATAGATTTGCACAAGGTTATCCTTCAACCCCTTTCATTGGGTCAAAAGCGGAAAACAACCAAAAATAATTTGGTAATAATCAAAAATCACTCGAGTATCAAATTCTCGAATGACTGGTTCCTTGAACCCATCATTTGGAAGGAATTGCTAAAGTCACAGTGGAACAAGAACTCCAAACGTGGTCGAAGATTTTACCACACATTTTGCACATCAACGAAACCAAAGGTAAATTTGCAAGAACACAAATAATCCCAAACTTGGGGCATCAAGTTGGTCAAAATGACATACATTTGCATCACATCCACATCATTCAATCAACCACCTCCTTTCATCATCCACATTTGGTCAATTGGCTCGTGGGTTTCATCCTTTACCCATTCGCCAATTGAGGGGGTAAGCAAACAAATCAAAAATTTCAAAAAAAGTCATTCATTCTTTGCATCGAGAAGATTTGAGTCCATTCCTCCATCAAATAAAACTAGGTGTCTTTTGTTTTTGCACCATATTGTGTTTCACACAATACGGTACAAAAAGGGGCATCTGTAGACACTAAAATCTAGGCATTTGCATTTCATCACATAATTTTGCATATTAAATTATATGCCTAGGTCTAAACTTAGGCATATAAATTACTATACATTTCACCCACATTGCACATCACAATTTTGCATAATAATATATGCCTAAGTCTAAACTTAGGCATATAATTCCTACACATTATTCATCCACATTGCACATTTCAGTTCTACATAACATTATGTGCCTAAGTTTTGACTTAGGCATAAAATCCTGCACATAATTATATTTTCTAGATTTTATTAAATCTGGGAAATATCCTCCTAGGATACCCTCTCTCCTCACTTGACATGTGTCCTGGCCACATCACCATCACTCCTTTGCCACCTCTCATACACCCTTGTCCCCTTTGTCCCTTCACATGGGGCAACCCTCCATACTTCACTCCACTTCCACCTACCCACTTGCCACATCTCACACCTCACTCCACACTTCACTCCACTTCCACCTACCCACTTGCCACATCTCACACCTCACTCCACACATCACTCCACTTCCACCTACCCACTTGCCACATCTCCCTAGTTAAGTGAGACACTTCTAGTGACTCACTACAACTACCCAAGATAGGTGGCTACCCAGTCCTTGCCACTTGGCAGCCCTGGCTTGCCACCTATCCTTCCCTCCAAAACCCTCAAAGGCCTATAAAGGCACCATCACATGACCAAGAAAAAGGGAGGAGAGGAATGCTAATGTTATGCTGCTCGGATTGTGCTATGTAAGCAATAATCATATTCTATTTCATTATCAATATAGCCATATTCATTGTTCATCTTCTTCTATATTCATTTTACATTAGTCATTTTATTTACATTTATCATTATCATTGTGACAAGTGCTACTAAACCCTTGTCCATTTTCATGTGTGCAGATTTCAGGTTTAGGATTCAACAAGCTCAAGGTCATCATGGTGGTCACGACAAACCCACCTTCCACATTGTTGTAGCATGAAGAGACGAAGACACCATCCTTGATTTGTAAAAGGGATTACCCCCTTTTGGACATCTTATTGTAAAATGCACCCTCAAAGGGTCAATTTGTATCCCAAGGGACCACTTTCCCGAACTTAATAAAATGTTTCATTTTTATTGCAATGGTGTTGTGTTTTTATGTATACAAATTTTATTTACCACTTTTAAGGCTGCATCTTTCTTGGGGATAGGATCCTTTCCTATTATCATCTCAAAAGTTGTGAGAGTTCCATGTAACTCATCCCTAGTCAAAGTTTTAATATCTCGTATTTCTTATATGGTTGAAACCTTTTCACTATACCTCATATAGAGTGAGCTTAAAACCTTTTTGCAAACATTTGATTCTTCAACTTTAAACCCAAGTGCTTGTATGGAGTTATAAACCTCATCCACATGAAGTAAGTATGTAGCAATGTCTTCCTCATCCTTCATCTTCAAGTCTTCAAATTTTTATATGTGATTTTGCAATTTTACCATCTTGACCTTTTTGTCTCCCTCATATATTTTCTTCAACTTTTCCCAAATCTCTTTTTCTTATGTGTAATGCATAACTTTTGCATCATGTAAACCACTCAAAATTAGATTCATTTCCTTTACATTATACATATGTAGGAGCTTACCATATTTATCTATATGAGGACTAGCTCGAGATGTGTATCCATCCTCAACTACTTTCCATGTCTCACATCCTTGTGCCATCAGGTAAGTCTTTGTTCTTACACTCCAAAAACTATAATTTTTCCCATTGAACAATGATGCCTTATTTGCTAAAGATCCACTCTGAGATGCCATATCTGTTCTTGTATACTTTTCTTTCAAGCTATTAAACTCTTCTGAAGGAACCCGTTATGATACCGATTGAAGACCATAAGCTTATACTGAGAAGGGGGTGAACAGTATAAGATCAACTTTTACTTTTCTTTCCCAAATAATATTATCCAATATTATCAATGGAAATATCAACAACAATAATCAAAGCAATGCATAAATCATCACACATAATAGAGACACCAATTTAATGTGGTTCACCCAATGTGGGCTACTCCACAAAGAAAATATTTCTACTAAATTTTCTCAACAAATATCTTGAGAATCACTTCCCTATTACAATTTTTATGGACCTCTGTCCAAAGGAGACACCAATCCCCTAATGATCTGATTTGTGGATATCTATCCATAGGAGAAATTTTTTCACTTTTCTCTGGTTTGTAGAACTTGATCCAAGAGAATTCTTTCTCCTCAACTGGTTTGTGGAGCTCTCTCCATAGAAGAACTCTATCTTCCTATCTGGTTCATAGATCACAATCCCTAGGAGAACTCTTTCCCCTTGATTTGGTTTGTGAAACTCTATCCACAGGAGAACTCTTTCTCCTCTGCTATTCTAGAAGACTAGTGCCCCCACTGCACTAGATTGTGGATATCTCTCCATAGAAGACCTCTATCCTCACTCAGAAGACCTCTATCCTCACTACCCTGGCTAATGGATTTCTATCCACTGGAGACTATTGTCCTCTTCTCTATCACCTCCAAAGATTACTCTCAAATATATCTCAGATCTACACCAAACACTGTCCTTGATCTAGTACAAATATGCTCTAACTTTGTCTCAGGTCTAGCACAAATCTACTCTCAAATCTACACCAAAATCTATCCTCAAATTTGTCCTCAAGCCTTAACACAAAGCTTGATCCAATCACAAATAAAATCTACTTAGATTTACCCCAAGCCTTAACACAAATCTTGAATAAATCAATCAATAAACTCTGCTCTCAATTCTTCACAAATACTTACCTCAAATCTGTCCTCAAGTCCTCTCAAGAACTTGGTCAATCTATTCTCAAGTCTTCACCAAGACTTGCTTCAAATTTACCCTCAAGTCCTCTCAAGAACTTGCTCAATCTGCTCTCAATTCTTCTCAAGAACTTGCTCAATCTGCTTTCAAGTCTTCACCAAGACTTACCTCAAATATGCCTACAAGTCCTCTCAAGAACATGCTCAATCTACTCTCAAGTCTTCACCAAGACTTACCCAAATCAGCCCATAAGCTTTCACAAAAGTTTGCTCAACTCTGCCTACAAATCTTCACCAAGAATTGATCAAAGCTTGCTAAAACCTGTCCTTAAGCTTTCACAAAAGCTTACTCAAACCTATCCTTAAGCTTTAATAAAATCTTATTCAAATCTTCTCAAACACATGCTCAATACATCTCACAAGATATGCTCAATCAAACTCAAATCTTGCACACAATGCTATCAATTGCTTTGTCTAATCTTCAAAGTAATTCCTTTAACTTGAAGCAGTTTAGACATATTCTATTCAAAATTATTTTAACCTCTGGAACATATAGAGAATGATGTACTATATAAAAAACTCAATATTTTTTATTCAATCATTAAGTCTGTCACTTCCACAAATCTGATTTCTAATGTTTGCACATTCACTTTCAATATCACTCAAAACCAATGCTCAAGAAGTTTCACTCAATCATTCAATCAATGAAACACAACTTGCTTACAAATCCTAAAAAAGTTTTTTCATACTTCTTCAACCAAAGAGCATAATGTGGGTCTCAAACCCTAACTCAATTAATCCTCAATCTCTATCCCGAATGTTCTCTAAACATTCACCAATCATGCATATAAAAACCACACAAATATTTCCAACAATGTTTATAAAACAATCATTTTCACTCCACCTTATATTTCATAACATTTAATCCAACAACACTTCAATCAAAGGATGATGTGCCCATACCTTTTTACTTTGATGGAGACATGTCTTCAAAATCAATTTCACAATCAATTCTCTTTATACCACTCAAAATGCTAGATAGTAACAATCCATTTCAAAACCTCCACAAGGTATTCCTTCCAAAATGTGCCTAAATAAATTCCAAACCACTCTCTAGGTTTCTCAAATAATCAAACCCTTCAAAATGCCTAAAAAAACATAGAGATAATAAAAATACCTCATACACCTTTTAACTCCCTCTTAACACACTCCAAACATAATCAACAAAGATTCCAATACTTCACTTTTAAAATAATTCACTACAACTTCCTTCAAAATTTGAATGCATAGAATAATAAAAATTATTCCATTATATCTCCTTATCATAAATGAATTTTCAAAATAATTATAACCACCATTCATAAATATTCCAAAGCACTTGTTAAATCACAACTCAAATTATTCAACACCCTCAATATGGTAAAAATAAAATTATTTTCAATACCTTATACCTCCAAAACAGCGCATACCATACGACTTAGAACCAAAGGCACAACTCTATTAAAGCAAAAAAAATACCTTTGTGCGCTACCTCTGCAGGATTTGATCCCTCGTTGCAATGCCGCTAGCGCCTTAGTCATGGCCTAACCGTCGCATGAGCTAAGCGCTCACTTGAGACCTCTAAAGCACCTAGTGCGCTTTGTATCTTCCACATGGCACCAAAAATCTTGAAACAAAACTTTCTCCCCTTCGTTGCCACCAGGAATCAAACGTGAGACCTCTCGTTCGCAAATGACTTATGTTACCAAGCTTTACCACTAGCCCAACCACTTGGTTTGTGATGGGAATATCAACCTTTTCTGCTTTATCCTTCCACATTTTTTCCTTTGCTTAAAAATTAAAAGCTTTTGTCCTCTTGCGCTCACAAATTCGCATCAACAGATTAAACCAATATACGCATGTGCATTCGGAGACTTGCCTTTATACCATTAAACCTTATGGTATAAATACCATACTCCTTCCTTGCTCGAACGTTGACGGGGATAAATATTAAACTTAATATTTTGCGCCCAACCCTTACTTAGGGTTATAATTAATTTATATTATAAATTAATTATAATATAAATATTATAATTAATTTATGAGTAACCTTAGGTTTTTCTTTTAACCCTTAATATTATAATAATAAATATTATAATATTATTTCCTTTGGGCCTAGGTGTTTTTCTTTTTAACCTTAGGCCTTATCTTAACACCTTTAATATTATAATAATAAATATTATAATATTGTTTCCTTTGGGCTTAGGTATCTCCTTCCTTCAAGGTATTTAGCCAACCTTTTGACCAATCATGTGAAGCTTTAAATCAAATCTCTTGGGCTTAAAATATAAATATTTTAACCCTCCTTTTGTCAATTCCTTGCACTAAATTTTGACATCACTGACATTGACTCTTGACATCAATGACAACACAACTACTCAAAATTTCCAACATAAACATCATCATAATAATAAAATATTATATAATTTAAATATTTAATATTAAAGTTATATGAAAAATAATAATATCAAAATATTAAATATATATTTTTTTAGTCTTTAAAAATTTATTAAAAACTTATTGATTTCATTTTATAGCAATCATTCTACCCCTATTACCAATCTTATCAAATCATTCATCCAAAAATATGCGTCTTCATGTACTACCAATAATTGCATTATTGTTTCTTCTTTAGAGTAGACATAAACCTCAATTTTTGCTTTGTGATATCTATTGCAAAGGCATTCAGACACTATTCTTCTACTCCCACAATATTTTTAGAAATTAGACCAGATTTCACACCTGTTAGATCTATGACAGATCTTATCCTCCAGATATGATCACCATATTTTAAAATTATTTGAAGTTATTACCAGTAGTTGTGTTATTTGGTGATTGGATTAACACCATACTTTTAAATTCAATGCGTGTCAGAAATTTTGTAAGCTTTTCCCTCTGTCCCCAACTATAAATATGTGAGCAACTGGTATCATCAAATATACAGAGTATAATTATAGAGCGTAAGAATCAAAGCAGCGCAACAAAAGAGCATGGAGAAAAATCCAGGAGTTGAAGCCGCAACCTTTAGAAACTCCTCTGTAATTGTAACCTGCAAATATCTAGCTATAGATCTCTATGGATGTATTTCCAATTCATGTATGTGGATGTATTTCCATTACTACGCAATATATAATACCTTTCATATATTTTTGTCTTCGAGCAATATTTAGTTGATTATAAATCTAACTTAGCAATGTTAGCTTCTTATTGATGGGTGTGTTCTATTTGACTGAAAAACCTTTGCAATATCCTGCTCACAATTGCTTGTGCTCTATCCCGTTGTCCTATCCCACGGATGTTGTAGCCCGCTAGTTTGTTGGATTGGAAAAGTGTGAATGTATTTTTAAATAGTGGTGTAGAACCTTATTTTATTTCATGTTGTAGCTTGTGGACATTTTCCTTGTTGCGATCTGCGTCAACCCTCTCTTTAAAATTGATATGCTCCAACCTGCTCCCATTGTGCATTGAAAAGTGTGCATGTGATTTATAATCATGGGTCATAACATTTGCTCCCACCTATAGGTTTTATTGTATTGTGCACTGCGGTGTATCTCTCGTGCTACAGCCTGCAATGGTATTTTTATGTCACATCTCGTTGTGTGATCTAAACCGTGGTGTATAGTGGCTCACACTATGTTATAGCCTACGCCTTGCTATAGATCGCAGAGTGTTCCACCTTGTGGTTGCTCTAGCCCACGTGACGCGATGTTTTGCATGCTAGTAAAACTTTCAAATTGGTATCAGAGCTAGCACCAACTTGTGGAATATAAGAAGCAATGGCTTATAGTGGTAACTCGTTGCAATTGTAGATCCCACGTTTCAATGGCAAGAACTATGATTATTAGAGCATCAAGATGAAGATCTTATTAGTCTCAGGAGCTATGGTAACTTGTTCAAAATGGTTACATAGAACCCGTGGATGCAGAAGTGTTGAGTGCTCTCTCCGAAGTGAAGTCAGATCTCTTCAAGAAGAATCAGAAGAATGATCAAAAAGTATTTTTTACATAATTCAAGTAGTTGAGGAAACCATTTTCCCAAGAATTGTAGCGGTAACCAAATCAAATGAGGCATGGGAAATTTTATCCAGCTCCTTCCAAGGCACCAATAAAGTAAATTTTATGAGGTTGCAGATGTTGAGAAGGCAATTTGAAAACTTGCAGATGAGTGAGTCAAAGTCCATGAGTGACTTCTTTACCTGGAAAATGGGTATCATCAACCAAATGAGGTTGAATGGTGAGAATGTTGAGAACTAGAGAATTACGGAGAAAAAATTGAGAAGCCTATCAGCAAGGTTTGACTCAGTGGTGATTGTGATTGAAGAATCGAGGGATTTTACAACCCTCTCAATAAATGAGCTCATGGGTTCTTTTCAAACAAATGAGCAGAGGCTGAGCCGATCATCTTAGTCCTCATTGGAACAAGTGTTTAAGATGTAGGTTTCATTTTGAGACAATCACAAAAGAAAAGAATCCCATCAGGGTGCCTCAAGTTCTCAAGAAGGAAGAGGATAAAATAACCTAGGTAAGCATGGAAGAGGCCATAAGCGAGGAGGAAGGTCAAATTCCAATGAAGGAGAAACCAACTGCAACTTCCATCAACCAAGAGAAAGAGGCAATGGCGTAAATTGGTAAGGAGGATCAAATCAAAGGTATGATAAGTCAAATATCCAATGTTATTACTGCAAGAAATTTGGTCATTACAGCTATGAGTGTAGAAAGAAGTTGGCCAAGGATAATAAGCAACAAGCCTACTATACAAATTAAAATGAAAATGAAAATGTAGAAAGTAGAGATGCATATGGGAATTTATTGTTAACTTGTAGTATAGATGAAGAGAGCCAAAGGTATACTTGGTATCTTGACAGTGGTTGCAGTAACCATATGTCTAGGAACAAAGAAATGTTCTCATAGTTAAATGAAACCATCAAATATAAGGTGAATATGGGGAACAACAATAAGGTACCTATCATGGGCAAAGGGAAGATCATAATTTGTACCAGGAAAGGTGAAAGGAAGCACATATTTGATGTGTACTATGTACCTGGATTGAAACATAACTTGCTAAGTGTTGGACAACTTGTGCAGAAGGGGTACACTATGCAATTTAAAAATAGAGCCTATATCATTTGGGACAAAGAGAATGGGCTCATAGCAATTGTAGCCATGATAAAGAACAAGATGTTCCATCTACATATTTAGAATGAACTACTATAGTCATTTAGTATAGTTGTGAAAGATGTTACATGACTATGGCATCTCAGATATAGTCACCTGAGTTTTAGTGACCTAAACCTACTGCATAAGAAACATATGGTGAAGCATTTACCCCTTATAGAGCAACCCAATCAAGTTTGTGAAGGTTGCTTACTCGACAAGCAACATAGGGATGCATTCCCTACAAGACAGTCATGGAGAGCTTCACAACCACTGGAGCTAGTGCATTCAAATATATATGGTCCTATGCAAACCAGCACATTTACTGACAACAAATACTTTCTGAATTTCATAGATGATTGCAGTCGGAGAACATGGGTATATCCCATCAAAAAAAAGTCATAAGCTTTCGATAAATTCAAGGAGTTCAAGGCTTTGGTTGGAAAACAAAGTGGCTATTATGTGAAGACTATAAAAATAGAAGGAGGAGGTGAATACATCTCAAATGAATTCCATAATTTTTGCAAGGCACATGGAATTAAAAGGCAGTTCACAACCAGATACACACCACAAAAAAATGGTGTTACAGAGAGGAAGAACAAAACAATAATGGAGATGGTACGAAGTATGCTAAAGGAAAAGGGATTGCCACATGAGTTCTAGGAAGAAGCTGTAGTTTGTGTAGTCTATATGCTAAATAGGTGTCCCACGAAGAGTGTGAAGGACAAGATTCCTCAGGAAGCTTGGAGCAACCAGAAGCCTAGTGTGGCTCATTTAAGAATTTTTGGGTGCATAGCATATGCACATATCCTAGATGAGAAAAGAAAGAAATTGGATGACAAATAGAAAAATGCATCTTCATTGGTTATAGTGAAGAATGAAAGGCTTATAAGTTGTATAATATTGTCACAAAGAAGTTGATCATAAGCTGAGATATAAAGTTCATTGAAGATGAAGCTTGGAACTAGAAATACAATACTGGTCAGCGAGAGCCAACAATCATTGAGTCTGAGGACTTGGATGAAAATAGAGTGCATCCGCATGTAGCTTCAAGCAATAATACTGGTGCTAGTAGTAGCATTGCCTCATCATCACGGTCACCTCCACTTGCAAGCAGGATCTCCAAATTGAAGACACCATCAAAGATAAGGAGCTTGCAAGATATATATGAGGTAACTAGAAATGAAATTGAAGAAGTAGAACATTCTAATTTTGCTTTATTTTCTAAGTGTGATCCAATTTCATTTGAAGATGTAATTAAGAATAGAAAATGGGTGAAAGCTATGGATGATGAGATAAAAGCCATAGAGAAGAATCAAACTTGGCAGTTAATGGATCTTCCAGTAGGGAAGAAGACCATTGGAGTAAAATGGGTATATAAAACCAAGTTTAATGCCCAAGGTGAAGTAGACAGGCACAAGGCCAGAGTAGTGGCAAAAGGCTACAAGCAAAAGTTAAGGATTGACTATCATGAGGTATATGCATCTGTAGGGAGACGACACAGTCAGAATGATTCTGGCATTGGCAGCCCAAAAAGGTTAAATGTTTACCAGATGGATGTGAAATCTACCTTCCTCAATGGAGTGTTGGAAGAAGAGGTCTACATAGACCAACCACCCGACTATGAGTTGGAAGGGCAAGAAGGTAAGGTCCTAAAATTGAAGAAAGCCTTGTATGGGTTGAAACAAGCACCCAGGACTTGGTATATCCGCATTGATGCCTATTTTTAGGAGAATGGGTTCATCAAATGTCCATATGAGCACACCTTTTACAATAAGATAAATGTAGATGGGGAGATGATCATTGTCTATTTGTATGTAGACAATCATATTTATACTGGCAACAACAATATGTTGTTTGAGTAGTTTAGAAGAGTCATGAAGGAGTTTGAGATGACAAATTTCGGCCTGATGAAATATTTTCTTGGCATTGAAGTTACCCAATCTGTGAATGGTATCTTCATATCTCAAGGCAAGTATGCAGTAGATGTCTTGAAGAGGTTTAGAATGGAAGACATCAAACCAGCAATCATGCTAGTTGCCACAGGCCTAAATTTGAGCAAGAACGATTGCAACATCAATATTGATCCAAATTTCTACAAAAGGTTAGTTGGAAGTCTCATGTACTTGACAAAAAATAGACCAGAACTGATGTTTACAGTGAGTTTGATTAGCACATGTATGGAGACACCAAAAACACTCGCAAACAGGGAAAAATATTTTGTGTTATGTAAATGGAACCAGGAACCATGTAATCTTTTATGCAAGAAAATACCAGCTTGAACTTGTCGGTTGCACAAATAGCGATTGGGCTGGTAGTATAGATGATAGGAAGAACACTTTCAGTTATGCATTCCATCTTGGATCGGATGCAATTTCATGGTCATCAAAGAAGCAACCAATTGTTGCAATATCAACTACCCGCCACCTCAACCGCATGCCAGGTAGTTTGACTGCCAAGGATTTTGGGTGAGCTCAATCATCACCAGGAAGGGCAACAACAATATATTGTGATAACAATTCGACCATAGCACTATCGAAGGATCCAATGTTTCATGGCAGAAGCAACACATCCACATCCGCTACCACTTCATCATAGACTTATAAAATTTAATAAAGTTGTGTAAAACCTTATTTTATTTCATGCTGTATCCCGCGGACATTTTCCTTGTTGCGATCCCGCGTCAACCCTCTCTTTAAAATTGATATGCTCCAACCCGCTTCTGCTGTACATTCAAAAGTGTGCATGCGATTTATAATTGCAGGTCAGAACATTTGCTCCCACATGCGGGTTTTGTTGTGTTGTGCACTGCGTCGTATCTCCCGTGCTCCAGCCCGCGGTGGTCTTTTCGTGTGCACCCCGCTCTGTGCTCTAAACCGCGGTGTGCTGTGGCCCATCCTGTGCTGCAGCCCGCGCCTTGCTCCACCCCGTGACGCGCTGTCCCCCGCGCCAGTAAAACTTTCAAGGATAAACAGATACTATTTTGCGTGATGAGATTTTCCAATCAAAGCATACACGATTGTTCTTTCTTTTTTGAAAGACAACCGGAAGGCGGGCCATAGATAACTCTCAATAATTATGATTGGTGCCGTTGATTTTTTTTAGAACCCTCGTTCTTGGAAAGAGAAAGCTCATTGTTCTTCATGTTTTTGTTTCTGCTTTTTAAAATGTTATACAAGTATAGGTTATAGTCTTAAATGTTAAGAGGAGGATTTAAATTTTGGATCCATAAATTATAAACAAATTACTGTCAAGAAAACATAAATTCAAACCGACAGAATCGCTTTCGCAGTTCGTGAGTAGTATTCCATTGTAGTGGAGGAAGATAATGGGAATAATAATAAAAGTTAAATCGTTCGCTCGTCCAGTAGACATCGTCGCCAATGTATTGGACCTCAATAATTGAACCAAAGAATGGTCAAGGGAGACACTTTTTCTCAAGTTGCCCTGCGTTTTCCTTCTCTAATTGAGAATTTTTATTGAATAGGGACGAACAAATGAGCGATGAGCAGACAGGACTTCCAATGGTTCCTTTTCAAGGACATATATAAAAGTGCTTTAAAAAAAAGCCAATGAAAACAGCTTGTAGATGCCATTTTTTAGGTCCTAGCTTTGGCATGCAAGAAGAAAAGGAGAGTTTAGAATATAAAGAAAACCGCGTCTTCCTAAACCATATGACTATTTATTCTTCCAGAAAATGATAACAATGTTTATACCCTCAAAGTCTTAAAGTGTGGCTGGCTTTCTTTTAGACGATGAATGGCACTTCATCTGTCAAATTGGTCAAAGGAAGCATGTTGGGGTTCTCTTTAAGAAAGAGAAAGCTATTATTATTATTATTATTATTGCTGTTGTGGGGTGGGTCAACTTAGTGTAACACTGTGATTTAGAAATCATGGGGAACACGAACAATGATGGGTAAACAAGTAATAGTTATATAAACGCAAGGAACAGAATCGTAGGCTTCTTAAACTTTGTCCGTTTCTTGTATCCGCCCATGGGCTGGATCACATTCTCTCGCATAACATCACCGTCAACTAATAAATAAATTGAGTTTAAGTCGAAACATTAAAGTTGATATATTTTTAAAATTTTATTAAAAATTTAAATTAAAATCTCAAAAAATAATACGGTATATTTTAATTATAATTTTCATTTTATTTAAATGATTACATAAATTAATTAATTACCAATAGAACAGCTTAGAAAAGGACATCCCAAGCTTGAAAGTTGGGCATCTTTCCATTTTCCAAGATGGAAGCCTTGCATGATTCACGATGCCGCAATACACTATTTTATTTTTACTTCCTCACAAGCACTCAACAGTCAACACCACCTTAATCTTCCCCCAATGTTCCAAGACTATATACCCGATGTATCTAAGATAAGTTAAATAAATACATCTTTAATAATAAAAGTTGTTTTTTAATTTTTTTTTTAATGGAAGGCTTTCTAAACATAAAAACAATTTTTTTTTGGATTGAAACGTCGTTAGTATAATAAGTTTAATCATGTGCAACGTATTTTATTATTATTATTAGCTCGTTCTTATTAATATCAATATACACTAATCCATTAATTGGTTGAACTTTTAATTTTTAATAAAATTATTATAATTATTTTTTATTAATTTTTTATACATTAATTTATATTTTTAAATTAAATTAATATGATATATTATTAATTTTGTTCATAAAAATAATAATAATAATAATAAAGAACAATATTATATATAATTTTAAAATAAGATATATTTAAAATATAAATTTATATTTGAAGTTTTTTTATAAACATTTTATGTATTATTTATTTATCAAAATCTTCAAGTATATATATTTATTATTATGTTGTCTTTATATTGATGGGTATATGTATATCAAAGTAAAAAAAAAATTATTGTTTATGATTGTTTAATATACGCTACATATGTAATCTTCAATATTTATTATTTATGTGTAATATCTTATAAAGGCACATAAATTATCTTTTCATAACTATGTCTATATAAAAAATAGAGGGTAAAATAATTTTTGATGTTAGTGAGGTTATAGACCATGGACTTTTGTTTATAGTTTTAAAGTCTCTACTATTACCTTATTTAAATATATATATATATATATATATATATATATATATATAATTTTAAATGTTGACTTAAATAATAGATGTTTTGATAGAATTCCATGATTGATAACTTTATAAAAAAATTGTTTGTGAATTTGTAAACTATAAAATATGAAAAATGCATCTACATTGCATATAAGTAATTGACATCAATATTTTTAAACATGTTAGCATAAAATCCTTCTACACACATATTTTTAACACTTCCAAAGCCGCTCAAGCTTCAACTTCATTATTTGTCTTAAATCCACTATTAAAAGCATAATGTGACAAAATATCACCCCTATTATTTCTAATTATTCCTCCTCCTCCTACTAGTATTGGATTCTCCATGCAAATAAAGTTGTGAATTCCCCCTTTCACTCCTTTGAATCCACAATATCCCACTCACATCTTGCCCATAATGCTTTCATGGTTTTGGAAACTTCTTCCTTTGCCATTTTAGTTTCCTAGATACAAAGAATATCAGGCTTGTCACTTAAATAGAAGTCCTTGATACACCTCTACTTTGAAGGGGCATTAACATCTGTTATATTCAATGAGATGGTAATCATGTATCATTATAGGTTTTTGGCTCCTCCTACGAATTACTAATATTATTTTGCTATTTGGTAAAGAGAAGTTCAACCAACTTAGATTGTGTTCCTTTTTCTAAGTTTGTTCTTGCTTCCCTAGCTCTCACTTGATAATTTAAAGTTTTTTTTTTGCCTTACCAATATCAAGAGTAGGTCTTATTAGTCTATTCCTTAATATCCTTTCACAACTTTTCTTTTCATTAGATTTATCCTCTCTTGGTTTTGCTAAAGAAGCTTTTAACTTATCTTGCTCATTTTTTACATTTCCTTGTTAATAGTGGAGGTATTAACACCTAACGTTGTATTTTCTCTACCATTTTTCTTATCTTGAATGGTGCATGGTACTTCAAGAGAGTCTTCAAAATCTAATAACACACATTCCATAGGTTCAGTAGGAATGTTCATCCCTGAATTAAGAGCATACTGAGTAGATAATTTCTTGTTATATTTTGATCTTGTCGTACCATATCTTCTAAGCTTTGATCTAATTTTTCTTCATAGGCTCAAGCCTCAAAAGAATTGGCATTTCTTTAAATATCTTTACTTATTGGTATCCATTTTTTATTTACTTTTATTTGTCTAGACCTATTTTTTAGAAGTTAAAAACCATCCTCATCCATATCCATTTGTAAGTTTCTCTTACAATTTTCTACATATGTTTTTGTTGAACTCTTCTTAGGGCATAATCTCTCAACATGTCCCATATTATGAAATATTCTACATCTGAAAGATATATTTTCATAATCTATGGATTGGGTCCACAACTTACCCCATACTTAAGAAGAATAATTGATTCTTATAAATATTTATTTATATCAATCATGACCAATATCCGAACATAAATAGCTAAGACTATCTTTTGTAGTTTCTAAAATCTCAAGGAATTCTTCCATACTATTACCTATTGCCTTGAAGGTATCTATTTCAAAAAATTCAATGGGTAACTCATACATCGTGACCCAAACTACTACTAGGAACAAATTTATATTTTTAGGTGTAAAGCCTTCATAACAACAGGTAAGAAAGAGTCTTGCTCTTCCCATAAACCAAGAGCCCCTTTTAAGGATAATATATTTTTCCTCCATAGAACAAGAAATGGCTAGGAAGAAATTTTTTGGAAGAAAGGATAGGCTCAATCCTGGAAATTTTCATCCTCTATCTATCCATTTTCTTAGATTCAAATCCCTTGATCAGGACCCATTAAATTTACCAATGATTACCTTATCTTTGAGTAGCAAGGATAGTTGCTTTGTGAGGTGCTCCCTAACCTTTATTGCTAAGGATGATTTTAACGAATTAGTTGTAATCGGCCCATGAAAAGGAAATTATTTTTTGATATCCACTAAAATTTACTAGTATATCCCATAACGATTATATTATTTGGAAATAAGCCTACAATAATTTGCATGTAGAACTTATAATATAATAAAGGGATAAATGAAACAAAGTTAAAAAAATCTACGCCTAAATAAAATGTTTAACCCCGCTAAATCCCTAGCCCTCCATTGCTCCTCCCATCATTCAAACCTTGGTTGACATATTTGCAATTTCATTTCTCATGACTTGAAAAATTGTCGTTGTCTTTATTTCGGATGGTTGGCTTCACAATGTTGTATTTCCCTCAATACTACTTGGATTTTTTTATATGACCACTCATTTTAAAGCTCTTCAAATTCTACATAAATTGGTCTAAGAATAATCTGAATTAGACAATTCTTCGCAAAGATATGGCTCCTAAAAGATAAGATGTTTTTCTACAATTTTTTTCCCTAACATTGTCCTTGTTCTAAATGACTATCTTCACATGGTCATATCTCCCTCAATATTGCCTGGATTCTTTTGTATGATCACTCATTCAAATCCCTTCAAATTTTGCTTAAAATAGCACAAAAATATGATGCCTAAAAGATAAGTCATTTTAAAAAAAATTCTTAACTCTACCGATTCATATAATCCACGACTTTTATAACTCAACTGAAAGATTGAATATCCCTTACACTCTAATTTCTCAACTATCTTTTACCATCCTTCCATAATTAATAACTTTATAAAAATTTTAATTAATAAACTTTTTAACTATAGAATACAAGGAATACATTTACACCACATATAAGTAGTTAACATAAACAATTTCAAACATGTTCAAATAACATCCTTCCTATAAATATTCTCAACAAAAACATATTGCATGAGGAATCTATTCTTTCAGGTCTTGTATTTTATTGATTTAATATTTGTCGTTCATTTTATCACCAAGGATTTATTAGAAGACATGTTCAAGATATTTTAATAATCATTGTAACTTAGAAATGAATATATATTTTCTCTTAAAAAATTAATTTAATAAACTTATTAGTAATGATATGCTTTCACATTCACTCACATATAAGTACTCTTTATTCTGCTAGTCCATCTAAGTACCTTTACTAAAATTGCATGGCAATATATATGGCTTATTTATATATAAATTTAATTAATTATTGTATATTTTTAAAATAATAATAGTTATATAATACATAATGTTAAGATAGACAAACATACTTATATAATAAAATTAGCTTCTTCAAACTTTATTATACTATACAACATATATGTTTGGTTTGATTTCTTCATGATTTGCTCAATTCTTATTTTATTTTTGATAAGCATTGCTGAGTTATTATTATAATTGCTTTAACCTCCCATTATTATCTTGATTGTCTAACTATCAATGAATTAAATTAATGATTTTTTTGTTTAGATCAAATATTTTATAATGTTTTTAACCTCCCTTCTTAATGTTCATTTTTGATGTAAATAAATTTTTGATGTTCTTGTAATGTTCATTTAATAATTTTGATAATTATACCCATACAAGTTATTCTTCTTGGATTGAAGAATAAATAACTTAACACATTTCCATGTGATTATCAAGTTGTTTTTAGAGTAAAAGTTAGGTTGTATTATGTCACTAACTAGAACATTACAATATTTTGGTGTTAGCACCATCCACCAAAAAATAAACAAAAATGAGTTAGATAAGGAGTAAAGCATCCATAACCGAATATACTTAAGTATAGAAGCTAATATCAACAAAAAAAACTATAGCTATATCATGTTGCAATATGCTAGATATCATCACTCATCCGTGGGAGAGCCTGTCATTTAGTGAAGTTCTGGTCTTCCATAATATCTTTTGAAGTCTTCAAAGAGGAAATACAAGTAATCAATATGTTACTAAATTTTTTTATCATTGTTTATTACCTTTTTTTTAGTTTCATTTTGAACCTTCTAAAGATCTTGTAGCATGTGATAAAGTTGATGAAGTATGTCGGTAACATATCCTAGTGTGCTAGAATCTCCATGAGCATGGGAATGAATGTGTCCTAAATGTAATATAAGATCAAAGGTTAAGCATGTTGAAACTATATTTGAGGGTCAAAAATGACCCTTGCACACCAAACACTTATGACCACTCATGTGATGTAGTTCTCCTCTCAACTGTGGACATGTTCGATACCCTCTGCATCACTTGGGACACTGGTCTTGGGAAGTCCAAGAAGCATGGGACGTAGTTCCTTTGGATGACCTCTAATATTTTTACCAATATTATCTCATTGAATGGGTGTAATCTCTAACATTATTCCTCCTAAAGCTACCCTGGCCTACTAGGTGTTGGGGAAAAGGGAGAGAGAGGAAAATCAATAAAAAAATAAAAGTAAAAGGTAGAAAAGCAATCCAAGTATAGGAGGTAGAGTGAGTATACCATATTACCAAAGGAAAAGAAGCTGATAAAGTAAGAAAAAAGAGTACCTCCATCCCTCGACTTGGGGATTAAAGTTCAAACTGCTAGATCTTAAGAACATAAGGAAGATCACATTTTTTCTCTGGTCTCTTATTTATCAAGGTCTTCCTATGGGAGAGAGGCTCAGTAAGGTTGGCCTTCCTAACCCTAAGTATCCTGCTTGTGGTCATTTTGAAATATTTAAACATCTATTTTGGTTATGCCCTTGTGCTTAGTCTACTTGGGCTTATATTCACTCATTATTTAAACATTTTTATCCTAAGTTCTTCAGATGGCAGATGATTTTTTTTTGTGATAATAGTTTTGGCCTACTTATATTGCTACTCTATGGAATCTATTTCGTGTGATTATTTTTTTCAGCTATGGAAAGCTAGGAATGCTGCTATCTATTCTAGAGATTTAATTTCTTTACTTTTTTCTATAAATGAAAAGATTACGGTGCTTTCTGCTATTACCATTTAGATCCATTCATAAGCTTCCAAGGTGATGCATGAGTTGGCACATTTGATGAATGTTATCGAGTATTAGCACGAGGTTCCATGCACTATCAATAGGGTTTCACTTGACCTCCATCAGCCTCAAGGTCCCTTAGTTTCTCTGAGATCTCGATGTAGTAGGTTGAGGGGGTAACGTTCTTCAACCTTAAGTCATTCTACTAGTGCTCATAGTAGGCATCATTCATGTTCATGCTCTGGCCTAATCATGGTATTGATTGGAGTCCTAGCCTATCTCTTCAGTAGGTTACTTCTCTCCCTACTCCTACTCATTTTGCTTCATTTTTGGCTTCACCTTTGATCAATTATGATTCCTTTGATGATAACTATTACTCCTTATAACTCTTGGTCTATTAATTCACCTATAGATAATCCTCATGGTTTGGGGTCTTTTGGGCCAAAGAATGATCCTCCTTTGAGAATGACTCCTTGTGCTTAGGTATGTTGTTTGTTTTCCTTTTTAAGGACTAGTTTTGTATTTGGCCTTGGGCCTCATTTATCTAGTTGTTCTTAAAATTTGGTTTTGGTGCCCTATTTAGGGTTTTGATGATGTGAGTGGCCTTGGGTCTCGAGATGTGATCTCTCCAACTCCTTTTTTATTGTAACATATTTTATTTACATAATTATTGGTTCCAATAAAAAATGTAGAAAAGTAAACCTAACTAGCTTACTATTGGTGGTGATGCACCAAAGATTACAAATTCCATCCTGCATCTTGGTGGGATGAGTGAACACATGAATTCAACATGACAACATAAAGTAAACATAGTCCCAATTATGTATCTTTACAAATTGAAAGACTCCCTGTGAAATCTAGGACACAAATATTGTGGTAGTCACAACCTCCTACAAAAGAGACACAAATACTCAGAACAAGACAAAAATGTTGGTATAATCACAAATTCTTGTATTTATGTTAAAAGATCAATATATTAATGCATTATTGAAATAGGCTCAGTGACCTATACATACCAAATATCAAGGCTCAAGTCTAGACTAAAATACAAAATCGAAAAATGAGGAGGAACTGCTCAAGGTTAGATGCTAGACACAATAACAATTCAATTTCCTTTACAGTGATAAAAATGCTAGTATTTATAGATAAATTTTTGAGGATTTTCCTTCTTCAAAATTCAAAATTCCCACTTCAAAATATTTTCTATGGTACTTCTATATTGATGGTTGTCACTCCCAAGATCACTAGATCTAGAGTTACTTGAGATGATATATGTTGCATGTGCTAGAAATTTCTAGTGATTAGATGTACTTTCTTGTAAAAGGAAGACTGTACACTCCTAAAGAATAAACATTTCAACACAATGTGTGGAGTACAAGGCTATAACTTTGGTTGGAGAATATGGGTGGCCAGTGGGCCTCAAGGTGGGGGTTTCAGAGATGGGATCCCCTAGAGCAAAATTTAGCCTCCTAATTTTTTGTAGCCTAGGTGGTGCAAGCTTGACCAAAATTTAGGAGACTATCCCCTCTTGTGTGAATCTCTGGGAGTCAAGATTATCATTTTCATCTTGTGACTATCGGGAATTATAATTTATTGGATGCACTAAGGTCTTCCTACTTTTGGTTCTAGCTGCTCTACGTATCACTGTCCTAGGCTTCCATAAAACTCTAATTTTTATATATTTTTGTTAGCTCTGATATTGAGGGCCCGATGACTAAATTCTTGCACCTTTATCCTTTTGGTTTTCCCTTTGATACTTGTGATATTTATATGTTTAGTTTGCCTCCACCTTCTTCTAGATTTTAGGTAGCTTTATTCCCATTGGTCCTTTTTTTTTATAAATTGGCCTAAGGTGATACTCCTCCTAAGTGTAGTAAGAATTTATTTCACTATATCCCATGGAGGAGTGGAATTGGTAAGCACATTTTTGCATCTGAACTTTCAAATATGCTTAAGAAGGATAAGTCCATAAAAATTCCAGAGTTTGAGGTAATTATCTTGCTAGGAAAATCTAAGTAGAGAAAGCTTCCAAGATCTAGTGAAAGAGGGGAATAAAAAAGTGTAGAAGAGATCCCAAAACTATTTAGGCATGTCACAAGACCAAAACAAGTGAATAAGATATTTTGAAATATTACAAAATTTGCATTGAGAGGAAATAAGTAAAATCAGAGCTAAAATTTTAAAAGTTGGAAATTTTTTATGCAAAACCTACCATCCAAATAGCTAAGTTTTGGATTCAACAAGAAAATTCCAAATTTGAGTAGTAAGAGACTTCCATTGGGCATTGGTAAAAATGATTTTCCACTTGACATTGAGCTTATATTCCAATGATAAAGGACACACAAGTTTTTTTGTAGATCCAACTAGATTTAGTGGAAGATATTCTATGGTCACTAAGACATCTCCAATGAGTCCATTATTGTAGGTAATTATTCCCAAATTTATAAGGACCTCACAAGGAGTGAAAACTACAATAAGGCCATAAGTCTCTTTGAACAAAGAGGGAAGCAAGCAATTATATAACCCATATTTTACTCAAAAAAGAAGAAGTTGTGTTTAGGATATTAATCATGATTTGTGGGCTAGAACTATGTCTCACCCATATGTCCTTCCATGCATTATATTAATAATAAAATTATAATATAGTCCTAGGAGAGATATTGTAGTGGTAAGTCCTTGGGTTTTCATTCAAGAGACCCAAGCTCAAACCTTGGTATGAGGGAACCAAGGCCCCTCATAAAACCTCATATTTTCAACATAAAATTTTAGTCCCATGAAGAATATTGTAGTGGTATGTCTTTGTATTTTCATTCAAGAGATCCAAGTTCAAACCCTAGTATGAGGGTACTAGAACCCCTTATAAAAACCATTGTATTTAACTCAAATTTTAGCCTAAAAAAGGATAGACCAATTGGTAGTGATCGAGTGCTTGTCGATAGGCTATCCTGATTCAATTCCCTCGAGGTTTGGGATTCCATTAAGTTTAATTTTATCCAAGAGGCTAAGGACTATAGAGGTTCCTTACACAACTAAAAAATATATTAAAATATTATCCTATGACATTGACCTCATACTTAACGTGCAATATGTGACCTAATATGTAATTGGGGAAAGTAAAATCTATCTACTTACTCTATACTAGTCCACATTGGAGTCTATACTTTTTATTTATTGATTTTGGATTAAAAAATTTGTATGCGCACTCTTAACACTTTTATCCCTGCAAGGTACAATTACAAATCCCTAACCCACCCAATTACTTGGTGTCAAGCACTATTCATAATTAAAATTCTATAATAAAGGATAATTTTAGTTGGTGTTACTCTAAATTAATTAAAATAAGATATTATGAAATTTTTAATATGTTTTTAAAAATTATTTAGAAACATCATATCATTTAATTTTTATTGGTTTTTTCTTACATCATTTATAATCATTTTTTTTTTTTTAATATGAAATATAATTAGATAGTTTTATCAACATTGAAAGAGTTGATTGAATTGTGGATTAATTATTTTAAAGTTAAAGCATTATACATCCTTAGAATATTATACTTGTTATTATTTGTTTGAATGTATGGCTTAAAAGGAATAATAACTTTTTAAAAATAAAACTTCAATTTTTTTATTTAAATATTATGATGTCATATTATTGTTATGATTCCTTGATCGAGTTATGATATCGGAGAAACAATTTTTTTTATTCTCCTCCATCAATAATAAGATTGTGATGATCTAGGATCAATTCCTATTGTTAAATCATTTCTTATTTCATTTCAGATTTAGTGGAGTAGTCGCCAATTTAATGTTCCATACAATCAATTCTATTTAAATACTTCTTTATTGCAACACCCTGGCACGATTATTGCAATTGAGAGAATCTAAAATTTATTACCTCAGCCTCCTCACTCTATCAGTTGGATTTATTGGTGGAATGAAGTGATTGTTCGTACTACCTCTTTCATGCGGTATTTTGGCAAACAAGTGGCACATGTCAGAAAGCATGCTCACTTGGCTGTTACGAATGAGTATAAATAGAATTTACTATTGTTGTAAAATGATTTGTATGATCAATAATTAAAAAGTAAGGTTTTGGTCTTCACCACCAACTTAGATTCCATGAATGACATGAAGCTAGGGGGCTCATATTTGGGCTTGTTTGCACTAGCTAAAGGTTGGTGATCGCCCGTCTAAAGCCTTTTCAAATATATTCATTCTAACTAGGCCATGATCTAGATTAAGACTATTCAAGTCTTTCATGATAGGCTGACTTCTCTTCCTGATATTGCATTGGCCTTTGTGGATGATTATAAGCTTGTATTTAAAGCGCAATAGGATTATGTAGAACAACAGATGGCACTCCTAGTATCTTGATGTTTTTCCTCCCAAGTTGTATCCTTATGACAAACTTCTTTGTAAGGCTCCTATTTCACTTTTTGAGCTTCATAATACTCTTATGACCATGTCAGATGACAAGTCCCCTAGTCTTGATGGCTTTCCCTATGAATTTTATAAAGCCACTTGGAATTTTACTAGGCCTGATCTGCTCAATGTCTACAATGAAGTGTTAGCTAAAAATTCTCTCAGTAATATTATAAATTATGGAAATATTAAATTTATTCATAAAGTGAGAAATCTTGAGCTTATCACCAGTTGGATACCTATTACTTTGATTAATGTCTCTTACAATATTTTATCTAAAGCTTTAGCTCTCCGTATTCACAACATTCTCCCTATGATTATCATACTATTGGCAATTTTGGGTACTTTGGGTACATTGCCTTTGCTCAAGTGTATAAGTTGTCATTGATGTCAAGAAGCTTTTGAAGGAATTTGATTTGATGTCAAATAATTTGTTTTGATGAAGGTTACGGCATGACAGTTTCAAAGGTCTTTTGCAAAACCCCAAGCCGACAGGTTCGAGAGAAAGAGCTCGCAAAGAAAAGTGTCGCGATTTCGCGACAATTTGCAAGAGGGATTGTACGGACGAAAAAGTGTCACGATTTCACGACAGGTTCGAGAGAAAGAGCTCGTAGTGAAAAAGTGTCGTGATATCACGACATGTCGGGTTTTCACGACCCGAAGAAAAGAAAAGCGCTAAGGAGAAAAAGTGTCGCGATATCACGACATGTCGGGTTTTCACGACCTGAAGAAAAGAAAAGCGCTAAGGAGAAAAAGTGTCGCGATATCGCGACATGTTGGGTTTTCGCGACCCAAATAACATAAAAGAGCTAAGGAGGAAAAGTGTCGCGATATCGCGACATGTCGCATTTTCGCGACTTAAGCAGGAGAGAGAAAGCAAGTTAGAAAAGTGTCGCGATATCGCGACATGTCGCATTTTCGTGACTTAAGTAGGAGAGAGAAAGTAAGTTAGAAAAGTGTCATGATATCACGACATGTCACAATTTCATGACTCAAAGAGCAAAGGAAAGCGTACGGAAGCTGAAAGCGTCACGATTTCATGACGGGTTGCAAAGAATGTGTACGGATGCAAAAAGTGTCACGATTTCGCGACAGGCAGAAAAGAAAGCAGATGAAAGTAAAAGCGTCATGATTTCATGACAAAAACTGAAAGCAGGTCTTCTATAGGAGAAGTGTCGTGATTTCACAACAAAAGTAGAGAGGAAGGCTATGAAGACAGAAGTGTCACGATTTCGTGACATAAGTGAAGACAAAGTCTGCAGAGGCAGAAGTGTCATGATTTTGCAACAAAAGTAGAAAGGAGGTCGATGAAGGGAGAAGTGTCGCGATATCGTGACAAAAGCAAAGTTGATGCTGACAAAGATAGAAGTGTCACGATATCACGACAAGAGCTTAGTTGAAGTCGACAAAGGCTGAAGTGTCACGATATCACGACAAAAGCCAAAAGAAAGTGTACGATTGCAAAGGTGTCACGATATCGTGACATGTTGTAGTTTCGTGACAAAAGCTACAGAAGAGTTACAGAGGCAGTTGAAGCCGACAAAGTTAAATGTGAGCCGACGAAGATTAGGGTTTATAGTCGATGAAGTTTAGGGTTGTGTAGCTGACTAAATATTAGGGTTACAACCGACTAAGATTAAGGTTTTGATCTTGAAAGTGTTATTATAAAAGGCAGGCTGTTTTGAAGAGTTGGAAGAGTTGTTAGTTGCGACATTCGTAGATAGTGCGTAGAGTGAGAAGTTCGATCGTCGAGAGTAGAGTGCAAAATTCGATCGAAGTGTGCAGAGTGAGCGAAGAGTCATGGTGAATTGTTCTAAGTGTCGCTGTGATTGTGTAGACAGTGCAAAGGTTGAAGTTCGACCAAATGCGGCTATGATTGCGCAGGGAGAGCAGAGGGCGTAGAGAGCACAAAAGGGCAAAAACAAATGCGGAGTGCTACTGTATGAGGATAGAGGTGCACTGGTTCTTTGAGAAGAACATGAGGATAGATTTGGCAAGTCTTTGAGAAGGCTTGTGTGCAGAGGATTAATTTGTTCAAGTGTTGGACAGATCTGACAGATAGAGGAAGACTTGTACTAGACCGACTGACTGTGTTTGGTACAGGTTGCTGAGCTGCTGTGGACATGATCATAGAAGGTAGAGGTCTCTTAGGCTAAGCATTGAGGACAGGAGGTCTTCGGTGGAAAGGAGTTCCATGTGCTGGAAAGAGGTAGAGGCAGTTGATCTTCTGAGGGATCATTTCCAGACCGTAGAGGGGAAGGTATCTCCTTTGAGCAGAGGCTCATAAATTTAGACAGAGGGGAAGGTATCTCCTTTGAGCAGAGGCTCATAAATTTTGTTTGGGGGAAGGTATCTCCTTTGGGCCGAGGCTCATAAACATTGTAATTGGGAAGGATTCCCAAAGAACTTTGAGATAACTTTTAGAGAAAAGTTTTGTGGACGTAGCCCAACCATTTTGGGTGAACCACGTTAAAATTGGTGTCACTTTGTGGATGATATTGTGCATTGTTTTGATATTGATTTGGATATATTGCTTTACTATTTTGAAGTATAAAGGAAAAAGTAAAAAGAGGTCTTATACTTGTTCACCCCCCTCTCGAGTATAAGCTTGTGTTATTCAATTGGTATCAGAGCGGGTGCCTTCGAAAAGTTTAACGACTTGAAGGAAAATCTAGTAAAGAACACAATGGATTATTCAAGTGGCAATGCAACACCTATTCTTGATGGGTCAGATTTTTGTCTTTGGAGTGCAAGGATGAAGGTTCATCTAATGGCACTTGGGAATGAGGTTTGGGAAGTGATTGAAGATGAGTACACTATTCTTGAACATGGTCCTAATACTAAAGAAGAAAGGCTCCTACATCTCAGCAATTCAAAAGCAATGAATGCAATCCTAAAAGGCTTACAGAAGCAGATCTCACCAAAGTGATTCACTGCAAGACAACTAGTGAAATGTGGAAACAGTTGAAGGTGGTTCATAGAGGTGATACAAATGTTAGAAAGGCCAAGTTGAGACACTTCAAAGGTATGTTTGAACAACTCCAGATGAATGATGATGAAAATATTAGTGACTACATGCTTTGTATGGATGAGGTTGTTAACTCCATGAAAGACTTAGGTCTTGAGCTTGCTGAAAATGATGTTTGTGATAAGATTTTAAGATCTCTTCCTAATAGATTTAGTGAAAAGATTTCTGCTATTGAGGAAGCTAAAGATTTGGATAAGTTGAAAAAGGATGAGCTCCATAGTATACTTGCAACATTTGAGTTGAGAACTCAAGTGAAGGTTGATGTCAAGAAAGAGGCGACTTTCAAGGCTACCAAGAAATCCAAGGGCAAACAACTTCAAGAGAGTGATGAGTCTTCTAGTGATGAAGAGGCATATTACAACAAGAAAGGCAAGTTCTCTAGAAAGCACAAAAGCGTGAAAAATATAAGATGTTTCAATTGTGGAAAGTTTGGTCATTATGCTACTGACTGTATTGTTCCCAAGAATGAAAGTGATGAAGATAAACAGGATTCTAAGAGCAAGGATTTTGAAAAGCACAAGCATCATAGAAAGAACAAATATGAGCACAACAATCAAGGAAAGAGGTATTCTCACAAGCACAAGAAGAGTTTCTACCTAGACAAAGCAAGTAAGTGTTCTAGTAGTGATAGTGAAAGTTCTTCAAGTGATGATGAAAATGAGATGTTGTTCATATCGAGAAAAAGAGGAAGAACCGAAACATAGATTCATTATCATGAAATGTCTTAGATGTGGAAATTTTGGTCACCTTGAGGATGATTGTACAAATAATGATTTGGTTTCTAGTATGTATGAGGATGCTTCAGAAAACTATAAGGAAGATGCTTGTATGGTTTTTGAAAAAGGTAGCACCTCTAGTGATAAGAAATCTGAAAAAGGCTTTGATGATTCAAAAAGCAAACAAATAAAGGATCTTGAAAGTGAACTTATTAATGCTCTTAGTGCTTTGAAAAAGGAAAGAAAGAAGAATGCTAGACTCAAGGATAAGTTAGATGAATGTTGTATGGAGAGAGATGATCTTATAGAAAATCTTGATTTCTCTATAGCTAAGACACAAGAACTCAAGGATGAGTTAGAGTCTAAGGTTCTTGAGTATAGTGAGTTAGAACAGAAAATGGCTTCTTTGAAAGAGGAAACTAAAGAGTACAAGGATAAGCTTTACAGGTTTCAAGATAGCTCCAAAAAGGTTAAGTCACTCATCAAAGGTCAAAGAAAGACAACAAATAAAATAGGCCTTGGTTTTGTTAAGCCACAAAAGGAACAAGTTGGAGAGTCTAGTAAGAGACTCCAAAAGGAAGAGAGTTCTGATGAGGAAAGTATTTCAGATCATGAGTCCTTGAATGATAGATGTGCAGAAACAGAAAACAGAATTCAGAATGAGAAAAAGAAGTTTTCAGGACCCAAGAGGTCAAATAAAGGAAAATTTCAAGGCAGATGTTTTGCTTGTCATAAGTTTGGTCACATGGCTTCACATTGCATGGCTCAAGTGAAGAAGGTAAACGACAATTTTAGAAGTGCTAGTTTCTTTCAAGGGTATTGCTACTCTTGTCAACAGTTTGGGCACAAGGCAGTCTATTGCAAGGTAAATAACAAGAACAGGTTTGATCAAAACAGGTTTGGTCAAAATAGGTTTGGTCAGAACAGGTTTGGCTAGAACAGTTTTGGTCAGAACAGGTGGATTCAAAGATCAAGTTTACCTCAGAGAAACAACATCATCAAGTGTTTCAAGTGCAACAATGAAGGTCACATAATCAGACAGTGTAGAGCTAAAATTCCAGAATACAAAAATAGGAACAATGGTATGATCAGGTCCAAGGATCAAGGCATGGACAAGAATAGGGATGAGAACAAGAACAAGAACAGTGACAAGAACAGGAATATGGACAAAGAGTTCAAGAGAAGGCCCGAAAAGGAAGTTATAGATGCTGATGATGATCAATGCCTAATGGGAGTTTTACTCCCACCCTAGAATTAATCACCTCATCAGGAGGTGGGGGAGGGACTAAGCTAAGAGGCTCATTCTTAGTCCCGAGCCCGAAAAGGTGGCCCTTTGCCATTGATGACAAAGGGGGAGAGATATGAGTAAGGGGGAGAGCTTCAAGTGAAGAGGAAAGCTTCAAGTCAAGGGGAGAAAAACTTCAAAGGAAGATTCTCAAGTTGTGGGCATAGTTTATCAGTTGTTAGCACAGTTGGTTTCAGTTTTGGCTCTTGAGAAGTGTTTTCAGTAAAGGTTTGCCATCAATGACGAAGGGGGAGATTGTTGGCAATTTTGGGTACTTTGGGTACATTGCCTTTGCTCAAGTGTATAAGTTGTCATTGATGTCAAGAAGCTTTTGAAGGAATTTGATTTGATGTCAAATAATTTGTTTTGATGAAGGTTACGGCATGATAGTTTCAAAGGTCTTTTGCAAAACCCCAAGCTGACAGGTTCGAGAGAAAGAGCTCGCAAAGAAAAGTGTCACGATTTCACGACAATTTGCAAGAGGGATTGTACGGAGGAAAAAGTGTCACGATTTCACGACAGGTTCGAGAGAAAGAGCTCGCAGTGAAAAAGTGTCACGATATCATGACATGTCGGGTTTTCGCGACCCGAAGAAAAGAAAAACGCTAAGGAGAAAAAGTGTCACGATATCGCGACATGTCGGGTTTTCACGACCCAAAGAAAAGAAAAGCGCTAAGGAGAAAAAGTGTCGTGATATCACGACATGTCGGGTTTTCACTACCTGAAGAACAGAAAAGATCTAAGGAGGAAAAGTGTCGCGATATCGCGACATGTCGCATTTTCGCGACTTAAGCAGGAGAGAGAAAGCAAGTTAGAAAAGTGTCGTGATATCGTGACATGTTGCAATTTCATGACTCAAAGAGCAAAGGAAAGCGTACGAAAGCTGAAAGCATCACGATTTCATGACGGGTTGCAAAGAATGCGTACGAATGCAGAAAGTGTCACGATTACGCGATAGGCAGAAAAGAAAGCAGACGAAAGCAAAAGTGTCAAGATTTCGCGATAGAAACTGAAAGCAGGTCTTCTATAGGAGAAGTGTCACGATTTTGTGACAAAAGTAGAGAGGAAGGCTATGAAGATAGAAGTGTCACGATTTTGCAACAGAAGTGAAGACGAAGTCTACAGAGGCATAAGTGTCGCGATTTCGCGACAAAAGTAGAAAGGAGGTCGACGAAGGGAGAAGTGTCGCGATATCGTGACAAAAGCAAAGTTGATGCTGACAAAGACAGAAGTGTCATGATATCACGACAAGAGCTTAGTTGAAGTCGACAAAGGCTGAAGTGTCACGATATCGCGACAAAAGCCAAAAGAAAGTGTATGGTTGCAAAGGTGTCGCGATATCGCGACATGTTGTAGTTTCATGGCAAAAGCTACAGAAGAGTTACAGAGGCAATTGAAGCCGAAAAAGTTAAATGTGAGTCGAAGAAGATTAGGGTTTGTAGCCGACGAAGTTTAGGGTTGTGCAGCCGACTAAAGATCAGGGTTACAGCCGACTAAGATTAAGGTTTTGATCTTGAAAGTGTTATTATAAAAGGCAGGCTGTTTTGAAGAGTTGGAAGAGTTGTTAGTTGCGACGTTCGTAGATAGTGCACAGAGTGAGAAGTTCAATCACCGAGAGCAGAGTGTGAAATTTGATCGAAGTGTGTAGAGTGAGCGAAGATTCATGGTGAATTGTTCTAAGTTTCGCTGTGATTGCGCAGACAGTGCAAAGGTTTAAGTTTGACCAAATGCGGCTGTGATTGCGCAGGGAGATCAGAGGGCGTAGAGAGCACAAAAGGGCAAAAATAAATGCGAAGTGCTGCTATATGAGGACAGAGGTGCACAGGTTCTTTGAGAAGAACCTGAGGATAGATTTGGCAAGTCTTTGAGAAGGCTTGTGTGTAGAGGATTGATTTGTTCAAGTGTTGGACAGATCTGACAGACAGAGGAAGACTTGTACTAGACCGACTGACTGTGTTTGGTATAGGTTGCTGAGCTACTGTGGACGTGATCATAGAAGGCAGAGGTCTCTTAGGCTAAGCATTGAGGACAGGAGGTCTTCGATGGAAATGAGTTCCACATGCTGGCAAGAGGTAGAGGCAGTTGATCTTTTGAGGGATCATTTCCAGAGCGAGATCGGAGGGGAAGGTATCTCCTTTGAGCGGAGGCTCATAAATTCGAGACGGAGGGGAAGGTATCTCCTTTGAGCGAGAGGCTCATAAATTTTGTTTGGGGGAAGGTATCTCCTTTGGGCCGAGGCTCATAAACATTGTAATTGGGAAGGATTCCCAAAGAACTTTGAGATAACTTTTAGAGAAAAGTTTTGTGGACGTAGCCTGACCATTCCGGGTGAACCACGTTAAAATTGGTGTCACTTTGTGGATGATATTGTGCATTGTTTTGATATTGCTTTGGGTATATTGCTTTACTGTTTTGAAGTATAAAGGAAAAAGTAAAAAGAGGTCTTATATTGTTCAGCCCCCCCTCTCAGTATAAGCTTGTGTTCTTCACATACTGGAGCAGATGAGTTCCATTAAATGGCGTTACATCTTGGATAATATTATTACTAAATGGGAAGGTTTAGAATAGGCTCGTATCTTTGTCCAAAATACCCTTTTCCTTAAAATGGACTTTGATAAATCTTATGATCATATTGATTAGCCTTTCATTCTTGCCATGCTCCAAGCTCTCAGCTCTAACCCCTTTTTTATCAGGGCTATCAGTATGTTGTTTGTTGATGCTTCAACTTGTCTTACTATTAATGGACATAGATCAGAGAATTTTGGTTTGTTTTATTCTATTCACTAAGGTTATCCTTTGGCACCTTCACTTTACATCCTTTATGTTGAAGCTTTTGGTTATTTTCTTGCCAATCAAGCATCTAAGAGATTGATCAAAGACATTATTTTGCTTGAAATGTCCACCCAGATTATTAATGGGCACTTTGCATATGATTCTTTTCTCACTATCAATGAGGATGAGGTTTCAATTTCAACTACTTCGATTTTTTTGGACCCTTTTTTTAAGGCCTCGATTTCCAACATCCAATGGTCTAAGTCTCTTTATTTTCATCTTGCTTATTCTTTCATGCTTGTTTGGCTTAGACATTTTTCATGGCATTGGCTTTAAAGGTGTGAGAATTTTAAGTTATTAGGAATCCCCTTTGCTTTTGATAGCTTGCCCTATGAAATCTAGCAGTATTTCATTGATAGAATTGAAAAGAAGATTTTCTGATGGACCTCACATTCCTTTTCTCTTACCAATAAGGTTTAGGTTTGCACAAATATTCTTTCTTCCACCCATGTTTATTACTCCTCCTATTGGGCCACTTCTAATAATTCTTATAATAATTTTTCCATAATCCTTAGGGATTTTCTTTGGGCCAAGGGAAATAATTCATGTGGTTTTCATCGAGTTTCTTGAGATATTTGTTGCATACCTAATAATAAGGGTGGGATGGGCATCATTGACATGTATAGGTAAAGCATTTCTTTGTGCGCAAAGTGGGTGGTTAAAGCTATTGAAGGCCCTAAATACTAGAAGGTTTTGATTCACCATTATATTTCTTCAAGGATACCTTATGGGTGCAAAGCTTGGACTAATATTGGCCTCCATACTCTCATCATTACTTTTTCTTCAGTTAAGATTCATGGTTCCTTTGTTGTTAAAAGTATTTGGTAAGATTTGAGGTGGTGAAACCTCATCTTCCCTAGATTGGTGATGGTTTTCATAATGGTATTTCATTAAATTCTCATAATATATGATGGTCTTCTATTCTATCCAACTCTCCAGTTCTTCATGTTAATCTACTAAGGATTAAAGTTTTGAGGTTGTTTCATAAGGGCGTCTGCTTTATTAAATATTTAGTGCACTCTTGACACTAGATTTCTTGACCTGATCTCAAACATAAATTTAATATTAAAAATCTAGATCTTCCTTCCATTCTTAAGATTCAAGAGCTTATACTTTGTGTCATGCTTCATAAGCTTGGTCTTCAACCCTCGAGTTCCTGGTGGAGGGATTGGTGTTTGAATGTGGATACTCCTTTCAAGAACTACTCCTCTTCCTTACTTTATCAACTTCTTAGTCTTATTTCCCATTGTGTTGACAAACTTAATGAGAGATGGAAGACTCACTCTACCTCCTATACTTGGATTGCTCATCTGAACGATATCTAGAAATTTAAACTTGAACCCAAGATTACCTTTTTTCTCTAGTCTCATATTTATCTAGGACTTACTATGGGAGAGAGACTTAGTAGAGTTGGTCTTACTAATCCTAAGTGTCCATATTATGGTCATTTTGAGACTTTAACATCTATTTTGGTTCTACCCTCATGCTCAGTCTACCTAGTATTAGATTCACTCATTGTTCAAGCCTTTTCATCCTAAATTCTTCAAATGGCAAATGATATTTTTTGGAGATAATAGTTGTTGGCCTACTTATATTGCTACTTCATGCAATTTATTTCATGTTATTTTTTGTTTTAACTTGGAAATCTAGGAATTCTACTGTCTATTCTGGAGACTCAATTTCTAGTCAGTTTTTTATGCATGAAAATATTATGGTGTTTTCTATTTTTACTAATAAGATCCATTCATAGGCTTCCAATTTGACTCATGAGTTGGTGCATTTGATAAATCTTATTAGGTACTAGCGCAAGGCTTCGTGCACTATTAGCAAGGTTTTGCCTAACCTCCCTCCGCCTCAAGATCCCTCTGTTTCTTTGAGGCTTCGATGTAGCAGGTCAAGGGGGTGACGTTATCCAACCTCAGGCCATTCTTTTAGTGCCCATTGAAGAGCTCGGTCTCCTCTAGGAGTGCCTCACTTTGCATAGTTCTGTTGTTTATTCACCCTTTTAGGGGTTGGTTTTTTTTTTGGTCTCAGGCCTCATCTTTACAATGTTGATCATTTGGGTGACCTTGCACCTCGAGCTATGATTTTTCTAGCTCCTTTTTTATTGTAACCTTTATTATTTTTATTGAATATAATTTATGGTTCCAATAAAAAATAAAACTTAAAATTATGTCAAATTTAGAATCATATTATTTGCTTTCTTGTAGAAAGTTCATAAATATAGTGTTCATCATGGAGAATCTCAAGTACAAAAAATAGATGCTAGTCACTTGGTTACAAGCTTTGAATATACATGAAAGTATCATATGTGACAGTAGAGTTAATATAAAGGATTTATCTTTATCTATTGAAAAATAAAAATATCCAAAATATGGATTTAATAAAAATTAAATTTGGTGGTGCTTAGCAACTATGCAGAATTTAAGGCACTTCTTACCATGATCAGAATTTCCATTGGAAAAAGGAGACAAAAATATATTTCAATTAAACGATAACATTGTTTATAATTTCCATCAACTATTTTTTGAGGTAAAATCTTGGAAAGGTCATGTATCAACTATTGTTTGAGGTAAAATCTTGGAAAGGTCATGTATCAAGTATTGTTTGAGGTAAAATCTTGGAAAGGTCATGTATCAAGTATTGTTTGATGTAAACTCTTGGAAAGGCCAAAGGCCATTGTATCTATAGAGAAGTAGATAATCTAACCAATCATAATTTTCACTTTAATATTAATAATATATATATATATATATATATATATATATATATATATATATATATATTGTTAATGTAATGCAAAGTACAGTTGGGACACAACCGAGTCCATATTTCTTAGGTGCACAATGGGGGCTACCCTTCCCATAATTCAAATTTGGATATCTTGGATGAAAGTCCTACAATATACTATACTACTAGGGTGTCCCAACAAGGACTTAAAATGTAAATTTTAGAAGGCAACTAATTGAGTGAGATTTTATTTTTTTAATAAAAATGATTTAAAAATATGATTACAAAAACATAAGGGAAAAATGAAAAATATCTTTGATAAAAAGAAAAATAAATATAACATTGAATAAAAATTAAGTTAAATATGATTTAATTAATCCAACAACAATATAATATTTTCTTATTTTAATGAAAGTAATACATAATAAGGGAACAACATAATGGTTCGGGCTTTGGATCTTCTTCGGGATGTTTAAGGTTCAAACCACTACATGAGAGAGTGTGTGAGGGTGTGGGTGTATGTATGGTTGTGTGTTTATCCCCTATTGATAAGCTCAACTCTCCTCTTATAAGAGGTTATGGTGGGATAGGGATGCCCAACCTTGAACATAAGTCTTAGGAGTTTCTCACACTAACAAAATCCAAAGATTATATATATATAAACAAAATTCTCCACAAGACTATGTTAAATTAATATTATATATATACATTTATTGAAAAAATACCATATAATCATATAATTATTTTATTTCTTTAATTGATAAAAAAAAAAACTACTAATGTTAGAATTAAATATTTTTTTATATATTAATACAATTATTATAACTTTGATATAAGAACCTAGGAACAATTTCCTAGGTTTTTCTATTGACCTCGGGTCATCTACTTGTTAATTATAGATATTATTATACATCCTATATATATAGGACTTGTAATCAAAATTTATGCAACAACCATTTCTATTTTAAATATACATCCAATTTTTTAAAGCAAAAATCTTAATGCATATTGTCCAAATCTAATGTCTCCCAATGCCTTTTAAATTTATTAAATTAGTTTATTCTCACATTATCAAAGATCAATTCAAATTAAGTCATTTATATAATAACATCAACACAATATAATAGTATATGAAAGTAAATAAATTCTATAATCATTATTATATACATATGAAAATTCATCTATCTAAAATAATTATTAAGTTTTGTTATAAATTTTACTTAATTTTAATTTAATTTAATATATGTATATGGGAGTGATGGCGAAAACAACAACGAGTATGAGTTAAGGCGATAGTGTTGGTGAAGACGACGTAGGTGAAGCAATGAGCATGAGTGAAGGTGATAGTATTGGTGAAGATGACATGGGTGAAGGTAGCAATGGTGGATCAGAGGGGAATGCTTCTATAGTTCCTCTCGGGCTATCTGATGATAAAGGCCCTATCACACTTCTTGAATGTGGGCCACTCTACCGTGGCTCCATGGTGGGCTCTGATGGATCGATTGAAGGCGGATCTACGAATGAAATTTTTTTGGAAGGTTTCCCTGTGTCTAACAAATCCAGATCTGGGAATCTGGATGAAAATCACATGTAGACCCATTTTGTTTTGGTGGGCCCTAGAGGAGAATCTTTTTTTCCCCTTAGATCGACGATTCCTGAAGAAAGTGTTCTTTTGAAAGTGGAAGCAACGAGACTGCAAGGAGAAGATACCCAAACACACCACTCCTTTGTGGATATGGTGAAGAGAAAATATCCTTCAAACCCTAGCCCACCCAACCCTAGGGTTGAGCTCCTCCCTTCAGATGGATCTATAAGAATCCCACCCAAGCTTATGTCTTATGTTGTTTCTTGTAACTCTCTTTCTCTTGTGGGTAAATTCTTGGGGTCACAACCTGACATGGAGTCAATTCATAGGTGGGCTCTATCTACCTGGTATCCTTTAGGATATTTGGATTTGGTTGCACTCCCTATAGGTTTCTTCCTTATCTAGCTTAATAACTCTAGTGATTCAAGCTAGATCCTTATAGGTGGGCCTTGGTTTTTTGGAAGGAGGGGACTCTTCCTAAGGAAATGGGGTGTTGAATTCAATCCAACCACCCAAAACATCAATGTTGCACCCATCTGGGTTTGCCTCCCGAGCCTTCCTATCTAGTTTTGGCACGAGGATATTCTCAGAGGGATTGCACGAAATATTGGATATTTAATCGCTTTTGATATAGCAACAAAAGCTGGGATCCGTATGGTCCATGCCTGTATGTGTGTAAACGCAAACCTAGATATTGCCCTCTATTATTCAATCAACCTCATTTCAAAGGTTTTTACTTTTTCTTAGGCCATTCATTATGAAAACAAGCCTACGTTTTGTGACCAATATTTCAAGCAAGGCCATCTCCATTCATAGTGCCCTAAAGTTTCTAAGCTGCATCTAAATAATGTTAAAAATGGGTACCAGTAGCATCATATCCCTCATTGGTGTTCCAATTCATCCTTCCCAATGCTAGATCAAGTTTTAAACTTCCAACACCATTTTGGGGAGGTGTCGTCGGCCATTGGAGCACAAGGAGTTCTTTTTAATCTATTGAATCATCCCTCGACACCTAAGGCCTTCAAGGATATTGTTGTAGTTTCCTCTGTTCCTCCTTTGGTGTAACATGATTTATATTCCTCTGTTAAGTTATGTCCTCTCATTCCTATTTCAAATAATTTATCTTTTCTTTTTGATAATGACCATACCCTTACTTCTAAGAATGCTTTTGAGAATCCCATCCTTGATCCTCCTCTGAGTTCCTTCATTTTCCCTAAGAGCCTCCTTGGCTCTCCCACCTACAACCCTAAAACCAGAAGTCATAAATGTCCCTCAAAACCCTTCTTGGAGAAGGGATTTATTTGCCCTAATCCATGACATCTTAAAAAGGATTAGCAGATGTTGGGGTAGAGCGTAATGTTGGGAGACCATCAACTAAAGCTCTAAGAAAAAAGGATACAAATTCAGAGATCGTCGATGGCTCTCAGTATTTATTGAAGATGTGTGTTGGAAATCCTTCTCAGCCCATATTCAATCCCAATTTTTGTTAATGTAAATTGTTTCCTGGAGCTCTAAACAACACATGAAGTTTTTCACAAGTTTTGGGTACTGTTTATAGAACAATTGGTGGTTTTTAGTTTAAGTTTGTACTTATTTCTTGATTCCCCTAGGTGGGTTTGCTCCATGTTAGTTTCTCTTGGTTCTTCCTTGGAAGCTTCTACTTCTTTGGTGTAAAAGGTTACGGGACCCTTTCAAAACCCCTATACCAATATCTATATATATATATATTATAGATGGAAATAAATTTGAATTTAGGTTTTAATTATGAATGATTTCATTTGCAATATGAAAAAAAATCATATAATTATTTATTAAGTATTTATAATAAATATATTTTTATTATAATAAATAGGTTGTAATTGGATGAGTATAACTCAATTTTAAAAAAATTATTATTTATTAAATAATGATAAAAAAATCATAATTGAAAAAATCATAAATTTATACATCAAAATCATAGATAAAATTTTGATATGAAAACATAGTTGAAACTATATTATTATGAATCAAATAGTATTAGCTAAACTAGTTATCTTCCTCAACTTTCAAGGAGGAGACCCGGGTTCAAATCTTGTAAAGCGATACATGCATAATTATCAAATTGTTGTAATGCTTCTATGTGGTCATGATGTAATACAAGTGGGGTTCATTTCAATCCCATATAACTAATTAAAAGAAAAACTATATTATTATTGTAATCATAAGAGTTGAAAATTGTAATCTGATATATGGTCAAGACCAATATTTTTTGATGTAGTTTTGTACAAGCCTCTAGGCAATCATTGTACAATATATTTAATTATTATTCATGTATATCCTATGGACCACGATTAACGTTGTTATGATTAAATCTAACTGGTAACATGTAACTAATCTAAAGTATACTTACTATGTTATTTTAGGTTAACATGATTATGTAATTGAAGTTTTGGTATTGGTATAAATACCACCCACTCATTTCATCCATTATATCAAAGTGTTGTGATCTTTATCCATGCATAATACAATGATTATTTATGGCCTTCAAGAGTACCCAGTAGTTTTATGTGTTTCACTTTCTCTTTCATCCTTTTGTGCTTTCTATATAATATTTGAGTGAATGGATTGATTTTATTTGTTGCTAGAGATAGGTGTGGAATCCAACATGGTATCAAAGTGGGTATATAGCAACTTTTCTTGGTCACATAGAAAGCTTAGTCAAAGTCTTTGGTCCTTTTTATCTTTAGGATAAATTATTATTTAGAGTTTCATAAGTAATTTTTGCACAACGAGAAAAGAGGAACCATTCTATTTTCCACCATCCATTCTTTTGGAGTTTTTGGAGAATATATGTTTTGTCTTATCAAAGGAAATTTCTAGAAACCCAAAAAGGAGAAATCGATGTTCATGGTTGCTATAATTTTTAAAAATTTTACATGTGCTATTTTTAATGGTTTGGTACCCATGGAAATAACTATTGTATTAAAAAAATGTGCACCCTTTCTATAAAGCCTTGGTGCCCTTTAAAAGTGAAGAATGTGATACGTTTATTCAAGGGGAGGGCACGTGCTCCCATTCATTAGTGAAATATGCCAAAGTGCCTAGGTAGATACACATAAAACTAAATGGTTAGTTGAATTAGAGGTTCAAATCTCAATTCATAATTTTGATAGGTATTCTACAACTATTGTTTGAATATTTTGTTAGCTTTTTTACTAGCATGATAGCATGGGGATCTAGTTAACTGAATGTTGGTTTATTATAACTAGAAAGGATGTCACAATTTTTAATCATGTGCCTTCCTCTTTTTGTAAAATACTCCACTCATAGTCGACCTACATGGGCTCTTTTATAGAAACATTTGTACTTTTATGAACACTGAAGCTATGAATAGGTTGGTTAGGTAAAGTGCCTTAGGGGATATATATCCTGAATTCAAATTACAGTAATACATTGTCAATGCTTTTGTTTTAGAATAGGACAAGCTATAGATCATCAAAAGGGATATGCCTCCCATGCCTCAACCAAATACTTGATGGCCCAAGTAGTGCAAGGTTCTTATCTCCTATAATACCCATGTTCAAACCTCTTAAAATCCTTGCATGCTCTTTAAATAAAGTAATGACCTTTTGGCCAACATGGTGTTCGACATGGCCTTATTTTATATCATTAACTATTATGTTTTTTCTATTTATACCCTATCATCCAATTAGATCCAAGAATATGTCGATTTCAAATTTATTCTCAAAGTATAATGGCAAATAGATGACACAAAATTAGTGGTATTCATTAGTAAATAAATGGATGCCAAGGGGTCAACAATGGTTTGATATAGTAGTCCTAAGGTTTGTGAGGTTGATTTTTTAATTTTTAAGGTTTATCACAGAAAATCTCTTGGAGGCCATAACTTTTACATATAGGAGCATTTTGACCCTATGTGTTTTTAATTGCATGAATTTCAAGCTCTTCATATTGGTGAAATTAGTTTAAGAATTTCTTATAGTGTTTAGAACTAAATTATACAAAACAGTCCTCAAATATTATTGCTCTATTTCAAAAGGGAATATTTATATTATATTGTGTAATCAAAATATTTGGTATATTTATGGGAGAGATAGTTGAAAATCTAGCATTAAAAGTACCTATTAGGTATTTTGGAGTCACATAGAAAAAGGATTAATACCTCCTCTTCATATAAGATGCTTGTATTATTATCTCATTCTATGCATGAAGATGGAACCCTTCATGATTGCCTATCTCTTCTATTTTTTGTCCAGGTACTATTTAGAATTTGTAATGGTTCCTCTAATAAATAGGTTCATGCAAAGCCTTTTTTGGTGATGATAATTTGGTTGCCCATGGATAAGTCAAAGTTTTCAAATAAGGAGAAGAATGTTGTTATAGAAAAATTCATGCTTCCTAGTCTTGCCTTATGTGGCTATAGAAAATTGAAGCAACATTTAAGACGGTGCATTCTTGGCTTGTCTTCCTCATATAAAACAAGGGAGGTTTTTTTTTGTATATGTATAAGAATATCTAATATTAATTATGGTTATTGATATGAGGTACTACCTTGAGTCAATGGTATACAACAGAACAAAAGAAGCAAAGCATGGATGATGATAAACCTTGAATAGGATAGGAGTCAAAAAATATAAAATTGTATCAAATTCAAATTTAATCTCAAATTCTAATGGAAAAGAGGTTGTGTAAAATTAGTTGCATTTATTATAAAATCAATGGATGCTAAGAGGTCAACTATGATTGGATATAGTAGTCCTTAGGTTTGTCTGACTGAATTTTTAATTTTTAAGGTCTATTAGGGAAAATACTTTGGAGGCTATAACTTTTGCATATAAGAGCATTTTGAGCCTATGTTTTTTTAAATTGCATGAATTTCGAGCTCTTCATAATAATGAAATCATTCCAATGACCTATTATAGTATTGGAAATTAAATTGTGCACAATACTTCTAAAATCTTATTGCTCTATTCAAAAGGAAAAAATTAGATTATATTATGCAATAAATATATTTTGTATATTTATGGGAGAGATAGTTGACTTTGTGGCATTAAAAAGACCTATTAAGTCTATTGGAGGCACATAGAAAAAATATTCAAAATATGCTCTTATAAATCCCCTCTCTTCCCACATGATGCTTGGATTATTAGTTCATTCTATGTATGAAGAGGTAACCCTTCATGATCACTTCTCTTCTACTTTTTTTTTAGGTACTCTTTATAATTCGTAATGGTTCTCATAAATAGGTTCGTGCAAAGCCTTTTTTGGTTATGATAATTATGTAGCCCAAGGGTAAGTCAATTTTTCAAATAAGGATAAGTATGTTGTTAAAGAGGTCATGCTTCCAAGTCTTTCCTTATATGGATATAGAAGATTGAAGTAACCTTTAAGACGATGTATTCTTGGCTTATCTTCCTCATATGAAGTTATAGAGAAGGTTTATATATATATATATATAAGAATATATACTATTGATCATGGTGACTAATATGAGGTACTACCTTGAGTCAATGGTATACGACTTAACAAAAGAAGCAAGGCATGGGTGATGATAAGCCTTGAATATGATGGGAGAAGTTAAAAATTTGTGAAACAGTGCTAATTTTAGAATGTTTAGGTAGTTATGTAGTAAGAAAAACCATGAAAATGACCAAGTCAAATAACTTGCAATCGATCAAACTTATTATTCATTAAACCAATGATCTATCAAAATCTAATGATTCAATAGAATCATGTTTGGTAAAGAGAACCAGTGATCCAAAAGTAATGTTTTTGTCTAGTGTTATAAGTTGTAACAATAAATAATGTTTACTTAGGGTTAGAAGGGTAAAACCCTTGGTATAAATAAGATCCGAGATCTCACTGTAAATGTTTGTTGGTCATTTTGAGAAAGGCTAGAGCTATGCTCTCTAGATATAATATTTTATTATATGAATGGAAAATTATGATTGGTTATTATAATAGATTTTATTTTGATTTTTTGTACCTCTCTATGTGAATGCATTTGTGGTGATGCCTTTATATTTGCTTTTTAGTCTTTTTTTTTTTTTTTTTGTCCTTTAAATTTATTTATTTATTTTTAATTTTACATGGTGGAATCGGTAGCTTCCATGATGATCTAGGTATTTTTTCCATATTTTTATGGTAACCACAGTATTTTGTGTTGTCTACCCTAGAAGCTACCACATAGTACTTGCACAATCTGCCCCTATAACCACCATGTCGTAATAATTTAAAAAATTTACACTACTAAAATTACCAAGAAAGGGACAAGAATTCAGTTCAATGAGGCCCAAGATTTGAACCCTAGACGTATGTCCCTCTTTCGATGTTTGGTCGAACCAATTGGTCTACACCTTGGACCCTTCAATATACACATGTTTTCATGAGGGTTCATGGTCCCCTCATACTGAGTGGGGTTTGAACCTTGGACCTTTCAAAGAGATGCCAAAGTCCTTACCACTGCAGTGAACTTACAACTTATTTCTTATTAGTATTAATTTCTATTAAATGTATGTGTTGGATTAAACTAAATTATTGTTAATTGGTATCATTTGAATGATAAAATAGATCACACACTAGCCTCACTATGGTCTTTGGATTTTTTTTTGTTTTATTAAACTTCTTTTAGTATCTCACACCCTTACCTTGTTGTATTTAATTTTTAACATTAATATTAGTTAGGTTAACATAGCTTAGTAGGGATCTGACCCAAATCTAGAGTTTAAAGGGACTAAAACCCCCATTTTATAAGGTATTGGATGGGGGGTCATTAGTGTGAAATCATATTAATCATTCCTATGGATTAACAATCCCCTTTCTCACATGCCTAGTGGGACCTATCACACCTTAACTTCATTTGTTTAAACTTATATATACATTATTTTATTGAAGATCTTACTAGATCCATTTCAAATAGTTTTACATCTCAATATCTTTTAGGCCCAAAATCCATTCTATAAATTTTGCCCCAATCATCCTAAATCTAAATTTTTGTTTTGTTGTGGGTCTAATAAAAACTTTTAGAAAATTTGACAATTTTGGGAAAATTATGACTCCATTGATAAATTGAACCTAGATTCTTATCTAATTACTAATCTCACCAATTCATTGGATTGGTCTAACAAAAGAGTGTTTCAAAAAAAATTATAGTATATTTTTATTGGTTTGCTCATATTGATCAATGATTCATCAAAATTATGCTTACACTAGCTATACATTATTTTATCTATCAACTTAGTTTGAGTTAATTCAAAATTCCAATGATTTGTCAAAAAGGTTTAACAATTCGCTAGAACAAGTTGCTAACACCTAGTGACATCATCATCCCCTATTCAAATTCTATCAAGACTCACTAGAACAAGTTGCTAACACCTAGTGACATCATCATCCCCTATTCAAATTATATCAAGACTAAGTCTCTATTATTGTGATTCTATGAAAGTGCTATGATTTATCAAAATATTCAACAATTTGTTGTGATTGACACAATTTTGATTTTTAAATTAATGGAACCTAATTTTTTATTTGTTTTGTTATTTGATAGGTACCAAAGGGCCTTGATTATTGACTAAGGAATTGATTTCTCTTATGAATACAAGGTCCAAATCACATGACAAGGGTAAATAACTAGATAAAATGAAGTTTATTAAATATATATGGAAAGGAACTAAACGGAAAAAAATATTTACTACTATTTGAATATGGGACTCAAATAAAATCTTTCCAACTCACATTTATCAAGATATTATGGCTAGTCTCGTGACTCTAAAATAAGATCTCCACCTACATCCTAGATAGAAGCAAACTTGCCTAATCATCCACTAATGACTTGTCAATACACTATATCATGTTCCAACAAGGCTTGGACCCCTAGTCTACCCACAATTACAAATACTATTACCAATCTCTTGTTCAACATGTATCAAATTTCTCAAGTTCTTTTGGACCTCTCCAATGCTTCACCATTTCTATTCTATGTTATCATTTCTAAAATAAGAACCATGATATTTGTTTCCTTTATGCAATATATAAATCCATCAATGTTCTAATAAAATAAAGTCTTGCAAGCTATATCAAGTAATCAGACCAACACTAATATACCATAGGCTAGTACTAGTAAACTAAAAAATACAACCCAACAAATGGTAATCTTGGGTCATGTGTCAATTCCTCGTATTGTCTTATCTCAACTCTCTAGAGGAACAATTCAACCACCAAGCTATATTTCTACAAATCAAGGTTCTCAAGGGTTTTCCAACATTTTTTACCAATAAATTTTATAGAATTCACCAAGCCCTAATATGTCCTAAGGTGTGCTAAATCAATTTATGTCTAGTTTGATGCCAAATCAAAATGCTACCCATAATCTACAAGATTCGCATATGCAAATAGAACTAAAAACTTGACACCCCTTTTTAAAGGATATCTTGCTCAATATTTTTGACCTCCACACTTCAATCCATAATTTCTTTAACATCTTTAGGAAGGTTTAAATCAACAATCAATACCTATTACTCCTTTGCCTCAAAATACTAAAATTCATAATCCAATGGGACTAGATCCTCCCCCATTGTTAACCCTAATCAATAAAAAGTCCCTTATCAGAATCAATATGTAATCCCCAAACAATAAATGGTGTCACTTAGTTAATAATTGAAGGGTTTTATGGTCCCACATCATCATATATTGTATTTCTCGCAAATACCCTATGGTTATCCTTAAAATAATCATATTTAGGCACCACCTAGGCCACAATAATAGTTTTCTAACTAGACTTATTAGGGATCCTTGAAATTGATGTTTTACTCCCCATGTCCACAATTATTATTAAATTATTATCTACCTTTTGATGGTAATGATCATAATATTGCTCTAGATCATTTGAATGAGCTATCTAGTTTGATGTCAGTACATAATAGCCAAGAAGAGGATATTATGGTATTATTTTTTATCTACTTATTAATGGAAAAGGTTTCCATATGGTATTAGATCCTACTAGACAACTCTATTAATTTTTTATCAAGTTTTTCTGAATTGTCGATAAAATATCCAAAATTGAGGTGTGAGGTTTATACCGACTTATGAGTTTTTCAACTATAGGTCTAATTTCCTTGGGAATTAAGAAGTGACATGTTATCGATCAATATTATACCGAGGCTAAAAATCACATTGTATGAGGAGCTATCTATGAAATGATATTACTATATCACATCTTGTCAAGAATGGATGTCCCATAAAAATAACAAACAATCTTGAACTATGACAATCAAGGAGGTTTACAACTTTTTTACAATACAATTTTTCATAAGCACATAAAACACATTGAATTTTAGTGTCACTTTATTTGTGAACATGTTTAGAAGCATAACATAAAACTTAGATTTTATATTACTATACATCAATATGTATACATCTTCACATAGTCTCTTGCATATGTCAAGTTTGAATATTTTAGATAATTTCTTGTTTGTACCTTGATTGAACATTGATGTAATAAGGAGAGAACTTATATAATCTTATAAATCACTTTGGGTAGTTATAATTTAGTTGTATCTGATCATAATGGATACCTCTCCTTCACAATTGTATATATTTTATTATTAAATCAATGCACAATTTATCGTAGTCAATTGTATTTATAACAGAATAAAGGGGTCAAAAGTAATTGATTAATAAAAGCCCTGTAAATTTATTTTATTAATTGCAGTTCAAATAAAAAGTACCAATCTAACTCACAAAGTAGCTCTAATATTTCATAAAGATCAAAAGAATCTTTTACAATGAGCATTTAGCTCTTATTTATAGAAAAAGTGAATCTAGCTATACCTATAACTATAGTAAAGTAAATTATAACTCCTAGTTACATGAAATTAGTAGACTCCTAAAATTAGATGATAAAAGGTTGCACTATTATATAGACTTAGCAACAACAAAATTCTAAAATACACCACTCGAAGATAAATATATCGTTGTCCAAGTAGTTTTCTTGAAACATGTGCCTTAAAATACACACCCATACTACTTTGGTTGATGATCGATTGGATGTCTTGTGAATCATTAGATTTCTAATGAATTAGAGATTGTTTAACATATCACTGGTAGATGGATTCCTAGCCTTAGAAATTGATAAAGTTTCCTTCAAATTATTATTTTTTAGTCCTAATTTCATTTAAATTAATCCATATTTATATAATTTAAGTATTCCAATATGTCCCTTGACTATCTCTTGTCATTTTATGATTATAATTACCTTTAGTGTCCACCCTGTATGCTCCCTCCATGGATAAATTTTATCATGAAGTGTGATGTTAGTATTTAGACTAATATAGTCCCTCTCACTTGAGTTGCCTAAGCATCCTCTAAATAGAGTGTGTCTTCATAATTTACTTATGATTATTATAGAACCACTAAATTTATAGTGCTTCTCTTTCCTCCTAAAAATCCACAATATGATCCCATATGGTATTAGTCTTAAGGTTAAAATTAGACATGGCTAGAACTCAAGTGTTTTATTTCTCTATTATATCCTCAATAGATTAGGACATTCCATAAGGTTAATCCCATATGAATTACTCATATATACACTCCATGATGAGGATCGTTCCTCCACATCTGACTAATCGTCCTCATGGGCACTAACAAGGGAGGTCCCTCTACTCCCTCTACCATTAAATTGACCCTAATATGAAATAAACTAAACACAAATCAATCATATTACTAAAAATAGTGTCAAAATATTATAACCTTTGAGAAGGGCAACACTCTATCACATACGAGTGCTTAATATTTAGTGCATAATTATGATTGTATCAATAAATAATAGTGAACTAATGACTATGTTAGGCAATAATGACTAGCATTGATGATTAATTTAGTAATTCTAACTAACAAGAACATCATATTTCCATCTAGAGCACCTAATTTCATGAAATTTCCACCCGTTGAAAAGATATGCTCTCACTCAATATGACTAACAAATCATAGTAGGCCCAAAATAGGCCAAGATATACAAAAACAATGTAAAAAATGTAAAAGAGAAGTTTTTAGTCTATTTTAGATAAATCTAACTAAATCTCCTAACCTTATGATTTTTTGGTTCATTTAGGTCATCAAACAAATAAGGTAAAATGGTAGTCATTTAAACTTTAAACTCCATGGGTAGGTTTTCAATATCTTGATTTAAATTCCAATAAGACTAGCTTTCCAAATAAGGTTCCATATTATCTAAGCTTTAATCCAATGCACAAACTAGCATGTAGGATCAAATTGGAATAACAATATCCTCTGTAGTTCATAGTAGCCATTCTATAATGTACCAATATAATAAAAATAAACTTGCACTCAATTAACTCATACTTTGTTGCTCACTCATTTTTTTGTAAGTGGTCAAATTGAGTCATTTGGATTATATAGCCCTTAATATTGACCATGTAGGCCTCATAGGTTTATTGATCGCTAATAAGCAACCTTTAACCACCATTTTTTAGCCTTCATATTATAATGATCTTATTTTTTCAATACCAAATGGATACACCCACCCAATTCCACTATTTCATCATATATTTGTATGATTTGACACTAACTAATGGTAGTTATTCAGACCACATACTTACATTTGATCATGTTTTATTATTTAATATCTTAGTGAGATTTATATTGTTTTTTCTAGGGTTCTCCATCTTCATTTCACCTTGTGATACAATGGGAACCTTGTGGGGGAACATGTATATAGGAAAGATATCCAATTTAATTTTTAATCAACCAACACAATGCATGTATAATTTCTTTCATTTTTTATTGATGGATCGTAGGAAAAATGAGAATAGTCTTTGAGGCTCATAATGCTTATTTATTATTTTATATAACTTCCCTGTTGACCAATTCATCACATAGGATAGAAACATTAATTATTTTTCTACTTAAAGGTCACCTAGTCCCATTAGAAATCATTAGAATGTTGTAGGTATTACATTATTTGGTACCTTGCAATAATGTTGCAAGCACCTTGTAAATAATTCATATTAGGGTGTGTTTAATATTTGAATCTATGGTGTGTGTTATGAAGAGTGAGTTATGTGTCATGTAAATAAGTGTAAATTTATGTGTGTGATGTGTCATGTTAGTAAGTGTGAGTTATGTGAGTGAAGTGTCAATTTTAGAAGTGAGGAGTTATGAGCAATCATGAGAGACTTTATATTTATATAAATATGTAAGATTTATTATTATGTAAGAGAGAAATATGAAGAGTTGGATCTCTCATGAGTATGAGGAGATGAAGAGTTTATGTAAGTATAAAGGTCAAGAGTCATGTGAATATAAAGAGTCTCATGTATGTATATAATAAAGACAAAGCAATTTAATATTGTATCATACAAGAATTGCATTTATACATTTTTTATGGTAGATATACTTTTCAATAAAATATTGTGTGAGTTTTATGTTCATTATTGTGTGAGATTTGTACTTGAGTTAATGTGAGATCTTGTGGAATTATCCTATGAAGAAATAACATTGAATTGCTAATAGTGTTATCAAAGTCACCCTGTGTTTTCTTAGAGAAAGCCATGTTGAGCATAGGGTAAAGATGGTATAAACATGAAAGAACACTTGCAAGAGGTGATAGTCTTGGAGATAAAATGTGTGAGAGTATAGTAAGCAAGTTTGGAGATAGAAGGCACTTACAAGAAAATTTAGGAGAATAATATTGAACATGAACAAGAGCCAAGAGAAGCTACATGCTCATGAGAAATAAGAAGAAGAAGCTCAAACGTGAATGCGAGTCTAGAGGAGCTACGTGACTATGAGTAGTAGAAGCTCAAATGTGAGCGTGAGATGCAAGGAAAGCAAAGCATTGTATGAAGATAAACCAAGCATTGGTGGACCAAGAGTAGGCAACATTTGATAAAGAGAAACTAGGAATTGGCAGATTGAAAGTAGGTAAATTTTTATGGATTGGATGAAACCAAGTATTGACAGACCGAATAGTAGGCTACACTTGATAGATTAGTAGAAATATGGAGAGGTACAATGAATATTTGATAAACTTACAAGGATATTGAGTCATATCTACTAAGGAGGACATCTAAAGAAGTTTGAGCAACTAAAGAGCACACATAAAAAAATAGGGTATCCTAGACCAAGTTGTGAGCACATAGACCTAAGATGTTTGAAACGTTTATAACAAACAAGTGGTCGTTACGAAATAAGAATTTTTGAGGGTGAACATTACAAGGAGTGTAACGTCTATATGCAACTTGTAGAAGATTACAAAGTGTGAATGCCAAGGAAAAGGATGTCACATGTAGAGGTATTCTTTATCATTGATTTATTTAATGAAATCTAAAGTTAGTGAGGATTAAATTTTATTAATAATAGAGGATAAAATTATTCATAAATTTGGAAGGAAATAGAATTAAGGAAAAATAATTCTAATTAATTTGATGAACAAGAGTTATAAGAAGAAGAAATTAATTTGAAGGAGATAAAATTAAAGTGAAGAAGAATATATATTTTGAAGGAAGAAAAATGAAGGGAGTTATAAGAAGAAGAATATTCTTGAAAGAAACTAATTAAAATAAAATCATTAAAAATGAAAAAGAATGATTGAAGGGGTTATAAGAAGATAATTTATTAAAACCTAAAAAATGAAGAAGAAGAGAATGAAATTGATTATTGAAAGAAGAAATTAAATTGAAATATTAAAGAAAAAATTTCAAATTTGAAATTGAACATTAAAATTTAAAAAAAAAAAAAAAGTTTGAAAAGAAGAATAAAAATTTGATGAAGATTAAGATTGAAGAAAGAAAAATTTTGAAGAAGAAAAGTTAGAGAAGAAAATTTTGAAGAAATAAATTGAAGATCAAAAAAATGATTTGAATAAGGATAAAATTATTGAAAAAAATAAGAAATATTAAATTTGAAAATAAAAGGATTTCTACAAAGAATTAATGAAGAAAAATTTAATTGAAGATCGAAGAACAATTGAAGAAAATTTTTAATTGGGAGTAATAAGGAACTCTACAACAAAGAGAATTAATTGAAATTGAAGAAGAAATTTGAGGAAAACGTTGTTGTAGAATTATTGAAAAACTTTGACAATAAACACATCGTGGCAATTAAAGAAAGAAAACAAACAAACATTTAGGACACATCACTAGAAGATAGTAAGGAAATGTTGAAAAACCTAAAATGTTGCACACAATGCATGATAGAAAATGTTGAAGAACAAAAAGACATCAATGAATTTAGAGGGGTTTACAATCATTTTTCAAAGAAGCCAAAGATGAAAATTTTACAACATTTGGTAATTACCTATGTTCAAAACTTACTAAAGCAAATTAAGACTCTAAGTATGCTAATACATTACCTATTTATATAGGTAAGATAATGTATATAGCATTACCCTCTAATGAAGTCCTTAAAAACAAGAATAAAAGGCAAGAAGAATTGATTAAAAGCTTGAAAAAAAAATGAGTGATGAAATATATTAGTTGTGACACAAATGATATGAGAAAAAAATATCATGACCATGTTCATGGAATAAATAGAACATATAAATTAAGCATTGGAGAAGTGTACAAATGGCACGTGTATTGTTACATAATGTGTTATCAATAATTTGAAGTCTTCAAATAGAAACAAGGATCATGATCGACTTAAAAAATTAGTTGAGACTTGTTGTGGATGATCCACAACGTACCCCAAAATTGGGGACCCACGTTTTTTGCATGCTTTCCAAGAAGACTGCAACGGCCCAGATGCTAAAGATCAAAGAAAAAGTAGGAAAGAAAAAGTGTCGCGATATTGTGACATGTCACGTTTTCGTGGTTTAGAATGAAAAAGTGTCGCGATATCGTGACATGTCACGTTTTCGTGGCTAAGTGCAACAGAATGCGAAAGCAAAAGTGTCACGATATCGTGACATGTTGCGTTATCGCGGTTCATAGAGGAGAGAGAAGGCAAAATGGGAAAATGTCGCGATATCGTGACGTGTTGTGAAATCACGGTCAAAGCGGTCAAACAGAACAAGACGCCAAAAATGTCACGATATCACGACGTGTTTCATTATCGCGATGCAAGACAAAGAACCAAGTTGAAGACTCAAAGTTGTCGCGATATCACGACATGTCGTGTTTTCGCGATGTCCGACAGGTAAAAGAGCTAAGTACAGAAATTGTCGCGATATCATGACATGTCATATTTTCGCGACTTGTCATGAAATTGTGGTCAAAGGCAGCAAGAGGAACAGTCAACGCAAAATTGTCACGATATCGTGACATGTCGCATTTTCGAGACCTGAAGACGAGATGAAGGGCAAGGAGGAAAAATTTCGCGATATCGCGGCATGTTAGGTTTTCACGACAGGAAGGTGAGGAAGGAGCAAACGAAAGAAATTGTCACGAAATCACGACAGGTTGCGTTTTCACGATCTGTCGACAGCAACGGAGGTGAAGATAGAAAAATTTCACAAAATTGTGACATGTCTCATTTTCATGATTTACGGTGACCTACAAGCTAAGCAAGGGAAATGTGTCGCGATATCACGACATGTCGCGTTTTCACGATCGAGAGCAACCAAAGTGAACGTAGAGGAAAAAGTGTCGCGATATCGCGACATGTTGCAGTCTCGCGACCAAAGAAAAAATAGTGTCGCGATATCGCGACATGTTGCATTCTCGTGACAAAAAAAAGAAGAAAAAGTGTCGCGATATCGCGACATGTTGCATTCTCGCGGCCAAAAAGAAAAAGTGTCGCGATATCGCGACATGTTGCATTCTCGTGACCAGAAAAAGAAAAGTGTCGCGATATCGCGACATGTTGCATTCTCGCGACCAAAAGGAGAAAAGTGTCGTGATATCGCGACATGTTGCATTCTTGTGACCAAAGACATAGAAGTGTCGCGATATCGCGACATGTCTCATTTTCGTGATACAAGAAGAAGAGCAAAGTTGCGGACATAAAAATGTCGCGATATCGCGACATGCTATTTTTTTGCGATTCACGGGGGGCCGTTACAGAGTCTACAGGGGAAGCGCTGAACACGTGGCACAAAGGTGTAAGGGTTATGGTGTAACGCTTCATGACCAACGGTTACAGTTAGCAAAGAAGATCAAACGTTTCGATGCCCGAACAAAAAGCCAAAAACAATGAAGAGGCGGGGAAGACGAAATGAAGGGATCTGGGAAATGAAATGAAACGTCACAGAGTGAAATAGAGAGCCATACCAGAAAGTTTAAAAGTAGAAGCAAAGGATAGGTACAGGGGTCGGAAACCGCTACGAGCAGAGTTGCAGAGCTGAAGGCGATAAGCCATTCTGGGCCTGCTTTGGAGTGTTTTCTTCCACTTTTTTTGGTTTTGATAAAACTAGAAATTTTTGTTATTGTAAATTGATACATATTTAATATAGAAAACTTCAGAGAGTTGCATCTCATTGACAAGAAAGGAGGAGTTATTTTTTGCATGCAAGATTAAATGTTTATTTTTCCCCTTTTCAGATTTTAGGCTTATAGATGGAGTTTAATGCAAGTTATCTTGGTTGCTTCATGCGAATGTCTAAATCTGAAAACCGCATTCAAAACCCTAGAAACTAGCACTTAACTTATCTGGATTGTGCATGTTCTACAGGTCCAATAGGTTAGGTTGCATGCAGAAAACCTCATATCTTCGGTTTTGTCGAAATAGGATGGCAGCACTCTGAATGCATTTTAGTTTCATTTTCTTTGCATTTTATTTTCATTTTTTTCTGCACTTTTATTTTCCAGAAAGTTTAACTTTATTTTAATTTACAGTCATTAAAATAAACACTTGAAAATTTCCAAAATCCAAAAATAAAATATTCCATTGTTAAGGTCGATTCACATTTAGTTCATTTTGGTTCAACGAACAATCATTAAAGTTTCAAAATAAAATAAACCAACATTGCCCCTTGTTTACAGTTACTTGCAATCACTAAGGTGTTCCAAGCATTTAAATTGAATATTTTTATTTATGCAAAATGCTAATATAGCGGAGACCTTGGAGAAGTTATTTGTTTAATTTCTTTGCAAGAGGGGATTTGAGACTCAAATCCTAAAGAAGAGTGTATTTTCACAATTGGGTGAAAATACCACTCAACAGATTGGCGCTAGAAGGAGGGCCTGAATTGGTTTATTTCATTATGATTTAAATGCTATAGGGATTTAAATTTTGAATATTTCATGCCCTATTGATTATTATCTTTAGCCCTCTTTTAACAATACAACTTTGTAGTGTTAAAAGGAGGACAGGAATTGCTATGCACTATTCTAACGCTTTGATTGTTCATACAGGAATAATGTGATTTGATTTGATTTAAAAAAAAAAAGCATTGGTCTTGACTAACGAGATTTTATTTCCATATGATTACTCTCATTGCTAACATTCTCTATTTTGATGATGTGTTAATGCTAAACCTTATTACAAATTGGAGAATGTTCTTTATTGCTACGGTTTTATTCATGCATTATAATGAATGAGTGTGATGATTTGTTCATTTGATATTTGTTAGTCATTTCATGTTTATTTGCAAGATATTTATTTGACTAACAAAATTGGTATTAAAGTTGTATTCTTTAAGATTCACTAATGGCTATGTTTACACCATGGATGCTAGGTAGCCCATTGAACATACCTGGAGTTCAACATTATTTGCCCTTTGGTTTTGAGAGAGGTCTTCCTCGATTTTTGTCTAATGGGACAAATACTGCAGAAGAACATATTCAAGCATTCAAAATTTATGTGAATCACTTAACAATTTGGTATGATGATGTTGCTTGTAAAATGTTCCCTTACACCTTGGACAAAGTGGCATATGATTGGTTTACAAGTCTACCTTTAGGGTCTATCACTTCTTGGGCTCAACTAGAGGCAACATTTCTTAATCAATTCAACAAAAAGCGAGTTGACCCAATCCTCATGTACGATCAGTTTTTCACTATTAGAAAAGGACCAAGTGAAAATGTGAAGTCATTTTCTGAAAGGTTCTTTGGACTATACACTCAATTAGTGACATTTTATGCTCTTCTAGAAGAAGTGGCTCTCCAAATATACGTCAATGCTCTTGACCCACTCACTTCCACATATTTGCGAGGGATGCCTCAAATCACATCTTTGTCACAAGCCTATACTCAAGCAATGGCAATTGAGCAACAATTGAGTTGTCAAAATTATGGTGTGGGTTTTGGATCATATAATCTTCAATCATTTAATACCTCCCTTACCCACCCAATGATTTATCCACCTCAACCAAGTTCAAGTGTGAATCAATTTCAGAATCAACAATCGTTCCCAAGCTTCAATCAATTTCAAAATCCTCAACCTACTATGCAAGATCAACCATCTTTCTTAAGTATGAATCAACTTCAAAATACTCATCTTGATTCAAAAGATGTTTCTAAAATCAATTTCAATGATTTTCATAATAATATGATTTTAGGCAAGGGAGGAGTACTAGATCCAACTAGTATTGAAACATGTGATAGATTGGGAACCCTTGACTCACCAAAAGATGAATTCTATGAGGATGAATCTGCTGAAATGAATCCTCAAAGGTGGATAAAGGGAAAAAAGAAGAATCAGTTATGTCTCACACCCCTATTGATGAAACTTCCTTTGATATGCAGAATAAGGAAAATTTGGATGTGAATTCACATGATGGTATTAAATATTTTGAGGAAGAAATACTATGGATGGGTAATAAGGATTTGGAATCATTATCCACAAAGGAATATTGGGATGATCATGAAAATAAGAATGTAAAAGTGGATCTAATTATAGAAAATCCTAGGCCATCACAAGTGGTTGAAAGTGATTTTGAAAGAAAATCAATAAATAAATTCGAAGATATGATAGAATTTCACCACTTGTTCTTGGATGACACATTGGATGACATTGTTGAAAATAATGGCCAAGAAAATTCACACCTTCCAAATTATGTTAAACTTGAATCATGGGTTACAAATGTGGACTATGATAGCCTTATCAATTTGAATACAAGCAATAACCCAATTTTGGAAGTAATTGAACCATCTAAGGAAGGTGAAGGTAAATTTGATGAGAAACATGTTGATGAATTGAAAGATGTTGAAGAAGTAGTTGAACGTCACCACTTGACTTTGGAAGATGATTATTATGATGCTTGGAAGAAGTGGGAAGACTACACTCACTCCAAACCTTCTAATGAATTTTGTGTGCCTATTGATATGCAGGATAATACAATTGCCCTTTCATATGAGGATATTACAAGTCCTGTACAATCTGAGAATGTTTTGGAAGAAGGGTTGGAATCTCATCAAAGGTTGGAGAAGGATAATGATTCTACTACCATGGATAAAGAAGGAGAATCAATTGATTTTGTTCCCCTTGAGGGGCAAGAAATCAAAAATCTTGATCCACCTATTGCTTCTACAATGTCTATGCCATCTCAAAATGATGAAATTACAAAACCTAAGTGGTGTGGGTTTGATACTATTGATGATCCTAATGAAAATGTGGATTTTGAGGCAACTCAAGCCATTGATCATGGAAAGGTGTCACGCGACACATATCTTGAAAAACTAGGCTCTTGTTTTGAAAAATATGGACGCATGTTTGATTGGGTGCCTAACTTTGGTGTTTTTGAACAGGTGTTGGATGATGAAGAAGACAATGAGAAAAAAGAAAAAGCTACTAACACTCATCAAGTTGTGGTAAATTCTAACCATGATGGGTTGAGTATGGATGACAAGGTGAAATCTTTACCTTTGGTAGTAGCTACAAAAATTTTAAGTAATAGGTTACATGATGTCCCTTTGGATGCTAATATCATTAATGATGAAATGTCAAATTTTGTTGATGCTTGTCAAGTTTTGAATGATTTTGATTGCTTTAAAATCCTGGAAAATGATTTGAATTCAAGACTTTTAGAAATAGGCTCTTGTTTGCAACATCTCACATTTGAAAAGGAAGGCCTAATTTTAAATCATGAATCGAATTATGAAATGGATACTTTCAAGAATAGACAAGATAAAATTGAATATCATTTATTGTCTAATCATTTTAGTAATTTGACGCTCACCTATGAGAGTACTAATGGAATTAAATCTAATTGGTGGGGTGAGCGAGGCAAGTTGAAGTGTCTTGCATGGTGCGGTCTAATCTTGTTTTTTTTGGGTTCTTACAAAATTTGGCATGCGTATCACGTTATATGTTTGTTGAAGTGCTCAAATCATGTTTGGGATCCAGGAAAGTGACAGTTCAAACCGTGCACCATCTTGTATTATATTGTACATTTGTATATAGATTTTGGTTTTTGGTTTTGGTTTGTGTTTTCAAGTTCATTTTTGGAATTGCTTTTTGGGTTTGGTTTTAAGTTTCGTGTGTTGGTCCTCTGGACACTTTTGGTTTGTCTTAAAAAAAAAAAAAGAGAAAAATTGAGATGTCAACTTATGCCTAAGATCAGGAGAATATGAAACATTGGAATTGTGTTGTAGAAAGCTCCACAAGTAACACAAACATTTTAAATAATATCGTTTGAAACTTGTGATGCATGAAGTTGTCAGTTTTACAAATTATGGCAACGTAGGTGGTATACTCCATCCGCATTTCAGAAAGAGCAATGCATTCATTCATATCTCATGTTACATTCCACATTGCATATACATTCCATCTCAGTTGCATCTTCATTTCAAATACAATCATTGAAAAGGTGTCAAATCCTCTTAGGGTTATTATATAACATATATTAAAAAAATCCTAAGGTTGGGAACTGATGCCCGAACTATCTTGAACCAAGCACGTTCTATGCATATTAAAGAGGATCTTGAGCAAAATGGTCAAAACCATACTTGGAAGAAAAGGTGAGGTGAAAGGAGTATTTCGTGTCTGTCCTATCATGCAACATAATCCTTAAAACAGTGGTTTTTACCACTCCCATAGAGCTTAAAGCCTAAAACCATAGTAGTAAGGATAGGGTTAAATCCTCATCGAACTTAGGTTGAGGATCCAACTCCCCAAAGCTCTGATTTGACCTTCATGGAGTAGTAAGGATAGGGCATAATTCTCATCTCGCTTAGGTTGAGAATCCGATTCCCCAAAGCTTCTATTTTTCATTTCATCATAAATATTGGATTGGAAGGATCGTACTACATGTCCCTTGCAAGGATGGGTAGTCATCCCCAAGGTCCAAGAAATCAAAAGTAAAGCTAATATTTTTCATTTCATCATTAATATTGGATTGGAAGGATCGTACTACATGTCCCTCGCAAGGATGGGTAGTCATCCCCAAGGTCCAAGAAATAAAAAATGAAGCCAAATCATGGATTATGGGGTTAATCTCCATCGGGGCTATAGACGCCTGACTGGCAGTGGAGTATGCTCATGCGTGGCAACATGTCTTGTCTAAAAGCAAGACCACTGACTGCTCAAACGGACAGACTAGCCTGACAATTTCATCCATAACAGGTTAAATCATTTTGTTCAAAGTGAGGTAATGAATTCTAGATCAGAGTAGTAAGGATAGGGTTAAATTCCCATCTCGCTTAGGTTGGGAATCCTATTCCCCAAAGCTCTGATTTCACTTACACTTGCACATGGGTTCAAGATGGTAGTGACACATAACCAACTTTGGGATCTAATAAATTAATTCATTATACACGTATTTGATCCTAAGAGGGTTTGACAGTTTTAAAATGTTTGTGTATGATACTAGAAGGTTTGAGCCTTTATAAAGCAGGTTGTTATATCTCTAGCATATTTGTCATGCATTAAATCCTGCACAAATCATTCATAACCTCACATATGCATTCAGGTAAAACTGACAATGGAATGTTGATCAATTTCAAACGATAGAGAATGGAGCACACTGCACACACCGAGCTGATGCTTAATGATTCTGATGTTTCATGTATTTTTGATCTATTGGCATTCTTTGTATATGTGCTGACGCTTGTATTTAAGTTTGTATATTTTCAGGTTAGGTTCTCATCGAAATGCTCAGGAGCATTTCCCAGCAGAGTCGCCATTTGTTGTGGCTGATCCACAACGTACCCCAAAATTGGGGACCCACCTTTTTGCATGCTTTCCAAGAAGACTACAGTGGCCCAGATGCTAAAGATCAAAGAAAAAGCAAGAAAGAAAAAGTGTCGCGATATCGCGACATGTTGCTTTTGTGGCTAAGAATGAAAAAGTGTCGCGATATCACGACATATCATGTTTTCGTGGCTAAGAATGAAAAAGTGTCACGATATCATGACATGTTGCGTTTCGCGGCTAAGAAAGAGAAAGTGTCGCGATATCATGACATGTCGCATTATCGTGGTAAGAGAGAGAGAAAAAAAAATGTCACGATATCGCGACATTGAAAAAGAAAAGAAATGTCACGATATCCGACATGTTCACGAAAAGAGAAAAAGTGTCGTGATATCGCGACATGTAAAAATTGCAAATATCCAAAGAAAAAAGTGTCGCGATATCGCGACATTGTTCAAAAAAAAAGAACAAAAAGAAAATGTGCTGATATCGCGACATGTTGCATAAAAATGTGTCAATACCAAGAAAAAGTGTCGCGATATCGCGACATGTTGCATCTCGCAAAAAAGAAAAGTGTCACGATATCGCGACATGTTGCTTCTCTCAAGAAGAAAAAGTGTCACGATATCGCGACATGTTGCATCCTCGCGACCAGAAAAGAAAAAGTGTCGCGATATCGCGACATGTTCATTTCATTCGCAAAGAGAAATAGTAAAAGAGAAAAGTGTCGCGATATCGCGACATGTTGCATTCTCGCGACCAAAATAGAAAAAGTGTCACGATATCGCGACATGTTGCATTCTTGTGACCAAAGACATAGAAGTGTCGCGATATCGTGACATGTCTCATTTTCGTGATACAAGAAGAAGAGCAAAGCTGCAGACATAAAAATGTCGTGATATCGTGACATGCTATTTTTTTGTGATTCAAAAGGGGCCGTTACAGAGTCTACAGGGAAGCACTGAACACGTGGCACAAAGGTGTAAGGGTTATGGTGTAACGCTTCATGACCAACGGTTACAGTTAGCAAAGAAGATCAAGCGTTTTGAGGCCCGAACAAAAAGCCAAAAACAACGAAGAGGCGGGGGAAGGCGAAATGAAAGGATCTGGGAAATGAAATGAAGGTCATAGAGAGCCATACCAAAAAGTTTAAAAGCAGAAGCAAAGATAGGTACAGGGGTCGAAAACCGTTGTGAGCAGAGTTGCAGAGCTGAAGGCGATAGGCCATTCTGGGCCTGCTTTGGAGTGTTTTCTTCCACTTGTTCTGGTTTTGATAAAACTAGAAATTTTTGTTATTGTAAATTGATACATATTTAATACAAAAACTTCAGAGAGTTGCATCTCATGGACAAGAAAGGAGGAGTTATTTTCTGCATGCGAGATTAAATGTTTATTTTTCCCCTTTTCAGATTTTAGGCTTATAGATGGAGTTTATGCAAGTTATCTTGGTTGCTTCATGCGAAGGTCTAAATCTGAAAACCACATTCAAAACCCTAGAAACCAGCACTTAACTTATCTGGATTGTGCATGTTCTGCAGGTCCAATAGGTTAGGTTGCATGCAGAAAACCTCATATCTTCGGTTTTGTCGAAATAGGATGGCAGCACACTAAATGCATTTTATTTTCATTTTCTTTGCATTTTATTTTCATTTTTTTCTGCACTTTTATTTTCCAGAAATTTTAACTTTATTTTAATTTACAGTCATCAAAATAAACATTTAAAAAATTTCCAAAATCCGAAAATAAAATATTCCATTGTTAAGGTCAATTCACATTTAGTTCATTTTGGTTCAACGAACAATCATTAAAGTTTCAGGATAAAATAAACCAACATTGCCCCTTGTTTACAGTTACTTGCAATCACTAAGGTGTTCCAAGCATTTAAATTGAATATTTTTATTTATGCAAAATGCTAACATAGCGGAGACCTTGGAGAAGTTATTTGTTTAATTTCTTTGCAAGAGGGGATTTGAGACCCAAATCCTAAAGGAGAGTGTATTTTCACAATTGGGTGAAAATACCACTCAACAAGACTAAACAAAGATATATAAATAGCAAGGATGATAAATTTTTAGAATCAATATTTGATAGCAAATTTTACAACAACAAATACAGTAATGATATAAGCCATGATTCATATTATTGTGATGATTTGTTTAAAATTGTGATAGGAACAAAAAATAGCTTAGAGGGATAGATTCAAAACCAGAAGAAATATACAAGTCGGAATAAAATGACCAAGACCAAGAAGAAGAATTAAAATAACTTGAAGGTAAAAGGCCTTCATACCAAATAATTTATTATGGGGGGTGTTGGAGGTATTACATTATTTGGTACCTTGCAATAATGTTCCATGCACCTAGTAAGCAATTTATATTAAGGTGTGTTTAATATTTGAGTCTACAATATGTTCCATGTTATTAAGAGTGAGTTATGTCATGTAAATAAGTGTGGAGTTATGTGTGTGAGGTGTCATATTAGTAAGTGTGAGTTATGTGAGTGAAGTGTCATGTTTATAAGTGAGGAGTTATGAGCAATCATGAGAGACTTTATCTTTATGTAAATATGTGAAATTTATTATTATGTAATAGAGAAATGTGAATATTTGGATCTCTCGTGAGTATGAGGAGATAAAGAAATTATGTAAGTGTAAAGGTCAAGAGTCAAGTGAATATGAAGGGTCTCATGTATGTGTATATTGAAAACAAAGCCATGTAATATTGTATCGAACAAGTATTACATTTATGCATTGCTTATAGTATATATATTTTTCAATAAAATATTGTGTGAGTTTTATGTCCATTATTGTGTGAGATTTGTACTTGAGGTATTATGAGATCTTATGGAATTATCTTGTGAAGAAATATCATTGAAATGTGTTAACAGTGATATCAAATCCATTTTGTGTGCTAAAAAAAGTCACATTGAGCATAGGGTGAAGAACGTAGCAACAGGAAAGAACATTTACAAGAGGTGATAGTGCTGGAGAGAAAACACATGACAATACAATGAGCAATTATGGAGATAGCAAGCACTTATAAGAAAATTGAGAAGAAGAAGATTAAACATGAACAAGAGCCAATAGGAACGTGATTATGAGTAATGAGAAGAAGAAGCAATGCATCAATATTCTTCAAATGCATTTCATGAAAATAATCCTTCCTCTTCAATTTTGTTAACAATGTACAATTAGGGTATGCTTTTTCTGTAGATTGTTGTTTGGGGATCTGTTTTGGGTTGCTTTACTTTGTAGACCTAGTTTTCAATAATTGGTATTCGAGCCAACGTTAAAGCTTAGAGCTGTTGTTGAAGCTAGGAGTCCCAAGCACTTGCAGAGTGTCTTAGGGGGAATGTTGGAGCAATGAGTAAGAATCCTACATTCAAATCATAGGCTAGTTCAAGGAGGAGTTAGAAGGTCATAGGAGAACAATATCAATAGATGGAGGTCCTAGTCAGTTTTAACAGGGTATGAGAATTAAATTAATCAAATTTAAAAGGGCAAGCAAAATCTATGCTAAAAGAGAAAGAGAAACAACAAGATTATCCCCAAAAGAAAAAGGAAGAGTGATGAGAATCATTAGATGAAGGTTATGTATGGTAGAAGCAAGGTCCCACACATGAGAAATAAATTAAAATAAATATGAAATGATGCTCCATGTCCTCTCTTCGTTTGGTTGAAAATGATTGTGAATATGTTAATATATTGATTAATCGGTTAATGTCATCTTTTGTAGTGAGACTCTATTGGAAGTCTCCATTTAGGTGTATTTCATTTTAAGTATTCCATTCAATGATCTCTTTTGAAATTGCATGTTGGTGTTAATTTTGATTCGTTGAATGGTATTTTATTTGGGGTTTTAGCCAGAGACACCATTACCTTTCATGATCTAGAATCATTTTCAATCTAATGTTTAGGATTGTCAAGAAAACATCAAGATTGGAAAAATAGGGTGGATGTGGTAGTTTAGAAGCATAAATCAAATGTGTTATTTGTGCAAGAAGTTAAATGCATTAATTAAAGTTTAGGTACGATCCCAAATATTAGAGAGAAGTTTTGGTTATGTACTTTACATGAAGAGGGCTTTGGTGGAGTTTTTTTATGTCTATTATTATGGTTAAAAAAGACGAGGGTTTGATGCAAAAACAACAAAGTGAACCTCATAAATAGTAATAGACTCGATTACATCTAGTTGTTGCATCAATTGGTTATCCATGCCGTCTCATAGGATGATAATGTTACAATAAGGACACTTATGACCAAGTCATGGAATCAAACCCATATTGAAAATTAAAAAAAAAATCACTAGCAAGTGGTTCAAAAATATGTAAATATTTGACAATGTATGTACAATAACAAGTTGAAAAGAAAATTTTGTTCAAAAAATTAAAACTTAAAACCTTAAACATTAAAAAATATATATTAAATAATTATTTTATTTATAATACTTTAAGATAAGCAAATTAATTTAAATAAGCTACGGATAAGTTAGGTGCTCTTTATAAAGACTCCTTATAACTGCTATTAAATTAGCTTTAAACAATATATGAACATTCTTGAAATACAATTTCAAGAAAATAATATTTTCTCTTCTCAATTTTGTTAACATCGTTTCGACCCTATTTTCAACAATGTCTGCGCGCTATTACATTTGGAAAGAAAATTTTGCGACCATTTTCAGCTTTGATCTTTTTAGTGGAAAGAAACGAAGGAATTCCTCTTCACTAAGGAGATGGAAGACGATCACGTTATTAACATGGTCACGGTGTCAGATTTAATGGTTTTTAACACTGTCAACCAAACTCTATCACTGCAACAGTTTTTTTAATAATGGATTAAGCTAGTACAAAGTAGAAGTCTCCAAGACTCCCCGCAGACTCTCCACATTAACACACTAGACATTTTGCTTTTAGCTAAGACTAAATTCAAATTTGTATTTAGTGAAAGAAATTGATTTTATTTGAAAAAATATACAACATTAAACAAATAGACATTAAGGTTATATAGAAAATAATATTAAAATATTAAATTTAAAAATTTATTTTTATAATATATATATTTTTTTAAATATATAATATTTAATTTTTACTAAATAAATATTGGTTTCATTTGCTAAAAAATTAAACAAATATTGGTTTCATTTGCTAAAAATTAAACTAAAATTGGTTTCATTTGCTATTACCAGTCTCATCCTTGTATGACCAAAAATTGTTTTATTTTTTCTTGTTTAAGTTCACTACAAAGCAAACCAGCCATAAACCTCAAATTGTATATTTTCCAGAGGCATTCAAAGAGTATTCTCCTACTATAGGATAAACAGATAATATTTTGAGATTTTCCAATGAGCATTGTTCGTTCTTTCTTCAAAGACAAAAAAAAAAAAAAACTATGTAAACCATATCACTATTTGTTTTTTAAGAAAGTAATAAAAATATTTATACCTTCAAAGTTTAAAGTGTGGTTTGTTTTTTTAGGTGATGAATTGTATTTCGTTTGTCAAATTAGTCAACAAAACGTGGGACTTTTTTTTTTTGGTGGATAACATTTCAGGAAGGATGCCACTTTTGGGTAAGATCCAAGGAGGCATGTGTATCTATTCCACCAAAAACGTCCAAGGCTTGTACCTGGCCTACCACCTTTGACACACGCAAAGAGCATGCCTGAAACAACACACAAAAGAACAAACAAACACAAACACACAAAAAGCTAAAACAAATAAAGCATACTCTTTGAGTGTGTCGGCAAGAAAAGGTACAAGCAAAAACAAAACAAAAAAAACGAACCACACATAACAAACACACAAACAATAGAGGAAAACACATTCAAAAATAAATAAATAAATAAATAAAATTAAAAAACAACAAAAATAAGCAACACCAAATCACAAAATATACAAAAAAACCACCAACGCAACATAACAAACACTACCATAACAAAAACAACAAAAAGAAACAAAAAATCATAGAACACAAAACACATAGAAAAACCCTAAAAACAACATAACAAAAGAAAACCAAAATAGAAACAACAAAAAGAATAAAGAATACTATGAAAAAAAATACAACAAAAACTAAGTCAAAGGAGCAATTGAAAAATCAAACAAAATACGGTAATACTAAGAAGAAAACCAAAGCTTAACAAATTACCAAAAATATCAGAAATTGCTTAACAAAATAGTCAAAGCTTCCAACATTATCATAAAGAGACTGACTATAAACCTTAGGATTATGGCATCCTTATCCTTTTATTCGTATCTTGTTGCATTCCAGTTGGGACGATAGGCTGGTTACTTGGCACCACGACACTACTATTGGAATTTGTATGGTCTTTTTGAGGATTTGGTTTGTTTGTAGTTTGAACTTACCTTTTTGTTTTGCATTTGGATTGGTTTTCTACATTGTACTTTTTTTCCCTTTATTGTTATTTCTCAGCATCAAGGCAAGTTCTTTTAATGATTTCTCATCATTCAATCCTTCTTGTTCCCTCTCTTCATCAAATTGTTCCTCCAGAATAATTGTTTCCATTTGACCATCCTTATCATTTGCTTACTCATCCCTAGAGAGAATTGGAGAAATAATTGTTTTCTCTTTTGTTGCTATTTTTTTTTGTGTTTTTTTGTTTAGGGATTTGAAACCCTGCCAAGTTCTCATTCTTTTTCTCTTTGTTAAAGACCTTAAAGGACAATCCTTGGCTATATGACCATATTCATGACAAATTCTGCATCTAAATAAAATATTTTCATAACCTACAACTTGGTTTCATATTTCTTCCCCGTATTGTAAAGTAATTTTATCTAGAAGTGGTTTGTCAAAATCAATCAAAACACAAATCCTTGCTAAATTATATGCTCTAGGAGTTGGATACAATAAGAAATCATGTAAACTCCTAAAAAATATTTAATTGTTTCGAATATATTTGGATGTCAGTATTCTATTGGATAGACCAAATAAACATACCCCAAACAGAAACAGTTGATGACATTTCTTCCTCAATTTTAAACTTAGTATACTAAAACTTCATCAAAACCTTGCCCTACTAAAAAAAAATGTTCTCCATGTGGGGCCTCTCTTTAAGAATGATAAAACTATTATTATTATTATTGTTGGGGAGGGTCAACTTGGTGTGATAGTGTGATTTAGAAATCATGGGAACCACATGGAGCGCAACATGAACATTGATGGGTCAACAAGTAATAATTATATAAATTCCAGGCAGAGAATCGTAGGCTTCTTTAACTTCTTCGTTTCTTATATGGGTCTATGGGCTGGATCCCATGCTTCTCCCCCATAACCAGCTAATAAATAAAGTTCAGATTAAAACATTAGAGTTGTATATTTTTTAGGTGTTTATTAAAAAATTTAAATTTAAATTAAAAAAAAATCTTATTATACTTTTATTTATATTTTTAATTATATTTTATTTTTTAATTAAGATTAGTGCGAGAAATTTTTATTGTTTATGTTAAGGGTAGTATTCTCATTCCTATTATATGGTTGCACATCCCTATTTCAATAACTTTTGATAAGAATGAAAGTTAAACTTATCAATAAAAACCAAATATCCAACCATACACACCTGCCTACATCACACTTTAAACCTTAAATTAAAAAAAAAAACACTTAAAAATTAGACTAACTTTCCATTTTCTAAAACGATTCATGACGCCGCAATACAATATTTTACTTTTACTTCCTCAATTGGGGGCACTCAACACCACCTACTCAACACCACCTTAATCCTTCCCAAGGCTCCAAGGTTATATACCGATGTTTCCATGACATGTATCTTAGGGTGTTCTAACTGAATAAAATATGTCAGATAACATCTTAAATAACAAGAGTCGTCTTTTATAACAGAAGGCCTTATATTATAAAAACATTTTTCTTTTCCTAACATTTATATTCAAACTTCCATAAGATAAAGGTATAATAAGTTTAATCATGTAAAGGTATTTTTTTTAATAAATAATAAAATAAGTTTATATAAGTAATAAATAAATAAATATATTACATGATCAATGTTATCAATAAAAAATTATTGTTATAAAAATAAATTGGGATTGAATTTCATTTAACATTATTATCACGAGACTTTGGCATCAAATCCTATTTTTGTTTAGAAGAAGTATTGGGAACATCTTCCCAACCACGAAAAAATAGATCCTTGTTGGTAGCAAACACTAGAGCACTCACCTTGACCCAGGCATTGAGCTGAGGAACCAGGGGAGAAATAAAAGCAAGCAGGTTACTAGGGCCAGATCTGTAAGGAGGAGGACCTTGAGATGGGATAGGAGTGTGATTTGGGGTCAAGAGATGACGTTGCCTAGACCTAGGCCATCTTTAGGGATAATCTTGCTTAGGAGAAACCCGATTGATTGTGCACAAAGCATTCCCCCTATGCTCAATAATCTCTTGAAGATGAGAGAGCTCTATAGTCACCTTACTAGCCTGAACCACAATATGAAAATACACAGATGAAATAATATTAAATTTCTCAAAAGCAAATATGTGAAGAGAGAAAGAACACTTACCAAAGATAAATCATTTCTAGTTGTCCATATGTTGTATAAGGATGCCATACGAAACAAGTATCACACTTTAAAAAAAATATCCGACAAGGGTGGGGGTCTCCCAAAATAATATGCTTTCCACTCAAGCGTGGCATAGGAGTAGGGTCTAAAAAATGAAAAAAGCCACTCCCAAAGGGAATGAACATGATCACAAATCCAAAAAATATGGATAAAATCCTCAGATTGAAGACAAAAAGGGCAAGCAAGGTTTGGGATGCCTAAATGACGGAGAAACTTCCAACAAGAAGCCCTTGGTGAAGAATACTTCAGGAAAAACAAGAAAGTTTGTGGTCTAAGAAATGAACCCAAGTGGTCTGAAACCTGTGCATCTAAGCAGACCCAAGGGAAGAGGCATTCCACCATTGATTATCAATCATGGGTAGGCAAGGAGAGAGCCATCCATAGCCAAAACAGGCCTTGTAATTTTGTGGAGGAGTGTGTAGATACCACTTCTAGTCCTTCCACCAAGGTTGGTGCGAAAACACAAAAAAAATGTTAAACATGGAGTCACAAACAGCAACCTTGATGACCTCAAATATGTCCTTGTCAAAGTGCCTTAGCCAAAATTTGACTCTGAAGTCATCCCAAGGAAGTCAATCCTTGGTAAGATGAGAAAATAAATTGGTGATGCACCACACAAATTTGCAAAAAAATATAAATGCATAAACCCAAGGAATTGTGCAAGCAGAGAATCCTAGTAGGTGATGACAAGTGACCACTAGATATTCTTACTATTGAATGAAATACCATGCTAGAAGCTTTGACCATTCCATCTCAGCCAAGGCTTAACACTCTCCCAATATTTCCAACTTCCCTTGATGATGAAGGATCCTATCACTTTGATAAACATAGGAGCAACAAGGAAGGAAGGGAAACCCATGCCCCTCCAACTCTTATGGCCAAAAGGGGAACCTTTGCAAATACAATGATGGATGATAATCTTCCAGACCTCATTACATGCAAGGGCTTTGATGACCCACTTAACACAGAAGGCCCAACCTTGACGTTGGGTATTAAGAATGCCAATTCCATTATGACTTATGAGGAGATAGCAATACTCTTAGGAAACATGATGGAAACCTAAACCATTACTGGAAGAGAACCATAAACAGTCCCACAAAATCTTATCAAGCTTTTTATAGCAATTTTTGGATGAGGTCCAACATGAAGAATAATAAACATGGGTGGCTACAAGGAATTTTGAGCAAATTTAGAATTTACTAGCAAGGGAGAGCTTCTTGGTGGACTAGTAGGTAAGTTTTTATTCCACCCTATTAATGACATACTTCCATAGCTCTAACATTGAATTGTTAAAGGAAAAGGAATGCCTAAAAAGCAAAATATTTCCTCGTATTGGATGATTCTTCACAAATATTGAATAAGCCAGTGGGACATTGGATCATGAGATTACCTATAACATTTAGTCTTTCTCCATTGAATGAAGGATCCAAAAGCCAAGAAAAAAGTGCCCAGGAAAGCAAGTGTCTGCCAAATAACACCTTCATATTCAATAAGTGTGACGAAAGAATCATCAATAAACTAACCGTTAATCAACTGAGACTCACCTCGAGGGATAGAAATTCCCTTAATATAACCCTAAGCGACATGGTGAGCTAATAAATAGCCAAAACCTTTAGTGGCGAGGACATACAGGGACAACACCAATGAGCAACCCTATTGAATGGAACGAAATATCCCAATGGAAGAGGACTTATTCTTGTTAATGGATAAATAATCTAAGCCTTAGCTAACACACAGAGCTAATGAAAGAGAGTCCAAAACTAAGAGCTTTAAGCATGGCTAGAATGTGAAGAACACAAGCTTATACTGAGATGGGAGGGGTGAACAGTATAAGACCTATTTTTACTTTTTCCTTTATACTTCAAAACAGTGAAGCAATATACCCAAAGAAATATCAAAGCAATGCACAATATCATCTACAAAGTGACACCAATTTTAACGTGGTTCACCCAGAATGCCTGGGCTACGTCCACAAAACTTTTCTCTAAAAGTTATCTCAAAGTTCTTTGGGAAACCTTCCCAATTACAATGTTTATGAGCCTCAGCCCAAAGGAGATACCTTACCCCAATCTAAATTTATGAGCCTATGCTCAAAGGAGATACCTTCCCCTCTATCTGAATTAATGAGCCTCTGCTCAAAGGAGATACTTTCCCCTCTGCTCTGGAAATGATCCCTCAGAATATCAACTGCCTCTACCTCTTGCCGGCCACGTGGAACTCCTTTCCACCGAAGACCTCCTGTCCTCAATGCTTAGCCTAAGAGACCTCTCGCCTTCTATGATCACGTCCACATGACTCAACAACCTGTACCAAACATAGTCAGTCGGTCTAGTACAAGTCTTCCTCTGTCTGTCATATCTGTCCAACACTTGAATAAATAAATCCTCTGCACACAAGCCTTCTCAAAGACTTGCCAAATCTGTCCTCAAGTTCTTCTCATAGAACTAATGCACCTCTGTCCTCAAGTTCTCTTATAGAACTATCAAACTCAGCTCACAAGTCCTCTGCTAGGACCTGTCCAAATCTGCTCACAAGTCCCCACCGAAACCTGTCCAAAAACTACTCACAAGTCCCCATCGAAACCTGTCCAAAACCTGCTCACAAGTCCCCATCGAAACCTATCCAAAACCTCAGCAAGCTCACCAAGAAAAACTTGCTTAGCATGAACCCACAAAGAGAATTGTTAGAGACCCAATGTGATTCATCAACCTCATAGAAGCATAAAGAGAATTGTTAGAGACTCAATATGTTCTATACTTAACTCCCAATCTCAATCTCAAATCTCATAGAAACATAAAGAGAATTGTTAGAGACTCAATATGTTCTATACTTAACTCCCAATATCAATCTCAACTCAATCTCAAATCTCATAGAAACATAAAGAGAATTGTTAGAGACTCAATATGTTCTATACTTAACTCCCAATATCAATCTCAACTCCATCTCAATCTCAAAATAATAAGATAGATGTAGTATGCTTTTCTCAAGAACATGAAACACAACCCAACAATTGCCAACCATGCAATATCTCATATAACAATGATACTCATGTTCTTTTCACCAACAATTAGGGTTTCAACAACAATGCTCATCAAACAAGGTTTAGTCAACCAACACCATTCAACTCAACATCAACCTTGAAGCATTCAACCAATCATCACAAGAAAAGGAAACAAGTAGAAATCCTTTTACCTCCAAGGATATTTGAACAAAACAACCACCAACACAATATCACCAAATGCAAAGAATAACTTGCTCAAATCAACTCAATGGAGTAAGCCCAAATCATGTATCAAGTAAAGCACTAACTTGATCAAAACAACCTCTATGGAAGCAACTCAACCATCAATATCAAAACAGCCAACTAAGGGTTTCACCATCTCAATGCAAGTAGCAAGACTTACTAACATAAACCCTAGTGCAAAAATGCTTCCTCTTCCTCGACCAGAATTATGCATTCACCCAAAAACTCATCAATGATTTTAATGCATAAACAATCTTCAACATCCAGAAAATAGGATTTACACCAACAAAAAATACCTAGTAGACAACCTTTTCACTCCAAATTCAATTTCAAAAAATACACCATCAACAATATACATGGAAGAAGTTGCCCATACATTTACTTTGATGAAGAAGGAGAACTCAAAACCTATCACAACACTTGACCAACCTTAGTTCTCCAACCTTTGGAGAAAAATGAATAACACCACCACATATGCTAAAGCGCTTTCATTGCTGCTATCCTCGTGCATCACGACCAAAATGAAATTTTCCATAACACGGGTCAAACTTGGCACCTCTGCTCAACGCTTCTTCACTAAAAACACCACCACCATTGGAGCACAAGTGCCCAATGAAAAAAATATATAATGTAATCCTATGTGTTGTCTTCCTTCAATCGCCAAGGATTTGAAAACGTAAACGTTTTCCTCAAGCCACCACCATCATCATGAGCGCTATCCAAAAATGTAACTCCCTGGCAGCAGAATTAAATGTCCACGCAATGCAAACAAAAACCGTTATCCCTTGTGCAATCCAATCAACAAGTGTGAAGCGCAAACAATCGGATGTCAAGGCACAACCAGAAAACACAGTTCGTAGTCTTATCAAATGTCAGAGAAACACAATCTGTCGGACGTCAAGCATACAAAAAGCTCGTGCCATTCAATATGGATGGACAACGAAATACAACGAAAACATCACTTTTACGGAGGACACAGAGCTACGAAATTGCATCAATCGATGGTACCATAACTTTAGAAAATCATCCCCACTTATATAGCCATTTCTCCTTAACTGTTTAACGTCGGCGCTCCTCCAACGATGGCAACACGTCGGCGAATGAATTCTTTATCTGCATCTCTTAAGGGTTAAAAGACCCTTTAATAATAATTAAAATAATAATAATTATTATTTTATTAGAAATAAATTAAACTTAGACCTTTGTCAAAGGTTTGAGTTAATTTAATAAACATGGACCTTCAAGGTTTTTCAAGAAGCAAAAACCTTTGCATTAAGTTAAGATTGGTTTTAATAAAAACCCTTAATGAGTCCAAATGGTTTTAAGAAAAACCTTTAATCTTGTCACCATGGTTTTAATAAAAACCCTTTAACATTATGAAGCTTCTCAAGATATTTTTGACATCACACTCTTTTTGATATCAACACAGAAATGCCTTTTGACATCAATGACAACTTATACACTTGAGCAAAAGCAATGTACCCAAAGTACCCAAAATTGCCAACAGAATGAACGACCAATCAATCTTATCATAGGATTTCTCAAAGTTGATTTTGATGAACAAGGATTGTTGGTTGGAATTGCGAGCCCACTCCATACCTTCTGAGACAACAATACTATTGTCAAGGATGAACCTATCTTGCATGAATCCAATTTTCTCTGAGTGCATGATGATGGGAAGGAGATGGCAGATGCACAAAGCTAGGGCTTTGATGATGATCTTATAGGAAACATTAAGGAGAGTAATAGGCCTCCAATTGTTGATGATTTCTAGATCACTAGCCTTGGGGATAAATTTAATAATCCCTAATTAATAATAGGGCCCAAAAAACCCTTAGAGAAGGCCTCATGGTAGACTTTTAAAATGTTAGACCCGATAGTATCCCAAAGGGACTTGTAGAACTCATAGGGGAAACCATCAAGACTAGGGGATTTATTTTTAACCTTTTAAGAAAGAGCTTCATCCAGATCCTTCAAAGAGAGGGCCTTTTCACAAGTAGCTCTTTAACATTTATAAATCTGCACTAGGAAAATAGAGAGGCAAGAGTTAAGAGCCTGGTCACATTGAGGGGAGCGAGACTGAGCTATGAACACAATATTGTAATGTTATTCAAAAGAAGAGAGAATATGAGGAAGCCCAGAAACACACTCTTTGCTAATGTTAAGGGATTTAATGCCCAAAAATTGATTATGAAGATGTAGGCACTAGAAGAAGTCCTTGGTTACCATGTAATAATTTTTAAGCTAGTGCAACCTTACCTTGATCTATACCCCTATAGAATCATAGTGCTCTACCATCAGAATCTAGTGTTTGATAACCACGAGGTGCCTATAAAGATCCTCATTGAAAGGATTGAACTATAGCTAAGTTGAGGCCACATCCAACTCCTAATTTAGAGCAATTTTGGAGTGGCAATAAAGCTTGATAATTTTGCACCCTAGTGAGTGTAGTAAGTTGGTAGTGCATTGGATAGCAGTGTTCCACCAATCAATCCAACTAGGCCCCTTTCAGTATAGGGACTAGGTTCCAAATTTTGATGACATAAGCTCTTAATATGGGGTGGTGCAAAATAGAAGTATTAGGTAGAATTATGATTGGGAAAGACAAGGAGGGTGGAAGAAATTGATATGGAAAAGGAAATGGTAGAATGGTTAGAAAAATGGATATTAGGGTGGACAGAGACAAAGCGGGAAGAGGATGAGGGCCGCTCAAAGAAGAAAATATCATAATCTGAGAGCATGGCTTTGCCCAATATTTTTAGCAAATGAGTCTTGCCCTATTATTTGTTAGACCACATAAACCAATCATCAATAAGGAATAATGAGGGTTAGAAGCAACTATTGGGGTAAGAGAGCCCCAAATTTTATTTCATGAAAAACCATACTTCTCTTTCCCTATCAACCCATCACATAGTAATAAGCCACACTTTTCATAAATTTACACAATTCAAAAAGTTTGAATCTCATGCAATTACTGGTGGTGTACCATGTCGGTCACTCATGCTTGCACGTCCTCCCACCATCTCAACACTGGCTCAAGATTTTGATAGTGCTCCGCTTCACAAACTCTTTCTCACTCCCCTCCCAAATTTTCATTGTACAAATGAACCTTGCACACATGAAAATGGGTCTTATACCTCTATATATCTGGGTTCACACCCCACCATGTGAACCCTAGTTCGCACTTCGCCATGTGAACTTGGTTTCCCCCCTGCCATGTGAACCAACCCTCATCACATCATTTTCACTTTTTCTTCACAATTGCAAATTTCCCTTTCAATTTTGTTCTTGTTTTCCAAAAAAAATCACTTTTTGTCACTATTTTCCTCTATCAATTGACTCATCACCACATTTCATCTATTTCATTACAAATTCCTTGCTTGAGGGGGTATTCATACAAAAATCCGCTTTGCATGTGATCAAATAACCACATATCCAATCACGGATATCACATATATCTACAAATTTTTTTGTTGAATATTATCTCAACATACATTCAATACCAATCAGACATTTGTTAGATCATGAGAGCCACACACAAAAACAAACATGTCTTGATGCTATTCATGATAGTGGCCCTGACCACAGTTTGAATATGGTACCTGATATGTCTGGACACATCTTGATTTCATTATGTATATCGGCCCTAACCACATACTGAATAGTATGCCTGATCTATCCTTGCCACTTAGTTCAAATTATTTGATAAATGTTATCATGCGCTCATAAATCAATCATAAGCAAAAACATTGAATAGGCATGTGTTCTATTCACAATTGGATCATCTTGCATTGATCACAAGAACAAAGTAGTCTTAAGTTTTCCTCACAAGCAATCGGTATGATATTACAAAATATTGTGCTAAATTGGTGAATCACCTATTTCACCATCATGTTTCATTTACAATCACCCATATTCATTCATCCACACATTCTTCATCCTTCCAACCACCTCACCACCTTCTTCTATTAAATGTTTTGTACTAAACTATGTCTTACACAACATAGTACAAAAGGGGTAAATATAGACACCCAAAAGTAGAACATGATTACTTGTAGTAACTTGTAGGCTTGCGTAGACTTTTTTAGGCCATCATAGGTACTCATAGGATATCATAGGCCATCATAGGTACTGATAGGCTATCGTAGGCACTCATAGGCCATTGTAGGCCATTGTAGACAATTATAGTAATTCGTAGGTGCAAAACCTACAAAACTATACAAAACGCACCCAAAAAACCTCCTAGTCACGCAAGGGCCACCTAAAAGTCCCTTTAGGCCACCTAATCCCTTTTATACACCTAATTAGGGCCCCATGGGACCATTCCCTCCAAAAATCCTAATTATGCTAATTATAATTATAATTTGAAAGTCACTTTTCATTTAAGTGCCTTTTATAACCTAAATATGTTTAATTATGGTTAAAGCCAAATTAGCCCTAATACTACCCTCACACATGTGTGCACCCACTTAGGATATTTTCCAAGATACCTAACCTAACCTCCATCTAACATAGGGATTAGCTAATCAAGGTTAACCCTGATCCTAGTTCACACATGTGTGCACCTAGGATATTTCCTTCAGGGCACATGAAGGGATAACTAAGCATGCCACTTCATAACCCTAACTTCACCATGGTAGAACTTGAAACCAGAGTCTAGGACACCTAACTATCCCCCCAACCTTGGCCCACTCTATAAATAGAGGGTCATTTCCTTCATAATTCTCTCTCACCCTTTTGGCTAAAATACCAAAACTCTACTAAAATTGCCCTAGAATACCTTCTACTATTTCTAAACCTAATAAACATCAACAAACATTACCTGGATCACATCCGAACAAAAAGATACAACAACTAGTCAACAACAGTAAGGTTCACACCCCATCGTAAAAACCTGAGCATAGGTTCACACCCCGCCATGCAAACCAGGTCTACAACTTTGTAGATCCAAATCATATAGGTATACTTTGCTTATGGTTTTTACAATATTTCCTCTAGTTTTTATCAAATTTTATTGCATTTTCATATCATTTTGTGTGTATAAACATGGAGTCTTATCCATGATAGGTCCCCAAATGCATTAACACATTTTTGTAGGTTTATAAAGGTACCTACAACAGTCCCAAGCATCCAACCAGTGGCATACATACAAAGAACTCCACATGCATTGAGGCCATCAGAAAGCATCAACAAGTTCATCTGCATTTACATTGAAATAGAAAGGAAAATTTGTCTCAAGAGAGACTATTCTGTAACACCCTTTTGAAATCAATAGTAAAGGACATTTTGCATGTTTCCATTAGCTTTGGAATTTATGTACTACTTTTTGTGTTTAGCTTTGGAATTGTGTTAATTTGTTCCCCTACCATAAATGCTTCTTGCTTCTCCATGGATACTTGTTCCTTAAGCTAAGAAATATCATGAAATGTTATCTTTTCTTCCTATACCATAACTTTATGAACTTATTTTGCATGTTAATGTTAATAGTACTCAAATAATCGAACAAAAAATAACACACAATAATATCCACATCAACTATCTTAATAGCATGGAAATATGAATGTAAAATATATTTATCCATGAAAATCTTCAAATATTAAAAAATCTTAACATTCTCACCCTCAAGCTTTATGTCCTTAGTTTTTGTTGCTTGAACCTACAACCTTTTAGCCAAAGCAAAAATAATAAAATTATACCTACTACTAGGATTTATGGAAATAATAATATTTCCCTTTGAATAAACCTACAAAATAGATTTTTTAGATTCAAATAAATTTTATGAATGTAAAATATATTTATCCTTGAAAATCTTCAAATCTTGAAAAATCTTAACATTCTCACTCTCAAGCGTTATGTCCTTAGTTTTTTTTGCTTGAACCTACAACCTTTTAGCCAAAGCAAAAATAATAAAATTATACCTGCTACTAGGATTTATGGAAATAATAAATTTTCCCTTTAAATAAACCTACAAAATAGATTTTTTAGATTCAAACAAATATTTTTTATCATTGTTTGGTATATCTATCACCAAATCTATGGTTTCTTCAGCCTGCACACTATCATATTTATTTTTTTCTTTTACCAATTTCTTGAAAATTTTAAATTTATTTTTAATTTCTTTTGTTCATTCTCGAGCCTAGCTATATTTTTATGTTGACCCCAATGACTTAAGAATTCATCCCTCATTTTTCCCAAGTGAACACATTATTATTTTTAGTCATAAAACATAACAACCATATTCTAGCTTCTTTTCTACATACATATTAATGTAGAATTTCCAATAAGGATCAACAAAATATAAAGACATAAAATTTATCGATCATTTTCTAACATCAATATCCCTTGCTCCATATTTTTTTGAAGTGCCATGATTTCACATCCACAAAAATGATAATGCAAAATAAGAATTTACAAAAATACATATATCCCCATAGATTTTGAAGCTAAAATTTTGCACAAACAATTAGACCCCAAAAGACAACAAATGATTTGCTTACCCTAAATGATAGATATCTCATATTTTATTTTCTAAAAAAAATATGATTTAAAAAATCATCACTACCCTTATTTCAAGTAGCTAACTTCACAGGGTTATATCTCCCTTAGTATTGCTCAGATTCCTTCATATGGCCACTCATTTTAAATCTCTTCAAATTCTAAATAAAATGTCATAAGAATGTTCTAAATCATATAATTTTACACAAACATATAGCTCCTAAAACATGAGACATTTTATAAAATATTACCCTAATTTTACAATCCATAAAAAATAATCCTCACTTTTCCAGAACTATTGTTTTGATACCACTTGCTATGAACCTTTATTCTCATTAACATAAATCATACATCATATACTCACATAGAAATACATCCGTCCACAAATAATTACCCATAGTGACAATCCACATAATGAGACAAAAATATATAATACCCTTAAGGTAGGGCAACACCAATGATACTCCTTAAGGAAATAATAACTTCATAAGATCTCCCATAATGAGAGACACTCCATGAGCCTATACTATTATAAGATAATACTAGATACAATTGATTGATGATTACAATAACAACCATATTTTATTTCTATTTTGGGCCTAACTACTAAAATCTCACTCCACTCCTTATTATCATATAATATAATATAATAATATAATCAACCTTGGGTTATGAGTTGCCAATGCCAACTATCTATAATTTCCATACACAATATAATATCATATGTCTATATTTCTATCCCGGTATCATAACAGTCATGTTGACATACTCCATAACAATATACATGGCTGGATTGTTTTAGCTCTAAGTTAATATGAAATTGTTGAGTACAATAACTAGTTATGGGTAAGCCATAGAAAATACTTAGATATTGGATCTCAAGGGTGCCAAATACACTTAGAGCAATCGAAGGATGGGTAGCATCTTAATCCTCTACAAGTTCGATCGAGTGTTGGTTTCTAAGTTGTCTATCCTATTTTTTGGTGATGCCTCTTTCTACACACTCCTCGAGGTGGGTTTTGACCATAACCCCATTTGTTTGGAGATTTCTTTAAGATCCTATTTTCATCCTTGACCTTTCAAATTTGAGACATTGTGGTGCAATCACCCTGAGTTCGAAACCTGATTAAAGGAGTGGTGGGATGAAGGTGGTGCATGTTTTGGGTTGGAGGACCTTGTGTCTAAGCTGAGAAGTATTAAAGGCAGGCTCAAGGACTGGAATAAGGACATTTTTTTAAATGTTTCATATCTAAGGAATCTCTTAAGTCCCAACTCAAAGTTGTGGAAATTCAAGTGGAAGTTAACAGATTTTCTCAAGATCTATTAAATAAAGAGAAATATATCCTATCAACCCTACATAACACCTTGGTGAATGAGGAATTACTCTGGAAAAATAAATCCTAAGCGTTATGGCTCAAGGAAGGAGATAAGAATTTTAGGTACTTTCATTAATCCACTCTGCGACATAGGAGTCATAACAAAATTAGAGAAATAAGGCTTGCAGATGGATCTTTTTCTAAGAACATAGAAATTATTAGAGTTGAGGTGGTATTTTATTTTAACTCTTTATTGGGTTCTGTCAATCCTAGGTATTTCTAGGCTGAGGACTCTCTGATCTCTACCATATTTGCAATTATCTCAAGGGAGTTGAATGCAGGTCTGGAAGCAGTATTTTTGGATGATGAAATTAAAGTTGTAGGAAGGCCCCAAGACCCAACGGATTCCCTCCTATATTTTTTTAAAAGTTTTAGAATATTGTCAGTAAGGATGTTTTCTCTGCCATTAGATCTATGCAAGAGGCTTCTATGGTTCCAAGATCTTTTAATTCAAATTTTATTATGTTGATCCCAAAGTCACCTATTGCTAAATCCTTCAATGACTTTTAGCCTATAAGTTTGTGTAATACAATTTAAAAAATTCTAACTAAGGTAATGGCTAATCGAATCAAGCCTCTACTGTCATCTCTAATTGATAGCCTTTAGAGTGGTTTTGTCGAAGGTAGACAGATTCTAGATGGAGCAATAGTGATGCATGAGTTGATCCATTCTATTCATAAGAGTGGAAGAGCAGGTTTTTTATTAAAATTGGATATGAACAAAGCTTTTAATAGGGTGGTGTGGTCCTCCCTATTTAAAGTATTGAGATAGTTTGGATTTGGTAACAAATGGTTGAGTCTAGTAAAAGCTTGTGTGTCCTCAACCTAGTTCTCTATTCTTGTAAATGGTGCTCATGTGGGTTTTTTTCCATCCCGGTGTGGTATTCACCAAGGGGATCCTTTATCCTTGTTTATATTCATTCTAATGGTCGAAGCTTTAGAGTGCTCTATTTCTCTAAAACCAACAATCACAGGTTTGGTTTTGACTTTGGCGTGCAATCTGGTTTCCCATTAGCAATTTGTTGATGATACCCTCTTGTCCATTCCGACCTCGGTGATCCAATATCATGAAATTAAAGGGGTTTTATCTTACTATGAGAAGGTAGTCGGATAGAAAATAAAATTTTTGAAAAGTAAAATTTATTTTCTGAACACGTCCCTAAATATCCAAAGAAAAATTGCTAGTATTTTGGGATGTAGTATTGATTCCTTTCCTATGGTGTATTTGGGCCCTCCCTTGTTTATCAGCAGGATGGTTGATTCTCTTGGGAACCCAGTACTAGAAATATTGCAATGTAAGTTGGCAGTGTGGAAAGATGCCTTGTTAAGTCAATCCGGGAAGCTGGTATTGCTTCAAAATTCATTGCAGAGTCTGCCTATATAATTCCTTTATTTTTTCAAGTGCCTTGGGAGAATAACTGATAAAATGGAGAGCATTTTTAAATCTTTCCTCTGGGCAGGCCCGAATTTCAAAGGAAATTTTCACTTAGCCTCTTAGGATATAGTCTATCGATGCAAGAGTTGTGGTGGACTAGGTATAAAAAGAGTAAAATGGATGAATAGGGCTTTAATTGCCAAGTTGCAATGGAAAATTGCTACCAGCTCCTCGAGAGATTGGGTGTCAATTCTCAAGGCTAAGTACCAATTCAAAAATTTATTGTTGGATCCTATTTCGAATGGGGGATCTTCATTTTCGTAGAACCTGTTAAATTCTAGAGAATTGTTGCTAAGAGATTGTAGATGGGTTATCAATGATGGTCTCAAGGTTGATTTTTGCCATTATTATTGGATGACACAAGTGTTTTTAACCAATGATGTTATATTTAGTCGTTTAGATCCTATTTTGCAGAGGTTGGGTTTGATAAAAGTGGCATATTTTATATCCCTCTCGAATGGTCATCGATAGTAGATTCAGGATTTAGGGATTTTGGATCCGCTTGAACAACAGGCTTGGGATATCTTACGAAAAGAGCTTCATTTCCAAGTTTTTTTGGTAGATGTATCTAAGGATAGAATTGTCTAGGTGGAGGATAGGGAAGGTGGCTTCACTGCTAGATCATTGTACCAGATTCTAGAGTCAGAGGAGTGGGTCCCAAGTCCCTTTTGCAGAGTTTGGGTTAATTATATGATCCCAAAAATTAATATTTTCTTTTGGTTGGCTCTCTAAGATAAGGTTATGATCATGGAAAACCTTCAGAAGAGTGGTATGGTTTTGGTTAATAGATGTTATTTGTGTGGTTCGGAGGAAGAGTCCTCTACCATCTCTTTTTGCATTGATATTTCTTTTGAGAGGTGTTGTATATAATTATAGAAAAACTGAAACTCAATTGGGTTATCTTGGACTCCCTTTATAATTTTTTAGTCAATGGAATTTGCTCTTTAGCTCGAAGCGTGTTAAGTCCCTATGGAGGTTTAATTTATCCCATGTTTTTTGGAAAATTTGGAAAGAGCATAATGGTCATGTCTTTAATAATATCAACAAAATTTCCTCCCTGGTTAGCATGAGAGCCCTGTGGTTTACTATAGAAAATATGGATCTGGGTTGCACGAGTTCAGATGGGAAATACCAAGCGATGCTTCCTAGAGAAATTGATATTGAAACTGCTTTGGGACTACCAAGATTACCTCATGCTTTGGAGGTGCCCAATCCTAGGCAATCAATGAGATGGCAGGCCCCTCCTGATGGGTGGTTCAAGCTTAATTTTTATGGGGCCTCTAAAGGCATCCCAGGCATAGCTGGAGCTGGTGGAGTTATAAGAAATAGTGTTGATGCAATTATTGCGATGTATGCTGAATATTTATCCATTCAAACATCCCATGTTATTGAGGCAAGAGCAGCCTTCCTTGGTTTAATATTATTGGCTGAGCTCAAGGTTGATCGTGTCATGGTGGAATGAGATTTGATGAATATTGTGAATATCTTAAAATATTCATCAGCCTCTAGTTGGAACATACACAATATCATTATTGAGGCAAGAAGGTTCCTCAATAGCTTCTCTCAATTTCAAAGTTCACACATTTTCAAAGAAGGAAATAAGTTGGCTGATAAGATGGCCAATTATGGGGCCAACCACCCTGGGTTATGGGTCTGGAGGAAATTTTTTTCGATAGATTTGGCATATCTTCCCGAATGATAGAGGATTTAATGTGTTGTTAGCATTCGGGATTTCTTTTGGCTTGGAGGATTATGGTAATTTTCCTAGGCAGGACATGTGCATGGAGCCAGTGGTGTGTGATATGGAGAGTCCAAAATTTAAATTATTGGTTGTGTAGTTACTCAGTGGACTTCGAAAATAGGTACAAGTTGGAATTTTGCTTCTTTTCCATTTTGGAAGCTCATGTTAATTTGATTTTTAAGGTCTCTCGGGTGGTAATTTTGGGTTGCATTCTTAGACTCTAGGGATCTCTGATAGCCAGGCTCATTGGGACTCATTTTTTTAGCTTTTTATTTTCTCTCAGTCCCCTTTCAGGCATTTTTTGTATCAAGATTTCACTCAGATGGATAAAGGCTTATTTTCTTGTGATCCCATTATAGACACCAAAATAGCACCAATCCGATTATGTGGCTACAAACACCGATCAAATTGGCATACATAGCCCCTAGGGCAGCCCCCAGAGGTTAAACAGTGGTCCTAACCACTCCCACAATAGTTTTGGAAGGTCAGAGGTCAATTTGGCACCTTTCAGGCACTCTGCTCCTTATTCGTTCCACCCTGGGATGATTAGAATGCTATTCATCCCACCCCGGGACGATTAGCAGCATTCGCTCCAGGGTGGGGCGAATAGCAGGTTTGACGGGAAAAAGGTCAAACCTTGACAAATGGTAGCTCAGATCCACCACTCAACTCCACCTTCAATGCATGGGAGTGCGAGTGAGCATTTTTGAGCTCAAAGAGGCAGTCATAGAGGCAGTCATGGAGCCCTTAATCAGGGAGGAATCTTCTCCCCCCTGGCAAGGCATGATGGCCAAGTGGCGCCTCTGCATGCTCATTCACAAGAGACCCTCAGGTCTATAAAATGGTGAGTCTTCTCACCCCAAAAAGGAATAGAGCAGGAGCATTTGGAGCAATGGAGTGCTGCCGAATTACATCCTCACCCCTCACTTGTGCTTCTTACATCCTTGATCTCTCTTTTGGAAGGGAGGTTATTGGGTGAACATTGGAAGCGCAATCCGGACCCAAAACCCAAACATTTGGCCACAATACCCCACCCAATTTTTTGACACAACCCCCTAGGAGGTTTTGGACCCATCCCAAGTGGATTGGTGCCGAAACCAAGCCCCAAACGGTGGGCGTCCTGCCCTCGGGCGCCCCCGCACTATTGCAGTCCTAATCGCCCCACCCTAGAGTGATTAGAAATCTATAGTATATTTCTTTACTATTTCTTTTGCATTTCATTTTATGTCATTCATATATGCTGCCATTCAAATTTCATGTCATTCTGATGAGTTTTGACTATGTTTTCATTGTTTTTCGCTTTCACTAACATACAAGGAGAGCATCATCAGATACAGGGTGATCGAGGCAGAATCTACAAAATCTGACCTTCTAGGGTCATCTCAAAATGCCCTATTTTTCCTAACCCCAACTTTGTAGGTGTTTTGGAGGCCCCTGGATGGGACATTTAGGAGGTCACTTTCTGACATTTTATGACAGTCCTAATCGTCCCACCCCGGAGCGATTAGAAATATATAATAGATTTCTCAACTATTCCTTTTGCAGTGTGTTCTTGGTAATGTTTACATGCCTCTATCCAAATTTTAGCTTATTCTGATATGTTTTGATTATAATTTTAATTATTTTATGCATGCATTAACCGGAGGCCTTGGGGATTGCATGTTTCCCTCCATCCGTAGGTGCTATTAATCATTTGCTATTTCTATGAATGTAGGATCTCGACATCGGAGGGCTAGCAAGGAACTACAGATGCATTCATGCAAGTGGTGATGACATTTGGCCCGCCCATTTCAAATGTGGGCACGCGAAAGATCCCGTTCCGTGGTGTGACAAAACTATATCTAACGCTCCTAGCCCCTGAAAATGGAGGAGACGTATTGTAACCTGATCTCGAGAAAATTAATAAAAAAGGGCTGCACTTTACATTTGCTTTATATCTCATTTCATTTCGCTTGTTTTCCCTTTTCATGCATTTTCCTCTTCATTTCGTAGGACTTAGCGTTACGTTTTGCTTTTGTTTGCATCGCACCCGGTACGCCATTTGCTTTCGTATCCTCGTGCTTTTAGTGGCGATCATGGTGGGACCCTGTCCCTTAATTTTGGGATCAATTTTTGATCAAAAATTTTGTGTTTTTGCTTGTAGGTGTTAATCTTTCAAGCGTTGGACTGCTGCTCGTTCCACCCTATGACGAATACAGAGCTAGAATTCGTGTCACCCAGGGATGAATGGGCATTCATCCCACCCTATGATGAATACAGATCTGCTATTCATCCCACCCCAGGATGATTAGCTCTCTATGCATTTTTTGAGTAGAAACTCAGAGGCATCCGGTTTGGGCAGAGAAGAGGTAGGTTTTCTGAACATCCTCTATAATTTTTTATTTTCTGTCTCTATGATTTTTTAGTTTCTTTGCTTGCATAGAAAAGTTTTACTGCATGTTTTCTTTCTTTGTGCAAGTAAAAATAACCCCACACACCACGTGATAATCTAAACATCAAGGAGTTGGTCGTAAAACCCCAACACTTGATCAAGACCAATGGTGGATTTCATCACCACCTTGGCTTGAATTTTTGCATACATAACCCTGATCGCTACTGTTGCTAGACGTAAATCCTGATGAAAGCTGACCAAGTGTAGTTGGGGTGATTCCCAATGCATGAGGATAAGTCTTCTATGGTAGGTGTCAAAAATAGAGTGATTCCCCTTTCGTACCGCCTATGTTCCATGTATTGTTTTGCTCTCGCGTACCAATAGTTTCCCTCACGTAAGGGCGGGTATATTGAGAGGTTCGGTATAAAGGCCTGGCAGTGGTATATCGAAGGGGCGACCATTTTGGGAGATATAAGAGCCCTCATATTGCATATACAACAAAATTTTCTTTACAAGGTTTTCAAAACAAAATCAAAACACACTAAACCAGATTTAGGGCACACCTTTAATCTATAAACGAGATAATCACTTCTTTGATTGTGTGGTTCCTTTTGTTTAGTGTAGCATAAAAAAAATCGTAAAGAAGATAAAAACCTACATATCTTGTAGAGAGACACCACCATGGTGTACACCCGTAGCCAAGCCCAATCATGGGAAGAGGCTGCAAAAAGTGTACAAGGGGGCACAAGTCGCCTCCGCTATAGCCCCAAGGACTTGGTCATACCACCTTGGTGGCCTGACCCACAAAATAGTCCACATCATACCATGACGGAATGGGACTATAGAGGCACCCCTTCGAGGGGCACGCCCATTCAACATAGACCCTTTCAGGAGGAGTCCATACACGTGGCACTCAACATAGATGGGAAGGCTCCCTTAGACACTCATTATGAGTGGCCACCATGTGATGAAGTGCTAGAACAACATAGGGTCCATAAGGAGGGGCCACATGATTACATCATCCCTCCTCTACCCCTTATTACTATTAGAAACAATAGGCCAAATCCAGAGCGCAAGGCTCTTCAGACAGGGCGAGCCAACTCTACCCGCCCCTTTCACATATACGAAAGGGAGCATGAGGAAGACCACTACATTCCTCAAGAGCAATACACAGCATGGGAGCAATGCGCCTCCGCACCTGCTAATTATCAAGATCACCTACTGAGGCTAGAGCCTCGGGTGAATGCCGCTAACCTCGATAGAGGGAAGTGACCTATAGAGATCTCGGATCACCATGACCGAGATAGATGTGTAGGAGAGGCATCTAGGCCTCCTAGACTCAAGACGATGGAACAAATTGACTTGGCATTTGCCAAACATGCCACCCGCCAAGCGCAAATCATGTAGCTTGAGCAAGACCAACAATAGTTAGAGCACCTGTATCACCTTAGCAAAGAGCGCATTCGACGTCAGACAGATGAGTTGCTCCAGAACACTATGCCTGAGAGGGTTCCAACCCCTCGCACGCATAGGACAAAATTGTATGAGAGGCACAACCCCTTGGTGCGAGACAGGTCTCCATGACCTTATCAAGTGTTGCCTCCAAGACCTCCTAGACCTGAGCGGGAGACCACCCCTAGAGCCAATGATGGGCACCCTCCACGGGCACCCACCCATGTTTATAGGTCATGCCCAAGAACTCCTCAAGAAGCCTATGAGGAGTTTGAGCAAGAAGAAGAGTGGGCTGAAATGCCCTACCAAGGCAGAGGGGGTGCTATCCGGCTACCCCTCCATAGGCCTCAAGTTCCCCATAATTCACAATGGGAACAAACCAAGGAGGAAGAGATCAAATCTTTTGATGCATACAAAGCGCTGCTAGAGCGCTTAGAGTCTATGGAGACCAAGACTTTTGGGCCCCAAAAGCCCACTTTATGCCAGCTCCGTAGTCACCCTGTGCATCCTTCAGTGCCTGCACCCCCATACCCTGAACACTTTAAAATGCCTCAATTGGCAATATTTAGAGGGGATGAGGATGCCCAAGAGCACGTGACAAGATTCCTGAGCCAATGCTTTGGCATTCAGGACAATGATGCTTTGCTTCTAAGAACATTTATAACCACGTTCGTAGGCCCTGCCTCGGATTGGTTCACTCAGTTGCCAAAGCATAGCATCAGTAACCTGGACCAGCTAGTGGATGCGTTCCTCGAACGCTTCACCTTCAACACCAAGAAGAAGGCATCATTAAGTGACCTAGCTAGCCTCAGGAAGTATGAGGAAGAGACCATGGTGGCTTATGGAAATCGGTGGAGGACGTTGCTTTCAAAGCTACCCTACCTCCCTCCCATGGCCGACCTGACCCAAATGTTCTCAAAGAGTTGTTTGAGGTCGATCTCCATGCTATTGCAGCTACAGCAATATGCCACTCTCGAGGAAGCCCTGGTGCAAGCCAGAATCATTGAGGAGATCAAGATACAGGATGGCGAGATTGCCAAGCCATGAAAGAAAGAGTGGCCTAAAAATGCCAAAATAGGGTCAATGCAACCGAAACCCACTACGGTCAATCAAGTTGCTATAAACATACCTAAGCCTACACAAGCAACACAGCCCCAAAAGGCTAATTATCAGGTAGTGCCTCTTGACAGCTATGAAAGAGAAAATCATAGGCAAGAGCAAAATCAGCAGCGTCACCCTAGGCGACAATTCACACCATTCATAGAGTCTAAAGACTCCTTGTTTGACCGCTTGTCCATGGAAAACTTGATAAACCTACCAGAAAGTCGACCCGTAGACCCCAACGTGCCAAAACCCAAGGGCTATAGGGAAGACTTGTACTATAGATTTCATCGACATAAAGGACATGACCTTTATGCATGTTGGAAGTTCAAAAGCTTAGTGCAAGACCTAATAGACAACAAGACACTAGCGATGGATAATCCCATGGCACCAAGCAACCAACAGATGGAGGTCTTCAAAGACCCCTTGCCTACCCATGATGCGTAGGCAAAGACTCTACAAGTCAATGAGGTGACACAGAATTACCCCATGCAGGGGTATGTAGGGATGATAAGCATAGTGACTCGGAACAAGAGGTACCCAAGCACAGCTGCCCCCGTGATAGCTACAGGAGAGGTTCCATCAATGTCACAACCTCAACAACACCCTACACAACCTCCTCTGCCTAGACCAGTGGCCATAATTTAGACTAAACTTACCCAAAGTTTAAGGACCACGTCGGCTAGGCTCTCCATCTATGAGCTCATACAACAATCATCGCCCCATCGGGAGGCTCTAATGGAGATACTTAAAGCCATCGAGTTGTAGCCCCATGAAGCAAATTCTTTCAACAACTTTGTGGGACATGTAAAATGATGCATCGAGCCAGTCATCACCTTTAGAGAAGATGAGCTAAAATCGGTGACTGGTGATATGGCGGATCCACCCCTGCACGTCATTGCATGGGTCAACGGGATTCCATTTAAGAGGGTGTTGGTGGACACTGGCTCGTCTAGTAATATAATCACAACAATGGCTTTGAAACACCTCAAGTTGCTAGCATCTCACATCGTGGCCTCCACCTATACTCTTCGAGCATTCAATGATGTGATATGCTCGATGGTTGGCACAATTGTCCTGCCCATCCAAGTGGGACAAAAGACTATTCCTACATTGTGCCACATCTTGGAAGGTGAGATGGCCTATAATATCTTGTTGGGCCGGCCTTGGATCAGGGACATGAAGTGTGTCCCTTCGATAGCTCATCAATGCCTAAAGTACACATTCGAAGGGCAGGTGCATGTAGTCCCGGTAGACTTAGAGCCCTTCAAGTATTGCAATGTGGTGCAGCTGATGCCACAATCGACCCTTCCATCGACACATTTGGACTTTCAGTTGAATCCATCCAAATAGGGTCCGATTCTGCATACATCCCCATTGTTAAGTCCCTCAAATCCCCAATCGGGTCCATCTTCATCATCTGGTCCTTCACCAACGATGCCACCTACGATGGCCACACCGAAGGACAATGGGAAGAAACCCCTGGAAGAGGCACCACCATCAGTCTCAACCATCTCTACCGAGGAGATGCCTAGCCGAATGGAAGTCGAGATGCCTAGTTCACCCGACATGGAGTGGACTCAGGAAGAACTCCCATTCCCTCCCCCTCAACCACCAACGATCACCATTGAGATGGCCAATACGGGCCTCGGGGAGTACCTAGTGTGGAACATTGTAGCAACACCCACACTTGAGTCCATGCAGGACATGGGGAGACCTCGCCTCCCCATCGACACTATTGTTCCTCTAGGCTACCCACCAAACCAGACAAATTTTGTATATGGGGGCCTCGATAATGGCATTGAACCTTACCTACAAGAGGAAGAAGATGAAGAGCCCTTTGCTGAGGATGTCAACTATTTGTCCAACCCAAACTTCGCTTTGAGATATCTTGGCCAATGTAATTGGCATGGATATGGGTTGGGCAAGTATGAACAAGGAGTGCGCGTTCTTTGCCAACCAAGATATCAGATGCCATACGACAAATCAGGAGTAGGGTTCAACCACCCTCTACCCCTTGACATCTTGGTAGAGAACATGCAAGGCCTAGGGATAGGCAACAAGGATGGGTTGGCACAAGATCCATATGCCAATCCTAACACAACATACACATTGGGGGATTATCTCCCATTGTTGACAACAAACCTTGTTGACCTCAACAACCCCTTCCCTTCGATCGAGAAAGGAGAAAGTTCGAGAACTCACCTCCAAGAGGGATATAGACAAGGTCAAGAAGGATCTTCGAAAGATGAGTCAGAGTATGAGGTAGCACCATGGGACCCTTTCGAATCTGATAGCAATCATTCGCAAGTGACCCCCATGGATGACTATCAAGAAAGCTTCTTGGCAATGTTCCCCTTGAATGCTCCAATCGAGCAAGTGCCACCTCAAGAAAATTAGGTCCTCCCGTAGAGAGCGAAACAACCCCGATGGGACCAGATCAATTTGCTCGAGCAGGATGAGCCTCACATGTCGCAAATAGTTGTCGAAGCCAATGAAGGCCTATGGATCTCCGATAGTGATTATGAAGATGAAACTGAGATGGCATATCTCAATCATATGCGGTAGCAACAATACCCCATGGACATTGATGACATGTTTCAACAACTAAACATGGGGCCAAGGCATAGGTGGCACCTAAACCAAGCACAGTTGGACCAAGTGTTGCATCCACCACTTTGGGCATACAGAGAGCACCTTCCACCCAGAGACCCTATAGAGCCATCAGTGCCAAGGGTAGACCCTATCCTTCTATCCACACATAGGGCTGATCCATTTGTGCCAATACCCCCAGAGCCAGATCCAGAGCACAAATATCATCAAGGAAGTCCGAGTCACCACCCCCATGGTAATGGAGACCAAAATCATTTCATCAACATGATCTCCATTGACTTAACCACCCCCATCCGCAATCCAACCGATCCAACATGGCCATTGTATCTAGACCTAGATGCCATAGACTGGGATCATGCTAACTCACCACCATCCCCATCAGAGTACTGGCCTTGCGGTGAGATGCTTCATTTCACCCCAGGACCAACTCAGGATATCTTCCATGCTGAAGAGGAACCCGAGGTTCCCAACGTAGATCTAAATTTAGCAAATGATATCCACTTGATCCCAACTCCACACCAGTTGGAGGATGGGTCCCACATGTCAGTCGAAGAGACGACTGACGTAGACATCGACTCTGATCCAATGAATCCATAGATCATCAAGCTGGGGGTAAGTCTATCCCTCGAAGAGCAAGCCGATTACATTGCCCTTCTCAAAGAGAAGAAGGAGGTTTTTGCATGGTCCTACAAAGACATGTCGGGGCTAGACCCATAGCTAGTCACGCATAATCTAACGCTTGATCCGACAGTCAAGCCAGTCAAGCAAAAACTATGTAAGATGCACCCAACAGTGGCCTTAATGGTCAAAGATGAATTACAAAAGTTGTTGGATGCACAGTTTGTCATCTACGTGGATTACCCACCATGGTTGTCCAACATGGTGCCCGTCAAAAATCTTGATGGGAGGATTCACATATGCACTAATTTTTGAGATCTAAACAAAGCGAGTCCCAAGGATGATTTCCCCTTGCCTAGCATCGATGCATTGGTAGATGCTACAGTAGGCCATGAAATGCTTTCCCTCATGGATGGTTTCTCGGGATACAATCAGATTCGTATCAATCCTGATGATCAACTAAAAATGGCATTCACAATGCCTTGGGGGACATTTTGTTATAGGGTCATGCCCTTTGGCCTTAAAAATGTTGGCGCCACCTACCAACGCGCTATGACATACATCTTCCATGATCACATGCATAAAACTTTGGAAGATTATATGGATGATTTGTTGGCCAAATCTCTTTTGCGCCTAGATCATCTCGATGACTTAAGCAAGATCCTCGATCACCTCATCGAACACAAAGTTAGACTAAACCCCAAGAAGTGCGTATTTGGTGTCACATCTAGAAAACTCTTGGGTTTCATAGTCTCAAAATGAGGCATCGAGGTGGATCCACATAAAGTCAAGGTAATCCTTGAAATGCTTCCCCCAACTACCATCAAGCAGCTCAGAAGCCTACAAGGAAAGGTCACGTCAATCAAGCGCTTCATAGCATAGCTATCTGACAAGTGTCGACCCATGAATAAATTATTACACAAGGGGGTAGCATTTCACTGGGATGACGAGTGCCAGTCAGCCTTCGATGACATTAAACAATACTTGGCTTCGCCACTAGTATTGGCACCACCTAGACCAGGAGTGTCATTCTATTTATACATCTCAGCTACTGAGGTGGCACTGGGTGCCATGCTAGCCCAAAAAAATGAACTACATAAAGAACAGGCTAATTACTATCTTAGCCGCACCCTGGTCAGTTATGAACTTAACTATGCATACGTTGAGAAGCTATGCTTGGCGGTGGTATTTGCTACCAAAAAGCTATGCCATTACATGTTGAGCAATACGATGTATGTTGTGTCTAAGGAGAATCCATTGTGGTACATGATGAGTCATACTTATCATAGTAGCCGCATGGTGAAATGGATCATGTTGTTGATGGAGTTTGACATCGAATTCATTGGACAGAAGTCCATCAAAGGTCAAGTCATCATCGATCAACTAGCAGAGGCTCCTCTCGAAGACGATCAACCTCTGACCATAGAGCTACCCGATGATGGGGTCTTCCATGTCTCAGAATCGCCAGATTCTGATGAGCCTGAGTCACAGGCTGACATAACCCTATTTTTTGATGGTTCTAAATGTGAGCAAGGGGGTGGCATGGGAATCATATTCTTCACACCACAAGGGGCTCCAATGCCTCTATCATTTAAACTTGATTTCCCATGCACCAATAACAATGCCGAATACGAAGCCTTGCTCATAGGTCTTTAGACAACCATCACCATGAACATCAAATGCTTGAACATCTTTGGTGATTCATTGTTAATTGTCAACCAAGTGAAAGGGGTATTCCAATGCAAATGCCCAGTTCTACAGGCCTACAAAGCCCTTGTGGATAAATTCTTAGCAAAGCTTGAATGGTACGACATCGAGGCACTCCCTCGATCATCGAATCATTTTGTAGACACTATGGCCTCCTTGGGGTCACTAATCCCGCAAGACATTTCTGGTGATATGACAACCATTCAAGTCAAAACATTATCGCAATCCATGATGGAGCGTGCAAGCTCTGACCTAACGCCAAGAATCCACCTGATCCAGATTGAACCATCTCAAGATAGGTTCTCTCGAATCCATGATAGTCTGAATCATGCCAACTAGGGGTCCTTGTTCTCCCCTATTCCCATTAATAGCAACACAACGCTATTCTTACAAGTTCTTTCCCGCTCAACTTTTGCTAGGGACGAACTTCAAGAGGGATTGGCTGTTCATACCATCGAGGTTTCTGATCAGCAGGATTGGTACACACCCATAAGAGATTACCTCAAGCTAGGTAACCTCCCACTTGGATTGTCGCATGCCATAAAAATATCATTCAAATAGAAAGTGGCAAAACATGTCTTGCTAGGAGACATTTTGTACCATCGAAGCTACGAAGGAATCCTCCTTCATTGCTTGGACCAGTAGGAGTCCACTTGGGCGATCACCCAAGCGCACGATGGTACATGTGATGGCCACTTCAGTGGTATGGCCATCGCAAAGTGCATTCTTTGCATGGGCTATTATTGGCCATATTTAGAGTGAGATTGTTGCACGTATGTAAGGAAGTGCGTGAAGTGTCAACACCATGCTAATTTGACACACGTACCTTCTCAGGCCTTGCAGTCGATCCAATCGGCTTGGCCATTTTTGTAGTGGGGCTTAGATCTAATCGAAAAGATCTCCCCTACATCGTCAGGTCATCACACGTTTATCATAACGGCCACAGAGTACTTCACCAAGTGGGTGGAAGCAATTTCGCTTACCTCTACGATTGGAACCCGCATTACGGAGTTTATTTTACATAACATCATATGTCATTTTGGTATTCCATCCAAGATCATCTCGGATAATGGGACGTCATTTAAGAACAAAGACGTGCATGCTTTGACAACAAAGTACAAAATTCAGCATAGTTTTTCGACACCTTATTATCCGTAGGCAAATGGGCAAGTAGAGGCGTCAAACAAAATGCTAGTTGCCATCCTCAAAAAGATAGTCATAGATAGTCATAAGGATTGGCACATTCAAATCCCACTTGCTCTTTGGGCTTATCGCACTAGCATTCGGACGCCCACTGGGGCAACTCCATTTTCATTGGTGTATGGCTCCGAGGCAGTCATGCCTCTCGAGTTGGAAATACCTTCCCTACGCATATCAATGCAAGAGTTCATCGATGATGACACTGCATGGCAAGCCCGGTTAGACCAACTTACGTTGCTCGATGAATGACGCATCAATGCTCTCGAGCATTTACGTATCTACCAAGAGTGACTTAAGAAAGCATACAACATGAAAGTTCACCTGAGGGACTTTCAGGTTGGTGACTTGGTCTTAAAAGAGAACCAACAAAATTCTAACTTGCCACCCCATCTAAGGGACAAGTTCATAGCAAACTGGTTAGGTCCTTATGTAATTGATAGTAAAATAGGACCTAGAACATACCGGCTAGCCTCTCTTGATGGAATCAAGGAACTAGAACCCTTGAACATCAGTCATTTGAGGCCATTCCACATTTAAAAGCCCCAAGGATTCCCATAATCACTTGGTCAACCCCAAAAGCTCCAAGGATTCCCATAATCGCTTGGTCAACCCCAAAATGCCCCAAAGGTGCCCATAATCCCTTTGGTCAAACCAAAAGCTCCAAGGATTCCCACAATCACTTGGTCAACCCCAAAAAGCCCCAAAGGTATCTATAATCCATTTGGTCAACCCAAAAATGCCCCAAAGGTGCCCATAATCCCTTTGGTCAAACCAAAAGCTCCAAGGATTCCCACAATCGCTTGGTCAACCCCAAAATGCCCCAAAGGTATCCATAATCCCTTTGGTCAAAACCTCCAAGGATCCGAAAGAATCACTTGGTCCACACCCATTCGGAATAAACCAACCATAACAAAAATTCAAAAACAATAAAATAATAAAAAATAACAAAAAAATTGCATCTCACTTCCATGCATACTCTAAAAAATCAAAAACACAAAAAAATAAGTTGCATTAGGCATCGCATACATACATTGCACATTTGTTGGTCATACAGGTCAAAAGCACCATAGACTGTAATTACTTGGCAATTCCATCATTTTCCACATTTTTCCACTTTGTAAATAGTCCATAAAAAATAAACGCCATTCACATTTTTCACCATATCATAGTCAGTTGTCTTCTAATGTATCTAGGGTTTTCGTCATTCAACTATCATTAGATTTCTAGCCAAAAACTATACAAAGTCAGACAAATTTTACAAAGGTAGAGTTTTACTTGGATCACACCTTGTTACGTAGCATCCCAACACAAGTTAAAACACATAAAAAAATTCCCAAGTTGTGTGAATGAAAGATGAAACCTGCAAAGCAATCCAGGATACCATACAGTGAAAAGGTTATCTCGCTCATCCCCTGTGCGAATGACCCCAAGAATGCTGAGAGTTGGCAAAAGGACAAGCATCTTCCCTACCCAATTCCCCAAAAATCCCAAGTTCTCAAAAAGTTGCAAACATCAAAAAATTTGCAAAAGTCAAAACTCCAAAATTTGACATCAAAACCCACAAAGTGCATACATCAAAAAGCACAAGAAATAGTGATTCTCATCACTCAAAACTCAAATCCCTTGCTCAAAAGAAAAAACAAAAATAAACAGTGATTTTTATCACTACATATAAGAGCAAGTATCCCAATACAATTGAAGAAAAGAAGGGAGTCGAACTTGAATCCCTGGAACTCTCAACATTCGAAAGGTCATGAGGTGATCCTCAGTACCGGTTTGGTGGATAGCCTATCGGTCACTGGTGGCAAACCTCCCGCATGACGATATATCTGTCACATTAAATTGTGTGCAGATCAATGTTTGCATGTGGATGAGCTAGCTTATGGTATCCTAGATAGCACCACAGATTAATCTTACTAAATACAACAAAGGAGTTAGTGGAGCTAATTAGGTGATCCTCAGTACAGGTTTGGTTGACAGCCTATCTAGCACTAGCGGTATCCTGACAAATACCACATAAACGAACTCAATTGCACACACAGGGATGTGAAATAACTTGGTCAAACTCAAGTCTGATTCATACCTTGTTCAAAAGTCTTGTGAGATAAATGTACAGTCCTGGCTAGTTAACCTAAAACATCTGAGTCTCAAAAAACCTTAACTACATTTTAACACAACTATGGTACATTCCATTCTTACATCACCATCAAAAAATACAAAACAAAAAAAAATACACATGCAAAGTCATTTTACAAAGCAATCACATAGTACAGAAAGCCAGTAAATCCTGTACAGTCTATGGTGCCACCGCCAAGTTATCAACAAATCATTTTGTCCATTCCATATGCATATCATATAGCTAAAAACATTTGCATTCATAACAACATATGCATACATCAAAATAAATAAACATGCATACATCAACATAAATAAATGTGCATAAAATTAAACCATAACAAGTGTATAAACACAAAGAAAGTCATGTATATATATCATCAAAAATGCCCTCAAGCTACAATAAAATGGTCCTCTGACCTCACAAAAAAATCAAAAACTCAAAAACCCCCAAGCCTAGGGCGTCGACCACCATGATCACGTAGGATCGGTGCGACTGGAACTACCCCTAGTGGTGTGGGTCCTATGGGACCTCTCAGGGCGGCTGCTGCTAGCCCCTGCATCATGCCCACTAACGCTCCCCTCACCCACCCACCTACGATGAGAGGATGTTGATCAGTCTCGCTACCTCTTGAGCGACATGAAGATCCACCTCCAGTGAGCTCAGGTAACTGCCCACCGAGGCGGATAATCTCTACCTCCAACTCCAATCGATGTCGGACCCAATCCACCTCCCATCGATGGTACGTAGCCAATGCGTCATCACGCTATGCCAACTGAGTCCGTAGGAGATCCCTCTCCTATGAAGCATCTATGTCCCCATCCCATCGGTGGTACGCAGCCAATGCGTTCTCCCGCTCTGCCAACTGAGTCCGTAGGAGATCCCTCTCCTATAAAACATCCCCATGCTCCTCATCTCGTCTCCATAGTAGATCCTCCAATCATGCTATCTCAGCATGATACCTAGCCTCCATACCCTCTAGGACTGCCTGAGGCATAGGCATCTCTGAGATGGCATGCTGCTCTAGCACCCACTACTCTAAGACGTCCTATGTATCCGGCTGCTCTAGAACTCCTAAATCATCCCCACCAAAGTCATCAACCTCCACCATATCCGCATCATCGAGCGGAGCCCCCAACCCTCCCCTGATGCCTTTGCATCCTCACCACCTGTTGCTGCTGCATCCAGACCTCCTAGAGGCCCCTCACCCCACCATCGCCGCATCATCCACCACTGGTCATACTCAAAAATCACCCCGACATTGTCCATGTCAGGGACATCAATCATTGTATCCGACTCCTCACCCAACGGCTCAATGATCGGCTAGGCCAGAGTCCTCTCATCACCCCGACGTCGATAGATCAAGGGCTCACCAGGAAATCCTTGGTGCACCCCAAACTATCGAGTCACCCGAACGTACAAGAAGTACTCCTGCTCGGTCCCATGTTGCCCGATCAGCCACCTCCCCTACGCACCCATCGAAGCCACTCTCCGACCTTCAGCCAGGCTGGATAGTCCCGATATGGCTGCCAGCACACCTCCCCTAGAGCAAGCCATGAGAAGGCATCAGTGTAGTGACTAACGTCACCTACCCACCATCGACTCTGCCCATGCTCCTCCGACCTATGCCACAGAGCCGCATACCCAATCTCCCTATCCACCATCTCTGCCCGAGTGGTCCAAGGCAAACCCTATGGCCGCTCCATAGCTATGTGCTGCCACCCCCAGCACTGCAACAGGTAGCTGCACCCAATCCCCTTTCGCCTTCGATAGTGGACCTCGTACAACTCATCATAAAGCTATGCTAGTAGTGTCTGACCCCACCTCATAATCAGTGGCTCTGAGGTCGGACACTCAACCAGTCTGAAAACTACCTCCAGCAGGTTCCAAGGGAACCTCGCACCAGATGAGTCGGGCAGCAGCATGTTGGAGATGAGGGTCATGAGCAGTGCATGCCTCACCCCCAACATGCCCTTCTCTAGCCACCACCGCACCAAAATCTTGCCAATCAGGCAGTCCCCCTCTGCCCTCTCCATCGGACTATCCACCCCCATCTCCACCCCATGCCCAAAGCACCATGTTAGCACCACCATCTGCTGATCACGAGGAGTAGTCCGAATGGGCAATCCATCTATCGAAATCCATAGAATTTGATAGACATCCTCAGAGTCACTGTCATCTCCCCTATTGGGAGATGAAAGGTGTTGGTGCGGGGATCCCACAAATTGATCAGGGCAGTGATATGCTCGATCCCCCACCATAAGCTCTAACTGAGTCACCTGCTTGAGCCCAAGGGCATCAAGCCAATCCCAGTCCCCATAGTCAGCGCCTCCTGTGCATCGAAAATACCTGCTACGGTACCGGTTCTTCACCACCTGAAAAATCCAAAACAACACAAAAACATTAACAACATGACAAAAAAACACAAACATTTAACAAATATACAACAACATTTAACAAATGTACAAAAACAAAACAAAAAATTAAATTAAAAAAAAAAAAAATAACCTAGGTTTTTAACCTAGTTAAAAAAAAAACTAGTTTTTAACCTAGTTAAAAAAAAAATTAACCTAGGGTTTTTAACCTTAGTTTAAAAAAAAAAACTAGTTTACCTAATTAAAAAAAAAATTTAACCTAGAGTTTTTTAACCTTAGTTTAAACTAAAAAAAAAAAAAAAAAAAACTTTAACCTAGGGTTTTTAACCTTAGTTTAAACTCAAAAAAAAAAAACAAACTTTAACCTAGGGTTTTAACCTTAGTTTAAACAAAAAAAAACAAAATAAAATTTTAACCTAGGGTTTTTAACCTTAGTTTAAACAAATTACCTACGGTTTTTTTAAATTCTGTTTAAAAAAAAAAAAAAAATAAAGAGAAGGAGCACTCACGGGTCTCGCCTCGGCTCCACCACTCGAAGATCCGGTCCATGAACTCATGGTATCCATGAAATCTCGATAGTGCTCCGCTACATGAACTCGACCTCCTCCTCACAGCTCCAAATCGCCAAAAAAAACAAATGCAAATGAGCCCAAAACCTAGTTTTGGCCCTTATATAGGCTTTTAGGCCTGTAATCATTCCACCCTAGGATGAGTTATTAACTAACACACTCTATAGGGATGATTACAAAACTGGTATTCGTCCCACCCAGGGACGATTACAGAGCAAGAAAATCAAAAACAACAAAAACTGCATCCAAAATGCACCAAAAATAGCAATAAACTTCCAAACAAAGGCACCTTTGTGCCTTCACTTCTTGGCATACAAACATGACATTAGGGTCACAAATTTCACTATCCTACTCCCTAAGAATGCTACCATAGCACCCACGGGAGGATATATTTTTGAAAATTCATCCCCAAAACCAAAAAAACTGCAAAAAAGGTCACAAATTTCACTATCCTACTCCCTAAGAAGGCTACCATAGCCGGACCGCTCCACGGGAGGACGAATTTTTGACAATTTCAGCCCCAAAAGGCGTCACAAAAAGGGTTAAAACCCACCAAAAATAGGTCAGATTGTTGGGAAACTGCATAAGCATTCAAAGGAAAACAATTGAAGGCACCCTTACAAAAGTCATCTTGGGTCAAGCGACTCATCACTTTTCTCATGTCGGTCATTCCCTCATCGATTCGTCGCTTGAGGGGGTAGTCACACTTAGTCACCAATCAACAAATACACACCCAATCAAGGAAATGGCATGCATTCAAAGAATCATTGACAAAGACAATCACGCTCCTTGCTTGGGGCAGCAAACAAGCAATAATCACAAGCTGATCAAACACTTGGCATTCTAGAATCATGAACTCAAGGTTCCCATAGACAAAAGGTTGCGCCCTTTGCCTATTCATGATTGAACAATGTCCAAGATCAAGTAACACCTCACCAAAAAAGGTTAACACTTGAATTAAGCTCCTTAGCTCGTCAGAAGCAAGGATTCAAGAATGCGTGCCCTTTCCATACTTGGGGCATCAAAAGTTGGTTAGGTTACTAAGAAACCCTAATCATTAAGTGCTTTGGTTATCTATTTTTGCTCAGCACTATGCCACGCACAATGCATCCCAAAAAGGGGCATCTATAGACACCAAAACAACACCAATCCGATTATGTGGCTACAAACACTGATCGAATTGGCATACATAGCCCCTAGGGCAGCCCCCAGAGGTTAAACAGTGGTCCTAACCACTCCCACAATAGTTTTGGAAGGTCAGAGGTCAATTTGGCACCTTTCAGGCACTCTGCTCCTTATTCGTTCCACCCTGGGATGATTACAAATGGTATTCGTCCCACCCCGGGACGATTAGCAGTATTCGCTCCAGGGTGGGGCGAATAGCAAGTTTGATGGGAAAAAGGTCAAACCTTGACAAATGGTAGCTCAGATCCGCCACTCAACTCCACCTTCAATGCATGGGAGTGCGAGTGAGCATTTTTGAGCTCAAAGAGGCAGTCATGGAGCCCTTAATCAGGGAGGAATCTTCTTCCCCCCGGCAAGGCATGATGGCCAAGTGGCGCCTCTGCATGCTCATTCACAAGAGACCCTCAGGTCTATAAAATGGTGAGTCTTCTCACCCCAAAAAGGAATAGAGCAGGAGCATTTGGAGCAATGGAGTGCTGCCGAATTACATCCTCACCCATCGCTTGTGCTTCTTACATCCTTGATCTCTCTTTTGGAAGGGAGGTTATTGGGTGATCATTGGAAGCGCAATCTGGACCCAAAACCCAAACATTTGGCCACAATACCCCACCCAATTTTTTGACACAACCCCCTAGGAGGTTTTGGACCCATCCCAAGTGGATTGGTGCCGAAACCAAGCCCCAAACGACGGGCGTCCTGCCCTCGGTGCCCCCCGCACTGCTGCAGTCCTAATCGCCCCACCCCGGAGTGATTAGAAATCTATAGTATATTTCTTTACTATTTCTTTTGCATTTCATTTTAGGTCATTCATATATGCTGCCATTCAAATTTCATGTCATTCTGATGAGTTTTGACTGTGTTTTCATTGTTTTTCGCTTTCACTAACATACAGGGAGCATCTTCGGATACAGGGCGATCGAGGTAGAATTTGCAAAATCCGACCTTTTGGGTCATCTCAAAATGCCCCATTTTGCCTAACCCCAACTTTGCAGGTGTTTTGGAGGCCCCTGGATGGGACATTTAGGAGGTCACTTTCTGACATTTTATGACAGTCCTAATCGTCCCACCCCGGAGCGATTAGAAATCTATGGTAGATTTCTCGACTGTTCCTTTTGCAGTGTGTTCTTGGTAATGTTTTCATGCCTCTATCCAAATTTTAGCTCATTCTGATATGTTTTGATTATAGTTTTAATTATTTTATGCATGCATTAACCGGAGGCCTTGGGGATCGCATGTTTCCCTCCATCCGCAAGTGCTTTTAATCGTTTGCTATTTTTCTGAACGTAGGATATCGACACTCGGGGGGGCAGCAAGGAGGTACGGATGCATTCATGCAAGCGGTGACGATGTTTGGCCCGCCCATTTCAAATGTGGGCACGCGGAAGAAAGCGTACCATCCCGTGGTGTGACAAAACTATGTCTAACGCTCCTAGCCCCTGAAAAGGGAGGAGACGTATTGTAACCTGATCTCGAGAAAATTAATAAAATAAAGGGCTGCACTTTACATTTGCTTTACATCTCGTTTCATTTCGCTTGTTTTCCCCTTTTCATGCATTTTCATTCGTAGGACTTAGCGTTACGTTTTGCTTTTGTTTGCATCGCACCCGGTACGCCATTTTGCTTTCGTATCCTCGTGCTTTCACCCCTCATTGTTATGTGTGGATTCAAGTCCTCCATGGGATTTAGGTGGGAGCTTGGTTATCAGGTAGTATTTTTCTGGATTGTGAGTTTCATTTTGCTCAGTTGGAGCAGGTGATTGTTATTTATCTACCCCATCCCTAAGGTCCACAGAATGTGGGTGTCCCCTCTTAAGATTTCACAAATTAGATTTTTGTTGCTCCTCTGAGTAGGTTAATGATGGTAGGGACCAAAGAAAAATATTTGAACCTGAGGTTGGAACCCGCCAAGCTGATGGTTGATGAGGAAGTGAGGTTGATCTTGAAGGATGGTGGTGTCCTCGACTACATTTTAAAATTTCATGGGTATAATTTAATTGTATCTAGGTGGATGGCCCATTATTGGAATGATGGCTAGGTGAAAGTGAGGAACATTGAGTTTGATATCTCCCCAGAGTTGATCAGCAAAGTTATCGACCTTCCTCTAGATGGTGTCTGCTACAAGAATAAATATTCCCTTCTTAGAGAAATAATATTGTTCCTAGTCAAAAATGAATATCTCCCAAGAGAACAGAACAGGTTCAGAGCCAAGTCCCTCATCCCACCCTAGCATAGTATTTTGAATGTTGTTACATAATTTTTTCTCTTGATTCTACTACTGATGTTGTTCGTAGTTATCATGCCTTGTTTCTTAATAATCTTCACACGAAATAGTGGATGAATATCCCTAAGTTCTTGTTTCAATCTATGGAAATTTTCATGATCAATGTATAAGGTGGAAGAGGCCTAGATCCTATTCATCAGGGTCTGGCACTATTGATTCTTAAGTTCATGGCTAAGGATAAAGGCTAGGTGGTTGCAGATGTCATCAATGTGATCAAGGTGATGCCCATCCCATTGTTGACTTTATTTCTTTCTGTTTCTTTGTCCAGTGATGAGGAAGAGGCTTTGGGGGGAGACGACTCATCTTCTTTTGAGGTTGGGGAGTCCAAGTGTATAAAGACTTCAAGAATATTCTTGACTTCCAGGGGTTTCTGTGGGAAGGTTCATCATCCTTTTATCTAGTAACCCACTACTGTAAATCCCCATGTGTCGGGTTCGTCCAAGCAATCGGGTCGCTTGGAGACCTCTTTTTGGGGAGCTCATGGTGGTTTAACAAAAAAATCCAAATGTATCTCTATGAAGGCCTATGTTTAGGCTTCATATTCTATTAATGTCATCCAGTATGATTCTGAGGATTCACCAAGAATGATTAATAAGTATAGAGGATTGGAGGACGTCAATTATTTGGATAAATAGAACTCTTTGCTTCTTAAGTTTAAGTAATTAGAGGCCAAACATATTACCTGCATGGGCTACATTAATTTGATTGTTAAGGTGTTTGGGGACATCAATAGGCAGTTGGGTGATATCCAAAAGGAAATTAAGGAGGCTAATTCCATGCTCTAGCTCGTGCAATTTCATGTTGCTAGTCAGGTTGCTCTATGGTATCGTTTCTTTTTTTCGGTTTGGGTGTTTGTTTTCCTTATTGTTTGTGTCCAATGTGTTTTCATTGGAGGCGTCTTGTTTGGGTGGTTTATCTATGTGTTGTATTCTTTTATTTGGGTTGATATCTATTTGGAGTTTATGTACAAGGTTTAGGGAATCCTTTCAAAACCCTCTTTCCATTAATATAACTAAAAAAAATCCTTAGATATTGTTGAGAGCAACTAAAAGTATAGAGGTGGCCAAGAATGATCATAATATGGGAGTGGTTTGTAGTAACCAAAAATAGGAATGCATTTGAGAGTGACTATAAATCGAGGAGGTGGTTGAGAAAAACCATAAAGTATAGAGGTGGTTAAGAGAGAACCAAATTTAAATTTGATAAGATGGTTACAAGTTATCCAAATAAAAATCCCTTAATGTGTGTACATAATGGCTGATGAAGATAGATAGACATACATTGAAGGTTGTAGAGATATGTAGTGTTGAGTGTTGCTACACAGACACCTTACATATAGGATGATGAGACATTTAAATATTGTAATATGGTCATGGTAATATTTGAATGACAAAGGAACCAACAAAGTACTTGATGAAGACTTATGTTCTAATTGGGTACCTAATAAATGATAATACCAAGAGTGGTTGCAAGACCCATATTTCTATATTTTGTTTTTCCTAAGGCCTATATTTAAAGAAGACAAGTTAATGAACAAATGATAAGAGTGTGTTGGCATTTTTCAAGTGTGATACATATGAAGAATATGATGGATGGGGTTGTTGCAATAATATTTGACTCTTATAATATAAAAGAGAAAAGGGCATCTACCTTTTGTTTTGAAACTCTCTCTCTCTCTCTCTCTCTCTCTCTCTATATATATATATATATATTTGTATGAAATTATTTGGTTTGGGGAAAGCGATGTTATATGATTATATAATTCCAACCAAAATGGTTTTCAACAAAATAATTTTTCATCCAAACTTCCTTTATATAAACCACTACTTAGCTAAATTTTGGGATCCACATCCATAAACACAACAACCATGAAATTAATCTAAAGTACACATGTCGTCTACTTATAATATTACAAAAAATCCCAAGCTTAAGGTCACTTGTTTGAGTTCCAAGTTATATATTAGTGAGAGTTGATATTTATGACTTTTTTCAATGGATGAATGAATGAGAAAATTTAATTTCATTTATAGAAAAGCATATTAGGATACATAGGATAGAAAAGAAAAGAGAAAATATAATACATAAATATATGTTTATTTTTTGCAACTCAACTACAATTCACTTCAATATTATTGCTACATTAATCACTAATTTTTTTTATCTATGTTCTTTCTATGATATTTTGGGATATCCTTAATATATTCAACTACTCTTTCAAATAATAAATAACAAATATAATATGCTTAAGTCATCATGTTAAGATAAATTATTTTATCATTTAAATACAATAGAATATTGAAACAATGTTAATCTTCATCTGATGCCACAACCGCATTCATATTACTCTCTTGCAAGGTGTTCTTCTTATGTTATTATATGAATTATAATAGATTATCTTTATACATGTGGGTTCTATTTAAATTGCTACTTGTCTAACTCTTCATTGATTGAAAATCATTCTTTATTTGTTAGTGAGATATTTTTGGTGTTCAAAGATAAAATTCATATTTATGTTTTTATTTATAAGTGCTATACTTTCTTAAACTGAGTACTATATTTTTATTTTATTTGCTTCTTAATGTATTGTAAATTCCAACATTGTATCCAAGTAGGTTTGAATCTCCATTAGTCAACTAGAAGAAGCCCAATTCTTGATATTTATTCTAGAAGAGTTATATTTTCTAGAGAAGAGCTATGAAGTAGGGTTTCTAGTATAGCATTGCCTTGTTAGGATTTTGTGAAAACTCTAATTGGAACTCAGACCATGACAATCTTACTATGCATTTTCAATTAACTTCTACAATCAAGTCTAGATATAATCTAATTGTTGGTTCCCATAACTTTCATAGACCTCTAACAAAGAAAACTTAGTTGATGTTTTCATTATAAAAATTGATTTCATAGGATCAACCATAAGGAATCTAATTGGGCCATTAACATTTTAGATTATTTTTACGAAATAATGGGATCATTATTTATGATTTTGTCAAATTTTGTCATTCGAGGCTTCATTCTTAGGGTCAAACAAGTCATACTTATTTTGTTATTTTAATTTTAAATATTTGAAGTTAGTGGAAGTGGAAAAATACTTAACTCCACCATTTCTCAATTTGATATCAATGAATGAGAGGAGACATTATTTATTTGGCTCATAAAAGCATAAATAAATATGGATTATATGGACTTGGCTAACCAAGTTGATATGAGGTAGTATGATATGTTGAGATGCTTCAAGGAATTTATGGAGGTGTGATGGTAGGTTTTAATTCCCTCCCTTCCTATTTATTTCCAAGGAGTGCATGGTGTGTCATAGTTAAATTTGTTACTTTTATTATGTTGATTTTTTTTGTATTGATGAGTCCATACGTTTGAATCTTGTATCCTCTATATACTTTATAGGCCAAATTATGCAGAGTATTTTTATGGATTATGGAGGTACATAGTATGGATGATCAAGATAATTATGTGAAAGCTTTGGTTCTTGATTAGTCATGGGATTAGGGCATAAGGGATCCATTGGCCCTTCTCTTTTCTTGATTGAGAAAATAAGTCAATTTTTATTTTCATGGATCCCTTTTAGTTTTAATAAACTATATGGGAATCCAAGTTAGCTTGCCATGTATTGTGTATTGAATTGATAGTGGTTACAATTTTAAAATATTTACTCTCTAGTTTGGCATAACATATATTTTTACTTGTCTTCTATTTGCTTTGGCAGCTAACATAGACATTATTATAGCAAATATGGCATCAAAGAGGTCATCATCAATATATATATATATACCCTATTCCTAAAAAATCCTAGGACAAAACTTGTTGCACTTCGATTTGCTCATTTTCCATCTTGTACTTGAGTGGAGAAATTGGTAAAACTATGCACACTTAATATCTTTAGCTTGTGTGACCAAATAGGGTTTCATATGCCACATGATAGCTTAGGAGTGATTGGTGGAAATTTACAAAATTTAAATTGTACTTATTCTAGTGGTATTTTGGTCTTTAAAAGGATAACTTTCTAGAGGTTGTAACTTATTTATAAAAAAAAAAATTCAAGTCTCTTTTCAATGTATATGATTTTTGGTGCTCTTAGCATTGATAATAGTGTTTTTGTTCTTTTCTTACAATTGGATGATAAAATTATGCTAGAATCATATGACCCATATACTATTAGATTCATATTTAGGGAAGTCTGATTTCTTGGACACCTCACTTATAGAGGAGTTTTATACTATACTAAAAATGATTAATCCTAGAAACAATAATATCTCTATCACGTTTCAATAGAAAAAATACTAGCTCTATCACAAAAAGAAGCTAGGAGTTTCTTCAAATGGAGTTTCATGAGTACATTATTTCACTTTGGTAGTCCATTAGAGATATGAATGAGTTTATGAAGGGCTATGAGATGTATTATTTCTTGAACACCTTTTTTACATTTGTTCTATTTGTAATATATATAACATGATGGTACACTTACATCATGAAATCTTATTATGGAGGTGGTTGAGACTTGTATTTAGATAACATTAACATATACTAGAGTGCATGCCAATTCTAGTAATTTTAAGATATTTGAGATATAGATCTATAATTGAGATGAGAAATAGAACATGTCAATGGCATGCTTAGACTTTATGCATTTCTAAGATGCTAGTCATAGTCATTGTTTGATTATGGCATAACTTATTTGAAGCTTATCTAATTTTTAGTTAACTGCTTGATTATGTTTTATTTATGTTATATTGATTTATATATTTATTTCTCATATTTATTATGAAAAAAACATGATTCATTTAGTAAATGTCATAATATATTGCATTTATGAGACTTACACTCTATTTGAAAAATCACATAGGCTTAAGATATTTTAATATATCATTTGAATGAGACAAAGTATACAAAGGGACAACATAAAGTCTATTGTTGTTAGGCTATGGTTATAGATCATTTAGAGAATCTATTTGATGGTTTACATGTTTACATATATGTATTCTTGTAAAAGTTAACGATTTGTACAATGTGATGGTATATAGAATTAGTATTTATTTACATGCTATAAATTCATGTATTAGAATGAGATTAAACTTATTTGTATATGGATAATTATGGGCATTATATTCATTTTAAACAAATATAATATACTTTTATTTGAAAGACATCATTTAAAAATATCTATAGGTATAAATTATTTTTATTTTAATGTTGATTTAAAATTTATTTGTATATTTTACTAACACAACTTTGCAAGGGGTTATAGAGGTAATTCATATATACCTATTCATCTTATATATGGATGCTATGATTTCTAACCTAGTGTTTATATACCATTTGTTTTGAAATGGCATAAATTTTCATGCATCAAATAATTTGTTGAAATATATGGAAACTTAATGGGTTGGAAAATTACTGTTATCAAGAAAGTATTTAGGAGCCTTATAAACCATTTCATAACTATTTTTATATAGTTTAAGGACTATGATAGTCTTATGTAATAACAAGGCATTTTGTGAAGGCCCATAGACATGTTGAACTCTTGTTATAGAGGTGGTATGAGACTTACCTCTAAATGATAATGATATACCATAGTTTGAATAATAATGGTAGTAGATTTGAGATATTTGAGGTGTATATATGCTATTGAAATAAACATTATACCTATAAATTGAACATTTTAATGATATAATTAACCTTTTTGTATTCTTGATATACTTATCATTTTTTTTTCTAGATTATGGTATAGTTATGAAGTTTATATCTAATAAAATTAGATACTTGATAATGAATTATCTATATGATTAGTAGTGCATTAAAATGTTGATGACTTATAGCATGTGAGGTTGTGTAACATTATTACTTTGATTTATATCTTATGAACTTATGTTCATACTGAGATAACCAATTTGTGTCATGGGCAATGGTGTAATGCTATGTTTATTTTAAATTCAAAAAATAAGAAAAATATAATACCTCTTCATGTTTTATGAAATACATGTCTAAACCCATGAACCTTGAGGTTAATAACAATGATGTATGCCTAGGATAAATTTTATTTAGCTTAGAATTTTAAAATGTATCCAATATATAAACATCTTGGATATCTTATAATGTTATTGGTGTTGGATTGACAATGGTTACAATTTGAAAACTCCTCTCCATTTTGGTATGATATGGATTTCTACTTGCCTTCGATTTTCTTTGGTGGCTGACATAGACATTATTACAACAAATATGACATCAAGATGACCATCATAAAATTATTTGTTTATATATGTATGTCCCATACCTTGACAATCCTAGACCAACACTTGTGTCACTTTGATTCACTCAATTCCCATTTTTAGGAACCTCCTTTTCTCAACCACATAAATTATTGACAAATTGTAGATATATTGCATAACAACCACAATGAATGATCCACATAATGTAAAACAAGACAAATATGGAAATTACTGCAATGTATTCAAACATAAGCAAACCCTTGAGGTAGGGCAACACCATACAATAATCCTTTTGGAAGGAAGCCATTACACAAGATCTTCAACTCTATAAGCCAAGACTTTTACAATATAATTATCTTCATCCTCCTTACAATGATAAATATCTCTTATTTATATACCCATATTCTGATTCTACTTTGGGGAGCCTACTAATAATATAATATTATATTATAATATAATATAATATTATAATACAATCAACCTTGGGTTAGGTGTGGCCCATACCAACCCTTATACAATATAATAATATATCCCCAAATATATATTTCTATGTACCCTAACATTACAATAATATAATATTAAATACTTATATTTGGTACTTAACATCCATTTTATCGCTAAGTTGAGAACTTGGTACAACTTATGCACACTTGTCATATTTAGATTAGATGATCAATGAGGGTTCCATGTGCCATACGGTAGCCTAATATTAATTGAAGGTTTTTTATTCTAGTGGTATTTGGTCTATAAAAGAACAAATTTTTAGAGGTTATAACTCACTCATGCAAAAGTATTTGGATTTTTTTTTTCAATTTACATTATTTTTGGTGCTCTTAGCATTGATGTTAAAAGTGTTGTCCTTTTTTTGCCAATTAGAGGATAAAATTATGGTAGAATCATATGGACCATATAACATAACATAGATTTCTATCCTAGATTTGTAGAATTATAAAGTATTGTGGAAATATTTGACCAAAAATCTAGTTGGAATAAACTCAAAAGAAAAGGAGTATGCATTGTAATAAAAGAAGGATAAATCTCTTGGAGTAATTCCCTTGTATATGGATAAAGAGATAAAAAACCACCTCATAGGAAAACTAGATCCTATATATTATTAGCAACTTTAAAGAAGCTTTTAGACAAAGTTGATATTCTATAAGTTATTCATTTGGCACTTGATCTTGCTACTTTAAAGAATGCATATTTTTACAATACAAAAAGAGTACATCAAATATATCAAGATATTTTAAGGGGACATATATGTTATTAGTGAAAAACTAAGGGATCTTGTGGATTATCTCAATATGATCCTCAATATTAATTATAAATAATTTGACCATATTGCCACATTATTTACCATGATCTGGATGTATTTTCTCAATTAAAATAAGTCAATTGGTACTATCTTCACCTATCTTGTTAATTATTGATCCACTTTAAAGAACTAAAATAAAATTATTCCCTTTTTTAGATAGATGTGATTATGTCATAGAACAAAGCCATGACATACTTCAAAAAAAATATTACAAATAAGTAATTTTTTAGTTAGATATTCAATTTGCTAGTATGCTTGTTCTTACAAACAATCAACACATTTTTAATTGGTTGGAATGGGACTCACCCATATTACATCATGACCACACAAATGTATTACAATAGCTTAGCAATTACTCATGTATCACTTGACAAGATTCAAACTTGGGTCTTCTCCTTGAAATTTGAGAAATTTAACTAATTGATCTAATGTCATTTGATGCTTGTCATTTCATTTATAATTACTTGAACACCTATTTTTATAGAGGACTATGGTACTCCATTAAATAATATAATGTAGATGTATCCTCCTATTCAATAATGAACCATTTTTTCAAAGAATAGAGATAAGACGTCTTCATTAAGTATCCTTGCAAGTGGAAACTTTTTTATTGGATACTTCATTGAATATCTCTATGCTACCCAAATGTTATGGAATATTTACATGTTTGTATATGATATTTGTAGATCATTCTCCATTATATCCTAATATTGAAAGTAACATTAATGTATCACTTTATTCATGTATGCCTAATTCGAATAAGGGCCATAAAATATCACCTTGAATGCATACTCTAATCATAAAGGATTGTGATTCCCATGAAACCTATATAAGCTTATACACCATAATGATATGGCACCTTATACAAGTATCATTGATTATGCCATGGAAAGGCTCTTTTCTTGGGCACATTTCTTGTAGAGGAGTTTGGTACTATACTAAAAATACATAATCCTAGAAAAAACACTAGTTCTATAACAAAGATTTTTCAAATTGAGTTTCATGAGTAGAGTCTTTATCACTTTGATAGAGAGATGAATGAGTCTAGAAAGGGAAATGAGATGTTTTCCTGCTTGGATACCTTGTTTACATTACTCCATTTTGTGATGCATTGAATATGATGAACCATTCATATCATAAAATATTTCTATGGAGGTGATATGAGAATTGTATTTAGATGATATTAACATAGAAAGGAGTGGATGACAACTCTAGTAACTTTGAGATGCTTGAGATGTAGACAAATTTTACTAATGACCTTTTTATACACAAACCCCAAAAATAACCATAATATTTTTCAATTTAAAATACACTAGAAGCTAGAATTTTATACAATTATCTAAGTAGTTTGTTTCTAGATAAAATCATGGAATCTGCATTGACTACTTCATTAACATGTCTAAGAGACACATAAAAGAATCTATACCTACTAATTTTGTATGGCTAGGCTTTAATTAGGTTCCCTTCTTGTATTACAATCATCATGAATTACTTATTTTTTTAGGTTTGTTCTTCTTTCTCTCACCAACATGAGTACATGAGAAAAATATAAATTAATGAATATTTGATATCACAAGACTATATGTATTTATTAAAAGCAAAACCATATGTTTAAAATATATGTATATATATAAAGAAAGTGTATAAGCTATTTTTTAAGTGTTTATTTCTCATCATTCCATAAGATTGGATATGAGGATCAAAACCAAATACCTTTAACCATAAACTACTTAAAAATAATTTAAAACTATTTTTTAAAATACTTAAAATTACTATTAAATTGTTAAGTGATAATAAACTTATTTTTTTATTATTTTTAAATTATAAAAACAAGGGAACAAACTAATATCAAATGCTTAAAACATTGTCCTAGAGTTTGAAGAAATCAGGTTTACACATATATTAAGGGAACAGATATGCAAACTAATATCAAATGCTTAAAACATTATCCTAGAGTTTGAAGAAATCATGTTTGCACATGTATTGGGAATAAATGTACATATAGATTAGCCAATAAAGGGGTTTTAACAAAGGATCATGAAGTTAAATTCTCTTTTTACACATATATTAAACGAACAAATGTCATGTTAGCCAATACAGGGGTTTTAACATAAGATCATGAACTTAAATTCTCTTTTCAATGGCTAGAGGAACTGGTAAGTTTAGCTTAAGTTGACAAGGAAAAGTGGACTCTTTAAATTAAATAATGATTAATATTTACTTTAATAATAATAAAGTAGATTATAATAACACAAAGAATTAAAAATTAATTAAAATTAATATTAATTAAACTAATAATTAATATAATTTAAAAAATTCTAAATTAACAAGAAAGTAGTTAAATCTATAATATTTAGATTTTAATTATAAAATTTATAATTTAATTTTAGATTTTAAAAATTATATTTAAAAAAAAAAAATCAATTATATTATATATAAATGATCTTCAAACACAGCTTAAATATGAAACATGTCATGTGGAGACTCCCAGCCTAAAAATAATAAAATAAAATAAAATAGGATTGAAATGTACCAAAATTCCAAAGGCTGCATTACTAGCCAAAGAAATCACCAAATCTAGTAGCATCTGTAATTGCAATATATGGTATGGAAATCAAATGCTAGTCTTTAATTATCCTAGGAACCACAGACCAGATTTATGACTTGAGATTTGGCTATTCCTTGGGTAATGGCCATGGAAGATATCCAGCCACACAGTAAAACCGGAAATTCTGGAAGGCCTGAATCCCATCCATTGAAACGTTATACTTGCTCAGTGTATTTCTCAGCCTTCGCCATTCGTCCCTTTCCTTTTCCTCTTCTTGTTCTTTCTCCTTGATTTTTTCACTTTCCTTCTCGTCTTCTTGCTCTGCCTCCTTGACTTCTTCCCTTTCCTTCTCGTCTTCTTGCTTTGCCTCCTTGACCTTTATCATACCTTTTCCTTTCTGTAAATGGGACGTTTTCTCCTTGTTCTCTCTCTCCTGATTGAGAGAGTTTTCTTCTGTTATATTTTCACCGACAACAATTCTTTTGCCTTCGTCACATTCCTTATCTCTGAAGTTCTGCTGACCCTCTTGCTCTTTCTCCTCTGCCAAAACTTTTCTGATAAGCTCTTTAAACCAATTCTCCAGTTCCTTCTCCTCTTGCACAACCTTTCGTATCACTGTTTTTAGCCGGTCTGCAAGTTCCTCTTTTTCACTACCTTCCACCTCTTTTAATTTTAGTGAATGCTCTTGTTCCTGCTCCCTTTGTTCCTGCTCCCTCTCTTCTTTCAAAACCTCTCTTACAACTCCCTTTATGTAATTCGCATCCAACTCCTTTGACATGGGTATTGTTGTCGCCTTTTCAGACGGATTACTTTCATGAATGTCGATGGCACTCTTCTTTACTCGTCCCGGTTTTGCAGTGTTTCCTTTCCGTCTGCCATCCGTGTAGTCTTCAACAATCTCTCTCAGAGAAGGCCCACTACTCTCTGCTTGTCCTTGCTGATGATCAGTAACCCAGTTTGTAAGAACATCAAGCTTGTGCCATTTCTGCATAAGAATATTCATTTTTGGTTGTCAAGCTACTAAAGTGAAGCAAATAATTCAAAAGGAAGGATGTTGACTCTCAGCATAGAGGGTGAAAGTATAATTACCTGTATAAGAGTGTTAATTTGATCTTTCCATTCCCAACAGACAAATATCCAAGCAATAAGTTGGACCTGCCACCCGTCCAACTTCGTCACATCTGGTCTCTTAGACAAAATATTCCATGCGAGGCGATGGTAGTTGAGCAAACGTTTCCACTCGCGAGGAAGTTTTCTAGAACCCGTCGCTTTAGTCTGAAGGTCTTGAAAGGCTTTCCCTTCTCCTTCCGTATATTTAGGTATGATCATTTCAATAGGTATATTATTTTCAGGAGTTGGCTTTTCCTTGCCCTGGTCTTCATTTTCAGGGGTCGGCTTTTTTTTGCCTTGGCTCTGTGTGTTCTTCCCGTGAGTGTACAGTGATGACAAACATGATCTCCATTTTCTGAAGCATGTCATCAAGGCATTATCACTCGTAGGAACACCTGAATGCAACAGACATGGCCCAGCCTTATGAATATGGTTGTCTCCAAACGAAACCTAAAATCAAAATATTCAGCTAAAAAAACCTTCTTACCGGTGTCTTGCTCTTCTTCCAATTCACTTGATTCTTCAGTATGATCGGCTCGACTGTCTTTCTTTTCTCTGAAATTGCTTGATTCTCCAGTGTGATCTGCTATCACAATATCTAGTTTTCCCTCTTGCAAACCTCCTGCTTTAACAAACATTTTTTTTATTATAACGCCTTACAGGTCATATCATATCATAGTCATCATACAATGCTTTTAATTTACATACATACTTGATTCTCCAATTGTATCCGGCTGTTCCTTTTTGTCAGATAAATGTGAATCTGCTCCTCCAGCCGTATCTGTGCATAAATCCAGACTTTGTTAAGTTACGAGATATTCTACATTGACTAAAGGCATTACTTCATCAATTTATGATTGCAATTGGAATCTTTTCACCTGAACTGCGGTTTCTCTCTCTCCCTCCCGATACCCTAGTTTCTTCTTGAGCTGGAGAAACACTATAGTGTAAGTTATGTTTTCTTCTTAACAGACATTTTTGTTAACCTTATACCACCATTACAGATGTATGACTATGCTCTATTGCAATAGTGCAGAATGGAATATATTCACCTGGGTTAGGATTCCTTCGACCAATTCGGAACTTTGGATTCATTTTTTCTTTTTCTTTTGGGGCAGGATCAGTGTCACTGTCAGTAACCCCTTTTGACGTGTCCAACATTCCTAGTTGCCCCAGCAAAAATTTGCGAGACTCAAAGTGGCTAGGGTCCGGCAGGTCTAATGGCAACTGTACTATTTTTCTTAAATATTTGTCTGCCAAGTCTTGGCTAGACTTACTGGGATTATTATTCTTGTCCTCAAACTTTCTTCTTACAGCCCTTTCGATCATACTTTTGTCCATTCCTAGTATTACATCAATCTTACAAACAGCCAAAACAAGATTGATAGCAGATAATATCTGCAGTGCATGTAAACAATTAATTGAAATTCAAAACCAGCTATTAGAGTGGAACGAAGTTCCAAGAGGAGATAGACATTCTTAACAATCAAAATCCAGCCATCTAATTAGAAGCAAAAAGTTGTACCTTGAGAATTACATTTTCTTCACATCTATCGAGATCATCGACGAAGACAACCATCCTCAGCTGATCCTCAGATGCAGGGGTCATCTTTAGCATCCTTGTTTCTGAATGAACATATCTTTCATCCCAAGAAAATGTAATCAAGCACCATATCAAAGCAAAGGCCTTCCACAACTTGCTAGGTCTATGGCTGAGAGCCTCATCCTTTAAAAAATTGATATCTTCTATAACCTTTTGCTGATAACCTAGCTTGGCAGAGTGGTCCGGTAAACATAAATACTCGATCATTTGAGAGCTGACCGGCTTCACAACAGACATAACTGATTTTACTCCAGCCCACACAATTATAATGAAAGTTATGGGAAAACTTCCATATTTAAGATCTTTGAATTTTTCACTAGAGGTTCTTTCTAGGAGGATCCAGAAAATTATAGTGAACCAAAGGGCCAAAATTACCACAAGCAAGCATGGAAAGATCACATCTCTGAAGATCTTGTGTTTATTGTATTTCCAATTGTATCTCCAACTGTTATATAACCTTTGTGCCACGGGCATTGCTGCTTCCAATTCTTTTGTGATCACTACCGCGAGACCAGCCCATGCCTCAGATTCATTCCGATACTCCCAAGCGTTATAACGTACAGTCAAAATGGAAGGTATTGTTCCTTCTTCTTCCTCGTGATTCACAAACTGAATCTCTCCAAAATTAGGCACGTTATTTATTAAAACATACTCACAAAAACACATCACGACGTTGTCACAAATTACTTTTTAAAACTCAAATTCTACTTAAAGTGCTCTCACTAAAAATTAATATCATTACTTTGACAGTAGGCTTACCAGGTCTCTCCGGTCCATCGAGGCCAAGGACTTGTAAACTTTCTCGTACTGGGGCTCATCATTTTTCAGGAATTCATTGAGCGGGTCACTCTCCTGAAACACTCCATACGAACGGTCAGTTCTAAGCACGTTTAGAGGAATAATTTGAACACATTAATAGTAATTTATTGTATCCACCATGGTTACCTCAACGGGGGTCGAAGAAGAGTTCATAATTTTCTTTTCCATTCTTGATAACTTCGAAGATAACTGCATAAATATTTTTTTCACTCTTGATAACTGCATAAATATTTTTTTCAAACTTGATAACTGTTTACTGGTTCAACTGTTTAATTGAATTTCCGATTTTCTTAAGCTTGGTTGAGCCTTTCCGAGACAATGTGCATTTCTTTGCTCCAGGAAAGCTTTCATGTTGCCATGGAATTGAGAATGTCGCGTAAGCCGATGTCTTGAGAAGAATGGACTCAGTCTTGACATGGTAAAACTTTACATTAGTATTTAACCTGTATATATTTCACTGCTAATAAATTTCAAAAGGACTCTAATACAAACTAAAAATTCTTGCACCCTAAACATTTAAGTATGAAAAAAAACACAAATCAACCAGTACAGGAAAAAATAAAATAAATTAACATGTAATATACTGCTAATATATTTCAAAGGACTCTAATAAAAAACTAAAAATTCTTGCACCCTAAACATTTAAGTATGAAAAAAATAAACCTTCTCTCGGCTAAAGATGTTCCACTCACCTGTTTCATCACACTTGACTTGCCCATCCCCCACTCGCCTGAGATTCCCACAGTGATGGGGGATTTTACAAAAGGATTTAAAAAAAGGGCAGCAAGGCCATTAGCAAATCCTATTCTTCCTGCTCAACATTTATTTGAAAAAAAAAAAAAAAATTAAAAAACTTATTAGACAGAAAGGAAACATTTCCTTATCCCATAAATAATGTAATATTATTCATTCCTACCCAGATTATCCTGTAGAGCTGGCTTGTCAGTTCCTTGTTCAACTATGTTGTCGATTTGCTTGAGAACTGCAAAACACAGATTTCACTAAGATAGGAACTTTGTTAAGATCCAATACATAATTAAAGGGAAACAAAGAAGCATACCCTTTTTTACATTTTCCTTTTTCCGTTATCTTTCAGATTCTCTCTCCATTCTTTATCGCGAATGTCGTCAATATTGGCTCCCCTGGTGAGCAGCTCCCTTGTCATGTCTATATTGCCCAATGTTGCCGCCACTCTAAGCAAATTATCATTATTCTCTTTTACTGTGTCTTTCTCTTTCACGAGATATTCCTTGAGCTTTGAGATAGATTCTAAACTTTCATCTGCGGAACCAATGCCAGCTGCAAAAGCAAACAATAAAAGGGATTTCTCTTCGATATTACATTTTTTCAAAAGTAATTTTCCTATTTCCAAAGCATCTTCACCATTCCCACTCTTTTCTGCTTGGGCGGCATAATGTAAAGCAGTTTTCCCATCACAGTCCCGTTCATTTAACGGGTGTGCTCCCTTGTCCAGAAGTATTTGGACAACCCTTCTGTGCCCTCCACTTGCTGCTTTGTGAAGAGCCGTTTGACCTATGACGTCGGCTGCGTGGACAAATTTTTCTCGATCTTGTGCTTTGGGAATCAGTCTCTTTGAAAGCAGTTTTCCCACCATTCTAACTTTACCATTGGCAGCAGCTACGTGCAGAGGTGTTGTTCCGCTAGAATCCTTGAGATCAAGTATATTCGTTGAACCTGCAAATATCAAAACTTCTAGCAATTCGTCATCGTCCTGGGTGCCAGCAGCTGCATAATATAGAGCCCTTTGACCGTCACGATCCTCCGCATTTACATCGACGGCGTGTATGCTTAAAAGCCATTCACAAAGCCCCTTATGTCCAACGAGAGCTGCAATATGGAGCACACTTCTTCCGTAATTATCCCATGCTTTAACTAGCTCCATGTCATAGTTATACAGTTCCTGGAAAACATTGATCGCTTGAGACTCGTTTGGACACTCGACGGCATAATGTAGTGCTGTCTTTCCTTCCTGGTCTGTCTCTCGCGGATTCGCTCCAGCCTTCAACAACTTTCTAACGAGATCCAGATAACCCATTGCCGATGATTCCCGCAGGCACAATGCAAGGTCTAATTTTTATCAAAATAAGCATCTGGTTCCCGGAGTAGTGAAAGAAGCCATGCCACCATGTTGATGCCTTTATGTTTGGCCAGATCTAAAGGCGTTTTTCCTTGGTCGTCCTTCCAATCAAGCGAATTATTGCCCTCTGCGTCCACTGAAATCAAAACACGAATGACCTCTTCATTTTTTGGTTCACCACTAATTGCATAATGCAGTGGAATCTGACCGCATTTATCTTTGGAAAACACGTTTGCTTTGTGGTCAAGAAGGAGCCTGCACACGTGCTCGTGACCACAAAAAGCAGCTCTGTGTAGAGGAGTCCTTCCTTTATGGTCCCAGGCATTTGCTAGCTTTTCACTTGAGGGCCCCTTGAGCAGTTCTTTTGCAATTGCAACTCCCAGCGATTCATCTTCCAGTTTTGCTGCATGATGCAATGCTGTTTTCTGTCTTTTATCATCTGTATCCAAGGGCTGAACTCCCCATTCTATAAGCCTCTTCAACAACTTCAATTTCACCGTCCTTTGCAGCCTGAACAAGAATTGTATTCAGAACACCATGGTGACCGTCGTAGCTGAATGTGCCATATCGGTCACGTAACATCTCTTCAAACGACTTAAAGTCACCCCCACCAGCTTTTGGCTCTTTCTCTACTTCCTTCCATAAACTGTCAAGAAAGGACCCCTCTAAGAGACTGTCAATGTTAACAACTATGGAGGAAACAAGTGCCAGATCATCCGTCCTCTTTCCTTTTAAAACCTCTCTATATATATTTTTATTCTTTTTCTGAATACAATATCTTATGATGACAAGTGCCACAACGTCTGCGGCAACAGACCAGACTATATCCGCGAGAGCGTTCAAGGTCGAAGTGTTCGTTGTGTCAAAGTGAAAACGTCGGAACGTCCTCAGATCATTTGTCAAATTCATCTTGTCCCAGATCTCATCGCCAATGTCTTCAAGCGCGCCTAATTCGTCTTCAATCTCTGATTGGTCTTCAAGCTCGTCTATTTCGTCTTCAAGCTCTGATTGGTCTTCAAGCTCGTCTAATTCGTCTACCTTCTTTTTCAAGAAATCGTCTGTGGTGTTCTTTCGGACACATTCGACAATGGCAGAGATCATTGCTGCCACAGAACCATGCGAAAACTTATCATTTGGCTCTCTCTTCATCGTGCGCGTGCTCTGCAAATGCCTCGCGACCTTGTTGAGTCGGTCGCTGGTGTCTTTTATCTCCTGAAATAAACATGGTTGAATATCTTTCGCGATCTTTAGTTTAGAGCTATTTGATTTTAACCAGTAGTTAAGCAACCAACAAATAACTTCATAATTCCAGTCTTCACAGCACAAAAACAAGGCAGCACTCCTTCCCTTTTCATCAACCAGATGTTCAGCCAGATGTTCATCGTCTGTGGAATATGGATTGTTTCCCATGTCATCTGTGGAGATTAAACCATAGTCATCAGTCTCATGCAAATAAAGTTTTAAGTAAACACATATCAATATGATCAGATCTATTATTCTAATACAGAATTAAACTAAAAACAAACGCTTTCACTCACACTGTCAATGTCCTTGTAATATAAAGTAAAATACAAGCAGATTCAATGACATCCTGATACAAATCCACATGATAAACTCGCGTGCAAATGCAGAGCTAAATTTTTTTAATTGATAATCTTTGCTGTTAAATTGTAACGGTGAATGATGCACAATTTAAATGATCTACTAAAAAATGGGTCGATAAATCGACTCCTAAGGATATATAAATATTTAAAATTATTATCATGCTAATGATTACTAATTTTAACCATCAAGCAAAAATGTTTATTTTTCTACCTTTTATTTTCACAATTATTTTACTAAATTTTTCACACTCTCCTTTTCTTCTCTAACGAAAATCTCGCACATGCTTTTTGACATTAAATATTATCTTTTCCAGGTCTCTACTGGATTCAACGAGATCAACTCAAAGGAATGGTTCAAACCTGACTCGAAGATTTCGACCTGTTGTGGGGATTCAACTATCAGCATGTATCCAACGCAGCTTCTGAAACCCACATGGGCTTTGAACTCATAACCGGAACCACCAATCCACCCATCTAAAAGACGGGCTCTGTCCCACTCCTCCAACAGATTTTGGCTCTTAATTGACTCCACATGGTTTGTGGCTTCCTTCACGGTTGCCAAACGCCATCCAGGTGGAGTTTCGCAAGTTCTCTCTTCCTTTCTGAACTTCATCTTCCGGTTCTATCTATGCACACCCCCCACCCCGGCAAACCAGAGAGCCTATATATAATCATCCGGAAACGGTGGTATCTCTGTTCGCTATTCCATCTAGCGGGCCCATTTCCAGCTGTGAAAAGAAACAAAGGAATTCCTTCCCACTAAGGAGATGGGAGACGATTTCAAGGTCTTAGAGGTCATGATTTTTAACACTGTCAATGTTACTTTCAAATGACATATTTGAGAACTTTATCGATGCACATTGTTTTTTTTTTTTTTTCAAATCGATTAAGCTAGTTAGCAAACCACACATTCTTCCAAAGGAATTCGGACACTATTCTCCTACTCTGTCAAGATAAACAGATACTACACGATTGTTCTTTCTTTATTCAAAGAAAACCGGAAGGCGGGCCATAGATAACTCTCAATTATGGTCAGTGCCGAGAAGGGTCATTGTTCCTCATGTTTTTATATGTTGATAGGGGATATTTTAAATTTTTAATCCATAAATATTAAAAAATTACTATCGAGAAAACTCAAATCCATATCGACAGAATCGCGAAGCGATTCGTGAGTAGTATTCGATTGTAATGTAAGAGGATAATGGGAATAATAATAAAAGCTAAATCGTTTACTTGTGGTGGTGCTGCTTTTTTAAAGCTTATAAGAAACAACAAGATGGCTTCCGTATTTTATTCGGTAGCAGTGTTATTCGATATTGTTGTGGAGGAAGATAACGGGAATAATAGTAAAAGTTAAATAGTTCGCTTGTCATGTGGGCATCGCCAATTATTCGACCTCAATAATTGAATCAGGAGAGACACTTTTTCTCAAGTGGTCCTGCGTTTTCCTTGTTTAATCGAGAAAACCTTTTGAATAGCGACGAACTAAGTTCAGAAAACTTGAGCGGGCAATGGGCAGATGGGACTGCCCATGGTTCCTTTTCAGGTAAATTGATATTGACTTAAAGAAAAGAATGAAATGCCGTGCCTGACAGCTTGGAGATGCCATTTTTGTGGTGCTTTGGAACTCCTTGTCCACTAGAGCAATGAAAGGGGGCCTATATCATTTCATTTCTTTTCATGTCATCATGCTGATTGGAATCATTTCATTTCATATAGGCCTATATCATTTCATTTCTTTTCATGTGCATCATCCTCAGGACGATGACAATTGTTTACTCTAAATTTCCATCATTCTACGTACGTCGTTTTTGTCCAACTTTTTCTTGTGAGCAATCAACTTCAACTTTTGTTTTGACAGTACAAATAATTGAAATGGAAGTAGCTCAAACATCTTTCTTTCTAAGATGGCCATGTGAATATTTTTACATCACCTTATCCTAGCAATCAACTTCAACTTTATTTTTGAGATGATCGTTTTTGGTAAATGCAAGTAGCTGAAACATCTTTGTCTGCCTTTCTTTCTAAGATGGCCATGTGAATATTTTTACATCACCTTATCCTAGCAATCAACTTCAACTTTATTTTTGAGATGATCGTTTTTCTGGTCTGAACAATGTATTTTACCCATCAAATATGGGTGGGTGTCGCATGTGACGTCCTTGTGGTGAATCATACACGCTAGATTTTGTTAAGTGCTAATAGCTGTTAGCTGTCCCAAAAAATATCCCTTTGGTGTCCGGGTATAAGCTTTACTCTAGGTAAATAAGAGTTGTATAATTGAGTAGAATTCGGTTCCTAAGTTTACGAATATTTCGGCATAGGAAGAGACGACTATTAAATTCATCGAACCTTCTTTGTAATTTTGGGCTTATGTCAGTTAAATCTTAATCCAACCCTGCAGGTGTTTTTTTTTAATGAAAAACATTATATTAAAATGGTTTAATCATACAAAAGTGGTGGAATTAACACACTTCTAGCACACAGCCAACACACTAACTGTGTGCTAAACAACTAGCAGAGCTATCAAAATAACTTACAAAAAATCACAAGAAAACCAAACAGAGAATTGCATAAAAAAAACAACTAATAAACTATGCATCATTGCTTTGTAAGGGTGGATTCATTGCACAAGGAGCATTACCCAATGATGAATAAGGTCCCGTAAGTGATGAAGCTCTATATTCACTTTTTCTGCTTGCACTGAAATCTGCAGCCAACAATCATAGAAAACCTAATACTTATTAGCAAGAGAAAAAGTAGAAGGCTCTTGCTGGCTAAAAATCACTCTGTTACGAGTTTTCCACAAATGAAAAATAATCCCCACTCTAAAGATATGTCACACAGGAACAAGCTTCTCAGAAAACTCAAGTGAATCCCCTAATAAAATATTCACCCAAGAACAGGGACCTATCATATATGGTCTGAAAAAAGAGAAAATCCACTGCCAAGCCTCTTGAGCTCTCACACAAGATCAAAACAGATGATGCCCATCCTCCTCTGCTCCACAAGATCTGCAGAAAATATCATTCACACTTAAATATCTAAGTCGCTGACCAATAAGAAGTCCTTGAAACAATAAACTCCAAGCAAAAAACGCTTGCTTAAGTTGAAGATACTTTGCGAGAGTATATTAAATCTGAGACTCCATCTGAACTAAAAATATACTACATCCCACCTAAAATTAAGCTTCTCCTATCTTATTTTTTTTAGGTTCAAGGTTTATAAATAAAGTGAGATTTCAAATTTTAAAAAGAAACCTTCGCTGCAAAGGAACACAAGTGAGCCACTTAACCGTAAGGCAAGTCATGATAAATACTAGTATCGGTAGTGTATTATTGAATGACTCACAACGACAGACGAGCCATTGAACAACGTCTCTAGTGGGTGGTATTAGGTTTAGAAATTGTTATTAAAGCAACTTTGAGTTTTATTTATTAAAAAATATTATTTATATATTTTATATTTTTTTAAAATATTAAATTTTTGAATTTATATTAAAGATTATTAGAAATAAAATAATATATAATAATTTTAAACTATTTACATTTTATTTATAATTAATAAAAAATTAATATTTAATAAAAATTTATTAAACAAATATATAAATAAAAATAAATTTTATAATTTAAAAAATATTATATTTAAGAGTACATAAAATATGTTTATGTTTTTGAAGGTTATGTTATATTCAAATCTATTTACCTCAAATATTAAGCTTGAAATAATATTGTTATGTTATTTGTTTTCAAGGGTTAGGTGGATTGGTAAAGGTTTGATTGGTCAAATACTTATAAAAAAAGAGACTTAGGTTTAAACCTTGGAGTGCGTTGCTAGCTTTAGCAAAAATAATAATATGTTCTAAATCCTTTGAGTGCACGCTAATCCTACGACGATGGTACGGTCTCCACCTCACGGTGGTCTCGTCTCACACTACATTAACAACAAATTTCAAACATGAGCCACTGCTTACACAATGTTAGGAGTTAGGACCATCCATAATACTATGCATTTTATAATAATAATATTATTATTTTTAACTTATTAACATATCTACAGCTCAACGGTCCAAAATTTGAATTTCATTTTTATTCGTGTTAAAATTTTGAAGTGCTTATGCTTGAAAAGAAAAGGGGGTTTGTTAATTTATTTTTCCCGTGAAAATGTTTTTTTTTTATATAAATGTTAATTTTTAAATAATATTTTGTATATATTGCATAATTTTTTTTTATTTGGTTATTGTGAAATTTTTGTATGATTGATGCACAGGGTTGAGTAGTCTCCTCCAACCATGACTCCCCGTAAAGCCGAAATGTATCATTTTTAAAAAAGAGTGTTATTTTATATAACTTAATTTTTTAAAAGTAATATTTTTACAAAGATAACTTTTATAATAATGAATTTTAAGGGTTCAATTCCTACGACTGATGTGTATAAGAAGTATTTCTCAATTAAAAATAATAATGAATTTTAAGTAATGATAAAAAAAATCATATTTAAAATTAATATAAATATGTTTTAGATTAAAAAATTTAACAATTTATTTTATTTATATCAAATAATCATTACAAAAAATTACAAATCTTGTTCCTCATATTTGTGGGATAGCCTAAAATTATTCAAAGTAGTATTGCAATCACTTGAAATAACATTATAAAAAATCATTTTTATAGCATCAATTATAATGTTAGACCTTTTTAAATAGTAGTTTTTGTCAATCATAACATTTTTTTTATTGATGGGAAAGGGTTTTGAAAGGGACCTTGAAACTTTTACAAAGCAAAAAGCGAAACAAGGTAAATTAGCAAGATAAACCCAAGAAGAAACAAAAAAGGGAGCAACTAAAACATCTCAAACCAAATGGAGAGAGGAAAGAAACCCAAATAAACCCAAGTGCAACCAGTTCCAAGAACTGCACAAAGATCAACACCAGTCAACCATGAAATGAGTCTCAGTTGCACAAACCAACATCAAGGAACTTCATGTGAGTGATAGATCAATGAACCAAATGGAAAGAAAATTTAGAGTAAACAAATGTCATCATCCTGATTGGCAGACCTGAGGTTTTGAGGGAAATCAACATGCCAAACCCGAAGGGTCTCTTCCTCGACTCCTCTATTAGCAAGTGAGTCAACAACTTTATTTCCTTCTCTTAACACATGCTAGATAATAACATTAGAGTACCTGCTAACAAGCCTCCTACATTCGTAAATGATATTGGAAAGGCTCCACAAAGGGGATTGAGAAGCTTTGAGACAGTTGATGACCAACAAGGAATCTCCTTCAATGATTAAGTTACTGAAGCTAGAGCCTTCTAGGACAAGCAGGCCTTGATAAAGAGCTCTCACCTCAGCCAAGTTGTTGGTTTGAACTCCAATATTCTTCGCATAGGCTGCAATGATTTTCTCTTTGTCATCCCTAATTATGTCATCGCTCCCAGACCTTTCAGTATTTCTCTTAGTCGCTCCATCAAAATTGAGCTTTATCCACCCTGTAGGAGGAGGGGTCCAAGCAATGCCTGATTTGTAAACAACAGGGTGAGGAGATCCTGCAACATAATTTGTTAGATTAAAATTTGTAAATAGGCGAGATTCAAAACCAAGTTTGGGGGCCCTATTCGATGAGACAAGGTAAGCATATTTAGAGGTAAAAGTGGTGATGCGAAGGAAGATTTATTGAGGGTCTTTGACAACTCCTTTGAACACTCTATTGTTATGTTCTAGCCAAATCTGCCAAAGGAAGTGGTGTAGGTATATGGACCACAAGAATTTTAACTAGGAATTAAAGAAGGGGTTAGGCCATTGCTCAAACAAAAGGATGATGGAAGATGATTGAACCTAGGCAATGTTGACCAAATCAAATAGGGAATTCAAAATGGAAAGAGAAAAAGGGCATTGCAGGAAAATATGGAAGGTTGATTCCCAATTGGACTTGCAAAGAGGGCAATAGTTGGGGATAAAAATACCTTTGATGATTAAATTATCCATAGTTAAAATTCCATTTTGAGATGCAAGCTAGGAAAAAAAGCTCTTTTGATTGGTAGTTCAGAATAACAAAGACTCGCAATAAATTTTGAAGGGTTCTGGAAGCACAGGTGGAATTGAAATGCAGATTATTGGTGGGAATGGACTTCCAAGGGCATCAGTTAAGAGACTGAGAAATGCAGTTACTCACTCTACTTTCGAAGGTTTGTTCCGTGAAGGGCTTGAGAATTGCTATATTTGGCCTTGTTATGAGGGGGTGATCCTTAAGCCAAACATCTTCCCAAAACCTTATAAAATTACCACAACCAAGTTTCCATCTCATTCCTTTTTTGATAATGTCCCTGCATTGAATGATAGAATTCCAAAAGCACGAACCTTGAGGGAGAGGTTGGCTATCCATGAAATAGGTTTGTTGGAGGTATTTCTTTTTTACTATATCAATCCAAGTAGATTGAGCCTCAATGACAATTATCTAGGCTTGCTTTACCATGAGTGCCAAATTCATTTTGTGGATTTCCCTAAAGCCTAACCCTCCTTGGTATTTTTTCTTGCAGATTCTATCCCAAGCAACTAAAGGAAATCTATTCCAATTTTCATTTCTAGCCCAAAGGAACCTCCTTTGAATTTGTTCAATCTTATGGCAAATGGAAACAAGAACTTTGAATATTGACATGAAAAATACTTGAATACTTTGGAGGTACACTTGCTTAACATTGTTTTTTTCCACCCTGCCGACTTCTTGTTGATTTGCTCAATGACATTGCTTCATAAGAATTCTGAAGGATTGCCATGAAATAGAGGGAGCCCAAGGTAAGTAGAAGGAAGCTGAGAAATAGTACAACCCAAAATCCTAGAAATATTAAATTGTCTATGAATGGGAGTATTTAGGAAATAGATTATGCTCTTCACAAAGTTAATTTCCTACCCAACAACTTCTTCAAAAAAATTTAGAATTGTTTTGATTATTTTGGCTTCAATAACTGAGGACAGAGTTGCTAGGATAGTATCATCCATAAATTATTGATAAGTAATGGGCTTGGAAATAGATTAGGGCTTGATACTAGAAATAAATCCCAAAGAGCAAGCCTGTTTAAGGGATTTGTCGAGTGATTCAACCATGATGATGAAGAGAAAAAGTCACAACGGATCGCCCTGCTTAAACCCTCTAGAAATTTTAAAGTGTCTCGCTACTAAATTATTAACAATGACTAAGAAACGGGTAGATGTTATGCATTCCTTGATTAAGATGACCCACTCCTCATGAAAATAAAATTTCTTTAAAATTGCAAAGAGGAAATCCCAAGAAACCCTATCGAAGGCTTTGCTAATATAAAGTTTTAGGAATAGGCCAGGTTTCTTACTATTGAAAAAAAAATGAATAAGTTCATGTATAGTAATTATACTATCTATTATCAATCTACATTTAACGGAGCTCCCTTAGCAGTGATCTATTATGTCTGGAAGGATAACCTTGAGTCTATTGGCCAGAACCTTGGATATGAGCTTGTAAATGATATTACAAAGGCTTATCGGTCTAAAGTCAAATATGGATTTGCTTACTTGGGACTTAGGGATAAGATCCAAGAATGTTGAATTAACATCTCTAAGAATGGATTTTGATTGCTGAAAGTCTTGGACAACATTGGTTACATCATGCTCAATACTATCCCAAAAGTGCTAGAAAAACCTAGGAGGGAATCCATCAGGTCCGGGAGCCTTATTAGGGTGCATAGAGAACATGGCATCTTTAATTTATTATTTTGTGAACTTCTCAAGAAAATCAACATTTGATTCTTGGGAGATAAGGCAAGGAATGTTTTGAAGAAGAGCATTATAGGCTTGGAGGGAGGAAGGTGCATTGGGTCCCAAAATATTCTCAAAATGAGAAATAGCTTCAGACCTGATTTCATGAATGTCACTAATGCTTGAATCATCACTCCTGATGAGTTCCTTGATTTTGTTAGAACTTCTATGTCTAAGCATTGACACATGAAAAACTTAGTGTTAGAGTCCCCTTATTTTAACCACAATGCTCTAGATTTTTATCTCCAGAATATTTCTTCCTTTAATAGCAAATTGTGGAATCCTACAAGAAGGTTTTGTTCATCCTGCTTGAGACCTGGGTCTGGATTCCCATTATGAATACTAGTTTAAATATTCATCAAATGCTTAGAGATTCATTGTTTGTCCTGGAAAATATTCCTAAAATTTTCTTTATTCCACTCCCTTAACTTGAGAATTATAAAGTGAAGTTTCTTGGCTAATTGGGTTAAGGGAGGCCCTGAGAAGCTTTATTTTCAAAAATTAGAGGTGCAGGTTCGAAGGTCAGGGTGTTGAATCCACATTGACTTGAATTTAAAATGTGTTTTGAATTAGAGAGCAGACTACAAACCTTCAAAAATTAGAGGATAGTGATCTGAACTTATTTTAGGAATAGAGGTTAAAGTAGCATCACCTAAAAATTGGATAGCTTCTTTAGACAATAAAACCCTATCAAGTCTTAGTTGGATGATTTGATTGCCATATCTTCTATTGCTCCAAGTATACTTTGAACCTTTTAAGTGAAAATCCATTAATTCATTGAAATCAACAAAATCAACAAATTCTTCAAAACATTTGAAAGTGACTAGAGTTCCCCCATGCTTGTTAGAAGGATAGAGAGGGATGTTGAAATTACCTGCAAGCATCCAAGGTTCATTTTGATTGTTGCTCCTCATTTGGTTTAGAGTGGTCCAAAGGTTACGACGATCAGTAATGTTGTTAGGAGTGTACATATTTGATAGAATCCACTGTTGTTTGGAGTTTTTATTGAAGAATAGAATGTTGATAATTCTTTCTAAAATGGATATAGGTTTAACCTCAATAACATTTGGGTCCCACATACACAAGAGTCCACCTAAAGAGCCATTGGCAGGACTAAAAATATATTCACTATTTTCCATAATAATTTACCAATCCTTCAACTATTCTCAATATCAATTTTTGTTTCTTGGAGTAAAATGATGCTAGGGTTCATATTTTTCCTCATCGATCTAATCAACCTATGTTTGGTTACTCCATTGATACCTCTCACATTCCATGAGAGGATCTTCATTTAGAATGTTTGGAATATTTCTTTCCCATCCCTTTGCCATGAGATGAGAGTGGTTTGGATCTTTTCCCCTCTTTCTTGGAAAAATCAGTGTCAGTTTGATCTACTAGAGATGAAAAAATAGTAGGCTAAAAGCCATTGGCAATTTCCAGTTTAGTTTCTTTTTTCCTTCTCTCTTTATTTGATGGTATACATTTTTTCTTGTCACTACCAATGTCGACAGTATTTTGTTTCCTTGCCTTTTGAGAAGTTGCTCCTAAATAAGGGAATGTGAGTCATGGGGAAAGGAGTTGTTGAGCAAAGTGCAGCAACAGTATTGTCATTGTTGTCAACACAGACAGATAGATTGGTTGATGCAGTGGACAGGAGTGCAGAGGTCATGAGATAGATCGGTTGATGCAGTAGACAGGAGTTCAGAGGTCATTCAGAGTATTTACAGTGTTTTTCCAAGAAGACCAAAGTGGCCCATATGCAAAAGATCAAAGAAAAAGACAAGTAAGAAAAGTGTTGCGATATCGCGACATGTTGAGCAAGAAAGAAAAACTGTCGCGATATTGCGACATGTTGGAAGAGAAAAAGGCAAGTGGAAAAACTGTCGCGATTTCATGACATGTTGGCAGAGAAAAAGGCAAGTTGAAAAACTGTTGCGATTTCATGACATGTTGGCAGAGAAAAAGGCAAGTTGAAAAACTGTCGTTATTTCGCGACATGTTGGAAGAGAAGAAGGCAAGTGGAAAAACTGTCACGATTTCGCGACATGTTAGAAGAGAAAAAGGCAAGTGGAAAAATTGTCGCGATTTCGTGACATGTTGGAAGAGAAAAAGGCAAGTGGAAAAACTGTCGCGATTTCGCGACATGTTGGAAGAGAAGAAGGCAAGTGGAAAAATTATCGCGTTTTCGCGACATGTTCGAAGAGAAAGCGCAAGCAGGAAAAACTGTCGCGATTTCGTGACATGTTCGAAGAGAAAGCGCAAGCAAGAAAAAATGTCATGATTTCGTGACATGTTCGAAGATAAAGCGCAAGCAGGAAAAACTGTCACGATTTTGCGACATGTTCGAAGAGAAAGCGCAAGCAAGAAAAACTGTCGCGATATCGCGACATGTTCGAAGAGAAAGAGCACGCAAGGAAAAGTGTTGCGATATCGTGACATGTCACATTTTTGTGACTAAAAGAGGAGAGAGAGTGTAAGTAGAAAAAGTGTCGCAATTTCACGACAAAAGAAAAGAGGAAGAGAACAGACGAAAAAGTGTCGCGATATCGTGACATATTGCAAGAGAGATAGTACGAAAGAAAAAGTGTCACGATATCGTGACATATTGCAAGAGAAAGAGCTCGAGAGAAAAAGTGTCGCGATATCGCGACATGTCACAGTTTTGCGATAAAAGGAGGAGAGATAAAGTAAGAAGGCAGAAGTGTCGCGATATCGCGACAAAAGCAAAAAGAAGACTACAGAGGTAGAAGTGTCGCGATATCGCGACAGAAGAAAAGAGAAAGAGTACGGAGGTGAAAGTGTCGTGATATCACGACATGTATTTTCGTGGGTACAAGTAAAGGAAAGAAGCAAGAAGGCGAAAGTGTCGCGATATCGTGACATGTTATGTTTTCACGGGTACAAGCCAAGAAAAGAAGCAAGGAGGCAAAAGTGTCACGATATCGCGACATGTTGTGTTTTCATGGGCAAAAGCCGAGAAGACAAAAAAGAGGTAGAAGTGTCACGATTTCATGATAGGTCGCTTTGGCGCGAGCTAAGAAGAGAACCCAGCCAAAATAAGAAATGTGATAGTTAACTGAAGTAGTACGACAGTTACAGGGGTAGTTGAAGAGGAAAATTATGCAGATAAAATAAGAAGAGTTAACTGAAGTCATACAACAGATACAGGGGTAGTTATAGAGAGAAATCATGCAATTAAAATAAGAACAGTGAACTGAAGTCATTATAGTAGTTACAGGGGCAGTTACAGTGACAGTAAATGAAAGTCATTACTACATTTACAAGGGTCGTTATAGAGAAATATCATGCAGCGATGGTTACTGAAAGTCATCAGATGAAGACCAAGAGTTGGACAGAGAAACATTTCGAAGAGCCAAAACTATTAATAAGATTGCATGTGAGAATATAGAAATCGTTACTATTAATAAGTTGCATGTGAGAATATGGAAGTTAAAAATAGAGAGAAAACATTGTTATAAAAGGAGGTTTGCATGAAGTAGTAAGGTTGAGCTCTGTGCGGGAAGAGAGAGCAGCGTGTCACCAAATAGAGGGAAAGTGTTATGAAAAAGAATATAGAGAGCACGGCTGAGAGAGAGCTGTTGAGAGAGTGTGGCTGAGAGAGCGCAGCTAAGAGAGTGCGGCTGTAAGTGCACAGAAGGTATGTGTGTTTTGTGAATTGAAAGAGAGGTTGGGTAAGCAATAGACCAGTGAGGGTCTTATAAAAGTGAAGGCATATTTATGTCAATCTAGATTCAAAATAGAAGTCCAAGTTGGTGCCTGGAATCAGGGGTTGGTGCTCCTTCCAGTTGGTGCTGGTAAATCAGGGGTTGGTGCTTTTTTCTGTTGGTGCAGATAAATTAGGGGTTGGTGCTCCTTCCAGTGGGTGCTGGTAAATTGATTGTAAAGTTGGTGCTTTGAAAAGGCTAGATTTGGATGGGAGTACAAGCAGTCAAGTTTTGAGTAGCCAAAACTGGTGAACCTCATTAAATCTTGTGTTATGTGATGCTCTCTTGTTTTACTTATTTTATGTGGCTTTAAGTTTTCATTGTTTCAGATTTAAGAGTTGTAGATTTAAATTTAAAGAACTACACTGATTCACCCCCCCTCTCAATGCCATTGTAAGACTAACAATTTGTATCAGAGCCAAGTTCCTGAACAAGCTAAATCATCTAGGGTTGATCTTGGATTAGTACGCAATGGGTAAGAAGAATAGATCCTCCTCCAATAAGGCATCTCAGTTAGTTTCAATTCTTGTGGAAGAGAAAATTGAACCAGATAAGGTAAAATGAGTGAATTCTGAAGTATGTGATGAAAAATTGAGGTTGAAGTAGATCTAGAAAATGAGTTGGTCGCTACACTTGAAGAGTTGAGTATAGAAATAAAAATGAACAAAAGACTGTCCAAGAAGTTGAAAGAATATAGGGATGATATTGAAGATCTCTTCTTGCAAGTTCATAAAGCCAAGAAAATAGAAGAAACTCTCAGGTCACAAATCAATGAGAAAGAGATTGTTTGCTGCCAACAAGAAGAAGAGATTGTTTCATTGAAGAAACAACTAGAAGATGCCAATATAAATCTCAAATATGATAAGAGCACAGAATTGCTAAATAAAATGATAAAGCAACAAAGAAGCTCCACGACTAAGCTTGGTCTTGGATATGAAGTTGAACAACCTTCATCTTACAAAAATGCAAAGGAGAAGAAGTTCACTGCTGAAGGATCGAAGCAAGAAAAGTTTGAATCTGAATCTTCAAAAGGAATAAAATATCAAAGGAGATCTACAACAAAGCAACCACAACAAAAGAGGTTCTATCACTCTCACTCTATTCATAATAATGTTTTTAATGGCTATTGTTTTAAATGCAACCGTTATGGTCACAAGGCAATTGATTGTGGACTGAATAATAGATCAAAGAGTTATGCTGATAAAAATACATCTGCTTTTCTGAGTGAACACCATGTGCAATGTTTTAAATGTAATGGTCACAGGAACGTAGCAAGGTTTTGTCCAAACACTTCTGTATCTAATCTAATGCAAGACCGTAGATTTCATCAGACACAAAGAATGCAATACAGACAAGGAATAAATCATGTGCACAACAGAAAGGAAAATAATCATCCATCAAGGATGCACAAGAGACAACCACACAAGAGAAATGCTCAAGTTCACGAAAAGGTGCAAAATATGGATGTAGTTGAAAAACTCAAGCCCAAGTTCAAGAAAGTCTGGAGAAAGATAGAAGAAAGGAAATCGTGTCTCCTTGGACTAAAGGAGACTACTCCGCTATTGCACTAAGCAACTCTAGGTGGCACATCCTCAGGGGGAGCAATCTTAAAGTTTTATTTTAATTCTCCTATGTATTTTTTTGGTTATCTGAGGATGAAAGGCAAGCAGTCGGGAAATTGTCATATAGTTGTTAAAGTGTGTTTTCAGTTTATGTAGTGGTTTGTGGAAGTGCCGTGAAGGGTGGTGATTAAATTGAGAGTTGTCACCATTGGTAGTATTGCTATATGTCATTGTTGTACTGTTGATGGCTCTTACTGCCACTGTTCAAAGTTATGGATTATAACAGTTCAGATAATTTTTTTTAGTGAAAGAATGCTGCCCTAGCTGCATATATGTGTTTTGATAAAATCAATGCGTATTTGTACTACACATTGATGTGAAGATTGTTAGATCTTTATGACGCTTTGGTGAAAATATTTAATTCGCATGCAAAATCAAAAAGCTCACATTTTATTATTGCATTCAAAGCGGCTACATGAGTAGGAAGTTACATCAATACAAATTGAGTACAAATATTTAGAGAGACAAACAACTGTCATTAGGTTCAAGCTTGTTGAGAATATCCAAGATGCATGGTGGAGATGTATGCAGATGCTGCTAGCATTGTAGAACAAAAATTTGGCTATATACGAACATTGTATGCCTTCACTAACAGTGGACAAGTTTGAGATTGCAGAGCAACAGAGGGTTGATGCTCAGAAGATAGTGTGAAATGAAGTGGTCACGTTTTCGAAGAATTGACTAGCTATCGGGACCAAATTCTCAGGGGGAGCATTTATGTATTTTATTATCTTTTTGCTCATGTTTGTGATTTTTGCTAACTGTAATAATCTTTGCCTGAGAATGTTGTGCTTGGACTTAGGGGGAGTCTGCAGCATCCCTTTGGTATTATTGTCAAAGAGGGAGAAGAGTTACAGGTAATTGCACGTGTGTTGCCAACAATTCCAAAGGGGGAGATTGTTGATGAAAGTGCAACAACAGTATTGTCATTATTGTCAACACAGACAGATAGATCGGTTGATGCAGTGGATAGGAGTGTAGAGGTCATGAGATAGATCAGTTGATGCAGTTGACAAGAGTTCAGAGGTCATTCAGAGTATTTACAATGTTTTTCCAAGAAGACCGAAGTGGCCCATATGCAAAAGATCAAAGAAAAAGACAAGTAAGAGAAGTGTCGTGATATCGTGACATGTTGAGCAAGAAAGAAAAACTGTCGCGATATCGCGACATGTTGGAAGAGAAAAAGGCAAGTGGAAAAACTGTCACAATTTCGTGACATGTTGGCAGAGAAAAAGACAAGTTGAAAAACTGTCACGATTTCGTGACATGTTGGAAGAGAAAAAGGCAAGTGGAAAAACTGTCACGATTTCGCAACATGTTGGCAGAGAAAAAGGCAAGTTGAAAAACTGTCGCGATTTCGTGACATGTTGGAAGAGAAAAAGGCAAGTTGAAAAACTATCGCGATTTTGTGACATGTTGGAAGAGAAGAAGGCAAGTGGAAAAACTGTTGCAATTTTGCGACACATTGGAAGAGAAAAATGCAAGTGGAAAAATTGTCACGATTTCGCGACATGTTGGAAGAGAAGAAGGCAAGTGGAAAAACTGTCGCGATTTCACGACATGTTCGAAGAGAAAGCGCAAACAGGAAAAACTGTCACGATTTCGCGACATGTTCAAAGAGAAAGTGCAAGCAAGAAAAACTATCGCGATTTCGTGACATGTTCGAAGAGAAAGCGCAAGCAAGAAAAACTGTCACGATTTCACGACATGTTCGAAGAGAAAGAGCATGCAAGGAAAAGTGTCGCGATATCGCGACATGTCACATTTTCATGACTAAAAGAGGAGAGAGAGTGTAAGTAGAAAAAGTGTCACGATTTCACGACAAAAGAAAAGAGGAAGAGAACAGAAGAAAAAGTGTCGCGATATCATGACATATTGCAAGAGAGAGTACAAAAGAAAAAGTGTCACGACATCGCGACATATTGCAAGAGAAAGAGCTCAAGAGAAAAAGTGTTGTGATATCGCGACATATCGTAGTTTCGCGACAAAAGGAGGAGAGAGAAAGTAAGAAGGCAGAAGTGTCGTGATATCACGACAAAAGCAAAAAGAAGACTACATAGGTAGAAGTGTCACGATATCACGACAGAAGAAAAGAGAAAGAGTACGGAGGTGAAAGTTTCATGATATCGCGACATGTTGTATTTTTGCGGGTACAAGCAAAGGAAAGAAGCAAGAAGGCGAAAGTGTCACGATATCACGACATGTTATGTTTTTGCGGGTACAAGCCGAGAAGAGGACAAGGAGGCGAAAGTGTCGCGATATCGTGACATGTTGTGTTTTCATGGGCGAAAGGCCGAGAAGAGGACAAGGAGGCGAAAGTGTCACGATATCGGGACATGTGTTTTCGCAGGCGAAATACCGAGAAGAAGACAAGGAGGCGAAAGTGTCGTGATATCACGACATGTTGTGTTTTCACGGGCGAAATACCGAGAAGAGGACAAGGAGGCAAAAGTGTCATGATATTACGACAAGTGTTTTCACGAGCGAAAGCCGAGAAGACAAAAAGGAGGCAGAAGTGTCACGATTTTGCGACAGGTCGCTTTGCCGCGAGCTAAGAAGAGAACCCAGCCAAAATAAGAAATGTGACAGTTAACTGAAGTAGTACGACAGTTACAGGGGTAGTTGCAGAGAAAAATCATGCAGCTAAAATAAGAAGAGTTAACTAAAGTCATACGGCAGATACAGGGGCAATTACAGAGAGAAATCATGCAACTAAAATAAGAACAGTGAATTGAAGTCATTACGGTAGTTACAGGGGTAGTTACAGTGACAGTAAATGGAAGTCATTACTGCATTTACAGGGGCCATTATAGAGAAATATCATGCAGCGGTGGTTACTAAAATTCATCAGACGAAGACCAAGAGTTGGACAGAGAAACATTTTGAAGAGCCAAAACTATTAATAAGATTGCATGTGAGAATATAGAAACCGTTACTATTAATAAGTTGCATGTGAGAATATGGAAGTTAAAAATAGAGAGAAAACATTGTTATAAAAGGAAGTTTGCGTGAAGTAGTAAGGTTGAGCTCTGTATGGGAAGAGAGAGCAGCGTGTCGCCAAATAGAGGGAAAGTGCTATGAAAAAGAATATAGAGAGCACGACTGAGAGAGAGCGGCTGAGAGAGCACGACTGAGAGAGCGCGGCTGAGAGAGTGCGGCTGTAAGTGAGCAGAAGGTATGTGTGTTTTGTGAATTGAAAGAGAGGTTGGGTAAGCAATAGACCAGTGAGGGTCTTGTAAAAGTGAAGGCATTTTTATGTCAATCTAGATTCAAAATAGAATTCCAAGTTGGTACGTTGGTGCTCCTTCTAGTCGGTGCTGGTAAATCAGGGGTTGGTGCTCCTTTCTATTGGTGCAGATAAATTAGGGGTTGGTGCTCCTTCCAGTGGGTGCTGGTAAATTGATTGTAAATTTAGTGCTTTGCAAAGGCTGGATTTGGATGGGAGTCCAAGCAGTCAAGTTTTGAGGAGTATCCAAAACTGGTGAACCTCGTTAAATCTTGTGTTATGTGATGCTCTATTGTTATACTTGTTTTATGTGGCTTTAAGTTTTCATTGTTTCAGCTTTAAGAGTTGTAGATTTAAATTTAAAGAACTACACTGATTCACCCCCCCTCTTAATGCCATTGTAAGACTAACAGGAGTTTGATAGGAAATCATAATATTCTTAGGATGGAAGAACTTGGTTGGATTTTGGTAGAAAATTGGTTGGAGGAGGGAAAGAAGACCTAAACCTAGTGGGTGACTAGGGAGCATTGTAAAGGCAAACAGATAAATCAGTGAGATTATTATGAATAGTTTTAGTTGCAGCAAGATCTATAATTTTTGGGTCAATAGGGGTATCTTCAATTTCAAGATCCAGATCTTAACCATTTAAGGGCATGAAAGGATTAGGCTTTCCAAAATTTGAATTTATCTAGTCTTCAAACTGTGAAACCTAGGTCCAAGAGACAGGTTGCTTGCCTTTGTCGATCTGATTCTTTTTTGGATGATTTGAGTTGGTTGACTGTTCCTAGGTCCATTATTGCCATGATTTACATCGTTTTTTAAATCCTTCTTTAGAGTGGAGCACTGGGCACAAAAAAGATGTTATTTTTGATATTTAATGTAAAAAGTAGGTGTGTTTTCATACTTGATAGCCTAATACCGTCAATAAGATCATGAAATAAGATCTATGTAAGTTGACAATTGATAATCTAGATTTGTAATGATGCAGATGCAGGCGTAAGTAAGGCAACTTCTTGCTTTGGTTGTTGAATCAATGGCAACAAGGTCACAAATAGTTTGAGCTATACATTTGAAAATTCCAGGATGCTAGAACTATGATGAGAGTCTCTAAATCTTGACCCAAATGGGTGCTGAGTTTATACTTTATATTTTTGGGTCAAAATACTCACTCCATTTTCTTAAGAACAAACTTATTCTGCTGAAGAACCATGGACTTCCAGTGAGGATTCTACTTGAGTCTTGAGGATTGTTTAACTTGATTAGGAAAAACCCTCTTGGGTAGGCAACTAGCTCCATGTTACTATTGGAACAAAATTGGCCTATGGTTATTATTTGCGCCTACGACCTTGTCAACATTGAATAGTCAGACTTGGTGTTAGGATCTTCCATCTAATCTCTAGAGGAGGCTGGTTCCTTAATGGTTTTATGATATAAGGGAAAAGAGAATTACTGAAAGAGAAGGAAATATAATCGTAGCTAGAGCTTTTATTACGGTACATATTAAACAAAAACTAAGATAAATGTATGTACCTTTTCTATTCAAGCATTTATTATATCTTCATGCAAAAATCATAGTCTTCAAATGTGATTTAGATATCTATCTAATACACACATGTATAGAATTGTAAACTCTAGTAATATGATTTATATCATGTATAAGTCCAAATTCAAGAAAAAATTCAATATACAACTCAATAATGTGAATATAAGCATAAAATATTAATACATACACTTGCACACCATGAACCAGAAGCCAATAGAAGTGTATTTTATTGTTTAAATTTAGAGTACATACATATGATCTTGTAAACGTCTAAGATCCGACCTCTACTTAGGATGTGTTTACTATTATATATACCCTATGGCGAGCATCTTTACAACTAATAAATTCTGAAATGAAATTAGTTACAAACAATCAAGCTATAAAAATGTGTCGATACGCTCTACATGGCTTTCTATTGATCTAATGGTAAACAAAATATTTGATAACAGAAATCTGAGATTTGATGCTTTCTTCACTATCTATCATCAGTTTCCGACAGACTCTTTTGAAGGTATGATTATTTGTTTCCACTTATATATTTATCATGTGAGAAACTCTCGGCTTGCAAAAATATGACATATCATGAAATCGTGACCTTTCCTTGTACTTTGGTCCCTCCGGGTTGCTTGCTCGTGAAAATATGACATATCACGAAATCACAACCTTTCCTTTATCCTTTGGCTTCTTCTAGATGCCCGTTCGCAAAAATATGTCATATCACGAAATCATGACGTTCCTTGATATTTTGGCTCTTCTTGGCTACTTTCTTGAGAAAATATGACATATCACGAAATCACAACCTTTTCTCGTACTTTGGCCCCTCCAAGATTCTTGCTCACAAAAATATGACATGTCACGAAATTACAACCTTTCCTTGTACTTTGGCCCCTCTGATCTGCTTGCTCGCCAAAATATGACATGTCACAAAATCATAACCTTTCCTTGTACTTTGGATCCTCTGGGTTGCTTGCTCATGAAAACCCATCATGTCACAAAATCGCTACATCCTAGTGCTTCAGATCTCTTCTACTCTTTGAACCCGCAAAACTTCGTCATATCATGAAATTGCGACCTTTCTCATGCCTTACTCTTTTTTGTTGCTTATGTCTCAAAAAATGAAATGTTGGTTTCAAAATGCAAAAAACTTTGCTATCTTTCAAGGTAGTCTTTTTAGACTAGCATTCTTGGCGCCTTCTGGAGAATTTTGCTAGCAAAAATATTAGAATCCAGGACCTTCATCCATTGGGAAACGAAGTCAAAACAATATGGAATAGGAGATTGTGTAAGAAAACAATCAAGAAAAATACACTTAAACAAGTAAAGCATTACCTTTCAAAATACCTCTTATAGTTTATGCATACTCTACTAATATCACATTAACACCTTAATAATTTCAAACTGGTTTCACTGATGACCACTGGTTCCACATTCTATCAGCTGCCTTTGGTCAACTTGCTTGGGTTTCTTCAGCTTTTATATCATAGTGATGACTTCATTGTAAGTGAGGCAAACCTGTTTCCAAGCTTCATCCTCAAGGTCTGATGAATCCATGGACAACTGATATACATATTGTAATTCTTCCACTTTATTGTGAGACACTATTTTATACCTCAAAATCAACTCCTATAAATAGGACTTAATTTATGTGAGGTTTTGCACCATAGCAAATATTCGTGCTTCCTCTATAGGTTCTTCCCAGTTTTCCATTTCATATTCATCCTCCATAAAAGATTTTAGGGACATTGTTAGTGCATATTCACTTAAAAATTTTGAATTTTCATCCCACAAATATGGAAGTCCGCATTTTTTTGCTAGATATAAATGCTTCACTAGTCCTTTAGCTTCAGCTTATAACTCCTGAAGGAGTTTGTCACCTTGAGTTACAAGTTTAAATATTCTAAAGAAACTTTTGGTCATAATATTGGCGTAAGACCAAGATTCACTTCAGATCTTAGCAATGACACTCTGACATTTTCTTAGATAAGACTTAAATTTTTTTGTTGCATTTGATATTTCATGTAGAAATCTCACAAAAGCTTTTAATTCATCGCTGACCACTTCAATCACTTATTTTACTTTGGCTAGGTACAACAACATAGGTCTCACTCTAAGTCTCATGATAAGATGTCTTCGAGCATTTCTTTTCTTACCGCTTTGGTTTTTTCCTTCGATAGGCTAGATGGTGCATTTTGCTTTTCTAGGATCTGATGCTGAAGTTGTTGAACCTACAATTTCATAGATTGAATATGTGCATATGCCTCTTCAAGTTTTTCTTTATAATTGGCTGCTTTACTGGTAGCCTCCCCAAACTTATCTTCCCATTTCTTTGCTTTCAAATTCAGAGCTTTCTCTATCAATTTTTGTTCCTGTAGGATTGATTCCAATTCTTTCTTGGCCCCCTGTTATTTGAAAAAAATCTCTTTGAAATACTCCCCATGCAAGTAGATAATTATTAGATAGGCCTGATCCATTCCCCACTCATCTAGCATATGAAGCTGGGTAATGTCTTCAATTGTACCTTCTACCTGATAATCCTCAATGGTCATTTATCCTTTAGACTTCTTTGATATTGGTGTCAATTTTACCTTTTTTCACTGCATGGTGGTGGGATCAAGAGCTATTATCTCTTAAGCATGGGCTGGAGTTTTGGAATCTCTAGTGGAATGAGATGTCCACCATTCTAAGGTATTCTTGTTTGTCTTTCTCAAATATTCTAGTTTTTGGATGATTTTTAGCATCTATAATGGATATGGATTTAATATTTGGAATGCAAACACTAGGAAGAAATGGATTTGGAACTAATGCGGCACTAGCCTTAGACTGGAGCTATGAATATAATGCTAGTTCTAGGGAAGGAACATGGTTTAAAAGGAAACATTATATCTTTCTTCGAACTATAAATGGAAGGAGATTTGGTTAGGGAATGAGTATAAGAAAAAGAGTGAGGGAATAGAGAAGTCATACCTATTTATGTCTTAAGCACATGTTGATTTCCATATTCTTCTTCATGATCTTCATTGCCTTCATTCATAATAGAATCTTGTCATTTGGTGTAGAAATATCTTCTACATTTTCTCTTTCATTATCTATATTCTCATTGCCTGTATCTTCTTCGAGATTTATTATTTCAACATTTAGGAGAATTTCCCCACACTATCCCTTTTTATGTTCAACATTTTATTTCTCTATAACAATTTCTTGAAAAATAGTTATATTTTGACCTTCTTGGGCAAGGTCATTTGTATCATTAATTGTTTCACTTTGAACATCTTCCTGTTTAGTAGGATTTTTAGTGATCTCTGTATCTGGAACATTATCTTCATTATACTGAATAGTTTGTTCACCTTCTAGAGCAGTTTTAATATCTTCAACATTACCATATTGAGTAGCTTGCTCATTATTTAGGACTTTTTCAACATCTCGTTTCTTCTTTTCTTGAGTTTCTACTACAGAATTTAGCCTCCTCCTCTTAATAGCAAGAGGTTCTTCATCAGATTCTGTAGCTGAGTTTGAAGGGAGAACAAATTTTAAATTTTTAGAGGCTACAATTATACCTTTCGATGAGTCAGTACCTAGTACCAGGCATTTTCCTCTTCTTTCTACCTGTAAGGGTTCAGTAATCCCTTGCCATTCTTTACCTAGTCCTTTGAATTCATATCCCATCTCCAACATTATCAGAACAACTTTTTCGTACGTTTTTCCTTTTTCTTCTATGAAGATGTCTTCAACAGACCTTTTCTTGGAAGTTTTGAGTCTGGTTTGTGCCTGGGGTAACAACTGCTCAACTGCAACCTTCTTTCCTTTACCTTGGTTGATATTTTATCTTTTCATAGCTTCAGGACTTGCTGCCTTGCTACCACCAATGCTAGGAGGTACTTTCACAAGGAAGGTCCTTGACCAAGAATCTTGGTAATAATCATAAAAGACTGAGAATTCAAGATCACTTTTCATAGGTTACCTCGAATCAATCATATCAGTTTGAACTCTCATGGTCCACCATTCATGAACTTTTCCCATTGTCCATTTTGCCCCTTTCTTCTGCATTCTAGTAATGGTATTGTCATCTAAAAAATACAGGATTATTTTTAGGATCATAATACATTACATGTTTATAAAAATTATGCCAATGGGGCAACGACTGCATCTTTTCTACATGCCATTCCAGCGCATCATCTTTATTATTGTTTCTGTAAGCTTCAATGTCTAGTCTAATGGATGTATGGTAGCTCTTAATTGATGTTTTGTTCAAAATGGCCTGCCTTTCTACAAATCGGTTTATAGGATCATATTTCCATATCTAAGGCATTTCTATTAAACCCCAATTCTCTTAGAGCTTGGGTAATTTGTTCATGCTGACCCTTCTTAGAAATAATAATACCCTCAAATTAAAATGATAATACAAGTACCAGTTTTACTTATACTCGTACCATATTTAAAATTTATTTGTCCAATTTGTCTGACATATTCCAAAGCAAATAACTTGGCAGTAACATAATGGGGAAGTAAGAAAGGTTTCCTAGTAAACCCATACAACCTAATGACAACCCTAGTGAGGTGAACCAGTCGCACTCCTCTACTTGTTTGTTCTATAGAACCTTTTCAGATTTTGGGGTTAACCTTCTAATTTCCTCATACATTATATTTAGAGTTGGACCCAAAAATTCTCTATTAAAATCGTAATACAATTTTATTTTGTGCAATACATTGGTCCACTTATATACTGGCAATGTCCTTCCTTTTCATCTTTATCATTTACAAAAATAAAGGCTAGCTCCTTAGCCATGAAATAGAAGAATATCCATACTAAGTACGAAGAAAAATGGAAAGAAAATTGAGACCCTTTTTCATTGTAGATAAACCTTCATGAATTTTTTGAAAAATATACCCCATCCAGTTAAAGAACAAAGGCCTAACATTTTTATCCATGACTGAAGAGTCATAATTTTTTGGGTTTGATAGATAGTTGACTAAGGAAATCTACCACCCATGAACTTTTTCATCAATATTTAGTCCAGCCACCCTAGCGAATATAGAGAACAGTTCTAGATTTTTGAAATCTGTTAGGGAAAGAGGGGTTTCGCGAATATTTCCTCTAGTAGGTGTTTTTTAACTGCGTAGTGAGAAAATTCTTCATATTTTTAGATGGCATAAAATATTTTGCTTGTTTAGTGGGGTTGAAAGCCTTGGGTTCAAGGGCAGGCACATAACTAGCGACAAAAGCAACAATAAATGCATCTGTACTTAGAGTAAGAAGAAGTCTCCCTCTAAAATATCTACCAACTTTCTTCTTTTCATCATAAAAATTTACAATTTCTTTGACCAATTCAAGACAAGGGTGTACATGAATGTAAAAATACCAGTAGAGTAACGAATGGAAAGCAAAAGTAGCAGGGGAAGATGCAGTGATACCAATAGCCATTTTGTCTTCAATATCTCTTCGAATCCTTTCTATATTTTTCCATGTTACTACTATTTCGCCAATTCTAGCATCTCTATCAAAAAAAAATTCACCCATTTCTTCTTCACATCTCACTGCTAATGGTACAAAATATGAAGTCACCATTGCTATTTTCTGACTGTTCTTCTTCGGAGCCATGAGATACTATCACACTGAGTTTGTTTGAACGAAAATTAGATTCAAAAAAAGGAATAGAAAGTAGTGCAACAAAAATTACTTAGGTTTTCTATACAACCCTTCTGATTGAAGGGTGTACTTTAATGCTTGTGCTCTATAACTTCTTCTTTGCAAAGCATTCAGATTATCAGGACATATTCCAATCTAAAAGTACTTCACAAAATCATCAATCAAGTCAGTATTTTCTAGATTTTGATCTGATTTTGAATTTACCATTATGCTTTGGTGATCTACATGACAATTTGCAGCCTTCTTGGCTAATTATTGGCATAGGGCTCTACCCCTTACCATTTTTGTTGGGTGTATTTCTACATCATATTCCTATATTTTAGTCATCCAACCAGCTCTTTTTTTTCCAAGTTCTCCTTGTATTATAAAATTGTTGACATCAGGATGGATCACATAAACAATGATCCTACTTTGTGACAATAAATATTTGAATTTATTCAAAGATTTCATGACAACATACACTTGTTTCTAAATAAAGTTATACCTTTCTTCGTGGTCATGCATAGTGACACTCAGAAAAGCTATGGGTATTTCTTTGTTGTTTGCTTCCTTTTGTGTGAGGACTGCAACATAACTTTCTTGCTCACCAACAACATATAAGATAAAACCTTGGGAGTAGTTAGGATTAACCAGTACAAGTACTTGAGCTATTTCCTCTAGAATCTTTCTAAAAGCATTCTTCGTTGGATCTGTCCATTTGAAATGTGCATATTTCTTTAATAATTCAGTCATTGGTTTAACAATATGTGCAAAATATAAAATAAATTTACACATAAAATTTATTTATCCGAAGAAAGATTGCAAGCCTCTCTTATTTGCTGGTAATGGAAGTTCTAAGAGTGCTTTCAATCTATAAGGGTCTATGGCTAATCCAGCCTTAGAGATGACATGACCAAGTAGGATACTTTCCTCTACAGCGAATATAGATTTCTTTGGGTTCAAAGATATTCTAAATTCCTTGTATTTTTCAAAAACCTTCTTGAGGTGTGTTATATGATCTTCTTTATGATGAGAAAAAACTATTATATCATCTAAATAGATGACTATGATCTTGTTAGAAATCTCACCAAAATCTACATCCATTACCCTTTGAAAGGTTGCTCTAGCATTAGACAAATTTAAAGGTATCCTTTGATAGGCAAATATTTCCCATTTGGTAGTAAAGGCAGTTTTATATTGATCTTCGTCTCTGAACCATACCTAATTATACCTAGAAAAACCATCCAGCAAAGAAAATCTCTCTACCCTTGGAACTGTGTGTAAAATTTGGTCTATCTACGAAAGAGGATAATGATCCTTGAGTGAAGCTCTGTTCAAATTTTTTAAATCGACGCATAATCTAATGTCTCTATTTTTATTCATGACTAGAACTAAGTTCACAACCTAGGTAGAATGTTTAATAGGATACACCATCTTAGCTTGAAGGAGCTTTAACAATTCTTGCTTCATCAGAGCTTCTATATTTGGATTCACAGGCCTTTGCTTTTGCCTAAAATGTTTGGCTCCTTCCTCTAATTCAATGGTGTGATGGATAATTTATTTCCTATACACTTTTAGATCACTTTACACCCAAGCTATAATATTTGAAAATTTCTTGCACAATTCCTTGATTTGGTTTAACTCTTCTATTGTACAACTAACTATGACTTTAATCATTTTTCTTGGTTCTAGTTCAACTTCCTTATATCGATGCTTATAAACTTTTATTTTATGGCCTAATGCCCTATAATTATTATCAAAAAGACTCTCAAGGGTGATAAGTCCCTTGGGAATATTATTATTCTTTAATTGAATAAATCCTTCTTCTTCATCTTGCAACATTTTGCAGCTCGAGCAGTTCATCTCATATATTAAAAAATCTAATATTTGCTCGTTGTTTTCAAAAACTTGCCAGAAGATATTTTTGTCTGGCATGGAGGGTCTATATATGAGTCTAACCATCTTAGATTTTTGGATAACATTGCTAATGGGAAAAAATTCTCCCCACATACACCAAAAAATCTGCATGGGTATTCTGCTTTCTAGGAATAGACTTCATATTTAGAGCCTCAAAGGCTTCTAAAATATCCCAAAATTTATTTCTATACACCTTTAAGTAATGTTGTTTATTGATACAATTTACCATAACTTGATTCACGATAAGTTCTAAATCTCTATAAATTAGTAACTGCTTAACCCCCAGTTTCTTAGCCTTTCTTAGGCCCAAACAAAGTGCTTCATACTCTGCAGTGTTATTGATGCAACTCCACGCTAGCCTATAAGAGAAATTAAAACTATTCCAGCACCAGATCCATTCTTATACCTAGCTCCATTGAAGAATAAATTCCAAAGTTGACTGGTAGAGTCGTCTTCTTTGGGTGCGAGTTCCAATTATTTTTTTTGGTTTTTCAATGGAATAACTTCCCATTTCTATTTCTATCATGGCATTAAAATTATTCAGAGAGAACTGATCTTCTATTTGAAGTTCCTATAAGGTCTCCTCCATTAGATCCAAATATTCAATTTCCTCGATCATCATATTTACAGTGCCGATCTCCCCTATATTTTCTACATGAAAAGTAGATGGTTTTTTATTAAATATCTTGATCCTCCTATTTTTCAAAGGTATTTCTAAATGTGAGTAGTCCAGATATAGATATACCCCTATCTTGGCTATGAATTATCTATACAAACACATACCAAAGTATGACGCTAAATCTACAACTACCACTTCTTGTATGACCACCATTTGAGGTATCCTATGAAGTTGTATGGGGATGTCTTTAATTACTCATACAATATTTACTGGAGTAATATCCAACTGTAGGATCCCTGGATTGCTTCTTGTATACTCCATCTACATGATGCCACACACTGATTTTGGTATCACTGTAGTAGCAACACCTGAGTCTATCATGCAGTTATGTACGACCCACCCTTCCGTTTGAAAAGATAAATAGAAGGGAGGTGGTCTATTTTTTCCAATGGCAAATGTTATATTTGCTTGAATTGTATTTGAGTAAGATGTGTTCTTACCTTTATTTTTTATTGTCTTTAAAGATTCCTGTAGGAGATCAATCTGACCAGGAAACTGAAGGTCATCATAGATGCTTTCCTTTGAGGGAGTCTTCTTCATTATTCTACTATGTTAAAAGAAGATGGTTCAACACTCCTCTCTCTTTATTTGGCAAAGGTTTCATATCTATTTCTGTATACTTGAGTCATTTTTCTTCTTTGTATCTTAGTTAGTGAAGGAAATATTAATCTCTCCTTAGCTTGATCTTGAGTCTCTATTTCCTTTTATGGAGTAAACTCTTTATGTATTTTTGTCCTAGAGCTCTGGGCAGAAACCTGAGGTCCATTTTCATAGGAAGAATCTCTTTTAGGTGTTGCTTTAGGATATGGGGGAAAACTTAGAGGTTGAAGCTTCTAAGGATACATTTGTAGAGATTTTTTGCCTGATCTGGTTAAGACTGCAACTTGTTCAACTGAAGGCATCATAAAATTATGACCAATTTCTCTAATCATTCTTACATGGCATTTCATATTTTTCTCTACTTTCTCAATAGCTACATTTTGTACATAGTGTTGATGAATCATACATAAAATTTCTCCATGTGGATCATTACATGTGGTACACTAGTAATCAAAATTTGTGGGAGGAGCTATAACTTCTATAGCTTTATTTGCATAAACAACATTTGATCTTTCCTACCCTCTATTTCTTGATGGAGCCGCATCTCTTGTTACTTTAGGAAACCTCCTTAGTTGAAAATTTCTCTTAGCCTCCCTTCTTTTCATCGATGTCATATCATTTGCCAATTTTTTTACTGTGTCTAGTATAATAGAGAGCTGATTTTCTTGTGCTGGCTGAGCATGTAGTGTAGGTAATGCGAGAACAATGGGGATAGGAGGTAATTCCAAGAGACTTTGAGGTATCTTTAATTAAGGAATGGATGGTTACCCATTCCATTTGGGAAGATATATACTTGGAAAATGGAAAGAGCTTAAAGAACTAGTACTGAAATCTTGGGGAATATCCAAAAAAATTGGTATTATTGCTTTTGGTGGATACCTCCCAGTGGCGATGAGATCTCTCTACTTTAGATGCTTCTTGGTAATTAGTAGAGAAAGTGAATATTCATGATTGTTGTATTATTATACTAATATCAGAATCAAAGGTTCTTAAATAATAATATGCTGCTTTTCTATGGTTGGTTTTAATCTGACGGACACTCTTTCCCAAGTGTGGCTGAATTGGATATTGAAATCAACAATTTTCTCTTGAGGATATTTATTGATAATGTTGAACTGGTTAAGCAGGTAGAATGGATCTGCATGTTGATTAAATTTGTCTACCATCTTGCCAGCGTGTTCGACCCAAGTTACGATGGATTGAGCGATAAGTTCTTTGTACCAATAGAGAATTTTCCTTTTAATGAAATGACCAACAACCTGATCATTACATCTTCTTGACTGATGTTGTAAATTGCTCCCAAGGAGGCAACATCTAACCAATGTTCATACGCTATTATACCTATTCTATCATATGAAGGCAATACCTTCAAAGCTACAGTAGGAATCAGATTCTAAACCACCAGGTTCAATGGATCTATGTGGTTCCATGTAAAATAAGATGATGGAGGAGTAGCCATTGTAGCAATTGTACTTGCCTAAATTGTAGAACTGCTAACAATTATATTTGAAGATATATTGACAATAGGGCTAGGCAAAACAATAGGTACAAGGGTGATAATACTAGTAGCAGGTGGGTTTGATCTAGCAGATAAAATTGGATGTACCCTAAGGCTACCAAGGTGTAACTCGAAGAACTCAATGGGTTCTTCAGAGTTTCTTACTTTAGATCTGGTTATCATATAGATTAAAAATCATAAGTTATAACTAGATAAATAGATAAGGTATTCCTTAGGTCTATACCTTCAGACGAAATTGCCAGGTGATTTGATTTAGATCTTAAATAGGTTATAGACAAACACTAAACCTTATAAAATACTATGGGATTTAGGGTCCCACTGGGTGTACCAAAAACTATTGGAACAAAATCAGCCTATGGTTATTATTTGCATCTACATCCTTTTCAAAATTGAATAGACGAACTTGGTGTTGGGATAATCCATCTAATCTCCAGAGGAAGCTGGTTCCTTAATGGTTTTATGAGAAAAGGAAAAAGATAATTAATGAAAGAGAAGAAAATATAGCCGTAGCTAGAGCTTTTCTTACAGTATAGATTAAACAAAAACTAAGATAAATTTATATATCCTTTCTGTTCAAGCATTTACTATATCTTCACGCATAAATCATAGTCTTCAAATGTGATTTAGATAGCTATCTAACACATGTATGTATAGAATTTTAAACTCTAGCAATATGATTTATATCATGTATAAGTACAAATTCTAGAAAAAATACAATATACAACTCAATAATGTGAATAGAAGCTTAAAATGTTAATACATACACTTGCACACCGTGAACGAGAAGCCAATAAAAGCATATTTTATTGCTTGCATTCAGAATATATACATCTAGTCTTGTAAATGTCTAAGAGCAAACCTCTATTCAAGATGTGTTTACTATTATATATACCCTATGGTGAGCATATTTTACAGTTAATAAATTCTGACATGAAATCAGTTACAAACAATCAAGCTATAAAAATACGTCAGTATGCTCTGCATGGCTTCCTATTGATCTAATGGTAAACAAAATATTTCATAACAAAAATATGAGATTTGATGCTTTCTTCACTGTCTGTCATTAGTTATCGACACATTCTTTTGAAGGTATGATTATTTTTTTCCACTTATATCTTTGTCCTACGAGAAACTCCCTGCTTGCAAAAATTTGTCATGTCACGAAATCGTGACGTTCCTTGACATTTTGGCTCTTCTTGGCTGCTTGCTCACGAAAATATGACATGTCATGAAATCATCACCTTTCCTCATACTTTGGCCCCTCTAGGCTGCTTGCTCACGAAAATATGAAATGTCGTAAAATCATGACCTTTCCTCATACTTTGGCCCCTCAGGGCTGCTTGCTCATAAAAATATGACATCACAAAATTGTGACCTTTCCTCGTACTTTGGCTCCTCTGGGGTGCTTGCTCACAAAAACCTGTCATGTCACAAAATCGCTACATCCTAGCACTTCAGCTCTCTTGTAATATCCGAACCCGCGAAACTTCGTCATATCGCAAAATTGTGACCCTTCTCATGCCTTAGTCTTTTTTGCTGCTAATGTCTCAAAAAATGAAACACTGGTTTCAAAACGCAAAAAACTTTGTTGTCTTTCAAGGTAGTCTTTTTAGACTAACATAGGTCACCACTTCGAGAAGGTCCATTTGCAAATGGTCTCAAGCACATACTAGCACATACTATAATTGAAGTGCTAATACATATGTTGCCAAAACATAGTCGCAATTGGACAAGAAACTAGGTTATTAAGGTTATGACATTAAAATTGACTTATTTATCTATATATATACACTTTTCTTTTGTATATGGATACATGTATACTTTATATATATATATATATATATATATATATATATATATCTTATCCATATAAATATTTTGTTTTGTGTAAAAATATATTTTTTAAGAATTTATTTTTTAGTTTTAAATCATGTTAAATACATCAAAAGAAAGGAAAATCAACTTAAATTTACATTTCCATTGTATGATAATACAAAAGAGTCTAAATGTAATGTTTATTGACAAAATTCACTAATAAAATCTATCAAAATAATAAAACAAAAAATGTTGGATCAATTTAAAGATTATAAATTTGATTATTAAAACATCATAGTTGTAATTTATCACAATAAATAATGTTATAACAATTCAAACATCGTAGTCGTAATTTATCAAAATAAGTAAATGTTATAACAATTCAAACATCGTAGTTGTAATCTATCAAAATAATAAAATAAAAAATGTTATAACTAAAACATCATAATTTTAAGCATCAAAATACATAGTTGTATATTGGTACAAGACCTGGACATATAATTTAAAGTTAAGATATGTCACTTAATATGTTACATTGTGTTTCATCCAATTATGAGTGCCCACCTCTATATATGAGGTCTTTTACCTCATCCTTAAGCACCTTGAATGACAATTCATCATTCTCATCATCTAAGGAGCCACTATAATCCCACATCCTAGTGGGACAACTTTAGTACTCAGGTGAAGCTTGAGACAAATATTACAATTTGGAATGAGCATATATACAATATTTTGTACCTTTTTGTTTCCTAGTCTATTACATTTCACTAAATGCATAAAAACATGTTCATTCCAATTTCACTCACTAGTAAATGAACTTGACATCTATAAAGAAAAATAAATGAATATAAATATTTATTTGAATAATATAGAATTAAAATCATTTAAACATAAATTTGAATTTATTTTATTAGCAGAGAAATAATATGATAGGTCATTATCTATAGCATAGGGGTCCTTGTCCCATATTGTACCTAAAAGTTAAAAAAATCTAGATGTGTTTGATCATATATAGAATTATGATGAACAAAGTTTTGTTATGAGCTAATATGCTTTCCATACTTGTTCTTAATTTGAGTACTATCATATTAAAGATGGTAATATTTACCCACATAATATTATCATTCTTGGGATACCTCATTACCATCTATGGTTTCTTATCAAATTACATTGAATTATGCAAGAAATCAATGAAGAGGTCTATGAAGCATTCTCTACTTCTCATTTATGTCCATACTAGGTTGTCGTATATTATTTATATGAAAGTATCCCAACTTAAATATAACATCCAGTCTATTCTTTATTTGGTTGAGGATTTCAAATACATCACCCATACATGGTATGTAAATGTTAAATAGTCAAAAGATGTCTAAAATGAGGCTACACATTGTAATAAGACCTTTTGCATATTGAAAAAATAATGTCATCAATCTTGGTACTAACATCACTATCATTAATAGGAATGAACTAAGGTTTGAACTAAATACCTCTATGTCCTAACACCTGAGGTTTGAACTATCATTAGAAGGAATTAGTGATATGTCTTTAATATCACTCTTGACATGGATACCCTTAAAACACATAGTCATCTTCACAAATTCATAAAATGGGTTGGCCCCCTTATACCTTTCATGCACCTTCTCTCACGTCCATGATTTGCAATATCACCGTGTAGACCTATTTTCTACCTTACATGCCTTTCCCATAATTCAAGGAAAATTATGCACAATATTTGGTGAAATATTCTCTTTTTTATTTTTTTTTTAAATTATGGGAAATAAATAAACTTTTTGAACTTGAAAAATTGGTACTTGGAGGTAAATTGAATAAAAGTATTGAACTACAACACCCCTTGAAATATTGCAAAGAATCAAAAAATATTGTTGCTTTATTTATGCTACACAACATTTTTTCAAACACAATCATTATTTGTGCTACACAACATTTTTTCAAGCACAATCATTAAATACATCTTATCATGCTAATATAGGAAAAAATTTGCCAAACTATTTTAATAATTGTTTTAGGCAATTTAGAGGTCTTTTCCATGCATAAAACTTTACCTATTATTTTATGGTATTTTGGGTCTATCAAAGAGTATTCAACCTCTTATTTTCTACTCTTATGACTGTAGGCCAAAAATGGCTACATCCATACTTACCCACAATTTTGCACAATTTGGCTAAGTATTAAGAAGGGATACAAAAGCGCTAAAAATCACTTAAATTGGAGAAGCGCTGAAATCAACACTAAAGTGAGAATTCTAGTGAATAGCGCTTCTCAACACTCTTTGTATCGAACGTGCAAAAGTGGAGACTATTAAAAAATAGAAAAGCATCGCAAGAAGGGTGAAAGCAAGAAAGTGCTAAAAGGCAAGAAAATCAAAGAAGAAAAGTAGACCACACTTCTCAAACTCCCTTTGTATTTAGCACATGGAAGAAAAGTTCCAAAAAAGACCCAAATTTGAGAAGCACCAAGATGAACACAAAAGGAAAAAGTTTTGCAAGACCATGCTTCTAAACTTTCCTTTGTTTTTAGCATGCAAAAGAAAGGCGCTGAAAAGAGTCCAAAACTAAGAACAAGGAAATTGTGCAAGCCGCGCTTCACGACCATCTTTGCATTGGCCGCACAAACAAGAAAGCACTGAAAAATAGTAAAAAGGAAGAAACACTAGAAAAAAGAAAATGTGAGAAGAGTGGAGAATCATGCTTTCTCGTCCACCGTGTATCTACATTGCAAATCTGAAAAAGCACGAGGATGGATTACAAGCTAAAGCAATACAAATTCATGCTTATTAGACTCCTTTTTTGAGATTGCACAAAGCAGAAAAGCATTGAGCTAAAGAAGAAAAAGTAGAAAAGGATAACTAAGGAGAATGGTCCGTGATTCTCTTCCTCCCTCATCACCACCACGCAAATGAAAAATAATGCTATAACTGTTCGATGGTCAGATCCATGGTAGAAATTGAACTTCCTGAGAGTTTTCGATGAGCTTTTGTGTGCATAATCCAAAAAGTAGGGGAAAAGCTGATACTAATGCCTTAGAATCCAAATCAAAGAATTTATAATCTAGAACCTTCCATAATATCCTATTGAACTAGATTTAGTTGTGAGATCGACAGAGGGATGGATTTCAAGAACCACCGATGACGATGATGAACTCAACTAGAAGACCATTGTAATAGGACAAAATGTGCATAGCTTGCGGGCATCATGAACAAAAAAGTGGTTAGAGACATCAAGAAAGAATTAAGTTCCTTGTAAATGCTTAAGAGTATTGTAAAACCTATAAATAAGGGTGACAACCTCCTTCCAAATGGTTAGCTTTGTAGTGTTTTCTTACACCATTGTGTAAATTTTTGTAAATGGTGAATGAAGCATTACAAGGGATGTTTACCTCGAATTTGTGTATGTGTTGAATGATGGACTTAATTCTTAGAAGTTAACTCATATTGCTTCTATGGTTAGTCTATTCTGTTAATTTGAAAAGCTAACTTAGAGTAGATTGAGGTAATTGTTTATGCATACATGTTTCTTGAGAATTCTATTTTTGTTAAATCAGGGCATTGATATTATTCTGTTAAATTGGATAATCATTGTTTTAGATGCTTGGAATAGTTTCGTGAACATTCACAAGCCATTCAATAGTGTAACCATATAATTTTTAAATGCTATTAATCCCCTAAGTTGCTTAAAAATTAATTTTTTAGAGATATTGTGTGGATTTTATGCTGTTAGCTTCACCTGACCACTTTATATCCATATATTTCTCAACCCTACCATTTCTATCCTTAAGATTTTTCAATTTTGAGCTACATAGAGTCAACATTCATTAAGTTGACAAGGTATACCAACCTTCTCTAGAGATCGAATCAAAGTAATTTGATTCTTCCAATGTTTAGTCTGGGTTATGATTAATGGATTCTCACCTTCATATTCAAAATATAATGATCACAGTTATAGCATTGGATAGATACAAGACTACAATAGTTTTTGGCATGCTCGATGACACGATTCCACCATACACACCTACTATGTTTTACCTAGAGGAATCAAAATTTAGTGAGTTGTTTTGAACTCATATGCGAAGAAAGTAAATTCACTTGGCGAATCCATGAGAATAAAACCAGTAAGACCTCAATCCTAACCTTCAAATTTTCAAGTTCATTAAAGGCGTAGCTAAGAAAAGTGATCAACCTGTAAATTTCTATGAGTTATTCTCAAAATCTAAGTATCCTAGATAATCTTCTTCTGAAACTTTTGCAGAAGATACCCCAACAACATCCTCTTATTTAGATTCTTATAGAACTTAGACCACTATGGAAGAATAAAAGGATTATGTTCAGCACAATTATCTATATTGGGATTCCCCAACTCCACTGTTATTTCAAGCTTCACATGACATGTTGAGCAAGGTGCAACGATAGTATTGTCATTGTTGTCAACATACTCAGTTGGATAGGTTGATGTAGTGTACAGTTGTTCAGACGTTTTCTAGAGTATTTATAGTGATTTTCAATGCTTATGAGGATTTTTTTTATGTTTGGGTGAAGTTGTTACAGGTTGTTCGTGCAAATTTGTAAAATTTGAAAAAATCGTTAGGAAGTTGTCAAAAAATTGCAAAAGTCATCATGGGCGCAGTTAGACAGGATGGATCAGTTTAGAACATGCCAAAATGTCAAGAAATAGTCTAGAAAATTTTTGGAGGTGTCAGCACAGTGTTTGGATTGATCAATGATGTTTTCGGTATCTTGGCGGATGATTTGGCAAGTGGTTGTATAGGCCGAAAATGACAGTTTTGTCAGAAGCACTATGAGCAAACTAAGAAGAATTTGATAGTAAAATTTGAACTGGAGGTATTTTTTATATTCAAGAACATGTGTTCCAAATTTATACTAAAACAAAGAAATGAGGTGAATGTTACAAGCATCGCAAGACTGTCATAAAAATGCTTTTTTGGAAAAAGTGTGTTAGCAGTAGTTTTTGTGGAGGTGGTACAGGTGAACCGTAAGGAGTTATGTAGTAAGATTCGGACCAGATGTAGTAAGCATTGCAAGTATTCTATATTTCAAATTTTAGAGAAAACAAAGTTACAAGGTGATAGTTATGATTGTTGCAAAAACCGTACAGGTCACTTTTATGTCAATTTGTTCCACTTGTGCAAAATCCTTCAGTTGGTCGTTTCGACCTTGTAGAGTCGCCAAAGTTTTGGTTTCAGTGTTGTTACACCTTCAAGGCATCAAATAGAGCATCTTTCATTTTTGGTTTGAGGTGTCACGTGGCTCCGAAGTAAGAGAATGAGTAAGGTGTCAATTCTTTGCATGTGACGTGTTTGACGAAATGTCTTCTCAAAATAAAAAAAAGGAAGTTATATTGTTTTAAGAAGCTTCATTAAAGAAAATAATTTTAAAATTGAAAAGGGAAGAAGAATGCAAGTGTGTGCTTTTTAAGTGGTAAGGGATTTTATTGAAAAGGGTGGACTCTATTTTGTGAAGAGAGAAGTGTGTGTGGAGAAAAATAAAGAGTGAAAATCCGTGATTTTTGGAGAGTGGTGAAAAAAGTCACTTCACTATTTTGGGCATAAATTTCTCATATGATATCCATTTTTGCTAAAATTTTGATAGGAGTTTGTATACAAAGTGGTGCACAATACCCAGAACGTATTTAGCAATTGGCAAAACGAGCTAAGAGAACAATCAATTTTTTTTGTGTGAGAAGAGAAGATTCAAATTTTGAGTAATGTAGAGAGGGATGTTATACTGGGTGAAATATAAAGTTTTAGATTTTGAGCTTACAGACCATAGAGGGTTCTGGTTTCAGTGAAGACATTCATATATGTCATTTTATTATCAATATCAAAATCAAGTGGGTGCTTGGTAGAGGGGTTGGTGCTCATTTCTGTTGGTGCAGATAAATCAGGGGTTGGTGCTTCTTCTAGTGGGTTCTGGTAAATTGATTGTAAAGTTGGTGCTTTGCAAAGGCTGGATTTGTATGGGAGTCCAAACAGTCATTTTTGAAGATGTAGCCAAATCGATGAACCTCGATATATATCTTATGTTGTGTGATGTTCTCTTGTTATACTTGCTTTATTTGGTTTTATATTTTCATTGTTTTAGCTTTGAGTGTTGAAGATTTAAGTTTTAAAGAGCTACACTGATTCACCCCCCCATCTCAGTTTCATTATGAGACTAACAATTGGTATCAGAGCAAGGTTCCTGAACAGGCTTAACTGGCTAGGGTGATCTTGAAAGTGACACTATGGCAGGTGGTGAAGGCTTCTCATCAAACAAAGCACCATTGTTTGACAAAACTAATTACACATTTTGGAGACTCGGGATGCAAACATATATTTGTGCTTTGGGATACGATATTTGGGATTCATTAGATAGTGGATACACAATACCCACCACTTCTCCAATCGATGTTGTCAATAAGAAACTGTTTGAAAATGACTCAAAAGCAAAGAATGCTATCATGTGTGGATTAGTGGACTGTGAACTGGTAAATATTATGGGTTGTAAAATGACAAAGGAAATATGGGACAAAATGAAGAGAATTCATGAAGGAGACGTTAAAATCAAGGAGGCCAAGTTACAAACACATCGAGCTCAGTTCGAATTATTAAATATGAATGACGATGAGAATATAGAGGCATATATGCTAAGAGTTAATGAAGTCATTAATATGATTAGAGGACTCGATGAGGAAATCAAAGATTCTATCACCGTGAAAAAGGTATTAAGATCCCTTCCCCAAATATTTGATTCTAAATTTTCAGCTATAGAAGAAGCTAAAGATCTAAATTATTTTAGTATGGATGAGATGCATGGTTCTTTGACTACATATGAGATGATAATAGGAAAATCTAAACCCATAGACAAAGAAGCTACTTTTAAAGCCCATAAAAATATGAAAGCAAAACAAGAATCCGAGGAAGAAGAGACATCAGATGAAATGGAAGCAAACTTTGTTCAAAAACTAAAAATGGAAAAAGGTAAATACAGAGGAAAGTTACCATTTAAATGTTTCAACTGTGGAGGCATTGGGAATTTTGTAGCTAAATGTCCACTTAATGAGAAGAGCAGAAGTGATGAAGGATCACACGAAGAAAGAAGTGACTGGAAGAAAAAAAAAATTTAGAAAAGGCAACTTCAAGAAGAAAAGTTTCATCTCTAAGAATGTCAGTTCATTAGAAGATAGCTCTAGTGAGGATTCTGAAAAGGAAACAGGTGAAGCTATTTTCATGGCACTCAAAGAAGAAAAACCAGAAAAAGAATAGGAATGTGATGAAGAAGAAATTGATGTAGAAGTGAATTTGTAAGAGGAACTAATTGTAGCTCTAGATGAATTGAAGATAAAAAGAAAAAAATAATAAGAAAATTTCAAGAAAACTTGAGGATGCAAATGAAATCATAACAAATTTGAAAGTACAAATAGAAGAATCCAAGAAAATCTTCGAAGATCTTGAAGTGCAAATAACCATGAAAATAGATTATTGCAGCAAGCTAGAAGAAGATATTGTTGGTTTAAGAATGCAGCTAGAAGAGATGAATCAGAAAATTAGTTGTTATCACAAACGTGAAGAAAGTTCTATGAAGCTGGATAAGATCATAAATAACCAAAGACTACAAGCATCAAATTTGGTTTGGGTTTTGATGAAGGAGAATCGTCAAATGGATCAAAGGCCATAAATGAAGAATCCACAAAGAATGAAGAGAAGAAACAGTTTGATCAAGAAAAAATGAATCATGCAAAGGAAATCAATAATGCAAGGCACGAAAGAAGAATTGACAATCACCAATGTCACACATCAAAGAAGAAGAATATTTATGGCTCCTACGACAACATGGAAAAGACCACCACCCAGGTTCAATCATCTCTTTTTTGGTTACTGCTTTAAATACAATGGTTATGGACATAAGATATCAGATTGCAAGTATAATGTAGGACCAAGGAATTTTACCAATAGAAATGCTTTTTCACATTTTATGGATTATGTAGTAGAATGTTATAACTGTCATAATTTTGGACATATTGCAAGAAATTGTCGAAGTACATTTGCATCAAATCAATTTCAGGGAAGAAAATTTCAGCCAAATGGAATAAGACAAAATAGAAAATTTCCTGAAAAACATGCACAAGCTACTGAAAAAGAAAAGCCAAAACAAGATCCCAAAATTGTAATCAAACCTGAGTGGAAAGAAAAAGAGTGACCTAAGAAATAAAAGAAATCCTTGATCGTACAAATGGCATTTAAAGTACAGAATAAATTCGTACCATGGATACTTGATAGTGGATGCTCCAGTCATATGACAAGTGACAAATAAAAATTTTAGAAGTTGCAGCAATATGAAGGTGGTTCAGTAAAGTTTGGAAATAATTATGGAGCTAAGATAGTTGGCTAAGGTTCAATTAAGATTAGTGATGAAAAAATCAGGTCAAAATAAGTATTGTTTATGGTTGGTCCGAAGCATAACTTGTTGAGCGTAAGTCAGATTTGTGATAGAGGTCATGAAGTGATCTTTAAGAAGCAAGGTTGTGAAGTCAGAAATGTAAACAATGGGAAGTTGATAGCAACTAGATCAAGGACATATGGCAACCTATACACTCTCTCAGATACTTTAGAAGGAGCTTGCTTGATTGGACAGGAAGAAGAGAATTGGTTGTGGCATAAGAGGCTTGGTCATATCAGTTTTGACAATCTAGTAAAAATCACCTCAAAGAAAGCAGTGAGAGATATTCCCACCATTGGCAAACCATCAAATAGCATTTGTGCTTCATTTCAAAAGGGGAAACAAACTAGAGTCTCATTTAAAACAAAAGAGTACTACACAAGCAAACCTTTGGAACTAGTACATACTGATTTATGTGGACCCATGAGAATGCAAAGCATAAATGGTGACAAATATTTCATGTTGTGTATAGATGACTATTCCAGGATGACATGGGTACTATTTTTGAAGCATAAATCAAAAGCTTTTGAGATTTTCAAGGTTTTCAAAAACCAAGTTGAGAATCAAATAAGAAAAATGATTAAATGTTTAAGGTCAGATAGAGGAGGAGAGTTCATTTCAGAGGATTTCACAGAGTATTGTGAAAAATATGGCATTAGGAGACAGTTTTTAACAGCTAGGACACATCAGCAGAATGGTGTAGTAGAAATAAAGAACAGGACAATGTAGGAAATGACACGAACTATGTTGACTAAGAGAAAAGTAGCAAACAGATTTTGGAAAGAGGCAGTCCATACTATGGTATACATCTAAAATAGGTGCATGTTGAGGACGCATGAAAGAAAAACTCCTTATGAGTTGTGGTTCGATAAAAAGGCAACAACAAGATACTTTAAAGTTTTTGGCAGCAAGTGTTACATCAAAATAACTGAAGAAAACCTTGGTAAGTTTGAAGATAGAGCGGATGAAGGTATTTTTCTTGGCTATTCATCAAAAAACAAAGCTTACAAATGCTACAACAAGAGGCTAAGGAAAATTATGGATAGTATCGATGTTAAAGTTGATGAAGGAAGGGAATGAGTAATTAGCTATGAAGAGAACTACCCAATTTATGAAGAGGTCATTGAAGGAGATGAGGAAAAGGAAATGGAAAAGAAACCAAAAATTGACTCAGAGGATTCAAACAGTGATTCAGAAGTGGAAGAAAACAAGAAATTCAAAACAGGTAGTTGGTAGAAAGATCATCCTAGAGAGCAAATAATTAGAGACCCCATAGTTGGTGTTCAGAAAATAAGAATATTAGTAAGTAACTACTCTTTATTATCTAGCATTGAGCCCAAAAATGTTGTTGATGCAAGCAAAGATGAAAGTTGGGTAAAGGCAATAAATGAAGAATTAGATCAGATAAAAAAAAACAAGACTTGGGAGTTAGTACCAAGACCCAAAAATAAAAATGTAATCGATACTAAATGGGTCTTTCAAAACAAATTGAATGAATATGGACAGGTAGTTAGGAACAAAGAAATATTGGTATGCAAAGGCTATGCACAAGTTGAAGGTATTGACTTTGAGGAAACCTTTACACCTATGGCCAGACTAGAGGCAATTAGAATGTTTCTGGATTTAGCAGTTTACAAGAATTTCAAAGTTTATCAAATGGATGTGAAATCAGTATTTTTGAATGGGAAACTTGAAGAAGAGGTTTATATTGAGCAGCCAGATGGTTTCCAACTTGGTGATGATCCCAAATTGGTTTGCAAGTTGAAGAAAGCGTTATATGGCTTAAAACAGGCACCCCGAGCATGGTATGCAAGGCTAGACAATTATCTTCCTCAATAAGGGTTCAAGAAAGGTATTGTGGATAGTAATTTGTATGTCAAAACATAGAATGGTCATCATATTGTTCTTGTTGTATACGTAGATGATATCATATTTGGCAGCAGCAAAGATGAGTTGTGTAAAGATTTAGCAAATAAGATGCAGAAAGAATTTGAAATGTCAATGATTGGTGAACTTTCATATTTTATCGGATTGCAAGTTAATAAAAAGGATAAGGGCATATTTATTTCTCAAATTAAATATGTGAAAGAGATGCTAAAAAAGTTCACAATGGAGGATTGTAAGCCAGTTACCATTCCCATGACGACAGGTTGCAAGTTGAGCAAGGATGACAAATCTCCACATGTTGATCAAACTATGTATAGATCTATGATTGGGAGCTTACTATACTTGATAGCTACCAAACTAGATATTTTGTAGGCAGTATGCATGGTAGCACAATTTTAGGCTAGTCCCAAGGAGACTCATGTGACAGCAGTGAAGAGGATTCTTTGGTACCTCAAGGGTACTATGGAGTATGGGTTATGGTATCCAAAAGGTAAGGACTTCACCCTTATTGCGTATTCAGATGCAGATTGGGTAGGATGTGTAGATGATAGGAAGAGTACCAGTGGAGGTGCATTCTATATTGGAGACAGGTTGGTCACGTGGCACAGTAAGAAACATGAGTTAGTCTCCTTATCCACAGGAGAAGCAAAATACATTGCAGCGACAATGTGTTGTACACAGGTGTTATGGATGAAACAAACTTTGAAGGATCTTGGAATTAATTTTAGTGAGCTGATTTTAGTTAAGTGTGATAACACCAGTGCCATTAACATCTCAAAGAATCCGATTATGCATTCTCTCACAAAACATATTGTTATACGGTATCATTTTTTGAAGGAGAAAGTTGCGAAAGGTGAGGTTAAGTTGGATTTTGTTCCAACAATAGAGCAAGTAGCGGATATCTTCACCAAACCATTGCCCAAGGAATTCTTTGAGTACCTTCACAATAAATTGGTAGTGGTCACACTTCCCAATAATTAACTACCTATTGGGGCCACATTCTCAGGGGGAGCATTTGTGTATTTGTTTATCTTTTTGCTCATGTTTGTGATTTTTGCTAAGTGTAATAATTTTTGCCTGAGAATTTTGTGCATGGACTTAGGGGGAGTTTGTAGTAGCCCTTTCATCTTATTTTCAAAGGGAAAGAAGAGTTATAGGAAATTGTGCATGTGTTGCCAACAATTCCAAAGGGGGAGATTATTGAGCAAGGTGCAGCGATAGTATTGTCATTGTTGTCAACACACTCAGATGGATAGGTTGATGTAGTGTATAGTTGTTTGGAGGTTTTTCGTAGTATGTATAATGATTTTAAATGCTTATGATAATGTTTTTGATGTTCATGTGAAGTTGTTACAGGTTGTTCGTGCAAATTTGCAAAAGTTGAAAAAATCGTCAAGAAGTTGTCAAAAAATTGCAAAAGTTGTCATGGGAGCATTTGGAAAGGATGGATCAGTTTGAAACATGCTAGAATGTCAATAAATATTCTATAACAATTTTGGAGGTTTCATCACAGTGTTTGGATTGATTGGTGATGTTTTCGGTATCTTGGCGGATGATTTGGCAAGTGGTTGTATAGGCTAAAAAAGGGTAGTTTTATCAGAAGCACTGCGAGTAAACCAAGAAGAATTTGATAGTGAAATTTGAACTAGAGGTTATAGTTATCTTCAATAAAGTGTTTTCCAAATTTCCACAAAAATGGAGAAATGAGGCGAATGTTACAAGCGTTGCAATACTGTCACAAAAACGTTATTTTTGGAAAAAGTGTGTCAGCAACAGTATTCGTGGAGGTGGTACAGGAGAACCGTAAGGAGTTATGTAGTGAGATTCAGATTGGATATATTCATCATTGCAAATATTCTACATTTCCAATTTTAAAGAAAATAGAGTTACGAGGTGAGAGTTATGATTGTTGCAAAAATGGTACAAGTCACTTTTATGTCAATTTGTTCCACTTGTGCAAAATCCTTTAGTTGGTCATTTTGACCTTGTAGAGTCGCCATAGTTTCAGTTTCAGTGTTGTTACACCTTCAAGGCATAAAATAGAGCATCTTTCATTTTTTTTTTGAGGTGTCACGTGGCTCCGAAGTAAGAGAACGAGTAAGGTGTCAATTCTTTGCATGTGACATGTTTGACGAAATGCCTTCTCAAAATAAAAAAAGGAAGTTATATTGTTTTAAGAAGCTTCATTAAAGAAAATATTTTTAAAATTGAAAAGGGAAAAATAATGCAAGTGTGTGGTTTTTAAGTGACAAGGGATTTTATTGAAAATGGGGGACTTTATTTTGTGAAGAGAGAAGTGTGTGTGGAGAAAAATAAAGAGTGAAAATCCATGATTTTTGGAGTGTTGTGAAAAATGTCACTTAAGTATTTTAGGCATAACTTTTTCATATGATATCCATTTTGGCTAAAATTTTGATAGGAGTTTGTAGACAAAGTGCTACACAATACCCATAAAGCGTTTAGCAATTGGCAAACTGAGCTAAGAGAACAATCAATTTTTTTGGTGAGAATAGAAGATTCAAATTTTGAGTAATGCAGAGAGGGATGTTATATTGGGTGAAATAGAAATTTTTAGATTTTGAGCTTACATACCATAGAGGGTTATGGTTTTAGTTAAGACATTCATATATGTCATTTTATTATCAATATCAAAATCAAGTGGGTGCTTGGTAGAGGGGTTGGTGCTCCTTTTTGTTGGTGCAGATAAATCAGGGGTTGGTGCTCCTTCTAGTGGGTTCTGGTAAATTGATTGTAAATTTGGTTCTTTGCAAAGGCTGGATTTGGATGGGAGTCCAAAAAATAATTTTTTGGATGTAGCCAAATCGGTGAACATTGGTATATCTTGTGTTGTGTGATGTTCTCTTGTTATACTTGCTTTATTTGGTTTTATGTTTTGATTGTTTTGGCTTTGAGTGTTGAAGATTTAAGTTTTAAAGAGCTACAGTGATTCACCCCCCCTCTCAGTGTCATTGTGATACTAACATGATATTCTCCAAGCCGCTATCAAAGCCATCTCGACCTACTATGGCACTAGAAGAACAATGTATGAGCATTGTTAGGATGTGTTATCAATGGCAACTATTCATAATATAAGGTATGAAGATGTCATTGTAAAGTTGTTGGTTCTTTATTTCAGAGGTAAAATTCTGCATTAGGTCGGGACCTTGGAAAATGATTCTATCAAAAATTGGGTTGATTTGGAAGGTCCTTTTGTAGAAAAGTTCAACGAGTCTACATATCCATTCTCGCTCTTAACTCAATTTACAATCATTCAAAGACATACTCAAGAATCAATTTTAGATTTTAATCTTAGATTTAGAAAAACTTGGAAAATAATCCCTAATGAGTTTAGACCAAATTCTCCCTTAGATTACATATATTACATTAGAGCTTTAGGATTAGATATTGGCTTGCAAAATCAATAATCTAAAATCACCACATTTCCTAATATTTATCAAGTAGTGGTTCACGCTGAAGACATCTTGATTTTAATAGGAAGATTACCGTCTAAGCATGTTACTTCATATACTCCTGAAATCATGCAACAACCCTCAGTTTCATATCTTCTTGATATGAATCCTATTCCTATTGAAACTCATCTCTCTACTAAAAATCCAACTCCAAAGTTATCCACTTCCATACCTTTTCCTCCTCTTCCATCACAACCATCTCAAGATTCTTTGGTACTTCTTGATATTCAAAATTATTTGAAAACTATCAGCAACAAGGTCAATGCTATAGAGAAGAGAGAAGTTGAGAGGTCTCAACAAAGGAGATTTCCTTACATAAATAAATATCAAAAGCCTAGTTCGAGCAATAGTGCAGGACCAAGGGTCAATACTAATCAAGAGGAATATGATTTAAGCCCTAAAACAACTCTAGTTAATATCTGGTGCTTGGTTTGCAATGATCCACATGACCCTGAGTCTTGTTATATGTATCAACATCACATCCAACAAGCTATGGAAAAAGTAGAAAATAACCAGAAAGGGAGAATTAATATGTTGAGGTAGCATGAGAAAAAAGAGGATGAACTTAGCTCTTTCGAATCAGAACATGTTGCAGTATTGACTAGGTCTGGAAAGAAACGATACAAGTTGATTCATAGAAATTGGGATCATTTTAGGTTCCTTCTCAAAATAATAAGGATCAACCCTTGTCAAACAAATATAAATTCCCTATTCCTTAGGATGCTACAGAGTTAACACCCCAGAGATATGAAAAGGGTAAAGTTGCACCAAAACTAATATATAGGGATAAAGAACAATCAAGTTCTAAAGAAGAAGCTAGAGAGAAACTGCAATTCCCCTCTATCACTAAAAGGTAGAGGATCAAAGTTACCCAATAGTATAGAAGAATATTTAGATATATGGACAAAATGGAAGAGAGAAATCCTTTGGATAAGCCCAAATTTAACATCGTAGAAGAGCTTAAAAAGACCCCATCAAGAGCAAGTCTCTATGATACTCTTTTCCTCCCTAGTTAGATTGATTTGTTAAAGGCATATCTTAACAAGAAATATCAAGGAAAATAAATGGCTACCATGCTCAACCAACCTCCAGAATAGAGAAAATTATCCCCTATTGCTTTGAAAAATAAGCCTCCCCCATTCTATATTTCCTTAAGAATGGAGGGATGGATAGTCCATAATTGTATGATTGACTCTAGAGCATCTACTATCGTAATGCCTAAGGCTATTTGTGATGAAATGGGTATGGAATACACCCACTCTTGTCAAGGTGTTCTACAACTAGATGGCACCCTAATGAAAATTGTGGGAGTAGTAAAAGATGTATTAATGAGGTTGCATAGAGCTCTTGAGGTCACCATTATACAAGAAATCATAGTGGTAGACCTTGAACCCTACTTTGGCTTATGTATTTCTAGAGAATTTACCACCAATATGGGAGGATACATGTACTTGGACTACTCTGGTATGATGATACCTCATAAAGGAAGAAGGATAAGACTAATTCTTGAAAAGCCAGTCACTTACCATATTGAGAAGATAGAAGAAGAAATATACAATCACTCAATTATGGAAGAACCAGAGCTGGTGGAACTCTTGGAGGATTTGGAAGTTGATGATCAACTACCTTTCCAAAATGATCAAGATATGCTAGAAATAGGATTAGGGACATATAGTATAATATCAGAAGCAGATAAGAAAATTCTTGCGATCTCCAATCAATCATTAAGAGAGTTCAAAATTTGGACAATGCATTTTGATGGAGCAAAATGCAGAAATGGAGTTAGAGCAGGTGTGGTTTTGAAATCTCCATCTGAGGGAACAAAAAGTTTCTCTTTTAGACTCGCATGGTCTTGCACAAATAATACCATAGAGTATGAAGCTCTCTATCTAGGGTTAATGCAAGTAGAATAAATGGGCATCAAGATGTTAGACATTTATGGTGACTCAAAACTGATTGTTAATCTAGTCACTAAAGAGGACAACAATAAGCATCATTATCCGAAGGCTTACAGGAATAGATTCTAGGACCTTATGGAATCCTTTGATGCTTTGAATTTACATGTCATCCCTAGACAATATAATTCTTTGGTAGATGCATTAGCTATTAAGGGAGCTAATTTATCTCTCTCAATAGATTATGGATATCCAAAAAATAAGAGAGTTAAACTGGTTTTCAGGCCATTCGTATCTGATAAATAGATTTACTAGCAAGTATTTGAATATGATGAATAGATTTGTTGATTTCTTGATTAAATAAGTAGATTATGCTTTTTCTAAAAGTGATCTTGTTCAAGAGATTGATCAAAGAGGAATTATTCAGTTAAAAAACAACCACATACCCAAAGTCTTGATTACTCTAGAGAGCTTATTTGATAATGAATATGGCAAAATATTGAAACAAATGAAGGTCGATGACCAAATCTACAAAGAAATTGAGATGTAGAATGGAGAAAAGCTAAATTTTGGTATCCAATGTACTATAGAAGAAACTAAAAGCTTTAGAGCTTTATGTCACAAGTACCAAGACATAATAGCTTGGACTTACGATGACCTAAAGGTATACGATAAAAATGTCATTCAACATACTATTGAGTTAGTACCAAATGCTAAACCATTTAGACAAAAGCAAAGGGTAGTAAACCCCAAGATTGAAGTAATTATGCGGGAAGAATTACTTAAGCTATTAAGATCTAAGATAATTTACCTAGTCAAACACTCAACTTGGGTGGCCAATCTAGTCCTAGTAAGGAAGAAGAATGGTGATATTCGCCTTTGTGTGGATTTCAAGAATATGAATCAAGCTTCTCTAAAATACCACTACCCCTTACCACGGACCAGATATTACAAATGGTAGTAGGAGTAGAGAGGTTCTCCTTACTAGATGGTTTCTCTAGGTACAACCAGATCTAGGTAAAAAATGAAGACCAACACAAAACTACATTCACAACAAAGTGGGGCACTTTTGCCTACCAAAGGATACCATTTGGTCTATCAAATGTTGGTGCTACCTTTAAAAGAGTGATGGATTATGCATTTGGTAAATTGATCAACAAAATAATTTTGATATACCTAGATGATATGACTATATTCTCACATGAAAAACAGGATCATATTTGTCATTTAGAACAAGTTTTCCAGAAATGCAGGGAATTTGGCATATCATTAAATCCTAAGAAATCCATCTTTGAAATCCATGAAGGAAAGTTTCTAGGACATGTAGTATCAAAATAGGGAATGTCTATTGACCCTGATAGAGTAAAAGCGCTACTAGCATTACCCCTTCCGATGAATAAAAAGGCTCTACAATATTTCTTTGGGAAGATTAATTTTGTAAGGAAATTCATTTCAGATTTTGCTCAGATTATCAAACCAATCTCATAATTGCTCAAAAAGAATGTAGATTATAAATGGACCAATAAAAGAAAACAAGCATTTGAAATGATCAAATAGGCCATTTGGTCAATCCAAAATTTGATAGGGACTTCATTCTTTATGCTTATGGCATTGAAGAGAGTTATGCCATTGTGCTAACCCAAAAGGATGACCAAGGAAATGAACATCCTATTTTCTTTTGGAGTCAAACCTTGCACGAATACCAGGTAAAATACAACTTCATAGAAAGGCAAATATTTGCAATCATGAAGTCATTAAAATCATTTAGATAGTATCTAGCCCAGAGAAAAACATTGGTCTATGTAGTCCATCATGACGTAAGAGCTTTCATCTTACAAGGAGAACTTGGAGAGAAAATAGTAGGTTGGATTACAAAAATTCAAGAGTTTGACATTGAAATTCACCCCACAAAGGTGGTAAGAGGTAGAGCTCTCTGTCAAGAATTGGTAGCTACAGCAAATCCATAGGAAGAAGTAGTGTACTAGATCAAAGAGCTAGATCAAGAAGGTGAGATTCTCCCTCAAGAATCTGATTGGATAGATCAACTCACTAGTTACTTTCAGACTAGAATCTATCCTCAAAATCTCAATGCTTCACAGAGGAGGAGGTATAGGCTTCAAGACTTACATTATACAATACTATCTGGAGAACTTTACAAAAAAAATCTCGATGGTATTCTCTTAATATGCATAAGAGAAAATCAAAAGCATAAAGTCCTAAAGGAATTTCATGATGGACCATCTAGAGGCCATTATTCAGGAAGATCTACTACACTAAAAATTATAAGGGTAGGTTATTTTTGGCCTAATATTTTTGCTAATGCCTTTAAAATTTCTAGAGCCTGTGACAAATGCCAAAGATACACAAGTAGAAATAAAAGGTTGCAATGCCTCTACAACCGATACAAGTTGAGCAACCATTTTAGCAATGGGATCTTGAATTTGTAGGATAGATCAGTCCTAATTCTTTAACAGGCCATAGATATATCTTAACTACCATGGATTATTTCACTAGATGGATGGAGGCAATACCAACCAAGAGGTGCGATCAAGATGTAGTGCTTGAATTTCTTGAAACTCTGATCACCATGTTTGGAATTCCTAAAGCTCTAGTAAGTGATAATGGCCTAGATTTTATAGGAGCCAAGTATATAGATTTTTCTAGAAGATACGACATTTACTTGAAGAATTCTTCCAATTATTACCCACAGGGAAATGGCCTAGCAAAATCAAGCAATAAAAATCTTCTCAAGATGCTCAAAAGATCGCTAGAAGACAATAAAAAATCTTGGCATTTGTTGATGAACCAAGTATTATGGGAAGATCGAATCACCATGAATAAATCCATAGGTACCTCTCCCTATACTCTTACCTATGGGAAATAATATATGCTACCAATCCATTTAGAGTTGCTGACTTTAAAATACATCAGTGATAATGATACTGATAAAGGAGATTCTGTCAACGAAAGACTGTTTCAACTATTACAGTTGGAAGAATAGAGGGATGAATCCTACAATAGATTCCAAATGCACCTATTCTATACGAAGGGTTGGTTCGAAAAGAAGACCATACTTTGGTTTTAAAATGGAACGTAGGCAAGGCCAAGCTGGGTAAACACAAGAAGCTTGAATTATTCTGGGAAGGTTTCTTCCAAATAGAATTTGTAAAATAGAAAAATTCTTTTCCATTTGAAAAATCAAGAAAGAAAGGTTTTAACCATCCCAGTGAATGGATATCACCTCAAGTTGTACTTCCAATAATGAACTATCCCCTGTGTATCATATGTATCATGATGTGTAAATATTTTCATTTTTTTGGTACTTTATTTTATGATAAGGGTGACTAAAAGAGAAAAATGCTCCAAGGTGGCAAGTATCTTTGCAAGCCACAATTTTCAATTTGCTTATAAGTCAACCATTCTACATGGCTCATAGTGGTGCCACCTCGTTACAAGAAATGAATGTTTTTCTACATAAATGAGAAAAGGGATACCCAAGGAGGATTTCCCTTAATCAAGAAAAACTCAAAATAAATGTGGGGTTCGCAATCCAAAGCAGAGCCAACACTATGTTTTATAATACTAAGTATGAGAGGTGCATACATGTCAAAGAGGTATCGTCAACCTCGGGGGTGATCCAATCATAAGAAGAAATGGCATCGATATTGTTTCGCATACAAAGGAATGTTGCAACCACATCATTTAAATAATACGTACTGGAGATAACTATATGTTCAATGTTGCTCAACAAAGTTTACTCAACTGTGAAAGTTGATTTCAAATATTTGTGCAAAGTTAAAGAGAGTAATTTCTATAGAATGACCAAGAGCTCAAATTTTTCTTTCAAAGGAAAGTAATTCAATTCCACTCAAAACCATGTCATCATCATCTGCTGCTAACAAGATGGTTGCTTTTGAGGAAACCCAAACAAGTAGCCATTTCTAGGACAATACAAGCAAGATCACTGATATTGTTACCACCTTCAAGGAGAAGTCTCAAATTAGGGTAGAAGTAGAACAAATATTTGCAAAGCATATATCACCTTCAAATCCAAGGGCGATAGTGATAATTTCATTGCTATATTTATATATGTGTGATTATGTGCATCCATGTCCCAAACTCATTCAATATACCACAAAAAATTATAACCCTAAGCATAGGATATTACAGAACATCGAAGGTAAAACCCTAATGCATTTCAAGGTTGAATCCTTCAATAATGCCTTCACCCCAAGGATAAAACTAGGTGCAAAATCTAGGCCATTTTCTACAAAGTCTTAGGCTCAATATTATGCGCTAACCAAGCATACCGAGGGAGGAAAGAATTTCTTGAATTGGGTGTCAGGCCAAATAAATAGACAAATAAGTAGTAATACTCTACCATCGACCCCAATTAAAATAGAGGAATTCAAAGACCCAAATCTCTATTCTATATTGGCTGTAATAGCAAGATTACCAAATGATAAGCAAGTATACAATTGGAAGATAGCCACGACCCATTGCATTTCCAACCCAAAGAATTATGAATCCTCTAGGCACAACAATCACCCTATATTCTTTAGTTGACTGCAATATTTGGTAGACATATCCCATGGGAACCTAGTCTAAATGAAAGATAACATGGAAGGAGCATCCTTCAAACATTGTTCCCATTTGGATTGGCTCTTCTTTTACTTCAATCATGAATAATTGTCATTCATCCCTAAAAAGAGAACAAACCCTAATGGAAATGTTCTCCCTATCTATGCATGAACAAATGCTTTGAGCAAAAATGATTCTTTTTACAGTTTCAATAGAGAATTCTTAGGGCTAGCCCTAAAGTTGATAAAAGAAGATGTGCCTAGAATTACTCAATTAGAAAAAATAATTTTGAGAAATAAGGGAAAAGAAGAAGGTGACTGGTGCATATTAATATAGGGGACTGTTATTCACGTATATGGTTTCACTGAGAAACCTTTTGTCTTACCCCACTATGTCACCAAGCGAATATTTACTCTAGAATACTATCACTAAAAATATTATACAAACATCATATTTGGAACAAGCAAGGGTAGGAAAGGCACCTGCACTTATCCTCTCAAGATGAGTGACATCATTGTTAGCAAAGGATAACACAAAAGCATCACCAAATACATGCGAGAAATGGGATTGGTAGAACTTCCCCACAAATGGAGGTATGACCCAAAAAATAAGTTCTTTGAAAAGATAAATGACCCAAAAGCTAAAACTCGAAGGTTCAAGAGAACTCTCCATCCTCATATTGAGAAGTTCAGGAACAATGATGAGGAATCAAAATTGGAATGGGGTGTTCAACATATGGAAGCACTTCCCCCTTGGAAATACTTCTATGATCATGTGGTGGATTACGATCCAAAAAATTACCCAATGCATGTTTATATAGAAGATGATGTTAAAGCTTTAGTAAAAGCAAAAAATTGGAATTCTACATAATTGTTTGAATACTAGAGAATGTGAGTAGAGACAAATACCATAAACTCTATATACCCTATGAAAATTGATAAAATATTCAAGGAATATTATGATTCGCATGCTGACACTTGGCAAGAAACCATAAGCTTTCTAACACTAAGCTTCAAGAGGCCTACAGGCCAAAGAAATATGACGAGTGATGAACAGGCCATCGGGTCAAGGTTGAATCCTATTATCATTAGGACACCCCCACTCTCCCCTCAATGAACAAAAAGCTCTATAGAGAATATTCCTATCGGTAAGGGCAAACAAGTTTCTACTCCCATCCTCCCCTTAATAAACAAAAATCTCTATAGAGAATGTCCCTACCGAGAAGGGAAAACAAACTACTTTCCAATCTCCAACAGGGGAACTATAGAAATATAAACCATGTGCCCACCTAATGCAAAGATAGGGATATAAAGGGAGAGGCTTGGGCCCTAATGATTCAAGTAATGCAGGGTCTATCCCAGTCGAACAAAGGTTGAAAAGATTAGATCTTGGGGCATCTGCTGAAGGCTACGTGGAACCCATAAATAGAAGAGACTAATATCAAGTCATGACTAGGACTTATATGGTAAGGTTCATATGTTCTATTCCTTCCAGCAACCAGAACAACACAATGTTTCACAAACATAGAGCCAAGAACCTATTCAAAAGGAAAAAAAGTATTTGATGCCTTCAAGTCACAATTTGTGTCATCCCTCTTTGGAATGGCTTAGGTTACTAAAAATGAGGAACAAGAATAACAAGAAGGAGAGAAATAAAAAGAGAAAATATAGGCTCCATTTATAAAGTAATTAAGCATGGATCAATACATACATCAGTCCCCAACCAAGGTACCCAGGTACGTTCTCTATCCCTTATCCTTCTACTATTATACCTCTTGGTTCCCAAGAATAACTCCCCTCCCATTATAAACATCAGATCCCATCAGTGGAAGTTCTCCCTATTGTTTCATCTCAAGTTGGTACATCCTTCCCACTTCCATCCATACTACCTCCATCAGTTTCCATTGAGGCTACGCTCCCACCTTCCCCACTGTAGGAGCCTCCTACATTTTCAACTATAGTATCATTAGGTCCAAAAATCACAACACCACTTCCCACTCCTACATTAGATAAAGCTATGATATCCACTCCTTCACATAAAGAGTCCACTATTTTGATCTCTCCACTCACCCCTACCAGTTTGGTATCTTCTTTGGTCACTACATCTATTCCAACTACTAACCTTGTTGTAGTTCAACATCAAAGTATAGAAGAAATAGCCTTTAATGCAACAACCTAGTGGAATGAACAACTGGCTAAATATTTGGAGGATATAACATGAAAAAAAAGATGAAAGTTGTCGATCTAGTATCTAGGAAAAGAAAGAAGTTCACTGTTACTCTAAAATTGAAAATACCAAGAAAAGAAATGACCATGGAAGACTACGAAATAGTTGAAAATTTATTGGACATCATGCAGTTGCCAACTTTTGATGAGTTGGTAATGGCTAAAGCTTATATGGATACAATCTTCTTACAAAATGATGTGAGAATGGAGGAAAATGAAGAGTTAAAACAAAAAATAAAGCAACTATAGAATTCTATCAGAGAATGTGAAGACTTGACCAACTCTCTCAGATAAGAGGTGACAGAGTGGCAATCTAAATATCAAGAATTGGCTAATTTCAAGGAATAAGCAGAAAGTCTTCAAGCCCAGATAGCAACTCATACAAATCGAAATGAACAACTGCATCAACAATTATTGTTAGAAAGAGCTAAACCCATTGGGTTCTTGAAGGACATGATAAAGCAAACTTGAAGGGAACTATGGAAAAAATTTAAGGTAAAAATATTAGAAGTTAAACTAGTTTTTATCTTACCTAGGTGTTGTAGGTGAGTTGGAGAGGAGAGGGCAATCCTCCAAGGGAGGTCCCAGGTTTGAATCTCCACCCTACCAAAAATCTAAATTGGGTACCCAAAATCCAATTGATAATGGTGGTACAGGGCACCGGGATGGACGTTGTAGAACCCCCTGTTCATGGTCTCTTAGACCAAGGCGGCCCTGTAAGGGGTTTTTCAGTTAGAAAAAAAAATAGTTTTTATCTTCTTAGATGAGGCTATAAATGAGCTAGTGAGCATAAGAAATACCCTTCAAAATGTGAAAGAAGAGCTTCTGCATAAGGTAGTTCCAACAGAAAAAATTTGTATACTGGCAAAAACCAATTCTAGAGTCATGGCTAGACTCATCTCAAGCACACAATGGTGTATAGTTGAGGAAATATCCAAGGACATTCTATCCAAAAATAAGCTATTATGGAAGGGTTTGCTTTTGCTAGATAGGCTAGAGGACAATATGAGCAAAATTATGAGCAAGCTCTCTCACACTAGCCTACATGGATTCCCTGATTACTTTGGGTGAAGATCATCTATTCATCGAAGATACAGTGTTATCTAATTGTTTAGATTCTATCATTTATGATGATTCTAAAACAAAAGGGTGGCCCGAACAAATCCATCAAGGACAAGTGATCAAGATGATCAAAAATTTGATAGAAATAAAAGATGTTACCTTTGAGTTGGGGAAAGGTGGTTCTGAGTCATCCCATAAAAGTTTATCTAGCTTACAAAGGCTCCATAGTAACATATCATCAGTACCAAGAATTCCAAAAAATACCTGGGAATAAGCCTCATATGCACTAAGTAATGTAACTCAACTACTTAATTGAAGAAGATGATGATGATATGAATGTTAACATAGAAGAAAGTGAATAGGATGGGTCTGATGAAGATAAGTTTGATGAAGAAGACCAGGACGAAGAAGGAGAGCAAATCGATGATGAGGTCAGAGAGGACGAAGAAGAAAAGGAAGTCCAAGAAATCATCCCTAAAAATATTGAAGTTGAAGTAGTCCATATCGAAGAGGAGGAGGAAGATGAAGGGCAAAATGAATAACTAGTTCAAGCAAGAGACCCGTAAGAAACACAATTTTGAGGAAGTTTTTATAGTCTAAAATAAGTCATAAATCAATAAAGTATGGGCATGTGAAAAGAGATTCATGCATATGGCATTGGAATGTTAAAAACCATCTATAATAAGGGTCGTCCTTGAAACAAAGAATAATATTTCATGCTTCATCAATAGTTTCTTCATGACTATAAGCTATAGGATACCTTACCTCTAATAATTAAATTGGTAGTCACGAAGAAGCGATTTTTGAACCATAATGCTACTAAAAAAAGAAGAAGTCTGAGTCTAATATTACCATTCATTCCCCCTCATATCATTTCACCATTTCTACCCACTCAATTTCTTCATCCATTTCCCTTCATATCATTTCCTTCTTTCACTCATTATACTTCCCTACCATTTTCTAACTTCGTATTGTCCATCTCACTCCCTGTTTTCTATTTTCCCTCATTCCATAAACCATTTATTCCCTTAGCCTCTATAAAAACCAATGAATAAGGCTTTGAGTTCTAAAAAAATTGCAAGCAATATTCCCAGGAGGTACCATAATGTAGGCAAAAAATGGCTACATCCATACTTGGCCATAATTTTGCAAAATTTGGCTAAGTATGAAGAAGGGATGTGAAAGCGCTAAAAATTGCTTAAAATGGAGAAGCACTGAAATCCGCACTAAAGTGATAAGTCCAACGAATAGTGCTTCTCAGCGCTCTTTGTATTAAACGTGTAAAAGTGGAGAATGTTAAAAATAAAAAAGCATCACAAGAAGGGTGAAAGCAATAAAGCACTAAAAGGTGGACAAATCAAAGAAGAAAAGTAGATTGTGCTTCTCAAACTCCCTTTGTATTTAGCATGCGAAAGAAAAGCACCGAAAAATACCTGAATTTGAGAAGCGTCAATATGAACCCAAAAGTAAGAAGTTTGACCAGGCCGCACTTCTTAACTTCCCCTTTTTTTTAGCGTGTAGAAGAAAGACACTGAAAAGAGTCCAAAACTATGAGGTGTTGAAAATGAAGTAGAATGAGGAATTTATGCAAGCCACACTTCTCGACCATATTTGCATTGGCTACGCAAACAAGAAAGTGCTGAAAAATAGTAAAAAGGAAGAAGCACCAAAAAAAGAAGAAATTTGAGAAGAGTGGAGAATCACACTTTCTTGTCCACCATGTATCTATAATGCAAATTAAAAAAAGAGCAAGGAAGGGTTACAAGCTAAAGCAATACAAAGCCACACTTCTCAAACTCATTTGTCAAGATCATGCAAAGTGAAAAAGCATTGAGCTAAATAAGAAGAAGTAGAAAAGGATAACTAAGGAAAAAGGGCCTTGATTCTCTTCCTCCCTCATCACCACCGTGCAAATGAAATATAGTGCTACAACCGTCCTATGGTTAGATCCATGATAGAAATTGAACTTTTGCCTCCCCTAATAGTTTTCAATGAGCTTTTCTGCTCGTAATTAAAAAAAGTAGGAAAAAATCTGAAACTGATGCCTTTGAAGCCGAATCAAAGCAGTTCCAGTTTAGAACCTTCCAAAATATCCTACTGAACCATATTCAATTGTGAGATTTGTAGATAGGGATGGATTTCAAGAACCATCAATGACGACGATGCACTCAACCATAAGATAATTGTAATAGGACCAAAGGGGCATAGCTAGCAGGCATCATGAACAACAAAGTGGTTAGAGACATCAAGAAAGAATTAAATTTCTTGTAAATTCTTAAGAGTAAAATGATGATTGTAAAACCTATAAATAAGGGAGACAACCTCCTTCCAAATGGTCAGCTCTGGAATATTTTCTTGCACCATTGTGTAAATTTTTGCAAATGATGAATGAAGCATTACAAGGGATGTTTACCTCAAATTTGTGCCTGTGTTGAATGGTGGAATTAATTCTTAGAAGTTATCTCATATTGCTACTACGGTTAGTCTATTCTTGTAATTTGAAAAGCTAACGTAGAGTAGATTGAGGTAATTGTTTCTACATACATGTTTCTCGAGAATTCTATTTCTGTTAAATTAGGGATTTGATCTTATTATGTTTAATTGGATAATCAATATTTATAGATGCTTGGAATAATTCTATGAACATGCACAAGCCATTCAATAGTGTAACCGCATAATTTTTGAATGATGTTAATCCCCTAAGTTGCTTCTAAAATCATTTTTTAGAGATAATGTGTGGATTCTTATGTTGTTAGCTTCACCCGACCACTTTATATCCATACATTTCTAACCCTACCATTTTTATCCCTAAGATTTTTCAATTTTGAGCTAAATAGAGTCAACATTCATTAAGTTGAAAAGGTATGCCAACCTTCTCTAGAGGTTGAATCAAAGTAATTTGATTCTTCCAATGTTTAGTCTAGGTTGTGATTAGCGGGTGCTTTCCTTCAGATTCAGAAAATAACAATCATAGTTCTAGTGTTGGCTAGATGATAAACTAGACTACAACAATGACAATTGTGTAGACTACCATCTCAACTGTGTTGCTATTAGACACAAAGTATCGAAAGAGGAAATTTTTTGTTTTATATATATATATATATATATATATATATAAGGTTTTTAAAAAACCTTGAACATCTCAATATTGAAACTAGGGCATCCACCTATTCAAGAATCAAATATCAAAAAAATAGAATGAATGCCAAGAGAGAAATAAGGAACCTATCGATGAATATTTACCCTAGAGAAAATGTATCTTGCAATCCAACTCCACATAGGTATTTATTAAAAAATATTCTTCACAAACTATAGACAATTCTTCTAGTTGATCCAAATATTACCCTTGGTAGATGTTATAGCAATTATTTTTCTAAAGATAAGTAATCGAGTAATAGAGATTCATACCCACTCTGATACCATATTATAATTTATAACAGTCTCTAGAAATGAATGGAATCAAACATTACCCATAAATATTAAAAGTAATATACCAAAAGCATTACACATGATATAAGAGGGTGCTATAGAAATTAAACTATATCACTAAAGGAAAATAAAATACACTCCAACCAATAACCAAATGGTTGGTATGAAGGGGTATTTATACCCAGTTACAAGATGTCTTTAAGTCAAGATTAAGAAATTGATCTTTAGGTTAAATAATTAAATATTACAAAATATTCATCTCTACAAGGTGTACAAGGGCCCAAAAAGCATATACAAATAAAATAATACAAAATCGGTCATGGCCTTAAGTTAAGCTTATCCACCACATATTTTAAAACTATCCATGTAAATGTTCATCACCACTATGTATGCACATCAAACCTTTAGGCTGGTTTTGTTCCCACAAAAATTGGGGTTTTCCTTTTTCAAATAAAGGGGATTCTGATATTTTTTTTGCCAAAAATGATGGGAGGTTCTTCAAAAATGGTAGATGGGTGAGAAGTTTTTGTTCCAAAAGTATATGTTCTTTTTTGGAAGAAGGGATCATTTTTTGCAAAAGGGGCTTTAAAAATTTGAATGTTTTTTGTTTTTATTTGTGGAAAACATCCCAAAAGGGATGCCACTTTCGGGTAAGACCCAAGGAGGCAGGGGTATCCATTCCACCAAAAATGCCCAGGACTCGGACCTGGCCTACCACCTTTGACATACTCAAGGAGCAAACAAACACACAAAACCAATTTAAAAATAAGTAAATAACAACAAAAATAATAAAATAAAATAAAAAACATGCTCCTTGAGTGTGTCAAAAACAAAAGCACAACCAAACACGCACAATAAGATAAAAGAAACCACAACACAAACCACATAGAAAAACACAAGAACCACATAACAAAACACAAACAAGACAAAAACAACAGAACACTACAAAGACATAACCCAAAAAAAACATGAAAAATAAACACAACCAAAACCTAAAAAATTAAAAAATAAAATAAAAATAAAAATAAAAAACAACCAACAACAGACAATAAACAAAAACAAAAAACATAGAAAACACTCACACATAAAAACACGAAATAACACAAACAAAGAGAAACCCAAGAACAAGAACGAAAAAAACACAAGAACAATAACAAAAAACATTAAAAAAAAAAACAAAACAACAAAAACACAAGAACAACAAAAAACAACACAAAGAACACAAAAACAAAACAAAACAAAAAACCCACCCACCTTAAAAAACTAAACAAAAAAAAACAAAAAGAAAAATAGAAATAAAAAATGAACAAAACAATGACCTATCTAGACCAGAAGACTATTAAGGCAAGAATCAACAGAGGAAACAAAATAAAGAATAGAATGAGCTAGGGAACTAAAAAAAACTGAATGAACCAAAGAGAAGCAAAAAAAAAAACAAGAAGAAACTAGGTACCTTCGTAACCGGAGCCATCCAAAGAAATGATAGAAAGAAGAGCTTCCCTAATTTGAGAAGCCCACCATATAGGAGGGTGGCCATAACAAGTAAGATCACCTTTGTCCAAAGCCCAATTAGCTAAAGCATCAACACTCTTGTTTTGATCTCTCGACCACATGATTGTAATCAACTTTCAAAAATCCCATCTGGATTAACCGAATCTTCTCAATAATTCTTTTTATTCTCCAATCCACCTTATGATTCTTAGAAGGATTCTTCAAGAGATTAATCATAAGTTGAGAGTCAGACTCAACTAACACCTTTTCCCATCCAACCTTAGTAGCCTCCTGAAGGCCTCTCGAGGATACCATACCCCTCAGCAAGGTTATTGGAAAGAATACCCAAATTCTCAGCAAAAGTAAAAACCAGGGAGCCATCCGAAAGTCTACCAATTCCTCCCACACTGGCTTTTCCAGGGTTCCCTCTAGAGGCTCCATCAGTATTGACTTTTCCAAAATCCTTAGGAGGAGGTTGCCAATTTCTATTCCTATCCATCTTACTAATACTCACATTCCCTTTAAGTTGGTTGCCCTTAGAAGGTTTAATCTTCAATCTTTGCATCACTTGATCCCATCTTTGGTGGGAGTTTTGGGGGTGATTAAGGAGATGATGGACTGATTCAACTAAGTTGGCTATGGTATTTTGCCAAATATAGTGAATATCCTTCCTATCTTGATTAAAAATTTGGTTGTTCCTTTCATTCCAAATATTCCAAAGAAGAATGGTAGAACCCATCCAAACTAACTCGCCTAATAAAATGATCAACACCCTCTTGATTAGGCCAATCCCTCCAAAGTTGTTCAAAAGTAAAAAAATTGGACCACCTGTAAGCCAAGTAAAGTGGCCATTCTCCTCCATAGCTCGGAGGCTAAAGTACACTCAATAAAAATATGGTTGATATTTTCTACATTCTCTTCACACATTTCACATCTAAAAGGGCCATGAAAACCACGCTTCATAAGTTGCTCACCAAGAAGCACCCTACGATGCAATAAAAGCCAATTAAAGAACCTCACCTTAGGCCAGAGCTTTTGAGCCCACAATCGAGAAAATATGTTAGAAGAATGGTTGGGATTATTATGGCATAAGGTCAAATAACCTTGAGCAACCGAATACTCACCCTTAGTAGTGTTGTTCCATCCAAAACAATCTTTTTCATGGGACCAAGAGAGGGATCTCATATGAAGGATGCCTTGGATATCTTGTCTTTGCCTTTCTGGGATTTGAATAGGCCAGTCCTCAATAGGGATCCAATATCTACCAACCTTTGAATTACCAAGCATGGTACCGACAAGTAATTAGCCACCTTTATCCAATTAGCTCGGTGAAGCTCCTCCATCCAAGGCCTCCAATCGGGAAACTGAGTTATCAAAGGCTTGTGACCATCCCAAGAATCTGTCCAAAAATTTGCATGTTGACCATTATGAATGATCCAAAATAATTTTTTCTTTATCAAATCCTCACCAGCCTTAAGAACTCGCTAAAATGGGAGAACCTTTGGTAGGAAGTTGATAGCGAACAAGGTCTTCAGGACTTTTGTTCTCAAGATATTTAGCACGGAGATTATTGGCCCAAAGAGCATTGGGGTTATGCAACATCCTCCAATATAATTTAGCAGCTAAAGCTTTGTTGTTATTAATTGAAGACCGTAATCCTAACCCCCCTTCACTCTTAGGAAGACATAAAGTATCCCATTTCACCAAGGCCCATTTTCTTTTCTCCTTAGTACCACTCCAAAGGAAACGATGACTGATTTGATCCAATTCTCGAAGAACAGCCTTTGGGATATTCAAAATGGAAGAAACATAAATAGGAATAGCTTGAAGGACTGATTTTACCAAGGTGATTCTACCCCCGTAAGAAAGCCACTTGTTGGTCCACTTTCCAATTTTCTTCTTGACTTTGTCCAACAACCAATTCCAATATTTATTTTTTTGCCTTTGAATATTTATGGGAATACCTAAATAAGTGATTGGAAGAGAGGTCTTCTTATATCTTAGTTTATCCAAGACCATGGATTCCTCGTCTAGCAGAGTAGTGAAAGAAAATAACTTTAGATTTGTCTTCATTGATCAACCGCCCAGTAGCCTTAGAAAAATAGCTAATGATTTGCTTAATATTAGAAGCTTCCTTAACTCGTAGCTTTACCTAAAAGAGTAGAGTCATCCACAAATTGAAGATGAGAGATAGGTCTAGCTCCATGAGCAATGGTAACTCCCTCAAGGGTTTTGTTTTCCCTCTTTTTGGTTATAGTCCTACCCAAGCATTCAACAAGAATGATGAATAAATAAGGGGATAGCGGGTCACCTTGCCTAATACCTCTGGAAGCTGGGAAAGACCGAGAAGGCCTGCCATTGATAAGAACTAAGTAGGAAACTGAAGAGATACATCCCATAATCCAATCCATCCAATCCTTAGAGAAACCAAATTGCCTCAAAACTTTGATAAGGAAGTGCCAATCCACTTTGTCATAAGCTTTGGATAAGTCTAACCGAATGAACATGGAAGGAGAATTTTGCATATCCATGGAATGGATGGCTTCCCGAGCAAGAACTATCTCATCTACTATTTGACGTCCTTCCACATAACCCCCTTGCTCGGGGAAATAATCTTATGCAAAAGAGGCTTCAACCTTTCTCGCCATGATTTTAGTAATGATTTTGAGAAGAACATTACATAAAGCAATAGGTCTAAAAGCTGAGATATGATCAACCTCTTGAGCTTTTGGAACAAGAGTAATATAAGTTTTATTGATAACCTTCAAAATTTCTTTGGCTTTCCTGGCTTCTTCCACCACCTCTAATAAATCAACATGAAGGATATCCCATAACTCTTGGTAGAACTCAATAGGAAAACCATCAGGACCTGGGGTTTTCCCTTTTTGCATTTTAAAAACTACTTGTTGAAGCTCATTGATAGTAACAGGAGCAGTCAAAATAGAGTTCTCCTCAGAAGTGATAAGAGAAGGGATTGCTTGAAGAACATTATGTTGTGAAGCTGAGTCAAGGGGAGTAGCAACAAAAATATTGGAAAAGTAATCAACAACAATAGAGTTCATGCCATCCCAAGTATAAACAACATCTCCATAATCTGATTTTAAGGAAGAAATAAAGTTGTGAGATCTTCGAGCTAGAAGAGATTTGTGGAAGAAATTTGTGTTTCGATCTCCTTCTTTGAGCCATTGAATTCTAGATTTTTGCTTCCATAAGATTTCTTCTCTTTTTTCCCATTCCTCTAACCGAGTTGTGAGTTTAATTTCATCTCGCACTTCTCTTCTCTCGTGAGGCCATCTAAACGGATTTTCTTATTCAAATTTTCAAGATGAGCAATAACTTCATGTTTTTTTTTATGAACATCCCCAAACTCTTTCCAGCTCCAAGTCTTGATTTTGGATTTAATGTATTGCAGTCTTTTGGCAAAACAGAACATCTTAGTCCCATGCCTAGGTTTACCTTCCTTCCACCATTGTTGCACATGAGGTCTGAAGGAAATGTCTCTAAGCCACATTAATTGAAAATGAAAAGGAGAGAAACTCACATTGGTTTTCCACATTTCCACCATGATCGGCCAATGATCCGAACCAGACATTATTAAGAGTCTTCACTTTAGGAATGTGACCATGGATTAAGAAATTTTTAGAGAGCAAAAACCTATCCAATCTCTCCATTATACAAGCTAAGCCTTGCCTTCTGTTAGACCAAGTCATAAGGCCATTATCTCAGTTGGATATCCACAAGATGGAGGTTTGCAATATATTCGCTCATGAGGTCGTTGCTTTTGTCCAAATTTCTATTTCCCCCCTTTTCTCATCCAGAGAGAGGATGGTATTGAAATCTCCTCCGATCAAGATCCAAGCTTTAGGAAAATGAGAGATAATATGAGTAATATCCTTCCACTGTCTTCTTTTTTCCTCCAAAGAAGTCGAGCATAAACAAGTAATGCAGAGCATAATCTGGTTGGAATGTCTACTTTGAATAGCTATAGCCAACAAACCCCAACCGCCAACCATATGGTGAATAACTACCTCTTTTGGATCCCAAAGACAAGCAATGCCACCCGAAGTCCCTTGGGAACCGAGGGAAACCACTTTTCCAGCTGGCCAAATTTTACTGGCAATTAAGTCCATATCCTCCATTGACATCTTTGTTTCTTGAAGGAAAACAAGATGTGGATGATTTACCTGAATCATTCTTCTAATTTCATTTTGTTTTGAAAGACTCCCTTTGAGTCCTCTAATATTCCAAGTGATGATCTTCATTAATACCAGGGCTAAAAAATTTGGGAAGGGCATTAATCTTACCTTCCTCTACAAGCTTTTCACCTTCTTTTACCATATGATATTGATTGGTCTTGCGACCTACTTTTTGATTAGAATCCATCTTCAATTTTTTTTCCCTCGTTTCTTGACTTATTCCAATTGAATCTGAGATGGCTTCTAACCTTGAAGAATGCTCGTACACAACCAAAATTTTACTAGATGGTTCAACGGAGTCTATATTGGGACCTCCATTATTTGAAGTTTTGACATTTGAAATATTGTTTTTCTTGTGTAAATTTTCTCCTTTTTTTTCTCGTTGAAAACCTTTGATTTGTTGGTTTGTCTCTCGAGTTCTTCCCTTCATATTTAAATTGTGTTTCTAAGATTTCAGTTTCCATTATTTCCTCTTCCTCACTTGGGACATCATTTGTGGAAAGGATTTCAAACATATTAGCAGATGACTTTGATTGATCCTTCATAACTGGTTTTTTTCTAGTGTTCTTCTTCTTAGGTATTTGGAAACCTCGCTGAGTTTATATCTTCTTTCTTTTGATCAGGAATTTTATTTGGGCAAGCACCGGCCAAATGACCATATTCATGGCAAATTCTACAACGAAAAGGAATGTTCTCATAGTCCACTACTTGCTCCCAAGTGTCTTCCCCAAATTGTAATGTGATCTTTTTAGGTAGGGGTTTGTCAAAATCCATTAAAACACAAATCCGAGCATAAATAATATGTTCAAAATTTTGAGTACAATCAACAAATCATCATAAAAGTTCCTAAAGAGTTTCCAATTGAAGAAAAAATAGTAGGATTCCAAAATTCAATAGGGAGGCCAAAGAGTCTAACCCACACGGGAGCTATAGAAGGCATCTCTTCTTCGGCTTTAAATTTAGTATGCCAGGGCTTCATGAAAAGCCCCGCCCTTCCAAAAACCAAGGACCCCCTTGAAAAGTTTTCTCTCTATCTTCATTATTAGCAAATAAAACAAGAAAATAACCATTTGGATAAATAGAGATTTGTAACTCACCTTTAGTTTTCCAGCTTTTTGCAGCCCAGACTTTGAAAGCAGATAGACTCGGACGAAAACCCACGAACCGACAAATTAGTCCTCTTTTTTCCAAATCTTCAATGCCGATCCGAATGTTACCCATATCAAGCTTAACAATAGGAGTTCCATCAGCCGCTTTAAGACATCCCGACTCCATTTTCCTGGGATCAATCTTAGGCATTCTTAGAGGTTTATGGGAAGCCCTAATATTGATATTAGCATTGGGCCGAGGCTGTCCACCACGAAGGGCATCCCTAAAATTCATTTTTGGGACCGAGTCTTCAAAATTCTTACCCTTGATAGGGGTTTTCACAAGAGAATTATTTTGTGGGTGCACCTTAGCACCAGATTCACTTGAGATATGAGCCATTTTTTGATCAACTACTTGAAACTTGTTTCGTGATCTCTTTAATCCTTGCCCTAGACGTCGTGGAAAGGTATGGTTTTCACTTTTCTTTTGTGCAACAAATTGGAAGCCGTTGTCACTCAAGTTCACAGTATGATCTGTTGAAAGACAAATTTCTAACCCATATTGTATCCCCTGCAACATTTCCTGCTAAAATATTGAGCATAAACCACAAAAATATTGGCCGCTAGGGCCCGAAGGCCCTAAAAACCAACCTCTGGAGCCGCTTGCACTCAACCCGGATGAAACCCTCGCATAGCCGCTTGCCAAATATGTCGTTCACACATAGGGATGCGCTAGGATCTGTGTTGCTCCAAATGATATGAAAATTGGTGGAGACGTTCTAGGGTTTTTCAGGCATCTACCCTCAAAATTTTAGCTCAATCCGAGTCCGGATGAGTGAGATATGGCCGAAACGAGTTCGGTAGTTTGGGCAGTCCTGCGAAAAACGTCTCATCTAAAAAATAACCATCCTAAACTAATTTATAGTGGAAAACACCCCTTTCGAGGTGCCACTTTCAACAGGTTGGGCATAGGAGGAATGGAGCCTTGTCGGCCTCTACCAGCACATAGGACATTCCTAACTATACCATATATCTACAGGATGGAGACAAGGGGAATGGAACCTGGGTCGGCCTCTACCAACACCCAGGGCATTTACCACTGCACCACAACAAGCAGATTAAAATTTTGAATGTTATTTTATTTTAAATATATCCATTGAAATATTGAGGTGGATTTTTTCAAATAAAAACTATAAAATATATAATGAATCATAGAAAACTCAAGAGACCCTTTTGTTCATGAAAACCTAGTTTTAATCCATGACAAAATAATTAAATTTGTTGAAACTATAAATCAATTGAATGCTTTCCATTCAAACATGTATCCCATATTTAGAGATGTAATGATAGACAACATGTGATGTGTTGAGTGATGTTTTCACCCAATTGTGAAAGCACACTCTCCGGTAGGATCTGAGTCCTAAAATCCTCTGCTTGCAAAGAAAGTAATTTCTCCAAGGTTCCTGTTATGTTGATTCTTTAACACCAATGATGCTGTTCAAATGAAATGCTAGGAATACCTTAGGGTTTGCAAGTGGATGTTAACAAGGGGCACTGTGGTTTATTTAACTTGAATTTACAGTGGACTCAAAATGAATAAATATATTCTGATCTTTAGTTTTGATGGATTTTCAGTTGCTTATTTGAATACAGTAATTAAAATGCAACATAAAATAAGGGTTTGAAAATAAGAAAAATGCAAATGAAAGTGAAACTAAATTATGTCCAGAGTGCGACCATTCTGATTGACAAAACCGAAGATAATGAGGTTTCTGCATGCAACCTAACCTATTGAACCTACAAATTCACACAATCCAGATAAGCTAGGTGCGGGTTTCTGGGGTTTTTAATGTAATTTCAGATTCAGACATTCGCATGAAGCAACCAAGAACACTTGCATTCAACTTCACCTATAAGCCTAGAAATCTGAAAGGGAAAGATAACACATTAAATCATGCATGCAAAAATGACTCCTTCTTTCTCATCAATGAGATGCCAACTCTCTCGTATTTCTCGCATTAAAATGATGTATCAATTACAATTACGGAATGTTCCAGGTTTCACAACTCCAGAACAAATGAAGGAAATTGCCCAAGTGCAAGCCCGTAATGGCATGAAGCCCTTGTCTCTCGCAACTCTGCAAGTAGCAATTTCCCCCCCTTCTTCCATCTGCACTTCTGGTTTTATACTGTCTGGCATGGCTCTTCGATTCTCCCTGCGTCGCTTCGTTTCACCTTCCAGCATGCGACCCTTCAAATTCTCTGCCTTTTCGATGCTTTTATTCCATGCTCTATGCCGAAACGTTTGAAATCTTTCGTTGCATGTAACGCTTCTGCAACTCTGACACCTGTATGCCACGTGTCTCACGTTTTCTGCGCCTTCTGTAACGTCTTCCTATGAAAATCATGACAAAAATAGCATGCAGCCTGTTCACCTTCCTAGCCGCGAAAACGCGACATGTCGCGAAATCGCGACATGTCGCAATATCGCGACACTTTTTTGTCAGCACATTTTTTTGCCATCACGTCCAGCAAAAACATGACATGTCACGAAATCATGACGCTTTCCCTGTTCCATACCATTTTCCCGCAGCCTGTCATGATATCGTGACGTTTTTTTGCTTCGGGCCATCTCACCACCACCTGTCACGAAATCGCGACATTTTTTCGTTCCGTACCCTTTCACTGTAACTTGTCACAAAATCGTGACGCCTTTTCGTTTCGGGCTGTCCAGTCATTTTATGTCATGAAATTGTGACACCTTTTTGTTTCTGGCTATAATGCTGCTTCCTGTCGTGAAATCGCTACTCCATTTGCATCCGTACTACTTCGCTGCTTCGGAGCCACAAAACCGCAACCTGTCACGATTTCGCGACGCCTTTCTCGCTTTCACTACCTTCTTGCTTTTGTCGTGAAATCACTACCATTTTTGCTCCGTACACATTCGGCTGCTTGGAGTCGTAAAAATGTGACATGTCGCGATTTCGTGACAATTTCTCTTCTTGATGCATTCTGCTCGTTTCTGTCACGATTTCACGACGTTTTTTCATTTCATGTCTTTCACCTGCAATCTGTCGTGATATCGCAACGTTTTTCCACTTCTTGCTCCTTTGCTGCGACCTGTCATGAAATCGTGACATTTTTCAATTTCGGGCACCCTCGCTGCATGCTGTCGCGATTTCACGACATTTTTATGCCTTTGACTCTTTTGCTTGATTCTGTCGCAATTTCACGATGTCTTTCTCATCCGTACTACTTGGGCTTCAACCTGTCGCGATTTCGTGATGCTTTTCTCTGGTGGGCATGCTTTCCCAAAAGTTGTGCGATTTCGCGACCATTTCCATGCTTCATGCCTTTCGATCGATTTTGTCATGATATCACGATAGTTTTACACTTTCGTACACTTTGCTGCTTCGGAGCCACGAAACCACGACCTGTCGCAATATCGCGATGTTTTTTCACCTTGAACCTCTTTGCCATTTTCTGTCGTGATATCGCTACGTTTTTCCGCATCGTGCTGTTTGACCAGTTTGAACCACGATTTTGCGACATGTCATGATTTCGCTACGCCTTTCCATTCCATACAACTTCTGCAGTAATGCGTCGTGAAATCGTGACACTTTTCATTTTGCCTTTCTCTCCCCTCTTTGGCCTGCGACGGAGTAACATGTCGCGATATCGCGACACCTTTTCATTTTGCCTTTCTCTCTCCTCTCTGGCCGCGACGGAGCAACATGTCACGATTTCGTGACACTTTTTCATTTTTTCTCTCTCCTCTTTCGGCAGCGATGGAGCGACATGTCGTGATTTCGTGACATTTTTCTCTGTTTCGGCCGCGACGACGCGACATGTCGCGATTTCGCGACACTTTCTACACTTGTGCATTTTTTTGCCCCTTTTCTTCATTTTTAGCATCTGGGTCACTGAGATTTTCTCTGAAAGCCTGCAAAAAGGTGGGTCCCCAATTTTGGGGTGTGTTGTGGATCAGCCACAACAAATGGCGACTCTGCTGTCAAATGCTCTTGAGCATTTTAGTGAGAACCCAATCTGAAACATATCACAAACTCGAAAACATGTGTTAGCACATAAGCAATAAAAACAAATGCCCAAAGATCAGAAGTACATGAATCATCAGAATCATCAAGTATTAGCTCAATGTGTGCAATGAATTTCTTTCCCTATCATTTGAAATTGATCAACATTCCATTGTCAGTTTTGCATGAATGCACATATGAGATTGTGAATGATTTGTGTAACCTAATGAATATGCTAGGAGATCTTGCTTTTATAAAATGCATAGTCACTCTTCTAGTATCATGTACAAACATTCAAGATTGCCAAACCCTCTTAGGATCCACTAATGAATTGCCTTATTATATCCCAAAGTTGGTTATGAGTCCCTACTATCTTGAACCCATGTGCAAGTGAATGTGAAATCAGAACTTTGGGGAATCAGACTCCCAACCAACCGAGATGAGAGTTTAACCCTATCCTTACTATTCTGATTTAGAGTTCATTACCTCACTTTGAGCAAAATAATTAAACCAATTATGGAAGAAATGGTCATGCTAGTCTAACCCTTTGGACAATCAATGGTCTTGTTTTTTAGACAAGACATGTTGCCATGCATGGGCATATCTAACCCCACAATCCAAAACTTATCTTCATTTCTTTGGACCTTGGGGATGACTACCCATCCTTTGCAGAGGACAAGTAGTACGATCCTTCCAATCCAATATAAAGATGAGATGGGAAAAAATTTATTTTTATTTTTACTTCTTGGACCTTAGGGATGACTACCCATCCTTGCTAGGGACATGTAGTACGATCCTTCCAATCCAAACTTTAGATGTAAATGGAAAATATTAATTTTGTTGCTTAGACCTTGGGGATGACTACCCATCCTTTGCAGAGGACAAATAGTACGATCCTTCCAATCCAAAAGATTTATTATGAAATGAGACATAAGAGCTTTGGGGAATCAGATTCTCAACCTAAGCGAGATGAGAATTTATGCCCTATCCTTACTACTCCATGTGGGTCAAATCAAAGCTTTGGGGAATTGGATCCTCAACCTAAGTTCGATGAGGATTTAACCCTATCCTTACTACTCGATTTTAGGCTTTAAGCTCTATGGAAGTGGTCAAAACCACTGTTTTAAGGATCATGTTGCATAATAGGATAGACATGAAAAACTTCTTTCGCCCAACCTTTTCTTCCAAGTTAGGTTTTGATCATTTTGCTCAAGATCCTTTTTAATGTATGAGACGTGCTTGGTTCTAGATATCTCAAGACTCAGTTTCCAACCTTAGGATTTTTCTTACATTTATGTTATAACACAACCCTAAGAGGATTTGACATACTTTAATGATTTGCACCTAAGATGCATATGCAACTAAGATGAAATGTATGTAAAGTGAGATGGAACATGAATGCATTATCTCTTGAATTGCAAATGAAATGATTTGTCATGCAAAACTGACTCTTTCATGCATCACAAAATCAAACAATATAACTTAAGATGTTTGTGTTACTTGTGGAGCTTTTACAGGACAATTCCAATATTTCATATTCTCCTAACCTTAAGCATAAGTTGACATCTCAATTTTTTTTTTTTTTTATCAAAATTAACAAAACATGTCAATTGAAATCAAATCCACAACCAAAATCCTAGCTAGACTAACAATCCTAAACAATAAAAACAAAAACTGAAAATCCCCACCAAAACCGAAAGAATAATATCAAAATCTCACAACCTAAGGGCTAAAATAATGCTTTAAAATCTGCCCATTAACCGGTAGCATGAAATCTCTCCCTTCTAAAGTTTTTAGCCTGAAGGTATTCTTCCCAAGAATCTCTCGAAATCTGATATGGGCCTAACCAAAGACAATCAAACTTTTGATGATTCCCTTTTTCCTCATGTCTTTTGTCCCATAGTAATACCAAATCTGAAATTCTAAATGATTTGACCTTGGCCCTTCTATCAAACCATATTTTGATAACCTCTTGGTGTTTATTCATGTGATTCATGGCCTCTTCTCTCTTTTCATCAAGGTGCAAACAAATGACTTGACCTCGGCTTCAACTTGATCATCTCGTCCCCAAGTACTCTTGTATGAAATGTAAGGTCTCGCAACTTCAAATTTGCAAGAAATATCGGGTCTTGCCCATAGACCAAATGATAGGGAGTATTCCCTATGGATTCTTTCACTCGGTCCTATCTCCCCCAAAGGGCAAACTTCAATTGGTCGTGCCAATCCCGAGGGTTCTTTTCCAAAGAACTTCTTAATGGTATTCAACAAATTCTTATTTGAAGATTCGGCCAAACCATTTCCTTGAGGATAATAATTAGATGCAAACTTTAAGCTCACTTTGTTATCATATGCCCAATCTGCAAATTGTGTAGAAATAAAAGCTTTACCATTGTCACTGACAATAGAATTGGGCATTCCAAATCTTGTTATAATATGGTCCTCAAGGAATCTAATTACAACGTCTCGTGGTGGCATGTTTAGTAGGAATCGCTTCTGTCCACCTTGTACAAGTAGTCTGTAGCTGTCAATATGAATTTATGGGAATCAGAAGAATTTGGGTTAATAACCCCGATGAAATCTAGTCCCCACTGTGCAAATGGTCTCATTTCAACTACAAGTTGTAACGGCATGGCCGCATTTCTTTCTCTATCGGCAGCCACTTGACAGATATGACAAGATCGTACATGGGCATGTGCATCTTTGAAAATATGGGGCCGTAGTATCCCCGCTCTCAGGATTTGATGTGCCGTAGCATTTGCCGCACCATGACCAGCTCCATGTTTCCCGTGAAATTCCTGCAACACCCCGGCAGCCTTCTTCTTTGTTCAAGCACCTCTGGTAGATACCTTCATGATTCTTCCCGTAAAGCACACCAGATTTCATCAGATAATTGACAGACTTAAGCCTTAAAGCTCTTCTCTGTGTTGAATTCAGATTAGAAGGACACTTACCAGTCAATAAAAATTGCACAATATCAACATACCAGTCGTCCTTAGCAATGTATTCTCGTATTCGAGCATTGGCCTGTTATTTGCGGATTATTTTTTGCGATCGCCTTCGCCAGTCCCTGTCCTCGAACTAGTTTCATAGGTTGGATTTCGAGATCAAATTCTTGGATGGTGGAAATCCATTTTCCTCTTTTCTCACCTAGTTCATTTTGTAAAAACATGGTCTTGACAGCAGAGTCGGGCACGATGGCAATAACTCTGCTGTGTACAATGTAGTGCCTAAATTTTTTCACCGTTTTAAAAAGTGCGTACATTTGCTTATCAAGGATTGAATACCTTAATTGAGCATCTTTCAGGGGGGCACTTAAAAATGCTATGGGTTTTTCGGCACTATCCTCGCCTTTTTGGGTTAAGACACTCGCAAAGGAGTGTTCTGATGCAAAAGCATAAATATAGAAAGGCTTGGAGTAGTCTGGACTTATAAGGACAGGGGCTCTGGAAATGGCATCTTTGATGTTCTGGAAGGCCACTCTACTTTCCTCGTTCCATTTTACATCCACATCTTTCTTGAGCATCTTGTTCGGAGGTTTGGCTATCTCAGCAAAGCTAGAGATAAACTTCCTCACAAAATTAACCTACCCAAAGAAAGATCTCAATTCTTTTTTACTACTCGGGAGAGGTAGGTTTTGGATAGCTTGTATCCTTTCTCGGTCGATGGATATGCCCTCTTTTGAAATGATGTGACCCAAGCAATTTTCCTTCCGTTACTCCGAAAATGCACTTTTTGGGATTTAAGGAAATTCCATGTTCTCTCCATCTTTGAAGCACTTTCTTTAAATCTTTGACATGGTCCTCTCTCTTCTTCGAGAAAACCGGGATATCATCCACATACATGATGATGCATTTGCCTATGAGCCCTTTGAATGCATAATCCATGGCGCGTTGAAAAGTTGCACCAAGGATTTAACAGATCCGAACGACATTCTCTTATATGCAAATGTCCCCCACTTGGTAGTGAAGGCTGTTTTCATCCTATCATCTGGATGTATAAGAATTTGGTTGTATCCAGAATACCCATCGAGAAAGGACATCATTTCAGATCCATTTACCATTTGTAGAATTTCATCGATTGATGGCAATGGATAATTATCCTTTTGAGAGGCTTTATTAAGATTTCGAAAATCTATGCACAACCTAATCTCTCCACTCTTTTTTCTCACTGGAACGAGGTTAGCCACCCAGGTTGAGTGCCTAACAGGAAAAATGATTTTCGCTTCCAATAATATTTTAACCTCCTTTTCGATCAAAGGCTCCAATAGCGGGTTAACAACTCGCTGTCTTTGCCTAAAAGGCTTGGAGTCTGGCTTCAAAGGGATGGTATGTGTGATAATGTCTTGGTTGTATGTCTTCAGCTCATTGTAGTTCCAAGCAATACAATCTATGTAATGCTTCAATGCCTGCATTATATTGCTCCTTTCTTCCTCTCGTACATGCCTTTGCAATGTACACCTCCTTTGGATTGTCTCCACTCCCTAGATTAATTGAATCACATGCATCTTTAGGGAGTGGGACTCTTTCTCCTTTCTTGGTCTTGCATCCCATGTCGAACATCTTTTCCAATGAAACCACGTCTTTAGGAATTTTGTTGGATTGATACGCAGCTTCAATTTCATCTTCTCGTTTCATCCTCGCCACCTTTGCTCCTCATCAATCACCCGATTTTCAAAAATACCCGAGTTCGTGACAAATTTGAAAATGTGTCTGTCACTTTCAAAAACCCGGAAATTCTTTACATTATCGGGTATTGATGGACAAGGAACCAGTTCAATGGAAAAATTTTTACATCTTTTTATATCAACCGGGTTTAACATGCCCACCGCGACTGCAAGAGAGTCTGCTATTCGATTTCCTTTCCTAGAAATAAGGGCTATATTGAACGCATCGAACTCCTCCATGAGGTCCATAACCCTAGTTCTATAAAGGCTTAGTCTCCTGTCGTGGCATGTATACTGTCCTTTGATTTGCTTGACTACCAACTCAGAATCTCCCAAAACCTTCAAGCATTTAACATGCTTGCTCAATGCTAGACGTAAACCAAAGATCAATGCTTCGTATTCTGCCACATTGTTCATGCAAGGAAATTGCAATCTGTAGGCAGCCAATAATGGTTTACCTCCCGGGCCAGTGAGCTCGACTCCAGCTCTCCTGCTCCCTTGTCTAGATTTTGATCCATCGAACCTGAGCAACCACGTGTAATCATTTTCCTTAGAAGAGCCACCATGACACGCCTCCTCTTTAGGCTCTTCAGTAGCTTCCTCAACATCAAGTGCATAAACTCCTAGTTCTGGCTCGGAAAACTGAACTTCATTCGGCTTGTTAAAATTTGTTATAATCTCCTTAGCCTTGGTTCATTTTCCACTCGATTTGGTTTGCAATTCCCTTCCATGGTAGCCACATATGTGAGCAGTCTGTTGAAAAATAGCCATTCAGAGTTTTCATCCAATCCCTCGCAAGTAACATTCCATACCTACTTGGGATATTAACCACCAAAATGTCTACAACCTGCTGGACCCTGGGTTCAGAATTCAATTGAATCTTGACATCATATAGAGTCCCTACCACATTTACCTCTGATCTGTCCAATTGCAGGACCGTACATTTGGATGAAACAAAGTTGCGGACCTAGCATTTTACATATCTCCGAAGGCATGAGGTTGCTCGTGGCACCCGTGTCCACCAAACAGCTTATGCAAATTCTTACCCGCAATTCTCAGAGTCAGTAAGAATGGCGGGACATCCCTTCTCTCCTTTCGCAAAATCAGATGGGATTCAACTCCTTTTCCCTTCCACATTTGATCAAGTGAGTTCAAAGCTTTTATCAATGCCTCCTTTTGGCCAGGCAATCTAGCCGCGTCCAAGAATGAAAGGCTAGATTTGGACTTCTTTAGATCCTCCACTATGTCATAGTTTGGTTTTTCGAATTTGACTATCTTCTGCACGTCATTAGACATTTCTCTTCTGAGTGGAGGGGGAGGATTATTATTTGCCTTAGTATCTGGAGGAAGAATAGAATTGTTTGGAGGTGTTGATGAGGTTTTAGGGGCTTTAGATTTACTTCTCAAATGGTATCCATGATTCCCCTTTCTAAAATCTCGAAAAGCTTGCACCTCCTGTTCCAAAATTTCATCTTCTTCTTCCTCACTCTCACCTTCTTGATGATATACAATTTCCATCACCATAATATTATCATCTTGATGTTGTGATGGACCCTCATTTGATACCAGTTCCAAATCATCAACTTGTGCCTGAAGACAATGAGTGTATCTAGCAATTTCAAGACAATTCCTCTCATTGTGTTCTTTGGTGTTGTGCAACCTGCACCCCCTTTCCCACGCCAAATCTGAAAGATTCAAAAGAGAATTGGATTGGCTAGGTCCTGTAGAAGTATCTAGTTGATTAGCAATGGGAGCGGGAACTCCCCCATTGTTTGGCTTGGTGTTCCAATGCCTCCCTCTATTGTTAAAATTTTGATTTGGGTGAGGGGCATGGGACTCATACTTCTGCTGTTGAACCCTGTCATTGCTCAGTTTATGAACTAATTTCTTGAGCTCTTCGACTTCTGAATAAATCTCCTTTGGTGGAATCACATTGTTGTTAACCCCCATTGGATTTGCATAATTAATGGGGTCTTGATTCAACACTAGGGTCGGGTTCTGAGGAATTTGATTCCCGTATGGATTGACACTTTGAATCGGGGTTGGATTTGGAAAAGGAACTATGGCCTGAGGATTGACTTGGCTAGTTCCTTGCATAGTTGATTGACTATTCTACAAAAATGCAGGGACAGGTGGAATGGATGTGATTGGTTGGATTGGAATGGGTGCATACGCAGTGTGCCGGTGGATACGACTACTGATATGGAAAGACGTTCATGCTTGGCACTTGAGGTGCCATGAGCTGATTAGCCTAGGGAGCTTGACCATATTGAGCATACTGTCCCATCACAGGCATCTGGGTAAACCCGTAGCCTTGTGGTGTCATTTGTCGCTCGATAGTCATGGCTTCATTATAGGCCAAAGCCAGCGTGGTAACCTGAGGATTGCGTCTTGCAAACATGGCTGTCATGGGGTCCAATGCCCCAAAATATATCTACAAAGCCACTGCGGGATCAATAGCAAAGTGCCTAATTGCTCTATTATAGCACTTTTGGAATCTCTCGATTAAACATTCCGATCGGTTCCCCTTGGCCCCTTTTGCATGTAATAAACTGATTGTAAATAGTTGTGGGATCCAAGGGTGACCTAAATTGATTAACAAAGGCATTTTCCATTTGTGTCCAAGAAGTGATTGAACCAGTTGGCAAGCATATATACCATTCATATGCTATTGGATCTAAGCTCATGGGGAAAAGTCTCGCAGGCCACATCTTCATATTGAACTTGCAGCCTAATTAAAACATCCCTATAGGCTTGGATATGTTCTTCTCGCTGTTCTTGGGCCATCTCGGTTTGTATTTAGGCAGAAATATTTCAATGTTCTTGGGGATTTCATGGATATCCCCAAAGCAATATTCAAAGGAGTATTGTTAGCTCCATACCAAGGAGCCGCTGGAGCTTGAGCCATTTGACTCAAAATTGATGAAGACAAACCTACAATAGCAGTAGAAATATTACTGACTATAGGCACACTAGGGGCAACCGATACTATCGGCGTAGGTCCACTCGATGTTCCCTGGAGAAAACAGGTCTTTTGTGACTGGTGAACTTACGACTTGCTTGGTTTTATTCTTGGGAGTACCAAGAAGGTCATGAAAAATGGTTTCCCCGGTTGTTTGGGACCTGGTCGCAATACGACGTGGTGGGTCCAGCCTTCCCGATGAAACCCTCGATTATTTCAAAGAAAACCTGCAACAAAAGAAAACAAAAGCTGCAGTTTAGCCGTTTGTGAGATTTAACAAATGATTTCAAAATTAGATCAAAAAGATATTATTCATGTATGAAAATCAAAATAAAATAAACCAATTCGGGCCCTCCTTCTAGCGCCAATCTGTTGAGTGGTGTTTTCACCCAATTGTGAAAGCACACTCTCCGAGTAGGATGAGTCCTAAAATCCTCTGCTTGCAAAGAAAGTAATTTCTCCAAGGTTCCTCGTTATGTTGATTCTTTGATCACCAATGATGTTGTTCAAATGTAAATGCTAGGAATACCTTAGGGTTGCAAGTGGATGTTAACAAGGGGCACTGTGGTTTACTTCAATCTGAATTTGCAATGGACTCAAAATGAATAAATCTATTCTAATCTTTAGCTCTGATGGATTTTTAGTTGCTTATTTGAATACAGTGATTAAAATGCAACATAAAATAAGGGTTTGAAAATGAGAAAAATGCAAATGAAAGTAAACTAAATTATATCCAGAGTGCTACCATTCTGATTGATAAAACCGAAGCTAATGAGGTTTCTGCATGCAACCTAACCTACTGAACCTGTAAATTCACACAATCCAGATAAGCTAGGTGCGGGTTTCTAGGGTTTTTAATGTAATTTCAGATTTAGACATTCGCATGAAGCAACCAAGAACACTTGCATTCAACTTCACCTATAAGCCTAGAAATCTGAAAGGGAAAGATAACACATTAAATCATGCATGCAAAAATGACTCCTTCTTTCTCATCAATGAGATGCCAACTCTCTATATTTTTGCATTAAAATGATGTATCAATTACAATTACAGAATGTTCCAGGTTTTACAAATCCAGAACAAATGAAGGAAATTGCCCAAGTGCAGGCCTAGAATGGCATGAAGCCCTTGTCTCTGCAACTCTGCAAGCAGCAATTTCCAACCCTTCTTCAATCTGCACTTCTGGTTTTATACTGTCTGGCGCGGCTCTTCGATTCTCCCTGTGTCGCTTCGTTTCACCTTCCAGCATGCGACCCTTCAAATTCCTTGCCTTTTCGATGCTTTTATTCCATGCTCTATGCCGAAACGTTTGAAATCTTTCATTGCATGTAACGCTTCTGCAACTTCGACACCTGTATGCCACGTGTCTCACGTTTTCTGTGCCTTCTGTAACGTCTTCCTACGAAAATCATGACAAAAATAGCATGCAGCCTGTTCACCTTCCTGGCCACGAAAACGCGACATGTCACGAAATCGTGACATGTCGCGATATCGCGACGCTTTTCTGTCAGCAGCCTTTCTTGCCGTCACGCCCAGCGAAAACGTGACATGTCACGAAATCGTGACGCTTTCCCTATTTCATACCTATTGCCCATAGCCTGTCACGATATCGCGATGTTTTTCTGCTTCGGGCCATCTCACCACCACCTGTCATGAAATCGCGACATTTTTCCGTTCCGTACCCTTTCGCTGTAACTTGTCGCGAAATCATGACGCCTTTTCATTTCGGGTTGTCCAGTCGTTTTATGTCGTGAAATCGTGACACCTTTTTGTTTCTGGCTATAATTTTGCTTTCTGTCGCTAAATCACTATGCCATCTGCATCCGTACTACTTCGCTGCTTCGGAGCCACGAAACCACAACCTGTCACGATTTCACGACGCCTTTCTCGCTTTCACTACCTTCCTGCTTTCTTGAAATCGCTACCATTTTTGCTCCATACACATTCGGCTGCTTGGAGTCACGAAAATGCAACATGTCATGATTTCGCGACAATTTCTCTTCCTGATGCATTCTGCTCGTTTCTGTCACGATTTCGCGATGTTTTTTCGTTTCATGTCTTTCACTTGCAATCTGTCGTGATATCGCGATGTTTTTCCGCTTCTTGCTCCTTCGCTGCGACCTGTCGCAAAATCATGAAATTTTTCAATTTCGGGCACCCTCGCTGCATGCTGTCATGATTTCGTGACGTTTTTATGCCTTGGACTCTTTCGCTTGATTCTGTCACAATTTCGCGATGTCTTTCTCATCCGTACTGCTTGGGCTTCAACCTGTCGTGATTTCGCGATGCTTTTGTCTGGCGGGCATGCTTTCCCAAAAGTTGCACGATTTCATGACCATTTCTGCGCTTCATGCCTTTCGGTCGATTCTGTCGCGATATCACGATAGTTTTACACTTTCGTACACTTTGCTGCTTCGGAGCCGCGAAACCACGACCTGTCACGATATCGCGACGTTTTTTCACCTTGAACCTCTTTGCCATTTTCTGTCGCGATATCACGATGTTTTTTTGCATCGTGCTGTTTGACCAGTTTGACCTGCGATTTTGCGACATGTTGCGATTTCGCTACGCCTTTCCATTCTGTACAACTTCTGTAGCAACGCATCGCAAAATCGTGACACTTTTCATTTTGCCTTTCTCTCCCCTCTCTGGCCTGCGACGGAGCAACATGTCACGATTTCGCTACATCTTTTCATTCTGGCTTTCTCTCTCCTACCTGGGCCACGACGGAGTAACATGTCACGATTTTGCGACACTTTTTCATTTCATTTTCTCTCTCCTCTTCCGGTAGCGATGGAGCGACATGTCACGATTTCACGACATTTTTCTGGTTTCGGCCGCGACGGCGCAACATGTCGTGATTTCGCGAAACTTTCTACACTTGTGCATTTTTTTGCCCCTTTTCTTCATTTTTAGCATCTGGGTCACTGAGATTTTCCTTGAAAGCCTGCAAAAAAGGTGGGTCCCCAAATTTTGGGGTGTGTTGTGGATCATCCACAACATGATGTGACACATGTTCTAAAAGATATAAATGAGTAATTTTCAAAGTTTCTTCTATTAGACAATTGGCCATGTTATACATAGGAGAAAAATTTGAGGGCATAAGATGACTAAGTGTGTGCATCCACAAATGACTATCATGATTTATCTAGGATTTATTTGTGCATAAGGTAAACTACCTAATAATAACAAGATTCCATGATGTTTTTTCTTGATGTTTTATTATGTGTTCCATTATAATATCAATATTATTATACATCCAGACCATATTATTACAAGGATAGGGCTTATGTCATTTATGCGATCATCCAACATTTAGTAAGAGAGACCTTGGTAATGACAAGCACCCTAGGACTTTATATGGGGTGTGTTGGAGTATATTACATTATTTGGTACATGCTAATGTACCACCTTGGGTACATCATTAGATTAAAATGTGTGTCTTAGATTAGAGTGTGAGTATTTACTTTATGTAATGTAATAAATGCACAAGTGTTATTAAAGTGTGCAAAGTATTTAATAATGTATTTGTGCACAAGTGTCCATTATGTAAGAGTGCACATGTGTCCTTAGAATATAAAAGTGAAGAGTCTCAAAGAAAAGTTAAGGCCAAGAGTACTCCATATGAAGAGTCACATTCTATTATATATATATATATATATATATATATATATATATATATATATATATATATATATATATATATATGACTAAGCATTGTAAATAATAGAGAGTGTATGTGACCTTTATTCTATATCAATTTACTTTTTTCAAAAGAATTTATTAGTTTCCATTTTATGAGTTATTTTTGAAGTTATTTATAAGTTATATTTGAATAAAATATTACCATTATTGAGTATTTTATATTACAACTTTATATTTTATTTTATGGTTATTTACATTAAAAGTTAAGCTTCAAAAGCTAAAAATGGCATAATATCTACAACAAGTCTTTTCTTGCACATGTTTTTAAAAGTTACAAATAGTCTGACATTTCCACTAGTCAAGGAGAAACTAATGAAGTTGAAGATATTACATCTGGAGAAGGAAAACCAGAGAAGATAGTATTTCCATTGTGTTGAAGAAAAACCAGTGAAGATTAGAGATTCAATATTTGAAAATTTTAGATTGATTTTACCTATCCCAAGAAAAAAATTGGAATAGAAGGCAATCTACAACATAGTTTCAGGTCTTAAAGAGAACTTGACATTGACAAGATTAAGAGACCTAAGAAAGAGGTCCTATTGGAAAGTTTGATAAAGTAAGCAAAGCTGAAGGTAGAAGAAGATTCCAAGTTGCATTTGGCTAGAGTATTTCCATAGTGTTGTATAATAACTCATGAAGACTATGACTCATCATAGTTTTTACCACTAGATTGGAAAACAACTAGTGAAGTTAATTAATTTCAGAATTTTTGAAGATTTGAATGTATTTGATTATTTCTATCTAAGTTTTTGTTGCAAAAAAATATTCTCAGAAGTTGAGAAGCTTCCTACAATAGATAGAGAAGAATTTCATCTTCTTTTGTATATGTGCTTTCCTAGCACAAGAATTGATTTTGGGATTGTAGAAAAAGAGTAGACATTGAATATTGAGGAGGTCCAAGAGAAAGGCCCCATTCAATATTGAATATTGAGGAGACCCAAGAGAAGAGTTCCTATAGCATATTGAAGAGAGAATAAAGAAATAGGTTATATAATCCTTATTGAATTTTGAGAAAAAGGAGACCCGAGAGAAGAGGTCCCATTGAGGACTTGAGGAAAGAGATAAGAGATTTGAGAGAGAAGATTGAGGAGGCCTAGGAAAAATATCCCATTGAAATTTGGAAGGAGAAAGAAGGAGAATAAATAATCCTTATTAAAAAATTGAAGAAGTGACCATTGAAGAAAATTTGAAGAAAGTTCAAGGTAGAAGATTGCAAGAAGAAGAAACTCCTAAAAAGAGGTAATCACACCAAATTTGGGACAATCGTCACCATCCGACGACAAGCCCAAAAGGATTTATGAAACTAATTCAAGGAGGAAGGATTTGGTAAAGAGTTTATCAGATTTTGAGAAAGTATTTTTAAATACTTCAAGACATTGAGAATCTTGAAGAACAGGCTAGAAAAAAAGGCCAAATTTGAATATGGAATTCAGTTTGAACTAATGAGGAGAAAGAGGATTGAAGAGGCCACCAATTGATATTTTGGAAGGTAGCTATTAATGTTTTGAAGGCTAAAATTTGAAGGAGAAAAAGGAATATTTTTGACAACATTTTTTAAGAAGAGAAAGAGCTGTAAATTTGAAAATCTTGGACAACTTTTTTAACGAGGTAGAAGAGCTGCGAATTGTGAAATTTTTTGGCAGAATTTGAAGATTTTTTGCACAATAAATTGGAGAAGGAAAATGCAGCATTTGAATATGTAGAGGAGCTAATTATTTCAATGTTTTCTGATAACTATTTAGAAGGATAAAGAAAATATTTTGGACAATGTTTTTGATAAGAGAAAAGTTGCAAAATTTAGAGTTATTGGAAAATATTTTGAAAGGAGATAAAGCAAATTTTTGGATAGTATGTTAAGAGGAGAAAAGATGCAAAAAATTATAGAATTTAAACAAGTTTGGACAGCAAAAACAAGTTTGGACAGCAAAAAGATGAGAAAAATCAGCAAGAAAGCAAGTTAAGGAGGCCAAAAAGGTTTGAAAATTGGTGTTATAAGAGTATTTTATTTAAGAACAAAAATATTTTTTCATTTTAGTTTTTGAAAGCACCATATTCAAAGTTTAATAACAAGAAAATAAGGCATTAAGTTTTATATATTCAAGTTGAGGAAGAAAGTATCTTCACCACATTTTAATCTGCATATTATTACAACAAGAGGATAAGTTAGATATGGCATAAAGGAGTAAAAAGGGAGAAAAATATTGATTAAAATTAAGAGGTTAAATGTTGTTTTGTAAAAACCAAATAGAGCCTACAAAGTGCAGGTTTTACAAGCATTATTGAAGCAAAAGGAGGAAAGGTTAAAAGTCTCAAAGTATAGAAGGTGTAGTCCAAGAAAGTGCAAATAGAACCTTGGTTGAAGGGCACCAAGAAGAGGTTAGAAAAGTTGCTTGAAAATCCAATGAAGGAGAGAAGAACGAGTGCCACCATAGGAGAGGAGAAAGTCACCACTGGTTGAAGCCAAAGAAGAAGAAAGAGTGCTACCATAGGAGAAAAGCAAGCTACCATTTGATTGAAGTTGAACTTAAGGACGAGTTCCACCTGTGGAGAGGAGCAAACCACCATTTGATCAAAGCAAAAACCACCTACCATCGAAAGTATAAATGTTAGTACCACTACAAAAGTTGAAGTTACATTTTAGCATAAAGATAAAAATACATTTTGAAGGAGGCAAATCATTTCTTGGAGGAGAAAATTTAGCATGGAAAAATCAAGTTTGGAAGGCAAAAAGACTACATATGAAGTTGAATAGATCGCTAGTAGGTAGACAGTGAAGGACCATCTCTCAGAAAATGCTTGCAATAGAGTATCTATGGCTTTTTGAGAAAGAATAAATTTCAAATGTTAAAGTTGAAGAGTGCCATTTGGAATATACTCCTTAGGAGATGAAGAGATAAACTACCACTTGTCATGTTGGAAGGAGGAGCACCAACCACCTTCATGGGAGTTTGAAATATCTTTGCATACCATAAATGCATGAGAGCCAAGTCTCATAACATACACATCAATCAAAGCATTCAATAATCCATTCCCGTAAGGCAAAAGTTGCAGTGAGCACTTGAAGAGGAGGAGTGCCACATTTTGCATAGGTCAAATGTGGAAGACCATAAAATTAGCACACCCAATTTTGGAGGTAAAAACATTTCAAATTAAGTTTTGCTCTATACTAAGGTTTGGGAGCTATAAGGTTGATTTAATTTTATTTTTCCTAAAGTTAAGTTTAATTAATCTAGTGCTACTTAGATTAATTAAATTTTTGGAGATAAGACATAAAATCTAGAAACCTTATAAAGGTATTTTGAGAAGTTTTGAATATTATTGAAAGGTTAATTGAAACTCTAGAAACCTTATAAAGGTATTTTGAGAAGTTTTGAATATTATTGAAAGGTTAATTTAAAATTTTGGAAAGTTAATCACAAACATTGTAAATAATCTATTTAATTTTGAGTCAAGTTTTAATGTTTGTAAATAATTTAAAAGGGGAGAAATAAAGTTTTGTACATCAAATTAGAAATATTAAATTTGCAAATATTATTTCCTAAATTGCTAAATTTCTAATTGGGGAGCCATAAGGTATTCAACATCAAAATAGTTTTGTGAAATTTAGAGTTTAGTAATAATATATTCAAACTTAGGGAGACAAGGAATTCAACTCAAAAGCTTAGAAAAGTTAAAAAATTATCTTTAAGTTTCTTATTCAAAAACTAGGAAGACATAGAGAAGTCAACTATAATTTTTTTTGAAAAATTAGGGAGCTATAAGGATGTCTACATCAAAGAATTCAATGAATAATGACATGGAAAACATGATTAGAAAAGAAAGAGCTAATGTCATAAAAAATGGAATAAATAGTATTCTCCATACTCTAGCTATGGGAAGTTTCTTTTTGATAACAGGCTATGTGCCTTACCGGATGTAATGGCTTTGGCAGCATGTAGATTTTACATATATAGGATCCTTAGTAAGGACATGTTCATCAACAACCCTGGGCTGATTTTGGTAAAAGGTTTTGGGTCAACTTGTAAAACCCAGTATTAATGCTATAGTATCTTATCTACCAAAAAAAAAATAGAATAAAAAATGTGCTTACAAAATCTAAAGGAAGCATAGATCTAACTACAAAACTAATCTATAATGAAGCAATAGGAGAAATATTTGAAACTTTGGAATATTATCTACATGCTAGGATCATTGAAACAATTGATAATGGAAAATATGATATTCTAATTCCTATTGATATTGGTAGCATTCTATATATGGCATTACTAACACTCAAATATTACAAAGAAGAAAGCATGAAACAAAGAGAGTTGATTGAATCCCTTAAGAGAAAGGTAAAAATAGAAGAATCCTTTTTGGAAAAAATATTCACTCTTCAATTAATATTGATACATCAATTGAGGATATTATCATGATGATTTAAGTGAATGTTTAGAATACATTATACCAAAGAAGATGTGTAACATAAAGAACAAAGAAAAAAGGTAATCCTTGTACAAGAACTCAATGACAAGAAGGTAGTTCAAGAAAAAACAGAAATTGAAGAACAAGGAGTTGAAACTAAATGCGAGCAAGAATAAAAGGAATCTTGTCAAGATGGAGGTATTCAATGCAAAATAATAAAAGGACGATATTGAAGACTAAAGGATGAAGATCCATATTGAAGACTAAAGTCTTCAATAAACAAATAATGTAATACAAGGAGGTGTTGGAGTATATTACATTATTTGGTACATGCTAATGTACCACCTTGGGTACATCATTATATTAGGATGTGTCCTAGAATAGATTGCGAGTATTTACTTTATGTAATGTAATAAATGCACAAGTGTTATTAATGCATACAAAGTATTTAATAATATAAATGTGCACAAGTGTCCTTAAAGTCAATAGTACTCCATATAAAGAGTTACATTCTATTATATATGTGACTAAGCATTGTAAAGAAGAGAGAGTGTATGTGACTTTTATTCTATATCATTTTACTATTTTCATGAGCATTTATTAGTGTCCATTTTATGAGTTATTTTTGAAGTTATTTGTGAGTTATATTTAATGGTGCCTCAAGAGACCCCAACTCAGTCTACTTAAGGGTTTTGACAACTACCATAAAAAATACTCTTGTGGTCCCTTCTTCTTGATGAGAGGTTATTTACTACTAATTTTTTGTATCATATTTATTCATTTTACTAGAATATTTAATATATTTTTACATGTTATCATCAGTTTAATATGAATTATTGATGAAAATGATTAAAAATGGTAATTTGATATTTATAGTTAACTTACATCCAATTTTCCCGAGTTCTGAGTTAAATGCAGGTAATAAGTGAAGAAATTACAAGCATGTACCTCATATATGAAGAAAAACCATTAGCAGTTGGAAGAATTCAGTGGATGATCTCAGTTTACGAAAGACAATTACTGGAAGTAATTACTGACAATAATTACGTAAGGACAAAAGGTCACTTTTGAAGACTTACCTCCAGATTATTGACCATTGACAACAACATAATATGGACGATAGAACTAAATGACAAGAATTAAAATATCTTCAAATATATCTTGCCTTTCAATTTTGGTTACGATATTCTCTCCAACTGATAAAAGTTTATGAAAAGGATTTGTAATGTTATTATTTGTCAAATGTCAAAGTTGTTAAGACTCCTACATTAAAGGAATTGAAAAGTCTTATACAACCCTATTATGAGTCAATTAGATAGAAAATATTCCATATAATGCCACTTGGACCAATAGGAATATTTTTAGGTCCAAGTCAAATAAAATATATTTAGCTTTAGGATATCTTATGATGCACGTACAATCATCACTCCACATTTTTAGCAAGATATATATGTAGAAAATATTGTACATTGTATTAGTATTAGTCTAAATATACATCAAAAAATAGAGGAACGTTTGTCTCTTCTGTTATTTCTGCTGCATTATTGTTACATTTCAATCATGTTACATAGCTTGTACATTTGAGCCTTCATCAATAAAATAACATTTCTTCAATTATGGTAACTTGTATCATTTCTAGCATTTGTTTCTTCTCTATTTTGAATCTGTAAATACTGTAACCTGCATTCATGAATAATGAATAAACATTAGTATAAATCATAATATTTAGTTACTGATAGAGTAGTTTAGGGGAAAATAACTTACACTGCCACTTAGGAGGTAGGGCCCACTCCTAATCGACATTCCTTGAGCTCTTTTGCCCCCTGCATTAGATTAGAATTAATTAGATCTGCATTATAAAATATATAAAATTTAGAAATTGCATAAGGATCCTAATAGTTAAAATTTATAATAAATTGTATTTATTTACCATTTTTTGCATAATTCATACTGCATATTTTTATATTTATTTTTGTACACGTGTACGCATGATTTCTAAACTGGAAATTGAACTAGACTTAAGCATTAATTCCTATGATCATATCTATACTGGATTGCTACTTTTTAAATCTAACCTTGATTTCCCTTGGATTGATAAAATTAAATGTAAGCTTCTACAACCGATAATTTTGGCACCGTTGTCAAGGAAATTATTGTCGTAGTAGTTGATCAGAGAAGTCGTTGGTAGTGCAAAGCGAGAGGACTTACTTATACGCATGAGATCTTGTGGACACATGAGCCCCTGGTGTGCATACAAGTTAGAGTTTTTATCGACATAGATGGGACGCAATAGCCCTCCCTATCGTGGGTAGCTAACAACAAGCCCCGCCTTATGATGTTGTCAGGTTTTTTTTTCATAAAGATTTCATGTTTTAATTGCTTTCCTAGATTAAAATTTGCTTTCCTGCAATTTCTTTCTTTGGGTAATTATTATTGTCTAGGTGATGTAGGGTCCTATGGGCAAGTTCAGGAAGTAGGCGAAGGTAGTAGCTGAAAATAACCCCCTGTATTGGGAGTAGGAATTAGTCTACAGCGAGTGACACGATTGTGATGAAATCCCCCCTAGTCAAATAAACAATAAGAAGTTACGTGTTATTTCAATACTGTTATTTCATTTCCACCAAACTATTACTAAATTTTTTACATGGATTACGTTTACTACGGATCGTACCCAATTATAGTCATACTAGGTTGTATACTTGTTTCTAATTATATTAAGTTTGGCTGTACAGATTACGTTTACCGTGGATCGCACTTGAACTTAGTAGCATTAGGAATTTCCCTAATATTGTTAAAATTAGGTTGTATAGATTACGTTTACCGTGGATCGCATCCTAGTTTTAATAACATTAGTATTGTTAAAATTATAGATATTTCTTTTCTGTTAAATTTTTTTGAATTTTATGTTTTAATAGATAGTAGATCAAAACAAAAAACAAAATCAAAACCTAAAAAAAAACAAAGGACAGTGAAGAAATTTACTGCCATAGATGTAGGAAGAAACACAATTCAAGAGAATGCCCTCTCAACATAACAAATATCTCCAATATCTCTGCTTGTTGCCAAATTTGTGATAAAGATCATAAAACTGAAAAATGTAAATATATCTCCGTTGTTAAGGCTGCCATAAAAGAACCTGAAGTAGAAGAAGCAGAGGATGTTTATTTTGTTGCTCAAAGAGGAAATGGTCCATTTAATGGCCCATCAAATTGGTCAAACCCTAGTTATCCCAACCAACAAAGACCTAACCAATGGTCCAATATACCAAACTGGACAAATTGGAATTCTTACAATCAAGATTGGAATATACCCCCATGGGCTCAATTTATGGCTAATACTTATGGAGGACAATTCCCATGGAATCAAGGGACACAAAATCAGAATATGCTTGGTTGGAATAATAATCAAAGTGGCACTAATTGGTCTCCAAATACAATGCAACAACAGAATTCTCAAAACCAATTTAGGGGACAAAATACTCAAAATCTACCTCAAAATAGACTTCTTCCACCAATAAATAATAATAATAATCCTCCTAAGTAGTTACCTCTTCCAGCTCAACCAGTTCCTAACCCTAACAACAATAAAAATGTCCAACAAGTCTATGAAACAAATGAAACATGTTCTATATCTATAGCACCTTGTCAACAAATACAATTAAGATCGGGAAAGGTGTTAGAAAATAATGTCAATATTTTTGATGATCCAATTGAAAACTTGGTTGAAAATGAAAATGACAACAAGAAGGAAACATAAATTCAAGAGGAGAACATTCCAACCAAACAACAAGAAATTCAAACAAGTAAGGAAATAGAAGTACCATTTCCTCAAAGACTGGCAATACCAAAAGAACCATCCAAGCCAACTTTTAATTTTCTTCAAGAAATAGAAGGTGTTACTATCAAAATTCCTTTATTACAAGCTATCAAGGATATACCCATCTATTCTAAACTTATCAAAAATATATGCTCAAAAAGTAAAAAGAAGAATGAATTTCAAACTATTCAAGTTATTGGACAATTATCTGAGATGATGATAGAAGATAAGATGGTACCTAAATATACAGATCCTGGAATACCTATACTCACTGTGCATATTGGAAATATAACCTTACGAAATATTTTGGTTGACTTAGGAGCTGCTATTAATGTTATGACCAAAGAAACAACAGATTCCCTAGGAATACAAAAATTACAATTAACTTCTATTGTGCTTCAACTCGCTGATAGATCTACTATTAAGCCAGAAGGAAAATTAGAAGATATTATGGTCTCAGTAAGTTCATGGGAATATCCAATAGACTTTATAGTCTTACAACCCAAAAATAAATTAGGGGGACATCCCTTAATTCTAGGAAGACCATGGCTTGCAATAGCTGATGCCTACATTAGTTGTAGATCAGGAAACATGACTATTTCTAATGGTAAAGATACAAAAGATCTTAATTTATTTCCTGAATCACCAATAGAAGAAAAACAATTGTGGTATGATTTTCCTCAGGAATATGATGATATCCAAACTTTATCAGTTAATGTTCTAATTGAAGAACTTGAACAAGAAGCTGAGGGACCTTTACCATTGTTGTTAGAAAATCAACAAGAAAATCAAGACCAAGACATTAGCAATTTACCTCAATTTTCCAATAATGAAGCAAGCACAAGTCAATCTCAAATGGAAACATATGCTTATGACTTGAATATTTTTGAACATGAAATAAATGGAATAGATGCAAATATGGAAAAATGTAAACAAATAGATATTATACCTGGAAGAACTCTTAACATCAGTAATGAACTCACAAGCATACAAGAGTCACAATTGGTAGATATGCTTAAAAAGCATCAATCTGCATTTGCATGGAACTATGAAGACATGAAGGGTATCCATCCAAGTGTTTGCACCCATCGTATATTTATCCAAGAAGGTTGTAGTCCTGTAAGACAACCACAAAGAAGATTAAATCCAGCTATGAAAGAAATAGTTAAAGAAGAAATCATTAAACTTTTAAATGTAGGTTTTATATACCCAATTTCAGATAGCCAATGGGTATCACCTTTGGTGATAGTCCCTAAAAAGAATGGTAAATGGAGAATTTGTGTTGATTATAGGGAATTAAATAAAGTAACTAAGAAAGACTATTTTCCCTTACCATTTATTGATCAAGTCTTGGATACATTGGTTGGAAAGAAATATTTTTGTTTTCTAGATGGTTTTAGTGGGTATAATCAAATTTCCATAGCTGAAGAAGATCAGGAAAAAACAACTTTCACATGTCCTGTAGGAACCTATGCCTATAATGTTCTACCTTTTGGATTATGTAATGCACCTGCAACTTTTCAAAGAGTTGTATTGGCTATCTTTGCTGATTTAATAAATGAATGCGTAGAAGTTTATATGGATGACTTTACAATATATGGTACTACTTTTGAAGAAACTTTATCTGGATTGCAAAAAGTTTTAATAAGATGTCAAGAGCAAAATCTCTCTCTTAGTCATGAAAAATGTTTCATGATGATGAGGGGTGGTATTGTTCTAGGTCATTATATATCACAATATGGTGTTAAAGTAGACCCTACAAAAATTCAAGTTATTCAAACTCTTCAACCCCCAAAAACACAAACTGAAGTAAGAAGTTTTTTGGGACACGCAGGATATTATCGTAGATTCATTAAATATTTCAGTAAATTTGCTACTCCTATGCTTAAGCTCTTAATGAAAGACAGTGAATTCAATTGGACAAATGCATGTCAAAAAGCCTTTGATGAAATAAAAGAAATATTAACCACTGCTCCAATCTTAAGAGGACCAAATTGGGAATTACCATTCCATATACATTGTGATGCTTCAAGTTATGCAATAGGAGCAGTATTACAACAAATAGAAAACATAATACCCTATGCTATTTATTATATAAGCAAAAATTTGCATGGAGCTAAACTCAATTACACTGTTACAGAAAAGGAATTTTTAGCTGTAGTTCATGCTCTTAACAAATTTAAACATTACATTATAGGGTATGAAGTTTTTGTTCACACTGATCATTCCGCCATTAGATACTTAACAAATAAAGCAACAGTTGGTGGTAGAGTGATTAGATGGCTTCTTTTATTACAAGAATTCAATGTTACAATTATAGATAAAGCAGGTAAAGATAATGTTATTGCTGATCATTTGTCTCGAATACAAATTTTTGATGACAATGAATTGATACAGGATAATTTTCCAGATGAACATTTATTTGCCCTTTCTATTTTTACTCCTTGGTATGCCGATATTGCAAATTATTTAGTAACAGGAAAAATACCTCAACATTTTACACCTTATGAAAAGAAGAAACTAATACATCAAAGTATTTCTTTTACTTGGATTCATGGAATTTTATTCAAACGATGTCCAGATCAAATAATTAGAAGATGTGTACAAGAAAATGATGTATATGATATTATTAGGGCAGCACATGAAGAACCTTGTGGAGGTCATTATGCAACCCAAAGAACAATCAGAAAAATATATAAAACTGGATATTATTGGCCTACAATGAATAAATATGCTCATAGATTTATTGATAGATGTGATGCTTGTCAAAGAGCTAGTAAGCCTACTCCTTCTATGGAAATGCCTTTGGTTCCACACATAGCATTTGAACCATTTGAAAAATGGGGAATTGATTTTGTAGGACCTATAGAACCTCTAAGTGATGGTAATCAACACATATTAGTATGTACAGATTACGTTACCAAATGGGCAGAAGTTAAAGCACTTCCACGAGCTAAGGCTGAATTAGTAGCTGATTTTCTTTATGAAAACATAATGCAACGCTTTGGTGCACCTAGAGAATTGGTTTCTGATCATGGACCTCAATTTACCTCCAAAGTGATTGAACATTTTGTCCATATCTATCAAATCAAACATAAAAAAACTTCACCATACCACCCACAAGCTAATGGACAAGTAGAAGTTACAAATAGAGAACTTGAAAAAATTATCACAAAAACTGTAACTATCAATAGGGGTGATTGGAATGAAAGATTAAAAGAAGTTGTATGGGCATATAATACAACTTGGAAAACTACCACAGGTTTATCACCTTATGAAATGGTTTATGGGAAACAAGCCATTTTGCCCATTGAATTTGAAATTGAAACATTACGCACATCAGTTCAACTTGACATGGATTTGGATAATGCACAAAAAGAAAGGTTGGAAAAACTAAATATTTTAGATGAAAAGAGATTAGAAGCCTTGCATAGAACATAAATAACTCAACAACAATGAAATAAATGGCATGATAAACATATTGTACCACGTACATTTCAATCAAGAGATTGGGCCTTGTTATTTGACTCTCGTTACCAAGATTTTCAAGGTAAATTAAGAACCAGATGGCTAGGACCCTATGAAATCGAGGAAATATTTGGAAACGATACAGTTAAACTTAAGCCTATAGATGATTCAACAAGAAAACTATTAGTAAATGGCCATAGGCTTAAACTTTATAAGAAGCCATTATCTAAAGAAGAATTCATACATCAGTTTAGAAAACAAAATGATTTACAATGTATTTCTGAACGACAATCAACCACTATTCAATAGACTTTCTTTTTGAAAAGAAAAAATATATATTATGTACATATTTATACATATACATATATATACATAATAATGTAAATATTATATTAAAAACAAAAAAATGATCTTGCTTCCTTTATTTCATCATGAAGTTTCTATATTCCCTTCTATTTTTCAGTCCTCAAGAGGTTTTTCAAAGCAAATTCTTTATCTTTAACCCTGTAGAGAAAGATGACCACACGATGTATAGTACCTTGTTGCTAGATGAAATCTAGGTATTTTCTTCAAATACTCAAATTCTATCTAGTATATTAGGGAAATTCTCATTGAAAATAGAGCAAATATTTTGAAATGTTATGAGTAACTTCTAAGATGATTAAGTTTTCTCTTTTAACCACATACACATATACATTTAAATAACATTGTGATGTTTTGGAAAATTAACTCTTGTATTATGTGTGCCATAAGTGAAAAAGTTTCCTTGCTCATCCATTTATACGCATGGTCTAGATTACTAATGAATTGGCAAAAGGACAAGCTCGCCCTATCCCTTGAAAAAGAAGAAGAGAGAGAAGAAAAAAAAGAGTGAAAAAAAAAGAGAGAAATATTCCCTTGCTCCTCATCTAATCGAGCAAGTATTCCCCCCAAATTCTTGTTCTCTATAAATAAACAAGAATTCAAAAGCTCAAAAAGCAAAATATAAAACTCTTGCTTCTCCTCTAAATAAGCAAGAAGCCCAAAAAGCATTATAAAATCCCTTGCTAAGCAAGTATCCCAGACAAAAGTCTAAAAAAAAAAAAGGTAAAAAGAGCTTGAATCCCTGGAATTCTTAGTATTTCACATACCATGGGATATTCTTTCTCAAAGGTATCCTTACGTATTAGCAATAAGTCTGGACAAGACCTCTAGATGCTTATAAGATCAGCTAGCTTTTGGCATATATAATCCTTGTTGTTCTTTAACCTTTACTCATAATGGGGAATGAATCTTCACTGCACACACGGTTGGTTTTGAAAGAAAGCTTGAACATATTAGAATAACCTTAACACTAAATTGATTTGTAATAGAAGTAAGTGAAGTTTCTTTCAAGTATGCTTAGACTCGTTGTTTGATGACCTTGAAGAATTCGCCTAGAAACATCCTATGCAATTCCTAGTAATCCATTATCTTTCACAAGTACTATCATTTCAAAATTCTCTCTAAAAACATGGCCTATACTTACTTTTCCTTCTCATTTATCCATGTTTTCTAATGACTGACAATAGCAACTTCTTAATGACATACAAGAAGCATAATCTCCAAAAAATTTATATCCACTCCTATTACAATTACTACTATCTTTCCTTTGTTTTGGCTATATAGCCAAAATTAAAGTCTGGGGGAGGGGATAAATACAAATATATAGGTGTATAATATAATTTGGAAGTGTATATAGCTTGAGGGAAGAAATAATAATAAAATAGAGGAAAATTTTTCTTAATAGTATGTATAAATACCTTCCGTAAATACTATCCGTAAATAGTTATGATAAATAAAACTTTTGTAAATAAATAAAATTAAAATATTGTAAATAAATAAAACTTTTAATAAAATTTTGAATTTTTTATATATATTATAATATTTAATTATAATATATTTTATATATATATATATATATATATATATATATATATATATATATATATATATATATATATATATATATATATATATATATATATTATAATGTTAATATAACTATCTAACAATATAATAATGAAAATATAAATAATATAACTATGTAAATAATATACTAATAAATAATTATTAATAATATAAATATTTTCGGATATTTTTTTATTTTTATTTTTAATATTAGGATGGCCATTATATTATCTAAAGTCCTAACCTAACTTATTAAATCCGACCAAATTATAAACTATAAAATATATATTAGACCCAACAAATTATCATTTCTTAAACCTAAGATATAAACTAACCTATTAATAGACACGAGACACGAAACACGAGACATATACTCTAACCTATTAATAGACACAAAACAAAACTTAAAAAACCTAAACCTACCTCACAAATCTAGACCCCGAAACCTCGTACCTAGACGTACCACACACCCTAAATTACCTCATAAACCTAGACCCTAAACCACACAAGTCTAAAAACACCTAAACCTCGACCGTCGAAGACAAGGAAGGTGGCTTCGCCACGTATTGACATTCTAAACCCGCCACGCATAAAAGCTACCATTCATCTTAACCAATCAACGCGAACGACCATGGATCAACTCCTCCACCGTTGATTACGTATTAATCGACGGATAATCAATGTTTTAAACAAACACAAATTACGATTTATGTTGTCGTCGATCGTAGCTTATAATTCATTTCTCCGTCATCGATTATGAATTACGAATTAGGGTTTAGAGGGACTATAAACACCGTTCTCCGTCGTTGATTACACAAATTTACAACCTCCACCGTAGATTGTAGTTAAAGTAAAAAGGATTAGGGTAAAATGGTAATCAGTCTCGCCGCTCAGACTTTACCCTACGTTTCTCGTCGCTTAGACTTTACCCTGCATTTTTCTACCATGCAGACCGAGGCATGTGAAATTCTATTCGCCTGCGTAGAAAATTCAGAATACCCTAGTCTTTTATACGTCTTTCTCTGTGATTGCGAAGTAGGTAACAGAAACTGATTGAGGGTGGAATACGTAAGGTGGCCACCAGTGTCTTCTACGATAGTGACAGGCGAAAGTCAGGTAAAATATTCCCTTTCAAAATTTTTATTGCCTTTTTGTCATCCTTATCATCAGAAAGGTACTTTTCTCTATTTTTAATTCAAATTCCTCAGAGATTAGTTTAAAATAATCGATATTAGGGTGTAAAGATCGACATTTAGGATAAAATTTTAAATTATGGCTGTAGTTTTTCCAAATTTCAATGAATTCGTAAAAGCCCTAATTTGTTTTACTCTATATCTGGAAAAGCCCTAATTTTCTAAACTCTAGAATTTATGGAATTAAAACCCTAATCATTTTTTACGTAATTCCTTTTCGGGTTTCAAAAATTTATCAATTTGTACTGCTTTTAAAAAGAAAATTTTTATTCTGTAATTGTTTGTTCTGCATGTATAAATTTGAAACCCTAATCCTAAATGTCTGAAATTGTAAAATTTTACAAAACCCCTAAATTTTAAAAGCCCTAATTTATAAATTCCTAATATTTTGCAGAGTTATAAGAAAAACCCTAAAATTCTGGGTTTCGAATCTTGAAATTGATGCAAACCCTATAATTTTTTTAAGGGAATTTTTAATTTTTTGAAAGTATTCTCAATTTTTTCGAAGGAATTTGAATTTTTGGCAAAATTTGATTTAAATTTTGATTAAACCTTTCTGTTGGTACAGTTAAAATATATATTTTTTATTATTTTAGTTTGTATAGTTAAAATTCTGATAAAAGGTTATACAGTTTGTACAAATATATTAATACAAGAGGTTTTTGTATTAATATAAGAGGTTTCGAATCTACATCAGAATTTTTGTTTTAATAAGAGTTTGTACAGTTAAAATATATTTTAGTTTTCCTATAAACTTATTTTCTGAATTTTGAGTTCTTATCTGATCTGTTTGTACGTATTTGCTTCTGTATTTTCTGAGTTCTTGTTTTTGTACATAATACGTATTTTTCTAAGCTTTTGAGTCTATACATAATACGTATTTTCTAAAGTTTTTTTTTTGTACAATTTACGTATCCCCTAAGTGTATTTGTTTTTGTACAAAATACGTATTTTTTTAAAGTTTATTTATAATATACGTATTTGCTTTTGAAATCTTATTTCTGTGCAAATTATGTATGGTTTACATTTCCTGTACCTGTATACTTTCAATATATAAAAAAAAGGCAACAAAAACAACATAAAACTATATAAACATAAAAAAAGGATGTTTTACTAAGCAATTCTAGCCTCTAAAACTACTCCCGTGTCTTCCAATATTGCAGGATATCTGTAATCAAAATGCCCAAGTCCATTTTCCAAAAGCGCAGCGAACCATCTTCCATTGAAACACAAAGTCCAAGTGACTCTGTGATTGAGCTATTTGAAAATGCTCGTTGGTGGGAAGCGCTTACCAAATTTAAGGGACACGATGTAGGGGTAGCACAACAGTTTATCCTGAATTGCAATCCTAACACTATGGTCACTCATGTAGGGAATCTAAAAATCAAGATAACCCCAAGTTTGATTTCTGAGATCCTAAACCTGCCTGAGGTTGGTACACTCTTTTACAAAAACACTAAAAGTGTCACCCAACTAGTAAAACGATTCGATGAAAAATGTTCACTTATAAAAAACAAAGAAGGTGCAATCAGAGGAATAACAACCTCTACACTTCCTCTTCTTTGGCAAGAGGCAGTTGTCCTCATCATTAAATTCTTCACTGTCGAAGGTCGCATGTCTATCCTAGCTGCCTATCATATTCAAATGCTTCTTAACCTAAAATACCCTGACAAAGAAGACTGTGTTATCAATATTCCATACTTCTTGTGTCAGTCATTAAAATCTATAGTTCTAAGAGTCAAGCCAAAAAATTTTGAAGGACAACCTAAATTACATCTAATTTCTCATCATGGTCTGATTAAACTCATAATTCTGAAAAAGGCCCATGAAGTAAAAGCATCATGGAGTCGAATTGTGGAAGAGTCTAATGCACCTGAAATCTTGGAGAGCTTCGAATTTGAAGATGCACAATCTACAGAAGAGGAAAGTGACTCCGATGACCATGTTGAAAAACCTGGAAGTTCAAAGAAAAAATGGAAAAACACTAAATTCAGAATACAATCCAGGAAAGAAACAAAAATAATAGAAAGTTTTGAAGAAGACCAAGACCCAGAATTGCCTGTAGATGAATCTGTTGAAGAAACCCTATCTTATCTCAGAGCACAGAATGAATCCCTTAAAAAAAAATTGATAAATTAAGTATGGATTTAGCAGAACAACATAAAATTGTTCAGCAAGCTCTTTCTGTGTAGTTTAAATTAATCAAACAGCTCAGAGATGATAAGGTTGCAGGTCCTGCAAATCCTACCAGTCGGTCGCCACCTGTTGAAACTTCCTCGCCAAAATCGTCTACAGTCAGGAGAAAGCCTAAAAAGTCGGTCAACGTTGGTAAGTTTTTATCCACTCATAAAATCATTGACTTTTCAAAAGTTCTCGATGAAGATAGTTCTCAACAAACTGAGAATATCTCTCAACCAATTGTGCCAGCTTTTAAAGGGTCTAAAGACTCCGATGAAGATCTCCCTTCTTCTCAGGCTAAGGTTGCAAAATCGAAAGAGAAAGAAAGCGACCAGGAAGTTGAACATATTAAGACTGTAACTGTAGAAACACCAGTTACAACAACAGCTACAGACAGGAAAACTAAGAAACAGGTGCAACAAGTTAAGAAGGAACAAAAAACACCTAGGACAAGAGGAAGAGCTTCCAGAATCTCAGCCAATGATCGGTGATCATTAAAAACTTTTTAATATTTATCAAAGACTTATATATTTATATGTGGTTTGAAAAATAGTTTTATTCGTATATTTGTATATGTATGGATGGATAGTTAGTATTTGTATATGTTGTTTAAAAATAGTTTCTTTATATATAAATTCGTCTACTGCATGTGTTTTTAAATCTATCTACTGCATGTGTTTTTAAGATCTATCTACTGCATGTGCTTATCTGTCTACTGCATATGTTTTTAAAGTCTGTTTTATTGCATGTATTTTAAAATTTTATCTGCTGCAAATCCTTATTATTTTCTGGAGATTATTATCAGATTACTGTATTTTGATTTTCATGCAAAAGATGACAAAATTTTTGATGTAGCTGATCTTTAAATTTTGTATTATTCTTATATTATTTCTGCATCAGAATTCTTGCATGATGAATTCCTGTATTTTTCTGGATACAAAAATAAGTACATTTTATAAATTTTTTATATCTCTTAATACTGTAACATTTCTTCTGGAACTGTGCATGCATAAATCTGTTATTTCCTTTATATTTATTTTTTTATGTATGCATGAGGACATGCATAAGCTTTAGTCTGGGGGAATGATGAGAGGTTATTTACTACTAATTTTTGTATCAGATTTATTCATTTTACTAGAATATTTAATATATTTTTACATGTTATCATCAGTTTAATATGAATTATTGATGAAAATGATTAAAAATGGTAATTTGATATTTATAGTTAACTTACATCCAATTTGCCCGAGTTCTGAGTTAAATGCAGGTAATAAGTGAAGAAATTACAAGCCTGTACCTCAGATATGAAGAACAACCATTAGCAGTTGGAAGAATTCAGTGGATGATCTCAGTTTATGGAAGATAGTTACTGGAAGTAATTACTGACAGTAATTACGTAAGGACAAAAGGTCACTTCTGAAGACTTACCTCCAGATTATTGACCATGGACGACAACATAATATGGATGACAGAACCAAATGACGACAATTAAAATATCTTCAAATATATCTTGCCTTTCCATTTTGGTTACGAGATTCTCTCCAACTGATAAAACTTTATGAAAAGGATTTGTAATGTTATTATTTGTCAAATGTCAAAGCTGTTAAGACTTCCTACATTAAAGGAATTGAAAAGTCTTATACAACCCTATTATGAGTCAGTTAGATAGAAAATATTCCATGTAATGCCACTTGGACCAATAGGAATATTTTTAGGTCCAAGTCAAATAAAATATATTTAGCTTTAGGATATCTTATGATGCACGTACAGTCATCACTCCACATTTTCAGCAAGATACATACGTGGAAAATATTGTACATTGTATTAGTCTTAGTATAAATATACATCAAAAAATAGAGGAACGTCTGTCTCTTTCGTTCCTTCTGCTGCATTATTGTTACATTTCAATCATGTTATAGAGCTTGTACATTTGAGCCTTCATCAATAAAATAGCATTTCTTCAATTATGGTAACTTGTATCATTTCTAGCATTTGTTTCTTCTCTGTTTTGAATCTTAGAATATTGTAACCTGCATTCATGAATAATGAATAAACATTAGTATAAATCATAATATTTAGTTACTGATAGAGTAGTTTAGGGGAAAAGAACTTACACTGCCACTTAGGAGGCAGGGCCCACTCCTAATCGACAGTCCCTAAGCTCTTTCACCCCTTGCATTAGATTAGAATTAGTTAGATCTGCATTATAAAATATATAAAATTTAGAAATTGCATAAGGATCCTAATAGTTAAAATTCATAATAAATTGCATTTATTTACCATTTTCTGCATAATTCATACTGCATATTTTTATATTTCTTTTTGTACACGTGTACGCATGATTTTTGAACTGGAAATTGAACTAGACTTAAGCATTAATTCCTATGATCATATCTATACTAGATTGCTACTTTTTAAATCTAACCTTGATTTCCCTCGGATTGATAAAATTAAATGTAAGCTTCTACAACCGATCACTTCTAGCATTCCTTGACCTTGTTTGAAATCTAGACTCACTATCTCCTTTAATATCTCTTTTGTTCCTTCTCACCCAACTGTTACTACTGGTGATAGATCTAGCATCACCTGCTCTCCTCCCCCTACAACCTAGTTCAAGTTCAATTTTGGTAGTGCATCTAAAGGCTATCTAGGTAGGGTGGGCTATGATAGCTTTGTCAAATATGATCATGCCAAGATCATCCTAGTGTTTTTGAAAACATTGGCATTCAAACCAATCAGGTTGTTGAAGCCAGAACACTATACCAAGGTTTATCCATCTTGGAAGGCCTCCATTTCAACAACTTAATTATTGAAGGTGATTTCTTGATCATTAATCATCTCAAAGGAATTAAATTTTTAACGTGGGATGTTTTCAACCTAATAGAAGAATCAAGAATATTTCTATGCAAGTATGACAATATTGTTATTCAACACGTTTACAAGGAGGGAAATAAGGTTGTCAATGTCATGGTCAACCTTGGGTTGGTTGAGGACTCTCTTCAAGTTTGGTTTAACAATTATCCTCATGCTCTCATTGCCAATAGTATCAACAATGAAACCTCATTGCTCTAGTCTCATCGTTAATCCATATCGACCCTTAAGTGAACTTGATTCACATGGGCATCACAATTCTCTTTTTACCATCCACCTCATGAGACTTTATTCTACTCAACAAGTATACCAGCCCAAAGTATCTTACTCAAATTGTCAACTTTCAATTTTCAGCATGTTATGCCCCACCTTAAATCATGATTGCTTTGTCACCTAGATTATTTGTGCCATTAGATTCGTTTAAAGAATCATATTCCAAAATCATTTCCAAGAGTGTGAAGGGGCCAATATCATCATATCTATGAGTACATATGTTGTAAGTGGAAGATATTATTTCAATTTGTGCTACGATATTATTAGATGTGATGGTCCTAAGATGGATCTGGCACATGCAACGATGGTCTCTAGGAACAAGATGATCCATCCATAATTCTGAAGCAAAGAGACCTCCAAATTTGGTGACATGTATATTCACAAAACCTTGAATGCTTCAGCTAGCTGAAGGGATTTTAAATGTAGAATGTTCAGTTGGGATATCCATAAAAATTCACCCGTTGTTCAGTCTTAGAGGTGGACCATCCAGATTTCATTTGCTTTTGATTTTCAAAGATGGAATTATCATATTGTGGGTAACAAAATAATGTTACTTAAGCTAGAGTCTCTACAAGTGGATGCTATAGTGGAGGAAATCTTGAATAACCATGTATTTCTACCTTTTCTCAGCAAGTTTGATGAAAGTGATTCTGAGTTGTCCTAGAAATTCAATAAGTCCTAGGATAATGGATGGGTGACTCTATGTGGGTTTACTTTCAAGGTGAACATTCTTACATTGGCTGAGGTGATAGAGTTTCCCAATAATGGAGATCTCATTCACTGTGATAAGCACTCCTTAGTGGAAAAACTAGGTCACTTTAGAGACAAATAGAAGCACCTAGCCAAAGATAAAGTAGGTATTATTAGGGAGGCTCTTCCAGTACCTTGGAACAAGATAATGGTGCCTATAATGTAGTTTTTCACCATCGATGAGCCCAACTCTCCTCTCAAAAGCTTCCACTTAGTGTTCTTGAATCACCTACACAACATCAAGATCATCCATGTCCTTGAATACCTTTTTTGATCAATTGAGTTGTCAATTGAGAGTGTTAGGGACGGTACCTATATGCACTCAGAACATAAATGTCTCCACTTAATTATATACAAGCATACTTTGTATAAGGAAGCACAAAGCACCACACTTATTGGTTTTGGTAACCTTGCATAGTGGGATCCTAGTCATGGGACTCCAAGTGATGGCAAGATGGAGAAAGGTGTTATCGGTTCAACTAAAGCTGACAAAAACATAATCTTTAGCTCTTATACTAATACTCTATATTCATCCTATCACCTCTTGACCAAAGGCAAGGCTTCTTGGGAGAAGCAAAAAAATATTGTTATTATTGATCCTAAAAAGGAGGCCCCTAGAGAGTCTCTCGCAAAGCATAAAAAGTTGAAACTCTAGGATGATCTCACTTGGCTACTCTCTCCCATGGATGATGAATCCCATTATAGGTCTTTAAACCACACTATACAGAGAGTTAATCCCTATGATCCTCTAACCAATCTAGATGAATTGACCCTTCTCCAATAAACTATTAAGGTGGTCAACAATCTCAAGAAGTAGAAGGATGTTTCTTCCCAGGTTTCAAATGTTTAAAAAAGTGTAAAAAAATATGAGAAGGATCCTTTCAAGGATTTCAAGTAGCTAGGATTTCTTTTACCACCATATTTTTATTGAACAGTTTGGATTTTCTATCCCTCGTCTCTGGGCCTTTGTGTTGGCATCAACACTTTTTGTTTTTATCCTAGGGATGTGATCTCCCATCTTTGCTATGTTTCCTTGGTCACTTCTCTTTGCACATCTTTCTGAGGTCATCCCTTTGGTGAATTATTCATTTTTAGGCTTCTATTGTAAAAATTTTGGGGCCCTTTCAAACCCTCTTTTTCTATCAATAAAAAAAATTGAAATAACTTTACCATTATTGAGTATTTTATATTGCAACTTTATATTTAATTATGTGTTTATTTATATTAAAATTTAAGCTTAAAAAGCTATCAAGTTGAATCCTTTGAATTTCCTAATCAAATTGGGTGATTGAATGAGAAGACATGATCAATAAGATCCATTCATCACCTTTTTAATATTAGTCAAATCAAAAGACCCATTAATAATTTACACTAGTCAAAGCATATTGTTTATAGTTGTGTTTGCTCTTATTGTGTACCGCAGCCTAAGATTCCCCATAGTATATTATAGTCAACCATAGGATTATTATATGAGCATATCAATCCTAATTCCTTTGGCAGGGATTAGCTTGTTGTTCTTACTCGCACACTCTTATGAGATTTTATAACATGTTAATTATGGTGTATATTTATTATATAAAGTTCCTATGAGAGATGTGATCAAGGTATGGATCACCAACATGACCATAACACTATTTCATCCTTTTATGTATGCACACAAATATCATGTTCCTTATACATAAAATATTGGGTATCCCTCATTCCATCCTTAAGCTACCCTAATCATGCCAACACTTATAAGAATGAGAAATCTAATGGTCAACATGGGGAATATCAATGTTTATAAAACTAATCATGCTCATGATGTGGAGGTTTAGATTATGGGCCATGCAAATGATAGGGAGAGGGATGTCAATGTCAAAATGGTCATTGAGCATGTGCATCATATGGGGGAGGTTGTTGAGATACTATGTGAGGTAAAAGTCAGTATTGATATGGTAGAGGAGTATCGTACTACTAGTGATTACCCTATTATCTTACACCATCTCCTATGTTAATATATTCTAAGGTTTATTTAAAAAAATTTAATTTCACGTGTATGTAAAATTTTATATGAAATTATATTTTTGCAATGTATATATTTGAAGATATTACAATCAAGTGAAACTCAACACCCATTGACATCATAACCTAGGCATGCATCAAATGTTGGCTCCCATAACTAAATATATGATACAAGTCACAATTTATCCACACACGAACCTCATCGCACAAAATTTAATAGAAAATTAATTGATGATTTAAACTTACATTTTTTCTTTAAAATATGGTACTACTAGTGGTTTTATGTATATAGGACCAGGGACATTCCTTTGATAGTAGAGAGAAGTCGATGGAAAAATATAAGTGGGGAAGTGATGATTTGGTCTGTGAGCACATGGAAGCTCACATAATCTTTGCATCATATAGGATATCATGAAGAAATTGCAACAAGTGAATGCTTTGCTTTAACAATGTGGTTGTTGTATATTTTCTTTAAAAAGAGATGATGTTTGAATGAGGAATAACTCTGAGGACTGTGTTAATATTAATGCATGAAATCCAACCTCTTCTAGAAAATGAAGGCTTCAATATGCTAGTAAGAAGAAAAATCAAGGGCACAACTTAGTATAATAAACTATAAAATTTAAAACATCACTTAAAATTTGTAACTGAATGAGGACAAATAAATTAAAATATCTATTGATTTGAATTAAATATATTAGTGAATATATAAAATGAAACAATCATTTTTCTTAAAAATAATGGTTGAATGATTATTATTTTGTATGATGGATCAACTACATGTGAATTGGGTGTAAGACATCATGATGGATTGAAAACCTCTTCCATACTCATTGGGAGAAAAAGAAGGGGAGTGTAGGGAGAGGGGCCATGATTGTTTTTACATGATTATTGTATTGAGTTGTGCAAGAAGATACGACCAGAGCATTTCTTAGAATATAGTATTATGAGGATTTTTGTGGCTTTTTGGGAAACAAAAAGAATAACTAGATGAAAAAAGAATAGTAGGACTAGTATTTGAAATAATTTCCAAAGTAGAGTATTCAAAGAAAATAGTAGAGCTTCTTAAGACATCAATATCAGATTGGAAATTCTAATAACTTGATGGTTATTCGAAATGCAAAATAATTGTGTGAAATGGTTGTTTTCCTTGGCTTATTTAATACAAAAGCACTAAAAATATGTTTTTTGAATAAATTGTTATCAATAGTGTGATTTTTGGGTGATAAAGATACAATACTATTGATTTTTTATAATAATTTGAAAATAGATGTGTATTCCATCCTTATAAAAGAAATTTGTGTTTGCTTTAAAATTAGATTTTTTGCTGTCTGGTTTGTGAGTTTTCTTTCATGCCTGATGTCTTGTTCGATAAAAATATGATTAAAAATATTAATATTATGAGTATATATTTCTTGAGATGTTAAATAAAGGTCAAGAAGAAGTGTGGGTATGTCTACATGTGTAGGCAGAGTAACCACTAAATCTTTTCTTGCAATGAGAAAATGAATTAATTGTTGAATGGACATATTTGTTGCAATAGTGTTTGTTATATGAATAGTTTCGTATGGCATGGTAAATGCATATGCATGGTAGATGCATTCATAATGGATCGTACCTGATCCATGCAAACCCTACAATTGTGATACCATGTTGGCTTGTTTATTTTGGCATTTTACTATTGAAGGGGAAGATGTTCCAGAACATGGAGTTGCCATGAGCTGAAGCTAGAATACTCATATAATGGACCCTATATAGATGAGAGGATGACATTTCAGATGAAATAAATGCTGCAACATATATTTCAAAAGGAAACGTTATACAACTAAACTTTAGTAGTTGTCTACGCTCATTGAGTAAAATCTGAATTGAATGTGAAGCTATTTTTAAGCAATGCATTTATGTATAGAATGTACATATCACTTGGTTTGATGGAAATATTGTAATAGTGGAGTAAAAAATCCATCAATGTACTGTAAAACAAATATATTTTATGGAAAACTGAGCAATCTAGTTCATTGGTAATCTAGAGTCATCTCCATTTCAAGTGACTCCTTTTCAATATGTTGAAAATAACTGAAATAATTATAGATGTATTTTTACCTTTATGGTTCTTTTAAAAGAAATTTTTTATTGAATTCTTAAGTTAAAATTGGGCTAGGTAATGTAAAACCTTTACTTTAGATTTTGTATGAAACTTGAAGAAAATGTAGCTTGTAAAAGTATGACCAAGTTTAGGAGTGAACTTCAGGCTGAAAGTTTACTCCACAACATATTAATGAAGTAGTTAGTTGAGTTAAGTAATGAAAGACATTAATATTATGTTTATTTCTAAGTTAAAACATGAGTGGTTTAAATGGAAAACCTTATAGCTATTAGAAAATTTATCCTTGATTGTAGATTGGATAAATTGGGTATTTATGCTTTAGCTTTGTCGTGGCCTTCTAGAAGGAACAAAAAAAAATTTATATAATATAAAAGTATTCCTTCCTCAATTTGGTGAATTACATGTTTATCTACGTCCTATTGTAATGTTAAGACATACATTTCAAGCTATGGATGAGAATTGTGAATGATAGTCTAAACATAGACTTGAATGTCTTTTAAAACAAATGATGCTATGTCGAGTTGAGTTAAAATTAGTCTTGAGATTTCTTTAGGAGACTATGGAAAAAATATTCAAATATAATTAAGGGTTTATCTCAATGTACCAGGTTGAAAATAGAGTGTACCAGGTTTCCCTAACCCTTTGGTCTAAGTGTAAAGGTTGTTTTGGAGAATATTGAAATTAAAACTTAGACTTATTGTTTTGATCGATTAATCAAATTGAAATCTAGAACTCACTCTGTCATGCTGGCTTAAGAAATATACTATGGACAAGTAAGCATTGTGAGGGTAGAATATTTTGGCTTGTTAATCAATTCAACACTAAAACATATTTATACCAAGTCGTAATCTTGTTGAGTTGAAATTCATAATAGCCAACCACATATTCGTTCATTATAAGTGTTGACCCCTTGTGTGTGAATCCTGACTAGTTAGTAATGAAGTTACTAGCTACCATATTTGTGCTAAGAAAATAATGTATCAAATATAAGTTCATGCAACCATGTCATGGGTTTGAGTTAGAAAATCTTGTGTTATTTTGAGAACTCCTTTGTAAAAAAGAGTCTTTAAGAAAATGTTTATACGTTAAAATACATATAACTTGTTGAGATATTGTTTATATGTGCTCTCATAAATTTTAGAGAAGTAATATTAGAACTTAATGATGAGAAATTTAGTATGCGTTTGGGGTACAATGTTAAAAAAAAACTTATTAGTGTACCCTAAACCACTAATTCTATCCAATATATGGTGAGGAATGGATAATGTGTTCCTTGTGAAGGATAATAAATATGAACACCCAATGTTGTTGAGGTGTGGGTATGCACACAACTTAGTCTCGAGAGCAATCGTAGTCTAACAGAATTGGTCAGAACAAGTGACTTGGTCAGAACTTGTAACGAGGGGTGGTATGGGATGCCACCTCTAGGTTGCTACTCGAGAAGTACTATGATAAGTCCCATGTTCATTTGACTTAGCTAGTTCAGCCACGATGTTTGGTATGGGATAAATGATCGTGAGTCATAATGGGCATGAGTGATCAAGTCCAAGGTTAGGGTATTGACATGGCTCTAGCTGACTCTAGGTAGTGGACAATCAGCTAGACACTAGGTATATGTACGCTAATCCCCTTACATACACATATTAGAACAAGTCGATCGGTTAGTCGAAGGTTCAGTATGATAAGGGATGGGGAAGTATGCATCCACCCTCTAGGTGTTATGGGCCCTAGAGGATAACCCTAGTCATGGTTCGACCCTCATGCTAGAACAAGAGGATGTTAAATGAGACAAGTCGACTCCACATAATGGCACCTTTTATGGGATTTGGCCAATCTCGTCCACTTGGGTGGCTGTCTGCAGTAGTCTTGAACCCAAAAGTGGTTTGATATGCCTGTACTAATTAAAAATTATATGTCAAAGATTCATTGGGTGAAATAAAATGCTATGAACCTGAAAGCATTTGCTATGAACATGAAAGTACTTTTAGAAATTGAAACATTAAAGTTAGAAAAAAAGTACACTAAGAAATTGCTTGGCTTATTTTTATGGTACAACCAGGTGAGTAGACTTGGGTTGTTACATATGGTATCAGAGTAGAAGAGATCTTAAGTTGTAGAACTCTAATTAAATAATTTTGTCTAGATCAATAAAAACTTATAAATTAACTTACTTCTTTCACCTATAGGTCAAATGGCACGAATGTTGTGAGGTGGATCTTCAAAAAATCTTATGGGAGGTAGGGAGGAAGAAGCCACCGAAAGACCTGTAAGGGGACCAAGGATAGGAATAAGGAGAGAAGGTCCTCAATGTGAAAGAAGGATGAAATGGTTGAATGAACCTCCATCAAATGAGCCTAGTAGGGAGGAAGGAAACCTTGCAAAAGTTGTGCAATTATTACAAACTCATATGGAGCAACAAAGAGAAGAAATGGCCCAATAGAAAACTCACATGGCCCAACAATAGGAGTTGATAGTTCAACAATAGAAAGTCATAGAAGACTTAGCTAGGGGAAGAGAAACTGGAGGAGGTAGGGTAGAGGAAGTACCTAGTGAACCTGTAAGATCCAGTACTGGTAGGGCCAGAGTGAGTAAAGAGTTGGATAGGAACCTAAAGAAGGTTGTAATATCTAAGTTTAATGGGAAAGGTGATGGTGATGCAGTAGAGAATTGGCTAAGTGAACTAGAGTCATACTTTTCCTTGGTAGTTTTATCATCTAAATCTAAAACTATGTTGGTAGTTATGAACATGACTGAAGTAGCCCTAGATTGGTGGAAGTCCTATAAGAAAGGGCATAATATTGAAGTTGTAGACCTCAAGTGGGAGGATTTCATTAAGGAATTTAGGAATAGATTCCTAACCAAGCAATATTATGTGGAGAAATTTTTGAGAGTTTTCTAATCTAAGATAAGAAACTATGTCAGTACGATATTATCATCAAAAGTATATTCAACTACTAAAATATGCATCCCAATATGAAAGTAACGAAGAGATGAAGGTTCAAAAATTTATTATGGGATTGCATCCTAAGATCATGATGGTGGTGAATATGCACAACCCTATAGATCTTCCTACAACTTTTGATTTAGCATGAAAAGAAGAAGCAAATCAAGAGACCAGAAAAACATACTTTAATTATCAAAAGCTATCTAAAAAGGAAAAATATGAGCTTAGGAAGTGGAAGAGTGTTGGGTTTATGAAATGGGAAAAAGAGAAAAATAAGAAACCTAAAGGAGGAGATCATAATAGATAGGGAGGTAGAAATAGAGCTAACTTTTAGAGTAATAAGTTCAAGAGGGATGGCAAAGAGTTTCCCAAAAGATATGATCAGAGACCAACAAATCAGGAGAAGGCTAGGGAAACTATACCATAAGGTAGGAATGAGAATAATAATAGGGGAAATAGAGCTCCTCCAAGTAGATGTTATATATGCCAAGGAGCTCATTATGCCAACAAGTGCCCCCATAGAGCTGATCTTTTCCAGAAAGCTCTAGAAGAAGCCACCCATAAGATATTTGTAGTGATAGGTAGTCCCATACTTGATGGTCAAGTTACTCCATTTTTATTAAATGGAAAATTTTATGATAAATATGTGCATATTTTGATAGATAGTGGATCAACTGATAGCTTTATTTCCACTAGATTAGTGAGGGACATACCTGAAAGACCTAGGGTTTTAGCTAATGGTTGGAAGGTAGAGTATGGGTTAGGGTAAACCTACCAAGTCAACCAATGTCTATTTGACCCTCACATCATTTTACCACAAGGAAAAACTAATTGGCATTTGTATGTGGCACCTTTGCATACCTTTGACATCATACTTGGTGTTGACTGGTTAAAATCCCATAAGGCTCTTCTAAATTTTGAGGAAATATGGGTAGAGTTTATGGATGAGTCTAATCAAAGGATTAGAATTCATTATGATCATGGTGAAATTAAGCCACATTTATTATCTACAATGTAGATAAATAAAGTCATTAGGAAGAAAGGAATGATTTTTATAGTTAAAATGAATAAGAAAGAGGAGACTGAAGTGGAATCTAACCTCTTCCAAAAGCATCATATCTTGGGAGAATTCAAGGATGTGTTTTTAGAGGACCTTCTAGGGTTACCTCCTCAAAGAGAGTTTGATTTTTCTATTGAGTTGTTACCTGGAGTTGTACCTATTGCAAGGGCACCATATAGGATGACTCCTATTGAGCTACAAGAGCTCAAAATACAACTTTAGGATTTGTTGGAAAAAGGGCTAATCAAGCCCAATGTGTCACCATGGGGAGCTCCTATCTTATTTGTTAAGAAGAAAGATGGTACCTTGAGGATGTGCATAGATTATCGGATGTTGAATAAGGTTACTATCAAAAATAGGTACTCATTACCTAGAATTGATGATCTCTTTGATCAATTGAAAGGAGCAACCATATTCTCAAAGATTGACCTAAGGTCTAGTTATCATCAATTAAGGATTCGAGAAGAAGACACTTCTAAAACAACTTTTAGAACAAGGTACAGATATTTTGAGTTTATAGTCCTACCTTTTGGGCTAACTAATGCCCCAACCGCATTCATGAATCTCATGAATAGCATTTTTAGAGAGCAATTGGATAAGTTTGTGCTCATGTTTCTAGATGATATATTGATCTATTCCAAGAACAAGGAGGAACATGATCAACATATGAGAACTATACTTGATATTCTTAGAAAGAATTAGTTATATGGAAAACTATCAAAGTGTGAATTCTACACTCCACAAGTACAATATTTGGGACATATTGTCTCTATTGAGGGGATTGTAGTCGATCCCAAGAAAATAGAAGCAATTATTGATTGGCCTACACCTACTAATGTGATTGAGGTGTGAAGTTTTATGGGGATTGTAGGATATTATAGGTGATTTGTTAGAGGTTTTTCAAGAATTTCCCAACCTATTACAAACCTTCAAAGGAAAGGTAAAGCCTTCAAATGGATAGAGTAGTGTGAAGAGGCTTTTCAAATTTTGAAATAAATGTTGACAACCACACCGATTTTACAATTACCTGATCCTAATAAGAAGTTTATAGTATGTACTGATGCATCAATTGAAGGATTAGGAGGGGTTTTGACCCAAGATGATGTGGTTATTACCTTTGAATCAAGGAAACTTAAGAGGCATGAGGTGAATTATGCCACTCATGACTTGGAGTTGGTAGTTGTTGTACATGCCCTTAAGATTTGGAGGTACTATTTGTTGGGAAAACCATTTGAACTGAAGATAGATCACCAGAGTTTAAGATACATATTTACTCAACCCTTATTGAATGCTAGGCAATGATGTTGGATGGAGTTTCTAGCTGAGTATGATTTTGGCATTGAGTATATTAAGGGTAAGGAGAATAAGGTCATTGATGCTCTAAGTAGGAGAGGGCATATTGTTGCAATGACAAAATATCATTATGATTTGTTAGATCAAATTAAATATTTGCAATAAAAAGATGAATTTTTCTAGTCTTGTAATGTTCAAATTGAGAAAGAACTTGGAAAGGATACAGGCTTTGTATATAAAGATGACTTTGTATTATAAGAACAGGTTGGTAGTTCCAAATACAGGTGGATTGAGAGAAACAATCCTTAAGGAGGCACACAATACTCCTTATTTGATGCATCCTAGAGGAGTAAAGATGTGTGAGAGCTTGAGAAAGGCCTACTATTGGCTAGGTATGAAAAAGGATATCACTGATTATGTGGCTAGGTGCTTAGAGTGCCAAAAAGTGAAAGTAAAACATTTGCATCCAATGGGTAGGTTATACCCACATGAGATACCTACACAAAAATGGTAGGTGGTATCAATGGACTTTATAGTGGGTTTGCCTAAAACAAGGTTTAGGCATGATGTAATCTTGGTAGTTGTGGATAAGTTAACCAAGGTTGCACATTTTATACCAGGTAATGTGCAAGATGATGCACTTGCTATAGCGAGCAAGTTTGCTAGGGAAGTGGTGAGACTACATGGATTTCTAGAAGTCATAATCTCTGATAGAGATTCTCACTTTACCTCTAAATTTTGGTAGGCTTTGCATGAAGTATTGGGAACCAAATTGAATATTAGTACCACCTATCACCCTAAGATAGATGGGAAGACTGAGAGGGTGAATCAGGTATTAGAGGATATGTTAAGAATGTATTGCATGGATCAACATACAAAGTGGGAAGACTATTTATACCTAGTTGAGTTTGCATACAATAACAATTATCATGCATCACTAGGTATGGCACCTTTTGAAGCCCTATATGGAAGAAGATGTAGAACTCCCTTATCATGGGATAATCTAGAAGATCGGGTAGTGATCAGACTAGAAAACTATAAAAGAAATGGAAGATCAATTGAAAAGAATTCAGTAGAAGCTGAAGGAGGTCGTAGACCACCAAAAGAGCTATGCGGACCTCAAAAGGACATTGAGAGAATATTCTATGGGAGACAGAGTGTTCTTAAGGGTGAAGCCAACTAAAAGTTCCATAAAATCTTCCAAACTTGACTCAAGATATGTGGGTCCATTTGAAATTGTGGGCAAGATAAGCCTTGTTGCATACAAACTTGCTCTACCACCAAGCTTATCCAAAATCCATAATGTCTTCCATGTGTCCCTCTTTAGGAAGTACATTTTTGATCCTACTCATGTTTTGGATGTTTCCAAATTGCAGATGATCGATCCACTAAAAATTGAAGTTTGACCTATTCGTATACTTGGTTTTAGGACCAAGAACCTGAGGAAGAGAAGTATAGAGCAATGTCGGGTCCAATGGGACCTCTACTCAGATAGAAATACCATGTGGGAGAACGTGGTAGATATGCAACAATAATTTCCTTATCTGTTTGAGTAGACATAGACATTTTAAAATATTTTATATGGTTGATGATGTATATATATATATGGATATGAGACTGGACATTGAGTAGAGTAGCTTTGTGTATGTTTTGGGTTACTGAGTAGAGTAGCTTTGCTTATGTGATGATGTATGTTTTGGTTTGTGCATGGATTGCTAGTTGAATGCAATATGAACCATTATGTGGATAAATTAAATTTTCAAGCTTGAGTGAATTAAGATTCAAAAATGATTTGTGATATAATAAATGATGTATGAATAATGAATGATATGATTAATATTGCATATGTGAAAAGCTATATGTAAAATGTATTTGATTTACTTGACCATGCACTAATAGCAACAACATTTAATAGCAAACTAATTGATTATTTAAACTTACCCCTTTCTTTGAAATATGGTATTGCTAATGGTTTTATGTACGCAAGACCAGGGAAATTCCTTTGATAGCAGAGAGAAGTCAATGAAAAAAGTAAGTGGAGAAGTGATGATTCGGTTTGTGAGCACATGGAATCTCATGTAAGATTTGCATCATATAGGATATCATGAATAAATTACATCGAGTGAATGCTTTATTTTAACAATATGGTTGCTATTTATTTTTTTAAAAAGAGATGATGTTTGAATGAGGAATACTTCTAAGGGTTGTGTTAATATTAATGCATGGAATCCAACGTCTTCTGGCAAATGAAGGCTTCAATATGCCAGTAAGAAGGAAACTCGGGGGCATAACTTAGTATAATAAACTATAAGATTTTAAACATCGTTTGAAATTTGTAATTGAATGAGGACAAATAAATTAAAATATTTATTGATTTGGATTAAATATATTAGTGAATAGATAAAATAAAACAATCCATTCTCTTAAAAATTATGGTTGAATGATTATTGTTTTCAATGACAGATCAACCAAGTGGGAATTGGGTGTAAGGCATCACGATGGATTGAAAACCTCTTCCATACTCAACTGGAAAATAAGGGTAGTGTAGGGAGAGAGATCATGATTTTTTTTACGTGATTCTTATTTTGAGTTGTGCAAGAAGGTAAGACCAGAGGCTTTCTTAGAATAGAGGATTATACTAGTTTTTTTAGAAACAAAAAGAATAACTAGAGGAAAAATAACAACAAGACTAGTCTCTGAAATGATGCCCAAAGTAGTAACTAAAGGAAACAAAAGATATTATTCAAATGTCAATATCAGGTTGGAAATTATAATAACTTGATGGTTGTTCAAAATGTAAAATAATTGTGTTAAATGGTTGTTTTCCTTGGCTTATTTAATACAAACACACTAAAAATATGTTTGCTGAATAAATTGTTATCAATAGTATAATTTTTGGGTGATAAAGATATAGTACTATTGATTTTGTTATAATAAGTTCATAAATAGACGTATATTTCATCCTTATTAAGGAAAGTTGTGTTTGCTTTGAAATTAGAATTTCCTACTATTTGGTTTGTGAGTTTTCTTTGATGCATGTTGTCTTGTTCGATAAAAATGTGATTAAAAACCTTAGGATTCTGAGTATATATTTTTGTAATATTAAATAAAGTCCAAAAAGAAGTGTGGGTATATCTACATGTGTAGGCAGAGTAACCATTGAAGCTTTTCTTGCAATAAGAAAATGAATTAATTACTGAATGGACATATTTGCTACAATAGTGTTTGTTATACAAATAGTTCCATATGGCATGGTAAATGCATATGCATGGTATATGCATTCATAAAGGATCGTATCTGATCCCTATAACCCCTATAACTGTGACATCATGGTGGCTTGTTTCTTTTGGTGTTTTATTACTGAAGGGGAAGATGACCTAAAACATGGAGTTGCCATGAACCAAAGCTAGAATACTCATCTAGTGGACCCTATATAGATGATACGATGATATTTCAAATGAAACAAATACTACAACATATATTCCAAAAGGAAAATTTATGCAGCCAAACTTTAGAAGTAGTTGTCTACGCTTATTGAGTAAAAGATGAATTGAATGTGAAGTTGTTTGTAAGCAATGCATTTATGTATAGAATGTAAATATCACTTGGTTTTATGGAAATACTATAATAGTGGAGTCAAAAATCCATAAATGTACTGTAAAACAAATATATTTTATGGAAACTTGAGCAACCCAGTTCATTGGTAATCAAGAGTCATCTCCATTTCAAGCGACTCCTTTTTAATGTGTTGAAAACAATTGAAAGAATTATAGATGTAATTTTACTTTTATGGTTCTTTTAAAATAAAGTTTTTATTGAATTCTTAAGTCAAAAATAGGTTTGGTAATGTAAAACCTTTACTTTAGATTTTGTATGAAGCCTAAAGAAATTGTATCTTGTAAAATTATGACCAAGTTTAGGGGTGAACTTCAGGCTGATATTTTATTCCACAATATTTGAATAAAGTAGTTAGTTGAGTTAAATATAAAATACTTTAATATGATGTATATTTCCATGTTAAAAATATTATAGCTATTAGCAACTTTATCCTTGATTGCATATTGGATAAATGGGGTATTTATGCTTTAACTTTATCGTTTCTTCCATACGGAAAAAAATATAATATAAAATTATTCCTTCCTCAATTTGGTGAATTACATGTTTATCTACATCCTACTGTAATGTTAAGACATAAGTTTCAAGCTATGGATGAGAATTGTGAATGATAGTCTAAACATAGAATTGAATGTATTTTAAAATAAATGATGTTGTGCTGAGCCAGATTAAAATTAGTCTTGAGATTGCTTTAGGGGATTATGGAACAAATATTCAAATGTAATTAAGGGTTTATCTCATGTAGATTAAAATAGAGTGTACCAGGTTTCCCTAACCCTTTGGTCTAAGTGTAAAGATTATTTTGAGGAATATTGAAATTAAAACTTAGACTTACTGTCTTTATCGATTAATCAAATTGAAATCTAGAACTCACTCTGTCATGTTGGCTTAAGAAATAGACTATGGGTTAGTTAGCATTGTGAGGGTAGAATATTTTGGATTATTAATAAATTTGACACAAAAACATATTTATACCAAGTTGTAAATTATCTTGTTGAGTTGAAATTCATAATAGCCAACCACATATTCATTCATTGTAAGTGTTGACCCCTTGTGTGTGAATCCTGGCTAGTTAGTAATGAAGTTACTAGCTACCATATTTGTGCTAAGGAAATAATGTATTAAATATAAGTCCATGCAACCATGTCATGGGTTTGAGTTAGAAAATATTGTGTTTTTTTGAAAACTCCTTTGTGATAAATAGTCTTTAAAAAAATACTTATATGTTAAATGTATATAACTTATTGAGATATTGATCATATGTGCTCTCGTAAATTTTAGAGAAGTAATATTAGAACTTAATGATGAGAAATTTAGTATGTGTTTTGGGTAGGAAGTTTAAAAAAACTTATTAGTGTACCCTAAACCCCTAATTCTGTCCAATCTATGGTGAGGAATGGATAATGTATTCCTTGTGAAGGATAATAAAATATGAACACCCAATGTTGTTGAGGTGCGAGTATGCACACAACTTGGCTCGAGAGCAACTGAAGTCTGACAAAATAGATCAGAACAAGAGACTTGATCAGAACTTTTAATGAGGGGTGGTATGGGATGCCATCTCCAGTTTGCGACTCAAAAAGTACTATGATAAGTCCCAAGTTCATTTGGCTTAGCTAGTTTAGCCACGATGTTTGGTATGGAACAAATGATCATGAGTCATAATGAGAATAAGTTATTAAGTCCAATGTCAATATATTGACATGGATCTAGTTGACTTCGGGTAGTAGACAATCAGCTAGACACTAGGTATAATTACGCTAACCCCCTTACATACACATATTGAAACAAGTTGACCGGTAGTCAAATGTTTAGTATAATAAGGGATGGGGAAGTATACATCCACCATCTAGGAGTTATGGGCCCTATAGGATAACCCCAACCATGGTTTGACCCTCATGCTAGAATAAGAGGATGATAAATGAGACAAGTCGAAACTACATAATGGTACCTTTCATGGAATTTGGCTAATCTCATCCACTTGGGTGGTTGTCTGCAGTAGTCTTGAACCTAAAAGTGGTATGATATGACTGTACTAAATAAAAATTAGATATGTAAGACTCATTGGGTGAAATAAAATACAATGAAAATGAAGGTATTTGCTTTGAATTTTAAAGCACTTGTTAGATTACTTACTAAACTTAGACAAAAAATACCTTGAGAAAATGCTTGGCTTAATTTTGTGGTACAACCAAGTGAGTAGACTTGGGTTGTTACAATATTACAATAAAGTGGATCTCAACACCCATTGACATCATAACCTAGGCATGCATCAAATTTTGGCTCCCATAAGTAAATAGATGATACAAGTCATAATTTATCCACTCATTATCCTCTTGATTCTCATGCTTTTATGGAGTAACAATGAGGTGGTTTGATGTCATAATTGAATATATTTATTTTTCCTATGAGTGATTGCACATACAACTTGATAAATCAGACCCAACTTCTAAATACATGATGTAAGTATATATTATATTATCATTGGAAGTTATACATGTAGTAATTTAATTTTTATTTTATGTAGATTGTTTATTTGATCTATAATACACTGAATATTGGTGGATTATGCAACAAAGGTTAGAGATATATCATAAGATCCTATATACACTATACTTATATTATCGACTTTGATAATATTTAGAAGTCTATATTTTAGTTGAGATAATTGTTTTTTGTATGCATATAGGTAGAGGAGTCCATGTAAAGTTACACATCATATTAGGCTCCAACCACATAATTATCCTCATCAACACTAGTGAGACATTTACACTTGTTACATTTTGTTTGTAATAACTTTTAATTTTGTAATATTTCTTATGTTGGATTAATATATATAAAGTTTATGTTTATACACTTAGTTTCCTTCCAAGTGATCTCCACATATGTTTTTGGACATGATTTACAAATAGTATGTACTTGTACTTTGTATACATGACATTGTATACTTGTTAGTGATGAATATATCCATGATGTATATGTTATTTTTATATTTTCATGTATTGATTTAGTCAAAGTACCTATAATTCAAATATGGACTATATATATTCATGTATGTTTGATACTTTTATATTAATTTATTGTCTAAACTATTAATGTAAGATGTCGTTTATAATTTTATGAATTAGTTTTACAATTTAGATACATATAACTAGTTGTAACATGCAATAGCTTCACTAAGATGAATTTGAAGATTTAATATTATCTAAGTATGAATGAAGGATGAAGATAAACAGTAGATGAAATTCAAAATAAACATAGGATATATGTATGGTTAATATTATATTTTAGTTTATACAATATGTTAGCCAACCTCATAGGGAAAAATGAATGACTTTCTAATGCGTCAATACTCAAATTCCCTTTTAATTATGGTTTTTAATTTGACATGACTATTTATTGCCACATATGGGAATATCATGCATGCACCATCTCTATTTTAATATTGTACTTGGAATGCCAAGGCTATAGTAAGGATGGAAAACATTATTGGTGTTTCATCCCAATCTTCTAAAGATGCCAAGACCTTCATTTGAGAATAAAAGAAAGCATGCATGTGTAATAGCTTGGCATAGAGGAAGCAATGGATGGAGTTCCTTCTATCATTTATGAATGGTGTTACTTTAATATGGCACGAGATACAAGAGGATTAGATCAAGAATTCATAGGATGTGATTATTGAAAATATGATCATGGAGTACAAACTAAGCCAAAAATATTTTGACTTAATGACTGAGATAATGAAGTTGGTTCAAGGAAATGAAGAGAAATTTTATTACTATGCATGAGTGCAAGAGCTTCAAAAGAAAATGGAGGTCTAGTTACAAAATGATAACTTGACAAATGGCCTCATGGAAGGTGTGGATAACATGCTTTATAAGTATTGTATTATAGGTCTAAAGGAAACAATAAGTCTTAGGGTTAAATATAAGAAACTTGTGACTACCCATCATGCATATGAGGTTGCAAACAAGATGAGATTCTAGAGGGGTATTTAGTTCCACCAACACTAGTTGCTCAGACAACTTCTACCCAAGTTCCATAACTAGTAGCACCAGTAGTAGTAATAAGTTCATCCTCTACTTTAGTAGCTAAACTATAAGATCTAGTTAAAATATGGGACAATCTGCAATCAATTTGTTGTAATAAAAAAACATAGAAAATCAACAATCCCAATCAAGAGATAAAAGTGTTAGGAATAATTTGTTTGAGGTATTATGTTATGAGTGCAAAGAGAAAGGGGATTATAAGATAAATTATCCTAATAAGAAATTTGAATCTCCTTTAAGAACAAAGAGTAATGAGAAGGGCAAATCTTTAGTTAACATTGCTAATCTTGTTCAAGATAATAAAAAAGTTGATGTCATAGTGATAAATTAAGCTTATGGTAGGACTTCCAATGAAGGAAAGGAGGCCAAAGAGAAGAAAGAAGAGCCCAAAAAAAAGAGAAAAAATAGAAAGTTTAATATTTTCCAATCTAAAGGGCTAGACACCATACTCAGTTATGGAGGATTTGTTAAAGTAAACCACCAACATTATATATTAGCAGTTATTGCCATTATCATCATTATGTTTGACATAGAGGTTGACCCATATGCTTCACAAGGTAAATTATTGTGCAAAGATATTTCTATTCTTGATGTCATGGTCAATGGTGGAGTTGTTAATATAATGACATAATCTACTTTGAATATATTAGGACTAGAGATATATCATCAATATAAATTACAATTAAGATCCTTGAATAAAGAAAAAAATAAATATAGTAGGAGTAGTCTTTTGTGTAGTAGTTTCAATGGTAAGAGTCACATGTGGTATATTCTCAAGTCATAAAATATGGTTCAACAACCTATCCAATGTTGTAAAGGACATAGTTAATAAAATACCTTGCTAGTAATTATTAGAGTGAAGGGTATACGAATGTTAATCAGGGTGCTAAAGATAAATGTGATACCTCAACCTTATACATTAAGGACAATAGAAACAAAGGAACAAAGTGAGTTGATAACCTTAGATGATGGCAGTATGATAGAGGTGAATATCAATGATGAAGAAAAAAGTGAGATGGATGCATCAATGGTTGACATCCTTTCTAATGCTCCAGTACATCATCCACATCAATTTTGTAAGGAAGAGATGGAGAAATGGCTACAAACGTTCTATTTTGAGGATGCAATAGACAAGCATGAAAAGGATGATTACTTTTGGCTCTTCTATAGGTATATTCACTTATTCACTTTTGATCATAAAGAGTTACGACAAGTAGATTTGGTGAGACACCAGATAGAGTTGGTCAATAATGCTAAATATTTAAGTAAATATCATATCATATGAATCTAAAATTTTCCAAGTATATCAAGGAAAATATAGGCATGTTATTGGATGTAGGCTCCATTTTTCTAGAATACACTTTAGAGTGGGTGTCTTCAATTATCATTGTAAGGAAGATTAATGATAAACTATGAATCTATGTTAATTATTGGAAGTTAAACAAGGCTACAAAGAAATATTATTATTTTCTCCCCTTATTAGTTTAGCAAGATGAGAGTGTTATAGATTTGTGGATAGCTATAATGGCTACAATTAGGTTTTAATTAAAAAAATACCAGCTAAAGACAACCTTCATAACTCAATGAGACATATTTTCCTATCAAATGATGTCATTTAGGTTGTGTAATGCACCTAAAATTTCCAATTATTGATGAATAAGGTATTTGAACCTTATATTGGAAATTTTATCAGAGTTTTTCTAGATGATTTTATTTTTGGAATGAAGGTAGATCATCTAGCTTCTCTTGAGAAGGTATTTTAGTGGTTGGATGAGACCAAGATCTCAATCCTAAAAAAATCATATTTGGATGCACCAAATGTGTCTTATTGGACATGTGGTATCCCAATAAGGGATTGCACTAGTCCCATAAAGGTGAAAAAGACTAAATAGCTTCCATTTATTACCAACAAGAGCAAGTTGTGATCATTCTTAGGCCATGTGGGATATTATAGGAGGTTCATCAAGAATTTCTCAAGGATTGCACTACCATTAACAAAGTTCCTCAAGAAGGATATGCCCTATGAACCAAGGAAAGAAGCTAAGTTCATGCTTAAGGAACTAAAGTAAGCCCTGATCACTACTCCAATATTAAATAATCTAGATTAGAGTAAGCCATTTATGATGCATCTAACATAGCGCTTAGGAGTACATTGAGATAGTAGGATGATAATGGGTACGATCATCCTATCTACTTTGGAAGTAGGTAAATGAGCAATGTAAAGGTAAATTATACAGTTATAGAGAAGGAAGCATTAGCCATCTTTTCTCTTAATAATTTTAGGAATAATTTATGGGATAAAATATTAATGTTGTTAAAAACCATGCTATCCTTATGTATATTATAATTAAGCTCGATAGATCAAGAAGGATAGACAAATGGATCCTCCTTTTTCAAAAATTTAGTTTTGAAATTATTGACCAACCAGGTAAGAAGCATATCCATATATACTACTTCAAAAGGATATGAAGAAGTGGGCTCAGACTATGAATATAATAAGCTTTTTCATCTAATTTTATTGGCAATAGAAGTTCCAAGGGAATATGAAGATATTTGGCTATCCTTAATCGAATTTAGGAAATAAAAGATTGTATGAAGTACTATTAAACATGTGATGTGTGCCAGTCCTTCAAGAATTGTAGGATAACAACTACCCTCTTATGTCATATATTTTCTCTTAGGACCTTTGAGAAGTGGAGAATTGATATTGTTGGACCCCTTATTATAACAATACGAAGGAAATTATACATCATTATTGTAATAGATTATCTACGTGGATTGAAGGTCAACTAATGAAGCATGGGATAGAGGAAGAAGTTGCATGGTTCATCTATGAACAAATTGGTAGTAGGTTTAAAATTACAATGGATATTGCCTTTGATCAAGGTACCCTTTTCCTAAATAAAATGGTGGAATACTTGATGACTCAGTTTGCAATGAAGAACATGAAGGTAATTGCATATAAACTAAGTATCAATAGGTATGTGGAACAAACCAATCATGAGCTATGTCAAATTTATGTAAATATTGCAACTTTACAAGTTGACATAGTGGACAAGAGACTCCATGCAATATTATGGGCCTATATAGCCATAATTAAGTCAACCATAAGGTATTCCTTATTCTAGTTTATGTATGGTATTTATCATTTTCTTCCCATTGAATATGATGTTTGAATGATATGGATGATGATATGGGACAAGAAGAATAAAAGAGAATTTGTGAAGGACCAGGTGGTACAACTACACCAAATAGAAGAAATATAATAGGTGGTATATGACCATATTGCAAAGAATTAGATGAAGGAAAAATAGTACTAGGATAAAATGCTAAAGTGGTACCCTTTAGAATCAATGACTTGGTGATGGTTTATAATGCCTAACACAAAAATATGAAGCATAAAAATTTCTACCAATGTATATGGGTCCCTATCAGATAGTAGTTTTACATGATAATTGACCTAAAAGCTTGAGGAGTTACATGAAAGACCTATCAAGAAATGGGTGAACCATGATAAAATCAAGATATTTCCTCATCTAGAACAGATTAGGCCTACTCGAAGGATGAAGTAGAAACTATGAAGGGAATACATGTCAAAATAATTTATTTTCTATGTTATTTTTATTAGTAGTGTCAGAAGCATGTAGAATATATGGTGAGATGACTTGTTAAAATATTATATTTTTATAGCTTGATTGGGATGCAATAACTCCACAAAGAAGGTTGCAGTCATTGTTAAATAACAATATTATAACAAAATATTTGTATGGAAGGAGTATAAGAAGAATATTGTTATAGTAATAGATCATCATAAAAAATAATAGTCAGTAGTAAAAATAAAAGGGACATTGTCATGGGAAATTGTCTTTGGAAAGTAGGAGATATGTTGTAAATAATAAAATCTCTAGAAATCCAAGATAGTCAAAAGTACTTTTGGAAGTCTTATGCAATTATAGGAAATGTTCAAAAGAAACATATCTAGAAGAATTTAATATTTTGACTATTTTATGTAATTATAAATAGCATAGGATGGATGGGAGGGAAGTGGGGAGGCCTCCCTCTCTGGGCGGGATGACCCTGTCCCAATTTCCCTATGTTCCCCCTCCCATCCTATGGATTCCCAGCCAGGGATGACCCTGTGTCAACCCTGCTATGCTTCCTAATCCACTATGGGATCATCCTCGAGCCTTCCATATGGTGTTTCCCTTTTTGATAAAATTGTTGGAGCTTGGCTAGATTGTCCTTGCATTTTTACTCTATGGCCTTTGTTGGTGGTTGGTTTTAGGTGGCCCAAATTGATTTTTGGAGTTTCAAAGACTATATTGATGGTCCTTTTAGCTTTGGGAGGGTCATGTGCTTTCCTACTTATAATCAACTCATTTATCCTACTTTGTTCTTGGATTCAGTATCTAAAGGAGTTCTCGCTTTGTTTGGTCTTGCTATCTCAGCTTGCGGTTTGCTCTCTACTTCTTTCATAGCATTGGGGTTAGACCATAGTTTTATCGCTCGCAATTTAGTGGATCTTAGTTGTGGATGGTGGGGTCCCTTTGAAGTGGGGTTCAATGTCTTTCTTGGATTTGTTGTGGTTCCTTTCCTTGTTGCATCTTTTTGGACTTTGGGGTTGGGACCTATGTTTCTCATGTTGCTGCAATTGTTGGTGTCCATAGATATCCTTTGGATGGAAATTTGGTGGGGCTAGTTGGTATCCTTGCTCTGGGGCTCTCTTTTGGATTTCATATTTGTAGTTTTTTGCCTAAGGACAACCTTGTGTGTTCATGTCTACTAATTTTGATGATCTCCTAGTGATAGTCTCAGTGGCTTGATCCCTTCCAACCATGGAGTGCCACAGTGGATTGATATTTGGTATTTTCTTACCTATTTTTTTGATCTTTGTCTTCTTTGTAGCGAGACCTCAGTGCCTGATGAGATCTCTCTTGGATGCTTGCTCCTTTTCTAGGCTAATATTGTGCCTTCCTGGATGGGTTTTATTTTTCTTGGTTATTATCGTTTCTTCTTGGATGGGTTTTATTTTTCTTAGTTATTCTCATTCCTTCTTGGATTAGTTTCTTCTTCTCTAGGATCGTACCATGCCTTCCTGGATGGGTTTTCTTTTTTAGGATTTCCTCGTGCCTTCTTGGACGGGTTATTTTGTTGGTTGTTCATGTGCCTTCCTGGATGGGTTCTTCTTTTTCTACTATTTTTGGTTTTCCCAGGTAGGGTTTTGGGGTCCAGTTTCATCTTGGGCTATTTTCTTTTGGGCAGGATGCTCGATTTAAAACAGTGCCAACTAGTCTCCTTTTCCCGGGTCTTTTTAGGCAAGGTGTGTTTTTTAAATTTCAAAATTTAAGTCAGTTGACTATTTTCCCATCCTAGACGGGTGTCTCCTCTTGTTTTTTATCCCGGGATACCACTAACCATGTTTTTTAATGTGTTCTTCCATTTACCCTGGTCTCCCTTCGGTCGAGTTTTATTAGTGGTGTTAATATTTTTCCTGGGCTCCCATAAGCCGATTTTCCTTGTGTTGTGCAGGATGGTCTCGTTGTTCGATTTGTGAGATTGTCCCGCCAGGACTATCTCCTATTTTATGCTAATTTTATGGAGAACCTCTCCTTATGGAGATCCACTCCTTGACCCATTTGTATAAGGTTTTGGGGTCCTTTCAAAACCCAATTATCAATAAAAAATAGCATAGGAAAATTCTAAAAAGAAAATATCTAGAAGCATATGATATTTTGACTATCTTATGTAATTATAAATATCCTAGAATTTTTTTAAGAAAGATATATAAAATATCTTGATATTATAAAAAGAGTCAAAAAGAAATTTCTATAAAATAATGCCATGTGTTCATCTAGAATTCTTCATGCATACAATATCTAGCTCCCATGAGCTTATAAATAGGGGAGAGCCCCCTTATGGGAGGAAATTTGAGCAACTATGGGCTCAAGAAAGTCATAGAGAGTCTAGTGTGTGAGTGAGAGATAGCAAGCCAATTTATCTAGAGAAGAGTGTCTCTTTGTCCAAGGTGTGGCTAAGATTTTTAGAGTTAGGGTATGGAGCATGGTTGTTGGGCAAGTCCATAGGAGGTGGAGGCTTAATAGTAGGGTTGCATTTACTCACAACACAATCTAGTGAGCATTTCTTAATTTTTTTTATTTGTATTTATAATAAATTTCCTCTTATTATCATTATGCCATCTATTGTGATGCCATCAATTACTATTTTCTATGTTGTTCTAACATCTTATTATGAATGAGAGTTCTATGTTAGCATACCACCATTAGACGAATACTGTGCATCAATTGTAGTAAACATAGTAAGAGAGGAATTGAGGAAAATTCGTGAGCATGTCATATTTCAAAAAAAATAATATAAAATATGAATTTAGATGTGGTTGAGATCCACTAAGACCCAAAAATGTGAGAATCTTCCTAGGGACTATGTGTCACTTGCAAGAATTCATATTATATTTTACTAACAATGAACAAACCCTCCATGTATTTTATCATGAGTTAAACCCAAGGGAATAAACAACAATAATACTTTATAATATAAATCAATTGAAACAAATGTTTATTTAACAAGATACTAAGATAATTTAACCCATAGTACTTCACACAAGGGAAAGAAAAAGATATTAAAAATTTAGTCTATGTAGTCAAAAGTATGTTTCATGGACATAAGGAGATAGAAAAATAATATATTTTTAAAATTCTAATATTTGTTATCAAATTTTAGCATAAATTATAAATAAAAATACAAGAAAAATAGAACAAAAAATGGATATTTTAATATCAATTAATTTTAAATATTTGAAGTCAAGAACCATATATAGATATATGTAACCTCACAAGATATTTATCTTATATAGAATCTCTAAGTTACTAATACTAAAATACTTGACAAGATCCCTTCATCACTATTTTTATTGTCTTTTATTTCATTACTTTGATGTATTCCATCTTTGTATACATAGACATAAATAGAACCTTATGATAAGTGATAAACATTCCTTTCTTGCCACCTAAATATACCTCATGAAGAGCAATTAAAAATTTTATTTGAGGCTCATCTACATGTTTATGATATGAAGTAAACAATGGGAATATTGTTCACCACCCATGACTTATATGTTATAAGCAACAAGCTTTACAACTACCTGCTCAAATGTTCATGATGAGAACTTGAGCCTTAACAACATTCATGACATACCCCAAGTCGTCCACCTTCTACAAGATGGGTTAGTTTCAATAACAATTTGACATGATTATCCATGACCTTCTTTACCTCCAAAAAATTTCTTCCTTGCCTAATTTTTATAACTTTATTTTTATAATACCATTACTAAAATGCTTGACAATATCCCTTTATGTATTTCATGGAGATATGAATCTCTTTAAGATAATTGATCATAACTACTCAAACTTTGATATCATAGGATATGAAAATAGAGGAATCTAAGACTGCATTTTGGATCATGATCCATCATGGAACATGAAAACAAAGGGACCATATGAAAATGATATGAATCCATAGCCCTCAATTATCTAATTTTATGGATAATATTATTTTGAACTCTAATTTTATCTAGGGTAAAATACATGCAATTTTATTTCATTATGGTCTAAGGAATCAAACTAGGGTTTAGAGGCTAGGGAAGGGTTTCAGAGGCTAAGGCAGAGGCTAAGGCAGAGGCTTAGAGAATATTTTCTTGTATAAAATACCATCAAAAGGCTCTTTCAATAGTAAGGATCATGGTCAAGAATGGGGGTCATAGGTACTTCGATACCAGATCCTCCAAAATAAGGAATCTTATATCGGGATAAGCTATGTGGAACCCAAGACAACTTCAATGACTGTCAAACACAAGAAAGGATAATCATAAATGCCATGGGAAAGTAAAAAATATGATTCTTTTCCTATAAGGATGAACATATGCTTACCATAGGTAAAAGAAATACCAATATTGGTAATAGTTGAGAACTAGATAGTTGAGGACATAGTTTATAAGATGAAAGACAACCTGATGGGTAAATTTGTGGGTTTCAGATCATCTATGCACTTCCTCCACATGTGGATAAGGAAATAATGGCATCTAGAAGGAGAATATGAGATTCTAACTCTCCCATATTGGTATTTTTCTATAGAGTTCACATCAATGGTAGATCGAAAAAAAGTATTTGAGGGAAGGTCATATCATCATGGGTCAACGAGACTACTCCTGTAACCATGGAAGATGGGATTCGACCCGATGGTGGAACCAAATGTAGCAAAAAAATGGATAATATTATTTACCCTTCCCCTTGAATTTTAGAAATATAAGGTACTCGAGGCAATAGGCAACTCACTAGGTCATTATCAAGGTAGATCAAGAGAAACAATTTTAGGAGGATCGATAAATTTTGCTAGGGTTTGTGTAGAAATGGGCCTCAGTAAACCTCTTACAATGGAGATAGACCTAAAAATAGAGGATTTGTTTTGGTACTAACAACTAGATTATGAGGCTACTCCATTCAGATGTTGGGTATGCCATGCTCATGGACATATGGCTATAATGTTCCCAACAGTTAAGGATTATCAAATAGAACAAGAGAGGATAAAATAAAATATTAATATGACAAGCCAATCTCTTTAGCAAAAGGTAAATCAAAAGGAAGGGATATATCCAATAAAATCAAAGGGATTCCAAAAAGTAATCAGAAGGTCAAACAAAAGAAACCAACAAAGTAATCAAAGACAAGGAGAAAAAGTGGGAAGAACAAACAATAGATATGAGATATTAAAACAACATGGAAGCTTGGAAACATAAGGGGATTCTCAAATAGAAATACTAGAGGAGGATACTCACTAGATCGCACCAAATTATCAAGAAAAATACTCCAATGTAGTGTTGAGGAATAATCAAGGATTAGAACCATATACAACCTCTCTCATGGAAGAGGAGATTTAACCCATGATGGAGACCATAGTATGTAAAACTGAGTAGGGGATAGTCTTAACTCAGGAAATAGAGATGAAATTATAAAATAAGAACAAATATGACCCTAATTTAGGGATTCATCAAGTGGAGAAGAAAATAAATTGAACCAATCTACAGGAAGAAAGTCAAACAAGGGAAATATTGAGGAACAAGGAAGAAATTTAAGCCTAAATGGAAAGGTTAAATCGATGGTTGATTTCTTCTCTCTTAATTCTCAATTATATTAATTAATTGGAATGTGAGGGGTTTATGCAACCACCCTAGACAAAAGGTAGTCAAAAATATTATCATAGATATGATTCTAAATATAATTTTGTTACAAGAAACCAAAATGCAAGGAGAAGACTTACAAAAAATAAATAGGAGGATATGGAAAAAATGAGAGATCCTTACTCAATTGACATAGGAGAAATCAGAGGGATTGACCACTATGTGGAATAACCAACTATTTCTAGTGATAGAGAGGGCCTCCATGACAGGGGTGTTGATGGTTCAATTACAAAATAGGGAAAATGGGAAAAACTAGACTATAGTTAATCTGTATGGAGCATAGATAATCATATTATAGAGGGATCAATGAGCAACCATCTAGAATTTTAGAGACTACCTAGAGTACCAATGGATTGTGGAGGGATATTTTAGTGCAAATCTTAGAATAGAGGAACAACAATGAGGTAGATCCATGTTGGAGGAAAAGGATAGGTTCTTCTAAATAATAACATGTCATGAATCTAATAGATATCCCAACTATGGATAGCTCCATGACCTGGAAAAATAGAAGAAAGGAAGGGGAGACAATAAAATATTGCTTATATTTTTTCTTCCTGGGGGAGGAATTATACCTGCATACCAAGCATCAAGTGAGGGTCATGGATACGCTTTATTCTAACCATTTTCTAGTAAGCCTTACCATAGAAGAAGATAATCATAAAGTTATAGGGAATTTTAAATTTGAGCTATGGTGGCTGAAATATGAGGAGTTGGAGCACCACTTAAAGAAATGGTGGAAAGTAGGGAAACCAATATTTGGGAAAACCCAATTCAAACTCCACAAACAACTAAAATATGTGAGGACCCAAATAAAGAATTGGAGTAAACACAAGAAGGAACTCACTAGACTCCAAAAGAATGAAATCAAGGATCAAAAGAAGACTTCTCAAGAGATAATACAAGGAACTATTACAAAATATATTTTGCAATGTGAGGCAAAAATTATTAGGAGAGAGGACGCTTTTGAGGAACAAGAAGAGATATATTGGAGAAAAAGAGCTAAAGTTACATGGTTAAATGAGGGGGATCAAAATACAACTTTCTTCCATAAGACAACAACAACTAAAAGACAACATAATAGAATTACAGGTCTTACAAATATGATGGGTTAGGTAAAAACCAATGGAAGTGAAAAAAAAACTATAGAAAATCAATACTTTCATAACCTATTAAGTAGAAATAAAAATTAGAATGCAAAATGAAAATAGAAGATACTAGAGGTAATTCTAGAATTAGTCAAACCTAAACACAATAAATTATTAATGAAGGAAATTTCTTTGGAAGAAACATCGTAGATCATACAAAAAATGCAAACAAAAAAGACTCCAGGACCAGATGGGTTTCCCATTGAATTTTATCAAAACTTTAGGAAAATTATGGGCCAAGCAATGGTGGAGGCACCTGAGGAAATCAGATAAAGTAAGCAAATGTTAAAAGCCATGAATCATACTTTTATTACTTTAATTCCTAAGGGCACACCTAGTGATATAATTAGTAATTATAGGCCTATTTCACTATGTAATGTAGTATACAAGATACTAACAAATTTTATGGTGGAGAGTTTAAAATATTTTTTGCCAAAATAATATTTCAAGTGAGCAAGTTGATTTTATTGAAGGTAGATATCTTCTAGATGGAATAGTAGTGGCCTAAGAGGTGATACACACAATACCAAAGAAAAAGGACCCATGTATGTTTTTTAAATTAGATATTTTATAAATCCTATGAAAAAGTAGCCTCGACCTTTATGCAAAGGATATTAGAAAAAATGGGCTTTGTAGAGGGGTAGAGAGACTGGATAAAAGAATGTACATAGACTACATCATTCTTAGTTTTGGTAAATAGCAGTCCCTCTTCCATGTTCACAGTATGATGGGGGTTGAGGCAATGGGATCCTCTTTTCCGTTACATTTTTATCCTTTATGCAAAGGGTCTAGGAAGACTATTAAAAAAATGGAGAGAGGAGGGGAGGCTGAGGGGTCTGAAAATAAGTTATGAAATTGAGGTAAATCACCTCTATTTTATGGATGATACTCTTCTTATTATTCAAGCCAATCTGCTCACAACAAGAAACATAAAATAATTTTTATATGGGTATACTCAAGCTACTGGGCAAAATTTTAATGAAAAAAGTCTCAAATAGTTTTTTTTTCAATACAACGAAGAGGGTGAGAGATAAAATTATACAATTTTTTAACTTCATGGAAATCCCTTTACCCATATAGTATCTATGAGTACCTTTATCTAAAAAGAAAACTAAAAGAAAGGAGTAAAAATTTTGATTAATAGACTACAAGATAAGTTGAGCAACTAGAGACACAAATGGCTAAGCTTGGGAGGAAGACTTACAATGATTAAAGCTATGTTACAAGCCTTCCTTGTTTATGAATATTCCATACTTCAGGCTCCAAATAGAATTCTAAAAGATATTGACAAGCACAAAAATTTTTGTGGTCAAGTGTAAGGGGAGAACAAAAATTAGCACTAGTTGGGTGGGAGAAGATATGCCAAACAAAAAAATAAGGAGGATTGGGGATAAGATCAACATCCCAAAATATCAAGGCATTAGTGGGGAAGCTATACTGGAGATGGATTATAGCTACTTGGGGGTTATGGAGTGGACTACTACAAGTCAAATATTACCCGAGTGGCTAAGAAAAACATCCCAAGACTTAGAGTGGAAGGAAAAGGATCTATATTATGGAGAACAATGGAAGTAGGTCAGAAGTTAATAAAACCATACCTATATTGGCAATTAGGGGATGGAAAAGATGCTCTATTTTGGGAGGATTCATTGAATCAATCCCAACCAATTATTCAGACATTCCTAGAGATAAAGAGTTGAAAAGTAGAGCTCCAAAAGGTAGGGTGGTGGAAAGCCTCTTACTATATGAGATCATGGAATCAACATGATCCATACTTATTACAATGGAAAAATCCTTGATAATGGCTAGTGAAGGGATAGAGGAACTAACCAAAAAACTTTGGAGATATCTCCAAAGACACCCAATTTAATATGGTTCTAAGAGGGATATACTTGGATGGGGTGGAAGCAAGTTGGGAATCTATAAGGCAAAGGAGGGATACAAGGTAGCTTATAGATATGAGGTTTTCCCAACACAACTTCCATGGATATTTTTTTGGCAAAAGGAAGGATGGCCAAAAATTAACATTTTCTCATGGCTAATTAACCATAAAAAGTGCTTGACATTTTAGAAAAAGAGGCTTCTATGGGTCTTCCAAATGTGTTATGTGTGGGAAGGTAGAGGAGATCTTAAATCACCTATTTTTTAGGTGTTCTTTTTCCAAATATATGGATTAGTTGGTGGGGGTAGATGAGACAGTGTTGGAAAATATTTGGGAGCTAGGAAAGATTTTATGAGAAATGGAAACAGTGCAGTTTTAAGACTAAAATAATGAAAATAGTATGGAAGTTGAGACCTAGATTCATATGGTTGTAGTTATGGTTAGAATAAAATGCACATATATTTAGATCAGGGCACAAAACAAGGAAGCAATTATGGGATAGGATTATTAGTAAGGTAATGGAAAAACTATCTATTAGATTACACGAGGAAACAAACATAGAAATGGAGGAAGTGACTATCCTAAGAAAAATAACTACGAAATAAAATCAAACCATCCATAGGCGGCTAGAATGGATTTTTTTCACAAGGGTGCGATGTGTTGTGTCCCCAAAACCTTATGGAAGATTATGCGTCCTACGATTCCTTTCCCTTATGGAAAAATTCATAGGAGGATGTCTAGACATGGACGTAATCTATCGTTGGGCGACTTCAAAGTGGAAAATCCTGGGAAACATGGGACTATTTATGATAACCAAAGGATTTTTATGATCCAACTAAACACTCGGGAGGATGCAAAGCACATCCTATCCAACGGTCCATGGTTCCTTATGAGACGAAGTCTGATTTTAACAAAGTGGGATCCAAATTTTGACCCAACTCTCAAAATATTAACTTTACTCCCATATGGGTTTGACTCCCTAATATCCCCGCTCATTTTTTTTATGAGGATGCTCTTCAAGGTCTGGATAGGTACTTTGGGGATCTAGTGGCCATCGACCCAACCACCTGTGCCAAAACTCGCCTAACCTAGGCTCGCATCTGTGTCAATGTGAATCTAGAATATCAACTCCTAGACCACCTCAATTTGATCTACATAAATTTTAGATGGAGAAAGCCTCTAATATTTGAGAACAAGCTAGAGTTTTTCTCAAAGTGCCAAGCCCAAAGGTACCTCCCATCTCAATGCCCCAAGCACGAAAACCCCAAAGTTGATTATGAGCCAGCAGGATGCCCATAATAAAACACTAGTCAAAGGATAACCAGAAACCAAGAATAAACCAAGAAGAACAAACATCAGATACACCCACCTCCAACCCTAGCTCTTCAAAAGGCAAGTACCTTAGTTACCATTGTTAATAAATTTTATTTGCTTAATAATTTTGGGTCCAATGAGGAAATTGAGGAAGGAGAAATCCCTGTTAAATATTCCCCTATCCCTAATCCTTCCTCACAATTGTGCATCTCTTCCATGTCCACCCAATAGAGTCCTAGCTACCCTCACCCCCAGCCCTAGGCCCACCCATCCACCTCCAAAAATTTCCCTCAAAGCCCTACTAAAAAATCCCTTCGATCACCCTCCTCCCCAACCCCGTTGCTCCCCCTTGTTGGGTCAAATTTCTCGACCTCCCTAACCAACTCCAATACCACAAATTTAGATAGCGACAAGGCTGCCTAGGAATCCCCTGAACCATGGATCCCCAAGCAAACTCAAAGTTTTAGAAAATCCCAAATTGATATAGGAGTAGACAAAAATAAGGGCAAAGATTCTGGGGTAGAACTAAGAAACCAGGATACTACCTAAAATATAGCTAATGAAATACAAAAAACCCTATTTTAGGAAATTAGAAATACTACCAAGGAAGAAAATCGAAGATCCAAACCCCCCGCACAACAAGACAAAGGTAGAAAAAAACCCTCAAAAATTTCTAGATGAAAGTCCTCTCCTATAATGCGAGAGGACTCAATGGGGTAGTCAAGCAAAGGTTGGATGTAGCCATGAGAAAATATTACAACCCCACAATATTCCTTATTCAAGAAACCAAACTAGATGATCAGTGGTCTCCTAGAAAACAGTGACTTCGTCTACTTCCCGACCTCCGCGACCACAGGTGGGCTCCTATGCCTATGGAACCCAAACAAAGTTGAGGGCAGATTTATTTCAGGTCAAGATAGGCTGTCCAAAATTTTTGTCCACATCCCAGCTCCCAGGCCTCCTAGATTATGACAAATATTTATTCTCCCAATACATCCCAGGGTAGAAGGAACTTATGGAACACTCTCACCTAGATGAGACAAGAATTTTTTGATATCCCATGGGTTTTGGTGGGTGACTTCAATTCCTCCTACACTTTTCTGATAAAAAGGGAGGGAACTTAGTCACCCATAGGAATACAAATGACTTGAGACAGTTCATGGACTCCAACGCCCTTATGGATATCTCATTGCAAGGACCCCTTTACACCTGGAGTAATAGGTGGATGGAAAGTAAACTAATCCAAGAGCACCTTGATCGGGTTTTGTTATCCCAAGAAGCCCTAACTCTCTTAGGAGAATCCAAATTGTAGGTCCTCCTGAAGATAGGATCTGATCATAGCCCACTCCTTTTAGAGACGATGATTAGACCTCAGTTCAAGACTCCATTTTGGTTTGAGTCAATGTGGACCCATCACCCTGATCTTCGAAATCATATAGCAGAGTGGTGGGGACAAAATTCCCTGGGATAAACTCAAATCAATTTATGCAAAAACTTAGGTGGATTAAGGAAAACTTAAAATTGTGGAATAGGGAAACCTTTGGAAATATTTTTGAATCTAAGCAAAACATCAAAACAAGACTAGGGCAGATTGAGGATAGATTTCAAAAAGAATAGGGTGATGACAGACTCAAATATGAAGAGAGCATTTTGCTCTTTGAATACCATAGCACCTTAGAGAAAGAAGAAACATTTTGGCACCAAAAGTCAAGATAGCTATGGCTCAGGGAAGGTGATTCCAACTCTAAGTATTTCTACATCTCCACTCTTAAGCACATGGGAAGTAACAGAATTAAAGGCATCATTATGTAGGATGGGACTTTCACTTCTGACATCCACCAGATCAGGGATGAAGTTGTCAGCCACTTCAAAGATCTTCTTACCTCTCCCCTCTCTTCCTCTCATAGGACCATGAAGTCTCTTTTGGAGAACATTCCAAAAACTATCGCTGAAGATACTAACAACTTCCTCCTTAGTTCCCTATTCCATAAGGAAATCCACCAAGCCCTTTTCTCCATAAAGCTCCACAAAGGCCCTAGGCCTGATGGATTTTCCCCAATATTCTTCCAAACCTTCTAGGACATTGTGGACCCTGATCTGTGCCTCACCATCCCTGAAATGTAGAATTCCAATACCATTCCTAGAGATGTTAATTCCACCTTTCTGACCCTGATCCCCAAATAAGTAAACTCCCAGTCCCTCTCTGATTACCACCCCATTATTTTGTGCAATATCATATACAAAGTGTTGTCTAAAGACCTGGCCAATAGAATCATTGATATCCTCCTCTCCATCATCGACCGATATCAGGGGAGCACAGTTAAGGGGTGAAACATCCTCGACGGGGTCATCACCATACATGATATGATTCACTCTGCCCATAATTCTAACACTGCTACCTTCTTCCTGAAGCTTGACATGAACAAAGCCTTTGACAGAGTTAATTGGGAATTCCTATCCAAAATTCTCTTCAAATATGGTTTCCACAAATCTTGGGTTAATTTAATTTCAAATTGTGTCTCTTCTTCTTGGTTCTTGGTCTTGGTGAATGGGTCTACTGCCAGTTACTTTCCCAACACCAAGGGGCTAAGGCAAGGCGACCCTCTCTGTTAGGATCTCATCCTAACCCTTAATGTAATAACTTCATTGATGTAATAATTCCTAGTGAACGTGGGTAGTACCCATGATTAATATTTTGTAATGTTCTAATTTTTAGCTTAGGTAGTGCCTATGAAAAATGGCACCCTTTTGATGTAACACATGGTATATAGGTTAGGAAGTGTGGCATTGTGCATGTAATTCATGTGGCATTATGCATGTAGTTCGAGTGGCATTGTGCATGTAATTCAAAGTGGCACTATGCATGTAATTTAGGTGGCATTATGCATGTAATCCAAGTGGCATTTTGCATGTAAGCCAACCTTGGAAGGAAACTCCTTAAATACCCGAAAAGGCACCAATGTAACCATCTTTTTGCAAATTAATGAAGTATTGAAGGAGGTTGCCCCCTCGAAGAGGCCTGCGATTTTGTCTTATTGTGAGATTGTTCTTTATGCAAATTTTTGTTATATTAATGTGATGTTTATGTGAGTTTATTTCCAAGAAATTGTGTGAGAGTGTGTTATTTGAGTTTATTTTATAGCAGGATCTTAACACTCTCTCCCCTATACTATTCATCATTCTGACTGAGAGCTTGGGTAGAACCGTTGAAAATGCCTACTATAAAAAATTGATCTCAGGCATCAAGTCAGCCTCAGGATTAAACACCTCCACCCACCAACAATTCATGGATGACATGTTGCTAGATACTAAAGCTTCAGTATCTGAAGCTAAATCCATCAAGGTCATCCTTAATCTATATGAGGAAGCAACCGAACAAAATATCAATTACATCAAAAGTAAACTCTACTTCATTAACACCCCCACCACAGGGCAGGTCAATATTGCAGGTATCTTGGGGTGCACTATTGCTGACTTTCCAACTACCTATCTCGGGCTCCCTATGTTTAGGGGAAGGCTACTTAAAGGTATGTGGAACAATGTCATAGAAAATATTCACAAGAAGCTGGCAGGATGGAAAGGGGTTCTCCTCTCTAGTGCAGGAAAAGTGACATTGGTAAATGCGGTCCTCCAGAGTATCCCCACCTATTTTTTGTCAGTCTTCAAAATTCTTGCTGTGGTGGGAGAGGCTATCAAGAAATTACAGAAGCATTTCCTATGGTCTAAGAAAGTTCCACCTGGTATCCTGGGATAAAATTTGCATCCCCAAAGACAAGGGGGTTGGGACTGTGACGCATAAACATCACAAATCAGGACCTTTTGGCCAAGCAAGCTTGGAATGTGGTCACCGATGCCAACCTGGAGTGGGTATCGATTATCAAAAGAAAATACCTGCAACATCACTCATTCTTGGACATGGAGACTCCTCGCAATGCCTCCCACTTCTAGAAATCTATTAGCCACACCTAGTATCTTCTACATCAAGGCTCATGGTGGTAGCTAGGAGATGGTAGATCTATCAATTTTTGGAAAGATGCATGGACCAAGAAATATCCCCTCATAAAATTTATCGATCTGAGTGTGATCAAGCACGTCATCGATAGTAATTATAGGTCCCATGTTGTTGATTTAATCACCTCTGATTAGGGTATCCAAAAATGGAAGCAGGTTCAATTCAGAATCAAGAATGATACTATCAACAAAGGCCTAGCAACTCTTTAGGATATTTTTAGAGTGAATTTTATTTCGCAAACCCAGAATAATGATGAACGATGCTGGAAGGGATCTAGCGATGGCAGTTTCACTATCAAATCAGCTTCCTAGATGATGGAGACCCCTCCCAGAGGCTTCAAAAATCAAGATAGTCAGACTCTATCCAAGAACGTGTGGCTTTAGTTCCTGATCCCAAAAGTAGCCCACTTCTATTGGCTTGCTACTCACAATAAACTACTTACCACCAGCAATTTAATTCAAAGAGGAGTGATTGTTTTCAATAGGTGATACCTCTACAATAAAGCTTAGGAATCCACTCAACACATCTTGTTATATTGTCCCTTTACTGAGAGTTTCTTGTCTACCATGACTAGCAAATTTTAGGTTAGTTGGATCATATCCAAGGTGGTTTTAGACCTATTCATCCAATGACCAAAGACATTTAAAAACCCAAGACTCAGGTTCTTGTGGAGTTCCCTGCTTCATCACGTAGTTTGGCAGATTTGGTTGGAACGTAACAACCGCATATTCATGAACATCACCAAAAATTCAGAAGATATTGCCAGTAGAGCTTTGTCCCTTGCCATATAAAATAGTAGCCTCATCCCCTGCACTGATGTCCCTAACTTTGGGCTAGAATCTCACTTATTTTCTTCCCTCGGGATTCCCATAGACTATAGCAAGGTTCAGAATACCAATAGCTCCAGAATCACGGCCAAATGGTCCCCCCTCTATAGGGATGGCTTAAGGTCAACTTCGATGGTACCTCCAAAGGAAGCCCAGGGAACGTTGGGGTAGGAGGAGCCATCAAGGACCACACAGGAAGCATTGTCAAGGCTTTTGAAAAAACTCTTGGGACCCAAACCAACAACTATGCAGAAGCCAGAGCTTTGTGGAGATGCATTGAGGTAAGCAAAATCCTTTCAAAGCCAATAATTTTTGAAGGAGACTCTTCAATTATCATTGGCCACATTATCAACAAGAGCACAGGGAAGAAGAATATCCAGAATATCATTCAAGATTACCAACATTATCTCAATAGCCAACCTTAAAGCTAGATCAATCACGTGTTCAGGGAATCTAATAAATTGGCTGGCATTCTAGCCAACAAAGCAGTCAATCAGTCCACTCTGGTCATCTAGGAAGAAGACTTCCCATAAGAAGTTCTCACCCAAGTTAATTAGGATGTGGGAACATGATCTTTTAGGTAGCGTGTGCTACCCTCACAATGGTATTACTTCAATACCCAAGGTGTTCACCCACAACTCTACTACACCCATGAAGTACCCCTCCAAAGGTGGTTTTTGCCACCATAGTGGTGTTTTCTCAACACTAAGGGTTTTCCTTAACACCAATATTAGTATCATTGTCTGTACTATTTTTTGTGTGAATAGTATGGATCGTGTTAACCCTCCATGTGTCACAAGTTGGTCCCTATTCTCTTAGTCCAACTACTCATGCTACCTTATTTTCCTCACCATCCCTCCATCTTCTCACCCTGCCACCTCCACTTTCCCCCTCTTTGCCCCTTCCACCATCCACTCCACTTCCTTCACCAATCTCTTCTGCTCCAGTCTTGCTGTCACGAGCCACACCTACACTATTTTTCTGCTCCCAGATTCCTTTTTTAGAATTTTTTCCTTGAGGCCCTTGTTCATTGTCCTTTTAGCTCAATCCATACAAATAAATTTCTCTCTACTTTTGCTAAGATCTTCCTCTCTCTATCCACTGAGGATATTGCAATAATTCTCCTAGCTAGTCCCACAACCCCTGGTTTGTTTCACACCATGGCCATCCTTGAGCCTGCTAGCCTATAGATTGAGGCTGGGACCGTGACCTTGCTCGATGCCAAGCATTTTATCAATTTATTCAAGCTTTTTGCCAAGTTCTAAGAGGAAGTGACCAAAGAATTCATCAAGTCATGGAATGAGGAGGAAGTGCAGATTTGCGGCCTTAGGTTTGAGGTAAGTGTTCACTCCATATCCTAGATTTTTGGTATTTTGGTTGATGATAGAGTGGTACGCCGTGATAGGCATAACTTCAAAGAGGAAATTAATCAGTTCCCTGATAAGGGGAAAAACCTAGTTTAGAAAAAGAAAGGAGTGGTGCGTTACTCCTTACCTCGCCCTTGGGACACAGTTATCATCCCCATTATCCAGTATGTCTCTATAGACAACCCCAAGAAGCCCCTCTGAGCCTATAATCTTACTCTTGTTAATCACCTGCATGATGTTCATCTTATCAACATCCCAGACTTTCTCTTTTGTTCCATCAACATCACCATCAACAACTATAGGGAAATCAAATACTTGAAACCCCCTACCACCAAGGACTTTTTTTAGTTCTGTATAAGTACACCCTAGCCCATCAGGTTCCAGGGGCAATGTCCTCCTGGTCCCCAAGCCCTACCCACTCTTTCAGCTCTACCTGAGGTGAATCTGCCATTGCCCCTCTCCTCCAAACCCAGGTTCCCACCTCATTCCCCCATCAGTTCCCCTTCCCCTGTGCACTCTCCCCTAGACCAAGGTAAGGAGGACACACCCCTACTCTCTACTTCCAAAGAGGAAGTTCACACTGGTAAATAGCCTAGACCCAAATAGAAATTAGTTTGACCTCCTCAGAAGTGAAGGAAATCCATCAATTTGAAGTCCCCAAAGATGAGTGATCAACGACCAGATATGGAAATCATAAGCGATGATGAAGACTAGCACACTAGTAGTTCCAAGGATATGCTTCGATCCTTAAACCTTAAGAGAGCCAGTGAAGCAGTAAGCCAGTTGCAGATGATTTCTAGCATCTATAGGGAAGGTTGTGCCATTCTGACCAGTTTCATTGATGATCTCAAAGAGTTCTCGCCCCTAATCAAGACACTCTTGTCACCTGATGACAATGTCTAGCAAGAAAGGAACAAATAATTCTAGTAATCTAGGAAGGTGGTGTATTGGCAGCAGAACTACCTGTTTTCCTTTTTCAAGCATTGTAATAATGTAGTTTTCTCTTTCTTGGAAGGTTGTGGCCTAGTTTGGGTTATTTTGTATGGGGTTGATCCTCGATTGGTCTTGGCCTATGGCCACTTTAGTCCACAGTTGTTTATTTTTTCTACTGATGTAACAGGGACGAGACCCTTTAACTCGTACAACAAATAATTTTTTTTTACCTACCCAAAAAAAAACATTTTCTTATGAATACTATTATATAATTTCCAAATAAATTTTTAACTTTTATTAACCAATAAATAAAATAAAATTTTTTTAAATAATAAAAGATCACATTTATGATCTAAAACTATATAAAAGAAAGATAGTAATGTATAATGAAATTCTATAATAACTCCTATCAATAAAAAAACTTGCATTAAAAACATTACAAGTAAAACATCACAACAAACCTAAATAAAGTTTTTTTGCTTGGAGTCTATTACATCAAGGGTTACCTGTTGGCAGTAGGCTCAAGCATCTGGGTGTTCATAATCTCATTTGCCCGGTTTGTGGACAAGCAGAAGATTTACTGCATGTTTTTTGGTCTTGTGATCGGGCTTAGTCAGCTTGGGAGTGGCTTCTTGAATTTTTCAAACCTTTTATGCAGGAGGATTTTACTTGGGTGCATGCTATTTTGGGTGACCCTATTGCTTTTTTCTTCAACTTGGATGTTTTTTGGAATATTTTTAGAATTGGTACCTTTTTTATCTATGGAAGTCTCGAAATAGAGCTATTTTTTCTCAACAAGATGTCGGACATGTCTTCTCTATTGTTGATAAATATGATATATTCTTTGATTGTTGGTTACAGATTCAAGTACAGGTTAAAAAAGTACAGGTGGAGCTGCAGTACTTGTGTACCCTCATGGATCATTGGGGGAATGCACCTTGCATTATGAGTCATGTGCATCTTCCTTCCCCTTCCAGGTGGCAGTAATTTCTCGGCTTCTTTCTTTTCGAATGCATATTTAATACTATTTTGGCAGTTGTTATTGGCAGTTTGTGGGTTGTTTCTGACACTCTTGTATACTCTTAACCACAATGGTTAATGTATTGGTTTACGGGGTGTGCTAATCCCACCCACCATTTTTTGTATGATTAAACATTATTTTATTAATATAATGGCTTTTTCATCCAAAAAAAAAACATCACAACAAACCAACTACCTTCACAATAAACCAAAAAATATATAAATGACTATAAAAAACATCACAATAAGACCTTTTCGACTATTATATATTACACGTGTCACAACTATAAAAAAACAAATATACCCCTGAAGAGCTTCTGCACAGTACGAGCACGTTGTTGCACCATGGAGAGGTGCTTGTCCTGTGGACATCCCCTAAGTAGACCAAAGAAGGAAAAACTTGACTCTAAATCCTGTCGAAAAAATGATATAACATGTACAATGCAAAAGTTTGGGTCACTTTGGAATTAAGTGAGTAAAAATGATGAAACTTTAAAAAGAAATTAATGGAATAGGATTATATATTTTATTGGGAGTTGCAAGTATAAAAAATATCAATGCTTCACCAAAACAAGCTATAGATATTTAAAAACTTATAAATTGTGTCCCTTAAGCAAAATAGACAATAAAAAACACATGCATTGAATCCATGGTTTCTTTTTGCACATAAAACTAGACCATAATTATAAAAAATTTCCAATGATCCGCTCATGTAGAGGAGTTGGAGAGCAAGTGGGTAGTTAAAACTCTCCAGTTATCGAGAGGCCCAGGTTCAAATCTCTCCCCTCACATGTTGTGGATATGTTGTATATAAAAGGTTCCTCATCAAAAAAAAAAATTCCAATGATTTATCAACTTACAACATTATTTAGCTTGATAAAATATTTATTCTTGAGGGTGGCTCTGTGATTACCTGCATTGGTAGGACCTAGAAAACCTTGATGTTTTGGGGGTTCATGAAAATACAAGGAGGATATATTTAAAAAAAATTAAAAAGGGAGGATCACTTTTTGGAAGGGATTCTCAGGAGAGGGACAAACCAAGGAAGCACAACTGAAAAGCGAGAGAATGAACTAGAAGTACCACCATAAAATGGGAGAATAAACTAGAAGAACAACCAAAAAGCATACAGGTATGACCCTCTCAAATTGATGGTAAAAAAACTAGACCATACTGATTTCTTATTGCACATAAAACTGGACCATAATTATAAAATTTTTCCAGTGATTTTTCAACTTACAACATTATTTGGCTTGATAAAATATTATCTATTCTTGAAGGTGGCTCTGTGACTACCCGTCTTGGTAGGACCTAGAAAACCCTAATACTAACTATAACAAATAGGGATAATGTTATGGAACTTTTTCTTATCCTATGGAAATATTAGATAGTTGGGCCCATCCCACTTTTGTGTACAATTTAGTCCACTAAAAATATTTGTATGTAAGATGTTTGTGGGGTTCAACTAGTTTTTTAATCACTATGGGCACTTAATCCAATGTGAGGTAGTAATCCAACACGCATCGTGAAAAGAGCTAAAGTGGGAAATTCTTATATAAATTGAACTATTGGAGGTCAACTTTTGGTAGAAGAAAGTTTATGTACATAGTTTGAAGTTGTGTTCTGGTCAAGGCAGTGACCCCATTAATTTTGGGTTCGAGGTTGTGCTGGTGCTCATATCCTTACAGGAAAGTTTCTTTTATCTACTTATGTATTTTGTCAATTATTTTTTATAATGGTAATGTCATGTTCTCTTTACAAATTCTTTAAAAAAACTTAAGTGTTAGAATCCTCAAGGATATCATGTAAATTCTTTTTGCAGCTTTTATATTCTACTTCAGTAGTTTCCAGGAATTTCTAATTCTGACATAGCTAAATGGCTAGATTTTTAGGGTTTTTGGCTTTATAATTAAAAAAGGAGGAGCATCTTAGATATTTCAGATTTTAGAATTGAATTTTCCAATTCCAAATTCCAAAACAAAACTTGCTAGTTTATGATTTGAAAAATTTTATATTGTTCATAACCACCTAATTTAGCTTTTAAGTTTCTAGATCTATAATGCAACAATTCTACCATAACCCATTATTCGGGTAAATTCTACTAAGTTTTAGTTTCATATTTCATTTTATATTTGGAACATAACATATAAGAGCACTTTAGGACCTTGAAGACCTCTTATTCCCATAATATGTTGAGCTTTATAAAGCATATTAGAAGAAAAGTGGTTATTGGAACTTAACAAAGTGACAAAGGATGCAAATAGTTTAGTCCAAGAAGGTGTAGGTGACTTTGTAAAGAGGTTTAAGCAAGCATACCAAAGATATGATAACATTGGACTTGCCATTGCTATATTGTAGGGTTTCCTTGGTCCTTAAATTCTACAATTTATTCATATGGAAGGAAACTCCTTATGAAGTTTAGATCTATGAAAGTCTTTAAAAGGGCATGTCCATTGGGTTTCCTCTTGTGTGTCTCTCAAGGAAGCTCTGAGTTTTTGGTTAAGCAATATATACTAGTAATTTACTGATTCCTATAACCATTTTATGTGCTACATTAATCTTCAGCAAAAGGCCACCTTTGCATTGTTGTCTTATTGATTACTTACCTGGCAAATATTTTCTTAGTTTTGAAGGGTTTTTCACACCAACAAATATCCCTAGAGAATAGAATTGAATTTATCTCGAATGATGAGAATTTTACATCACAATTTGTAGCCTATGGGTCAATGGTTGATTAGTTTCTTGGTATTGTAGTTATTGACAGGACTGCATCTTAAAGATTGCAAGTTGAGTATGAGAAATTGCTAGTAGATATTTTTCAAGTTGAGAGTTCTCACACTAATACCCAAAAAATACTTCAAAGGCACAATATTGATGATTGTGCATATAAATATTTGGATATACCACATGGTCTAGCATATGATAAAGGCAAGAAGAAATCATGATTCAAAACTGCAATTGCTTTGGGGAGAAAGCAATTCAAGGAAGAAAAAATGTTATGAACCTTTTCTTATTCTATGAAAATATTACATAGGTGGGACAACCCGCCTTATCTATACTAAAGTTCATATGAATATTTTTCATCTAAGTGGTTTGTGTGGCCTAGTTAGTCATTTATCACTAATTTTCCATGTAACCTAAAAATCCCGTATGGGCCCCACAAAAGGAGCTAATGTAGGAAATGCTTAAATAAGATGCTTCTTTTAGAGGAGGACAAATCTTTGTTAGAAGAAAGTTTTTGTGCACAAGTTGAATCTATGTTTTGTCCTAGGTAGAATCCACTATTTTCTTGTATTTGTGCCTAAGTTGTCATCCATATCTTCTAAAAAAAAAATTTGTTATGTTATGTATTGTTTTGAGTTATTTGCTAGAAATAATATAGTTGTTGTTTTTGAACTTATTGCTAAGTTTTTCAAAGATAATTTTAGATGGTTTCTTGCTTCAGATTAGATTTCAATATTCAGTTTGTTTCAAAGTTTCATATTTCAGTTTTATTGTTTCAGTTGAAATAGCAGTTTTTGAGAATTGGATAATGATTACTGGGTTAGAGCTCATAAGTAAAGTTTTAGCTTAGAAAAATTAGATTTCTGTTTCATAAAATTATAATTAAGATCTATATTAGGAAGAAATTAATTATTTCAAAGACATTTTGTCATATTTTGGGCAAGATAAAGAGACTCAAGGTAAGATTTTGAAAAATATTCCATCAACTATCACATAGGAACAAAATGAAAGCTTGATGAAGATATCTATATAGGAGCTAAATGAGGTCCCGATGGATTTCTTGTAATTTTATTTCAAAATTTTTGGGATATATTAAATAGTGATATGTTGGTTTTGTAAGGTTTATTTAATATAGTAGAATCTGAAAGCATGTTATAGAATAATTTTTACACAAGTAGTTTATTATTTTATTGTCGAGTTAATTATGATTAATTTGTTGGAATCTATGATAATTTGTGTTATTATTAGTTGCTCCATTTTAAGCACATACAACATTAGATTGGTAGTATTGCAGGCTATACAAATAGTCTTCTATTTATTTGCAATATATTAGAGAAACAATGATTCCATCAAGGGGCTAACTGGGCTCTAGAGAGTTAAATTGCTACACTGTAGTATATTTATGTTTTCTGGGCAGTTTGTGGCTTTGTTATGGCATATGTGGTTGGTCTAATACTGATTGGTGCATGTTGATCATGATTATGAATGATTATCAATCCGGTTAGTGGCTTTGTAATGGTATGTGTGATAGGTACAAGAATTATTGATGCATATAATCATGATATTTAATGGTTGTCAATTGCTCCTTCATTGTATTTCTATTTAGGATTGAGGAGCTTATATTATATCATATAATTATGTAACCCTCTTATTTCAAAAATCCATAGAACTAATTTATTATGGGTGGTTTGTGGATTTTTTTTAGGTTTATTCTCTTCATACAATAGCTAGACTTCTTTTGATGCTGCTGGTTCAAGACGTCTTTTGAGAACAACTCGTTATTCAGTTACAGGTTTCACCTCCACTGGTTCTTCTTCCTCTTCTTCTGCTTCTTCTGCTTCTTCTTCTTCTTCCGGTTCTGAATCAGGAGAGCGTGGTGTATAGCTCTCACTTGTTTCTACTTCGAGCACTCGCGGTGTATAACTATCACTTGATTGTCCTTCAGGTACTGTTTCAATCGTCTTGGATTCAACTATCCTTTGCTCAAAGATATTGTCTTCAGAATCTGCATCGTATCCAGAGTCTGGTTTTCTCTTATGTGCAATCACTTGGTTTTCTAATTGACAAAACACAGTATGAAGTCCATACTGCTGGACTTTCCTATCAAAGGAATCAGGTGTCTCTCTTCTCAACAGAGAGAGCAATGCATTATAGCATCCGGCTGACCAAATCATCTACCCAGAATTACACTGCATGAACTGGGTTACAATTTTGATGCCAAAAAAAACTTCTCACCCTTTTAATTTTTTTTTTTTAAATTCCAAAATTTGTTTTAATAAATGCCTTTAAATTTTTTTTAACAATTTCCTATATATATTTTTAATTATTCTTTTTTAAATAAATGTTTATTTAAAAAACATAATAAAAATATACATAAAAAATTACTAAATTAATTTTAAAAACTTTTAAAAAAACTAAATAATAAAAAATTTAATAAAAAACCTTTTTTTTTGTGAAATCCCCTATGGGATTCGAACTGTTGACCTCTGCCTTCAACCCAGAAGGCCTAGCCATTGCACCATGCTGCTCCTATGGGCTAACAAAGACAGAAAAAGTCTTTAACCTTGGCAATGTCGGCTATTACAAAAAAATTTGTATTTTTCTGACCCCGACGAGATTCGACCCCAGGACCTCTATGCCGCAAGAAAGAGTCACAACCACCTGCGCTACGCGCTTTGGTAGGTAGATAAAGGAACAACCTATTCCTTATACCGTCGATGGGTGGAAATATTTTTAAAAAAATAATGTGGTTTTATCCCACATGCAGTGGGAGGGAGGCAAAATGCACTTCTAATATGCGCATGAGCACATAAGCCTTTGATTGCCTTCGGGCAATCAAAACTTCAACTATGTCCTTGCTCGATGAATCCACTTCTGCCATGTGTTCCAAATAGGTTTTGCCAAATTGAAACCAATGAAATGCTGCCATGTCACCACACTTTAGTTGTTTGCTCTGCCATGTCAGCATCCACCTCAGCTCCTCGAGCTACGTGTCCATGTCAGCGCCTACTCCACCATGTCAGCATCCATATCAGCTCCTCAGGCTACGTGTCTCATCAGCTATCCACTCTGATTTCCACATGGCACCTCAAAATCCATGCCTAGCTCTACGCTCTATCTTCCATAATTGCCACCTCCTTGATCTGTGTGCCCAGCTCGCTCGTCGTGCCCTTGATCCGCTCACCCAGCTCGATCACTGTGTGCCCTAGGGATTCATGCCCAGCATGCTCGCCCAACTGGCTCTGATACCAAATCTACAATCTAGACCAGGTGACAATAAGGAAATTAAACAAAAATAAACAATACTTTATTTAAGTTCTCGCAGAGCAATTACAACCATTAAAAAACTATAGGTTACAATCATAAATTTATATGAAGGGGAGGAAGGAAGTTGGAGGAGAAGAGGGAAGGGAGGTGGCGAGATAAGGGATAGGAGGGAATATAGGAGAATGGAGGGATATTTAAAAAATATCATGCCAACTAACTTAGCCGACCACTAATTAACTAAGTGTTCACACTTGCTACAGTATGCCATCAGAAAAGAAAGAAATGACACCCACTGTGCTAAAGAATAAGCCTCCCCATTTCTATATATCCCTAATAATGGAAGGTTGGGTAGTCCAAAATTGTATGATTGACTCAAGAGCATCAACTACAGTAATGCCTAAAGCATTATGTGAAGAGATGGGTATGGAGTATACCCGATCTTGTCCTGGAGTGTTACAACTAGATGGGACACCTATCAAGATAGTTGGAGTTATTAAATATGTACTAATGAGGTTGCACAGAGCCCCTAAGGTGATAGTGGTGCAAGAAATAGTGGTGGTGGATTTAGAACCCTATTTTGGATTATGTCTCTCAAGAGAGTTTACTACAAAGCTAGGAGGATGTATGTACATGGACTATTCTAGCATGATAATCCCTTTCAAAGGAAAAAGGATAAGGATAACACCTGAGAAACCAGTAGCTTATCATATTGAAAATATTGAAGAAGATATGTGCAATATTAATCCTTTGGAGGAATTTGAGCTAGTAGAAAACATTGAGGATCTAGAAATTGAAGATGAATTACCTTTAAGAGAATATTATAGTCATTTTGGAACTGGTATGGGTACATATAACATCACAACTGAATTAGAAAATAAAATTCTTGCTATATCCAACCAATCCCTAAGGGAGAAAGAAACATGGGTCATGCACTTTGATGGTGCTAAATGCAGAAATGGTGCAGGAGCTGGTGTGGTCCTACAATCCCAATCAGAAGGGACAAATAATTTTTCTTACATATTGACATGGTCATGTACCAACAATGCCATAGAATATGAGGCCCTATGTCTCGAATTGATACAAGAAGAAAGTATGGGCATCAATATTTTGAACATATATGGTGATTCTGAGTTAATAGTCCATCAAGTAAGGAATAGGTGTAGCAGTAAGCATCATTACTTGAAAGCTTACAGAAAACAAGGTATGGGATCTAATGGAATCATTTGATGCCCTAAATTTAAACTTTGTTCCTAGAGAAAAGAATACCTTGGATGATTCATTAGAAACAAAGGGTGCTAACTTCAACCCTTCTATAGACTTTGGAACCAAGAAGACCAAGGGAATTAAAATGATTTTCAAGCCTACAGTACCAGACAAGCAGATTTTCTGGCAGGTTTTTGAAAGTGATGAACAAATTCTTGACTTTTTGGTAAGGGAAGCATGTCTTTCAACTGTCCAAGAGGAGAATTTGGAAGAAATTGATCAGCAAGACATTATCCAACTAAGAAACAATCATATCCCAAGAGGGTTGGTCACCCTTGAGAGTTTTTTTGATAATGAGGACAGAAATAAGGTCAAAGCCATGAAGGTCAACGAAAGGATCTATAAAGAAGTGGAGGTCAGAATAGAAAAGAAGCTGAATGTTGGAGTCCAATTTTCACCTGAGGAAGTAGAATATATTAAAGCTTTATGCTTGAAATACCAAGACATTGTGGCTTGGTCATATGAGGACCTTAAGGTGTATGACAAAAAGGTTATCCAACATACTATTGAGTTAGAGCCTGATGCAAAACCATTCCGGTAGAAGTAGAGGCTTGTCAATCCAAGGATAGAGGCCATTATGAGAGAGGAGCTCTTAAATTTGTTAAAGGCCAAGATAATATACCCAATAAAACATTCCACTTGGGTAGCCAATTTGGTACCCGTAAGAAAGAAGAATGGGGATATACACTTATGTGTAGACTTTAGAAATCTAAATCAAGCATCCCTTAAAGATCACTACCCCCTCCCTCAGATTGATCAGATATTATAGGTAGTGGCAGGAGCAGAGAGATTCTCACTACTAGATGGTTACTCTGGATACAACCAAATTTGGGTGAAAGATGAGGACCAGTACAAAACAACATTCACCACAAAATGGGGTACATTTGCCTACCAGAGAATGCCTTTTGGGCTGTCCAATGTAGGAGCTACATTTCAGAGAGCCATGGATTATGCCTTTGGAAAACTGATCAACAAAGTTATTTTGATTTACCTAGATGACATGACTGTGTTTTATCATGATAAAAAGGATCATCTGTCCCATTTGGAACAAGTTTTTCAAAAGTGCAGAGAATTTGGTATTTCACTCAATCCTAAGAAGTCATTCTTTGCAGTTCATGAGGGAAAATTACTAGGTCATGTGGTTTCAAAAGAAGGTATGGCCATAGAGCTAGATAGGATTAGAGCAATTATTGCTCTTCCCTTGCCTACGAATAAGAAGACCTTGCAGTCTTTCCTAGGCCAAATCAACTTTGTTAGGAAATTCATTTCTGATTTTGCACAGAAGGTAAGGCCTATATCTGAACTACTCAAGAAAAAGGCTGAGTTCAAGTGGACTGAGGTTAGGAAATAAGCTTTTGAGATCATCAAGCAATCCATTACAACAGCTCCAGTATTGGTAAACCTAGATTTTAGTAAAGATTTTATTCTTTATGCATATGGAGTTGAAGAGAGTTATGCCTTAGTACTTACCTAGAAATATGATCAAGGGGATGAACACCCTATGTTCTTTTGGAGCCAGACATTGCATGATTATCAAGTCAAATATAACTTCATTGAAAGACAAGTGTTTGTTGTGATGAAGTCACTGAAGAAATTTAGGCAATATCTGGTACAGAGCAAAACCCTGGTGTATGTGGTTCATCCAGATGTAAGGAGTTTTATCTTGCAGGGTGATCTAGGAGATAAAAGAGCTGGTTGGATTACCAAGATCCAAGAATATGATGTAGAGATACATCCCACCAAGTTGGTAAGAGGTAGAGCCTTGTGCCAAGGATTGATAGAAGCTTCAACATTGGCAGAAGTGATAGCTTTCTAGACAACAGAAGAGGATCAAGTAGAAATAGTACACACTACAGATTCTGATTGGATTGACCAGATGATTAGGTATTTCCAAACTAGAGTATGCCCTCCTGATCTGAATGCATCTCAAATAAGGAGATACAAACTTCATGCTTTGAAATATGTATTACTACCTGAAGGGTTGTTCAAAAGAAACTTGGATGGAATTCTCCTAAAATGTTTGAAATATGACCAACAAAAAAGAGTCATGGAAGAATTTCATGGAGGATCAGCTGGTGGACATAGCTCAGGTAGGGTTACAACTTTGAGGATCATAAGAGCAGGCTATTATTGGCCCACTATATTCACTGATGCTTTTAAAATTACCCGGGCTTGTGACAAATGTCAGAGGTATGTTGGAAGAACAAGAAATGCTTCATCTCCCCTGAAGCCTATACAGGTTGAGGAGCCTTTTCAACAATGGGGGATAGATTTCATAGGGGTTATTAACCCTAATTCTTTAGCAGAGCATAAGTTTATCTTGACTGCTACATATTATCTTACCATATGGGTAGAAGCCATTCCCACTAAGAAGGCAGACCAGGAGGTTGTGATCAATTTTATGGAAAATTTGATTTCCAGGTTTGGAGTCCCAGAAGCCTTGGTGAGTGACAATGGCCCAGCTTTCATAGGAGCCAAGTACATTGAGTTTTCCAGCAAGTATGGCATCACTCTTAAAAATACTTCAAATTATTATCCACAAGGTAATGGACTTGCAGAATCTACCAATAAGAACCTATTAAGGATTTTGAGGAAATATCTTGAAGGTAATAAAAGAAGTTGGCACCTATTTCTGGACCAAGCTCTATGGGCAGACATGATTACTATTAAAAATTCCATTAAGACTTCTCCTTATGCACTGGTATATGGCAAAGAGGCAGTGTTGCCAATTCATTTAGAGATTCCAGCACTTAAGCTTGTTAGTCCAGAAGAAGAGTCAGAGGAAGATCCTGTGAAAACTAGGTTAACACACTTGCTGTAGTTGGAAGAGAGCAGAGCTCAGGCATATGACAATTTTCAAAAGCATTCATCAGACATTAAAGCATGGTTTTATAAGAAATCTAGGTTCAAAAAATTCCAAGTTGGGGATTCGGTTCTAGGTTAAAGATGGAATGTTGATAGAGCAAAATCGGGCAAGCATGAAAAGTTTGATTCTTTTTGGGATGGTCCTTTCAAAATAGTGGAAGCTAAGGAGTCTAATGTATTTCAGCTGGAAGGTCCAGAGGGAAACATACAACCCATTCCGATGAATGGTTTTCACCTCAAGCTCTACTATGTGTAAGGAGTGAGCTCATTGTAACATATGTATATACATTGTATAATTATTTCCCCTCCTTTATGCACTTTGTATTTTGAATTCTTTCTGCACTTTGTAATTGGTTTTTTCCAAAAAATTTTAAAAAAAGGAAAAATTGCAAAAAATGACTAAGTATGGGCCAAGTGCACAGTAATGTTCCATTCCGCACCAAGTACTATGTAAAATTTTTGGAACGACGTTCCGCTCTCGAATCCGCATCAAAATGCATCGGATTTTCATGGAATGGTGTACAAGTTTCTATCCCGTGTAAAGAAGAACAAAGGCAACGCTAATTTGGGGACATCCCAAAGCTAAAGATAGCCAGAGCGGAATCAAGGTGGAATTTTGTGCATAAGATTTTTAAGTACCAAGCGGACTCAAAAGGCTCTTAAGCCGCCAAGGCGGAATCAAGCCGGAGCCAAACAACAAGTTCAAACCTGACACGTGGAGGCTAGAGAATGCTCCTACATTCAATTCTAATGAACTCGCGCCAGAATCAAAGAGTAGTCGAAGGGGTGTGATGAGTTGGCAGCGCAATTTGAAAATTTGACCAATGAAAATATAGGATGCCACCTTCGAGCCATCGAAGTGAATGATGGAAAGGATTGGGAAGTGTGCCAATAGAGATATCGCGTAGCAACTGCATTAATGGTGGAAGATACATGCACTCCAGAAGATAAAAGTGATGAAAAGCATACGTGAGGCTCATTTGGAAACCATTGGCGACCATGAAGCTATTAGGAGGTGAAGCAATATTCTAAAAATATTTTTGCTAATTACAGTGAACAAGGTCATATTGCTACCAAGATGGCTCCTAAGAAATCACCCACTGAGACCTCAAAGGATGTTCTGGAGTTTGAAACTCTGGATAAGAAGGTGGTGGTACCATATCTTGACAAAGCCAAAGTTGTGGTGGACACAAAAATGACCATCATGGAGAGGACAAGGCTGAGAAGGAGCGTGAATGACAGATACAAGAAGAGGGCTGCTTTGTCAGTAGAAGGTAGATGCTCCATCCTCTCTTATCTCTCTTTTTATATTTGTGATTTTGTTCATCCATGCCCTGAGTTGATAGCTGCGATAGTAAAGTTTTATGACCCATTGGCTAAAGCAGTAAAGACCCATGAGGGAAAAACCCTTTTTAGTATCACTACCTCTTTCTATCATAGACTCTTTGCCCTAGGGGATGATCCACCAGTAATGCCGAAACCATTTAGGGTCACTGAGAAAACTGGTTTTTACACCATAGAGAAGCGAGCTAATGATGGTGAGTCATTTAAAAATTGGGTTTATAAGTAGCTTAATACTAAACCCCAAGAAAAATTTCTCGAAGTCCCCATCTCCATTGACAAATTTACAAACCCCATTCTGTTCTCTATGTTGGCTTGCATGGAGGGTTTGGACTCTGACAGAATGGTTCATGGCTGGAAAATCACCACTGCATATTGTATTTCTAATGAAAGAATGTATGAAAAGGATGCAGGAAAGAAAGGGACAAGAGTGATTTATTTTGACTGGCCAACTTTTCTCACCCAAAGGATACATGAGCAACTAGTAAGCATGAAGAGGGGCACTGATGCTCCTAGTTTTAGGCATTGCTCAAATCTGGTATGGATGTTCTATGCTATTGTTAAAGACAGAATGCCATGGATTTCGATCAAGGATAAGACCAATAATGGAGAACCCTTGTCGGTGTATTATTGGACGAGTCACTTAAGAAGTAGTGAATCTTACTATAGATTCAATTTGGAATTTCTTGGACCAGCCCTCAAAATAATGTATGGTAAGTGCCCTAGATTGCCACCCTTGGCCAAGGAGATTCTGAGGACTAAGGGTGCAGAAGAAGGAGACTGGTATTTGTTAACTAAGGGCACAGTCATCAGATTGTATGGTTTCATGGGTAAACCTTTCCTTCTGCCCCACTTTGTCATAGAGAGACTTTTTGCCTTAGAATATCTGAGGCAGGCAGAGTACATTGATGCAAACTATGGTTCGGGGAGGAAGAGGAAGTCTTTACTTACCCACCACACTTTGGAGGACATCACCATCACCAAGAAGGGGCAGAGCCAACAGATTAACCAATACCTTGATAGGTTAGGTCTATTTTATATTCCCCAAAGATGGAGTTATGACCCTGATGGCATTTTCACTACAAGAAATAAAACCCTAAATGGAGATAAGGCCTATAAGTTTGAAAAGAGGCCCAGGGCTCATTTTGAACAAGGGAGAAATAATGATGAGACTACTCTTTTGGAGTGGAATGTCTCAAATATGGATCAGTTACCTCCATGGTTGGATTTTTATGAGCAGATTGAGGATTTTGATCCAGATCATAAGCCCAGTCATCGGATTACAGAGGATATGATTAGTAATATTAAAGCAGAATCTGCAAAGAAAAAGGATCCTCCTTCCAAGACCAAGTCTGCAAAGAAAAAGGAACCTCTACCTGAGGAAGAAGTTGCAGAGGGTAGAAGAAGAAGAGGAAAAAGGGCCATGGAATGAAGCAAAGATTACATATTGGTGGCGTATGAGGGTTGAAATTGGAAAACCTAAGTCTAAATTTGGAATGAAAATTGATAAGGAGTTTTCAAGAAGATATAATAAGAACATTGATACTTGGATACCGAAGGATGTCAGACATATAGTATTGACGGTTGAAAAACCCCAAAGTGGTTCTGAATCCCTCCCTCCTCCTACAGATCAAGAGGCTCAATTAGAAGAGCTAGGAACTCCTTTGACAATGGCTGAAGTAATGAAGACTTTTAATCCTACCACTGAGCAGGTGGAGAAGTTTCCTAAGGGGGCTAAGTTGATGAGCAAAATGCAATATTCTAAGGAAAAAGTTGTTAGTACCCCAGTCATTGAAACAATATCCAGGCCTAAACATTTAGCTCTGGGAGGACAGCCTCCAGACACAGATATTTATTGGAAGAAGAAGGATGAAAGTTTTAGGTTCAAACCACTTTATTTTACTCCTACAACATCTATTGAGATACGTCCCATTGTTGAGAAATCACTACTTTCTGGAGTAGTGCAAGAAGATGTATTGGAAGAAGATTCTGAAGATGAGATGGCTGCTTTTCAATTAGTTCATAGAAGGACTAAGAGAGCCCTAGAAAGAGAGGAGAGAGAAATTTTGAAGAAATAGAAAATGGATATGGAGGAAATTGCTAAAGAGGTAGCTGATTTTGCCATAGAAGAATTGATTGATCAAGAGCAACAACTAGAAACAGAAGTAGAACAAGAACACCCTACATCTATAGGTGAAGGTATGGCTTCTAATCCCTCTTCTCCTCTTCATCTCCATGAATCCCCAAAGGAACCTCCCTCCCTTTCTAATCAAGAAGATGTGGCAAATGTACCTCCTCTCTCTCACAGTCCACCCCATGTTTCATCAGTAGCTATGGAGGTACAGGTCAGTTCTATTTTATCACAACCACCTCAAACCCCACCTTCCACTTCTGAGGTTTCCACTTCAACATCCACCATCGCTCCACCTCCATATTTTTCATCACCACCATCAATGGGACACTACGTTCCAAGTACATCCACCCATTCCAATGTCAGTCATGTATCTATCTCTTTGAGTTTACCTATATCTACAACAATGGTAGTTACAGAGTCCACTATTGTAATAGAGGTTGTTGTAACTATATCTTCACCCCCACCAACAACAAGTCAGTCTGCCCTATTGTTTTTAATGTCATCATCTCCCCTAGCTACTGGTCTTTCAAAGCCTGTTACTATACCAAAGGAGCAGGCAGCCACTCAGAGCATAAATGATTACTGGGCAGAGAAGCTTGCTAAGCCTTCCAATAGGATGGTTGTGAGAAGAAGAAGTATGTATGTTGACCCTATTGCTAGGCAGAGGATATCAAGATCTATGACTCCACTAGTGAGTAAACTTGAGACTGAAATGACTATTCAATATTATCGAGTGGAGGAGGTCACAGAAGATATTGACAAGCTCCCTGCTGAAGATGAGCTAGTGATAGCCAAGGCCCACTTAGATACCTTCTATGTAAAAAATGATATAGTCAGAGAGAAGGTGGATAAGCTAGAAAAACAAGTTGAAAAGCTTAAAAAGAGCCTCAATGATCAAAAGGAGATAGAAAAAGCTCTGAGGAAGGAGGCCAAGGGTTGGCAAGAAAAGTTTCAAAAGGCCAATAAGTTGAAGGACCAATTAGAAGAACAAAAGAAGTTGAATGAAGATCAGGAAAAAGAAATTCAAAACTTAAAGCATCAGCTTCAGATTGAGAAAGCTAAATCCTCAAGATTTTCTAAGGATGAATTGAAAAATATTAAGGAGTTGCTTTCTAAGGTTCAAGAAAAGTGTTCAAGACTTCAACTTATGATTGATTATCTTGAAGATGCCAACCGATTACTCTCCACCATTCAGAAAGATTTGGATCAAATCACTAGAGAGTTGCAGCCTATGGTGATTCCGATAGAACAGATGTACAGGTTGGTTGATAGTAGACTCAATGATGCTACTAAACCAATTCCTAATAAAGAATGGAATCTAGCCGAAGTTGCTACCAAAATAGTGGTTAAAAAGCATAAGGTAGTTCAAAGGGCTTGGCTATTGGTTGACAGGATGGACAAGGGGATTAAAGATATTATTGAAATAAATGAGGAAATGATTCAGGTTGGTTTTAAAGGACTCTGGAAGGAGGATCACAACTTGTTATCTATGGAAGAGATCCAACAAAGCATCAATGAGAATTTACAGGATGAAGCTAGAATTGATTCTTTAGAAGAGCCACTATCCCAAGAACAAGTCTGCCAAACTGATCATGGATTGTACCTAGTTGAGAGATCTCATGGAAGATCTAGTGACTAGAGGGAATGCTGCTAACTATGAGGATGTTGGAGAATTACAATATGTTTATAAGCAACTTAAAGAAACATCAAATCCCTCAAAAGAAGCCTGGAAATAGGCTCTACAATCTCTAGAATCAATGATCTAGTTGTTTGGAGATACCTCTGGTGAGGGTAATCAGAAAGTACCTGCTCCAGAAGGAGGAGAAGAAGAAGTAGATGAGGAGGTTGAGGAAGAGGTCCATGAAGAAGGAGAACAAGATGGAGCAGTTACAGGCCCAGAAGGGGCTCACACTTAGGTCATTTTTATTTTGTACATATACATAAGTTTTGTATTTTTGTTTTTTACTCTGACAATTTGTCAAAAATAAGTAATAAAGGCATGAAGCCCACAGAGCAGCAGATTTTGTGTGAAGGTATTCTTTGAAATAAGGCTTTATAAAGGGGGTAGAGTTGTGTATAGTTTTTAAAGATAGTAGCAATAATTGGTATTTCAGACATAGTCTCTATATGAGTGGATAAGTGCTATGTATTTTTTGCATCACTTCAATATGAACCTCTACTCTCTCAACAAATTGGTAAAACTTTGAGAGAGTAGTGTTTGTATGGAAGTTATTCTGTAAAGTATATTTTTTGAAGAGAAGTATATTTGACTCCTAAGGCCCAATGGATAAGACTCTGAGTTCGATTGGCTTTGCAAGCAAATCCACCCGGGAGGCGCCAGAATGTAGGCCCAAAATGGCCACATACTTAGTAAAATTTTGTAGAATTTTGCCTAAGTGATAGAGTCATCATTCCGCACACCTTGCAGTGCACTTTGGAGTGGATCCACAATAGAAGGTATGAGCCCACCCGACACTTAGTGAATTTTTTCATACTTAAAGCGATTTTGCTAGACTTGTTTTCGGCTTCGGATTGGTGGCGATCTGGAATCCACAAAAGTTTCAAGGAAAAGGTGACGTCAACGATGAAAAAGTGTGGATTGGTGACTCGAAGGATGCATGGAGTATTCCCTTCTAGAATGATGACAAAGCGGGATGCTAGAATGATGGAGATGCGGATTCATGACAAGAGGCTATCTAACTAACTCCGGATCCGGAATGGTGACAGGGTAGGGTGTTTTATCCTAAAGGTTATCCGAAATGGAGAAAGAGTTACTTCGCACTATGGCGGGCCCAGATTGGTGATTACATGCCAATGCACTTGTTCTTCCCAGAATGGAATCCACAAAAGTAATAAGGAAAGGATGATGTCATCAACATTCTAATGCGGATTGAAGGAGACCCTATGGAATATGATGTATTCTAAGGAACAAAGAGCGGATTCGATCCTGTTCAGCTTTCAGAGGTCCAGATTGGAGATTCTATAGCTTCTGATAAAGAAGGATGATGTCATCAAAATTTTAAAGCGGAATGGCATTGTGTTCTCCTCACCATTTTTGATAAGCTTATATCAGATTGAATCTGAACCATACAATGAGGAGAATCAATGGTGGAGGTTGTGTTGACAAATTTTAGATGTTTAAAGAACATTTCTTCATCAAGATTGGTAATAGTCAGTTGGAAGATGAAGCGTCGAGGGTTTTTCTAGAAGATCGAACCAGAGGTGGTTACAGATCGACAATGGTAGATGACCTCCAAGAAAAATCGATGGTAATGAATGACTTCCAATGGCCTAAACTCTAGTTTTTTCGAGTGACCAACAAGTTGTAGAGACCCGAGCTGCCATGGTAGACCATTTTCAGTGGATTTCTTGGAGGATGAACCAGTAAGTAGATGCCAGCTAGATCTCTCTGTTGTGTTGTCAAAATAAGATCTTTGTAATGTTTCTTGATTATTTTAATTTTGCAAAACTATAAGTAGAGGTCGAACCCTCATTTTTAAAGGGTCGGCTCTAGCGTGTTTTCTTGTACTACTATAAATATTCCTGAAAATCTAATGGAAGGAGCATTACATTGATCTTCACCTCAAATCTGTGTTCTCATGCTTGATATCAGAGGTTTAGATTCTTTAGTTGTATTTCTGTAAATGCTTGAATGGTTAGTTTGTGCCTAATTAATGGATTACTAGCTGTTAAAGTAATTGAAATCTACTTCTGAGTTTGTTCTATATTGTTAGGGAGTGCATTTCTATAAAATCTAGGTATTGGTGAATTTTGTTATTTGGATTATCATTATCTGGATATTGAAATTGCTTGCTGCAATATTTCTTTATTGTGCATTAATGAATAAGGAATAATCTGATTTGAGATAATGTTGGTCTGAGTTATGTATCTTTGGTTTGGTTTTTGGGAGCTTCTTATGGTAGTGCAATGTTGTTAACCTATCCGTCCACTATTATTCATATTTCTCTAACCCTAACCTTCTCTTACCCTAAACTTCAAACCCTAAGTGAGCATAATTGTGTCAACAACCTGTTAAGTTGACAAGGAACCAACCTACTCTAGAGGTTGGATCAGAAACCCCTATTTTGGTCCATCCAATGTTGAGTGTTGAGTTGTAGCTATCGGGTGCAAGCCTGGATAGAAAATAGGAAGATAGACAATCGCAGTATCGAGTGAAAACTTGGTGCAATTTAGTGCCCAACAATAATCAAATATAATCATGTTAAGCACCTTTTTTAACATGCAAATCAATAAAAATTCATTATACTATGTCAAAGCATAACATTAAAAAAAACATGCATAAAGACAATCCCATAAATTAAATAATAGCCAATATATTAATGATCAAACTTTTTATTATACCCAAGAATAAAATGACATCCAAAATTAATGCATAACATATACAATGAACTAAGACTGTGACCCAATGTTAGATTCCCTCCTATAAGGTAGGGGCATCCTCACTAATATGTAGGAAGCTTTAGTCATTTATTTAAGTGTATTTGTGATTGGGTCCATGTAGGTGATGGAATCCACCAATCTTTAAGGATCATAGCATGGTATAAAGCCTTGTAATAAACCAATTGTTCTATATTTTCCTCAAGATCCTAGTGGCTAAGCTTTACCCTATCCACTTATCTCTAGACCCTATCTCAATTCTCCTATAGCCAAGCTATCTTCCTCTCCACCTAAATTTGATTTGATTATGATTGATTCAGCTTTCCCTAGGCCTACCCTAACTCAACCTATGCCTATGATAGTTATTGTAATAATATCCATAGCATTTAACCTCTAATTGCCCTAGATCCTATAGCCTATACTATGGATACATCTTGCTTAGATATACTTACCACCTTCTATTGTAATGTAACAACTCCCTTCACTAACTACCCTCTCTCCTACTCTAACTTGGTCACTCTTCATCACAACTCCACTACCTAGCTATCCCTCTCCATCATCAATTGATTGTGCTCTACCTAAAACTAATCCCTTTTTGATAAGAATTTAGAGATACCCCTTATTCTCTCCCCTTTTTCCAAGCATCAACATACCTCACAAATCTCTAGCTAATGCACAAGTGCATTGAACTATGCTTATAACTCTCCATCCCAACATTATAAAATATATACCACTTTTGCAAAATTGGGAGGTCAATGTTAATTCTAAAGCATTCATTTCACAACAAATAATTCAAAAGGGGTGAATGTAGACACCCAATTTTATGCAATAGACATGTTGCTAATCACCCCTATTGACTAATTTGACCAAACTATCTTGTTTTTACGTAAATTTGGGGAAAAAGATAACATGGATTTTTTTTACTAAAACATAAATAAATTATCACTAAATTTGATAAAATTGGTACCATTGGAAATAGCTCAATGAAAAATTTCCAGTGAGTATAAACATGACTACGTTTGACTGAATTTTAACCCTCATACTACCCTTTAACGAAAGTGCCATTCTATAAAAGCATTGTATAAAATTTTATATGGTGTTTTTTTACAATGCTTTTGTCATCATGATATCATTGTAGTGATTTCATGGTCCCATAGTACTTTTATAAGATCGCTAATAAAACTTTATTTTTGATGGTGCAACTCTCAGTCATCACCAATTCCATTGACCCCATGTCCTCCAATCTAAATTTTTATACATTAAAAGGGAATATTAACTATTAAAGTACCAATCAAGGTATTCAACTAATCAATCAAACTCATGCAGCTATCAGTTAGTGTAGTTAACTCCATGTAAGACTAATTAACACTCCAATTATCCCTTGTAACTAGCATAACTAGACACCTCATCCATTAGAACTATACATGAAATTCGTCTATTGCATGTTGCATAACATATCTTCCAAAGGTATAAAGAATCTATAAAAAACCCATTTTGGAAACCAAAACAAAATTGTTTCAAGTATATGTTGAGCATTGTTTTTCTCCACCATTGTGTTGATAATCTTCTTGAATTCAAGAAAGTTCCTCTACATGGGTATCAAAGTAAGACTCTCTTTAATCCAAGAAGCATCGATCAGGAAGAATTGTCCTTTTATTTTATTCAAAATTGATTTCTTGTTTATAGTAGTTCCTGTTATTTTATGCTAGGTTTTTTATCTTCTCTTATCACATTCCTTTTTATACTATCGTGAAGGAAACCATGCTTAATACTTTCATTAATAAATATCCTTTATATTTATTAGATCGAGCAAGCCCCATATAACTAAGAAGCATTTTGGTATTTTTACTTTAACAGGTTTCTATTCTACATATACTAGATGGAAATATTGTGTTGTAAAAGTGTTGTAAGGAATTTTGTAAAATGTTAATGTAAAATAAAAGTGTTACAATGATTTTTTAGTCTCTCAATGCTTTTGTAAAGACAAGTACAAGTATATTTCTCTCTAATTTTGTGCATGATTCCATGCTCTATTTTATGTTCTATTGTATCTAGACTATGTTTTATGCTCAAAAATCTCAAAAAGGTGCATCACTATAAAAATTAGGTTGAAAAATTATAATACATATACAATTTAGATGTAAGATCATATTTGATGTCTTATAGTATAAAATAAAAATTGAATGTTTTGTAAACTATTGTAAAGAAGTACATCTTACACTACATGATTAGGCATTAAATATTGAATCTAATTTGCATGAAGTAGCATCTTGGAATATGTTGCATTATTTGAAGATTTGATTTCTTTGATTAGTTACATTAAAAAAAAAAAATAAAAGAGCTTTTACATTTAAGAGAACGAGGAAAATTAAAATAAAGTGTTAGTTTAACGTTTTCATTGACACATTAAATGGCATATAGATTTAGAATATGTTGAATTCATTGTTCACTTTGTCTACAAGCATTACCTTTAAAAGTTAATCATAGATCTTGACTTTATCTCCTGTCAAAGCTTAGGCATAAAAAGCATAAATGTATAAAGAGTGCATTCTAGGTCAGGATTATTTATTTGATATGCATAATTCTTTTATTTTTTGTATATAACAAAAAGAAAGACATTTATTCTCCTCATGAGTATTTAAATAAAAACAACTCTTAGACTTAGCTTGCATGTTTTGCATATTTGCATGTATTTATAGTTTCATTTTTATTTTCATTTAGACATTAATAGGGGAAATGCAAGTGGGAACTTTTGCATATTAGGCTAATTTTTATTATGAACAACTTTTTCTTTTGATCTCTCCTCTTTCCTTTGCAAGAAAAACAAAAAATATTATTTAATGCATCCCTTAAATGGTAAAATAAGACATTATTTCAAGTCTTTTTTATTGCTTAATCTCTCTTTATTTTCATTTTTACATCTCATCATCTCTTGTTAGGATAGGCTTAGATCATAACCTTAGTTGGTTGTCAAATTATTAAAAAAAACAATATTGATTTAGGTTACATCTATAAAATATCCTTGGTGAACCAATTCTCCTAAATAAACTTCAAACTCAATGGCATAGGCATTTTTCCTCTATACGAGGCATGGTAAGAGGGATCCCTACTTTTTTGCACCACATCTTCAACCAGTTTTCCATATTACTCTCTTTTACTTTTATATTTGTTGTTATTATTTGTTTCTTGCACTCAATTCTTCTCTTGTATATTTTAGACTTGTGCTCATATTTGTTGATTATTTATTGGTTTTTATATTTTGGTTTTCATATTTTGTTTTATAAATTTTCATTCTTGCATTTCTCTTTAAATATTCTTATTGCATTGCTACCTATTTCTTCAACATGTTGAATATGAAATGAGAAGTTTTTTTATTCATGAAATAAGGTCCATATTTATAGGCTTAAGAGCATATAATGAAGATAAAATACATACAACATAATAATACCCACTAGAGTAGTGGAATGCACTATTACAAGAATTATCCTAAATAATGAAATAATTTTAATATCCCTTCTATTACATTATTTGGGATAATGTCTAGGCTATTGCTCTTTGGCTCTTGGATCTTCTACTATGAATAATAATGCTAGATCAATGATGTATACATCTAGGTCTATTGCCTCAAGATCAGCCACTTCCTCAGGTTTGTTGCCTTTGGGTCAATCTTTGTCTTAGTGCCTCAGGATCAGCCTCTTCTTCAGTTCTATTGCCTATGTAGGTCACTAACTAGGTTCACCATGAATATCATCCTCCCTCATGGTGAATATTTATCTAGAAGGTGTTGGTATTTGCAAAAAAATGCACGTTAATACAAAACAAATGTGAGTCATATGTGAGTTTTAGATATTACCAGAAATGCACTCTAAATTTTAAAAAATAGGATCCATAGACTAGAATCCAAATGTTGGAGGATGGAGAGAATCTTCTGAAGTGTAGTTTTTAGAAGTTGATCTCAAGTGTCTTCATGTAAGAGTCTTTGTATGGAGTCTAGGGTGTCAATATTCTGTAGTACCTAGAGTGGTAGGTGTTCTTATGGTGATCTTATCATCCTGCAAAAATTAAGGATAACCAATCACTACATCCAAAAATTTCTATAGAGAAGGTGACTATTTACTAGGTTCACCTACATTGATGAGGAGTGTCATGTTCAACCGAGAGTGCACTCCAAAATACAAAATATTTGAGGCCCAAAAAAGCATATCAAACTACCTCAAAACTCAAAATGGATATTACCATTGTGTCCAACTCAAAACATTATTTCCAATTATTAAATGCATGACTATATTCGAATCTTATTTGAGCCTTGATTACAAGAGGAAAACTCTATCCCTTTACATTAGCAATTTAGAATATTCCTGGTATCAAATAATATTCTCCATGGAATAATCGTGGCATTGCTCTCTGGAAGTAAAATAAGGTCATTTTCCCTCCAACAAAAATCAATTTGAATAGTTTGCAACATGACAATTTTTCTCACAGGGAAATATTCTAGAATTTTCCTTTGAAATAATAAAGAATGATTTAAAAAGTTTTACATGGCCATGTGAGGCCCTCCCATGCTCCATGTGGAAAAAATATCTAAAATGCATTTCAAAAAACTTGTTCTACCATGTTAAGAATTGCTTTATGTGGTCATCACATGGCCACCATGAACACACTCCAAACCACACCAAGATTCTAACACGCATATGAAATTATGCATGGGCCATCCCCTTTGACATTTAATAAAAAACATTACATGGAACTATTTAGGGCCCTTCAACTTGCAACGTGGAAAAACTATTACATGGCTCCCACTATATTTTGATTACATTAAATACAATATAATTTTTAAAGGCTATTGGAGCCTTGCCCATGCTGCATATGGGATAAAATAAAATAAAAATATCATGTAAGATGACTTTGTAGGCCACTTGATTTGGATGCATTTCCTTTGTGTAGTTTTAAAAAATACACCCACCCTGATAGTTGGTTGCCCAAATAAAATTTACCAAAGAAAATTGGATGCACACCAAGGTGGAGAGGACCTTGTGCGTGTCATCTTGCATGCTCATGATAATGGTTTGTGTGATAGGTGATGTGGCAATTATTTCCACCCTTTTTGTTTAAAAAAAACCTATTATGGTATTCTTCTCTATAGCTCCTAGCGGATGCAGTGACTGGTTATCCATGCATTCCAATAGGATGACAAGACTACAATAAGGACACTTACCACTTCAGAAGATTTTTTCTTTTATCATAATTTTCCATCCTCCAACATCCTCATTCCTGGTCAAATTGACTTGCTTAAAGCTTCCCTCAGTAAAAATCCATAGAATAGGTTTGCCACTACAATCCTTAGTATACCATCAAAAAAGAAAGAAATGACACCTGTTGTTCTAAATAATAAGCCTCCCCCTTTCTATATATCCCTAAGAATGGAAGGTTGGGTAGTCCAAAATTGTATGATTGACTCAGGAGCATCAACTACAGTCATGCCTAAGGCAGTATGTGAGGAGATGGGTATGGAGTATACCCAATCTTGTCTTGGAGTGTTACAACTGGATGGGACACCTGTCAAGATAGTTGGAGTCATTAAGGATGTACTAATGAGGTTGCACAGAGCCCCTGAGGTGACAGTAGTGCAAGAAATAGTGGTGGTTGATTTAGAACCCTATTTTGGATTATGTCTCTCAAGAGAGTTTACTACAAAACTAGGGGGATGTATGTACATGGATTATTCTAGCATGGTAATCCCTTTCAAAGGAAAGAGGATAAGGATAACACCTGAGAAACCAATAGCTTATCATATTGAAAATATTGAAGAGGATATGTGCAATCTTAATCCCTTGGAAGAATTTGAGCTAGTGGAAAACATTGAGGAGTTGGACATTGAGGATGAGTTGCCTTTCAAAGAAGATTATAGTTAGTTCAAAACTAGTATGGGAACATATAGCATCTCAACTGAATCAGAGAGGAAAATCCTTGCTATATCCAACCAATACCTAAGAGAGAAAGAAACATGGGTCATGCACTTTGATGGTGCTAAATGTAGAAATGGTGTAGGAGCTGGTGTGGTCCTACAATCCCAATCAGAAGGGACAAATAATTTTTCTTACAAACTGACATGGTCATGTACTAACAATGTTGTAGAATATGAGGTCCTGTGTCTCATATTGATACAAGTAGAGAGCATGGGCATTAATATTTTGAACATATATGGTGATTCTGAGTTGATAGTCCATCAAGTAAGAAATAGGTGCAACAGTAAGCATCATTACTTAAAAGCTTATAGAAATAGGGTATGGGATCTAATGGAATCATTTGATGCCTTGAATTTAAATTTTGTTCCCAGAGAAAATAATACCCTAGCTGATTCATTAGCAACAAAGGGAGCTAACTTCAACCCTTCTGTAGAATTTGGAATCAAGAAAGCCAAGGGAATTAAAATGATTTTTAGGCCTACAATACCAGACAAGCAGATTTTTTGGCAAGTTTTTGAAAGTGATGAACAAATAATTGACTTTCTGGTGAGAGAAGCATGTCTCTCTACTATCCAAGAAGAGGATTTAGAAGAAATTGATCAGCAAGACATTATCCAACTAAGAAACAATCATATCCCAAGAGGGTTGGTCACCCTTGAGAGTTTTTTTGATAATGAGGATAGAAAGAAGGTTAGAGCCATGAAGGTCAATGAAAAAATCTATAAAGAAGTTGAGTTCGGTATAGAAAATAAGCTCAATGTTGGAGTTCAATGTTCACTAGAGGAAGCATAAGATATCAAAGCTTTATGCTTAAGATACCAAGACATTGTGGCTTGGTCATATGAGGACCTCAAGGTGTATGACAAAAAGGTTATCCAACATACTATTGAGCTAGAGCCTGATGCAAAACCATTTAGGCAAAAGCAGAGGCATGTCAACCCGAGGATCGAGGCCATTATGAGAGAGGAGCTCTTAAAGTTGTTAAAGGCTAAGATCATATACCCAATAAAACATTCTACTTGGGTAGCCAATTTGGTACCCGTAAGAAAAAATAATGGGGATATACGCTTGTGTGTGGACTTTAGAAATCTGAACCAAGCATCCCTTAAAGATCACTACTCCCTCCCTTAGATTGATCAGATCTTGCAGGTAGTGGTAGGAGAAGAGAGGTTCTCACTACTAGATGGTTACTCTGGATACAACCAAATTTGGGTGAAAGATGAAGACCAGTATAAAACATCATTCACCACAAAATGGGGTACATTTGCCTACCAAAGAATGCCTTTTGGGCTGTCCAATGTAGGAGCTACATTTTAGAGAGCCATGGACTATGCCTTTGGAGCACTGATCAACAAAGTTATTTTGATTTACCTAGATGACATGACTGTGTTTTCCCATGATAAAAGGGATCATCTATCACATTTGGAGCAAGTTTTTCAAAAGTGCAAAGAATTTGGTATTTCACTCAATCCTAAGAAGTCATTCTTTGTAGTCCATGAGGGAAAGCTACTAGGTCATGTGGTCTCAAAAGAAGGTATGGCCATAGACCCAGATAGAATTAGGTCAATTCTTGCTCTTCCTTTGCCTACAAATAAGAAGACCTTGCAGTATTTCCTAGGCCAAATCAATTTTGTCAGGAAATTCATTTCTGATTTTGCACAGAAAGTAAGGCCTATATCTGAGCTACTCAAGAAAAAGGTCGAGTTCAAGTGGACTGAAGTTAGGAAACAAGATTTCAAGGTTATCAAGAAATCCATTGCAATAGCCCCAGTACTGGTAAACCCAGATTTTAGTAAATATTTTATTCTTTATGCATATGGAGCTGAAGAAAGTTATGCCTCAGTGCTTACTCAGAAATATGATCAAGGAGAGGAACATCCTGTGTTCTTTTGGAGCCAGACACTCCATGATTATCAGGTCAAATACAACTTTATTGAAAGACAAGTATTTGTTGTGATGAAGTCACTGAAGAAGTTTAGGCAATATTTGGTACAGAGCAAGACCCTGGTATATGTGGTTCATCCAGATGTAAGGAGTTTTATCCTACAGGGTGATCTAGGAGATAAAAGAGCTGGTTGGATTACCAAAATCCAAGAATATGATGTAGAAATACACCCCACCAAGCTAGTAAGAGGTATAGCCTTGTGCCAAGGGTTGATAGAAGCTGCAGCATTGGTAGAAGTGATAGCTTGCCAGACAACAAAAGAGAATCAGGTGGAAATAGTACAAACTGTAGACTCTAATTGGATTGACCATATGATCAGGTATTTCCAAACTGGAGTATGCCCTCCCAATATGAATGCATCCCAAAGGAGGAGATACAGACTTCATGCTTTGAAATATGTATTACTACCAGAAGGCTTGTTCAAAAGAAACTTGGATGGAATTCTTCTAAAATGCTTAAAGGATGATCAACAAAAGAGGGTCATGGAGGAGTTTCATGGAGGATCAACTGGTGGACATAGCTCAGGTAGGGTTATAACTTTGAGAATCATAAGAGTAGGCTATTATTGGCCCACTGTATTCACTAATGCTTTTAAAGTCACCCGGGCTTGTGACAAATGTCAGAGGTATGTTGGAAGAACAAGAAATGCTTCATCCCCCCTTAAGCCCATACAAGTTGAAGAGCCTTTTCAACAATGGGGGCTAGATTTCATAGGGGTTATCAACCCTAATTCCTCAGTAGAGCATAATTTTATCTTAACTGCCACATATTATCTCACCATATGGGTAGAAGCTATTCCTACCAAGAAGTCATACCAAGATGTTGTGATCAATTTTATGGAAAATTTGATTTCAAGGTTTGGAGTCCCAGAAGCCTTGGTGAGTGACAATGGCCCAGCTTTCATAGGAGCCAAGTATATTGAGTTTTCCAGAAAGTATGGCATCACTCTTAAAAATACTTCAAATTATTATCCATAAGGTAATGGACTTGCATAATCTACCAACAAAAACCTATTAAGGATTTTGAGGAAATCACTTGAAGGTAACAAAATAAGTTGGCACCTATTGTTGGACCAAGCTCTGTGGGTAGACAGGATTACTATTAAGAAGTCCATTAAGACTTCCCCTTATGCATTAGTATATGGAAAAGAGGTAGTGTTGCCAATCCATTTGGAGATCCCAGCACTTAAGCTTGTCAATTCAGAAGAAGAATCAGAGGAAGATCCTATGAAAACCAGGTTGACACATTTGCTGCAATTGGAAGAGAGTAGAGCTCAGGCATATGACAGTTTTCAAAAGCATTCATCAGATATTAAAGCATGGTTTGATAAGAAAGCCAAATTCAGAAAATTCCAAGTTGGAGATTCAGTTCTCAGATGGAATGTTGATAGAGCAAAGCCAGGCAAGCATGAAAATTTTGATTCTTTTTGGGATGGTCCTTTCAGAATAGTGGAAGCCAAGGAGTCTAATGTATTTTAGCTGGAATATCTAGAGGGAAACATACAACCAATTTCGGTGAATGGTTTTCACCTCAAGCTCTACTATGTGTAAGGAGTGAGTTCATTGTAACATATGTATATACATTGTATAATTATTTTCCCTCCTTTTTGCACTTTGTACTTTAATTTCTTTCTACACTTTGTAATCGGTTTTCTCTAAAAAATCTTGAAAAAAAAAAAAATTGCAAAAAATGACTAAGTATGGGCTAAGTGCACAGCGAAGTTCCATTCTGCACTCAATTCTATGTAAAACCTTTTGGAATGGCGTGCGCTCTTGAATCCGCATCAAAATACACTAGATCCCCATGGAATGGTGTAAAGGTTTCTATCCCACATGAAAGGAGAGCCGATGGTCAAAGGAGAGCAAAGGCATTCCCAATCCGAGAACCTTCCAAAGCTAATATAAGCTAGAGTGGAATCAAGATGGAAGTTTGTGCATAGAATTTTCTAAGTGTCAGTGGACTCAAAGGGCTCTCAATCCGCTGGTTTCAAAATCGAAGTGGAACCAAGTAGCAATTTCAACCGTGACACATGGAGACCAGAGAATGATCCCGCATTCAATGCTAACGAACTCATGCCATAACCAAAGAGTAGTCGAAGGGGTGCAGTGAGGTGGCAATACAATTTGAAATTTTGACCAATGAAAATATAGGATGCCACCATTGAGCCGTCGAAGGGAATGATTAAAAATTTGGAAAGTGTGCCAGTGGGGAGGTCGTGCAACAACTGCATTAATGGCGGAAGATACGTGCATTCCAGAGAATAAAAGTGACAAAAAAGCATACACGAAGTTCATTTGGTAGCTATTTGCATCCCTAGAGCGGTAAGAAGGCATAGTGATACCTTAAAGAATTTGCTGCGAATTGCAGGGGGAGTAAACTTTACCACTATCAATATGGCTCCCAAGAGATCACTCACTGAGTTACCAAAGATGGAAGCAAAGTTATAGGCTCATGTACGTCAAACTAGATGAATTGCAGACACAGTGATGACAAGAGTAAAGAGGACCTCCCTAAGGACAAGTTTCAAATTCTCATATTTTGAAGGAAATCCAATGCGTCGACAAGGTATAATAGCTATAAAATATTTCTTGTTCTCCTATATCTGTGATTCTAAAAATCATTGCCCCAAATTAGTCTCTGCTATGATTCACTTCTATGATTATGAAAATAAAATAATTAAAACCTTTGAGGGCATTACCCTATTTAAAATTATAAAGGAAATTTTCTATGAATTATTCGCCATAGGATTAGGACCACCCTCAAAGCCCAAACCGTTTAACATAGCAGATTTGGCTAGGGCTTATACCGCAATGGTAACATTAGAAAATAAGGAGGCTATATAAAAATGGGTGCATCTTAATTTTAGAAGGATTAGGAATGAAAAAATTGCCTAAAGTCCCCATCTCTATTAACAAATTTGCAAACCCTGAATTGTTTTCTATGTTGGCTTGCATGGAGGGTTTAGACTCTGATAGAATGGTACATGGCTAGCAAATTGTCATAGCTTACTGTATTTCTAATGAAAGGATGTATGAGAAATATGCGGGAAAAAAGGGAACTAGAGTGATTTATTTTGATTGGCCAACTTTTCTCGCACAGAGGATACATGAGCAACTAGTAAGCATGAAAAGGGGCATTGATGCTCCTAGTTTTAGGCATTGCTCAAGTCTGGTGTGGATGTTCTATGCTACCACCAAAGATAGAATGCCATGGATTCCGGTTAAGGATAAAACCAATGATGGGGAACCCTTGCCGGTTTATTATTGGACAAGTCATTTGAGGAGCAATGAGTCCTATTATAGATTCAATTTGGAATTTTTGGGACCTGCCCTAAAAATAATGTATGGTAAGTGCCCTAGGTTGCCACCCTTGGCTGAGCATATTCTAAGAACAAAGGGTGTAGAAGAAGGAGACTGGTATTTATTGACTGAGGGCATGGTAATCAGGTTGTATGGTTTCATGGGTAAACCCTTTCTCCTACCCCACTTTGTCACGAAGAGGCTTTTTGCCCTAGAATATCTGAGGCAGGTAGAGTACATTGATGCAAACTATGGTTCTGGGAGAAAGAGGAAGTATTTACTCACCCACCACACTATGGATGACATTACCATCACTAAGAAGGGGCAGAGCCAACAAATTGACCAATACCTTGATAGGTTAGGTCTATTTTATATTCCCCAAATATGGAGCTATGACCCTGATGGCATTTTTACTACAAGGAATAAAACCCTAAATGGAGATAAGGCCTATAAGTTTGAAAAGAGGCCCAGGGCTCATTTTGAACAGGGTAAGAATAATGATGAGACTACTCTTTTAGAGTGGAATGTCTCAAATATGGGTCAGTTGCCCCCATGGTTGGATTTTTATGAGCAGATTGTTGATTTTGACCCTGAAAAGAAGCCAAGTCATCAGATTATAGAGACTATGATTAGTAATATTGAAGCTGAATCTACAAAGAAAAAAGATCCTCTACCTGAGGCTAAGTCTGCAAAGAAAAAGGATCCTCCACCTGAGGAAGAGATTGTAGAAGAAGAAGAAGAAGAGGAGGAAAAGGGACCATGGAATGTAGCAAAGATAACATATTGGTGGTGAATGAGGGTTGAAATTGGAAAGCCTAAGTCCAAATTTGGAATGAATATTGATAAAGAATTTTCAAGGAGATATAATAAAAACATTGGAACCTGGAGACAAAAGGATGTTAGAAACATAGTATTGATGGTTGAAAAACCACAAAATTGCTCTGAATCCCTCCCTCCACCTACATATCAAGAGGCTCAACTAGAAGAGCTAGAAACTCCTTTGACAATGGTTGAGGTACTGAAAACCTTTCATCCTACCACTGAGCAAGTGGAGAAGTTTCCTAAGGGGGCTAAGTTGATGAGCAAAATGCAATATTCTAAAGAAAAAGCTATCAGTACCCCAGTTATTGAAATAGTATCTAGGCCTAAATGCTTAGCTCTGGGAGCACGACCTCCAGACACAGATATTGACTGGAGGGAGAAGGATGAAATGTTTAAGTACAAACCCCTTTCTTTTACCCCTACAACATCAATTGAATTACATATTTTTGAGCAATCACTACTTTCTAGAGTAGTGCAAGAAGATGTGTTGGAAGAAGATTCTAAGGATGAGATGGCTGCTTTTCAATTGGTTCATAGAAGGACTAAGAGAGTCCTAGAAAGAGAGGAAAGAGAAATTTCAAAGAAACAAAAAATGGATATGGAGGAGATTGCTAAAGAGGTAGCTTATTTTTCTACGGAAGAATTGATTAATCAAGAGCAACAGCAAGAAACTGAGGTAGAACAAGAGCACCCTACATCTGTAGGTGAAGGTATGGTTTCTAATCCCTCTTCTCCTCTTCATCCTCATGAATCCCCAAAGAAATCTCCCTCCCTTTCTAATCAAGAAGATATGACAAGCGTACCTCCTCCCTCTCATAGTCCACCACATGTCTCATCAGTAGCCATGGAGGTACAAGTCACTTTTATTTCATCATAGCCACCTCAAATCCCATCTTCCACATCTGAGGTTCCCACTCCATCATCTACCATCACTTCACTTCCATATTTTTCATCACCACCATAAATGGGACACTACGTTCCAAGTATATCCACCCATCCTATTGTTAGTCTTGCATCAGTTTCCTTGAGTCTACCCATAACAACAACAATAGTAGTTACAGAGTCCATTATTGTCACAAAGGCTATTGTAACTATATCTTCACCCCCACCATCAACAAGTTCAGTCCACCCTTTCATTTCTAGTGTCATCATCTCCCCTAGTTGTTGGTCTTTCAAGACCTGTTACTATACCAAAGGAGCAGGTAGCCACTCAAAGTATAAATGATTATTGGGCAGAAAATCTTGCTAAGCCTTCCAACAGGATGGTTGTCAGGAGAAGAAGTATGTATGTTGACCCTATTTCTAGACAGAGGGTATCAAGATCTATGACTCCACTGGTAAGCAAACCTGAGACTAAGATGACTATTCAAGATTATCGAGTGGAGGAGGTCATAGAAGATATTGACAAGCTTCCTATTGAAGATGAGTTGGTTATAGCCAAAGCCCACTTGGATACCTTCTATGTGAAAAATGATATAGTCAGAGAGAAGGTGGATAAGTTGGAGAAACAAGTTGAAAAGCTTAAGAAGAGCCTCAATGATCAAAAAGAAATAGAAAAGGCTCTGAGAAAAGAGGCTAAGGGTTGGCAAGAGAAGTTTCAAAAGGCCAATAAGTTGAAGGACCAATTAGAAGAGCAAAAGAAGTTGAATGAAGATCAGGCAAAAGAAATTCAGAATTTAAAGCATCAACTTCAGATTGAGAAAGCTAAATCTTTAGGATTTTCTAAGAATGAGTTGAAAAGGATTAAGAAGGAGTTGCTTTCTGAGGTCCAGGAAAAATGTTCAGGGCTTCAACTTATGATTGATTATCTCGATGATGCCAGCCACCTACTCTCCACTATTCAGAAAGAGCTAGATCAAATCACTGGAGAGTTGCAACCTATGGTGATTTCGGTAGAACAAATGTACAGGTTGGTTGATAGCAGACTCAGTGATTCTGCTAAACCTATTCCTAATAAAGAATGGAATCTCGCCAGAGTTGTTGCCAAGATAGTGGTTAAAAAGCATAGGGTACTTCAAAGAGCCTAGTTGTTGGTTGACAGGATGGAAAAGGTGATTAGGGATGTTGTTGAATTAAATAAGGAAATGATCTAGGTTGGTTTCAGAGGACTCTGGAAGGAGGATCACAACTTGTTATCTGTGGAAGAGATCCAACAGAGCATTAATGAGAATTTACAGGATGAATCTGGAATAGATTCTCTAGAAGAGCCACTACCCCAAGAACAAGCTATCAAATTGATCATGGATTTTACCTAGTTGAGAGATCTTATGGAAGATCTGGTGAATAGAGGGAATGTTGCTAACTATGAGGACATTGGAGAGCTACAATATGTTTATAAGCAGCTCAAAGAAACATCAAATCCCTCTAAAGAAGCCTGGAAACAGGCTCTACAATCTCTGGAATTGATGATTCAGTTGTTTGGAGATACTTCTGGAGAGGGAAGTTAGAAAACACCTATTCTAGAAGAAGGAGAAGAAGAGGCCATAGAAGAAGGGGAGTAGGATGGAGCTATCACAGGCCCAGAAGGGGCCCACACTTATCTTTTTTTGTTTTGTACATATACACAAGTTTTGTATTTTTGTTTTTACCTTGACAAATTGTTAGAAATAAACAATAAAGGCATGAAGCCTACAGAGCAACATATTTTGTGTGAAGGAATTTCTTGAAATAAGGCCTTATAAAAGGAGTAGAGTTGTGTCTAGTTTTTGAATACAGTGGCAAGACCTGTATTTCTGACACAGTCCCTATATGAGCGAATGAGTTCTATGTATTTTTTTTTATTGTGGAGCCTAATTAAATCGGAGGCCTTTGTTTTAGCCGCACTTGGACCCACTACGCAAAAGAAGGGGGGTGTAGGGGGGCATTAGCCCCCCTACTACTGTCGCCATGGGGGTCCAAGGAGGGCGGGGATTTCAGGGGCAGCACCCCCGAAGCCAAAAATAGATGTTTTTTCCTCTATGTAAATCTGGACCATTTGATATTAGGTCACAGATCGAACGGTAGATTTTAGGCGGGTTTTTTGCCCTAAAATTGTAATGCATTATTATAAGAGGATGTTGTATGGCGGCTAAATATGTAATGAAGTGCGTGGCTATGTATAGAAGGGTTTTCTGGATGGAATACAAGGGCCTGGTTATTTTCTCCGTGGAGTAGCCCGATTTGGGTGAACCACGTTAAATCTGTGTCTATTGTGTGTTGAATATTTTCTTCTGTGTTTATTTCTGCATTATATTATTGCTCGTATTTTATGCTTTAATCCTAACAACTGGTATCAGAGCTTAGGGTTTGAAAAACACACTTGAAAGGAGGGTTTCCAGTTCGAGTGGGAGCAATGGCAGAAGAAGGCAGATTTAGGGTTGAGAAGTTCAATGGCCAAAACTACCAGCTATGGAAGATGCAAATGGAGGATTATCTTTATCAAAAATATCTTTACCTACCATTAGGTGGAGTAGCAAAGAAGCCGACATCGACGACAGATGAAGAATGGGAAGTTCTGGATAGAAAAGCACTAGGAACAATACGGTTGTGCTTGGCATCATCGGTGGCCTTCAATATTTCGAAGGAAAAGACAACGGAGGGTTTAATGAATGCGTTGGCTAAACTGTATGAAAAACCCTCAGCTTCGAACAAGGTATTTCTTATGAAACATTTATTTAATATGCAGATGTCAGAAGGTGGGTCTATTACTGATCATTTAAATGAATTTAACACGGTTACAAATCAGTTAAGTTCTATAGGAGTAAACTTTGATGATGAGGTTAGGGCTCTCTTGATTTTGTGCTCATTGCCAGAAAGTTGGAATGGCTTGGTAATGGCTGTGAGTAACTCTATCTCTGGTTCAAATACTTTAAAGTTTGATGATGTTATTGGTGTTATCCTTAGCGAGGAAATGCGATGGAAAAGCATAGGTGAAACATCAGGTAATGCTTTGACTGTAGAGAACAGGGGGAGACAAAGAGAGAGAGGAAAAAGCCCAAGAAATCATGGAAAATCAAAGAAAGGTAGATCCAAATCCAAAGGGAAGCAGTTGGAATGTTGGCATTGCGGGAAGAAAGGACACCTAAAAAGAGACTATTGGAATCGAAAAGAAAAATAGGGAGAAGAAAAATAGGGTAATCAAGAAGCAAACGTAGCAGGTGATGTATTGCAAGATGCTTTAATTATTTCACTAGATAATATTAATGATTGTTGGGTGCTAGATTATGGTGCATCATATCATGCCACACCCCATAGGAAATATTTTCTAGATTATGTTCAGGGTGATTTTGGACAGGTCTATTTGGGTGATGATAGACCATGTAAAATCACTGGAAAGGGTAACATACAGATAAAGCTACCAAATGGAAACCAATGGTTGTTGAAAGAGGTAAGGCATATTCTTGATTTAAGAAGAAATCTAATTTCCATAGGGCAGTTGGACAGTGAAGGATGTACAGTTACATTCTCAGCAAACTCATGGAAGGTTGCTAAAGGATCAATGTTATTAGCAAAAGGAAATAAGGAAGGTACATTGTATGTATGTACTAGTAATACTGATCTTTCTATTGCTTTAGCTTCTACAGGAGTAGATACAACTTCGTGGCATCATAGGCTTGGGCACATGAGTGCGAAGGGGATGTAGATTCTCCATTCAAGAAATTTGTTGCCAGGTCTGAAGTAGGTTGATTTAGACTTCTGTGAGAACTGCGTTTATGGAAAATAGAAAAGAGTCAGATTTCTCAGAGTTGGAAAAGAAAAGAAGAGTGAAAAGCTAGAGCTTGTACATTCAGATGTATGGGGACCAACTCAGGTATCATCTCTTGGTGGCTCTCATTATTATGTTACATTTATTGATGATGCAACTAGAAAAACATGGGTTTACTATATTCGAAATAAATCAGATGTTTTTGATACCTTTAAGAAATGGAAAGCTCTAGTTGAGAATGAGACAGGAAATAAGCTAAAGTGTCTCAGATCTGATAATGGAGGTGAGTACTACAACAAAGAGTTTGATAGTTATTGTTCATACCATGGGATTCGTAGAGTGAAGACGGTTCCAAGAACTCCACAAGAAAATGGTGTGTCAGAAAGGATGAACAGGACTATCATGGAACGTGCTAGGTGCATGAGAATACATGCAGGATTGCCCTTACAATTTTGGGCAGATGTTGTGGATACTATAGTTTATTTAATAAATAGAGGACCTTCAAGTTCCCTAGATGGTGGGATTCCAAAAGAGGCATGGATAGGTAAGCCTATTAATTACTCATTTTTAAAGACTTTTGGTTGTGAAGCTTTCGTGCATATCAGTAAAGAAAATTGAACTAAACTTGAGGTAAAATCCAAGAAGTGTTTTTTCATTGGATATGGAGTAAATGATTTTGGTTATCGCTTTTGGGATTATGCAAATCACAAAATCATTAGGAGTAGAGATGTAATATTCAATGAGAAGGTCATGTATAAGGATCAGTTGCAGGAAAAGAAATAGGAAAAGGAAAACACATAATACACAGTATTTGATGAAATTGAAACTCCAAAGGTGCTAGAAAATCAACAATAGCAACAACAACTAGCACCTCAAACTCCTACAACTGTTGTTAGAAAATCTACTAGGATAAGTAGACCTCCTATACGTTACTCTCCGTCATTATATTATGTATTATTGTTTGACTCTAGTGAACCAAAAACATATGAAGAAGCAATGCAGGTAGAAACCAAGAAGAAGTGGGAGCAAGGCATGAAAGAGGAGATGGACTCCTTGATAAATAATCAGACTTGGGATCTGGTTCAGTTTCCTGCAAGAAAAAGAGCATTGCAGAACAAATGGGTTTATAGGGTGAAAGAAGAAGATGGAGGTAAAAAGAGGTATAAGGCTAGACTGGTTGTAAAGGGGTTTGCACAGAAGAAAGGTATTGATTATGATGAAATTTTTTCTCCTGTTGTTAAAATGACTTCAATTAGAACTGTTTTAAGCTTAGTGGTTGTAGAGGATTTACATCTTGAACAGTTAGATGTAAAAACAACTTTTCTCCATGGGGATTTGGAGGAAGAGATTTATATGCAACAGCCACAAGGGTATGAGGTCAAAGGAAAGGAGGAATTAGTATGCAGGTTGAAAAAGAGCATGTATGGCCTGAAGCAAGCTCCAAGGCAGTGGTATATGAAATTTGACAGGTTTATGTCAGATCAAGGTTATAGTAGATGTTATTCGACCATTGTGTTTATTTTAAGAGAATGGATAATGGTAACTATATTATCCTGTTATTGTATGTAGATGATATGCTTGTTGTAGGGTCTAACATGCAGGATATAATTGTACTCAAAAGAAAATTGGCAGAGTCATTTGCAATGAAGGATTTGGGTGTTGCAAAGCAAATCCTTGGTATGAGAATAACAAGAGACAGGAAAAATCACAAATTAACATTGTCTCAGAGTGAGTACATTGAGAAGGTGTTGGAAAGATTCAGTATGCAGGATGCAAAACCTATTAGCACACCTTTGGGAAATCATTTCAAACTGACCAAAGAGATGTGTCCTAAGACACAGGAGGAGATGAACTACATGTCCAAGGTTCCTTATTCATCAGCAGTTGGCAGTTTGATGTATGCGATGGTGTGCACAAGGCCATATATTGCACATGCAATGGGAGTTGTGAGCAGGTTTATGAGCGATCTAGGAAGAAAGCATTGGGAGGCAATGAAGTGGATTCTCAGGTATTTGAGAGGTACTATCAATCAGGCATTATGATTTGAAGGATCTAATATTGCTTTATAGGGATATGTTGATTCAGATATGGCAGGTGATATAGACAACAGGAGGAGTACCATAGGGTATGTTTTTACTGTAGGTGAAACTGTAGTAAGCTGGATTTCAAAATTACAGAAGGTTGTTGCACTATCAACAACAGAAGCAGAGTATGTTGTTGTTACAAAGGCTAGTAAGGAGATGATTTGGTTACAAAGGTTTATGGAGGAGTTGGGAAAGAAGTAGGAGAATAGCACATTATATAGTGATAGTCAGAGTGCCATTCATCTTGCAAAGAATTCAGCTTTCCATTCCAGGACTAAACACATACATACCAAGTACCATTTCATACGCTCAGTATTGGAAGATGGACAGTTAAAATTGGAGAAGATACACACTAGCCAGAATCCTATAGATATGTTCACAAAGGTAGTAACCAAGGAGAAACTGAGTTCCTACTCAGTTTCAGTTGGTCTTAAAGCATGACAGTAAAAGGTGAGAAAATTTCTAGGCCCAAAGTTGAAGCATAGTCCAGCAAGTGCAGTAGCGATGGAGTTGTTGTGATCAGTCTCCAAGTGGGAGATTGTTGATTGTGGAGCCTGATTAAATCGGAGGCCTTTGTTTCAGTCGCACTTGGACCCACTATGCAAAAGAGGGGGGTGTAGGGGGGCATTAGCCCCCTACTACTATCGCCATGGGGGGTCCAGGGGGCGGTGACATGTTTTGGCCCCCTAGGGGGGGCAATGCCCCCAAAGCCAAAAATAGATGTTTTTTCCTCTATGTAAATCTGGACCATTTGATATTAGGTCACAGATCGGACGGTAGATTTTAGGTGGGTTTTTTTCCCTAAAATTGTAATGCATTATTATAAGAGGATGTTGTATGGCGGCTAAATATGTAATGAAGTGTGCGACTGTGTATAGAAGGGTTTTCTGGATGGAATACAAGGGCATGGTTATTTTCTCCGTGGAGTAGCCCGATTTGGGTGAACCACGTTAAATCTGTGTCTATTGTGTGTTGAATATTTTCTTCTGTGTTTATTTCTGCATTATATTATTGCTCGTATTTTATGCTTTAATCCTAACATTTTTGGCATCACTTCGATATGAACCTTTACTCTCTAAGCATATTGTTGAAACTTGTAGAGAGTAGTGTTTATATGGAATTTATTCTATAAAACATGTTTTTAAAGATAAGTATATTTGACTCCTAAGGCCCAATGGATAAGACTTTGAGTTCGATTGGCTTTGCAAGAAAATCCACTCGGGAGGCGCTAGAATGTAGGCCCAAAATGGCCACATACTTAGGAAAATTTTGCAAATTTTATCTAATTCCTCATTTCGCACACCTTGTAGTGTATCTTGGAGCAAATATGCAACAGAAGGCATGAGCCCACCCGACACTTAGTAAATTTTCATACTTGAAGCGATTTCGGGAGACTTATTTTAGGCTCTGGACTAGCGACGCGTCTCGAATCTGTAAAATTTTTTGAGAAGAGATGACGTCAGTGATGAAAAGTGTGGATTGGCAACCACTCAATATTTGAATACTTCACAAGTGGCTAAGTGTTGGAACACCTGATTCCAAGAGACTTCTTTTGTTTTCGGCTTTGGACTAGCGACGCATCTCGAATCCATAAATTTTTTTGAGAAGAGATGATGTCAACGATAAAATGTGCGGATTGGTGACCGCTCGATATTTTGAATACTCCATGAGCAGCTAAGTGTTGGAACGCCCGATTCTAAAGAACACATGGAGTATTTTCACCCAAAACGGTGACAAGGCAGGATGTTGTGAATAATGTAGATGCAGATTTATGGCAAGAGATGATTTTAACCAACTCCTTTCCAGAATGGTGACAAGGCAAGATGTTTTATTTTGAAGATAGTGCAGAATGGAGAAAGAGTCACTTTGCACTATGATGGGTCCGGATTGATGATCATATGCCAATGCACTTGCTCATCCCATAATGGAATCTAAAAAAGTTGTAAAGAAAGAATGATGTCATCGATAATTTTTTGTGGATTGGTGGATACCTTGCGGATAATGAAGGAATATAAAGAACAAAGAGCATATTTGATCCTGCTTAGCTTTCAAATCATTTGGGAGCCGGATTGGTGATTCCACAGTTTCTAAGACATAATGATGATGTCACTAGTATTTTAAAGTGGAATGACACTGTGTTCTCCTTGCCATTATAATAATCTTGTATCAGAATGAATTTGATCCATACAATAATGGGGATAAACGGTGGGTATTATCTCAAAGAATCTGAGGTATTTAAGGACATTTCTTCACCATAATTGGAATAGTTAGTTGGCAGAGGAAGCTAAAGCATCAAGGGTTTTCAAGAAAGTTGAACCAGAGGTGGTTACAAATAGATGGCGGTAGACAGTATCCAAGAAGAATTGATGATAATGCATGATTTCCAATGGCCTGGACTCCATTGGTACCAAACAACCAGTAAGTTGTAGACGTCTCGAGTTGCCATGGTGGACCACTTTTAGCGGATTTCATAGAGGGTGTACCAGTAAGAAAATGCTAGTAAGAACTCTCTACTATGCTATCAAAATGAAATCTTTGTAATGTTATTTGTAATTTTAATTTCTGTAAAAACTATAAATAGAGGTCGAACCCTCATTTTTAAGGGTCGGCTCTAGTGTGTTTTCCTATGCTACTATAAATATTCCCAAGAGCTAATCGAAGGAGCATTACATTGATATTCACCTCAAATTTGCATCTTCATGCTTGATATCAGAGGTTCAAATTCTTTAGCTATTTTTTTTTGAATGCTTAAATGGTTAGTTTATGTCGAATTAATGGATTACTAGCTATTAAAGTAATTGAAATATGCTTTTTAGATTGATATTTATTGTTAGGGAGTGCATTTATGTAGAATCTAGATATTGGTGAATTATGTTATTTGGATTATCATTGTTTGGGTATTGAAATCGCTTGCTACAATATTTTTCTACTGTGCATTAATGAATGAAGAATCATCTAATTTGGGATAATGTTGGCTTAAGTTATGTGCCTTTGGGTTAGTTTTTTGGAGCTTTCTATTGAAGTGCAATGTTGTTAGCCTATCCGTCCACTATTGTTCACATTTCTCTAATCCTAACCTTTTCTTACCCTAACCTTCAAACCCTAAGTGAGCATAATTGTGTCAACATCCTATTTAAGTTGACAAGGAACCAAACTACTCTGGAGGTTGGATCAAAAATTCTATTTTGGTCCATTAAATATTGAGTGCTGAGTTGTAGCTATCGGGCGTAAGCCTAGATAGAAAGTAGGAAGATAGAAATCCACAATGTTGAGTAAAAATTGATGTATTTCAGTGCCCAACAAGAAGGATAGGCCCAATACTAGCTCTCGAGTGTGGGAATACGAGATGAACATCAATGCATGCCATTAAGACCTTTTGGAAATATTAGATCCTTGTATTGTGTAATGTTGAAATGTATCATTTTGAGCAACCCTAAACGGGAGTGCATTTGTAACCCTTTGGAATGATTTACTTATGAATACAAATAAGGATCAGATCCCTTTCATTATTGCTATTTAGTCTTCATTTCATTAGTTTACATGTTATGCTTCATTCTTCCCCTTTTGCAAAGTTTGCTTAAACCATAGATTACATCTCACTAACAAACCCCTTAAGGCATGTCATAAATTTTGCTTCTTCAAGGGTAACCTATGCTCTTCTCTAAAACTCAAGGTGTTTCCCCATTATTAGACAAACACCATCTTAAGTTTGGTCACACAACCCAAAAAATTGACTACTACATAATCTTATCACCAGTATTTGAGGCAACACGAGATAATCACAGAGTAAGTCTAGATGCTCATTCTAAAATACACTCACATGTACGAAGAGATAAGCATGAATTCAAACACCTTCACATCTTGGACTTACTCATAACTATTAACAAAGACTTATTTTTATTTAAATTTAACTCATGCGTAGTAACTTTTCTATGAAGGATAATCATATAGATAGATAGGGAACACATTCTTTAAATTATTCCCATACAAATTTCCATCAAGAAGTATATCAAAGAATTGTAAAGAACTCTGTTAATATGAAATAACTTTTCTATAAGAATCATAAAATATTCTCACTACATTACATCCATAGAGGTTCTAAATATCCTCTGTATTGGATTTTACAAAAGGTGACACACATAAACATTGGTTAAGATTCCATAATTTCACATATCATTGGCATAGTTTGATTCTGAAGGAAATTCAACTAGATACCAAGTGAAGATACCAAGAAAGAGATCATACATCCATACAAATAAATGCAATATTGAAATGTAGCTAATATAATGTAACCATTCAAATAAAGAAAAAATAAATGATGAAAGGTACCATTTTATTGATAATATCTCATTCTTTTACAAAGTGGTTAAAAATAAGATCCCCTTTGAAGGATCAATACCAATATTTGATACTATCGATTACACATAGAGCCATTTTGTATGTACTATAAAAATATCTCTTTGGCATCCCACAAATTGATTTTGGGAGGGTTTCTTGTGACCTCCACATTCGCAAGCAAGTTATGGTGGTGGGTTTTGTTGCATGTGGACCATCGTGATGTAGGAGAATGCTTCAAACACCTACACACATGCAAACACACACTTTGTTAGTAGCACCTGTGATACACATAGAAGCATAACATCAAATAACACTTGAAAAATGTATTGAAATAAAGCATGCATATGATACCTCTAAGATAAATTTTGACAGCATAACATTACTTGGTTCATTATTTTCTCTTATTTTCCCTCAAATGAAGGGGGTATCTATAGTCTTTGAGGCAAGGTGAGGGGGGTGATGAGGTGTCCCTCCACATGGGCTAGTGGGGGGGAAAAAGATGGCATGGGGTGAATACAAAATTCCCTTGGTAAGGGAAGTGGCATGTGAACCATGGCAAGCATGGGAGACATGTTGGAGGCATATGCATGACCTAGGGATGAGATACCTATGGAATGTGAGTGGCCTAATTATGAGATACCTAGGTAATGGGATGCCTAGGGATGATATGCTTAGGTAATGGTATACCTAGGTATGGGATGCCTAGGGAATGTGTGTGGCCTAGGTATGAGGATGCCTAGGGAATGTGGGTGGCCTAGGGATGAGAATTCTTAGGGAATGTATGAGATGAGGTGTACTTATCATGCAAGTGGGTATGGTGAGGTGGCCCTAGGTTAGGTTAAACCAAGGTTAAATAATGTGTGCATCTAGGATCAATTATGGAGGGGGTGGTCACATGGTGACCAGGGGCTGAGTGTAGAAAAGGGCTGAGTGTAGAAAAGGGCTTGAGTGGGAAAGGGGGTTGTAAAGAGAAATATCCCTATTTAAGTGATGAAAACCACTATTTTAGCACTGGGCTATCCAAGGTGGGTCATATGGTCTTGAAGGAGTCCATTTAGGTAGTCTTCTCAAATTGATGTATTTCAGGTATCTACGGATGCTCCTTTTTGGGATGCATTGTGTGAAAGCACAGCGTGGAGTAAAAATAGCTATCCTAGAATCAAATTGAGGATTTATGATGTTCATTGATTTGGTCAAATGTTAGATGCCATAATCATGAAAAGAGCATTGCATCTTTGAATCATTGCTTTCGACAAGTTAAGGAAATTAATTCAAGTACAACCTTTTGTTCAAGGTTTACTTGTTCTTGAAACATTTTTTAGTCATGAAGAGGTGAGGCCTATGATACTTCATGCTTCAAGAATGCCAAGCATTTTTTTAATTAAAAGTTTTGCTTATTTTCTACCCCAAGCAAGGGCATGATTGTTTTTGGCAATGATTCATAGACGACCGCAATAGCATTATTAAGTGTTTGATTATTGATTTCAATTATGAATGTTGTGATTATGAATACCCCCTCAAGAGACAAGTCAATGAGGAAATAGCATGTGATAAAAGTGACGAGTTGCTTGACCAAGATGACTTGTTTTGGGTTTTTTTAGGACTTTGCTAGTGTAGGAGGGAGAAAAAACCTTTACAACTATGATTTCGACCATGATAGGTAATGGTACACCTCTATCCCTTGGAGAAGTCCAACATCATGGCCTTCTTATGGAGTTGAGATGATAATAAGTCAATTAAATCTCGAGGTGAATCACTGTATTCAATTATCTTGGGAGGAAAAATAGGAGAATGAAATGTACACCTCTATATTTTGGAGCAGTCCGGCCACATGGCCTTCTTAGGGAATTGAAATGAGAGCATTTTGATTTTAGTTGGAGATATTTTTGTTTCAAGTGACCTTATGGTAACTTACCCATATGACTGGATTACATGGAGAATTAGTCGCTGCAACCACTAAATATATAGGGTAAATTACTAGGTACCAATTTCACTTGAAATTTTTTTATTTTATGTGACCAAAGGGGTTGGATGCCTTTGAAGCCTTTTGAAATTGACCAAAGGAGTTTGGGTACCTTTGGAACATTTTGAATTTATGTGACCAAAGGGCTTAAGTGCCTTTGGGGCATTTTTAAAATTGACCAAAGGAGTTTGGGTACCTTTGGAGCATTTTTTTATGTGACCAAAGGACTTAAGTACCTTTGGGACTTTTTGTGATGATGTGACCAAAGGGCTTAAGTGCCTTTGGGAATTTTTGTGATGATGTGACCAAAGGGCTTATGTGCCTTTGGGACTTTTTGTGATGGTGACCAAAGGGATTAGGTACCTTTGGGGATTTTTTTGGATGACCAAAGGGCTTAGGTGCCTCTAGGGCTTTTTGTGAGTGACCAAAGAGCTTAGGTGCTTTTGGGGATTTATGTGGTTAGCCAAAGGGCTTAAGGTACCTTTGGAGATTTTTTTGAGTGACCATAGGGCTTAGGTGCCTTTGGGGCTTTTTGTGTTTGACTAAAGGGCTTAGGTGCCTTTAGGGAATTTTGTAAGTTGACCAAAGGGCTTATGGTACCTTTGGAGACTTTGTGGTTGACCAAAGGACTTATGTGCCTTTGGGGATTTTGGTAGGTGACAAAATGGCTTGGTTACCTTTGGGGATTTTTGTGGGTGACCAAAGCGCTTAGGTACCTTTGGTAATTTTTGTGGTTCGCCAAAGGGCTTATGGTGCCTTTGGGGCTTTTGGTGGGTGACCAAAGGGCTTATGTGTGGTTGACCAAAGGGCTTATGTATCTTTGGGACTTTTGGTGGGTGAAAAAAAGGCTTAGGTACCTTTGGGGATTTTTGTGGGTGACCAAAGGGCTTAGGTGCCTTTAGGGATTTTCGTGGCGGTGACCAAAGGGTTTATGTGCCTTTGGGGCTTTTTGTGATGTGATGTGAATGCAATGATGGATGATGGATGCATGTATGCCTAGACTTTGTAAGATGCAAAACAACCTAAATGTAAGCACCACAAAATGTATAAAAGTCGTTAATCAAAATGTTAACCTTTTGTGAGATGATGAAAATGTACATGATAGATGGATGACCAATAAGTTGCTATAGGGAAACAACATGGTTTTCATGAGATTCAATCACCCTAGTTGATTAGTCAAAATATATAGACTAACTACACAAGAATCTTGAAAGATAAAAGTATACTAGGAAGACCCAGATAGTTAATATCCTCGTGTGTGCATAGTTATGTTCATTAATGATGCATAAGAGTAGCCTATTTTCAGGAGGATTTCATTCAATTCATTGATGTAATAAGGATCACCTCATGGCCATCATTATCCTGAATTTGGACGTAGTTGGACTAGACTACTAGGTACTACAAGCCACAAAAATCTAGCTCATCCACAAGCTGACATTGGTTTGTACAAAATAAGGTTGTGATGGACATATCGCCACATGTAAAGCTCCTCCATTGCCAGGTGGGTTTCATTCAATCCATTGTTGTAATGGATATTTCTCCATGGCTTTTGAATAATGAGGATTCCAAGGATTCAATCACATTACCCCCTTCTTTTCTTTTGATTGATTGGGATCCTTGCTCATTTAGAGTGGTAAAAACTTTTTTTTTTTTAGCAAGGGATTTTGTTAGTGGTGAAAACACCTATTTGTTTATTTTTTTGGGGGAAATTTCTCATTTCATGGTGAGATCAAATAGGATGTCTTGGGTAGGGGGGCTTATCCTTTTGTCAATTCTCAGCATTCTAGACCATGCGCATGATAGGATGGATGAGGAAAACTTTTTGCATAAGGGGCAAGTACTACGTTGTAGTTTCCTCCTTCCTTGCTTGAGACTCAGATTTTAATGTGAAATGTGTTGGAATTTTGAGATAGCCAAGGTACAATCAAAGCAATACCCTATATTCAAAAATTCAAGGTAGATTTCTACAAAATATTGAAAATATAACTAGGGATGGCTGAATGACCGAAAATCCTAGTGAATGCCCTATAGGAACTTACTAGTTATGTTGAAAAACACAGTTACTCATAGAGAGGCATGTGGACGATAATGATGATGTGCAATGACGAAAAGGTTTGATTAAGACTTGTGATAGTCATACAAGCATGGTTCTATTTGTGGTAATGCAAGAAAAACATATTCTAATGCAAGTGTGATGAATGAATATGCCTAATGTATTTAGCAATGAATGATGTGAAATGCATGATGATGTAATGCAAATGTTTTTGTTATCTTGGTGTTTTGCTTATTTTTTAGATTTTTTTATGTGGTGGAAGGTGTGATACATTAAGCACCCCCAAAGTGTGTGGTGATTGGTGAATGTGGGGAATGTGCGATACCTTAAGAATTTCCAAATTGCATCATTTATTATGATGTGGATGGTGGGGAAGATGTGACACCTTCAACACCTCCAAGTGTATGACATGGTTGATACGATGTGATTGGTTTGACTAAGAGGAGTGATCAAAACTAACACCCCTTTTTGTGGCAAGGAATTATGGGTAATGCCAATATCCCAATGAGATACGGTGAGTGACCCATCTATGGGAAATCCCCCCTTGTTGATAAGATCTTGGACCACATTTCTAAATGTATAGCACCTATGGATGTTGTGGCCTACTATATGATGATAAATGCACATGTGGTCTACCCTATAACTCTTAGGCTTAGGCCTATTTGGGTCGAGAGGGTATACGATGGGTACACAATTACCTTTTCTTCCTGGAAATTTTAAATAATGGTCGACATGGGCTTAGACAATGAAGTTCAGGTACAATATTGGCATCTTGAACAAGGTGGATGTGATGGATATTTTTGATGAGGTAGCTAGGTTGTATGTATCTTAGTCATCTACTTAGGTTTCTCTACTTATTTTTATAGTGTAGGTAATGACTCATTAACTATACCTCTTTTTTGATCCTAAGTAGTGAGGGGATTGTCTGTTTGAAGTTGATTATGATCAATCATGTCTTGTATTTTATTCTTGAAGACATGATGACTATTTTGTCTATGATATAAATAGTATAACTCCTCTTTAAATCCTTTAGGTTTCAGATGATTTATATCTAAGGGACGAACCTCAAACAAAGTGATGGTTTTTGTCTCGCATAATCGATTACAAATCGACACCAAAGGTTCAGCTAAAGGTGTGTAAACATGACATTGTAGGCATGGATGACCTTGTAGTTGTTCTTGTTAGGGTTTTCTTGTGATTGTAAAGGAGGTGATTTGGCCTTGAATACATTATGATTTTGTAGTTTCATGTTTTTGAACAAATGCATGATTTGCTACAAAGCATCATTTTGATGACCCATTTGTGTCTCAAATTTGGCTAGGTGATCTAAAATGTGTTGTAATACTAATGGGGATGATGATTGCATAGTTTTTGATGAAGTTGGATGGCAACTTCTAGGTGAGGGAAGTAGATTAGGTTCAGATGTTGAGTCATGAGTATTCAGCACTTGAGGAGATGATAATATTTCATGATGATCATGTCTAGTGAATGTGTCCTCATGCTCTTGTTCTTGACTTAGCTTATGCTCTTAATCCACCTTGGACTATTCAGCTGTAACAGTTTGAGTACCCCCATTTTGGTATAGGGGACACACTTGTTCTTGATTTTATGAAGATGTTGGGCAAGATGTACTAGGTGTGACTAGTTTCATTGGTGGTAGCACTTGTGATGTAGAAGTGATATTTTATGGAGCTACTAGTTGTGTGGATTGATTTAGGGAATCTTGGTTCCCTATTTTGACTTTGACCATTCCCACAAACTCAAGGTAAGATGTTTTGGAACTTGGACAAGTCATGGATGGCTCATCAACTTATATAGGGTGATCTTCTTGTCCCCCATGTTCAGGTGATGAATCAAGGATAGTGTCGATGGGTGATGACCTGGTAGGAGGGAAACCCAAATATTTGATTGAATTAATGATAGGTATGAATGTAACATTTTGTGCTATATAATCACCAAGTTCAGGATTAGCCAAATGAACCATAACTTGTAGTGTGGTCGATAAATATGGTATGGTATGATCTAATTTCGTAATAACAATGGGTTCTTCCTCATCAATACGAGTGAGAATATCCTTTGCTATAATGTTGAAGATGGATGTGGGAGTCTCCTTGAAAGGTTCCTTCAAATTTTCTTTGCCAAAAGAATCTAACGATGTAGAAGGGATGTTGGGATAAACTGATAGATATAGTGAAGGTGGAAGATGTGGTGATGATGTAATGGATGGTTGCAATAGTGGGGTTGGACTCTTGATGGTATCATTGGGTTGAATTTCCAAGCAAGGGGATGCCAAGGTGGATTCTTTCAAATGATCAATCATATTGTAATAATTGAAGGGATCTAGATTGATGTAAACCACATGGACCTAACCTTCATGAATGTATGTAAGGCATTGATGTAATATGGATGGGATGCACTTCATATCTCCCATCCAAGGTCTTCTAAGTAGTATGTTGTATTATCTTGAACCCTCTAATATGTAGAATGATGTATGTATGGTATTTTATCCAAATTGAATAGGGAGGATTATTGTGCCAACTATGGAAGATACAACATCATTAAATGCTTTTAGGATGGATGTGGATGTTGCAATGTGCAAAGATAGAATGTTGAGATGTTTTAGTATAGTGTTTGTGATGATGATAATGGAGGAACCCATGTTGACCAATACCTGCATGTAGGGGATCCTATTGATGCAGGTGATGATGAGCAAAGGAGGGTTTGGTATATTTGTGGACACAGGTTTGATCTCATGATCCTAAAAAGTGATGACAAGATCTTTCTACATTTCAATATGTCCCACAAATTTTGTGAAAGCATCTGATTCATTTGTTTGCAACTCGATTGAACTTAAACTCTTCATGAGAGTTTCCTGATACTTAAGGAACTATTGTACTAGCTCACTCATGGTCATGTTTGGTGATGGCATATACGAACTTCATATAGGCCCATTTTTTATTATAACCACTGGTTGAAGTGGTGGGCTTTGGATGGAAGTTCAAGGTGATGAAGACTGTGATATAGAGGGATTGTGAACTTCCCTACTAGACCTCTCGATAGATTATCTATGACTAGTGTAGGTTTGATATTGACATTGAATGTCAAAATTATCCACTTGATCATGTGAATAATCCGTTGATGCTCTCCTAGTAGAGTTATACTAGTGAACCAATCCTCTATGTGAGGATGTAGCTTCGTGATGACTATCAAGGTATCGTGCAAGAATGATGAGATCCTCAAGACTATAGTGGATGCGACAACTATCAGAGCATTGTATGGGAATAATGATATTCTCAAGACTGTAAGCTTTGTGATGACTATCAAGGCATCATGTATGAATGATGTGATATTCAAGTGTATAACCTTCATCATGACTATCAAGACATCATGCGTGAATGATGTGATCCTCAAGTCTGTAATCTTCACAATGACTATTAGGGCATTGTGTGTGAATGATGGGATCCTCAATTCTATAAGCTTCATGATGACTATCAGGGCATCATGCATGAATTATGGGATCATCAAGTCTATATTCTTTGTGATGACTATCATGGCATCATGCGTGAATGATGGGATCCTCAGGATTATATCAAAGGTGGTCATTGGTTGTTTATTTTTATTTTATTTTTTTTTTTAAATAAATAAATTTTTTATTTCCAAAAAAAATTTTGGGTGTTATATATCAAAATTATTAGTTTACGAGATGATCACAATGGGCTAGGACCCAAAAAAATTCCGGATCAAAATTTATATTTTTGGAATATTTGGCCAACCAAGGCTAGTGGAAAAATGACAAATTTGAGGAAATTTGAGGAAATTTGAGGAATTTTGAGAAATAAAGAGTTAGGACTCAAATTTTTTGTGAGAGGTGCAAAAGGGGCTAACTAAGACAACAAAACAAATTTGGTGATGTTTGGATTTTTCTAGGGTATTTTATGACATTTTTAGTGCCATTTTCCCCTATTTTGGCTTTAAAAAATTACTCAAAATAGAGTAAAGATAAGACCAACATAACTTCTTTGTTATAGCTTTGATTTGCACAATTTTTTATTTTATATATGCAGAATAAAAAAGTAGCATTTTAGTCAACTACTATGATTAGTTTAGTCAGTTAACATGGTTGGTTTAGTCAACTGCTATGGTCGGTTTGACTAGTAAAAATATGCAAACAAAAAGAAAACAAACAAAGTATATGGTATGATTATCTCTTTTAAGTTTTCTCTGTGAGTCCTAAAATTTGTCTTGTGTGATGATGTGTTGAAAATATGAATTTTCTCTTGTCGTGTTTGAAAATGGTTGACATAATTCTCAAATTTTTTAAAGGATTTCACCTATATACTCGTAGGTCACATACCTAGTGATAAATTCTAGGCAGTTATACCCACCAAGATATGAAGATGAAGCCCATATTCGGTCAGGGAGTGCAAGTTCTACCATTCCTCATCCAGTTCATCTCGGTCAGTGATATACCTCTTCGAAGAGAGATACCTGATATATTCCTTGGTTGTGATGGTTCTTGGAGCTGGCCTTGGCCACGATCGGTTTCAAAAATCATAGTATGCAAGCCAAACTAGTGGTAATGACATCCACTATTGGTTTTGATCAGGTGTTGGGTATGAATTCCAACTCCCTGATGTTTAACTTGGAATGTGAAGTATGTGTGGGGCTCATTTTAATCCATGTAAAATAAAATATGCATCAAACAACATGCCATGATTCTTCAACTACATGCATGAAAATAACATTTTAAATTTTAGAAATTATGCATGTAAATAATGTTTTATTTTTTAGAAAATGACAGTGGAGATTTAAATGAAAAAACCTTTAAGCAGTCCATAGATAGGTAGAACTTAATACGCAAATTACTCAGGGGCCATATCTATGAACGACGGTCTGCAGTAGAGCCCATCAGACACAGAGTTAGTTGAAAATGTGTGTGGTGTTATATTCTCATGTGGCCAGCCACAAAGGCTGATGTTCTCAAAGAAATAGAAAAAACACAGCATAATCCAAAAAAAACAACAGAACAATGATGTTCCAATTTTCCTTAAAATTTCTCTAGGTTTTTTAATTAAACTACTAATCCATATTTTCAGTAAAAACATAACATAAAACAAGGAAATATCCACTTACAGGTGAAGCCCTTTTATGAAGAAGATGTCATATTTTTCACTTTTTTATATGTTGCACTTTCTTAGAACGTCATCACCAAGGCGAGTTCAGTTTTGGACAGCCACCCTAGAAAATTAAAAAAACAAAAACTATTGTGGGAAAGCCACCATGATCACCATTGAATATAACAAGAAAGAGATTATACATCTATACAAATAAATGCAATATTGAAATGTAGCTAATCTAATGTAACCATTCAGATAAAGGACAAAGAAATGATGAAAGGTGCCATTTGATTGATAATATCTCATTCTTTTACAAAGTGATTACAAAGAAGATCCCCTTCAAAGGATCACTACCAATATTTGATACAATTGATTACACATAGAGCTATTTTGGATGTACTACACAAAGTTCTCTTTGACATCCCACAAACTAATTTTAGGAGGGTTTCTCATGTTCCCAAGCAAGTGTTGATTGTGGGTTTTTTATGTGTGGACCACCATGGAGGAGAATGCTTCAAACACCTACACACATACAAAAACACACTTTTTTGGTAGAACCTATGATAGAAATAAAAGTATAACATCAAATAACACTTGCCAAACTTATTGAAATAAAGCATACATATGATACCTCTAAGATAAATTTTGGTAGCATAATATTACTTCGTTCATTATTTTCTTCTCTTCTTTTCCCTCAAATGAGGTGAGGTATTTATAACATTTAAGGCAAGGTGAGGGGGGTGATGAGGTGTTCCTCCACATGGGCTAGTGGGGAGATAAATATGGAATGGTGTGAATACTAAATTCCCTTTGGAAGGGAAGTGGCATGTGAATGATGGAAAGCATGTGAGACATGTTAGGGGCATGTGCATGACCTAGGGATGATATGCCTAGGGAATGTGAGTGGCCTAGGGATGATATGCATAGGGAATTGAATTCCTAGGGATGAGATGCCTAGGGAATGGGATGCCTAGAGAATGTGTGTGGCCTAGGGATGAGGATGCCTAGGAAATGTGGGTGGCCTAGGGATGAGAATACCTAGGGAATGCATGTGATGAGGTGGACTTGTCAGACAAGTGGGTATAGTGATGTGGCCCTAGGTTATGTTAAATAAAGGTTAGGTAATGTGTGCACCTAGGGCCAGTTTGTGGAGAGGATGGTCACATGGTGACCATGGTCTAAGTGTAGGAAATGGCTTAAGTTTCCAAGGGGGATGCAAAGAGAAATATCCCTATTTATGTGGTGAAAACCATTATTTTAGCACTGGGCTACCCAAGGTGGGTCATATGGTCTCGAAGGAGTCCATTTAGGTATTTTTCTCAAATTGACGTATTTTAGGTGTCTACACCAAGAGATATAAATGGTGCTTTCATTACATGGAAAGTCAAGCTCCCTTCATTCACTAGTGGAGAATTTTCTTTCACAACTCAACAAAACTCATCTCATGATCTGGTACACTAACCTCTACCACTAACCACAAGAACAAAACTAAACTTTAGAATGCCAAAGTGGAAATACCCTCGATCACTGAAAATAAAATATCCATTCCTCGATATTAGAGATGGATCCTCAAAATAAAGTCTACTATGTATTCTCATTTACATGTAAAGTGTGAATGATACAAATATTACTAAAATATACCATACTTATTCCTATCAAAAAATTCGTTCAGAAAGCACATGGAAAAACATGTTATCCCATTCATTTCACAAAACAAAAAGCAAACAAATTTCACAATCAAACTTTTTTTTTATTTTTTCTAGTGCTTAAAATACCTTTTTAAATAAAATAAAAAGCACATAATCATTCATTCATTTCCCATAAACCTCTCATATTTCCTACATAAACCAATATTTTTTAAAGAATTAATTTACGTAATCATCAATAAATGAGAAGTCTTAAGTCAAATCTTTGTTTCCTTTTGAAGACCAGACATCGTTCCCAAGTTAAAAGAATATTATTTGAGATCATACAACATCCAGCTGAACTACCATTCCTTTCTTAACTAGATGTGGTCCATCACTTTCTATCATTATCTCAAGGATTTTATTAAGATCTCATGCTCACCAAAATCAAAAGTCAATATGTCTATAGAACTCTGCAATGGAGTTTACACATGACTTTTAATCATTTCTAAGTCTAAATTAGATGCTAAAGCAACATGCTCACATGGGGAGAACCACCAGCTCACAAACAACTCACTTATCTTAAAGAAAACATTCCCTCAAGTATAACTTCTTAAAAATAGAATTCACGACTTCAGAAAACAATGCACAACAACATAGAAACCATCGTATAAAGATAAAGTACTAGTTTTTCAGTCACTATATTTTCCTTTTTATGTGAACCAAGCACAAGTATTTTCAAATTTTACACAGCATAAAAAAAATACCATCTAGTTCCCCTTCAAGTAAACCTACCTAATGCTCATTGCCAGTATTTAAGCTTCCTTATTTGAACCTTCTATTTCCTTCATCGCTGGATCATCTCTCCTCTTCTATATTTTTTTCCACACCCTCCAAAAGTAAAAAATAAAAACAACAAAACACTTACCTCCTCTCTTCGCTACCAAAAACTATTTTTTCCTCTTCCTCTACTTACCACTCTGAAGGCATCATTTTTTCTTACTCAACACATTCCTCCTTTTTTTTCTTCCAGTAGGGTCATTAACCAAATTCCATTAATAACCAAGGTTAAAAGCAAATACAATGCATACTTCTCATGCTTGCACACTCAACAACCATCCTAAATTTTTCTTCAATAGAACTAAGCTTACACAATAAAGTTGATGACAAGACAATCATGAAGCAAAAAAATCAAAATGATAATACTACGAGGAGCAAAACACCTTTTTATTACATGGAAACAAGAAAAAAAATATAATTAACATTATTATATTTACCTCTTAAAAAAAATCTTCCCTTTCCTAGATCTAATTAGAAATATATTTTTCTAAATACACATGTTTCTTTTCTCTAGAATGATAAATCATCAAACAATCATTCCAAATCCACTTATCAATTTCAACCAAAACAATCATTTAGAGATAAGCATTTCTTTAGCTAAATATCAACATAAATGGTTTCTTTTATGCAATTCATGTTATGCAACTCCATGAAAGAAGTACTTATTTGTGTTGCTTCCAATTACTTCATAAAATAACCCATCACAACATTTTCCTTGGACATTCCCTTTCTCGGTGACCAAGTCTTTCTGCCACCAATAACAACTCTTTCCTACAAAAGTTATGTTCCATTAGCAACATCTTATTATTTCATGAAAACTAGGCTTGCAATATCTTAAACATGAAAAAATTATCAATCAATTCACCACATAATTCAACCAAAATATATATTTACATGCTAAACAAATAGATAGTCCATCATCTCATTAGAAGAAGCATTAGTAAAACATGAAACCTTCTAAGCAAACAAATTTAGCCACGATAAGGTCATGACATTTCCTCTTTGAAATTATTTGGGGTCTTCCTTTATTCTTTTAAGTCCTACAAATATTTCATCATTACTAGCTTCAATATTTTAGATTATTCCCAATTTGACATAATATATTTTTGCTACTTGGAAAATCTAAAGTGTAAGGAAAAAATTCCACTCTACTTTATTTCATATTTTATTATTATAAGGAGTGTAATAAGGAAAATTATACATAATAACTATTTTATTATCTGAAATGGACAATATGAAAGAACAACATATATTTATACAACTAGGATTATGATGGTAAAGTTTTTTTCTAGTAAACAAAAAGACTTGCTATGAAATAGAAAGATGAGCAAATTCCCAATGATTTTTCAAGAGTTGTAAACATATTCTAGCGATCTATCCTATGAATAAATGGTTATGTAATGTTGTAAAAATAGTAAATACATAGACAAAGTTAATTCTACCACTACAAAAAATTAAATTCTTTGCCTAAGATTAAAAAAAGAAGAATTTACACAAAAGAAAAAGAGGTAACCTAGGATTCACATAGGTGAAAAGAAACCTAATATGTTTTAAATTCTTAGTTTTTGGGGTACCTACAAGGAAATATGGAAAAACTATCATAGTCTCTAAAATATAAAATATACAATAACACTAAATACTCTAGTAGCTATGTTAATAATGCAATAAAGACACTTTTAATTAAATAATTTAATAGTGTAATGAAACTAAAGTAGGTTGCTAATAGTATTTTCAATAATTATAATTAAAATATCACAATATAGCCTATGACATAAATTATATTTACAATGATAATATAACATTAATTAGGAAAACCACATGGTATGAAAGGAGGGTACCTAATATTCATAAACATTAGTGAGATAATTGTATGTTGTGAAGCATTGGTCACTAAAATACCTACAAGGATCCAATGAAGTGTGTTGAACTCTACCGATGGATGGCATAAAAGCATACTGAGGGAGTCTAATTTTGATGCCAAGGAAGGATTTTAATATCAAACATAACAAGAAGCAACAAAAAATTCAAATATAAAAAATATTATTGAACAAATTGGGGACCTTGAAAAAATATTGGAAAAAGACATCTAGAGAGAGAGAGAGAGAGAGAGGATGCAAAAATGAGCATTTTATAAAAAATAATCATAATGTATTTGTTTGAGTTGAATGGATATATTTTAATGGGTCCAATAATTATATCCTAGGATCTAAATCAATGATACAAAAACATCCACTTTAGGGGCATTTGTGTGACTATTGGTAGAGTAGGCATCCTTTCCATATTTTATATCTTTGTACATCTTACTTACATGACATGTTAAAAGAACACTAGGATGATTTAATAATATCAAAACACCCCCTTTAGAGGTTCTTTATAACCATAAATTTATCTTAAAATTATATCCATGATCAGTGCATGTGCACTTTACACATTAGGATCTTGTTAGAATGATTCTTAATTATTGGGGTCTAATACTTAAATAGAGCATAAAAATCAACGTGAAGTGACATGACTAATATAAGGGATGACATGGGTACAGAGAAATACTAATAAGGGTAGACACATTATCTAAAAATATATTTTGATAATGTCTTGTATAAGGACTAACTAGTAGTCTGTGTCTATCCTACATGGTGAGGTTAAGGCTCCTGATTGGTTACAATTGAAGTGATACTAGTGTTAGTTTTTAACAATACAATAAGATGAGTTTTTATTATTTGAATAATATATATATAATTTACTTGACTCATGGTCACACTCTTAAAAATTATTCCCATTGAAAATTGACTCTAAAACTTACTTTAAAGCTTTTGACATCCTTCTAAGTTCATTCTAAACGAACTATTATGAAATTTCCCATACGATGAGGTAAAGGGACTATTTTTGATGTATCTATGTGAGTTTTAAATCATTGGATTGAACCATCACATGTTTCTCTATGATCCCTTTGCTTCAAATTTGGGCTTGTTCTATGACAGGAACCTTTCCACAGGTTTTACAATTGTTCTTATTTGGTAATCTCTTATCGTGTGTCTAGTCTCATGGCATATGTGGCATTGAAAGATAATATTTTCATTGTCTATTTATTAGTTCCACTTTATTTATTCAAATTTGATAATGTTAGATATTGGAAAAGGTTTTGAAATATTCATGGAAACACATATCTCTAAGTACATAATTAGATGTTGCTCTATAAATGTTGATTTCACATGGATGAACTTTCCTAAGATATTAAATTTATTTTTCAAAAATTCTATATTGATAAGATCATATCAAAGTCCAAATAACTTGACCTATAAAGGAAACTCTTTGAATATATATATATATATAGATACACACACAAATATTTCACTCCATGGTATGAAATACAAGTTATCAATATCAATAAAACATCGACTACCACCAATTATTTTATCTCTATTTTAAAAATAAAAAGGATAATGAGAAAAATCCTTTTGAAAGAGAATTTATAAAGTATTACATCTATTTGATCTCCATGTGTTTTTAGTGCACCTTTGAATCTCTAAAAAAATGTAGTTAGTAACCATTTAATTTATACATTAACACTTAAGCAACTATATCATACTCAACTATCTCATACTTGACAATCAATTCTACTGATTTATCTAATGTCTCAACAATATTTGTGATAGATTCCTTTTTCCTTTTATAATTCAACATTAGAAAATTACTTTCTTCAACCGTGGAATCCTTCTAACTAGGGCTTATTTAAATTATTTTCCTTTGATACTTAGCTTTTCCATATGATATACCTCCATTGTTACTTCTTGCTTGCATTTGCATGCTTTCTTTCCCCACTCACACTTGGATTGCATGCAATCAGTCCTTGCTCATATTGTTTTTGCAAAATTTTACTCCTTGCATTTATACATTAATCCTCTAAGCAACTATATCATACTCAACTATCTCATCCACGGTAGTGAATTCTAGTAATTTGTCTTATATCTTATTAATATTTGTAATACATTTTATTTTTCCTTTTATCATTCAACATTAAAAATTTACTTTCTTCAACCATGACATCCTTCTAAATAGGGCTAATTTAAGTGATTTTTGTTTGATATTTAGCTTTTACACAAGATAGACCTTCATTGTCACTTATTTCTTGCATTTTCTTACTTCTACTCATTCTTTGCTTGCTTTTTTCCTCGCTCATAATTGGATTGCATGTGCTTTCTCCTTGATCACATTTGGTTTACTCAATTTCATTCCTTCCTCACATTTGAATCATACCCTTTTTCTCCTCACTCGCACTTCATTCATATACCTTTGCTTCTTACATGCCTTTGTTGCTTTCTTGAAAGAGCAAAGTAAATAAAATATCTATTAACTTTACTTTTATAATTTATTAAAAAATATATATAATTTGGTTAATATATTAAATTTTAATGCTGCTTTTTTATTTATTAAAATTTTAAAATAAAACTTGATGTAGTGGAAGGGAGGTTTTCCTTCTATTTGTAAGGGTATATGGCAATCAACTTCTAGTGAACAATTATTCTTGATGATAGACTAACTTGATGATATATTTCAAATAGTCTAGAGAACAATGACTCATGATGGTAGGGTTCACCTTCTTAGATGACACACTCCAAGAAGACATTCCTAATAAACAAGCTCTTGATAACAATATCTATTCACCATATTAAATTATATACACAAATCGGTAGCTCTATATGACAAATAACTTCCTCGATGATAGTTTTCCTCAGATGGTAGCTTTCTCTTAAGGGTAATTTCCCTCATATGGTAGCTCCCCTTGATGATAAGTTGTCTTAGAAAAAAAAATTCCTCTTGATGTTAGTTTTCCCTTAGATGGTAGCTTCCCCTTGATGGTTATTTCCCTTCAAAGGTAGCTTATTCACCAATGATGGTATGCAATGACTTCCCTCTCCACCAAATGATAAAATTTCTTTCTTTTTCTTACTCTCCTTTCTTCTATCTTCTGCTCTCTTTCATATTTCTTCTACTGTCATAACTCACCTCCAAAATCCTTTTAACTTAAAGGCTCAAGAAATATAGGCACTTTCTAACTACCAGCAAATGGTTACATAATGCCCTTGGATACTTGGCCTTCCAATTTCTCATGCAGATGCTCTTGCATTATACTCATTTGGTAGTATAAAAGTTTCATGAACATTGTTGGAATATTCAATGGATACTCTATATTTAGCGATCTTGAAATCATTCATCCATGTTGCTTCGTCAACTTCTTGTTTCTTCCACTTAACCATATACTGATAATATACCTTATCTTTGGTCCTTCTTACCACTCTAAAATCTATGATTGCTTCAATTTTATCTTTTTCTTGCTCTGGAAACTGATCTATCCATTTTTCAACTAGAAAATCAACTATAAAATCTTCATTATTATCTTTAGTTTGGTCATAGTATGGGTATAAGTTGACTACATTAAATATCAAAGAAATATCTATGCCTTGTCAAAGTTTAATTTCATATGCATTGGCTAAAAAATTCTTCAAGATCTTATAAGTGCCAATATTTCTCTAGTTTAATTTATTAGAAGTTCCTTTTGAAAATTGCTTCTTCCACAAATGTTCCAAAACTACATCTCCAACCTAAAATTCTTACATTTTTCATTTGGGATCAACATGTTGTTTGTATTTCATGGTACTCTTGTCTAATTCATTTTTCACCTCATGATGTAAACCATGAATGTAGTCAGAAAATTCTTTTACGAAAACACTTGGTCTCTATAAATTATCTATCATTCACAACTCATCTACTCCTCTTGGGTGTATTCCATATGCAATTTGAAATGGGCTTCTACCTGTACTCTAATTTATGAAGTTATTGTATGCAAATTATGCCTATGCCAAAATAGTATCCCATATCTTTGGCTTCTTGCCAACTAAGCATGTCAAAAAAATTCTAAGGCTCTTATTCACAACTTTAATCTATCCATTAGTTTGTGGATGATGTGTCAAACTAAATCCCAACTTAGTACCTAATTTCATCCACAAAGTTCACCAAAAATGACCCACAAATTTAGTGTCTTTACTTGAAACAATACCTTTTAGTAATATATGCAATATTACCACTTCATTAAAGAATAATATGGAGATATGAGTAGCATAATTTATTTTCTTACAAGGTATAAAATGTGTCATTTTCAATATATTTCAAAAACAAAAAATATAATAAATTACCCTTTTGTGTCTTTGGCAATCCAAGAATAAAATCCATGTTTATGTCTTTCTAGGGTCTTCTTGGTACTATTAATTGTTGATACAACCTAGTGTTTTGACTTCTTCTCTTTGCATTCTTACAAAATCAACAACACTACATAAATTTTCTTACATCCTCATTCATTCCTTGACAATAATAAATTGCACAAAGTTGTCCCATTATTTCATCTACTCCAAATTGTCCAGCTAGTTCTCCACTATATTTTTCTCTTATCAGATTCTCCCTCATTGAAATCCATGGTATACATAATTGTTATCCCTTTAGTAATAATCTGATGCCTTTTTATCCAGATTAAATCATAGTTCCCAACATCTAGGATCATGTATAAATCTTATAAATTATATGAAGGTTTATTCATAGAATATTATCAATATCAATAAATATAGCATTCATGAAATAACAATAATATGAATAAACAAACTTACAATATTATTGATCAAATATACAAGATCTCTTGTATTCTTTAATATTTAATGATTGATAAAACACTTCATTCTTTGATTATTTTTTTGTGGAGCTTTGTCTTCATAATATAACCTTTGAAGATGAATTTTCAATACTTTACTATTTCTCTCCTCACATATCTAGGAGATGCATCCTTTCCTATTCCACACATATGACAAACCTCTCATGTCTCTTGACTTTACATATTACCACATACTATGTGACTCTTTACTTATATACTTGACACATGCACACTTAACTCTTGACTTACATATATGAAACATTGCATGCACTAACATATTACATGCTTGCACACTTTATTACATGTCACTTTGCATATACTTATTTCTACACACTTGCACACTCTCACATATTACATGCTTGCACACTTTATTATATGAAACTTTGCATATTCTTACTTGTACATGTTAGGAATGAAAACTGGAGGGATAATTTTATTGATAAAAAGGTTACAATATATAGGCATAAGCCTATATTCAACACATGACACTTGTCAAGAGAAATTGACAAGTGTCAAGGTGAAGGCATAGTGCACTTTAACTCTAACATTCCCCCTTAATGTTGACTTCTAAAAAAAAAAAATCTACATCCTCCTTTATTGCTGATTTGGTCTAGGCTCGTGCTCTTTGCGCTTGGCTCTCCAACTGTGAATAATGCTAGATCCACTGTGTATACATCTCGGTCTATTGCCTCAGGGTCAGCCACTTCAACGGGTATGTTGCCACTGGGTCAGCCGTCTAAGTGCCTCAGGGTCATCATGGGTGCCTCAAGGTCAGCCACATCTGGGTCTGTTGCCTCTGCAGGTCATCCTCAGAGGATGTTGCCTCTCGTAGGTCACTAACTAGATTCACCTCGTGGTGAACTCAATCTAGAAGGCGTCGGTCTCTGCCAAAAATGCACCTAATACAAAGGAAAAATGAGCCATATAAGAGTGTCGGTCTCTGTCGAAAATGCACTCAATACAATAAAATGAGCCATAGATCAAAATAGGAGGAGAGAAGAAGAAAAGAAGAGAATCTTATGAAGTGTCTTCGTCTGTAGTCTTCAGAAGTAGATCTAGAAAAACCTCGGATAGAGTCTAAGGTGTCTTTGTCTGTAGTCCCTAGTATAAGTGTCCTTATGGTGACCATGTCATCCCATCGAAATGCATGGGTAACCAGCCACTGCATTCGCCAAGTGTATAGAAAATATCACTAGTTACAAGGATCACATATGAAAGTACCTTGGGAGTGTCGGGTACAATCGAAATTGCACTACAAGGGAGAAAATCTTTGAGGCTCAATGGAAACAGCCTCAAAATTACAATATGACACCACCATTGTGTCCGTCGCAGAAAAACGTTTCCAACGACTATAAATACCCCTATATTCCACCATCAAAGGGGCCTTCATCATAATGAAAAACAACATGCCTCTCCAAGACAACAACTAAAACCTCGCACTGTGGCGGCATCGCTCTCTGGCGGAATAAAAAACATCATCAATTTTTCCCTTGTAGGGGAATTACTTGGGCCTTTCCATGTCTGAAATATTTATAAAACATCTTTTACAATAGTTTCTACATAATTTTAAGAATAAACTGGCTTTCTCTACTTTTTATAAGATGCCCCCTTACTTATTAACAATTTAAAAAGTTTCATGTTTTAAATAAAAGGACGGTGCTGCTCAAACCCTACTCCCTGTAACACAGACATATCAATTTTTTTTAAGATTAATTCCACACGCTTCTGATGCACCGAAAGCGACGGGATACCCCCAAAAGTACGGTGGGCCCCACCGACCTCCACTTACAATTTTTAGCTAGCGTGTTGGGCCACCCGTTGACAAACCCAAGGTTTTCGCTTCCGATTGATAAATATTGTTATTAACCAAATTTGGGAGCTATAATTTTAATGAATAAGTATCACAGTGTTGACGCCTTTTTCTCTGCATCAAAGCAATTTTACTGCCATGAAAAAGAAATGTCTTCCACATCATCTTTAAAAATTAAAAAACTCTCCATGCACAGCATTGTATTTATTGTGGTTGTTTGTACACTTTAGTAACAGCTCATCAAACGTAGGCTCGTCTAAATTTTCAAATGACCATTGGAAAAAAAATATGACTGGAGGGAGGATTTCCATGAGGGAAATCCCCCCTCAAGGGTTTTCACAGGGTAGGGAAAGCCCGCTCTGATACCAAATGTTAGGAGTGAAAACTGGAGGGAAAATTTTATTGATAAAAAGGTTACAATATATAGGCATAAGCCTATATTCAACACATGACAATTTTCAAGAGAAACTTACAAGTGTCAAGGTGAAGGCATAGTGCACTTTAACTCTAACAAGTACACACTTGCACACTTTATTACATGACACTTGGACTCTTTTCACACATTTACACATCCTTTATAGGAAATATAAATCACACTCCCTAATATAATAACTCACACCCAAGTCCAATATTTACAATATGTACAAATGTACCTTTGGGGCACTTTAGCATCTACCAAATAATATCATATTATCCAACACCCCCTACATTATATTATTTGTTTTTTGAAGACTTTAGTATTCAATATTCATCTTCATATTCTGCATTGTGTTCATCCATGAATTCAATATATTGGCCCTACTTGATAATATTTCATTGTGCCTGATCCTTTGTCCTATTTTCTATATTTTTGAGAAATCAAACAAATTATCATTAATTTATTCTTAAGGCAAAAAAAAGTCGAATATTTCTTGTGACAATCCCACTGTGTCTAGAGCAAATATTCCATTCTTGATGGAACCCATAGCTTCAATTTTATTTTGTTTCTTGATGACATATTTTCTATTTCCATTTATATATTTGAATTCCATTGTCCTACCTATTTTAACCAATTGGGATACTAAGATAATATTATTTAATAATCCTAAAATATATAATACATCATCTAGCACAAAATCTGAAAATGGCATGCTAGGTATAACTTTTCCAACTCCTTGCACATAATAAATCTTATCATCTGCTATTTTTAGTGGAATGTTTGGTCTAACTTCCAATTAATCAAACCAATGTAAATGCCCAGTCATATGATTATTGACATCTAAATATATATACCATGTATCTTTTCCATTTTTCATGTTTTGATGATATTTAAGTGATCTTATTTCATGTATTTGAGTATATCTTTAATTTTAAAAAATTTCTCTCATAAATTTATCCTTTTGAATTCATATGATTCTCTTGATGCATTCATTCTTATTTATCTTCTATCCATGATGAATTCCTTTGATGCGGAAATCCTTATTTCTCCAAAATTTTAATTCAAGCAATCAATAATTTCTTCAATCAATTAATTTCAAATTCTTTAATTTTTAATCAAGCAATCATACAATTAATTCATCAATTTCAATTTCAATCTTCTTATAACTCTAGGTCCAAGGTGTAGACCAATTGGTTCGACCAAACCTCGTAAGGGGGGCGGAGGTTCAAGGTTCAAATCTCGGGCCTCACTGGACTGAACGCTTGTCCCTTTCCTGGTCATTTTAATAAAAGGTTTAAAATGATTGTGGCATGGTGGTTATAGGGGTAGACTGCACAAATAACTGTGTGGTGGCTTTTGGGGTGGACAGAGTAGAATACTATGGTGGCCATAAAATTTGGACAACCTACCTAGATTCATGGTGGCTACCGATTCCACCATGTAAATTCAAAAAAAATCTTCTTATAAATCCCATAAATTCTTTTTTACTTTTTAAATTTTAATTTACAAAATTAATCAATCAGTTCTGCATTCATCAATATTCAATAATCAAATATTCAAATTTTTATTTTTATTTTCAAGCTTTAATTAAGCAATCATTCATTTTCTTCTTGTCACTCAAATTTAATTCATGATTTATTTCAATTCAAAAATTTTGTTATAACTCTCATTCACTTTATGTAATCAATATTAAATTAAATTTTTCCTTATTTCTACTAAATCATAAGGCAAATGACTATGACTCCTAAATTAATGTGCTCAATAAATAGAAATGTCTTTTACCCAAAAAAATAAATTATAAACCTTCACTCCTTTTTAGCTTTGCACTTGATTCAAACTCATCAGATATGTCTGAATACTTTAGATATGTCATAGAACTTTAGATGTATCAGGTTGCTCTATTACTTTAGGTGAATAACATTCATTCATGAATGTTTCCCATGCAAGCTTTCCAAATAAGATTTTATTCTTTAGAGTTTAATCTAAGGAGACTTCTCCTCTTTAAAGGTGCTATCACTTTTTCTCTTAAGTGGATTCTTAGTTTTAGATGCTTTGTATTCTTCCTCCTTTGTACTTTGACATCCTATAATTTTGGTTCAACTTCGAATGTGATGTTTCTCAATGGTGCTTCAACTTACATAGGCGCTCAATTGATTTCACATTTACTTTTCTATTTTACCAGTTCTATCTCAACTTACTCATAGGTGCTTACTGATTTTACCTATACACTTCTATTATATTGGTTCAAAGGTGCTCACTAATTTTCTTCTATTCTACTAGTTCACATATGCTCTATTTTCTTTTTCAAATTTTAGAGCAACAAATCTTCACAATCGATGGATCTATTCTTCTTTTTTGACTTCTCCACTCTTTCACTAATTTCTTTACTTGGATTTAACTTTATCAGCATACATTTCTCTTCTTAATGACTATGAATTCAATAGTCTATAATAGTTTCTTCTCTCAATTTTGAGGTGTTATTATCAACCTGATTTTTTCTTCAACTTTAGGATGAAATCAACCCTTTCTTCTATCTTCTCCAATATTCTTTTTAATTTATACCATAGTTTAGCTTTAATGCTATCTTCTTCAATCTACAACATTTACCTTCAAATTCCTCTCACACAAAGTGAGTGCTTGTGGTGGCTCTAATACCATTTATGGCTTTTTAGCCAGATTAAATCACAGGTCCCAATATCCAAGATCAAGTATAAATCATATAAATTATATGAAGGCTCATTCATAAAATAATATCAATATCAATGAATATAACATTCATAAAATAACAATAATATGAATAAACAAACTTGCAATATTATTGATCAGATATACGATATATCTTGTACTCTTTAATATTTAATGCTTGATACAATACTTTATTCTTTGATAATTTTTTCATGGAGCTTTGTCTCTATAATATAATATCTAAATATAACTCTTCAATACTTGACTATTACTCTCCTTACATATATTTAGAATATGGATCCTTTCTTATTCCACACATATGACAAACCTCTCATGTCTCTTGACTTTATATCTTGTCACATACTATATGACTCTTCACTTGTATATTTGACACCTATACACTTGAATCTTGACTTACATGTATGACACATTGCACACTTTATTACATAACACTTTGCACATTCTTACTTCTACACACTTGCACACTTTGTTACATGATAGTTGGACTTTTTTCACACATTGGCATGTACTTTAGGAGAAATATAAATCACACTCCCTAATATAATATTTACAATATGTACAAATGTACCATGGGGGTACTTTAGCATCTGTTAAATAATATAGTATTCTCTAAAATAATACCTCTTGGTTGAAATAATATATTTATGGTATTCTATCTCCTACATTAGGGTTATTTCAAGCTACCCATGCTTCTTTTAAGTCCAAATCATCCACATAGAGCTCACTCATGGAATGAAAACCTACTACCAAAATCTCCATTGCATTCATCAAGTTTATTCTAATCAAAGCATCAACTACTTGATTTGAACTTCAACTTCTATGTTTTAAAAATGAGTAACTTTGAATATTCTCCACCCATTTCATATATCTTTAGTTCAACTTGCCTTGATTGTTAATGAACTACAAATCATGATGATCTATAAATAATAAAATTTCTTTTAGCAATAGATAATGTCTTCTCTTCTTTAGTGCTTGCATAATGACATAAAATTATAGGTTATAAATAAATATTTCCCTTTGGTTTCATTCAACTTATCACTAAAATAGGCAATAGGCCTTCCTTCTTGGCTTAAGACTCCACTAATGGCCATTCCTCTAGTGTCATAATCTACAAGAAAATCTTTAAGAAAACCTAGCAATTCCAAAACTGACTACTTCATGAATTTCTCTTTCAAGATTTAAAATCTCCTTTCTACTAAACTCATCCATTTGAACTCATGTCTACCTCCTTTCATCATTTTTGTGATTTGAGCACACATTCCACTAGAATTTATGATGAATATTCTATAGAATCTTTCTAAACCATGGAAACATTTAGCTTCAAACATACTCCTTGGTGAAAACCACTCTACAATAGATTTTACCTTTGCTAGGTCCATCCACAAACCATCCTCAGATATGACAAAACCTAAATATACCAATTTCTTATTCATAAAATTACTCTTTTTCAAATTAGGCAACAAATTCTCCTATTTCAACTTTTGCAAAACTAATATGAGATGCATTAGGTGTTCTTCCTTCATCTTAGTAAACACTAAAATACCATCCAAGTAAACCACCACAAAGATACCAAAAAAATGCTTCAATATTTCATTCATCAATCTCATAAAAGTGCTTGGTGCATTTGTCAACCCAAATTGCATGACTAGCCATTTGTACAAGCCTTATTTGATTTTAAATATTAGAGTATATTACATTATTTGGTACATGCTAATGTACCACCTTGACTACATCATTAGATTTAGATTGTGTCTTACATTAGAGTGTGAGTAAATATTTTATGTAATGTAATAATATGCAAGAAATGCATACGTGTCATGTATTTAAGTGTGATGGGTGTAGATGTGCATAAGTGTTATTTATGTAAGAGTGCACATGTGTCCTTAGAATATGAAAGTGAAGAATCTCAAGAAGAGTGAAGGTCAAGAGTACTCCATATGAAGAGTCACATTCTATTATATAGGTGACTAAGTATTGTAAAGAGATGAGGTGGTGTATGTGATATTTATTCAAATTCATGTTACTATTTTCATGAGAATTTGTTAGTGTCCATTTTATGAGTTGTTATAAAATTTATTTATGAGTTTTAAATGATTAACATATTTCATAGTGCAACTTTATTTGAGATATTGTAGTTATTTGTATTAAGTATTAAACATCAAAAGCTAACAGTGGTGTCAAAGCTACAACAAGGTTCTTTCTTGCACAAGTTTAATAGTTGTAAATTTTCTAAGGACATTTCCACTGGTCAATAAGAAACCAGTGAAGTTGAAGATATTACCTCTAGAGAAGTAAAAACTAGAGAATAAAGTATTTCCACTATGTTGAAGAAAACTTAGTGAGAATTGGAGATTTAAAACTTTAGAAATATTGAGTTTATCTATTCCAAGAATAAATTCAGAATAGAAGATAATTTATAGTATGGTTTCAGGTCTTGAAGATAGACCTTGACATTGATAAGATTAAGAGGCCCAATAAGGAGGTCCTAGTGAAAAGTTAGATAGATTTAAAGGAAGAAGAAATTTCTAGATTGTATTTGACTAAATTCTTCATATAGGGTTGTAAAATAACTCGTGAAGACTAGGACTCGACATAAATATTTATCACTAGATTGAAGAATAACTAGTGAAGACTATTGATTTTAAAAATTTGGAAATTTGGATGTATTTTATTGTTGTTGTTTAAGACTTTGTTGTAGGAAATTATTTTTGGAATTGCAATAAAATATTGGATATTGAAGGCCTAAGAGAAAGGTCTCATTGGATAATTTGAAGAATTAGAGATAGGAGAATTTAAAGATTGAGGAGACCCAAGAGAGAGGTACCATTGAGGATTGAAGGTTGAAGATATAAGATACCTGAGAGAAGAGGTTCCATAGAAAATTTTAAGAAAGAAGGAGAATATAGAAACCCTATTGAGAAAATTAAGAAGTGGCCATTGGTAGAGACTTGAAGAAAATTTGAGATGGAATATTGCAAGAAAAAGGAACTCTTGAAAAGAGGTAATCATACTAAATTTGGAACAATTGTCGCCATATGACAACGAGCCCAAAAGGATTTGTGAAACTGATTCAAGGAGGAAGGATTTGGTAAGAAGTTTGCCAAATTTTGGAAAGTATTTTTTTGTTAGAGTATATTACATTACTTGGTAAATAACAATGTGCCACCTTAGGTACATTTCTAGATTAAGAGTTTATCTTAGATTAAGGTTTGAGTATATACTTCAAGAAAGTAATAAATGCACAAGTGTTAGAATGTGCAAAGATGTAAATGTGCATGAAATCCACATGTACATGAGTCATAGGATAGGTAGATGAAGATTCATGGGTAGAGTAAAGGCCAAGGAACATATCTTCCTATATATAGGCCTTGAGAGAGTGAGAACAAGAATGAGAGATTAAAAAGTGAATAGAGTGAGAGAAATGATGTCAAGGCAGTGAGTAGTGAGTAGGTACAATGTAGTTCTTCATTGAAAATTCTAGAGTGTTCATTTCCTCCATTATATTACATTATATTATTTTTGTGAGCTTTCATTTATAGTATATTAATGAGTTATAGTAAAATTTTATCATCTAGTTTTCCTACATATTAAAGTTCCATGTCATATAGTTATCATAGCTTACTTATTTTATATCTTGTGATTACATTTACTTTATATACATCCTCAAAATATAATAGTGGTATTAGAGAACATGATAGATCAATAGGAAATAGGGAGAGCCATAAGAGATATTAAGAGGAGATTAGGAATATTATTTTCAAATTTTTGAAAATATATTTGGTTGGAGTCTTTCCACTGACTTGTAGAAAACTTGTGAAGACTAGGACTCAACATTGATTCCACTAGATTGACAAATCAACTAGTGAAGATTCATTATATCTAGATTTAAATTTTTATCCATTGTAAATTCTAATATTTGTTGCAGGAAAAGGAGATTCAAAGAAATTTTGGAAGCTTCCTATAAAAAGCTAGGAAGAATATCTTCTTTGGAATAAATCTAGTACCTAAAGCAACAAGTTGAAGATTGAATATTTTTTTTTTAAAGCGAAAAACCCCTTGTGGAGCCACCTTGGTCTGAGAGACCATGAACATGGGGGTACCACACCATCAAAGTCACTCGGGGGTTGCACACGACCCCTGCCCGCACCAACATTATCAATTGGATTTTAGATACCCAATTCAGCCTTTTGGTAGGGTGGAGATTTGAACCTGGGACCTCCCTTGGAGGATTGCCCTCTCCTCTCCAACTCACCTACAACACCTGGGTAAGATTGAATATTTGGAGGTCTAGGGAAAAGGTCCCATTGTAAGAGTTGCAGACATGCAAATTGTAGAAAAGACAAAAGACCAGATGAGCCTTATTGAAAAATGAAGAACAAGAGACCCAAGAAAATATTCCAAGAGAATATTGGAGGTTGGTAATCTCCATTGAAGATTGAAGACTGCAAATCAAGGAGAAGGTCCTAGAAATTAAACCCCATTAAAGGAAGAGGAGACTCAAGGAAAATATTCCTGAATAATATTGGAGATTGGATATTGGAGATCTCCATTGAAGGTTTGGCAAGGAATTTTCTAAATTTTGGAGGAGAATATTGAGGATCTCAAGACAGTTATAATCTTGAGAAGAAGACCACTAGATAAACCAAGGTTGAATTTAGAATTTGACAAGGAGGTTGAAGGAGAAATGAGTTAGAAAATCCATCAAATTTGAGAGATTTAAATATTTCCATTGAAGGCTATTTTGGAGAAAGGAAATTGTTGGTTTTACAACAGAAAAGTGAAATTTTTTTGAAGGAAAATCTTAGCTGCAATTTTGAGGAGTTTCCTACCAAATTTGTGAGATTCAAGGACAATGTTTTGGAGGAGAAATTAACTACTTTACAATCTAAAAATTTCAGATGTGAGGAAAACAAGAAAGCAGCAATTTGAGCAGCATTAATAGCTATTAAGTTTCATATTTTCAAGATATATCATGAAGGAGAGTTAAAGCCATCAAACTACATTTTTGGGAAGCAAGTTTAATGAGTTTTAAAAACTACAAATACGTGAGCTAAAAAGCTATTTTAGATAGCAAGGAAGATCTAATATTTCTTCTAATACAAGTCAGTAATTAGGTGATTCAAATCACCAAGATTTCCATCATCTACATAGGTCATTGAGGTAAGCAAATTTGGTACAAAAAGTTCATTACTTGAACATTAGTTACTTGGTTCATTATCAAGTTTCATTAAGCATCATATTAGATTTTAAAAGTTTCAAGGATAATATTACATATTAAAGTCTTCAAGGGAGTTCAAAAGATAGTTTCTACAAGGGTTAAAACCTACACATAAGAAGTAGAATCTAGATATATTTTGAGAAAAAGAAAAATATCAACTTTCTATTTATTCATTGGAAGCAAGAAGATATTACTCTTAAGTGAGATTTGCATAGATTATAGTGCATATTTCAAGTTAATTTTAAGATTTCATTCAAAGGAGAAATAAGGAGAAAATTATAGCGCATTATATTAAGGTTATTAAAAGTATACTAAGTTTCAAATTAAGGATGAATATTAAGTGCACAAATCAAAGTAGAAGTGAAGTGTAAAAAGATACTGTTGAGTGCAGGAAATCTGCAGTATATTATGGCAAGGAGAAGCCACCAAAATGAGTAATATAACCTCCAAATTTTGTTGAAGAAAGTTGCATCATCAAGGAATGAAGCAGAGCAATATAAAGATCTCATAAGCTAAGGTTTCAAAGGTGTCTATAGACACCAAATATAGCACCAAAGTCCATTAAAATAGTGCCTATACAGTAAGGAACCTACAACATTAAAGGATTTTTCATGAGACAATATAGCACCATTACAAGATACATAAAGTACATAGTGCAAGTGGGAAGAAGAAGAGCATATGTTTATGTAACACAAGTAGCAAAAAAAAAGAGGTGCAAAGAAGTTTTACCTATAAGTTTTACCCAAGTGAACATAGAGAAGATTTTGGATGAACGACCCGCACTAAAGCAAGCTTTGAACCACAATAGGAAGAACCACCATATTCAAGGAAGAGTCATCATATGTTAAATATTCAAGAACACATGCTAGAATAGATTTGAAACAACTTGCAAAATAATTGGATGAGTACCAAGTTGTTAATATACATTGAGATGTGTTGAGTGGATATTTTGCCCAATTGCAAAATCCCCATCACAATTAGGATATTAATCTGAAAAATCTCTCTTGAAAAGAAGTTAAAAACAAAAACTTCTCCAAGGTTCCTTTTACTTATGCATGCTTGTATGTTTTTAAAGATGTATCAAACAAGTGCTAGGAATACCTTAGTGATTACAAGTAACTGTAAACAAGGGGCTCGTGTTAGTATTAATTTATTGCTATGCTTGTGATTGTTCATGAAACTTAAAAGAAAAGTAAAATATGATTGGCTCTCATATGACCATGATGTAAAGCCTTCATTTATTTTATCTTGAAGAATTTTACATAGAATTTATCTTCATTTGGTTAAGCATATTAAACAAGTTTTAACTTGCATTAAACCCTAATTTAAGCATGAAACAAAGATTAAAATCTATCCCCAAATATGAATATTAAATGGTGATTGGATTCATTTAAATTTCTTTATGCATGAAATAAAATAATGCAATGACTAGCTTCATTTTATTTCATAACACTTTCCCCAAGCATCCACTTGTTTGTAACTATCATACCCATGGATTTTGTTTTGATCATTGTATTTATTTAAAAAACCCATTTAATAAGCTTTATTCCTGTGATTTTACAAGTGTTATAACATAAATTCCCTCTCCATTTTGAAATGCATCTAATATTTAGGGCCCCTATTATGCTTTCCTCCATACCAACATCGAGGCAGCCTACGTGATTCTACCCACTTGTAAGGGAAACCATCATACGTTATATCGACTACTCCCTTCAATAGAAACATCCCCACTGTGTGGTAGGTCCCCTCACACGTCGTTCATAAGAATTAAAGGACTTAGCCTTGCAAAATATTTGAACTTGACAAATGGAGTATTCTTTAGTCCACATCACACCAGTAATCCTTCTTTGTTGTTGAATTGCTAAACGGTAATCAATAATGGAAAGTTGTTTATTCCTAAATGATATGTTATATTTTGGCTCAACTCACTAATTGACTTGCTTACTTGATATTTCATCAACCATTTTCCAATAAACTCCTCATAGTCAAGTTCTTGGTTGACCTATTGATCCTCACTCTTACTAGGTGCAGTTATTTCACAAACATGTCATCCACTCTCGAACAAGCCTACTAGTTAATCCATGTATTTTATTGCCTATAGATCAAATGCCATACTCAAGTTTTCTAAAACCATTTGAATTCACTTGATGTCTTGGTATTTTGAATGCAAAGTGGTGTATCACCACATTTGGGTGTTTGTGATTTTCTTATTTCCCATAGAAAGGCTTTGGACATCCTACCATTCATTATCCCCTAGTTATGAATATATTAAATCAATTTCATTAGTTCAAACATTGTACTCTCCACTTTTGGTGATGGCGTGATAGTGAAAACACCTCTCGGTGATTGATTTGTAATGGAACACAGCATCCCCTTCACCTATCCTCATCATAAAAGACAATTTTTGCATCCTTTGATGTTGGGAAGAATGGACATCAAATTTTAATTCTGATGGTAAAAAATCAGTCCACCAGTATTTCTCTGCTACATCCGCATCACCATTTTCTAGATTTCTATGGTTGATTTTTACTCATGAACTCATTACACCTATTGTATTCAATATATGCTATTATTTACCCTATCATGGTGTCAATCTGATAATTTCTAACCAGCATCATGCTAAACTTTACCACGCTATCAGTCTCGATCGTACGTCTCAGTCCCATCATTACTACACCACTTTACTTTGTTTCTCCTCCATACAACAAACAAAAAAAATGTTTCTATCACCATTGCAAATGCTTCGATTCATTCCAATGATCTCTGTTGTTGGGCGCTATCCAAATTTTTTGAAACCTTCGATATTGCCAAATAGAAATACTGCTCTTGACTCTTTCCTATGTCTATCACCATGCACTATCATCACATCATTCGTCCTGATCAACATGGATTCCCTTTCAGTCACCATTTTTGGTAGCCTTTGAACGTCGAAGAAGATCGCTTGGTCATTGCCCAAGCCTACGTTTCATGCCCACATCCACATATACCTTGACATGGGAGCCGCTTAGGAATCTATGTGCATCTTGAAAGTTGTCCATGCCCTGTTCCTAAATAGTGTGGTGGGTCTATCACCAGATACATCTGTGACCATATTCGGGAGTTATCCACATCATCATCGGCTTTGTCTTAGTATCTATTGGTGCCTTTGCGAATCAGGGCAAATGTTCTTTTATGACCTGCAAAGACAACTTAGCATATTAGTAAATAACATTAACACCATGCTAATAGCTTCAACACTAACTTCACTTAGCCTAAGTGCTAAAGAAACACATGGCCCCGTACACTTTTAAATTTGTAGGTAAAATTATTTTATTATTAAACTTGTTTATTTATTTATTTATAAATAATTCAATGAGGACTGAAGATGGTGTTGATTCAGAGGATAGAATAAGATGTATTCTAAAACTTCTAAGGTGTAGTTCCATAAACTCTATGGATTTCTTAGGTCTTCTAGTTGCTTGTCTTGTGATCATGTATCTCTAAAACTAACAAAGCAGCTTGGATTTAATGATTTTTTTGAAATGAGTTTGGACTTGTTAATATGGCTAACTACTACAACTGTTTTGGCGGGTCCTCTATTTTTCAAAATTTTGAATGCAGGAAGGATATTTTTCAAATTTCTGGAGGGCAAGAGGATAGCTCCAAATATACTTCCAAGGAAGTTTCTGTTCCTTCTGGCGTGGTTGCTTTCGAGGGTTTGCTTAAGGATGATTTTGCTCCTTTAGGCCTTGATAGTAAAGTGGTCCCTTCCTCTCTTCCACCCATCCTAGATGAAATTCTTCTTGAGTCCAATTCTAAAAGTGGTCCATCCTCATATTTTCCTGACAAGGTCAGCACTTTTTGGGGTGATGATATTCCTATCTCTAGTTACCATCCTTGTAATCATTCTGCTTTGAACCCTATCACCCCAAAACCTTCTTTTCTAATATTTTGGGTAAGTCCTCTTCCTGTGTTGATCCTTCTATGCCCCCTTGTGAAGTTTCTGGTAATAAAGTCAAGGTTCCTATGAGCTTAGCATCTTTTTATTTATCTCAGGAATCCTTTTCCCTTGTCGATAAGGTTGTGGGTGGAATTCCTAATTTAGACACTATCAGGCGATGGGCCTTTTATAGATGGAAAGTTAGAGGTTCCCTAGAGATTTTTGGTCTCTCTAATGGCTTTTTTGGCATCCACCTCAATTCTTAGGAAGACACAAATCAGATTCTATCTGGTGGACCTTGGTTCCTTGGGTCCAAAAGTATATTCCTCATGAAATGGACCCCTGATTTTGATCCTAAAAAGCAAAGCATCAATTATGCTCCAATTTGGGTTATAATTCTCAATATTCCTTGGCATCTTTGGCGTGAATCGGTCCTAAGGTCCATTAATTCAAATATTGGGGATCTTGTGCTCATTGATAGATTTATACTAGCCAGGACAAGAATGCACGCTACTCATTTTTGTGTGAATACTAATTTATACTTAGCTCTTCCCACCTTTGTTGAGCTGGTGTATGGATATTTCTATCGCAAGAAAGCTATTGAATATGATAATAAGCCCCCTTTTTCTATTGAATTTTGAACTCAAGGATATCTGAGAGCACAATGTCCTTCCTTCAAAAGACAGGTGAAAAATGATGCACCAATTCGAGGTAATAAAAAACTAGTAAAGGAATGGATAATCTAACGCCTTTTAAGAAGGTGAAAATGGGTGAGAAAGAGAAGGAGCGTGATCCCAAGCCAATCATCGAGGAGATTCCCATTCCCATGGAAGTTGAGGAACCCCAAGATAAAGCCGAGGAGGCACCTCAGCATGCCTCGCCTTTGTCTTATATCTATATAAAATAAATTTTAAATGTTGACCTAAATAATAGATGTTTTGATAGAATTCCATGATTGATAACTTTATAAAAAAATTGTTTGTGAATTTGTAAACTATAAAATATGAAAAATGCATCTACATTGCATATAAGTAATTGACATCAATAGTTTTAAACATGTTAGCATAAAATCCTTCTACACACATATTTTTAACACTTTCAAAGCCGCTCAAGCTTCAACTTCATTATTTGTCTTAAATCCATTTTTAAAAGCATAATGTGACAAAATATCACCCTTATTATTTCTAATTATTTGTCGTCCTCCTACTAGTATTGGATTATCCATGCAAATAAAGTTGTGAATTCCCCCTTTCACTCCTTTGAATACATAATATCCCACTCACATCTTGCCCATAATGCTTTCATGGTTTTGGAAACTTCTTCCTTTGCCATTTTAGTTTCCTAGATACAAAGAATATCAGGCTTGTTACTTAAATAGAAGTCCCTAATACACCTCTACTTTGAAAGGGCATTAACATGTATTATATTCAATTATATGGTAATCATGTATCATTAGAGGTTGTCGGTCCCTCCTACGAATTATTAATATTATTTTGCTATTTGGTAAAGAGAAGTTCAACCAACTTAGATTGTGTTCCTTTTTCTAAGTTTGTTCTTGCTTCCCTAGCTCTCACTTGATAATTTAAAGTTTTTTTTTTTGCCTTACCAGTATCAAGAGTAGGTCTTATTAGTCTATTCCTTAATATCCTTTCACAAATTTTCTTTTCATTAGATTTATCCTCTCTTGGTTTTGCTAAAGAAGCTTTTAACTTATCTTGCTCATTTTTTACATTTCCTTGTTAATAGTGGAGGTATTAACACCTAACGTTGTATTTTCTCTACCATTTTTCTTATCTTGAATGGTGCATGGTACTTCAAGAGAGTCTTCAAAATCTAATAACACACATTCCATAGGTTCAGTAGAAATGTTCATCCCTGAATTAAGAGCATACTGAGTAGATAATTCCTTGTTATATTTCGATCTTGTTGTACCATATCTTCTAAGATTTGATCTGATTTTTCTTCATAGGCTCAAGCCTCAAAATAATTGGTATTTCTTTAAATATTTTTTACTTATTGGTATCCATTTTTTATTTACTTTTATTTGTCTAGACCTATTTTTTAGAAGTTAAAAACCATTATCATCCATATCCATTTGTAAGTTTCTCTTACGATTTTCTACATATGTTTTTGTTGAACTCTTCTTAGGGCATAATCTCTCAATATGCCCCATATTATGAAATCTTCTACATCTGAAAGATATATTTTCATAATCTATGGATTGGATCCACAACTTACCCCATACTTAATAATAATAATTGATTCTTATAAATATTTACTTATATCAATCATGACCAATATCTGAACATAAATAGCTAAGACTATCTTTTGTAGTTTCTAAAATCTCAAGGAATTCTTCCATACTATTACCTATTGCCTTGAAGGTATCTATTTCAAAAAATTCAATGGGTAACGCATACATCATGACCCAAACTACTACTAGGAATAAATTTATATTTTTAGGTGTAAAGCCTTCATACCAACGGGTAAGAAAGAGTCCTGCTCTTCCCATAAACCAAGGGCCCCTTTTAAGGATAATATATTTTTCCTCCATAGAACAAGAAATGGCTAGGAAGAAAATGTTGGGAATAAAGGATAGGCTCAATCTTGGAAATTTTTATCCCCTATCTATCCATTTTCTTAGAGTCAAAGCCCTTGATCAGGACCCATTAAATTTACCAATGATTACCTTATATTTGAGTAGCAAGGATAGTTGCTTTGTGAGGTCCTCCACAACCTTTACTGCTAAAGATGATTTTAATGAATTAGTTGTAATCGGTTCATGGAAAGGAAATTATTTTTTGATATCCACTAAAATTTACTGGTATATCCTATAACGATTATATTATTTGGAAATAATCCTACAATAATTTGCATGTAGAACTTATAATATAATAAAGGGATAAATGAAACAAAGTTAAAAAAATCTACTCCTAAATAAAATGTTTAACCCCGCTAAATCCCTAGCCCTCCATTGCTCCTCCCATCATTCAAACCTTGGTTGACATATTTGCAATTTCATTTCTCATGACTTGAAAAATTGTCGCTGCCTTTATTTCGGGTGGTTGGCTTCACAAGGTTGTATTTCCCTCAATACTACTTGGATTTTTTTATATGACCACTCATTTTAAAGCTCTTCAAATTCTACATAAATTGGTCTAAGAATCATCTGAATTAGACAATTCTTCGCAAAGATATGGCTCCTAAAATATAAGATGTTTTTCTAAAAAAAATTTCCCTAACATTGTCCTTGTTCTAAATGACTATCTTCACATGGTCATATCTCCCTCAATATTGCTTGGATTCTTTTGTATGATCACTCATTCAAATTCCTTCATATTTTGCATAAAATAGCACAAAAATATGATGCCTAAAAGATAAGTCATTTTCAAAAAAATTCCTAACTTTACCGATTCATATAATCCACGACTTTTATAACTCAAATGAAAGATTGAATATCCCTTACACTCTAATTTCTCAGCTATCTTTTACCATTCTTCCATACTTAATAACTTTATAAAAATATTATTTATAAACTTTTTAACTATAGAATACAAGGAATACATTTACACCACATATAAGTAGTTAACATAAACAATTTCAAACATGTTCAAATAACATCCTTCCTATAAATACTCTCAACAAAAACATATTGCATGAGGAATCTATTCTTTCAGGTCTTGTATTTTATTGATTTAATATTTGTCGTTCATTTTATCACCAAGGATTTATTAGAAGACATGTTCAAGATATTTTAATAATCATTGTAACTTAGAAATGAATATATATTTTCTCTTAAAAATTTAAATTAATAAACTTATTAGTAATGATATTCTTTCACATTCACTCACACATAAGTACTCTTTATTCTGCTAGTCCATCTAAGTGCCTTTACTAAAATTGCATGGCATTATATATGGTTTATTTATATATAAATTTAATTAATTATTGTATATTTTTTAAAGAATAATATCTATATAATACATAATGTTAAGATAGACAAACATACTTATATAATAAAATTAGCTTCTTCAAACTTTATTATACTATGCAACATATATGTTTGGTTTGATTTCCTCATGATTTGCTCAATTCTTATTTTATTTTTGATAAGCCTTGTTGATTTCTTATTATAATTGCTTTAACCTCCCATTATTCTCTTGATTGTCTAACTATCAATGAATTAAATTGATTATTTTTTTGTTTAGATCAAATATTTTATAATGTTTTTAACCTCCCTTATTAATGTTCACAACAAAGTCAATAAATTGTTGATGTTCTTGTAATGTTCATTTAATAATTTTGATAATTATACCCGTACAAGTTATTCTTATTGGATTGAAGAATAAATAGCTTAACATGTTTCCATGTGATTATCAAGTTGTTTTTAGAGTAAAAGTTAGGTTGTATTATGTTATTAACTAGAACATTACAATATTTTGGTGTTAGCACCATCCACCAACAAAAAACAAAATGAGGTAGATAAGGAGTAAAGCATCCATAACTAAATATACATAAGAATAGAAGCTAATATCAACAAAAAAACTATAGCTATATCATGTTGCAATATGCTAGATATCATCACTCATCCGTGGGAGAGTCTATCATATAGTGAAGTTCTGGTATTCCATAATATCTTTTGAAGTCTTCAAAGAGGAAATAGAAGTAATCAATATGTTCCTGAATTTTTTTATCATTTTTTATTGCCTTTTTTTTAGTTTCATTTTGAACATTCTAAAGATCTTATAGCATGTGATAAAGTTGATGAAGTATGTCGGTAACATATCCTAGTGTGATAGAATCTCCATGAGCATGGAAATAAATGTGTCCTAAATGTAATATAAGATCAAAGGTCAAGCATGTTGAAACTATATTTGAGGGTCAAAAATGACCCTTGCACACCAAACACTTACGACCACTCATGTGATGCAGTTCTCCTCTCAACTGTGGACATGTTCGATACCCTATGCATCACTTGGGGCACTGGTCTTGGGAAGTTCAAGAAGCATGGGACGCAGTTCCTTCGGATGACCTCTAATATTTTTACCAAGATTATCTCATTGAGTGGGTGTAATCTCTAACATTCTTCCTCCTAAAGCTACCTTGGCCTACTAGGTGTTGGGGAAAAGGGAGAGAGAGGAAAATCAATAAAAAACTAAAAGTAAAAGGTAGAAAAGCAATCCAAGTATAGGAGGTAGAGTGAGTCTACCATATTACCAAAGGAAAATAAGTTGATAAAGCAAGAAATAAGAGTACCTCCATCCCTCCACTTGGGGATTAAAGTTCAAGCTCCTGGATCTTAAGAACAGAAGGAAGATCACCTTTTTTCTCTAGTATTTTATTTATCAAGGTCTTCCTATGGGAGATAGGCTCAGTAAGGTTGGCCTTCCTAATCCTAAGTATCCTGCTTGTGGTCATTTTGAAATATTTAAACATCTATTTTTGTTATGCCCTTGTGCTTAGTCTACCTGGGCTTATATTCACTCATTATTTAAACATTTTCATCCTAAGTTCTTCAAATGGCAAATGAACTTTTTTTGTGAAAATAGTTGTTGGCCTACTTATATTGCTACTCTATGGAATCTATTTCATGCGATTATTTTTTTTAGCTATGGAAAGCTAGGAATGCTGCTATCTATTCTAGAGATTTAATTTCTTTACATTTTTCTATAAATGAAAATATTACGGTGCTTTCTGCTATTACCATTTAAATCCATTCATAAGCTTCCAAGGTGATGCATGAGTTGGCACATTTGATGAATGTTATCGAGTATTAGCATGAGGTTCCATGCACTATCAATAGGGTTTCACTTGACCTCCATCATCCTCAAGGTCCCTTAGTTTCTTTGAGGTCTCGATGTAGTAGGTTGAGGGGGCAACATTCTTCAGCCTTAAGTCATTCTACTAGTGCTCATAGTAGGGTTCGATATCCTTCCAAATATCATAGTAGGCATCATTCATGTTCATGCTCTGGCCTGATCATGGTATTGTTTGGAGTCCTAGCCTATCTCTTCGATCAGATACTTCTCTCCCTACTCCTACTCATTTTGCTTCATTTTCGGCTTCACCTTTGATCAATTCTGATTCCTTTGATGATAACTATTACTCCTTATAACTCTTGGTCTATTAATTCACCTATAGATAATCCTCATGATTTGGGGTATTTTGGTCCAAATAATGATCCTCCTCTGAGAATGGATCCTTGTGCTTAGTTATGTTGTTTGTTTTCCCTTTTAAGGACTAGTTTTGTATTTGGCCTTGGGCCTCATTTCTCTAGTCGTTCTTAAAATTTGGTTTTGGTGCCCTATTTAGGGTTTTCATGATGTGGGTGGCCTTGGGTCTCGAGATGTGATCTCTCCAACTCATTTTTTATTGTAACATATTTTATTTACATAATTATTGGTTCCAATAAAAAGGTAGAAAAGTAAACCTGACTAGCTTACTATTGGTGGTGATGCACCAAAGATTACGATTTACATCCTGCATCTTGGTGGGATGAGTGAACACATGAATCCAACGTGACAACATAAAGTAAACATAGTCCCAATTATGTATCTCTACAAATTAAAAGACTCCCTATGAAAGCTAGGATAAAAATATTGTGGTAGTCACAACCTCCTACAAAAGAGACACAAATACTCAGACCAAGACAAAAATGTTGGTATAGTCACAACTTCTTGTATTTATGTTAAAAGCTCATTATATTAATCCATAATTGAAAGAGGTTCAGTGACCTATACATACCAAATACCAAGGCTCAAGTCTAGACTAAAATACAAAATGGAAAAATGAGGAGGAACTGCTCAAGGTTAGATGCTAGACACAATAACAATTCAATTTCCTTTACAATGATAAAAATGCTAGTATTTATAGATAAAAATTTGAGGATTTTCCCTCTTCAAAATTCAAATTTCCCACTTCAAAGTATTTTTTTAGGGTACTTCTATATTTATGGTTGCCACTCCCAAGATCACTAGATCTAGAGTTACTTGAGATGATATATGTTGCGTGTGCTAGAAATTTGTAGTGATTAGATGTACTTTCTTGTAAAAGGAAGATTGTACACTCCTGAAGAATAAACATTTCAACACAATGTGTGGAGTACAAGGCTATGACTTTGGTTGGAGAATATGGGTGGCTAGTGGGCCTCAAGGTGGGGGTTTCAGATATGGGATCCCCCAGAGCAAAAATTAGCCTCCTAATCTTTTGTAGCCTAGGTGGTGCAAGCTTGACCAAAATTCAGGAGACTATGACTTTGGTTGGAGAATATGGGTCGCCAGTGGGCCTCAAGGTGGGGGTTTCAGATATGGGATCCCCTAGAGCAAAAATTAGTCTCCTAATATTTTGTAGCCTAGGTGGTGCAAGCTTGACCAAAATTCAGGAGACTATCCCCTCTTGTGTGAATTTGTGGGAGTCATGGTTATCATTTTCAACTTGTGAGTACCAGGCATTACAATTTATTGGATGCACTAAGGTCTTCCTACTTTTGGTTCTAGCTGCTCTACATATCATTATCCTAGGCTTCCATAAAAACTCTAATTTTGATATGTTTTTGTTAGCTCTGATATTGAGGGCTCGATGACTAAATTTTTGCACCTTTATCCTTTTGGTTTTCCCTTTGATACTTGTGATATTGATATATTTGGTTTTGCCTCCACCTTCTTCTATATTTTGGGTAGCTTTCTTCCCATTGGTCCTTTTTGTTATAAATTGACCTAAGGTGATACTCTTCCTAAGTGTAGTAAGAATTTATTTCACTATATCCCATGGAGGAGTGGAATTGGTAAGCACCTTTTTGCATCTAAACTTTCAAATATGCTTAAGAAAGATAAGTCTACAAAAATCCCAGAGTTTGAGGTAATTATATTGCTAGGAAAATCTAAGTAGAGAAAGCTTCCAATATCTAGTGAAAGAGGGGAATAAAAAGTGTAGAAGACATCCCAAAACTATTTAGCCATGTCACAAAACCAAAACAAGTGAATAAGATTTTTTGAAGTATTACAAAATTTGCATTGAGAGGAAATATGTAAAATCGGAGCTAAACTTTCAGAAGTTGGAAATTTTTGATGTAAAACCTACCATCCAAATAGCTAAGTTTTGGATTCAACAAGAAAATTCCAAATTTGAGTAGTAAGAGACTTCCTTTGGGCATTGGTAAAAATGATTTTTCACTTGACATTGAGATTATATTCCAATGATAAAGGACACACCATTTTTTTTGTAGATCCAACTAGATTTAGTGGAAGATATTCTATGGTCACGAAGCCATCTCTAATGAGTCTATATATTGTAGGTAATTGTTCCCAAATTTATAAGAACCTCACAAGGAGTGAAAACTACAATAAGGTCATAAGTCTCTTTGAACAAAGAGGGAAGCAAGCAATTATATAACCCATATTTTACTCAAAAAAGAAGAAGTTGTGTTTAGGATATAAATCATGATTGGTGGGCTAGAACTATGTCTCACCCATATGTCCTTCCATGCATTATATTAATAATAAAATTATAATATAGTCCTAGGAGAGATATTTTAGTGGTGAGTCCTTGGGTTTTCATTCAATAGACCCAAGTTCAAACCTCGGTATGAGAGAACCAAGGCCCCTCATAAAACCTCATATTTTCAACTTAAAATTTTAGTCCATGAAGAATATTGTAGTGGTATGTCTTTGTATTTTCATTCAAGAGATCCAAGTTCAAACCCTAGTATTAGAGGACTAGAACCCCTCATAAAAACCATTGTATTTAACTCAAATTTTAGCCTAAAAAAGGATAGACCAATTGGTAGTGATCAAGTGCTTGTCGATAGGCTATCTTGATTCAATTCCCTCGAGGTTTGGGATTCCATTAAGTTTAATTTTATCCAAGAGGCTAAGGACTATAGAGATTCCTTACACAACTAAAAAAATATATTAAAACATTATCCTATGACATTGACCTCATACTTAACGTGCAATATGTGACCTAATAAGTAATTGGGGAAAGTAAAATCTATCTACTTACTCTATACTAGTCCACATTGGAGTCTATACTTTTTATTTATTGATTTTGGATTAAAAAATTTGTATGCGCACTCTTAACACTTTTATCCTTGCAAGGTACAATTACAAATCCCTAACCCACCCAATTACTTGGTGTCAAGCACTATTCATAATTAAAAGTCTATAATAAAGGATAATTTTAGTTGGTATTACTCCTCTAAATTAATTAAAATAAGATATTATGAAACTTTAATATGTTTTTAAAATTTATTTAGAAACATCATATCATTTAATTTTTATTGGTTTTTTCTTACATCATTTATAATCATTTTTTTTTAAATATGAAATATAAGTTAGATAGTTTTATCAACATTGAAAGAGTTGATTGAATTGTGGATTAACTATTTTAAAGTTAAAGCATTATACATCCTTAGAATATTATACTTGTTATTATTTTTTTGAATGTATGGGTTAAAAGGAATAATAGCTTTTTAAAAATAAAACTTCAATTTTTTTATTCAACATATTATGATGTCATCTTATTGTTATGATGCCTTGATCGAGTTATGATATTAGAGAAACAATGTTTTTATTCTCCTCCATCAATAATAAGATTGTTATGATCTAGGATCAATTCCTATTGTCAAATCATTTCTTATTTCCTTTCATATTGAGTGGAGTAGTCACCAATTTAATTTTCCATCCAATCAATTTTATTTAAATACTTCTTTATTGCAACACCCTGGCACGATTACTGCAATTGAGAGAATCTAAAATTTATTACCTCAGCTTCCTCACTCTATCAGTTGGATTTATTGGTGGAATGAAGTGATTGTCCGTACTACCTCTTTCATGCGGCATTTTAGCAAATAAGTGGCACATGTCAGAAAGCATGCTCACTTGGCTGTTATGAATGAGTATAAATATAATTTACTATTATTGTAAAATGATCTGTATGATCAATAATTATAAACTAAGGTTTTGGTCTTCACCACCAACTTAGATTCCATGAATGAAATGAAGCTAGGGGGCTCATATTTGGGCTTGTTTGCACTGGCTGAAGGTTGGTGATTGCCCGTATAAAGCCTTTTCAAATATCTTCATTCTAACTAGGCCATGATCTATATCAAGACTATTCAAGTCTCTCATGATAGGCTGACTTCTCTTCCTGATATTGCATTGGCCTTTGTGGATGATTATAAGCTTGTATTTCAAGTGCAATAGGATTATGTAGAACATCATATGGCACTCCCAGTATCTTGATGTTGTTCCTCCTAAGTTGTATCTTTATGACAGACTTCTTTTTAAGGCTCCTCTTTCACTTTTTGAGCTTCATAATACTCTTATGACCATGTCGGATGACAAGTCCCCTGGTATTGATGGCTTTCCCTATGAATTTTATAAAGCCACTTGGAATTTTGTTGGGTCTGATCGGCTCAATGTCTACAATGAAGTGTTATCTAAAAATTCTATCGATAATATTATCAATTGTGGAAATATTAAATTTATTCCTAAAGTTAGAAATCTTGAGCTTATCACTATTTGGATACCTATTACTTTGCTTAATGTCTCTTACAATATTCTATCTAAAGCTTTAGCTCTTCGTATTCACAACATTCTTCCTATGATTATCATACTAGAGTAGATGAGTTTCATTAAAGGGCGTTACATCTTGGATAATATTATTACTATATGGGAAGGTTTAGAATAGGCTCATCTCTTTGTCCAAAAGCCCCTTTTCCTTAAACTGGACTTTGAGAAATCTTATGATCATATTGATTAGCCTTTCATTCTTGCCATGCTCCAAGCTCTCGACTCTAACCCCTTTTTTATCAAGGCTATCAGTATGTTGTTTGTTGATGCTTCAGCTTGTCTTACTATTAATGGACATAGATTAGAGGATTTTGGTTTGTTTCATTCTATTCACTAAGGTTATCCTTTGGCACCTTCACTTTACATCCTTGATGTTGAAGCTTTTGGTTATTTTCTTGCCAATCAAGCATCTAAGAGGTTGATAAAAGACATTATTTTGCTTGACATGTCCACCCAGCTTATTAATGGTCACTTTGCATATGATTCTTTTCTCACTATCAATGAGGATGAGGTTTCAATTTCAACTACTTCGATTTTTTGGACACTTTTTTTAAGGCCTCGAGTTCCAACATCCAATGATCTAAGTCTCTTTATTTTCATCTTGCTTATTATTTCATGCTTGTTTGGCTTTGACATTTTTCATGGCATTGGCTTTAAAGGGGTGTGAATTTTAAGTTATTAGGAATCCCCTTTGCTTTTGATAGCTCACCCTCTGAAATCTGGCAGTATGTCATTGATAGAATTGAAAAGAATATTTCTTATTGGACCTCACATTCCCTTTCTCTTACCAGTAAGGTTTAGGTTTGCACAAATATTCTTGTTGCTAGCCATGTTTATTACTCCTCATATTGGTCCCCTTCTAATAATTCTTATAATAATTTGGCAAGAATCCTTAGGGATTTTCTTTGGGCCAAGGGAAAGAATTCACGTGGTTTTCATTGAGTTGCTTGGTATATTTGTTGCATACCTAATAATAAGGGTGGGATGGGCATCATTGACATTTATAGGTAAAGCATTTCTTTGTGTGCTAAGTGGGTGGTTAAAGCTATTGAAGGCCCTAAAGACTAGAAGGTTTTGATTCACCATTATATTTCTTCAGGGATACCTTATGGGTGCAAAGCTTGGACTAATATTGGCCTCCATACTCTCATCATTACTTTTGCTTTGGTTAAGATTCATGGTTCCTTTGTTGTTAAAAGTATTTGGTAGGATTTTGAGGTGGTGAAACCTCATCTTCACTGGATTGGTGATGGTTTTCATAATGGTCTTTCATTAAATTCTCATAATATCTGATGGTCTTCTATTCTATCCAACTCTCCAGTTCTTCGTGTTAATCTACTAAGGATTAAAGTTTTGAGGTTGTTTCATAAGGGCATCTGCTTTATTAAATATTTAGTGCACTCTTGACACTAGATTTCTTGACCTGATCTCAAACATAAATTTAATCTTCAAAATCTATATCTTCCTTCTATTCTTAATATTCAAGAGCTTATACTTGATGTCATGCTTCATAAGCTTGGTCTTCAACCCTCGAGTTCCTGGTGGAGGGATTGGTGTTGGAATGTGGATACTCCTTTCAAGAACTACTCTTCTTCCTTGCTTTATCAACTTCTTAGTCCTATTTCCCATTGCGTTGACAAACTTAATGAGAGATGGAAGACTCACGTTACCTCCTATACTTGGATTGCTCATCTGAACCATATCTGGTAGTTTAAACTTAAACCCAAGATTACCTTTTTTCTCTAGTCTCTTATTTATCAAGGACTTCCTATGGGAGAGAGACTTAGTAGAGTTGGTCTTACTAATCCTAAGTGTCCATATTATGGTCATTTTGAGACTTTAACATCTATTTTGGTTCTACCCTCATGCTTAGTCTACCTAGTATTAGATTCACTCATTGTTCAAGCCTTTTCATCCTAAATTCTTCAAATGGCAGATGATATTTTTTGAAGATAATAGTTGTTGGCCTACTTATATTGCTACTTCATGGAATTTATTTCATGTTATTATTTTGTTTTAACTTGGAAATCTAGGAATTCTACTGTTTATTCTGGAGATTCAATTTCTAGTCAGTTTTCTATGCATAAAAATATTATGGTGTTTTCTATTGTTACTGATCATATCCATTCATAAACTTCCAAGTTGACTCATGAGTTGGTGCATTTGATAAATCTTATCAGGTACTAGCGCAAGGCTTCGTGCACTATTAGCAAGGTTTAGCCTAACCTCCCTCTGCCTCAAGATCCCTCTGTTTCTTTGATGCTTCGATGTAGCAGGTCAAGGGGGTGACGTTATCCAACCTCATGCCATTCTTTCAGTGCCCATAGAAGAGCTCGGTCTCCTCTAGGAGTGCCTCCCTTTGCCTAGTTGTGTTGTTTATTCACCCTTTTAAGGGTTAGTTTTGTTTTTGGTCTCAAGCCTCATCTTTACAGTGTTGATCATTTGGGTGACCTTGCACCTCGAGCTATGATTTTTCTAGCTCCTTTTTTATTGTAACCTCTATTATTTTTATTGAATATAATTTTTGGTTCCAATAAAAAATAAAACTTAAAATTATATCAAATTTAGAATCATATTATTTGCTTTCTTGTAGAAAGTTCATAAATATAGTGTCAATCATGGAGAATCTCAAGTACAAAAAATAGATGCTAGTCACTTGGTTACAAGCTTTGAATATACGTGCAAGTATCTTATGTGACAGTAGAGTTAATATAAAGGATTTATCTTTATCTATTGAAAAATAAAAATGTCCAAAATATGGATTTAATAAAAATTAAATTTGGTGGTGCTTAGCAACTATGCATAATTTAAGGCACTTCTTACCATGATTAGAATTTCTATTGGAAAAAGGAGGCAAAAGTATATTTCAATTAAACGATAACATTGTTTATAATTTCCATCAACTATTGTTTGAGGTAAAATCTTGGAAAGGTCATGTATCAACTATTGTTTGAGGTAAAATCTTGGAAAGGTCATGTATCAAGTATTGTTTGATGTAAAATCTTGGAAAGGTCATTGTATCTATAGAGAAGTAGATAATCTAGCCAATCATAATTTTTACTTTAATCTTAATAATATATATATATATATTGTTAATGTAATGCAAAGTACAGTTGGGACACAACCGAGTCCATATTTCTTAGGTGCACAATGGGGGCCACCCTTCCCATGATTCAAATTTGGATATCTTGGATGAAAGTCCTACAATATACTATACTACTGGGGTGTCCCAACAAGGACTTAAAATGTAAATTTTAGAAGGCAACTAATTGAGTGAGATTTTATTTTTTAAATAAAAATTATTTAAAAAATATGATTACAAAAACATAAGGGAGAAATGAAAAATATCTTTGATAAAAATAAAAATAAATATAATATTTAATAAAAATAAAAATAAATATAATATTTAATAAAAATTAAGTTAAATATGATTTAATTAATCCAACAACAATATAATATTTTCTTATTTTAATCAACCATTTGATCCTCATATGATGACAATATCCCAAATAATGACCAACTTTTTTACAAATAGAGCACCAAATGGGCTTGTTCTCATACACAATAGGTTGAATCTAAGGATCCATTATTGAGATGAGCTCAATATATCCTAAGAGATCAGCTTTAGGATCCACTATAACACACATTTTAACAAAAATCATCCTTGTTTTAGCTTTCATTACTGATTCAATCAGAATAATGTCCCATATTTCCTTAGCAATTCCTTTCTCTATATCCTCTTACCACAAATGAAATGGTAAACCAGGGAGCCTCACCCATAGGGGAGTTATATTCACTTGTTGGATTTTTAGATTAAAATTAGGACCCCATTTCTGTATAAATAGGTCCCTCTTACCATAGAACCAAGGACCTCCACCCAAGATGCATTTCGAGTTCTGCTCACACTTCAGCTTGATTAAAAAGAAGGCCTTTGAAATAGCATTAATTTCTATGGAGTCCAATAGCTTCCATTTAGAAAGCACCCATCTCCTATTGGAGTCCAAGTTTGACGTGCCACCTTGGAATTTGCCAACAAGATTCCATGACCCCTCTTCTATGGTAACATCTGGGAGCTCATCTAGAATGATCAATTTATTACTAACAAGGGAAAGGTCAAAAAGCACTTTAGAGCTATGGAAGCCCAGACCTCTAGGGGTAACGGTAGCAAAGGAAGACTTGCCAAGGTCAAACCGATGTCCCATTCTAGGGTTCCCACCCTCGGGTTTGCCAAAATGTGACCCATGAAAATTAATAGGAACCAGGGACTTGATGCGAGGTTCCACCTCTCCAAGCTTTTTAGCATCCATCTCCTTGGCATCTGCCCCATCCTGTAAACTTCTAGACACCACCCCATCCTACAAACTGCTAACCATCTCACTCGTAGGAACCTTCTCGCTTTCCCCTCATTTTCAAATTCTCTCTTGTGCAAAGTCTCAATCCAACATGATATTATAAAGCATAGTACATCACATTAACATTCTTTATTATATTCATCATTTTGTGATCCCTAGCACAACACATTACTATTAATATTATCATAGCAATCATCCATAAGTTCAAGTTTATCAAGGGCTCAACAAGGAAGGTATTACATTACTATTATTTGTGATCCAAATTAAAGAGTTTGCTTTATGGTGACCAAATTGTCTAACAATTTAATTTAACCTTTATTGCAAAATTATTATTTAAAAATTTACTAATAAAAAGATTAACATAATCCATTTAATGCTATGGATGGTCATTCTTGTTTCTCCATAGCTTGTTTACTTAATATTTTATTTTTTATTTTTAAAAATAAAAAATAAAGCATAGTACATCACATTAACATTCTTTATTATATTCATCATTTTGTGATCCCTAGCACAACACATTACTATTAATATTATCATAGCAATCATCCATAAGTTCAAGTTTATCAAGGGCTCAACAAGGAAGGTATTACATTACTATTATTTGTGATCCAAATTAAAGAGTTTGCTTTATGGTGACCAAATTGTCTAACAATTTAATTTAACCTTTATTGAAAAATTATTATTTAAAAATTTACTAATAAAAAGATTAACATAATCCATTTAATGCTATGGATGGTCATTCTTGTTTCTCCATAGCTTGTTTACTTAATATTTTATTTTTTATTTTTAAAAATAAAAAATAAAGCATAGTACATCACATTAACATTCTTTATTATATTCATCATTTTGTGATCCCTAGCACAACACGTTACTATTAATATTATCATAGCAATCATCCATAAGTTGAAGTTTATCAAGGACTCAAAAAGGAAGGTATTACATTACTATTATTTGTGATCCAAATTAAAGAGTTTGCTTTATGGTGACCAAATTGTCTAACAATTTAATTGAACCTTTATTGCAAAATTATTATTTAAAAATTTACTAATAAAAAAATTAAGATAATCCATTTAATGTTATGGATGGTCATTCTTGTTTCTCCATAGCTTGTTTACTTAATATTTAATTTTTTATTTTTAAAAATTAACTCATTATATTTAATATCAATTTGTTTTTTTTAGTAATACTTCTTATACACATCCACCATGAAGATTGAACCCAGGTCACATCACCGATAATGCAAGTGGCATCCTTGCTGGTAAACCACTCACATGGATTGCAATATTAAATTTACCAAAAATAAAATACATTTTGAATTAAATAAATCCTCAATTTTGAGTTGGCTTTATAAAAAACTAAAATTCCATTAGAAATAATTGACACAAACTAATTTCTAATTCCAGGCTATGTCAATAAGGTTTAAATTGAGGCATGGGTGAGTGTGTGAGTGAGTGTGTGTATGGTTATTTGTTTGGCCCTTAGTCCCCGAGGGTTAGGTGGATTGGTAAGTGCTTGACCAAACATTTATCAAGAAAATACGTAAGTTGCAAAGTTAGTAGTTTGATCTAAATCTTCTAACTAGAACGATGATGATGGTACGAATTTCAAGTGACTGGTGGTTCCTTTGACAATGAGTCAATAATAACGAAATAGAATAGGATGGAAGTGGCCCCTATGGTTTGAACCTTGCACTTATCAATTACTAAAAATAGTGTGGTTATGACCAACTCTCCTATATAACCGAAAAAAAAAAAAAAAGTTCAGCTCTCACCCTTATAAGAGGTCATGATCCAGCGTTCTCACACACCTAATAATAATAATACCTTATGATTGTAATAATATATTTTCTATTATAAAATGTTTTAGATTATAAGGGGTAGCACGTTATAATTATAATTATAATTATATAATGTTAAATTTTATATATAAATATATTTTAAATTTTAAAATATTAAATTATTTGTTGTTCTTCATTTAAATTAATCAATTATAAAAGAATAAAATAAATATTTTATATTTATTTTAAATAAAGTAAAAGTTCATTCTATCTTTGTGAATTTACATTTCAATTTTTTTTATTTGATTACTAAATTTTAGTAAAAAGTAAGTTGATGTAAGTTGTGGATTGCGTTCCTGTCAAAAACTCAAATTGATGTAAAAGGTTGTGAGATACATTTGTGAGAAAAATCCTTATGATTGTAATAATATATTTTCTATAAAGCGTTTTAGATTATAATTATAATTATAATTATATATAATATGTTAAATTATATATATAAATATATTTTAAAATTTAAAATATTAAATTATTTGCTGTTCTTTATTTACATTAATCAATTATAAAAGAATAAAATAAATATTTTTATATTTATTTTAAATAAAGTATAAGTTCATTCTATCTCTGTGAATTTACATTTCAATTTTTTTTATTTGAATGTAAATTACAGTAAAAAGTAAGTTGATGTAAGTTGTGGATTGCGTTCTCGTAAAAAACTGAACTGATGTAAAAGGTTGTAAGATACTTTTATTAAATTGGATTTTGGATACCCAATGTAAGTTTGGTAGGATGAAGATTCAAACCAAAAACCTCCTTTGAAGGATTGCCCTACCCTCTCCAACTCACCTATACCAAGTGGGTGATTGTGAAATACCTTTCAAAACTCTCCTTTAAACTCAATAAAAAAAATTTAATCCAAAAATAATAATTAAAAATCTTATATATTAAAATAGCTTAATACAAATGTCCATAACTTCTTTTAGATTAAAATGAATGCTTAAATTAAATACGTTTAATATTGATTGTTGAATAACTTGTTAATAACTATGATTTGTCCTTTTTCTCTTTGAGTGATAGAGACCACTTAAACTGCAGTTTGATCTTTACTGTTATATAAAATATATTCAATATTTTTGTAGTTTTATTTATAAAGTTTATTGGTTAGAAGAAATATTTTAACGTAAAACAATAAAATAGTATATTAAAAAAATAAACGAAAGAGGTTAACGGTAACATAAGCCAACCATCCCTATTTTGGCTATCCTCTAAACTGAATGGTTGATAAATATAGACCTAATGATTCCCTTCAAGTTTGTTCTTCCCCTGGAAATTCGAAAAAACTTTGAAAACATGAAAAGTAAGAGGGAGAGTTAGACCAACGGCCATACATAATCAACCATGGTAAATAAATAAAGATTCGTTGGTCCAAGTCAAAGCAAATCACTGAAGAGCAAAGATTTAAGAGGACAGAGATCAAGCAGTGAGAAAGCGTATAACTCTGTTTTGATCTTTGTCTTTCTTGATCTTTGTTCTGTTGTGATTTGCTTTCATTTGTCTGCTGTTAAAATGCTTTGCTATGATTATGGCATTTTATGTTTTGCATTTCTAATTTCAAAGAATTTATCATGAACAATTATATAGAGCCAAGTAACAAAACCCAGGAGGCAGAGCACATTAACGTAAATTGTCAAGTAAAGAGCACATTAACGTAAATTGTCAAGTAAATATTGTTATTTGTTTTTAGTGTTTTTTTTTAATTTACAATTAAACTGTTATTTTGCATTAAGTAGTTTAGTCTTCATTTTAAAGTTTCTGTCGCAAATAGAGATATTGTTAGCTTAAATTTTAAGATATTAAACCCGTATATTTACCTTTCATTGTTTTTATATATGGCTGGAGTAAATCAAGTATGACTTGAACAATAGAGCCATATACTTTTTATTAGGAAGTGACTTCTTAACAATCAGCTAGCTCAAATTACAAACTATTGGTATTCAGTTTTTTTAAATGTATAAAGTTACCATTTTAAGGAATAAATAAGTTTATTTAGCTCCTAATATTTTACTATTTATTTATAAAATAGTAAAAAGTATTTGCTGAGTGTAATTTTTTTAACCTTATTTAGATTGTTTAAATGTATAGCTTATAATTTCTATTATGTAATTCATATAAGGTTATATTAGACTATTTAGGTCGTTTTGTACTCGTATATATCTATTTTAATTTTTTTATTTTATTTAAAATTATAATATATTTTTTAATAAGATGTAAGAAAGGGTTTTTAAGGGTGTTTTAAATCTTTTATAAGATTGGATTAATTAACCAACTGGAAATTAAAAAAATAAAAATACATAATAACCAAAAAAAAATCCACAAGAACAAGACAAACAATAAATTTTTACAAAGAATCTGGTTGGTTGTTTGAACACTTTGAAAATATATTTCATCAATGTAAAAAATTGAATATATTATTTGATGCATGTTTATAATATTGGGTGTAGTTGGAGTTGTGAAGGTACATACTTAAAAAGTAGAATTTAGAGAAATGTTTTCTTGTATTTTGTCTAACATGTTCATTAAAAATATGCGTTGTTTTATGGTTTGTTTTTATTAAAATTATTAGTTGTTTTATGATTTTTATTTTTATTTTATTTTTAATTACTTTTTTTATATTCTAGTTTTTTAAGGTATAAGTTATTTTATGATTTTTTATTTTTTGGTTGAATATATTGTTAATAATTTATTTAGATTTTGGTTATTAGTTCAAGTATATATAAATTATTTGTTTTTTTATTAAATATATATAAAAGATGGTTGTATGATTAATGTCTTATAAAACCTGATCTTATCAATATAAAAAAAGATTAAATTGATTAGATATTTAAAGAAAGTTTTTTTAATTTTAAAATTAATAAAATTGGAGATTACCAAAAATTATATTATTTTTATTTTATATTATATATTATGTGGTTGTATGTTAATCCTTTATTGATAAGTTTAGCTCTCGACCTTAAAAGGTATTATGGTTGGTATGGGAATGCTCAATCCTAAGTGTCAATCATAGAGGTTTCTCATACTAACCAAATCAAATATATATTAGCAAATTCACTCTCACAGACCCCATCGTGGTTTAAACTTAGGTTTCCAAAATAATAAATAGTTTTAAATGTTTATTGCAATGTGTTTTTTGATTGATTGGAGGAAGGGGTTTTGAAAGGTACCTCAAACCTTTAATAAAGAGAGAAAACCCTAGAGAGAACCACCACTACAAATAGACTAGGTGTCTCACACACGAGACATAAAAATATATCAATGGAACAAAATAAACTAGGCCTGTACAAGAGGCACCAAGGTGGGAAAGGCTTAGACAAGCAGAAATTCAAAAAAGAGATTTTCACCTAAATAGAGGAATCTCCCTCAAATCCAAATTTGAAAATTTTCCTCCTCAAAGGGGTCTCCCCAACACATCCAACAGGGCAAGGTCACTATCAAGATCCAACAGGGCAAGGTCACTCTCAATCTTGATCCCAACCAACCTCTAACAGTCAAAACTGGAGAGAAGCCTTGGCTAGAATACTACAAAGCAAGATTTAAACTTTGAAAATATCCCTTCTATGAGGGGTCTTTTGAAACACGTCCAACTAGAGGAAAAACCAGATAAACAAGCTTATTGGAGTCTCGAACAAGCTCGAAGTTGAAAACCTCTTTCGAAGCACATCCAACTAGAGGGAAGAGGTCTCCCCAACACATCCAATAGGGCAAGGTCACTCTCAATCTTGATTCCAGCCAACCGCTAACAGTCAAAACTGGAGAGAAGCCTTGGCTAGAATACTATGGAGCCAGATTTAAACTTTGAAAATATCCCTTCTATGAGGGGTCTTTCAAAACACATCCAACTAGAGGAAAAACTAGATAAACAAGCTTATTGGAGTCTCATACAAGCTCGAAGTTGAAAACCTCTTTTGAAGCACATCCAACTAGAGGGAAAACCAAAGAAGCAAGTTGACTGGAGCCTCAAACAAGCCCGGAGTTAAAAACCTAAGCAGAGGAATCTCGTTAAAATCAAAATTTGAAAATTTTCCTCCTCGAGGGGATCTCCCCAACACGTCCAACAGGCAGGACCACTCATGATATTGATCCCATCCAACTGCTAATAGTCAAAACTAGAGAGGAGCCTTTTCCAGAATGCTATGGAGCAAGATTTAAACTTTGAAAATTTCCTTTCTATGAGAGGTCTTCCAAAGCACATCCAACTAGAGAAAAAACAAAGAAACAAGTTTACTGGAGCCTCGAACAAGCTCAAAGTTGAAAACCTCTTTCGAAGCACATCAAACTAGAGGGAAAACTAGATAAGCAAGTTGACTAGAGCCTCGGACAAGCCTGAATTTGAAAACCTGGTCTTTAAAAATACATTTAAGCTAGAAATAAGAGATCTGTTTGGTCTTTGAAAGAGAAAAGTAGGCCATCTTGGCCCCTGATAAAACTCCTTGGATACAAGGGATTAAGGACGTGTTCATCGACAAGATTTGCTCTCCTAAGAAGAGGAGGGAATAGAGATGCATCCTTACTAGAAGATAGGAGGCCCTCCTAACCCCTAGCAAGACAAAGGAGATGAAAATAAATTGAGCACCTCCTAGAAGGACCTATGAAGGCATGAAACAAGAGTGCATTTGAGAAACTTGAAGGGGACCCAAGAGCCAAGAAATTATCTTTTCGTAAATTTTACTACAAGAGGGTTATTAGGGTTGAAACATTTAACAATGAGACATTATTAATGAAAGACTCACGTTTTTGAATTAACAAAAGAAATATATTGGATATTTTTATCTACATAGTAATTTTATTTTTTTATACCTCTTGTGCTTTTTTAGGTATAAAATTTAATGTATTACTATTTTTTTCCCTCTTACATACACTTCAAGGATGTAGCAAATAATTTACTATATTAAATTTCATTTTGTAAATATAAAGAAAGCTTTTTTTTTTTGTAAAGAAAGTTATGTAAATATTAAATTTAGGAGGACTATTAAAAAGAAAGTTGGATGGTATTAAGCCAGCTTCCACCCTTAGTCCCATCTCCCATCAACAGTTTGTTAATGACACTATTATCACTTCAAGATCCTCTATCCCACAAGCAAGAGAGTTGAAATCTATTTTGGAAACCTATGAATTAGCGGTTGGGAAAAAAATTAACTTTGTAAAAAAAAATCTTTTTAAACAACCTCTTAGGAGGTAGCTGATATCTTTGGATGTGAGGTTGGAAAACTTTCTTCGACTTATATTGGGATGCCCATGTTTAAATGTAGATCTTCAGATGATATGTGGAACCCAATTCTAGAGAGAATTTACAAGAAACTAACAAGATGGAAAGAAGCTCTTCTTAGTTAGGCGGGGAAAGCACTTTTAGTGAAATCCTCTCTCCAAAGCATCCCATGTTATACTTACAGTGACACTGAGAGGGGGGTGAATCAGTGTGATCTTTTAAAACTTTAAACTTGCAATGAAATAAAGCAAACTTAAACCAGAAATAGCAAGTTAGTAAGAGAGCATCACACAACACAAAAATTTTAACGAGGTTCACCAATGTGGCTACTCCTCAAAAATGACTGCTTGGACTACCATCCAAATCCAGCCTTTGCAAAGCAACAACTTTACAACTCATTTACCAGCACCAACTGGAAGGAGCACCAACCCCTCAATTTTTCTGCACCAACAGAAAGGAGCACCAACCCCTAATTCACCAGCACCTACTGGAAGGAGCACCAACCCCTTATGCCAAGCTGCAACTTGGACTTCAAGAAAAATACAAAAAAATACCTTCACATAGTTTGCACACTGTCTGTTGTTTCTGAGTACTCTGGCTTCTGTTGCAAAGGCTTCGCACCACCAGGCATCGCCTGCTTGCACACTTTGCTTTGACACAACCGAGTTACGGCTTCTGCTCCTGTGCGCTTATGCTTCACACTCCAGTCTGCTTCTACGCAACTACTTCGCACACTTCACTTCGACACAAATGAACTACCGCTTCGCACTCAGCTCGAATCGATACGACTCGCTCTCTGCTCCTGCGAACTTCACATGCGCAAATTTTCTTCACAAAAATCATCCTTCAAACTCGAAACAACCCTCCTTTTATAGATGAAATTTCAAGAACAAATCTTAAACTGTAGTCGGCTTAAACCCTAAAGAACGTCGGCTGCAAAACCCTAATGAATGTCGGCTCCAAAACCCTAATGAATGTCGGCTCCAAAACCCTAATCTTCGTCGGCCCAGATTTAACTCTGTCGGCTTCAACCGCCTCTCTGGTTCTGTAGCTTTCCTCGTGAAACTGCAACATGTCACGATATCGCGACACCTTTTACATCCGTACGCCTTCTTGTCCCCGCTATCACAAAATCGTGACGCTTTTGGCCTTTGTCTGCTTTGCCACCGTTCTTGTCGCGAAATCGTGACACTTCTAACTTTCGCTGACGTCATCCTCACTCTTGTCATGAAAACGTGACCCTTTTTGCTTCTAGGCCTTCTTCTCCGCTTTTGTCATGAAATCATGACATTTTTGGCGTCGTACAGTCTCTCTCCTCCTAGAGTCGCGAAACCGTGACATGTCGCGAAAATGCGACATCTTCATCCTGCTAGCTTCTTCTACTACCTGTCGTGAAATCGTGACACTTTTTCAATCCGTACATTTACCTTTCATCCTGTCGTGAAATCGTGACGCTTTCAGCTTTCGAAGGCTTTTCTTGCAACCTGTCACGAAATCGTGACACTTTTCGCCTCTTTGTCCTTTTCTAGGCTTGCACCCGCGAAAACATGACATGTCACGAAATCGTGACACTTTCGCTGCCTTAAGCTCTTTTCTGCCTTTCGCCCGCGAAAACATAACATGTCACGAAATCGCGACATACTTGCCTTTGTACATTCTCTCTCCTCTTCGGGTCGCGAAAACCCGACATGTCGCGAAATCGTGACACTTTTCCTCCTTGGCGCTTTTTCTCCAAACATGTCGCGAAATCGTGACAGTTTTCTTCCTTAGCGCTTTTTCTCCAAACATGTCACGAAATCGTGACAGTTTTCTTCCTTAGCGCTTTTTCACCAAACATGTCGCGAAATCGCGACAGTTTTTCCACTTGGCTTCTTTGCCTGCAACATGTCGCGAAATCGTGATAGTTTTGCTTGCGCCTTCTCTCTCCTCATCCATGTCGTGAAATCGTGACAATTTTCTTTGTGCCTTCTCTCTCCTCCTACATGTCATGAAATCATGACAATTTTCTTTGCGCCTTCTCTCTCCTCCGACATGTCGTGAAATCGTGACAAGAAACATGTCGCGATATCGCGACAGTTTTCTTACTTGTCTTTTTCTTTGATTTTTTGAATCTGGGTCACTTCTGTTTTCTTGGAATTTCACTTTACATGATCTGACTATCCTTTGAACTTCTGTCCTCTGCATCTGAATGACTTTTGAACTGTCTGTCCACTGCATCATTAGATCTAACTGCTTGTGTTGACAACAATGACAAACCTCTTGCAACACCTTGCTCAACAATCTCCCCCTTTGGAATTGTTGGCAACACCTGTGTACATTCCTGTAACTCTTCTCCCCCTTTGTCAATAATACCAAAGGGCTGCTGCAGACTCCCCCTGAGTCCATCCACACAATTCTCAGGCACAATTTGTTGCACTTAGCACAAATTATGATCATGAGCAAAAGAATAGTCAAATACTCAAATGCTCCCCATGAGAAAGTGATCCCTGTAGCTAGTCACTTCTTGGGAAGTGTGACTACTCCCAATTTGTTTCGAAGGTACTCAAACACTTCCTTGGGCAATGGTTTTGTAAAAATATCTGCTACTTGTTCTGTGGTTGGGACAAAATCCAATTTAACTTCTCCTTCTGCAACTTTCTCCTTCAAGAAATGATACCTTATGGCAATGTGTTTTGTCCGTGAGTGCATTATTGGATTCTTGGAGATGTTAATTGCACTTGGTGTTATCACACTTAACCGATATTGGTTCACTGAAATTAATACCAAGATCTTTCAGAGTTTGTTTCATCCACAAAACTTGTGTACAACAAGTTGTTGCTGCAATATATTCTGCCTCAGTTGTTGATAAAGAAACTGACTCTTGTTTCTTGTTGTGCCAAGCAACCAACCTGTCACCAAGATAAAAAGCACCTCCACTTGTACTCTTCCTATCATCAACACAACCTGCCCAATCTGCATCTGAATAAGATATAAGGGTGAAGTCTTTACCTTTTGGATACCATAACCCATACTCCATAGTACCCTTGAGATATCTGAGAATCCTTTTTACTTGCTTGTCACATGAGTCTCTTTAGGACTGGCCTGAAATCTTGCTACCATGCAAACTGCCTGCAGAATATCTGGTCTGGTAGTTGTTAAATAAAGTAAGCTTCCAATCATTGATCTGTACATGGTTTGATCTATGGGTGGAGATTTGTCATCTTTACTCAACTTGCAGCTTGTTGTCATGGGAGTACTTGACCGGCTTACGAGTCCTCCATTGTGAACCTTTTTAGCATCTCTTTCACATATTTAATTTGAGAAATGAATATGCCTTTCTCATTTTGATTAACTTGTAACCCAAGAAAGTAAGACAGTTCACCAATCATAGACATTTCAAATTCTTTCTGCATCTTATTCGCTAAGTCTTTACAGGATTCATCTTTGCTGCTGCCAAATATGATATCATCTACATAAACAACAAGAACAATTAGATGCCCACCTTCTATTTTGACATACAGATTATTGTCCACCAAACCTTTCTTGAATCCTTGTTGAGAGAGATAGTTGTCTAGCCTTGCATACCATGCCCGTGGTGCTTGTTTTAATCCATATAAAGCTTTCTTTAATTTGCGAGACAAGGTTGGGATCTTCACTAATTTGAAAACCATCCGGTTGTTCAATATAGACCTCTTCTTCAAGTTTCCCATTTAAAAAGGCAGATTTTACATCCATCGATAAACTCCGAAGTTCTTGTGGACTGCTAAGGCCAAAAACATTCTAATTGCTTCTAGTCTGGCCACTTGGTGCAAAAGTCTCTTCAAAATCAATGCCTTCGACCTGTGCATAGCCTTTACAAACCAGTCTTGCTTTGTTCCTAATGACCTGTCCGTCTTCATTTAATTTGTTTCGAAATATCCATTTGGTGCCGATTACATTCTTATTCGCAGGTCTAGGTACTAATTCCCAAGTTCTATTCTTTTCAATCTGATCTAACTCATCATTTATTGCCTTCATCCAGCTATCATCTTTGCTTGCTTCATCTATGTTTTTGGGCTCAATGCTGGATAAAAGAGAGTAATTACTAGTTACTTTCCTTCTTGTCTGAACACCAACCGTGGGATCTCCAATTATTTGGTCTCTTGGATGATTTTTCTGCCAGCTGCCTGTTTTGAATTTCTTGTTTTCTTGCACCTCTGAGTCATCGATTAAGTCATCTGAATCAACCGTAGATTTATTTTCTGTTTCATTCACCTCATCTCCTTCAATGACTTCTTCATAGATTGGGTAGTTTTCTTCAAAGTTAGCTATTCGTTTCCCACCTTCATCGAATTTAACATCTGCACTGTCCACAATTTTCTTGAGTCTCTTGTTGTAGCATTTGTAAGCTTTGCTTTTTGATGAATATCCAACAAAAACACCTTCATCTGCTCTATTTTCAAACTTCCCAAGGTTGTCATCAGTTTTTTTGATGTAACACTTACAGCCAAATACTTTGAGATGTTTTGTTGTTGCTTTTCTACCAAACCACAACTCATAAGGTGTTTTGCTTTCATGAGTTCTTAACATATATCTGTTTTGGATGTATACTGCAGTGTGAACTGCTTCTTTCCAGAATCTGTCTGCTATTTTATTTTTTGCCAGCATAGTGCGTGCCATTTCCTGTATAGTTCTGTTCTTTCTTTCTACTACACCATTCTGCTGGGGAGTTCTAGCTGCTGAATATTGTCTCCTGATACCATGTTTTTCATAGTATTCTATAAATTCATTCGAAATGAATTCTCCTCCTCTATCTGATCGTAAACATTTGATCCTTTTTCCTGTTTCATTCTCAACTAGATGTTTGAAAGATCTAAACATTTCAAAAGCTTCTGTTTTATCTTTTAAGAAAAATATCCATGTCATTCTGGAATAATCATCGATACACAACATAAAGTACTTGTCACCATTTATGCTTTGTGTTCTCATGGGTCCACATAAGTCTGTATGTATAAGTTCCAAAGGCTTGCTAGTGTGGTACTCTTTTGTTTTGAATGAGACTCTAGTTTGCTTTCCCTTTTGACATGAAGCACAGATACTATTTGAAGGTTTTCTAATGGTTGGAATATCTCTCACTGCTTGTTTCGAGCTGATTTTCACCAAATTATCGAAACTCATGTGTCCAAGCCTCTTGTGCCACAACCAGTTCTCTTCTTCTTGTCCAATGAAACACGTACCTTCTAAAGTTTTTGAGAGTGTGTACAGGTTGCCAGACGTCCTTGAACCAGTTGCTATCAATTTTCCACTGTTTATTTTTCTGACTTCACAACCCTGCTTCTTGAAGACTACTTCATGTCCTTTATCACAGATTTGACTGACACTTAACAGGTTGTGTTTCAAACCATCCACAAATAAAACTTCTTCTGACTTGATTTTCCCATCACTAATTTTGATAGATCCTTTTCCTATTATTTTGGCTCCATCATTATTTCCAAACTTCACAGAGCCACCCTCATATTTCTGTAGTTTTTCAAATTTTTGTTTATCACCTGTCATATGACTTGAGCATCCACTGTCAAGAATCCATGGTACACATTTATTCTGAGCCTTGAAAGCTGTCTGTACTATTAAGGATTCCTTTTCTTCCCTAAGTTGTTCTTTCTGTTTCCACTCTATTTTGACTACGGTATTGGGCTCTAGTTTGGACTTTCCTTTTTCAATATCTTTTGCATATCTTTCAAAAAATTTTCTATTTTGTCTTGTCCTATGTGGTTGGAACTTTCTTTTCTGAGGTTGATTTAAAATAGAGGTACTACGACAATTTCTTGCAATATGCCCATAGTTGTGATAGCTAAAACATTCTACTGCATAATTTGTTAGAGGTGCAAAAACATTTCTACTAACAAAGCTTCTTGGTCCTACATTATACTTGCAGTCTACAATTTTGTGCCCATAACCATTACATTTGAAACAGAAACCAGAAAAGTAATGATTAAACCTGAAGGATGGTCTTTGCCAGGTTGTTGTAGGAACCATAGATCTTCTTCTTCTTTGATTTGTGACCTTGGTAAAGCCATCATTGTCAGTTCTCCTTTCGGGCTCGGCATTATTGCTTTCTTTTGCATGATTTGTTTTTCTTTCATCAGCCTGTTTCTCATCTTCACTCCTTATAGTTTCAACATTTCTGGCTTTTGGTCCATTTGATGATTCTCCTTCAATGAAGCCCAGACCAAATTTAATGCCTGCAGGTCGTTGATCACTTAAGATTTTATCCAACTTCTTCGAACTTTCTTCACGTTTGTGATGGCAGCTAATTTTTCGATCCAGCTCTTGTATCTGCATTCGTAGGCCAAGATTTTCTTCTTCTAGTTTACAACAGTAATCTATCTTCATGGTTATCTGAACTTCAAGATCTTCGAACATTTTCTTGTATTCTTCTGCCTGTATTTTTAAACTGGTTATAATGTCGTTTGCATCCTCAAGCTTTCTTGACAGTTTATAATTCTTTCTTTTCTCAGATTTCCATTCTTCAAGAGCAGAAACCAGTTCACCTTCTAGATCAACTTTTGCCTCAGGTTTTTCAACACATGCTTTAGAGTTCATTCCTTCTCTCTTCTCTGATTTTTCTACCTCTTCTGATTTTTCTACTTCAAAAGCCATGAATAGAGCTTCACCTGTTCCTTCTTCAGAATCCTCACTAGAGCTGTCCTCTGAAGAATTTGCATTCCTGGAGATGAAACTTTTCTTTTTGAAATTTCCCTTTCTGAAGTTTGTTTTCTTTCTCCATTCACTTCTTTCTTGATGAGATGCTTCCTCACCTTTGTTCTTATCATTGAGAGGACATTTGGTAGCAAAGTGTCCAATGCCCCCACAGTTGAAACATTTGAAAGGAAGCTTTCCTCTGTATTTTCCTTTTCCCTTTCTCAGTTTTCTAACAAAATTTGCTTCCATTTCATCCGAATTTTCTTCTTCTTCAGACTCTTGTTTTGTGTCTTTACCTTTTAGGGCTTTAAAGGCTGCTTCTCTGTCTGTGGGATTAGATCTTCCTATTCTCATTTCATAAGCAATCAGGGAACCATGCATCTCATCCATACTGAAGTGATTTAGATCTTTAGCTTCTTCTATGGCTGAGACTTTAGAATCAAATCTTTGGGGAAGCGATCTTAATACCTTTTTCACGATAGTTGCATCATCCAAATCTTCGTCGAGACCTCTGATTGAATTAGTGATTCCATTAACTCTCTGCATAAAGGCTTCTATGTTCTCATCGTTGGTCATCTTTAATGATTCGAATTGAGCTCGATGTGTTTGAAGCTTGGCTTCCTTGATCTTGTCATCTCCCTCATAAATATTTTCTAGTTTGTCCCACACATCTTTTGCTGATTCGCAATTTATGATCTTGACCAACTCACTGTCAACCAATCCACACATGATGGCATTTTTTGCTTTAGAGTCATTTTCAAATGCCTTTTTACCAGTGCTGTCGGTTGGAGCAGTGTCGGGAGCTGTGTAACCATTAACTACTACACTCCAGATATCAAATCCCAAAGCACGGAGATATGTCTGCATTCTGATCTTCCAGAATGCATAATTAGTTTCGTCAAACAATGGTGCTTTGTTTGAGGAGAACCCTTCACCACCTGCCATTGCGTCACTTCCAAGATCACCCTAGCTGATTGAGCCTATTCAGGAACTTGGCTCTGATACCAATTGTTATACTTACAGTGACACCGAGAGGGGGGTGAATCGGTGTGATCTTTTAAAACTTTAAACTTGCAATGAAATAAAGCAAACTTAAACCAGAAATAGCAAGTTAGTAAGAGAGCATCACACAACACAAAAATTTTAACGAGGTTCACCAATGTGGCTACTCCTCAAAAATGACTGCTTGGACTACCATCCAAATCCAGCCTTTGCAAAGCAACAACTTTACAACTCATTTACCAGCACCAACTGGAAGGAGCACCAACCCCTCAATTTTTTTGCACCAACAGAAAGGAGCACCAACCCCTAATTCACCAGCACCTACTGGAAGGAGCACCAACCCCTCATGCCAAGCTGCAACTTGGACTTCAAGAAAAATACAAAAAAATACCTTCACACAGTTTGCACACTATCTGCTGTTTCTGAGTACTTTGGCTTCTACTGCAAAGGCTTCGCACCACCAAACTGCTTCTACGCAATTGCTTCGCACACTTTGCTTCGACACAACCGAGTTACGGCTTCTGCTCCTGTGCGCTTATGCTTCGCACTCTAGTCTGCTTCTGTGCAACTACTTCGCACACTTCACTTCGACACAAATGAACTACCGCTTTGCACTCAGCTCGAATCGATACGACTCGCTCTCTGCTCATGCGAACTTCACATGCGCAAATTTTCTTCGCAAAAATCACTCTTTCCAAACTCGAAACAGCCCTCCTTTTATAGATGAAATTTCAAGGACAGATCTTAAACTGTAGTCGGCTTAAACCCTAAAGAATGTCGGCTGCAAAACCCTAATGAATGTCGGCTCCAAAACCCTAATCTTCGTCGGCCCAGATTTAACTCTGTCGGCTTCAACCGCCTCTCTGGTTCTGTAGCTTTCCTCGCGAAACTGCAACATGTCATGATATCGCGACACCTTTTACATCCGTACGCCTTCTTGTCCCCGCTGTCGTGAAATCACGACGCTTTTGGCCTTTGTCTGCTTTGCCACCGTTCTTGTCGCGAAATCGTGACACTTCTAACTTTCGCTGACGTCATCCTCACTCTTGTCGCGAAAACGTGACCCTTTTTGCTTCTAGGCCTTCTTCTCCGCTTTTGTCGCGAAATCATGACATTTCTGGCATCGTACAGTCTCTCTCCTCCTAGAGTCGCGAAACCGTGACATGTCACGAAAATGCGACATCTTCATCCTGCTAGCTTCTTCACTGCTGCCTGTCACGAAATCATGACACTTTTTCAATCCGTACATTTACCTTTCATCCTATCGTGAAATCGCGACGCTTTCAGCTTTCGGAGGCTTTTCTTGCAACCTGTCGCGAAATCGTGACACTTTTCGCCTCTTTGTCCTTTTCTAGGCTTGCACCCACGAAAACATGACATGTCACGAAATCGTGACACTTTCACTGCCTTAAGCTCTTTTCTGCCTTTCGCCCGTGAAAACATAACATGTCGCGAAATCGCGACATACTTGCCTTTGTACATTCTCTCTCCTCTTCGGGTCGCGAAAACCCGACATGTCGTGAAATCGTGACACTTTTCCTCCTTGGCGCTTTTTCTCCAAACATGTCACGAAATCATGACAGTTTTCTTCCTTAGCGCTTTTTCTCCAAACATGTCGCGAAATCGTGACAGTTTTCTTCCTTAGCGCTTTTTCACCAGACATGTCACAAAATCGCGATAGTTTTTCCACTTGGCTTCTTTTCCTGCAACATGTCGCGAAATCGTGACAGTTTTGCTTGCGCCTTCTCTCTCCTCGTCCATGTCGCGAAATCGTGACAATTTTCTTTGTGCCTTCTCTCTCCTCCTACATGTCGCGAAATCGTGACAATTTTCTTTGTGCCTTCTCTCTCCTCCGACATGTCGCGAAATCGCGACAGAAAACATGTCGCGATATCGCGACAGTTTTCTTACTTGTCTTTTTCTTTGATTTTTTGAATCTGGGTCACTTCTATTTTCTTGGAATTTCACTTTACATGATCTGACTATCCTTTGAACTTCTGTCCTCTGCATCTGAATGACTTCTGAACTGTCTGTCCACTACATCATTAGATCTAACTGCCTGTGTTGACAACAATGACAAACCTCTTGCAACACCTTGCTCAACATCCCAATCTATTTTATGTCCCTCTTTAAGATGTAAGCTAAATTTTATGATAGAATTGAATAGATTTAAAGGAATTTTCTATGGTCTGGTTCAGAGGATAAAAGGTGTCTCCCACTGGTAGGTTGGGAACAAGTCTACTAGAAAAAAAAAGCAAGGGGCTTGGGGTTGAGCAGACCAAGAAAAATAAATAAAGCCATCTTAGGAAGGTTTGACTAGAAACTGATAAGGAATGTAGAAGTAAGATGGGTGAAGTTTCTTCAAGGCAAGTACCAAAGAAATGATGTTGATGTTTTGGAGGATGGGGACTTCTCCAAGGGCTCCAACTTTTGGAATAATCTCTAAACTGTTAGACCATTTTTATAGTAATCTTTGCAAGGAAAAGTAGGAGGGGTAACAAGGTTCTTTTCTAGAAATATTCCTAGATTAAGAGCATTCCCCTTAATTAAGACCTAGAATTTGCTTTCCTGAAGAATGAGGTTTCTCAACTTTAAGGGCCCATGATTAGTTTTTACATTTTAAGGAGAGACACCAGACCCAAATGAAAACAATTTAAAGTTGAAGGCGGACCAGAGAAGGAACCAGATTCTCCATAAGTTGAATAGGATGATGTAGGTTTATTTCCTAAACAACCTAGACACTCAGTATTCTAGGTGGTGAAAATTATCAAAACAAGGGACCTATTTGGTCAAATATGGTTACTATTTGCTGGAAGGAGAGACTTCAAATATTTTGTTAAAGAATATTACTCTTAAAGTTACCTTCTTCTTTTGGCTAATATGCCAAAATAATATCCTTGCTATGGATAACTTTATGAAAAGAGGTTTTCAATTTCCAAATAAATGCAGCCTTTGTGAATGTATGCTAAAAGATGTTAACCATTTGAGCCTGACCTACCCCTTTTCTCAAGAAGTCCTCCATATAATTCTCAATAGATTCCAAGTTTTTTGGCTTTACCCCAACTACCTTGGTGACCTATGTCTCCAATGGAAATACTCTTTTAAAAGTAAGAGGCTTAACACTTTATGAGACTTTAGTCTTCCTCATTCTTTATGGGCTCTTTGAAAAGAATGAAGTAACCACATTTTCAAGTGAAAAAAAAGATACTCTTGTTGTAGCTAGTAAAATTGCCTCTCTTATTATGGAGTCTAGGAATCAGAGAGGGAAGGTATGATTGTAGCCAATTGGGATCTTGATCCAGTGATAGGTGTGCTTAATTCTCCTAAAAACCTTTTAAGAAGGCAAACAAAATGGCCCCCCCCTTTAGGTGGTATGTTGAAATTAAACTTTAATGAGGCAGCTAAAGGGAATCCTAGACCTATTGGGGTGGGAGGTTTGATAAGAGATGAAAATAGAAATATTATTATTGCTTATGTTGAAGCCTTGGGGGACCAGTCAAGCCACTTTGTGGAGGCCTATGCTATGTGTGTGGGAATAGATTTGGTGAGTAATCTTCTGGTTAAGAAAGTAATTATAGAAGGAGATTCCCTTAACATGATTAATCTTATGAAAAAAGATACATAAATTAATTGGAACTTAACCTCTATGATTGATAAAGCTCGATATAAAGAGGCTTATAAAGGTGGTGAAATTTAAGCGCATTTATAGGAAAGGGAATGACCTAGCAGATTGTATGGCTAATATTAGAATAACACAAGAAGGGCTTAGTGTTTGGGAAAGAGACTTCCCCAACAAATTATAATGATAAAAAAAATAGGGTTCACATTAATCAATCTTTTATTCCTTAACATTGTGTTTGGTTTATTTCATAGAAGGATGTGGTGGTTTATTTCATAGAAAGATGTGGTGGGATCCTGGAAGTAGGTGATTTGATGATTGGGGGAAAGTTTGAAAATAAAATTTGGTACAACTCTTCCAATGGTGATGCCACATTTTTTTCTTGGTTCTATGAATAGGGATCTTTCGTAGTGTTGGTTCTTGGTTGTACCATTTTTTTCAAAGAACATTTAGTAGTTCAAGGCATTCTAAGTTTAGTTTTCCTAGGAGCTCGTTGACAATTACCATGGCTATTCCAGCCCCCCTTTTTTTAACATTTGTTTTCAAAAGTTTTGGTTTGAATATGTTGTTTGCAGGTTAGTACCTTCCCCAAGTTGTTTTGACCTAGGTAATCCACCCCAATTGAATTTTGTTATTAGGTAGTATTTTTTGTAGTTCCAAGGGTAGAAGACATGTCAAGCTGCTTTAGAGAGTATTTCTCATAAAGCTTATCCATATGTGATGGTTTGTGTTGTTCATAGTGCATCCTGTGATCCTTGTTTCTCTCAGTATGAAGCCCATGTGTTGCACTGATTGTTATTTTCAGGATATTTTGCATTGGGGTTGTTTTATGGGTGGTAGAAGATGCCGAAGATTGCTTTTTGTGGTGGTTGTAGAAATAAAAGAATCATAGAGGACCTAAAGTACTCACCATAAAGAACTAGAAAAAAAGTCTTTGTGTGTGGGAAAGGCTCAACAAACTAAAAAGGAAGATATTACTCATGTAATGGAATCACAAACAAGTTCAGAAAACAAGGTTAAAACTCCAAAAAAAAAATATTTGCAGATCTATCTAACCAAAATATGGATAATCTTGATTCTAAAAATACTGAGGAAGTTAATAGGAAGGCACCTATGAAATCATCTTCACTGAAGGGTGGGAATTCTCTTAATAATGACCGTATGCATAACCCGAGGTTTGTTGGTAGGAACTTGAATGGTGAGCCCCTAGAGAAGCACATAATGGAAGGTTTAGAGAACACCTATGTCACCTTGAAGGACCTTAGTGAAACTTTGAGGAGAATAGATCACCGGTTGGCTGGTAATGTGGTTAATGCTTTGAAGGACTTGAAAAATAAGATTACCCTTCTCAAGTTCCAGATTGAGGGTGTGAAGGAGTTGATCCATGTTGTTCTTCTCCTTTGTTGCTTCAGTTTGTTGTAGCGTTTGATGTGTTCATTAGTTGCTAGCTAGTTTATGACGTGGACTGTTTTTCTAAGTTTTAGCTGTTTGTAGGGCCATAAAAAGATACCTATTTGTAATATTTATGTTTCTCTTAAAAGCATCGAGGCTTATTTCTTGTAACAATTTATTAAAAGTTTTGGGACCCTTTCAAAACCCCTTCTTCTACTCTAATAAAAAAAACCACTATGTAAAAACATAAATATATGAAGTTCAATAAATAAAAATGGATTAAAAAAATAAAATTAAAAATTGTTTGAGGTATTTTTTTTTATTTGTTTGAGGCACTTTTATTAACAATTATTTTCAATAAAAAAATTGTTGTTTGAAGGATAGAAACCCCTTAACAACTCCCTCAAGGATGGTCATGGACCTTCTTGAAGGTCTTCTATGTGTGCATATTAAAATGTCATAAATTTTAAGCTTTGTATTTTTAATATTTTATTAAATAAAAAACAATATTTTTAATATAATATAATTTTTTTGGATTTAAAAAAAAATTAAATATAAAATAATTTTAATTTTTATGTATTTTTTATAATATTTAAGTTTTATTATTTAAATAATCATAAGATTTTAAATTTATAATAATTTTTTAAAATATTTTTTATTAATTATAATTATCTTACTTCACATATAAAAATAAATAAAAATTTTACATTTTAATATTTTCATATGTATTTATTTAATATTTTAAAATTTTCACATTTATCTAAACAAGTACTCAAATAAGATTAGAAGAAGGAATATTAACTTATAGTTGAAAATAATTACGACGTGATTATAATTGAAGTGCTAGTGATTTATATACCTTGATTAGGTCCCTAATATGGGATTAACATTGGGTCAAGCACCTCTAAAGAGGTTCAACATATGTTAAACATGTAAAAATGTGAAGCATCCATAATGTTAGAATGAATTTGATAATGGCTGCTAACAGTATGGGCTTATTAAACTTGTATGCATTTTTTTCTTCTCAACATTTGCACAAAGAGACACCCCCTGTCATTGTTAAGAAAGAACTTTTCACAATTGAAGACATTATTCAAGGGATAAAAAAGTTAGCAACTGGTAAAGCCCGTGACATAGACAATCTTCAAGCAGAGAATATAAAATGGGGGTAGATATCTTGGCACCGCAAATCAAAGAAATTTTGCAAATCAAAGAAATTTTCAATGAGGTCATACAAAATGGCTTCCCTACTGAGTGGACAACTAGCTTGACCATTCATTTGTTTAAAAGTGGAGATGTAAATAATCCCTCAAACTATCATGATCAACCCTCTCTTTGCAAAGTTGTTTGGGAGTATGATAGAGCGTAGGATCAGCATATAGGCAAAAGAAAAAGGAAAGAGAGCAAAGGGGCAAGCAGGTTTTAGGCCTAAGCACTCAACTATTGATCACTGTATCGCGTTCAGACACATAGTGGAAAAAATATGGGACAAAAAGAGGAGGCTTTTTGTTGTTTTGTAGACTTCAAAAAGGCATTTGACACGGTGCCAAGGAAAAAATTATGGAGCGAGAATGGAAGAGCTAGAGGTTCCAATTCACTACGAGGCGGCGAGTTCACGGACTATATGAGCATGTAAAGGCTAGAATCAGAACACATGAAGGGTTATCTTAATGTTTTGGTAGTGACATAGGTGTCAAACAAGGTTGCCCTCTATCTCCGACCTTATTTGGGTCTGTACATTGACAAGTTAGAAGAATGGATAAACAAATTTGGGGGAGAGGGTGTGCATTTAGCCAAATATGTGGTAAAACTCCTCATGTATGCGAGATGATGTAATTCTTGTGGCCAAAACAACCAAAGATCTAGAAGATCACCTTCAAGCTCTAGAACTCTTTTGTAAAGAAGTTGGGATGTAGGTGAACACGAGCAAAACAAAAATTATGATTTTTTCAAGCAAAAAGAAGAAGCAACAACTCAAATTTCAGTTTGCAAGAGAACCGCTTTATGTAGTAGTAGAATACAAATACTTGGGCATAGACTTTCATGACAAACTTAATTGGAATACATGTAGGATGAAAAGAACTCAAAGTGGTTGGAGAGCACTATATGCACTTCAAAACAGGTGTAGGAATGCCGAGTTATGGGACTGGAAGACCACCAAGGTCTTATTTGGCCTACTTGTTACACCGATTCTGTTGTATGGTTGCGAGGTGTGGGCTAGTGGCACAACAAATGCAAAATGGAGGCAAATAGAAAGGATTCAAAAATATCTAATCACAAACTTTCTCAAAATTAAGGCCACAACCCCTTATGAAATTATTCTAGCTGAAACTGGAATGTTCCCTTTAGAAGCAATTGCTATGACCAAGTCTGTTATGTTACTTGAAAAAAGCAGAAAACATGACAAATGATAGATGGTCTAGGGCAGCTAGGGAGGAAGAATTGCATAGGCGAAAGAATACGTGGATGAAACAAAATCAGAAATGGATGAAACATTGGGAAATCAACATAAATGAATGCCCAAATGTCAACAAAGACATAAAAATTATGTGAATGAAAAGTTCAGAAGTGGAATGTGGAAAAATGCAAGCAGGAAAAGACAATATTATATAGCAATTTTAATCCAACGTATGACCACAAGGAAAAAAACGTATATAGGCGCTGAAATCAAGTGGAAGGAAAAAATACTCATTGCTTATATAAGGACTAGCTCTCATAGGCTTAGATGTGAAACAGGGAGATGGACAACGCCCAAAGAACAATGGGAAGAAAGGATATGTACTCTATGCAACACAGGGGCAGTAGAGACAGAGGAACACTTCATCTATAAATGCCAGAGTTTTTCAGATATCCGTCACAAATACAAAGAAACACTTGGGAACAAGTTTATGACAGATTTATTTGAAGACAGTAAAATAAAAAAAGTTGGAGAATTGCTAACACAAATCGACAGGAGAAGGAACAACCTTCTCAAAGATATTAAAGATCATATGATATGATTTGAATAATTGTACTTCCCTATTTAAGGTCCCATAGACCATATTTGAGTCTCGAATTAAAATCTTTCATTCATTCCTTCGCAACTTATTATGAAAACTCAACAGGTGAAGCGTACACCACTAACTATTTGTAACCTGTTTTGAGAAAGCTGAAGGCATTGCGAAATGGCTTTTCATCCTTGGAGATTGTGAGGAAAGAGACATATCCAAAATTAAAGTTATCTGGCCAGATTCTTCCCCTATAGTACAGGTTCCTCTTAAGGAGCCAAGATGTGACATGGCAATGGCCATGGTATCATGATGTACACATTGGCTTAGGAATTAGGGAGTAACCACCGTCTGGCAAACATAATTCTTAGGGTGGGTTTGGTCATATGTGAGGTTAGGGGTTTACTCCTACCTCAGTGTTTGGCAACATGTTTATTCACTTGTTGGTTTTGAATTTTGTTAACTTATGAATGATTCCTCCATAAGGATATTGTAGGGTGCAACCCTGCTTAAGCGGTATTTCTCTGATTTTATTGAACACGTTGGTACATATATACTTCAAATATCTCTTTTGCCTTTATTGTTAGTGTATTTATGTTTCTGGTACTTTGGTTCTTAATGCTTGAGCAGGATGTATATCGAAAGGTGCAGCATGAGCTTATACAGTGCCTCTGAATGCTTAGATAGAGCCAACTGTCAAACAATTAGGAAGTTGTTTGCTTTTGTGTGATGTTTCTTTCTCCAGTATGCATTTTCTTGCATTTCTTATCGGACTGATGGAGCAAGGATGTATGCTACTTTTCAAATAATGTTTTATCTGATAAATTGTTCGATTTTTACAAAAATAATAATTAGTAATTGTTCCCTAATCTGTCCATGTTTTTTAGACTCAACTATTTGTGTTTTCATTAACTTAAGCAGAGGCATTTAAGTTGAAAAATGTTAAATGCCTTTTATTCTGATGAGAAAGGGCTATTTCATTTATTGAGACATGTAGGTTATTATTTTCCAATCCTTGATGTGAATTGCCTTGTGCTTGCTTAGAACCGCCTAATGTTTAGTGTTATTGGAACGAAGGTTATGATTTTCCAAATCTTTGATGTGAATTGCCTTGTGCTTGCTTAGAACTTCCTAAATTCTGGTGTTATTGGAATGAATAGCACTGATATTCTGAATCATAGTATCATGGTACTACAACAAACCATATAATCAGGATATTTATATTATGGGATTATAACAAACCATATAATTAGCATATTTATATGAATTAAATTGGTAGGGTTTTGATGAGCTCAATATTTTAACCAGTCAGACCTCAATTTTATGGGCAAATGTTAAAGTTTACCCATAAAATTGGAACCATAGTACAAACTCCTCACTCCCCATTGTTTACCCTAAATTCAATTAAAAATATGAAAATTCATCCATTGAATTAGAACCTTAATTAATTTTTTTTTGTTTTTTATTACTTGCCCCAAACTTATTTTACGGCATTAGATGATTATATAGACTTAAAATGACCCTTTAATTAAAACCTTAATTTATAATATAAAACTACTTTTTGTATCTTATTGCTTGTCCCAAATCTATTTTGCACAATGAGGTGGTTATATGGGCTTAAAATGGCCCATCCGCATTTTCCCTGATTTTATATTACTTCTTTTGGGTACTCGTAAAATTTATATGCTTGCTTTTGTATGTAATGCTTCAGGTCCTCCATGTGAGATAGCATTCCTGAACTCCTTTGATGGGCTTCAAGATAATCCAAATTTTGCAAAAGAAAACTACATTCAAAGAGAGGAGAAACCTGGTGGAATCGATGTATGGGAGCTAGGGTTTGCAGGTCATCAAAGTCATGAGCAAAGGCAAAACTCATTTTATACAAGAGATCAGAGATTGCATTGTGGTTTTGTAAAGGGGCCTGAAGGTTCAATAAGTACAGAATTTGACATGGATGAAGAGGATACTGAATTCTTACGTACATGTTTCTTCATGCATTTTTGAAAACTATGATAATATAAGGATACCTAAGAAGAAAAAGGTATGAAACACATTCTGAGAAAGATCAGTTCTGCTTTTTTATTAGTTATCTGTTCTTTCTGATAGTTGGTGGCATGGGTTATATTTATACTAATCAACATCATTTGTAATATGAATTCACTTTTCTACATGGTGACAAAAGTCATGGCTTGAGGCCAACAACACTTCAAATTAGTCTAAAATTTGAATTTTTGAAACCTATTATTTTAACTTACCACATGAAGAAAAAAAAAGAATTTGTCTAACCATCTACTTTGTTGACTTACTAGTCAAGGGTATTGTCACATTCATCTCGTCTGAGTGCCCTAAGTGCTTGAAACGTGTTGGAGGGTATCTGTGTATCGCATTTAATTAAGAAATACACGTTAGTGAATTGCCTTAGTCTTGGCTACTTTTTCCCCTCCCTTTGAGCAGAAGCTTAGTGACAAAGTGTGGTAGGGAGGTAAGGTTGTAACTGACACAACTTCTGCCATTTCAAGGAGGTAATTGATACCAGCTTGCTTAGGGTGCTCATTTTGTGCTGGGTAGATGCTGCTCTTTATGACTTTAATGCTCTGGAATCACTAGGAATGCTATTGGGATTGAGAAACAGAATTGTCCATGTAACCAGCTCAAGAATTCCTGCATGCCCAAGAAAACATTATGTTATATCTTTGTGGATACTGTATTTAAATACAAATAATAGATGAATTTGCATTTATTATGAAAAAGTAGTTGCTCCAACATGTTGGTTATACATTCATATTTCGTAGCTACTACATAATCTCCTATCATCTTTTTAAGAGATTCAACTTTGTAAAGCTTCGATTGAAAAAATACTGTATATCTATATTCCTGATCAAAAAATTGCATAAACAGTTGATGTTAGATGAAATTAGAGAATGAATTTGACAATGGCTGCTAACAATATGGGCTTATTAAACTCAACGGGTGAAGTGTACACCACTAACTATTTGTAACCTGTTTTGAGAAAGCTTAAGGCATTGTGAAATGGCTTTTCATCCTTGGAGATTGTGAGGAAAGAGACATATCCAAAATTAAAGTTAATCTGGCCAGATTCTTCCCCTATAGTACAGGTTCCTCTTAAGGAGCCAAGATGTGACATGGCAATGGCCATGGTATCATGATGTACACATTGTGGCTTAGGAATTAGGGAGTAACCACCGTCTGGCAAACATAATTCTTAGGGTGGGTTTGGTCATATGTGAGGTTAGGGGTTTACTCCTACCTTAGCGTTTGGCAGCATGTTTATTAACTTGTTGGTTTTGAATTTTGTTGACTTATGAGTGATTCCTCCATAAGGATATTGTAGGGTGCAACCCTGCTTAAGCGGTATTTCTCTGATTTTATTGAACACGTTGGTACATTTATAGTTCAAATATCTCTTTTGCCTTTATTGTTAGTGTATTTATGTTTCTGGTACTTTGGTTCTTAATGCTTGAGCAGGATGTATATCGAAAGGTGTAGCATGAGCTTATACAGTGCCTCTGAATGCTTAGATAGAGCCAACTGTCAAACAATTAGGAAGTTGTTTGCTTTTGTGTGATGTTTCTTTCTCCAGTATGCATTTTCTTGCATTTCTTATCGGACTGTTGGAGCAAGGATGTATGCTACTTTTCAAATAATGTTTTATTTGATAAATTGTTCGATTTTTGCAAAAATAATAATTAGTAATTGTTCCCTAATCTGTCCATGTTTTTTAGTCTCAACTATTTGTGTTTTCATTAACTTAAGCAGAGGCATTTAAGTTGAAAAATGTTAAATGCCTTTTATTCTGATGAGAAAGGGCTATTTCATTTATTGAGACATGTAGGTTATTATTTTCCAATCCTTGATGTGAATTGCCTTGTGCTTGCTTAGAACTGCCTAATGTTTAGTGTTATTGGAACGAAGGTTATGATTTTCCAAATCTTTGATGTGAATTGCCTTGTGCTTGCTTAGAACTTCCTAAATTCTGGTGTTATTGGAATGAATAGCACTGATATTCTGAATCATAGTATCATGGTACTACAACAAACCATATAATCAGGATATTTATATTATGGTATTATAACAAACCATATAATTAGGATATTTATATGAATTGAATTGGGTAGGGTTTTTATGAGCTTAATATTTTAACCAGTCAGACCTCAATTTTATGGGCAAATGTTAAAGTTTACCCATAAAATTGGAACCATAGTACAAACTCCTCACTCCCCATTGTTTACCCTAAATTCAATTAAAAATATGAAAATTCATCCATTGAATTAGAACCTTAATTAATTTTTTTTTGTTTCTTATTACTTGCCCCAAATCTATTTTGCATAATTAGGTGATTATATAGACTTAAAATGACCCTTTGAATTAAAACCTTAATTTATAATATAAAACTTTTTGTTTCTTATTGCTCGTCCCAAATCTATTTTGCACAATGAGGTGGTTATATGGGCTTAAAATGGCCCATCCGCATTTTCCCTGATTTTATATTACTTCTTTTGGGTACTCGTAAAATTTATATGCTTGCTTTTGTATGTAATGCTTCAGGTCCTCCATGTGAGATAGCATTCCTGAACTCCTTTGATGGGCTTCAAGATAATCCAAAATTTGCAAAAGAAAACTACATTCAAAGAGAGGAGAAACCTGGTGGAATCGATGTATGGGAGCTAGGGTTTGCAGGTCATCAAAGTCATGAGCAAAGGCAATACAAGAGATCAGAGATTGCATTGTGGTTTTGTAAAGGGGCCTGAAGGTTCAATAAGTACAGAATTTGACATGGATGAAGAGGATACTGAATTCTTACGTACATGTTTCTTCATGCATTTTTGAAAACTATGATAATATAAGGATACCTAAGAAGAAAAAGGTATGAAACACATTCTGAAAAAGATCAGTTCTGCTTTTTTATTAGTTATCTGTTCTTTCTGATATTTGGTGGCATGGGTTATATTTATACTAATCAACATCATTTGTAATATGAATTCACTTTTCTACATGGTGACAAAAGTCATGGCTTGAGGCCAACAACACTTCAAATCAGTCTAAAATTTGAATTTTTGAAATCTATTATTTTAACTTACCACATGAAGAAAAAAAAAGAATTTGTCTAACCATCTACTTTGTTGACTTACTAGTCAAGGGTATTGTCCACATTCATCTCGTCTGAGTGCCCTAAGTGCTTGAAACGTGTTGGAGGGTATCTGTGTATCGCATTTAATTAAGAAATACACGTTAGTGAATTGCCTTAGTCTTGGCTACTTTTTCCCCTCCCTTTGAGCAGAAGCTTAGTGACAAAGTGTGGTAGGGAGGTAAGGTTGTAACTGACACAACTTCTGCCATTTCAAGGAGGTAATTGATACCAGCTTGCTTAGGGTGCTCATTTTGTGCTGGGTAGATGCTGCTCTTTATGACTTTAATGCTCTGGAATCACTAGGAATGCTATTGGGAATGAGAAACAGAATTGTCCATGTAACCAGCTCAAGAATTCCTGCATGCCCAAGACAACATTATGTTATATCTTTGTGGATACTGTATTTAAATACAAATAATAGATGAATTTGCATTTATTATGAAAAAGTAGTTGCTCCAACATGTTGGTTATACATTCATATTTCGTAGCTACTACATAATCTCCTATCATCTTTTTAAGAGATTCAACTTTGTAAAGCTTCGATTGAAAAAATACTGTATATCTATATTCCTGATCAAAAAATTGCATAAACAGTTGATGTTAGATGAAATTAGAGAATGAATTTGACAATGGCTGCTAACAATATGGGCTTATTAAACTCGTATGCAATTTTTCTTCTCAACATTTGCACAGCTTATTATGAAAACTCAACGGGTGAAGCGTACACCACTAACTATTTGTAACCTGTTTTGAGAAAGCTTAAGGCATTGTGAAATGGCTTTTCATCCTTGGAGATTGTGAGGAAAGAGACATATCCAAAATTAAAGTTAATCTGGCCAGATTCTTCCCCTATAGTACAGGTTCCTCTTAAGGAGCCAAGATGTGACATGGCAATGGCCATGGTATCATGATGTACACATTGTGGCTTAGGAATTAGGGAGTAACCACCGTCTGGCAAACATAATTCTTAGGGTGGGTTTGGTCATATGTGAGGTTAGGGGTTTACTCCTACCTCAGTGTTTGGCAGCATGTTTATTGACTTGTTGGTTTTGAATTTTGTTAACTTATGAATGATTCCTCCATAAGGATATTGTAGGGTGCAACCCTGCTTAAGCGGTATTTCTCTGATTTTATTGAACACGTTGGTACATTTATAGTTCAAATATCTCTTTTGCCTTTATTGTTAGTGTATTTATGTTTCTGGTACTTTGGTTCTTAATGCTTGAGCAGGATGTATATGGAAAGGTATAGCATGAGCTTATACAGTGCCTCTGAATGCTTAGATAGAGCCAACTGTCAAACAATTAGGAAGTTGTTTGCTTTTGTGTGATGTTTCTTTCTCCAGTATGCATTTTCTTGCATTTCTTATCGGACTGTTGGAGCAAGGATGTATGCTACTTTTCAAATAATGTTTTATCTGATAAATTGTTCGATTTTTGCAAAAATAATAATTAGTAATTGTTCCCTAATCTGTCCATGTTTTTTAGTCTCAACTATTTGTGTTTTCATTAACTTAAGCAGAGGCATTTAAGTTGAAAAATGTTAAATGCCTTTTATTCTGATGAGAAAGGGCTATTTCATTTATTGAGACATGTAGGTTATTATTTTCCAATCCTTGATGTGAATTGCCTTGTGCTTGCTTAGAACTGCTGAATGTTTAGTGTTATTGGAACGAAGGTTATGATTTTCCAAATCTTTGATGTGAATTGCCTTGTGCTTGCTTAGAACTTCCTAAATTCTGGTGTTATTGGAATGAATAGCACTGATATTCTGAATCATAGTATCATGGTACTACAACAAACCATATAATCAGGATATTTATATTATGGTATTATAACAAACCATATAATTAGGATATTTATATGAATTGAATTGGGTAGGGTTTTTATGAGCTCAATATTTTAACCAGTCAGACCTCAATGTTATGGGCAAATGTTAAAGTTTACCCATAAAATTGGAACCATAGTACAAACTCCTCACTCCCCATTGTTTACCCTAAATTCAATTAAAAATATGAAAATTCATCCATTGAATTAGACCCTTAATTAATTTTTTTTTGTTTCTTATTACTTGCCCCAAATCTATTTTGCATAATTAGGTGATTATATAGACTTAAAATGACCCTTTGAATTAAAACCTTAATTTATAATATAAAACTTTTTGTTTCTTATTTCTTGTCCCAAATCTATTTTGCACAATGAGGTGGTTATATGGGCTTAAAATGGCCCATCCGCATTTTCCCTGATTTTATATTACTTCTTTTGGGTACTCGTAAAATTTATATGCTTGCTTTTGTATGTAATGCTTCAGGTCCTCCATGTGAGATAGCATTCCTGAACTCCTTTGATGGGCTTCAAGATAATCCAAAATTTGCAAAAGAAAACTACATTCAAAGAGAGGAGAAACCTGGTGGAATCGATGTATGGGAGCTAGGGTTTGCAGGTCATCAAAGTCATGAGCAAAGGCAATACAAGAGATCAGAGATTGCATTGTGGTTTTGTAAAGGGGCCTGAAGGTTCAATAAGTACAGAATTTGACATGGATGAAGAGGATACTGAATTCTTACGTACGTTTTTCTTCATGCATTTTTGAAAACTCTGATAATATAAGGATACCTAAGAAGAAAAAGGTATGAAACACATTCTGAAAAAGTTCAGTTCTGTTTTTTTATTAGTTATCTGTTCTTTCTGATATTTGGTGGCATGGGTTTTATTTATACTAATCAACATCATTTGTAATATGAATTCACTTTTCTGCATGGTGACAAAAGTCATGGCTTGAGGCCAACAACACTTCAAATTAGTCTAAAATTTGAATTTTTGAAACCTATTATTTTAACTTACCACATGAAGAAAAAAAAAGAATTTGTCTAACCATCTACTTTGTTGACTTACTAGTCAAGGGTATTGTCCACATTCATCTCGTCTGAGTGCCCTAAGTGCTTGAAACGTGTTGGAGGGTATCTGTGTATCGCATTTAATTAAGAAATACACGTTAGTGAATTGCCTTAGTCTTGGCTACTTTTTCCCCTCCCTTTGAGCAGAAGCTTAGTGACAAAGTGTGGTAGGGGGGTAAGGTTGTGTAGATTAAAAATACACGCCAAACAAAAATAAATAAAATCACAATGACAGAGTACAGAATAGTTGCACAAAACAAACGATTTCTATAAATCGATGGAGTTTAAAAACTCCTTTTTGAATACAACTGGGCCTGTAACCTTTTATTTGTGATACACAGTTACAAGTTATGCTAGGGTTCTCCGAAACCCTAGCTGGCACAAATGGTGGCGCTTCCGAAGAATGTATCTTCAATCCCCACCGAGTGAGTGGGCTTTGTTGTATCCCTTGCTTGGACCACTCCAGCTTAATCAGCTGCCATCAATAAACCGGATCTGCTGTCAAAAACCTGCACACATTAACACTATCAAGGAGTTAGAAATTAATAAGAGGGCTCCACTGTGTGAGCCCTCGGAAACAATCTAAAACCCTAGAAAACGAAGTGCAGGAATTCAATAACAGATCAATAAAAGAAAAGAAGTTACTTGCTTTAAACTAATTTATACCTGTTCTCTGTTAACGTAGCTAGACCAGGCGACACCTGGAAGTAATGTGGCTGTCAAATCGGCTGCGGAAGGCGCCCTGGTGCACTCGCTGAATGCCCGCGTGCTTCTGGATTAAGGTTTCAGACGCCGGTCTGAGTCTGTGGCTGTGGGTAAACGCCCGCGGGCACTTGGTAAATGCCCGTGGGCACTTGGTAAACGCCCGTGGGCACTTGGTGAAGGGGTAAACGCCCGCGGGCACTTGCGACAGGAATGGGAGATTCTGCAGAATGCTGCAGAAGGAATGGCGGCGAAAGCGGCGACGGAAGCGGCGATGGATGCGGCGAAAGGGTAGCAGAAGAGAGATAGAGGAGATAGCAGTAGAAGAATTAGAATCAGAGATAGCGCATAGGAGATAGAAGTAGCAAAAGACATCGGGTTTGAGCCATCAAAGTGACTCAATTTATAATCTACTCTTAGGGCACACTTTAGGGTTTTAACGACACTTTGAACGTGTGGCTAAGATTAAAGTGGATCCAAGGGTAGAGAATAAATCTTGGTTGTGAAACGGATTAAGATGGATGGACGGATGAGATTAAATGAAGGATGGACGGCTCAGATTAAATCACTTAAACTATTATTTAAATATATATATTAAAATATTAAAATATTAAAATATATATATAAATATTAATTTAAATAAATTTGGGGATGAAAAATGGCGGGAAAGGTGAAATTGGGCCAAATAATGGCGGGAAAGTGTGGATTTGGGCCAAATAATGGCGGGAAGGTGGGTGACCGACACGTGGCTGACAGGAAGGTATAGATGACTTGCAAGTGGCTGGATTTTGGTGTCTACAGGTTGTAACTGACACAACTTCTGCCATTTCAAGGAGGTAATTGATACCAGCTTGCTTAGGGTGCTCATTTTGTGCTGGGTAGATGCTGCTCTTTATGAATTTAATGCTCTGGAATCACTAGGAATGCTATTGGGAATGAGAAACAGAATTGTCCATGTAACCAGCTCAAGAATTCATGCATGCCCAAGACAACATTATGTTATATCTTTGTGGATACTGTATTTAAATACAAATAATAGATGAATTTGCATTTATTATGAAAAAGTAGTTGCTCCAACATGTTGGTTATACATTCATATTTCGTAGCTACTACATAATCTCCTATCATCTTTTTAAGAGATTCAACTTTGTAAAGCTTCGATTGAAAAAATACTGTATATCTATATTCCTGATCAAAAAATTGCATAAACAGTTGATGTTAGATGAAATTATAGAATGAATTTGACAATGGCTGCTAACAATATGGGCTTATTAAACTCGTATGCAATTTTTCTTCTCAACATTTGCACAACTTATTATGAAAACTCAACGGGTGAAGCGTACACCACTAACTATTTGTAACCTGTTTTGAGAAAGCTTAAGGCATTGTGAAATGGCTTTTCATCCTTGGAGATTGTGAGGAAAGAGACATATCCAAAATTAAAGTTAATCTGGCCAGATTCTTCCCCTATAGTACAGGTTCCTCTTAAGGAGCCAAGATGTGACATGGCAATGGCCATGGTATCATGATGTACACATTGTGGCTTAGGAATTAGGGAGTAACCACCGTCTGGCAAACATAATTCTTAGGGTGGGTTTGGTCATATGTGAGGTTAGGGGTTTACTCCTACCTTAGTGTTTGGCAGCATGTTTATTGACTTGTTGGTTTTGAATTTTGTTGACTTATGAGTGATTCCTCCATAAGGATATTGTAGGGTGCAACCCTGCTTAAGCTGTATTTCTCTGATTTTATTGAACACGTTGGTACATTTATAGTTCAAATATCTCTTTTGCCTTTATTGTTAGTGTATTTATGTTTCTGGTACTTTGGTTCTTAATGCTTGAGCAGGATGTATATTGAAAGGTGTAGCATGAGCTTATACAGTGCCTCTGAATGCTTAGATAGAGCCAACTGTCAAACAATTAGGAAGTTGTTTGCTTTTGTGTGATGTTTCTTTCTCCAGTATGCATTTTCTTGCATTTCTTATCGGACTGTTGGAGCAAGGATGTATGCTACTTTTCAAATAATGTTTTATCTGATAAATTGTTCGATTTTTGCAAAAATAATAATTAGTAATTGTTCCCTAATCTGTCCATGTTTTTTAGTCTCAACTATTTGTGTTTTCATTAACTTAAGCAGAAGCATTTAAGTTGAAAAATGTTAAATGCCTTTTATTCTGATGAGAAAGGGCTATTTCATTTATTGAGACATGTAGGTTATTATTTTCCAATCCTTGATGTGAATTGCCTTGTGCTTGCTTAGAACTGCCTAATGTTTAGTGTTATTGGAACGAAGGTTATGATTTTCCAAATCTTTGATGTGAATTGCCTTGTGCTTGCTTAGAACTTCCTAAATTCTGGTGTTATTGGAATGAATAGCACTGATATTCTGAATCATAGTATCATGGTACTACAACAAACCATATAATCAGGATATTTATATTATGGTATTATAACAAACCATATAATTAGGATATTTATATGAATTGAATTGGGTAGGGTTTTTATGAGCTCAATATTTTAACCAGTCAGACCTCAATTTTATGGGCAAATGTTAAAGTTTACCCATAAAATTGGAACCATAGTACAAACTCCTCACTCCCCATTGTTTACCCTAAATTCAATTAAAAATATGAAAATTCATCCATTGAATTAGAACCTTAATTAATTTTTTTTTGTTTCTTATTACTTGCCCCAAATCTATTTTGCATAATTAGGTGATTATATAGACTTAAAATGACCCTTTGAATTAAAACCTTAATTTATAATATAAAACTTTTTGTTTCTTATTGCTTGTCCCAAATCTATTTTGCACAATGAGGTGGTTATATGGGCTTAAAATGGCCCATCCGCATTTTCTCTGATTTTATATTACTTCTTTTGGGTACTCGTAAAATTTATATGCTTGCTTTTGTATGTAATGCTTCAGGTCCTCCATGTGAGATAGCATTCTTGAACTCCTTTGATGGGCTTCAAGACAATCCAAATTTTGCAAAAGAAAACTACATTCAAAGAGAGGAGAAACCTGGTGGAATCGATGTATGGGAGCTAGGGTTTGCAGGTTATCAAAGTCATGAGCAAAGGCAAAACTCATTTTATACAAGAGATCAGAGATTGCATTGTGGTTTTGTAAAGGGGCCTGAAGGTTCAATAAGTACAGAATTTGACATGGATGAAGAGGATACTGAATTCTTACGTACATGTTTCTTCATGCATTTTTGAAAACTATGATAATATAAGGATACCTAAGAAGAAAAAGGTATGAAACACATTCTGAAAAAGATCAGTTCTGCTTTTTTATTAGTTATCTGTTCTTTCTGATATTTGGTGGCATGGGTTTTATTTATACTAATCAACATCATTTGTAATATGAATTCACTTTTCTGCATGGTGACAAAAGTCATGGCTTGAGGCCGACAACACTTCAAATCAGTCTAAAATTTGAATTTTTGAAACCTATTATTTTAACTTACCACATGAAGAAAAAAAAAGAATTTGTCTAACCATCTACTTTGTTGACTTACTAGTCAAGGGTATTGTCCACATTCATCTCGTCTGAGTGCCCTAAGTGCTTGAAACGTGTTGGAGGGTATCTGTGTATCGCATTTAATTAAGAAATACACGTTAGTTTATTGCCTTGGTCTTGGCTACTTTTTCCCCTCCCTTTGAGCAGAAGCTTAGTGACAAAGTGTGGTAGGGAGGTAAGGTTGTAACTGACACAACTTCTGCCATTTCAAGGAGGTAATTGATACCAGCTTGCTTAGGGTGCTCATTTTGTGCTGGGTAGATGCTGCTCTTTATGACTTTAATGCTCTGGAATCACTAGGAATGCTATTGGGATTGAGAAACAGAATTGTCCATGTAACCAGCTCAAGAATTCCTGCATGCCCATGACAACATTATGTTATATCTTTGTGGATACTGTATTTAAATACAAATAATAGATGAATTTGCATTTATTATGAAAAAGTAGTTGCTCCAACATGTTGGTTATACATTCATATTTCGTAGCTACTACATAATCTCCTATCATCTTTTTAAGAGATTCAACTTTGTAAAGCTTCGATTGAAAAAATACTGTATATCTATATTCCTGATCAAAAAATTGCATAAACAGTTGATGTTAGATGAAATTAGAGAATGAATTTGACAATGGCTGCTAACAATATGGGCTTATTAAACTCGTATGCAATTTTTCTTCTCAACATTTGCACAACTTATTATGAAAACTCAACGGGTGAAGCGTACACCACTAACTATTTGTAACCTGTTTTGAGAAAGCTTAAGGCATTGTGAAATGGCTTTTCATCCTTGGAGATTGTGAGGAAAGAGACATATGCAATATTAAAGTTAATCTGGCCAGATTCTTCCCCTATAGTACAGGTTCCTCTTAAGGAGCCAAGATGTGACATGGCAATGGCCATGGTATCATGATGTACACATTGTGGCTTAGGAATTAGGGAGTAACCACCGTCTGGCAAACATAATTCTTAGGGTGGGTTTGGTCTTATGTGAGGTTAGGGGTTTACTCCTACCTCAGTGTTTGGCAGCATGTTTATTGACTTGTTGGTTTTGAATTTTGTTAAATTATGAATGGTTCCTCCATAAGGATATTGTAGGGTGCAACCCTGCTTAAGCGGTATTTCTCTGATTTTATTGAACACGTTGGTACATTTATAGTTCAAATATCTCTTTTGCCTTTATTGTTAGTGTATTTATGTTTCTGGTACTTTGGTTCTTAATGCTTGAGCAGGATGTATATGGAAAGGTATAGCATGAGCTTATACAGTGCCTCTGAATGCTTAGATAGAGCCAACTGTCAAACAATTAGGAAGTTGTTTGCTTTTGTGTGATGTTTCTTTCTCCAGTATGCATTTTCTTGCATTTCTTATCGGACTGTTGGAGCAAGGATGTATGCTACTTTTCAAATAATGTTTTATCTGATAAATTGTTCGATTTTTGCAAAAATAATAATTAGTAATTGTTCCCTAATCTGTCCATGTTTTTTAGTCTCAACTATTTGTGTTTTCATTAACTTAAGCAGAACCATTTAAGTTGAAAAATGTTAAATGCCTTTTATTCTGATGAGAAAGGGCTATTTCATTTATTGAGACATGTAGGTTATTATTTTCCAATCCTTGATGTGAATTGCCTTGTGCTTGCTTAGAACTGCCTAATGTTTAGTGTTATTGGAACGAAGGTTATGATTTTCCAAATCTTTGATGTGAATTGCCTTGTGCTTGCTTAGAACTTCCTAAATTCTGGTGTTATTGGAATGAATAGCACTGATATTCTGAATCATAGTATCATGGTACTACAACAAACCATATAATCAGGATATTTATATTATGGTATTATAACAAACCATATAATTAGGATATTTATATGAATTGAATTGGGTAGGGTTTTTATGAGCTCAATATTTTAACCAGTCAGACCTTAATTTTATGGGCAAATGTTAAAGTTTACCCATAAAATTGGAACCATAGTACAAACTCCTCACTCCCCATTGTTTACACTAAATTCAATTAAAAATATGAACATTCATCCATTGAATTAGAACCTTAATTAATTTTTTTTTGTTTCTTATTACTTGCCCCAAATCTATTTTGCATAATTAGGTGATTAGATAGACTTAAAATGACCCTTTGAATTAAAACCTTAATTTATAATATAAAACTTTTTGTTTCTTATTTCTTGTCCCAAATCTATTTTGCACAATGAGGGGGTTATATGGGCTTAAAATGGCCCATCCGCATTTTCCCTGATTTTATATTACTTCTTTTGGGTACTCGTAAAATTTATATGCTTGCTTTTGTATGTAATGCTTCAGGTCCTCCATGTGAGATAGCATTCCTGAACTCCTTTGATGGGCTTCAAGATAATCCAAAATTTGCAAAAGAAAACTACATTCAAAGAGAGGAGAAACCTGGTGGAATCGATGTATGGGAGCTAGGGTTTGCAGGTCATCAAAGTCATGAGCAAAGGCAATACAAGAGATCAGAGATTGCATTGTGGTTTTGTAAAGGGGCCTGAAGGTTCAATAAGTACAGAATTTGACATGGATGAAGAGGATACTGAATTCTTACGTACATGTTTCTTCATGCATTTTTGAAAACTATGATAATATAAGGATACCTAAGAAGAAAAAGGTATGAAACACATTCTGAAAAAGATCAGTTCTGTTTTTTTATTAGTTATCTGTTCTTTATGATATTTGGTGGCATGGGTTTTATTTATACTAATCAACATCATTTGTAATATGAATTCACTTTTCTGCATGGTGACAAAAGTCATGGCTTGAGGCCAACAACACTTCAAATTAGTCTAAAATTTGAATTTTTGAAACCTATTATTTTACATGAAGAAAAAAAATGAATTTGTCTAACCATCTACTTTGTTGACTTACTAGTCAAGGGTATTGTCCACATTCATCTCGTCTGATTGCCCTAAGTGCTTGAAACGTGTTGGAGGGTATCTGTGTATCGCATTTAATTAAGAAATACACGTTAGTGAATTGCCTTAGTCTTGGCTACTTTTTCCCCTCCCTTTGAGGAGAAGCTTAGTGACAAAGTGTGGTAGGGAGGTAAGGTTGTAACTGACACAACTTCTGCCATTTCAAGGAAGTAATTGATACCAGCTTGCTTAGGGTGCTCATTTTGTGCTGGGTAGATGCTGCTCTTTATGACTTTAATGCTCTGGAATCACTAGGAATGCTATTGGGATTGAGAAACAGAATTGTCCATGTAACCAGCTCAAGAATTCCTGCATGCCCAAGACAACATTATGTTATATCTTTGTGGATACTGTATTTAAACACAAATAATAGATGAATTTGCATTTATTATGAAAAAGTAGTTGCTCCAACATGTTGGTTATACATTCATATTTCGTAGCTACTACATAATCTCCTATCATCTTTTTAAGAGATTCAACTTTGTAAAGCTTCGATTGAAAAAATACTGTATATCTATATTCCTAATCAAAAAATTGCATAAACAGTTGATGTTAGATGAAATTATAGAATGACAATTTTTACTAACTCACATTTTATGTGAAATTTCTTTCTGTGGAATATGCAGTCTTCACAATAATGGGCTTGAACCTTTAAACTATCATTTCATGAATATGTTGAAGCAATTCAGGATTGTTGAAGCCAAACGCATTTTAGAAAACATCCTGTTAAACTGGATTGGAGAAATAACTGTATTGTGCACCCACACTTTGAGTATGCTTCTGCTTCAGATTTCTTCAAAATATGTTTCATATGTTAATTTTACCGAAAAAGATTGAATGATTTAGATTCATGGCTTCCTGATGTCGTATATAAAACCAGTTGTGCCAATATTCTTGACTATCCTGGCTTTGGAACAGAAAAAATAAACAAATGAAATTATATGAATTACTTATGCCCAGAAACAGAGAAATTGTTCTGGTCAAGACCTCCTGGTTCGTTGTCACTAAAAAAAATGAAATCTATCTGCCTAAAATATATTCTCATTTCGAAATTCTAATTGAGTCAGAAAATTTGACATAGTGGTATCTCCACGAGATATTTAAACAGACTGTCAAGACCTCCTGGTTTTTTGTGCATAAAAATAGAATTGGCAATCTAATTTTTAGGTTAATATGATAAACAGTTGTATTCTAGCATCAGCATTGAACAGTTTAACATAGAATTGGCGATCTAATTTTTAGGTTAATATGATAAACACTCATATTCTAGCATCAGCATTGAACAGTTCAAAAAACTGAGCAAGGATGATAATTTTTTGGTAGATCCATGTGCCTGTGGCTGGATTTCAAACAAACGAAGAAATTTTATTTCTTTTGATAATAGATATGACAAGGAAAACTACTCTTAAGTTCCCACTTTGAATTTTTCTTATAGAAAAGTAAAATTGAGGCTTATATCAAAGCATTACATTAAAATAAGTCTTTAGGCAAGTGAGCCTTACAAAATGCAGGAAGATCCCTAAATTTTAATGCAAGATCACTTGTTGGCTATTAAATATCAAAGTGATAAATCATAAAAGACACTTCTGAATAACTTCAGAGTATTTTTAGTATAACTTTTCAGTTTTTGTGAGTTTAAATATGAAACTGTCCTTTCAAACACTTATATCTTTACAAGTTGATCTCAGTTGCTCTTTGCTCTCTTTTTTGACCTTATATTGCATTTTTGCATTGCAGAAACAAGCTATTCCTCATTGAAGTTTTATAAGTTTGCTGTCATATTATTAATTGAATCTTCTGCAAAACTTCTTTGGTGTTGCAGCTTAGTCAGAATTCCAAGAAAAATGCATGGTTTGTGATGTTTGTAGATGGGAAGACATGAGAAACAATGTCTTTACAAGGTCGACAACCGGACAAAAAAGGTTACATAGGTTTATGGAAAATTGTGATGGTCAGAAACTTACCATACCCAGATATGCATCGAGATGGGAAGGTGTCCAAATTTTAAGCTCATCCTCTCTTCCCAACTGCCGAAGTAGAACATGTTATTCATTGACATAATAAAATGAGGAAAATTATAAGCCCAACTGCCAAGTAGAACATGTTATTCATTGACATAATAAAATGAGGAAAATTATAAGCTTAATTTTTTTTTTGTTTTAATCCGGGGATGTTATTATTAGTTGCTAAGAAGTCAAAATCTTTCCAAGGGCATTGAAAGTTTTCTTAAGTTAAAAAAAAAAAATATAAAAGGTGAAAAAAAATGAAGCAACACTTCTCAGGAAAAGCATGAAGCATATTTTATCTCTTTTTCAGAACAAAGTTGGGGTTAAGTAAGTGACATGTATTGTTTGAAAAATTGTATTTTTCCTATATTCCACTGAGCACTTTTTTGGTGGGATAAGGAGATGAAGGGACACGAAAAGGAGATAACTAAAAGATGCTTCTAAATCCTAGCGAAAAGGAGACAAATAAGGAAATTGTTTGGTAGAGTATATTATATTATTTGGTACATGCCAATGTACTACCTTGGATGCATTATTAGATTAGGAGTTTATCTTAGATTAAGGTTATAGTAGTTATTTTATGCAAAAGTAATAAATGCACAAGTATTAGAATGTGCAATGATGTAAATGTGCATGTAGTCCACATGTACATGAGTCATAGGAAAGGTAGATGAAGAGTCATGAGCCAAGGGCATATCTTCCTATATATGTCTTTGAGGAGGAGCAGCAATATAGTAGTAGCAACAGGGGTTGCATTATAGAGAGTATATTTAGTACAATTTAGATCTTCAAAACAATTTATGGAGTGTTCATGTCCTCCATTATATTGCATTGTACTATATTCGTGAGCTTTCAGTAATGACATATTTTTGAGTTATTGCAGATGTTTTTTATTTAGTTTTCCTACATTTTATATTACCATTATCATTTACTTATAGCACCTAAGCCTGCGGGCTATTGTTGAAAACAACAACTGCGAAGTAAGTGTTTTGCTCCTTAAATCCGGCTTGGCAACGCGCAATTCCTCCGTTGAATTGATTGTCAAGGGTCGGTGTGTCTAAACACTAATTTGTGGTTGAATTGTCTCGAATTCATGATGGATTGATGTGGAATGGCAAGCTTGCTTCTCAAGTCCATGGAAGCTCCATTGCTGCAAACACAGGTGTCAAATTGTAATTGGACAACATCTCCATACTTCTCAAGTGATGTGAAATGGCTCTACAATTTGGTAGGGCTTTGTTGCATTAAAATCGAGATCTCAAACTCATGCTTGGTAGGCCTATAAATAGGCTTTCTAAATCCTAATATTGGCTTCTTAAGGAAGCCAAGATCAAGAACGATTGTAGGGAGGCAGTTAGGAAGAAGCTTCTAGGAGCTTCGCAACCCAAAACCGCTTGAAACCATTGCAATTTCGTAGAAAGCAATCGATTTTTCTCGGCCCGGGGAGGCCGAGTTAGTTTCAGGGCTAGCTGCTCTCACTCAACATGGATAGGGGCAAGTTGCCCTTAGTCGCTATCGACAGGCGTGACTAGCTTGTAGCTGCTCTGATTGTCAGCGACTGGGATCGTAGCTGCTGATGCCATCAACAACTAGGACTGCTTAGGACTAGGCTGCCCTAAATGAGTGGTTAGAACCACTACTGGATCTTGGAAAGGTCCAAGATCATTCATATGGTCAACAAAGGTGTCCATATGAGTAGTATCCTAAACATGACATGTTTTAGGTGTCTATAGATGCCCCTTTTGGGATACATTGTGAGAAAACACAATGCTGAGGAAAACTAGACAACGTAAAGCCATATTATAGGTTAAATGATGATCATTGATCTGATCAACATTAGATGCCCCAATCATGAGAAAGGCGCACATCTCGAAATCATTGTTTTCGACAAGTTAAGGAACTTGGATCAAGTACAACCTGTAGCTTCAAGCTTACTTGATCTTGGATATTGTTCAGTTCATGAAGAGGCGAGGTCTGTGATACTCCATGCTTCAAGAATGCCAAGCATTTGTTTAAACTTGCTTGTTTTCTTCCCCAAGCGGGGGCATGATTGTCTTTGGCAATTATTCGTAAGATGAACGCGATTAACTTGATTAAGTTATCAATTGTTGATTTTGATTATGAATGTCTTATTATGACTACCCCCTCAAGCAACGAGTCGATGAGAAAAATGATAGGTGATGAGAGCGACGAGTTGCTTGACCATGATGATTGATTTGGTCAGTTCAAAATGATTGCTTTTGTTGTTATATGGCAAGTCCTATTATAGTTGTGACTTCAACCATTAATAGTAATTTTACATCTCTATCTCGTGGAGCAGTCCAACCACAATGGCCTTCTTAGGGAATCAAGATGATGGCAATTCAATTTAGCATGTGATGAATCACTCGATGATATGATGAAGATGTCATAGAGGAAAGGAAATGAATACCTCGTTCTCGTGGAGCAGTCTAGACGCAATGGCCTTCTTAGGGAGTGAAGTGAAGACATTTCAATTCAACTATGCATAATTTGGTTCAAATGGCCTTATGGTAATTTACTCATCTTGTCATATTGCATGGAGCACAAGTCGTTGCAACCACCAAGTGTATAAGGTAAAAAACTAGGTACGAGGCACATTTTAAATTTTGATGCTACTTGATTTTTTTGTTATTTTGATGATTTTTGATAATTTTGGATGGGTAGATATGCTTAATTATCCATTCTGGAGCTCCTCGGTGAGAAAATGTGTGCATCTATTGCTGATTGCTAGTCATTATCGAAAGTCGTGACTGATTTTTGTAATTTCTTAGCCGTTGTCGACGTCAACGACCGACTTTACCTTGATTCGCGCCCACTATCAACCGAGTCGAAAGTGAAAAATATAAAAGAAAATTTAGTGTTTTCTTATTTCATTATTTCTAGCTGGCACTTTGGTAATAGTGAGCTCTGAGAGGAGAGAGAGAGTTATTGACATGGGGATGCTACCAGATTGTAAACTTACATCGATGGTAGAGCAGGGCGAGACATCCACGAGTGGCGGACCCAGAGCTCATAGGATACTTCTCTATCTCCTTGTCATTTAAATAGTAAATGAACCTCACTAAGAAATGCGTTAAATGAACCTCACTAAATTGTTGGTAAAGAACCTCACCTCTAGTTAGGTTTAGCATTAGGATAGTTTAGGTAGGTAGGGTAGATTTTTTAGTTTTGGAATTTTTGAACCTCAACGGTAAAAAAAATGACCGTTGGAAGTTAGTCGCTGATGATGTTGGCGACAGTCAAGGTGGTTGCTATCGACATGAGCGGCTAGCAAACTTTAGAAAAAAAATTTACATTTTTTTGCTTGTTTTTTTATTTTTTTGGTTTGAAAATTGATTATTCCTCTTGTATGCACTTAAGACTTTGATAGCTCAGGCACGAGAGCCCGATCTGCTAGTTGAGTTGCATCCCTAGTTGGATAGGACAAACTAAGATTGGTTTGGGGTATTGGGCCTCGACTATGTTCTTCGGTTTCCGACGATCATGTCATACTAGGCTTATATGACAACCCTAGCCCATTGATGGGACTCTAGGACTAACACTTCATCTCCCAACTAGCGATATGATGATGATGCTAGAGGACGTCTACCGTATTTTTAGGATCTCGATCGATGGTCAGGCCATAACTTCATTGTCGACCATAGCTAGGGCAATAGTCTTTTAGAGGGTGTTTTGGGATAGGGCTTTAGCAGCACTGGATGACATTGAGCATGGAGGAGTGCCAATTGATTATTAGTATAGGCAACATGTCTTCTCGCGATGTCAGACCATTATTATGCACGTTATTTGTAACATGCTTCTGCAAGATACTTCAGGTGCAAGGTTCCCATGGAACCTCCTAGCTATGGTTCATGGTTTATTGGATAGCCCCACACCTTTGATCATGACGTGGGAAAGCACACTGCTAGTGCAACTCTACGATGAGTTGTATAAGATTCAACGATGAGGTCGAGATGGAGTAGGATGCATCCTGCTACTCCAGATCTGGGGATGGGAGTATATATGGATAGAATTGACAGATTACCTCTGGAGATAAGAGCACTAGCTGCTCGGGATTAGTGCTACACAACACGATAGCCACGGGTGGTAGAGGGACGACAAAGTAGCTCTTATGCTGGGGATCTTGACCATTATGTAGGGTCGTTGACATGACTGCAGGTTAGGGATGTGATATGGAGACCATATCTAGGTTTCCCTGCTTGGGCAGAGGTAGATAGGTACCTAGCTCAGATGAGGCATAATAGATGGGTTATGGGACATAAATTAGAGGTGAGGAAGTTCTTCCATTTCTCTTGGGTGACTAGGCAGTTCAGGATCAAGCAGGACATTCCAAAGGAGCCAGTCCTCTATCATCGCATACAGGTAGAGATGCAACTGCCACTGCCTTAGGTTACAATCTTGATTGATGAGGATGATGCTCCTATAGCTGAGATTGGTGTGGTAGATCCAAGGACCACCACAGAGTAAAATTAATTGTGGGTTACCCAGCTATGGTAGGGTGGCAATAATCTAGGTAAATCTAGAGATGGGGATGCTGCTTTTGATGACCCACATGGGCGACGAGTGCATCGCAGGATAGAGGATGACTGGAGGTAGGTTGCAGAGCAGGTGGAGGAGCCATAGGATGAGGAGGGTGAGGAAGATGATGAGGCAGCTCAACTGTGAGCTCATATACATAGCTTGCAGTCCCAACTATAGATATCTTAGAGGCAGATCCTAGAGCGAGATACCTACATAGCTACACTAGAATCTTAGTTGAGTGTAGGACAACGATGGTGAGGGTATGAGGAGGAGAAGACCGCACTATAGGCACAGGTTGAATCGGCTCAGACCACTATTGAGTAGGTTACAACACAAAGGGATCTTCTGCAGGTTCATTTGGATGCTAGGGCTGTTGAGAGAGATGCTTTGAAGGTTCAACTAGGGGCCATTCCTATTGCTCCAGCTATTCTGGCTATGCCAACTTCTTAGGGACTAATGATATTAGATGCGACTGTAGAGATTAGGCATATGCAAGGCAGCATAGTAGATGATATGACACATTGTACAATAGATTATGCCTATATAATTGCTTTGGAGGCTAAGATTAGGCTATGCGGTGGTACTCTACCAGTTAGATCTACAATAGGAGGGTCTCAGCAGAGTAGGCAGAGTGAGTCTTGGCAATCATCAGTGCGACCCAGTCACAGGACAACTACGTGATCAGAGATATTGGTAGGTACTAGCTTTGTCCATCATCGTAGAGATGGAGTTGAGGGTGGAGGTGACCTAGGGGGTGCAAACCCTGCTTGACATGTCATGTTGACTATCTCATTTTTGAGTGTAAGGTCTGAGGACCTACACAGTTGTAGCCTACAAGCATTTTTGTACCTTGATGTACTTTGACACACATATATACGATACTTTATTTATTTCTCATTATGTGTGTTATGTATTTTCTTAGATGTTTATGTGATGCAATTATGTATGCAATGCTTATGATATTATGCTATATGTTACGTGATGTAGTGATGACATGCACTAGCTAGATGATGGATGTATGTTTAGATGCTATGATCTAGATGTGTAGATTGACTATTAGGCATGCATATATGGATGCAATGATGTATGTTGAATGTATGTTTAATTTGTTTCAATTGTTTATGCATTTAATTTATGTTGATATAATATAGTGAATGCAATGTATGTAATGCATTATTTACATGATGATGATCTAATGCAAATGAACCTGTATGTTTTAATCACTTAAAACATAAGGAATGAAATTGATACGTATTTAAAAATCTAATGAGTGACACCACAAAATGTATAAAAATCATAAATGAAACTGATAACCCTTATCATAAGAATTAATTATTTAAGCATCCATATGTGAGATGAGATGATGTGGGATGTATGGGTTTTCTCTATAAGCTATTGTAAATTATAAGATATGCACCAAATAGTCAGTGGTCATCCAAATATCATTGCTGATATCCATCCGGTATGGATCATATTTCATGAACACCCCTTAATAAACAAAAATTCATAAGAAAAAATGTGTATGATTTGATGAGATGATTTGTTGCTATTAGAGAATTTTTGAGGTTTTCCATGAGACTCAAACACCCTAGTTGATTAATCAAAAGTTGTATAATGACCATACATGACTCCTGAAATATAAATGCTTTTGTTATTAAGATCAAGATATTCATTATCCCTGTGTGTGCAAATGAATATATTAGATGAGACATAAGACTATTGCCAGGTGGGATTCATTCAACCCATTGTTGTAATGAGGATCACCATATGTTCATCATGATTCTAAGTTTGGACTCAGTTGGATTAGACCAATAGGTGATAAAAGCCATCTAAAGTTAGCTCACTTTGTAAATTGCTTAGAACTACCCTAATGCCAGACATAATTCATTCAACCCATTGCTTTATTGGGGATCACTCGATGGTTTTCAAATACTGACTATTCTAGGGATTCAAGCTCTTTACCCTCTTCTTTTCTTCTCATATATTTGAGATACTTACTCATGCTTAGTGATGAAAATCACTGTTTATTTTGTATTTTGTTTTCTTTGAGCAAGGGATTTGTTTAGTGATGAGAATCACTATTTATTTTGCTTTGAATTGTTTTGGAATTTTTCTTATTTTGATGAAAGCAAGGGATTTCTTGGGTAGGAGGGAGCTTGTACTTTTGTTAATGATCAACATCCTAGACCATGCACATCACAATATGAGTAAGTAAAAACCTTTCGCTTAAGGTGACTAGGACCACTTTATAGTGTTCATTTTTTCCTTGTTCAAACTAGGACTATTAATATTTAATTAGTGATAGGATTTTAATATATACTAGGTACTATCAAAACTAGACCACATCTTCTGAAAGTGAAGATAGCTTTCTACAAAATCTGAAAAGATCACTAGGTATGGCTGAATGACTGAAAAACCCTAGTATATTCCTTATAACAACAGGAAGTGGTTGTGTTGAAAAACACAATTACTCACAAGGACGATGGATGATGATGAATTTGTGGATGCATAATTAGCATACAAACGTGGTGTCGTTTGAAAGATTGTAAACACAAACTATCCTAATGCAAGTGCAATGGATGAATATGCCTAATGCAATGCGATTAAATGAAAACATATGCAAAATGTAAATGCAAATGTTTTTGGTTTTTTTGATATTTTCAATTGTTTTTTTATTTTATTGCTTTTTGATTTATTTGAAATTTTGATGTTTTCAATTGTTACTTGAATGTTTTTGGATTTTATTGCTTTTATGTATAAGAAGCCTTTAGGTGAAGAATGTTGATAAGCTTAGGCTCTTCAACACCTTCTAACAATGTTAGGCGATAGGTCCTAGGTCCAATATTCTATGAGATGATGTAAGAACCTAACCAATTAGCCACAAATTTGTCTCACATATGAGGTAGCAGGTTTGAGTTTTGTTGGTTCTCTTTGAGCACAAGATCCCCAATTTTAAAGTCTCTCAGGTGGATTTTATTGTTATAAGCTTGTTTGAGATGATCTTGGTAAATGCAGAGATGCTCAAGGACATTCACATACATTCATCAAGAAGGGTCAGTTGATCAAGACAAGCTTATGTAGTGTCGTCATCAATGAACTTTTTCAATGCGACGTGCAATGTTGGAATTTCTAATTCCAAGGGCATGATGGCCTTAATGCCATATACCAACAAAAATGGGGTTGCCCCAGTGGTCATTCGTAGGCTAGTTCTGTAAGACCATAGTGTAAGAGGTAATTGTATGTGCCAATCCTTATAATTTTCTTGTATAATTTTCTTCAAGATGGCTACTACTGTTTTGTTTGAGGCCTCTGCTTGCCCCTTTTCCTGTGGATAATATGGTGTGGCAAAGCTATGCTAAATATTATATTTTGATCCCGTACATCTTTGTTCTTGAATGAATTACCATTATTATAGATTATCTTGGATGGGATCCCAAAGCGATAGATGATATTGTGAAGTATGAACTTTGCAATTTGTGCTCATATCGTAGACGTTAAGGGAATCACTTCCATCCACTTGGTAAAATACTCAATGGTCATTAAGATAAACATGTGTCGGTCCGATGATGGGTGAGAGATCTTACCAATTAGATCAAACCCCCATTGAGAAAATGGCCAAGCTTCTTGGATGGGCTGTAAGGCCTGCGATGGTAGGTGCGTCAGATTAGCATGATGTTAAAATTTAAAGTATTTCCTAACATACGTGCAATAATAATTCTCCATGGTGGGCCAATAGTAACCCATTCGAAGGATGCACTTGACGATGACCATGCCGCTAAAATGGTCACCGCATGTACAGTCATGAGCTTGTGAAATTTCCCAAGCTGATTCTTGGAGCTCAAGGCAACGAAGGAGAACTCCATCGTAGCTTCAACGATACAATGTCTCTTAGCAAGACATATCTAGTCACTTTTTTCTTAAATGTTCGTTTTGCGGTATGCGATAATCCTTGTGGGATTATTCCAAGTTTAAGGAAATCATGTAAATGGTTTAACCAATCCTAATAAGCAACAACCTCAACAGACAAGATGACTTGTTTCTATTACAATTCGATGTGGATAAATGCAGATTGGAAGACAACCTTATGATGAATGGTGGTACCATTCTCTGCAGGATCCTATGAGATCAAAGATCCCCAAGGTGTCTTCTTTATAAAGTCTCTAGCTTTATAGAACCACTCATGGTTTGGTTCTATATGAATCATGTTGACTGATTCTTGATTATCAAAAGCCTCACGCTACATTGCATATTGCGAGTGTCTTCACATGAATAGTAGTAAAGTCGATATATGGATTTTGAGGGATTAAAGATCCCAAAGATACCATGGTGTCCGTAAATCTGTTTGACATGTGAGGGATTGCCTCGATGTCATAACACTCCATTTGGGCTAAATAGGTGTCAACAAGATACTTGTATGCTTTCAAGATAGGACACCTACACTGATAAATTACCTTAACTTGGTTTACAATGAGAAGGGAGCCACCAAATATATTCAACTTGTTGATATTCATGGTGAGTACTATTTAGAGACCTAGGATTAGGGCCTCATATTCAGCATTGTTGTTGGTGTAGGGAAAGTTGATTTTAAATGGCAAGGGCATTGGAGCACCTTACAACATAAAAAACATGATCCCTACACCACCCCTTTGCTCGCATTTCAAATTGTCAAAGAAGAGAGTCATGTCAACTTTGTTGTATGGTTCTTTATGTTTGAGTGACTCCGACAATGCAAATACTGCATCATTGGGAAGCTCTATGATGAGAGGCTTGTTATCCTAAAGAGGTGCCTCTATTATTTGATCAGCTATGACTTGTCCCTTGATGGAATTTTTGCTGATGAATTCTAGATCAAATTTTATCAATAGCATGATCCACTTTGCGGTACATTTGTTGTGATAAGTTTTGCTCATGTACTGCAAAGGATTTTGTTTCGATATTATATACATCGTATGACTCAGCATGTAGTATCACAACTTCTTAGTCATAAAAACCACTGCTAAACATAACTTTTCTACATATGCATATCCTAGCTCGTAGCTAACCAAGGTGCAAATTATGTAATATATCGCTTGCTCTTTGTCTTGTATGTTCTTTTGGGCTAACATGGTTTCCAATGCAAATTCAATAGCGGATATATACAACAAAAATGACATATCAAGCCTTGGTGGAGCTAGTACTAGCAATGTTATGAGGTATTGTTTGATCTTAGCAAAGTCTTGCTAACATTCTTCATCCCAATGGAATGAGACCCCTTTGTGTAGTAGTTGATTCATGGGTTGATATTTATCTGATAATTGCACAATGAAGCACTTTATGGATGTTACTTTGCCCTGTAGGCTTCTTAGCTCTTTGATGTTGGTCGTAGGGGCCATTTCTAGTAGCTTTTACCTTAGCTGGATCCACTCGAATCCCTCATTTAGAAATGATAAATCCCAATATTTTTCTTGAAGTTATGTCAAAGATGCATTTCTTGGGATTCAACTTGACATTGTGCTCTATCAGGCGATTGAAGACTTTCCTCAAAACCTCAGCGTGCTCTTCACACAGTAATGACTTAGCCAGTAAGTCATCGATGTAATCTTCTAGAATCTTGTGCATGTAGTAATAAAATATATATGTCATGGCCTGCTGATATGTGGCACCAACATTTTTAAGGCCAAATGATATTACCTTGTAGCAAAAAGTCCCCCATGGAGTGGTGAAAGTGATTTTATGCTGATCTTCAGGTTTAATCTAAATATGATTGTAACTAGAAAAATCATCCATGAGAAAGAGCATATCATGACCCACATCAACAAGAGCATCTATATTTGGCAATGGAAATGAATATTTTGGTGTTGTCTTGTTGAGGTCTCTGAAATCCGTGCGTATACAAATTCTTCCATTAGGTTTTCCTACGGGTACCATGTTTAATACCCACTATGGATAGTCAATGGAAATAATGAAATATACATCCAACAACTTTTGTAGCTCATATTTTACCATCAAGGTGATGGTTGGATGCATCTTCTTGAGTTTTTGCTTGATCAATTTCTTTACAGGGTCCAGTGAAAGGTTGTGAACAACCAAATTTAGTTCCAAATCCAACATGTCTTTGTAGATCTAAGTAAAGAGATCATGTCTCTCTTTCAATAGAGGTATGAGGATGGCTCGTTCCTTAGGAGATAAGATTTCTACGCACTTAAATTTCTTTATATTAGATGAATCATTACTAATATCCACTTTGAAAGTTACCTCTATTGACATATGTGACCCCTACTCAAGCTGGTGAGGTGTAGGGATCAAATGGATGCCATCAATTGGGTTTAAAGGTTCCAATGAATCAAGATCGACCTCAGCATGCTAAACATCATAGGCACAACCTAGTGCAAAATGAAACAGTTGTAACTTTTCTTTGTTTGGGAAGAAATCCTCAGGATCTAAGGGCGAGTTGACGTGATCAAAATTGATGGCCTCGTAATTGAGGTACAAAGGTTTTAAAGGGTCTTATGGATTGTGAAGTGGAGTGGTCAAATCTATGGAGACCATGTTGATGGATGGAATGCAATATCCATGACCACATAGGTGCAACTCATTATTTTTGGTTTGAATTCCATACTCGAGATGTGGCTCAAGAGGTATGGGGATCTCAGGATCCGATCTATGGATAGACCAAATGATGGGATCATTCAGCTAAAGCAGCTATCTAAAAGTGGAAGGATCAAGGAAGACCCTACGATATATCTCCTCTAAGCTAACGGGCCTCCTTGAAATGCAAGGGCCAAGGTATACTATGTGATACAGTTCTTCCATATCAACTGGCTCTTCAAGGTGACATAAATATTGAGGCCCAAGGTAGGCCATTTTGATCTCATCTTCATATTCACCATCATCTTATATGAAATAACTCTCTTCTCTTTCAAAATTATGCTTTGATTCATCTTCCCCAGAGATAGGTTTTGATATGATTCCCTCGAGAGAGAGGTTTGGATGGTACACCAAGGGTGGTTCTATAGCGACCATGGTCATTAACCTATCACCAAAGGGTTCCACTCAATGTCTTCCCCAAACCCTAAACTCAAGCGGTCTAAATATATTGCTAATAGTTCATGGTGGCTTCGGATATGATATCCTACGCCGAACCTTCTTGTTGGTAACTGATATTGAGGTTGAATCAGGTTTCTACGCCCTTACTCATAAAGACCTAACCCGTAGCCCTACCAATGGTTACATTCAAAGTATCTTAGAGAAAAATTTAGGTTTGATAAATAATGAATGTTTGTTGTAAACAATTCATCATCATCCTCTTCAATGGTTGAAGGATCATTGGCTTGGTCTAAGACACCATAGATAAAATTTGTTTGGTTGGATATCACCCCCAATGGTAGGTAAATTTAGGACTCTTGGTCATCCTAAGTCTTGCATAGACTCAATGATAAATGTAAAGGTTACGTTCTATATAAGCTATTCATCCAATCCTAGATTGACTAGGTGAATCATCACTTGCGGTGCAGATGATGTGGATGATGAAGCAGGCAGGGCAGGTTGAGGTACCTCGACTATATTGTGGGAATATTCCTCCTCCATGGGATTCAAAAATTTTGTAGTTACTATGGTAGGGATCACCTTGGGTTCCTCCTCTACTATGGGTTCTTTTAACTTCTGAGTGTTTTTTGATTTAGACGATGTTGTAGGCTTCTCAGAATCGCCAATTGTCTTAGAGGTTGGAGGCGGTGCCAATGTGGGTGGATCACCTCACACTAACTTTGATTTATTTTTTGGTTGTGTGGTAGGAGATGTAGACGTAATATCCAAGTGAGTGGACGGGAGGATGAAATCCCCTAACAATTCTACCTGATTTACATATTTAAATGACTCCTCATATGACGGTACCACATGGAATTACCCCTCATGTACATATTTAATACATATTTAATGACTTGACATCACAAACTTGGACATCTTGTCTATGGGTCAATATGAGTCATCAGTAGTTGGAAATTGGGCTTTCTTCTATTTCTCCCCCTAGTGATGTTCGTGAGGGGTTCATTTTATAGAAGCACCATAGGGATGCCCTCTCAAAATATAAATCTAGGCATGCCATAACCCTTGGAGCTCATTTACAATGAAATTTTAAGATCCATGGGTACTTTCTTCTTTCCTTTTATATGATTTTTTTGGTATGTATGGTTGTATACTATTTGTACCAAAAATAAGGCTTTTGAGAAGTTTAAGGAATTCAAAGCATTAGAGAATTAGTTGGAATGAAATATCAAGTTCCCTAGGATAGATGGAGGAGGTAAGTATGTGAGCAATGTTTATTTTATATTTCTTGGAACTTTGTGCTATTACCTTTTAGAGGACTATCTATTTTCTCCACAATGGGTTAGGTGAAAGGAATAACAAGGTAATTATAAATATGGCTTGGTGTATGTTACATGCTAAGAGTATGGAGTCCAAATTTTAGGATGGGTAGTCATTTTTGATATTTGAACATGTTTATTATTAGTATATATGAATCTTACTATATTACTTCATGTATAATAATAGAGCAGATTTCTTACATGTATGGAGAATCTTTGTCTTCTTGTGGGACATATAAACCATATTTTCCTCTATTTTTTAATGTTATGCGCTCCTGTTGAAACTTAATACCACTAAAGACATTGTCAAATGTTTAAGGGATTCAAACCTTTTATCTTTTCCAAGAGAACATCCCCCATTCATCACTCTACAAAAACCTCATCTTTGCACATGCTGACAATATACCTAATGAATTGTTTATAAACAACTAAACCTTTTAAAAGTATCAAATATGATATTTAATTATAAAAACGTGTGATGGGATCTATGTTACATTATGCTTAAGGCTTAATTTTAGGGATATTTAAAATATATATAGATGTCAAATAAAGATATCTATAATTTTCTTTTGTTGCAAGAGACATGAGTTGTCAACCTCTAAATTGAATATGGATAAGGATATATAATCTTGAAAGTAGACTATAATGACTATTTGAGGTTTAAAAATCTTCTCATTAGCCTCAATTTTTTGTTACTAATGGTGTAGAGTTCTCTTGTAATGATAACATTAATTAAAAGTATACCTAATTAAAATATTTATATCCTTGAAAACACACTAATAGGAGGAGGTATGGGAATATTTGAAATTTATATGGTGTATGTTAATGGAGGGATCTAGACCATATGAGTCTAGTTAAAATAACATGTTGGAACAATGACAATGGGTGTAGCAAAACTAAACTTTTTTGAAACCTAAACTTAAGTTAAATCCCCAAAGACAATGCCCATATCAAGTTCATTGGTTTGTTGTTTTAATTAAAAAAATAATAATATTATTTAATAAACCATTAATGGTAATAGTTTAATTGGTTAAATTTATTAATTTTTAAGAAAGAGATTTAGGTTTGAATCTTGTCAAGCAATACATTTGTAATTGTTAAATTGTTCTAATGTCACCATAGATCATAATGTAACAAAAATGGGACATGGAAAACTAATTGTAACACTAATATATATTTTTAATGGGTTTTCCCCACTCATAACACATAGTGGTATTATAACAACTTGACAACTATGCATGTATTACTTGGAAAGATTCAAACTTGGACCTCCTCCTTGAAATTTAAGGAATCTAACTGATTGAACTAATTCCATTTAATAATGTAACATTAATATATTATAGAAGGTTAAAAGTATATTAAGTTATAGATAAAAATTAAAATTGAATTTATAATTTCTTGTGCTTATGCTAATAAATAAAATTATAGTTTTGAGTATAAAATCAAACTAAAATTGATTTAAAAGCTATTTATTATCAATGCATAATTAAAGTATAAGGTAATATATTCCTTTGTGGTTTGAGTTCCTTCCCCTATGGGTTGGGTGTTTTTATTTTTGTTGGTCGGTTGGCCAACTAGTGTGAGATGGTATTCTTCAGTTAGGTTGGTTGATTGTCTCACGTGGTTCTTCAGGTTCTTTTGGAGACCATGCTATCCCTTTTTGATGTAATAAGGTTTGGGGATCCTTTCAAAACCCCTTCTTTATCTAATTAGAAAAAATGAAAGTATATATTTTAAATATAAAAGTTTATGTGATTTGAGGATGTTGTATAAATTATGATAATAAGTCATCTCATTTTAATTTAATTTAATTTATTTGTTTTGTCTTTTGTTGTATACATCCTCCCTACTATATATAATTATAATAGATTTATCTCTAATTGAACAAGAATAAAAGTAGATAAAATAGTTATAATAAGTTGTGATCTTAGAGGATATAAGTATGTTTTAAATAATATAGGACTTTTGGAAGCATGAATATCTAATTAGAATGATTCAATAAACTATTTTGGAAAATGTATAGGATCCACCTAGTTTTTAGGCATGTTGAAATAGGAGTTATTGGTGGATAAGTCATAAATCCAACATACAATATTGGAATTGAATATTAAAAATTCCTAAGACATATATAACATGAGTTTTAAGCACAACTTATATTATTTATCATGCCAAATATAAAGTAGAATAATTAGGACTTATGATAGTATATTGGTCATAAATCTATCAAACAAAGTATAAATTGCATAATTATATTTTTTGACCAAATATATATCTCATGAATATCAACCACTTGTGTGTTGAAAGTGTACTCTAACTTATAGCCAAGGCCAACATTGTATGGTGTAATCTTGCATATGTCTATGGGCAATAATTGTGCAAATGTATTTAATTTATTGTATTATTTTATTATGTAAACCCTATAGGTCACAATTAACCTTTTTATAGTTAAACCCACCTTACAACATGTAATCAACCTAAGTTCCTATTATTATATCATCTTACATTAACTTATGTAATGAGAATTTTGGTATTGGAATAAATATCCCTTACCACCCTATCCATTGTGTAAGAGTGTTATGATTCTTATCTATAGATAATATAGTGATTATTAAGGTGCCTATAGGTTCCCACTGTATCTTCCTTTATTTCATCACTCTTTTATACTTTATGTATATGATTTGAGTGGATGTATTGCTTTTGTTGATGAATAAAAATAGGTGTGAATTTCAAGATGGTGTTAGAGTGGGTATGGTGCAATGTCACTTGGTCACATAGAAGGTCAGCTTGGAGCCTTTGATCCTTCTTCTAAGTTTTAATATAAGTTACTCTTCAAAATTTAATAAGTGTATTCAACATATAAACTAAAGAGAACTTATTTTGTAACCTATTGTCTATTTTTCAAACTATTTTAAAAAATATTTCTTATTTCATTTTTACCAAGATAATTTCAATTTATTGTTTGTAATTTTAATTATTTTTGGTGTCCTTATTCTTAATTATTATGTAGAAGGAGAAAGGATACATATAAATCTAAGTTTAGCACCATTTTTTTGAATTTGAATTTGGCACCTTGAACAATGTATGTTTGATTGTCACTTTGTGTCTTTGGTGTTTTTTAGTCAGGTATGGTCTTTGTCATGATAGAGATGTGCTTGGTCACTCAAGTATTAACAACACTCTAAAATATAGGTGAATGTATGTTAAGGTAGATAAAATTATGGATGTCATGTTTAAAACCCTATGTTTTTCTTTTTCTTTTTCTCTATATTGGAGATGAGAACATGTAAAAAGATCATCATAATGCATTTATATTAGTGCTTCTTTCATTTTTGGTTCACATGTTATAGGTGTGATTGGTTGTAGAATGAGTATTGCTCAGTTGTTTGATTCACCTTTACTAAGGCATTGGTAGTCCACGAAACCAATTTTCGAGTATCAATGGGGAGCAATATTTTTGCACATTCTTCCTTTTGGCTAACACAAAAACATTGCTAATAGATCATAGAAACATACTTTAGAACTATAAGGTAGATATATTGGTTAGAAAAAAGTTTTTATCCCATAGGAGACCTAAGTTTGTATCCCATATGAGACCTAGGTTTGATCTCTTATATTGAAATTTTGGATATTTTAGACTAGATAGCTATATTGGTTGATATGGCACCCCTACATGTGACATAAACATATATATAACCAAACAACCAATTGGAATAATCCAAATGTGAGAATTCTAATAGTTCAATATTGGTGACAAGGTGGAATAGATTGAGTGATAGTCACTAGTGAATGAGCAAATGCCAAGTGGTAGATTGGGATTGGACATTGATTTTCTAAGTATTGTGAGGTTAAATTTTCAATTTTGGAGGGTTATTAGGAAAAATATTTTTGAGACCATAAATTTTTACATACATAAGCATTTTGAGCCTCATTTTTAGATTGCATGATTTTTTGAGTTCTTTGCATTGGTGACATTGGTTCAAGGACCTATTATAGTTTTAAGGGCCAAATTGTATAGGATACTCTTAAAAGACTATTATCCTATTTTGAAAGGGAAAATTTACCATATATTACACAATCAATATCTTTTTTCTATATTTATGGGAGATATAGTTAAATTTTATATAGGTGCAATAGTTTTTGAGTCTTTTGGAGATATACATAACAAGAATTTAGAATACTCTTTAGTCAATACTTGTTTAGAATGTGGGCTATTGATTCATATTATTCATAAATATCTATTTTCTTCATGATCTCCCCTTTCTTCTATTTTATATATAGGTGCTCTGGGAATTTTGTAATGGATTTTATCATAAACAAGTCCATGCAAAGTCTCTTTTGGTTATGGAAATCAATTTGCCTAAGGGCAAGTTGAAGTCTCCCAAAATGGTGATGTATGCTATAAAATGGAAAGTTATCCTTACAAGCCTTACCTTATACAACTATAAATGATTGGAGTAGGTTTCAGAGATATATCTCTTGGATTCTCTTCCTCAAATGGAGTCATAACATACGTGTTATTTTGATATGTTTAGGAGTATATGATATTGGAGGTGATGACTATGGTCCATCCTAAGGAGATTGTTTTCTAGAGGTATTTTCACATCATTAGATTCTAGATAAAGAGATGGATCTAGATGAGTCTTTCTTAAGTATGGAGTCCCAATAGAGCATCCATTATGGGGGAAGATATTATTGTTACTAATGTCTTCTCTTATTGGTCCCTTAATTTAAATTATGAAGGGATATTGAAAGTTAATTTTGACTTATGGCCAAGGTCAATATTTTATGATGGAATATTAAATTGGCCTATTGAGAAATCATTGTAAAAGTATATATGCTTTATTGTATTATTTTATCACGTAACATTTATGGGTCATAGTTAACATTGTTATGGTTAAACCCATCTTATAACTTATAATTAACCTAAATCCCTCTTGTTATACCTATTTAGTTTTACTTAATTTATGTATTCGGGGTTTTGGTATTGGTATTAATAACTATTACCTCTCTATCCATTGGTGTGATTTCTATCTATAGATATTATAGTGATTATTTATGGTTCCTATGGGTGCCCACTATGAATTTTTCTCTTTTGTCCTTTTTAAGTTTTTTATGTAATATTTAGGTGGATGGATTACTTTTTTTCATTTTTTATGTAAGTGTGAATTTCAACATTGGAGACCATGATAAAATGATTGGTTAACCTTTATAAAACTTGATCTTATTATTCGTTTCTAGTAGCTCCTCTGCCATAGTTTTCATCATTTTTGTCACACACCTCTGTCATGTCTCTTTGTCCCACAAGGATGGTTATCCCCTCCATCATTTTTTGACCTGCCACACCCATTTCATTGGCCATGATGTCACCCCAGCTCATAACCATCCGATCCATTCCTTTGTTCGGTATGCCATCTCACTCATGCCTCTCGCCCTTTGTATGAATTGGATTAAGTGGGCCATGAGCCGCTTCGTGCCTCTTTACCTTATGGATTCTTCCTTTTGCTTCATCACCACCTTTGGCACTATGTTGTTTCCTCACCTTTGCCACCTTCCCGAGTCTCATATCTCTATTCTACATTACCTTTTTGTCATGGCTGAAATCGAACCATCCTATCTCCAGCTTATCCCTTTGGTCGAAGATATTTTTAGAGACCATGGCCTCCTCAATTTTCTATAGTTGTTCAACGAGAACAAACTTGATTTGTCTATGGATTTCATTCACACTTGGAATGGAGGACATGTTGTCCTCAGGGGTCTGAGCTTCACTATCACAATGGATCTGCTGGTTGATATCATTGGCCTTCCCAATAATGGAGAAATTATCAATTGGGAAAAAAATTCTCTCTAAGCGAAATTGGCCATGTTCAAGGATAGAGGAGAGTCCCTAGGCAAGAAGAAAGGTGGCATTATGAGGGAGATGCTATCGAAGCCTTGGGACATAGTCATGAAGACTGTCATGTAGTACTTCACCCTTGATAACCCATGTACAATTTTGAGAAGCTTTCATCTAGCTTTTCTAAACCACATCTAGGGGAAAAAATGATCAATATCCCTGAGTATATGTTTTGGTCAGGGGAAAGGTTTATTTTGAATGTGAAAATGGGAATTTCCTATTATCCTCTCCACTAGGGCCTTCACTTTGTCCTCTTAAATTTTATTGTCACTAAGCAAAAGTGTAGATCAGTTGGTCCTATCGGCGCTACCCTCCTCATTGTTGGCCCTACCAACAATTATGGAGAACTTGGGGGAGCCACTGTTGCATATTCTCCTACCATTTATACTTTAGGTGCTATGACCAGAGTGGATGACACCCCCAACACTCAGAATTCTGATCCCCGATGCTACCCCCTTCAGGCCAAGATGAGATGCAACAAACACAAGGCTCCCCTAATCATCAACGAAGTCTCTGATGATTCCTTGTTCTTCTAGGTCAAGAAAGATAATTTGGAAAAAATAACAACCCCCACTAAGGGCACCTCTGCTCAAGCTTCGATGCTATTCTCGTGGGTGATAAGTTATCCAAACATGTTTGATCATGGGCATCTCTAGGAAATCTAGGATTTTCTCAAAGCTCTTGGGTGGGCGGCTAAGACCATCTCTTCTCTCCTAGTTTAGGTGGACTCTCCCCTTGAAGGAATACAAGGAATAATATGAAATCCTTGAGGAGTTCAAGAATTTGGTGGGAGTAGGCACCACAGAGAATGGTCAGAGGTCGAACGTCTAATCGATCATCCACGGCTTTATCTACTTTAGGGGGTATTTTTGGTGTTGCTATCTCTACCCCTGCATGGGTATGTTGCTATTTTGTTGATCATGCTCCTGCGTGGGTATTTATGGTTTAACATTTTTTAGTTTTTTGTGGTTCCTACAGGGTAGTGTTTGGTTTTCCCTGGGCTTTCCAGCTAGGATTGTCACTCCTATTTATTTTTTGCTTCTTAGGAGATTCATGTAATGGTTTTATTTTTTTGTACAAGGTTACGGGATCCTTTCAAAACCTTTTTTTATCAATAAAAAAAAACTTTATCTTATTATACAATAGTGATATATAACTCATACAATCTAGAAATAAATAAATAATTTTATTGCATATTCTTAACATGCTAGTTCTTGTTCCACCCATAATCAAACTAAAATAAAATGACAAGTGTAAAAAACATAAAATTATTAAATATATATTAATTACTCTCATATTTTAAAATATAATAAACTAAATGATCATTCTTGACAAAATATATTAATGGGCAATCAATTTTGGGATGGAAACTTGATGGTAGAGAAACATGTAGTATTTCACTCATTCTTGAGCATAAAAATATGGAGGGAAGATTGCAAAAATTTATGTAGTTATTCATAATGGATCTACATATAAGAGAAGGTTAATTTAAGACAAAAAACATTTTACTCCATCCATCTTTGAATATTTAAATAAAGCGTAAAATTTTTAGCTTCAAGAAGTTTTATTTTTCAAGAAGACATGCCAATGTAAAGTCATTTTTATCAATATTTTTAACATTATTATTGCTCTTCTAATTTATAGTATTCTATTATAATTAAATATTATATTTAATACATATATATGGGCTAATTAATGAGTTGATCCTATGTTCACAATAGTCCAATTGGTAATATCCTAGAGTGTTCAAAATATTGTAAGAAATATATTTTTGGAATCCATCCATATCAAAACAATAAGTTATTTATGACTTATATGGAATGTTTCTAACATATTTTATATTTTTGTTTATATATAATTGCATATAAAAATATTACATTAGGATCAAAAAGAGATTTCAATATCAAACATAAAATCAAACAAGTAAAAATAAGAATATCCAAGAGGACAAGTTCAAATCCCATATATTTCTAGAATAAAATCAACCATCCCTCTAGGAGAATAAATATTTGAAGAAGGTAAACCAAGATTTGATTGAAACAATCAAAGAACTTGCATGGAAAAATTAATAAATCAAGGATCAAATTTATTCCTCATCAAAAGAGAAAAATAATTAATAGAGAGGCTAATGAAAGTCTCTAAATTCTCAACGAATTGTTAAATAAATAATTTACAAAGAATTTTCATTGAAACCTATATTGGTGAAGAAATAAAAGTTGGTTCACAAGCTCTAAGCCAAGGTTAAATAGTATAGAAAAGAGATGTTTACCAAAGTATATTAGAGTTGTGAGTAATGAAGATATAGTAAACATTTTTAATGGATCCAATATAGCCATATTGGTTATTTTATTATTATTAGCTCATGTCCTAGGATAAGGTAGTTGGCCCTTGAGGATTAGGATTAGGGTTAATGTTGATTTAGTTTATAGTAAGAGATGTTTTTTTTTGCTTGATAATAAGGGGTTGTACTTGGGTCCCCCACCCTTGACAAATTAGATCTCTCTTCTTTAGATCTTGAGAGTTTACAAATAGATACACTTCTTATCTCAATTGAGATGCTATAGCTAGAAACCTACATCATTTTATATAAAATGTATGAATTCTTGATTTTCATTTTTTGGATCTTTTCAGATTTTTGTATGAATACAATTACTCTAGAAATTAGCATCTTTCTTGACATTTTCCTATAGCAACCTTCACAATGCCAAAACTTCACCTTTACTATCTATGCCTTGCATCTTAGTAGAGTAATATTTCCAAAACATTGCACTATCATAGTACGCTTTACCAAATCTAAATTACTAGTTTCCTTCCTCATTTAATTCATAACCCTTCATTGCTATTCCCATCGTTTGAACCCTAATTGGAAAATATTTACAATTTCATTTTTCACGACTTGAAAATCATCACTGTCCTTGTTTTGAATGGTTGAATTCAAAGGGTCGTATATCCCTCAATATTACTCATATTTTTGTATATGAACACTCATTTAAAGCTATTCAAATTTTGCACAAGCAAAGAACACAAGATTATACTGAGAGGGGGGTGAACAATATAAGATCACTTTTTACTTTTCTTTCCAAATCAATATTATGCAATGTATAGATAGCAATATCAATAGCAGTAATCAAAGCAATGCACAAAACACCATACACAATAGAGACACCATAATTTATGTGGTTCACCTAATGTGGGCTACTCCATGGAGAAAATATTTCACTAAAATTTTCTCAATCAATCTCTTGGGAATCCTTCCCAATTACAATGTTTATGGACCTCTGTCCAAAGGAGATATTGATCCCCTAAATCTAGTTTGTGGATCTCTATCCATGGGAGAACTCCTTCTCCTCTACTCTGGATGGTGATCATCTAGAAGACTACTACCTCCACTACATTGGCTTGTGGATCTCTCTCCACTGAAGACTCTTGTCCCCACTCAGAAGACCTATCCTCACTACCCTGGCTAATGGATCTCTATCCACTAGAGACTACTATCCTCTTTGCTCTGTCACCTCCAAAGCTTTGTCTCAATTCTGTACTAAACATAGTCTAGTTGGTCTAGCATAGCTCTGCTCAACTCTTGCACTAAACATAGTCTAATCGGTCTAGCACAAGTCTGCTCAACAAGCTCACTCAAATATACACTAAACATAGTTCATTCGGTCTAGCACAAATCTGATCAACTCTTGCACTAAACATAATTGATTCGATCTAGCACAAGTCCACTCAAATCTACACTAAACACAGTTCATTCAGTCTAGTACAAATTTGATCAATAGGTCCACTCAGAACCTACTCAAATCTACTCAACAAGTCCAATAAGAACCTGCTCAAATATGCTCAATAAGTCCACTCAAAACCTGATCAAATATGCTCAACAGGTCCACTCAGAACCTGCTCAAATATGCTCAATAGATCCACTCAGAACTTGCTCAAATCTGCTCAACAAGTCCACTCAAAACCTACTCAAATCTGCTCAACATGTCCACTCAAAACCTATCCAAATCTTCTCAATAGGTCCACTTAGAACCTATCCAAATCTGCTCAATAAGTCCTCTCTAGAACTTCCTCAAAACAAAAGCTCACACAAAATCAGTCCATAAGTCTTCTCAAAGACTTGTCTCAAATCTGCTTTAACAAGTCCACACAAAACTTGTCCAATCTCATAGAAACATAAAGAGAATTGTTAGAGACTCAATATGTTCTATACTCAAAGCTCAATCACTTTCTCAACTCAAATCAATCTCATAGAAGCATAAAGAGAATTGTTAGAGACTCAATATGTTCTATACTCAAAACTCAATCACTTTCTCAACTCAATATCATAGAAGCATAAAGAGAATTGTTAGAGACTCAATATGTTCTATTATCACAACTCAATCTCTTTCACAACTCAAATCAGAATATAGAATAGTTTGTTTCATGGAACTTGAACAATCACTTCATACATCCACTTGACTAGGCTCAATCAAATCTACTCAACCAATCACTCAAGAAACAACTCTTGCTCACAAACCCTAGTCCAAGCATGTAAACACCAACTCAAAATATTTCCAACAATGCTCAACAACAAATCTCACATAACAATGATACTCATGTTCTTTTCTAACTCAAGTTCAAGTTCTTTGCATAACAACTCACTTCAACAACAATGCTTATAAAACATTCTTCACATAACAATGATACTCATGATCTTTTCAAACCCTAACTCAAGTTCTTCACACAACCAATGGCTTCAAAAAAAATGCTTATAAAACAAGGTTTAATCACAACTCTTAATTTAGAAAACCTTGAAGCATTAACTCAAAACACTTCACTCAACCAATGGTCTCAACAACAATGCTTATCAAACAAGGTTTTAATCACAACTCTCAAATTTAGAAAACCTTGAAGCATTAACTCAAACACTTTCAAAAAGGAAACCCTAATCAAATCCTTTTCACTCCAAACTTAATTTTCAAGAAAGCCAATCAACCAACTCAACCAAGGAAGAATTTTCCCATACCTTTTTGCTTGACAAGGAGTTGATCTCACAAATCTGCCACACTCACAAATTTCTCTTTTCCAATCTCAATAAGGGTTAGAAGACTTTAATAATAACACTATGCAAAATGATGACCCAAAATACACCTTATTACTCCAACTCAAAAATAACATTCATCATAGTCTTCTTTAAAAGAAAAACCCTTTAAAAGAAATTAATGCTCAATAGGCTTAATATATCACTATATTAATTAAGCCTCCACACAATCTCCTTATTACTCCTAATAACAAATATTTAAATAATATCACTTAATAAAAACCAACCCCTTTAATAATAATTTTCTAACACTCCTTATTCCTCCTAAAACACTTATTTCATTGCTAAAATAAACAACCTTTTAACCTCCTTATAACTCCTAGCAAAGGCTTTAAAAACAAACTTTAGGCAATTTAAAATATTAAAATTTTTACCTTTGCTCTCCATGGGTTTCGAACCCCTATTCACTGCCACCACGAACGCCCTAGCCACGGGCACCTTGACCACATGTGCTCAACGCACGTTGAGGACCAAAAGGCCCTACGCGCCTTTTATTCCTCCCTTAGCACCTTCTCGAAAATGCAAAAACCTTTCCACCATGCACTCAACGAGATTCGAACGTGGTTCGTCTCCCCACAAGGGCTCTAACAAAATGTGCGCTGCCAATGGACCACCGTGTCCACTTTGGTATTTGGAGCCAACCTTCCTCGCTATCACCTTGCACATAAGACAAAAATAATTTTCGTCTTCTTCCTCGCAAACCTTTCAAATTCACAATTAATGTTTCAATGGCGCATGTAATTAAATCGATCGAGGATATGTTGCAAAGGTCTTCGTGGCCTCCTTTTATACATGAAGTCATATTTGACTTCGAACGTCGGTGCTTCCATGTTATCTTCTACGACGTCGATAGAAATTATAAAGGCTTCGAATGCCTTTGTCTTAAACCCAACCTTTGGGTTTATAAAACATTTAAACTTTATAAAACCCACCTTGCATTATAAAATATTATAATGAATATTTTATTTGGGTTTTCACCATATCACTTTAATATTATAATAACCATTATTATAATATTATGCCTTTGATAAATTACCTCCTTCTCACTATGTTCCATGTCGTAAATAATATTTATTTATAAAATTTAAATTCTCACTAAATTTAAATAATTTATAAAATAAATATTATAACTCATTTTTAACTTCTATTTTTTGCATTGATTCTCTTGATCTTTGGCCTTCTTCTTGGATATCAAATAACCATTTTTATCCCCTTTTTTTCTTGTTGAATTCCTTGATGTTAATGATGACTTCATCTGGTGACATCAATGACAACTTTGACTTAGGGACTCAAAATGTCCAACAATCTCCCCCTTTGTCATTGATGGCAACCCATACTCTTCTTACCAAAATTTGACCTTTATTTTTATTCCGCTCCCCCTGGGACATTGCTCCCCCTGGCTCAATGCTCTCTCAAATATCAAATCTCTCCCCATTACACAAATCTCTCCCCCTTTGACATCAATGGCAAAGGGTCTCCTTTGGGGCTCGGGGCTAAGAATGAGCCTCTTAGCTTAGCCCCTCCCCCACCTTCTTTTGAGGTGGTTAATTCTAGGGTGGGAGTATTTCTACTCCTAAAAGGCATTTGCCCTTATCCTCTTCCCTTATTTTCTGAGTTTTCTGATTTCTTTAACTATTTCTATCCATGTCATCATCCCTGTTCCTATCATCATTCCTGTTCCTATTCCTATTCACATCCAAGTTCCTGTTCTTGTTCATATTCTTGTTCTCATTCATGTTCCTGTTCCTGTTCATATTCTTGTTCCTGTTCATGTTCATACTTGTTTTGGAATGTCTGCTCTACACCACTTTTCTGTGTGACCATCATTATTGCACTTATAACACTTAATGTTATTATTCCTTGGAGGTGCAAATGTCTTAGGATTTCTCCTAGTGAAGCCATATCCTCTTCTATCATGAACCCTGCAATTCATTACCTTGTGACCAAACTGATTACATGAGTAGCAATACCCATGGAAAAGCTATCTATTCCCATATTCTTGTCTTTCATGTGTCCTGCATTGTGAAGCCATGTGCCCAAACCCGTGACATGAAAAACATCTTCCATTGAAGCTTCCTTGTCTTGACCTCATTGGTCTCCTGTTCTTATTGTTGTTCCATCTGTATCTTCTTTGTGTATTGTTCCTATATTTTTTGAACCCTTTATTGTCCAACTCATCCTATGATGTCTCACTCCCTCTTACACTGTCTTCTTATGATGTATCTTCATCTAAAGTTTCTTCTTCTTCAAGGCTTGAAGTTGACTCCTCTTTCCATTTATTTTGAACTTATTTAGAACCAAGACCTTTTTTTTTGTTGCTCCTCTTTGTATCTTGACTATTTTATCCACACTCTTTGCACTGTTTACATACTTGTATAGCTTATTCTTGGAATCTTCTAAATCTTCCTTTAGTAGTGCCACTTCTTGTGCTAACTTCTCACATTCCAAAATATTTGCTTCTAACTTATCTTTGAACTTCCTTGCCTTAGCCTTTGATTTTTCTAAATCCTCTATGAGCAATCTTCTTTCTTCATCACATTCTTGAAATTGAATTTCAAGTTTAGAGTGTTGCTTCCTTACCTTATTTACTATGTCAAGGGCATAGATAAGTTCTCCCTTGAGATCATAACCATTCTCTATTGAATAATCCTCTATTTGTTTGCCTTTGTCCACATCATTACTTTCTTTTGGCTTATCTTCTATAGGATCACTCACTTCTTCTTCTAATGCCATTAGAATATTTTCATATGATTCTTCAAGTGCATCTTCATATTCATCATCACTAAAACTATAACCATCCCTTGTACAATCATCTTCAAGATGTCCAAATTTACCACATCTAAAACACTTGAGAATAACTAGAGTCTTTTTCTTCAATCATAAATAGGACTTCATCTCTATCATTGTCTGAAAGACTAGCATCACTATCATTTGAGTACTTACTTGCATTATCTGCATAGTAGCTTCTCTTTTGTCTTTGGAAGAACTTCTTTCCTTGTCTGCTTTGTCCATCCTTGCTTTTATTTTGGTACTATATCTTTCTGATTCCCTGTACCTATGATCTATTTTTCTTCACCATTGTTGTTCTTTGGTTCTTTACAATCTATTGCAAAATATCCATACTTTCCACAATTGAAACACTTAATAGATATTAGATCTATGGGTCTTCTGGAACCTTTATCTCTTCTACCATAATTAGCTTCTTCATCACTAGATGACTCATTGCTTGATTCTGACTTCTTACCCTTTGTTTCCTTGATTGCTTTGAATGTTGCTTCCTTATGGGAAATAGGAACTTTTGTTCTTATCTCAAAAGCTGTTAGCATACCAAACAACTTATCTCTTGTCAAAGTATCACCATCCAATGATACTTCTATAGCAAAAACATGTTCACTGAATCTATTTGGAAGAGATCTTAAGACTTTATCACAAACATATGATTCATCAATCTTCATTCCAAGTCCTTGCATATCATTAACAACCTCATCAATTCGAATTAGATAAGCACTAATATTTTCATCATCATTCATTCTCAATGCTTCAAATTATCCTTTGAGATTTCGTATCTTTGCTTTCTTGACACTTTTATCTCCCTCATATATACATTGCAATTTATCCCACATTTCTTTTGTAGTTCTACAATGCATAACCTTCATAGATTTTGATCTACACAAACCTCTCACAAGTGCATTCATTGCTTTTGAATTATAGTGTTGTAGTAGCTTACCTTCCTTATCTATAGGAGGATTGACTGTTGGATCATATCCAAATTCCACTGCATCCCAAACTTCATTGCCAAGTGCCATCAAGTAGAACCTCATCATCATACTCCAATACATGTAGTCACTTCCATAAAATATTGGTGCTGAATTACTTGAGGACGCATCCTTAGGATCCATTGTGTTCTTGTTAGATTTTTCTTCAAGTTGTTAAACTCTTTTGAAGGAACCCGCTCTGATACCAATTGAAGAACACAAGCTTATACTGAGAGGGGGTGAACAGTATAAGAGCACTTTTTACTTTTCTTTCCAAATCAATATTATGTAGTGTATAGATAGCAGTATCAATAGCATTAATCAAAGCAATGCATAAAACACCATACACAATAGAGACACCATAATTTATGTGGTTCACCCAATGTGGGCTACTCCATGAAGAAAATATTTCACTAAAATTTTCTCAATCAATATCTTGGGAATCCTTCCCAATTACAATGTTTATGGACCTCTATCCAAAGGAGATGTTGATCCCCTAAATCAGGTTTGTGGATCTCTATCCATAGGAGAACTCCTCCTCCTCTGCTCTAGATGGTGATCCTCTAGAAGACTACTCCCTCCACTACACTGGCTTGTGGATCTCTCTCCACTGAAGACTCTTATCCCCACTCAAAAGACCTATCCTCACTGCCCTAGCTGATGGATCTCTATCCACTAGAGACTACTATCCTCTCTGCTCTATCACCTCCAAAGCTCTGTCTCAATTCTACACTAAACATAGTCTAGTCGATCTAGCACAACTCTTCTCAACTCTTGCACTAAACACAGTCCAGTCGGTCTAGCACAAGTCTGCTCAACAAATCTCACTCAAATATGCACTAAACATAGTTCATTTGGTCTAGCATAAATCTGCTCAATCTCTTGCACTAAACACAATCCAGTCGGTCTAGCACAAGTCCACTCAAATCTGCACTAAACATAGTCCATTCGGTCTAGTAAACATCTTCTCAATAGGTCCACTCAGAACCTACTCAAATCATGGAACTCAACAGGTCCATCTCAAAACTTAACTCTTAAATATGCTCAACAAGTCCACTCAGAACCTGCTCAAATTTTCTCAACAGGTCCACTCGAAACCTGCTCAAATCTGCTCAACAAGTCCACTCAGAACCTGCTCAAATATGCTCAACAGGTCCACTTAGAACTTGTCCAAATATACTCAATAAGTCCACTCTAGAACTTCCTCAAATCTGTATTGTAAGCTTCCACAAAAGCTCACACAAAATTAGTCCACAAGTCTTCTCAAAGACTTGCCTCAAATATACTTAACAAGTCCACACAGAACTTGTCCAATCTCATAGAAACATAAAGAGAATTTTTAGAGACTCAATATATTCTATACTCAAAGCTCAATCTCTTTCTCAACTCAAATCAATATCATAGAAACATAAAGAGAATTGTTAGAGACTCAATATGTTCTATACTCAAAACTCAATCACTTTCTCAACTCAATCTCATAGAAGCATAAAGAGAATTGTTAGAGACTCAATATGTTCTATTCTCACAACTCAATATATTTCACAACTCAAATCAGAATATAGAATAGTTTGTTTCATGGAACTTGAACAATCACTTCATACATCCACTTGACTAGGCTCAATCAACTCTACTCAACCAATCACTCAAGAAACAACTCTTGCTCACAAACCCTAGTCCAAGCATGTAAATACCAACTCAAAATGTTTCCAACAATGCTCAACAACAAATCTCACATAACAATGATACTCATGTTCTTTTCAAACCCTAGTTCAAGTTCTTTGCATAACAATAACCTTCAACAACAATGCTTATAAAACTTTCTTCACATAACAATGATATTCATGATATTTTCAAACCCTAACTCAAGTTCTTCACACAACCAATGGCTTCAAAAACAATGCTTATAAAACAAGGTTTTAATCACAACTCTTAATTTCAAAAAACCTTTAAGCATTAACTCAAAACACTTCACTCAACCAACGGTCTCAACAAACAATGCTTATAAAACAAGGTTTTTAATCACAACTCTCAAATTTAGAAAACCTTGAAGCATCAACTCAAACACTTTTGAAAAGGAAACCCTAATCAAATCCTTTTCACTCCAAACTTAATTTTCAAGAAAGCCAATCAACCAACTCAACCAAAGAAGAATTTGCCCATACCTTTTTGCTTGACAAGGAGTTGATCTCACAAATCTACCACACTCACAAATTTCTCTTTTCCAATCTCAATAAGGGTTAGAAGACTTTAATAATAACACTATGCAAAATGATGACCCAAAATACACCTTATTACTCCAACTCAAAAATAACATTCATCATAGTCTTCTTTAAAAGAAAAACCCTTTAAAAGAAATTAATATTCAATAGGCTTAATATATCACTATATTAATTAAGCCTTCACACACTCTCCTTATTACTCCTAATAACAAATATTTAAATAATCACACTTAATAAAAACCAACCCCTTTAAAATAATTTTCTAACACTCCTTATTCCTCCTAAAACACTTATTTCATTGCTAAAATAAACAACCTTTTAACCTCCTTATAACTCCTAGCAAAGGCTTTAAAAACAAACTTTAGGCAATTTAAAATATTAAAAATTTTACCTTTGCTCTCCATGGGTTTCGAACCCCTATTCACTACCACTACAAACGCCCTAGCCGTGGGCACCTCGACCATGTGCACTCAACACACATTGAGGACCAAAAGGCCCTATGCACCTTTTATTCCTTCCTTAGTGCCTTCTCGAAAATGCAAAAAACCTTTCCACCATGCACTCAATGGGATTCAAACGTGGTTCGTCTCCCCACAAGGGCTCTAACAAAATGTGCATTGCCAATGGACCACCGTGTCCACTTTGGTATTTGGAGCCAACCTTCCTTGCTATCACCTTGCGCATAAGACAAAAATAAAATTTGTCTTCTTCCTTGCAAACATTTTGAATTTGCAATTAACGTTTCAATGGCGCATTAATTAAATCGATCGAGGGTATGTTGCAAAGGTCTTCGTGGCCTCCTTTTATACACGAAGTCATATTTGACTTTGAACATCAGCACTTCCATGTTATCTTCTATGACGTCGATAGAAATTATAAAGGCTTCGAATGCCTTTGTCTTAAACCCAACCTTTGGGTTTATAAAACATTTAAACTTTATAAAACCCACCTTGCATTATAAAATATTATAATGAATATTTTATTTGGGTTTTCACCACATCACTTTAATATTTTTTTTTTCGGGCCAGCGGTTTTGGGCCATATCACTTTAATATTATAATAACCATTATTATAATATTATGCCTTTGATAAATTACCTCCTTCTCACTGTGTTCCATGTCATAAATAATATTTATTTATAAAATTTAAATTCTCATTGAATTTAAATAATTTATAAAATAAATATTATAACTCCTTTTTAACTTATATTTTCTACACTGATTCGCTTGATCTTTGGCCTTCTTCCTGGATATCAAATAACTATTTTTATCCCCTTTGTTTCTAACTAAATTCCTTGATGTTAATGATGACTTCATCTGGTGACATCAATGACAACCTTGACTTAGGGACTCAAAATATCCACTAACAAGTTAGTCCAAAAATCAACTGAATCGGATAACTCTTCACGAAGATATGGCTCCTAAAAGATGAGATATTTTTCAAGAAAAACCCTAATCCTTTGTGCTTTACAATTTTATTTTTCATGAGTTGAAAATTTGTCATTTCCATTGTTTTGAATGGTTGAATTCACAGGGTTGTATCTCCCTCAATATTGCTTAGATTTTTGCATATGGCCACTCATTTTAAAGCTATTCAAATTTTCCACAAGTTGGTCCAAGAATAAGCTGAATCGAATAACTCTTTGCAAAGATATGACTCCTAAATATGAGATGTTTTTAAGGAAAAAATCCTAATCCTTCGCACTTTGTAATTTTATTTTTCTAATTGTACGTAGTCTTCCACACTCCTTAAGCCTTCCCAACCTTCCACTCAACATCCCAACATTTCATTACAACTACTTTAGATAGCCTAGTCTTCCATTCTCCTTTAGCCTTATTAGCCTTCCACGTTCCTTTAGCCATCCTAGCCTTCCACCCAACATCCCAACCTTTCACTGTAGCTCCTTCAACCAGTCCAACCTTCCACACTCCATCCAACCTAGCATTCCATACTCCTTTAGCTTTGACACTCCAAAAATCAACTCATCATTTAGCCTTCCACGCTCCTTCAGCCTCTAGCCTTCCATGCTCCTTCAGCCACTAGCCTTCCACACTCCTTCAACATCCATCCTTCCATGATCCTTTAGCATCTAGCCTTCCATGCTCCTTTAGCCTTAATATTTGTTGATATTTAAAGCACCAAACTATTTTCCATGCCTTTTAGGGGGCAACCCCCTTTTGGGGAAAACCACAAATGAAAGCTTTATAGTAAGATTTTTGTTATCAAAATTGTCTTTCATATATAAATAATAGTCACCACTATTGTGAATATGAGACTTTGCCCTCTCCAAGTGGATAGAACTTATATTGATTTGGAAATATAAGATTTGTTAATTGTATTTCTTATTTTATGGCATTGAATATAAATTAATGTCCCTAGTGGATGTTTACTTTCATGCATTATTAAATTGTTAGTACTATTACTATATTTTTAAAATACGTTTTATTACAAGTGGTATCAAATAATATATCTTGGATCCCAATAATGGTGTGAAAGTATGGTATAAAAGTGTGCAAACCATTCCAAAATCTTTGATGATCAATTTGGTTTATTGTCACCTAGTAATTTTTCTTCAATTTTTTCTTGGCTCAATCTTCTAGTGCACTTTTCTTCTATATTATTGTGATTTCATTGTTGTTCAACATAGGTAATACCTTGTTGGAATCCCCTTACATAGGAAAATTATAGACAGTGGCTTTCCATTCATTGGTACTCTATCCAGTCAATGCTGAGTAGAAATCCCCGTATCCACTCATTCAACAATACATTGTGACATATCATTCAATATTGATACTAAAATAAAATTTCAAACATTTTAGAGGTATGTTTGTGTAATTTTAGGTCCAAAAATCTAGAGACCATAATATTTTCACACAAAATTATTTTAGGATATTTTTTAAATCACAAAAAAAATTCAAAAATGTTGCATTGATAGTGTTGTTTTTAGTTATAACAATACATGATTTTATATCTTGGTAATAAAGTTATGGATTATCATGTACCTTACCAAATAGTCCAAATAATGCCATTTAGAAACTAAGATTGAAACTCCATTTTGAATTAAGGGATTTCTTAAATATGTGAATGAGAAGCCTCTAGATATTAATTTTAAAGAAGCCTCTAGATACTAGTTAGGGATAAGAAGTATGAGGCTCTTGATGTGATAGATCTTCATGTTTTGAATATATATGACACTCATGTTACCAACACTATGGATCCTAAGTAGTTGCTTGAAAAATTTAGGGATTATGTGATTATATTGACTCCATATTAATTAGAAGATTAGAAGTGAAAATTGTTTCCTTGACTAAGGATTCCTTTGACACTATTGATGAGTATATTAGTTGGTTCAAGAAATTGAAAAATATTATTTGGATTTCTAGAGGACTTTCAAAATTGATAGAGAAAGAAAAATAAGTTGAAGATAGTCAAAAAAATATTGAGCTTCTCAATATTGTGTTCAATAATATTTTTAACAAACTATAGCTAGGACAAGAAGAAGCAGTGGGAAGGATTTTTGGCTTTAATCTAATTGATTTTGACAAAGATATAAAATATATAAGTTTTATATTGAAGAAAAATAATTATGGATACTAGGGTTGTATTTGGTTGTACAATAAAGTGAAAAAGGGTAACTTCATGGTGAAATAGATGGTTATAATTGGGAGGTCATTTAACACTAGTTAAATCAGTTTTGGAAGCCATTCCAGTATTTTGGCACTCTATGACTTATAATATTTTTAAAATAGTGGAAAAATCAAGGAATAAATGCTTCCATTTCCTTTTTACAAGAAGAATGGAGAAGGATTCAATGTCTTTGGTTAAATGGAGAAATATATCCAAACCTAAATCAACAAGAGGATGGGAGTTTAAGAATATACATAAGTTCAAGAAGGCACTAACTTCCAAGAGTCTTTGTAGATTGATAATTGGTAAAGGATTATGGTGTGATGTTATTATGGAGAAATATTTAGGTTCTTGTTAGGATATATTACATCATTTGGATATGATAAATTACTTTAGGGAAAAGTTATCTAGATACTACATGCAATATAATAAATACACAAGTGTCATTGTGTGAGTTGTAAATGTGCAAGGTGTCCCCTTGTACAACTAGTTAGAGTGTTGGCCAAGGAATCCATCTTCCTATATAAATGACCCCATAGCTCCATTCATATTGTATCATTTTTCACTCATTCAATAGAATTCTTTACAAGTTTGATCTCTATCATGTAATAGAATGTTGCTAAAGCTATCTGTGGTATTAGAGCTATGATAGATCGATTGAAGAGCTACAATTGATCTAAACATATTTTTTACATTTATTGACCAACCAGATGATTCTTTTGTAACCCATTGTAGGTAAACTTTGTTGTCTTGAGTTTGTTTGAAGAGAACCATAGAAATTATAGAGATCTACCTAAAGTAGCTAGATCTACATTATCTACAGGAGACATTAAAGGTAAATATTGGTGGAAGTAGATTCAGTAATTGGAATACTTATCAAATTTGTTAAAGCACCTTATATTGGATCAAAAGTTGCAAAAGAAAAATTGTATTACAGTCTTCAAAAATATAAAAAAAGAAAAAATATTTTAAGGATCATTTGCACATTAGAAGTTGTTTATATTTCAGAGTTAAAATTATCTATCAACTACCTATCTTCTACTTTGGAAAAAGAGAAAAAGAAGACTAGATCCTACAACTGTGTTTGTAGTGAAATTTGCAGGGGTTCATTATAGATTATGCTTGAAAGGTTGTAGTGAAATTGTTAAGTGCATTTTTGATAAATTAGTGGAGCAATATGGTGAGATTATTGTTACCATTAAAAGTGCATCTATTAAGCACTATACTAGTTGTTTTATTTAACTAGTTATCCTCAATTAGTTTATGTTGTTAAAAGCATAAAAACTAGAAAAAAAATTATAGCACTTGTTGGAAATTTGAGCAAGTTTTGTTGTCATTGATGTCAAGAGGTTGATGTCCAAGTTTCGTCATCATTAATGTCATCAGAGTTGTTTTTCCAAAAGGCAAGGAAGGGTTTAAAAGGAATAGGATATAATATTTATTTTAAATATTATATGCCTAAAGAGGCCTAAAATATTGAAGACCCAAGGAAGGAGAAGCAGGTTTAAAAGGAAATCCCAAGGAAGAAGGTTTAAAAGGAAATAATAATATTATAATATTTAATATTATAATATTCTGGGCTAAAGGTTGAGGTGAAGAAAAACGAGGTCCAAGGAGTCATTAAAAAATAAATCCTTCAAAAGACCCATTTGGTAGATTGTAAAGGTTATTATTTAATTTATTTAAATTAAAATATTTTAACCATAGGTTAAAATTTTAATTTAAATAAATATTAAAGGCGCCAAAAGTTTAAGTTTAAAATTTGAATTGGAAAAGCCGACGTGTTGGAGTGCATAGCAAAAGGTATAAAAGGGGGCAATGATTTTTATTTAAAATTATCCATGCAAATTCGTATGCCCAAAGTGAAAAGAAATTTGTATGTTGTATTAAGAGAAGAGAAAGGAATTCATGTGTTATAAATTAAAAGGGTAGACTTCATGATAAACCCAAGTGGAGCACCAAAAATTTCCCAAAGTGCTTGGTAGTGCAAGCGACGATCGAGGGCTGGTTAAGGCATTTGTGCAAGGTAGGTTAGGGGTTTGATTTGCGTCCCTTTCATTTTGAATGTAGCAAAGGATTTTGATTAAATTTGAAATCACTGAAAGCAAGGGATAAAGCACAGTTCGTGCACCTTGAGTTTTGTGTTGGGCATGTAACCCAATGATAGCTTATCCTTGGGCTAATGTGCTGCAACAGTGGTAGGTTTCAGGTTCGAGTTTGGGCATGTTCATTGAGGGCATAAATTTTTTACATGGACCATCACATAAGGTAAGCACTCGATTTTATTTTTGCCAAGGTTTTTGAATAGCGCTAGGGACCACGTGATAGTTTTGAAGGTGCTTAAGGCCAAATGTTTAATTCTTCTAAGGTGAAAGATAGGGAGTCATAAGGTTGTTTAATATTTTAATTTTTAATTAGAATTATAAATAAAGATTGGAGATATAAGGTGTTAGAAAGGAAATTAATTGTGTTGAATATTATTGTGTGAAGATTGGAGTTAAAAGTGTTAAACAAAGGAATTAATTTTTATTTTTGATAAGTGTGAAAATTGGGTTTATAAAGTGTTTTCAAAGGAGTTTTGATTGTTTATGAATTGAATATTATTTTTGTGAAGTTTGGAGATTATAAGGTGTACTTGAGACTTAATATTTTTGTATGGTGAAATAATTATTGAGGAAATATTTGAGTGGAGATTTTGAGATAGATTGTTGCTATCTAACCTTGAAATTGGCAAAGAGGATTTGATTGTGATTGAGATAAGTTTTGAAGATATATCTCCATCAAAACAAAAGGTATGGGCACATCTTCCTTATGAGTGAAATATTGTTGGATTGAATGTTGTGAAATGCAAAGTTGGAGTGAAAAGGATTGTTTGATAAGTATTGTTGGAAATGTTTGAGTGAGTTTTCATATGCATGATTTGTGTATGTTGAAAGATCATGAGTATCATTGTTATGTGAAATTGAGAACTATCTTGAACTAGGGTTTGTGAAAGATCATGAGTATCATTGTTATGTGAGATTGAGAACTATCTTAAACTAGGGTTTGTGAAAGATCATGAGTATCATTGTTATGTGAGATTGAGAACTATCTTGAGCTAGGGTTTGTGAAAGAACATGAGTATCATTGTTATGTGAATTTGGAATCATCTTGAGTCAAGGTTTGAGTTCCATAGTGTGAGTTGTTGGAAGTATAGTGAAACACTTGGTTAGGGTTTGTAAGCAAGTTGTGTTTCATTGAGTGAATGGTTGAATGAAGTTGGTTGAGCATTATTGATTGAAAGTATTGGAGTGATAGTTCAAGTTTTGTGAAACAAATTATACTTAATTCTGAATTGATTTGAAAGAGAGTTTGAAAGTGATAGAGTGTTTTGTGAGTGTGAAACATATTGAGTCTCTTACCATTCTCTATATGTTTCTATGGTTAAACAAGATTTTGAGTGAAACTTGTTTGTGGGATTGAAGAGGTTTTCTGTAAGAGATTAAGTTGAGTTTTGTATGCAAGTTTTGCAATTGATTTGAATAAGCTTTTGTGAAATCTAGTGAGCAGATTTGAGTAAGTCCTAGAGGGGACTTAAGGATAGAGTTGAGTAAGATTTTGTGAAAGCTTAAGGATAGATTTGTGTGAGCTTTTGTGGAAGCTTACAAGCAGATTTAAGATAAGTCTTGGTGAAGACTTGTTGAGAATATTGGACAAGTTCTAAAGTGAACTTGTGGACAAATTTTAGGTAAGTCTTGGAAAAGACTTGTTGAGAAATTAAAAGTTCTAGAGAGACTTGTGGACAGATTTGAGGTAAGTCTTGGTGAAGACTTGTTGAGAAGATTGGACAAGTTCTAGAGAGGACTTGTGGAAAGATTTGAGGTAAGTCTTGGTGAAGACTTGTTGAGCAGATTGGACAAGTTCTAGAGAGGACTTGTGGATAGATTTGAGGTAAGTCTTGGTGAAGACTTGTTGAGTAGATTGGACAAGTTCTAGAGAGGACTTGTTGATAGATTTGAGGTAAGTCTTGGTGAAGACTTGTAGAGTAGATTGAGCAAGTTCTTGAGAGGACTTGTGGATAGATTTGAGGTAAGTCTTTGAGAAGACTTGAGAGCAGAGTTGATTGATTGATTTGTTCAAGATTTGAGTTAAGGCTTGGGGTAGATCTAAGTAGATTTGATTTGTGATTAGATCAAGCTTTGTGTTAAGGCTTGAGGATAGATTTGAGGATAGATATTGGTGTAGATTTGAGGGTAGATTTATGCCAGACTAGAGATAGACTTGTGAGCATATTTATGCTAGACCAAGGATAGTGTTTAGTGTAGATTTGAGATAGATATTGAGAAGAGCTGAGAGTAAGCTTTGGAGGTGATAGAGCAGAGGATAGTAGTCTCTAGTGGATAGAGATCCATTAGCTAGGGTAGTGAGGATAGAGGTATTCTGAGTGAGGATAGAGGTCTTAAGTGGAGAGAGATCCACAAGCTAGTGTAGTGGAGGTAGTAGTCTTCTAGAAGATCACCAGCCAGAGTAGAGGAGAAGGAGTTCTCCTATGGATAGAGATCCATAAACCAGTAGAGGGGAAAGAGTTCTCCTATGGATAGAGATCCATGAACTTGATTAGGGGATTGGTGTCTCCTTTGGATAGAGGTCCATAAACATTGTAATAGGGAAGGATTCCCAAGAGATTTGTTGAGAAAATTTTAGTGAAATATTTTCTCTATGGAGTAGCCCACATTGGGTGAACCATGTTAAATTGGTGTCTCTATTGTGTGTGATGATTTATGCATTGATTTGATTACTATTGTTGATATTGCCATTGATATATTGGATAATATTTTTTGAGAAAGAAAAGTAAAAGGTGGTCTTATACTGTTCACCCCCCTCTCAGTATAAGCTTGTGTTCTTCAATTGGTATCAGAGTGGGTTCCTTCAAAAAAGTTTAATAACTTGAAGGAAAATCTTACAAGAACACAGATGGATTCTCAGAGTGGATCTTCAGGAAATAAGGCACCATTGTTCGATGGGAACAATTATGCATTTTGGAGTGTGAGAATGAAGATTTACCTAATGGCACTAGGAAATGATATATGGCAAGCAGTTGAGGATGGGTACATACCGCCAACTACTCCACCTATAGATAAATATGGTAAGCTCCTACAACTAAATAATTCAAAGGCAATGAATGGAATCTTAAATGGTTTACATGAAATAAAGTTTGTAAAAGTTATGCATTGCACATCAGCAAAAGAGATTTGGGATAAGTTGAAAAATATATATGAGGGAGACAAAAAGGTCAAGATGGCAAAATTGCAAAATCACAAGAAAACATTTGAAGACCTAAAGATGAAGGATGAGGAAGACATTTCTACATACTTACTTCATGTGGATGAGGTTGTTAACTCCATGCAAGGACTTGGGTTTAAAGTTGAAGAATCAGATGTTTGTCAAAATATTTTAAGGTCACTCCCTAAGAGGTATAGTGAAAAGGTTTCAACCATAGAAGAAACAAAAGATATTGAAACTTTGACAAGGGATGAGTTACATGGAACTCTCACAGACTTTTGAGATGAGAATAAAAGAGGAGTCTATCCCCTAGAAAGAAGCAACCTTCAAAGTTACAAAGAAGACAAAGGGTAAGAAGTCAGATTCAAGTAATGAGTTATCCAATGATGAAGAAGCAAACTATGGTAGAAGGAACAAGGACACAAGAAAGTATAAAGGTACAAAATTAGTTAAGTATTTCAAATGTGGTAAATATGGTCACTATGCATATGATTGTCCAGAAGCTAGAAATAGCAGTGGTGATGAGAAACAAGATCATAAGAACAAGGAAGTAGGAAAATATAGGTATCAAAATAAAAGTAGGGATGGACAAGGAAAGCAAGGAAAGAAGTTTTTCCAAAGGCATAAGAAGAGTTTTTATGCAGATAAGGTAGGCAAGAGTTCAAGTGATAGTGATGGAAGGTCCTCAGATAATGAAGAAGAAGAAATTATATTTTTAATAGTAGAAAAAGAAGATGTTAAGAAAAAGGTAAAAAGGGCACCAATAATTCTCAAGTATTTTAGGTGTGGTAACTTTGGTCATCTTGAAGATCATTGTACAAGGAATGGGTTCAATTTTAGTGAAGATGAATATGAAGATGCTCTTGAAGGTCTAGAAGAAGAAAGTCTTCTTATGGCAATAGAAGAAGAAGGAAGTGCTCCTAGTGAAGATGAATTAGAAAGGAATGAAGATGATCTAAAAGATAGGAAGAATCAAAAAATGAAGAAGGAGAAGTTGATCTTGAAGGTGAGCTTATTTCTGCTCTTAAGGAATTAAGAAAGGTAAGAAAGTAGAACTCAAAACTCAAGCTTCAATTTCAAGAATGTGATGAAGAGAAAGGAAAGCTTATAGAAGATCTAACCAACTCAATAGCTAAGACAAGGAGATTTAAAGAGAAGTTAGAGGCAAAGGTTTTAGAATGTGAAAGATTAGAGCATGAGGTAGCTTCACTAAGGAAGGAAGTAAAAGAGTCTAAAGACAAGCTACACAGGTTTGGGAGAAGCTCAAAGACCTTGGATAAGATTATCAAGGTACAAAGATCTTCATCAAACAAGACAAGACTTGGTTTTGAAGAAGAATATAGAGGACGAGGAGAGGAGTCAATCTCAAGCTCCAAAGAAGAAGAAGCTTCAGAAGAAGAGAGTGTAAGAGAGAGTGAGACTTCTGAGGATAAGTTGGACAATAGAAAGTTCAACAAGGAAAGGAACAATGCACAAATAAGGAACAGATGGAACAAGAAACATCATAGGGAAGAAGAGACTAAGAGACCAATGGGGTCAAGGCAAGGTTTCTTCAATGGATGTTGCTTCTCATGTCATAGGTTTGGTCACAAGGCTTCATAGTGTAGGACACATGAAAGACAGGGATATGGTTTCACCAATAGAAATTTCAAAAATGGGTATCTCTTTCAAGGGTATTGCTACTCTTGTAATCAGTTTGGTCATAAGGTAGTAAATTGCAGGGTTCATGACAGGAATGGATATGGCTTCACCAAGAGGAACTTCAAGATATTTGCACCTTCAAGGAACCACAACATTAAGTGTTATAAGTGCAATAATGTTGGGCATATGGCTAAGTGGTGTAGAGAAGAATTTCTAGAGACAAGCAAGAACAAGAATATTCAGAGGAATTAGAAGGATCAGTTGAGGAAGAAGGTGGACAAAGGTAAAGAGCAGTGTATGCTGGGAGTAGAGATACTCCCACCCCAAAATTAACCACCTCAAAGAGAGGAGGTGGGGGAGGGGCTGAGCTAAGAGTCTTATCTTTAGCCCCAAGCCCCAAAGGTGGCCCTTTGCCATTGATGTCAAAGGGGGAGAGATTTGAGTTAGGGGAGAGCATTCAATCAGGGGGAGCAGTTTCTCAAGGGGAGAAGAACTGAAAAAGGTAAAAGAAATGGTTAAAGGAAAAAGGGTTGCCATCAATGACAAAGGGGGAGATTGTTGGAAATTTGAGCAAGTTTTGTTGTCATTGATGTCAAGAGGTTGATGTCCAAGTTTCGTCATCATTAATGTCATCAGGTGGTTTTTCCAAAAGGCAAGGAAGAGGTTTAAAGGAATAGGATATAATATTTATTTTAAATATTATATGCCTAAAGAGGCCTAAAATATTGAAGACCCAAGGAAGAGAAGAAAAAAATCCCAAGGAAGGAGAAGCAGGTTTAAAAGGAAATAATAATATTATAATATTTAATATTATAATATTTCGGCTAAAGGTTGAAGTGAAGAAAAATGAGGTCCAAGGAGTCATTAAGAAATAAATCCTTCAAAAGACCCATTTGGAAGATTGTAAAGGTTATTATTTAATTTATTTAAATTAAAATATTTTAACCATAGGTTAAAATTTTAATTTAAATAAATAATAAAGGCACCAAAAGTTTAAGTTTAAAATTTGAATTAAAATTAAAATTGGAAAGCCGACGTGTTGGAGTGCATAGCAAAAGGTATAAAAGGAGGCAATATTTTTTATTTAAAATCATCCATGCAAAATTTGTATGCCCAAAGTGAAAAGAAATTCATGCATTGTATTAAGAGAAGAGAAAGGAATTTGCATGTGTTAAAATTTAAAAGGGTAGACTTCATGATAAACCCAAGTGGAGCACCAAATATTTCCCAAAGTGCTTGGTAGCGCAAGCAATGATCGAGGGTTAGTTAAGGCGTTTGTGCAAGGTAGGTTAGGGGTTCGATTCACATCCCCTTCATTTTGAATGTAGTAAAGGATTTTGTTTAAATTTGAAATCACCGAAAGCAAGGGATAAAGCATAGTTCGTGTGCCTTGAGTTTTTTATTGGGTGTGTAGCCCAACGTTAGCCTAGCCTTGGGCTAAGGTGCTACGATGGTGGTAGGTTTTGGGTTTGAGTTTGGGTGCATTCATTGTGGGCACAAATTTTTGATGTGGGCCATTGCATAAGGTAAGCACTCGATTTTATTTTTTCCAAGGTGTGAATAGTGCTAGGGGGCCACGTGATAGTTGTGAAGGTGCTTAAGGCCAAGTGATTAATTTTTGCTAAGGTGAAAGATAGGGAGTCATAAGGTTGTTTAATATTTTAATTTTTTAATTAGAATTATAAATAAATATTGGAGATATAAGGTGTTAGAAAGGGAATTAATTGTGTTGAATATTATTGTGTGAAGATTGGAGTTATAAAGTGTTAAACAAAGGAATTAATTTTTATTTTTATAATGTGAATATTGGGTTTATAAAGTGTTATCAAAGGAGTTTTGATTGTTTATGAATTGAATATTATTTTTGTGAAGTTTGGAGATTATAAGGTGTACTTGAGAGTTAATATTTTTGTATGGTGAAATAATTATTGAGGGAAATATTTGAGTGGAGATTTTGAGATAAATTGTTGCTATCTAACCTTGAAATTGGCAAAGAGGATTTGATTGTGATTGAGACAGGTTTTGAAGACATATCTCCATCAAAACAAAAGGTATGGGCACATCTTCCTTATGAGTGAAATATTGTTGGATTGAATGTTGTGAAATGCAAAGTTGGAGTGAAAAGGATTGTTTGATAAGTATTGTTGGAAATATTTGAGTGAGTTTTCATGTGCATGATTTGTGGATGTTGAAAGATCATGAGTATCATTGTTATGTGAAGTTGAGAACTATCTTGAACTAGGGTTTGTGAAAGATCATGAGTATCATTATTATGTGAGATTGAGAACTATCTTGAACTAGGGTTTGTGAAAGATCATGAGTATCATTGTTATATGAGATTGAGAACTATCTTGAGCTAGGGTTTGTGAAAGAACATGAGTATCATTGTTATGTGAATTTGGAATCATCTTGAGTCAAGGTTTGAGTTCCATAGTGTGAGTTATTGGAAGTATAGTGAAACACTTGGTTAGGGTTTGTAAGCAAGTTGTGTTTCATTGAGTGAATGGTTGAATGAAGTTGATTGAGCATTATTGATTGAAAGTATTGGAGTGATAGTTCAAGTTTTGTGAAACAAATTATACTTTATTTCTGAATTGATTTGAAAGAGAGTTTGAAAGTGATAGAGTGATTTGTGAGTGTGAAACATATTGAGTCTCTTACCATTCTCTATATGTTTCTATGGTTAAACAAGATTCTGAGTGAAACTTGTTTGTGGGATTGAAGAGGTTTTATGTAAGAGATTAAGTTGAGTTTTGTATGCAAGTTTTGCAATTGATTTGAATAAGCTTTTGTGAAAGCTAGTGAACAGATTTGAGTAAGTCCTAGAGGGGACTTAAGGAGAGAATTGAGTAAGATTTTGTGAAAGCTTAAGGATATATTTATGTGAGATTTTGTGGAAGATTACAAGAAGATTTGAGGTAAGTCTTGGTGAAGACTTGTTGAGAGATTAAACAAGTTCTAGAGAGACTTTGAATTTGAGAAGTCTTAGTGAAATTGTTGATAAGTTCTAGAGAGACTTGATATTTGAGCAAGTCTGTGAATACTTTTGAGAAGATTGGACAAGTTCTAAAACTTGTTGATATATTTGAGGTAAGTCTTGGTGAAGACTTGTTGAGCAGATTGGACAAGTTCTAGAGAGAACTTGTGGATAGATTTGAGGTAAGTCTTGGTGAAGACTTGTTGAGCAGATTGGACAAGTTCTAGAGAGAACTTGTTGAAAGATTTGAGGTAAGTCTTGGTGAAGACTTATTGAGTAGATTGAGCAAGTTCTTGAGAGGACTTGTGGATAGATTTGAGGTAAGTATTTGAGAAGACTTGAGAGCAGAGTTGATTGATTGATTTGTTCAATATTTGAGTTAAGGCTTGGAGCAGATATAAGTAGAGTTGATTTGTGATTAGATCAAGCTTTATGTTAAGGCTTGAGGATAGATTTGAGGATAGATTTTGGTGTAGATTTGAGGGTAGATTTGTGCTAGACCAGAGATAGAATTGTGAGCATATTTGTGCTAGATCGAGGATAGTGTTTAGTGTAGATTTGAGATAGAGATTGAGTAGAGCTGAGAGCAAGCTTTGGAGGTGATAGAGTAGAGGATAGTAGTCTCTAGTGGATAGAGATCCATTAGCCAGGGTAGTGAGGATAAAGGTATTCTGAGTGAGGACAGAGGTCTTCAGTGGAGAGAGATCCACAAGCCAGTGTAGTGGAGGTAGTAGTCTTCTAGAAGATCACCAGCCAGAGCAGAGGAGAAGGAGTTCTCCTATGGATAGAGATCCATAAACCAATAGAGGGGAAAGAGTTCTCCTATGGATAGAGATCCATAAACTTGATTAGGGGATTGGTATCTCCTTTGGATAGAGGTCCATAAATATTGTAATAGGGAAGGATTCCCAAGAGATTTGTTGAGAAAATTTTAGTGAAATATTTTCTCTGTGGAGTAGCCCACATTGGGTGAACCATATTAAATTGGTGTCTCTATTGTGTGTGATGATTTGTGCATTGCTTTGATTACTACTATTGATATTACCATTGATATATATTGGATAATATTGTTTGAGAAAGAAAAGTAAAAGTTGGTCTTATACTGTTCACCCCCCTCTCAGTATAAGCTTGTGTTCTTCAATTGGTATCAAAGTGGGTTCCTTCGAAAGAGTTTAACAACTTGAAGGAAAAGCTTACAGGAACACAGATGGATTCTCAGAGTGGATATTTAAGAAATAAGGCACCATTGTTCGATGGGAACAATTATGCATTTTGGAGTGTGAGAATGAAGATTTACCTAATGGCACTAGGAAATGATATATGGCAAGCAGTTGAGGATGGGTACATACCGCCAACTACTCCACCTACAGATAAATATGGTAAGCTCCTACAACTAAATAATTCAAAGGCAATGAATGGAATCTTAAATGGTTTATGTGAATCAAAGTTTGTAAAAGTTATGCATTGCACATCAACAAAAGAGATTTGGGATAAGTTGAAGAATATATATGAGGGAGACAAAAAGGTCAAGATGGCAAAATTGCAAAATCACAAGAAAACATTTGAAGACCTAAAGATGAAGGATGAGGAAGACATTGCTACATACTTACTTCATGTGGATGAGGTTGTTAACTCCATGCAAGGACTTGGGTTTAAAGTTGAAGAAACAGATGTTTGTCAAAAGATTTTAAGGTCACTCCCTAAGAGGTATAGTGAAAAGGTTTCAGCCATAGAAGAAACAAAAGATATTGAAACTTTGACAAGGGATGAGTTACATGGAACTCTCACAACTTTTGAGATGAGAATAAAAGAGGAGTCTATCCCCTAGAAAGAAGCAACCTTCAAAGTTACAAAGAAGACAAAGGGTAAGAAGTCAGATTCAAGTAATGAGTTATCCAATGATGAAGAAGCAAACTATGGCAGAAGGAACAAGGACACAAGAAAGTATAAAGGTACAAAATCAGTTAAGTGTTTCAAATGTGGTAAATATGGTCACTATGCATCTGATTGTCCAGAAGCTGGAAATAGCAGTGGTGATGAGAAACAGGATCATAAGAACAAGGAAGCAAGAAAATACAGGTATCAAAATAAAAGTAGGGATGGACAAGGCAAGCAAGGAAAGAAGTTTTTCCAAAGGTATAAGAAGAGTTTTTATGCAGATAAGGTAAGCAAGAGTTCAAGTGATAGTGATGGAAGGTCCTCAGATAATGAAGAAGAAGAAATTATATTTCTAATAGTAGAAAAAGAAGATGTTAAGGTAAAAAGGGCACCAATAATTCTCAAGTGTTTTAGGTGTGGTAACTTTGGTCATCTTGAAGATAATTGTACAAGGAATGGGTTCAGTTTCAGTGAAGATGAATATGAATATGCTCTTGAAGGTCCAGAAGAAGAAAGTCTTCTTATGGCAATAGAAGAAGAAGGAAGTGCTCCTAGTGGAAATGAATAGAAAATAATGAAGATGATCTAAAAGATAGAAGAATCATAAAATGAGAGAAAGGAGAAGTTGATCTTGAGGGTGAGCTTATTTATGCTCTTAAGGAATTAAGAAAGGTAAGAAAGTAGAACTCAAAACTCAAGCTTCAATTTCAAGAATGTGATGAAGAGAAAGGAAAGCTTATAGAAGATCTAACCAACTCAATAGCTAAGACAAGGAGATTTAAAGAGAAGTTAGAGGCAAAGGTTTTAGAATGTGAAAGATTAGAGCATGAGGTAGCTTCACTAAGGAAGGAAGTAAAAGAGTCTAAAGATAAGCTACACAGAGTTTGGGAGAAGCTCAAAGACCTTGGATAAGATTATCAAGGTACAAAGATCTTCATCAAACAAGATAGGACTTGGTTTTGAAGAAGAATATAGAGGACGAGGAGAGGAGTCAATCTCAAGCTCCAAAGAAGAAGAAGCTTCAGAAGAAGAGAGTGTAAGAGAAAGTGAGACTTCTAAGGATAAGTTGGAAAATAGAAAGTTCAAAAAGGAAAGGAACAATGCACAAATAAGGAACATATGGAACAAGAAACAACACAGGGAAGAAGAGACTAAGAGACCAATGGGGTCAAGGCAAGGTTTCTTCAATGGATGGTGCATGGCTTCATAGTGTAGGACACATGAAAAATAGGGATATGGTTTCACTAAAAGGAATTTAATAAATAGGCATCTATTTCAAGGGTATTGCTACTCTTGTAATCAATTTGGTCATAAAGCAGGTTTAAAAGGAAATAATAATATTATAATATTTAATATTATAATATTCTAGGCAAAAGGTTGAGGTGAAGAAAATGAGGTCCAAGGAGTCATTAAAAATAAATCCTTGAAAAGACCCATTGAGCAGATTGTAAAGGTTATTATTTAATTTATTTAAATTAAAATATTTTAACCATAGGTTAAAATTTTAATTTAAATAAATATAAAGGTGCCAAAAGTTTAAGTTTAAAATTCGAATTGGCAAAGCCGACATGTTGGAGTGCAAAGTAAAAGGTATAAAAGGAGGCAATGATTTTTATTTTAAATTATCCATGCAATTCGTATGCCCAAAGTGAAAAGAAATTCGTGCATTGCATTAAGAGAAGAGAAAGGAATTTGCATGTGTTAAAAATTAAAAGGGTAGACTTCGTGATAAACCCAAGTGGAGTGTCAAACATTTCCCAAAGTGCTTGGTAGTGCAAGCGGTGATCGAGGGCTGGTTAAGGCATTTGTGTAAGGCAGGTTAGGGGTTCGATTCACATCCCCTTCATTTTGAATGCAAAAAAGGATTTTGATTAAATTTGAAATCATCGAAAGCAAGGGATAAAGTGCAGTTCGTGCACCTTGAGTTTTGTGTTGGGCATGTAGCCCAACGGTAGCCTAGCCTTGGGCTAAGGCGCTACGGTGGTGGCAGGTTTTGGGTTCGAGTTTGGGCGCATTCATTGAGGGCATAAATTTTTGATGTGGGCCATCACATAAGGTAAGCGCTCGATTTAATTTTTGCCAAGGTTTTTGAATAGTGCTAGGGGCCACGTGATAGTTTTGAAGGTGCTTGAGGCCACGTGTTTATTTTTGCTAAGGTGAAAGATAGGGAGTCATAAGGTTGTTTAATATTTTAATTTTTAATTAGAATTATAAATAAATATTGGAGATATAAGGTGTTAGAAAGGAAATTAATTGTGTTGAATATTATTGTGTGAAGATTGGAGTTAAAAGTGTTAAACAAAGGAATTAATTTTTATTTTTATAAGTGTGAAAATTGGGTTTATAAAGTGTTATCAAAGGAGTTTTGATTGTTTATGAATTGAATATTATTTTTGTGAAGTTTGGAGATTATAAGGTGTACTTGAGAATTAATATTTTTGTATGGTGAAATAATTATTGAGGAAAATAATTGAGTGGAGATTTTGAGATAGATTGTTGCTATCTAACCTTGAGATTGGCAAAGAGGATTTGATTGTGATTAAGACAGGTTTTGAAGATATATCTCCATAAAAACAAAAGGTATGGGCACATCTTCCTTATGAGTGAAATATTGTTGGATTGAATGTTGTGAAATGCAAAGTTGGAGTGAAAAGGATTGTTTGATAAGTATTGTTGGAAATAGTTGAGTGAGTTTTCATATGCATGATTTGTGGATGTTGAAAGATCATGAGTATCATTGTTATGCGAGTTAGGGTTTGTGAAAGATCATGAGTATCATTGTTATGTGAAATTGAGAACTATCTTGAACTAGGGTTTGTGAAAGATCATGAGTATCATTGTTATGTGAGATTGAGAACTATATTGAACTAGGGTTTGTGAAAGATCATGAGTATCATTGTTATGTGAATTAAAATAATATTTAAATAATATATTTAGTGATATTGAGAACTATATTGAGCTAGGGTTTGTGAAAGAACATGAGTATCATTGTTATGTGAATTTGGAATCATCTTGAGTCAAGGTTTGAGATTCATAGTGTGAGTTGTTGGAAGTATAGTGAAACACTTGGTTAGGGTTTGTAAGCAAGTTGTGTTTCATTGAGTGAATGGTTGAATGAAGTTGATTGAGCATTATTGATTGAAAGTATTGGAGTGATAGTTCAATTTTTGTGAATCAAATTATACTTTATTTCTAAATTGATTTGAAAGAGAGTTTGAAAGTGATAGAGTGATTTGTGAGTGTGAAACATATTGAGTCTCTAACCATTCTCTATATGTTTCTATGGTTAAACAAGATTATGAGTGAAACTTGTTTGTGGGATTGAAGAGGTTTTCTGTAAGAGATTAAGTTGAGTTTTGTATGCAAGTTTTGCAATTGATTTGAATAAGCTTTTGTGAAAGCTTGTGAGTAGATTTGAGTAAGTCCTAGAGGGGACTTAAGGACAGAGTTGAGTAAGATTTTGTGAAATCTTAAGGATATATTTGTGTGAGATTTTGTGAAATCTTACAAGAAGATTTAAGGTAAGTCTTGGTGAAGACTTGTTGAGCAGATTGGAAAAGTTCTAGAGAGAACTTGTTGACATATTTGAGGTAAGTCTTGGTGAAGACTTGTTGAGCAGATTGGACAAGTTCTAGAGAGAACTTGTTGATAGATTTGAGGTAAGTCTTGGTGAAGACTTGTTGAGTAGATTGGACAAGTTCTAGAGAGGACTTATGGAGTAAATTTAAGGTAAGTCTTGGTGAAGACTTGTTGAGGAGATAATTAGAACTTAAATTGAGAAGTCTTAATAATTATTAAATTTGAAATTGAAGACTTGTTGAGAGATTGAGCAAGTTCTTGAGAGGACTTGTGGATAGATTTGAGGTAAGTATTTGAGAAGACTTGAGAGCAGAGTTGATTGATTGATTTATTCAAGATTTGAGTTAAGGCTTGGAGAAGATCTAAGTAGAGTTGATTTGTGATTGGATCAAGCTTTATGTTAAGGCTTGAGGACATATTTGAGGATAGATTTTGGTATAGATTTGAGGGTATATTTATGCTAGACCAAAGATAGAATTATGAGTAGATTTGTGCTAGATCAAGGATAATGTTTAGTGTAGATTTGAGATAGATATTGAGCAGAGTTGAGAGTAAGCTTTGGAGGTGATAGAGTAGAGGACAATAGTCTCTAGTGGATAGAGATCCATTAGCTAGGGTAGTGAGGACAAAGGTCTTCTGAGTGAGGACAGAGGTCTTCAATGGAGAGAGATCCACAAGCCAATGTAGTGGAGGCAGTAGTCTTCTAGAAGATCACCAGCCAGAGTAGAGGAGAAGGAGTTCTCCTATGGATAGAGATCCATAAACTAGAAAAGGGAAAGAGTTCTCCTATGGATAGAGATCCATAAACTTTATTAGGGTATTGGTGTCTCCTTTGGACAGAGGTCCATAAACATTGTAATAGGGAAGGATTCCCAAGAGATTTTTTGAGAAAATTTTAGTGAAATATTTTCTCTGTGGAGTAGCCCACATTGGGTGAACCACGTTAAATTGGTGTCTCTATTGTGTGTGATAATTTATGCATTGATTTTATTACTATTATTGATATTGCCATTGATATATTGGATAATATTGTTTGAGAAAGAAAAAGTAAAAGTTGGTCTTATATTGTTCACCCCCCTCTCAGTATAAGCTTGTGTTCTTCAATTGGTATCAAAGCGGGTTCCTTCGAAAGAGTTTAACAACTTGAAGGAAAATATTACAAGAACATAGATGGATTCTCAGAGTGGATATTTAAGAAATAAGGCACCATTGTTCGATGGGAACAATTATGCATTCTGGAGTGTAAGAATGAAGATTTACCTAATGGTACAAGGAAATGATATATGGCAAGAAGTTGAGGATGGGTACATATCGCCAACTACTCCACCTATAGATAAATATGGTAAGCTCCTACAATTGAATAATTCAAAGGCAATGAATGGAATCTTAAATGGTTTATGTGAATCAGAGTTTGTAAAAGTTATGCATTGCACATCAACAAAAGAGATTTGGGATAAGTTGAAAAATATATATGAGGGAGACAAAAAGGTCAAGATGGCAAAATTGCAAAATCACAAGAAAATATTTGAAGACCTAAAGATGAAGGATGAGGAAGACATTGCTACATACTTACTTCATGTGGATGAGGTTGTTAACTCCATGCAAGGACTTGGGTTTAAAGTTGAAGAAACAGATGTTTGTCAAAATATTTTAAGGTCACTCCCTAAGAGGTATAGTGAAAAGGTTTCAACCATAGAAGAAACAAAAGATATTGAAACTTTGACAAGGGATGAGTTACATGGAACTCTCACAGCTTTTGAGATGAGAATAAAAGAGGAGTCTATCCCCCAGAAAGAAGCAACCTTCAAAGTTACAAAGAAGACAAAGGGTAAGAAGTCAGATTCAAGTAATGAGTTATCCAATGATGAAGAAGCAAACTATGGCAGAAGGAACAAGGACACAAGAAAGTATAAAGGTACAAAATTAGTTAAGTGTTTCAAATGTGGTAAATATGGTCACTATGCATCTGATTGTCCAGAAGCTAGAAATAGCAGTGATGATGAGAAACAGGATCATAAGAACAGGAAAGCAGGAAAATACAGGTATCAAAATAAAAGTAGGGATGGACAAGGCAAGCAAGGAAAGAAGTTTTTCCAAAGGCATAAGAAGATTTTTTATGCAGATAAGATAGGCAAGAGTTCAAGTGATAGTGATGGAAGGTCCTCAGATAATGAAGAAGAAGAAATTCTATTTTTGATAGTAGAAAAAGAAGATGTTAAGAAAATAAAAAGGGCACCAATAATTCTCAAGTGTTTTAGGTGTGGTAACTTTGGTCATCTTGAAGATCACTGTACAAGGAATGGGTTCAGTTTTAGTGAAGATGAATATGAAGATGCTCTTGAAGGTCTAGAAGAAGAAAGTCTTCTTATGGCAATAGAAGAAGAAGGAAGTGCTCCTATTGAAGATGAATCAGAAAGGAATGAAGATGATCTAAAAGATAAAGAATTAGAAAATGAGGAAGGAGAAGTTGATCTTGAAGGTGAGCTTATTTATGCTCTTAAGGAATTAAGAAAGGTAAGAAAGAAGAACTCAAAACTCAAGCTTCAATTTCAAGAATGTGATGAAGAGAAAGGAAAGCTTATAGAAGATCTAACCAACTCAATAGCTAAGACAAGGAGATTTAAAGAGAAGTTAGAGGTAAAGGTCTTAGAATGTGAAAGATTAGAGCATGAGGTAGCTTCACTAAGGAAGGAAGTAAAAGAGTCTAAAGACAAGCTACACAGGTTTGGGAGAAGCTCAAAGAACTTGGATAAGATTATCAAGGTACAAAGATCTTCATCAAACAAGACAAGGACTTGGTTTTGAAGAAGAATATAGAGGACGAGGAGAGGAGTCAATCTCAAGCTCCAAAGAAGAAGAAGCTTCAGAAGAAGAGAGTGTAAGAGAAAGTGAGACTTCTGAGGATAAGTTGGAAAATAGAAAGTTCAACAAGGAAAGGAACAATGCACAAATAAGGAACAGATGGAACAGGAAACATCATAGGGAAGAAGAGACTAAGAGACCAATGGGGTCAAGGCAAGGTTTCTTCAATGGACGTTGCTTCTCATGTCACAGGTTTGGTCACAAGGCTTCATAGTGCAGGACACATGAAAGATAGGGATATGGTTTCACCAAAAGAAATTTCAGAAATGGGCATCTCTTTCAAGGGTATTGCTACTCTTGTAATCAGTTTGGTCATAAGGTAGTAAATTGTAGGGTTCATGATAGGAATGGATATGGCTTCACCAAGAGGAACTTCAAGATATTTGCACCTTCAAGGAACCACAACATTAAGTGTTATAAGTGCAATAATGTTGGGCATATGGCTAAGTGGTGTAGAGAAGAATTTCCAGAGACAAGCAAGAATAGGAACATTCAGAGGAATCAGAAGGATCAGTTGAGGAAGAAGGTGGACAAAGGTAAAGAGCAATGTATGCTAGGAGTAGAGATACTCCCACCCCAAAATTAACCACCTCAAAGAGAGGAGGTGGGGAAGGGGCTGAGCTAAGAGTCTTATATTTAGCCCCAAGCCCCAAAGGTGGCCCTTTGCCATTGATGTCAAAGGGGGAGAGATTTGAGTTAGGGGGAGAGCATTCAGTCAGGGGGAGCAGTTTCTCAGGGGGAGCAGAACTGAAAAAGGTAAAAGAAATGGTTAAAGGAAAAAGGGTTGCCATCAATGACAAAGGGGGAGATTGTTGGAAATTTGAGCAAGTTTTGTTGTCATTGATGTCAAGAGATTGATGTCCAAGTTTCATCATCATTAATGTCATCAGGTTGTTTTTCCAAAAGGCAAGGAAGGGTTTAAAAGGAATAGGATATAATATTTATTTTAAATATTATATGCCTAAAGAGGCCTAAAATATTGAAGACCCAAGGAAGGAGAAGCAGGTTTAAAAGGAAATCCAAGAATATTTAAAAGAAATAATAATATTATAATATTTTTGGAAAAAGGTTGAGGTGAAGAAAAATGAGGTCCAAGGAGTCATTAAAAAATAAATCCTTGAAAAGACCCATTGAGCAGATTTTAAAGGTTATTATTTAATTTATTTAAATTAAAATATTTTAACCATAGGTTAAAATTTTAATTTAAATAAATATTAAAGGTGCCAAAAGTTTAAGTTTAAAATTCAAATTAAAATTTGAATTGGCAAAGCTGACGTGTTGGAGTGCAAAGTAAAAGGTATAAAAGGAGGCAATAATTTTTATTTTAAATCATCCATGCAAATTCGAATGCCCAAAGTGAAAAGAAATTCATGCGCTGCATTAAGAGAAGAGAAAGGAATTCGCATGTGTTAAAAATTAAAAGGGTAGACTTCATGATAAACCCAAGTGGAGTGCCAAACATTTCCCAAAGTGCTTGGTAGTGCAAGTGATGATCGAGGGTTGGTTAAGGCATTTGTGCAAGGTAGGTTAGGGGTTCGATTCGTGTCCCCTTCATTTTGAATGTAGCAAAGGATTTTGATTAAATTTGAAATCATCGAAAGCAAGGGATAAAGTGTAGTTCATGTACCTTGAGTTTTGTGTTGGGTGTGTAGCCCAATGGTAGCCTAGCCTTGGGCTAAGGCACTACGGTGGTGGTAGGTTTTGGGTTCGAGTTTGGGTGCGTTCATTGAGGGCGCAAATTTTTGATGTGGGCCATCGCATAAGGTAAGCGCTCAATTTAATTTTTTCCAAGGTTTTTGAATAGCGCTAGGGGCCACGTGATAGTTTTGAAGGTGCTTGAGGCCACATGTTTATTTTTGCTAAGGTAAAAAGATAGGGAGTCATAAGGTTGTTTAATATTTTAATTTTTTAATTAGAATTATAAATAAATATTGGAGATATAAGGTGTTAGAAAGGGAATTAATTGTGTTGAATATTATTGTGTGAAGATTGGAGTTAAAAGTGTTAAACAAAGGAATTAATTTTTATTTTGCTAAGTGTGAAGATTGGGTTTATAAAGTGTTATCAAAGGAGTTTTGATTTTTTATGAATTGAATATTATTTTTGTGAAGTTTGGAGATTATAAGGTGTACTTGAGAGTTAATATTTTTGTATGGTGAAATAATTATTGAGGGAAATATTTGAGTGGAGATTTTGAGTTAGATTGTTGCTATCTAACCTTGAAATTGGAAAAGAGGATTTGATTGTGATTGAGACAGGTTTTGAAGATATATCTCCATCAAAACAAAAGGTATGGGCACATCTTCCTTATGAGTGAAATATTGTTGGATTGAATGTTGTGAAATGCAAAGTTGGAGTGAAAAGGATTGTTGAGTATTGTTGGAAATTTTGAGTGAGTTTTCATATGCATGATTTGTGTTTGTTGAAAGATCATGAGTATCATTGTTATGTGAAGTTGAGAACTATCTTGAACTAGGGTTTGTGAAAGATCATGAGTATCATTGTTATGGAGTAAAACTATACTAGGGTTTGTGAAAGATCATGAGTATCATTGTTATGTGAGATTGAGAACTATCTTGAGCTAGGGTTTGTGAAAGAACATGAGTATCATTGTTATGTGAATTTGGAATCATCTTGAGTCAAGGTTTGAGATTCATAGTGTGAGTTGTTGGAAGTATAGTGAAACACTTGGTTAGGGTTTGTAAGCAAGTTGTGTTTCATTGAGTGAATGGTTGAATGAAGTTGGTTGAGCATTATTGATTGAAAGTATTGGAGTGATAGTTCAAGTTGTGTGAATAAAATTATACTTTATTCTAAATTGATTTGAAAGAGAGTTTGAAAGTGATTGAGTGTTTTGTGAGTGTGAAACATATTGAGTCTCTAATCATTCTCTATATGTTTCTATGGTTAAACAAGATTCTGAGTGAAACTTGTTTGTGGTATTGAAGAGGTTTTCTATAAGAGATTAAGTTGAGTTTTGTATGCAAGTTTTGCAATTGATTTGAATAAGCTTTTGTGAAAGCTTGTGAGAAGATTTGAGTAAGTCCTAGAGGGGACTTAAGGATAGAATTGAGTAAGATTTTGTGAAATCTTAAGGACATATTTGTGTGAGCTTTTGTGGAAGCTTACAAGCAGATTTGAGGTAAGTCTTGGTGAAGACTTGTTGAGTAGATTGGACAAGTTCTAGAGAGAACTTGTTGATAGATTTGAGGTAAGTCTTAGTGAAGACTTGTTGAGAAGATTGGACAAGTTCTAGAGAGGACTTGTTAAGATTTGATGGTAAGTCTTGGTAATAAAGAAACGAAATAAAAAATCTAAGAGAACTTGGGAAATTGAGAATCAAACTGAAAAGAAAAATAAATTCTTGAGAGGACTTGTGGATAGATTTGAGGTAAGTCTTTGAGAAGACTTGAGAGCAGAGTTGATTGATTGATTTGTTCAAGATTTGAGTTAAGTCTTGGAGAAGATCTAAGTAGAGTTGATTTATGATTAGATCAAGCTTTGTGTTAAGTCTTGAGGACATATTTGAGGATAGATTTTGGTGCAGATTTGAGGGTAGATTTGTGCCAGACTAGAGATAGACTTATGAGAAGATTTGTGCTAGACCAAGGATAGTGTTTAGTGCATATTTGAGATAGATATTGAGTAGAGTTGAGAGCAAGCTTTGGAGGTGACAGAGTAGAGGATAGTAGTCTCAAGTGGATAGAGATCCATTAGCTAGGGTAGTGAGGACAAAGGTCTTCTGAGTGAGGACATAGGTCTTCAGTGGAGAGAGATCCACAAGCCAGTGTAGTGGAGGTAGTAGTCTTCTAGAAGATCACCAATCAAAGCAGAGGAGAAGGAGTTCTCCTATGGATAGAGATCCATGAACCAGTAAAGGGGAAAGAGTTCTCCTGTGGATAGAGATCCATAAACTTGATTAGGGGATTGGTGTCTCCTTTGGATAGAGGTCCATAAACATTGTAATAGGGAAGGATTCCCAAGAGATTTGTTGAGAAAATTTTAGTGAAATATTTTCTCCATGGAGTAGCCCACATTGGGTGAACCACATTAAATTGGTGTCTCTATTGTGTGTGATGATTTGTGCATTTATTTGATTACTATTATTGATATTTCCATTGATATATTGGATAATATTGTTTGAGAAAGAAAAGTAAAAGTTGATCTTATAATGTTCACCCCCCTCTCAAAGTATAAGCTTGTGTTATTTAGCACTTTCATGGCCAAAAGAAGCCACCATTATAAAATAAAAATGTGGAGAAGAAAGCCACCATTGAAGTCCTTGAAGGAAGCCTCAAATCGAGACCTTGGAAGTCTCAAGATTCAAGGAGAATATAAGGGTTTCATTTCAATATAGAGTGTAGGAATCCTTATTCAAAAACAACATTTCATTAGCTTGGATTGACTATCATCCAAAGAAGAAGAAGCAAGAAGGATTACATAAAAATTCTTCATTTTGGTGCAAGATCTATCTATTACAAAAAGCACCTCTTTTGTTCCTTTGAAAGGACAAAAGTATTACTATTTATAAGGGGTAGTAAGAACATTATATCCAATAGATTTTTGGCAAGAGGAAGGAGCCATAAGATCACATATCATAGAGAAGAGCCACCAAAGAGCTCACACGATCAAATTTCTAGAAAGAGAAAGGAGCCACCAAAGAGCTCACACGTCCAAGAATCGAGGTGTTTAAAAACACCATTTTCCTCCATCAAATCTAGCCCTATAAGTAGCATGTCACCTGCAATAGTGGAGCCATTGAAAGAAGGTATTATCACTTATGTTTACATAGAAATAAGGGTAGCATTCAGTGATAGATTATCTATGTAAAAGGCCAAGCAAAAGGGCTACCTATTGGATGTTATAAACAACACTATATTTCAAGCACTAAAGAAGGGCACAAATCGATATTAGAACAAGCTACAAAACCTGCAAATAGGTGAAGAGAAAGGAGCTATACCTAAGGCATCCATTGAAGCAAACGTCCACCAAAAAGGAGCTCAAAAGTGTGCCATAGAACCATGGAGCAATCTAGTTGTAGCCATCCATCATCCTCACCAAGCCAACATGCAAAAGGAAGCTTGCATCTCAAGAAACATAGCAAGCTCATGTAGGATGCAAAGATAAAGGAAGAATTAGGGTTGCAAGCTCATATTTGAAGTGTTAGAAAGAAGGCTTGCATGCACAAGCCTTGAGTGCCACTTGGCACAAATTCTCTAAGCATCCCAACGTTCATGAAGACCCAAGCGCTCACCTAAAAGGGAGTTACATACATTTGGAAGGAGTTAAGAATCTTTGGAGGTTACCACCAACCTCATCATTGCCAAAGGTACATTGAAGACACCTACCTTGTAATGCTTCAAGTGACACTTGTCACGAAGTCCATCCTATTTAAGATACCTATCCTAGAAAAGGAGACAGAATGAAGTCAAATAAAGTCAAGAATTTTATGCATTGAAGCTCACTTGGAGGAAAAGGCTAATTCAAGCCATACACCATTCAAAGGTGTAAGAGAAGCATTTAAGATGTTGTCATAAAACCAACGAACCAACGCTTGCATTCGGAGGAGATTTATCATAAGCAAAGCACATTTCAAGGAGTTTTTGATGCCATTTATTGAAGAGAAGGAGCACCAACCTAGGAGGAAACCAACACTGGTCAAAGAGGGCTTTGACTACCCATGAGCGCTACACTCCACAAAGCTACGAATCCACCACCTCACAACATTGAAGGATTATTAAGGTAAAGGTTGATTTTATTATTTGCTTGCTTTAAACCTAAGGTTTTTGGAGTTATAAGGGTACATTATATCTACTATTGCAATATTCAGCATTAGTGATTTATTAAGCAAGCATATTTCAGAATTATTAATATTTGCAAAAGGTAACCAAGGAGGAATAAGGGTTATTACTAAAATTTAAATTATTTGTAAATATTATTTTCTAATTTTTCCAAATTTGGGAGTTATAAGGAATACAACATCAAATTTAGGAATTGGAAATTAGAAAACATTAAAAATCAACCAAAAGGGGTATTTAAAGAGGTTTATTAAAGATTTTCAAAGGTTGGAATTTTTTATAATAGTGTTGTCTCAAAAATACTTAAAGGAGGAAAAATAAATCCAACATCAAAACCTCTTCAAAAATTGAAATAGTGCTTAGTTCAATAGGAGTAATAAGGAGATAGAAAAGTTGATTTTGGTGTTTACAAAATTTCACAAAATCAACCCAAAATTGAACTACAATTTACAAAAAGCACTATATTGATCATATATCCTATCCAAAACACCCTAGGGAGTCATAAGGAATTCTACAAAACTAAATAAAAAATTATCAAGCTCTGAATTCATTCACTATGGATTATTGGTATATAGACTCAGGAGCAAGCAAGCATATGACTGGGAACATTCATTGGTTCAATTATTTAAAAAAGGTGCATGAGAACCCAGTTGTTGTAGCAGACAACAAGACATATGAGGTAAAAGGAATTGGAAATATTTTGGTAAATCTAGGAAATGAAAAAGGAATAATAAAAAATGTACTATATGTTCCAAGATTGACTACTAATCTTCTTTTTATTTCTCAACTCATGGATCAAAACATAACCATTGAGTTCAAAGTTTTCAATGGCAAGAAACAATGTCACATCTCTAGGCAAGGAAAGAGGATAGCATCAGGCTCCTACAAAAATGGTCTATTTGTTCTAGACACTACTACTCACTCAACACTTTCAGTCAAAGCTTCAGATCTATGGCACAAGCATCTAGGACATACAAGTGAAACTTCAATGAAGGAATTATTCAAGTATCAAATGGTTGAAGGATTACCCAACTTATCTCTAGAGACTAATGTATGTCCAAAATGTTTAGCAGGAAAACAACACAGAATTCCTTTCGAACTCCATCAACACAGAGCTCAACAACCTCTAGAGGTAATATATACAGATTTATGTGGGCCAATGAAAGTTGATAGTGTTGGAGGACATAAATACTTTCAGTTATTTGTTGATGATCACACTAGAAAAATGTGGGTATACTTCATGAAATACAAGTCAGATGCATTCAATCATTTCAAATAGTTCAAACTCCAAGTAGAAAAAGAATCAAGGAAGACTATAAAAGCACTTCATTCAGACAGAGGAGGAGAATTTATTTCTAAAGAGTTTGACTCATTTTTGGAAGAAAATGGAATTAAAAGATAACTTACTACAACATATTCACCTCAACAGAATGGAATTGCAGAAAGAAGAAATAGGTCAATAATGGAAATGGTTAGGTGTATGTTGAAAGAGGCACAACTTGATCACCAATATTGGGTAGAAGCAGTACAAACAATAGTCTACATACAAAATAGACTACCAACAAGAGTACTCAAACATATTACACCAGAAGAAGCATGGTCAAGACAAAATCCCAACATAGAAAAATTAAAAATCTTTGGATGTAAAGCCTATATGCATATTCCAAAACAAAAGAGGACTAAACTAGATGACAAAACTATGGCAGGGATATTCATTGGTTATGACAATGAATCTGCAGGATACATAATACTAGATCCATCTACAAAGAAGGTCTACATTAGTAGAGATGTAGTCTTTGATGAAAAAGTCAAAGTTGACACAGAGAAATCCAATGGTGACATAGAAGTTCTTCTAGATCTATCCGAAGAAGATACAATAAGTGAAGAGTCAAAATCAGAATCTCAAGAACAAGGCACATAAACTCCTAGAAGAGAACCAATATGGCTCAGAGATACACTCAGAGAAGCAAATCTAGAAAGGATGCTAGATCTTACTACTACAAGACCTCAAACTCGTAGCATAACCAGAATGAACAGAGGAATGTTGGGTAATATAGCAGAACCAACATCAACACTATAGGCACTAAATGATTCACACTGGAAAGCAGCCATGGAATCTGAATATATGTCACTACAAAAGAATAAAACATGGAATCTAGTGGAATTACCCCTAGGAAAAAAGGTAGTAGGATGTAAATGGGTTTACAAGGTCAAATACAAAGCAGATGGAACACTAGACAAATACAAGGCCCATCTAGTAGCCAAAGGATATACTCAAATAGAAGGAATTGACTATGAAGAAACATTCACACCGACAACTAGGATGACTACTATCAGAATAGTTTGTGCACTAGCAGCACATCAGGGATGGAAACTTCATCAGATGGATGTAAAAAGTACCTTTCTTAATGGTGACTTAGAAGAAGAAGTCTATATGTCACAACCAGAAGGCTTTATCACTCAAGGATAGGAAGATAAGGTATGTAAATTAAATAAATATTTATATGGTTTAAAACAAGCTCCCAGAGCCTGGAATATAAAGATCAACAATCACTTACTACAACATAACTTCAAAAGAAGTTCATCAGATCCTAGTTTATACACCAAGAAAATTGGAAATGATATCCTGATCCTCATAGTATATGTTGATGACATTGTGATTACTGGAAGTTTAGAAAAATTAATAAGAGATATCAAAAAGGATCTAGAAAAGGCATTTGAGATGATAGATCTAGGGTTAATGAGTTACTATCTTGGTCTAGAGATTTATCAAGGAGAGGATAAAATAGTAATCACTCAATCAAAATATGCAAAAGCCCTTCTTGAAAAATATAGAATGACAAAGTGTAAGCCCAAAGATACACCAATGGAACAAGGGACTCAACTATCCAAAAATGATGAAACACCATTGGTTTCAGTGATAGTATATCATCAATTAATTGGAAGTCTTCTATACTTAACAAACAACCGACCAGACATTGATTTTGCAGTAAATTATCTTTCACGGTTCATGCAAGAACCAAGGGAAAGTCATTGGAAAGCTACAAAAAGGATATTGCAATATATCAAGAAGACTACTGACTATGGATTAACCTATTTGAAGGATGTCAAAGGATTTTGTCTATAGGGATACTCAGATTCAGATTATGTTGGATCTATTGATGATAGGAAATCTACCTTAGGATATGTCTTCTATCTTGGATCAGGACCCATATCTTGGCACAACAAGAAACAACATACAGTAGCATAATCATCAACCAAAGTAGAATATCGAGCAACAAGAGATACAACCTGTGAAGCTCTATGGCTACAATACATACTAGCCGACATGGGAATCAAACGAACTCCAACCATGATATTCTACGATAATCAAGGAGTACTGAACCTGATCAAGAATCCTATCATACATGAAAGAACAAAGCATATTGAAGCACAATGTCATTTCATCAGGGAACACTTTTAGAATAAACATATCATCCTCGAGTATGTGCCTACAGAAGATCAGTTAGCAGACATCTTTACAAAAGCACTTGGAAAGATCAAGTTTCAAAAATTCAGAGATCATCTATGCAATTCAAGAGAACTTCATACCAAATAATGTAATACAGGGGGTGTTAGAATATATTACATCATTTGGATATGATAGATTACTTTAGGGGGAAGTTATCTAGATACTACATGCAATATAATAAATGCACAAGTGTCATTGTGCAAGTTGTAAATGTGCAAGGTGTCCCCTTGTACAACTAGTTAGAGTGTTGGCCAAGGAATCCATATTCCTATATAAATGGCCCCATAGCTCCATTCGGATTGTATCACTTTTCATTCATTCAATAGAATGCTTTATTAGTCTGGTCTCTGTCTCATAATGGAATGTTGCTAAAGCCATCAATTCCATATCATTTGGAGATTGGATTAGAATCCTATCATGCTAGTGACCAATGCAACTATCATTTGGAAAGCATTAGTGAAGGATTATCCATTAGTGGGCAATTTATTTAGTTTGAAAAATAGGAAATGGGAAGAAAGTAAGGCTAGGAAAAGATCCTTGGTTGGGGAATGGAGGGAATTACCAACAATCTCAAAATTTAATAGAATAATTAAATAGGCAAGGGGATCAAAGTATTAGCAAATGCAACCTTTATGGATAGAATAAATTTATGGAATTAGGGGTGGCTTTCAGAAAAAGAATTAATTTTGGAAGGAAATGAAGTTGAGAAATGGAGTAAGCATACAAGGGATTTCATAAGACTGATACAAGAAGAAGACTCTGTAGTATGGTCAAAGAACCCAACCACTGGAAAATTTACAACTAAAGAAGGATACAAGGCAATGTTTGAAGATAATAATCAGGAGGTCCTTTGGTGGTGGAGTAGGATGTGGAAGGTGAAAGCACCCATAAAAATCATTTTCTTCTCGGTTAGCTTTAGCTAAGAAGGCATTACCATGGGATGTTCTACAAAAGGGTTCATGGCAAGGTCTAAGTCATTGTAGTTTGTGTAAAATGGTAAAAGAAACAATATATCACTTATTAGTTAACTATGAATTTTTGAGAGAACTATGGAGGTATATTCTACCCATAACTAAGGGGAAGGGACAATGACCAATGATGAATCTATTGGATAATATGCAATAATAGTTCAAATACAAAGGTTTAAAGAGATTCAGGTGCATTTCATTAATAGTGGTGTGGGTTCTATGGTTTGAGAGCAACAAAATTCTACCTATACAAGTTCAAGCTCAGATCAAATATACTTATGAAGGTATAAAATTAAAATAAAATTAAAGGTTGTAAGATAGGTTGGAAGTTTAAAAGTGGATATTACAAAATCTTGGGATTTGTTTAATTGAGCTTGTCAAGATAATCCAAATAGATGTGGAATAGGAGGAGTGTTATATCATAATGAAAACCATAAATTCACTTTCATAGCAGGTCTTGGTGAAGATACCAATAATTTGACAAAGTGGAAGGCTTTGATATTTTTGTTAAGAATGCTAGTGGAATAGGGAATAACAAAAATTTAAGTATTTGGACTCAAAATTGGTGGTGGAATGGGCTTCCGAATTAGTAGGGTTACAAAATTTGATACTTAGGCCTTATTATGAGCAATTGAAATTACTAGAAGCATCATTTACAGGGATACATTATGAATATACTTAAAAAAAATTAAATGAGAAAACAAAAGGTCTATCAAAAGTTGTCTTGGATATTCCCGTTGATACTTAGTTAAAGGAAGAAGTAGTGTATGGGACTATGATTCCACCATAGTTTGTACCCTTTTGATATTTTTTTCTATTTGATAGAAGTTGTGGTTTAGGATACCTTTCATATTTTTTTTTTGTCTTTGAATAGTTAAGGTCATATCTGAAATATGACTAATGGCTACAGGGTTGAAGTATCAAAATGATACTTTATAAGGTGATTGAAGGCTTGTAACAAGAATAATATAACATGTCTAATTAAGTAAGGTTTATATGAAAGTATAAAAAATCTATCTCATTGTATTTTTTTCAAACTCTAAAATAAAAGTTATAGATATTTTCTAAGAAAAAAATATACATGGGACCTTAGGCTATAAGTAATACGACCAAATGTTGTCGATAATATTGAAGGGGACCTCAAACTATAAGGAGTACTGTCCAATTTTACAACAATATTAAAGGACTCAAACCAAACCATTATTTTTATTTTATTTTATTTTATTTTTTGAATTTATATGGTGGAATCAGTAATTGCCATGAATTTGGGCAGCTTGTCTGGCTTTTATGGCCATCACAGTATTCTACGTTGTTCGCTTCCTTAGATGCCACCACATTGTTCTTCGCATAGTCCTCCCCTATAACCACTATGCCACAATAATTTTAAACCTTTTATGCCACTGAAAGCATTAGGAAAGGGACAATCATTCAGTTTGGCGAGGCCCGAGATTTGCAAACCAAACCATTATTATGATTAAATTTTTTACTATTTTTTTAAAGAATTTTTAGAATCCTTTATTTATTAGGTAAAGACGAAGTGAACATGATCTCAACATGTATGGGGTAGCCCATTCACAATCACTCGACTGCTAGCAACCGACCTGTCTCTTTTTGGGCTAAAATTTTTAGTGCAAAATATGAATTTTTAAAAGGGTCCTAGTCCCTTTATACGGGGTTTGAACTTGAGTCTTCTAGATGAAAATTTAAAAACATACCACTATGGCATTCCTAAAAAGACAAATTTAAGATGAAGTATGGGTTTTAAAAAGGTCCCAAAACTCTGGTTTGAACATATGTTTTTAGATAAAACCCAAAGAAATACCATTCCAATATCCTTCACAAAACCTAGAAATAATATGGGCTTGTACTAGGTTTTGAACTCGGATCTTCAAAATAAAAACCCAAAAACTTACCACTACTTCTTAAAGATACCCCATAGTATGTCATTCACATTTCATTTCGATGACTTAACTTCAAATCATTGCTATGCCCCGGAAACCCTCTATTTTGAGAAGGAATATACTCCAAACAAAGGAGATCGAAATCATGAATGGATGGAGATCAACCGTTGTAATGGTTATTTAAGCACCTTAAAAAAGATTCAAGGCTTTTTCATGCTTATGGAACCGAACCTGAAACGCTTTCAATAGGTCGGATCGCTGAATTTTAAGCTCTCTAGCCCGACTCGCTGAACAAAATCTTACGAAACGGGATGACACCTGCTCTTTATTCTAAAACGGGAACCTTTTTATACTCGTAATCCTTTGATGGTTTATCGCTGGTTTACTTGAAAGGTTTGGTTCCCTTTTGAAAAAAGAGAGGGGTTCTCCCTCTTATGGTTCAAATGGAATGGTTTATTTTACTTTAAGAATATGGTTTTTAGAATGGTCTATTTTTACTTTAAGAATTTTTTAGTTGTATCACTTGTACTTTATATTACTTTAAAATAATAATAAAAACTTATTACCACAAGATATTTATGACATAGACAACTCTATATTTATAAGTAAAAATATACATTTTAAAATAAATTATTTAAATGTAAAATGTCTTAATAATTCATAATCAAATGAACAAGGCACACTTAAAATGAGTTGTGTTGTACTTCATATTACTTCAAAATAAGTTATTTATAGAAAAATATATACTTTAAATGGGTTATTTAAACGTAGGAATATCTTAATAATTCATAATCAAATTAATAAGACATGTTTTAAAAACATTTAAGCTAACTTATATATATACTTTAAAACATTTTTACTTTAAACTTAGTTGAGTGTTAATGGAAAACTTGTATTTTGAAAATGATATATGTCAAACCTTAAAGTGCAAGCAATACTCCTCAATATGTCTGATTGTATTAAGGGGATAAACCCATTAAGGTAATTAATTCTTTAATTTTTTGATTGATAGTAGAAGGGGTTTTTAAGGGGTCTCAAACCTATTACAAATAGGGCTTTGAAAGGCACCCCCAAATCTTAGATCTAGCAATAAGATATCAAGAAATACTTAGATCTAGCAATAATATATCAAGAAATACTGAGCTAGATTCCACGAATCTAACCCAAAAATCCAATGAAGCAATCTCCTAGCAAATAAGCTATAGGTTTTATCAAGCAAATACAAGAGATTATCACGGTCAAACAACCAACTGGCAACACAGACCAATATAGGAGAAATTGACACCCAAAACAACATTCAAACTCAAGATTTAAAATTAGAATTTAAAAATCTCGTCCAAAGCTACATTCAAAATTAAAGTTCAAAATTTGAAGTTCTTGCCCACCACTAGGGCCTTGAATCTAAGAATGAGGCTTCACCACTAGAACCCAAGGGTGCTCAAAGAACCAAAGAGCCAAGAATCCTCCCTAAAACTTTAGTAGATCTACAACAACAACATTCAGCCTGACAAACAACTTAACCAAAAACAACCAAAAATCACTTGTTGGAAGCCCTTCTCAGTGAGGTCTTGGGAGACCTACCAACCTTTTTTTGACCCGAAGAAAGAATTTTTTTCAAGCCACACTCCTGAACCCATTTGTTCCAAGTCTTCATGATTGGAATAACCTCATCCTCTTCGGGATGCAAAGCCTCAAAACTATCTGTTAGAAGGGGTCGTACTCCCTTAGCAATTTTAGAGTCAATCTCCCTTTTCCTGAGCGCTTTGTTGCTAGGTCTCCTCACTTTCCTTTCGACCCCTACATCAATATGAGCTATCCTGTGACCTCTAGTCTTCGGACCTAGAGAGTCTTTCTCAAACATAGGTTTTGGAGAGGCTAGAGAGCTTTCCATTAATTGTTGAAGAGTCGAATCATCCATGTCAAGATAGTCAAAGGAATTTTGGAGGATAAGACTAGAGGGACTTACCTCTTCTCCACTCTCCCCAAATTTAGGAAGTTGAACAATATCCCCCACTACTGGGCTCACTTTCCTTCTCTTCATAGGAACCATGTTCAACTCCTCCTCTCCATCAAACATATTTGAAGGAAGAAGAGATTCCTCGTGTAATTCCTCATTGAGCCCAATTTGAGAAATAGAAATTGAATATTTTTCTTTCATTTTTTTTGGGTTTCTCTTAGGCATCCACTTTTCACTTAGCTTCTTACTGTTTCCTTACGGCTTATTGAAGTACTTGGAGCTTTAGGATGTAGGGGGCATAAGCTCTTATGGTGTCCACCCTTACCACACGGACAAACTTGGGGTTTATTTTCATATTCAATGTTCTAAATTCAAATGCCAAGGTTAGAAAAGAGCTCAACAAAGCTTGGCAGATCCTTCTCGATATCTGCCATCACACACATTCTAGCATAGAGCATTCAAGATTTGGAATTGGTAGTTTGATCGAAAAAAATCAAATCCTTAATCATTTTGACAATCTTGACAATAGCTTGGAAAATGTTTTCATTAATCTTGTGACTTTATATATATGATTTATTATTTATAGATAAGAATATTTTAATAAATTATAATCAAAATTTTGATTTTATTTTATTGATTTATTATTAAATAAATATAATTAAATAAGTTTTATTTGTATTATATTATCACTAATTTTTATTATAATTAATTTTTTAAATCATCTCTATTTTTACCTTTATAAGTTATTTGTTTATAAGTGATAATATATAAATGAATTGTTTAAAAATATAAATATTTTAATAGTTCATAATCAAGTTAGCAAGGCAAGTGATCTGCTTGAAAAAGTTTTCACCTTTGTTTTATAATTTTTTATTAAAACAAATTCAAACTATATTGTATCAACTTTAATATAATATAATTTTAAATTTATCTGGTAGCAAATTATTTCACTATTATACATGTATAATTTTATAATAATTCCCTTCATTCTTTTTACTATGCAGTATTTTTAAATTAGATTGACACAAAATTCTTTTTTTTTATTTGATATTAGGCACAATACGAGATTTTAGGTTACGAGGGGTATTATCGAGTGAGTTGAAGGAAATCTTGGATTTTTAGAACTTAGATTAGAAGGATGTCTAAGAGATCAAACCTAAAAATATTAACGAAATTGAATCTTTAATTTTTTTTTGGTTATTTTTATTTTAAAAATAAAATTTTACATTGTTTTCATTATATTTTTAATATAAAATTGAATTTTTAATATTTTCTTCTAAAAATTATTTTATTTATTTATTTTATTAAATTTTGTGTGGTTTTTATTGGGGTTATTTTCATTTTATAAATAAAATATTACATTGTTTTCATTATATTCTTAATAAGATAATTAAAGCATATTTAACTTTGTCTTTTTATAGATATTCATCTTTCTTAAATTGCTAAGTTTCCACAATTAACTCCTTTTATATCAAATACCTTAAAAATTTCAAATTCATGCCTTTAAAAATTTAAATTTTGAATTTATTTAATTCAAATATTAAAATATTTGTTGCCCAACTTCTATATCTAAAAATATCTTGCCTATAACAACCTCACAATTTTTAAATATTTTTTGTAAGGTTTTTATTCATTTTCCTAATATTCAAAGATAATATTTTTATTGTTACTTTTTTTATTTTATTTGTGGGTTTAGCCCCACTTCTTGTTAACACTTCTGATATTTGCTTTTGTTTTCCATATCAATATCCCTCTGTGTTTATTTTTCTCTTTGTTTTTGCTTCTTGGATCTTTCTCTCTTTTTTCATTCCCAACAATACTTTCATCTTCATCAATCTCTTCAATCTTCTCACGTTGCTCATAGTAAGACTTATCATCTTTAGGTTTGCCTTGTTTTGAAGGATCTAAAGTACAAGGAACAACCTCAAAAATTCAATCTTCTTTATATTTTCTTGGAGACTCTAAATTGCAAGGGTGCTCTTTTGTAGCAATTAACTTTTTATTTTACGTTAAAAAAGTTAAATTGTTATAGTTTTCCACCAAACACATTTCTATATTATTTTGCTCTTGAAACCCTAAAGTGCAAGGGATAACATATTCACCACTTTCACTTTTATTACCTAAGAGGATTCTATACTACTTGAAGAAAATGAAGATGATTTACCTCTAATAAACTTGACCTTTTTTGTTGTCTTTGTTTTGGGTTTTATATCCACATCTTCTTTTGCACCTTTAATTCCTTGTAAACTTGCTAATTAATATTTTTGATAGGATTTATTTGCCTCTTCTCTTGGAGTGGATATCGTTGATCTGATCTAACTTCTATTATTGTATGATTTCTTTGTTTCATCTTGAAGTTTATCTCATGGCTAGAATTGTTTCTCTTTCTCCATAGTTTTTACTTTGCAAACTCTTGCCATGTGTCCAATATCAAAATAATTATGGAAACAAAATGCAATATTTTCATAATCTACTTCTTGATCTCATTCTCTTGATTCAGATTTAATCTTAATATATTGTGATAAAGGTTTTGAAATATCCATAGAAACACATATTCAAGTATATATCATTCTTTCGCTCCTTAGTTGTTGGTCCTTCCTTAATGAATTCCCCTAGGGTATTTCAAATATTTTCAAAAAATCCTTATTTATAAGCTAATATGGAAGTCCAAAAAGCCTAACCCACACTAAAATTTTCTTAATAGTTTTTGTCTCAACAAAAAAAAATTCATTCCATGGTCTCAAATAAAGTGCATCTCTTCCCCTAAACGATAGGACACCAATCATTATTTTATCCTATAAATTGGAAAAGATGATGAGGACAAATTCTTTAAGAAGAAAAGTCAGTGAATAATTTGAATTCAATTACCACTTCCACTTAATCCAATTTTGAATCTCCAAAACACTGGCCATGATCTATGAAACTTATATATTAGCCCTCTACTTTTAAGAACCATTATATCATGCTCAATCATCTCATCCTTGATACTTATTTTTGGTGTACCATCTGCTACTTGGTTCGAACTTACCATGTATTTGCTCTTTCACTCATCTCCAGCTTGGGCCTTCATACTCCAACTAGGGCATTTTTATTTCTAGCTAGGGCATCCTGACTTCTCATTAGGGCTTTCAAAAATGTCTTTCCTTCCACAATAGCTAATGGGGATTGCTCTTGCCCTCACACTCCCTCTCTCCTTGCACTCGCTCTTGCTCTTAGCTTGTACTCTCTCTTACCTCACACTTACTTCTAGTTTGCACTTCCTCCTAGCTCACAATTACCCATGTCTCTTCTTTTTTTCGGTGTTCCTTCACTTCAATTTTTTTTTGAAATAATGTTTGAAGCATTGATGCACTTTGAATGAACCTGACACTCTTTTGCCATGATTGAATCCTGGCTTGTACTCCCTCTTAGTTTTCACTCCCTTTTGGTTCGCACTCTCTACTACTTGGAACTCACTCCCAGCTTGCACTCCCTCTTGGCTCACAATTGCCTTTGTCTCTTTTTTCTAAGCATTCCTTGGCTTCAATTTTTTTTGAAAATAATGTTCCACACATTTATGGTAAGGGTTTGAAGCATTGATGCACTCCGGATGAACCTGTCACTACCATGATTGAATTTTAGCTTGCACTCCCTCTTGGTGCACACTCCTAGATTGCACACTCACTTTTAGTTGCATTAACTCGCACTTGACTACACTTACACTTGTTGCACTTACTCCTAGATCATGCTCACATTTGATGATGCACTTACTCCCACTCACCCTCACCCTCGCTGCTGCACTTACTCCCAGATCGAACTCGTCATTGCACTTACTCACTTACTCCCGACTCGTGTGCCATTGCTGCACTTACTCTGACTCGCGCTTGCACTCGCCACTGTTGCACTTACTTCGACTCACGCTTGCACTCGCCACTGCTGCACTTACTCCTAGTTTGAACTCGTCGTTGCACTTACTTACTTTCGACTCGTGTGCCACTATTGCACTCACTCTGACTTGCGCTCACACTCACCACTACCATACTTACTCCAACTCATGCTCGCACTCGCCACTGCTGCACTTACTCCACTTACTCCTGAATCGTGTTCCCACTCACCCTCATCCTCGCTACTGCACTTACTTCCAACTTACACTCGTCGGTGCACTTATTAACTTACTCCTGCTTGCGCGCTCGCACTCACCACTATTGCACTTACTTCGACTCACACTCGCACTTGCCATTCTTTGTACTTACTCCCGACTCATACTTGCACTCGCCACTACGACACTTACTCTTAGCTCAAGCTTGCACTCGCCCCTAAATTATCTTATTTTATGCTATTCCTTTGATTATAAATATTGTTTTAGTTTTTATTATACCTTCTAATATTTTAATTATATATATATATATATATATATATATATATATATATATATAATATATATATATATATATATATATAATTTTTTTTTGATTTTTCATGGTGGAATGAGTAGCTGCCATGATGATCTGGGCATGAGCGTAGTCCGCCCCTGCTGCAATCATTTTAAACCTTTTAAGCCACTGAAAACACCAAAGGGATAAGCCTTCAATCCTAACAAGCCCTTGAACCTCCACCTTTTATGGGATTTGGCTCTAATATTTTAATAATATTAAAACATAATTTTTAGTCTTTAACATAATAATGATGTGATTTGATTTTCATCCAGATCCAAGTTCAAACAAATAAGTAGTGTGTTAAAAAATAATAAATAAATACAAACTTTATCTTCCTTAGGTATCCAACTTGGAAAACTTTGATATTTATCAAATTTTGAATAGGTTCCCTCGCCACAACTTGCATATTCACAATCGATATATGTCCACAGTTTCGTAAGATCCTTGTTTGAAGGACAGATGTATTATAACCCATAAACCCACCCTGAAATCAGCACGAGAAGGAACAACCTTCTCAAAGATATTAAAGATCATATGATATGATTTAAGTAATTGTACTTCCATATTTGAGGTCCCATAGACCATATTTGGGTCTCGTGGACGTAATTAAAATCTTTCTTTCATTCTCTAGATTCATTCATTCTCGTGGTACTAGAGGGAGAACATTAGATGGAGGGACGACTCATTAGATGTGAACGAACCTACGCAAATCAAAATCAAAGCGTAGGGGAAGATTAGATGACGCACGAGGTATTGCACCCAACTTAGGAGAACTAACCTTGGAAGCTGAGTAGTTTGACCCTTTAAATAGCTTTTTAATTTAAAAAATAAAAATAAAGGAGAGCAGTAACTCCTGAAACCAGACGATCTCGTGCTCAGTATAAACAGAGCAGAATCGAATTCTGCTATGTGGGCAGGGAGTAGTGTTGGCGAAGGCGAAACTCTTATTGACAGTGTTTTGAAACTCGCAACTCGAGCCTAATTTTCGCAAGTTCTCGGCAATTCGCCATATACTCGGCAAAAACACGGGAAAATCTCGAGAAAACAAACATCAAACAAACAAATAATTTTTTAACGTAAGTCACAGTAACATTAGGCTGCTCACCGTTACGGAACATTCTTAAATAATTATTAGGAAATAAATCGCCGCGAACGCCCATTGTAATGGAGTAGGGCATTTACGCTAATGTGGCATCTTTCTAATCTCAGCCCCTCTTACCTTTCTAATCTCAGCCTCGTAGAAATTAGCATTTAGCATTTACGCATACATAATGTCGCACCTTTCTAATCTCAGCCCCGCCCTTCGAATCGTCTTCTCATCCCTGCATTAAATGCACCCCCAACAACTTATAGTACAGCAAGGCCCTTGGCATTAACAAACGAGCTCGGCATACATAGAGGCGCAGCGCCTATGACCAATATGACCAATTGGTGTCCAAGGGTAATGTCTTAAGGATTTGAAGCATTGAGAGGTCTAATCAATTATGGCTTTAATCAAGTTTCTGTTTCTCCCGTTTCTGGTGTGGAGAAATCTCCTTTTTGTTTTGTGTTTTTTTTGTTTTTGTTTCTGTGCTGATTTGATTGAGTCTGTGTATAATTGTGGGGCTTTTGTATTTTGAGCACTTGAAGTTTATATTCATCAGTTTAGCTGGAAGAAGGCAAAATATTTCACCGTACGGATCTCCCCTGCATCGGCCTCGGCACCGCCTCCCCTGTCTTTCCCTGCCTCGGCCCAAGCTTCTCTTCTTTCCGTGCGAGTCTCGGCGAGTAATGGGCGATTAACTAGCCACGAACTCGGCTCGCAGGCCTCCTGACCCGCGAGTTTCTCCGGTACTCGAAACACTGCTTATTTATATGATATAAATTTGATGGTATATTTTATAATTAAAATTTTGTTCTATCTTAATACCTATTTATCTTGTCACATACGCCCCAATAATGTGTGGACATTCAGGTTACGTGCTATTTTTCAATAGGGAATGTGTGGACATTCAGGTTACGTGCTATTTTTCAATAGGGAATTTGATGGTCCGCAAGCCCCAGTCCATGCTCGTCGATGGTGTACAAGTTTGATTTTCACAGTCAAGTGAATTGAAGACGCGTGATTGGAATAACAAAATGATTTCGATGTTTAAATAGTGAAGGAAAGCCAAGCCAGCGTTAATGAGATTCCCGTGACCACCGAGCTTTACATTGTGTGGTGATATATTTTGCAGTGATAGTTTAACCGTTTTAGTATTAATATATACTAATCTTACTGAATTATCTCGTATATTACGAATAGAACGAATTTCCTTCATGTGCGGCGAGCCTTAACCTCTTGTTGGATATATACGCCATTTTAGGTTAAGCCCATTAGTTAAATATTTGACCTGCTAAGATGTTAAAATCTTTTTTCAGACGTTATTAAATATTTAAAAGAGTTAATTCCTTTAATTTCTTTTTAAAAAACGTTTCCATTCACTACTTGGGCATTGTTTTTACACATGTACTCTGAGCACTTGCCTAACATACTATATAAACATTATGAAAGATCAAATTTAATAATTAACCATATAACCCATAAAAGCTGGACAGCTTACCCGGATTCGTGGCCGTTACCGATTCCACCATGTAAATTAAAAAAAAAACAAAAAATAAAAAATAATTAATCATATAAGGTGCATAGAGGGATCATGCTTACGACTTAATTTTAGGGAAAGGATAATTATATTTACGTGAAAAAATAAAGAGATTCATATATATATATATATATATATATATATATATATATATATATTAGTTGTTGGAGAGACAATTGACAGAGGGGTTTTGAAAGTACCCATAATCTTTTACAAAAAGAGTAGGTGGAAATCCATTAGGCATCACCATAGAATATTGGCAAGCAGGAGAGACCTACAAAGAAGCAAAGCAAACAAGCAGGAAAGACCTACAAAGAAGCAAAGCAAACTAAGACAAAACACGACTATTCCAACAAAAAAACCGAAGGAAAACACTAAAAAAACCAAAAGATAGAACAAGACAACAACACCAATAGATTTGAGCCCTACAACCTTATACACAAAAATAACAAGGAAACAATTTAGCTTGACATCTGGGACTTAGACATGATACCTGATCTCCTTTACCATTCAGTCTGTTGACTAGGATTGTTACACATATTAAAGATGACACGATCCATCTTCATTGTTTGCATCATTGAGACCCTGCGGGAAGTTAGACCACCACATGTGTAGAGACTCCTCCGAGACACCTTTGCTAGCAAGCAAATCTATTACCTTATTTCCTTCTCTATATACATGTTGGATGGTAATGTTTGAATATTTGCCAATGAGTCTTTTGCATTCCCCCACCATATTGCATACATTCCAAGGTGATTATTGATTTCCTTTGAGCCAATTGATGGTAAGCAGAGAATCACCTTCAATTATAATGTGATCCAAGTCAAGCTCTTACAAAATAATCAAACAATGTGATCCAAGTCAAGCTCTTCCAAAATAATCAAACCTTGATAAAGCGCTCTTACCTCTGCCATATTATTTGATTGAACCCCAATGTTCTCAATGAAGGCAAATATAATTTTCCTGCAATCATTCCTCAAGATGCCTCCACTACCAGCCCTCCTTGGATTGCCCTTTGTTGCACCATCAAAATTTAATTTTGAGCCAACCAGGAGTGGAGTCCATCTAACGGTTGACCTGTCAACACATAGATGTTGTGGCTCTATAGGTTTGTTGCATAGATTGAAGAATGTAAACAAACGAGATTGACGACCAACCTTCAAAATATCTGTTGATGAAAATAGTTGGGCGTTCTCCAAGGCAAAGGTGATAATACAAAGTAAAATAGATTGATGATCTTTGACAATACCAGTGAAAACCTGTTATTTTTCTCTAACCAAATTTACCAGAGATAATGATGAAGACATATTGACAAAAATAAAGTGTGCTGAGGATTGAAAAAGGTTTTGGCCACTCCTCAAACAATTAGCTAATGATCGAAGGTAGAACCTAGGCTATACTAACAAGATTGAAAAGAGAGTTCAGGATAGATAGCGAAAAGGGACATTCTAAGAAAATATGATGGACTGACTTCCAGTCAGACTTGAACAACAAACACCTATTAAGAATATACAAACTTTTGATGATAAGATTATTGATTATTAATTTTTTTTGTGGGAAGCAAGATAGGAAAAGAAGCCCACTTTGGGAATCAAGTGTTTGAGCCAAATGAAACTAGCAGGTAACCAACACTCTGAAGGAGGTTCTTGAATGTGATACATAGATTTGACAGTGAATTGCCCATATTCACTCAGCTTCCAAATAGGAGTGTCTCTAGATTGGAAGTTTGAAATGCTACAGACTCTGAGAAAAATTGTTATTTCTTTTGCAATATTCCTAAGCTCATTATTGAGATTATTGACAAGGATGATTTTCCATTATCGACGGTTAGGATTTTGAGAAATAAAATTGAACACTTTTTGTAATGACCCTCGCACAACATATGCTTATAGATAAAAGTAATGGATTATACTTACCTTCTTCTTGGAAAAGCTAATGGTTTTATGTATGCAGGACTAGGGGAAATCCTTCGATGGATAGTGAAGGGTTCATGAAAAAAGGTAAGTGGGGAAAGGATGATTGGCTCACGAGTACATGGAAACGCACATAATATAGATGCCTTGCAAAAATATTTGCATTATTGTGTGAGTTATGTTCAAATGTTTTTTGCCTAATTGTTTAAAGCGAGAACGATATATGCACATAATTGAGTGGCAATGAAGATGCCTTGTTCATGGGAGCCACTTACTATTTTAATTTATTTGGTATTATTTTATTTTGAAATAAAATGACTTCTTAAGTAGAGCGTGGAGTGACTTAAATAGAATAATGTATTTTTACCTTTCAATAGTTTGGCTTTGCTTGTTTGACATCAAAGAAAGCATCGTGAATGTAAGAAGACAATTTAATGTTTTATGACTTAAATAGAATAATGTATTTTTGCCTTTCACTAGTTTGGCTTTGCTTGTTTGACATCAAAAAAACATCGTGAATGTAAGAAGACAATTTATTTTTTTATTTTGAATTTAATATTTGTCTTTCTTATTAAATATTATAAAATATTTATCTAAGAACCAAATTTGAATTAAGTAAAAACAAATGCAAGATAAAATAGATGTTGCTCACGTCTTAAAAGAAAGATAGCTTAAAAAAATGTGTACATTTTGTTAGATAATGGTCAATCACCATGGAGCTCTAACGAATGTCACCAACGCCAGTAACCAGCATAAGCGTTCATTATTACCGCAACCCTTTTACTTACTTCAGGGAAAAGGGAGTGGAGGAGAAATAAAATCATCATTTTCTTTGGGGGAAACAAGTGCAGAAGGGCGGACAAAGGGAAACGCCTAGATATTGTTTCAGTATTGCACAAGAAGGTTGGATTGGTGAAAGCGAGTTACAGGTTGGAAACTACTATAGCTTGTTTATTTGATTGTAAACCTCATATTTTGTTTTAAAAGAGAAGTCATGTGTTGCTTGTTGTTTTAATTGTTTGGTTTTGGAATGGCACTGCATCACTTTTCAGTGCATGAATATCCTTGCTAAATCCTTTGTTAGGAAATAAACAATGATGTTGTGATGTTGAATTGCTACTATTGATGTTTTGCATTAGAATATAGTACAAGTCTGCAAAACTTAGTGAACAAGCATTGATATAAATCTGAAAATAATATTTGAACTTGAGTGTTTTACGTTAATGGTTGATAGTTGAGGATTATAATGTCTCATTATTATTCTAGTAACGTGTGTAGTTTTGGTAGAAGGAATATGTTTGTGTTAATAAGAAACATCTTTCTTGGATATTTTTTTGTATGCTGTGTATTTTTGGGTAGAGTAAATACACTTCAGATTTGATATGCATTGGATATATCTTGAATAGAATGAAGGCATATGAAAGATTATTGAGTATTGTGTGATTTTGGATGATTGAATGCATGTGAAAATTAAAATAATGAATACATAGTTAGATGCATTCATAAGGAGGTGAGCCTTTTTTATCCCTATTGAACTCCACTTAAGACTTCAGCTGCTAGTTTGAATAGCGAGGAAGAAGAGATTGAGATGGACGTTTGTTTGGTAACCTTCTTTGCGCAATGTTTGGGACATAGTAGACAACAAAACTTATTTTTTGAAATACAAATGAAGGCGTCAGCTTTGTGAGATTCAATAAGTTAGTCACCCTGTGGAATTGGAACTTTTGGCAAATACATTTGTATTTGGGATATGTACTGTGAACCAGACTATGTAGGGGAAAGACTATTGAAGTGTCAAATTATTATTATTGCCTATGTGTTTAATAAACTATGACAATAGCATTACTTGTATCTTGGAAAAATGATATTGAAACTTATAAAGAGTTGTTAACCTTGTAAGAGAAGTTTATTTGTATTAGGAATACCGTAGTCATTTGATTGTCTTGCATTCTAACGTATACGTTATTGAACACGTTATTTTCTTTACTATGAAAGTTTCACAGATAATTACTACCTTGATAAAGTTCAATATAGTAAATTTTGAAAGTGTGTCTATGAAAGTGCCCAAAGGCATATATATTTCACATCGAAAATCTATATGTAAATAGAAGAGTATTTCCAAATAGTATTTTGTTGTGCTGTAATTTTGTAATACTAAAAATGATTTAGCCGTATTACCAATTTGTTGTATGGTTGAAGTGAAATATGGAAACACTTGAATATGTGTTGTATATGAAATGAACCATTAGTTATCTAATAAACTTTTGAAGCATGACTGGGAATAAATTACCCTCATTATATGTTTGTAAATTAATAAGTAGATATCGTTGGATAGTAACCTAGGAAGTCTATATGGTTATGCATTTCCTGGATAACTTTTTTAATGACAAAGAAATTATGGTAATCATTTTCCTTATAACTTTGTTTCAAAATGAATTAGGAGTTCATTTGAGTTTAATTGGATATCCTAATTAACTAAGTGGTAGAATCGTTGGTTACAAAAAAAATATGTACCATGTGTAATACCTACCAATACTTGTGTTTAGTTGTTTGAAGTAGAGAACCAGAATCAAGGGGGATATATTTCTTTTATGTCATCTATTTGCAAGCTAGATAGAGGGAGTTCTATTACAGATTAGCTCTCTATGCATATTAGTTATTGAGATGTTTGTTGGAATGGTAATCCTATGATAAACTAGGACCATATACCAAAATTATATAGCATAAAAACCCTTATTTTTTGTAACTGCATAGCGTGGTAAACCATAACCTTTTTTAACTTTTAAGGAATACCATTGAGAAGGATGAACCATGATTACCCAATAATGTTGAGATGCGAGTATGCACACAACTAAATCCAAAGTGACTATAGTTTGGCAGAATTGATCTGGATAAGTGAGTAGGCCAAAAATTTTAATGGAATTGTGGTATGGGACACCATCCCTAGGTTGTTATTCGAATAGTACTATGATAAGTTCCATACTCATTAAACTTAGCTAGTATAGTCATAGGGATTTGGTATGGGATAAACCACTATGAGTTATAATGAGTATGTGTGATGAAGTCCAAGGTTAGGGCATTGACATGGCACTGACTGGATTTGGGAAGGGGATTAGTAGTTAGTGATGGAGCCATTTAGACACTAATTTCCTTAATATTAGTTTAGAACGAGTCGAATAGTTAGTCAAAAGGTTTGGTATGGCAAGGAATGGGTACGCAAGCGTCAATCCTCTAGGTGTTATGGGTCCTACAGGATAACCTCCACCATGGTTTTATCCTTATGTCGAGTGTGCAAAAATCAAATAAGGGAAATCGAAACCACAGAATGACATCTTTAACAAGATTTGACCAATCTCATCTACTTGGGTGACTGTCTACAGCAGTCCTGAGCCCAAAAGTGATCTAAAATACCTGTACTAATTAATTCTAAATGAGAACAAATGCATTGGGTGAAATAAATTGCTAAGAACATGAACGCAATTTCTAAGAACATGGAATCATAATTAGGGTGGAAAAGATAGATGTTTTGAAAAAAAAACCTTTGAATTTGCTTATTTTACTTTGTGGTGCAACCATGTGAGTATACCAGGGTTATTACATGTGGTATCAAAGAAAAATAGATTCTAAGTTGTAGACTTTGATAGAGAAAAATATTTAAGTAACATGAAAACCTACTAATTTATCTCTTTCATCTATAGGTCAATGGCACGAAAGCTACAAGGTGGATCTTTAGGAAATCCTTTGGGAGGTAAGAAGGAATAAACCACCAAAGCATCTACTAGGGGACCAAGGTCTGGATTAAGATGAGAAGGTCCTCAACATGAAAGAAGGATGAAATGATTGAATGAACCTGTCAAAGGGGAAAAATATTGCAAAAGTTATTCAATTATTGCAAACTCACATGGAACAACAAAGGGAAGATATGACCCAACAAAAAAACTCAAATGGCCCAACAACAAGAATTTATTGCCCAACAACAATGGGTCATATAATACTTAGCTAGGGTAAGAAACATTGGATTTGGTAGGGCAAAGGAACCATATAGGAAACCTAAGGAATCCAGTACTAGAAGGGCCAGGGTGAGTAATTGGATAGAAACATGAAAAAGGTTGCAATATCCAAGTTTAATGGAAAGTGTGATGGAGATTTAGTAGAAAACTAGCTAAGTGAACTAGAGTCATACTTTTCTCTAGTAGTTTTATCCTCTGAATCTAATACTGCATTACCAGTTATGAACATGACTGAAATATCCATTGGTTGGTAGAAATCATATAAGAAAGGGCATAAAATTGAAGCTACAAACCTCAAATGGGAGGAATTTACCAAAGAATTTAGAGATAGACTCTTTACTAAGCAATATTATGTGAAGAAATTTGGGGAGTTTTCTAATTTGTGACAAGAAAATATGTTAGTGTGAAATTACCACCAAAAGTTCATTCAGTTATTGAAATATGCATCTCAATATGAAAGTAATGAATAAATGAAGACTCAAAAATTCATTCTAGGATTACATCCTAAAATTATAATGGTGGTAAATATGCACAACCCTAATAATTTAACTACTACATTTGATTTGGCAAGAAAAGAGGAAGCCAATCAGGAAAATAGAAATACATATTTTAACTACCAAAAGCTATCTAATAAGGAAAAATATGAACTCAAAAAGTGAAAAAAGTGTTGGATTTATGAGATGGGAGAAAGATCAAAATAAGAAACCCAAATGGGAAGAGCAAGTAGGCAAGGTGGCAAAAATAAACCTAACTATCAGGATGGAAATCCCAAAAGGATTGGTAAAGAGTTTTCCAAAAGACAAGACCAGAAACCAGTAGGTCAGAAAAGGGCTAGGGAAATTGCATCACTAGATAGAAATGAGAATAGTAGCAGAGGAAATAGAGCTCCACCAAATGAATGTTATATATTTCAAGGAGCTTATTATACCAATAAATTCCCTCATAGAGTTGATCGATGTCAGAAAGCCCCAAATGAGGCAACCCATAGGATATTTGTAGCCATAGGTAGTCCTAAACTTGATGGTCAAATTATTCCTTTCTTAATAAAAGGAATTTTTTTTTGATAAATATGTGCAAATTTTGGTAGATAATGGATCAACTGACAGTTTTATTTCTACTAGATTAGTGAGGTACTTACTTGTTAGACCTGGATTTTTGGCCAATGGTTGGAAGGTAGAGTACGGGTTAGGTCAAACCTACCAAGTTAACCAATGTCTGTTTGACCCTCACATCACTTTGCCACAAGGAAAAACTAATTGGCATCTGTATGTGGCACCTTTACATGAATTTGGTATCATTTTGAGATTTGATTGGTTAAATATGCATAAGGCTCTTCTAAATTTTGAAGAGAGATGGGTAGAATTTTTGAATGAGACTAATCAAAGGGTTAGGATTTGTTGTGGTCAAAGTGAAGTTAAACCACATTTATTGTCTACAATGCAAATAAAGAAAATCATTAGGAAGGAAGGAATGGTTTTCATAATTAAGATGAATAAGCAAGAAGACACAAAAATGGAATATGATCCCTTCTAAAAACATCCTATGTTAGGAGAATTCAATGATCTATTTCTTGAGGATCTACCAGGATTACCCCCCAAAGAAAATTTGATTTTCTATTTAGTTGTTACCTGGAGCTATGCCTATTGCAAGAGCACCGTATAGAATGACTCCCATTGAGTTACAAGAGCTCAAAATGCAACTCCAAGATTTGCTGGAAAAAGGGTTAATCAAGCCAAGTGTGTCACCTTGGGGAGCTCCTATATTTTTTGTCAAAAATAAAGATGGCACCTTGAGAATGTGCATATATTATAGGATGTTGAATAAGGTTACTATAAAAAATAGGTACTTGTTACCTAGAATTGATGATTTATTTGACCAATTGAAAGGAGCAACCATATTCTCAAAGATTGACTTAATATTTGGGTATCATTAGTTGAAAATATGAGAAGAAGATACCTCCAATACAACATTTAGAACAAGGTATGAACATTTTGAATTTATTGTTCTATCTTTTGGGCTAATTAATGCCCCAACCGTATTCATAAATCTCATGAATAGCATATTTAGAGAGCAATTGGATAGATTTTTGCTTGTGTTTTTAGATGACATATTGATCTATTCCAAGAATAAGGAGGAACATGATCAAAATAATGCTTGGGATTATTAGAAAGAATCGATTATATGGAAAATTATTAAAATATGAGTTTTACACTATGTAAGTACAGTATCTAGGACACATTATCTCTATTGAAGGGGTTGTTGTAGATCCCAAGAAAATAGAGGCAATTGTTGACTGGTCAATACCTACTATTGTCATAGAGGTGCGAAGCTTTATGGGAATTTATGGATATTATAGGCAATTTGTTAGAAGGTTCTCAAGAATTTCCCAACCTATAACAAATATTCAAAGGAAAATTAAAGCTTTTAATTGGACGAAGCAATGTGATGAGGTTTTTCGAGTTTTAAAATAAATTTTGATGACCATACCAATCCTGCAATTACCTGATGCTAATAAGTAGTTTATTGTGTGAACAAATGTATCAATTGAAGGGTTAGGTAGAATTTTGACCCAAGATGATGTAGTCATTGCCTATGAGTCCAGGAAACTTCTAAGGCACGAGGTAAATTATGGAACTCATAATTTTTAGTTGGAAGTGGTTGTGCATGCCTAAAAAATTTTGAGATATTATTTATTGGGAAAACCATTTGAATTGAAAACAGATCACCAGAGTCTAAGGTATATATTCACTCAACTCTTATTAAATGCCAGGAAAAGACGCTGGATGGAATTTCTAGAAAATTATTATTTTGGCATTGAGTATATTAAGGGTAAGGAAAATAAGGTTGTCAATGCTTTGAGTAGAAGAGGGCATAATACTATAGTGAAAAAATATCATTATGACCTGTTAGACCGAATTAAAGAATTGCAAGGAAAAGATGAATTTTGTCAGTCTTGTTATGATTAGGTTGAGCAAGAACCTAGAAAATATGTAGATTTTATGCTTAAAAATGGTTTATTGTTCTATAGGAACATGATAGTGGTTCCAAGAATTTGTGGGTTGAGGGAAACAATCCTTAAGGAGTATCACAATACCCCTTATACCACACACTCAAGAGGGGCAAAAATGCATGAGAATATGATAAAAAAATGTTTTTGACTAGTGTTGTGGCTGCTCCACAACATACCCCAAAATTGGGGATCCACCTTTTTACATGTTTTCCAAGAAGACCGAAGTGGCCCATATGCTACAGATCAAAGAAAAAGCAAAACACCGCAAGGAGGAAAAAGTGTCGCAATATCGCGACATGTTGCATTTTCGCGATCCAAAGCAAAGAAAAAGTGTCACAATATTGCGACATGTTGCATTTTCGTGACTCAAAAATGGCAGGAAAGCAGAGAAACAAAAGCGTCGCGATATCACGACATGTTGCATTTTCGTGACTCAAAAGGGGCAGGCCGGCAGAGAGACAAGAGTGTTGCGATTTTGTGACATGTCCGATTTTTGCCAAGGGAACAGAGTCGTTGACAGTGCGTCTGCTAGCATTGGGATTAACATAAGAAATCTACACAATTGTCTAATAGATTTAGGGGCCTTTGCTAGCATTATGCCCCTAGAAATCTGTCAAAAATTGTGACTTACAACAAAACCTTCTAAAAGCAAGGTGGTGCAACTAGATAGATCGGCCATGGAGGCAGTGGGAGAATTAAGGGACATTCTTATTTAGGTAAATTTAGAACCTAGGGTTCAACATCACATAGATATATTGGTACTTAACATTCCTATCAAATATGGCATGGTGTTGGAAAGAGATTGGAGCAAGAACTTAAATGGATACATTGTAACCGACTCTTCACATATGTGGTTGGCTTGGAGAGGAGTGGCCAACCAAATTCGAATTGATAGTGAACCTAGTCTCAAGGAAATGATAACACAATACAACAAACCTAATGAGATTCAATACATTGAAACTAAATTAGGAGCCTATTGCTTGGACATAGAAATTCCTGAGAATTCTCAAAATGGAAGTATTGGATGCAATGATTCTGAAGAACACCATAAATTTTGGACTTTAAGATTTGATGGATCCAAGTCCAAAAAAGGGGTGGGAGATGGTATTGAAATTTCATGTCTAGACAAAAAACCTATGTTGGCTGCATATAGATTACAGTTCCCAACCACCAACAATGTGGTAGAATATGAGGCCTTGATTTTTGGACTCCAATTGGCCCTTAGAAATAAAATCAAATGTATCAAGGTCTTAGGTGATTCTGAATTGGTGGTAAAACAAGTTAATGGACAATATACATGTAAGAACAAGCGGCTCAGCCTTTATTGAACCAGAGTTAGAGATTTAGTAAACGAATTTGATGATTTTAACATATCTCTAATCTCTAGCAAAGGCAATCGTTTGGTAGATTCTTTGGCCGTAGCTGCTAGCATGCTTAAACCAGCGGATCACAAGAAGTGCAAGAAATTTTCCATAGAATTAGACCCTTGCCCCTCGATACCTAATAACTTCATGAATTTCCAAGTCTTTGATAGTGACAGACATATATTAAATTTTGTTACTAATTTTGGTATCTTTGAAAATTAGGTTATTGATGAAGATGAGAGGGGGCAAGAAGAGGCAGGTTTGAAAATGGAAGCTACTAGAAAATGGAATGAGATGCCAAATGGGATGGCCTCATTAGAGAAAATGTTTGATATTGGATACCAACCGAAAGGAGGGAGAAAATTTCCACCTCCCAAAGAGGCTTGTGACTCGATCAATATTGGAAGTGTAGAAAACCCTCGCGAAATACTCATTGCAAAGGCATGTACTGAACATGAAAAGAATTCCATTGCTAATGCATTGAAGGAATACATAGATTGCATAGCTTGGAGCTATAAGCATTTGATGACTTATTATCAGAATGTTATAATGCATACAATCCCTTTGAAGCCAGACTCCAAACCCTTTAGGCAAAGACACAGGCCAGTCAATCCGTTACTAGAGCCCTTGATAGAAAAGGAGGTAAAGCGACTATTAGAAGCTAAAATCATCTTTCCTGTTAGGCATTCCACATGGGTTGCTAACTTGGTCCCTGTGAGGAAAAATAATGGAGAGATAAGGCTATGTATTGATTTTAAAAATTTGAATAAGGCCTCACAAAAGGACAATTACCCTTTACCTACCATTGACGAAATCCTTCAAAAGGTAAATGGGTCAGAAATGATGTCATTTCTAGATGGCTATTCAGGATACAATCAAGTCCTCATCCATCCTAATGATAGGATGAAAACCACCTTCACCACAAAATGGGGCACGTTTGCATATAGGAGAATGCCTTTTGGATTATTGAATGCAGGTGCCACATTCCAATGAGCCATGGACTTTACCTTTAAGGGGCTCATCGGTAAGTGCATTATTGTCTATGTAGATGATATTCCTGTATTTTCTAAGAACAGGGAGAACCATGTCAAGGATCTAAGGAAAGTTCTCCAAAGGTGTAGGGAACATGGCATTTCACTCAACCCAAAGAAGTGCATTTTCGGGGTAACGGAAGGAAAATTATTGGGACATGTAATATCCAAAGACAAAATTTCCATTGATCCTAAAAGAATAGATGCCATACAACAAATTCATTTTCCCAATAGCAAAAAATAATTGAGATCATTTTTTGGGAAGATTAATTTTGTTAGAAAATTTATTTCAGGTTTTTCAAAAATTGCAAAACCCTTGAACGATATGTTGAAGAAAGAGGCCCAAATCAAATGGATGAATGAAAACAGGGATGCTTTCAAAAGAATCAAGGATGCAATTTATAGAGCCCCAATTTTAGTGAGTCTTGACTATGCGAAGCCTTTCTACATTTACACATTTGCTTCAGACCATTCCTTTACGAGTGTTCTAACTCAAAAGAGTGAACGCAACATTGAAAATCCCATTGCTTTCCTTAGTACTCCTCTCAAAGATGTGAAATTGAGATATTCCATCTTGGACAAGCAAATGTATGCCCTATTTAAGACTGTAAAAAAATCAGACATTATATAGTCCAAAGTAGGGTGTTTTCTATAGTCCCAGATCTTGCAGTTAAAGCCATGTTTATACATAATGAACTGGGTGAAAGGCGAGGTAAGTGGATCTCAACACTTCAAGAATTTGATCTTGAAATTCAACCTATGAAGATAGTACGGGGACAAGGTTTGGTTAAGGCCATAGCAAAAAATGATCCCTTAGTTTCATGTCAGCATTATGAAATAGCAGATATAACTGAAGATGAGTGGTACGTAGATGTGTATTTTTATTGAATGGTAAGTGTCCACATTTAAATTCTACTCAATGAAGAGCCTTGCATTTAAAATTTGCTAATTTTCTAATCATATCCGGTGCATTATACAAGAAAAACCATGAAGGAATTTACCTTCGTTGCGTTGATCGAAAAGAGGCAACACAAGTACTCGAGGAATTCCATGGTATGGGACAGGACATGGGTCTGCTAATGCCACAACCCATCAAATCCTTAGAGCTAGTTACTATTGGCCTCAAGTGTTTAAATATGCTCATGCTCATGTGAGGTCATGTCATACTTGTCAAATAATGACAAATAGAGAAATGGGTGCTTCTATGCCATTACAATCTGTAATCGAGTCTAGACCTTTTGCACAATGGAGTTTGGATTTTGTTGGGATCATCAGTCCCAATTCATTTGATTCCCATAAATACATTCTCATGGCTACAGATTATTGCACAAGGTGGACGAAAGATATTCCCACTAAAAATGCCACTTCAGAATTTGTTATTAAATTCTTAGAGGATAACATTGTCACTCGATTCGGAATGCCTAAATCCATTGTAAGTGACAACGGTTCCGCTTTCTCCTCTCTGTAATGTGCAAATTGGGAATTCGACAACATGGTGAGTTTTAAGTTTTCTTCAAATTATTATCCACAAGGTAATGGATTGGCTGAGTCTTCTAATAATAATTTGTTATGTGTCATTAAAAAGTTGCTTGAAAAAAATCCTAGAGATTGGCATAACAAACTTAAGTTGGCTCTTTGGGCTGATAGAATCGAGAATCAAGGAATCATTAGGAACATCTCCTTACCACTTAGTTTATGGACAAGATCCTATTTTTCCCACAAATCTTAAGTTACAAACATTACATTTCATGAAATATTACCTTGGAATTGATAATAAACTTGAAACTAGACTAACACAATTGATGCATCTGGACGAAAAGAGGGATGAGGCTATGCTTCACTTTAGTAAACACCAAGATGTAGTAAAAAGGTGGTTTGATAAAAAGTCTAGAGTCAAAACATTTAAAGTTTCAGATATAGTGTTGTTGTGGGATAAGAGACATGAGAGGAAAGGAGATCATGATAAATTTGATTACTTATGGTTGGGTCCTTACCAAATTTTAGAAGTCCTAGGTGAAAATAGCTTTAGATTAAAAACCTTGGATGGAAAAGATTTGGCTTTACCCGTCAATGGGCTACATTTAAAGCACTATTTCTAGGCCTGAAATGGCAAGGCCTTGTATTATATGTAAATATGTCATGCTTTGTTTCTACGTGTGCAGATTTGATTTTCTCAGGTGTGTGTTAGTTTTTGTTTTTGTTTACCTTCAACCTTTATGTTAGCATTATGAGATTGTTCTGAACGAGGTTTTGGAGGAATTTTTATTGCATTGTTCTTATCTTAGCTTAGTGTGTTGGTCATGGGACCAGTTTTGGGCTTGATATATATAAACAAAAAGGGATAACAAAGTGGTTAGTTTGTATCCTTATCAATTTTCTAAAACTAGAAGTATATGAAACAACCGAATTATATTATAGAAAGCTCCACGAGCACTGCAAACACATTAAAGAATATCATTTGAAATTTGGGATACATGAAAGTTGTCAATTTTGCAAGATAGGGTGAAGCATTTTTGTATAATCCATCTTACCCATTTATGTTCAGGATGCATTGCATAATAGCCTCGAGTCTCATTCCATTCCATATTTCAAATACAACCACAAAAATCATGTCATACCCTCTTAGGATCATTGCACAATAAATGTTAAGTAAGGTTTTGGGGTTGGAAACTGATGCCGCATTGTCTTGAATTAGACACGTTCTGCACATATAAGGAACATCTTGGGAAAAATGGTTGAAACCATACTTGGAATAAAAGTGAGGCAAAAAGAAATTTTCTTGTCTATCCCATCATGCAAAACATAGTCCATGAAACAATGGTTTTCACAACTCCACCTCCATAACATCACTTGGATTGAAAGGATTGTACTACATGTCCCTCATAAGGATGAGTAGTCATCCCTAAGATTCAAGGAAGCCATTACCACTCCACCTTCATAACATCACTTGGATTGAAAGGATCGTACTCCATGTCCCTCATAAGGATGAGTAGTCATCCCTAAGATTCAAGGAAACCATTACTACTCCACCTCCATAATATCACTTGGATTGAAAGGATCGTACTACATGTCCCTTGCAAGGATGAGTAGTCATCCCTAAGATTCAAGGAATCCATAATTACTCCACCTCCATCACATAATTTGGATTAAAAGGATCGTACTACATGTCCCTTGCAAGGATGAGTAGTCATCCCTAAGATTCAAGGAATCCATCATTAATCCACCTCCATCACATCATTTGAGTTGGAAGGATCGTACTACGTGTCCCTCACAAGGATGAGTAGTCATCCCTAAAATTCAAGAAAGCCAAAGCCTGGACTATGGGGTTGATCTCCACCGGGGCTATAGACGCATGACTGGCAGTGGAGTAGGCTCATGCGTGGCGACATGTCTCATTTAAAAGAAAGACCTCTGACCGCTCACACGGATAGGCTAGCCTGGAAGTTATCCATAATAGGTTTAATCATTTTTCTTAAGATGAGGTAATGAACTCAAATCAGAGTAGTAAGGATAGGGTTAAATGCACATTGATTCAATATGGCAGTGGCGCATAACCAACCTTGATATTGGGTACATGAACTCAATTCATGCATGATTGGTCTTGAGAGGGTTTAATAGTTTTAATTTTTGTACTCGTGCTACTAAAAGTTAAGAGTCCTGGTAAAGCAGGTCAGCCATAGTTCATTGTGCTGGCAATACATTCAATCTTGCATAGACCCTCCATGATTCATTAGATGCATTCATGTGAAATTGGCAATAGAATGGGGAAGTATTTCAAATGATAAAGAATGAATCACTATGCACACATTGAGCGGAGGCTAAATAATTCTAATGTTTCATGTATTTTTGGTTTATTTACATTCTTTGGATATTTTCTAACACTTGTTGTTAAGTTGTAGGTTTTCAGGTTGGTGTTCTCATCGAAATGCTCAGGAGCATTTCCCAGTAGAGTCGCCATTTTTTGTGGCTGCTCCACAACGTACCCCAAAATTGGGGACCCACCTTTTTGCATGTTTTTCAAGAAGACCGAAGTGGCCCATATGTTAAATATCAAAGAAAAAGCAAAACACCGCAAGGAGAAAGAAATGTTGCGATATCGCGACATGTTGCATTTTCACGGTCCAAAGCAAAGAGAAAAGAGAAGAAAGAAAAGTGTCGCGATATCGCGACATGTTGCATTTTCGTGGCCAAAAGAGAAGAAAGAAAAGTGTCGCGATATCATGACATGTTGCATTTTCGTGGCCAAACAAGAAGAGAAAAAACAAGAAAGAAAAAGTGTCACAATATTGCGACATGTTGCATTTTCGCGGCCAAAAGAGAAGAGGAAGAACAAGAAAGAAAAAGTGTCGCTATATCGTGACATGTTGCATTTTCACGGCCAAAAGAGAAGAGAAATAACAAAAAGGAAAAAGTGTCGCAATATCGTGACATGTTGCATTTTTACGGCCAAAAGAGAAGAGAAAGAAAAAGTGTCGCGATATCGCAACATGTTGCATTTTCGTGACCAAACAAGAAGAGAAAGAACAAGAAAGAAAAAGTGTCACGATATCGCGACATGTTGCATTTTCGCAGTCCAAAGCAAAGAAAAAGTGTCGCGATATCGTGACATGTTGCATTTTCATGGTCCAAAGCAAAGAAAAGTGTCGCAATATCACAACATGTTGCATTTTTGTGACCAAAAAAGGGTAGGCAGGCAAAGAAACTAAAGCGTCGTGACATAGTGACATGTTGTATTTTTGTGACTCAAAAGGGGCAGGCCAGTAGAGAGACAAGAGTGTCACGATTTTGCGACATGTTCGATTTTTGCCAAGGGAACAAAGTAGTTGATAGTGCATCTAATATTAGTGATGAACACCAGGATAGTGAAACTGAAGATCGCATAGTGACGTGGACATAAGGACAAAATCCAATGAATAAGACAAAATGTTACATAAGGAATCCTTAATGATTTGAAATCATTTAAGATGGTCGTTACACATGGAAGGAAACAGACGCATGCCCTTGAGGAGAAAAGGAAACGTTTTTCGAAATCAAACCATGGGAATGAAATGAAGGGCCACAAAATAGAAATGAAAAGTCTTTTTGGAAATCAAAACACATGCATGCACAAGGGAAGGAGAAAATGAACAGACATGGAAGGAGAAACAAAATTTTTTCGGAGGTTTTAAATACGTGATTCAAAGAAGTGAGAAAGGGGCTGGAAATTGTAAAAAAAAAACAAAGACTATATTTTGGAATAAAGGATTTTTTTTGGCAAGAGCAACTCTTGTGTGTGAATTCAAAAGGAGATTGAAACTAAGACTGCTGCTATTTATGTAAATATTTCCTTTGCATTATTACTTCTTGTATCTATTCGTTTATGCCATAAAGTGGGTTATGATAGGTGAATGATAGAATGATGCAATTATTTGTTTCCTTAGAGTCTTGCATCTAATCTAATTTGATTGTGTTTATGTTGCAGGTCTGTTAGGTCAGATTGTTTTAGAATTTCATCTCATAACTTAGGGTTTCGCAGGGAGGAGATTGTTAACCAAATTAATGTCCTGTTTTGTTTTTTCCAGCTAAATTTTGTAAATAATGTTTCTGTTTTAGTTTTCTGATATTTAGATTAGTATTGCTTTAAAATATACTATTCCGATTTGGGTCCATTCCAGAATTTCTGCATTTATTTTCATTCTATTTTGGTCCATACCAGAATTTCTTCTAATCATTCCTGGATTTTGGTCCATTCCAAAAAAAATGTAGGTAGTTGATTTCTCAATTTTGGTCCCTTTCCAGAATTTATGTTCATAAACAGTTCATTTATTGCCATGAATAATCTAAGTTATAAAGAAGGTAAATAAATCTGCCAAGAGCATGCTCTGCGTCTGCGCTTGAGAAAGCGATATGCTCGCACCAAAAATTGGAGGGTTTGTTTATAGATCTAGTGTTTCCCAAATAAAATCAGGGATTAATAGCAGAGAAGAGAAAGTCGCTTCTAGATCCACTTCTTTAATTTAGATTTTCATTCTTGCATCTCCAAACACCATCTAATTTTTAGATAAAGTATGGGTTTAGGAGGGCTACTAATTCCAAATGCACACTAAATCAGATCAAGTGAACGAATGCTAACATTGCTAACTTTACTAACACCAAATGCTAACATAGGGATAATGGAACACTTTTAAATGAAGATAAAACGAACCCACTAACTCTAAATGAACCTCATGTTAAAGGCACAAAGCTTAAAATGAAGTGGCTCATACCACACAATTTCTCATTTGGAATCATTTTAAGCTGAAGATAAAAGAGGTTACTAACTGGGTTTCGAGTATATTACTTTAATCTCAAGAACATTAAAAGAAGCTATCTTCGCATTTGGTTGATTTAATGAATTATGGTTGCAAAGTACTTGTTCGAATCATTAAAGGCATTTTGTTAACTGTTACTTGCATGGTTTAAGTTATTCTGATATACATTCATTTATTTTATTCTTGAGTGATTATATGCAATATGAATGTTTGTTCACAAGAACCTTGGAGAAATGAATAATGCTATTTAATTTCTTTGCAAGCGAGAGTTTCTGTTTGAGACTCTAGTTGTGGTGATCATTTTGCTATAGGGAAAAATATTCACTCAACATTTTGGCGCTAGAAGGAGGGCCTTCTTTATTGCTTTGTGATTGCGATCTGTTCTAATGATTAACGTGGGTAGTTTTGTTTCCACCTATTGTGCTTACAAGTATAACATTTATTTTTATCATTTTGCAGGTGAGTTGAGAGAAGTCTTTTAGAGTTCTAGATTTTTCAAGCTGGCCCAACCTGAGTACATAGCTACTAGGTCCAAAACCATAGGGGAAACTATTTTCCAAAGCCTTTCTCCCATCGCTAGGAAGCCGAGAAACAAAACATTAGAGATCAAAATACCACCCGAGTGTACTTGAGTTAGGAGCTTCTTTAGACTCAAGTATGTCTAGTGGGCCTGAGCCCACAATTTCAAACGTGACAGCTACACCAAGTGCATATGTCACCATCATTACAAGTGTCGCCATTGTTCCTATAGGGTCGATACCTTTGAATAACATGGCCCAACAACAACAACAACGACCACACTGCCCTTTGGTATGGTGCACAAAGTTCTCCCTTGGATATCCCTGGGGTAGTCCATGACTTGCCTAGAAATATTGAAAGGGGATTGCCTAAATTCATGCATGATGGTCCCATAACGAGTCGAAGAACATGTCCAAATTTACAAGGATTACATGTTTAGACAAGGAGTTACCCATGAAGATATCGCTTGTCAAATTTTCCTTGCTAGTCTAGACATTACGACCAATGAATGGTACAAGAATCTTCCCATAGGATCCATTACTTCATGGGCCCAATTAGAAGTTGCCTTTATTAGCCAATTTTGAATGTTGTTGGATCCTTCCATAATTTATAATTTATTCGTATCATGCAAAAGGTTACCCAATGAGCCCATAAGAACATTCAATCAGAGGTTCCAAAAACTATATACAAATTTAACTTGCCACTTTGTAGTAGATCCTGCGGTGGCCCTACAACTGTACTTTGGAGCTTTAGATCCGTTAACATCCTTGTTGACTAGAAGGAATCCTCAGGTTACGATGATTTCGTTAGCTTATGTGGAGACAATGACCCTTGAACAAAAAATGAATTTACCAGGAGTAGGGTTGTCTCAATTGACTGGGATGGGACAATATGGCCCATATAGTCAATTCGCCATGATGAATCAATTAATGGCACCACAAGTTCCAACAATGAACAATTTCTAACAACCATCTCAAGTCGCATCATTTCCCACTTATCCTAATGCCTCTGTTTCAACACAGGCATTGATTCCAAATAACTCGATGACCTTGCCTGGGTTCAGTATGGGCAATAACTTGTTGACCATACCTGGGTTCACTTTGATTAGTACACCAAGCCCAACGACTTATCCAACAATCACTCCTATCCAAAGTGTGAATCCAGGATGGAATCAAAGTGCCAAGACCCAAGCCATTGTACCCGTTCTAGAGGTGGCTAATGCAGCAAATACAGTTGGGCCTGGAATTATAGTGCCCCAACCACATGGTCTTGAATCCGTGATAGAAGACATGAAGGAAACATTGGCCCAAGTTTTGGTTACTGTGGGAAATGTTAATAAAAAAGTTGACCAAATCATGGGTCATAACCGACCTCATAACCATAGAGGAAAAGTAACATACAACACACATCCTAATAATGGGATGAGTACCCAATCCTGTAGCCAATTAGGCAGATGTCTCAAAATATTTTGGAGAGTCAAGATCTTGTGATAATGATTGCCTGCACTGTTGCCATGGAAAGCAGGAGTCTATATTGACTGAAGTTATATATTCCCAAGAAAGTGAAGAAGAGGAGGATGGGGAGTTTTTTGGAAAAGAAGATGAAGAAACACTGGAAGTTCATGCCAATAAACATTTTGGGAAAGGAAATCACAAGTATTACACAAGGAGTTCTAAGGATCCCAAAACTTCCTCTACCCCTCCAAAAAACCCGTTACTTTCTCCCAATTTCAAAGGAGATGTTAATCCACCTCCTCCATCAATGGTGGAGAAGTCTAATTTGGTGTAAAACATGTCAAATTTGGAAAAACCCACGTATGACTTGATATAAGACATGAAGAAAACTAAGGCCAATGTCTCAATGTATGATATGTCCCAAATTTTAGGCCAAGAAGTAAGTCCACCAAAAGGTTTGGATCCACCTACCCAAGTTCATGAAGCTAAGGGTGTTGAATCCAAATTGGTTTTGAAAAGGGAAAAGTGAGATGTGCCCCAATTTCTTATAACCATTAGAATTGCTAGTAGAAATCTACACAATTGTCTAATAGATTTAGGGGCCTTTGCTAGCATCAAAAATTGGGACTTACAACAAAACCTTCTAAAAGCAAGGTGGTGCAACTAGATAGATCGGCCATGGAGGCAGTGGGAGAATTAAGGGACATTCTCATTTAGGTAAACTCAGAACCTAGGGTTCAACATCACATAGATATATTGGTACTTAAAATTCCTATCAAATATGGCATGGTGTTGGAAAGAGATTGGAGCAAGAACTTAAATGGATACATTGTAACAGACTCTTCACATATGTGGTTGCCTTGGAGAGGAGTGGTAAACCAAATTTGAATTGATAGTGAACCTAGGCTCAAGGAAATGATAACACAATACAACAAACCTAATGAGATTCAATACATTGAAACTGAATTAGGAGCCTATTTCTTGGACATAGAAATTCCTGAGAATTCTTAAAATGGAAGTATTGGATGCAATGATTCTGAATAACACCATAAATTTTGGACTTTAAGATTTGATGGATCCAAGTCCAAAAAAGGGGCGGGAGCTGGTATTGAACTTTCATGTCTAGACAAAAAACCTATGTTGGCTGCATATAGATTACTATTCCCAACCACCAAAAATGTGGCATAATATGAGGCCTTGATTTTTGGACTCCAATTGGCCCTTCGAAAGAAAATAAAATGTATCAAGGTCTTAGGTGATTCTGAATTGGTGGTAAAACAAGTTAAAGGACAATATACATGTAAGAACAAGCGGCTCAGCATTTACCGAACCAGAGTTAGAGATTTAATAAACGAATTTGATGATTTTAACATATCCCTAATCTCTAGAAAAGACAATCGTTTGGCAGATTCTTTGGTCGTAGCTGCTAGTATGCTTAAACCAGCGAATCACAAGAAGTGCAAGAAATTTTCCATAGAATTAGACCCTTGCCCCTCGATACCTGATAACGTCATGAATTTCCAAGTCTTTGATAGTGACAGACATATATTCAATTTTGTTACTAATTCTGGTATCTTTGAAAATCAGTTTATTGATGAAGATGAGAGGGGCCAAGAAGAGGCAGGTTTGAAAATGGAAGCTACTAGAAAATGGAATGAGATGCCAAATGGGATGGCCTCATTAGAGAAAATATTTGATATTGGATACCAACGAAAGGAGGGAGAAAAGTTCCACCTCCCAAAGAGGCTTGTGACTCAGTCAATATTGGAAGTGCAGAAAACCCTCACGAAATACTCATTGCAAAGGCATGTACCAAACATGAAAATAATTCCATTGCCAATGCATTGAAGGAATACATAGATTGCATAGCTTGGAGCTATAAGGAGTTGAGAACTTATGATCAGAATGTTATAATGCATACAATCCCTTTGAATCCAGACTCCAAACCCTTTAGGCAAAGACAGATGCCAGTCAATCCGTTACTAGAGCCCTTGATAGAAAAGGAGGTAAAGCGACTATTAGAAGCTAAAATCATCTTTCCTATTAGGCATTCCACATGGGTTGCTAACTTGGTCCATGTGAGGAAAAATAATGGAGAGATAAGGCTATGTATTGATTTTAGAAATCTAAATAAGGCCTCACAAAAGGACAATTACCCTTTACCTACCATTGAAGAAATCCTTCAAAAGGTAAATGGGTTGGAAATGATGTCATTCCTAGATGGCTATTCAAGATACAATCAAGTCCTCATCCATCCTAATGATAGGATGAAAACCACCTTCACCACAAAGTGGGGCACGTTTGCATATAGGAGAATGCCTTTTGGATTATTGAATGCAGGTGCCACATTCCAATGAGCCATGGACTTTACCTTTAAGGGGCTCATCGGTAAGTGCATTATTGTCTATGTAGATGATATTCCTATATTTTCTAAGAATAGGGATAACCATGTCAAGGATCTAAGGAAAGTTCTCCAAAGGTGTAGGGAACATGGCATTTCACTCAACCCAAAGAAGTGCATTTTCGGGGTAACGGAAGGAAAATTATTGGGACATGTAATATCCAAAGACAAAATTTCCATTGATCCTGAAAGAATAGATGCCATACAACAAATTCCTTTTCCCAATACCAAAAAAGAATTGAGATCATTTTTTTGGAAGATTAATTTTGTTAGAAAATTTATTTCAGGTTTTTCAAAAATTGCAAAACCCTTGAACGATATGTTGAAGAAAGAGGCCCAAATCAAATGGATGAATGAAAACAGGGATGCTTTCAAAAGAATCAAGGATGCAATTTCTAGAGACCCAATTTTAGTGAGTCCTGACTATGCGAAGCCTTTCTACATTTACACATTTGCTTCAGACCATTCCTTTGCGTGTGTTCTAACTCAGAAGAGTGAACGCAACATTTAAAATCCCATTGCCTTCCTTAGTACTCCTCTCAAAGATGTGAAATTGAGATATTCCATCTTGGACAAGCAAATGTATGCCCTATTTAAGACTGTAAAAAAATTTAGACATTATATAGTCCACAATAGGGTGTTTTATATAGTCCTAGATCTTGCAGTTAAAGCCATGTTTATATAGAATGAACTGGGTGAAAGGCGAGGTAAGTGGATCTCAACTCTTCAAGAATTTGATCTTGAAATTCAACCTATGAAGATAGTGTGGGGAAAAGGTTTGGTTAAGGCCATAGCAAAAAATGATCCCTTAGTTTCATGTCAGCATTATGAAATAGCAGATATAACTGAAGATGAGTGGTATGTAGATGTGTATTTTTATTGAATGGTAAGTGTCCACCACATTTAAATTCTACTCAATGAAGAGCCTTGCATTTAAAATCTTCTAATTTTCTAATCATATCTGGTGCATTATACAATAAAAACCATGAAGGAATTTACCTTCGTTGCGTTGCTCGAAAAGAGGCAACACAAGTACTCGAGGAATTCCACGGTAAGTATGGGACAGGACATGGGTTTGCTAATGCCACAACCCATCAAATCCTTAGAGCTGGTTACTATTGGCCTCAAGTGTTTAAAGATGCTCATGCTTATGTGAGGTCATGTCATACTTGTCAAATCATGACAAATAGAGAAAGGGGTGCTTCTATGCCATTACAATCTGTAATCGAGTCTAGACCTTTTGCACAATGGAGTTTGCACAATGGAGTTTGGATTTTGTCTAAACCAAAAATTGGAGGGTTTGTTTATAGATTTAGTGTTTCCCAAATAAAATCAGGGATTAATAGCGAAGAAGAGAAAGCCGCTTCTAGATCCACTTCTTTAATTTATATTTTCATTCTTCCATCTCCAAACACCTTCATCTAATTTTTAGATAAAGTATGGGTTTAGGAGGGCTACTAATTCCAAATGCACACTAAATCAGATCAAGTGAACGAATGCTAACATTGCTAACTTTACTAACACCAAATGCTAACATAGGGATAGTGGAACACTTTTAAATGAAGATAAAACGAACCCACTAACTCTAAATGAACCTCATGTTAAAGGCACGAAGCTTAAAATGAAGTGGCTCATACCACACACTTTCTCATTTGGAATCCTTTTAAGCTGAAGATAAAATAGGGTACTAACTAGGTTTCGGGTAGATTACTTTAATCTCAAGAACATTAAAATAAGCTATCTTCGCGTTTGGTTGATTTAATGGATTATGGTTGTAAAGTACTTATTCGAATCATTAAAGGCCCCTTGTTAACTATTACTTGCATGGTTTAAGTTATTCTGGTATACATTCATTTATTTTAGTCTTGAGTGATTATATGCAATATGAATGTTTTTTCACAAGAACCTTGGAGAAATGAATAATGCTATTTAATTTCTTTGCAAGCGAGAGTTTCCTGTTTGAGACTCTAGTTGTGGTGATCATTTTGCTATAGGGCAAAATATTCACTCAACAACTAGGAATGAAAAAGCATATTACTAATTATGTGGCTAGATGTTTGGAGTGCTAAAGAGTGAAGGTGGAACATCTACATCCAATTATAAAATTGTACCCATATGCAATACCTATGCAAAAATAGTAGGTTCTATCAATGGATTTTATATTAGGATTTCTTAAAACGAGGTTTAGGCATGATGAAATCCTGGTAGTTGTGGATAAGTTAACTAAGGTTGCACATTTTATACTAGGAACTGTGCAAGATGATGCTCCTGTAGTGGCGAGTAATTTTTCTAGGGAAGTGGTAAGACTACACATATTTCAAGAGGTTATAATCTTTGATAGAGATTCTTGATTTACCTTTGAGTTTTGGTAAGCATTGCATGAAGAATTAGGAACCAATTTGAGTATTAGTATTGCTTATCACCTTGAAAAAATTAGCAAAACAAGAGGGTGAATCAAGTGCTAGATGATATGCTAGGAAAATATTGCATGGATCAGCATACAAAGTGGGAAGACTATTTATACCTAATGGAATTTGCATATAATAGCAGTTACCATTCATCACTAGATATGTCACATTTTGAAGTCCTATATGGAAAAAGATGCAGAACTCCCTTGTCATTGGATAATTTGGAGGATTGGGTAGTGATCGAACCAAAAATTGTAAAGAAAATGGAAGAACAGTTGAAAAGAATTCAACAAAATCTGAAAGAGGTCATAGATCGCTAGAAAAGCTACATGAACCTCAAAATAACACCAAAGGAATATTCTATGGGAGATAGGGTATTATTAAAGGTGAAATCAACTAAATGTTCCATAAAATATTCTAAAATTGACTTTAGATATGTGGGTACATTTGAAATTATAGCCAAGATGATCCCTATTGCTTATAGGCTTGCTTTATCGCCAAGCCTATCCAAAATTCACAATGTCTTCCATGTGTCCCTCTTTAGAAAATAAATTCATGATCCTACTCATGTTTTGGATGTTTTCAAATTATAGATGATCGATCCACTAAATATTGAGTTTCAACCTGTTTGAATACTTGGTTTTAGAACCAAGAATCTGAGGAAGTGAAGTATAGAGCAATGTCAAGTCCAATGGTACCACTACTTAGATAGAAATTCCATGTGGGAGGATGTGGCAGATATGCAACAATAATTTCCTTATCTGTTTGAGTAGATATAGACTTTTTCAAAAAAAACTTTCATAGGATTTTATGGAGACTTGATATTGAGTAGAGTAGATTATATTTGATTAATTTACCGAGTAGAGTAGCTTGCATATACTTGCATTACTGAGTAAAGTAGTTTTAATCATGTGATGATGTATGCTTTAATAAAAAAGTAATATGACATATTATATGGTGTGGTTATATGTCCCAATGTGAGTAATTGTGAATATTTGATGATTATGCTAATTGGGATAATTTTGTGAGAAATAGGAACAATGAATTTGTTTGATTTCTTTTAGCAATTGTAAAACAAATGCAAAAATACTTCTTTTGAATAATCTTGTTTAAAATATAGGATCTGTGTTTGATTCTAGCGGGGGAAGGATGTAACGACCATCACACAACATATGCTTATAGATAAAAGTAATGGATTATACTTACCTTCTTCTTGGAAAAGTGGTACTACTAATGGTTTTATGTACGCAGGACTAGGGGAAATCCTTTGATGGATAGTGAAGGGTCAACGAAAAAGGTAAGTGGAGAAAGGATGATTGGATCATGAGTACATGGACACTCGTACTTTGCACATCATATAGGTGCATTGCAAAAATATTTGCATTATTGTGTGAGTTATGTTTGAATGTTTGTTGCCTGATTATTTAAATCTAAAATGATATATGCATATAATTTGGGTGGCAATGAAGATGCCTTGTGCATGGGAGCCACTTACTATTTTAATTTGTTTGGTATTGTTTTATTTTGAAATAAAATGACTTCTTACGTGGAGCATGGAGTGACTTAAATAAAATAATGTATTTTTACCTTTCAATAGTTTGGATTTTCTTGTTTTATGTCAAAGAAAGCACCGTCAATGTAAGAAGATATTTAATGTTTTATTCTGTATTTAATATTTGTTTTCTTATTAGAAATTATAAAAGGTTTATTTAAGAACCAAATTAGAATTAAGTAAAAATAAAGGCAAGATAAAATAGATGTTGCTCATGTCTTAAAAGAAAATATAGCTTAAAAAATGTGTGCATTTTGTAAGATAATGTTTGATCATCATGGAGCTCTAACGAATGCCATAAACATTGGTAACTAGCATAAGTGTTCATTATTACCGCAACCCCTTTCCTTTCTTCGTGGAAAAGGAAGTGGAGGAGAAATAAAATCATCATCTTCTTTGGGGGGAACAAGTGTGGAAGGGTGGATGGAGGAGAACACCTAGATATGGTTTCAGTCTTGCATAAGAAGGTTGGACTAGTGAAATTGAGTTACAGGTTGGAAACTACTATAACTTATTTATTGAATTATAAACCTCATCTTCTTTCATTTTAAAAGAGAAGAAGTCATGTGTTTCTTGTTGTTTGATTATTTGGTTTTGGAATGGAACTGCAACACTTTTTAGTGGATGAATATCCTTGCTAAATCCTTTGCTAGGGAAAGAAACAATGACATTGTGATGTTGAATTGCTATTATTGATGTTTTGCATTAGAAGATAGTCATGCATGTTCGGATGACTAGAAGTCTACAAAATTTAGTAAAAAATTATCGATATAAATCTGAAAATAATATTTGAACTTTAGTGTTTTATGTTAATGGTTAATAGTTGAGGATTATAATGTCTCGGCATTATTCCAGTAACCTATGTAGTTTTTGCAGAAGGGATATGTTTGTGTTAATCATAAACATATTTCTTGGATATCTTTTTGTATGCTGTGTATTTTTGAGTAGAGTAAATACACTTGAGAGTTGATATGCATTGAATATATCCTTAATAGAATGAAGATACATGGAATATTATTGAGTGTTGTGTGATTCTAGATGATTGAATGCATGTGAAAATTAAAATAATGAATACATAGTTAGATGCATTCATAAGTAAGTGAGCCCTTTTTATCCCTGTTGAACTCTACTTAAGACTTTGACCGTTGGTTTGAATATTGGGGAAGAAGAGCTTGAGATGGACGTTTGTTTGGTAACCTTCTTTACATAATATTGGGATGCATTAGATAGCATAACTTATTTTCTGAAATAAAAAGGAACGCGTTAGCTTTGTGACAGTCAATAAGTTAGTCACCTTGTGGAATTGGTACTTTTGGAAAATACATTTATATTTGGGATATATACTGTGAATCGAACTATGTAGGGAAAAGACTATTGAAGTGTCAAATTATTATTACTGCCTATATTTTTAGCAAAGTATGACAGTAGCAGTACTTGTATCTTGGACAAATGAGATTAAAACTAATAAAGAGTTGTTAACCTTGTAAGAGAAGTTTCTTTGTATTAAGAATACCATAATCATTTGATTGTCTTGCATGTTAACATATAAGTTATTGAACACATTATTTTCTTTACTATGCAAGTTTCACAGATAATTACTACCTTGATAAAGTTCAATCTAGTATCTTCTGAAAGTGTGTCTATGAAAGTTCCCAAAGGCATATATATTTGGCATCAAAAATCTATATATAAATAGAAGAGTATTTCCAAATAGTGTTATGTTGTGCTTCTGCAATTTTGTAATACTAAAAATGATTTAGCTGTATTACAAGTTTGTTATATGGTTGAAGTGAAATCTCCAAACACTTGAATCTGTGTTGTACATTAAATGAACCATTAGTTATCTAATAAAATTTTGAAGGATGACTGGGAACAACAAACCCTCATTAGTCTACAAATTATGAAGTGGATATTGTTGGATAGTAACCTAGGAAGTCTAGATGGTTACACATTTCCTGGATAACTTCTTTAATGACAAAGACATTATGGTAATAATTTTCCTTATAAATTTGTTTCAAAATGAATTAGGAGTTCATCTGAGTTTAATTGGATATCCTAATTAACTAAGTGGTAAAATCGTTGGTTACCTTGGATGAAATAGAAAAAGAATTGTACCATATGTAATACCTACAAATACTCGTGTTTAGTTGTTTGAAGTAGAAAACCAGAATCAAGGGGGATAAATTTCTTTTATATTATCTATGTGGAAGCTAGATAGAGGGAGTTATATCACAAATTAGCTCTGTCATTGGTAGTCTACTAATATGAATTTTAAATATGCTATGCATATTAGTTATTGAGATGTTTGTTGGAATGGTAATCCTATGATAAACTAGGACCTGTTGTGGCCATTTCACAACTAGCCCCAAATTTGGGGACCCACCCTAAAATTTTGTGTTTTTGGGATGTTGGGTTTTTTAGAGTGACATTTTTTGATAAGTCCTCACCCTTGGATTTCGCCATGTAGATGCCAAGGTTGTTTTTTTGGTGGTGTTTGTTTGTTTCTTTTGTACTTAGTGTTTTGAATAGGTCTTTATTTACTTTAGTTAATCTCAATGTTTTCAATTAAATTAATTTAAAATATTTGAGACTAATTAAAATAAATTTCTTTTTGATAAAAACAAAAACAAAAATTAAAAATAAAATAAAAATGAAAAAAAGAATAAATAAATTATATATATATATATATATATATATATAATAAAATAATTAAAAATAATAAAAAGAAATTAAAATGAAAGCAAGATTTTGATGTCTCATATAATAAGCCATTTTCATGTTACATAGGGAATACCTAGTTTATATAATGCAATCATAGGCCCTGAGAAATTCTTTATTTAAGTTTTTTTTTTTTATATATGTTGCAAGTTATTATAGAGTTGATTGACATGGCATTTGATTGTATAGTTCTCGAGATGAAAGCAGATCAAGGGTAATTGTGAAGGCATTGTGGGTGTATCCTATTCATGGTGGACCCATCCAAACTATGAGGATTGATGGATAGTGGTGTGAACCGTGACAACGGATGGTTGTGCAGTGACAAATTGGCATATGAAGACTTGGAATCTGACCTGTGCTGAGGTGGATGTAAAATCAAATGACGTGAATAATCTAGATCAGACAACGTGGATACAGGTGGATCGGTGGAGCCGGGAGGATAGGATTTACACGATGATTGGTTGTGGATGTAGTTTTAAGGTCATTCGAGAGAGTTTTAGATGGATGGTGGCCCAAATCCTAGACACATCGATGACCGATGGTGATGAAGAGGACTATGAACCCAATAACTAGATGCAGTAAGGGATAAACTAGGCTAGATCGATGGTCCATAGAGAACACAGAGAATATTTTTTCTATTCTAAAGGCCATTTGCAAGGGATCAACATGGGAGGTTGAAAAAATAGGCTCGTGTTGACATGGACCACTTATGACAATAAAAACATAGACCCCACATGTCGACAAGGAGTAGCACAGTCGAGGATGTGTACCTAGACCCTCACTTGATAGTGGCTAACATGATAGTGCTAACAAGGCAAGGAATTATATTGTCAATAGGATGATGATTTGGATAAAAGGTGGTATGCACGATGAGATTAGAAGGCCGATAACATTGCAAGATAAGGATTCTTATAATAGAATGATCTAGAGCTAGTATGATATGTCATTGGATGATCCTAGATGGGCGTATCGACATGGTGTCTAGGATGGAGATTCACATCATGAGGAATATTTGTTATCAATGAGTGATGTGCATAGCAAGTGGACTATTTTTGAAAGAATGAATACTTCAGCGAGATTGGAACGACATGCGATAAATAAGTATACACAGTTTTACACTCCACAAGAAGGTAGACATGGTCTAATATATTATACGATTACAGGAATAGATGTGAAATCACACTAGGCAAACTATGGGCAAAGGATAAATGATGAAAAATTGGTGAGCAAGGCTCGCAAAAATGTGTAAAAGAAATTAAAGCAACAACACGATTAATTGCCCTCTCTCCATGAGTTACAGGAAGAAATCATAACAACATAATGATGTCATCAAAGGGACCATCTCATAATGATACTTCAAGGGCCATAGTGTCTCCCAACATGGTTAAAAGTACTATTTTAAAGAACTAACCAGAGTGGACTAAAGAATGGATGAAATAAGAGTAGTTTTTGACACAAACAAGCGTGAACTATGGTGATCAGACAGATTTCAATGGATACCCACGTGATTCTACCATCTAGCATCTTCTCCTACGATATTCATGGTAGTGGGCATCAGAGAAACAAAGCGACAATGGTTTCTGTAGGATGATAGTACCGAGACAAGATAAACAAGAATGCATTATTGGGCATCAGATAAACAAAGCGGCAATGGTTTCTGTAGGATGATAGTACGGAGACAAGATAAACAAGAATGCATTATTGGGCACAAAATTTGTGATATCAAAAATGGTTGTTTTTGATGTGCACGTCCAAACAGGCAGAAGAGCACTATGGAGGAATATCAATGAGGATATTGGTACATGAAATTATATGAATACACGACCTGATGTATTACACCTATGCAGAATGATGGAGACATGGGATACACAATGTAGATACATGAGCCTATGTAGCATACACAGGTGGTTTGGCAGAGGTGGACAGTGCAAGACGAAGCTGTAAAATAATGGAGTTATCCACAGTATATGTCGCATAGACAAAGGCTTATGAGCATTAGTATATTACATCCAACGTATAAGGAGGCTAAAACAATGAAATAATTCCAAAGGCACAGTGTGCTATGATGGCAAAATAAACAACAATGGGAAAGGTACAACATAGGGTTCTAACATATAAGAGAGTTGATAGTAAAGGTAATTTTTAGAAGCATTACATTGGTAATGGCAAATGAAGACTCTATTGTGGAGGTTATGTCTGAGGGTATCTTCATTGTCTATGGTAAGATCATAGGAGGAAAAAGTTTGCCATGTTAGTGGATGACTATTTTTGGTTTAGCCTAAATATGGAGCATTCACGATTGGCATCTCAAAATTATGGGAACATCCTATGTGGACTGTGCACTCACCAACATTGGGTGAAATGATCGCATGAGAGATAATCAGAACACTTTGACAAGAGTATTATAAAAAATTAATTGAGGTGTGCAGTTACCAATATAATTAATAGACCTTTATGCTTATGGTCATAGTGAGTCATAGTGAACAGAAAGAAAATTTACGAAAATAAATATGGCCAAAGTAGGCATTACAAGGCATGGAAGACAAAAGAATACATAAAGCAAAAAGGTACCAAGAAAACCAAACGAAAGGGAAGTTGGAAATGAAAAGTGATCTGCAATTTTAAATAAGAGATTGAAACAAGGCACAAGGACTGGATATTTTGGGACTGGTTGGAGACTTTTGTAAAAATAGGAACATTACTTGTTTTTGGAATGCAAAATGCTTCAAAAACTTGCATTTTGTTAGTAATATTGGGACTGGTTGGAGACTTTTGTAAAAATAGGAACATTACTTTTTTTGGAATGCAAAATGCTTCAAAAACTTGCACTTTATTAGCAATATTGGAGGAGATTTTTTTCTGCATGTTTGGATTAATTTTTTATCTTTTCCTTCCATGTTTCTTGGCTTATAGATAGTGTTTAATGCAGTTTACAGGTTGCACTATTGAATGCTTAGAAATAGGAAATTTGTTTTTTCTCCTTAGAAGATTGCACCTAGGTTATTGTGGGTTGTGCAAATGTAGATTCAGATAAACTAGGTTACATTCAGAAATTTCTCACATCTCTGGTTTTGTAGGATAGGGTAGCATTAGACTGAGAGTACTTTGTATGTTAACATTTTTAGCTTTCTGGTCCATTTTTTAGATTTTATTTTTATTTTTCTAACCTTACCTTTTTGTATTTTTTTTAAACTTCGGCAAATAAAATAAAAATATAAAAAAATTAAAACTCCAAAATAAATGCATGGATTCCAATATTAAGCTTTAAAGTTTCATTTTATGCAATTTCGATTTTATTTTGAAGCAAATTCGAAATTACAAAAATTATTCAAAGTTGTTTTTAAAGGAGTTTTGTAATTTTAGATTTTACATATTTTCACATTTTGAAGGTAAATCAAATTTCAAGCTTTGCATGTTCGTTTTGCAAGCAATAAATTAACTTCTCTTTATGAAAATTACAATTTCATTAAAAGGGAGTAATTTATATGGCATTTCAAAGGCTATTGTATTTAAAGCAATAAATTAACTTCTCTTTATGAAAATTATAATTTCATCAAAGAGGGGTAATTTATATGGTATGTCAAAGGCTATTACATTTATCAAGTTATTCATGTAGATTATTTTATTTTCATGCTCAAAGCAACATTAAATGAATCCAATCATCATTCAAACTTTGCATTTCAAAAGATAGATTTTAGTCTTCTCTTTTATGCTCAAAGCAGGGTTTAATAATGCAAGATAAAACTTGTTTAAAATATTCTTAACCAAAAGAAGATAAAATCTACCTAAAATACTTCAAGATAAAATGAACTAAGGCATTTACATCATGGTCATATGAGGGCCAATCACATTTTCTTTTCTTTTAAGTTTCATGAACAATCAATAGCATAGCATAATAAAGTAATACCAACACAGGCCCCTTGTTAATAGTTATTTGCAAATCACTAAGGTATTCCTAGCACTTATTTGATACATCTTCACAAGATTACAAGCACACATTAAGTAAAAGGAACCTTGGAGAAATTTCTATTTCTTTGCAAGAGAGGGTTTTCTAATCAAAATCCTAAGTGTGATGGTGATTTTGCAATTGGGTAAAATTTCCACTCAACATTTTGGCGCTAGAAGGAGGGCCTGAATTGGTTTACTTTATTGCTATTTAGATGCTAAATTGTTCATGTTACTTGAAAGATTTATTTGAAGGCATTGGTCTTGACTAACGAGGTTTTGTTTACATGTGATCACTTTCATTGATTTGAAAATTCTCTAATTGATGATGCATTAATGCTAACCTTTTGCAAATTGGAGAATGTTCTCTAATGTCATGGTTTAATTGATGCATATATTTTGGTTGATATACATGATGATTTATATGTGAAACATTTGAGGATTGTTAGTCATTTCATGCTTCTTTGCAAGATATTTCTTTGACTAACAAAATTGGTATTAAAGTTGTATTCTTTAAGGTCCACTAATGGCTTGGTTTACTTCAATGATGGTAGGTTGTCCTTTAAACATACCTGGGCCTTCACATCATGTGCCTATAGATATTTTGGATTATCTACCTCAGTTTAGGCATGATGGAATAGAATCGATTGAGGAACATATTCAGGCATACAAGAACACTTTAATTCAATTGCAAATTATGCATGAAGATGTTGCTTGTAACATGTTTCCATCTACATTAGATGAATTTGCTTATGATTGGTACCTTAGTTTACCTACAGGTTCTATCAATTCTTGGGCTCAACTAGAGGCAATGTTCCTCAATCATTTTAACAAAACTAGTTGACCCAATCCTCATGTATAATCAGTTTGTCACTACCCGTAAAGGACCAAATGAATCTTTGAAGTTATTCACTAAAAGGTTCCATGGGTTATATACTCAATTGGTGGTACCCTATGTTCCTCTAGAGGGAGTTGCTATCCAAGTGTATTTCAATGCTATTGACCCATTAATCTCTATGTATTTGCGAGGGATACCTCAAATCACATCTTTATCCCAAGCTTATACCCAAGCAATAGCATTTGAACAATAATTGAATTTTCAAGGTTATGGTGTGGGTTTTGGATTGTATAATTCTCAATCATTTAATACCTCCCTTACCCACCCAATAGTTTGTGCACCTCAACCTACCATTCAAAATCAACCATCATTCTCAAGTGTGAATCAATTTTAGAATACCCATCTTGATCATCTTTCGAATCATGTTCCTAAGATAAATTTCAATGATTTTCACAATAATATTATTTCAAACAAGGGAGGAGTCCTAGATCTAACTAGTATTGAAATATGTGATAGGTCAGGACCTTCCATAGAGTTGAATGAAAGGATTAAAGTAAATGATCAAGAAAGCCAATATGTTTCAAATAATGACCCTTTAGAAATAAAAGGCTTAGAGTCATTATTCACAAAGGAGGATTGGGATAATCATAGAAAGTAAAATACAAGAATTGATCCCACTATAGAAACACTTGACCCACCAAAAATATATTTTTTGAAATTGAGGAGCATGAATCTAAAGAAGATGAATTTTCTGAAATTAAGGTGGATAAAGGTGAAAAAGAATTGATAGATGAATCTAAAGATCATGCCAAATATACAATAGAGTTTCATCCCATGGATTTAGATGATAATTTTTATAATGGTTGGGGAAGATATGAAGAATCATTGGTTTTTCACACCCCTATTGATGAAATTTCTATTGATATGCAGGATGCTGAAAACACTATCTCACATGAAGATCTTGTAATTCCTGTACAATCAGAAAATGGCATACCATTTGCAAAAATAGAGAAGGTTCCAAAGTTCGATCATGTTGAATATGAGTTTATGGAACACCTTGTTGAAATAGAAAAGGAAGAAATGGTAAATGTTTCTTATGATTCAGTTGTTTGGGATCAGGAAGAAGTAAAACCTCCTCTTTCATTCTGGAATACTAAAAACTTGGGTACAAATTCACATGATTGTCTTGAAGATTCTAAGGAAGAAATACCATGGATGGTTAACAAGGAATGGGAACCAAATGATAAAAATATTGCTTTATTTGAAGCAACTCAAGTAATTGATCATGGAGATGTGTTATTTGACACATCCCTTGATCAACAAGAGTTATGGTTTGAAAAGGATGGACATATTTTTGATTGGGTGCCTAATTTTGGTGTTTTTGATGAATAGGTAATTGATGAAGATGAAGGGCTACAAGAGGATGATGATGATAAAGACCATGAGGAAAAAGAGGAAATTACAAAGGTTCACCAAGTCTTGGTAAATGAAAGTGTACAAAAGGTAGAATCTCACTTTTTATGTTCAACCATGCGAACTCCAGGTGAAAACTTGCCTAATTGTCTATGGGATTCAAATGTTATTTATGATGAAATGCCATTGGAGGTGAATAAAGAACTAGAGTTGATTTCTACTCACACCACTAATGATATTGCTTTGTTGAATGAAAGAGAAGTAGATGTGCTTGAATTATTGAATCAAGTTCATCAACAATTAACAATTGAATCTAGGATAAAAACTTATAATGATCCTCATTTAGTAGATATCCTAGATGCTTGCAAATTGTTGCATAAGTATGATTGGCCTAAAGACATAAATGATGACTTGGCTTCAAAATTTTTAGAAATAGCCTCCTATTTGAAAGAAATCTATATCCTTGTGAAAATGAAAACTCAAGTTAAAATGATGAATCAAATTTTGAAATTTACACCTCATTGAATAAGCAAAAGATAATTGAAAATCATGTATTTGCTTGTAAATTTGATGAATCAAAGTTTCAACATGGAATTGCTAATATCATTGAATCAAATTGGTGGGATTGTTGTAAAGCTTGGCATGCATATCATGGTATATGTCTTTTAAAGTGTGCTAATCGTGTTTGGGATCCAGGGAAGTGATTGCCCAAATTTTTGCATCATCTTGTACAATATTGTATATTATTGTATATAGTTTTGGTTTTCATGTTTTTGTTTTAGCTTTGTTATTTTTGTGCTTTGTCCTTAATTTTTGGTTTTGTTTTGCTTTCTTGTTAGTTTGCATTAGGTTAGGTTTTGATTTATTTCCAAGTTTTGGTTTACGAGTTTTGTGTTTTGGGTTGGTCCCTCTATTTGAGGTGATGTTTTGTGGTTGCTACTAATGGCCTCTTGATCATTTTTGTGTTCCTTTGTCATGAAGGGTGAATTGCCTATCATGTGGATCAAGGAAAAGGGGATGAAATTGTTTAGTAACCACTCCTATATTTTGGGACTAAGATAGTGAATTTTGGAATACTGAATCATTTTGCTAAAGCTACACATGAACACATCATATTAAGGGGCATGCTTTGAAATCTTGAAGGATGAAATCATTTTGGTATGCAAATTAAGGTAAAAATCCAACACGCTCCATTTCAAATACTTTCTAACCCATGTGGTGCATAAACTTTTGCAAAGCCATTCAAAAAAAAAAAGCAATGGAAAACATGCTAAAATCAGTCACCAGGTTTGGATAAACTCTACTGGGGCTATAGATGCTTGACTGGTAGTAGGGCTCTATCTAGACAAAGCTTGTTTAAAAAAAATGGCTTTGCAAAATATCAATTAAACACAAGGGTAATTTAGATAAACTCTACTGGGGCTATAGATGTCTTGACTAGCAGTAGGGCTCTGTCTATAAGAATTCATTTTTATGAGCAATATTTCTATAGCCTAAAGGTAAATCAAGTGATGGAGTCCAGATGGTTTTCAAGAATGCAAAATGAAATCACGTTCACACACATTAAGCTAAAGCAAAGGGTTCATGTGTTTCATTTGAAGTTATCTACCCCACCTTTTGGATGTTGCTAGATGGTTTATCTTTCTGATATTTGGTTTGTTTATTTTTAGAACTAGGTTCTTCACCCGAAATGCTCAGGAGCATTTCCTAGTAGAGTCACCATTTGTTGTGGCCATTGCACAACTAACCCCAAATTTGGGGACCCACCTTAAAATTTTATGTTTTTGGGATTTTGGATTTCTTTGAGTGATATTTTTTGATAAGTCTTCACCCTTGGATTTCGCCATGTAGATGCCAAGGTTCTTTTTTTTGGTGGTGTTTGTTTGTTTCTTTTGTACTTAGTTTTTTGAATAGGTCTTTATTTACTTTAGTTAATCTCAATGTTTCCAATTAAATTAATTTAAAATACTTGAGACTAATTAAAATAAATTTCTTTTTGATAAAAATAAAAACAAAAACAAAAAAAATAAAATAAAATGAAAAAAAATAATAATAAATAATACATAACTAGTCCTTACTTGAAATAGTGGAAACTTGGCATATGAAGACTTGGAAGCTGACCCATGCTAAGGTAGATGTAAAATCATATGACACGAATAACATAGCTTAGACAAGGTAGATAAAAGTAAATTCAGGAGGATAGGATTTACATGGTGATTGGATGTGGATTTAGTTTTGGGAACACTCGAGAGAGTTTTAGACGGATGGTGACCAAAACCCTAGCCATGCCAATGATCAATGATGATGAAGAGGACTATGAACCTGACAACTAGATGTAACAATGGGTGAACTATGATAGATTGATGGTCCATGGAGAACGAGTAGAAGTTTTTGTTTAGTTTGAAGGCCAGTTATGAGGGATCTATAGGGGAGGTTGAGAACACAGACCCGTGTTGACATGGACCACTTATGACAATGAAAACTTAGACCTCACATGTCAATAAGGAGTAGCATGATTGAGGATGTGGATCCAAACCCTGACTTGATAGTGGCCCACACGATAATACTGACAAGTCAAAGAATTATACTATCAATAGGACAATGATTTGGATAAAATATGGTATGCACGGTAAGAATAGAAGGTCAATAACATTACAAGACAAGGATTCTTATAATAGAACGATCTGGAGCTAGTATGAGATGTCATTGGATGAGCCTATCTAGGCACATAGATGTGGTGGTCGGGATGGAGATTCACATCATGAGGAAGATTTGTTATCAACAGGTGATGTGCACAAGTGGACTATTTTCAAAAGAATGAATACTTCAGCGAGAATGACGTAACTTGCGATAAATAAGTATACATAGTGTTACACTCCATGAGAATCTAGACGTAGTTCTATTATGCAATATTATTACAAGTGTAGATGTGAAATCACACTAGGTAGACTATGTGCAGAGGATAAACTATGAAAAATTAATGAGCAAGAATCGCAAAAATGTAAAGAAGAAATCAAGGTAATAGCATGATGAATTGCCCTCTCTCTAAGAGTTATGGGAATAAAATAATTATTTAATCGAAGGGATCATATCATAATGATACTTCGAGGGTTCTAGTGTCTCCCAACATAATTAAAAGCACTATTTTAAAGAATCGTATAGAGTGGACTAAAGGATGGATGAAATCAGAGTAGTTTTTGATGTGAACAAGGGTGAACTATGGTGACTGGACATATCTCAATGGAGGCCCATATGATTCTACCATCTAGCATATTCTCCTATGGGATTCACGATAGTGAGTATTACAGAAAAAAAGTGGTAGTGGTTTTAGTGGGATGACAGTATGGAGACGAGCTAAACAAGAACACATCGTTGGACATGAAATTTGTGATATCAAAAATGGTTGTTTTCAATGATAGTGTTTCCTAGTTTAGGGATTAATGCAAGGTAAATGACATATTTTGAGAAGTTGGTAGGGAATGATGTGGATTCTATGTTGGCTACATTAGTACAAAAGTGTTCATTTATTTAATCATATTATGCACATACAAACAGGTAGAAGAGTGTTGTGGAGGAATCTCAGTGAGAACATTGGTACATGAAATCAAATGAATACACGACCTGATGTAGTACACCTATGCAGAATGGTGGAGATGCTAGATAATCACATGCTAGAGGAAGGTCTTCATAGTCATGTATGAAGAAGTATAGGATGGATGGCACATCGTCTAATGGACCCTTTTGTGAGTTTGTGCTAATATGAGATATAATAAGCATTCACAGAAGTGGAAATCACACATTAAAGATGGGACAACGATGCTAGATGGACCCGTGAGTATTTTATCAAGGTCCATTATGGTACCCCTTCTCTAGGATTGAATGTTAAAGACTATTAGTATCATTAGGTGTGTTTGTGATGAATACAACAAACAGGCATCCACGTGTGGTTACACAAAGGAAAGTGTTTGCGTCATTACCGTGAAATGCACTCTTGATAGTGCAGATGGGTGATCCTGTGCAGCATAGGTTTATGCATAAGGGGTCGACCCCAAAATGTATTTATAAAAATTTGGCGTCTAAACACATGTAGAAGGTTCACTATTATTAGGGGAAATGTTGGAAATTTAAACTTTAAATGGTCAAATTATTATAAAATTGGGATGAATTGATCCAAAAAAGTTGCACCTAGAAATTATTGGCTAATAGGCCTTGGACAAGGGTCCCAAATATTAGCCAATTTCAAATTTTGAAAATCCTAGTTTTAGCCAATTTGGTGATAAATAGTCGTTATGCATAAACCTAGTGCAACATATGCAGGTGGTTTGGTAGATGCAGACAACATGAGATGAAGCCATAAAACAATGGAGTTATCCATAGTATACATCACGTAGATAGAGACTTAGGAACATCAGTATGTTATATCCAGTGTATAAGGAGACCAAAACGATGAAATAATTCCAAAGGCATAGTGTGCTATGATGGAAAAATAAACATCAATGGGAGAGGCACATCATCGAGATCTAACATTCGAGAGAGCCAACAATAAAGGCAATTTTTAGAATTATTACATTGGTAATGACAAATGAAGACTTCATTGTGGAGGCTATGTCTGAGGGTATCTCCATCGTCTATGGCAATATCATAGAAGGAAAAATTTTGTCATGTCATATTTTGACTATTTTCAATTACAGCCTAAATATGGAGCATCCACAATCGACATATCAAAATTATGGGAACATCCTATGTGGATTGTTCACTCACCAACATTGGGTGAAATGACTACATGAGAGATAATATGAATGCTTTGACAAGAGCATTATAAAAAATTAATTGAGGGTTGTGGTTACCAATAGAAGGAATAGACCTTTATGCTTATGGTCATAGTGAATTGTAATGAACAGACAAAAACTTTACGAAAATAAATATGGCCAAAGTAGGCATTACAAGGCATGGAAGACAAAAGAACACAGAAAGCAAAAAGGCACTGGGAAAACCAAACAAAAGGGAAGTTGGAAATGAAAAGTGGTCTGCAATTTAAATAAGGGATCGAAACAAGGTACAAGGGTTAAATATTTTGGGGCTGGCTGGAGACTTTTGTAAAAATGTGAACATTACTTTTTTTTAATGCAAAATGCTTCAAAAACTTGCACTTTGTTAGCAAGATTGGAGGATATTTTTTTTGCATGTTTGAATTAACTGTTTATCTATCCCTTCCATGATTCTTGGCTTATATATAATGTTAAATTTGGTTTACCGATTGCACCATTGAATGCTTAGAAATAGGGAATTTGTTTTTGTTCCTTACAATATTACACCTAGGTTATTGCAGGTTGTGCAAATGCAAATTCGGATAAACTAGGTTACATGTAGTAATTTCTCACATCTTCGGTTTTGTAGGACTGAGAGTACTTTGTAACATTTTCAGCTTTCTGGTCCATTTTCTAGATTTTAGCTTTATTTTTCTAACCTTACCCTTTTCCATTTTTTTTTAAACTTTGGCAAATAAAAAAAATTAAAACTCTAAAATAAGTGCACAGGTTTCAATATTAAGCTTTAAAGTTTCATTTTATGCAATTTCGAGTTCATTTTGAAGCAAATCCAAAATTACAAAAATTATTCAAAGTTGTTGTTTTTAAAGGAAGTTTGTAATTTTAAATTTTACATAATTTCACATTTTGAAGGTAAATCAAATTTCAAGCTTTGTATATTCGTTTTGCAAGTAATAAATTAAACTTTTTTTATGAAAATTATACTTTCATTAAAGGGGAGTGATCTATATGGCATTTCAAAGGCTATTGTATTTTAAGCAAAAAATTAACTTCTCTTTATGAAATTATAACTTTATCAAAGAGGGACAATTTATATGATATGTCAAAGTCTATTACATGTATCAAGTCATTCATGTATATTATTTTATTTTCATGCTCAAAGCAACATTAAATAAAACCAACCATCATTCAAACTTTGCATGTCCAAAGATGGATTTTAGTCTTCTCTTTTATGTTCAAAATAGGGTTTAATAATGCAAGATAAAACTTGTTTAAAATATGCTTAACTAAAAGAAGAATAAATCTACCTAAAATGCTTCAAGATAAAATGAACTAAGGCATTTACATCATGGTCATATGAGGGCCAATCACATTTTCTTTCCTTTCAAATTTCATGAACAATCAATAACATAGCATAATAAAGTAATATCAACATAGAAATCTTGTTAATAGTTATTTTCAAATCACGAAGGTATTCCTAGCACTTATTTGATACATCTTCATAATATTACAAACACACATTAAGTAAAAGGAACCTTGGAGAAATTTCTATTTCTTTGCAAGAGAGGGTTTTCTAATCAAAATCCTAAGTGTGATGGTGATTTTGCAATTGGGAAAAATTTCCACTCAACATGACCATATGCCAAAATTATATAGCATAAAAACCCTCATTTTCTCTAATTATATAGTGTGGTAAACCATAACCTTCTTTTTTATATACACTTTTAAAGAATGCCATCGAGAAGGATGAACCATGATTACCTAATGATGTTGAGGTGTGGATATGCACACAACTAAATCCGAAGTAAATGTAGTCTAGAAGAATTGATATGTATAAGTAACTAGGCCAAAAATTTTAATGAGATTTTGGGATGGGATACCATCCCTAGGTTGTTGTTCGGATAGTACTATGATAGGTTCCATACTTGTTAAACTTAGCTAGTATAGTCATAGGATTTGGTATGGGATAACCCACTATGAGTTATAATGAGTATGTGTGATTAAGTCCAAGGTTAGGGTATTGAATGGCTTCAAGAAGGGGATCACTAGTTAGTCACAAAGGTATTTATACGCTAATTTCCTTCATACCCATTCAGAATGAGTCGACTAGTTAGTCAAAAGGTTTGGTATGGCAAGGAATGGGGAAGCAAGCATCCACCCTCTAGGTGTTATGGGCCCTAGAGTATAACCCTTGCAATGGTTTGATCCTCATGCCGAGTATGCAGATATCAAATGAGGGTAATTGAAACCACAAAATGGTACCTTTAATGGGATTTGGTTGATCTCCTCCAATTGGTGACTATCTACAATAGTCTTGAGCCCAAAAGTGGTCTAAAATTCCTGTACTAATTAATACTAAATGATAACAAATGCATTGGGTGAATTAAATTGCTATGAACATTAATGCAATTTTTAAGAACATGGAAGCATAATTAGGGTGGAAATAGACATTTTGAAAAAAAACTTGTGAATTTACTTGTTTTACTTTGTGGTACAACCAGGTGAGTAGACCGAGGTTGTTACACTTTTTCACCGAACAATTGATTAGTGATCGGATTTGAGACCACCAAATTTGGATCATTGAGAAGAGGGTAGTCCTTCAGCCATGGGTCTGCACCTCTAAATTGAATATAAAAAAGTATATCTAATTTAGAAACTAGACCATAACTAATAATTGAGTTTTTTATATATGTATTTATATACAGTGTTGTTTAAATTTATTTCTTTCATATAAAAATTAAAATTATATTATAAGGTGTCTCACAAAGATAATAAATATGGTTCAATAAATTTCTAGTTAAATTTGATTAAAGTTATTAGTGATTTAAAATTATATTTATTAAAAACATATCTAATATTAAAATATTTATATCCTTGAAAACATACCTATGGTATAAAGATGTTTGAGGTATTGATCTTGTATCTTAATAGAGGGATCTAAATCATATGCATCTTGTCACAATAACTTTTTGGAATAATGATGTTGCAAAAACCTTTTTTTAATCCAAAATTAAATATATGTCTATATTAAGTTGGTTGGTTTTGTCGAAATAACATGTTGGAATAATGTGGAATAATGATGTATTTTTTTTAAACCCAAACTTAAATATATGTCTATATCAGTTGGTTAGTTTTATTTGATTATTTTTTCTTTTAATAAGTTAAATGTGGCTTTTGTTGGGGTCATTCTTATCAAAATACCAAAATATTATATTTATTATATCATATATTTTTATCATAATTTTTTTGTTTTTGTTTTAAATATATTCAACTTCCTCAAAGTGCTATGTTTCGCTAATCATCTCAAATAATTTTTATTAAGAGATAAAATATCACTTGGCCAATTACCTTCTAAAATTTGAATTTCACCAAGATGAAGATTAACATTGCAATTTGTTAATTTATCTATTATTTGATTTTCTTCTCTATAATTATGCTCACACTTCCAAAATATTGCCTCTAATATTAGATGATGAACATAAACTATAATATTATTTTTTATCCATATTTCATACCCATTTTTGTTAAGAGCATTGATGATAATTTGCAATTCCCCCTCAATTGAAATATATTTCCATCCTTTTTCTACTACAATTTTAATCCCTGTAAGAAGTGCCCTAGCCTCTACATAGTTTTTAGTTGAATTTCCATATGATTTTGAATAAGTGAGGATAATTTTTCCTTCACTATTTCTAAAAATACCAATTCCACCAACTTTTATTAGATTCCTTTAGAAGCACCATCAAAATTAATTTTGTTAAACCCAATTTTTGAACATTTCCATTTTACCATAGATCAAAGTAGATCCATTGATTTAATTCCATTATCATAGATGAAATTTTCATGTATTTTCAATTTATGCAACGAAGTTATTCGCATCTAGTTTTCTCCAATTTAGACTTCCCATGATGAGCATCATATTTGTAGACATCCTGCAAGAGAACCAATAATATGGTTCTAAAATTGGGCATGATTTTAAGATTTATTTTTGAAAATTACTTTATTCCTTTCAAGCCATAAATTCCAACAAATAATGGCAAGGCCAATCCTCTACATAATGCATAATGCTTTCCCTTTGAAATAATTAATCAAACATTTCATCAACTCTTGCAATGTTGATGGAGTTATCCAATAAAATTTCATATTTTTTAAAAAATAACCCCAAATTGTGTGAGGAAAGGACAATGAAGAAATAAATGGTCTAATGTTTCTAGATACTTCACACACAATGGACATCTAAAGGGTCCATGTTATTCTCTTCTTTGTAAAATCTCTCCAATAAAAATATAACTTTGAATTGTTAACCAAAAGAATGTTAAGATCTTAGAGAGAACCTTTAATGACCAAACATTCTTACAAGGAAAATCTTTGGGAGAAAAAAAATTATTGTTCTAAATAGTCATATCCCAATTTGACTGATTATCCATTATCTTTTTATAAATTTCAAACCCACTCATCTTTTCATGTAAAAATCTGCAAATAAAACTCTCGAAGCATCTTTTGAAATATATTTGCAATTTTCTTGATTTTCTCTCCTTTGACTAGGTTACTAAAAGAAATCCATTATCTAGAGTTGTTGCTCATAATAATATAGTTTTTGAGCTTCGGACCTTTACATGCTAGGCATGCTTGAGCCAATGGTTTACATTTTGACTTAGAGATAAGAGGATAAGGCTTCACCTAAGCATAAGACTAAAAAATTGCATAGCTTCCCCTCATTGAGTAACCATCTAATATGTTTTTCTATCAATTGTAATCTCCGTAATATGAAATCCCATGTTGATGATCCTTTTGATAGAGTTTTTTCCTAAATAATTTCATTGCATAAAGATAACCTATATAGTTTGGAAGTAATATTTTTGCCTAATTATTTTCTTAATATTTGAATAATCTCCACCCCAACTTTGCTCCTAATGCCAAATTCATAAATTTACAATTTTACAAGTCCCCTCCTCCAATATTATTTCCTTTGCAAACACTATCCCACCTATAAAGAGGAAACCTAAATTTTTCCTCACTACCTTTCCATAGAAAGTTTCTTTAAATTTTATCAATTTTTGATGCTATACTTGTTGGTAATCTTTAAAGTGACATCATATAATAGGGATGGATTGCAATATAGTCTTATGAGTTGTAGCCTTCCTGCCATGGTTAAAATATTACCAGTGCAACCTGCCAAGCAAGATTTCTTTTTATCCAATAAATAGATCTAAAGCTCTTTTTTAATTGCTTTATTGGAAAAAGAAATACCCAAGTAGGTTGACAAAAACATTTCAAGTTTAAACCGTAAAATATTCACAATAATTTGTTGTAAATATCGGGCAATATTAATGAAAAATCTTGGATTTTATAGTATTTACCAACTATCGAGTAGCCTTCTCATAGCATGATAATATTGATTTAAAATCGATGGCTTCCTTGACTAAGGAATGACCCAAAATAAAATTATCATGAACAAATTAGAGATGAGATTTAGAGGGACCAATTTTTATGACCTAAATACCTTTAATTTTTCCTTCCATTTTGACCTTTGAAAATGCTCTCCCTAATGCTTCTACAAGAATAATGAATAGATAAGGAGAAAGTGGGTTAGCTTGATGATATCCACAAGATGACTTGAAGTAATCAACAAGAGAACCATTGATAAAAATAGAAACTTTTATAGTGTTATAAAAATATTTAATCCACTCACACCAACTATAATCAAAGCCAACATTTCTAAGAATAGCTTATAGAAAATTCCAGGAAACTCTATCATATGGTTTGTTCATATCTAATTTCAAAATCATACCTATTTTTTTCATGGAATTAAGAGAACGTATGGCTTCTTATGCAATAATTATACCATCAAGAATTTGTTTAGCACAAAAAAATATACCTTGTTCTTTTGAGATAAGACAACCTAGAATGCCCTTCAACCTGTTTGCCATAATTTTTAAATGATCTTATAAATCATATTACAAAGGCTTATTGGATAAAAATTATCAAAATATTTTGTGTTGCCTTTATTTGGAACCAAGGTAATAAAATTAGAATTGATCTCAATTATTATAGTCTTTCCTTTTTTTATCCTCTTCAACTACAATTAACATATCAGTATTAATTAAATCCTAGAAATTATGAAAGAAAACTATAGGAAATCCATTGGGGCCAGGTGCCTTGTTAGGATGAAAAGAGAAAATTATTTAATGGAGCTCCTCCATAGATATATTCTTCATCAAGATTTCATTTTATCCATGAGTGATAATTGTTGGAATATTTTGTAAAATATTTTCTTGTGCCTCCTTATCTTGCCTAGTAGTTAACAAAATATTTTTGAAATAATTAATTTCTTATGAACCTCTCTTCTCATAACCATAACCATTCAATAATTTGAAAAAATATCAAATATGCATCCACAAATAAATTGCACAATAATAATCCATACAATAAAATAGAGATTGATAATACCCTTAAGGTAGGGAAACATTGTACAATGCTCCTTATTGGAAGGAAGCCACTCCAAAATATCTCCAGCTCCATGAGCCAAGACTTCTACAAGAATAATTTATATATGTGATCCTTTGCAATGGGGGTATATCTCTCTTTATACAAGAGTGTTATGGTTCACCTTCTATGAGTAACAAGATCACCCATGTGGTGGTTCACCTTCCATGAGTTACAAAGTGCATAATAATATGATAATATTCCTTGATGGTTACATATGAAAATATTCCTTTATGGTTATATTTATGATTCTATGACATTTTTTATTAGGGTAAAAATAATATTTTTAAAGGAGTCAAACCCTTTTACATCACAAAATCAGCCCATCAATTGCACAACTGCCAAGGGCAAGTAGCCAAAAATATGTTGCATGCAATATAGACAATATCCACCCTAGACCCCAATTAGATGCAATACTCCCTCCTAATATTTTCTAATTCCTAATGGACCACCCCTTGGGGGACCCATATCCTATCCTCTTATTTAATGACACCAAATTTAACCAGCTAGTCTTCTTGTTTATTAGCTTCTCTAATGACATGAACAAAATCAACTTCAAAATGCTTTACAATATCTCTAATATCCTATACAATATAATAAATTTTCCAATTAGCTTCTCCCTCATTTTTCAAAATATTGATAATATTCAATAAGTCTTCTTCAATGATAAATTTTTTAGCACCTAGATCCTTATCTAGCTCTGCACCAAGATGTAAAACATTAACTTCAACTTTATGGCTAGTAGTAATACCTAAAGACTTGTAGGCTATCCCAACCAATCTGCCCTAATTTTCCCTAAAAATAGATCCTTCTCCTACCTTACCTGGGTTACCTTTGGATGCTCCATCAAAATTTAACTTCAACCATTCATCTCGGGGTGGTTTCCATTTTACAACAATTCTAGCTTGAGGATTTTCCTCTTCACCACTAATAGGTTCTAAATTCCATGCCTTAGCAATCAATCCAGTCTTCAGTATTCTCTATCTTGATAGGATATTTGATAGATTTAGCATTCTCCTCTAAAAAATGGGTGATACTTCCAAAAAATCTTACTGTTGACCTTTTTTTCCCTCTAAAAACTCTTTAACCATACTCCCCACACAAAATAAAATGGAATAAGGTTTCAAGTTATATTAAGATGAGGAATATTAAAGGGCATCTCACACTATTGTAACCACAAAACCATATTAGAAGGCATCACCCAAGAGATACCCATCCTATTGATGAGGAGCTAGAGAATATTTAAAACATAGGGATACTCCAAGATGTGTTCCATTGATTCTTTTTCCTTTTTACATAAACTACATCTATTAGGTAACTGAAACATCTCTTCTTAAGATTATCCACAGTTAGGATCTTATTCTAGACTGCTTACCAAAGAAAAGTATCCAATTTAGGAATAGCTCTCTTACCCCAAATTCTATTCAAAGGAAAACCATTATCTATAGTAGGATCCAAAAGATCATAGGTTGTCTTCATACTGATTTCACCATTCTTAGTTCTACCCCAAACCAATAAGTCTATTTTCCTAACAACACCTAAGTAATAAGTATTTATTTTAGGTTTAAGAAGGTTTAAAACATCCAAATTCTTAGGGATTGCATCTAAATATTTCCAACTCAACTGGTTATCCAATAAAATCATGTAGTCACAAACCTTTATACCATATCTATCTTCTATATCCTCTTTTAGATTAGAGAAAATACCATTATTAGCTAAAGTATTTCCACATAACTAGGTATGCTCCTAGAAAATTATAGAGGATACATCTCTAACACGTCATTTCACACCCTTACACAAGGCCTCCCTAGCCTCCACTAGACGGTTCCACAAATAAGAGCCTTGATAGGGATCTTGAATTGTGAGAAATTTGGTATCATCCTAGATTTCAATATATTTCTCTTTAAGAATCCTAGCCTAAAGAGTTTTACCATCTCTTAGAACTCTCCATCCAACCTTGACTACCATTTAACTATTAACTAGACCAAGTCTCATCAGACCAAGACCACCATTCTTCTTTTGATAGTATGTTTTTTCCCAAGCTACAAGAGGAATCATCCTCCTCTCTTCAAATCTAGACCATAAGAATTATTTTTTAATTCCTTCTATAATTTTGGAAAATTTAGTAGAGATCTTAAAAAGGGATAGAAGATAAATATGGACAGCTTGCAAAACACTCTTAACCAAAAACACTTTACCTACTTGAGGCAAGAGATTGCCTTTCCACCTTGTAAGTTTAAATTGAAACTTATCAATAAAACATTTCCAAAGAGGTGTCGTGCAAGTTCCCACAACACATAGGCATTCCAAGGTAAGTAGAAGGTAGGGTTGACACAAGGTACCCTATATTTATATCCACCTTTTTTTGGAGATCAACTTTAGTGTTAATGAAGAAGACCTTGCTCTTATCCAAATTGATCTTTTGGTGAGAGACACACTCATAGAGGTCTAGAATTATTTTAAATTTAATTACCTTTGCTACAATAGGATTACAAATTAAAATGGTATCATCCACAAACTGTAAATGAGTAATACCCTTATTATGAGTTGGTTTAAGACCCTTTATCTAGATAGAAGCCTTGGTAGCATTGAGGTATCTTCAAGCATTTCAGCCATAATAATGAAAAGATAAGGAGAGAGGGGTTCACCTTGTCTAATACTTCTACTACTACTAAAAAAACATGTTGGTTTGTTATGGATTAGAATAAAGTACCTTGTAGTCCTGTAGTAGCTCCCTACCCATATTCAACATTGTCTACAAAAACCAAATGCAGCCAAAAATTTATCCAAAAACTTCCATGAAACTTTGTCATAATCCTTGCTCATATCTAACTTTAGAAACATGCATTTTATTTCACTAGTCTTGATAGAATGCATGGATTCATAAAGGGACATAATTCCATCCAAAATATGTTTACCCTTAACAAATCCTTCTTGATCATAAGAGATAATGGAGAGGAGGAATATCTTCAACCCGACGGCTATAAATTTAGAGATAATATTGTAAACAACATTGCAAAGACTTATAGGCGTAGAATATTTGAATGTTTTTAACCCTTGATTCTTAGGAACTAGAACAATGAAGGTATTTTTAAACTCCTTTAGGATCTGACCCGACTTTACAAATTCCTTAACTACCCTAATAACATTGAATTTAAAAATATCCTAGAAGGTTTGAAAAAACCTGCTTGGAACTCGTCCAGACCTAGAGTTTTGTCTCTATCAAGGTAGAAAGTGGCTATCCTTACTACTTATTTGTAAATTTTCTTTCGAATTTGATCATTGATCTCCTTAGATATCAACCTAGGAATGTGATTAGTCATATTTTTAACCGTTGTTTCATTCTCTTTTGTATCTTCAACTAGAAGATTCTAAAATTCCATAACCTCAAGCTCAATTTATTTGCTCTCTAATAATATTGCCATCACACTATAATTTCATCAATGTGGGTTGGACTCTTTTTTTATAGTAGACACATGGAAAAACTTAGAATTCCTATCACCTTCCTACAACCATTGGATCCTAGACTTTTGCCTCTAGTAGGTTTCTTCCTTGGATATTATGGTGTGCAGTTTAGAATTAAGCTCCTTTTCTCTTTGGAGTTAGGTTTGGTTCATACCCACCTTTCTAATATCTTCTTCTAGCATGCCCAAATCTAACTGAATAAATTTTTTATTTTGAAGGATATTTTCAAAGACCTTCATATTCCACTTCTTGACTTCTTTATTCACAATTTTAATCTTATTTGCAAGAATTTACATCTTAATAACTTGGGAAGGAATACTCCATCATTATTATATTTTTTTATAAATATCTAGGGGGTGCAACCACATAAATTAAACTTGAAAGGACCATTATGCTTATGATATTCCACACTACACCAAAAGAGCAAAGGATTGTGATCAAATACAGATTTAGGAAGAGATTTTATATTAAACAATAAGTTATTGTAGAACCAATCCTTCAAAATAAGAACTTTGTCTAACTGAGCATGAATCAATATTTTATCAAAGCATCTATTCATCCAAGTAAACATGTTACTATTTAAATCCACATTAAATAGAACACATCAGCTAAAAGCTTTCCCATATCCTACATGCTTTATGAGAACTCAACCACACCACCCTGCTTCTCACTTGGAGATAAGGGGGTGTTGAAATCACCCACCACAATCCATTTTAAACCTCTAAACTACTTACCCATTTCCCCTAAATATATCCATAGTTATATATAGGCTTTATTTGATTTAGGGATATAGATATTGATAATATCAAAGGAAACCTTAGAAGATTTAGCTATGACAAGTATTATGACCTGATATTCACTTTTATATAGTAGGTATCCCTCATAAATATTAGATTTCCAAAGAGATATAATCCCTCCAGAGGCCCCCTTAGCTTCCTCTTGAAAGCTATTAGCATTTTTCCAAATATCTTTTTGAATTTTTAGTAAATTTGTAAGATTCAGTTTAGTTTCTTGGAGAAGCAAGAAATTTGGTTGTTAAGAGTGGAAAAAATCCTTAAAAAACCTATGTTTTCTAGGGGTGTTCATGCCCCTAACTTTACAACTTAGGAGTTTCATTGGTTCTAGGATGCAAGCTTTTCATACTTGCAAGAGTTTCCTTAATAACAGTTTGTGTCCCCATAGATTTATATTCTTATGCTTCCTTGTACATATTCTCATTTAGATACTTCCTACCCACATTTATAGAATCTTCTCGACCTAGGTCAGGGGATTTATGGAAAATATTGATAATTATTATATTTGAAGTAACATAGGATAAACCTTTCAAAAAACTTTATTACTTTGTAATCTCATGAATATCAATATCTATTTGGTCTTTCACATGGGAATAGTTTGGACTTTCCTACCCAAACTTCACCATAGTCACATTTTATTTCTCCAAGAACAATGGTAAGGTAGAAGGGATAGTATCCATATGAAAATAATTTGGTATTTCTTAGGAATAGTTTAGTACTTTCTATCCCACCTTCAACATATTCACATTTTATTTCACTTGAGAGTAGATTGGTCCTTCATGCCCCACCTTCACCATATTCACATTATATTTCTCTAGTAGTAGTGGCAATGTAGAAGGAACAATATCCAAGCCCTCTAGATCTTCATTACATTCAAGGGGGCTTATACCCTACCACTCTTTGATCTTTTGGATTACTTCTCCCTCCTCATGAGATATTGAAACATAAGATACATCTATATTCTCTTGCACATAATGGATTTCTAAGGCTTAACTTGGAAGATTGTTCAATATCCTCCAAGTCTTTATTAGAGCTAACCTATTTCACTTTTCAAATGACCTTAATCTTCTTTCCTTGCTTCTTTAAACTTATTCTAGAATATTTTTTAAGGTGACAATTTTTGGCCAGGTGACCTAATTTACCACATCTCCTACATCCAAAAGGATTATTTTTGTAGGAAATATTCTATATCCAAGTACCTTTACTTGAGGTTAGTTTAATGGAGATTTTTAAATTTTTGTCCACTTCAACTAGCACACAAATTCTATCAAATACCATCTTCCTCCTCTCCTTAGTAGCAAAATCCAAAGATAAAAAGCTACCAATGCAGTTGCTAATAGCTTCAAAATTTTTATTTTCCTAGAACTCAAGGGGTAATGCTAGAATTTTAACCCAAATGGGAGCAACCTCAATGTTTTCAGATTTCGAATTAAACCCAGGAGACCATTTCCTTAGGAAAATTCTAAATCATCCCATAAAGCATGGGCCACCCCAAAAAAAATTGAATCTTTGTCTTTCATAGTAGAGGAGGCTAAAAAACCCTTCTTGAAAGAGCTGAGAAGTCCACATTCTCTTTAAATTTCCACCTAAGGTTAGCCCATTTCTTAATATAATCTAGAGAAGGTCTATAAAAAATAAATTTACCAATCATAATATTAATCAATCTATTTTGGGCTCTATCTAAAATCTTATCTAAAATTTTTAGGGATAGTCCATTCTTATCCCTAATCAAAGGAATGAAAATATTCTTCTCCTTCTTAGTAAAATTAAAAATTTTACTATCTTTCACTTGATCCACCTAGCTCTTACTTACTATCTCTCAAAATAAGGACATCAAGATCTGGATCACCTTTCTCACAGACTAAACCCTTCAACACACCTCCTACCAGGAAATTCATTAAATCCAAAGGATACTTGGAAGAATCCACTACAAAATTGCTAGCACCATGACTAGATGCAATCAAAGGGTCACCTTGAGGATTATTGGCCCAGAGGTCTCCATCTGACTAAGCACTCCACCACCCACAAGAGGACCATTTGCCATCTTATTGCATTCCTGGCTCCTACTCCCATTTCCACTTCCACACATTTTGAACAATACTTTATCTCATTAACCCGTGGGAATAATAGTTGTTATTTTCCCAATAACACCTATATCTCTTTGTTTCTCAACTTTGATCCTACCCTAGCACTACTTCGCTATTGGTCACCTTCATTGCCTTGACACTGCTTAGCTATTGATCAACACTACTCTAGCACTACTCCATTGTTACTCACTTTTATTTCCCTAACACTACTCAACACTACCCTAGCACTGCTCCATCGTTACTTTCCTTTGCTACCCTAACACTACTCAGCCACTACTTAATTCTACTACATTGTTGCTTGCTTTCATTTCCCTAACACTACTCCATTGTTGTTCATATTCTCTACCCTAATATGGTGAATAAATTCCATTGTTGCTCACCTTTTTTGCTCTAGCACTGCTCCACAATTGTTTACATTTTTTGCCCTAACATTGTTTCATGATTCTATGACATTAGTCTCTTACCTATTTTTAATTTCACACGCGGCCTTTCTTACTAAATAATTAATTTATGGCTCAATATAGTATATAATATTATATTATTAAGTGCCTATCTTGGGTACCTAACATTCCATCTCCCTTACAAAATATTATGTCCTCAAAATATTAGAAGAGATTAAATAATATAATCTTTTGAGCCATGTTTAGTACTAGAACCAATCTCGATCATCCATCCATTCTAGTGGAACTCTAATTGATGGTGGTCTTTGTTGATGTCAATATGCCATAATTCCACTTGAGTAGACAAAACTGCCTAGTTAGCTCTATGCTTCTATTGATCTACTCTAATAATATAAAATATGAGCCCATTTGTTACTTAATGCAACTACACTACTCTAAAAACTAGTCACTATGCTTTATTTACCAAACATTACCATGGTTGGTGCCCTTCTAATTCCATGTAGATCCATAATAGTTCTTTTGTTTCTCTTTGCTTTATCTCCATGATTGTTGCCTCTCATGGTGACGTGGATGGTGATACGCTCCAACCTTAACCCCATGTAATACTTTCCTTGACTCTACAATATTTTTTTCCTTTATTTTGTGCTCTTTTGTCATGCTCCCATCCATTGATTTTTCCCCTACTTTTTCTTTCTAAATTTCTACTAATACCTTCTCTTTATATTTTATTTCAGGTTCTATTCTTTATTCTTCATTGTGTTATCCTACAATAATTACTTGGTTTTCCTTACACCAAGGAAATATCCTATAATGTTATCTTCTTCTTTTGGTACCATAACTTTATAAGTTTCTTCTACACATTAAGGTTAACAATACCCAATGAATACAACCAAGGATAACCAAGAACAATATCTACATCATTTAGCTTAATAGCATAAAAATATGAATGTAAAACATATTTACCTACGATGATCTTCAAATCTTCAAAAATCTGAACAACCTTACCCTCAAGATTTATGTTTTGAGTTTTCTTTGCTTGAAGTTGCAACCTCTTAGTCAAAGACATTGATGAAATTACATTTTCTACTAGGGTTAATGGAAATAATAATGTTCTGATTTTGAATGCAACCATGAACTTGCAAAATAGAATTTTTACATTCAAACAAATATTTTTGACCATTGTTTGGCCTTGAAACATAAGGTGTAGTTTCCTGAGCTTGCACATTTTTATCAATTTTCTCTAATCTCCATTTGCTTAAAAATACAATTTCAAATTCTTCTTCTGTAAATCTATATTTATGATCATAAGCAAAGTCTACATACCAAGAGGGAACTTTCTCTTATTAAATACTATAAAGCTTAAAACTCTATGTGAAATAACTTTTAGAATTAATTTTCCACTTACTCAACCATTCCCTATCATCACTAGCATACCCTCTAGTGAATATTTGCAACTCCAAGTTTTTTTTTTTTAAGTAGCTAGGATTGAAAATAACCAAAAAATTTCAAAAATTAAAATTTTGATATCTCATACATTTCTTTCTTCAAACAATTAGATTTTCTTCAAAACAAATCAAACAAAAATTGATCTGCTTACTCGAATTGAGAGTTATGGATTTATTTCTCTTTGCATGAATTTTCTATGGTCCCAAAAACAACACTAAAAACTCACTTGCAACAACTATAACTCCCTTAATAGAATTTAATAAGTGAGTAGTCATTTTTGTAGTACTCAAAATAAACTACACCCTGGTACAAAAATATTCTAAAAAAGACTTGTAAAAATTTTAATACAAATTTTTTCATTTTGAAAAAATTAATGCAACCAAAAAACAACCTCAATAGCCCAACTTCAAACAGTTGTAACTCTCTCAATACTTATCAAAATTTCAAAATGAGTAATCATTTTTATAGTACTAAAAATAATCTAATGTTGGTGCCTAAATCTTCTAAAGATGATCACTAAAAAATTTAATACGAAATTTTTTATTTTGAAAACAATTATGTGACCAAAAGCAAAATAAATAACCCAACTTCAAACAACCATAACTTTCTCAAAAAAAAAATGCCACTTTTGGGTAAGACCCAAGGAGGCATGGGTATCTATTCCGCAAAAAATGCCCAAGGCTCGCACCTAGCCTACCACCATTGACACACGCAAGGAATATGCCTGAAATAACTCACAACAAGAACAAACAAACACAAACACACAAAAAAGCTAAAAAAAATAAAGCATACTCCTTGAGTGTGTTAGCAATAAAAGACAAGCAAAAAAAAACATAAACCACACAGAACAAATACACAAACAAAAGAGAAAAACACATTCAAAAATAAATAAATAAATAAATAAACAACATCAAAATACGAAATACACAGAAAAAACCACCAACAAAACATAAAAAACACTACCATAACAAAAACAACAAAAAGAAACAAAAATTCACAGAGCACAAAACATAGAAAAACCCCAAAAACAACATAACAAAACAAAACCAAAATAGAAACAACAAAAAGAATAAAAAACACCACAAACGATATCAGGAAAAAAAATACAACAAAAACTAAGCCAAAGGAGCAATAGAAAAATCAAACAAAATACGATAACACTAAGAAAAAAAACCAAAGCTTAACAAATTACCAAAACTATCAGAAATTGCTTAGCAAAATAGCCAAAGCTTCCAACATTGCCATAAAGAGACTAATTATAAACCTTAGGATTATGGCATCCTTATCCTTTTATTCGTATCTTGCTTCATTCTAGTTGGGACTATAGGCTGGTTACTTGGTACCACGACACTACTATTGGAATTTGTATGGCCTTTTTTAGGACCCGTTTTGTTTGTAGTTTGAACCTGCCCTTTTGTTTTGCACTTGGGTTGGTTTTCCACATTGTATTTTTTTTCCCTTTACTATTATTTCTTAGCATCAAGGCAAGCTCTTTTAGTGATTTATCATCATTCAATCCTTCATGTTCCATCTCTTTATCAAAATGTGTCTCCATAATAACTATTTCCATTTGACCATCCTCATCATATGCTTGCTCATCCGTGGAGATAATTTCAAAGGTGTTAGGAGAAATAATTGTTTTCTATTTTGTTGCTATTTTTTTTGTGTTTTTTTATTTAGGAATTTGAAACCCTGCTAAGTCACCATACTTTTTCTCTTTTTTAGAGACATTATGTGGACGATCCTTGGCTAGATGACCATATTCATGACAAATTCTACATCTAAATGGAATATTTTCATAATCTACTACTTGGTCCCAAATTTCTTCCCCATATTGTAAAGTAATCTTCTCTAGAAGTGGTTTATCAAAATCAATTAAAAAAAAATCCTTGCATAAATTATATGCTCTAAGTGTTGGGTATAATAAAAATTCATCATGTAAACTCCTAAAGAATTTCCAATTGTTTTGAATATCTTTGGATGCCAATATTCTATCGGAAGACCAAATAAATAGACCCAAATAGGGGCAGTTGATGGTATTTCTTCCTCAGCTTTGAACTTGGTATGCCAAGGCTTCATGAAGAGCCCTACCCTACCAAAAAACCATGGTCCCCCTTGAAAAATGTTCTCCCTATCTTCTTCATTTTCAAAAAAAATAAGAAAGTAGCCATTAGGGTATGTAAAAATTTGGAACTTACCTTTAGTGCTCTAGTTATTGGTAGCCCATTGCTTGAAGGTAGAAACAGTCAGCTGGAATCCCATGAATCGATAAATTAGGCTTTTCCTCTCAATCACATCTATTCATTTTTGAACATATGTTATTTCCAGCTTCACTACTAGGGATCCATTAGTTGCTTTCATGCAACCCATATATGTTTTCCTTGGATTGAACTTTGGCATCCTCAATGGTTTCCTTGGCAATCATTGATTGTATTCCCCTCCTGTTTGAGGTGGTCCTTCATGGATTGGGTGGTCATTAATTTTTGACTTAATGCATGCATCTCTTTTGAAACCCTCCATCCCTATATCCAAAAGATGAAATTACAGGACCCTAAATTTTCATTGTAAATCCTAATGCAACTACTTCATCCTCAAATCATTTTGCTATAGGAAGAATTATAAATCCATAATCTACATCTTCGATTCCTTAGCCTTCAGCAAAATCCGTTGTGCACCATTTCGTCACCATTGGGCAATATTCTCGATCACATAGTTTATGTGCAGTTGTTCATAGCGCTCGAAATAGTTCATAACTTTCTCAAAACTTATTAGAATTTAATAAATGATAAATTAATTTTATAGTATGTTAAAATATATTCATAATGGTGCAAAAACCTTTAGAAAATGATGACTAAACAAAATATATAGCTCCTACAAAATATGGCCTTTTTTAAAATCTGCCCTAGCTTTGCAAAAACAACCCAATTACTTTTTGCCTCTAATAATTTTCCATCCCATTTGCATTTGTCTCATGTTATTGTAATACCACCTGAAGCTCATGTAGAAGAAACTACTAAACAATCACCCACCTTACAAATCTTCTTAAAAGCATCCTTGCATTCTTCACTGCTTAATTTTGTTTCTTGTATTAAAATAAATTCAGGACTATGACAACCTATTAATTCCATAATAACAGTTTTACGGATTTTGTTTATACCCCTAATATTCCATGATATCATCTTCATCATCAACATTTTTTTATTTTTATTAGTGGTCTTAGCCCAACCTTTTGTTAACACTTGTTATGTTTTATTTGGCTTCCCAAATCAATATCTTTTTGAGTTTATTTTTCTATTTGTTCCTACTTTGATGGCCTTCCTCTCCTTCTTCCTTTAATGACCCACACCACATGACCATTGATTAGGGAATGATTCATGAATTAAACTTACATTTATCCTTTAGAGCATGGTACTGCTGATATCCTTGGTATGTGCAGGATTGGATATGTGCATTGGATGGATAAGTTGCTCGATGAAAAATGTGAGTAGATAAATCATGATTTGGATTTGGGGTACATGGAAGCCCCATTTTATGTATTTTGTGTAGGATTGCATGAATGACATGTTTGTTGCATACTTGTGCTTTTAGGTGGCAATGAAGATGCATTTAGTCATGGGAGCCACCCTCCATTTAGTTGATGTGAGGAAAAGGAAATATTCATTCTTTTATTTATTCATTATTGTGTGGATTGAAACTTAGGAATGGATGCACATATATACTTATATAATTTAAAAATTATAATGGAAATTTGAGTTGAATAAATGTTGGTTCTTCAACTATGCATTTGAGAGTGTTTTTATAAATATTATGTGGAACTAGTGCAAAAGAAATTAAATTTCTAGCACTTTACCATGATGGCGGAAGACGTGCATGTTATGATTGTTATTTGCATATTCCTACGGTTGTGAAACTAAGGTGGTTATGTTAATTTTTTCATAACGTAGGCTCATGTAGAATAAACTATAGGAAAAGCAAAATGAATGATGGTAATAGAGAGATTTTATTCTTTCTTAAATAGTGAAATGCATAGTAGTGGTTCTTTGAATTCGTTGTTGGCACGTAATTGCAATAATTAAGATTTAACCTCCCATGATCCGTTAAGCAAAGAAAAAGGAAATCGTTCCAGGAAGTTTTTGGGGTATCTTATCTGGAGAAAAAAATAATAGTGTTGGGATGACATAGCGAGGAGAGGGCTTTGTGTGTGTGACTGGTTGAATATTGGATAAAGATTTTAAAGAGATGAGTAAAAGAATAAGTGTGTGCACTATAGTTCTTGTGTTGATGTTGCTAAGCTTGTGTAAGATATACTATTATTTCATGATATCTAGAATTGTGATAAATGATTTTACTTTTGTGCTTCTCTATTAAAGTTGTTGTTGCTATGTTTGTTTGGCAAAGCAAAATGTGATAAAGTAAAACTAGCACAAACCATTTCTACCCTTTGAATTCAGAATGAATGAGAAGATATTGTTTCTAATCTCTCTTCCAGAAGATGCCTTATTAGTACTTGTATGGTTTGCTCTATGATAATGAAAGGAATGGTGCAGATATTGAATGTGAAAGTAATTTACTGGGATGGGGTAAATTTACTATGAGTTAAGTAAAATTGGTAATATCCATATGATTTAGGATTTTGGAATGAGTATGGGAAAAAAACCTATAAATATTATGAATATTGCCAAGCGCCTTGTTGAAAACTCATAGCTCATATGAATGTATTGCATGCTTTACTCTATGTGAATGCAATTGGGAATTTAAAAAGAATTAGATATGCATTTCATTTTGAAGAGCAAAAATCTGATCCCAAAGAGTATACAAACAATATTGTGATGATGGGTAATGTTGAATCGTGGTGTGATGCTGAGAAAACATTTGAGAAGGGGTTGCTTGTTGGTTCGGAAGGCTCAACATAGATAGAAGAGTTTTATTGGACATTGTGTAACTCCTGTACGACTTTTCAAGTCTTGCTTGGAAATTAATCAAACAATTCATGTTTTAGGAAAAGAAACGCTAATGGCATTAAACCCATTTACAGGGTTCTTTGTGATTGAAGTGTCTTGAGACTTTGTCCTATTTAAAACACTTTGTAAATGTTTTAATTAATGGGAATTGTGTATGGAATCATTTATTTGATGAGTTGGTTGGTCAGCATAGTTTTATCCTAATGTTGATGTAACTTGGGATGAGATTGGAATGAAATAGATACTCCTTGCAACCTGAGATGTAATATAGACTGTAAAGGCATTGATCATTATATACATATTTATTTTAATTTTATTTTTTAATGCATTTGGAATATGTTAGTTTCTTTATGTTGTAGTGTGAGTTGAAGCTCTGTTGCAATTAATTATGGCAAGAATTAGTCTTGTGTCAAGAATTTAGAATACTTGAGTTCTACATGATGTCTCAGAAAGACGTAGCAGTTAGATTACCTTCAAATGCATTACTTTAGTATTGTCTTCTTTTAGAATGCTAAATTTCCTTGTAATGCAATTACGTGAAAGCACAATAGAAATTTAGGTGTCAAGTCGTTAGAGCATTATCAAGAATATCAAATTTTAGCTATTAATATATAGAGAGTAACCAAGTGAAAACTAAATTATTTTAATTTTGAAAAATTGATTTTTGGTGAGAAAATTACATTAGATTCTTGTTTATAAAAGTACTCTCATCATTAAACAAATTAAATGGTTCAATTTAATTACCAAATAGTTGATTATGCAAACTAAATGAATAAACTCTAAATTGATTGCATGGGTATAGAAACGAGTCTACAATTGGTAGCTCATTTGAGATGCACCATGTTACTCATAATTACTTGTCTTTGAAAGGAAATATGGTAATCCTCATTCCATTAACTAAATGGTAAACCCTTGAGAGGAATTATTAAATTAAATTAATAATAGCTTGTATTGGGTTCAAACAGAGGAATTGTGGATAATATTGCTGAATGAGTAAAGTTAGTTAAGGTGTATTCTTTCTTTGATAAGTGTGATTGAAAAATATTGTATTCTTCTTTTTTATAGAAAAAAGTAACTAAATAATGATCTTTTGCCAAAAGAGTTCTTTGTTTGAACTATATAAAAAGGCTAAACTTGTGGAAGATTTGTAGAATATTATTATATTCTTTTGAAATGTCCTAGAAGATTATATTATGTATGTTTTATTTAGAGAAATGAAGTAGCACTTTAAAGAGATAATAAGTTGAAACTTAGTCAGAATATAGGGACATTAAATAATATTTTGGTGGGAAGGAACCAATCTAGGATGAATGAAATATGGATTGTCGGATCCAGAATAATCTAGAAAGGGATTTTAGTTGAACAAACTTTAAAAGAAAAAGTAAAGAGTATGTATAATCATCGCGTAGTATGGTTAAAATTATGTATAATCATCATGGAGGATGATTAAATTTTAAGGATACACCTAATATTGTTGAGATGCAGGTATGCATGCAACTAGTCTTAGGAGCAATTGTAGTCTGACAGAATAAGTTAGGATAAGCGATTTAGTCAAACCTGATAACGAGGGGTAGTATGGGATGACATATCTAGGTTTTTGCTTGAGTAGTACTATGATAAGTCCCATGTTTTTTGACTTAGCTAATTAGCCATGATGTTTGGTATGGGATGAAAGTTTATGAGTTATATTAGGCATGTGTGATCAACTCTAAGGTCAAGGTAGTGACATGGCTCTAGTTGACTCTGGGTAGAAGATAATCAACTAGACACTGAGCATATATACGTTGGTTCCTTTCATAACTATACTGAACAAGGCAATCAGTTAAGTCAAGGTTTGTTATGATAAGGAATAGGGAAAGGAAGCATTCACCCTTTAGGTGTTATGGGCCCTAAAGGACAAACTCTGCCATGGTTTGACACTCATGCTATAACAAGAGGATGTAAATGAGATAAGTCGAATTCACAATTGACACCTTCATGAGATTTTACCAATCTCATCCACTTGGGTAGTTGTTTGCAGTAGCTTTGAACTCAAAAGTGGTGTGTTATGAATGTACTAAAAATAAAATTGTGTTGGTATTCCATTGGGTGGATTATACTTGCTATGAACATGAAAGAATTTCTAGAATGAAATAATAAATTAAAAAAAAAAAGAAATCCTTGAAATTTTTGGCTTATTTATGATGGTACAACCATATGAGTAGACTTTGATTATTACACTTCCATTCCCACCAACACTCTCATATTCATCAATCTCTTTTTTTTTCTCTATTTTTTCATATTGTTTATAATGTGACTTATCTTATAAATATTTATGTTGCCCTAAATAATCGAAAGTGCAAGGAATAGCATCATTAGGAAGAAAATTCATGGAGTAGTTTGAATTTAGTCCCCACTTCTACTTGATCCAATTTTTTTTCCAGAAAGACCTAACTAGTATCCATGGAACTTACATATTAACCGTCTTGTTTTAACAACCATTATATAATGCTCACTCATCCTATCCTTAATAATTATTTCTAGTGTTGTATTTTCTACCTAGATAGGGTTTACCATAGATTTGATTTTCCTCTTATTGCTAGCTAGGGCATCCAGACTTCCAACTAGGTCATTCTTACTTTTAGTAAGGACTTTCAAAATGACTTTCTTTCTATGTTACCTAGATTTTATTCAAATGAATCCTTTAAATTCTCCTAATATTTGGAACAAGAAGTGACACTTGTTCCTTGATCGCACTTTGCTTTCTACTTCCTACTTCTTGCTTACACTTCCTCCTCACTCTCGGCTCATGTTTATCAAAAAGTTCCTTCGGTTTTGTTTGACTATTTTAATTGAGAATTAAAAAAATAATAAATACTTAATAAATGAAAACAAATAAAATGTTATATTATATTATATATTATATATATATATGATTTTTTTTATAAATTAATATATAAATAATATTTTTGAAGTGATAAGGCTTACCATATTTTCTTTTTATTACAATTTTAAAATTTTCTTTCATTTGCATATATGGATGACAAAACACAAATTGTTTTAGAAAATAATAAGAATAATGTATTACACCTACACAATTTTAATTATACAAAGTTTATTTATTTTTTTAAATTTCCTTTTTGCTACATAAAATAAAAAATTAAATGTAACACTAATATATTATAAATGTTAGATATATAATAAGTTAATATATGAAAATTAAAAGTGAATTTATAATTTATTGTGTTATGCTTGTAAATTATAGTTTTGACTTTATAATCAAATTAAATTTATAATGATTGTATAATGAATGTATATTTTTAAGGATTAAATTTTATGTGCATATGAGGTTGTTGTATAAATTATGATAATAATTCATGAAATTTTTGATTAATTTTATAGTTTGTTTTTCTATCTTCATATACCTCCTGTCTATTATATATAATTGTAATATATTTATCTATAAATGAACAAGAACAAAAGTAGAGTAAATAATTATAAAAAATGGTGATCTTAGAATATATAAGCATGTTTCAAATGATTTAAAAGCTTTGAAAGAATTAATATCACATTGGAGTGATTCAATAGACCACTTAGAAATATTTTATGGGATCCATCTAGTTTGTAGGTATGATAAAGTAAAGAGGTGGAGAAGTCATAAATTCAATATATAATATTGGACTTGATCATAAAAATTTTCTAAGACACATATATTTTTTTTTGGTAGGTAAGATACTATAACATTAATACCAGGTTTTACAGGTTGACCCAAAACCTTTTACAAAAATTAGCCCAGGGCTGTTGATGAACATATCCTTACTAAGGATCCTATATATGTAAAATCTACATGTCGTCAAAGCCATTACATCCGGTAAGGCACATAGCATGTTATCAAAAAGAAACTTCCCATACAACATTTTGGGTATACCCCAAGAAAACACACATGCATCATAATTACAAAAAAGAAACAGACACGGATCCCTTCCTTGAGACAATGGAGAAACAAAAATTTGCAGACACACATAGCAGAGTACTGAAAAAAACTCCCACAAGCTCTGTATTAACAGTTACTCTTAACAATTCTTTGGTAATTGCTTTCTTTCGTATATGACATGCTTTGGTACCACATACTGTCTTGGCCAATCAACCTTGGAGAAGTGAACCTCTTGGCTATATTTATGGCGGTGGCTATCTGGTGGTCCACGTGGCTTTGGTTTGAAGTCTTATATTGTCGTTTCTTTCATTCCTTGTGATTATCAACCAACCTCAGATTACTAAGACTAGGAGCCATGTTATCGGACATGTGATTATCCCCATTAGTCTTTGTGGTATTTCCAAGCAACATCCACGAAGACTGACAGCTCAGATAATTTTTATTATGAGTCCAATTCAAAAAAGAGACAGGAATACTCCTAGCCTTCGAAATTACAGTGCCTTCCATGTTGTTAAATTTGACTATCATTCTTGGAATTCTTTTTGAATAAGCTCCTCTACTTCACTCGGGACACTGTGTTCCCATTTGAAAAGTCTGTCACCATCGACACCCAAATTGGCCAGCTTATTAGCAATTTTGTTAGCTTCCCAAAAGACATGTTGGGCTTTTCTATCCTGTCTTCCTTGGAAAAGGATCCTAGCCTCTTCAACAATTGTTTTAATCCTCCAAGGAGGTGTTTTCCAATTATTGAGAAGATTTATAACATGCATAGAGTCTCCTTCTATGATCAAATTGCCTTCTAAGTCTTGAGTCATTTTAAGGCCTCTCCACATAGCTCTAGCTTTAGCTTCATTGTTCGTCCTTGTTCCCAAATATTCATAAAATGCAAGCATCATATTCCCATTATGATCTCGTACAATACCACCAATGCCTGCTTTGCCAGGATTGTCCTTAGCTACTCCATCAAAATTAAGCTTAAACCAACCCGTAGGAGGTGGAGACCACTTAACATTGGCTCTGGTGTTGACTACTCTAGGCACAGACTCATCTAACAAGGTTAAGCTTAAATATTGAGCAATCGTGGTCTCCTGTAGATGAGGTTTACAGCTATCAAAAGGGATAAGGTTCACATTCTCGTTGGCAAAGGATAGGATCTTGGCAATGATAGTTTGATGATCATGGATAGACTCATTAAAGACTCTATGGTTCCTTTCTAACCACACCTACCAAAGATAGTGATTGAGATAAATTTTCCACATGTATCTAAGTATTTTGCTTGAAAAGGATCAAGGCCACTGGACGAACAAATCAAGTATGATGGCTGGTTTAACCCATGAAATATTGAAGGCTTGAAAAACCCCACTTAAGACAGTCAAGGAAAAAGGGCACTCAAGGAAAATGTGATAAATGGTCTCCCAATTAGCCTTGCATAGATAACAATGATTAGTGATACAAATACCTTTACGCATCATATTATCAATGGTTAGAATTCTTCCTTGGATAACCAGCCATGAAAATACTACAATTTTTGGAATTAAATTTTTTATCCAAACTAAGTCCTTTTGGAGGATAAAATCCTCGTCATCAAGAAGAAGCTTGTAAGCTGATTTAACAGTGAACTGCCCATTTTTCGTAGGAGCCCAGGTCACTTGATCTTCCTATATAAAATGAGTCTTAAAATAAAATGTATATTATTTATCATGTTAAATATAAAGTGGAATAATTAAAACATGATAGTATTTTGGTCATAATTTTATCAAACAAGGTCTAAACTACATAATTATATTTATTGAAAGTAGATATATTTATAAATATCAACTACTTGAGATTCATGATATGTTAGCTTTCTTATCTTATTAACTCAAAGAAAGCTTATTCCATGATTTAGTATAAATCAAATATATGCAACTAATCATAAATAACAATGGAACTCAATATAGAAACAATAATATCTCACAAATATAACTCATATGTGCACAACATCATAAGATTACATGAGTGATATAGATTGATTATATTGCATGGATATTTACCTCCAATATATCATTTTACATAACTTTCAGTCCTCTAACTATTTATCTCCTCAAACATCTGAGAGATGCAACCTTTCATATTCCTCTCATAAAGGTAAAGCTCTCATCTTGTCACATATCAATGTTACTCTTCATTGACACATACCTTATAAAATATAAATCATCTACCAAAATATTACTACAAGGGGGTCAAATAATATAATATCTCCAACACCCCCTCGTATTACATTATTTGGTAGGAAAGCTTTTTGCCTTCAATCTCTAATTCTTCTTCATTCTTCATTCTTTAGCTTTGACTCTATCATGGTTGGATATATACAACCTAAATTAGGTCTTCCTTTATAAAATATGTGTCTACCTCTAGATCAGTGTATTTGAGTCACCTATAGGTCTCTATCTTTGGGTTACTACCATTGGATCACTACCAATTGATCTGCATCTAGAACTTTACAATTGGATCACTACCATTGGATCACTACCCCTAGATCATTTCTTTTGGAACTCTACCTCTGGGTCATCCACTAGAGAATTTATAAGATTATCATATTTTTAGGATCATAACTACATATGTTTTCTATCTTTGTAGACCAAGCTATATTAATGGTCTATTTTATTACTAAGGACCAATTAATATTTTATAAAGGACCTCTTTCTCTGGGTCTCTTTAATTTGCCCTTAATGGGACCTATTCTAATAAGTCTCCTTTGTCTACTTTTATGCAACCTCTTTTCTTCGGTATCCTTTCATTATGAATATCAAGGTCTGTTGGAAATAAAGCTAGTAAAAAGACCAAAAAGGAGTAAAAAAGGTGTAAAAATTTGTTTCAACTATAAGCTTTGGATCTTACCCCTTTTACCTCCTTGGATGGCAGTTGACTGGACAGGTAAGTTTGACTTGGACGGCAGCTGACTAGGCAGGATTGGACGACAAGGGCATCAAGGTGAACCAACTCAATTTCCTTTTTCCCTTTCCTCCCTATTTCTTCTATTTCCCTAACTTCCCTATATTCCCTAAGTTCGGTTAATACTACGAGTATATATTCCAATGTAACTGAGGTTTTCGAAGGTTGAATATAATATTGATTATCTAATTTTTGCTCCTAACTTCTCTCAAATCACATCTGGTATCAGAGCCGAAGGTGAGGGAGGCCCGAGGACCGAGAGCCGAAGCCAAGGACAGCACGAGAATCGAGGCGAAGGAAGCCCGAGGATCGAAGCGAGAGAAACCCGTAGAGCACAACTTGTAGCTAGACCAAGGTGGGGCCCGTAGCTCGAAGCTCGAGGCTAGAGAAGCCCGAAGGCACGTGGATCGAGGTGAACACCGGAGCAGGCCAGCACAATAGCCAACGGAGATAGGAGCGATGCAGAAGGACCGATCACAGAGCGACACGTGGCGATAGGAGGACAAGTCAGGAGCTGATGCGGATAGACAACGAGGCACAAGGAGCTGACGCAGATAGGCACGTGGCACGCGAAGGGAGGAGCAACATGGCGGACAAAGGTGGGTGGACAGAAGGCAAAAGGGGTGATCGAGCGATTTCCCGAAGGCAATCGAGAAGCATACTGCTTCTCTGTGCTTTTAAAGCACAAAATCCCCTCTGCATAGCGGATGTGGGATTATTATTTTTTTTAAGTTGTTTGCGCGGCCGACGAGATAAAGGAGGCAAGCCTCCTTTGGATTCTCGTCGGGCCACGCAGCTCGACTGGCTCGAGGAGCCAGCCATAAGTTGCTCGACCCCCTACAGGTCGCGGGTTCGAAACCCAACGACAGTGAAATTATTTTTTGTTTGAAATTGCCACAAAACTCCATAATAAATATATGACCTTCCTCCTCCATACCCAGTCATGGGCGTAGCTCGATCGGTGAAGGCGGATTGTTTGTGAATCGCATGTCCCGGGTTCGAATCCCGCGAGGACAAGTTTTATTAGTTTTTTTTTTTAAAAGCTAAAAAGGGTTCGAATTAGGCTTTATAAGGAAGTTGGACTTCCTTAGCTCACGGCAGGTGAGCTACTGTCGTGGCAAACGCACATGCTGTAAGGCCCAAGGCCATCATATGTCAAGGGTTCGAAACCCTTTGCCCTCATTTCTATAGTTGAACTTTTTTTTAAATTATTATATTAAAAATATTTATATTATATTTAATAAATTAAAACTTAATTGTTTTTAAAAATAAAAAATTTAAAAGCAATTATTTTATTTTTATTAAATAAGAAATATAATTTTTTTATTATAAAAAAAATGGGGACATTGCCTAGGAGGCAATTCATTGTAAAAGCAAAGTTTTTTTATTCAGGGAATCATAAAGAGTGTGTAATAAGCCTAAGAGGCTTAGTTTTTTTTGTAAAAGAGACAAAGGATCAAATTGTAAAATTGTAACAAGGCATTGATGATAAGACCAAATGGTTGTTATCATGCCTTATGTGCAATTTTAGCATGAGAAGGTGTAGAGAGTTTTGATAACAAAGTCAGAGGTTATGGACTCAACATTGTGTTTAGTCAACTTCAAAATGCAGTGATAGCACATCAAAGGCATCCTGACTCAGGGTACGAGGCAGACTTTGAAGATAACTCATTCAGGAGTGAATTTGAACAATCAGAATCAGTACAAGCTGAAGCACAAGAATCAGAGTATACACACTACAGTAATTCAGTAGAAATCCTAGAACCAGAATCACCGAAAATCATACAGATAAGTGACGATGAAGAAGAAGTGGCAGATAACTTTGTAACTCAAGAGATCGCATCCCCACATCAAGAGGACCAAGCAGTCCATGATAGATTAGAACAAGTCAAATTTGACTTAAATTTGTAATCTCTTCCTTCTTCCTTCTTCTTCTTTCCTTCTTTCAGCAAAAATACTTTATTGTAACCATGAAATAAAGAGAGTTTTTTGGTAACTATGGCCTCACACAATAGCTTACCTATACCAGAATTTAACGGTTATGACTATGAGTATTGGTCTATAAATATGAAGACCTTGCTCATAGGTAAAGGTTTGTGGGACATCATAGAAGAGGGCTACACAGAACCTTCAGACTGGACAACACTAAGTGCCGCAGACAAGAAAACATGAAAAGAAGAACAAAAGAGCAACTCTTCTGCTCTTTCTCATCTCCAAGCTGCATTGGAGAAAAGCATATTTCCTAGAATTGTTGCCTGTACGACTGCACAAGCTGCATGGAAAGCATTGAGTGATGGATTCTAGGGTAGTAATCAAGTGAAGCAGGTAAGGCTTCAAACATTGAAGTGAGATTTTGAAAATCTCTGAATGAAAGATAATGAAAAAGTCGATGATTATTGTGTTAGAGTAAAAGCAATTGTAGATAAAATGGTTACACTAGGTGAAGAAATCAAGCCTGAGATAATTGTAACAAAAGTGTTGAGAACACTTACACAAAAATGGAACCATATTGCCATAATAATAGAAGAATCCAAAGATCTTTCCCTTTTAACATTCGATGCATTGATCGGATCGTTAATGTCACATGAAGAGAGGTTTCCTGAAACTCCTTCAACCAGCTATGGAGGCGATGATAAGGCCTTCACTTCCAATGAAAATAATGGAAGAGGATGGGGAAGAGGTCAAGGTCGAGGTAAGCAAAGAGGTAGAGGCAGAGGCACCTACAGAGGAGGCAATTCCAACGGGAGGCAACGAGAGGAGGCAATTCCAATAGAGGAGGCAACTCATATAGAGGAGGCAACCAACAAAGAGGTGGAAATCAGAATCGAGGTGCAAATCAAGGACAAAGTGGCAATCAAGGGCGAGGAAGTGACAAGTCCAAATCAGCTTGTTTCAACTGTGGCAAGCCAGGTCACTTCGCTCGTGACTGTTGGTCAAAATATTCACAAGACAACAACAGTCAATATGGAAATTATGGAGAAGAAGATGATGCTTCTAATATTTTTCTATCATATGGACAATCAGATCAGAATTTAAATGACACATGGATTCTAGATACTGGTTGCTCAAACCATATGAGTGGCAAAGAAAAACTATTTGCTACTCTAGATTCCACTTATAAATCCCAAATCAAATTAGGGGATAACAAAGCATTGCAAGTAGAGGGCATTGGAGCCATGGCGGTTCCAACCAAAGAAGGACTAAAGAAAGTGAGTGACATCTATTACACTCCAAAGCTCCAACACAATTTGCTCAGCGTTGGACAAATGATGGAGAACAATTACAAGCTTGTCTTTGATGAAGGACAATGTATTATTTTTGATAAAAATAATTGTAATCGTGTCATCACCCAAGTCCCCATGACCAAGAACAGGTTATTCCCTCTCAAATTTGGTGAGCCAGGGGAGATCAACTTGCAAATGTAGCAATAACAAATCCAAGTGTGTTGTGGCACTTGCGATATGGTCACCTTAATTCCGCTAGCTTGAAATTGCTCACTTCTCAAGCTATGGTGACAGGACTTCCAAAAATCAACGATCAACAGGAGGTCTGTGAAGGATGTGCTTTGGGAAAGCACTCCAGATCGAAGTTTCTGAGAGGACAAGCATGGAGAGCCAGCTATCCACTTCAGTTAGTACATTCGGACATCTGTGGTCCGATGCAAACATAGAGTCTCGAAAACAATTATTATTTTCTCACTTTCATAGATGACTTCTCTAGGATGTGCTGGATTTATTTCTTAAAGCACAAAGATGAAGCATTTGATTGCTTCATAGATTTCAGAAACAATGTAGAGAATCAAAGTGGGAATTATGTAAAATGTCTTCGGACAGATCGAGGAGGTGAATACTCCTCAAAAGAATTTTTAAACTATTGTAAAGCAAGTGGGATCAAAAGGCAATTCACCACAGCCTATACCCCACAACAGAATGGTGTGGCCAAAAGAAAGAACCGCACCCTAGTTGAGATGGCGAGATCGATGCTTCAGACAAAGCATCTCACTAATATGTACTGGGTTGATGTTGTAAAAACAAGTGTATATATTCTAAATAGAAGTCCAACTTCTAGTTTAGATGGCATCACTCCTTATGAGGCGTGGTATGCAAAGAAACCAAATGTAAAGCACTTCAAAATTTTTGGTTCTTTAGCATATGCCCACATTCCTGATGAGAAAAGGAGGAAGCTTGATCCAAAAAGTCAAGCTTGTATATTTGTCGGGTATTGTGAGTCTACAAAAGCATATAGGCTCTACAATCCCAAGACTCATAAAATTGTACTCTCCAGGGATGTAATTTTTGATGAAGGGGGAGAATGGGGTCATCAAAGAATTTTTGTTGATGATGAGTCCCAAGATGTAAATTCTTCACAGGTACAGTAGGTGTCTCCAAAGAACAGGAAAGGCACACCACCCCCTCCAAGATCAAGCAGTTCAAGTACTTCAACCGCCACTCCAAGTCCTTCTCCATAGAGATCAGTAAGTTCTTCACCAATGGACATTGACTCTCCATCAAGAGGTAGAAGAACTTTACAACATCATCCATCCTTTCAGATGCTGGATCAAAATTTCCAGAGAAGATTCACTAGAAGCCAAGCTAGTGAAATGAATACAGTTTTGCAGCAACTTGAAAATTTGCAATTGTATGGGGATGATGACTCCCAAGAACCTAGAGGAGATGAAGTCAATTATGCTTTATTGACTAATGCACAGCTAGATCCAGCTAGCTATGAGAAGGCATGTACTCAAAATATATGGCAAGAAGCCATGAAAGAGGAAATAACCTCTATAAAAAATAATGATACATGGGAGCTAGTAAAGCTACCCAAAGGTAAAAAATGTGTTGGATGTAAATGGGTCTACAAGACCAAGTACAATGTTGATGGAAGCATTGAGAGGCATAAGGCGAGACTAGTAGCAAAAGGTTTTACTCAGAAATATGGCATTGACTATGAGGAAACCTTTGCTCCTGTTGCAAGACAAGAGACAATCAGATCAGTTCTTTCCTTAGCAGCCCATAAAGGATGGAATGTTCAACACATGGATGTAAAGAGTGCTTTTCTGAATGGATACTTGATAGAAGAGGTGTATGTTCAACAACCTCAAGGTTTCCAAGAACAGGGAAAAGAGAACCTTGTTTACAAATTGAAGAAAGCACTTTATGGCCTCAAGCAAGCACCAAGAGCTTGGTACTCACGCATTGATGGCTATTTCAGCGAGTATGGATTCACAAGAAGCAAAAGTGAACCAAATCTGTACTACCTAAAGCATGGAGTAGACATTCTCATAGTTTGTTTGTATGTGGATGATCTAATATTTATGGGTAGTAACAATAAAATGAATACGGAGTTCAAAAACTCCATGATGAAGCAGTTCGAGATGAAAGATCTTGGTCTAATGCGATACTTCCTAGGCATGGAAGTGCATCAATCAAACAAAGGGATCTTCATATGTCAACACAAGTATGCTCGAGACATGATCAAGAAATTTGCCATGGAGCAGTGCAAATCAGTTGCAACTCCAACTGGACATGGGATCCAATTGAGCAAGGACGACGGAGCATCAAAGGTTGACATGACCACTTATAGAAGCATGGTTGGGAGTCTGATGTTTCTCACCAACACAAGGCCCGATATTCAATATGTTGTTTCTCTAGTCTCAAGGTTTATGGCTAGTCCTTTTGAGCTGCATCTACAAGCAACTAAAAGAATATTGAGATATGTAAAAGGTACATTGGATTTTGGAATCCATTACCAAAAATGTAAGTCTGTAAAATTAGTTGGCTTTAGTGACAGTGATTGGGGCAGCAGTATAGATGACAGGAAATCTACATCAGGGAATTGTTTTAGTCTAGGATCGGGACTAATTACATGGAGTTCCAAGAAACAAACTGTTGTAGCATTGTCATCAAGCGAGGCTGAGTATATAGCCATCACACATGCTAGTACTCAAGCCCTATGGTTGAGAAAAGTTCTTGAAGAGATTGGAGAAAGTCAAAGTGGTCCAACTCGATTGTATTGTGATAACATAAGTGCCATTCAGTTGGCATACAATCCAATCCACCATAGCGGATCAAAGCATTTCGATATGAAGTATCACTTCATTCGAGATATGGTGGAACAACAAATAGTTGAGCTTCAACATTGTAACACTTTGGATAATATTGTAGACATCTTCACCAAAGGTATAGCTAAAGCTCAATATATAAAGCTGAGAGACTGTATAGTCAGTCCTCTCAACTTTAAGGGGGAGAATGTTGGAAATAAAGCTAGTAAAAAGACCAAAAAGGAGTAAAAAAGGTGTAAAAATTTGTTTCAACTATAAGCTTTGGATCTTACCCCTTTTACCTCCTTGGACGGCAGTTGACTGGACAAGTAAGTTTGGCTTGGACGGCAGCTGACTGGGTAGGATTGGACGGCAAGGGCATCAAGGCGAACCAACTCAATTTCCTTTTTCCCTTTCCTCCCTATTTCTTCTATTTCCCTAACTTCCCTATATTCCCTAAGTTTGGTTAATACTACGAGTATATATTCCAATGTAACTGAGGTTTTCGAAGGTTGAATATAATATTGATTATCTAATTTTTGCTCCTAACTTCTCTCAAATCACAAGGTCTACTTTTGATGATCCAAAATCTACTTGACTACAACTCAAACCAATCCCTACATGAGGAAAGTTCATGGTCTTCAAGCAATCAAAGATGAAAGTCTTCTCTATCTATTGTAGGAAGCTTATCAACTTTTGAAGATCAATTTTTATTGTAGCAATATCTTAGATAGCTTTCTTTAGCATTACCTAAGAATCCAATATGAAACTTCTTTCAATATCTATAGCATAATGATAATGACCAAATTTTCCTGAGTTGGTTCTTTCTCAAAAGTCTAAAACTTAGTTTTCATTGATTATTCTTCAACATAGTGAAAATACCCTTAGCAAACTTTGATCATACTCGGTTTCATTTTGTAGAAACCATACAAAATTATTTTATCTTATCCCATTTATTCATGGTTATCCATCCACAATCCTTTTTTAATCTATAGTATTTATTTTATTTTTGAAGACAAAATATTTACGAATTATTATATCCTCTACAAATTTCACAACTATGGATATTCCAACATCTCGCTATCGTATGTCCATATCTACCACAATGGCTACATTTATTTTTTGTTACAAAATTATTTTTTCTACTATTTTCTTTATTATTACTCATTCTATCAAATCCCTATCATAGATTTAATGTTACTATTTCCCATCACAAAGTTAGTTCTTGATTTTTTGCTATTCATTTGTCCTGTATATCCAAGACCTTCATATTTTGATATTATTCTTGTTATAATTGGATCTTTCATTCCTTGTTCATATTTTCCCAAACTTGTATCTTTATATATCATTTTATTTAACAACTTTGAACCAATTTCTTTAGTATTCTCTTCAAAATAATCAAAAATATCATTAGACTAATCCTTATCAATATCAACACAACTAAGAGCATCACTGTCTCTATCATCATTTGAATCCATGTCAGCATCAATTTTGATAGCATAATATTTCTTTAAATAATCACGAATTGTATTCAAATCCTTTGTCTCACATGTAGCATCTATTTTCGTAACATGTTCTTCTATATTTTTCATGAATTCTAAGTCATGAGTATCATTTCTTGCATCACAATATTTCCTTTCATTTTTATAAGAATCACAATTTGCATATTTTTCTTTTTGATTAAGATCACTAGTGTCATAACATTCATCTATCATCAATGGTTTTAATTATATAGCATCACAATATAAATCTATCATCAAGGGCATTAAATCATTTGTATCATAAGAAACATCTTTCATCACTTATTTGTTCCCTAATTCTTTACCCTTTTCTTGCTTTCTTATCTTATAAATATTTAGAGTAATTATTCCCTTGTATATTGTTCTCCATGGACTAACATATATAGTACCAAAATTTGCATAACAATCATTACCAACATTAAGTATATTTTGAATGCATTATTTTTTTTAATAATCTATGTGTGGATTCTATTAGGGACCACTTCCATTACAAAAATAAAATATTACATTGATTTAATTACATTTATAACAAGTTAATTAAACGATATTCAACTTTTTATTTCTATTAGAGATATTCTTCATTTACTCTTCCATCAAAGATATTCTTCATCTTCCTCAAACTGCTAAGTTTCCACAATCAACTCCTTCTATATCAAATGTATTCAAAAATTTAAATTCTATCAAGATAAAATTCAACACTGCTAATGGATAAAATATTTATTTCCCAACTTCTATATCCAGAAATATGTTGTCTATAACAACCTCATAATTTCTTAATACCTTTTTTTAGGTTTCTTTTTTCCCCTTATATTCCAAGATATTATTTTATTTTTTATTTTTTATTTTTTATTTGATTTATGGGTTTAGCCCCACTTCTTGTTAAAACTTGTGTTATTTTTTTCTCATATAAATATCCCTTTGTGTTTCTTTTTCTCTATTTTTTCTTCTTGTTCCTCTCTCTTTTTCATTTCTAGCAATACTTTCATCTTAATCAATCTCTTAAATCTTCTTATACTTCTCATAGTAAGACTTATCATCTTTAGGTTTTCCTTGTTCTAAAGGATTTGAAGTGCAATAAATAACCTCAAAAGTATAATCTTCTTCATGTTACCCTGGAAACCCTAAAGTGCAAGGATGCTCTTTTATAGAAATCACCTTCTTATTCTACCCTAAAAACCCTACATTATTACGAGTTTCCTCAATCCTCATTTCTTTATTATTCTGCTCTTGAAACCATAAATTGCAAGGGATAACATCTTCACCACTTTAACTTTTATTACTTGAATAGGATTCTAAACTACTTGAGGAAAATGAAGATGATTTACCTAGAATAAAATTGACCACTTTTGTTGTCTTTGTTTTAGGATTTATCTCCACATTTTCTTTTACACCTTTAATTCCTTCTACACTTGCTAAATGATATTGTTGATAGGCTTCATTTACCTCTACTTTTTTAGTGGAGTATCCTTGATCTAATATAGCTTCTATTATTGTATGATTTCTTTGCTTCATCTTGAAGTTTATGTTATGCTTAGAATTTTTTCTCTTTCTTCATAATTTTCACTTTGTAAACTCTTACCATGTATCCAATATGAAAATAATTGTGGCAATAAAATGTAATATTTTTATAATCTACTTGTTCACCCTATTCTCTTGATTCAGATTTAATCTTAATGGATTGTTACAAAGATTTTGAAATATTGATAGCTACAGTGGAATATCCTTGATCTGATCTAGCTTCTATTATTGTATTATTTTCTTGCTTCATATTGAAGTTTATCTTATGGCTATAATTTTTTATCTCTTTCTTCATAGTTTTCACTTTATAAACTCTTGCCATTTGTCCAATCTCAAAATAATTATAGCAACAAAATACAATATTTTCGTAATCTACTTGTTCTTATTCTCTTGATTTAGATTTAATATTAATGGATTGTTGCAAAGATTTTGAAATATCCATAGCAACACCTATTCAGATATATATAACATGCTTTCAATACTTAGTATTTGGTCCTTCCTTGATGAATTCCCCTAGGGTATTTCCAATATTCTTAAAAATATCCTTATTTATAAGCTGATATGAAAATCCAAATAGCCTAACCCATAGTGGAAGTTGCTTAATAGTTTATGTCTCAACAAAAAAACTTTCATTCCATGGTCTCAAATAAATTAAATCTCTTCTCCTAAACCATGGGACACCAACCATTATTTTTATCTCTAATATTTGAACTAGGAAATATGATGAGGAAAAAACCTTTAGGAAGAAAAGTCACAAAATAATATGAATTCAATCCCCACTTCCACTTAATCCAATTTTGAATCTCTAAAAACCTTGGTCATGATCTATGGAACTTACATATTAACCCTTTACCTTTAAGAACTATTATACCACACCCAATCATATCATCCTTAATACTTACTTCTAGTGTAACATATGCTACCTAGATTGAACTTGCCATGTATTTGCTCTTCAGCTTATCTCTAACTTGGGCCTTCATACTTCCAACTAGGACATTCAAATTCTAGCTTGGGCATCTTGACTTCCCATTAGGATTTTTAAATATGACTTTTCTTCTAAAATAGTTAATGGGGCTCACTCTTGGCTTGCACTCCTTATCGAACCACAATCCCTCTTTGATCGTACTTGATCCTACTTTTAGCTTACACTCTCTCTTGCCTCACACTTGTTCATGGCTTACACTCCCTCCTAGATCACAATTGCCCATGTCTCTTCTTTTTCTTGATGTTCTTTCACTTCAATTTTTTTGGAAATAATGTTCAACATATTCATGGTAAGAGTTTGAAGCATTGATGCACTTTGGATGAACATGTCACTCTTTTTCCATGATTGAATCTTAGCTCACATTACCTCATAGTTTAAACTTCCTTTTGTCTTGAAATCTATCTTGGCTTACACTCTCTCATGCCTCACACTCACTCCTAGCTTACACTCCTTATTGGCTCACAATTACCCTTGTATCTTATTTTTCATGGTGTTCCTTGACTTCAACATTTTTTTATAAATAATGTTTGACACATTCATGGTAAGTGTTTGAAGCATTGATGTACTTCATATGAACTCTTTTCTCTTTTTCCATGATTGAATCTTGGCTCACACTTCTTATTGGTTCACACTTTCTCTTAGATCTCATTTGCTCCTAGTTTGCACTTCCACTTGTTATTGCACTTACTTCTAGCTTGCACTGGCACTCACTTTTGGCTACACTCACTTGCACTTACTTTTGATTGCACTTAATTACACTTGTTTTCAACTACACTTACACTTGCTCCTAGCTGCTTTCACTCTTGGACTACGCTTGCACTCACAACTATACTTACTCCTTACTCCTGGATCACACTCACACTCGATGCTACACTTACTCCTAGCTCATGCTCACACTCTCTATCGCACTTACTCTCAAATTGCACTCACACTCGATGCTTCACTTACTAACTTTGCATGCATTGTTGAAACATTGAAAATTCTTCTTTTTTTTTTACTTCACTGGAAATATAAACAAACCTGTTATTCAAATTATTAGTCATTTCCTCTTGTTTTCTATTCTTACCTTTGAGAACTTCATTAGAAAGTAATATCATATTCATTATCATTCCTATATCATTAGGTAATGTGAAAACACCTTTAGAATCTTCAACTGCTTCTTCAAGCTTTGAATTTAGATAATTTCTAAGTATTGAAAAATTTTCATCTTGGGCTTCTCTCATGATTGATTGTAGGATTTTCTTTTCCTTCATTGATGTATCCTTTTGTCCTTCAATTTTTGCTATCATGTATTTAATACAATATTTTAAATTTTACAACATTTTCTTAGTATTTTGTAGTGATTCATCTTGAATGTATATTTGTTCTTATTGAAAACACAAGTTTCCTATTTCAATTGTTTAACAAGTTATATTTTTATATTTCTATTTTTTGATCATTTATTTTCTTTTTAATTTGATTTTTTCTTGCCATGTTTCTTTGAAGTTGACAACCTTATAACTCCCTAGATTTAGAAAATAAAGAATGAACTTTGTAAATTTATATTTTTCCTAAAGTTTGAGGTTGAAAACATTTTGTCTCCCTAATTTAATTTTTTGAAAACTTTAATTAAATTCCAAAAAAATTAAAGTTTAAAATTTTTCAAAATTTTAAAACTTTAAAAACTTTAAATAATCACCAATAAATTATTCTACTAAAATTTATCTCTGAAAATTTGAAAAGGAACTTTTTAAAAAAACATTAAAAAATTAAAAAAATCCTTTTAACTCCCAACTTTCAAATATTCTAAATTCTTAAATACTTCAAAAAATCCCTTTTAAAAATTTTCCTTATAAACCCTTAACCTAGTTTCATTCCTTATCACTCTAAATACTATGAATTAACTTTAATCTCTACATAACTAATTAAAGCATATAAACCTTATTACTCCTTTTAAAGTTAATTCAAAAATTTAACCTCCAAAGTAATAATTTATTTGCATTTAAATATTTTAAATAATGCTACATATATTGTGTTGGAAAAAATGGTGTTCTTCGCATGCACATTCAGGTTAAATGATTTCAAAAATAACTCTCTAATGTGTATCATGCAACCATGCATAACAAAAATGGTAAATTTCACATAGATCTCAAGAAGGCACTCTAAGACATTAATAAGGTATTCTTCTATTATCACTTCATAGTTCTGACATGACTTTAAAGTAATTTGCTCTAGTTTGGTAATGTTTTTCTCTGGCCACTAATTTCTTAGATATCCAACACAACAACAGAGTGCTCCTAGCTATGGAGATTTTATAGGATTGTAGCCACTATAACCCTATATTCAATGGGAAATAAACCCTAAGGTAAACCCTTATAACATGCTTGAGTTTTCCAACATATGACAATATTTTCCAATGAGATGACTCTATTGTATTTTTACGACTTATAGTCATTCCTAGTTCCATCATATCCAACATGCAGTTCATGATGCTCTTTTAGAATCCCAATGGAAGGTGATCAATTCGTTATGAGGCTTATAGCTTTTATCACTTATAGGGACCAGATCATCACCATGGTGACCCCCTTGCCCAATTTTTACCAAGGGAATCATAGTAAGTACATTGTGTATACCTACATGGTTGGGAAACTCATATTGGTGCTTTCTAACATGGTCGATGACCTCCTCGTAGACAAAGGATTTATCCTTGTCGAAATCAGACTAGAGATAAGGGACAAATTTAGGTGGGGGACTTTGATTAATTTCTAAATTATTTGATCTATTTGTGGCATAACCATACGCATCGAAGGTGACCATGACACCATTAGCCTCTTGCACTCAATGAAAAAAAGAAGTAGAATTCCATTGCTTGTAAGTGTTGTTGGGCTAGGAAATGTTAGAATGTATTTTTGCTTCCTTATTTTTGATGTAGGTAAACTTTGATATAGGCACCTCCATTCCTCTCTAGATCATGTGTTCTTTGTTGGCTTTAATGCTCAAACATAGCTATTCACTATCCTTTAGATTGAAATGCAACATAGACACTCACTCCTCTATGCCTTCCAATGCACTATTTAATAGTCTATTTTTAGCACCTTCAATTATTTTCTCATGTTCTTAATGCATCAATATCCTCTCTACAATAATCTTTTCCTTAATTTAGGATTGTTGTCGAATGACGATTATTCTTCCAATACTCTATAGCTCTTTTTATAGTTCTAATATCATTGTTATCTTTCTTATTTTATTAACTCAAAATGTTTATTCCAAGATCTAGTATAAATCAAATATATACCACTAATAATGAATAACAATGGAACTCAATATAGAAATAAAAATATCTCACAAATATAACTCAGATGCACACAATATCATAAGATTACATGAATGATACATATTGATTACATTGCATGGAGCTTTACCTCCAATATATCATTTTACATGACTTTTCAGTCCTCTAACTATTGCTCTCCTCAAACATCTAGGATATGCAACCTTTCATAGTCTTATCATAAAGATAAATCTCTCATATTGTCACATATCAATGTAAATATTCATTAATACATACATTAAAAAATATAAATCATCTACCAAAATATTATTACAAGGGGTCCAAATAATGTATTGTCTCCAACATGATAAAATTATTGACCAACCTCTCAAATAAGGAAACTTGATCTACTATACAATCTTGATTCATCACTCATGAAAACTAAAAAAGGAAAAATATTACTATAAATTCATAGTGATGTAGTCCATGTTCTCATCCATAATCCAACCAAAATGAGTTAATTTGGGCCATTAAAACATCACAAATTAGTCCAATACTAAATTTTGCAGTCTACATTCATAGTAAAGGTATTCAAACATGAGAAGATTAAGTGTCAAAAATGGAATGATACCAAATTCAAACCTAAAGGTCTTATTATTATTTTTAGATCATGAAATACATTAACGATATATAAAATATTCTCATATTTAAAAAGAGAATAAACTAAATGGAGCATTCTTGATGAATGTTAGTAAGGAGTAGCAAGTTTTGGGGATGAAAACTTGATGGTAGAGAAGGGGCTAGTATTTAACTCATTCTTGAGTAGAATATATGGAGGGAAGATTGTAATAAGTTGTAGCGTTATTCACAATGTATCTATATATAAAAAAGATCAATTGAAGCCAAACCCCTTGTACCCTATTCATTATTGAACATCCACATAAAGTGTAAACTTTAGATTCAAGAAGTTTTATTTTTCAACAAGATTTATCCATGTAAATTTATTTACATTAATATTATTTAACTTTATATTGCTCTTCTATTTTATATTATTCTCATATTATTTAAGAGTATATTTAAAACAAAAAAAAAATGTGTTGATTAATGACTTGAGCATAAGTTCATAAAAGTCCAATTAATTATCCTAGAGTATTCAAAAACTTAATAGAGATCTATTTTTGGAATCCGTTCATATTAAAGTAACATGTTCTTTATGATAAATATTAAATTTTTTTAACAAAGTTTATCTTTTATGCATATAGAATTGCATATCATATATAATAAGATTACATTAGGTTTTAAGAGAGTTTCCAATATCAAACATAGATAAACAAGCAAAAAGAAGAATATCCAAGAAGACAAGTCTAGATCCCATAAATTTCTGGAAAAAAAAGCAACCCTCCTTCTAAGAGAATTTGGAATAAAAAAATGTAAAGTAGAAATTCATTGAAAAATCAAACTTGTAGGGGTGAATTAAAATAAAGGATCAAAATTTATTTATCATCAAAAGAGAAAAATATTTAAAGAGAGGTTGATGGAAGTCTTCAAATTATCCAATAATTTTCAAAGAAAGAGTTTACAAATAATTAACATTGAAATGTAAAAGTAATTGGTGAAGAAAGAGAATTTGGTTTGCAAGCTCTAAGACAAGGTTCAAGAGTATAACAAAAATATGTCTATCAAAATATGTCATACCCATGACTAACAAAGATATAGTAAGCATTACTATAATTATTTTTAGTGTGCTAAAGATAAATTGAATGGATGCAATAGATATCTTGGTCTTATCCAAGTAGCTTAAATCATTATGATATATGCTAGAATATTGTTAATAGGTAATAAAATATGGAGATTTGGTTTCTCTTAACCACCACCAAAGGGTTAATAATCACATAAAATTTTGGTTTTTATGTTTAATTGAATTCAAACTACATGAAAATGATTTAAGATTTTTAACCATAAATAAAATTATATAGTGATGAGATTCTCATAATAAAAAGGTTAGGTACTATCCAATACATATATTTTAAAGTGTTAGTTAAACCCTTAGAATAGTAGTACATACAAATTTTTATAGGATTTTGTGGTATATGTAGGGCCAATTTAAATTTATATCATATGCAGCCATTATTTTTCTTCTTATTAGATATGATACTCCATATTTACAATCCTACATCCCATAGTATATTTTTTCTTTAATTTATATCTTATTATTTATATGGTTAGAGCATTAAAATAAATACAATGGAAGGATTCACATAATATCATATCTAATGCATAATTCTAAATAAAGTTAAATATATATGCATGAAAAACAAACCAATTTTTAGTATTTATTATAATATATCATTTTTTAATATAAAGCATCATTCACCAAAGGATAACCTAAAAAAGTGTTTGACCTAGAAATATGAGATGGTATATAAATGAACCATCTTTTGCAACCTTTTTTTTTTGTCTACTTTTTGCTTTGATATAGCTTTTAACACTAGAAAAATGATTCAAGTTATACTATAAAGAATTTATTCAAGAAAATAGAAGATTTTGGAGTTTTACATCAACAAGAAAATTTACCAAAACTACTTTCTTAGGGTTCTTTAGACTATATCAAAACTCCTTGGAGATTTCATGACTACATCCAAGAAGCGAGGGCTCTGATTCATGATCGACCCGAGGCCATAATTTTGCATACCTTTTGGGAAGCAAACATAGCAGCTGATAGGTTAGCAAATGAAATTATTGTAGTGGTAAACATGATCACGTGGACTACAAATCTTCCTCATGCAGTCTCGACAGTGATAAAATATAAGAAAGCTCAAAATTAAAGGCTCAGAGTGGATCAATGATATAAAATGGAGGCATTTTTCAAAATATTTTTTTAACCTTATAATGGCTTTGGTCATATTTGTTTTTTTCTTTCGCGTGACTAGTGTTTTTTGTAGCTGATGGGGCATTGATATAGTTTCAATATCTGCAAATTCATGCATGGGAAACATCTCCTTTTGCCTCAAGGCATGCCCAAGGTGTGTTTGGTTTCGATGTCGCAACAGGGCCTTGGCGAAAATAACAAAGTGTTGGAGATCCCTGACGATGGGGTACCGGACCCCACTATAACAGTCTTGAAGAAGATGGTGATTTCATCAGCCTCCAATATTATCAACCAGTTAAAGAGTCTGTCTGGCCTCATTAGTGTAGTTGTTGATTTGCGTGATTCTCTAAATATTTTGTTTTACAACGAGCAGTTCCAGGGGCACGAGGAGTCGAAGGTAGAATCTAAAGTTGATGGCAAGGAGGAATCTAAGGATGAGGATGATAAGGAGTCAGATGAGGACTACAAGGAATACTGACTACTTGGCCTCTTGGCTATCCGTTCTATGGGATGTTTGTTTGACTATATTCTACTATTTTTTGTATGGGCACAAGTGACCCTGCGTGGCACTTGCATGATTAGTTTTTCTCATTGTTGTTTTTGTTTTGAGTCTTTCTTTTTTTATGGTTAAAATATTAGGCTTCCATAGTTTATTTTGGTTATCTTCAAATGGAAGAGTAGGGCTTGGCCCTTGTTTTTATCAGATTAAACTTGTAGGGCTTGGCCCTTGTTTTTATCAGATTAAACTTGTAGGGCTTGGCCCTTGTCCATTTGGTCGGTGGACCCTATTTTGTAAAATAGTTTTGGGTCAACCAGTTAAAACCCAGTGTTAATTATAATAGTCTCTTACTTACCAAAAAAAAAAACTACTTTCTTATGAAAAGCTGCAAAAATTTCTAGTAATCCTATTTTAAATTGACTATACCATAAAGGATTTATTTACTGTGAATAACACCATCTTATTCATATAATTTAACACAATCTAGGGTACATTTCAATATAATTGCCACAATTTTTTAAATTCTCTTGTTAGTCATGTTATAATGGATTGTAAGACAAAAATTATGAAAATATTTTGTTTCACATTTCTTGGAACCAATACAACAAAAGTAACATTGATCCCAATTAGTGTAGCCTTTGTCTTGTCAACCTCTTCTATCACTTCCAAAATATCACTATTTTAAAATAAAATTATAGGGAATCCAACAAAACCAAGCACCTTATTATGATGAAAAGAGAAAATTACCTCATGTATCTCTTATAGTAAAATAGTGTCAATCAAAATTTTATTATTATTTTATCTCTATAACATAATTGATACATTTTCTTACAAAATATCAACCAAATATTTCTTATCTTGTAATAGTATTCATTTGAAATAATTATTGGATACCTTTCAGAAGCTACTCTTCTTTGTTAATATGTCTTCCATTTATAGTTTAAATACTTTTGATCTACCAAAAATATAAAATCTATTTTGATAGTACTATAAAAAAGTATGTTGTTTATGTTACCCCTCATAGCTCACCCAACTTGATGTTTTTAAATTCCATATTACCCTTCCTTTTAAAATATGTTATGATAGTCAACAAGCAATTATTTTTACTACTTATAAGTATGTTGGTTCATTGAATTAATTTCCATTATCTCTTGTTAACATTGATAGTGGATCTAATTTCCTCATTCCTATTAATATATTATGATAATATTAGATATTCTATATTTTCATATCGATCTCTATATATTTAATCTTTTGAACAAATGTATACATGCAAGAGACTTCAAACTTTGATACATCCCATTATAACATCACCATTTGGAAGAAAGCAGTGTTCTAAATCCTCGTAGATCAAAACCAAAATGGATATGAATGACCATTATCGAGCTAGTCACATATTAAATAAATTAGTATATTATCTAACCCCACTTACAATAGTATATATTAAGAGATTGTATGTGCACTTCATAACTTAATATTAGGTAAAACATTATGTACTCTTTTTGCCAAATGAGCTATTCTAATATGCATACTATTACATGTATATTAAAAATCTTGAAATAATAAATTCCTAAGGAAAATTTTATTAAAAATAAAACAAAATATTCCATTGAACTAGACTACAACCAAGATTATACCCTTGTTTATTTAAGAAGAAAGAAATGTGTTGAGGTATCCCCAAGAATTCAAATATTATGATTTTAAAAAATCATTAAATTTGACATGAATAAAATTAGGTCCTTCCAATATTTATCTCATAGTATAAGTATATTTGGAGCATCATATATTTATTACTCCAATTCTCATGTTATGTTGTTTATTATTAAACATACCATCAACCTACTTGCTCCTTGCATCTAATTATCCATAATATTTTTTATTTCCTTATATTGTTATTAAATATCTTATAGGTCCCATTGTAGAAATAGCTAGATAATTCCATGAATTTAAAATATTTTGGAAAGCATCCTTTATATTTTTTCTATTTTTGTTTCCTACATAAAAATAAATTTAGAAAAAATATTTTAATTCTTTAATAAAATTTTGAAGGTTATTCATAGCTTATCTATTTTAAGATATATGTTGGAATATATTACATTATTTTGTGCTTACTAATGTACCATCTTGGGCACATATTTAGATTAGTTGTTTATTAAGATTTAAGTACTTGATTAAAGAAATTTAATAAATGCACAAGTTTTAGAATGTGTAATGATGTAATGTGCATGTAGTACACATGTACATGAATCATTATAATAGAATAGTGAAGTGTCATAGGAATATGAAAGGTAAAGAGTTATGTCTAACTATAAATAGGACTTCTTAGAGTAGAAGAAAGAGAGGAGTTTTAGAGATCATAGTTTAGAGTAGTAGTAGATACAATATAGATCATTTTTTTTAAATGGAGAGGTAGATACCTCCATTGCATAGCATTGTATATTTTCATGATTTTTCATTAATGAGTATTTCTTGAGTATTTTTAGAAGTCTCTTATCATATTTTCATGCATATTAGTTAGCCATTATAATAGTTATAACATTGCATAATTATTTCATTACTTGTGGTTGTATTTTATTTAAATGTATGGCTTCAAAATATAATAGTGGTATCAGAGCACTACGTTGATTGAGAGGAAATAGTGAGATCCACAAAATATATTGAGCGTAAAAGCAAATCTTATTTTTAGAATTTCATAAATTGCATTTGGCTAGAGTCTTTCCACAAAGTTGTAGAAAAACTCATGAAGACTAGGACTCAACATTGATTCCACTAGATTGACAAATTAACTAGTGAAGATCACTTTCTATAGACTCATAGAAATTTGTATTATCATTTCCTAGTAATTTTTTGCAAAAAAAATAGAGATTCAAAGACATTTGGGAAGCTTCCTACAAAAGCTAGAAAAAATATCTTCTTTGGAATTAATATAGCACTTGAAACAACAAGTTGGAGATTGAAGATTTGGATAACTAAAGAGAAAGATCGTATTGCAATTTTTGTAGATCGAAGACTCCAAGTTGGAGATTGATAAGAGATCTAGAGGCTAAAGAAGCCACATCGAATATTGTAAATCAAGGAGGAGGTCCTTGAACAAATACCCCATTGAAGAAATAAGATACTCAAGAGAAGAGTCCTAATGAATATTGGATATTGGTGATCTCCATTGAAGATTGAAAACTTCACATTGAGAAGAGATCCATAGGAGGTCCATTGAAGAGCTTTCATATTTGGAATATTGAAGATAGATAAGGACTAGCAAAATTCTTTTTTTAGATTTCAATAGCAATGAATTTAGGAGATCCAAGAAGGATATCTCATTGCAAAACTTCCATATTTGAATATTGAAGAGATCAAGGAAGGTATCATTGAAGTTTTGAGAAGAAGATAAGTTGCAATATTAAAGTCCTAAGGAAAATGCCTCAAACTAATTGTAAGGATATAAAAGGATAAGGCTATGAAAGTCTCATTGAAGGAGATTTTAGAAAATGTCATTAGAGAAGAGTTCAAGAGAACTCATTGGAGATATTCACTAGCAAGGAGAAGTTCTTTATAGGATAATTTTTGGGATAATTGTTGCCATCTGAAAACAAGCCCAAGGAAGAAGGATTTTGCAAGAAGTTTACCAAATTTTGGAGAAGACTAGTGAAGACCTCAAGACTTTCAGATTCTTGAGAAGAAGGCCAAGATTGAAGTCATATTTCGACAAAGAGAAAGAAGGAGTAAGTAACAACCAAACATTAGAGGTTTAAATATTGCCTTTGGAGGATTAGAAGGCTTACTTGGAGAAGGAGATTTGTTGATTTTATAGCAAAAAATTGAAGGTTTCTTGAAGGAAAATCTATGCTGCGACTTGGAGGAGATTCCTACCAAATTTGTGAGATTTGAGGACTATATTTTTGGAGGAGAAATTGACTGCTTAGCAATCTGAAAATTTTAGATTTGAAGAAAGAAACAAATCAGCAATTTGGGTAGCATTAATATATGCTATGTTTCAGATTTTTAGGTTATATCTTGAAGGAGCATTAAATCCATCAAACTACAGTATCGAGCAGCAAGTTATAGTGGTTTCTAAGCTACAAATATGTGAGCTGGAGAGCTATTTTGGACATTCAAGAAGAGGTGCAATTTCATCTAGTAGAAGGTAACATTTAGGTTATCCAAATAACCAACATCATCATCAACCTAATTCAAAAAAAGGTATGCAACTAAGGTGTAAAATGTTCATTAGTTGAACTTGTATATTCAGTTATTTATTAAGTTTATTGAGCATCAATTTCAAGGTTTAGAAGTTTCATAAATAGATTTCAATTATAATTATTCAAGTGAGTGCAAAAGTTAAGTCCTATAAAGTTCAAAATTGCACATAAAAAATAGAAGTTAGAAAAAATATATCAACTTTCTATTAACTATTGAAAGTAAAGAAGACTCTATTCTAAAGGCTAGATAACATATACAATAATGTGTAGTATAACTATTCACAAGGCACTCTATTTACAAAATTTAAAATCTTGGCATCATCATTAAAATAAAACCAAAGAAGGTGACATAGGAGAAAATTGCCAAGGAGTAAAAGGTAATATTGAATCTAGCATTATATCAACTTGCAAAGAGATTAGAAGTCACCATTTCATGAAATCAAGGGATTCAGTTTAAAGTATAGGGGACAAGCTTCTATTTCATTACTTATTACATTTACAAAGCACCTCATTAGAGCCATTCAATAGAGCTCTAAAGTGAAGTATCTCCAAGGTGAAATAGGAGATATCATGGATAACATCAACCTACATATTATCATCCAAGCAAATAAGACGTTAGTAATAAAGATGAAGGCATAAGTTTAATATGAGACTTCTCAAGTTACATAGTCATCCAAGGACTATTGAGAAAAAGACAATAGAAACTAATAGTACCACTAAAGACATCGAGTAAGATACATCAAGCGTTATGTTCAGGATTCAGGTGCCTTTGGTGAAGGTAAAGTAAGGTACATCTAGAAGCCTTTGGTGAAGGTAAAACAAGGTACCTTTTATACCTAGGAGCCTTTGGTGAAGGCAATAGAAAGATATAGTGAAGACTACCATAGAAATGCATTTGGAAGGGCACAGTCTATCAAAGCAACTTAGTCTATCCAAGCAATGTATTTGGGAGGCACATAATCCAATAGAGAGAGCTTTGTTGGACTTGGTTTCTAGTCTACCCACATAACAACATTGACACAATGGAGAAAGCATCATTGGCACTAAGTTTTTGATCTTCATTTTGCCCATGTAATAGCTTCAATGTGCACCTTATTCATCACTTGTAAATAGTGTGGAATAAATGCATAGGGTATAAAATATAACCAATAAGCTTGCACCATGGAAGAAGAGAAGAAGACACATTGGATTTCAATGCTAAATCAACAAAGATTAAACTAGTTTCATAAGGAATTAAGGAAAGGTTATTCACTGCACAATGTCATAGTGTATACCTGGTTGGCATTCAAGATAAGCGTTGGAGGATAAGGAATACTTAATCCATCATAGTCCCACCTATAAGTTGAAGAACAGCCATCATATCTCTGCCATTGAAGCATTATAATAACTTCAAGAAATGTAGTGAAGTGAGCATTGAAGTGAGCTAGAATAATATGTGGAATAGCTAAAAGAAGATTAATGTGAAGTAGTAGAAAACACCTACCATGTAGAGAAGGCATTTCATGCAAGCAAGAGGAAAGACACCATATATTTAAGATATTCCAAGTGCATAGCAAAGAGGTTACGCTAAGCGTAGATGATCATTTGTATACCACTTTCAAGGAGGCATTGCATAAAACACCTACCTCCAAGATGTTGAAGGTAAAGATTAAATATTCTTAGAACCACTTGGAAAAGGTATTGAAGTTAAAAGGTTTTGTAGAGACGTTGAATATTCTAAGTATCACTTAGCACTATCCACCTTACATTGCAATTAAAACCTAGAGGAGATCCACATAAAAGAAGCTCATATATATATATATATGTATGTGTATATATTGTGCATGAAGTGGAGGTAACATTAAAAAGATAAGCCCAAGGCACATGTAAGGATCATAGGAAACATGAATATTGAAGAGAGGAAGGAAAGTAGCAAAGTTACATATAATAAGTGAGTGCAAGGTGTTTATGTAAAGGAGGAAGGAGTCAATTGCTATTACTATGTAGGAAACCGCATTGATTACAGTCACATTTCACATTAGATTTAGCATTTGGAAGGTAAGAATTCTATTAAAAAATATTACAAGTTCGAAGGTGAAATTAAGGCATATACATTTGTAACCACCAGAAAGGCTCACACCCGAGGTAGGAATCCTCTTGTAATAATTGAAAGTAATGACAACATGCACCAAATAACAAGAAATGACAACAAAATAGGTGATAAATGCTTTATTTCATTATCAGGTCAAATCCGGGTTACAAGTACATCCCTCTTAGGGATAATCATATTGATACAATATTACAATGAGGTTCTCATAATTGCTTCTCTCTCAAAGATAGGTGTGATAATCAAGATGCCTTTGTAGGGTGACACGAACTACCTTAGAGTGGAGTAGACCCTCTTCTCCATGTTGAGGAAGGATTATGATATAGACTCCTTTGAATGTAAATCCCTACGGTCAAGAAACAACAGAGGATAGTTAAACAAATAGGCAACCTCTCGTAATGAGGCCCTTTAAAGGATAAATGCATGATAAAGCCATTGAAAACATGAAATCAAGAAAATGCATAAATCATAGAAAACTAATGCTAAACACATAAAGATTGTTAGAATCAATAAAACAATGATAACAACTATCTATCTAATGGATCCATTTCATGAATTTGAGCATGTTAGTGTGAAAAAGAACCATTAATGTCCTAATTGCTAAATGATAACAAAATTACTAAAGCTATGAATCTACTAGTCAAATGGCTCTAAAACTACAACTAAATTGTGAAATTGATTAATCTAAGCTAATTAGATGAGTAGAAATGAAAATAGTAAGGTGGTGATACCTCTGTTGCAAACCGCAACTCTGATGAACAGTCTGCACTGTAAATCATGGTTGAAAGTCATGGTGAGAACTCTGATAGGTTTACCCTCAAATTCAAGGGCAATGGTCTTGACCTCCTTGTCCAATTGATGTTCAAGGGTTGACTTCGATTTTCTTCTCACAAATTTTGTAGTTGAATCATTGTGAGGGGCCTTCGTTTGCCCGGATATGTGCTTCTTGGCTCTCCTAGCTCCTTAGGGCATCCATGGCTAATTGGTATTTGGGGGAATAGCAAAGTGGCCTTCTCAAATGCATGTGTTCAATATGCAATTTGATAGGGCTTTTCTGCTATATTGATTAATTAACTCCCTATATTTTCTCCCCATTTAGAGGGGGTATTTATAACATGTCCCTAGGGCTAGGAATGGCTTCATGGAGAAGCCAAAATCAATAAGGGATGGTTAGGACTATTGGAATGGAAGCTTCTGGTATCTTTCATCCTTTAACCGTCTTCTTGTTGGTTCAAGGGCTGTTCCAACCAATTTGGCTTGGATGGAGGCCAACTGAACTTTAGTTCAAACCATAGGTCTCAACCACGGTTCATACTGTAAACCACAAGTGTTAGTTGTAGTTCAGACTGTAGACCATAGGTTTGGACTATGTTTCAGACTGATTAGGCCAAGGAGCCTAAATTGAGTGGTTAGAACCACTACTCTATCTTAGAGTCTATCCAAGATCTTCCATATGGTCTTGTAGCATGTCCATATGAGTAGTCACCTTCGACATGATGTATTTTAGGTGTCTATAGATGCCCCTTTTGATATGTGTTGTGAGATCGAACAACACTGAGCAAAAATAGACCTTCTAAAATGATGTCAAAGGTTCAATGATGATCATTAGTCGGATCAACATTAGATGCCCCAAGACCTGCAAAAGAACGTGCATACTAGAATCATTACTTCCAACTGGGTGAAAGGCTTACATTTGAAAGGTTTGCACTCATCATCATACATTTGGATAGCATCAATGCCAAGTAGGATTTCACACCTGTCAATCCAAAAGGATGAGAGTTACAAATAAAATATCATATTTTCTAGTTGCCCCAAGAAAAGGGGGAAGCTTATAATAGTTTTTAGCAATGATTCGCAAGAACGAACATAATTTTGACAAGATCAAGGGATCTACGATCAAGGGATATTCTGTTGACTTTGATTATGATATGAAATTATGAATACCCCCTCAAGCAACAAGTCGATGAGGGCAATGATAGTGAATGAAGCGACGAAATCGCTTGACCATAATGAATGATCCTAAAAAAATTTAGATTTGAGCATTTTAATGCCTTTTCTAGGACTAGTTTAGCTAATGATTGCAACTCTTAATAGTGTTTGCACATTTCTATCCCATGGAACAGTCAGGCAACAATAGCCGTCTTAGGGAATCGAAATGATACGAATCCAATTAGATTTGTGTTGAATCAAGTTTATCGATGATTTGCTGAAAGATGTCATAGAAGAAATGACATGAAACACCTCGTTCCCGTAGAGCATTCCAGATTTGAAGGTCATCTTAGGGATTGAAAAGAAGCATATCATATCAACGATGACAATTTTTTCCCCAAATGTCTTTATGGTAATTTACTCATCTTGTCGTATTACATGGAGCGCAATTTGTTGCAACCGCCAAGTGTATAGGGTAAATAACTAAATACGAGGCACATTTGGTTTTTAATTCTTTGATATTTTTTTTGAATTATTTGATTGATCCTAGTGCTATGAACATCACCAATTTTGCAACATTGATTGCTTTTATTGAAAATTTGATACAATGGGAGTCATTAATTTATATTTTTAGACCTTCCCATGGTGGGTTTTTAGTGCATTTAATGCTAGTTGCAAACTGCGAGTACAGTCTACGATTGAATTTTTTAAATTTTGGGAATCGCGGGCCAGGCCTGTGGGTGGAAAATCCTAGTTCTAGGACCGCAGGTGTCAGCTGCGGTCCACCAAAATTAGGAAACCATTTAAATAGTCATTCCTATTTAAATTTTTATTATTTCCTTTGAAAGCAATTGAAATTAGAGAGCTCTAACAGATAGGAGACATTCACTGATCTGGAACACTCCGAAAACTCGTCCATATACTTGCACTTGGTACCTCGATGGCGGATCCTTGTCAGCCATCAACTAGCAGAGGTTTCAGAGTGGGCAAGGTAACTCAAAACTAAGTCCTCGCATTCAATACCAGTAAAATGAACCACATTAAGAAATGCAGAAAATTAACCTCACTAAATTGTTGGTAATGAACCCCACTAGATTAGTTTTAATTAGGTTTTAATTTTTTTAGGAAGAAAGGCTAGGAAGGTATCTGAAATGGGTATTCTTCCTAGACCACAGTTGGCAGTTGCGGTTTACATTCAAACTACAACAGTCATATTTTTACTGCATGCGAACCATAGGTTTGACCCACGGTTCGCCAACTTTAGAAAAATTTATTAAATTTTTGGAGCTACCTAGAATGTAGGAGGAGAACATCGGTGGAGGGCGGCCATAAACTGCCTCAAAAGGGGTAACCTTGGTGGCTATGTGATAATATGTGTTGTACCACCACTCGGCCAAAGGAAGCCATCTCACCTAGTGTGTAGGATGATCGGAGGAAAAGCAACTAAGGTAGGTTTCCAAACATTTATTGACAATATTTGTATGGCCATCCGTTTATGGATGATATGCTGAACTCATATTGATATGAGTCCCATGCAACTTAAACAATTCTTTCCATAAGTGACTAGTGAATGTGGGGTCACGATCAGACACGATGGAGGAGGGTAGACCATGAAGATGAAATATAGAATCAAGGAAAATTTGGGCAACAGTGGAGGTTGTGTAAGGATGGGAGAGGGGACATAAGTGAGCATACTTCAAAATACAATCCACTACCATGAAGATAACAGATTTTTTCCCGACTTAGGTAATCCTTCAATAAAATCCATAGAAATATCTATCCAAACCTGGTCTAGAATGGACAAGGGTTGCAGAGTGTCTAGAGAATGCACTGTTTTACCTTTCATTCATTGACAGGTATCACAAGCTACCACAAATTCATGAATACTCTTTTTCATACCCTTAGAAAAAAGGTGTGCTTATTTTGTTCATATATTTTGAGAAATCTTGAATGGCCAGTAGATGGAGTACCATGCAGTTCTATCATGAGAAGTTCCTGTAGTGAGGACTTGTGGGGAACAACAAGGCATTGCTGGTAACACAAATCTTGACCATCCCAAGTGTATTATGGATATGAAGTAGGCTCAGTGGTTAGGGAAGCAACCAAAGTCTACAATTCAAAATCCTGAAGTACCTCCTGGCGTAAAGATTCGATCCATTGGCAGATTTGTAATGCAATGGCACACAACATACTAAGAGCTTTAAATTGGTGAGATAGCATCGGCCACAACATTCTCCTTACCCTTCTTATAGGTGATATCATAATCATATCCCATGAGTTTAGAGACCCATTTTTGTTGTTCAGGGGTGGCAACCCGTTGCTTCAAAAAGTATTTGAGACTCTGATGATCTATTTTAATGGAGAAATGATGTCCAATGAGATATGGTCACCAATGGATTACGGTATGCAAAATTACCATCATCTCCTTGCCATAAGTTGATTTTCCTAAATTACGATTGGAGAGAGCTTTACTAGTGAATTCCAAGGGTCACCCTTCTTGCATCAACATTGCCCCAATACCATAACCTGAAGCATCGCTCTCAATAATAAATGATTTAGAGAAATTCGGTATGGCTAAGACAGGTGTCGTGGTCATGACATGCTTCAATTCTTGGAAAGCCTATTCAGTGGGTCTTGTCCAAGTAAAAGAGTCCTTTAGCATGGAAGTGAGAGGAGCTACAATTTTACCATAGTTATGAATAAATTTATGGTAATAACTTGTAAGCCCTAAAAATCCTTGAAGACCTTTGAGAGTGTGAGGTTTTGGCCATTCCTGAACATCTTGGATTTTCTTGGGATCAACTTTAATGCCCTCCTTAGTGACAATGTGTTCCAAATATTCTACTTTTGTCAACCCTAAAGAATACTTAGAATGCTTAGCATAGAGTTGATGTTGTACCAATAGCTGGAGAGTCCGATTCACATGAGTAAGATGCTCTTCGCATGAGCGACTATACACTAGAATATCATCAAATAAGACTAGAATGAACTTTCAAAGGAATGGATGAAAATTTTTTTTCATGAGGCTTTGGAAGGTGTAAGGAGTATTAGTCAAGCCGAATGGCATTACCAAAAAATCATAGTAATCTTCATGAGTACGAAAGGTAGTCTTAGGAATATCCTCCTCTTTGAGCCGTATTTGATGGTACCTCGAGCGAAGGTCAAGTTTGGAAAAATACATAGTCCCATGAAGTTCATCCAGTAATTCATCCACCACCAAAATAGGAAACTTATCCTTGATGGTGATTTTATTGAGCTCTCGATAATTGATACACAACTACCAAGACCCATCTTTCTTACGTACCAATAAAACTGGAGAAGAGTAAGGATTGTTGCTTGGTCGAATGACATCGACTTTTAACAATTCCTATACTAACTTCTCAATTTCTGACTTAAGAACATGAGGATACCTGTATGGTCTAATGTTGGGTGGTGAATTACCAAGTAACAATGGAATAGCATGGTCATGAGAGCGACGAGGTGGTAATTTTGTTGGCTCAACAAAAACAAAGTTGTGCTTGGTCAAAATAAGTTGCAAATATTTAGGAACATAATCCTCCTCTGAAGAATTTGGTTGGATCACAAAAATCTAAGCTATGACACCACAAGATGATTTTTTTAACAACTTCTCCATTTGGTTGAAACTAATAATCTATGATGACCCTGCCTTTAATCCATGGAGAGTGTAGGACAGTCCATTATGTGAGAATTGCATCCAAAGCTCACCAAAGTGCCAAGAGATGACTCCCAATGTGCCCAACCATTGAGATCCCAACACAATATCACATCCCCATAATTACAATGCAAACATATCCTTTTTGAGCTCATAGTCCCCAATATTGACCTTAACATTACGATATTTTCCCTTGCAAGGTAAAGTCCCACCATTTGCTACCATAACATCAAAGGAATTACATGTGTGTACATAAAAATTTGCCTACTTGGCGATGTGGGGATCAATAAAATTGTGTGTACTACCAGAATCAATCAATATGGTAAGTCATAGGCCTTTGAAATAACCCACAACTTTCATGGTTTGGGGTGTAGTAATTCCAGAAAGAGCATGAATATAAATTTTAGCCTATGGTTCATCTGGGTTTTCATCCTCTAGTTTAGGTGGTTCTTCTGCTGATCTAATGTCATCATCACTGTGGTCACTAGTGTCAGGCTCATTAACATCGATTAGGAATAATTTATTTTGGGTGCACCTATGCCCACGAGAAAACTTTTCATCACAATTGTAGCATAACCCTTGGGCATGTTGTGCATCCATTTTAGCAATGGTTAAACGTTTGGGTGCAGCAGTGGATGCAACAGATTTTTGTTCATTTTGATTGTGGAATTGAGGAGGAAAAGAGGATTTAGTCTGTGGAAATTTAGAGAACTGCCTCTGAGATAAAAAATTGGACTCAACCAAATGAGCCAACTTGATAGCTTGCATCATGGATTGTGGTCTAAAAATTGTGACCTTGGCTTGGAGATCTTCCCATAAACCACTAACAAAACAACTCATAAATAACCCTTTGTTCATTAATGTATTTTTGTTGGCCAATCTCTCAAATTGTATTTGGTAATCTCGAACTATCTAAGTTTGTTTCAACTTCGTTAATTTTCCTGTAAAATTATCATACTCACTAGAGCCAAAGCGAGTGAGTAACTGGGATTCAAATTCTACCCAAGAAGGATCAGGGATGGTTTTTTGCAACCATTGGTACCACAGTAAGGCTTCAGATTCCAAATTGAAAGAATTCATTTGAACTCAGTGATAAATGGGGACGTCATGAAGTCTAAAGAATTGAGCAACCCGACATAACCATCCATCAACATCCTTCCCAATGAACTTAGGAAAGTCTAGTTTTGGCATCTTGAAGGGAGTATCACGATCAAAGCGAAGGTGAGGGTCATCTGCTCCCATTCCGTGATGATACTCAGATTTGCTTGGACCACCTTGTATTTTAGACTCAACATTTGCTAGGTGTTCTTCAATGCAAATTATGGAGGTATCTTGGGTAACTTTGAAATTTGGAAATTCTATTGTCAAGTGTTCAGTTGTTTTTTGTAAGTTAGTAACAACACTTACTAGGGTATCCAACATTGAAGCAGTGTTTTGTTCTACCTCTTTTTGATGTCCACAAGTGCCACTTGCCATTTGAGATAGCCTTGAATTTTTTACTCAGTTAATAAAAATAAATATGGGATTTCAGGAGTTACTATTTTTAGTAAGGTCCAAAATTTAATTTTGGGAATGGATTGCAACACTGATTTTAGGCTAGGGTCCACTTCGATGGTTGTTTGATCTGAGCACTCAATGAGGAGATATACTAAATTTCTTGACTTTTTGTGAGCTCAGGTTGGCTATAAGGCGATGTCAAGGTAATTTCCTCCACTTGGACTTAAAATTTCACCAGTGATTCCTTGAGGGTCTTTTGTGCAGAATAACAAGGATATTCTATTCCCAAAAATTTGGATCAATCTAATTGACCGTTGAAAAGTTATGGCCTTAGCAAGAAAAATAAAAAATTGCTATTTTTGGAAAATGGGTGCAAATTTTGACTAGGGGCTACTAAGGACAATTTTGTCTAGAATAGAGTGTAGAATTATTGGCTAAATTTTTGAGTCAATCTGAGATCTATGTGAAGAGATATCCCTGTTTTACTAAAATTTCAATCTAAGATCTGAGGTCATTTGCTAGATTTTTTTCGGGCGCTAGGTCACAAGTGGAAAAACTGAATCAATTATCTTAGATTTATCAATTGATCACCCTGTTACTATCATGTCACTTGTATTGTAGTCACAGACACTGACGCTTTTGTTTCTGACCTTGACCACCTGTATTTTCTGACTATTACTATCTCGACTATTACTGTCACTGATCAGACTATTCTTTGGAATATTGTAGAATATGTAGAGACACTTGCGAAATCTATCCTAACTGTTGGTTCATGCAAGGTGTATTCTTCTATGATAGGGAAGTCCTTCGTATGCTCACTTTTTGGGATTGTGAATGCAAGTTTAATAGAAAAGGAAGATGTGTGTTTTTGTAGGAGGAAGTATTTAACAAAACTAGGGTATGCTAATTAAAGGAGTATGTAACACCCATAGGCCCTCTATTTTACCGCAATGATGAACAATAGTTCTTGAACAAATATTTCAAGCCACTACCCAAGGAGGATTCTACACATACCCTTAAGCACACTATCTGCCTCTCTAACAATACGGGAGGGTAATCATCCGGGATGTTGTGTCCCGTGGACTATGGATGATATAAGGCTGAAAAGCTTCCTACTAGATAAAATTTTGTTAACCTTAGAATGGTCTCCTGATACACCCAAAGATGCGTGGGAGCTTGATTTTGTGCACGAGTGTTATCTAAGGCCTAGGTATTGGAGCCTGATTGCCCCTCACTTCACTAGATGCTTTATGGTCTATCTAGCTTAGCCAATAACGATAACTCCTTCATGAGATTTTAAAACCCCCAACACAAGGTTTCTAACCTACACAACTACTGAAACAAAAACTGTAATTTTTTTGTATTTTTTGGATTTACTGGTAAAAAAAATAAACTATATTTTTTTGGATTTTTAATAAAGAAAAAATAGAATGAAAAACACACGAAAAATTATACCTAACAGGTAGAGTGGATGGTAAGAATTATCGTAGTTGCAGTAGAACTCGGCCTTGGAAAGTGCTCTGATACCACTTGTTAGGAACCTACTATTAAAATAAAGCTCACACACACAAAATACTAAAATATAATTGAAATACATGCAATAAAAGAATAATACTATGCAAAAAGTAATTACAGAATTGAACAATCTCACAAAATAACACAAAATCACAGGCCTCTTCGAGGGGGCAACCTCCTTCAATATTTCATTAACTGGCAAAATGATGATTCGCACATGACTTCATAGATTTTTAAAGAAAGACTTCATGCAAACCCTAACCCTAGGCTCAAGAGTTGGCTTACATGCAAAATGCCACTCAAGCTAGAATCTTCTACCAAATGTCGGTTACAATCTTGATAATGGTTACATCAAATGGCCCCACTTGCCTAGGAGCATAACATGCCACGTACATTACAAAATAACATTATATATGGGATCCCCCATGTTGGAAGTGGGTCAATACATAATAATGAGAATTACAAAAGAACGTTAGGATGGGACCCTAACATTATTGTCACTAATATGGTCTCTCCTTAGCCCCTCAATTCATATTATGAGGGGGTGTTGAAAGCGTAATATGAATTTTTCCCAAGGCCAACATTGTATGTTGTAATCTTGGATAGGAATAATGGCAATCATTATACATTGTATTTAATTTTTTGTAATATTTTTCTATGGAAGCCCTATGGGCTACAATTAACCTTATTATCACTAAACCAACCTTATAAACTTGTAATTAAGCTTGAAGCTCTATTTTTGTGTCATATTAGGTTAAGTTTATTTATGTAATGGGATTTTGGTATTGGTAAAAATATCCTCTACCACTCTATTTATTATCAAAGTGTTTTAATTCTTATCTATAAATAATATAGTGATTATTTACAGTGCCTACCATTTTCCACTATATATTTCTCTCTTTCATCCTTTTTTATGATTTTTGCATAAGATTTGATTAGATGTATTACTTATGTTTTTTTCTAAAAAACATTATGAATTCCAACATTAATCACATTCATAATCAAATTTGACCATCCTTAGATTTATGGATATGCCCCTTATATTAATATATTAATAAGCACCACTAGGAGGAGGGATGGAAGGAAGATCAATGACCAACTAATGTTCAATCATGTACGTCAAGGATCTATAACTAATATGCTTAAGCTTATTATATCATTGCTTGATAATGGCATTTACCTACACCATCATATTCATAAAGTATTTATTTATGCATGAGGAATAAAAAGAATATAGATAATAAATAAGCTTATACATCTAATAAGACTCATCATAATATCGTGAATCCATCATCAATATCCCTAATCATCCATCAATCTAGATAAAAATTAATCATTTTATTTTTATGAATGATGTGATAGATGTGAATAATATTGGGATCCACACTAGAAACATGAGGACTTCATCAAATGAAGATAAAATAGATATCATCTCATCACATGTAACCATCTATAGAGAGAAAAAATCCTAGATAATAAAACACTCTATAAAATATTATGTATTATATTCATGCAAGAGATGGCAATGCTTAGCCATGTGTCAAGTTTTCCATGAACTCACATTTCACTCTTTAGAAGAGGTGGATGTCTAATATGTTGAATGAATAGCTACATGTTCCTATGAGGTCTCACAATCATGATCATTATCATCCTAAGAAAAGAAAAGAGTAACATCAACACCCCCACTTATGATTACCTCTTTAATCTTCTTAATATACAAGTGATAAAACTCTACCTTTTTTCTTCTTACAAAAAATACAAATTGGTTTCTTGAAGGACCTTTTGGATTTCTTCTCATCTTGATTTGGATTCTTATTAATTTGTATTTTAACCACATATTTTCCTTGAGTTTGAAGAGTGATAAATTTATTCTTATGTCTCTATCATCATTCTTGTGGTGAAGAAGAGCACATCATAAATAGGAGTAGGGCTCTTAGAAAACTATACTTGAAATATATCAAACAAAATGGCAACTATGTCATAATTTTGAAAAATATTATTGAATACAATATTAATAAGATCAATAGTGTCCCTTCCATCAATACCTCCTTTGGTAATATAATCATCTTCTTCTGGATTCTTGAATATATCGATGTACTCATCAATAGTTCCTAAATTCTACATATTCAAGGTAGCAAGTTCTACCTCCAATCTATCAATCTATATAGAGTAAATACAATCATACATGTTCTAAAGTATTTTTAATACCTTCTTTGGATCTGAGGTACAACTAATATGGTTGTCATATATCTTATCAACATGAAGAGTCATCATCATGAAATTCCTCTTTTTCTCCTTGTACAACTTCCATTTTTTCATTAGAATTAGTGGCTAGAGAGTCCTCATTCATATATTTGAGGAGTCCTTTACTTTGAAGTATAACTTCAATATTGATTTTCTAAGTGGTATAGTTATGTCTATTGATCAATGACACATGATTATCCTTGGAATTTCTACCAAGATATAGTCTCTTTCATACAACTATGACCAAAAATTAATGTTGCTAATGCGAAGAGATTAAAAAACCATGCAAATTAAAAAGAATTCATAAAACTATTTTGTATGCAAAAGTTATGCCCCCTAAGTTTAACACAAAAATACACAAATTACCACATAAACCTTTTACAAATTTTAATAAGTTAAATGTACCTTCAAAAAATGAAGAGTATCCATGTGGTGTTAACAAGTCCACTAAGGGGTGTCATCTACACATTGATTGGTCTACCATTCAGATAGTTCCTCAATAAACCAACTACTACTAAGCCACTAGGATACTGACTATGTAGTCCATTGGATAAGATATTAGTGAAGCAAATACTATCAAGAGTTACTTTTTGAAGATAATATATAACACATGTATGATATATCTACTACTATTTTATGAAGGAAGGTACATAAAAAATCATAAGGTATCATCATGTGATTTATTGATATCCTTTATATAGGTAAAGTTGTCCTCTATGCCATCAATATTGCTACATCATCCATTGTCATAACAACTATGTGCACCATGTCATCAAGAATCAACCAACTCTTCACAAAATGGTGGGTAAGGGAATCAAACCTTGGACTTCCTTGGGCCCAAGCCTTAGCATGCCATCCATTAGCCAAAGTCCAAGGAGGCATGTTGACACTAAAATTCTAGGCATGACCACCTTTAGCTAATTATCCCAACATATTTCCTCCAAATTATGGTATTGGAAATTAAACCCATAACCTCTAGGAAGGAGCACCCTCAAGTATGGTTCACTAGCCACCAAAGCACAACACCCAAAATATTTTAAATATTACAACCTTTCTTTTTAGAACCACTATCTCACATGCTTTCAAAGTGATGCCATACCTTCAAATAGGTTCAAACTTATAAATGAGCACCATTTGTGTCCTAGTCAAGGTATGGACTACTAATAGACCACATCCTCCTATGTAATGCAAGCAAGAAATAAAATGAAATCTCTTTCTATAAAATATATTTTCCCATCCTCCAATGGAATATTCAAAAGAATTTCTCTCTTTTCAAATTCAAAAATTCCAACAAAAAGAGGGAAATAAAAAAAAATCAATGAAAAAAGAATACCTAAAGGTAAAATGGAAAAAATGTGAAAGTAAACCATCGTAAAATTTCATGAAGAATCCAAAAATGTTGACAATTAATACATATCTATAACATTTTTTCATATACAATATTTTTAATAAAGCTACTAATCTAGTTATTTTCTCTTATCAATGCAACAAAAAATTATTAGACCATTTTAACAACTTTGTCAAGAGGCTCGGAGGTCATTGCCATACACAAAAGTCTACTTTTAACTTTTTTTGCATATGTGGGTTGTCAAAATAATGGTTAGACTTTTCTTTTCTCCTTTGATAATTATGCAAGTTGTCCTCTCATTTGTTCTACATCAATACCAAAAAATTGAAGTAGAAAAGAAAAAATGGATTTTTTATTTTTATTTTTATAAAAGACAAGTGAGAGTTTTAAACAATCTCAAAAAATTCAGTCTAGTGGTTAGGGTATCTATATTGTCAAGAAAAGCAAATCATATTGGATGTCAAGAGAGGGAAAAATAGACCTAACAATAAATATTTTCCTAGAGTGATAAATCTATTGTAGTGTAGAGGGATCCTTGCAATCCAAATCCATGTTGAGTGTTAATTTTACCCAATTGTGAAATTACACTCTCCCTTAGGATTTTGATCCCAAAATCCCCTCTTGCAAAGAAGTTAAAGAAAAACAACTTCTCCAAGGTCTCCGCTATATTAGCATTTGCATATGTGTATTAGTAATCTCAAATACAAATGTATCAATTTAATGCTTGGAACACCTTAGTGATTGCAAGTAACTGTAAACAAGGGGCACATATTGGTTTATTTTATCATTCTACTTTAATGATTGTTCATGACACCAAAATAAAGCGAATGTGATTTGATCCTCATATGACCATGATGTAGTGCCTTAATTCCTTGTATCTTGAGGATTTTAAGGTAGATTTTATCTTCCTTATTAAGTGGATTTTAATCAAGTTTTATCTTGCATTAAATCCTATTTGAAGCATGAAAGTAAAGATTAAATCTATCTATGAATATGAATCCTCAATGATGAATAGGGTCTTCAAATGTAGCTTCTTATCATGGAGATTAAGATAGCCTTTAATGTGATTAATAAATTATCCCTCTTTAGTGAAATTAATTTTCACAAAGAGATGATTATTCATTGCCTTAAACTAGAGGCTTTAAAATATCACTTCAAATTATCCCTCTTAAATGAAATCAAATTTTCACAAAGATGAATAATTTAGTGCTTTGAAATAATGATCTTCAATGTAGTGTAGAAATTACCCCTCTTTCATAAAATCAGAATTTTTATAAAGAGGAGGCAATTTAGGACCCCAAAATGGTAATTTATGAAATGCCATAAAATATAACTTCTTAAATGAAAATGAAGTTTTCATGAGGGAAATATCATCATAGGCTCATGAATGAGATATAAAGCTGAAAATTTTAAATTTGGCCCAAAAATGAAAATTTTAAAATTTTAAAATCTGCAATAAAAACAACAACTTCGGATAATTTTTAAAAATACGAAATGACTCCAAAGTAAAAACATCTAAGTGCATAATGGAAGTATGAAGTATACTCTACGCAGCCATGTAATTTTTTTTGGATTTTGAAAATTTTTTACTTTTTATTTTAATGTCCGAAAATTTAAAAATAAAATCTAAAAACTGAAAATGAAAGCTGAAAATGCAAATTATGCTACAATCACTATGATGCCATCATATTTCAGCAAAACCGAAGATGTGAGGTATTCCATGCATGCAACCTAGCCTATTAGACCTGCATTTTGCACAATCAAAACAAGTTAGGTGCTAGCTCCTAGGGTACAAAAATAAGTTTCAAATTTCAAACATTCGCATGAAGCAACCAATACCATATGCATAAAATTCATATATAAATCCGAAATATGAAAGAGAAAGATAAACGATTAAATCTAGCATGCTGAAAAATCTCTTCCTTTCTTGCCCATAAGATGCAAATTTCTGAAAATTTCTACATTAAAAATGTTCCATTTTACAACAGCAGAATTTCTGGTTTTCCCCAAAAACCAATCCAAATGGAAGGAAAAATAATCCCAAAATAGGCCCAGTGTACTAAGATCTGTAACTCTGTTTTCAAAAAATTTCCAACCTCGTTTAAGTCCTTTAATGGGGTATTTGAAAATGGCAGAAAAACTCTTAGTTTCACATTTGATGCTTCATTTTCCACTTCTTGTCATTCAATGTTTCATTTCCCTATGTTGGTTCATTTCAATTGGAAAGGCTTTCCATTTCCTTGTGCATGCAAACATTTTCTTTCTGTTTGGAACTTTGTAAAATTTTCCCAACTTTTCCTTTCCTATTCTCTATAATGTTTGTTTTGAAATCCCATGCAATTTTCATTTAAATGTGTTTGGTTCACCCACCGTAGCCACTTGGGCTTCATTTCCTAAGAAAACCGTTACTTTATTTAATAAATATCCTAGCTTTATTAGCTTCCACGAGGTGCTTTTAATTTTTTTATTCCCATGATGTATCTTTATTATTCCTTATCCGAATTCCTATTAAATGAGTGTTTTAATTAAACGAGTATCAAAATGTATCCATTTAAATCTTTAAAACAATGCCACATGGGCCGAACTCCTATGCTACTATGCTATCCGAGAATGTCATCATCAAGCCTTGTCTTCAACTCCAGTTGTCCAATAGTCCACGACATCGCGTTGTACTCTACCTTAGTGGCCCCTGCCATTGTTCGTGATTAGTGTTACCCTCCATCTGGCTCTCAAAAATTTGATGTCATTAGGCCTTATCATTGCGGCGTTTTTCTCAATTTGTATAGCCAAGGTCTGTAATATTGTGTTGTCATGGTTTGCTATTTTGGGCCATAACATTCCTCTATTCATGTTTTTCCATCATGGAGTATCTCCTGTGCTATACTATCTTAATCTTCTACGACCTCGATTTGTCGGGACCTTCGACCACTTCTCCATCATCTCGATGTTGTTGAAACCTATTGTTGCCACTCACCAAACAACTGCCTCGTAATACCTTCTCTGCAGATCTCATGCTAAAATTTCATCGATTGCTACCCATGTCAGATCTTCAAAATTCTATCCTATAGGTACTGTCTTTGTTTTCCCGACATCTTTCTCGGTGTAAATGCCTTACTTCTTGTGTTGTGTTGATTTGAAAATTACCGTGTAAAATAGTCATCCACTGGCTTCGTTCCCTGTTGGAAGGACCTCCTCGTTACATTCAAATTTTGGAGCATATTATGGTTTTATCCAAATATTACCCACCGTGGAGCCCTCTCGTACTTGTGCACCTTCCTCAATGCCACGTCCACATTGGTCTCAACGCTCCCGTCCGCTACTCATCATGATAAGGTGTTGTTTACGTTCTCCACACTCTGGAACTCACTACTATTTTTACAATATTGCATCGATGTCATTTTCTTTGGCACTGTTCAACATACCTACGTTGCCTCCCAACGATAGGAACTGCCCCATCGGTGCCTGTTATGAACTCCCAGACTGGGCTACATTTCCATAATTCGACGTGAAAGTTATCACCTTTTGTTCGTTGAATTTGCAGCATGGGGGCCACTAGTGATTGCAAAACCGGTTCGCTATGAAGTCAATCTATGCTTCGAACACTCCTCGTGAACCTATCACTACACCCCGCATAGCTCTCATTTTGCATTCAATAGCGACGAAGAAAATACTACTCCTTTGCTATCTATATGCACACCCTGAACATGAAATAGGTCCCACGTTGCTATTTGCCTGGTTGCCATATCGCCATCCATCCCTAACGTTGAACTGTTTCCTCTAGCATCAATGCAGATGTGAATGTCACTATACTTGAATGTTGCTTTTGATGTGATCACCTTTTGTAATGCTCGAGTCCTTTTTGCTACATGCTTTCACCCTTGTTCGCTCAACTTAAAACCATTGCCCAATGCCCATTATGCATGATAAATCTACCCTGACCGTGCCACGGGTGTCGTCCAATTAGAAGTCCGCATCGCAACCTCACAACGCTTCCCTGTTGGCAACTGATATGTGGGATTTTCAAAATTGTGAGGTCAAACTACATCAACGTCCACCACCAGATTTATTTATATATTTTTATATTATCTTATATATAACATGATTATATATAGATAACCATTATTTTATTATTGTTTTTTTTTTTATTGTTTTGATTTAAATTAAACTCAAATTAATTTTAAACATTTTGAATTGCTTTTAATTTTTAATTTTATTTGAATTATTTGAAACCCACTATTGAAAGAAAACACAAAAATAGAACAACCAAATTACTGACAACAAATTTTTACCAAAAAAATGCTAACACAAAAATTGATGATAAAATATCGTCAACAAACATCGTTGATAAGAAATTGACAATAAAATATCATCGACAAGAAAATTGGCGATAAAATATCATCAACAAGACAATTGACAACAAAAGTTGTTGATAAGAAAATGATAAAAGCAGCAAACCCAAAACTGAGCGAAGCATTAGACACTCACAACAAAACCAAAAGCACCCACACACAACAAGGAATATTGGAACTAAATTGCAAATATTGAGGATGAGATATATCGAACAAATCACCATTCCAAGACAACAAAACCACAAAACTCAAAAAATTTAAAGGTGGGTCCCCAATTTTTGGGGCTAGTTGTGGAGCAGCCACAACAAATGGCGACTCTGCTGGGAAATGCTCCTGAGCATTTCGGTAAGAACCCAACCTGAAAACACACAAAACCCAAAAATTAGAATTACAAGCATCAACAAGTATCCAAAGAATGAGAATAGACCAAAAAGACATGAACCATCAGAATCATTCAGCATCAACTCAGTGTGTGCAAAGTGATTCATTCCTTATCATTTGAAACCATTCAACATTCCATCATCAGTTTCACATGGATGTTTATGTTTATTATTTATGGATGATTTATGCAGGATTGGATGTATTGAAAGGATGCTATAATATGAATGGCATGCTTTGCAGAGACTCAAACATTCTAGTACCATAAACAAACACACTAAAATTGTCTAACCCTCTTAGGACCAAATGTGTGTGCAGTGAATTCATTTACCAGATCAAGAGCTCAGTTATGAACCACTACAATCCAGAACCAGTGTGTGCAAGTGGACTCAGAGCTTTGGGGAATCGGATTCTCAACCTAAGTATGATGAGAATTTGACCCTATCCTTACTACTATGATTTTGAGTTTATTACCTCATTTTGACCAAAATGGTTAAACCTGTTATGGATGAAACCACAAGGCTAGCCTATCCATTTGAGCGGTCAGAGGTCTCACTTTTAAACGAGACATGTCACCATGCATGAGCATACTCCACTACCAGTCAAGCGTCTATAGCCCCGGTGGAGGTTAGCCCCATAGTCCATGATTTTGCTTTTGATTTCTTGAATCTTAGGGATGACTACCCATCCTTCTAAGGGGACATGTAGTACGATCCTTACAACCCAATAGTCAGTGGTGTGATGGAAGCAGACTCAGAGCTTTGGGGAATCGGATTCTCAACCTAAGTATGATGAGAATTTGACCCTATCCTTACTACTCTGATTTTGAGTTTCAAGTATTGTGGAAGTGGTGAAAACCACTATTTTATGGACTATGTTGCATGATAGGACCGACAAGAATGACTCTTTTCACCTCACATTTTCTCCCAAGGATGGTTTTGACCATTTTACCCAAGATGTTTTTAATATGTGCAAATTGTGTTTGGTTCAAGACAATTTCGACATCAGTTCCCAATCTCAAGATCTTCTTAGTGTATATTGTGCAATGATCCTAAGAGAATTTGACATGTTTTTCGGTGATTGTCTTTGAAATGTAGATGCAAGTGAGATGCAATGTTTATGCAATGTGAAATGTACCATGAAATACGGATGAATGAGATGGAGTATACAAAATATTTCACCCTAATTTGTAAAATTGACAACTTCACGCATCCCAAGTTTCAAATGATATTCTTTAATGTGTTTGTGGTACTTGTGGAGCCTTCTACAATACAATTCCAATGTTTCATATTCTCCTTATCTTAGTTAACATTCATGAGGACATGAGCTGACATCTCACTCTAAAATACTAGAAAACAACCAAAACTTGGAAGTGAATGAATACAAACACACAAATCAAACTTGCAAACATCAAAACAAAATCCAAACCCAAAACCGAACACGAAAACCAAAATCTATATACAAATGTACAATATGGTACAAAATGGTGCAAAATTTGGACTTATCACTTCCCTGGATCCCAAACATGATTAGAACATTTCAAAAGACATATAACATGATACGCATGCCAAATTTTGTAGGAATCCAAAAAAAACAAGATTAAGCCAAACAATGCAACAAACTTCAACTTGCCTCTCTCACCCCACCATTTTAGTAAAGTTCCATTAATAATCCCATAGTGGAGTAAATCGTCAAATTGATTAGACAATAATTGATCTTCAATTATTTCTTGTCTATTCTTTAAGATGTCCATTTCACACTTTGATTCATGATGTAGAAATAAGCTTTCATTTTTAGATATGAGATCTTGCAAATAAGAACCTATTTCTACAAATTTTAAAGCCAAATCATTTTTCAAATCTATAGGCCAATCAAATTCATGTAACCATTTGCAAGCACCTAGGATATTTATTAAATGAGCATCATCATAAGTTTTTATCCTAGATTTTATTACTAATTGATTATGAACTTGATTTAACATTTCAAGCATACCAACTTCCTTTTCATTCAATAAAGCAATATCATTAGTGGTGTGAGGAGTAATTAAGTCAAATTCTTTATCAACCACAAATGGCATTTCATCATTGATAGCATTTGAATCCAACAAGCAATTAGGCAAACCATCACCTGAAGTTCGAATGGTAGAACACAAAGGGTGAGATTTTACCTTTTGCACATTCTCATTTGACAAAATTTTGTGAGCATTTGTAATATTTACCTTTTCTTCATGACTTTCATCATCATCGAATACTTGTTTATTAAAGACACCAAAATTAGGCACCCAATTAAAAACACATCCATCCTTTTCAAACCATAGGTCTTGTCTATCTAGGGATGGGTCAACTAACACATCTCCATGATCGATCACTTGGGTTGTTTCAGATAACATGAAATTTTCAATTGGATCATCAGTGATATCAAACCCAAACCATTCAGGTTCTAAAACTTTCTCACTTTGAGATGGCATAGACATTGTAGAACCATTTTGTGGATTAAGATTTTCAATTTCTTTTCCCTCAAAGGAATCCAAAGCAAATGGTTCTCCCACTTCATCCATGGTATTATCATTTTCCAAAACTTGATTAGATTCTGATTCTTCTTCCAAAACTTCCTCAGATTGTACAGGATTTGTAATATCCTCATGCGAGAAAACAATCATATTATCCTGCATATCAATTGACACAACAAGTTCATTAGAAGGTTTGGAGTGAGCATGCTCTTCCCATTTCTTGTTAACCATCCATACTATTTCTTCCTCAAAATCTTCAAGAAATTCTTCTTCACATTTTCCTTGGTCATCATCTCTAGCATGTTGAAGGCTTTGATCACCAAATTTAATTATCTCATCCAAATTTATGGAAGATCCTGATTCATCACAAGTTCCAAAACCAGTCCACTCTAGAATCACTTCATTGTCCAAAAGAATGTCACCTTTAATATCTTCAACCTTTGTCTCACAAGGATGATTTGGAGTATCATCTAGATATGCATCTTGAGGCTTTTGTTCTTGTAGTTGAGAGATGTTTTCTTTGAGTTGTAAAACTAGCCTTTGCAACTTGTCCTGCATATCAAGTGAAGTGAGTGCTTCATTAGAAAGAGTGGTAAAGTTCTCCCATTTATTCCACCAACAATGATCATCTTCCAAAATTGGGGTGTGATGCTCAACTATACCTTCACATTCTTCAAATTCATCAATGGGTTGATCCTCAAACTCACCTTCACCTTCCTTAGATGGTTCAATCATTTCCAAAAGTGGGTTACTCTTTGTATTCAAATTTGCAAGATCACAATTCACATTTGTAACCCAAAATTCAATTTTATCACAATTTGGAAGGTGTGGGTTTTCTTGATTATTAGTATCAACAATATCATCCAACGTATCTTCCAAAAACAAGTGATGAGATTCTATTGGATCTTTCGATTCATCTCTTGGATTTTCAAATTCAGTCTCAACCACCTTTGTTGAGTCAAGGGTTTGTTCAATAGGATCAACTCTTGTATCTTTCTCCCAACAATCATCCAAATCCTTTGTGATTAAACATGACCAAATCATATCTTGATGGGTTTGTTCATCCCAATCCTCATTAATGGACCTTGGCTTTGAGACTTGCACATCCTCTTGGATGGAATCTAGGGTGGTTGTTGTATTTGGACATTCAACTTCATCCCATTGATTGTTCACCCTAGGGTTAGGCAATGATGGTTGATTCACCTTTTCTCTTATCGAAATGGCCCATTGTTCTAATTCTCTCATGGCCTCATAGACTCTATGCAAAGATGGGTCATCAAGACTTTCCCTTAACAATGTAGCCAATTTGGGTGGTATAGCTCCCATGTATATTTCAATAGCTCTCTCTTCTGAAATGAAGAAATGGGACACCACTTCGGTATACAACTTATGAAACCTATCATTGAATTCACTCATGGACTCATTAGGTTCGCTAGAGATAGAGACAAATTGATTTAACATCCAAACAGGGTCAACTTGTTTTCCAAAATGGCTAGTAAATGTTGCTTCTAGTTGAGCCCAAGAAGTGATGGAATCTATAGGTAGGTGTATGTACCACTCATATGCAACCTCATCCAAAGTGTATGAAAATAATCTACAAGGAACATCTCCTTTCCATATTTGCAATTGCCTTAAGGTATCCTTGTATCTTTGAATATGTTCCTTAGCCGAGGTCACCTCATGCTCAAACATAGGTAAATGATTTTCTACCCCTTTAGGAATTTGATGAGTAGGCCTACCTAAGTGATGATAATAGCGACCTATCCCCCATGAAATCTCTGCCCTAGTTGGAACAACCGATGCCATTAGTGAAACTCAAAGGATAACTTCAAAACCAATTTGTTAGTCAAATAGAGATATCTTACAAATAAGCATAAAATGACTAACCAATCTCAAATATGTAACATATGAATCATCATGTTAGCATCAACCAAGAGATATGTATCCATTAAACCATGAAATTGAAGAACATTCTCAAATTTGCAAATAGATTAGCATTAATGCATCATCAAAAATAGAGAATGTTAGAATCAATGAAAGTAATCATATGGAAACAAAACCTCGTTAGTCAAGACCAATGTTTTGTAAATAAATCTTTCAAGTAACATGAACAATTTAGCATCTAAATGGCAATAAAATAAATCAATTCAAATCCTCCTAGCTCCCAAAGTGTGAGTGTTAGAGGAAACCAAAGATGCTAATCAAATGAACTTGAAATATTTAGCAATTCAAAACATTCAACATCACATTATTCCTGTATGAACAATCCAAAAGCGTTAGATCAATGAATACCAATTCATGAATTGCTTAGCATAAATAAAATAAAGTAAACCAATTCAAGCCCTCCTTCTAGCGCCAAAATGTTGAGTGTTAATTTTACCCAATTGTGAAATTACACTCTCCCTTAGGATTTTGATCCCAAAACCCCCTCTTGCAAAGAAGTTAAACAAAACAACTTCTCCAAGGTCTCCGCTATATTAGCATTTGCATATGTGTATTAGTAATCTCAAATAAAGATATATCAATTTAATGCTTGGAACACCTTAGTGATTGCAAGTAACTGTAAACAAGGGGCACATGTTGGTTTATTTTACCATGCTACTTTAATGATTGTTCATGAAACCAAAATAAAGCAAATGTGAGTTGGTCCTCATATGACCACGATGTAGTGCCTTAATTCCTTTTATCTTGAGGATTTTAAGGTAGATTTTATCTTCCCTTATTAAGTGGATTTTAATCAAGTTTTATCTTGCATTAAATCCTATTTGAAGCATGAAAGTAAAGATTAAATCTATCTATGAATGTGAATCCTCAATGATGAATAGGGTCTTCAAATATAGCTTCTTATCATGAAGATTAAGATAGCTTTTAATGTGATTAATAAATTATCCCTCTTTAGTGAAATTAATTTTCACAAAGAGATGATTATTCATTGCCTTAAACTAGAGGCTTTAAAATGTCACTTCAAATTATCCCTCTTAAATGAAATCAAATTTTCACAAAGATGAATAATTTAGTGCTTTGAAATAATGATCTTCAATGTAGTGCAGAAATTACCCCTCTTTCATAAAATCAGAATTTTTATGAAGAGAAGGTAATTTAGGACCCAAAAATGGTAATTTATGAAATGCCATAAAACATAACCCCTTCAATGAAATTGAAGTTTTCATGAGGGAAATGTCATCATAGGCTCATGAATGAGATATAAAGCTGAAAAAATTAAATTTGGCCCAAAAATGAAAATTTTGAAATTTTGAAATTTTAAAATCTATAAAAAACAACAACTTTGGATAATTTTTAAAAATATGAAATGACTCCAAAGTAAAAATGTCTAAGTGCGTAATGGAAGTATGAAGTATACTCTACGCAACCATGCAATTATTTTTGGATTTTGAAATTTTTTTACTTTTTATTTTAATGTCCGAAAATTAAAAAAAATTAAAAATAAAAAGTTAGAAAATAAAAACAAAATCTAAAAACTGAAAATGAAAGCTGAAAATGCAAAGTATGCTACAATCAGTATGATGCCATCCTATTCCGAAAAAACCGAAGATGTGAGGTATTCCATGCATGCAACCTAGCCTATTAGACCTGCATTTTGCACAATCAAAACAAGTTAGGTGCTAGCTCCTAGGGTACAAAAATAAGTTTCAGATTTCAAACATTCGCATGAAGCAACCAATAAAACATGCATAAACTTCATCTATAAATCCGAAATCTGAAAGGGAAAGATAAACAATTAAATCTAGCATGCAGAAAAAATCTCCTCCTTTCTTGCCCATAAGATGCAAATTTCTGAAAATTTCTGCATTAAAAATGTTCCATTTTACAACAGCAGAATTTCTGGTTTTCCCCAAAAACCAGTCCAAATGGAAGGAAAAATAATCCCAAAATAGGCCCAGCGTACTCAGATCTGCAACTCTGTTTTTAGAAAATTTCCAACCTCGTTTCAGTCCTTCAATGGGGTATTTGAAATGGTAGAAAAACTCTTCGTTTCACATTTGCTGCTTCATTTTCCACTTCTTGTCATTTGCTGTTTCATTTCCCTGTGCTGGTTCGTTTCAGTTGGAAAGGCTTTCCATTTCCTTGTGCATGCAAACGTTTTCTTTCTGTTTGGAAATTTGAAAAATTTTCCCAACTTTTCCTTTCCTATTCTCTGTAACGTTTGTTTTGAAATCCCATGCAATTTTCAACTAAATACATTTGGTTCACCCACCGTAGCCACTTGGGCTTTATTTCCTAAGAAAATTGTTACTTTATTTAATGAAGCTCGCATCTACGAGGTGCTTTTAATTTTTTTTATTCCCATGATGTATCTTTATTATTCCCTATGTGAATGCCTATTAAATGGGTGTTTTAATTAAACGAGTATCAAAACGTATCCATTTAAATCTTTAAAACAATGCCACATGGGCTGAACTCCCGTGTTGTTGTGATGTCCGAGAATGTCATCGTGAAGCCTTATCTTCAACTCCAATTGTCCAACACTCCACGACATCGCGTTGTACTCTACCTCGGTGGCCCCTGCCATCGTTCGTGATTGGTATTATCCTCCATCTGGCTCTCAGAAATCCAGCGTCATTGGGTCCTATCACTACTACATTGTTTCTCGATTCGTACAGCCAACGTCTGCAATATTGTGTTGTCATGGTTCGTTGTTTCGAGCCATAACAGTCCTCTATTCATGTTTTTCCACTATGGAGTATCTCCTGTGTTGTACTATCTTAATCTTCTATGACCTCGATTTACCTGGACCTTCGACCACTTCTCCATCGCCTCGATGTTGTTGAAACCTTCTGTTGCCACTCGCCAAACAACTGTCCCGTAATACCTTTTCTTCAGATCTCATGCTAAAATTTCATCGATTGCTACCCACGTCAGACCTTTGAAATTCTATCCTACAGTCTTTGTTTTCCCGGCGGCTTTCTTGGTGTATATGCCTTACTTTCTGCGTTGTGTCTGAATGCTACTTTCGATGTGACCACCTTTTGTAATTCCTGGGTCCTTTTTGCTACACGCTTTCACCCGTATTTGCTCAACTTGAAACCACCGCCCAGCGTCCATTATGCATGACAAATCTGCCCTGACCGCACCACAGGTGCCATCCAATCAGAAGTCCGTGTCGCAACCTCCCAGCGCTTCCCCGTTGGTAACTGCATCAACGTCCACCATCGGGTCACTACGAGTGAAACTCGTGTCTACGTCGTCAAACATTTACCTCGTCAACCGTGTGGGGTTCATGGCCACATCTTTCATCGTTGCTTGTGTTGCAATGGTATGGGGTTTCCAAGCGCATTAGGATTTTTAATAGTCTCGAGCGTCGATCACTGTCGTGAATATGCCATGTCCACTCCCGAGGGCCATCAACTACCTTGCGCACATGAAATCCATCACACAAGTTTAATACAATCCTAAAACTCTTAATACCATGCTAATCGAATACATAAAGGTAAAAGGTGAGGGAGGGGCCACCACGACCTCTCTCAATTTATTTATATATTTTTATATTATCTTATATATATATATATATAACAAGGTTATATATAGATAACCATTATTTTATTATTATTATTTTTTTTTAATTTTGATTGTTTTGATTTAAATTAAACTTAAATCAATTTTAAACATTTTGAATTGCTTTTAATTTTTTATTTTATTTGAAACCCACTACTGAAATAAAACACAAAAATGGAACAACCAAATTACCGACAACAAAATTTTAACCAAAAAAATGCTAACACAAAAATTGATGATAAAATATCGTCGACAAGAAAATTGTCAACAAAAGTCATCGACAATAAATTGATGATAAAATATCATCGACAAGAAAATTGGTGATAAAATATTGTCGACAAGATAATTGACAACAAAAGTTATCGACAAGAAAATGACAAAAGCTGCAAACCCAAAACTGAGCGAAGCATTACACACTCACAACAAAACCAAAAACACCCAAACACAACAAGGAACCTTGGAACTAAATTGCAAATATCGAAGATGAGATATATCGAACAAATCACCATTCCAAGACAACAAAACCACAAAACTCAAAAAAATTAAATGTGGGTCCTCAATTATTGGGGCTAGTTGTAGAGCAGCCACAACAATCCACATAGGGTTTTGAAGCACAACCATAGCAAAAACGTTACCAATAACACATCACTCCCTTGAAGTATTATTTCTAAAACTACCATAGGAGAAGTCACTGGAAAAACTTAAGATTAAGTAATGGTGATTTACAATTACTTTGATACCATGTTAGATTTCACAATACTTTCTAAAAATAAATAGAATCAACACATTACTTAATAATAAGAATAACTCATACAAACAATATGAAGGGTTTCCATAGGAACAAAAGTAATTTTACTAAAGGATAAAATAACACTCCAATTAATAATGAAATGGTTGGTCTTAAGGGGCATAAATACCTAATTAAATGTGACCTTTACGTCAGCTTTAAAGAACAAACCTTAAGCTTTATTGATAAAATATTACAACAAACACACTTACACATGTTTACAAAGTCCCTAAGGGTTATACAAAACATTTAAAAGTAAAGTTGGTCATGGCCTCAAGTGAAACTTAACATGACGTATTCCAACAAGGGTGCCATCCATGAGCATACTCAATAGTGGTGCAGATATGTTAGCTATGAAACTTTGAGGTAAGCAGGATGATCCAATTTTAGATTTAATGATCTAGCCTTGTATTTGGCTCATTAGATCTTGTTCTGGTATTTTGAGTTCTCTAGTGATAATATCAATGTTAATACAATAATCAAGTTAGGTGAAAATCTAGATATCATCAAGCCCTTATTTATTAATAAAAATACAATCTAGAATGATTTACAATCTATTTGCCATATAATTTTTTAAATTGTCTTATAAATCATATTACAAAGGAATATTGGATGAAATTTATAAAAATATTTTATATTTTCTTTCTTGGGAATGGATGCAATAAAGGTGGCATTGATCTTAATCATTGTAGCCTTCTTTTCCCTAGCCTCTTTAACTACAACTAACATATCACTCTTCAACAAATCCTTAATTTTTTGAATTAAAATTGTAAGAAATTCATTAGGGTCATGTACCTTATTAGGATGGACAAATAAAATTGTCTCTTGTAGATCCTTCCTAGAGACCTTCTTTATCAAGAATTATTATGTCCCTATGTAATATTGATGAAATATTTTACAAAATATTACCATGAGCCTCTTTATCTTGCCCAATAAAACTAGTAGAATATATCTTAAATAATTAATGCTTCCTTCATGATATCTTCTTCTTCCTCTGGAGTTGAAATATTTTTTATTTGATGAAAAAATATATATATTTTTGGTTGTATCATGAAAATTTTATATTTTTGTCCCCTTCATGAAGCCATCTCTCCCTAGAGTTTTGGTACCAATATGATTCTTTTTTTTTTTTTAGTACATTATGATAATCATAAATTGATTATTTTTCTTACACATTACTATCTTGATCTATTCCATTGGTTTCTACTATCCCTTGTAAATTTTTGATCTTGGACTTAATTTCCTCTTCTACTTTAAATATGTTACCAAAATATTTGGCATTGTAAATCTTCATTTCCTCTTTAGATATTTTTCTTTTGAACAAACCTATACATACATTATCCTTCAAACCTTACTCCATCCCACTAAATATAACCATATAAAAGAAATCAAGGTTTATAGGCCACATTAAAACTAAAATTAAATTGGATTTGGATTATTATTATTGATAAAATAACATATCAAGGGAATGGATTTCTTATCTAATATTATTTTCAATAAAATATCAAGAGATTGTAAACTATATTTTCAACCATGTATTAGATAACAAAGACCAATCTAATATTTCTACTAGATGAGATTGTCCAATGTGTTTATTATCTCATGTCTATTGAAAACTTAGAGTAGAATCTCAAAGCTCATTTAAATTAACAAATGAAGCAAAATCCTCCATTGATTCATACCATCCACAAGTACCATTTTTATTTCTTAAAGGAGATAGAATTTCTTTGAAGTTCCCCAAAAGAATAAAAAAAACACAATTGTGAATCATCATTGAATTTGATATAAATAAATTTATGTCCTTCCAACATCTTTTATGAGGAGTGATTATAGTTGAAGCACATACATTTACAACCCCAACTCTAGTATTTTCTCTTTTTTTGCCAAAAATAAATCAAACTAATTACTTTGTTTCTAGTAGTTGTTCATCTCATTTATGTTTGTGAATATTGTTGAAATACCTCTTAAATCTCCTATAGAATCAATTTCTAGACAATCCCCCATATTCCAAGTCTTTTTGAATTCATCCTTTCATTTCTTACTACTTATTTATTTCCTATATTAAAATAAACTTAGGAATATAACAACCTATAAATTGCCTAATAACTATAATTTTAGGGGTCTTATTCAAACCCCTAATATTTAAGGATACCATTTTTTTTTAAGCGAAAAACCCCTTGTGGGGCCGCCTTGGTCTAAGAGACCATGAACAGGGGGTTCTACACCGTCAAAGTCACCCGGGGTCGCACCTAGCCCTACCCGCACCAACATTATCAATTGGATTTTGGGTACCCAATTCAGCTTTTTGGTAGGGTGGAGATTTGAACCTGGGACCTCCCTTGGAGGATTGCCCTCTCCTCTCCAACTCACCTACAACACCTGGGTATTCCAGGATACCATTTTCATCATCATATTTTATTTTTATTTGTGGGCTTAACCCCACTTCTTATTAACATTTGTTATATATATATTTTTTCCTATATCTATATCCATATGAGTTCTTTTTTCTTTTCTTTTTTTGTTTGAAGAGTCTTCCTCTACTTATTCCATTCCTATGAACACTCTCATCTTCATTGTTCTCTTTAAATTTTGAAATTGTTCATAATGATACTTGTCATGTGTAGGTTTATTCTGTCTTAGATAATTTTAAGTATAAGAAATAGCCTCACACTTTCTTCTTTATGTTGTTCTAGAAACCCTAAAGTGCTAGGATTATCCTCTTTAGTACTTATTATGATATTGTGAAAGATCCTAAACTTTCACGTATATCCTCTATACTTATTTATATATTGTATTGCCCTTGAAACAATATAGTGCAAGAGATAACTCTATATTACTTTTATTTTTTATTGCAAGGGAATGATCTTATACTACTTGAGGAAAATAAAAACGATTTACCTAGATTACAATTGACCTCTTTAGCCCTCTTTTATTTAAAATTTGCTTCCACATCTTTCCCTTGCATCTTTAATTGCTTTTGAATTTGGACTTGCATAGAGTAATTTCTCATCTTATGTATCCTTATTTGTTCTTTCTAGTGGTCAATTTGAGTGAACTATGATGGCCTTGCTTTTTGATAATACGAAGGGGTTTTCTTTACCATTTTTTGGGGAGTGGAAAATCCTTGATCTAATTCAGCTTCTACTACAATATGATTTTCATGATTCACCTTGAACTATATCTCATGATCAAAACTTTTTGTTTCTTTCCCTACCATTTTTATTTTGCAATCTCTTACCATGTGTCCAGTTTTAGAATCTTTGTAATGTTGAGATGCAATATTTTTATAATCCACTTGTTGATATCATTCTCTTGATTTAAATTTATTCTTAATAGATTGTGACAAAGGTTTTGAAATATCCATGACACCTTATATCATGGTATATAGCATGCTTTCAATCCTTAGTAGTTGGCCCCTCTTAGATGAATTCCCCTGTAGTATTGCTAATATTCTTCATAGTTTATTTATTCATTAGTTGATATAGAAATCGAAAAATCCTAACCCCTATAACAAGGCTTTTATTTTTTTGTATCTATAGAAAAATTCTCTCTCCATAGTCTTAAATATAGGGTATCTCTACCCCTAAATCATGATCCACCATCCACAAATTTATCCTTGCTTTCCACATTGAAAAATATAACGAGGAAAAGTCCCTTTAGAAGAAAAGTTATGGAGTAATATGAATTTAATTCCCAAATCTACTTATTCTAATTTTGAATCTTTAAAAAACCTGACCATTATTCTTGTGACATATATATTAATGCTCTATTTTTAAGAATCGTTATGTCATTCTCAATCATCTCATCTTTGATAATCAATTCTAGTGTAACATTTACTTCTTGAATATAGATTATAGTTGACTCACTCTTACTCTTATTTAAAACTAAGTTATCTATACTTTTACTTAAATAATTCATAAATAACTTCCCTTCTATATTCCCTATTTTTTTTTATAAAAATCTTTTTATTTTTAAATTAAAAAAAACAATTACACAAAATTAAATTAAAAAATACATATATAATTATCAAATTATTATAATATTACTATTTTTAAATTCTTCAACCTCAAACAACCTTCATGCATAGTTCGTGATCCTTTGTAGATTTTCCATCATTAAAAATGGACTATTCTTCTTTAGAGAGGTCATTTCCTTAAGATTTATATATGTGTATCATGTAAATAAACCCATAATTTGAAAGGTGCACCTTCGATTGTGACAAATGAAAATATTAGGATTCACTATATAAACAAAAGGGATTCTTGAAGCAAGCAACTTAATCAGTAACAACAGAAATGATTAACCATCACAGAAGAAGAACATAAACATGCAAGACAAGATAAAACACAACATATAACGTGGTTCACCCAACACCAGTCCTTTGTATTAACACCAATACAATCTCTGAAGGGAGTAATCCTGCAACACAACCAACTGCAAATTCCTCTTCAAAACACCAACATCTCCACACAATTACTCTAACAGTAATTTAACATGCAAACACCCTTGCATCAAGCTCTATACCAAGCTTCCTACTCTCTCTACAAGAGATGCACAATCCTATGCACTTCCCATAAACAAGATACTCAAATATATAGAATTATTACAATAGTTTTTTTTAACCATAGACCATGTTTTTTTATCTTTAAATCTATCTTTTTTATCCTTTTTGCTTTCTTGGCTTTTTGCTTTTTTGGGCTTTTTGCTTTTCTTTTTCTTTATACAATTAGAAAAAACTTAATTTTAGCCAAGATCAGACTCCACAACCTAACAATCTCCCACTTGGAGACTGATCCACAACAACTCTACCGTTGTTGCATCCACCAAAGAACATCTTTAAGCCAAACAAGGAATGTCAACTCCTCCAGATTGTTGTAACCATGCTCTGAACCATCACACCAGACTAGTGTCATCCACGCACTTTTATCCTGTGATCAACAAGCAACACACAATCTCTCTACCACAAATCAGTGATAATAACAACATCCTCAAAATTACTTTGTATCATGGTGAATCAAACATCACCACCATGGCAAGATCTACATACTATGGATGACCCATAGCATGCACACACACAATATGGCTTTGCCACTAGCTTTGAAAGCACACTCCCCGAGTGTGGAATTACCTTCCAACTTAGGGACTTGGGGTCGCAATGATCCAAAGCTATAACCATATTATGTGTTCCATCCTGAAAAATCATACAATAAATCTTGAGCCATGTCCATCTTCCTGGACATGTCTCCCAGTTCCCACTGCTGAAAGGATCAAATCCTCTTTTTCATCTGCTATGTTTGCTTCTCCTCCATCTCCATTCCGAGACCAGCAATCTTTCTTCAGATGCCCCTTCTTGCCGCAATGCCAACACACCATATTTCCTTTGGACTTGGATCCACCTTGCTCTTCACGGTTCCTCGAATTCACTCCTCTTATCTTTTGTTTTCCTCTGGAAATCAATGCTACACCAGATGATGATTCTTCTGTGCTCTTCCTTCGCATTTCATGACTAAGGACTGCACTCACTGCATCATCAAAAGAAAGAATACCAGAAATAGTACCATTGCTAATAGCCATTACCAAGCTCTCCCAACTATCAGGTAATGAACACAGGAATAGAATGGCCTTCATCTCTTCCTCAATTTTAATATTAACCAAGGCTAACTGACTAACAACCGTATTGAAATCATTTAAATGACTAGCTACAGATCCACCTTCTGACATTTTCAAATTGTAAAGATGCTTCATTAGAAAAACTTTATTTGAAGCCGAGGGATTTTCATACAACCTTTTTAGTGTGTCCATAAGATCCTTCGTAGTCTTCACCTCTGAAATGTTGAATGCCACTGAAGCTGCAAGGCACAAACGGATAGTACCCAATGCCTTCCTGTCTAGAAGAGCCCACTCCTCATCTGACATGCTTAACGGTTGCTTCGCTTTACCTTCCAAAGGTAGATAGAGATATTTCTGATACAGATAATCCTCCATCTGCATCTTCCACAGCTGATAGTTCTGGCCATTGAATTTCTCCACTCTGAACTTCCCTTCTTCTGCCATAGCTCCCACTCAAGTCAAGCTCCCACTCAATCCTGAATCCCAACCTCGCTCTGATACCAATTGTTAGGATTCACTATATAAACAAAAGGGATTCTTGAAGCAAGCAACTTAATCAGTAACAATAGAAACTATTAACCATCACAGAAGAAGAACATAAACATGCAAGACAAGATAAAACACAACATATAACGTGGTTCACCCAACACCAGTCCTTTGTATTAACACCAATACAATCTCTGAAGGGAGTAATCCTGCAACACAACCAGCTGCAAATTCCTCTTCAAAACACCAGCATCTCCACACAATTACTCTAACAGTAATTTAACATGCAAACACCCTTGCATCAAGCTCTATACCAAGCTTCCTACTCTCTCTACAAGAGATGCACAATCCTATGCACTTCCCATAAACAAGATACTCAAATATATAGAATTATTACAATAGTTTTTTTTAACCATAGACCATGTTTTTTTATCTTTAAATCTATATTTTTTATCCTTTTTGCTTTCTTGGCTTTTTGCTTTTTTTGGGCTTTTTGCTTTTCTTTTTCTTTATACAATTAGAAAAAACTTAATTTTAGCCAAGATCAGACTCCACAACCTAACAGAAAAGATCCACAAATGTGTTTTTCATATCATTTTCCTTTGGGATTAAGAAAATTTGTATACCTCAACCTTTTTCTTAAGCATTAAGGAGGATATATATTTCCACGTGTTTGTGATGTTTCAACTAAATTTCTTAGATCTATACTCCTGAACTATTTTTTTTTAATATAAAAGTATTATATTAAAAAATAAAATATATTTTTATAAACAAAAAAAAAGTGGATAAACATGTCACATGGTTAACGCTATTATCCAAAAAAAACATCTTCATTAATAGAAAAAAAAAAAAGCGGATAAACATGCCATGTGGCTAACACCATCATCCAAAAAAACATCCTCGTCAATAAATCGAGAACCCAATTACAACTATTCAACACCCCTTACAAATGGGAACCAACCCTAAAAAGGTGAATACACAACATAATTAGGCATAGAAAAATAAACTAGAAACCCTAAACTATAGAATTGTAAGGTAGACCTATGTCTGCCCAATGCAAAATTATTAGAACTTTTGGGTCACATGGGTGAAACCGTTTTTCACGTAAATATCTTCATCTTCTTTCCCTTGTCAAGGACTATGAGAACGTTGAAACCGCACAGAAGGGGAGGGAACTTTAGATTTTGCTTCCTCTAGAGGAACTGTCAATTCCATCGATGATGGCTATGCATCCAACGACATATCCTCATGGCCGTTAAGATACTCCAGCACACTGTAGTTGTTGCCCAATTGAACATTGGTCATATAAAGTTGTTTTTCCCTCACCATCGTTAAGATACTCCAACACAGTGTAGTTGTTGCCCAATTGAACATTGGTCATATGAACTTTTGGGCCACATGGGTGAAATCGTTTTTCACATAAATGTCTTCGTCTTTTTTCCCTTTTCGAGGACTATGAGAACGTTGAAACCACGCAGAAGGGGATGGAACTTTAGATTTTGCTTCCTTTGGAGGAACTGTCAATTCCATCGATGATGGCTCTGCATCCAATGACATATCCTCATCGTTGTTAAGATACTCCAACACATTATAGTTGTTACCCAATTGAACATTGGTCATATGAAGTTGCTTTTCTGGAGCAACATCTTCTTTTGCAGATACCCTTCTCGGGCTGTGGGAGTGCTTGGCATTAGCTGGAGGAAATATACTGGAGGACTCTAAAGCAAGCACTATTGCAACCCTTTGTTGAGACTGAGGAGCCTCATTGTTGGCAGTTTCAACTGTAGGATCAACTTTTTCTTTTCATATTTTTTTTTATTGGTTGTGAGACATGTGCCAACTTGGACTGTGTACCTTTAGAAGCAACCAAATGTGCATTTTTACGCCCTCCCACAGCTGTCCAACCATCCTCTTGAGGTTGATGCGTGGGTGCCCTCGGAGTGGTGGGGCTCTGTTTGTCCCTACTTGTCCCTGTTATACAAAAACAAAGCACAATCTTTGATCTTGTGTGGTGAGGATTGGTACCGAAAATAAGTGTTGGGCAAATTAATATAGAAGACCTGTTGGGATAACATAGTGTTGTCAACTTGTATGTCAATAGACTCCTTGAGATCTCGAGAAACATCAATCTCAACGCAAACACATTTTTGAGGGCGTGCATGGAAAAATTTGTCCGCCTCCACCAAAATGACACGCCCAAGAGGGGCTGCTATGCGACTGAGAAAGGGCCACAAAGGTAGAGGGAGTCCTGGGAATTCCACCCACACAAGGACTTTGGTAGATCTTTCCTCAACTTTGGTAGATCTTTCCTCACAAACAGAAAATTCATAAGTCTAAAGAGAAAAAACAAGCAAAGAGCTTCTCATATACCAGGGTCCATGTTCGTAAATAACCTTAGCATGGGTTGTTTCCACAAAGCAAAATAGAAAAAATCTCTTTGTAAGGTTTTGAACCATTGTTAGCTTGACTCCATAAGGAGTCCAAGCTGTGTTAACCCAAGCCCTAAGGGAAGACTCATTAGAGATGTGTCCAACGAAATACCCGACAAGGGTGAGAGATTCTAAATTGTGACATGCAAAATCAGCTTCAGACAAAGAAAGAATTAAGAGAACGAAGGTTACCTTGTGGACCGTTCTTGGCACAAACCTGCACATTTGAATGAGAGGAGCCATTGTCACATGCATTCTCTTATGCGGTGTCAATGCTATGTATTGATATGCCAAAATTAGAATCCATAATGATACTCAAAACTCTAATATCTTCTTCTTGTAACTTCAAAATCCTAGCTAAAATATGAAATATTTACATACATAATGATACCCATCAAATGAAGCTTATACTCATAAACTATTTGAATGTTCAAACGTAAATACAAATTATTAAAAAAATTAAATTTATAGTAAAATTAAAATTTTAAAATAATAAAATAATAATAAAACTAAATTTACTTGAATTCAAAGAATATGAATTAATTAATCTTACAAACCTCTAAGTTGAAGTGTAACGGTATATAGGGTGTGGTTACAAAATATTAATTTTTAAAGTTAGATATGAATAAGTAAATGTGGTATATAGTTTCGGGGATAGTGTAACTATTTGGGCTTTGGTTTTTATTCAAGAGCTTCAAGATTCAAACCACGTATAGGCGCGAGTGTCTGGTGGTAGTTGTGTATTAAATTTCTTTTGGATAAGTATAACTCCAAACCAACACACCAAAAAAATTTGATATGGGATCCAAAAACATAAGCCCTGACTCTAAACATAAGCCAGGTTTTCCCCAATCTGGTTTTTTCTCAAAAACACCAGAGAAAAAAACCCTCGAGAAAGGGGGCACATAACAGGAATGGTAAGAGCTCTGCTGGAGAGGAGTTTTCCAACAAAGACCATAAGGATTGTCGAACCCAACCAACCACCTACCCACGCACAGCACAACAGCAAACCACCCACCTACACACGTCATAATAGCAAAGACTGACCCAACAACAGAGCTCTTACACCAGAAAAAAAAAAACCTTGAGGAACAGGGCACATAACAAAGTTGGAAATGGCAAGTCTGGGGGGTCTGAAGGTTTTGGGTTCACTCCAATCCATATCGAGACAAGCCCTTCAGAACTCCTGAACCAACACCCACGCCTAGCCCTGCAATCTTCCGCGACCCAGCAACTGCCCCCAAACCATCATGGGATCTAGGAATTTTACATCACAAATATTAATATATTAATATTTATTTTGAGTAAATTTAAAAATTTTATTAAAAAACTGTTTGATATTTTATTTTATTTTCTAGGCTTAAAATGTATTTTTTTTTTCTTTTAGACAATCTTTGCCTCTTATTATATATATCACCTTCGAACAAATTTTTTATTAAAACATATTAATATTTTTTTAATTATTTATATTTATTTTTTTCTAATATTTCAACAAAAATAACATTATTATTGCATTATAATAAATTGTAATGTCATGAATTATTTTATTATAAAAATGTAATATTAAAGATTATTATAATATCACAACTTTGGCTTTGTATGCAATTTGTTATTTTCTTATTTCTCATGAATTACTTTGGACATCTATATTTATTTTTTAATTAAATATCTTCTAAGAAGCACATAATAACAAATACATTAAATTCTCAATATTTAAAAAAATGTTATATAAATTTAAAGGAAAAATTTAAATGTTATATAAATTTAAAGAAATAATTTACTAATTTATTATTATGAGAAGATTTAGATCTCTTTTAAAAAATGTGTAAATTCACTCAGGTGTTGTAGGTGAGTTCGAGAGGAGAGGACAATCTTCCAAGGGAGGTCTCAGGTTCAAATCTCCACCCTACCAAAAAGTTGAATTGGGTATCCAAAATCCAATTGATAATGTCGGTACGGGCAGGGCCGAGTGCGACTTTCGGATGACTTTGACGGTGTAGAAACCCCTGTTCGTGGCCTCTCAGACCAAGGCAGTCCCACAAAGGGTTTTTCGCTTTAAAAAAAAAAAAAAAAAATGTGTAAATTCATAAATCAAGTGGCATTACCTTTTAAGGAGATCAAGGTTCAAATCTTGCCAACCATGAGTATGTGTTTTGGTTTGGAAAAATGTTATGCTCTGGGATGACGAAAGATAATTTGTGAGTCGGACTCTCAAATTATTATTAATTTGTTGAAGACTCATAATCTTTCTAATGTTCATTGGCAGCTAGCATTAGTGGCTCGGTAGATCATTCAAATTTGTCCGCATCTAGAATTTATTTCCTTTATTTATATTTCCATGGAATGAAATGGTGTGAAATGGTGTGGCTGATTGCTTGACAAATAGGCTTCTGAGTTTCAGGAAGACTGAAATGTTAGGGAATGGGATTAGCTCTCATTGGATTCTTCTCGCCATCTTGCTAATTTACTTGCTACGGATATGTTTGGTTGAGGTTGTTGTTTGTTGGGTGTCTTTTGGTCGAGTGATCAATGGTTTTGGGGGTCTTTTTCTTCTAGGCCCTTGCAAGGGTTATTGTTTTGGGATTCTCTCTTTCTTGTATGGTTTTATTCAATAAATTTTTACCAACATAATAATAATAATAATAATATTGCCAAGCCATACATGATAATATGCAAGCTTTGTTGTAATACCACTATGTGGTGATGATGTAATAAGAGAAGGGGGATTATGTAATCAATTAACAAAAAAAACAAAAAAAAAATCTTAAATATTGAAAACATAAAGTCAACACAATTTTTTTTTTTCATTTTTTTTTTTGTTGTAACACCACTATGTGGTGATGATGTAATAAGGGAAGGGTCATCTCAATCCCATATAACCAATTGAAACAAACAAAAAAATCTTAAATATTTAAAACATAGAGTCACCACAATTTTTTTATAATTATTTTATCTCTTATTCCTACTATACAAAATAATTTATTTAAAAATATTAAATATTTAATTTAATTATTAATATATTTTTAAATAAGTATATATTTTTATATATTTTTTGATTATAAATTTATAATAATAAAATTATTGTTTTATACAGGTGAAGTAACTTTATAATTATTTTAGTATTTATAAACTAAATTACAAGTTGAGTCTCTAATTTCAAGCAACCATGGGCATATTTCTGGCTCGTCCCATCCTTCTTCTCCAATTACTCATGCTTTAGGCTGGGGTGAGGAGCATTTTGATGGGTGGGGGGAACCACCCACTTCAAATGGATAAGGCCCTGTCTGCCACATGTTCACTTATGTAAAAACCTTTCTGGTTGTAGAATGTTTTTAGTTTGTTGTTGATGATCGTGGTGCCCGTATAATGCAGTTTTTTTTTTTTCGCTATTAAGATAAGTTAGTAGCATTTGCGGTGTGATGTTTTCTCCACCCACCCTTTTTTTTTTTTGTTGTAAAGGACTTTTATTTTTATAATTAAAATGGTCTTTTATCAACAAAAAAAAAAAAAGTATATTTTTATATATTTTATTATAATAATAAAATTATTGTTTTATGTAAATAAAGTAACTAACATAAATTTAAAATTTTATTTAAAATATCCCATTTTAATTTTAATATAAAATATTAAATAAAATATTTAATTAATTTTAAATTTATTTAATAAGTGACCCATAAAATTATATTATAATTACACTAAAAAGAATCATAATTATGTTCTTCCTCAAGCAAAAATTATTTAAAGTGGAGCGTTGAACTGGTCGTTTGCATGTGGATCCGCGTGTCATCCTAGGGTTTTTAGAAGCCTCCAAGCATTCTTTGGAAGCGCGTGTCAATTTCTACACTGCGTTTGCTCCAAAGGTTTTAGTATGTCGGCCCTTTCTCCCTTGACTTCATCTGAATTTGGTGGTGAGAAAAATGGCTTCGAAAGCAATCAAGCAACCCTAGAAATTCATCCCCAAGGTGTATCACGAGGTAATTCTGAACCTAGTTTTGTGATTCTGTTACATGAATTCAATCATGTTGGAAATTTTGAGTATATTGTTGTCATTGATGTCAAAGGATTAATGTCATAAGTTGATGACATTAGTTGTCATTTTTGTTAAGAAAAATAAAGGGTTAATGGTTTTACCATGGTGGTGGTTAGAAAAGAAAAAGGAAGATATTTTATGGTGGCAAAGACTTTATCCAAAGAAAATACCCAAAAGAGAAAAGGAAATTATAATATTTAAATCTAAGAAGATTTAAATAATTATAATAATTAAAAAATTAAAAGCCTCCAAAGGTTAAAATATAAATTATAATATTTAAATCTACTTTAGAATTAAATTATTATAATAATTTTAAAGGTTTAGTTGGGCGCCAATGTTGAAATTTTAAATACCTCCCCAAGCACCGATGTGAAGGATCATAAGGGCAAATGCATATTTATAACATAAATTTTATTGCAAAGTGAACGATGGAAAATGCATGCAAAAATTCGGTGTTAATGCATGTGCAAAATTTGTGAGAGTGGTATGCACTTCGTTCGAGGTCACGTGGAAGAAAGGACAAAGAAGAAACACCTTTTCGGAGGTTGAATTTAGGATAAAGTGTGGTGATGGCAAAAATAAATCTCATCTAGGCAGCTAGCCCTGACGGTAGAGCCCTTGGTGCTAAGACGTAGAAGCAGGGAGGTCTTGAGTTCGAGACGTGGTGGAGGCAGAGAGTTAAAGTTTTGTTTTGAAAAATATTTTAACGTCGGAGACAAGGAATAAAGCAAAGGATGTGGAAGTTTGATTTCGTGAGGGTGACTAGCCCACGCGGTGGCCTAGCCGAAGCTAGGACGCGGGCCAGCAATCGACGCCGGTTCAAATCGCGACGACGACAACAAGGGGGCAATAATATTTTTGATGAAATAATTATTCACTAAGGCCAAGGTATGCGCTTGCTTAGGGAGCCATAAGGTGATTATTTTATTATTTTTTATTTTTGAATTAAAAAGGGCAATGTGGAGTAATTAAGGTTGGTTGAATTAAAAAGGAGTTTTGCCTAGTGCCATGTGTGGTGTGTTAAGTAAATGATGTTATGGTCTTATTGAAGAATTGAGGTGCATTGAAATATTTTATTTTAAGTAGGAGGTATAAGGTGTATAAGAAAAATTATGTGTGTAATTTGTAGAGTTTTTGGGTTGAATTTTATTTTGCAAGATTAGGAGTAAAAAGGTGTGATAAGTTGCTTGAAATTTTATTATAACTCTTGCATTATGAAAGGAAGATATGAAAGGTTTTGTTGGGTTTTAATGTTTCATTTTTAAGAACAAAAGAAGAGTGATTAAATATCAATTTCAGATTTCATTGAGCATATCCTTTTTGAGAAGAAAGTTTATGTTGATGTTTTGAGAAAGTATCTTGCAATCTAACCCTTGAAGTGGCACTAGAAAAATCAGTTATTTGTGAGAGCAGGTTTTTGAAGACATATCTCCATAAGAGAAAATTAAGAGGTATGGGCACATCATTCCTTGTTTAAAGTGTTTTGTTGAAGTGAATATTTTAGAACACAAGGTGGAGACAAAAGGGTTGTTTGGTAAGCATTGTTGGAAATATTTGAGTTAGGATTTGTGCTTCATTGTTGAATGATTTTAAAAATATTTGGGATAGAGGTTGAGTACAAGATTGTGCTTCCATTATTGAAAGATATTGAGACACTTGTGCTAGAGATTGTGAACTACTTGTGCTAGATTTGAAAGCAAGTTTTTGCATCATTGTGAAACCTTTTGAACATTGGTTTGAGAGATATTGATAGGAATTGTGAAGGTGTTTGAGATCAATTTTGTGAGGGAAAATTATGTATTAGTGTGATTGATCTTAGAGAGAAAATTTGCAAGAAATATAGACCAGTTTTGTGAAACAAGTTATACACTGTTTTGATTTGATTTGAAAGGGATTTTGCAAGAGATAGAGATTGGTTAATTGAGTACAATATTTGTGAGTGTGAAGAACATATTGAGTTTTTGATAGAGCATATCATTCTCTATATGTTCTAGAGGTTAAACGAATTTTAAGTAGAATTTATCTGTGTAAAGAATTTTTTTTTGAATGAGTTTTAAGTTGTGTTTTGTTTGCAATATTTGGAAATATTTAAGCAGGGTCAGTGAGCAACTTTGAGGTAGATTTGAGCAAGTCTTGTGAGAAGAATTGGAGCATCTTTGAGGCAGATTAGAGCAAGTATTGTGAGAAGACTTGGAGTAGCTTTGAGGCAGATTTGAGAAAGTCTTTGAGAAGGCTTGAGGGCAGATTTGAGCAAGTCTTTTAAGAAAGATTGAAGGCAGATTTGAGCAAGTCTTGAGAAAATACTTGGAATAATTTTGGTACAGATTTGTGAGCATAGTTAGAGTAGATTTGAACTAGAATTGGGAAAATTTAGTGCAGATTTGTGAGTAGATTTAGAGAAAATTTATGCTAGACTTGGGATAGTTTGGTGCAGATTTGTGAGCAGATATAGATACGATTTGTGCTAGACTTGGGACATATTTTGGTGCGGATTTGAGATAGAGTTGAGAGCATGTTTGGTTTCTAATTTGATCAAGATTTGTGTTAATAATTGGGGTAGATTTGAGATCAGGCTTTGGAGGTAACAGAACAAAGAGGATAGAGGTCTTCAGTGGATAGAGGTCCATCAACCAGTGTAGTAGGTACAAAGGTCTCCTATTGAGAGAGATCCAAAAGCTATAGTAGTGGGGACATAAGTATTCTAGAAGTTCACCAGCAAGAGCAGAGGAGAAAGAGTTCTCCTGTGAATAGAGATTCATGAACCAGAGCAAAGGGGAAAGAGTTATCCTATGGAGAGAGATCCGTGAACCAGTTGGGGAGATAAAGTTCTTCTATAGATAGAGATCCATAAACTAGTTGAGGAGATAGAGTTCTCATGGATCAAGTTCCATGAACCAGAGCAAAGGGGAAAGAGTTATCTTGTGGAGAGAGATCCACAAACCAGAGTAAGGGGATAGAGTTCTCCTGTGGAGAGAGTTCCATAAATCATAGCATAGGGTATTGGTGTCTCTTTTGGAAAGAGGTCCATAAACATTGTAATAGAGAATTGATTCCCAAGAGATTTGTTGAGAAAATTTAGAAGAAATATTTTCTTCGTGGATGTAACCCACATTAGGTGAACCACATTAAATTTGTGTCTCTCATGTGTGTGATTATTTGTGCATTTCTTTGATTATTGCCATTGATAATATTGGATAATATTTGTTGAGAAAGAAAAGTAAAAATTTATCTTATACTATTCACCTCCCATATCAGTATAAGACTATGTTCTTCAAATCAGACATGTGCATGGTTTGAAAGTAATAATCTCATAGAGTATTTTTTGGGTCATATTCCCACTGAACATGTCCTTAAGAACTGGATTGAATAACATTGGCACCCACATGGTATCCAAGTCGACCATGTGCAAAATATCTCCAAGATATTTTTTTTCATTTCATTTTTGTAGCCACGAACAAGCGCAAAAAGTTCTTAACAAGAGCCCTAGTTACATTAATAGCTCTCTACTCATTTTTTAGCCATGGAGCAAGGATTTTATGGTCTCTAGACCTTTCCGCTACTTGTTGGCCCTTCCTAAAAAACTTGGTGTCCACCCTTGGTGAGTTTGTGTGTGATGAGCCCACCCGATTCATGTCGATCCGTCCAACTAGGAGAATGTGCATCAAGATTGACCTGGCCAAAATGTTGAAGGAGCACATCGAAATTCATATAGGTACCACCCGTATTCATCAACGGGTGGTGTATATCAATATCCTTAACATTGCTATCGATGCCAATCAATCTACCACTGCATCAAGGATTACCCCTTAATGGCAGAAAAAACTTAAGGCCAAGGTGCCAGTTCTGACTGTTTGTGTTGTGTCATACTCCACCACCCCGAATCCCCCTCCTAAAGGTGGTGAGTGGATTGAGGTTTCATGCAGAAAGAGAAAATGTGGTAAAACTGCTCACATGGGGCAAAAAATGGTGACTGTTACACTCCAAACATAATACGTCGGCCATTTTCCAAGCGTGTTAATTTTAATATATATGATTCACAAATAGTTTAATTAAGCATCATCTTATATCTTTTATATATTTTTCATCTGCGTCTGTGCAAGGGTGTGCCCACCTTAAGTGGCAAGTGATTTGTTCTATTCGTTTATATTTCCGTATTATATATTTCTTCTGTTTCGTCTTTCGATTCTGCGTTATATAAAGATCTGTGAAACTTCATTAAGCAAAGGCAGATAAACCTTTGCAAGTGGTATCATCCGCATCGGTCCAATCGTTCCTGTCGCCGTCCGCCCCATCCGCATCGTTGGCTGATCTTTCCTTCCGCTGTCACCCTTCGTCTTCCTTCGTCTTCCTCAGCAGCAACGGCCGCTGTCACCATTCGTCTTCCTTTGTTCGTCACCTCTATCTCCTTCGTCTTCCTTCGTCCGTAGCCATATCGACAGCAAATCGGTGCACATTCCTTCGCAGCCATTGTTCCGAACGCAGCCGAGCTCTGCACATCAACCGCCATCGTTCCAAACGCAGCCAGAAAATCAAACACAGCCGAGTTCTGCACACTCCGCGACGTCCAATAGAAATTCGAGAAATTTTTTTAATTAAACAGTTTTGCTAAGGTTTTTTGCTATTAATCGTCGGCTGACGTCAGCAGAGACATTGTTGCGAGGGTTGGCTAGAAATTTTATCCCACATGTGGTGTGGTAAGCACGGTTAATAGTTTTTAAAGCGTGCGTCGCACATTCTCAAGTGTGACTACGGTCACACGTTGAGCTCCTCCGACGCTGTGGTATTCGCGTGGTCACGTGTCATTAAGTCGGTTTCGTCTGTCATTGTGTGTTGAGTCAGCATCTTCGGTTGGTCATTGGTTGTTGCGTCGTGTGTCATTGGTTGTTGCATCGTGTGTCTTGTCTGTCGTCTGCTGTGTCGTGTCTGTTGTCTGCTGTGTTGCGTCCGTGTCGTTCATTCGATAGTTGCGTCCTGTCGTCTTGTTGCGTCCGTGTCATTCGTTCGATTATTGCGTCTTGTCGTCGTCTAGTCTTCCGCTCGATTGTTGCGTCTTGTCGTCGTCGAGTCTTTCGTGTCCTTGTCGTCGCTGCGTCCTACGTTCGATAGTCGTGTCCAGTCTTTCGTGTCCTTGTCGTCGCCGCGTCCTACGTTCGATAGTCGTGTCCGCCGCATCCTCCGTTCGATCATCGTCCTTGAGTCCGGCGTTCATTGGTCTGTCGTATTCTCATATTCCGCTGTCGGTTCTCGCATCAGGATCCACTTCGGTTCGGTGTCCTAATTATAGTGGTCAACAACTGTCATCAAGAAGGGGAGCCAACGAAATTCAGTTCCGCGCCACAGTTGGAGTGGCAGCAAGGCGGAAAAACAAAACAAATTTTTTATAACTCATTGTGGCCGAAATTTTGAAGTTCAAGGACTACTAAGCAAGAGATTGTAAGCAGTGCATGAGTAAAAGTTGGAGCAAGGGTCCTAACGGTCGATTATCCAGCTCCGAGACGACCAACACCTACATAAGAAGAGCTAACCGCAGCCCAGGTACTAAAAATTCTCCTTCTCCTTTTAAAATTGGTAGTTATAATCCACACCACCCACTAGTAGATCCTATGGCTACTGATCCTTCCCCAACTCACGAAAACATCACGCAAGAAAACTCAAGTAATTCAGCCATGTCTGATAAGGAGTCGCTTCATGGCATACTAGAGAGTATACACGAGATGGGTATCCTCCTAAAAGGCTTTATGAATGCCCACAACCAGACTATTCCCAATCCTAATCCCCAAAATCACTCCCATGCCCAAAGGAATGAAGGAACTATCGATCCTAATGATGATTGGCAACAACAAAGAGGTGATTCGGATAATTACAGAGATCCCTCCCAAAGACAGCGGTATAACCCAAATCAAGAAAGGGACATGGGTTATCACCAACCAAGAGGCCCTAATATTAACTTTCCACGAATTGATATGCCCACTTTTGAAGGTCATGATCCTCGTGGTTGGTTAGCCAAAATGGAAGGCATCCTTGACTTATATCAAATTAAGGAAATTGATAGAGTTCCTTTCGTTGCATCAAAATTAGGCACTGAGGCCTACCAATGGTTTGTATGGCTTAAAAAAGAGAATGTAGCTATTATTACTTGGAGAAAATTCACTACCTCTTTTTTAGAAAGATTTGACGATGGAGCTACATCATCCTACACAGTAAGATTGTTATCTCTTAAACAAAAAGGGTCAGTTAGTGAATTCGTTTCGGAGTTTACCAGTTTACTACCATACACTTCAGACCTTAGTCCCGACACAATGGTAGGTGCCTTTCGCAATGGTTTGAAAGAAAGTATTCGAGTGGAGGTAGACATGCACGATCCAACCTTGTTGAACAGTTGTATAAGAATAGCCAAGTTGGCCGAGAAGAGACATCAGTTGTCTGCACGCAGGAAACATATAGTCGTCCTTCATACCGCAACAATTCCTTTCGTAGAAATGATCAACCATCAAGATATTTTTGCTATAAATGTCGCACTCATCACCCCAGGGAACAAGCTTGTGCCCAAAAACAAAACTTTCATATTGAAGGTGATCAATATGAAGGGGAAGAGGATGAACCTTACCAATCAGAAGAACCTATGCCAGAAGACCTACCATGTACTATAGACGAAAAAGAAGAGGATACAATGGCAATTTCAGTGCATGCTCTCATGGGTTTAACCGCCCACCATACCATCAAGGTACCAGGTTTTCTCCGCCAGAAAAAGGTGAATGTGCTAATTGATTCTGGTAGCACCCACAATTTTATCGACATCAAAACAGCAAAAGCCTTGAATTTATTCATTAACTCTTCCAACAAAGACAAATTCCAGGTTTTAGTGGCCAACGGGGTGAACGCACAATGCGTGGGTCGCACATCTCAAGTTTCCATAAATATGGGAACTTATACCGGGTTAGGATCCCTTTTTGTCATGAATTTGGGAAATTCTGATGTCATTTTGGGGGTTGAATGGTTGGAAACATTAGACACAGTTAGCTTCAACTTCAAAAAATTATTTGTGGAATGGAAGGAAAATGGACGAGTCATTCGCTTACAAGGCATTACTACTCCTCCAACACAAATGGTGAGCTCTCATAGTATGGAAAAGATGTTAAAAAAGGGTGGATATGGGTTTATAGCTCAAATTAATTGTTTGGAAAAACAATCATTAGCAACTTCGGATATTATTGCACCTGAGTTACAAGATATCATCACACATTATGACGAGGTTTTCCAAGAACCTCAAGGATTACCACCTAAACGATCTCATGATCATGCTATCCATTTAATGCCAGGAAGTGTCCCACCTAACAGTCGTCCTTATCGCTACCCTCAGCCACAAAAGACAGAAATCGAACAGATCGTTCAGGATTTGTTGGATCATGGAGTCATTCGTCACAGCACTAGTCCTTATTCCTCACCTGTAGTCCTGGCTAGACGAAAAGATAACTCTTGGCGTATGTGTCCTGACTTTCGTTCTCTCAATAAACTCACTATCAAGGACAAATTTCCTATCCCTGTCATAGATGACCTATTAGATGAGTTGCATGGTGCAAATTTTTTTACAAAATTAGACCTTCGCTCTGGCTTTCACCAAATCCGTGTTAGAGAAGAAGATATTCCCAAAACAGCCTTTCGTACTCACGAGGGTCATTACGAATTTTTGGTCATGCCTTTTGGTCTCACTAATGCACCATCCACATTCCAAAGTCTCATGAACCAAGTGTTTCGTCCACTCCTCCGTAAGTTTGTATTAGTTTTTTTTGATGATATCCTCATATACAGCAAAACATGGACGGACCATTTACATCATGTGGATAAAGCCCTTCACATCCTACACAAAGAAAAATTATTTGTTAAACGCTCCAAATGTTCATTTGGTGTTCAAGAAGTCGAGTATCTTGGTCATATAGTTTCACATGAGGGTGTCAAAGTCGATCCCAATAAGATTAAGGCAATTCAAGAGTGGCCTTTACCTAAAACCATCAAGAAACTTCGTGGTTTTTTGGGTCTAACGGGCTACTATCGCAAGTTTGTACAAAATTATGGTAAGATTGCAGCACCTCTCACGGCACTCACAAAAAAGGATGCTTTTCGTTGGTCGGAAGAAGCTACTCTAGCTTTTGAAGCTCTTAAGCAAGCCATGTGTACAACTCCAGTATTAGCAACTCCCAATTTTCACAAACCATTTATTATCGAATGTGATGCATCAGGAACAGGAATTGGGGCTATATTAATGCAAGAAGGTCATCCATTGGCATTTGAAAGTAAACAACTTTCCGAAAAAAAATTGGGAAGATCAACATATGAAAAAGAAATGTTGGCTATTCTTCATGCAGTAGAAAAATGGAGACACTACCTAATCAGTAGCCGCTTCATTATAAAAACAGATCATAGTAGCCTCAAGCATTTTTTGGAGCAAAGGTTTTCTTATCCAGAACAAAATAAGTGGTTAACCAAACTTCTGGGCTATGATTTCGTTATCGAATATAAGAAAGGGAAAGAAAATATAGCCGTCGATGCACTATCCAGAAAATATGAAGATGAAGTAGTCATCAATGCTATTTCAGGTCCTTGCTCCCAATGGGTAACTCAATTACAAATTGAATGGTTGTCCAATAGTGAAGCGCCCGAGATAATTCATGAATTATCTATAGGGTCTTCCAAACACCCTTTGTTCTCTTATGAAGATAACATCCTCCGGAAGAAGAACCGCATTTACATTCCACATAATTCAGAACTCAAATCAAAGATCCTCGACGAATCACACGCGTCTCCATCAGCAGGACATTCGGGATTTTTGAAGACATATTTAAGGGTCAAACAATCATTTTGTTGGAAAGGATTAAAAGCAGAAGTCAAACAATGGGTAGTAGAATGTGAAGTTTGCCAGCGCAATAAAGGAGAAACAGTCAAATCACCGGGATTATTACAACCATTACCCATCCCGGAACGACAGTGGGAACATATATCCATGGATTTCATTGAAGGTCTTCCAAAATCAGAAGGCAGGACAGTAATCTTCGTCGTTGTAGACCGGTTATCCAAATATGCTCACTTTCAGGCTTTACAACATCCATTTTCCGCAAGCAAGGTGGCAAAGGTATTTATGGATTCAATTTTCAAATTACATGGTATGCCAAAAAATATTGTAAGTGATAGAGATCCCATTTTTACTAGTAACTTTTGGAGGGAGTTATTTCGCCTTAGTGGTACCAAATTGAACATGTCTTCGACTTACCATCCACGAGACGAGATGGTCAAACAGAAGTAGTTAACAAATGTTTGGGTACGTACTTAAGATGTTTTGCTCAAGATAAACAATACCAATGGAGCCATTGGTTAGCATTGGCAGAATGGTGGTACAACACTTCTTACCATTACTCAATTAAGATGTCTCCATTTGAAGCATTGTATGGCACCAAACCTCCAACCATTGCAGATTACGTCCAGGGATCATCCAAGGTAGCCAAAGTGGATGATTGGTTCCAACAAAGGCAGTCTACACTCACCATCCTCAAAGAGAATTTAGTCCAAGCACAGAATCGTATGAAACAACAACAAGACTTGCACCGATCAGAAAGAACCTTTGATATAGGTGATTGGGTGTTCCTAAAGCTGCAACCTTACAAACAATCCTCGTTAAGGTTAAAATCCAGCCAAAAGTTGGCTCCACGATTCTATGGTCCCTACAAAATTGTGCGCCGCATTGGAGAAGTAGCCTATCAATTAGAGCTACCTACATCATCACGAATACACCCAGTATTTCATGTTTCATGTCTCAAAAAAGTAATTGGTCAGAAAGTACAAAGTCAATCAGACTTACCAGTGCTTGACGAGGAAGGACGCATACATCTCCAACCCGAAGATATACTACAACATAGAATCCGAAGACTGAGATCACGTCAGATTCAAGAATTTCTCATTAAATGGCAAGATTTACCAGAGGAGGATGCCACATGGGAACCTGAAAGTATCTTCCAGACATTTCCAGCTTTGAGGACAAAGCTTTCCGAGGAGGGGAGTCATGTTACACTCCAAACATAATACGTCGGCCATTTTCCAAGCGTGTTAATTTTAATATATATGATTCACAAATAGTTTAATTAAGCATCATCTTATATCTTTTATATATTTTTCATCTGCGTCTGCGCAAGGGTGTGCCCACCTTAAGTGGCAAGTGATTTGTTCTATTCGTTTATATTTTCGTATTATATATTTCTTCTGTTTCGTCTTTCGATTCTGCGTTATATAAAGATCTGTGAAACTTCATTAAGCAAAGGCAGATAAACCTTTGCAGTGACCCACACTTAGGCCCTTGCACCTAAGCCTCCCATGCAGACTTCGATTACAGACACGGTACCTGCCCCTTCTCCTTCGCAAACCATGGATTCTAAGGTGTAGGAATATTGGTTTCTTTCCTCTGTGCCCTTGGTTTCTTAGAAAGTGACAGTGGTTGAAGGAGGTTTCTCGTAAAGTTTCGTACAATTGTCTCGTAGCCCATTGTAAGATGAGCACCATACACATTTAGACAAGTAAAGGCTAACCAACTTCCCTTCCCCAAATCTGGAGGTCTTCATGAATAATTCCTTTCACATATTGTCATACAATGTGAGTGAGGCTAGTGGTGGTATGCAACTCGACTCGTTCTAATGTTGTTTCTTTCATAGAATATACGTGAGTTGACAGACCTAGTTCAACGTTACATGGTTCGAGATGAGCTCAATACTTGTGCCAATATTTATGGTCACCCAAATTTTTTGTTTCTCCAAGAAGTCAAAGCGGTATAATTTACCTTGCAATCTGCTTGCTCTATGTTATGTCATGGAAGTTAGATGTATGCTACCAACCACCCTCAGGGCAGCGAAGGCATTGTCATCTTGTTAAATGATAGGTGGAGAAGTAATTTTATCACATGGTATTATGACCCCTCACATAACGTGGTTTGGATTTTTCTTGAAGTGGGAGGTTTTTCCTTAAGGATTATTAATATTTACACCTCTAATGAGGTCCAGGATAGATGTGCCCTGTGGAGATAGTGTCCTTTGTTTTACCTATCAATGTTTTGCTTATATGTGGCAACTTCAATATGATATAAAAGGCCTCTGATAAAGTGGGTCAAATTCCTAATAGGTGGACCTCGAGAGAATGATAGGCTTGGTATTTTATGAAAAATAAGTTGGGGGTCTTCAATACCTATGCTTATTTCTTTGTAGGTCAATTTTTTGAGCACCTATGGTTCACGTGGTCCAATTTTCAATCTGATTTTGAAAGAGTTTTAAAAATACTTGATAGGGCTATGTTTTTGGATCAACGAGAGTTCTTTTCTCATCGGTTCCCTTTTGTCTCCTTTGTCGAAACTATCCTTGGTGTAGACACCTAAAATACGTCATGTTTAGGAGACTACCCATATGGACACATTCATAGACCATATGAATCCTCTTGGATCTCTCCAAGAGCAAGCAGTGGTCCTAACCACTCAAACAGGGCAGTTCTAGCCCATCCAGGCTTGGCCGCTCTCAAGCAGAGCGGCCGCCACACCTGGCCGCTGAAGACTACAACGGCCACACCTAGCCACTGGACCTGATAGTGGCTAGCACCATGCACAGTCTGGCCATGAAAATGGGCCCAGATCACGTAGTCTGACTGCACCTTTGCATTGTTTATGGGCGGATTTTGGTGAGGAACTCCCTGAGTTCCTCCTAACTACCCCTTCAATGCCAGTTTGTGACTGATGCTTCCCACCCGGGATGGCCAGTCGCATGAGATTTGGATTGAAGCTTCTCTAGGAAGCCAAGGTCCAGATCTGGAAGAGAGGGAAGTCTACATATGGACTCTCCCACAAAGAGCAAAAGATCCATGATTTTTAGAGTTTATGCAGTGAAGCCCTGTCATATTGGAGAGCGCATCTACGAGCCCTTGAGGAGCAACGAAGTGCTATCTGGTTGAGGAGAGACTACGCACCCGATATTCACATCCATTATTATTCACCACCATTCCATGTACCTGACACATCCGATGACCCTTGAACATCAATTTGAGCAGAGAACCTGGTGCTACAACCCTTGGAGCATGAGGAGAAAGGTCTATTTCATGGCCGCTATCTTGGATAGTGGCCCGTAGGCACAACCTAGGGTTTGACATTAGTTTTCTTTGTGCTAGCATTAGATTCGATCATTTTCTATTTAATAGTTATTCCTAGCATAGATCTGATTTATTATATGCATTTACATTATTGTTCTTTAAGACATGCCAACATATTTCATTAGCTTTATTGCATTTAATCATAGTATGTTCATTTATCTTGCTTATCAGGTTTGATACTAACAACCTCATCCGGGGAGGCAGCCCAGACTACTAAGCGTGCTTTGTTGTTTCCATGTACGTAGATCTGTAGGTTTACAGGACCATATCAAGACATCCAGAGCACGAGATCCCTCCTAGATGAGAGAAGGAGAAGGAGGCATCTGTGAGCCCTCAGACAAGTTCGTGTGTGGGATCGAGAAGCCTGTGAAAGTGCACCACCCCTTTGCGAGGGGATTTATTCCACCATTATTTCCCACTTGTAACTGATTGTATCACAAACTAGGTATCCCTCAGAGGGATGAATATGTAATCGTGGATTGGAAATATCAATAAAAAGCATATTTATTTATTTTTCTTATTTACGTGTCATTTGCATGCTCATTCCTTTCAATTTGATATAATAAATACATTACAAGTCGAGTCGATTGTGGTGCTCCTCAAGGTCGCATAGATGGTGATCACGATGGGACCCCCACCAAGTTTTATTTTTTAATCAATTTATTGACATTCATAGGTTTTCTTATGTGTAGGTTTGGCCGCTCTGGTCGATAGTGACCCATAGGTCTTGGCCACTCTGGTCAACAACAACTAGCTGATCTTAGCCGCTCCTATAGTCAACGACCAGAATCAGCCACTCTAGTCAACAACAGCCAATAGCAAAGTGCAATAAAAATCAGAATTTCCATCATCAAAGTAGGATTTGAGGTTGGTTTCATCCTCTATTTTCTCTATGTTTCTATCTACAACTTTTTATTTCTAGAAATAACAAGTGAAATCATAGTTTAATCAAGGAAATATAAAGAAAAATGGGAAAAGAGATTGCACTTGATGTTTCCTAGGACTTTCTTTAGTTTCTCTAGGCGCTTCTAGGAACAATGGGCCTCTGCTTGTAAGGTCTGCCCTAGTCTCCAATATGCTAGGCTTCTATGTGTTTAGTTTGCTTGCATGCGGCCCAACCAGTGGCCCTTAATTCATAAAATAGAATGCATTCTTTGAAGATCATATAAGTTGAATACATGCATCTTTATAAAATAAAACATCTTTTATCTTAGGCATATAGGAAAGATCATGCTTGCTTGGTGATGCATTTTTCTTACATGCAAGGTTAAAAAGAACCCCACACACATCACGTTTCATCTTTAACATCAGTGACGTTGGGCTCTCACATCCAACCCATTGATCGAGACCAACAGTGGAGGTCATTACCACTTGTTTGGCTCATGAGGAAGAGTATCATCGAGACCCATCCATGGCCAAGGCCAACCCAAGAACTATCCTAACCATGCAAAATAGCATGCACTCCTCCTTGAGGGGTGTATCACTATGCACGAGGTGCTGGGTGAGGGTTGGTAGTACCTATGCTACCTCGTCGAGTATGGATTTCATCACCATATTTAGCTTGTGCGAGTATATAGGTGAAAACCTTTAAACATATAAGTATACCATCCAACAAGAATGAAACATGATGAGAGTTAGCTTATATTTCCAATGAATCAAAACACACCAAATAGTTTAGGGAACACATAAATCCTTAAAAGAGATAAACATCTACTTGTTTTGTTTGTGTGCTTTTGAATCTACCTAAGAAGATAACTCATAAGTCACCATGGTGTACACATGGAGCAACCACCCTCGGTCCAGCACCGAGGGGGAAGCTAATGCTCCACACACTCACAGCCACACTAGCATTGAGCCACCCACCCATAGTGTCACCGAATGAAGTTTGACAAGTCTTAGGGGTGACAACTCAACCCTTGGGGGGACTCCTCGAGAAACCCTAACAAGAGAGCCACATCCTAGTTCCTCATCACATAGACATGAGGAGGCCTCATGGCCTCTCTCATCACTTAGGCACATGGAGGCATCATGACCTCCTTCATCACATAGATACGAGGAGACCTCAAGGTCTTCCTCATCACATAGACAAGCAGAGGCATCATGACCTCCCTCTTCACACCGACATGCAGAGGCATCATGACCTCCCTCATCACACAGACATGTGGAGGCTTCAAGGCCTCCATCATCATGCCAACATGAGGAGGCATCAAGGCCTCCATCATCGCATAGGCATGTAAGGGTTGCAAGACCCCAAGTTTCACATGATACACATAGGATAGATCAACCCACTAAGGGGTAAGACCCTAGGGCTATGCCCAGTCATAGACCCAGGACATCCTACAACCTCCCTACATATGGGAGGGTACCCTTGGACTATGAGCTCATTGGTGCCAATGGGACTCCATGGGATCAACCATGGAGAACCCAACAACTTGATGAGTTGGATCGAGTTCCCTCAAGACCAGCTCCTAGAAGTATTGCTACCAAACATTCTACTTTAAGAAGTTCATGTAGCATAGCCACTAGATGCACCAATGAACCAAGGGAAGCTTCAAAGTGACCCCATAACACATACACTACTTCAGATCATGGGGGTACTCAACCCATAACATAGTACATAGAATAGGTCACCCTAGTGGACAAGGGCAAGCACATAATAGGAGCCTCCTCGAGGGGCCTAAGCATTAGAACTCCTTCAGAGTTAGAAAGGCATGAACCTTTAGTAGCAGGTCGATATGATCATATACATAGGTTAGAGGAAGCGTTACACATCGAGCGAGAGCATGTAGAAGATCTTGAGCAAGAAGAGTGAAGGAAGAGGTACCTGCACCTACAAGAACAATGCTCAAGAGAAGAAAGAGTTGAGCACGAGGAGCTAGTAGAGAGGCTAGCTCAAACAGATGCACACATAGGTGGTGAGAGATACCGACATGAGAGACATGTTAATTCTTAGTAGGAGAGAAGCACTAGGTAAGGAAATGAACATGCTCACCACACTTCACAACATCAACAACACCTAGACCTCAAACAAACATAATTCAATGAGGAAAGGGTAGGGATGGAAGACCAAGAATAGACATATCCTGAACCTCCATCCATGGTTATGGGAGATGAGTATAGATACCCAAACTGGGCCAACATAGGATTACCTCCCTTACCACCATAAGAAAACCTTCAGGAACATGAGATTATTTCCTCGAAGGTATACCAGACACTCATCGAGAGAGTCAAGTCTCTTGAGAAGCAGGACATGGGTGGATAGAAGCCGACATTGAGCAAGATACACAACCAACCTCTATGCCCCTTAGTCTTGAGTCTCGCATATCCTAGGCACTTTGAGATGCCTAGGCTAGATAAGTTTAAGGGTGAAGGAGATGCACAAGAACACATGACCAACTTCATGAATGTGTGCTTCCACCTTGAGAAGAATGATGCCCTGATACTGAGGACATTCATCATGATGTTCTTGAGTGTAACAACTCAATGGTTCAACCAGTTGCCCAAGCATAGCATCACTAATTTTGAGCAACTGGTGAATGTATTCCTTGAATGCTTCTCCTTTGATGCCAAGAAGAAGGTGAACCTATTGATCTGGCCAACTTGAAATAGTATGATGATGAGCCAGTGATGGACTATGGGGACAGGTGGAGAAAAATCATGGCAAAACTATCATTCTTCATCCCCATAGAAGAGCTCATCCGAATGTTCACGAAGAGCTACGCAAAGCACATCTCTCTGCTATTGCAGCTGTAGCAATATGAATCATTCGAAGAAGCCTTGGCTCAAGCCAAGCTTATTGAAGATATTAAGGTCGATGAGGGAGACCTCAAGCTCTACAACAAGAAAGAGTGGAGCAAGAACAATCAGAATAACAAGAATAAGTAGAAGTAGGCCAAGCCTACTCAGGTTAATCAGGTTGTATTGGCCATACCGAAGGAGGGGAATGGATAGCAACCCCAGAATTATCAGGCTCACCCCCATCGGCCAACTATGATCCTAAGAACAACCAGGGCTAGAACAAAGAGCGTCGACCACCTCATTATTTCATGCCTCTAAATGAATCGATGCAGTCGATATTTAATCAGTTGAATGAGGCACAGAGGATAAGGTTTCCTGACATACAACTTCTTGACCCTAATCATCCCAAGCCAAAGGGATATAGGGAAGATCAATACTACCCATATCATAGGATACAGGGGCATGATATCAAGAACTACATCGGATTCAAGAATGTTGTGCAAAACATGATTGAAAAGGGAGAGCTAAGAGTTGACAACCTGCTAGCTCCTGATAATAGAGATATGGGGATATTCAAGAACCCATTGCCCAATCATGAGGCCCCTAGAAATTAGGGCACCCAAGTCAACCAGGTCCGAGTCGAGCCACCTATTCAGGGATGCATCAGAATGGTTGAGTTAGTTAATGTGGCAACCAAGAGTTAGAGATATGGGCAACCACAGCCTCCAATAGCTCCCATTAATATCCTAGTTGCACCTCGATAGAGATAGGTGCAGAAAAATCCTCTAGGTCCACCAACAAGACCTATGGTAACTATTTAGAGTAGACTAGAACAAAATCTACAAATGACTCTAGCCAAGTTGTCCATTTATGAGCTTATACAATAGTCCCCTAGGCACAGGGAGACTCTAATGGAGATTTTGAGATCAATCGAGCTCCAGCCCCAGAACCTAGATATGTTCACACATTTTGTGGGGCAAGTACAATAGTGCCAAGAGCCCGTGATTCATTTTTATGATCATAAAATTAAGGTAGTCCCTACTACCTCAATAGACCCACCTCTGCACATTATTGCATCAATCAATGACATACCATTCAAGTGGGTTCTGATCGATACAGGCTCATCGATCAACATCATCACTACCAAGGCTATAGGGCACTTGAAGATCCCTAAGTCCAACATTATCCCGACTTCCTACATGCTCAGGGCTTTCAATGATGCATTGTGCTCCACCATGGGTACAATCATTTTACCTATAAAGGTAGGACATAAGACCATCCCCATGATGTGTCATGTGTTAGAAGGGGGATGTAATATAACATCCTTCTAGGGCATCCCTGGATCAGGGACATGCAGTGCGTGCCCTCAATCCTGCACCAATGCATCAAGTATGTGCATGAGGGACAAGTTCATGTGGTTCCATCCGATGAAGAGTCATTCAAGTACGTGCATCAAGTCGACTTGTCGAGGGACTTTGTCCTTCCATCAATGCACTTGTACATAAGGCCTTCATCCCCAACCATGCAACCAAGAAGCAAAAGCAAATCAATGCGAGGTGACCCATCCACATTGGCACCACCTCCTACATCCAAAGCTACTAGTGCTTCTAAAAAGCCTTTGACATCTAAGGCAAAAGATAAATAGAAGCTGAAGGCACCCCTAGTGGAGGAAGGACCCAAGGAGCTTCCGACCATAGCAGCTACAAGAATCCCTACTCCCATGGAGGAGGAACATTCCCAAGAAATAGTCGAGGAGGTACCTCAACCTACCTCACCTACATCATCAACAACATCATCTACACCCAGGTGATAGTTCACCTAGCCAACACAACACTAGGTGAATATCTTGTGTAGAACGTGACTTTCATACCAATCATTGAGTCTACACAAGACATGGGATGGCCAAGAGTCCCAAATCTTCTAGTAGGGATAGTGGTTCCCTTAGGGGTTCCACCCAACCAAACAAATTTCATATATGTTGGTCTAGATTACGCCCATACTACTCCTAATATGGAAAGGGATGAGGATGAGCCATTCACCATGAATGTTCATTACTTGTCAAATCTTGAGTTTGCTCTGAAGTACTTTGAGCAGTGTCACTGGCAAGGCTATGGCCTAGGCCTATATGAGCAAGGGTATCGACTACCATTTTAGCCATAGTACCAATTACCTACTGATAGGTGTAGTTTAGGCTATCAAATGTAGAGTCATGATGACTCTTTAGAAGTAACCCTAGATAGGCTAAGCATTGGGTTCGAGGAGGACATCGATTGGAATCCCTATCAACCCCCTAGCAAAAACTACTTGGGTGATGGATGGGTGTCGATGGTCAATGTCACACCACCTAACCAGTATCACCCTAAATCCTCTCTTGAAGCACCCCCATCAAGAGCCATCCTATGGGAGGAAGAGCCAATGCATGGATATGAGTGAGAGGAGTATGACTATGTCCCAAGCGAGGATGAAGATGAAGTCGACCTAGCCTATCATGGGCCTCGATATGTGCAAAACCTTGCTTGGATAGGCCACACAAAGAGTGGGTACATCTCAGATGAGAGTGAATACATCTCAGATGAGGGTGGATACATGTCAAATGAGAGTGGCTATGAGACAGAAGACTCAACTGAGATGGCCTTCATAAGACATGCATGCCAAATGGTAGGGCCCATAGTAAATGCCAATAGATTCTTCATAAGTGATGATGATTATGAATATGAGACTAAAATGGCCTATCTTAGGCATCATAGGCAAGTCACCACCCCATCCTAGTGGGCAAGAATGAAGGGTTTTCCTACAAGCAATGATGACTTTGAGAATGAAGTCGAGAGGGCTTACCTTGAGCTCCACTTCCAACAAGTCAATCTACTTGTTGAAAGAGAAGTGTTACTTCACACCATAGATCATAACCTTCATTTCCTAGGAAGACCAGTAAACCTAGATGCCATCCATCGCATGGTCAACCTAGATCCCCCAACATTTAGAGAGCAATTATTGCCTAATGATCCCATCATCTCATCTATCCATAGACTAGATCCTGAGATCCCTATACCCCTAGAGCCTCATCATGAGCATAGAGGGCACACCTTTGATATAGAGCTTCACCCACATGGTCCTAGAGATTTCATTCCATCCATCAACATGATCTCCATTGATTTGACCACTCCACTCCATGACCCAGCAGATCCATCAAAACCATTGTGTCTTAATGTAGATGCTATTGATTGGGATCACACTGATTCACCCCTAGAGCCTAAATATTTCTTCCCTAATGAAGAGATGCTACAACCATTTCATTTTGCACTAGGCTGCGCACATGATGTCTATCATGCTGGTCTTGACCCTGAGTTAGTGGGAACTATAAATCTAGTAGATGACATTCATTTAATCCCCACTCCTCACCAGCTTGAGGAGGGGTCACATATGGCAATAGAGGAGACTTTTGAGGTGGACATCAGCAATGATCCTTCTCAACCAAAGAAAGTCAAGTTTAGAGAAAGCTTATCTCCAGAAGAATAGGCCATCATAATTCCTCTACTGAAAGAGAGACCAAATCTCTTTGCTTGGACCTACAAAGACATGTTGGGGCTAGATCCAAAATTGGTTGTCCACAACCTTTCGCTAGACCCCACAAAGAAATCGGTCAAGTAAAAGCTCAAAAATATGCATCCAACCATCACTTTGATGGTTAAAAATGAGTTGCAAAAACTATTGGATGTAGTCTTTATTGTTCCCATCGACTATCCAGAATGGGTATCAAACATGGTGCCCATAGGAAAACTTGATGGAAGAGTCTACATTTGCATGGATTTTAAGGATCTCAACAAGGCAACCCCAAAGGATTCATTCTCATTGCCCAACATAGATGCTCTTGTAGATGCAACTACAGGTCATGAGATGCTCTCCCTAATGGATGGTTTTTCTGGTTACAATCAGATTCAGATTAAACCCGAAGACCAACATAAAACCATGTTCACCACTCCATGGGGGACATTCTATTACAAAGTGATGCCATTCAGCCTTAAAAATGTTGGTGCCACATATCAATGGGCTATGACATACATTTTTCATGACTACATGCACAAGATCTTGGAAGACTACATCGATGACTTACTAGCCAAGTCATTGCTACGAGAAGAGCATGTTGAGACCCTCAGAAAGGTCTTCGATCACCTGATTGAGCACAATGTCAGGTTGAACCCCAAGAAATGCATCTTTGGCATAACTTCTGGAAAACTCTTGGGATTCATCATTTCTAAATGAGGCATCGAGGTAGACCCAACAAAGGTAAAGGCTATCCTAGAAATGGCCCCACCCATGAACATCAAAGAACTGAGAAGCTTATAGGGCAAAGTAGCATCCATAAAGTGATTTATCGTACAACTATCGGATAAATGTCGACCCATGAATCGACTGCTACACAAGGGGGTCCCATTCCAGTGGGATGAAGAATGTCAGCAAGCCTTTGCTGAAATCAAGGAGTACCTAGAAACACCGCCAGTCCTAGCTCCACCAAGGCCAGACGTGCCATTCCTACTATATATATCCACTACCAATTTTGCTTTGGGCACCATGTTGGCTCAAAAGAATATGCAAGACAAAGAACAAGTGATATATTACATCAGCCACACTTTGGTGAGCTACGAGATAGGATATGCATACATAGAAAAGTTATGCTTAGCAGTGGTCTTTGCAACCAAGAAATTGTACCACTACATGTTGAGCCATACGACATATGTAATATCCAAGCAAAATCCTTTGTAGTATATGATGAGCAAGACATATCATAATACACGTACTACAAAGTGGATCATGCTATTGATAGAATTTGATTTGGAATTCATAAGCCAAAATTCCATCAAGGGATAAGTCATAGCTGATCAGCTAGCTGAGGTGCCTCTTCAGAATAGTAGGCCCCTCACCATAGAACTTCCTGATGATGTAGTCTTTGCACTATCAGAAGCACCCAAACTCGAAGAACCAGAAAATGAAGTGGACATGACTTTGTTCTTCGATGGTTCGAAGTGTGAGCAAGGAGGCGGTGCAGGGATTGTCTTTTTCATGCCACAAGGTGCTCCAATGCCCTTGTCATTCAAGCTAGACTTCCCTTGCACTAATAACAACACCGAATACGAGGCCCTAATCTTGGGTCTCCAAACAACCATCACCATGAGAATCAAAAGGCTAAATATCTTTGGTGACTCCCTCCTCATAGTCAACCAAGTCAAGGGACTATTTCAATGTCGAGATCCAATCCTAAAAGCTTACAAGGAGCTTGTTGACACATATCTAGCCAAACTAGAGTGGTATGACATCGAGGCAATCCCTCATTCATCAAATAGATTCATAGACACCATGGCATCTCTAGGGTCCTTGATCCCTCAAAATCCATCTACTGATTTCACTACCATTCATGTCAAAATCTCACACACCCAGAACCAGGCTTTTTAAAAAAAAAAAAAAAAAAAAAAAAAAAAAAAAAACAATTTTTAAAAAAAAAAAAAAATATTAAAAAAGGCTAACTTTAATGTTCTTTTAACAAAAAAAAACCACTCACACCACAAGTTTTTTTTTTAAAAATCAAAAAAAAAAAAAAAAAAAAAAAAAAAAACAACTTATCTATCAAGAGATAGTATTGGAAAACAAAAAAAAATCCAGGGTTTGAGGAGTGAGGGTGGGAAAAAAAAAATTAAAAAAAAAAATGACAAGATATGTCTTGCTAGGAGGCATATTGTATCATCGAAGCTATGATGGAATCCTCCTACATTGCTTAGAGCCCCAAGAATCAGCTTGGGTGATTTCGCAAGCTCATGATGGTACATGCGGTGGCCACTTTAGTGGCATGGCCATTGTCAAGTGCATCCTTCGAATGGGTTATTACTAGCCCACCATGGAGAAGGATTATTATGAGTATGTCAAGAAATGCATTAAATACTAGTAGCATGCAAATCTGATGCACTTGCCATCTCAAGCCTTACAACCCATTCAGGTGGCTTGGCCATTTTCTCAATGGGGTTTCGATCTGATTGGAAATATTTCTCCCCCATATTTAGGTCGACACACGTTCATCTTAATGGCCACTGAGTACTTCACCAAATGGGTAGAAGTGGTCCCCTTAACCTCGATAATTGGTCCTCGGATTATGGAGTTCATACTTCATAATATCATCTATCATTTTGGGGTACCCTTCAAGATAATCTCGGATAATGGTCTATCATTCAAAAATAAAAATGTGTGAGCTTTAATGACCAAATACAACATTCAACATAGTTTTGTGACACCATACTATCCACAAGCAAATGGGCAAGCAGAGGCCTCAAACAAGACAATAGTAGCCATATTAAAGAAGATGGTGAAAGAAAATCATAAGGATTGGCATCTACAATTGCCCTTGGCATTATGGGCTTACAGGACTAGCGTACGGATGCCCACTAGGGCAACACCATTTTTACTTGTATATGGTGCTGAGGCCATTATGCCCTTAGAGTTGGAAATTCTAACATTGTGCATCGCATTGAAAGAGTTCATCAATGATGACACTACGCGACAAGCTCACCTGGATCAATTGACCCTTCTGGATGAATGATGCATCAATGCTCTTGAGCATCTTCACATTTACCAAGATCATCTAACATGAGCTTATAACAATAAAGTCCACCTGAGAGACTTTAAAGTTGGGGATCTTGTGCTTAAATAAAACCAACAGAACTCAAATCTGCCATCGCATCTACGAGACAAATTTATGACCAATTGGATAGGTCCCTATATCATATCTGAGAAGATTGGGCCTGGGGCATATTGCCTAACAATGCTAGAGGGTGTTGAGGAGCCAGATCCTCTCAACATCATTCATTTAAAGGCATTTCACACATAAATCAACAAAATATCAAAAACATTCAAATAAATTTCAAAATTTTCAAAAACAATAGAAATCATAAAAATCCAAACAAATCAAAAACATAAAAAACAAAACTCAAGGCATCTTAAACCCTTTGGTCAATCAAAAATCTCCAAAGGCATCTTCAACTCCAAAGGCATCTCCAAAGGTCAAATCACAAAAAGCCCCAAAGGCACCATAAGCCCTTTGGTCAAAAAAAACACAAAAACACAAAAACAATTTAAAATCAAAAAGTTCAAAAACATTCATAATAATCAAAACTCAAAAACAATTGAAAGCATCAAAAATACAAAAACATTTGCATTCCGCATTTGCATTCACTTAAGTTGCATTGCATTAGGCATTTCCATCCATTGCATTTACATTAGATACATTTGTGTTTGCAATATTACAAATGACACCACATTTGTACATCAATCATGCATCTTCAAAATCCATCATCATCCATAACCCATGAGTGTAACTATGTTTTTCAACACAACCCCTCCTATTGCTATAAGGAATATACTAGGGTTTTTCAGTCACTCAACCATACCTAGTGGTTTTATCAAACTTTGTAGAAAGTCATCTTAGCTTCTAATAGGTGAGGTTTAGTTTTGATAGCACTTGGTATATTTCAAAATCCTATCACTAATCAAAACACTAAAATCCTAGTTGGAACAAGGGAAATATGAATGCTACGAAGTGGTATTAGGTATCCTAAGGTGAAAATTTTATCTTGCTCATCCCCTTGTGCGATCGGTTTAAAAATGCTGAGAATTGGCAAAAGGACAAGTTCATCCCTACCCAAAGAAATCCCTTGCTTTAATCAAAACAAGCAAAAATCCTCAACAAAGCAAAATTCAAAAACAAAATAAATAATGATTATCATCACTACATAAATCCCTTGCTCAAAAGAAAACAAAAATTCAAAATAAACAGTGATTTTCATCACTAAGCATGAGCAAGTATCCCAAATAAATATGAAGAAAATAAGGGAGTATTGAACTTGAATCCCTAGAATTCTCAGCATGAACGAGCCTTACGCACGATGATATGTCTATCACATTAGCATCTCACTTTTGTACAGACCAATGTTTGCATGTGGAAGAGCTAGCTTTAGGTGTCCTGTACCACCTAGTGGTCTAATCCAACTGAGTCCAACTTAGGATCAAGATAAACATTTGAGGATCCCCAATACAACAATGGGCTGAATGAATCCCACCTAGCACTAGGGTATGCTTATGTTCTATCTAATATATTCATTTGCACACATAGGGATAATGAATATCTAGGTCTTCATAACAAAAATTTATCCTTCAAAAGCTCTGTATGATCAGTATACAACTTTTGATGAAGCAACTAGGGTATTTGAGTCTCATGGAAAACCTCAAAAATCACCTCATAGCAACAATTCATATCATAACTCGCATCATCAACTTTCTTTAGGAAGTTTTATTCATTAAAGGGCATCCATGAAATAGGATAGATACCGGATGAATGTCAGCAATGATATTTAGATGACCACTGACTATTTTGTGCATATATTTTATGTATATAAGCTAATCAAGAAAGTAAATACATATCACATCATCTCACCTCACATTTGGATGTTTAAATGAGTAATTCTTATTACAAGAGTTATTATTTATTCATGATTTTTATACATTCTATGGTGTCGCCCATTAGATTGGTAAACTCATATCACATCATACCATATGTTTTAAGTGATTAAAGCATACAGGTTCATTTACATTAAATCATCATCATAATGCATCACACACATTTCATTTATCATATCATCACAACATAAGTTAGATACATACAAATGAATCAAAATATAAACATGTATTTAACATAAGCATTGCATCCATATATGCATCCATCATCATAATGCATCCACACATATAGATCACATCATCTAAAGCATACATCTATCATCTAGCTAAATGCATATCAATACATCACATCATGTAGCATAAAATCATAAAAACATAATAATAAACATAAAAACATAATCATAAAAGATACACATAATGAGTCTCAAAATCTAGATATCATATAAATGTGTGTCAAATAAGTACATGTAGGTACAAAATTACCATAAGGCTACAATCATGTAGGTCAACTGACCTTACACTCAAAATAGTACAAGATGCCCAAAAATCCATAGTGCTCAAGAGTGGCCTACACCACTAGCATCACCTCTACCCTCACCGCCCCCTCTAGGAGGCGACATAGAACTGGCACCCCTAGTACGCTCTATCTAAGACCTGGTCCTATGGCTCGACCAAGCTGATGACTACCCTGAAGTACTTTAGCTGGTCCTCTATGACCCTCCTACCATAGGCCTCTCTAGTAGGTGGTCTCCCCGAAGCCTGACCTCATGCTCCAGTGCCAGGATATAGGATGCATCTAGGGTGCACTACTCCAAGTCCTCTACTAAAATCCCATGCAAACATAGATCTCTACACCTACATCTAAACCACTAGGTCCCTGAGGCACTACAATAGGTGGCACAACCTATCCCTGAGAAGCACCCCCATCGATAGTAAGCTGATCTATCCTATCTTATAATGTGGTCCACTCTACCTCGAGGTTGAACCTAAGCTCAAAACCAAAATGGTGGCATCCCTCTACTACACCTAAATCTGAGATATCTATAGCTCAACCTCAACCTGATGTAGCTGAGCCTAGAGAGGGGACTCCTGCTCCTCAAGAGCTAACTCCTCCTCCTCCTAAGGGCAACCTACTCCTCTACCACCTGCTCCTCTACTCCCTACTACCCTGCCTACCCCCAATCATCTATCCGAGCCCACACTCGATGCCCATCAAGATCCTCGACCTCTACCTCATCCAAAGTCTACCCTAAGTGACCACCACCCTACCATAATCATGTACCCCACCAATGGGTATACACCTCTATAACTCCAACATCAGCCATACTAAGATCAACTACAGGAGGGTCATCCTCCTCTAAAACTACTATAACTCGAGGTAGTGGAAGGTTCTTCTCTACAACAATCTGATGGTATACAACTAGCTCGAGAGGGATATCCTACTAGATGTTAAACTATCTAAGCACCCTAGAATAATAGAAGAACTCTTTGATGTCATCCTTGTGGCTGATAACCCATCGATCGCATCGAGTCTAAGCTATGAAGCTAGTTAGGTCCTCCTAGGTAGGGCACTCATGATAGGGCCTCCAGATGATGTTAATAGCCTACAAACTAGTCAAAGAGGTCATGTAATGGGAAATATCCCCTATAAAAGGTTGACTCTTGTACTCCTCGAGCACTCTAGGCCACCTAGATCCATAGCACTAGGTATCATCATCTACCATAGTGATCTCCATAGGAAGTCCTACTAGGTGATCCACCATAATATGCTCCCATCCCCAGATCTGAAGGAGCAAGCTACAAGTAATTGGCCCATCCATGACACTAAATACGGTATAACTCATCATAGCACTACACCAGTAGTGCGCTCCCCCAAGCATAGATGATAGGTGCCTCACTATCAATCAAGTCTTGTACCATCACCAAGAGGTTCCATGGGAACCTCACTCTAGAGTAGTCAGGTATAAGGATGTTACAAATCACCATCAATAGGACAACATGCCTCTCGAGAGAAGACATCCTCCTGGTACCATCGAGAAATAGAAATCTTACTAGAATGAGTATCTCGAAAGGTAGCATGTCTCCCGAAGACCCTAGCAAACACTACATCTCTGGCACTAGTGGGAGAAGAGACAATGGGCACTCCATCAAAAGGGATCTGAAAGATCCTGTAGATGTCCTCTAGAGTGATCGTCATCTCACCGGTAGGGAGATGGAAGGTATTAGTCCTAGAGTCCCATATATGGGCCAGGGCAGTAAGGTAAGCCTGATCCGACATGATCATCGAAAGCCTAGTGACATACTAGAGCCCATGAGCATCAAGCCACTCCTAGTCCATGTCATCCAGGAGGGGCAGAAGGTCCACAAGTAGCTTCAGGTCTCGAGCCCGAGAAGACAAAATCTAAAGAGTGCAAAATAAATGCCTAAATCAAATGCACTAACAAACTAATAAATGCATAAAACATAAAATGGTGTAAGATAATCTAAGATAAGCCTAAAGGCAACAAACATAATGGCTAAATGCACCTAAACATCCAAAAAAATCAAATACTACACTTCAAAACTCCAAAAAAATCAATTAAATTGATTAAAATTTCAAAAATCAAGGAAATCAACCTAAGGCCACCTGGCCGCTCGTGCCAGGAGTGGCCACTAAGCGATCGTTGAAGCTAGAAGCAACCAAGTTCCAATGGTCAAAAATTTAACCATTGGAGTTCAAACTAGTCATTGATGGTGACAGCGACCAACCTCAGGCCAAGCTAGCCACTCTAGGTGGTAGCGGCCAATGGGTGACATGCCAATGATGTTCCCCCATGGCCAAAAATCACAAAAAATTAAAAATTCTAAAATAGAGACCCATCTAAAACTAAACCTAAACTAGACCTATCTACTGGTTTAGTTCATTGCCAATAGGGTTAATGAGGTTCATTTACCAAATTTTTTAATTAGGTTCATTTTACCAAAATAACAAAAGAAGTAGGGTTTAGAATACTCATGAAGCTCCGGCTCCTCCGCTGGTAGAAGCCTCTCCCTACTCAGCCATCATCAAATAAAATGATAGCACTCATGTCACAATTACACTTTCTCACCTCATATCTCAAAAGTACAATTGATAGCTGGAAATAATGAGATGAAAACCCTAGGATTTTAATTTATATTTTCCTTTTGCCTTGACCGTCTAGCATCGACGCCTAATTTTAGCCTGGACCCGATAGGCCAAGAAGCAGCAATTGGGGGTCACTAGACCTGACAGACTAGCAAATAAGGAGAAATTTTATCAATTTCTCACCACAAAGCACCTCAAAATGAGTCAATAAACACATTTGCAAATCCAAAGCAACCAAAATAAGCACAAATACCAAAAAAATTACATATATCAAAATCCAAAAACATCATAAAAATCCAAAAAAAAAAAACAAAAATTCCAATTGAGCCTCGTATTCAGTTATTTGCTCTATACACTTGGTGATTGCAGCGACTAGCGCTCCATGCAATTCGACAAGATGAGAAAATTACCATAAGGCCACTTGGGGCAAAATAGTTAAGGAAGAATTGAGATGCTTCACTTCAAACCCAAAGAAGGCCATGATGGTCGGACCACCCCATGGGAGCGAGGATCCATCTCATTTCTCCTATAGCAAATAGTGATTCAACAAGCTAAAATAGAATTGCTATCACCTTGATTCCCTAAGAAGGCCATTATGGCTAGACCACCCCATGGGATAGAGATGTGCAATTACCAAAAGGGGTTGAAATCACACCTGGATGGGACCTACCCTATAACAAAAAGCAACCCTCTAAAGAGGTCCAAATCATTCATTTTGGTCAAGCGACTCATCGCTTTATTAATTGTCCTTTCCTCATCGACTCGTCGCTTGAGGGGGTAGTCAAAATTTTCAACTATCATAATCAAAGTCAACAAAATATCATCTCGATCATGTCAAGATTACGTTCATCTTACGAATCATTGCCAACAACTATCATAAGCTTACCCTTTATTGGGGAAAAAAGCAAATATGATAGTTAAGTTTGTAGCTCTCCTCCTTTCAGACCAATAGTAGTACTAAACCTACCCGATTGTGTTTGAGGTACGAGTGCAAACTTCCACAAATTTAAGCCTTCCATTCTATTGGAAGCAATGATTCTAGGATGCATGCCCTCCCGCATGACTGGGGCATCCAATGTTGATCAGATCAATGATCATCATCCAACCTACAATGTGACCCTAGGTGGTCTATTTTTGCTCCGTATTGTGTTTTCCCATAATGCATCCCAAAAAGGGGTATCTGTAGACACCTAAAATATGTCATGTTTAGGAGACTACCCATATGGACACATTCATAGACCATATGAATCCTCTTGGATCTCTCCAAGAGCAAGTAGTGGTCCTAACCACTCAAATAGGGTAGTTCTAGCCCATCCAAGCTTGGCCGCTCTCAAGTAGAGTGACCGCCACACCTAGCCGTTGAAGACTACAACGGCCACACCTAGCCATTGGACCTGATAGTGGCTAGCACCATGCATAGTCTAGCCATGAAAATGGGCCCAGATCATGCAGTATGACTACACCTTTGCATTGTTTACAGGCAGATTTTGGTGAGGAACTCCCTGAGTTCCTCCTAACTACCCCTTCAATGCCAGTTTGTGACTGATGCTTCCCACCCGGGATGGCCAGTCGCATGAGATTTGGATTGAAGCTTCTCCAGGAAGCCAAGGTCCAGATCTGGAAGAGAGGGAAGTCTACATATGGACTCTCCCACAAAGAGCAAAAGATCCATAATTTTCAGAGTTTATGCAGCAAAGCCCTGTCAGATTGGAGAGTGCATCTATGAGCCCTTGAGGAGCAATAAAGTGTTATTCGATTGAGGAGAGACTACGCACTCGATATTCACATCCATTATTATTCACCACCATTCCATGTACCTGACACATCCGATGACCCTTGAACATCAATTTGAGTAGAGAACCTAGTGCTACAGCCCTTGGAGTGCGAGGAGAAAGGTCTATTTCATGGTCGCTATCTTGGATAGTGGCCCGTAGGCACAACCTAGGGTTTGACATTAGTTTTCTTTGTGCTAGCATTAGATTAGATCATTTTCTATTATAGTAGTTATTCCTAGCATAGATCTGATTTATAGTATGCATTTACATTATTGTTCTTTAAGATATGCCAACATATTTCATTAGATTTATTGCATTTAATCATAGTATGTTCATTTATCTTGCTTATCAGGTTTGATACTAACAACCTCATCTAGGGAGGCAACCCGAACTACTAAGCGTGCTTTGTTGTTTCCATGTATGCAGATCTACAGGTTTATAGGACCATATCAAGACATCTAGAGCACGGGATCCCTCCTGGATGAGAGAAGGAGAAGGAGGCATCTGTGAGCCCTCAGACAAGTTCGTGTGCGGGATCGGGAAGCCTATGAAAGTGCACCTCCCCTTTGCGAGGGGATTTATTCCACCATCTATTTCCCCACTTGTAACTGATTGTATCAAAAACTGGGTATCCCTCAGAGGGACGAATATGTAACCATGGATTGGAAATATCAATAAAAAGCATATTTATTTGTTTTTCTTATTTACGTGTCATTTGCATGCTCATTCCTTTCAATTTGATATAATAAATACATTGCAAGCCGGGTCGGTTGTGGTGCGTGCTCCCTAGGGTTGCACACTTGGTATGGTCTTGTCTGATCATTTACCTATTATGTTCATAGTTAATGTTTCCTCCACTCCTCAATGACCCTTTCAATCCTAGTTTTTTCTTAATACGTCCTTCTTGTAGCATGATACCACTATTTATCATATCCAAAGGATCTAGAATATTATCCCCAGACCCAATGGATATTTTGGATGGATTGAGTGGTGGAATGACGCCATTTTTCGCACCATTGCTCTACTCAGAAGCCTGGGAAAAAAGTGGTGCAGTTGCATCGACGCTCTAATATTGCTCTAAGAAATGAGCTTGCCAAGGCATCCATCAGACTTGAGGCTTACCCCTTTGACTCCTCCATCCAAGCCCATATAGCTCAAATCTGGCATGAGCTCAAAGTGGCTGAGTTGTATGAAGCCAGAGGAGCTCAGATCAAAGCCAGGCTCCATTGGCTTAAAGTGGGTGACAGAGTTTCCAAAGAATTTTTTAGAGACTCAGGCCTCCCAGACACTCTACTCAATTCAAAGCCTTAATTGTTGATGGAGTTTGAATCACTTATTTTCCTGAGATAGCAGTAGAGTTTATCAAGCATTATACTCATGTTTTTGTTGCTCAACAGTACACTCCTGAAAGAGAACAAGCTCTCCAATGTTGCAAAGAGGTTATCCCTACCTACCTCTCCCCTATTCAAAGGAATGAGTGTGAGTGCCTATTGTCAGTGCAGGACCTTGTTGATGCTCTATTTCAAATGGCAGATGCTAAGGCACCTAGGCTTGATGGCTTCCCTTACGAATTCTACAAAACTTGTTGGGAGTTTGTTGGTCTTGACTTACACAGAGTTTATTTGGAAGCCTTGAATACTGGCTCCTTAGGTACTCTTATTAATAAGGGAAATATCAAATTTATCCCAAAGTCAGGGGATCCAAAAATTATCACAAATTGGAGGCCCATAACCCTGCTAAATGTCAGCTACAAAATCATTGCCAAAGTGCTTGCTCTGTAGCTTCGATCGTTGCTTCCCTCTATTGTGAGGCCTGAGAAAACTGGATTTATTCAAAATTGCTACATATTGGACAATGTTCTCGTAGTTTGGGAAGGGATGGAGTGGGCTCGCAGATCCAATCAACAGGCCCTCTTCCTCAAGCTTGACTTTGAAAAGGCTTATGATAGAATTGAGTGGGTCTTCATCCTCTCCATGCTGGAAGCTCTTGGCTTTGGTCCTCTGTTCATTTCCACTATTAAGATGCTTTTTTCAGGATGCTTCAGCAGTGCTCTCTCTCAACAAATTTCAAACTGAAGCTATTGGGTTGCATAGGTCAGTGAGGCAGGGGTGTCCTCTGGCCCCTTTGCTCTATATTTTAGCAGCGGAAGCCTTTGGTTATATTTTGGCCAATCGTACCTCTAATGGGCTGCTTAGGGGTATTTCCCTTCCTGGGAATGTTGGTCAACTCATTAATGGCCACTTTGTTGATGATTCCTTCCTCACCCTGCAAGAGGATGAGCATTCCCTCTCTAAAGCTCTTTCTTGCCTAGACATTTTTTGCAAAGCTTCAGGGTCTAATATTCAATGGAGGAAAACATCCTGTTACAGACAATCCTTTCAGCCTCTTCCTCAGTGGCTTCAACACGTCTAGTGGAGCTAGATTCAGCCTGGGGAAATTTTCAAATTCCTTGGCATTCCTTTTGCCTTTCAAGGCTCTCCATCCCAATTATGGTCCTATGTCATCAACAAAGTGGAAAGCAAACTGGAGTATTGGAATGCTAAGAAACTGTCTCTTGTCGATAAATTCCAAATTTGCTCGAAAGTGTTGGCCTCTACGCATGTTTATTACTCGTCTTGTTGGGTCCCTTCCCAGGCATGTTACAAAAATCTTGAAAAAATTCTACGAGATTTTCTATGGTCTAGTGGGTCTGAGCGGAAGGGCTTCCACAGAGTGGCTTGGGATATCTGTTGTCTCCCAAGGAATGCTGGAGGTATGGGTATGTTGGACTGTAAATGACAAGGGTTAGCCCTTTGTGCTAAATGGATCATTCGGGCTCTTAAAGGCCCTGAAGCGTGGAAAGTTCTCCTCAGACATTGCATCTCGGTTGGGCTCCCCCTCAACCATAGAGCTTGGGCAGGAATGAATCTTCCTTCTTTGGTGCTTGCCCTAGTTTTTATTAAAATCCCTGGCTCCTTTGTCATCAAAAGCATATGGAAGGCTTGGCAGCAAATCAACCCATGGATTATATGGAAGGGGGCCCGTTCTCATAGAGGCCTCTCCATCAATCATCTTAATGTTTGGTGGTCCCCTATTTTCAAGTTACAGGGCACGTCGTTAGCACAAATTCCTTGGGTCCATGCCCAGAAGTTCTTTAAGCGAGGAATTATCACAATTGCAGATTTTTACTCCAGGTAAACCAGGGATTGGATCCCCTAGGACACTTTTAAATGCACCTTCCGCTTGACCAGTGCTGACAGAGCGACCTATGATGTAGTAATTGACCATACCCCTTTCTCCATATGGCAAAAAATAGGAGTCAGATCTCATAAACCTTGGTGGAAATATTGGGCATGGTACAAGAGCACTCCTTTGCTCAATTACAAATCCAAATAGGGTTATGAATGGCTTACACCAGCTTCCCCCATGGTGCCCAAGCTCAATGTCAAATGGGACCTTGTTTCTACTCATACCAGATGGAAATCCAGATTCCACTCAGCTTGGGCATCTTACTTGGAGCCAAAGAAAGCCTTTTTTACCTGGAGTTTGTTGTGTCAGGGATTACCCCTTGGCAATCGACTTTCTTATATGGGGGTGCCCGACCCCAGATGCCCCTTCTGTCAAGAACCTGAGTCTTGTCTGCATATTTTTTGGTCGTGCAGACGTGCCAGTCTAGCCTGGAGTTGGGTTGGTTCTTTCTTTGCTCTGTTCATGCCCCTGCAGCTTTCATGGCAGCATGCCCTACTAGGTGATCCCATCAAGTTTTCCCTTCCTCTGAGGGAAGTGTGGTAAATTTTTAGAGTCAGCATTCTATTTCACATTTGGAAATCTAGAAATAAAATTATCTTCAAACAGGTTGATCCATCTCTGGATTTTTCTTTTGCTGACAAGCTCAAAGTTTTTCATGATGTGTGGTTTCAGATCTGTGACCAAGCTAAAAATGTGGCTATGGAGGTGGAACACTTGCAGGCCTTGCTGAGATATTGGGGTAATGCCCCATGTGCTATTAGTAGGGTGGCCCCAGATCGCTCACCCCACCACCAAGCCCATTCACGCTCCCACAGGCACCTAGATCATGCCAGATGCCAACCTCCTAGAAGCAGAACCAATGATACTGGGGGTAATTTGTAGCAGCAGGATCCGTGGAATGTGCAATAGCCTACGTCGGTGACCACTGATGGATGGGGTGTCCCGGTCAGCCAGGAGAATCTCTCTGGCTGGTCACGTCCCCCATATTCCATTAGTCGTGCTTCAGGATGGGGTGATGATCGCTTTGATGGGTGGGGTGAGCCGCCCACTCCGATGGATAAGGAGATATCAACAAAAGGCTCAAATCCATAATGCCTTTCTGGCTGTAATTAGTCCTTAGTTTTGTTGTGTTGGCTGTGGGGCCAGTTCTCTATTGTGTTGTCTTTCTTAATCCGCTATTAGGATTAGGTAGTTTCATTAGGGGTGTGATTTTTCTCCACCCACACACTTTTTTTGTTGTAAAGGACTTTTATTTATTAATTAAATGGCCTTTTCATCATTTTTTATATTTAAAGTGCATAGATGTTAATGTTAATAACCTTAACTAATGAGGTTAGCAAAATAATATTGATACATTTTCTATTTTGTTATTATAAAATTATAGTTTATAATTATTTAATTTATTATTATTATTTAATTTAGCAAAAAACCTCTTGCGAGGTAGCTTTGGTCTGAGAAAACACGGTCATGTTTTTTTTGAATTTAGGGAAAAACCTCTTGCATAGCGATTCTACATCGTCAAAATCACTTGAGAGTTGTGTTTGGCCCTATTCGCACCAGTTCAAACCTAAACGCACCAACATTATCAACTGGATTTTTAGTATCCATGTGCGTTTGATAGGGTGGGGATTCGAACCAGGGAACTCCCTTGGAGGATCGCCCTACCCTCTCCAACTCACCTATAACAACATGTAGATATCATTTAATTTATTATAAGGTAGATCATATGCATGGGTTATTGGGTTCTTTTTATTAATTTTGTATATATAACATTTTAAGAAGGAAAATATTAAAAAAAATTGTTTATGTTAATTTTTTTAATTTTATAAACATATATTTTCAATTTTTAATAATTATTTTTAAATAGTTGATATTTAAATATATAATTATGTAAAATATAATAGTAAATATTATATATATATATATATATATATATATATATATATATATATATATATATATATATATAATTTTTATTTTTAATAAAATGTTTTTATTTACAAAATATGTGAGACTACAATCTTGTATTTATTTTTAATTTTTTTTAGAAAATATTTAAAAAGAAGAAAAAATTAAAATGATACAAAAAATAATCTAAAAGTTTAGTTGTAAATTATTATAATAAAATTTCTTTATTAATTTTTAATGTGGTGTATGATATTGTTAGAATTTCACAATAGATATGCAAAGCATTACAAGAGATGAAGAGAAGAGTAGAACTGATTGATTTATTCCAAGGATCAACTCTGTATAAATAGCAGAGTTGATCATTGAGAGCCGTTGGATTACAACAACTCATCATACCTGATGAAGACACCACTGAGAGTTCTCCTGACACATGGAGGAGTGGAAACTCAAGTGTCTATCCTAGTGGAACTTAAGAGAATATTCTCTTATTCTAACACCCCCCTTAAGTGATACTAGGGGTGAATCATACAAATGAGTCCTGGCAACAAGGCCTGTTGAGGTACTCATGTACAAAGACTTCTTTTTGAAGAGATGGTAAAACCCAATGGGAAAAAACCATCAATCAAAAGGAAGTTAGAGGCTTGTCTTCGTATGGCGAAGATTGTCCTCCTAATACAATAGATAGTTGGTGAAAAAACCCTATGGGGAAAAACCAACTATGAGAAGAAGAGAGGCATGTCTTCGTATGGCGAAGATTGTCCTCTTTATGCAAGAAAGAAAGATGAGTCCCGACAACTTGGCCTGATTAGGTACTCATTTACATAATATAGTTGGTGAAAAAACCCTGTGGGGAAAAACCAACTATGAGAGGCATGTCTTCGTATGGCGAAGATTGTCCTCTTAATACAAGAAAGAAAGATGAGTCCCGACAACTTGGCCTGATTAGGTACTCATTTACATAATATTGTTGGTGAAAAAACCCCTATGGGGAAAAACCAACAATTAGAGGCATGTCTTCGTATGGCGAAGATTGTCCTCTTATTACAAGAAAGAAAGATGAGTCCCGACAACTTTGGCCTGATTAGGTACTCATATACAATAAATAGTTGGTGAAAAAACCCTGTGGGGAAAAACCAACTATTAGAAGAAGAGAGGCTTGTCTTCGTATGGTGAAGATTGTCCTCATAAATCCATTCAATGCAGCTGAATAACTCCAAGCTTATCTCTCAACTGAAGGTAACGTGGAGAAGGAAATGACTTGGTGAAGATATCTGCAATTTGTTCCTCAGTTGGAATATATTCCAAGTGTATGTCCCCATTCTGAATATGTTGTCTTATGAAGTGCATGTGTATCTCAATGTGCTTGGTTCACTGATGTTCAACTGGATTGCATGCAATATGAATTGTGCTCTGATTGTCACACCAAAGAGTTATAGGATGGTCATGTGTGAAACCAAATTCTCTCAAAATTTGATGAAGCCAAAGAGCTTCTTGACTAGCCAAAACTATTGCCTTGTATTCTGCCTCTGTAGAAGATAGGGCTACTACTTGTTGTTTCTTGCATAACCAAGCTATTGGTGAGGAACCAAGGCAAAATACATAGCCTGATGTGGAACATCTATCTTCTACTGAACCTGCCCAATCTAAATCTGTGTAGCCAATGATATCCATGGATTTTCCCTTGTAGAAGAGCCCAAAATGAGTAGTGCCCTGCAAGTAATGGAGGATTATTTTTGTTGCCTGCCAATGACTGAAGTGAGGCTGATGAGAGAATCTGGATATGAGGCCAACAACATATGATATATCTGGGCGAGTATGAGTAAGGTATAGCAAACTTCCTACAAGTTGATGGTATAGAGTAGCATCACAAAGAGGGGATGAGCAAGAAGTACTAAGATTAATGCCAGATTGAAAGGGGGTAGGAGAAGGTTTACAATCTATCATTTTGAATCTTTGTAGAAGATCTAGAGTGTAATTTTATTGGCACAAAGATATACCTTCATCTATTTGACTTATTTGGATCCCAAGGAAGTAATGAGCTTTTCCTAGATCAGCCATTTCAAATTTTTTAGAGAGAGTCTTTTATAGTCTGAATGTGAGTCAAGTTACTACCAGTGAGAAGAAGATCATCAACATAAAGAACAAGAATGGTGATGTTTCCTTCATTTCTCCAAATGTAAACTGTGTTATCAGACTCACAATGAGAAAAACCTGCTAAAAGAAGGAAGGAGTCCATATTTTCATACCAAGCTCTAGGGGCTTGTTTGAGGCCATAGAGAGACTTTTTAAGCCTACAAACCAGAGAGGAGTCTTGAGTAAAACCAGCAGGTTGTTCCATGAATATTTCTTCCTTTAAATATCCATGTAAGAAAGCACATTTGACATCCATTTGATAGACAGGCCACTTTTGGGAAGCAGCTAGAGCAAGAACCAATCTTACAGAATCCATTTTAGCAACAGGAGCAAAGGTTTCTACATAATCTATGCCTTCAATTTGAGAAAAACCTTTGGCAACTAGACGAGCCTTGTGTTTGTCTATTTCTCCATTAGGCCCATATTTTATTTTGAAGATCCATTTACAATGAACTAATTTCCTTCCTTTAGGTAAGGGAACTAAGTCCCAAGTCTCATTTTTGATCAAGGAAGAAAATTCATTTTCCATGGCATCATCCCATTCTTTAATACCTGAGGCTTCTTTGAAGGATTGAGGATCAGAGGAAATAGATTGACATACAAGGCCAGTGCCTATGGGGTTGGATGATCTTGTTGAAGGGAGATTTTGGATGTAAGGAGTAGCTTCTTTAACAATGGTGCGGGCCCATTTTGGCATAGAGGAAGGAGTTGAAGGAGTTGAAAGACATTGAGATGGAGTTACAGGTTCCTCATATTGATTATCAATAACCAAGTTAACTTCAAGAGTTGGCTCTTCATAATATTGAGGTTCTACTATAGGAGAAGGCTCAATGGAGGAAGAGGGCTTTTGAGGATCTTTTTGAGGGAATGTTTCATCAAATTGGACATTCCTATGAAAGAAGACCTCATGAGTTGAGGGATCAAGAAGCTTGTATGCTTTCAATTCTTCACAATAACTGATAAAGATGAGTTTTCTGCTTTTCTTATCAAGAGCCTTCCTTTTCTTCTTTGGGATGTGAGCCCAAGCAGTACACCCAAAAATATTGAAGTAGGAAACATCTGGTTTTAAGCCAGTCCATGCTTCTTCAAGAGTTAAATGGTCAAGAGCTTTATGAGGTGTGCGATTTTGAATATAATTTGCATAGTTAATAGCTTCTGCCCAAAAAATTTTGGAAGATCTCTTGAATGGAGCATACAATTAGCCATCTCTTTTAATGTCCAGTTTTTCCTTTCTGCAATACCATTTTGTTGAGGATTATGGGAGACAGAATGTTGATGAATGATGCCATGATTGGATAAAAAAGTGGAGAACTCATTACTGCAGTATTCCCCCCATTATCAGTGTGAATCTTCTTGATTTTGCAAGATGCCTGATTTTCAACTAAGGCTTTAAAAACTTTAAAGTGGGATAGAACATCACTCTTATATTTCAGGAAGTAGACCCAGGATCTTCTAGAGAAATCATCAATAAAGGTTAGAGCATACTTTGCTCCTTTGAAATATGGTTCAGGAAAGGTCATTAAGTCACTATGGATTAAATCTAGAGGGGAAGAGGCCTTTAGAGAACTACTTGGGTGGAAAGGATCTTGATGTTGCTTTCCAAGAGCACATCCAGGACAAACTCCATCACTAGAAGAGACTTGGGGTAATCCTATAACCATATCATGGGTGCTCAAATCCTTTAGGTAGTTGTAACTAAGATGACCAAACCTTTCATGCCATATTTTACTTTCAAGATCACTATGAGCCACAAAACAGGAGGCTCCTTCTAGATTTTGAAAACCTTTGAAGTGAAAAATATGAGAGTTGTGATCAATATTCCCTTTGGCTATAAGAGATTTGGGATCTTGAAAATCTCTTATCTCAACTCCTATTGGGGAGAAGAGAACAATTTTCCCCTTTCCAGAAGTACAAATTTGGTAGACGGAGAGGAGATTAGTGGCAATGTTTGGAACATAGAGAACATTGTTAATAGAGCCACCATCAATGGTTATATCCCCTTTTCCTTTGACAGGGATAAAGGAAGAGTCACCTACTTCTATGCTACAAGTAGAACTAGAGGAGATAGAAGAAAAAGACTTATCTGAAGCAGTCATGTGATGAGTAGCTCCAGAATCTAGGACCCAAAAATTAGAGGAAGAATTAGAGGTTTTTCCTTGAACATTAAGGGCTTTTCCTATTTGCTTTTTATTTTCTATATTTTGATCTTTTATAGCTGCCTCTAGTTGTTGTAATATTTTCCAGCATTTGTTAGCAGAGTGACCATTCTTTTTGTAGTGAGTACAGGTTATGGGGGTCTTTTCCTTTTTCCTAAATTTTTCTTTAGAAGAAGTGGAGGCTACTAAGGCTTTAGAAGAAGAAGAAGAAGAGATTTCATATCTAGCAAGCTTAGTTTCTTCCCTAGTTAATCTATCACAAAATTCTTCTAAAGAAGGCATTTTAAAGGTTGCACCCAGAGCATATTTGGTAGATATAAAGGTGGTAGAAAATATCTGAAAAACACCATTTAGCTTAGAAAGGATTAGATAAATGCATTCCTCTTCAGTATTAGTCTTCCCACTGCCTTTGTATTGAGTGAGGACTTCTTTGAACTTAGTGAGGAAGTCAACAATACTACTAAAATCTTCAGGAGACAGAGATGTGAGTTCGGCTTCTAATTGCATTGATCTCATCTGATCTACTTTCCCAAACAGAGTCTTCAGTTTCTCCCAACTTTCATAAGGAGTTTTGCAATCTGTAATATGAAACCATAAACTTTCATGAACATTAGAGCTTATAATACCCATAGTTTCATGCATTTTTCCTTTATGAACAAATATTTCATATTCTTTATCAAATTTCGGTTGTTTTTCTTCTAGAAAATGAGTAAGACCTTTTTGAGAGATAAGATTTAAAATTTTAGGTTTCCAAGTGTGAAAGTTATGAGGGGTGAGAGGTTCAATTGAATTCATCATTTTAACACAGGAAAAATATTGAAGTTATATTTTACCAATATATCCCCCCTTAGAACTTCAATTAATTGATTAATGCAATTGGAAGAAAGATATGAAGCTTTTCAATATTTAGGACTCAAAATACCCGCCCTAACGAGAGGGAAACTATAAGTATAATGAGTTTTTTAATATTGTTTGCTTGAGATTGCCAAATCCTTTTTATTCCTCACTATACCCGCCCTTACTTGAGGGAAACTGTAAGTAGAGAGAAGAATTGGAAGGGTTTTGGCTTGAATGCAGGGAATCAATCTGTTTAATTGGTGTATCTCAATACTCGCCCTTACGAGAGGGAAACTATAAGTTAGAGAGATATCCAAAGAAATGGATGATGAAAAATATCTTCCAGACCGTTATACCAAGTGCCTCAAAAACTCGCCCTTACGTGAGGGAAACTATAAGTTTTTAAGGGTAATGATACATGGAACGTAGGCAAAAGATATTTTGAGAAAAAATAGATTGTTTTTAAACTTGTAAACCAAATTTAATTATCAACAATTTTTATTTAAAAGGTTTAGATTTAAAATATACTTCTTCTAAAAAAATATTTAATGAAATGCTCTTTCTTTGAAAATAACAAAGGTTTATAAAAAGCAAATATGAAGATAGACAATAAATATATATATGCTATTTTTCTTTTTAAATATGGGCCTTACAAAAAATGAGATTAATATTAAATTTTTGAATATCTTCTCTAAGAAATATTAAAGTATATTTAAAGAAAATAACTTTAAGCATTGATTAAGATAGACAAAAAAGGATAGTAACTTTTAAAGATAGGCCCCCCTTAAATAAAGCAAATGAAATTTTGTGATCTTCACTATGAAATATAAAGTTTTTGACCTTATAATTACTTGAAAGAAAGTAAAATCATAGAAGAAGATTGACAAAAGATAGCACACCCCCTGTTTAAAGTGATGGACCAATAGAGTGCAAAAATATGCACTTACCCCCCCCCAAAAAAAAAAAATTATTAGAAAAAGGTTACAATTTTGTCTCACGAAAGGCTCGGAGACAAATGATGTCCTTCGAAATGAAGGAAAGCAAAATAACCTAATTAAAAATAAAATATAGGGAAAATAAAGAAATTATACACAAGCCAAGAGAAGAGAACGAATTTCAAAAAACTACATAGACGTTCCTTTCGAAGGCTTGAAAAAAAATAATTTCAAAATGGAAGAAGGGGCAACGCCTTTCAATGACCGGAAGGAGAGAAGTCATCGGATGTGAAATGGAGGTTTCGAGAACTCGACTATCTACAACCGGAAGGAGAGAAGCTTTGAGTGGTGGAGCGAAGACCCTCTATGCCGAGAAGAGACCCTTGAGGGCAGATGAAATGTAGGCACTGAGCGGAGATGAACTTGAGCTTTCATTTCTTGATCCTACAAATACGTAAAAGGAAGGGATGATTTTGCAAGACCACATTATGAAAAAACAAGTGAACGCTCCTGCAAGACCACGTTATGAAGAAAAAACTAGTGAACGCTCCTGCAATACCATGTTATGAGAAAAAATAGTGAACGCTCCTGCAAGACCATGTTAAATAACCAGAGAATGCTCCTACAAGACCACGTTAGGAAAAATAACTAGAGATTTGCAAAATCGTATCCTGCAATACCACGTTATGAGAAAAAAATAGTGAACGCCCCTACAAGACCACGATAAATAACCAGAGAATGCTCTTGCAAGACTACATTATAAAAAATAACCAGAGAACGTTCCTGCAATACCACGTTATGAGAAAGGTGATTCTGCAAAAAACTTGTTATATATTTAAAACAAAATCTATAATAGTTCCAGTTGTAAAATAAGTGAACTTGAAAGGCAGATTTTGCTTTGAAAAAAAAAAAGGGAAAGTTGTTTATAAGCACCGGGTTGAAAGAGCGTCGGAGAAGAGAAATCAATATTTGGAGATTCGATTAGGATCGTCCGAGCGCCAACATGCCAGGTAGAAGAAATCGTCCAAGCTGTCATGGGCGCCAGAAGTGTTGAGCGTCAAGGGACAACTGGAGAGAGGATCTCTACAAAATGCAAGCATTGGGAGAGCTAACGAGAATAAAATGATCCATGTAATTAAGCCACGAGCGCCAAGCAAGGATTACCCGAATCTCCGAAGATCGAAATCTCCCATGATAATAGAGAAAAGACACCACGTTTTAAGATGAAATGGGTGTTTCTTATTACGCAACCCAAATATTTTAAAAGGAACTTTTACATAATAAAAGAACTATTACTTTTATGATAAGTAAAAGGATTTCCAATATTTAAAAAAAAGGTACTGAAAGAATAATTCGAAGAGAGGGAGAAAAATAAAATAATAAGAACCCTCCTTTTAAAATGGGCTAAAATAGCCCATAGAACAGGGTAAACCTGTTTTGAAGCAAAGGAAGAGATTTTTAATATTTTGAAATCCCTCAAAGACGAATTAGAACAAATATATTAAAAAATTGCATAAAATATATTCAACAATAAATATTTTGCTGAAAAAAAATTATGGATAAAAGAGAAATGACTACTGAAATAATTTCAAGAATATAGCCAAAAAATTATCCAAAGTAAATGAACCAGATCCTAGAACCTTCAAGAGAGAATGCTAGCAAAATCTATCCTGCTCTGGTACCATGTTAGAATTTCACAATAGATATGCAAAGCATTACAAGAGATGAAGAGAAGAGTAGAACTGATTGATTTATTCCAAGGATCAACTCTGTATAAATAGTAGAGTTGATCATTGAGAGTCGTTGGATTACAACAACTCATCATACCTGATGAAGACACCACTGAGAGTTCTCCTGACACATGGAGGAGTGGAAACTCAAGTGTCTATCCTAGTGGAACTTAAGAGAATATTCTCTTATTCTAACGAGATATTTAATATATTTATCTTGGGGTTTTTTAAGAGAGCTCTTTAAAACCCTCCCCTATACCTTTTCTCCGATTTGTTCCAAAATATTGTTAAGATATTATTTTCTTATAATCATTTTATGTGAATGAAAGGGTCTACCTTATTACATCATGACCATATAGTGGTATTATAATAGTTTAGTTTAGTTACTATGTAAGTATAGTATAACAAGATTTGAACTTACGTCTTCTTAAACTTAATTGGTTGATCTAATATCATTCTATTAGAATCTTTATTTTATTTATCAAGAATTTTATTAATTAGTGAAAGTGTTGTTGATTCATTTCAAACATGTTTAACATATTTATTCTTATATAAAATGTTTAAATCATTATAAATGGATTTGGAATAAGTAATTGAAAGGAATGGATTTAACGAATTAAACTAAACTTTCAATATCATGGTTAATTTTAAAAATTTGACTATTAGATTTTAAAGAAAAGATAGACATCAAATAGATTTATATCCTAAACAGTCTAAGAAATTATATATAACTTTTTGATTAAATGAGCTCAACCAGATTAAATCCCTAATCCCTCAACTTTTAAGAAGACCAATGTTCCAATCTTGGCAAGGAATACATGCATAATTATAATATCACCATGTAATATAGATGAAACCTCTTTCAATCTCATATATCATCTTTTAAAAAAAACATATACTTAATAATTATTTATTTTCATATAATTTATATATTTATAAATATTGTTAATTTGTTATTATAATTTAATTATAAATTATAGTTTTTATTTATAATTTTAAAACTTCATATTTATAGGTTTCTTATTTATAAATAAAAAATAGACACCCATAAAATGCTTGGCTAGCTCGGTTTCTTTCCTTAGCAGGAAAAATTCAAGTTGTGAATAAAATTATGGCAGCCTCTCATGTTTATTACTCCTCTTGTTGGATGGCCCCCAAGGTAGCCTATAATAAATTAACTCAAGTCATTTGTAAATTTTTATGGACTAAATGGGATGGAGAGGTTGGTATGACACCCATCTCTTGGAAAATTTGTACTCAACCTAAGGCTTTAGGAGGTCTAGGCATCATTGATCCTCTTACCCAGAGCAAAAGTTTGGTTGCAAAATGGGTTGCGAGAGCCATTATTGGTGATGAAAATTGGAAACACCTATTTCGATACAAAATCTCTCTAGCTACTCACAAAGGTAAATGGAAAGAAACCCCTTGGGAGGATAAGGTTCTTAATGCATCTTATTTTACAGTTAAAGGTTCTATTCTAGTTACCCAAAATTGGAAAGCTTGGCAATCAGTTTCTCATTTATTGGCTTGGAAGTCTAACTCCTTGAGACATGGTCTGAGCATCGGTCTTAACAATATTTGGTGGAATAAACTTATTCTCCATAATGATAAACCTTTAGCTTTATGCAATGCTATTCATGGGCTAGTTTTTTTGAAGAATAGAATTAATAGAATTAGAGATATCTGGGATCCTGGTAGCTGCTCAATTCTTACCTGGAACCAGATCTACAATAATTGCTCCCTTCCCTCTAGGTTCAAAGAGTCTTATGGTTTAATTGTACCTTCCATCCCTTGTGAGGTCCTTATGAAGTTGGGAACAACTGCCCATAATATTTGGAATGACTGGAGATGGCTTAATGGTCATAGAATCTCTTCTATTACTTCTAGTTGGTTATACAAAAATCTTTTGTGTCCAACTTCTTTAGACTCTAAGCTCAATGTCAAGTGGCAAGTAAATTTTACCAATGCCCAATGGCAGTTTCTTGCTACTCAAATTTGGAAATCTCCTATTGAATCAAAAACACAACTTCTTGGTTGGCAAATTTTGCATCAAAAATTGCCAACAACTGAAAGTTTGGCTATGATTTTACACATTCCCCCTCAATGCAATTTTTGTAATGCTTTAGAAACTCTTATTCACTTGTTTTGGTTTTGTGGCATGGCTAAACAGTTTTGGGATATCTTCTACTCTTTTATTTTTCCCTCTTTTGCTAGATCTTGGAAGCTTTCTCTGCTTGGTTTTTCTCAGCTGGATCAATGCCCCAAACTCTAGGATGTTTGTAGACTCATCCTTCTCAAGCACATTTGGAAGTACAGATGCAAAAAGGTGTTTACTAGATCTGCTCTTCCATGGGATATAGTTTTGGCAGACTTGACCTTTGATCTTTTGCTACATGTGGGACACATTCATTCCCAAGTCTATGGTCCTTCCAACACGCCTCGAGATGTTATTGACAGACTTCATCAACTTTCTCATATGATTCAAGATCTTTAGAAAGTCCAACAGGAAGCTAAGAAGAAGACAGTTAACAATGATAAGTAGGTTCAGGGTTTGATTACTTCTTTTTCTTCTCTGAAGACTGCAGAAGATAGCATGGAAGACATGCCTAGAATTTTTTCATATAACAGACTCTCCCACAGATGAATGCTGATATATGGTGTATTGCAACAAGATATAGCTATAGGTTTTTTGTTGATATTAGCTTCTATTCTTATGTATATTCAATTATGGATGCTTTACTCCTGATCCACCTCATTTTATTTTTTAGTTGGTGGACAATATTAACACCAAAATATTGTAATGTTCCAATTAATGATATAATATAATCTAGCTTTTTTTCAAAAAAAAAAAAAAATGTGAATATCTTAATAATTTATATCTTAATATCTAGCTTTATCTAGTTTAAAGTTTAAAAAGTTTATTTTTAAATTTAAAAATATTTTCAACTTTAAAAAATGTTTTTTTATAATAATATATATAAAATTTTAAATTTAATTTATTTTAATAAATTAAAAACGAAGAATATATGAAAAATCACTTAAATTAAACTTAAATTTTCCTTAAAAAAAACTAATGATCTAACTAAAAAATCATATTAAATTTGAATGTGAAACTTATATTATATGCATGTACATTGTATCTCACAAATATTGGAGAATGTTGTCGAAGGAATCAAACCTTTATTATGTTTAAATTTTTAACTCATCTATTAGGTAAGAATTTATATTTTTAAGATAAATTGCTTAAACTATAATATTTTAATAAGACACGTTCGAAATCTATCTTATAATTTATTTTATTTTAAAATATTTTTACTCAAAGAAACACATATTTTATACGAACGTTTTATATATATAAAATATTTTTATTATAGCTTAGATATAAAAGATATATTTAAAAATTTCACGAGTGATCAATTTTAAGAACGCCTATCCGTGGGTATCTCCTGTTTTATAAATAATAAAGGCGGAACCTTAAATTCCAAGAAATACTGCTCAACGTCTCCAACAATAATAAGGGGATCAAACTTTACTATAAATAAATTTTTAACTTATTTTATAGTTTTATATTTATAAATTATTTATTTACTGCTAATAATATATTTTTTTAAAGATGAATTATTTAAAGATAAGAATATTTTAATAATTTATTTAATTATCGTTAAGAATATATTTTTTAAAGATACATTATTTAAAAATAAAAATATTTTAATAAATCATAATTAAGTAAATTTGGGAAATGGAAAATTATAATTTATAATTAATTAAATAAAATTAAAATTATTTTTATTTTTAATATATTATCATTTAGGTTTGAGGTGCAGATCAATTGGTTTATAGCCTGGTAGAGGGTGGTTAAGGATTCAACCCAAAATATTATGGTGGTTATCTTAGTTATCAAGTTCGAGTTCGTGTTTGAGTTCGACACTCTTGAAGTTCGAAAGAAATTCGACATGTTCAAAAATTCATTCGATATATTATAGATATATTATAAATGTACATATATCCTTTCAATATTATGTAAATAAATTAGTAACTAAAAAACTCAAATGGAAACTCCAAACAAATATTAATAATTCCCTTGTATATATTTTCAAGCTTTAATGGTACCATTTTAAATAGTTTTCTTGAAAAAAATGTCATTTAATTTTACTTTCAACATTTAAATAAATGTAAAAAATATCTTATTTAATTTTATTTTTTATTTAAAATATATATAAAGTAAATATGAGAAAATTCATATAAAAATAATAAATTTATTATAGTAAATCACAACAAATTTATTTAACCTGGTAAAACTACTAAATTATAGTATAAATAAAAATCTAATGCAGTTGCAGAAGCTACAATTCGCAGTAGCATTAGTTATTCTCAAATTTACAGATTTTTGGATGTTGTAATTTTTTTCAAAAATCAAATATAAATGAAAAAAAATATATATAAAGGGAAAACGCATGCCAAAAAAATTTAGTGAGTGTGTTGCCCAAGTTTTTTTTCCTGAATGCATTTTTCCCTTCCCGCATATGTTTCTCGCATGTTTTTCGTCCAATTTTTTTCCTTGCTAAAATTTAAGGTTTATTAGCCGAACTTATTCCTTAGAAATATTATTATTATTTTTCTTGTATTTAACTTTTTAGCTTTATATTTATAAATGACTTATTTATAGGTGACTATATATTTAATATGCATTATTAATTTTTTTTTTTTTTTTTTTATACCCATACTACATCATCATCAACTTTGACTTTTATTGTGATTATTTTTTTAATTTATTTCTAAATCTATGTTTATAGGTTATAGATGTATGGTTTTGTAGGATTTGACGGTCCCCGCTTTTTATTTTTAACTTTTATTTGTTTAAATCTGCAGCATGTGAGAGAAGAGATTTGAACCTGGGGTCTCTTGATTTCAAGATGAGAATTTTAACTACCCACTTTCTCTCCAAATCCTCTACATGAACCAATATTAAACAAAATTTGTATTTCTAACTTTTTATTTAAACAAATTTTGTATTTATATGATGTTATGCATGTCACATCCCCACTGTTTGTTAGTAATTTATTTAGAAGAATTTGATTATGTGTTGAGATATTGGTGATGTAGGTGCAGGTTCACATGCTGTGACGAAAGAGAACACCCACCCTGACAGGAGCATATTTAGGACTCGTCAGATGAGTGGAATATGATGTTGTGTTTCGTGCACCTTGGCCCGAGGGTACATTGAAGCCCTCTATAGGAATTAGATAAAAGATCATCCTTCCTGTGAATACATTCAATGCTCTCATAAAATCGCATGTGTGTGATTGCTTGTGCATTGTGGCTAAACAATTGCTTTGTCTAATTTTGCATAATGAAAATATATGTAACAATATTAATATATAAAAAATTAATAATCATATATACATAAAGAAATATAATAATAAATATAGAGAAAACAATGAAAATAATATATAAAATAATAAAAATAGAATTTAAAATATTATGTAAATAAAAAGTTTAGAATATTTTTTTCTTCTTTGCCATGAAGACGTTTTTATTGGAAATCATAAAGAAAAGTTTAAATTTGGAGCTTGGTCACCTAACTCTAAAGGCATGGTCTTTGGAAACTTCGGTGGATTTGAACATTATTTAATCAACTTTAAAATGTTATAAGTCTTGAACAAACTTCTATGTTACGGTATTGTTATTTAAAAAATAATAATATATTAAGATGCATAATTTTCAAACCTTGGCATGGCCACGACAAAATTGTCAATATTTTTTTAAAGAAAAAAGGAATTAAATAAAAATAATGTTTCATCCACCACATGGGTGTTGTGGGCACCTCCACTTGGCCAACATAATGAGGGAGAACCTCGTATGGGACCCGTGAGGTGTGAACCATCCATGGCAGAGGAAAAATTTATAAATATCATACAAAATTTTAAAATGGAACACACTTCATCTTCGCCACCTTCGTGGGGAGACTACGTCACAGTTGAACTCAGTTGATTACAAGGATTTGGGCTACAACAGACTGTGTTTTCAATGGAAAACAAGGTTAGGTATTTGGATGTTTTTAGTCTATTAATATCTTTAGTCCTATGCATAACATCATCTATGGTACAAGAAAATGTAGGCTAGGGCCTAAGGAATTTAATGTCACAACCACATTCCGACACTTTAATTATACTAAATTTTTTTTGTTTAAAAACATCATCACTTTTCTTATGAACCCATTATGTAGCTAGTTTAGACATACTAAGATCACACTTCAAGAATTTTCACCACTGCAGATGGTGTCTCAAGTGCTCGGGACTAGCCACATCCTGCTAGTCGTCGTGTTGGACTCAGACTCCTCTCCGAGTCATTTTGGAATTTGACGAAGGGTTATCCATTCAGGGCCCATATCACCAGAACAAGGTATGCTATCTCCCTTGTCCAAAGCTAGAAGAATTCACATTCCTTTGAGTACTCGACTCAATTCTTTGGAACCAGCGTCTCTATGTCAGTGCTAGCCTTTGACCCTCTGCTAAGGTTTGGTTAGAGTCCACCTTCTCTAGGCTTAAGGACTAGATGTTCAAAATCTTCCTCGAGCTGACGGCAATGCTACCCATGAACATCTGCCGCTGGATTTTCCAACATCATGAGTAGCTCTCTAGTCATGCAACATGTTGGCACCTTCCCAACCCAAGTGGATTGATGAATATCATCACACTAACTGACTATCCACCTAAAATGGCGTCCCATACCAACACTTAATACACTCGACAACTCGAACCTCACTGTTCTAAGGAGCTGGAGTATGATAGTGCAGTCTATCCTAGATCACTGCGTAACCTAACAGGATTGGGTAGAGTAATTCCTTGCTCGACCTACTCCTCACATGAGCAAAGTTCTAAGTTTCCTTTACTAAGTAATAATAGTTTTGAAGGTAAACATGTTACAGCATGATAATATTTTGCATAAAGATAACTTCTCTTTTCTTCTCTTTTCTGGTTCCAATCTTTTAAGGTTTTGTTTGTATAAAAGCTAAAGGAAAATAAGGCGGAGAGGATAACATCATGTTTTAAAATAATTAAAATATAATAAAATATGTAATTTATTTTCTAACCAAGGAGGAGAACTATTTTAAAATAAAAATAATAATAATAATACCTAATTATATTAGCAATCCTCCACCCGGATGATGAACAGTATATCTTCCTCCACCCGGACGATGGACGTGGCTAGCGTGGTAAGGGTGTATCGACAAGTTAAAAAAAGAGGTGTCGTGTTTTCTATCACACAGATTTTCTATATAAACGAGGGATTAAACTTAAAAAAAAAAAACGTCGTCTTCGGATTGCTGAAGTGGGAAATTCCACAAAACTGACGGCTTTGTTGTGGAAGAGTGAAGTCTATTGGGCGTCACTGCAAGATCAGGTTAGGCTGGTCGCTAACTGTACGTCACATGAAACAAAGCTGTATTTTCTGTGTAATTTTGATTGGATTTGAATTTACTGAAGTTTAAAATATCAAATGTCGTTGTTGTTCTTTTTTCATTTTGAATTTCTGTGCTGAAGAAGTAAAGCTTAAAATGTTTCACCTTTGATAATTTTTAAAATAGTACCTATGCTTTGCTGCACATCTTATTGAGGCATTTTATAAGATATTATAGCTGTTTAAAAACAAAATAGAAGCATGAAAGTTCTGCTTGATATCTCTGCGTAGCCGCATGATTGTTTGCATAGAGTTGCATTTTGGGGGGGGGGGGCAAGCTGACCCTACGTAACCTTAAGCTACCCAAGACTCTCGTCTCTGTCGATGAATGGGCGGATGCTAGGGAAATATATTGTCAGATGTTGCCAGTAGCGGCTGCGCTGCTGTACAAACTTCCAATAATGGCGTTGCTGAGTTGCTTTTTAATTGGAGACTAAAGAGGAGATATCCTTTGAATATAGGTTGCATCATTCTATTTCTGATCAGTCTACGTCTGATGTTAAAAAGACCAGATGTTTAAGCAAGAGAAAACTCTCTTGAGATCATAAGTATGTGCATTTTGACAATGCTGAATTATACAAACTGTTGTGTATACTGTAATAGTATGTCTCAACATTATTTTAGTTTGAGGCATTGAACCTTGGTGAAATTTCTATGAAATGATATTATAGTTTATATGAATGTGGAATTTGTTCTTGCTGACGGAAGACTTGACCCATTTTTAAATGTGTGTGTAAGAAATAAATTGAAGATTAAAGCTTGGTACGCAAATACCCAAACTAAGGTATAGAAAGCCGTAGGAAATGTGTATGTTTTTGTTTAAGTTGATCGTCTTGTTTTCACTCCAGCTTTAGTTTGGATAATTATTTTGTGATTTACCGCATTTTAATGAAGTAATATGGATGTAGGAAACTTAGACTTGGAATTTTTATACAGAATCTAGTATTGAATGCTCACAAACATGCATTAGAGCCTCCGTGCCGAGAAACATTTAAACGTCTATCCTTGTAGGAAACGATTTGGTAATAGAATTACTGACCACTGATTAGGGGTTACCGGATTACTGAAACAATTCTTATATATACAAGACCTTAGTAGCCTCAGAGTTTTAAGTCGTCTTACTGAAACAATTCTTATATATACAAGACCTTAGTAGCCTCAGAGTTTTAAGTCGTCTGTTCGAAAGACGGATTTGCTAGTTGGCATAACCAAAGCTAAGATCTTGTTATACATGTTTTTATGAGAAACAAATATATTTTCTTTTTTTCGTTTAAAAGAGCAATATTTATTATAAAAGGTTATGGGCTAAAGAGTATTAGAATATATGATAGTTGTTATAAAGCTCTTTTTAAAAAAATATGTTATGTCATGACTTTCCAAATTATGGGCTAAAGAGTATTAGAATATATGATAGTTGTTATAAAGCTCTTTTTAAAAAAATATGTTATGTCATGACTTTCCAAATGTAGAAGACGTGTTAGCATAACTCGGGATTTTAGGTTACAAGTAGGAAATTTTGGATTTCTAGACATTAGACTAGGATATATGTGAAAGAGAAAACAAATATTGTATTTATACGATGTTATGCATAACTCGGGATTTTAGGTTACAAGTAGGGAATTTTGGATTTCTAGACATTACAATAGATGTGAAAGAGAAAATTTTGGATTTTTAGACATTAGATTAGATAGATTGTTTTTTAATAATAAATATTTTTATTATTGAAATTAAAACTTTTTTATTTTAAAATTTTATTATAATTTATTTGATGGTAAAATTTGTAGTGTGGGTCAGTGTGTGGTGGTTTTGTGTTAAATTCTCTATTGATAAGTATAGCTCTTATGATTAGGTTTTGTGTTAAATTTTCTATTGATAAGTATAGCTCTCGGTTTTACAAAGACTGCTCAGCCCTGTGTCGTCCCTCATAAAAGTTTTTCACAATAACCAAATAAAAATAAATAAATTATTATTTTTTTTAATATTTTAATAATAACAAATATAAATTTTTAATTTTATTTTAGTATGATTTGAATTTATGTCTTCTATATAAAAAATTAAAAGCATATTATTATAAAAAATAACAAAACATAATAAATCCACCCATGTAGAGGAGTTGAAGAGTAAGGAATAGTTAAAACTCTCCGATTGAAATCAAGAGGCCCTAGATTCAAGTTTCTCCTTTCACATACTACCTTCACATACTAAGTACAAGGTTAATACGTACAAGGTTAATAAAAGTAAAATAATCTTAATATAAGAGATGTATAACTGAAAATCACCTTAGTTCAAGTCTCTCCCTTCACAAGTTAATAAAAATAAAAATAAAAGAATCTTAATAAAAATAAAAATAAAAGAATCTTAAGAGATGTATAACTGAAAACCACACCCTTCACACAAACACCAAAAAAAAAAAAAAACGTACAAACGTTACTTAAGATATTTCCACAAATGGACTTTCACCACAACTTAGCTTAGCATATTCACAGTGGATATACGTGCAGAGTTGAATATGGATATACTTGCAGAGTTGAATATGGATATACGTGCAGAGTCTCTTCAACGCTATCGTAAAATCCTTGTTTGAAGGGCAGATGTATTATGACCCATAAACCCACCACCCGCCCTTCTTCTCGTGGTAGTAGACGGAGAACATTAGATGTGAACGAAAGTATAGAAATCAAAATCAAAGCGTCGTCTTGGAACAGCAAGAAGAGGAAGATTAGATGACGGACGAGGTATTGCACCCAAGTTAGGAAAGCTAACTTTTGCAGCTCGGTAGTTTGCCCCTTTAAATACCCTTTTTAACTTTAAATTAAAAAAAAAAAAACTATTAAAGTCCTGGAGAGCAGTAACTTCTGAATCCAGACGACCTCGTGCTCAGTATAAACAGAGCAGGGCAGGAATCGAACTCTGCGGGCAGGCAGGCAGTGTTGGCGAAGGCGAAACTCTTATCTACATTTTTCTCTCTCTCGCTCTCGTCAACACATCCTTCCTCCCTCCCTCCTCTCATTCTGAGATTGATTTGTACAGCTCATTACTGATCAGGTATTATTCTTCTCCTCTCCACGATTTGAATTTCATTCAATTTAATAAAGTTCCGTCTGCGCGATTTTCTTTTTGTTCTTCCTCTTTCTGATATATTTATATGGAGGATTCCAAGCCAACCGAACCGAAGGTGGCCTCGATATGCATTGGCGCGAATCCTGCGGAATTCCACGCTCCCTCATGTGCTCCACGCATTGTGCTCCAGGCATTTTTTATTTTTATTTTTAAATTGTTGCGCATGCATATACGACCTGAAGTTACGAAAAATATTGTACAGTATAAAGGACACTCCAACCTTTAACCTTCTCACAGCGAGAGTTTTCCATTCGTCGCGATGTCAGGCCTGTGGTCTGCTGTCTGGAGAGTTACTGTTTTTTAATAAAATTCGTTTGAAGTGCCATCCGGCATATGGCGCTAGCAGGGGTTGTCATTATAAATATGTAGAAGGGCCGGGTGGACGAGAGCTCCGAGTGGGTGATGGAACACATGGTGAGGGGAACCGACACGTACGGGGTCACAACCGGCTGCGGCGCTACCTCCCACCGGCGCACCGACCGGGGCGCCGACCTCCACAAGGAACTCATACGCTTCCTCAACGCCGGGGTGTTGTGCAAGGACGACAGCGTGCTGCCGGCAGAGACGACCCGGGCGGCCATGCTGGTTCGCACCAACACCCTCATGCAGGGCTACTCGGGAATCCGTTGGGGGATTCTGGAGTCAATACAGAACTTTCTGACGGCCACAAGGCCGTGGCCAACCCTCTGCAGAAGCCCAAGCAGGACCGCTACGCCCTGCGCACGGCCCCCCAGTGACTGGGTCCCCAAATTGAGACAGTGAGAATAGCAATCCACATGATACTGCGCGAGATCAAGTCCGTGAACGACACCCCGTGATTGACGTCGCCCGGGACAAGGAGCTCCATGGCGGTAATTTCCAGGGCACCCCGATCGGCGTCTCCATGGCCAATCTCTGTCTTGCCGTTCCTGCCATCGGGAAGCTGATGTTCGCGCAATTTTCCGATCTCGTCAACGACTAATACAACGGCGGACTCCCCTCGAATCTCAGCGGCGGAGCGAACCCCAGCCTTGATTACGGACTCAAGGGCGCGGAGATCGCCATGGCTGCGTACGTCTCAGAGCTTCTCTACCTCCCAAACCCTGTTAACACCCATGTGCAAAGCGCCTAGCAGCACAACCAGGACGTCAACTCGCTCCGCCTCGTCTCGGCCCGGAAATCGTCGGAGGCCGTCGACATCCTCAAGCTCATGGCGGCGACCTATCTGACGGCGCTCTGCCAGGTCGTCGACCTGCGGCACCTCGAGGAAAGCATGCAGGCTGTCGTGAAGCAGGTCCTTTCGACTGTGGCCAAGAAGACGCTTGTCAGTGCCGACGGGCAGGTGCTCCTCGACAGCCGCTTCTGCGAAAAAGAGCTGCTTCAACTGGTGGAGGCGCTACCCCTGTTCTTCTACATCGACGACCTGTGCAGCCCAACTATCCCCTCGTGTAGAGCCTTCGGCAGGTTATGGGTGCGCTTGGCTCTGGAGGAAAACGGTTCCTCCAACTCTTCAATCTTCGGCCGCATCCCTGTCTTTGAAAAATAACTAACGAACCTTTTTCTTAAGAAACCATAGTTATTAGGTCTTTCGAGTTTCAGGTGGACGTTCCGGGCAAAGTCGAAAATAAGAGCTATCGGAAAGGAGGGCCGTTGGGCATAGCTTCTAGATAAGCACTCGAACTTTCAAAGGGGAAAGTATGGGAAAAAAATAGGTCCTAGTTGGAATAGGTTCGTTGGCTCAGATACCTTTATCCGAGTGATATATTTCACTTAGCGTGTCTTTATATTCTAAAATCTTAACTAATTTCTTGTTTGCTCTCGTCCATTTGGTCGGGCCATGCCACTTTTATTTGAACTCATAGTCTGTCACTATTGCTACGAGATCATGAACGGAGATTGCATGTGGTCTCTTTTCGTATAAGAACATTTTAAACATCAGGCATTCAAAGTAGCAACATTGATCCATCTTCTATGTTCCACCCACCAGCCTATGCCACTCTCTAATCTACCATCCACCCATAACTCCCACGACCTACCTTCTTTACATAATTCTATTCAATGAAAGATTCCATTTTCAAAATGACCTCTAAAAGTTTTTAGTAAGTAAAATCTACTCTTAGTCATTGGGTCAAAGTATTTGGTGGGAGGGTTGATACCTAAGATTTTAGGTTCTCTAGTCCTAAACTTAAGGCTTGATCATGATGCTAGTTATTTCGAATTTGTAAGGTAGAGGTATAAGGGATAGATAAGTGTTGTAAGAAATTTTGGCATCTTTTAAAATAAGTCTATCACACTATTTAAATTTCTTTTATTACAAGTAGATATGTAAGCTTTTGTGGACTTGCCTTTTTAACCTGAAAATTATAACTTTAAATAGACCAGGTTGGATCAGGATACCCCATGATGAGCCTAATTAGTAATTGACTTTTAATTTCCTAAGCTCTACCTGATTTAGAGAATTGTGTGAATTTAATCATGACTAAGCAATTTGTAGCAACTCCCAACCTTAGTTTCAACAAGAAGATCAGTGTCTCATCTATTGGGAAACTATAGCAAAGATTAACGATTTTATGATTTAGAAAGAAAAAGAAAGAGTAAACTAGGATGTTTGCATGCATTCAAATCATGTAATACACATAAACATTTTACTAATGAAGGAAAACGTAACTCATACATTCAAATTATGTAATATACACACTCGATGAACAAAGATTTTCTAGAGAGAAGCTAAATTGTATTATATATTTTCTCAATGAATTACATAACAAAGCCTAGCAGAGTGCTTAGGTCTTTTTTCTGAAAATAATACAATGTCCTTCATGTTTAAATGATGTAACATGAGAACTTAATTCTCTGTCCTGATAACAGTAACACAAAATTTTCAAGCTTCTTGGCTCAACCCCTGGAAATGTCCTTAGCAAGTTGGGTGTACTCTTGGAAATTCCTACACAACGATGGGAAGAGTATAAGATATGGAAATGAGACAAACAAAGGATAAATACAATTGATCAGACTAAGATACAAGAATACCTATTACAGAATTTTGCTATGTAGATGCTTGATGCCTCATCTGGTTTTGGATACCTCTTTTATAACTTGAGTTGCCAAAGTTCTGTTAATGGGTGTGTCCACCTGTCCATTCCTCTGCCACTAATCTGATTGAATGCGTTACATAAAAAATGGGTTGTCATAGGCTGTCCAAAATTAGGAAATTATGCCATCTGTCCCAAAAACAGTTCCAACTGTCATCCACTCCCAATGCTTGAACTTCCTTAGCTCTAACTGCCCTGAAGAGAAAACAATTATTCCTCAAAAAATAGTTTTGCTTTGTCTCTAGTGTTGTTCCTTTGTCTGTTTTTATGATGGGCCCAAAAATGGCCTTATCACTTTTACCTCTTTCTGGAAGATTTACACCTAAGAGGTTAGCAATTTGGTGCCACACTTCATTACAAAAAGAAGATGCTAAAGTAATTTCATAATTGATGCTCATTAGCCAGTTAATATAATTTTTAGATGAGGACTCATTTTCATTTGTAAATTTAATTATATTTTGGACCACTTGGGTCAACTCTTTGAGCTGTGTTGCCAACTCTTGCTCATTTTCCTCATTGCATTCAAACTCTCCTATTCTTTTGGTTATGAGCTCATCTAACTTGTCTTCTACGATGAGTTCTCCAAGGATGACATAATCTTGTTTTCTTTTGTCATCTATATTTTTGGTCCATTCTTCCATGTCTTGGAGAAAATTCTCCCAATATGGCTTTTCTCGGATATAAGTGCTCGACTTTTGGAATTTTGCTTTGCAGTCATAACTCTGACCATATGATACAATGACTTGCTTTTTGTCAATTTGACTGTATTCCTCTTTATATTTTAAACAGATGGGCTTGTGGCCAGTGTTCTTTGGCTTGTGTTATGCAACAAGGTCCTTGCAGCTTGGTTCATAGTCACAATTTCCACCACATATTTGAATATTCTTGGTAGGGCCTTCACTTCTACCTTCATTTCTTTTATCAACTCTTGTTTATAATCTTTAACAAAATTGGCATAGTCAAACTGTTGTACATTCTGGACTTGTGATATTTTCCCTTTTAACTTGTCAACTTCTACTTGCAGCCTTTGATTTTTAGTTTGCACCTGGTTTATTTCAGCCTGCAATTTGTTCATTTGGGTGGTCAATGCCTAGTTTCTCTTATATAAATTTTTCATCGTAGCTACTTGAGCCTGAGTTTGACTGTGTTGATATATTCTCTTTTTTTTTTAAATTGTTTTACCATATAGATACTCATAAGGACAAGCCTTAGTGAATTACGCATTCGACTTCTGCCACCTTTCGACCACCTCTTTGCTTAGTAACTACAATTTCTTTATGGTGTACAAATTACTTGTCGTGATTTGTCGTTGCATGTGGATTGTGCATTTGAGATAGTCGTGCTAATAAAAACACAACAATATTATTTTGATATTTCATGCATGGGCAAAACTTAAGACCTTTTAGAAAAATTAAATTTTTGTGTGATCAATGGGACATGATTGGCTCAACCACTCGCACTAATGGGGTGTGGTCAGGTGAAAAAAACATGCCAACCATGATCAAGCACTTCACTTTTGTCAAAATTTCCAAGAAAACCTTTAACTTTTTGAAGAAAACATCTTCTGTCACAAATGGAAAAAAAATATTTCATCAAGGTTCCATGAGCCTGGGGGACGGGAGGACGAGGGGACGGGTTTTCGGGGACGGTGGGGAACGACATGCCAATTTTAGGGGACGGCTCGGAGACGGCTGGGGGGACGGCTAGTATAATACTATAAAAATTGATTTTTTTAGAAATTTAGAATAATCTACACATTCAGAATTGTACACCCAACAAAAATGATATTTCATATTACTAATCAATTATGTAAGTGCAGCCATTCATATTCAGATTAGTTACTAACACATAAGTGCAACCATAATTGAGTCATTTAACATTTTCATATTCATATTAGTTACTAATTTGCAGCCATTTAATTGTTTCAAGTTCAACAACTATAACTTGAAGTTTCAACCAAGGATATCAAGTGCAAACAATGTTCAAACAGTCATCATTTTTTCAGCCACCAATGTTCAAACAAAGACTGTCATTTTTAAAAAATTTCAATCACTAATTGTTCAAATTTTAAGTCACTATACCAAAAGAATTGGTATTGTTTAAATAAACCTCCTTTTAGTCTTGTAATGATAGCATTATAGCATAATTTCAAAGACCCTTACCATTGGTCCTTGGGGATTAGACCCCACAAGTGAATTAGTTTAGTGTTGGCTTTGGTGGGGAAATTTTGTAAGCCTGGAAGTTTGATTTTAAGTAAGAGGCAAGAACCAAATTAGGGCTAACTTTATACAAATCAATATAAAAAGACTTTTTTCTTGCACGTCTTCATATTGGAACCCTAAGTTTTGGTGAAAGAGAGAGTGGAGGTCTGAACCATCACTGTAAACTAGCAAGAGGATGCAATGGCATTGCCTCATGAAAGCCATGCCCTAATCAAACCTCTGATTTTGCTGACTTCTTGCAAAACCCATTTGTGGATTCTGATTGAAATGAGAGGGGTACATGGAATGAGATGGATTTGGTGCTAGAAATGCACCATTTTTGGTCTTATAAAAGTAAACCATCGAAGGTTTGGGACACCGAAAAAAAAAAGGAGGAAGCGAGACAGTGAATAGAGAAAGCTTGTAAAAATTTTGCCAAGAACATCTAGGGTTTTGTTGCAAATAGAACCAGGTACTATCCTTGGTTAAATTATTTTTTTACCATTCATGTTAAGATGGAAAAAACCTGTGTAGAAAGAGTTTTTCATGCTGCTCTGTGGAAATAAGTGAAGTCTTCTATTTTCACTCCTTGTTTTGTTAGGTTTAGGGTTTGATGGGGTGAGACTCAAAATGGGTCCCACCCCTTACCTTTTTTTAAGTTAATTTTTTTTCCCCCTTGGGTGAGGACGCCCAGCCGTGGGGGACGGCTGGGCCCCATGGGGGATGCTCAGACCTTCCTCGGGGACGGTTGGGCATCCCCGAGGATGGTCGGGCCCCATGGGGGATGCTTAGACCGTCCCCGAGGATGACTGGTAATCCTCGAGGATGATTTGAGTGTCCCCCATGGGGCCCAGCCGTCCTCGAGGACAGTTGGGTGTCCCTAGGGATGCCCCAAAAAGGGGGACATCCCAGGGATGGGAGGCCACAGGCCTCAGCCATTTCGGGGACGTTTCCTAGTCGTCCCCCAAAAATGGGGACGAGGGGAAACATCCCCCTTGCTGTCCCCCGTGCTGGATGACGTAAGAAACCCCCATGGAACACTGTATTTCATGTACATCTGACCCTAAAAACCTTAGTAAGGAATTTGATTTTTGATTAGAAAATGGGATTTAGTTGCCTAGCTCATTCATGCCAATTGAATGTGATCAACTCACTCACCTACTCTTAATGCTGACTTTGGAATTTCTTGGAAAAATAATAATTCTTCTTGGGGAACAATTTTCTTCAGGGGAAACCATGGCATATGACTTTGATAATGAAAAAGGGGATGTATGTTCTAGGGAAACCCAAAGACTGATGAAAGGGGGAAATACTTCTATGTGTGCGGACTCTTAAAACCTTAGAAGAAAATTAATTATTTGGTAACAAATGAGATGCAATCAACTGAGTTATCTGCACCAATGGGGTGTGATCGACTGACACAAACGGGCCAATAGGATTTAGCGCTCACTTGGGTCTTATTTAAGGGAGCTTTTTCAAAATTTTGGGGGATAATAATTTACATTAGGGAACCATGGAAAATCTTAGGAGCAAAATGTAACTTTCTATAACCAATCGAATGTGGTCAACTGAGACACACGTGCTAATGGGATACGATCAACCAATAAAAACTCACCAATAAAAATTAGGTTAGTAGCTTAGGCAAAAAGTGGAAACTTTTTTTATTTGGAAACCTTAGGTTTTCAGTTTACACCATATTGACTTTAGATGAAATGATATGACTGAGGGGGAATAAATATTCATGAAGGGGAACAAAAAGGTGTATGCCACTTAAGGATTTTAAATGAATAATGGGCTTAGGCTTAGGGTTTATGGATTTTTATGGGCATAAAATTTCCTAAGGTGTAAACTTAGATGGAATGACTTTACTTCAAGGTCAAAATGGGGAGGAAATTTTCATGTAGGCAAGACCCTTGAACCTTAGAAATAGGTAAAAATATTTACATAAATAGGAATGAAGCGCTTAATAGGTCAACTCACTCGCATCAATAGTAATGAAGTGCTTAATATGCCCGAACTCACTCACACCATTGATTTCTCCAGCTAATTGGATGGCATTGGTTGAGATAGCTGAGCTAATAGGAATTGCTTGATTTTATCGACCTAACATTAGGAAAAAAAATAAAACTTTTGAATCATGCGAACTTTGTGCTTTAGGGGGGCTAACTTCGGACCTTAGGAAAAATGGAATAAATGGCTTATTTTTTAGGATTAATATTCGATGGGGGTGGATATGATGAAACATTTTATGGGAGTAAGGTCTAGCGAAGAAGGGTATAATAAAATATTAAGAGAGATTTTTGCAAAGGCTAATATATGAACATAAATGGTAAGGGTTGGACTTTATAGAAAAATCATAGGGCAATGAATGAATTTATGGGGTGGATATATACTTGATATAGTAAAGGAAAATGAAATTATGGTAAAAATTATAGACTTAAAGGCAAAAAAGGACAATGACCTTGACCTTTTGGACTAGCAAATTTTCATGATGTTAAAATTTTTGAAACAACCACTATTCCCTAAAATCACCTAGACATCTGACTTGATGGTTTTCAAAAAATTAGGGGCATGGACCAAGTTGGAATTATGTAATCCAAAGCTGGCTCTGACTGGTATAGGAGACATGAATGATCCTAATGGTATATGAATGCTCTTAATAGAATGTATTCTTGGTATCAAATATTTCAAAATAAGGTACCTCCAAGATAGAATATGCTTCTAATCTTCATATTTTATAGATTTTACAACCCTATCCATGCTATCATATGGTTGCTTTAATTCAACTAAATTTTTATTGAAGGGTTCTCCTTTTAAAATGGCCTTTTCTATGCCTTGCATAGGAATAGTAGCAAATGACCAATCTGGTTGAATTGTACCTCCTAATTTCTTAGCCCGATGCCTAGAAAACAAAATAGAAAAGATAGAATCCAAATTACTATTGCAACCAGTATTTAGAAACTTCTTGGGAAAAACTCAGCAGCTTAATTTTGGAGAGTTATCGCAACTCGACAAAAACATGGCAAAAACTCAATAAGAAAATATCGAAGAAATTAAAATAAATAAATAAAAAGATAAATAATTAGAAAAATATAACATGTGTTGATAGAATATATATAGTGGTATTACAACATCATTTTTTATAATTATAAATGTATTGCTTAGTCTTAAAAATGTTTAACTAGTTGAACTTATTCTATTAGATGATATTTCAAATATTTCAGTTGGACTCTAGAGTAGATTTTTCAAGGTTGGTCTAAATATTTGGGACTGTCTGCATGTTATTATTTTAGGTTATCCTTTATTTGTAATATTCGCACAAAATATTTGTAGCTTGTTGCATCTCCTACCATATCTACACATCATATTTGTAGCTTGTTGCATCTCCTACCATATATGAACATTATCCTTGACATTAATGTTTGAATGTTTGATGCTTATTTTGATGAAGCATTTACCTGTAATTGATATTGATAGCTTTCCCTTTAGGTGAAATATGGATGCTCTTTAGATTGAATGAAATTTATTTATATAGATTCTAAGCTAAAAATGACTGCTATATACAAATCTGTTGCATGCATTTTCCTATTTGCCACTGGATCTTAACTTCATTGAGCACATGAGCAATATTGATTAGAAAGAGTAAGAAATATCTATCTTTGTCCATTGATTTTATGTATTTATTTGTGAGTGTCTTTTGTATAGAGTGTAACATTTTTGTTGAATTTTCTAAGTTTAGATAGTTACTAATTACTATTCACCATGCATCGTTGAGTGTTCCCTTTTTCATTTGATTCTGAATGCATAAACACATTGTGCTACTTATATGTTTTATGCAGGCACCAAAGAGCTAGATCAGTTATTATTGATCTTGGATTGTATATGTCCAAGAAGTCAGATATTTTTTGGGTTACGCAAAAGAGTGTTCCTACAATATTTAGATTGTTTATAGGTGAGGTGGTGATAAGTTAACATTTTTGTGTCAAATATTTCACGCATAGAAATTTCTAAAACTGAATGATGGAATTTGATTTGGTAGACACATTTTATAATAGTAAATTCAAATTTTCTCACTCATGGTGTATTTGAACTCGATGGTAGACAACAGAGGCGGGGGTGAAAATGTATTCCCAATTAAGTGAAAAAATAAAAATAAATACAATTCCATTAAGAGGAGAAGCCTGTCCCCACAAAAATATTGAAGTGCATACTTTAACAAATATTAATTTCAAGTTACAATATGAGATGATCATAAAAGTTTGTGTTGTTATTAACCATTGCCTTTCAGTAAAGTAAGCCATTTTTTTCTTGAAAAACATATCATATGAAATGCATGGTACATGCTAAGCACATTTATACAACAAGCTCCACAAAGTTGATTGCATTTTGTGGATGTTGGACGAAATCTACTTTTGCTTTGAGGAGGGTTGTTATGTCTTTAAGATTTTTAGTTGAAGACATATACTTCAACCAGTTGAATTTCAGCAATCTCACTTTCTAAACTTTGAAAGCATGTTTTTCATCACTAGGAAAATCGATGGACTTTTATCTCAACAACTGGAAATACATCTGCACCACATTTTTGCCCTTTTGTCAATTTGTAATAAATTGATTGTCGTCCAAGTCGAATCTTGTATATCTGTAGAGATTTTTGTGCTGAAACTATGAAACAATTTATGCTTCTGACGCCATATTTATTTATTTGTTTTCCTTGGTAAAATATAGACAATGTTTAATCAAAAATCTTATATATTTTTCAACCATCGACCATTCTTCTAACTAGAAGATGATAAATTGCACTATTTTCCACTTTGTGTAAAGATTTGTAATTGTAAGGAAGTCTTGAAAATTTTTATGTATGCCAAATTTGGAAGGCAGAGGTAATACACGTCTAATAACACGTATGTACTCCAAATTAAATGTGGGGATATATGCAATTGCAAAAGTCATAGTTAATGTTTTTTGGGTTATATAGGGAATCGACAACATATGGTTTTGAATCCTCCAATTGAGAACCATTATAGGTCTCTTCTACTCACATGAGCATTGAGTTCGTTGAAAATAATATATATTTCTAAGAAATAACCAAGCCTTAAAAAAATAATAAGTAAAAACACCATAAATTCAACCTCTTTGCAATATTGTATTTAAAACAAGACATACATATACTCCTATGTTGAATTGTTATTCAAAAGCAGCCCTTAATTTTCTAATATTACACTCGATAAACTTATTTTGTTCATTTCTAACTCTATAAGGAAATAATGGAGTATTCTTGGGTAACCCAACCTACTATAACAAGGTAATATCAAAGAGGAAATTTTCAGAAAGCTAGAGAAAATACCAAAGAATAGAGAAAAAACTAGAGAAAATACCAGGTGATGAAAAGTGATGAAATATTTGAAAAAAAACAAAGAAAAAACCTGAAAATTTAGAAAATATTTTGCAATGTCTGTCTTTGTCCTAAAATTCCTTCCTAATCTACAAATATTTGAGTTTTTTAGGGTTTTAAAATTGCAAGGGACCTTCCCTTTGCCATCCCTTACACCAATCTACTGTAAGGAATTCACCAAATCACTTGCACCCATGTTTGCCATAATAAATTCACCTACTTTGCCTTGAAGTGCATACTCCCCTATAGACATAATGAATTCACCTACTTTGCCTTGTTTTGCATACTCCCTTGTAGAAGAAATTTTTTTTTTATTTGCCTTGTTGTGCATACCCCTGCACCTATGCATGCATTGATAGTCTACATATGTTTCTACGGGTAATCACTGAGTACTCGATGGATAATAGTCGGGTAACTCACTGTGAGTCGAAGAGTTACCCGACCCAAGTTTTTACATTAAAAAAATCATAAGCCCTGCTGACCTGCAAGTTTTGCAGATACTCGCGAGAAACCTACGAGTTTTGAAACACTGATTAGCACTACCATCCCCTTGGTGGTGCTTCTACAAAATTTGATCATTTGATATTTCCCTACCCATTTTTATCTAACAATCATTTGGTAGAAGCATTGTATAATTATCTTGTCCTTGTGCAAAAGCATCGATGCTTTCTTCTTCTTCTTTTTTTTAATTTGTGGAAAAAATCCCAAAAGGGATGCCACTTTCGAGTAAGACCCAAGGAGGCAGGGGTATCCATTCCGCCAAAAATGCCCAGGACTCGGACCTGGCCTACCACCTTTGACATACTCAAGGAGCAAACAAACACACAAAACCAAATTAAAAAAAGTAAATAACAACAAAAATAATAAAATAAAATAAAAAACATGCTCCTTGAGTGTGTCAAAACCAAAAGCACAACCAAACACGCACAATAAGATAAAAGAAACCACAAAACAAACCACATAGAAAAACACAAGAACCACATAACAAAACACAAACAAGACAAAAACAACAGCACACTACAAAGACATAACCCAAAAAAACATGAAAAATAAACACTACCAAAACCTAAAAAATAAAATAAAAATAAAAACAACCAACAACAATAAACAAAAATAAAAAACATAGAAAACACTCACACATAAAAAAATGAAATAACACAAACAAAGAGAAACCCAAGAACAAGAACGAAAAAAATCACAAGGACAATAACAAAAAACATTAAAAAAAAACAAAATAACAGAAACACAAGAACAACAAAAAACAACACAAAGAACACAAAAACAAAACAAAACAAAAGAACCCACCCACCTTAAAAAACTAAAAAAAGAATACAAAAGAGAAAAAAAATGAACAAAACAATGACCTATCTAGACTAGAAGACTATTAATGCAAGAATCAATAGAGGAAACAAAATAAAGAATAGAATGAGCTAGGGAACTAAAAAAACTGAATGAACCAAAGAGAAACAAAAAAAAAAAACAAGAAGAAACTAGGTACCTTCAAAGCTGGAGCCATCCAAAGAAATGATAGAAAGAAGAGCTTCCCTAATTTGAGAAGCCCACCATACAGGAGGGTGGCCATAAAAAGTAAGATCACCTTTTTCCAAAGACCAATTAGCTAAAGCATCAACGCTTTTGTTTTGATCTCTGACCACATGATTGTAATCAACTTTCAAAAATCCCATCTGGATTAACTAAATCTTCTCAATAATTCTTTTTATTCTCCAATCCACCTTATGATTCTTAGAAGGAGTCTTCAAGAGATTAATCATAAGTTGAGAGTCAAACTCAACTAACACCTTTTCCCATCCAACCTTAGTAGCCTCCTGAAGGCCTCTAAGGATACCATACCCCTCAACAAGGTTATTGGAAAGAATACCCAAATTCTTAGCAAAAGTAAAAACTAGGGAGCCATATGAAAGTCTACCAATTCCTCCCACACTGGCTTTTCTAGGGTTCCCTCTAGAGGCTCCATAAGTATTGACTTTTCCAAAATCCTTAGGAGGAGGTTGCCAATTTCTAGTCCTATCCATCTTACTAATACTTACATTCCCTTTAAGTTGGTTGCCCTTAGAAGGTTTAATCTTCAATCTTTGCATCACTTGATCCCATATTTGGTGGGAGTTTTGGGGGTGATTAAGGAGTTGATGGACTGATTCAACTAAGTTGGCTATGGTCTTTTGCCAAATATAGTGAATATCCTTCCTATATTGATTAAAATTTTGGTTGTTCATTTCATTCCAAATATTCCAAAGAAGAATGGTAGAACCCATCCAAACTAACTGCCTAATAAAATGATCAACACCCTCTTGATTAGGCCAATCCCTCCAAAGATGTTCAAAAGTGAAAAAATTGGACCACTGTAATCCAAGTAAAGTTGCCATTCTCCTCCATAGCTCAGAGGCTAAAGTACACTCAATAAAAAGATGGTTGATATTTTCTATTCTTTTCACACATTTCACATCTAAAAGGTCCATGAAAACCATGCTTCATAAGTTGCTCACCAGTAAGAACCCTGCGATGCAATAAAATCCAATTAAAGAACCTCACCTTAGGCTAGAGATTTTGAGCCCACAATTGATAAAAAATATCAGAAGAATGGTTGGGATTATTATGGCATAAGGTCAAATAACCTTGAGCAACTGAATACTCACCCTTAGTAGTGTTGTTCCATCCAAAACAATCTTTTTCATGGGACCAAGAGAGGGATCTCATATGAAGGATGCCTTGGATATCTTGTCTTTGCCTTTTTGGGATTTGAATAGGCTAGTCCTCAATAGGGATCCAATATCTACCAACATTTGAATTACCAGTATGGTACCGACAGTAATTAGCCACCTTTATCCAATTAGCTCGGTGAAGCTCCTCCATCCAAGGCCTCCAATTGGGAAACTGAGTTATCAAAGGCTCGTGACCATCCCAAGAATTTGTCCAAAAAATTGCATGTTGACCATTATGAATTAGCTCGGTGAAGCTTCATATCTATCTTCCAATTGCATTGATCAATTAATTGAAGTTCTAAGGGGGGATATATTGGTAAAATATAACTTCAATCTTTTTCCTGTGTTAAAATTATGAATTCAATTGAACCTCTCACCCCTCATAACTTTCACACTTGGAAATTTTAAATCTTATCTCTCAAAAAGGTCTTACTCATTTTCTAGAAGAAAAACAACCAGAATTTGACAAAGAATATGAAATCTTTGTCCATAAAGGAAAAATACATGAAACTATGGGTATTATAAGCTCTAATGTTCATGAAAGTTTTTGGTTTCATATTACAAATTGCAAACTCCTTATGAAATTTGGGATAAATTGAAGACTCTGTTTGGGAAAGTAGATCAGATGAGATCAATACAATTAGAATCTGAACTCACATCTCTGTATCTTGAAGATTTTAGTAGTATTGTTGACTTCCTCACTAATTTCAAAGAAGTCCTCACTCAATACAAAGGCAGTGGGAAGACTAAGACTAAAGAGAAATGCATTTATCTAATCCTTTCTAAGCTAAATGGTGTTTTTCATATATTTGCTACCACATTTATATCTACCAAAGATGCTCTGGGTGCAACCTTTAAAATGCCTTCTTTAGAAAAAATTTGTGATAGATTAAGTAGGGAAGAAACTAAGCTTGCTAGATATGAAATCTCTTCTTCTTCTTCCAAAGCCTTAGTAGCCTCCACTTCTTCTAAAGAAAAATTTAGGAAAAGGGAAAAGACCCCCATAACCTGTACTCACTGCAAAAATAATGGTCATTCTGCTAACAAATGTTGGAAAAGATTACAACAACTAGAGGTAGCTATAAAATATTAAAAGATAGAAAATAAAAATCAAATAAGAAAATCCCTTTTTTTTTATTTGTGGAAAACATCCCAAAAGGGATGCCACTTTCGGGTAAGACCCAAGGAGGCAGGGGTATCCATTCCGCAAAAAACGCCTAGGACTCGGACCTGGCCTACCACCTTTGACATACTCAAGGAGCAAACAAACACACAAAACCAAATTAAAAAAAGTAAATAACAACGAAAAAAAATAAATAAAATAAAAAACATGCTCCTTGAGTGTGTCAAAACCAAAAGCACAACCAAACACGCACAATAAGATAAAAGAAACCACAACACAAACCACATATAAAAATACAAGAACCACATAACAAAACACAAACAAGACAAAAACAACAGAACACTACAAAGACATAACCCAAAAAAAAATGAAAAATAAACACAACCAAAACCTAAAAACTAAAATAAATAAAAATAAAAATAAAAACAACCAACAACATACAATAAACAAAAACAAAAAACATAGAAAACACTCACACATAAAAAAAAAAAAAAATACACAAACAAAGAGAAACCCAAGAACAAGAACGAAAAAAACACAAGAGTAATAAAAAAAAAACATAAAAAAAAAACAAAACAAAAACACAAGAACAACAAAAAACAACACAAAGAACATAAAAACAAAACAAAACAAAAGAACCCACCCACCTTAAAAAACTAAACAAAAAAACAAAGAATACAAAAGAAAAAAAAAATGAACAAAACAATGACCTATCTAGACCAGAAGACTATTAATGCAAGAATCAACAGAGGAAATAAAATAAAGAATAGAATGAGCTAGGGAACTAAAAAAAACTGAATGAACCAAAGAGAAAAAAAAAAAACAAGAAGAAACTAGGTACCTTCAGAACTGGAGTCATCCAAAGAAATAATAGAAAGAAGAGCTTCCCTAATTTGAGAAGCCCACCATATAGGAGGGTGGCCATAACAAGTAAGATCACCTTTGTCCAAAGCCCAATTAGCTAAAGCATCAGCACTCTTGTTTTGATCTCTAACCACATGATTGTAATCAACTTCCAAAAATCCCATATGGATTAATTGAATCTTCTCAATAATTCTTTTTATTCTCCAATCCACCTTATGATTCTTAGGAGTCTTTAAGAGATTAATCATAAGTTGAGAGTCAGACTCAACTAACACCTTTTCCCATCCAACCTTAGTAGCCTCCTGAAGGCATCTAAGGATACCATACCCCTCAGCAAGGTTATTGGAAAGAATACCCAAATTCTCAGTAAAAGTAAAAACCAGGGAGCCATCTAAAAGTCTACCAATTCCTCCCACACTGGCTTTTCTAGGGTTCCCTCTAGAGGCTCCATCAGTATTGACTTTTCCAAAATCCTTAGGAGGAGTTTGCCAATTTCTAGTCCTATCCATCTTACTAATACTCACATTCCCTTTAAGATGGTTTCCCTTAGAAGGTTTAATCTTCAATCTTTGCATCACTTGATCCCATATTTGGTGGGAGTTTTGGGGGTGATTAAGGAGTTGATGGACTGATTCAACTAAGTTGGCTATGGTCTTTTGCCAAATATAGTGAATATCCTTCTTATCTTGATTAAAAATTTGGTTTTTCCTTTCATTCCAAATATTCCAAAGAAGAATGGTAGAACCCATCCAAACTAACTGCCTAATAAAATGATCACACCCTCTTGATTAGGCAAATCCCTCCAAAGCTGTTCAAAAGTGAAAAAATTGGACCACTGTAATCCAAGTAAAGTTGCCATTCTCCTCCATAGCTTAGAGGCTAAAGTACACTCAATAAAAATATGGTTGATATTTTCTACATTCTCTTTACACATTTCACATCTAAAAGGGCCATGAAAACCACGCTTCATAAGTTGCTCACCAGTAAGCACCCTACGATGCAATAAAAGCCAATTAAAGAACTTCACCTTAGGCCAAAGATTTTGAGCCCACAATTGAGAAAATATGTCAGAAGAATGGTTGGGATTATTATGGCATAAGGTCAAATAACCTTGAGCAACTGAATACTCACCCTTAGTAGTGTTGTTCCATCCAAAAAAATCTTTTTCATGGGACCAAGAGAGGGATATCATATGAAGGATGCCTTGGATATCTTGTCTTTTGCCTTTCTGGGATTTGAATAGGCCAGTCCTCAATAGGGATCCAATATCTACCAACCTTTGAATTACCAATATGGTATCGACAGTAATTAGCCACCTTTATCCAATTAGCTCGGTGAAGCTCCTCCATCCAAGGCCTCTAATCAGGAAACTGAGTTATCAAAGGCTTGTGACCATCGCAAGAATCTATCCAAAAAATTGCATGTTGACCATTATGAATGATCAAAAATAATTTTTCTTTATCAAATCCTCACCAGTCTTAAGAACTGCTAAATTGGAAGAACCTTTGGTAGGAAGTTGATAGCGAACAAGGTCTTCAAGACTTTTGTTCTCAACATATTTAGCATGGAGATTATTGGCCCAAAGAGCATTGGGGTTATGCAACATCCTCCAATATAATTTAGCAGCTAAAGCTTTGTTGTTATTAATTGAAGACTGAAACCCTCACCCCCCTTCACTCGTAGGAAGACATAAAGTATCCACTTTCACCAAGGCAGCATCGATGCTTTCTTGTGGCATGTTTTATGAGGTAAAAAAAAAACTAAGAAGGTTTTCAATACTTATAGGTGCTCTTGCTCCCCTTATAGCATTGGCACTCATATGACATTTGTATAATAGATAGGTCTCCCATGGTAAGCCATCAAAAATAAAAATAAAAGTCTCCCTCTAGCGCTCTAAATCTCACTCTCTCGTAGTAAAAATATTTTTTTTTACCCCTACCCCTTTTACCCCTTAGGCCTCCTAGGATATTTTCATCACCACTTTCATGTGGATCATAATCAAGTCGAGTTTGCTTGGTTCAACTAGGTTTCCCCTCCAAAACATGAGGGTGTGCATTGGGACATGATAGCATTTAACAGGGTTATGCATAAGGAGTTGGACTCAAAATGTACTTGTAAAAAAATGGTGAATCCTAATCAAAATCAAGGTGAAACATGGAGAATCCTAAGCAAATCAAATCAAGCATCTTCACGCCAAAATTTGGGGTATTTGAAGCTCTAAAATGTAAGGTCATATTTGGGGCTACTTTTGACCTATTAAATCATCTTATAACTTCATAAAAATACCACCATTAGATCAGACTTGAAAAGAGCTTTCCAATGAGTACAAATATGCCTATGTTTGGATATATATTATGGTGAATTGACCCTAAAAACAAATTGTTCCTGAAAAATTTTAGGCGAATGGACCGACGTCGAGGGTCCTCATATTCGCCAATTTCAAATTTTGGAAATCCTTATATTCACCCAATTTGTGAATATTCACCACTATGCATAACCCTGGCATTTAATATTGTCCAAAATGCAATTTTTAATGTCACACCTAAAAAATAGTCTTCACATCACTCATCTAACATCATTAACGATGAGAACCAAAAATCTTATTATCTTAAAATTGAGACATCTATTCAATTTTATAATGCATTTATTATGCAATAAATATATCAAAAGGGGGAAAATATAGACACCTAATTTTGCATGTAGTGCTAATTTTTATTTTTCTTGTCCCCTCATTAGTCACCCTTCTAACCATACAAATGAACTCAACTATACTTATACCCAACTATGAAGTATTTATTTCCTTAAAAGCAAAAGCATCGAGTCATGAGCAATAGCACCACCAATGCTACCATACCCCTAATGGTTCTTCTACCAACTTTGATCCTTTAAACTTTTCTATCCATTTTTTATCTCCAAAAATCATCTGGAATTAGCCCCAGATATGTAGCATCGTTAACGCTCTTGCCTCATGGTACTTATGACCTGGCACATGCCGAATCTCAAAGGTATGCCTTCTTATCCCTTTCAATTTGCCTACCATTAATGGGCATGATTACACTTGCTAATCTGCAACCCCTACAATAGAACCTTCAAATATAAGACTTACTATTTCCATGCCCTTCAATTATTCCCTTTTGATCCTTACCTCTTTTTTATCGTGTCCCTATAATCCTGTATTGATTTTATCTCTTCCCTCAAAAATGCCATGAATTCCTTTAAATTCATCCCTTAGAGTGGTCATTTTATCAATAGTTTCCAACATAAAACTTTGTTGAATTTTCTCTAGGATCCTAATTGTTTTATCACTTTGCTTACCAAGGTTATGCTAAAATTTTGGCTTAATCTTGTGAGCACTTAGGTTTCATATTTGCTCTCTCATAGTTCTCTTACGATAATTTGATCAAGCATTAAAGCATTCTATCAAGTCAAGCAATCATCATTAGGTGATATTCAAGCATCAAACATTTGGAGGAGGCCATCAAAAAGCAACAAATAGGCTCTTGTCAAGCTCTCATAAAAGGGAAAACAAGTGATGATCTTGGGTTGTGCTCTTCCCCTTTACTTTTTCTTATTGGTTATCCCTTATGCTATTATCTTTTAGCTGTAATCTTGCTTTATTTTGACTAAATATTTGCATCTTAAGCATTTAAGATTACTTTTAAGCAATTTTATTTGTCATTTGATTGTGTAATAGGGTCTTTATCCTCTTAAATTAAAATTCTACGTTGTTTTCATCATCATCTCAATTTTTCTTGCATTTAATATCTTTTTCTTGTTCATAGAAGCAATAGTGCCAAGAGATTGTGTCAAAGATGCTCTTGTTCTCTATTTTGCACAAAGCATAACACAAGTATCAATAGTACCAACGATGCTATTATTTAGTGACCTTATACCATATCAATATTTTTAGCATTTTGTAATCTTTTTTATCATCTAAACAAAGGTTTGATTACTCTATCAAGGAAGATCACTATTTTCCACTAGTTCAAACAAGCCCCTATACATTGACCCCAATCTTTTTTTATCTATTTTCCAGGTATTATAGAAGCACCAAAAATTGACGATAACATTGATGAAGCTTCCATGAGCAAGTGATGCTTCTACCTCTATGCTAGAAATAGTTTTTTTAATCCCTATTTTTTCATTTTTAATAGTTAGGAATAGAATATGCATGCTATGCCTACATATAGGTTTTGTTTTCTGCTTGTTAAAATTAGTAAAGGAAAAATATTGAACCTAGTCTAATATTTATAGGGGATATATTTAATCATTAAACTTGTGTATTAAATCGAAAGTGCATATAGTTTGTGTGGTAGTCTAAATATTGTTTTATCATTGAAATAAAAAACTATTTTAGTCCTAGAATTTGAGTGTTGCATCTTTGTGTGTTACATTTAAAATATGTTAAGGTTAGGCTTCACAAAAGTGGGATTTTAAAAGGAACGTAGTTTTATTTTAGACACATAGGTGTTTGCAGAATTTATCTATCAAACTAATCATTAGGTTTTCATAACTATCTCGTAATACCCTCTTTGAAGTGAGAAGTCTAAAGGAAGAAAAGTGCCAGACACCTTAGTTGGCCCTTCATGATATTCTTCTCTTTTTGCAAATATTAATCCATAGTGCACACTATTATGAACGAGATTAACATTATGTACGTAGTGGATCATGTTTGAGATGGACAAAAAATAACATGATACTGGCTTGAAAATTAACATCTATATAGGCATGAAATATGAGGTCACCTTTGAAAATATAAACATATTTATTTTTTATGAAAAAACAAATTTATAATAAATTAAGATAAAAACCTTTACAATAAAAAAAGTTGGTGGGTTAACACACCCCATGGAGAATAAAACTAACTCTCATTGATAAGGGTTAGGAAACAAAGCTGTCAACAAAACACAAGTTTATCAATCATGATCATTACATAAAAAAAATCATATCATATGAGTAACATGCCCTGGAGTGTTGTCCTGCATAAATTGCTAGTGATTATGGGATAGGAATCCATCCCTCCGCATCATGATTAAGGCCTTCAGTACACACATTGCTCCATCCAAAAATTGGCCCAGGTAAAACTGGTTGAACATCATCCCACCCCCAACCTAGTGGAATGAATAAGCAATATCAACATTAGACCGCTTCCTGACTAGCAAGGGTTGGGACTAGTGCCTATCTACAGGAGCACTTCTTGCATATGACGAAGGCTGACGGTGAGAGAGGCATCGAAAACACTCCTAAGAAGAGCACTCTAGGGGGATCCTATTTAATATACATGGAGCATTGGCCTAGTATGCCATAATAACTTGCAGCTGATCCAATTCCATAGCAACTTTATTGGCTTGAATACATATCTGTAGCCACATGTCATTAAAAACTTCTATTTTGTTAGCATGATTAAATGTGATAGAATATTTATACTATTTAAAAATAATTTTGCTACGGACCTTCCAAATATGAAAGAGCAGGTTAATCTTGAAAACCTACCATACTTCAAAAATTAGGAGAGATAAATTAAAAGAGTCCCCAAGAAGAGCTTGGGACCAAGAAACTCTTGCAGTTGTAAATGGGGAAAATAAATAAATAACCCATTCGCAAGCTTAATAGATATGCAAGCTTTTGTGGACTTGCCTTTTTAACCTGAAAATTATAACTTTAAATAGACCAGGTTGGATCAGGATACCCCATGATGAGCCTAATTAGTAATTGACTTTTAATTTCCTAAGCTCTACCTGATTTAGAGAATTGTGTGAATTTAATCATGACTAAGCAATTTGTAGCAACTCCCAACCTTAGTTTCAACAAGAAGATCAGTGTCTCATCTATTGGGAAACTATAGCAAAGATTAACGATTTTATGATTTAGAAAGAAAAAGAAAGAGTAAACTAGGATGTTTGCATGCATTCAAATCATGTAATACACATAAACATTTTACTAATGAAGGAAAACGTAACTCATACATTCAAATTATGTAATATACACACTCGATGAACAAAGATTTTCTAGAGAGAAGCTAAATTGTATTATATATTTTCTCAATGAATTACATAACAAAGCCTAGCATAGTGCTTAGGTCTTTTTTCTGAAAATAATACAATGTCCTTCATGTTTAAATGATGTAACATGAGAACTTAATTCTCTGTCCTGATAACAATAACACAAAATTTTCAAGCTTCTTGGCTCAACCCCTGGAAATGTCCTCAGCAAGTTGGGTGTACTCTTGGCAATTCCTACACAACGATGGGAAGAGTATAAGATATGGAACTGAGACAAACAAAGGATAAATACAATTGATCAGACTAAGACACAAGAATACCTATTACAGACTTTTGCTATGTAGATGCTTGATGCCTCATCTGGTTTTGGATACCTCTTTTATAACTTGAGTTGCCAAAGTTCTGTTAATGGGTGCGTCCACCTGTCCATTCCTTTGCCACTAATCTGATTGAATGCGTTACATAAAAAATGGGTTGTCATAGGCTGTCCAAAATTAGGAAATTATGCCATCTATCCCAAAAACAGTTCCAACTGTCATCCACTTCCAACGCTTGAACTTCCTTGGCTCTAACTACCCTGAAGAGAAAACAATTATTCGTCAAAAAATAGTTTTGCTTTGTCTCTAGTGTTGTTCCTTTGTTTTTTTTTATGATGGGACCAAAAATGGCCTTATCACTTTTACCTCTTTCTGGAAGATTTACACCTAAGAGGTTAGCAATTTGGCCCCACACTTCATCACAAAAAGAAGATGGTGAAGTAATTTCATACTTCATGCTCATTAGCTGGTTGATATGATTTTTAGCTAAGGGCTCATTTTCATTAGCAAATTTAATTATATTTTGGACCACTTGAGTCAACTCCTTGAGTTGTGTTGCCAACTCTTGCTCATTTTCCTCATTGCATTCAAACTCTCCTATTCTTTTGGTTATGAGCTCATCTAACTTGTCTTCTACGGTGAGTTATCCAAGGATGACATAATCTTGTTTTCTTTTGTCATCTATATTTTTGGTCCATTCTTCCATGTCTTGGAGAAAATTCTCCCAATATGGCTTTTCTTAGATATAAGTGCTCAGCTTTTGGAATTTTGCTTTGCAGTCATAACTCTGACCATATGATACAATGACTTGCTTTTTGTCAATCTGACTGTATTCCTCTTTATATTTTAAATAGATGGGCTTGTGGTCAGTGTTCTTTGGCTTGTGTTATGCAACAAGGTCCTTGCAACTTAGTTCATAGTCACAATTTCCACCACATATTTGAATATTCTTGGTAGGGCCTTCACTTCTACCTTCATTTCTTTTATCAACTCTTGTTTATAATCTTTAACAAAATTGGCATAGTAAAACTGTTGTACAGTTTGGACTTGTGATATTTTCCCTTTTAACTTTTCAACTTCTACTTGCAGCCTTTGATTTTTAGTTTGCACCTGGTTTTTTTCAACCTACAGTTTGTTCATTTGGGTGGTCAATGCCTGGTTCCTCTTATATAAATTCTCCACCATAGCTACTTGAGCTTGAGTTTGACTGTGTTGATATATTCTCTTTTTTTTTAATTGTTTTACCATATAGATACTCATAAGGACAAGCCTTAGTGAATTACGCATTCGACTTCTGCCACCTTTCAACCACCTCTTTGCTTAGTAACTACAATTTCTTTATGGTGTACAAATTACTTGTCGTGATTTGTCGTTGCATGTGGATTGTGCATTTGAGATAGTCATGCCAATAAAAGCACAACAATATTATTTTGATATTTCATGCATGGGCGAAACTTAAGACCTTTTAGAAAAATTAAATTTTTGTGCGATCAATGGGACATTATTGGCTCAACCACTCACACTAATGGGGTGTGGTCAGGTGAAAACAACATGCCAACCATGATCAAGCACTTCAATTTTGTCAAAATTTCCAAGAAAACCTTTAATTTTTTGAAGAAAACATCTTTTGTCACAAATGGAAAAAAATATTTCATGTACATTTGACCCTAAAAACCTTAGTAAGGAATTTGATTTTTGATTAGCAAATGGGATTTAGTTGCCTAGCTCATTCATGCCAATTGAATGTGATCAACTCACTCACCTGCTCTTAATGCTGACTTTGGAATTTCTTGAAAAAAAACTAATTCTTCTTGGGGAACAATTTTCTTCAGGGGAAACCATGGCATATGACTTTGATAATGAAAAAGGGGATGTATGTTCTAGGGAAACCCAAATACTGATGAAATGGGGAAAGACTTCTATGTGTGCAGACTCTTAAAACCTTAGAAGAAAATTAATTATTTAGTAACAAATGAGATGCAATCAACTGAGTTATCCGCACCAATGGGGTGTGATCGACTGACACAAACGGGCCAATAGGATTTAGCGCTCACTTGGATCTTATTTAAGGGAGCTTTTTCAAGATTTTGGGGGATAATAATTTGCATTGGGGAACCATGGAAAATCTTAGGAGCAAAATGTAACTTTCTATAACCAATCGAATGTGGTCGACTGAGACACACATGCTAATGGGATATGATCAACCAATAAAAACTCACCAATAAAAATTAGGTTAGCAGCTTAGGCAAAAAGTGGAAACTTTTTTTATTTGGAAACCTTAGGTTTTCGGTTTACACCATATTGAATTTAGACGAAATGATATGACTAAGGGGGAATAAATATTCATGAAGGGGAACAAAAGGGTGTATGCCACTTAAGGATTTTAAATGAATAATGGGCTTAGGCTTAGGGTTTATGGATTTTTATGGGCACAAAATTTCCTAAGGTGTAAACTTAGATGCAATGACTTTACTTCAAGGTCAAAATGGGGAGGAAATTTTCATGTAGGCAAGACCCTTGAACCTTAGAAATAGGTAAAAATATTTACATAAATAGGAATGAAGTGCTTAATAGGTCAACTCACTCGCATCAATAGTAATGAAGCGCTTAATATGCCCGAACTCACTCACACCATTGATTTCTCTAGCTAATTGGATGGCATTGGTTGAGATAGCTGAGCTAATAGGAATTGCTTGATTTTATCGACCTAACATTAGGAAAAAAAATAAAACTTTTGAATCATGCAAACTTTGTGCTTTAGGGGGCTAACTTCGGACCTTAGGAAAAATGGAATAGATAGCTTATTTTTTAGGATTAATATTCGATGGGGGTGGATATGATGAAACATTTTATGGGAGTAAGGTCTATCGAAGAAGGGTATAATAAAATATTAAGAGAGATTTTTGCAGAGGCTAATATATGAACATAAATGGTAAGGGTTGGACTTTATAGAAAAATCATAGGGCAATGAATGAATTTATGGGGTGGATATATACTTGATATAGTAAAGGAAATGAAATTATGGTAAAAATTATGGACTTAAAGGCAAAAAAGGACAATGACCTTGACCTTTGGACTAGCAATTTTCATGATGTTAAAATTTTTGAAACAACCACTATTCCCTAAAATCACCTAGACATCTGACTTGATGGTTTTCGAAAAATTAGGGGCATGGACCAAGTTGGAATTATGTAATCCAAAACTGGCTCTGACTGGTATAGGAGACATGAATGATCCTAATGGTATATGAATGCTCTTAATAGAATGTATTATTGGTATCAAATATTTCAAAATAAGGTACCTCCAAGATAGAATATGCTTCTAATCTTCATATTTTATAGATTTTACAACCCTATCCATGCTATCATATGGTTGTCTTAATTCAACTAAATTTTTATTGAAGGGTTCTCCTTTTAAAATGGCCTTTTCTATGCCTTGCATAGGAATAGTAGCAAATGACCAATCTAGTTGAATTGTACCTCCTAATTTCTTAGCCCAATGCCTAGATAACAAAATAGAAAAGATAGAATCCAAATTACTATTGCAAACAGTGTTTAGAAACTTACAACTCGGGAAAAACTCAGCAGCTTAATTTTGGAGAGTTATCGCAACTCGGCAAAAACATGGCAAAAACTCAATGAGAAAATATCGAAGAAATTAAAATAAATAAATAAACAGATAAATAATTAGAAAAATATAACATGTGTTGATAGAATATATATAGTGGTATTATAACATCGTTTTTTATAATTATAAATGTATTGCTTAGTCTTAAAAATGTTTAACTAGTTGAACTTATTCTATTAGATGATATTTCAAATATTTCAGTTGGACTCTAGAGTAGATTTTTCAAGGTTGGTCTAAATATTTGGGACTGTCTACATGTTATTATTTTAGGTTATCCTTTCTTTGTAATATCTGCACAAAATATTTGTAGCTTGTTGCATCTCCTACCATATCTACACAACATCTTTGTAGCTTGTTGCATCTCCTACCACATATGCACATTATCCTTGATATTAATATTTGAATGTTTGAAGCTTATTTTGATGAAACATTTAACTGTAATTGATATTGATAGCTTTCCATTTAGGTGAAATATGGATGCTCTTTAGACTGAAGGAAATTTATTTATATATATTCTAAGCTAAAAATGACTGCTATATACAGATCTGTTGCATGCATTTTCTTATTTACCACTGGATCTTAACTTCATTGAGCACATGAGCAATATTGATTGGAAAGAGTAAGAAATATCTATCTTTGTCCATTGATTTTATGTATTGATCTGTGAGTGTCTTTTGTACTGAGTGTAACATTTTTGTTGAGTTTTCTAAGTTCAGATAGTTACTAATTACTATTCACCAAGCATTGTTGAGTGTTCCCTTTTTCATTTGATTCTGAATGCATAAACACATTGTGCTACTTATAGGTTTTATGCAGGCACCAAAGAGCTAGATAAGTTATTATTGATCTTGGATTGTATATGTCCAAGAAGTCAGATATATTTTGGGTTACGCAAAAGAGTGTTCCTACAATATTTAGATTTTTTATAGGTGAGGTGGTGATAAGTTGTTAACATTTTTGTGTCAAATATTTCACGCATAGAAATTTCTAAAATTGAATGATGGAATTTGATTTGGTAGACACATTTTATAATAGTAAATTCAAATTTTCTCACTCATGGTGTATTTGAACTCGATGGTAGACAACAGAGGCAGGAGTGAAAAGGTATTCCCAATTAAGTGAAAAAAGAAAAATAAATACAATTCCATTAAGAGGAGAAGCCTATCCCCACAAAAATACTGAAGTGCATACTTTAACAAATATTAATTTCAAGTTACAATATGAGATGATCATAAAAGTTTGTGTTGTTATCAACCATTGCATTTCAGTAAAGTAAGCCATATTCATATGAAATGCATGGTACATGCTAAGCACATTTATACAACAATCTCCACAAAGTTGATTGCATTTTGTGGATGTTAGATGAAATCTACTTTTGCTTTGAGGAGGGTTGTTATGTCTTTAATATTTTTAGTTGAAGACATATACTTCAACCAGTTGAATTTCAACAATCTCACTTTCTAAACTTTGAAAGCATGTTTTTCATCACCAGGAAAATCGGTGGACTTTTATCTCAACAACTGGAAATACATCTGCACCACATTTTTGCCCTTTTGTCAATTTGTAATAAATTGATTGTCGTCCAAGTCGAATCTTGTATATCTATAGAGATTTTTGTGCTGAAACTATGAAACAATTTATGCTTCTGATGCCATATTTATTTATTTGTTTTCCTTGGTAAAATATAAACAATGTTTAATCTAGAATCTTATATATTTTTCAACCATCGACCATTCTTCGAACTAGAAGATGATAAATTACACTATTTTCCACTTTATGTGTAAAGATTTGTAATTGTAAGGAAGTCTTGAAAACTTTTATGTATGCCAAATTTGGAAGGCAGAGGTAATACACGTCTAATAGCACGTATATACTCTAAATTAAATGTGGGGATATATGCAATTGCAATAGTCATAGTCAATGTTTTTTGGGTTATACAGGGAATCGACAACATATGGTTTTGAATCCTCCAATTGAGAACCATTATAGGCCTCTTCTACTCACATGAGCATTGAGTTCGTTGAAAATAAAATATATATTTCTAAGAAATAACCAAGCCTTAAAAAAATAATAAGTAAAAACACCATAACTTCAACCTCTTCGCAATATTGTATTTAAAACAGGACATACATATACTCCTATGTTGAACTGTTATTCAAAAGCAGCCCTTAATTTTCTAATATTGCACTCGATAAACTTATTTCGTTCATTTCTAACTCTATAAGGAAATAATGGAGTATTCTTGGGTAACCCAACCTACTATAACAAGGTAATATCAAAGAGGAAATTTTCAGAAAGCTAAAGAAAATACCAAAGAATAGAGAAAAAGCTAGAGAAAATACCAGGTGATGAAAAGTGATGAAATATTTGAAAAAAACCAGAGAAAAAACCTGAAAATTTAGAAAATATTTTGCAATGTTTGTCTCTGTCCTAAAATTTCTTCCTAATCTGCAAATATTTGAGTTTTTTAGGGTTTCAAAATTGCAAGGGACCTTCCCTTTGACATCCCTTACACCAATCTACTGTAAGGAATTCACCAACTCACTTGCACCCCTGTTTGCCATAATAAATTCACCTACTTTACCTTGAAGTGCATACTACCCTATAGACGTAATGAATTCACCTACTTTGCCTTGTCGTGCATACTCCCTTGTAGAAGAAAAAAAGATTTTATTTGTCTTGTCGTGCATACCCCTGCACCTATGCATGCATTGATAGTCTACATATGTTTCTACGGGTAATCACTGATTACTCGATGGATAATAGTCGGGTAAATCACCGTGAGTCGACGAGTTACCCGACCCAAGTTTTTACATTAAAAAAATCATAAACCCTGCTGACCTGCGAGTTTTGCAGGTACTCGCGAGAAACCTACGAGTTTTGAAACACTGATTAGCACTACCATTCCCTTGGTGGTGCTTCTACCAAATTTGATGATTTGATATTTCCCTACCCATTTTTACCTCCAACAGTCATTTGGTAGAAGCATTGTCTAATTATCTTGTCCTTGTGCAAAAGCATCGATGCTTTCTTGTGGCATGTTTTATGAGGTAAAAAAAAAACTAAGCAGGTTTTCAATACTTATAGGTGCTCTTGCTCCCCTTCTAGCATTGGCACTCATATGGCATATGCATAATATATAGGTCTCCCATGGTAAGCCATCAAAAATAAAAATAAAAGTCTCCCTCTAGCATTCTAAATCTCACTCTCTCGTAGTAAAAATATTTTTTTTACCCCTACCCCTTTTACCCCTTAGGCCTCCTAGGATATTTTCATCACCACTTTCATGTGGATCATAATCAAGTCGAGTTTGCTTGGTTCAACTAGGTTTCCCCTCCAAAACATGAGGGTGTGCATTGGGACATGATAGCATTTAACAGGGTTATGCATAAGGAGTTGGACTCAAAATGTACTTGTAAAAAAATGGTGAATCCTAATCAAAATCAAGGTGAAACATGGAGAATCCTAAGCAAATCAAATCAAGCATCTTCACGCAAAAATTTGGGGTGTTTGGTATTTGAAGCTCTAAAATGTAAGGTCATATTTGGGGCTACTTTTGACCTATTAAATCATCTTATAACTTCATAAAAATACCACCATTAGATCAAGCTTGAAAAGAGCTTTCCAACGAGTACAAATATGCCTATGTTTGGATATATATTATGGCGAATTGACCCTAAAAACAAATTGGTATTGAAAAATTTTAGGCGAGTAGATCGACGTCGAGGGTCCTCATATTTGCCAATTTCAAATTTTGGAAATCCTTATATTCACCCAATTTGTGAATATTCACCACTATGCATAACCCTGGAATTTAATATTGTCCAAAATGCAATTTTTAATGTCACACCTAAAAAATAGTCTTCACATCACTCATCTAACATCATTAACGATGAGAACCAAAAGTCTTATTATATTAAAATTGAGACATCTATTCAATTTTATAATGCATTTATTATGCAATAAATTTATCAAAAGGGGGAAAATATAGACACCTAATTTTGCATGTAGTGCTAATTTTTATTTTTCTTGTCCCCTCATTAGTCACCCTTCTAACCATACAAATGAACTCAACTATCCTTATACCCAACTATGAAGTATTTATTTCCTTAAAAGCAAAACCATCGAGTCATGAGCAATAGCACCACCAATGCTACCATACCCCTAATGGTTCTTCTAACAACTTTGATGCTTTAAACTTTTCTATCCATTTTTTATCTCCAAAAATCATCTGGAATTAGCCCCATATATGTAGCATCGTTAACGCTCTTGACTCATGGTACTTATGACATGGCACATGCCGAATCTCAAAGGTATGCCTTCTTATCCCTTTCAATTTGCCTACCATTAATGGGCATGATTACACTTTCTAATCTGCAACCCCTACAATAGAACCTTCAAATATAAGACTTACTATTTCCATGCCCTTCAATTATTCCCTTTTGATCCTTACATCTTTTTTATCGTGTCCCTATAATCCTGTATTGATTTTATCTATTCCCTCAAAAATGCCATGAATTCCTTTAAATTCATCCCTTAGAGTGGTCATTTTATCAATAGTTTCCAACATAAAACTTTGTTGAATTTTCTCTAGGATCCTAATTGTTTTATCACTTTGCTTACCAAGGTTATGCTAAAATTTTGGCTTAATATTGTGAGCACTTAGGTTTCATATTTGCTCTCTCATAGTTCTCTTACGATAATTTGATCAAGCATTAAAGCATTTTATCAAGTCAAGCAATCATCATTAGGTGATATTCAAGCATCAAACATTTGGAGGAGGCCATCAAAAAGCAACAAATAGGCTCTTGTCAAGCTCTCATAAAAGGGAAAACAAGTGATGATATTGGGTTGTGCTCTTCCCCTTTACTTTTGCTTATTTGTTATCCCTTATGCTATTATCTTTTAGCTGTAATCTTGCTTTATTTTGACTAAATATTTGCATCTTAAGCATTTAAGATTACTTTTAAGAAATTTTATTTGTCATTTGATTGTGTAATAGGGTTTTTATCCTCTTAAATTAAAATTCTACGTTGTTGTCATCATCATCTCAAGTTTTCTTGCATTTAATATCGTTTTCTTGTTCATAGAAGCAATAGTGCCAAGAGATTGTGTCAAAGATGCTCTTGTTCTCTATTTTGCACAAAGCATAACACAAGTATCAATAGTACCAACGATGCTATTATTTAGTGACCTTCTACCATATCAACAATTTTAGCATTTTGTAATCTTTTTTATCATCTAAACAAAGGTTTGATTACTCTATCAAGGAAGATCACTATTTTCCACTAGTTCAGACAAGCCCCTATACATTGACCCCAATATTTTTTTATCTATTTTCCAGGTATTATAGAAGCACCAACAATTGACGATAACATTGATGAAGCTTCCATGAGCAAGTGATGCTTCTACCTCTATGATAGAAATAGTTTTTTTAATCCCTATTTTTCATTTTTAATAGTTAGGAATAGAATATGCATGCTATGTCTACATATAGGTTTTGTTTTCTGTTTGTTAAAATTAGTAAAGGAAAAATATTGAACCTAGTATAATATTTATAGGGGATATATTTAATCATTAAACTTGTGTATTAAATTTAAAGTGCATATAGTTTGCGTGGTAGTCTAAATATTGTTTTATCATTGAAATAAAAAAACTATTTTAGTCCTAGAATTTGAGTGTTGCATCTTTGTGTGTTACATTTAAAATAGGTTAAGGTTAGGCTTCACAAAAGTGGGATCTTAAAAGGAATGTAGTTTTATTTTAGACACGTAGGTGTTTGCAAAATTTATCTATCAAACTAATCATTAGATTTTCATAACTATCTCGTAATACCCTCTTTGAAGTGAGAAGTCTAAAGGAAGAAAAGTGTCAGACACCTTAGTTGGCCCTTCATGATATTCTTCTCTTTTTGCAAATATTAATCCATAGTGCACACTATTATGAATGAGATTAACATTATGTACGTAGTGGATCATGTTTGAGATGGAAAAAAAATAACATGATACTGGCTTGAAAATTAACATCTATATAGGCATGAAATATGAGGTCATCTTTGAAAATATAAACATATTTATTTTTGATGAAAAAAACAAATTTATAATAAATTAAGATAAAAACCTTTACAATAAAAAATGTTGGTGGGTTAACACACCCCATGGAGAATAAAACTAACTCTCATTGACGAGGGTTAGGAAACAAAGCCGTCAACAAAACACAAGTTTATCAATCATGATCATTACATAAAAGAAAGCATATCATATGAGTAACATGCCCTGGAGTGTTGTCCTGCATAAATTGCTAGTGATTATGGGATAGGAATCCATCCCTCCACATCGTGATTAAGGCCTTCATTACCCGCATTTCTCCATCCAAAAATTGGCCCAGGTAAAATTGGTTGAACATCATCCCACCCCAACCTGGTGGAATGAATAAGCAATATCAACATTAGACCGCTTCCTGACTTGCAAGGGTTGGGACTAGTGCCTATCTACAAGAGCACTTCTTGCATATGACGAAGGTTGATGGTGAGAGAGGTATCGAAAACACTCCTAAGAAGAGCACTCTGGGGGGATCCTATTGAATATACACAAAGCATTGGCCTAGTATGCCATAATAACTTGTAGTTGAGCCAAATCCATAGCAACTTTATTGGCTTGAGTACATATCTGTAGCCACATGTCATTAAAAACTTCTATTTTGTTAGCATGATTAAATGTGATAGAAGGTGTATACTATTTAAAAATAATTTTGTTATGGACCTTCCAAATATGAAAGAGTAGGTTAATCTTGAAAACCTACCACACTTCAAAAAGTAAGAGAGATAAAGTAAAAGAGTCCCCAAGAAGAGCTTGGGACCAAGAAACTCTTGCAGCTGTAAATGGGGAAAAAAATAAAGAACCCATTCCCAAGCTTACCTAGATCTTCTGAAATTATAAAAGAGATGAGTACAAGACTCAGTTACACCACAAACAGGACATTTAGGATCAAGAATTCCAAGGTGCTTCAAACATTCCCCCAAGGGAAGGCTTTGACACAATAAGCTAAAAAAATATTGTTTGGGCTCAACATAAGTAGCCCAAACATTTTGAAATCTAGAATTCCATCTAGTCCTTATAGAAAATAAATCCCAACATTGATTGAGCTTAGGCAATAGAGGAATATAAGGAGATAACCATTTATACCCCAAATGAACCTTATAATTAAGCAAAGGAGTGTCAAAATGCCTTCTCTAGTTTGACCATCAAAGATGTTGTGAGCGCCCACCAATCTTGTGCAACATAGAAAAAGGGGTAAGAGCAATAACATAATAACTATCTTTGTCCACACCATTTAGCCTGAAGATGCGTTTGAAGTTATTCTATGGGATCAAATCCCTGGTCTAGCGAGAAAATAAATCAATTATTATAATAATACCCTTTTTGAAAAATTGTTGAGCATGAATCCATTGCACTCGGGCTAAGGTAGAACCTTGATGAAGAAACACAGGAGACCAGCAAATATTCATAGAATTGATGGATAATCCTTTAAGAAATCCATCTCCTCTCCAACAGATCGGAGGAGTGAACTACTACTAGGCTTTCCATATAATTTTAGTAACAAAGAAGCCAAAAATATTAACAAAAACTAGAGCAACAATGAGAGAGGGAAAATCCAACCTTCTCCATGCTCTATAGTTTAAGGGAAGACCAAAGGAAATGAAATATTGAACCATAAATTGTTAGTCTCACAATGACATTAAGAGGGGGGGTGAATCAGTGTAGCTCTTTTAAACTTAAATCTTCAACTCTTAAAGCAGAAACAATGAAAACTTAAAACCAAATAAAGCAAGTATAACAAGATAACATCACACAACACAAGATGTATCGAGGTTCACCGATTTGGCTACTCCTCAAAAATGATTGTTTGGACTTCCATCCAAATCCAGCCTTTGGAAAGCATCAACTTTACAATCAATTTACCAGCACCTACTGGAAGGAGCACCAACCCTTGATTTATCTGCACCAATAGAAAGGAGCACCAACCCCTGATTTATCTACATCAATAGAAAGGAGCACCAACCCCTGATTTATCTGCACCAACAGAAAGGAGCACCAACCCCTGATTTATTTGCACCAATAGAAAGGAGCACCAACTCCTGATTTACCAACACCAACTGGAAGGAGCACCAACCCCTGATGCCAAGCACCAACTTGGACTTCTGTTGCGAAACTAGAAGATTGACATAAATATGCCCTCACTTTTACAAGACCCTGACTGGTATATTGCTTACCCAACATTGCCCACTGTTTACACACCACACACCCTTCTCGCTCGCCTCTCACGCACCTCTCGCTCTCCTCTTGTGCCCTCTCGCGCACTTCATCGAATAAAATCACCAATTAAATTCTCCAAGCAACACTCCTTTTATAACCATCCTTTCTCTTTGTAACTCCAGTTGTAACTCCTTTCATATTCTCATACGCCACTTGTCAATCGTAACACCTTCTCTATGTAACTCCTTTTGTATATATAGAGTAGGCATTTCGTCAAACACGTTACATGCAACGAATTGACACCATATTCTCCTACCATGATTGTTCGTCTTCTCGGTCATGACTGTTCATTTTCTCCTTTGTGCATGCATGCATTTTGGTTTCTAAAAAATATTTTTGTTTCTATTTTGATGACTGTTCATTTTCTCCTTCTTTGACTGTTCGTTTTCTCCACATGGGCATGCGTTTGTTTTCCTTCTTCGATGACTATTCGTTTTCTTTTCCATGACTGTTCATTTCTATTTTGAGGTTCTTCTTGAGTCGCGAAAATGTGACATGTCATGATATCGCGACACTTTTGTTACTCTGCCTGCCTGCCCTTCTTGAGTCATGAAAATGAGACATGTCGTGATATCGCGACACTTTTGTTTCTTTGCCTGGCTGCCCTTTTTGAGTCGCAAAAATGCGACATGTCGCGATATCACGACACTTTTGTTTCTCTGCCTGGCTGCCCTTTTTGAGTCACAAAAATACATGTCACGATATCATGACACTTTTTCTTTCTCTCTCTTTCTCTTTGCATCGAACCGCGAAAAATGCTACATGTCGCGATATCGCGACACTTTTTCCTTCTTGCTTTTTCTCTTCGCTTTGGACCGCAAAAATGCTACATGTCGCAATATCGCGACACTTTTTCCTTCTTGCTTTTTCTCTTCACTTTGGACCGCAAAAATGCTACATGTCGCAATATCGTGACACTTTTTCCTCCTTGCTTTTTCGCTTCTCTTTTGGCTATGAAAATGCAACATGTCACGATATCGCAACACTTTTTTTTCTTTGCATTTTTAGCATATGGGCCACTTTGGTCTTCTTGGACAACCTGTAACAACTTCACCCAAACATCAAAAACATCCTTATAAGCATTTAACATCACTGTACATACTCTGAGTAACCTCTGAACCCCTGTCCACTGCATCAACTGATCTATCTGACTATGTTGACAACAATGATAATACTGTTGCTGCACCTTGCTCAACAATATCCCCCTTTGGAATTGTTGGCAACACACGTGCAATTTCCTGTAACTCTTCTCCCTTTGACAACAATACCAAAAGGGCTGCTGTAAACTCCCCCTAAGTCCATGCACAACATTCTCAGGCAAAAATTATTATACTTAGCAAAAATCACAAACATGAGCAAAAATATAAACAAATACACAAATGCTCCCCCTGCATACAACACACTGTCGCTGCAATATATTTTGCCTCTGCTGTGGATAAGGAGACTGACTCTTGTTTCTTACTGTCCCATGCGACCAAATTGTCTCCAAGATAGAATGCACCTCCACTGGTACTCTTTCTGTCATAAAGTCTTCTTGGATAAGCACTCTAATCTCTACTCATCATATTATCATTCTTGTTGTACCTTGCTTTTACTTATTTGGTATAGTTTGATCAACACACAACTCTCAACTGTGCAAAAGTTACTCCCAAATAAAAAGTGATCGACTCTCCAGGCAGCCTGCATGTAATTTCTTCAACCTTTTTACTGCCACCTCCTCCATGACTAGCAACTTTGCCTTGCATCCGTTGTGCAGCTCAATGTATCTGGTTTCTAACAACTGCTATGAATGTTTTCATCATCTGCACAGGTATTAACAGTGGACCATTACATCTAGCGTTGGAACATCAATCTGCGCGTAGTCAACAACACTCGGTATTCTGCTTCTTGCTAGGGCATATGTCAGGGCTACTCAATGTCTTAGATGAACGTTCTTCACATGATTCCAGGGAGCATTTCTCCTCATTGTGATCAAGGGATTCCTCGGGCAATATCTCGCATTTCTCAAATAATGCAAGACTTTCTTAGGTTCATAGGCATCTTGTCCTCCTTGGCGCTTCACCACCTGGGCGCTATTCTCTCAACGTCTCTACCTTGCATGTGCCACTTGGCACTCTTGACCAACTGGGTGCTAGTGCCACTGGTTGCTTTGACTCTAGCATCTCTTTGATAACGGCTACTTCTTTAGAGAAAATTATTTCTCTCTTATTACCTCCACAAACAACTACATGAACTGAAACACACTTTGAAAACTATACGACAACTTCCCCTACCTACTTGCCTTTCATCCTCAGATAACCAAACAACATAGGAGCATTAAAATAAAACTTTAATATTGCTCCCCCTGAGGATGTGCTACCTGGAGCTGCTTAGTGCAATAGAGTAGTCTCCTTTAGTCCAAGGAGACACGATTTCCTCTCTTCTTTCTTTCTCCAACCTTTCTTGAACTTGGGCTTGAATTTTTCAATTGCATCCCTATTTTGAACCTTTTCGTGAACTTGAACATTTCTCTTGGGTGGTTGTCTCTTGTGCATCCTTGATGGATGATTATTTTCCTTTCTTTGATGCACATGATTTCTTCCCTGTCTATGTTGCATTCTTTGCATCTGATGAAATCTATTGTCTTGCCTTAGATTAGATACAAAAGTTCTTGGAAAAAACCTTGCTATGTGCCCATGACCATTACATTTAAAACATTGCACATAGTGTTCAATCGGAATAACAGATGTATTTCTACCAACATAACTCTTTGATCTATTATTCAATCCATAATAAATTGCCTTGTGACCATAATGATTGCATTTAAAACAATAGCCATTAAAAGCATTATTATGAATAAAGTGAGAGTGATAGAACCTCTTTTTTTGTGGTTGCTTTACTGTAGATCTCCTTTGATATTTTCTTCCTTTTGAAGATTCAGCTTTAAAATTTTCTTACTTCGATCCTTCAACAGTGAACTTCTTCTTCTCTGCATATTTGGAAGATGAAGGTTGTTCAACTTCATGTCCAAGACCAAGCTTAACCATGGAGCTTCTTTGTTGCCTTATCATTTCATCTAGCAACTCTGTGCTCTTCTCAAATTTGAGATTTGTATTGGCCTCTTCTAGTTGTTTCTTCAAAAAAACAATCTCTTCTTCATCAATTTCTTCTTCATCATATTCCTGTTATTTTTCTATTTTTTCTTCTTTGAGTGCCATGAAAATAGCTTCACCTATTTTCTTTTCAGAATCCTCATCGCAGCTGTCTTCTGATGAACTGACATTCTTGGAGATGAAACTTTTCTTCTTGAAGTTGTCATTTCTGAAATTTGTTTTTTTCTTCCAATCACTTCTTTCTTGGTGTGATCCTTCATCTCTTTCGTCCTTCTCATTAAGTGGACATTTAGCTGCAACATGCCCAATGCCTCCACAATTGAAACATTTAAACGGTAACTTTCCTCTGTATTTTCCTTTTCCCCTTTTTAGTTTTCGAACAAAGTTTGCTTCCATTTCATCTAATGTCTCTTCTTCCTCGGATTCTTGTTTTGCTTTCATATTTTTATGGGCTTTAAAAGTAGCTTCTCTATCTGTGGGTTTATATTTTCCTATTCTCATCTCATATGCAGTCAAATAACCATGCATCTCATCCATACTAAAAGAATTTAGATTTTTAGCTTCTTCTATAGCTGAAACTTTAGAATCAAATCTTTGGAGAAGAGATCTTAATACCTTTTTCACGATGACAGAATCTTTGATTTCCTCGCCGAGTCCTCTATTTGCATTAATGACTTCATTAACTCTCAGCATATATGCCTCTATGTTCTCATTGTGATTCATCTTTAATACTTCAAACTGATATCGATGTGTTTGTAACTTGGCCTCCTTGATCTTATCATCTCCTTCATGAATGCTCCTCAATTTTTTCCATATTTCTTTTGTCGTTTTACAACTCATAATTTTTACTAGTTCACTGTCCACTAATCTGCACATGATAGCATTCTTTTCTTTTGAGTTATTATCAAACAATTTCTTACCCGCGGCATCGGTTGGAGAAGTGGTGGGTATTGTGTATCCACTATCTACTGAAGCCCAAATGTTGTATCCCAAAGCACAAAGATATGTCTACATCCTAAGTCTTCAAAATGTGTAATTAGTTCTATTCAACAATGGTGCTTTGTTTGATGAGAAGCCTTCACCACCTGCCATTGTGTCACTTCCAAGATCACCCTAGCCGATTAAGCTTGTTTAGGAACTTGGCTCTGATACCAATTGTTAGTCTCATAATGACACTAAGAGGGGGTGAATCAGTGTAGCTCTTTTAAACTTAAATCTTCAACTCTTAAAGCAAAAACAATGAAAACTTAAAACCAAATAAAGCAAGTATAATAAGAGAACATCACACAACACAAGATGTACCAAGGTTCTCTAATTTGGCTACTCCTCAAAAATGACTGTTTGGACTTCCATCCAAATCCATCCTTTGCAAAGCATCAACTTTACAATCAATTTATCAGCACCCATTGGAAGGAACACCAACCCCTAATTTATCTGTACCAACTTGAAGGAGCACCAATCCCTGATTTATCTGCACCAACAAAAAGGAGCACCAACCCCTAATTTATCTGCACCAACAGAAAGGAGCACCAATCCCTGATTTATCTTCACCAACAGAAAGGAGCACCAACCCTTGATTTATCTGCACCAATAGAAAGGAGAACCAACCCCTGATTTATCAACACCAACTAGAAGGAGCACCAACCCCTGATGCCAAGCACCAACTTGGACTTTTGTTCTGAAACTAGAAGATTGACATAAAGATACCTTCACTTTTACAAGACCCTGACTGGTCTATTGCTTACCCAACATCGCCCACTGTTTACACACCACACACCCTTCTCGCTCGCCTCTCGTGCACCTCTCGCTCTCCTCTCACGCTCCTCTCACTCACTTCATCGAATAAAATCACCAATTAAATTCTCCAAGCAACACTCCTTTTATAACCATCCTTTCTCTTTGTAACTCTATTTGTAACTCCCTCTTTCATATTCTCATACGCCACTTGTCAATCATAACACCTTCTCTATGTAACTCCTTTTGTATATATATAGAGTAGGCATTTCGTCAAACACGTTACATGCAACAAATTGACACCATATTCTCCTACCATGATTGTTCATCTTCTCGGTCATGTCTGTTCATTTTCTCCTTTGTGCATGCATGCATTTTGGTTTTCGAAAAATCTTTTCATTTCTATTTTGACAACTGTTCATTTTCTCCTTCTTTGACTGTTTGTTTTCTCCACATGGGCATGCGTTTGTTTTCTCCTTCGATGACTGTTCGTTTTCTTTTCCATGACTGTTCGTTTCTATTTTGAGGCTCTTCTTGAGTCACGAAAATGCGACATGTCGTGATATCGTGACACTTTTGTTACTCTGCCTGCCTGCCTTTCTTGAGTTGCAAAAATTAGACATGTCACGATATCGCGACACTTTTGTTTCTCTGCCACCTACCCTTTTTGAGTCACAAAAATGTGACATGTCGCGATATCGTGACACTTTTTCTTTCTCTACCTGCCTGCCATTTTTGAGTCGCGAAAATGCGACATGTCATGATATCGTGACACTTTTATTTCTCTGTCTGGCTACCCTTTCTGAGTCACAAAAATGCGACAAGTCACGATATCGCGACACTTTTGTTTCTCTGCCTGGCTGCCCTTTCTGAGTCACAAAAATGCGACAAGTCACGATATCGCGACACTTTTGTTTCTCTGCATGGCTGCCCTTTTTGAGTTGCGAAAATGTGACATGTCGCGATATCGTGACACTTTTTCTTTCTCTCTTTCTCTTTGCATCGGACCATGAAAATGCTACATGTTGCGATATCGCGACACTTTTTCTCCTTGCTCTTTTTCTTTGCATCGGATCGCGAAAATGCTACATGTTGCGATATCGCGACACTTTTTCCTCCTTGCATTTTCTCTTTGCTTTGGCCACAAAAATGCTACATGTCGCGATATCGCGACACTTTTTCCTTCTTGATTTTTCTCTTCGCTTTGGACCACAAAAATGCTACATGTCGTGATATTGCGACACTTTTTCCTTCTTGATTTTTCTCTTCGCTTTGGACCGTGAAAATGCTACATGTTGGGATATCACGACATTTTTTCCTCCTTGCATTTTTGGCCGCAAAAATGCAACATGTCGCGATATCGCGACACTTTTTCCTCGCTTTTTTGCTTCTCTTTTGGTCGTAAAAATGCAACATGTTGCGATATCGCGACACTTTTTTTTCTTTGTATTTTTAGCATATGAGCCACTTATGTCTTCTTGGACAACCTGTAACAACTTCACCCAAACATCAAAAATATCCTTATAAGCATTTAACATCACTGTACATACTCTGAGTAACCTCTGAACTCCTGTCCACTGCATCAACCGATTTATCTAACTGTGTTGACAACAATGACAATACTGTTGCTGCACCTTGCTCAACATAAATTTCCAAGCTTTAGCTCCCCTCAGAGCCTTGACCACCCACTTAGCACATAGAGAAATACCTTGCCATCTATAGTCCAGCAAACCCATTCTATTAGATTCTCTAGGAAGACAAAAAATATCCTAGATAACTCTGTGAAATCCCTTTATTTCAGAAGAATTATTCCAAAGAAAATCTTGAAGGAGTTTCTCAAGCTTCTTATAGAAATCTTGTGAAGGAACCCAATAAGAGAAATAATATACATGAGTGGAAGCTAAAACTTTAGAGCAAATCTGAAATTTACTTGCTAATGACAACTTCTTAGTAAGCCAAAAATCAAGTTTCTTTTCAACTTTTTGAAGCACATAATTCCAAAGCTAAGCAAGGGAGCCTTGAAAGGTAAAATAAATACCAAGAAACTTAAAAAATCCTCCAAGAGAGATCCAATTTCAATGATACTCTTGAATCCAAGGCGACATAAGAAAGGAAGACTGTCTAAAGTAGGAGGTCTTCCACCATTGTATGCTAAAACCAGAGGCTGTGCAAAAGGTGTTCAGACAAAATAGAGCATTAGAAACAGATTGCTCCTCTTCCCTTATAGTAAGAAAGGAGTCATCAGAAAATTTACCATTAATAAATTATCCCTAATCATTTGGAAGAGCAATTCCTTTAATAAGACCTACAAAAGCTTGAGAAGCTAAAAGATAGTCGAAGGCATCAACAAAAAGCATATATAAAGAGGAAGCAATAGGACACCCTTGCCGAACAGACCTAAAAATATCCACTAATTCAAATTGTGAATTATTCAAATTGAGAATAGTTGAAGCATCTCTGAATAACATAGCAATAGTTTGAATGAAAACTGATACGAATCTGAAAGCTTTGAGCATAGCAAGAATGAATCTCCATTCAATGTAGTCATAAGCTTTCTGAAAATCAGTATTAATAAAAAGCATGTTCTGTTTTGACATCTAGGCCCATTCCATGCCCTCCCAAACAACCAAAATATTGTCAACGATGTACCTTCCTTGAATAATTCAAATTTACTCTGATGTGGCTATTAAAGGAAGAAGAGGCCTAAGGTGAAGAGCCAAAAATTTACCAATGATCTTGTAACTAACATTCAACAAAGTAATAGGCCTCCAATTAGTGATCAAATTTGGGTCCCCTTGCTTGGGTATGAATTTGATATTGCTCATATTAATAATTGCTCCCAAAGAGCCTACTCGAAGAGCCTCCAGATAAATTTTATGCAGATCAAGATCAACTAAGTTTCAAATACCCTTGTAGAACTCATAGGAAAAGCCATCCAAACCTAGCACTTTATCATTTGCCATTTGAGACAATACATCCTCCATATTTGTAAGAAAAAGTAATTTATCACACCATGCTCTTTGAGACTCCGAAACCTTAACTGGTACAACTACCATACAAGTTGCCAGTGCTTGCTCCCACTCAGGGGAATAAGCTTGAGCAACAAAAACATTAGTATAGTGCTTGACAAAAGCATCAATCATCTTAGGAAGAGAGGTAAGCCTTATTCCATTGTCTTGAATGACCTTGAATTGAGTAGCTTGCCTAGGAGGGCGAAGCCTTTGAAAATATTCTTTGGTGACCCTATCACCAACTTTAAGCCAATGAAGTCGGGATTTAATTCGAGCTCCTCAAGCCTCATAAATTTCAACAAGTTTAAGTTCATGCCTCAGTTGGGTAACATGAGACTGAATTTCAAGATTAAAAATATAAGCCTTAAGCCTGAGAGAAGCTTTAGCAAGCTCATCATGAAGGACAACATTGGAATGTCTTCTAAACTGCATCACCTTTTTTCCCAAAGTATGGATCAAGACAATTGTACAAAAAATGACATCATTCCACCATTCTATCCAACCCAACTCTCTAGTAGGTCTAGGAACTAGATTCCAGACTTTGTGGATATGAAAAACCATGGATTTTTTTATATTCCTTTCAATCGATAAATACTATATCCTTTAAAATTATAATACTAAATTTTATTTATATGTTTAATTAATAAAAATTATTTATATACCAAATTTTTATTATATATAAATTAAATAAGAAATAATTTGAGGTTATTACATATTATTTTATATATCCATTTTTTTACCTTTTTTAAAAAATAAAAATTGAAACTCATTTTTTTTTAAATTTATTACGAAAACTTGATGGTCGACATAAAATAGGTTCATGTTATAACCTTTAAAACCATGTTTTAATTCTACTACACTGCCTTTAAAAAAATTAAAAGCATAGGAATTGAGTACAAGTAAAACATGGTAGAATTTGTGAAAAGATTTTAAAAATATTCAAAAGAAAAATATGGAAAAAATAGAATTTGTGAAAAGATTTTAAAAATATTCAAAAGAAAAATATGAAAAAAATTATTGATTATTATGTTTGAGTTCAAGATATTCTTAACTAGTTATGTTGTCATGGAGGGACCATTATCCATAAAGTAATTTGTGAAAATTTTCTTAGATATTTACCAATAAAATAGAATTATATTGTTATTGCAATAGAGGAAAGTAAAGATTTGATGACGTTGAAGTTGGATCAACTCATGGGATCATTGTTATCTCACAAAAGTAGATTGGAGAGAACTCTAGAAAGCTTAACCCAAGCATTTGTAATGAAGGCTAAAGTTGGAGAAGAGAGTTGCAACAACAATTCCCAAGAGAAAAATGACTTCTCAAATTATTCAAGAGGAAGAGGAAAATACCATGGAGATAGAGACCATAGATGTGATAGTCTAGAAAAAAGAAACATGCAATACCAACATTATAATAAATTTGGTCACTTTGAGAGAGAATGTAGGCTTAAGTAAAGTCATATCCATAATAAGAATACAAATTTTATCCAAAAGGAAGAAGAGCATTCTAAATCTAACATTTTTTCTCTTGTTGTATGGCAGATAATTGGATGATGTTTGGTTTTTTTATTTTGGTTGCTCAAATCATATGATAGGTATTATTTATTTGTGAAGGTTGAAAGAATTCAAACAAGGAATGATGAAAGAATTTTAGATGATCAATTTAGATCCAATGCATTATGTTCTTGTCATGGAGGTATATTAATCAACTAATGGCATCTTCATTTGTCAAGTATATTAATCAACTGATGGCATCTTCATTTGTCAAGTATATTAATCAACTGATGGCATCTTCATTTGTCAAGTGAAGTATGTCCAAGAGTTATTAAGACGATTAATAATGGGCAAGCATAAGGAGGTGGTAATCCTAGTAGCACAAGACAAAAAGCTAAGCAAGGAAGATAGAAACATCAATGTTAGTGGATTTTATTTCACAAATTGGTTAGTAGCCTAATGTATCTTACAACTACTAGGTTTGATATTACTTTTTTGTGTCTTGTTTTTAGGTTCATGGTAGAACCTCATGATAATCATATGAAAGCAATGAAACGAATACTTCAAAATATCAAGGACATAGTAGAATATGATATTTATTATATAACAACTGAAATTTTGGTGTTAATTGAATATTTAGATTAGGCCAAGTTAGTAGATGATCAAAAATAAACTTTAGGATATTGCTTTAGTCTTGGTAATTATCTTATTTCATGGAGTTCAAAGAAGAAAAAAAAGAGTTCCTCTTTCCATAATGGAGGCTAAATATATAGCAACTATATCAACAAGTTGTCAAGCAGTATGGCTACAAGGATTTTTAAATGGATTGCAACAAAAGATGAATTTCTCTACTACTAAATATTGTGATCATAGTAGCACCATTTAGATAGCAAAAAATGTAGTTTTGTAGGACAGAGAATTAATTGACAAATATTTTTACAAAAACACTATGAAGAGAAAGATTTGTTTCACTTTGTACACAATTAGGAGTTGGACCATTAAATATTAAGAAGGAGTTGGACCATTAAATATTAAGAAGGAGAATGTTAAAAATAATGCTTAATGAAAATAAAAATAAAAATAAGTTATCAAAAATAATATTTTTCCTAAAAGAATTTTTTTTTTATAAATAATCTTATAATAAAGGAAGAAAAAATGTTAGTTTTAAAAATTATTAAAAAATAGGTCAAATATAAAAAATTATTATTATTATTATGTACAACAAATATCTTCTTGTGTAGCATAGTTGGTGAAAGTCTTGGGTGTTGGTAGAGGTCGACCCAGGTTCCATTCCCCTTGTGTCCACCTTGTAGATACAAGGTGTAGCTAGGAATGTCCTATGTGTTTGTTAAAGGTCGACAAGGCTCCATTCCCCCTATACCCATATTGTTGATACCTAAATGGTTGTGTGTTATTCCTCTATTGACAAGTGTAGCTCTCGGAATTACGAGAGGTCATGGTTGGTAGCGTACTGCTCAACCCTATGTGTCGATCGTAGGGGTTTATCACACTAACCATAAAATATTTGTTCCAGGGAAAAATACAATGGTTTGGGCTTTGGCTCTTCTTCGAAAGGTCCAACTTTCAAACCATGATGTGGGCGAGTGAGGGGGTGGGTGTGTGGTGGATGTGTGTTAAATTCCCTATTGATAAGCATAGCTCTCGACTTCACAAGGGGTCATGGTTGGGAGGATATTTCTCAACCTATGTGTCGGTTATAGGGGTTTCTTACACTAACCAAATTAAAAAAATGTGCTATATATATTAGATGTTAGATAATGGTTAAAAAAAAATTAGTTATATATATGTATGTTTTTTTTTTTTTTTGAATTTACATGGTGGAATCGGTAGCCACCACGAATCTAGGCAGGTTGTCCAGCTTTTTATGGCCGCCATAGTATTCTACGTTGTCCGCCCAGAAGCCGCCACACAGATCTTTGCGCAGTCTGCCCCTATAACCACCATGCCACAATCATTTAAAACCTTTTACGGCGCTGAAAGCACCAGGAAAGGGACAAGCGTTCAGTCCGGCGAGGCCCGAGATTTGAACCTTGGACCTCTGCTCCCCTTATAGGGTTTGGATGAACCAATTGGTCTATACCTCGGACCTATATATATATATATATAGATATATATGTTAAACGATGAAAAAAAATCAATTATTTATAATATAATAAATTTAAAATAAAATAAAAAATATAATAATAATAATTATTATTAAATTTTACTTGTTTTCATTTTTATTTTATAAAAATAATATAGTTTCAACATACTTGAATATATATATAATTGCACAAAACCTAACCAAGGTTTTGTTATTTTTAGCATAGTTTAATACATTATTTTTTATGACATTATGTTAATGCATTCTCTAAGAGGTGGTTAGGGAAGTTCGTTGCGCGAACTATAAGTTCGTTGGATTCATGTATTGTACTATATATTGTTTCATTATCAATTCAATCGTAATGCTCACTTGAATCCTATATGGTATCATAATGATCGATGTGTTGGGTGAATTTATGGACACAATTTTTTAGGTATGCTTACTAAGATGGATAGTAGGCATTTAGGGCATAAATCTCAAAGCGGGAGCCCTAGAAATCTCACACTGGACATGGATTGAAACTGGGCACAGGTAGGTAATCTCTAACATCATTCTCATCTCAAGCATAGATCTTGAGTACCGATGCAAACCCTATGAGCATGTAGATAGATGTATCGACTAACGTACTGCTAATGTGGACCTTTGTATCCTAACGTGTGATGTGGTGGAAGACTGACATGGAATCACTGACGTGGACCTCTATAGTATGATGTGTGACATGGCCGAAGGCTGGCATGGCAATGACTGACCTGGTGGGATGGTGATGTGGCATCATGTGATTGGTCTATCTCATTGCTAACATGGCTTCTTTACGGATGTGTGACATTCCTTCATTGGTTGGTGTGTGCGACAAATTCTTATTCATAGTCTCCCCGACTATCGAAGGTAATCGAAGAGAGTAGTGAGGCTAGTTCTTTTTTAAGCCTCACAAACGTAACAACAGGTTGCATGTGGGATAAATATCCCATAACTTAAAAAAAATAAAATCGGGCATGACATCTTCAAATAGTGCAAGCCTCCCCTTTGTTCCATTTTAGAGTGGCAACCAGGACGATCAGTATGAAAGCGCTAATATTATGCGCAGTAGGAGATCGAAGGTTGAAACCCCATGCACATATACAACAATTCTTTTTACTACCACAAACAACGGAGGGAGGTGGAGACAGTTTTCAAATATTCTCTCTTCTCCTTCATGTTTCAATGACTTAGGTAGTTGGATTGGTATCTTGGCCACGCACAAGGTTTTTGAAAGCGAGAGGTCGGGGTTCAAACCTTGTGCACATCAAACCAATTTTTTGCTAAAAAAATTCCAAGGTATTATTTTTAATACTTAGCATAATTTGTTTTTGCAAATACAAACAAAGCAATAGGGACAACATTTTTTTTGCAAAATATAAAGACAACTAGTGCATTTTATTTCCACAATGAGGGATACAAAACAAGAATTGCACATTGTTCTTTTATAAAAACTGAAAGGGTTCTAAAAATTCCATCAACACCTTGTTTATTTTTCAAACAAAATGGGATACAAAACATTAATATTTTTTGTAAAATTATAACACAAGGGGGGAATTGTGAATATCAATTTTTGCAAACACAAAATAAAATTTCTTGCAAAATTTATTGTATAAAGGTGCATTTTCAATTGCATTCGACACCTTAAAATTGACATTATAGAATAGGTGTATTTTTGGTGGAATCCAACACATATGCTTTAAAATTTATGGGTATTTTTGATTGTATGCTACATTTAATTTCCTATTTTTTGCACTAACATCATAAGTTAAAATTCAAAAGCACATAAGACCCCAAATTTTAAACATTTTTGTGTAATTTATTGCACAACAATGTTCGGTATATACGATGCCTCTAGTCCCAACTTATAGGTGAAGCTATTGTGCTTGGACTGCTGTATCTAACGCCTAATATAGATGCAACAATGACATCTGAGTTGTTGTTCTCTATAAATCATTGAGAAGAAATAAGGAAAGCCAATTTTATTTTGTTATTCACTCCATCATAAACCCTAATTAATTCCTATTGCTCGGCTTAATTTCTTCCAACTAATCATATTTTTTTGAAAGGGTTTTTAGGTAGGTGTCATCAATTTGAGTGAATTCTCTTTCAGTACTCATTTGTGGTATATCAAAAGAGAGAACATTTTTGTGATATAAGGAACCTTCATAATGGGCACTATATACAAAAATCTTTCAGATACACAGTTGCTTAAAGGTTCCAATTTTGCTCCATGGAAAGCGAAAATTAGAGCTATTCTACAACTTGAAGATTTATGGGATGTAGTGATTGGCACTACAAAACATCCTACAATAGTAGGTACAAATCAAGAAGCACTATGATAAAAGGGATATAAGGTCCCACATGCTTATCGTTCTTGCTACTACTGATGAAATACAATCTCATATTTGTGATGCTAAAATTGGTAAAGATGTTTGGGATGCATTAGTTACCATATATTAAGGGAAGAATCAATCCATCATTCTTAACCTTCAATATCAACTTCATACTCTCAGTATGAAGTCTGGTGAATCAATAGAATTTTTCCTCTATAGAGTGGTAGAATATTTTCAAGCTGGTTGTAGGGGTTTATCACAATAACCATAAAATGTTTGGTCCCAAGGAGAAAAACACAACGGTTTGGCCTTTGGCTCTTCTTCGGGAGTTCCAAGGTTTAAACCACGATGTGGGCAAGTGTGTGAGGGGGTGGGTGTGTGATGGGTGTGTGTGTTAAATTACCTATTGATAAGCATAGCTCTCGGCTTCATGAGGGGTCATGGTTGGGAGGAGACTGCTCAACCCTGTGTGTTGGTTATAGGGGTTTATCACACTAACCAAATAAAAAAATGTACAATATATACATATTAGATGTTAGATAATGGTTAAAAAATAATTTAGTTTATATATATATATATATATATATATATATATATATATATATATATATATATATATATATATATATATATATATATATATCGTGTGTGTGTGTGCGCGCGCACTAAAATATGAAAGAAAATTCAATTATTTATAATATAATAAATTTAAAAGAAAATAAAAAATATAATAATTATTATTATTATTAAATTTTATTTTTTTCATTTTTATTTTATAAAAATAATGTAGTTTCAACATACTTGAATATATATATACATATAATTGCACAAAATCTAACCAAGGTTTTATTATATCTTATATTAGGCCCACTTTTATTTCCAGAGCGGATAAAGAATTTGTAGCATAATTGAGGTTGAATGGATATGCCAAAACAACAAGGACTGGATCCAAAAAGGGCATCTTCAATATGTTAAGCATGGCATTTCATTCTTTTCTTAAGGCACTAGCAATGTACTTAAAAGGCACCATCGAAAGTCCCATTTGTCCATTGCTCGCTCAACTTTTCTACGATACAAATACTAATGACAAACCATGAAAGTGATTCTGTCAGTTTGGATATAAGTTTTCTTTATAGTAAATTTATTATAATTTATGGATAAGAATCCTCCTCTTAACATTTATAAATATCCCCTAAAATTGTAGGGCATTTAGCGAGAGAAAAAAAAAACTCTCTTTCCAATAAGGTCCTTTAAAAATCAACCATAAAAACCATACTTGAGAATTATCTATGGCCCGCCTTCCTGTTGTCTTTGAAAAAAAATAGAAACATTCTTAAGTGTCTATTTATCTTGTGGAATTAGGAGAATAGTGTTTGAATACCTTTGTAAAAGGTTCATTTTTGGTTTGCTTTGTTAGTGCGCATACAGAAGAGAAAAAAAATTGGTCAGTCGTGGGGAAGTATGACTGAATTGAAAATATTGTAATAAGGGTTGGCATGATTAAACTATTTATTAAAAAAAATTATTGGAATTAACAACTATAAAAAATAAAAGAGGTTATAAAAAAAATAATTTGTGATTTCAAGACCTCAAGGCTATCTACACAATCAAAATCCTACATAGGGCACCAAAACTAAAGTTTGGGAACAACCAAAGAAACTAGAATACGAGACACGAGGCCAAATATAAAACCAACCCTTAAAAGGGCAAACAACATAACTAAGCATAAGGAGCTACTCCCGAAGGAGGAGGATCATTCTTTGTCCCAAAATAGCCCAAACCATGAGGATTATCTATAGGCAGATCAAGAAACCAAGAGTTATTAGGAATAATAATATTTATGAAAGGAATCATAATACCCCAACCAAGGGGAGTAGAATTGATTAAATTTGAAGGTGCCTATAGAGCAAAACAAGTAGAAGTAGGAGGAGAACTGGTCGAAGAGATGGGCCAGGGCTCCAACCAGTACCATGATCGATCAAGTGATGCATAGGACTCCAATTGCATTGCAAAGAGCGTGAACGTGAAAAATACTTGTTGTGAGATCTAGGAGGAGATCGAGCCCTATTGTGAGAACTGGTAGAATGTCCTAAGACCAGAGAAAATCACCCCCTCAACCTACTATACCAAGACCTCAAAGAAACTGAGGGACCTTGAGGAGTGACATGAGGCAAAACCCTATTGATAGTGTACAAAACCTTATGCTAATACTCGATAAGATTCATCAAATGCACCAAATCATGCACAATATTGGAAGTCTACAAATGGATCTAAACAATAACAACCAAAATCATCGTAGGAGGATGAGTAACCCAGGTGTTGTATGTGAGTTGGAGAGGAGAGGGCAATCCTCCAAGGGAGGTCCCAGGTTTGAATCTCCACCCTACCAAAAAGCTGAATTGGATACCCAAAATCCAATTGATAATGTTGGTGCGGGCAGGGCTGGGTGCGACCCCAGGTGACTTTGATGGTGTAGAACCCCCTATTCGTGGTATATTAGACCAAGGTGGCACCGCAAGGGTTTTTTTGCTTAAAAAAAAAAGCATCGTAATATTTTTATTTATAGAAAATTGTAAAGAAATTAAATCTCTAGAATAGATAGCAACATTCCTAGATTTCCATAGCTAAAACAAAATAATCACACAAAATAAATTCCATAGAGCAGCAATATAAGTAGGCCAACAACTATTATCACCAAAAAAAATCATCTGCCATCTGAAGATCTTGGGATGAAAAGGTTTAAACAATGAGTGAATCCAAGCCTAGGCAGATTGAGCATGAGGGCAAAACCAAAACATATGCTTAAATGTTTCAAAACGACCACAAGCAGGACACTTAGGATTAGGAAGACCAACCCTACTGAGCCTCTCTCCCATAGGAAGACCTTGATAAATAAGAGACTAGAGAAAAAAGGTGATCTTAGGTTCAAGATTAGAATACTAGATACGGTTCAAATGAGCAATCCAAGTATAGGAGGTAGAGTGAGTTTGCCATCTCTCATTAAGCTTGTCAATACCAGAGGAAAAAGGACTAAGAAGCTGATAAAGCAAGGAAGAAGAGTAGTTCTTGAAAGGAGTATCTACATTCCAATGCCAATCCCTCCACCAAGCACTCGGGGGCTGAAGGCCGAGCTTATGCAACATGACATCAGGCATAAGCTCTTGGATCTTAAGAATAGAAGGAAGATCCAAGTTTTGAAGATTAAATTTATGCTTGAGGTCAGGCCAAGGAATCCAATCCTAAGAATGCACTAAATATTTAATAAAGCAAATGCCTTTGCGAAATAGCCTCAAAGCTTTAACCCTTGGCATATCAACAAGAAGAACCAAAGAGTTAGACAAAATAGGAGACCACTAGATATTCTGAGAATTGAATGAAATACCATTATAAAAACCATCACCAATCCAATGAAGATGAGGTTTCACCACCTCAAAAGCCCACCAAATATTTTTAACAAAGGAACCTTGAATCTTAACCAGGGTAGAAGTAATGATAAGAGTGTGAAGGTCAATATTAGCCCAAGATTTATGCCCATAAGGCAACCCTGAAGAGATACAATGGTGAATTAAAACCTTCCAGGCTTCAGGGCCTTCAATAGCTTTAACCACCCACTTAGCACACAAAGAAATGCTTTACCTATAGATGTCAATGATACCCATCCCACCCTTATCAGTAGGCATGCAACAAATATCCCAAGCAACCCAATGAAAACCACACAAATTCTTCCCCTTGGCCCAAATAAAATCCCTAAGGATTCTGGCCAACTTATTATAAGAATTCTTAGAAGGGGCCCAATAGGAGGAATAGTAAACATGGGTGGCAACAAGAATCTTAGTGCAAACCTAAAATTTACCAGCAAGAGAAAGGGGACGCGAGACCCAACATGAAATCTTCTTTTCAATTCTATCAATAACATATTGCCAGAGTTCGGAGGGTGAGCAATCAAAAGGAAATTCCTAAGAACTTAAAATGCTCACCCCTTTGAAGCCAATGCCACGAGAAATGTCTAAGCCAAGCAGGTAGAGTAGAAGAAGCAAGGTGAAAACAAAGAGACTTAGACCATTGGATGTTGGAACCAGAGGCCTTACAGAAAGTGTCCAGACAAGCCAAAGTAGTTGAAATAAAAACCTCATCCTCACTAATAGTGAGAAAAGAATCATCTACAAAATACCCATTAATAAGTTGAGTGGACATATCAGGCAAAAGAATACCTTTGATCAACCCCTTAGATGCTTGATTGGCAAGAAGATAACCAAAAGCTTTAGTCGCAAGGATGTAAAGTGAGGGGGCCAAAGGACAACCCTAGTGAATAGAATGAAATAAACCAAAATCCTCTGACTTATGCCCATTAATAGTAAGATAGGCCGAAGCATCAACAAACAACATATTGATGGCCTTAATAAAAAAGGGCCCAAACCTGAGAGCTTTGAGCATGGCAAGAATAAAAGGCCACTCAATATGATCATAAGCTTTCTCAAAGTTGAGCTTAAGGAAAAGTGACTTTTGGCCAGAGACATGCACCCATTCTAAACCTTCCTAGATAGCAATAAGATTATCCAAGATATAACACCCTTTAATGAAACATGTCTGCTTTGATCTGATAATCATAGGAAGAATATTTTGAATATGAAGAGCTAAAGCCTTGGCCAAGATATTATAAGAAACATTAAGTAGAGTAATAGGTCTCCAACTGGTGATAAGCTCAGGATTGCCCACTTTGGGAATGAACTTAATGTTTCCATGATTGATAATACTACCTAGAGAGTTATTGGCTAACACTTCATTATAGACATTGAGCAGATCAGGCCTAGTAAACTTCCAAGTGGCTTTATAAAACTCATAAGGAAAGCCATCAAGACTAAGGGACTTATCATCCAACATAGTCATAAGAGCATTATGAAGCTCAACAAGTGAAAGAGGAGCCTCACATAGATGCCTATTATAAGCAGACAACTTAGCAAGAACAACATCAAGACATTGCTAGAGTGCCATCTGACATTCCAGAGAATCTTGTTGTGCTTGAAAGATAAGCTTATAATGATCCACAAAGGTCGATGCAATATCAGGAAGAGAAGTCAACCTATCATGAGAGACTTGAATAGCCTTGATCTGGATTTTGGCCTACCTAGAATGAAGAGATTTGAAAAAGGCTTTGGATGGGCGATCACCCACCCTCAACCAATGCAGATGAGCCCGAAGTTGAGCCCCCTTGGCTTCATGTCATTCATGGAGCATAAGCTGGTGGTGAAAACCAACAACCCTGGCTTACAACTATCGATCATACAGATCATTTTCTAGCAAAGATAAATTTTGTTGATACTCCTTCATGACAACCATATGAGCATACTTTCTGACATGCACCACCTATTTGCCAAAATATCGCATGAAAGAGGTAGTACGAACAATCACCTCATTCCACCAAGAAATCCAACTGATAAAATGAGGAGGTCGAGGTAATAAATTCTAGATTCTCTCAATCATAGAAATCGTGCCAAGGTGTTGTAATAAATAAGTATTTAAATAGAATTGATTGCATAGAAAATTGAATTGGTAGCCACTCCACTCAATCTGGAAGGAAATTGGGAAATGATCTGATAATAGGAATTGATCCTAGATCATCACAATCTTATTATTGGTGGTGGAGAAGGAAAAAATTGTTTCTCTGACATCATAACTCGATCAAGGTGCTTATAGACTCTATCATTACCAACATAAAAATTGGACCACGTGAACCAAGGTAGAGGTATGCATTTGCATCAATAAAAAAGGGATAAAAAAGACCCCATCTGTGCTTAAGAAAAAACTAGGCCTCACGCTCACCGGTGCACTAATGCATCAAGAGGTGATCAAATTTATCTTCAGCATGCTCAACCATATTAAAGTCACCATAAATAAGCCAATACGCCATTGGCAAGTGATCATCCAGGTACCACCAAAGGGCAGAATGATTGGGCCCATCATTAGGTGCATAAATTTTGGCAATGCCTAGGGTGTTCCCATTAATATTCAACAAAATCCAGATCACATGATGAGAGGGATCCTCACCAAACCCTAGCAAACAATCCTCAAATTTGGAGGAGATTGAGATAGAAGCACCACCTCGACCATCTTCATGGTGAGTAGTGAAGTGCACAAATGATCCTGCAATACAACTGAGAGAAACATCTAACAAAAAACTAGAGATTTTAACTTCTTGTAAGCAAATAATATCAACATGGCCAATACTTTGCAGAGCAAATTTAACAAAAAAATTTCTTGAGGACTCTGTAAGTCCCTGAACATTCCATGAAAGGAAATTCATGGAGGAAGAATATCCAAGGAGCCATCTCCCAAAGGACTACCTACATTGTCAACCAACACCAAGAAACTATTAAATAGAGAGGTCTGAGAAGGGTGAAATAGATCACCAATAGTTGAAGGATGATGCTTAGCCTCTTGACCTCCCCTCGATGATGATGAGCCATCTCGATATGGACTACATGAACGCCTAGAGGGTGGAGGTACTGTCTGTGATTTCCCTTCCTTTGAGGTGGATTTATGCTCTAGAGGTTTCTTAGCAAGAGGAGCCTAAGGAGCTGAGACAGGAGGCATAGGAACAATAAGAGGTTGAGATGGTGGTTGTATAACCCTATCTCCACTAGAAAGCATCAATTTAGGGTTGGTCACCCCCTCTTATTAGAGATCGTGATCCAATCACCCTCAATAGAGGGTTTGGTAGGCGTAGGCACAACAGGAGGAGCAGGGGCAACCATCGAAGGTTTTTGAGCAACCAGAAGATAGTCCTTGATATGATGTGAAGTAGATTGACACCGAAAGCAAGTATTAGGTAAGTTAAAGTAAATATTTTTTTGCATAAAATACTCTATACCAACCTGAATATCCATAAATTCTTTGAGATCCTGTGTGAGGTCAACCTCAACATAGATTCTCTTATTGGGCCATGTCGAGAAAAAATATTCTTCTTCTTGACAGATCACCCAACCAATGGGTTTGAAAATATCAGTAATAAACACCCATAAGGGCAATGAAAGACCAAGGAGTTCAAGCCAAACTAGGACTTTCAAGGCAACTTGTTTCAAAACTTGAAAAGGAGTCCAAGGAGAAAGGACCATCAAAGTATTGTGAACAAACCAACAACTGGACTTAGCAACCATAGTTTGCACTTGTGAGGGTTCTTTAAAGGAAAGCAAAAAAACCTTTGGTAAGATTGCGGATACCCACAACCACAATGCCATGAGCTTCCCAGTGAATTTTAAGCCAATTTTGAAGAAATTCTTGCGATAAGATTTGACCAACAAAATAAGCAATAAGATAATGATTCTCATACCATTTTACAACTGGAGAAATAACATCAAGAGAGAGTACAACATCTGGAGAAGACTCATTACCTCATCCACTACTTTTGAAATAAACTTTCGAGCTCGCTTTGGCACCATGAAGACCACTATCTATAACAACCATTACATATGTGGATGGCGAGGCCATAAGAAGGAGATCAACCACCTAACTGGTGGCAGTAACAATATTCAATACCAAAGCATCCAAATTTATGAATGGTGGCAGACCCAAACCCTAGTACAATTTCTATTTATTAAATTTTAAAAAATTAAATTTTGTATTGATATGTTTTTAAATTTTTATTTAAAATATTTAAGTTTAAATTTGTTCAAATTTAATATGAGGAAACCATATCCCTCACAAAAACCCTAATTTTTTACTCAAAATTTTGCAGCAAGTGCTTGCTAGTAAACTTTCTTGAATAAATTCTACTGAGATATTACAATATCTAGGGTGGGCTAGGGTAACATTCATCCTTCTAGAAGGATTACCACCAAATATAAGCTCTATAAATAGAGTTTATGGTAAAATTCCATAAGCTCTATAAATTGGTTTCTTACATATATTTATCCATTTCAACACAACAATCATTAAACTAACTTTAATATTGTAAATATAATTTTTTTATTCAAACTATTTTTTTAATAACTAATTTTAAAATCTTTAACAAAACTATCTTTAACACCATGAACTTTAAAAGTACCACCAATAACTATTACCATGAAAATAACCTAAAACACCCTTTACTTTCAAACAAACTATTTATTCATATCTCTTAAAATTTTAACCAAATTCCCTAACATGAAAATCAACAAATAAAAAAATTTATCCAAATTCCCTAGCATGAAAATCAACAAATAAAATTTTAAAAATTATATTTTATATAATTTTTTTGAATATTCAGATGATTAGTTAAAATCTATAAGTCACATTCAAATTTTCATTAACCTAAAATCAAGCATTAATGAATTATTTGTCTTTTTGAGAAATAATAAGCATGCATATTTTATCAATCTAAAATCAATCATGCGTGAAACCACCTCTTATTCAACTTATTTAACTTAAAATCAAACATGCATGAAAAGGACATTTTATCAATCTAAAATCAATCATGCGTGAAACCACCTCTTATTCAACTTATTTAACTTCAAATCAAACATGCATGAAAAGGACCTCAACTTATTGGAATATTGTAAGAATCATGCATGAAAAGGACCTCAGCTTATTGAAAGATTAAGAATATTTACCTCTTTAAGTGGACACCCTCCAATCATCACTATACTAACATTTAAAATCAAGCATGAAAGGACCTCTTATTTAATTTATTTAATTTATTAGGAAATGGTAAGATACACATTGCCTAAAATCAAACATGCATGAAAGGAACTCATATTTAACTTATTGGAGATCATAAGCAAGCACATGAGATTATAAGGAATCTTTGACTTCTTCAAGTTGACCACCCTCAATCACCACTCCACTAGCACCTTATGCTCATAAAAATAATTAAAAAAAAAACATCCAAAATAATAATTATTAAAGGAATATGCTTTTGATATCCTAAAAATAAATTTAAGAAAACTTCCAAAACTAAAGTTGAAGACACTTTTTGTAGCGTGGACATGTGAAAAATCATTAGATCTAACACCCTGACCATGTGAGTAACGTCTTCTTCCATCTCTGGAGTGGGGAGGAATTCCTTTCTTTTCACTAAAAAGATTACAGCTGGAAATGGTCCCGCTATCGCTATATGGAATAGCGAACAGAGATACCACCATTTCCAAATGATTATATAAAACCTTTTTTGTTTGTTGGGGAAGTGTACAGTGTGCACAGATACCACTGGGAGATGAAGTTCAGAAAGGAAGAGAGAGCTTGCCAAACTTTATTGGGATGGTGTTTGGCAACCGTGAAGGAAGCGAGAAATTATGTGGAGTCAATTAAGAGCCAGAATCTGTTGGAGGAGTGGGATAGAGCCCGTCTTTTAGATGGGTGGATTGGTGGTTCCGGTTATGAGTTCAAAGCCATTGTGGGTTTCAGAAGCTGTGTTGGATACATGCTGGTAGTTGAATCCCCACAACAGGTCGAAATTTTGGAGCCAGGTTTGAACCATGTCTTCATTGATCTTGTTCAGTCCAAAGTCCAGTAAAATCTTGAAAAGATAATATTTGTGAGAATCGTGTTTTGGGAGTCCCCAAACTCCTTTTCGGATAAATATGTCCCAAAACTATTTTCGGGTAAACCAAGTCTCGAAATTGCTTTTCGGGACAAATACGTCCTGAAACTCTTTTGCACTTAAAACGTGTGCGATATCCTTTTTCAGGACGAAACTAGTCCCGAAACCTCCTTGTGCCGGTAACTTGCTCGAAAGCATGAAACAGGAGTTTCGTTCAACAAAGTAGCGAAACACGTTTTCGAAGCATAACTTGCTCGAAAACGTTTCTTTCGAAGCAGCTTGGGCAAAAAGGATTTTTGAAGCGGAGCTTGAGTGAAGTGACGAACATAGAGTTACGGGGTAGTAAACACGGATTTATATATCTCACGGAAAAAATAAAGATACACTCATATATTATTCAAAAGTAAAATGACTGCTATCACAGTTTTACAGAGGAACCATTTACAGCGGATAACAAGTGTTTCTCACAGGAATCGCTCCAAACACATCCACAACTAAATCTCCTTAGTTGCATAACTAACCAAGAGAAAAGAAGAGAACAGAAGGTTGCTGCTTCTGATTCTCACTTCTCCTCTGTCTTCGCTTCTGCTTCGCCAACGCTCCTCTACTTTTCACTACACTGTGCTGCTCTCTCTGCATACTTCTTTTGAAAGACAATACTGCCTCATATAGCCGGATGAAAGAGATGATAAGGTTTATTTTCTGACATGCATTAGAGCTTATCTTCTGACATACGTCAGGGCTTCTCTTTTGATATGCGTCGAACAAAAACTAGGGTTTTCTTCTAATCACAACTACTGGTATTAAATGTGCATGCTAGAAACTTACGACGATCGGATGTGAGGGATCTACGATCGGATCTGGGCGATAAGATCTGTTAGAGATCTTACAGGCATGAAATCAAGTTTAATTTTCTAACATCCTCCTTTAAACGAGATTTCACAAAAACTTTGACGCCCAACAATTCCCTCAACCTGTTGAAGTCCTCCTCCTTCAAAGGTTTTGTGAAAATATCTGCTACCTGCTCTTTTGACCTGCAAAATAGTAACACAATTTCGTTAGCTTTCACCAGCTCTCTGATGAAGTGGTAGCGGATATCGATGTGCTTGGTCCTGCCATGAAACACTGGATCCTTCGACAGTGCTATGGTGGAATTGTTGTCACAAAAAATAGTTGTTGCCCCTTTCGATGGATGATTCAGCTCACCCAAAATTCTCCTTAGCCATACTGCCTGGCATGCGGTTGAAGTGGTGGCAACATACTCTGCCTCAGTAGTGGACAACGCAACTATCGGTTGCTTCTTTGAGGACCATGAAACTACTCCCGATCCAATATGGAAAGCATACCCGAAAGTGCTCTTCCGATCATCTGTACTGCCAGCCCAATCGCTATCTGTGTAGCCAACCAGTTCAAGCTGGTCTTTTTTGGCATAAAAAATTCCATGGTTCTTGGTCCATTGACATAACACAAAATAATTTTACCTACTTGCTAGTGAGTGTCCTTTGGAGTCTCCATAAACCTGCTAATTAAGCTCACTCCAAACATCAAATCTGGTCTAGTTGTAGTCAAATACATGAGACTGCCAACTAACCTTTTATACAAAGTTGGATCAACATTTCTACTACAATCCATTTTGCTCAGCTTCAGGCCTATGGCAATAGGTGTGATGGCAGGTTTGTTGTCCTCCATATTAAACCTCTTCAGGACATCTTTTGCATACTTTCCCTGAGAAATGAAGATGCCATCCGCAGATTGGTCAACTTCAATGCCTAGAAAATATTTCATCAGGCCTAAGTCCGTCATCTCAAACTCCCTTCATGGCTGTTCTGAACTGGTCAAATAGCACATTGCTATTGCCAGTGTAAATCAGATCGTCTACATACAAGCAAATGATTATCATCTCTCCCTCTGCATTTGTCTTCAGGTATAAGGTGTGCTCATATGGGCATTTGATGAACCCATTCTCCTGAAAGTAGGCATCAATACGATTGTACCAAGCCTTGGGTGCTTGCTTCAACCCATACAGGGCCTTATTCAACTTTAGGACCTTACCTTCTTGTCCTTCCAGCTCATAGCCTGGTGGCTGGTCTATGTAGACCTCCTCTTCCAACACTCCATTGAGGAAGGTAGACTTGACATCCATCTGGTACACACTCCAACCTTTCTAGGCTGCCAATGCCAGGATCATTCTGACTATGTCAAGTCTCGCTACAGGTGCGTACACCTCATGATAGTCAATCCCTGACTTCTGCTTGTAGCCTTTCACCACCAATCTGACCTTATGCCTATCAACTTCTCCTTGGGCATTAAACTTCATTTTATATACCCACTTGACTCCAATGGTCTTCTTCCCTGCTGGGAGATCCATCAACTGCCATGTCTGATTCTTCTCTATGGCCTCTATCTCATCATCCATAGCTTGCACCCATTTCTAATTTTGAATTGCTTCTTCAAATGAAATTGGATCACACTCAAAAAATAAAGCAAAATCAGAATGTTCTTCATCTATTTGATTTTGGGTTACCTCATAAATGTCTTGCAAGCTCCTCGTCTTCGTGGGTGTCCTCAAGTTGGAGATCCTGCTTGCAAGTTGAGGCATTTGTGATGATGAGGCAGTGTTGTTGCTAGCTCTAGTATTGCTGCTTGAAGCTACAGGTTGATGCACTCTATTTTCCTCCAAGTCCTTAGACTCGATAATTGCTGGCTCGGGCTGGCTAGTCTTTGATTTCCAGTTCTAGGCTTCATCCTCCAAGAACTTCACATCTCGGTTGATAATCAGCTTCTTCGTCATAGGATTATACAACCTATATGCCTTTGACTCTTCACTATACCCAATGAAGATGCATTTCTATGCCTTATCATCCAACTTCTTTCTCTTCTCATCTGGAACATGTGCATATGCTATGCACCCAAAAACTCTTAAGTGAGCCACACTGGGCTTTTGATTGCTCCAGGCCTCCTGAGGAATTTTGTCCTTCACACTCTTCGTGGGACATCGATTTAGCAGATAAACTACACAACATACAACTTCTGCCCAAAACTCATGTGGTAAATTCTTTGCCTTCAGCATACTCCATGCCATCTCCATGATTGTTTTGTTCTTCCTCTCTACAACACCATTCTACTATGGTGTGTATCTGGTAGTGAGTTGCCTACGAATTCCATTTTACTTGCAAAAATTATGGAATTCATTGGAGATATACTCACCTCCTCCATCTGTTCTGAGAGTCTTCATAAAGTAGCCACTCTGTTTCTCAACCAGAGCCTTGAACTCCTTAAATTTTCTGAATACCTCTAAATTTTTTTTGATGGGATATACCCATGTCCTCCGACTAAAATCATCTATGAAATTCAGGAAGTATTTATTATCGACAAATGTGTTGGTTTGCATTGGACCACAAATATCATAATGCACCAGCTCTAATGGTTGTGAAGCTCTCCAAGACTGCCCTATAGGGAACGCATCCCTGTGCTACTTGTCGACCAGACAACCTTCACAAACTTGATTTGGTTGCTCTATAAGGGGTAAACCCTTCACCATCTGCTTCTTGTGCAATAGGTTCAGGCCACTGAAACTCAAGTGATCAAATCTGAGATGCCACAACCATGTAGCATCTTTCACCACTGCACTAAATGACATCAACAATTCATTCTGAATCTGTAGGGGAAACATCTTGTTCTTTGTCATGGACATAGTTGCAATTTTCCCATGCTCTTTGTCTTTGATGGTACAAGCTCCATCCTTGAATTGAATAGTGTACCCCTTCTGCACAAGTTGTCCAACGCTCAACAAATTGTGCTTCAACCCAGGCACATAATATACATCAGTGATCTTCTTCCTTTCACCTTTCCTAGTGTGGATAATGATTTTTCCTTTCCCCATGATAGGTACCTTGTTGTTGTTCCCCATATTCACTTTAGACTTGATTGTTTCATCAAGTTGTGAGAACATCTCTTTGTTCCCAGACATGTGGTTGTTGCACCCACTATCGAGATACCAGATATTCTTTTGGCTCTCCTCCTCAATACTACAAGTTAACAACACATTCCCACAAGCATCTCTACACTCTGCATTTTTATATTCATTTGTGTAGTGGGCTTGTTGTTTATTATCCTTGGCCATCTTCTTTCTACACTCAAAAATATAATGACCAAATTTCTTGTAGTAATAACATTGGATCTTTGATTTATCATACCTCTGATTAGATCCTCCTTGTTGATTTCTTCCATTACCTCTTCCTCCTGCTTGATGGAAGTTGCAGTTGGTCTCTCCATAATTGGAGTTTGACCTTCCTCCTCACTTGTTACCTCTTCCACGCTTGCCTCTTCCTCTTCCTCCTTGAGAACTTGAGGCTCCTTGGTGGGATTCTTCTCTTCTACTACTATCTCAAAATGAGACCTGCATCTTGAATGCTTGCTCCAACGAGGACTGAGATGATCGACTCAGCCTCTGCTCATGTGTTTGTAGAGAACCCATGAGCTCATCTACAGAGAGGGTTGTCAAATCCCTCGATTCTTCAATTGCAATCACTACTGAGTCGAACCTTGCTGGTAGGCTCCTCAGTATCTTCTCCATAATCCTTTGGTTCTCCACATTCTCTCCATTCAACCGCATCTGGTTGATGACATCCATTTTTTGGGTGAAGAAGTCACTCATGGACTCTGACTCGCTCATCTGCAGGTTCTCGAACTCCCTTCTCAACATCTGCAGCTTCACCAACTTCACCTTGTTGGTGCCCTGATAAGAACTAACAAAGATTTCCCAAGCTTGCTTTGCTTTGGTTGTTGCTGCAATCCGTGGGAATATTGTCTCTTCGACCACTTGCATTATATAAAATAATGCCTTCTGGTCTTTCTTTTGATTCTCCTTTAACAAGTCTGAATCCACTTGGGAGAGAGCAGCCAATGCTACCGCATTTGTTGGTTCTGCATAACCATTCTTGACCAAGTCCCATAGCTCCTGAGACCCGAATAAGATCTTCATCTGGATGCTCCAGTAATCGTAATTTTTACCATTGAACCGTGGGATCTACAACTGCAAAGGGTTGCTACCAGAAGCCATTACTTCTTATCATCCACGAGAAGGTACTGACTCTGATACCAATTTGTGAGAATCATGTTTCGGGAGTCCCAAAATTCTTTGTCGGGACACGGGAGTCCCGAAACTCCTTTTCAGGACATGGGAGTCCCAAAAATCCTTTCGAGACAAATATGTCCCAAAACTATTTTCGAGGAAACCAAGTCCCAAAATTGCTTTTCGGGAAAAATACGTCCCAAAACTCTTTTGCGCTAAAAACGTGCGTGATATCCTTTTTTGGGATGAAACTAGTCCCGAAACCTCCTTGCGCTGGTAACTTGCTTGAAAGTGCGTAAAGGGAAGTTTCACTTAGCGGTGGGGTGAAATAGTCATTTTCGCTCACGATGGAGCAAAACAAGAGTTCCTCTCAACAAAGGAGCGAAACACGTTTTTGGAGCACAACTTGCCTAAAAATGTTTCTTTCGAAGCAGCTTGGGCAAAAAGGATTTTTGAAGTGGAGCTTGAGCTAAGTGATGGACAGAGAGTTACGGGAGGCAGTAAACATGGATTTATATATCTCACAGGAAAAACAAATATGCACTCATAGATTATTCAAAAGTAAAATGACTGCTATCGTAGTTTTATAGAGGAACCATTTACAACGTATAACAAGTGTTTCTTACAGGAATCGCTCCAGAAACATCCATAACTAAATCTCCTTAGTTTCAAAACTAACCAAGAGAACAAAAGGCTTCTACTTTAGATTCTCACTTCTCCTCTGTCTTCATATCTACTTTGTCAACGCTCCTTTGCATTTCACTATATTGTGCTGCTCTCTATGCATACTTATTTTGAAATATAATACTGCCTTATATAGTCGGGCGAAAGAGACGATAAGGCTTATCTTCTGACATGCATTAGGTCTTATCTTATGACATGCACTAGGGCTTATCTTCTAACACGCACCAAACAAAACCTAGGATTTCCTTCCAATCGCAACTACCACTATTAAATGTGCATGCTAGAAACTTACGATGATTGGATGTCAAGGATCTACGATCGAATTTGGGTGATAAGATCTGTCAGATATCTTACAAGCATGAAATCGAGTTTAATTTTTAACAATATTTAATGTTAAAAAGGATGTGCGAGAATTTTGTTAGAAAAGAAAACAAAGTTCGTAAAAAATAGGAAAATAATTATGAACATAAAAGTAGAAAAAAAACTTACTTCATGGTTAAAATTAAATATTATTAATAAAATAATATTTTTAAATATTAATATATCTTTTACGGTCCATTTAGCAACCCATATTTTAATAGATCATTTAAATTGTGCATCATTCACAATTACAACTTAACAAGAAATACTATCAGCTAAAAAAACAAAAATTTTATCATATGAATTTGTATTACGATGTCAGGTATTTTACTTTATTTTACAAGAGCATTCACAGTGTGAGTGATAGTTTTTGTTTTCAGTTTAGTTATGTATTAGAATAATAGATCTGATCATATTGATATGTGTTTACTCGATAAAACTTTATTTGCATGACATTCATGACTATGGTTTAATCTCCACATATGACATGGGAGACTGCCCATGTTTCGAGGCTACTCTGCATGAATATTGTCAAAGTCTAGTTGATGAAATCTCCATAGATGACATGGGAGACTACCCATATTCCAAGGCTACTCTTTTTGACGAACAAGATCAAAGGTTGGTTGATGAAAATGGAAGGAGGGTTGCCTTGTTTTTGTGCTATGAAGACTGGAATTAGGACGTTCTTTGTTGGTTGCTTAACTATTGGTCAAAATTAAATGGCACAAAAATAAGATCCAAAAGATATCAAAACTTTATTTGAGAACATAAAAGACACTAATTATCGAATCAACAAAGTCATGAGGCATTTGTAAAGCCCTCGCACGATAAAGAGAGAACCAAATGATAATTTTTTGTGTGCTTCTATGAGAGCAATGACCTTTGCCATTGTTGAATCTATTCGAAAGAACACCACAGACGATTTTTTGAAAAAGAAGTTAGATGATGTCAAGCTTGCCAAAATTGGCGGTCAGATTTGGGACTTGATGTTGAAATATGTGAAAGAATAAGAGCAAAATAACAAAACGATTTCAGCGCAAAAATATATTTTGGGAACAACGGCGATGAAACAAACAAATTTTGGCTGTTAGAAAATAACTTTTGCGTGACAATGGAATTTCGGGAAACAATAGTCAATTTTGGGGTAAAAATGACCTCTAGTCATTTTTGGGGTGAAAATGATTTTTGGTCACTCCTAAAGTACTTTCGTGATGAAAATGATTTTCTCTAGTCAATAGGGATTTCAAGTGCTCAACAGTATTTTTCTTGGCAAAAACACCCGTTGGGCATTTTCAGGGCAAAACAAGAGTTTCACTTGACAAAGGAAACCACTAGATTATCGAGAGAAAACAGAGAAAACGGTTAACACCATTTTTGGAGGAGATTTGCAAGAAAGAGAAACAAATACAGATCTGGCCTTGTTCTCCTAAACAATATCATATTACACATAGTGCTCTTAAGTGCATAAACTATATCATATAATAATCAAGATAAAAATGACTGTCATCACAGTTTTACATAAAAACCTTTTACAACAGATAGCAAGCACTTCTCACAAGAAATGCTCCAAACTCATCTGCAACTAAATCTCCTTAGTTGCAGGTTTAACTAGGAGAATAGAAGGTTGCTGCTTCTGATTCTCGCTTCTCCTTTTTCTTCGCTTCTGTTGTGTTTCTTCTACAACCCGTACTCTTGCTTGCGACATAACATCGACTTATATAGCCGAGTACTGGAGGGATAAGGTTTATCTTCTAATACACAATGAATATAGAGCTAGGGTTTCTATCCAAACACAACTATCGATAATAATTATGCACACCATAAAATGCAGTGATTATATTTTATCGCACAATTGGAATTTAATTTGAATATATCAGGATCTTGTGAATGATGCAGAAGATAATTCTATCATAAGGTGTCAAATCTAGTTTAATTTTCTAACACCCTCATTTAAACCATATTTCATCAAATATTTGACACTAAGAATTTCTTTCAGCCTGTTCAAGTCTTTCTCCTCCAAAGGTTTTGTGAAAATATCTGCAACTTTGTCTTTGGACCTGCAAAACAGTAACTTAATTTCGTTAAATTTCATTAGCTCTCTGATGAAATGGTATCGATATCAATATGCTTGGTCCTACCATAAAATACTGGATCCTTCGATAGTGCTATGGAAAAATTGTTGTCATAGTAAATCATTGTTGCCACTTCCTAGTGATGATTCAAATCACCCAAGATTCTTCATAGCCATACTGCTTGGCATGCAGCTGAAGTGACGGTAACATATTCTACCTCAGTAATGGACAACACAACAATCGGTTGCTTCTTTGATGACCAAGATACTACACCTGATCCAAGATGGAATGCATAATCAGAAGTGCTATTCCTATCATTTATACTACCAGCACAATCACTATATATGTAGCTAATAAGTTCTAGCTGGTCTTTTATTGCATAAAATATTCCATGGTTTCTGGTCCCATTGACATAACACAAAATTCTCTTCCCTATCTGCAAGTGAGTGTTCTTCAGTGCTTCCATAAATATGCTAATCAAACTCACTACAAACATTAAATCCAATCTAGTTGCAGTTAGGTACATCAAACTTCCAACAAGTCATTTGTAGAATGTTGGATCAACATTGCTACTGCAATCATTTTTGCTCAACTTTAGACCTGTTGCAACTAGAGTGATGGCAGGTTTGTTGTCCTCCATCTTAAACCTCTTTAGGACATCTTTTGCATACTTACCCTAAGAAATGAATATGTCATATGTAGATTGGTCAACTTCAATGCCAAGAAAGTATTTCATCAAACCTAAGTCCATCATCTCGAACTCCTTCTTCATGGCACTTCTAAACTATTCAAACAACATATTGTTGTTTCTAGTATAATCAGATCATCTAGATACAAGCAGACAATGATCATCTTCTCCTCTGCACTTGTCTTCATGTACATAGTGTGTTCATATGGGCTTTTGATAAACTCTTTGTCCTAAAAATAAGCATCAATTCAGCTATACCAAGCCTTGGGTGTTTGCTTCAACCCATACAAGGTCTTCTTCAATTTTAGGACCTTGCCTTCTTGCCCTTCCAACTCATAGATAGGTGGTTGGTCTATGTAGATATCTTCTTCCAACACTAAATTGAGGAAGGTAAACTTGACATCCATCTAGAAAATATTCCAACCCTTCTGGGTTACTAATGCCAGGACCATTCTAACTGTGTCAAGTCTCGCTACAAGTGTGTACACCTCATGATAGTCAATCCCTAACTTTTTCTTGTAGCCTTTTGACACCAATCTAGCCTTATGTTTGTCAACTTCACCTTGGGTATTAAACTTGGTTTTATATACCCACTTGACTCCAATGGTCTTCTTCTCTACTGGAAGATCCATTATCTGCTAGGTTTGATTCTTCTCTATGGCTTCTATCTCATCATCCATAACATTCAACCATTTTATATTCTTAATTTCATCTTCAAATGAAATTGGGTCACACTCAAAAAATAAAGCAAAATCAGTATGTTCTGCTTCTTCAATTTCATTTCTAGTTACCTCATATATGTCTTGCAAGCTCCTTATCTTGGATGGTGTCTTCAAGTTGGGGATCCTACTTGCAAGTGGAGGTATCCATGATGATGGGGTAGTGCTAGTAATAGCTCCACTATTATTACTTGAAGTTACACGTGGATGCACTCTATCTTATTCCAAGTCCTTAGACTCAATAACTACTGGATCTTACTGACCAAACTTGGATTTCCAGTTCCAAGCTTCATCTTCCATGAAATTCACATCTCGGTTGATGATTTATTTCTTTGTTACAGGATTATACAACCTATAAGCCTTTGATTCTTCACTATAATTAGTGAATATGCATTTCTTTGCTTTTTCATCCAGTTTCTTTCTCTTCTCATCTGGGATGTGTGCATATGTTATGCATCAGAAAACTTTTAAATGAGCAACACTCAACTTTTGGTTACTCCAAGCCTCTTGAGGAATCTTATCCTTATAGCACAGGGGTGTATTATTCCCAGTGGGGAGATGATTTTATAATTCTTATAATAATCAATGTATTATTCTTAACTTGTTTACCAAATTGTATGATCATACAGTCCCTAAAACTCCCCCTTTACACCCAATGATCAACTTGTACGAAAGTTAGTTTGACACATTGTACGATCTAAGATTATACAATGGATGTTTTGTACATTTCTACACTCATCCAAGCTATCATATTCAGTTTTAGAAGTTGTCGTACACAGTTTTGTAACTCCACAAGTTGATTCCACAAAACTGCCAAATCGGGTAAGTTTCCCTTGATCATATGATTTACCAAATAGGGTAAGTTTTCTTTGTATAATTTGTATGAACTCTGGTGTATGATTTGTACAAGCTGATGGTATATCCAAGTGCTAAATTATATATTCTACTGGGCCAATATATCTCAGGTATGTTTTGTAAGGATTTAATATGCCAGTTAATCCTTTTCTTGCAACATGCAAAGCATACCAACGGGGCTGGAGAGAGATTCTATTCAAGTGGCTACGTCCAAAAATCATACAAAAGGATTTAATACATCCTCAATTTTGCTTCCATCATCTCATGTCAATCTACAAGCATCACCAGTATTGGATTCTTACAATCTACTGCAACAATGCATAAAACTAACCAAAACATTCACCATAGAGCACATGCAACATGATTAAGTCATAAATCATCATTCATCCATTCCAAAATCAGAAACAACCTAGAACCAATGTATTCATGCTCATTTGTATCTTATTCTATCATCAATGTAATTACGATATGGCTGATCCACAAAAATTACTACAATAACTCAAAACATACTAGTCTAACTCACTTAGATTCACACCAACAAATATCCATTAACAACCAGACCTATGAAACTGAAAATGAGGCCTTATATTTTTTTTGGTACTATAGCATTAATATTGGGTTTTATAGTTTGACCCAAAAACTTTTACAAAAATCAGCCCAAGGCTATTGATGAACATGTCCTTACTAAGGATCCTATATATGTAAAATCTACATGCCGCCAAAGCCATTACATCCGGTAAGGCACATAGCCTATTATCAAAAAGAAACTTCCCATACAACATTTTGGGTATACCACGAGAAAACACACCTACATCATAATTACAAAAAAGGAAACAGACACGGATCCCTTCCTTGAAACAGTGGAGAAAAAAAAAGCTACAAACACATAGCAAAGTACTGAAAAAAACTCCCACAAGCTCTGTATTGACAGTTACTCTTAATAATTCTTTGGTAATTGCTTTCTTCTATATATGACATGCTTTGGGACCACATATCGTCTTGGCCAATCAGCCTTGGAGAAGTGAACCTGTTGGCTAGATTTATGGCGATGGCTATCTGGTGGTCCACGTGGCTCTGGTTCGAAGTCTTATATTACCATTTCTTTCATGCCCTGTGATTATCAACCAACCTCAAATTACTAAGATGACTAGGAGCCATGTTATCTGACATGTGATTGTCCCCATTAGTCTTTGTGGTATTTCCAAGCAGCATCCACAAAGACTGACAACTTGAATAATTTTTATTGTGAGTCCATTTCAAAAAAGAGACAGGAATACTCCTAGCCTTCGAACTTACAGTGCCTTCCTTGTTGGTAAATTCGACTATCATTCTTGGTATTCTTGTTGAACTTCACTTGGGACACTGTGTTCCCATTTGAAAAGTCTATCACCATTAACACCCAAATTGGCCAGCTTATCAGCAATATTTTTAGCTTCCCAAAAGACATGTTGGGCTTTTCTGTCTTGTCTTCCTTGGAAAATGATTCTAGCATCTTCAACAATTGTTTTAATCCTCCAAGGAGGTCTTTTCAAATTATTAAGGAGATTTATAACATGCATAGAGTCTCCTTCTACGATCAAATTGCCTTCTAAGTCTTGAGTCATTTGAAGGCCTCTCCACATAGCTCTAGCTTCAGCTTCATTGTTCGTCCTTGTTCCTAAATATTTGGAAAATGTAAGCATCATATTCCCATTATGATCTCACACAATGCCACCAGTGCCTGCTTTGCTAGGATTTTACTTAGCCACTCCATCAAAATTAAGCTTAAACCAACCCATAGGATGTGGGGACCACTTAACATTGGCACTGGGGTTGACTACCCTAGGCACAAACTCTTCTAACAAGGTTAAGCTTAAATATTGAGCAATCATGGTCTCCTACAGATGAGGTTTACGAATATCAAAAGGGATAAGGTTCACATTCTCGTTTGCAAAGGATAGGATTCTGGCAATGATAGTTTGATGATCTTGGATAGACTCATTAAAGACTCTATGTTCCTTTCTAACCACACCTGCCAAAGATAGTGATTGAGACAAATTTTCCAAATGTATCTAAGTCTTTGGCTTGAAAAGGGGTAAGGCCACTATACAAACAAATCAAGTACGGTGGCTGGTTTAACCCAAGAAATATTGAAGGCCTGAAAAACCCCACTTGGGACAGTCAAGGAAAAAGGGCACTCAAGGAAAATGTGATAAATGGTCTCCCAATTATTCCTGCACAGATAAAAGCGATTAATGATACAAATACCTTTACACATCATATTATCAATGGTTATAATTCTTCCTTGGATAACTAGCCATGAAAAGATAGCAATTTTTGGAATTAAATTTTTTATCTAAACTAAGTCCTTTTGGAGGATAAAATCCTCGTCATAAAGCAGAAGCTTGTAAGTTGATTTAATAGTGAACTGACCATTTTTTTTAGGAGCCCAAGTCATTTGATCTTCCTTGGGTCTCATGGGGATAAACTATTGCCCGAGAATGTTACAAAGATCATTTGATTCTGCTTGAAATCCCTAAATCCTTATTTGTTTCCACTTCATTCTGCCTCTATCCTCAACCATATAATTAGAGACTTTTCTACCAATGAGTTCTTTTGTGATATCTTTGATTTGAGGTAATTTTAGATATTGCATCAGTGGTTCGTCCTTAGCCCACCTGTCATTCCAGCAATTTATCCCCTCACCATTGCCTAAAACCCATATTAAATCTTTTTTGATGATTTCCTTACAATTGAGAATTGCTTTCCAAAAAGCAGAACCTCTGATTGGAACTAAGTCGCTTAGAAATTCCATATTTTGGAGATACTTTCGTTTGATGATAGTTGTCCATTCATTTTCTTCACCAAAAATGAGGTGCCATGTCTGCTTAGCTAGTAAAGCTAAATTTATATGAGCAATTATCCTCAGACCTAAGCCCCCATTTTCCCTGGGTTTGCACACTTTGGTCCATCCTACAAGGTGTATCCTTTTTTTCTCCTCTGATCCAGTCCATAAAAATTATTTTTGGATTTTCTCAATTTTTTGGAAAACCTTCACAAGGGCTTTGAAAATGGAGAGGAAATAGACTGGAATTCTCTGAAGAGAGGCCTTAGTGAGGGTCAGCTTTCCTTATTGAGATAGATGACCTTTCCATCCAGCAAGTTTTTTTTTGAATTCTTTCAATAACCCTGTCCCAGATTGACTCTCTCGAAGAACCAATGAAAAGAGGGAGACCAAGTTACAAAGTGGGGAGGTTTTCTATATCACACCCTAAAATTTTTGCAATCCTTCCTTACTTTTGAATAGGGGTGTTCAAGAAATATAACTTGCTTTTACTGAAATTAACTTTCTGACCAACAACATCCTCATAGAGTTGTAGGATGTTTTTAATTCTTTTAGCCTCAACCACCGACGCCTTAGTCAATAGAAGGGTATCATCGACGAATTATTTGTGAGAAAAAACCCTAGTGAGAGATGTTGCCTTGATTCCCGATATTAGCCTTGAATCGCAAGCATTTTTTATGGTTCTACCTAAAGCTTATGCCACAATGATGAATAACATGGGGCTGATAGGGTCCCCCTACCAAATTCCTCTATGACTTTGAAAGTAACCAGCAGTTGTTCCATTAACCAGAATCAAGAACCATGCTTTAGAAATGCATTATTTGATCAAATTAACCCATTGGTGGTGAAAACCAAACTTAAGGAGGACAGTAATAAGAAAGTCCTAATTTAGCCTGTCAAATGCTTTGTTCATATCAAGCCTGAGGGCAAAAATAAGCATGTTAGTCTTATGAGTAGAGTGTAGAGCTTCATGAACTATGATAACTCCATCCAATATTGACCTACGCTAGACAGAGCATCCCTGGAACGGATCTATGATGCGGTGCAGAACATCTCTCATTCTATTTGCAATGGCTTTAGTTAGGATCTTGTAAGAAACATTGCACAGACTGATTGGCCTGAAGTCAGCCATAGATTCAGAGGTTTGCTTATTAGGAATTAGAGAAATAAAAGTAGAGTTGAGACCTTTTGGGATATGATTGCTTGGTTGGAATTCTCTAACAGTAGAAATTACATCCTCACTTACGATGTCCCAAAAAACTTCATAGAAATGAGGGGAAAGTTGTCAGGTCCCAAGGCTTTGTATGGCTCCATGCTAAACAAGGCTTCCTTAATTTCCTCATCAGAAAAGGGATCTAGAATATTAAGGTTTATATCCTCATTTATTATGCTAGAAATGGATTTCAAGAGAATATCTTTGGCCTCCTCATTGCACTGTGATTCCTGACCAAGGATAGAATTGAAATAAGTTACTACCTCCTTTCTGATTTCTGTTAAGTCCTGAGTAATAGAACCATCTGATTTTCTAAAAAAAATTATCTTGTTATTGCTTTTATTTCTAAACGTGGTGATGTGAAAAAACCTGGAATTTGAATCTCCATATTTCAACCAAAGAGCCCTTGATTTTTGCCTCCAATAGATTTCCTCACAGGCCAAAATGTTATGAAACTCTACTAGTTTTGTTTGTTCCTCCTGCCTAGTAGTTTCATCAGCATCACCATGTTGAATCCTCTGATCAATTATCTTCAAACTGTCAACAAACTATTTTTTTTATTTTCAAAGAGGTTCCCAAAGACCTCTTTGTTCTAATTTCAAAGCTTTTACTTAAAAAACTTTATTTTTACAGCAAGTTTAAAAGCTGCACTACCCCTGACAGGTTGCTGCTACCACTGAATTAAGTTATCTCTGAAACTGGAATGTTTGATCCACATAGATTGAAATATAAAAGATTTCTTGAAGGACAAAGAGATAGGGATCTCCAACAAAATGGGATTATGATCAAAGGCAATTTTAGGAAGGGCTTGCAGGGTAGAATCACCGAACAGAGTTGTAGCCTCCTTTGATAGAAAAAACATGTCAAGTATTTCTTGAATGAGATGACACCCTATCCATTGATTTCTCTAGGTATAATTCGCTCCTCTAAGTTTTACATCCATCAACATGTTGGATTTCACAAAGTCATTGAACTCATCCATGCTCCTGATAGGTGGTCCATTTCCACCCATTTTGTCTGAAGGGTAAAGAGGAGTGTTAAAATCCCCAGCTAGAATCCAGGGGATATTATGGAAGATTTCACTGAGATTACCTAAGTACTCCCACAGTAGAGTTCTCCATTAAATTGAAGTTGGGGCATAAATATTTAAAAGTATCCACGACCTATTGTTGTTTATTTCCTTAAATAAAACACTAAAAACCCTGTCATATTTCTGAATAATGGTGCCTTCTACTATCTGGGGACCCCATAAAGTCATAAGTCCTCCAGACGCTCCTCTATCTGATTTGCAAACCATCTCCCCTTAATTCTAGATTTTTTTTACTACTTTTTTTGACTGAATCTCATCAGTTTTTGTTTCTTGCAACATGATAATAGTTGGATTCACTTGATTTCTTATTGCATTGAATTCCCTGTGTTTGGGCAGGCCATTGAGGCCTCTCACGTTCCATGAGAGGAACTTCATTTATATTGTTTGGTATTTCTTCCTCTCCTCCTCCCTTGAGGGGATTTTCCTAATTTGTTGTCTTTAGAACCCGGAATAACCTGTTGAAACAAGGTTCTCTATTTTCCATTGGCAATGTCATTATCAGTTTTAATTTTTTTATGCTCAGCATTTGATATTCTCCCTCTTCTTTTTCATTGCCAAAATATATAGGAGACTTCACAATGCTCCTAGTTTGTTTAGGACTAAACTAAGGGGAGGCAATTTGTTGCAGAACCGGACTACCATATTCCTCAGTCTGAAGATTTTCACATATCTCCACCCCTACATCCAAATCTTCTCCTTTTTTCCTGTATTCCCCTGGTCTACGAGACGGCCCCCTCAGTAGGATTCACCTGGATCCTAGTGATGATGTTAGGGAGATGAGATTTTTTATTTTCAATTGCCTCAACTTTCTTCCTAAGTTCTTCAGCATTAGGGTTTGGCTTTGGGATGTCCATTGGGCTTGAATTATTTTTAGCATTGGGGTTTAAGGATCTCGACTTGGATGGGGATTCTAGAGATCGGGCATTAGGGTTTGGCTTTGTGATGCCCACGGGGCTTACAATAATTTTAGCATTAGGGTTTAAGGATCCTGACTTGGATGGGGATTCTATAGAGTCAGAAAGGTTAGCTTGAAGGTTCTGGGCTTCCATGTCTTTCGATAATCCTCCTACACCCATATTGGATAGAATTGAAAATTTATTTGAAACTAGAGGATTGGAACTTACCTGAGCATTATGGTTGCAAAAAACCTGTTTTTTTCCTTTGTCTTGTTGGGACCTTGCACCCTCTCTTTTCTTTTTTGGTAGACATAGTTTGCTTGATTGAAATCACCTCTGCTAGGGAAACTCCTCAAATTTCATGTCTAGCATTCTATGCTTCTACATTTCTCTATTCATTGCTAGGTTAGGGCACTAATTGCATAGATGTCCTTGATTTTTACATTCTGCATAGAATGTCGGTCTATTCTCGTATTCTACTAGCTATTTTTGATAGTATTCTCCATACTCTAGCTCCATAAAACTTGGCAATTCATTATCCAAATTAGCATTTATGTAGATTAGTGCATGAGTCATCCTTGTCCTAGCCAAGGTCGCATGGTCAATGGATATCAGGTCCCCTATAGTTTTGGCTATGCCTTGCAGAAAATATTCATTGAAGAACTAGGCAGGTAGATTCGGGAGACAAACCCAAATAGGGGTAATGTTAATATATTTTTTTAGGGTCAAAATATTCACCCCATCGTTTGAGAAAAAGGCTCCTTTTTCCCAAAAACCAAGGACCTCCTATTAAAATGTGGTTAGCATCCTCCATATTGTTAAAATGGATAATGAAGAACCCTCGAGTTAGAGCTACCAACTCCAAGCTGCCTAGCGAGCGCCATTTACCCATCACCCAAGCCTTGATAGTTTCCATGTCCGACCTACCTCCCAAAAACTGGCCTACTAGGGAGAATTCTTCCATTGAAAGAAAATGGCTCATGGAACTTGTTGGGGCTGAAATTTTATTATTTACTGGAACTAGGGGCGAAAGAGAGAGAACCTCCTTTCTTTTTCCTCTAAGAGTCTCAGCAAAATACAACCACTTCTTGGGCCCCGCATTATCCTTCGTATATTTTTTGTCGAGGTCTTTCTGAGGAGGGTTAGGCCCCCGCATGATGCCCGCATCAAAATATGCCACAACCTGACTGCCTTCCTCTGGATCCTCGCTTGATCCATGCTCGAGGTTCCCACCTACCCCATTTGTACCTTCTCTACCTTTGCTGCCTTGGCTAAGATTCCTGCCCAAAAAATTCAAACCCTCACTCTCACTGCACCCGCAAAACCTCAGCTCACTCATTGCATGAAAAATGAGATCTTATATAACATTGCCCAGGCCGTTCCAAATTGGTTCCTAAGGCAATTAGTTATTTTACAACTGCCCATGCATAACAAAATACATTAATTAAGGCTTTTACTAAGTTGGACACTTTAATTATCAAGCCTATGCACCATTTCAACCTAAAATTACATTTCCCATGCATTTCATTGCATTTCAGTGTGCCTTGTACGGTTTACCTTCCTAATTGTAGGGTTTGCCATCCTAGTTGTATGGTTTGCAAAACTTGTACTAACTATCAAAATTGTCAAAATTGAGCAAATCCATTTGATCACTTTCTATTTTTTTGGGAGGTGGATTTGCTGCCTACATCTGCCCTCCCATTTACTTTGGTCGGTGTCCTTATCGACTGACCTTTCTATTTTTTTTTAAGTAAAAAAACCCTTGCGGAGCCGCCTTGGTCTAAGAGACCACGAACAGGGGGTTCTACACCATCAAAGTCACCCGGGGATCGCACCCGATCCTGCTTGTACCAACATTATCAATTGGATTTTAGATACCCAATTCAGCTTTTTGGTAGGGTGGAGATTTGAACCTGGGACCTCCCTTGGAGGATTACCCTCTCCTCTCCAACTCACCTACAATACCTGGGTGACTGACCTTTCTATTTTAGTTGTTCCTATAGTCCGCAATTATCTCCTGCAAGTCAATCACTTTGGTTTTAAGAATTGCACGTTTATTATTCAACTTGGTTGTGTAGCTTCCCATTTCCACTATTTTCACCCCATGGAAATTAGCCTTCTCTTCAGCAGTCTTTAAGAATTCCATCATTGCTTTTCTCAATTACTGATTCACCCTAATCATACTTGATTCCTTGGGTGATATCTTCTATATATTGATCCATCTATATTGGCATCTTCGTGGCTCGTGTACCCCCTACCAAGTGATCCATTACTATATTCATAGCACATGCCCAGTTGTTCCCTTTCAGCTAGATTTGTTTGATCCCTTAAGTTATTGCACCCGAGAGCTTTGCTGCAGTTAATGACTTCACCTCAGTTAACAAAGTGATGATACGATATGACTCAATAGGATCAACCAACTTCTTAACTATCTCTGTGTCATACACTAGAAATATGAATGTCTTCCTGAATGCATCTGTCATCACTTCTATTTTCATTGACCTCTTGTCCATATTGACAAAGGCAGTTCTAGTTGCAAGATTATACGCCTAAACTATATGTAATAGATAATTGTGAAAGAAGGTTTTTTGGTGTGGTGGCACTTGTGCTATTACAACTACACCAGCCTTCTCAAACCATTTTCTCCATGGATGTTTCTTGTTTCATTTATCATTCCACCGTTGTCTGCATGTTTCTCCTCCATATTGTATGAATGAAATATTCGTTATATCCACCTGACCTTCCTTAGGTCCACTACTCATATCCTCATCCTGATTTGGAATATGTACCTCACTCCTCGATTTCATTCTTGAAACCCTTTCTTGTACCATTCTCTTCTCTAGGTATCTTGGTGGTGTTCTTCTTATGCCAACCCTCCAGTACCTTTGACCTCTTCATGACCTATATCCTCCTCTTCTCCAAGGATGAGTACCACACCAATTACGGGATTGATACTATCATCCTTGGTACTACCGTGGCCATGACTCCCTCTCGTGTAGAGGTCCAGGTGATCATTCCACCCTATTGGCTACAATCCTTCTCAATCGATATCTAAACTCTTCTACTGAGATTATTTTCTCACCATACCTCCGGTTGTTTTGCTAATCTAAAATCATCGCTTCCATAATTGGAAGTGTTGGAAATTGTACAACTACTACAAATCATACAATTTGCTCTTCTTCCCACTTCTGTACGATTTCTTTTAGGGTAACCTCTTCTAAATCATACAACTTATAAACTATCACTGGTTGATCTTAAAACAACTCTATCTCCCTCAAATCATACAATTGTCACATGAAATCGTACAGGCCCATACTAATCCGTATGGTCTTCCTCCTTGAATGCTCCCCTCCGTTGATTTCGTATGATTCCATACAATTTGCTCAAAAATGGCTGAAAACAGCCAAAAAGCTGCCCGAAACTACACAAGTTTTATCCTAAAATCGTACACTCTACTACCAAATCATATATTATATATTTTCAAACCCTAGGTTGTCAAAAATTCATGATTTTCACTTCCTTTGCCAAATTATTCACCAACCCAATTGTCGGATTGCCACGATCTCTCTTTTTAATGCTTTTCAAGAGCAAATTTCCAACTTTTCCCTCCTTGGCATTATCTTCAAAAACAAAGTTTTTTGGCTGTATTTTATGGTTGTATGGACTTCTTCTTTCCACTACTTTTTTCCCTTTGTTTTTTGCTACTTTTGTTCTATTTAGGGTTTAAAATTCCTTCCTTTTGCAATTTCTTTGTTTCGGCTCCAAGTTATCACTCTTTCGAACCCTAACTTACATTTTTCCACCACCAAGTTCTCACTTGGGCATCTTCTACTACTAACCCTCTATTATTTTTGGATGCAATTCGAATTTTCCCTTCAATGGAGTCAAACCCTAGATTTTCTCCCTTTTACCTCTCCAATTCGATTTTTTCGAATGCAAAAAGTTCTCCTTGGTGCTAATTCAAAAATGGGTCATGAATTTATTTGTAAGTTATAGATGATTTTTAATGCCCATGTGGTCCTCTTCATTTAGTTGCATGCTTTTCACCTTCGTCCTCCTGGGAAATTCGAATTCTCTCTTGTACAGTTTAAGAAATTGCTAATTGACCCTCTATTTAAATTGGTCATCAAACCCTAACTTGAACCCTAACTATTTTATTTTCAAAATCATGCCACTTTGCATATTTTCCATCCTCCTAGTGTTGATGATCGGCAACTCAGCACTTTCATTTGAAAATTGTCTTTTTTCTGCTTCTTTTCCAACCACTCTTTTTTTTGCACATGTCGCATTAAATGGGGTAGTTGAAAATCGTACAACATGCCCAAAATCGTATAGTGTATGACCTAAATTATACAACATGTCCTTTTGTACAATTTCTCATGTCCCTTGCCAATTTTACTTGTACGATCTCATAGTTGTGCCTTTTTCATCTTTAATTTTGACTTGTACGATCTTATACTTAGAGAATTTTTCAATTTTCTCTCTTTTTGAAGAGGTCACCGTTTCCGGTTTTCAACCCACTTCCTTCTTAATTGTGTCCCAAGGGATTTTCACAATTAAGGCACTTTATTTTTATGTATTTTTCTTTTTTTTTCAATCATAGTCTATTCACACTTACTGTCGGGGCAATCATACAGTGGCATTCACTTGTACGATCCCATCAAATTCTTCTCTTAGAGGTTTGACTATGATTTTTTAAGTGGTTGTGTCACCTATTGGTACTTGCTCCCTAGGATGATTCATATCTACTTGTGATGTTACTTAATTTCCTGGTCTTCCCCTTCCATGTGTACAATTTGGAATTGTACAATTGCAAGTTGGAGTATCTTCACACAGGTGATTGATATCTTGGTAGCGGTGTCCTTACTACTCTATTATCATTTGAGTGACTTCTCCACCTATCACCTCAGATCAATTTCAACTCTAGAATTTGCGATTGGATCCTTATTTGTCCCTAATTTCTTTCATCTACAAAATACACTCTTCCTCTACCAACAAGACCTCTCCTATGCAAGTGTCTTCCTCATCCTATTCCTCTTGACATCGGGTTTCTCTATGCCAATGGTGATTCCTCCCTTTCTTAGAGTAATCCTCTGCCACCTACCACTCTTTGAGGTCCTCATAGGATTAGTGGTGGTCATCCTAGTGGGTACTACCTTACAATAGTAGGTAAGTTCCCCTCCCCACGGCAACCCTTTTTTTTTCCTTTTCCCATTCATCAAGGAAAAAGGGGTATCAACCAACCAAGGAGTTGGGCATCAAACCTTCCTCGTCCTCTTCCTCCTCTGATTGTAACATCACCTTGTCCTTGCTCATTTCATAGTCAAATACCTCCTCCCCTTCCTATCTGAATCCTTAGGGGTCTTTCTTTATTTCTTCCTCCCATTGCTCAGGTACTAGGAGTTATCTCTACCAACTCAATGTTGGCTAGTGGACTTCTACTTCTTCTTGTGCTTGGTGATAATTATCGTAGTGCTCTGATTCTACTATCTGCACATGCTAGGCGACGTCTCCATATTCTTTCCTCAAAGCTTCTTTATGGATATGAGGTTGTCAAGACCTCTCTATATGCGTCAAAAAATTCTATCTCAGAACTTGAGTGATTTTGATTCTCTTCTCTTTGTTTTGTCCAATATGTTGGCAAATTCATCAATCTCTCCAATATCTATACTTCTCTCCTCTATCTTCTCAACTACCGATAGGATATTATGTATGCTTGCGGGTCAAGGTTCGTTTGATGGCCCTGGGATCTCCTTAGTTTTCACTGTGATTTTATACATGCTTAGGAATTATGAGTACCTCGAGGATTCTGGTGGTTATCTGGACAATAATCCTCCTAACTGATTTCTATACTAGGTTCCATTACTAGTCAAGGCATCCCTTCATTACTGGAGTCACTCAAATCCAATCATACATTACCTTGTGATTTAGGTGATGTGGTTGCTTCCTCAATGTCTCACCACAACATTTCTACATCTTCATTCATCATTGGTGGATCACTTGGTGGTACTTGCAAACTTGTGCTTGCTCCCTCATTTATTATACTGCTCCTTGGATTTATCCCCTCATCATCCTCAGGTTCTCCTTCTAGCTCTTGTAGCCTAGATGTTCTTTGCTCATCTAGCCTTCGTATTGTACTATCCAATTCCTAGATGATTTGTTCTCTCAACCTTGCATTATGACCTCGCAACGTCTAATATTCTTCTTGTAGTTGTTGAGTCTGTAACCGCATTCTCTATTGTAATAGCCCTATCTGAGCCAATGGAGTAAGTCCAACCAATTCTTGATCAATGGTATCATTCCTATCTTCCTCTGGAACTTCCATTTCAAAGGTGTCCACTCTATCCTCGTATCGTACTATTAGCCATATCCTTCTTCGTCCTTCCACTTGTTGGGGTAGTTCCCTCCGTTCTACCTAAGGATACATCATATTTCTACTTACTGGCGGTGCTTCTTCCTGCCTTCCCCTATTCCTGGGTAATAATACTATCTCCTGATGTCCTCTTTCATTTGGAGGAATCCAATCCTCATCTTCTTCCTCTATTCGTTCGATCCCATCCGTAAATCTGACATGTACTCGCAATCTTCTTCTTTCTACGGTTCGAGGTGCCAACTCTTGTTGTTCTATGGTTGGTCGTGTCTCCTCCCCTTCTACAAATAAGTGTGTGAGTCCTATATCAGGATCCTCATGTGATGGACCTAGCTCACTCTTAGCCCTCCTTTGAGCTTCTGCTCATCTTCATCGTTCAATCTCTTCTGAAGAAATGAATAAGCATTATACCTTGTAAGGCTTCAACTTTGAGCCATTTACAGTGTCGGTTACCTCTATCCCATTCAAGTTCTATAACTTGACTGCTCCATTATTCATTACTTCAACTACTTTATAGGGACCAAGCCATAATGTCTTCAACTTACCGGGCTTGATTTCTCACTTCCCATTAAACTTTAGAACCAAGTCACCCAAACTAAGTTCTAACTTCCTCAAATGTTTGTCATGCCACGCCTTTCATATTTTTTGAGCTACCTCAATCGCCCATTGTGCCATGACTCTTCTTTCATCCAATTTGATCAGTGTTATCAGTCATTCTTCCAAACTTTCTTGATCACCCAAGTGATGCTCTACCGTGACTCTCAAACTTGGTATCAAGAATTCAATTGGCACCATTGCCTCCTATCCATACATTAATTGGAAAGGTGTATGTTTTGTTGTAGGTTTAAAAGTTGTTCTATATGCCCACAAAATAGATGGTAGCCTTTCCTCCCAATCTGCTCCCTCTATTCCATAGGTCTTATACAGAGTAGATACCAAGACTTTATTTGTTGCTTCCGCCTACCCATTAGCTCTGGGATAATACGGACTAGACAATGAGTGTAAAATCTAGAACTCTGTTGTCAGCATTTTGATAATCTCATTAACAAAGTGGTCCTCTCGATCACTTTTTATCTATAATAGAATACCAAATCTTGTGATCACCTGCTCATACAAAAATCTTGTTGTACTTTTTGTTGAGTTGTCAGGTAATGCTCTTGCTTTGACCCATTTTGTTAAGTATTCCATTGCGACTACGATGTATCTACACTTCCTTCATCATGATGTTTTCAATGGTCCAAAAAAGTCTAACCCCCATCACTCAAATAGTTCTTGGGGTTGCGATGGATGCAAAGGCATAAAGTCCCTCTTTACCAACTTTCCTACCCTTTGGCACGTATCGCATGCTTTCACATATTCTTTTGCATCATTATACAATGTGGGCCACCATAGTCCAGCTAGTAATATTTTTCTAGCTGTCGCATCTGGTCCCATGTGCCCTCCTTCTAAGCCTTCATGAGCTTCCTTCAATGTTATTTTGACTTCTTCTTCCATCACACATCTTTGTAGGATACCATCGCTTCCCATATTATACAGCAATCCTGCTATCAACTGGAAGGGTGTTGACTTCATGATCACTTTATTTTTCTCAGTTGCCATCATTTCTTGTGGTAACTCACCTGTGGATAGGTACTGGCCAATCAACTTGTACCATGATGGAACAATGTTGATGGCGAATAATTGTGCATCTAGGAATTCATCCGAAACTCTCATTCCTGTAGGCTCTCCTGATCGTATCCAAGACAACTAGTCCACAATGACATGCTTCTTACCAGGTCTTACTACTACTCAAAATACGAACTCTTGTAGGGTGACAAGCCACCTACTGACCCATCCTTGTATCATCGGCTTATTTATCAAGTACAATAGAGCTTGGTGATCGACATAGAAGGCAAAGGGATTTGCCAATAGGTAATGCCTAAATTTCTGAACTGCATATACCATTCCCAAAGCTTCTCTTTCTGTTGTACTATAATTTCTCTTTGGCCTTGACAAAAGGTGACTAGCAAAGAAAATAGGTTGATCTAGCCTAAATTGCCCTTCTTGTGCCAAAGCACATCCAATTGCAAAATTTGAAGCATCAATATGGACATGGAACTCCTTATCCCAGTTTGGGAACACCAAAATTGGACTACTCACAAGCTTAGCCTTCAGCTCCTCAAAGGCTCCTTGGTGCTCCTCCATCCATCTGAAAGGAACGTTCTTCTTCATCAATGAATCCAATGGGTAGGATACATGTGCATAGTTCTTGATAAACCTTTGATAATATCCCATCGATCCTAAGAAGGTTTTAAGTGAACTCACATCATATGGTTCTTCCATGTGCAATATCACACGAATCTTATTAGGATCTATTTTTAATCCTTCACTGCACACTATGTGTCCTAACAATTTCCCATATGGTACCATCAGGTAGCATTTCCTAGGATTTAATGATATTTGTGCATTTTTGCACCTACTCATACATTCACTGAGGGTAGGAAGATGCTCCTTGATCTTCTCGTAAATGGACCAATCATCCAAAAATGCTTTAAAGTTCCCTGTTGCCAACTGATCAAATATATACAGTATGATACGCTGAAATGTAGTTGGGGCATTACAGAGCTCGAATGACATTCGATTGTATGCATAGATGCCATTCTCCACAATGAATGTGATTTTTAGCTTATCCTCCTTGGCTATGCTGATTTGATTGTACCCTAAAAACCCATCCAAAAATGAATAGATCTCGTGTTCGACGACTTCTTCCAAGATGGAATCTATGAAGGGAATGGGGAAGGGGTCCTTAATAGTTACTGTATTCAGACTCCTAAAGTCCATGCATATTCTGATCTTGTCTACTTCCTTCTTCAAGGTGATCACTATAGGTGAGACCCATTCACTGGTTGTCACCCTGAAGATGATTCCTTCTTCCAACATCTTTTCTATCTCCACATTCACTAATGCAACATACTTTGGATTCATTCTATATGGCCTCCTCCTTACAGGTTGAGCTCCAGGCATTAGCGTAATCTTGTGGACACATAACTCTGGTGGTACTCCCTTCATGTCCTTATATGTCCATGCAAAGACATCCTTATATTCCAAGAATATCTTAAAAGTCATCGCTTTCAGTACAGGGTTCCAATCATCATCGTAGTGAATCATCCTAGGTTCCTCCTCTGTTCCTAGATTGATGTCCACTATCCGAGGTCCTTCATATTTGATATTTTTTGGCTCACTTGCTACTTTCTCTACATTCTTTGGGTGTGTCAGCCTTGTATCAATCTCCACATCTCCTACTGTATACTTTGCAAAACTTTTTGGGAATGTCCATTTCTCTTCTACCTCCTTAGGTTCTTGACTGAATTTTGGTTCATCTTATTTTTCCTTGATCTCCTCTGACTCAATACAGAGGTAGTTGGGCTAAAAATTTTGTACTCCTCCATTTTCCAATGAAGAAGTCCACTATCAAATCTAGCTTCATCTTCACTACATTCATCTAGGTACAACATTCCTTCTCCATCAGGTTCATACCCTTCATCTCCTGAGGAATTTCCTTATTCATCCATCGTAGCTACATCCTCACTGAATTTTTGATTAGCTAGATTAATCATATATTTATGTTTTCCCTTCTTGAATGTGATCTGATTCTTTCCCCAATTGTGATTAACTTTGGCTACTCATAGCCATCCTCTCCCCAAGAGAGCATCGTATGCAGGCTTTTGCATTGTAATCACAATGAAATCCAAGACAAACTCTTGGTCAGCTATCACCACTTGTTGTGCTATCAAGACTCCCTTTGTCTCGATACCATACTGGTCAGCACCATATAATCGGAATCTCGGTGCCCATAGATATGGAGCACCTAGTTCTAGCCAAGTTCTTTCAAGTAGCACATTAACACTGGATCCTCCATCCACAATCACTTGTGTTAATTTGTGCCCTAGGATCTCCATATGAACTAATGTGGGTTTCTTTCCCACATCAATCATTAATATAGTTGGATCCATGAATTGATCCTTCCTTTCATTTTTTGAATTGGTTGGCTCTGTACTTCCATCACCTTATGTGGTTGTATTTCTTCCACCATTGCTTTCTGCAATGTTGGAATAGCTTCCAACAGGTTCGACACTTTAATCTCTATTGTGGTATCTAGAACTTGTGTTGCCAGACTTTGCACAATCGCCTTCTCTTCTGATGGCTTTTCCAGTTCCTTTCCTTTAGCTAACTTCACTTGTTTAGCTTTTTGTGCTTCATCCTGTAGTATTTTCTTTGCTACTTACCAGCGTTGTTTTTTCTTTGTTGGCTCTGGATACTTATCCTTTTTAGCTTGATTCCTCATCATGGCTAATACTTCTTGGGTTTCCTCCTTAACTTGAGGAACCTCGATGTCTAAATAATTGATATTCTATGGGTTACTTGAACTTGCCTGCTTTGGGCAATTTGCTTCTTTATGGTTCCCTAGACCACACCATCTACACATATGTGTAGTACTTGCTTGTGGTGTTTCTTGCCTCTGAGGTGAAGGATAATTTTTTGCAAAATGCCCCCATTCTTGGTAATTGTGACATTGTATGATCGGCCTTCCTTCCGATTCATACTGCAAACGGCCCTGGCCTCCTTGTCGATTGCCCTGGTTCGGTCTTCCACCTCACCTACTATTCCTATAACCACCACTTGTTGCTTGTTGCCCACTCCCTTGGGCTTTTGGTTTCTCTTCCTGCTCTTGGATTGATAGGACCTGTGGACGTACTCTTGCATTATATGGACATAGCATTACCTCATGTCCCATCACATTACAGATATGGCAATAATCATTGCGTGGACACTTTACATTTGTATGACCTTTCGTCTTACATTCCGTGCACCAAATGTCATTCCTGTCAGGTTTGCTTCTTTGTTCTTTCATTATCTTGTCGAACTCCTGATGAAATGATGCTACTATCCTCTGTATAGTGTCATCTTCTCCACTGTCCGAATCATTAGACTTGGGGTGAGACAAAATTCATGTATGTCTATTTTGATTCACTTTCAAAATTCTTTGCATGCTTTAAAGCTTCTTCATATGTTTCTGATGGTACTACCTTCATATTTTTCTTATATTTTGGTAGTAATCCATCAACAAACCACCATTTTATCAGGACATCTGCCAGAGGCATCTGCATCTTATCGACTAATTGCTTTAGTCTACGGTTGTATGATTTCACATCTTCATCAGATTTTTTCTTTGTTACGCAAAGTTCAGTAATAATATCTTCGTCATCCTTCAAAGGTCAAAATTCTTCAATGAACTTCTCCTTTATCTGATTCCAAGTCTAAAAATCTATGGTATTTTCTCTCTTCAAATACCAATCAATTGCCAATCCTCTCAAAGTAGCAGGAAATAAAGTTACCCAGTCATCTGGTTTGTCTACACAATTTTCTCTCCAAATGGTTATACAAATTCCAATGTGTCTTGTGGGGTCTTCCTTACCCTCACCTGAAAATTATGGACATCTCTATTTGGTTGCCTTGTTAGCCATATTTGGAGAATCATCACTATCACTTGAGGTCTCACGTAGATTTTTTATCTGATTCCTCCTTGGGGGTGTCTTACTACCATCATCATCAAAATTTTCTATTCAAGGTATCTTGTTCTGTCCCACCACTCATTGACCAAACTCTCATGCATCTTCACTCTATGACCTCCTTCACTGATGTGAGGGAGATGGTCTTGGTCTTTCCTCCTGAGACCTTGCGCCCTGTTGCTCTAGTGCCTGACTCCCATCCTCTGCACTCCCTTGCAACCCTTTCATCACTTTCTTAGGTGTCACCATCCACTCTTCATCCCCTTGCACTATTTCTCTATCAACTCTCACCTCTACACTAGGTGGTTCTATTTCCTCATCTTCTATCTCTATCAACAACGCCTCAAAGTCTCCTTCTTTAGATGTCCAAACTTGCTCTATTTTTGGTTCATGTGTACTATGGTCTGAGTTACTTGCATTATCTCTATGATAAATCCTCATGCTCCTTCTTATTGTAATTTTCTCTCGTACTTCCCATCTCCTACACCTTTGTACACTGGTTTTTGTCATTCACCTCCAATTTTTTGTAGTATTCTTTCTTTGTCAATTTGACCCGTTTTAACAAAAATGCCAGATTTGATAAGGCAACGATGCCAAATGTAGCATAGGGGTATAGTATTCCTCAATGGGGAGGTTATTTTCTAATTCTTAGAATGATCAATGTATTATCCTTAACTTGTTTACCAAATCGTACGATCGTACAGTCCCTAAAACTACCCCTTTATGCCCAATGAACAGCTTGTACGAAAGTCAGTTCGACACATTGTATGATCTAAAATCATATAGTGGTATGGTTTGTATAATTCTACACTCAACCAAGCTATCATATTCAGTTTTGGAGGCTATCGTACACAGTTTTGTAACTCCACAAGTCGATTCCACAAAACTACCAAATCGGGTAAGTTTCCCTTGATCGCATGATTTACCAAATCAGGTAAGTTTTCTTTGTACGATTTGTACGAACTCTGGTGTATGATTTGTATGAACTGAAGGTACAACCAAGTGCTAAATTAGATGTTCTACTGGGCCAATCTCTCTCAGGTATATTTTGTGAGGGTTTAATATGTCAGTTTAATCCTTTTCCTGCAACATGCAAAGCATACCAACGGGGTTGGAGAGAGATGCAATTCAAGTGGCTACATCCAAAAATCATACAATAGGGTTCAATACATCCTCAATTCTACTACCATCATCTCAGATCAATCTACAAGCATCACTAGTACCAAATTCTTACAATCTACTACAACAATGCATAAAACTAACCAAAACATTCACCATAAAGCACATGCAACATGATTAAGTCATAAATCATCACTCATCCATGCCAGAATCATACACAACCTGGAATAAATGTATTCATGCTCATTTTTATATTATTCTATCATCAATGCAATTACAATATGGTTGATCTACAACAATTACTGCAATAACTCAGAACATACTAGTCTAACTCACTTAGATTCGCACCAACAAATATCCATCAACAACCAGACCTACGAAATTGAAAATGGGGCCTTATATAATATTTCCCAGGCCATTCCAAAGTGGTTCCTGAGGCAATTAGTTATTTTACAACCGCCCATGCATAACAAAATGCATTAATTAAGGCTTTTACTAAGTCTAACACTTTAATTATCAAACATATGCGCCATTTCAACCTAAAATTACATTTCCCATGCATTTCAATGCACCTTGTATGGTTTGCCTTCTTGGTTGTATGGTTTACCATCCTGGTTGTATGGTTTGTAAAACTTGTACTAACTATCAAAATTTTCAAAATTGAGCAAATCCATTTGATCACTTTCTCTTCTTCTGGGAGGTGGATTTGTTGCCTACAATTCTTCACACTCTTTGTGGGACATTTATTCAGTAGATAAATTGTACAACATACATCTTCTACCCAAAACTCATGTGGCAATGCCTTGGCCTTCAACATGCTTCATGCCATATCCATAATAGTTTTGTTCTACCTCTCTACAACACCATTATGTTGTGGTGTGTATCCGACTGTGAACTACCTTCAAATTCCATTTTGCTTGCAGAAATTATGGAATTCATTGGAGATGTATTCACCTCCTCCATATGTTGTGAGAGTCTTCACGTAATAGTCATTCTATTTTTCAACTAGAGCCTTGAACTCCTTAAATTTACCAAAAACTTCTAACTATTGCCTGATGGGATAAACCCATGTCCTTGGACTAAAATCATCAATACAAATCAAGAAGTACTTATTGTCGATAAATGTGTTGGTTTGCATTGGGCCACAGATATCAGAATGCACTAGCTCCGGTGGCTATGAAGCTCTCCAAGACTGTCCAGTAGGGAATGCATCCCTGTGCTTCTTTTTGACCATACAACCTTCACAAACTTGATTTGGTTGCTCTATAAGGGTAAACCCTTCACCATATGCTTCTTGTGCAATAGGTTCAAGCCATTGAAACTCAAGTGACTGAATCTAAGATGCTACAACCATGTAGCATCGTTCACTATTGCACTAAATGACATCAGTAATTCATTCTAAATTTGCAAGGGAAACATTTTGTTCTTTGTCATGGCTACATTCATAATGAGCATGTTCTCTTGTCTCTGATGATATAGGCTTCATTTTTAAATTACATAGTGTATCCCTTTTGCACAAGTTATCCAACGCTCAACAAGTTATGTTTCAACCCATGCACAAGCTGTCCTTTTACCTTTTTGGGTAGGATTATGATATTCTCTTTTCCCGTGATAGGTACCTTGTTATTGTTCCCCATCTTCACTTCTGATTGGATAGTTTCGTACAACTATGAGAACATCTCTCTATTCCCAGACATGTGGTTACTGCAACCATTGTCAAGATACCAGGAATTCTTCTAGCTCTCCTATTTTGTACTATAAGTTAACACCAAATTTCCACATGCATCTCTACTTTCTGCATTTTTATTTTCATTTGTATAGTGGGCTTACTATTTATTCTCCTTGGTCATCTTATTTCTACACTCAAAACTATAATGACCAAATTTCTTGTAGTAATAACATTGGATCTTTGATTTATCATACCTTTGATTTGATCCTCCTTGCTAATTTTTGCCATTACCTCTTCCTCCTGCTTGATGGAAGTTGTAGCTAGTCTCTGCTTCATTGGATTTTGACCTTCCTCCTCGCTTGTTGCCTCTTCCATGCTTGCCTCTATTACTCTGTCCTCTTCCTTATTAAGAACTAGAGGTACATTGATGGGATTCTTCTCTACTACTGTCTCAGAATGAGACCTACATCTTAAACACTTACTCTGATGAAGACTGAAATGATCTGCTCAATCTCTACTCATGTGTTTCCAGAGAACCCATGAGCTCATCCACTAAGAGGGTTTTTAAATACCTCTATTATTAAATTACAATCACCACTAAGTCAAACCTTGCTAGTACACTCCTTAGTATCTTCTCCATAATTATTTGACTGTCCACATTCTCACCATTCAAATTCATCTAGTTGATGACACCCATTGTTCGAGTAGAGAAATCGCTCATGGACTCTAACTCACTCATTTGTAAGTTCTCAAATTCCCTTCTCAACATCTACAACCTTACCAACTTCACTTTTTTGATGCCCTAGAAGGAGTTGGATAAAGTTTCTTATGCCTCCTTTGATTTTGTTGCTACTGTAATTCTAAAAAAAAATGTTTCCTCGACTCCCTACATTATGTAGAATAATGCCTTCTAGTCCTTCTTTCGATTCTCCTTAAACAAATCTATCTCTTCTTGGGAGAGAATGCTCAACATCGTTGCATCTATTGGTTTTGCATAACCTTTCAGCACTAGGTCCCATAGCTCCTAAGACCTGAACAAAATCTTCATCTGGATGCTTCAATAATCATAATTCTTGCCATTGAAACGTGGGATCTGCAATTGCAACGAGTTACCTCCAGAGGCCATTGCTTCTTATCTTCTACAAATTCGGTGTTGGCTATGATACCAATTTGAAAGAATAACAATAGAATAACAAAATGATTTCAAAGTGAAAATTGATTTCGAGAACAACGACAATGAAACAGATAAATTTTGGTTGCTAGAAAATAACTTTCACATGACAATGAAATTTTGGGAACAATAGTCAATTTCAGGGTGAAAAAGGCCACTAGTCATTTTTGGGTTGAAAATAATTTTCGACCGCTCCTAAATTACTTTCATGATGAAAATGATTTTCTCTAGTCAACAAGGGTTTCGGGTGCTCAATAGTGGTTTTGCTGGTGAAAACACCCACTGGGCATTTTTGGGGGAAAACAAGAGTTTCACTTGACAAATGAAATCGCCAGGATTATCGAGAGAAAACATGGACAATTAATAACATCATTTTTGAAGGAGATTAGCAAGAAAGGGAAACAAATACAAATTTTACCTTGTTCTTCTAAACAATTTCAAAACACACTCAGTGCTCTTAAGTGCATAAAATATATATCATATATTAATCAAGACAAAAATGACTACCACCGCAATTGAGAAAAATATTTTACACATGGTTATGCATAAGGGGTCGCCCGAAAATGTATATAGAAAAATGAGGCGAATTAGTTTCGAAACTAAGGCGAATATGGTGCAAAGTCATGTAGAGGCAATGGCGATTTTGTTTTTACAAGAAAAAAAAAGTAGGCGAATTCACCAAAATTTTCAACAAATGTACCATAAGATATAAATAATCACTAAACATGCTCTGATTCCCATGCATTATCATAGGGATGATCCAAGTGAGTCAGTAGGCTTCATTCGAGGGATGATCCAGGTGAGTTAGTAGGCTTCATTTGAGGGACGATCCAGATGAGTCAGGGACGACCCAAGTGAGTCAGTAGGCTTCATTCAAGGGATGATCCAGGTGAGTCATTAGGCTTCATTCGAGGGATGATCAGGTGAGTCAGGGATGACCCAAGTGAGTCAGTAGGCTTCATTCAAGGGACGATCCAGGTGAGTCAGTAAGCTTCGTCCAAGGGATGACCCAAGTGAGTTAGTAGGCTTCATTCAAGAGACGACCCAGGTGAGTCAGTAGGCTTCATTCGAGGGATGACCCAAGTGAGTGAGGGACGATCCAAGTGAGTTAGGTATGACCCAAGTGAGTTTTTAGGCTTCATTCAAGGGATGATCTAGGTGATTTTGTAGACTTCACTTGAGGGATAACCCTCGAATGAAGGTTGTAGGGTCATTTGTAGCCTATAGGTTGTAGGATTGTCCAACTTTATCAATCGGTTCAATGATAAAAATATATTCTATATTAATGTATTATTATCAATCTAAATTTTAGATCTCATCGAGTTATGTGGTTTAAAAAAAATTGAAAACGGAGCTCTGGATCAAAATTTATGCCTCCCACAAGGTTGTAGGGTAGTCTGCAATGACTAGAGACAATCGATGAGGGACGACCTATATGAATCAATAGGCATCATGTGAGGGACAACACATGATGCCTATTGACTCGCATAGGTTTTCCCTCACATGATGCCTACTAACTCACATAGGTCATCCCTCATCAGTCGTCCCTCGTCACTGCAGACTACCCAACAACATTCTGGGAGGCATAACTTTTGATCCAAAGTTCTATTTTCATTTTTTTAAACCACATAGCGTTAGGATCTCATCCTAACCCTTAATGTAATAACTTCCTTGATGTAATAATTCCTAGTGAACGTGGGTAGTACCCATGATTAATATTTTGTAATGTTCTAAGTTTTAGCTTAGGTAGTGCCTATGACAAATGGCACCTTTTTTTATGTAACACATGGTAGATAGGTGGCATTGTGCATGTAATTCGAGTGGCATTGTGCATGTAATTCGGGTGGCATTGTGCATGTAATTCAAAGTGGCACTATGCATGTAATTCGGGTGGCATTATGCATGTAATCCAGGTGGCATTTTGCATGTAAGCCAACCTTGGAAGGAAACTCCTTAAATACCCGAAAAGGCACCAATGTAACCATCTTTTGCAAAATTAATGAAGTATTGAAGGAGGTTGCCCCCTCGAAGAGGCCTGCGATTCAATACTATTGTGAGATTGTTCTTTATGCAAATTTATGTTATATTAATGTGATGTTTATGTGAGTTATTTCCAAGCAATTGTGTGAGAGTGTGTTATTTGAGTTTATTTTATAGCAGGATCTTAACAAGTGGTATCAGAGCGCTTTCCGGGGCCAAGTTCTGCTGCAACTGCAACGATTCTTGCCATCCAATCCGCCTGTTAGGTATAAATTCCGTGTGTTTTTTCCATTCTGTTTTTCCTTATTAAAAAAATCCAAAAAAAAAATACAGTGTTTTTTTTTCCAGACCAAAAACAAAAAAAATATTATTAGTTGAGTAGGTAGAAACCTTGTACCGGGGGTTTTAAAATATCGTGAAGGATCTGTCGTTATTGGCTAAGCTAGATAGCCCATAAAGCGTCTAGTGAAGTGAGGGGCGATCAGGCTCCAATACCCAGGCCTCAGACAAAACTCGCGCACGGACTTGAGCTCCCACGTATCTTCGGGTATATCGGAAGACCATCTAGGATTAAACAAACTTTTAGCCATTAGGAAGCTCTTCGGCCTTGTATTACTCATAGTCTACGAGACACAGCATCCTGGACGATTACCCTCCCGTATTGTCAGAGAGGCAGTTAGTGTGCTCAAGGGTATGTGTGGAATCCTCCTTGAGTAGTGGCCTGAAATATTGGTCCGAGCACTATTGTTCGTCACTGTCGGTATATTAGAGGGCCTATGGGTGGTACATACTCCTATACTTAGCATTCCCTAGTTTTGTTAAAACTGCAACCTGTAAAAAATGCAAAAATAAAAATCAAAATAAGAATCCAAACACCCCCGTTCGTAAACCTGCATTTCAAAAGTGAGCATATGAGAAAGGAGTCCTCTACCAAAAAAAATAACAGAAGTGACATGCATTCGGGATAAGCCATGAGGGTGACACTTAAGTTGAAAGTCTGGAGAGTAACAGTAAAATTTACAGATGCAGATCACAATCAAGTCGATCGAGTCGGAGAGGTCGGGGCGGAATTCACGGTCTTCGAGTCGAACGTAATCGTCATATCAGTCACCGCAAAATACAGAGAATCTTGAGTGTGAAACACGACTAGTTTTAGATAGTGCTCCAGTACCCAACTTTTGCTCAGTAGCTCAAAATCAGAATCTGTAAACACCGTTAGACTCAGCAAAACAGGAGATAAAAAAAAAAAGTCTGGGGTGCCAAAAAGTAGTGTTGAGAGATATAGCTCATTGTGACCACCTCTTCCTGCTGATCATTTTGATATATAGCACCCAAGCACTTTTTTGGGCACTTACTAAAAATAGTAAGTCAAAAAAATTTAATTCTATTTTTAGTAACTCGGTCACAAAAGGTCAAAAAATGGCCCGGGGTACCCGTGGACACTAGAAAGAACTAGAACACTTGGAGTCCCTAACAAAAGCCATTGAGAACTTGAACTCGACTTTTCACTCCATAAGGGAAGAAGTCCAAGGTCTTCGCCTAGAGCATGAGGCCACTAGCAATCGCTTAGAAGAAGCATTGACTGAAGTGGATAGCAAACTGAGAAGAGAACCACCCAAATCAGAATACCAAGTCGAGAGTTCTACAAGGAATCGTGACCATGATACACCCTTTAGAATGCCCAAGTTGGACTTTCCCAAATTCAGTGGGAAGGATGTTGATGGGTGGCTATGTCGGGTTGACCAATTCTTTCGACTTCATAATGTACCAGTATTTCATCGAGTCCAGATGGCTTCCTTTAACTTGGAATCTGAGGCTCTACACTCGTTTCAATGGTTGCGTCTTACCTACCCAAATCTCTCTTGGGAGGATTTTGAATCCCAAATACTCACTCGATTTGGTCCTAGTGAGTTTGAGGACTTCACAAGAGCCTTATCCAAACTACAACAAACAGGGTCAGTTCGAGAGTACCAAGCTCAATTTGAAAAATTGGCCAATCGAACAAGAGGATTGAGTGAAGGGTTCTTCCAGAGTTGTTATATCAATGGGTTGAAGATGGAACTCCAAGAAGAAGTCAAAATGTTGAAACCACGAACTATGATGGAAGCTATCAGTTTGGCCCGTCTGGCCGAATCTAAACTCTCTGCCCAAAGACGCCCATCAAAGTTTTCTCAAGATAGACCTTCATTTCCCCCGAGATCCCAACACCCAGATGATAATAAACCTGCTACACCCAAGCGCCTCACCACCGAAGAGATGGATGCACGTCGTGCCCAAGGATTATGCTACAATTGTGATGAAAAGTTTTTCAAGGGGCATAAGTGTGCACACAAAAAATTGTTCTTGATAGATGTTGGAGAACTTGATACCGTTGACGAGAGTGATGAGGATGAGGACCCTCCAAAAACACCTCCTCCACAAGAAGAAGGGAAACAGGAACCTGAGACATCAATTACAATCCATGCCCTTGCAAGCATTACTACTCCTCAAACCATGAAGGTTACAGGATGTTTCAAGGGCCAACGTCTTTCCATCCTTTTGGATTCGGGAAGCACGCACAACTTCATTGACCCTAGAGTTGCTCAACGGGAAAATTGCTATATCCACAATTGTAATTCCTTTGAGGTCATGGTAGCCAATGGGGGAACCTTATCTTGTAAAGGAAAGTGTCACAATGTTAAAATCAAGATAGGGGACTATGAACTCAAGCAAGACATGTTTGCCCTCCATTTAGGTGGATGTGATATTGTTTTGGGATGCCAATGGTTGAGTACGTTGGGCACTATCAGTTGGAACTTTGCTAAAATTTGGATGCAGTTCTTCCAGAACGGACAAACACACATCATCAAGGGCTCCCCGATAGGAACACCTCAAATTATCAGTTCAAACGGCATGGAGAAATTGCTAAAGAAATCATCACGTGGGGTCATTGCACAACTATTCTCCATCCAACCATCCACATCTCCAATGGGTGAAATCCCACAAGACATGCAACAGATTCTCCACAAACATGAGGCCATCTTTTCAGAACCCATCACACGACCACTGCATCGCTCTCACGACCATGCCATTCCATTATTGCCGGATAGTACACCTCCCAATATCAGACCACCTTATGAGCGACTCAAGCGCATCTTATTTTGGAAAGGTAGGAAACAGGGCATTCGCTCTTTTGTGGCAGACTACGACACAGGTCAAAGGATGAAAAGAGAAACAGTGCACTCTTCGGGCACTCTTCCACCCTTGTCGATACCGAATCAGGTGTGGACTGACATCTCTATGGATTTCATAGAAGGGCTACCTAAATCTGGAGACAAGTCTGTTATTTTTGTGGTAGTGGACCGCCTTTCAAAGTATGCTCACTTTTGTGCCCTAACCCATCCTTACACAGCATTCACTATTGCCCAAATTTTCCTTGACTCCATATTTCGCCTTCATGGCATGCCAACCTCCATTGTATCTGATCGTGATCCCAGCCTTACTAGCAATTTTTGGCAAGAGTTGTTTAAGTTGCAGGGGACTCAGCTTACAATGATTTTAGCCTACCATCCGCAAACGGATGGTCAAACAGAGGTTGTTAATAATTGTGTGGAAACCTACCTTCTCTGCTTGCCTTCGATCATCCTACTCATTGGGCAAAATGGCTTTCTTTGGCCGAATGGTGGTACAACACTTCCTATCATACCGCCACCAGAGGCAGAGTACGGGCACCCTCCACTCACGCCTCCCTCCTACATTTCGGGCAGCTCCAAGGTACAGGTTCCATCAACACTTCCCGAATTGGATGAAGAAGGCTCCATCTTACTTGCACCAAAGCAGCTGCTGTATCGTCGAACTCGCAACCGTACCATCACAGAGGTCCTGGTTCAGTGGCGTGGACTTCAACTCGAGGATGCTACATGGGAGTCCCTCCATCAACTCCAAAGAATAGTTTCCTCATTTTTAGCTTTGAGGACAAAGCTTCTTCAAGGAGAAGGACATGTTAGGATCTCATCCTAACCCTTAATGTAATAACTTCCTTGATGTAATAATTCCTAGTGAACGTGGGTAGTACCCATGATTAATATTTTGTAATGTTCTAAGTTTTAGCTTAGGTAGTGCCTATGACAAATGGCACCCTTTTTTATGTAACACATGGTAGATAGGTGGCATTGTGCATGTAATTCTTGTGGCATTGTGCATGTAATTCGAGTGGCATTGTGCATGTAATTCGGGTGGCATTGTGCATGTAATTCAAAGTGGCACTATGCATGTAATTCGGGTGGCATTATGTATGTAATCCAGGTGGCATTTTGCATGTAAGCCAACCTTGGAAGGAAACTCCTTAAATACCCGAAAAGGCACCAATGTAACCATCTTTTGCAAAATTAATGAAGTATCGAAGGAGGTTGCCCCCTCGAAGAGGCCTCGCGATTCGCTTCTATTGTGAGATTGTTCTTTATGCAAATTTCTGTTATATTAATGTGATGTTTATGTGAGTTATTTCCAAGCAATTGTGTGAGAGTGTGTTATTTGAGTTTATTTTATAGCAGGATCTTAACACATAGCTTGATGAGATCTTCACTTTAGATTGAACATAAGAAACTAATATTATGTTGAAAATAGTGAAAATGGTGAAAACTAATTGATTTAATTTAGGGTTATCATTCAAGGGACGACCTAGGCAAGTCTGTAGACATCATGTGAGGTACGACCTGCATGAGTCTATAGATATCATGTGAGGGATGACCTGCATGAGTCTGTATGGACTTGCATGAGTCTGTAGACATCATACAAGGGACGACCTGCATGAGTCCATAGACATCATGCAAGGGACGACCTACATGAGTCCATAGACATCATGCGAGGGACGACCTACATAAGACGACCTGGGTGCAAGGGATGACTTGGACAAGTCTATAAACATCATGCGAGGAATGACCTACATGATTTTGTAGACATCATGTGAGGGATGACCTGCATGAGTCTGTAGACATCATGCAAGGGATTACCTACAAGGGATGACCTGCATGAGTCCGTAGACATCATGTAAGGGACAACTTGCATGAGTTTGTAGACATCATTCGAGGGACGACCTACATGAATCTATAGACATGTAAGGGATGACCTATGTGAGTCCATAGAACTCATGCAAGGGACAACCTAGGTGGGTCTAGGACGAGCAAGGAGTCTATATTGATGGAAGCAGTGGCAACAACAAGTAAAACAAGGCATCGAAAAAAATTATGTACCTGTAGTCTTTTCTCTATAGTCTTGCTTTTTTCCTTCATATGTTGCCAATCACTCTTTTTCTAGCTTCTCTAGTTTCGTTCTTTTTTCAGCTCGAATTTGGGTTCTCCTTTTTTGTTGAATGTATAACTACAACAAGTAATAGTATGTTTTGGTATATATAGTGGGCGAATTTGTCTAGGTTAATAAACTTATATATAAATTTAAGGTGAGTCGGTCTAAAATCTGGGCGGGAGGGTTGGTGATTTAAAATTTAAAATTTAAAATATTATAATTTTTGGGCGACCCGACCCAAAAAAAAAAAATCCAAAAATTTTGGGTGAGTGGGCAGACGGCCAGGGTCCCAAAATTTGTAAATTTGCATTTTAAAAATTGACATTATTCGCTTATTAACGATTTTTCACCCCTATGCATAACCCTGCTTTTACAGCATATAACAAGCACTTCTCACAAGATATGCTCCAAACTCATCTGCAACTAATTCTCCTTAGTTGTAGGTTTAATCGGGAGAACAAAAGGCTGCTACTTCTGATTCTCGCTTCTCCTTTGTCTTCGTTTCAGTTGCTTTTCTTCTACAACCCGTACTCTTGCTTGCAACATAACACTGACTTCTAAAGTCGGGTACGGGAGGGATAAGGTTTATCCTCTGACACAATGAATACAGAGCTAGGGTTTCTTCGTTTCAGTTGCTTTTCTTCTATAGCCTGTACTCTTGCTTGCAACATAACACTGACTTCTAAAGTCGGGTACTAGAGGGATAAGGTTTATCCTCTGACACACAATGAATACAGAGCTAGGGTTTCTATCCAAACACTACTGTCGGTAATACCTATGCACACCATAAAATGCAGCGATTGGATTTTGTCGCACAATTACAATTTAATTCGAATATATCAGGATCCGGCGAATGACGCAGAAGAAGAGTCGAATTTGGTTTAATTTTCTAACAATATGATGTGATGAATCTCATATGTGCAAATTTTTGCGCCTAGTCCGAGACCTTGGAACCTCGAAGGCGGTTGCGGAGGATGTAGTTTGGTCTGTTGTGGCGGAGACTGCGACGGTCTGTATCATAAGATATCTTATATTCTTGAAAAAAATAAGAATATATACGGAGTGTAAAACCAGATAGGATGGATGATCTGGCATTTGTTTCCTCCATAGTTGTTCACGCAGACCGTCTCTCTCGGAGGGGAACTTTTCTGTATTCAACAGTTTATGCATGGAATTAGTGAAGGGGGCATAGGCTACTGGGGTGACTATAGGTTATTTGATGAGATGTTACATGACAGTGATCGAGGATATGGCACATTCAGGTACAACGCTCACCATGGTGTTCTGAATACAATTATTGTTCAGGCTGCAAAGAAAGGTGAAACAAAGTTGTTGAAGAGGCTGATAGAATGGGGAGTTCAGCCCCTCGATACAGATGATAAAAGACAGAAAACAACATTGCATCATGTAGCAAAACTGGAAGATGAATCACTGGAGGTGCAATTGCAAAAGAACTTCTCTACGGACCCTCAAGTGAGGATCTCGCAAATGCCAGGGACTATAAAGGAAGGACTCCTCTACACAGAGCTGCTTTTTGTGGTCACGCCAACGTGTGTGGGCTCCTTCTTGACCACAAAGCAAAGGTGTATTTCAAAGATAAGTGCAGTCAGATTCCACTGCATTATGCACTACGTTGTGAACCAAAAAATGAAGAGGTCATTGATGTTTTGATTTCAAGGGTCGCAGAGGCCAATAATTCGCTTGATTGGAAGGACGACAAGGAATTACGCCTTTAGATGTGGCCGTGGAATATAAAGCATCAACATCAACATGGTGGCATGGCTTCTTTCACTATCATGGCAACCAGAAGCTTTTTTTTTTAGAAATTAAACCTTGCATTGTGCATGCGGGAGTCCTCGGCAAGGGGTTACGAGGCACTTAAAGTTACTGAAGGCTGGAGCCAATCCCCCAGAGAGAGACTAGGAAGGAAAGACGACACTACCTTATGCCGTCGAGTGTCAAAACGAGTCTCAAGCGTTCAACATTGTGAGGGAACTGAATAAATATGACATGGAACTAGTTAAAGCATGCGATAAATACGGGAGAAGTGTGCTCCATATTGCAGCTTTTGTTGGACATAAGAAACTTTGTAAATGGCTTTTAAGCACAGACGCCGTGGACGTAGATAAGGAGGATCGTGACGGTCAAAGAGCTCTATATTATGCAGCTGCTGGCACCCACGACGACGATGAATTGCTAGACGTTTTGATCTTTGGAGGTTACTTCGATATCGAAAAAAATGGATTATGGGAAGACGGACTGAATGGAGGTAAAAGATAACGTGACGTTTAAAGGTTCAACGAATATAGTTGATCTCAAGGATTCTAGCGGAACGACACCTCTGCACGTAGCTGCTGCCAAAGGAAAAGTTAGAATGGTCACAAAACTGCTTTCAAAGAGACTAATTCCCAAAGCACAAGATCGGGAAAATTTTGTCCGCGCAGCCGACGTCATCGGTTAAACGGCTCTTCACAAAGCAGCAAGTGGAGGGCACAGAAGGGTTGTCCAAAAACTTCTGGACAAGGGAGCACACCCTTTAAATGATTGGGACTGTGATGAGAAAACTGCTTTACATGACGACGCCCAAGCAGAAAAGACTGGGAATGTTTAAGATGCTTTGGAAATAGGAAAATTTTATGGAAAAAATGTAATTTTGAAGAGAAATCCCTTTTATTGTTTGCTTTTGCAGCTGGTTGTGCAGATGGAAGGTTGGGATCTATGTCAAAGCTCAAGAAATAGAAGAGGAATTAGAGCAGGATAATTTGCTTAGAGTGGCGGCAACATTGGGCAACATAGACATGACAAGGGAGTTGCTTGCCAGAGGAGCCAATATTGCCGACATTCGTTGACGACATGCAATAAAGAATGGAGAGATTGTCTGAAAGATAAGGAGAAAAGACAAAATGTTAAAAAGGGTATGCTTCTTTGTTTTGTTTTCCTTAATTATGTATTGCTTCTTAACAAAGTTCCTATCTTAGTGAAATCTGTGTTTTGCAGTTCTCAAGCAAATCGACAACATAGTTGAACAGCACTATAATCTGGGGAGAAATGAATAATATTATATTATAGATAAGTAAATGTTTCTTTGTTTTTTAGTTTTATTTTGTGGGAATCTTCATTTTTATTAACATAAGATTGAACATGTGTGAGGTTGATTTTTTTGCTTTCTTACGAGTTAATATGATATTACAATTTGCTAATGATTGTTTTTTTTTAAATCTTTTTTAAAATCCCCATCACTGTCCGAATCTCAGGCGAGTCGGGGATGGGCAAGTGTGATGATCTTTAGCCGAGAGAAAAATATGGAAGTATTGTTAATTTGTTTGATTATTTCTTCTAAACTTAATTGAGGTGTAACCATTTTCGGGGATGGGCAAGTGTGATGATCTTTAGCCGAGAGAAAAATATGGAAGTATTGTTAATTTGTTTGATTATTTCTTCTAAACTTAATTGAGGTGTAACCATTTTCGGGGATGGGCAAGTGTGATGATCTTTAGCCGAGAGAAAAATATGGAAGTATTGTTAATTTGTTTGATTATTTCTTCTAAACTTAATTGAGGTGTAACCATTTTTTGGTTGGATTAGAGTCCTTTTGAAATTTATAAACAATACAAATTTTCCTGGAGAAAAGAAATCCATATTGTCTCGGAAGGCGAAACAAGCTAAAACAGAATTAAAAATTCAATTAAACAGTTGACTCAAAAATCGAGTAAGCAGTTATCAAGAACGAAAAAATAGCCGAAAGATAGTTGCCTTAATAACATCATTAAGATAATGGTTGTTTTTTAAGTGGTTTTATATTCAAACCCTTTGAAGATGGTTGTTGATGTAATTTGTAAACGTTCTACTGAAAAAAAATAATAATTATGCAATTATCTTTGACCGTTGTTGGGGTAACCATGGTGGATACAATAAATTACTATTACCGTGTTTAAGCCTCACCACATTAGGTAACTTTACTAGTAAGTTTTCTCAAACTTAAGTTTTGGATTTAAGTTTGATGATTTGTGTAGCGAAAAGTCTTAGCCCTTGAGATGAAAACGGTTTTTCTTAACAAGGGAATCATTTTCCTTAACAAAAGTTTCTTAAGGATTAAGTGGATTGATAAATACAAATATGTCTAGATACTTTTCAAGAAAAAACCTAAGTTCAAAAAAATGTTTTAAAATAAAATGAAAGATTTTAATAACGTCAATTAACTTAAGGATTTTTATTCACTATGCTTATTTGGTTAGCAATTACAACTTGCTTAACCTAATTTTTGGAAGTTTTCGGCTACTCGCGATAAACTCGAGCTTTTGCACAAGCTTAAATAAAAACATGAAAAATAAAAAAGAAAAATAAACAAACAATAATATTTTATTGTAAAGTTAGGCTTGGCATGGAGACACATCATATCTACCCATTTTAGTTTGCGGAACAGGGCTCGATAAGAATTAGCATTTACGCTAATGTCGCACCTTTCTAATTTCAGCCTCTCAAACCCCGCCCCGGCCCTTCAAATCCTGTGACTTGAAAGAGGATTCGTCGTCCCATTCCAATGCAATAAATGCACCCTCAACTAGTTGATCGTAAAGCCAGGCCCGCGGCATTTGACACGTTATATATAACATTAACGAACGAGCCCGGCATACGTAGAGGCGGAGATAAGCACCGCGTATGACACGGTGCATAGCTGCGCATAATTGTGCGCATAGTTGTGTTCAAATGGTGTCTTAGAGGCGGAGATAAGCACCGCGTATGAGTCGCTAGCTGCGCAGGTGTGTCGAATTGGTGTCCCTTTAAGAGTCGAGGTCCAAGTTCTGGGTGTGGAGAAATCTCCTTTTTGTTTTTGTGTGAGCCATAAAGTGGAGACTTGAGTTTATGTATTAATTAGCTTTGTCTAGGGTTTGTTTTGTTTGTGTATAAATCGTGGTTGCAGCTGCTGCATGGCCTTCATATTTTGAGCACTTGGAGTTCATTGGCGGGATTGTGGCAGTGAAAGACTCGACCTCGAAATATTTATCCCTCTCCTGCCTCCCCTACCTCTCCCCTGCTTCTCTCCGCCTCGGACCCTGCTTCTCTCCGTACGAGTCTCACAAGTAATCGCCGACGAGTAACTCGCCGCGAACTCGGCCCGATTTTTTTATTAGAAAAACTCGCACGCCTGCAAGTGTCGCCGGTACTTGCGGGTAATCGACGAGTTTCGAAATACTGGTCTAAATCTTGGGGAAGTCAACTTTTATAAATGTCGTAGTCTACTTCGTATTCTTTGAGTGTGTGCCAGATCGACTACGATGGCACGAGCATGTGCGACCGGTGGTCCCATCTCACGCCATGGAAAGTCTTGGCCCTCGGGAAACAATTTTCCTTAACAAAAGTAAACCATCTCACGCCATGGAAAGTCTTGGCCCTCGGGAATACAAATACGGGGAACAATTTTCCTTAACAAAGATTTTTACCCGAGGAACAATTTTCCTTAACAAAGGTTTTTACCCCAAAGGCTAGGTGGATTGGTTGGGCAGGTGTGCCTGGACATTTTCCAAGAAAAGACATTGGTTCAAACCTTCGAGGAAGCCAACCCTTTGTAAAGGTAGTAGTCTACTACGTATCCTTTGAATGCATGCCAGTTCGATTACGATGGTATGAGCCCCGAGCGACCGATGGTCCCATCTCATGCCATGAAAAGTCTTGGCCCTCAGGAATACGGGGAACAATTTTCCTTAACAAAAGTTTTTACCCCCAAAGGCTAGGTTGATTGGTTGGGCAGGTGTGCCTGACACTTTCCAAGAAGAGACCTTGGTTTAAACCTTGGGGAAGCCAACCCTTTGCAAAGGTAGTAGTCTACTCCCAATCCTCTTAGTACGTGCCTGAATACTTTAGGTGTGCCTGGACACTTTCCAAGAAGAGACCTTGGTTCAAAACTTGGGGAAAGCCAACCCTTTGCAAAGGTAGAAGTCTACTCTCAATCCTATGAGTAAGCGTCACACCGTCTACTTCCAATCCTCTGAGTGTGCGCCACATTGTCTACAACGTACGAATCCTACGTGACTGGTGGTTCCCATCTCATATCGGATCAACAAGAACGAGACAGATAGGTTTGTTGAAAGCAGTCTCTTTGACCTTGAACCCTGCCAACGTGTTCAATTTATTCCTCTAATTAGAACTAACACCCTTTAATTTGAACCCTGCCAACGTGTTCAATTTATTCTTCTAATTAGAACTAACACCCTTTGATTTGAATCCTGCCAACGTGTTCAATTTATTCTTCTAATTAGAACTAACACCCTTTGATTTGAATCTGCCAACGTATTCAATTTATTCCTCTAATTAGAACTAACACCCTTTGATTTGAACCAGCAAAGTGTTCAATTTATTCCTCTAATTAGAACTAACAGGTCTTATGGAGCGTTTCGGGAGGGTGAACCGCTCAATGAAAACCTGAAAAAATTCCTCAAAAATTATCAGTCCGAGTACGAGAAAGTTTACAAGTCCTTAGCCGCTATGGACCGCAAAGACCTTGTAAGCCTACCGTCGAAGTAATAATATTATTTTTTAATGAGAGAACTTTTGAGTAGAATTTGATTTTTAAAAGTAATTTGTGACAACGTCGTGATGTGTTTTGTGTATATGTTTTAATAAATTACGTGCTTAATTTTGGAGAGGATTAACAATACCTTTCATTTTGATTTTGAGTGTACGTTATAACGTTTGGAAGTATGGGAATGAATCTGATACATTGGCTGGTCTTTTGGGAGTGATCACAAAAAAATTGTAAGCACTTATGCATAGCAGTTAGAGATATAATTGGAAATATATTAAACACACGATAATTTTGTATTAAACACACGATCATTTTGTAAGGAGCGATGCATAGCAATTACAATATGATGTGAAATACATTAAACCACACACGATCTGGAATGATGTGAAATACATTAAACCACACGATCTGCAGGGATGTGATGATGTGATCTTTCCCTACTTGCTTGTGGTAATTTTGGCCCTTTGGTTTACTATAATTGTCTCGTTCCTACGAGGCACATCCGCAAGTGAAAAATTCACAAAAATTAAATATGAAACTTTACCCTTAACTCGCTGAGGTAAAATCAGTTACTTTGTTGTAAAACCAGTTGGCTCTCAAATGTTTGACTATTTATGTTTAACAGACCATTCTTCCAAGCTAGGTTATCAACAACAGGTTATAGAAGATATCAAATTTTTGAAGGATGAGGCTCTCCGCTAGCAAGTTATGGAGGGCCTTTGCTTTGATATGGTGCTTCATTACATTTTCATGGGATGAAAGATATGTTCATTCAGAAACAAAGATGCCAAAGATGATCCCTGCATCTAAGGATCAGCTGAGGATGGTTGTCTTCGTCGATGATCTCGATAGGTGTCAAGAAATGTAATACTTCAAGTGCAATTTTTTGCTTCTAATTACGTGGCTGTGTTTTTATTGTTAAGAATATCTATCTTATTCTATGGAACTTCGTTTCACCCTAATAACTGTTTTTCAATTTTAATTAATTGTTTACGTGACCTGCAGATATTATCTGCTATCAATCTTGTTTTGGCAATTTGTAAGATTGATGTAATACTAGGAATGGACAAAAGTATGATCGAAAGGGCTTTAAAAAAAGAATACAACTGCCAGTAGACCTGCCGGACCCTAGCCACTCTGAGTCTCGCAAATTTTTGCTGGGACAACTAGAATGTTGGACACATCAAAAGAGGTTACTGACACCGACACTGATCCTGCTCCAAAAGGAAAAGAAAAAAAAGAATCCAAAGTTTCGAATTAGTAAAAGGCATCCTAACCCAGGTGAATATATTCTATTCTGCAGTATTGCAATAGAGCATAGTCATACACTATTGTGTTTCTCCAGCTCAAGAAGAAACTAGGATATCGGGAGGGAGAGAAAAAAACCGCAATTCAGGTGAAAAGATTCTAATTGCAATCATAAATTGATGAACTAATGCCTTTGGTCAACGTAGAATATCTCTTAACTCGACAAAGTCTGGATATATGCACAGATGCGGGTGGAGGAGCAGATTCACATTTATCTGACACAGATGTTGAATATGGTATGATATGACCTGTAATGCGTTATAATTAAAAAGAAGTTTCTTAAAGCAGGTTTGCAAGGGGAAGGACCACACATTGTGATACATCAACCTCAACCTCGAGCAGATCACACTGAAGAATCAAGCAATTTGGGAGAAAGCAAAATAGAGGTTCGAAGTTTTTTAAAGCTGAATATTTTGTTTTAGTTTTCGTTTGAATTAACCATATTTAGAAGACTGTGTCATGCCTGTTGCATTCAGTTCTTCCTACAAGTGGTAAGTGCTTGATGACATGCTTCAGAAAATGGAGATCATATTTGTCTTCACTGTACAAGTTTGGGGACAACGCAAAGAGTAAGCAACCCAGTATGAAAAAAAAGGACCATGGCAAGGAAAAGCCGACCCCTGAAAATGAAGACCAGGGCAAGGTAAAACAATCACCTGAAAATAATGTACTTATTGAAATGATCAAACCTAAATATACGGAAGGAGAAAAGAAAGCCTTTCAAGAACTTCAGACTCAAGCTAAGGGTTGTAGAAAACTTCCTCGCGAGTGGAAACGTTTGCTCAACTACCATCGCCTCCCATGGAATATTTTGTCTAAGAGACCAGATGTGACGAAGTTGGACGGGTGGCAGATTCAACTTATTGCAAGGATATTTGTATGTTGAGAATGGAAAGATCAAATTAACACTCTTCTACAGTAATTATACTTACACCCTCTATTCTAAGAGTCAACATCTTTGAATTATTTGCTTCAGTGTAGTAGCTTGACAACCAAAAATGAATATTCTTATGCAGGAATGGCACAAGCTTGATGTTCTTACAAACTGGGTTAATGATCATCAGCAAGGAGAAGCATAGAGTAGTGGGCTTTCTCTGTGAGAGATTGTTGAAGAGTACATGGATGGAAGATGGAAGGGAGACTCAGATGGAGACGGCGTCAACGGCAACTCTGTAAAACCGTGACGAGCAAAGAAGTGTGCCATAGACATTCACGAAAGCAGTCCTCCTGAAAAGGCGTCAACAATACCCAAGTACATAAAGGGAGTTGTAAGAGATGTTTTGAAAGAAGAGAGGGAGCAGGAACAAGAACATTCCCTAAAACTAAAAGAGATGGAACGTAATGAAAAAGAGGAACTTGAATACTGGCTAAAAACAGTAATACGAAAGTTTTTGCAAGAGGAGATCAAAAAAGTTTTGGCAGAGGAGAAAGATTAAGAGGGTCAGCAGAACTTCTGGTGGAAAAGGAATGTGACAAAGGCAAAAGAATTGTTGTCAGTGAAAATACAACTAAAGAAAACTCTCTCAAACAGGAGAAAGAGAATAAGGACAAAACGTCCCATACACAGAAACGAAGAGGTAAGATAAAGGTCAAGGAGGCAGAGCAGGAAGAGGAGAAAGAAAGGGAAGCAGTCAAGGAGGCAGAGCAAGAAGAGGAGAAGGAAAGGGAAGAATAGATAAGGCTGGGAAAAGCACTGAGCAAGTATATTGTTTCGATCGGTGGAATTCATACCTTGCAGAATTTCCGGTTTTACTGCGTCCCTGGATATCTTCCATGGCCATTACCCGAGGAATAGCCAAATATCAAGATAATTAAAGACTAGCATTTCATTTCCGCAGTGTATATTGCAATTAAAGATACTATTAGATTTGGTGATTTCTTTGGCAAGTAATGCATCCTATGGAATTTTCATCGTCCAATTCAATTTTATTTTATTTTCTTTGTTTTGTAATTTTATTTTATTTTCTTTGTTTTGTTAGGTTGGTAGGGAATCCCAGTGAGTCATGTTTTTTCATATTGAAACTGTCTTTGGATGATCACAATCAAAATGATAGTCATATAATATATTGTTCAAACTACGTTTTAATTTTTATATTGATAATTTAAATTTAAATTTAAATTATAGAATGTTTGTTTTTTAGAACTAAATTTTATAATTAGAAGGTAACTATTATAGATTTACCTTGTTTCTTGTTAAGTTCAACTTTTTCTAGTTATTAATTTAGATAATATTTCCAGTACAATATTGTTGATGAAATAATTATTATATTTATAATAATATATGTTTTACGCAATTGATATTAATTTGTTTTGTTATCTTTATAATTTAAAAATAATAATTTATAAGTTTTTTTTTTTGATTGGTTGAAAGGGTGTTGAAAGGTCCCTGAACCTTGTACAAGACAGTCGCGGGCCTCCGAAGAGGGAGGCAAAGGGAAAGAAAGGCGGCAGCAGAACGAGACAGCCTAAAAACAGCAAGGGCCACCTAAGGTAAAGGCGCCCAGAGGAACCAACAAGAAGAACTAACTAAAGGAAACCCTGACCAGAGGTTGATCAGAAAAGGGGAAGCGAAACTTAAACAAAAAATTCACCATTTGGAAGTGTTGTTGTTGCTCCACAACGTACCCCAAAATTGGAGCCCACCTTTTTGCATGTTTTCCAAGAAGTCCGAAGAAGCCCAGTTGCTAAAGATCAAAGAAAAAGCAAACCACCACAAGGAGGAAAGTGTCGCGATATCGCGACATGTTGCATTTTCGCGGTCCAAAGCAAAGGGAGAAAGCAAGGAGGAAGAAGTGTCGTGAAATCGCGACATGTTGCATCGTCGCGACCAAAGGAGGAAGAGGTGTCGCGATATCGCGACATGTTGCATCATCGCTGCCGAAAGAGAAAGAGTGTCGCGATATCACGACATGTTGCATCGTCGCGGCCAAAGGAGAAAGAGTGTCGCGAAATCGCGACAATTTGCATCGTCGAGGCCAAAGGAGAAAAAGTGTTATGAAATCACGACATGTTGCATCGTCACGGCCAAAAGAGAAAGAGTGTCGTGAAATCGCGACATGTTGCATCGTCACGGCCAAAAGAGGAGTGTCGCGAAATCGCGACATGTTGCATCATCACTGCCAAAGGAGAAACAGTGTCGCGATATCGCGACATGTTGCATCGTCGCTGCCAAAGGAGAAAAAATGTCGTGATATCGCGACAAGTTGCATCATCGCTGCCAAAGGAGAAAAATGTCACGATATCGCGACATGTTGCATCGTCGCGGCCAAAGCAGAAAAGGTGTCGCGATATCGCGACATGTTGCAACGTCGTGGCCAAAGGAGAAAAAGTGTCGCGATATCGCGACATGATGCATCGTCGCAGCTGAGGAGGAAAAGGTGTCGCGATATCGCGACATGTTGCAACATCGCAACCAAAGGAGAAAAGGTGTCGCGATATCGCGACATGTTGCATCGTCTCGGCCAAAGGAGAAAAAGTATCGCGATATCACGACAAGATGCATCGTCGCAACTGAGGAGAAAAAAGTGTCACAATATCGCGACATGTTTCATCGACGCAACCAAAGGAGAAAAGGTGTCACGATATTGCGACATGTTGCATCGTCGCGGCCAAAGAAAGAAGGTGTCGCGATATCACGACATGCTGCATCGTCGCGACCAAAGGAGGAAAGGTGTCGCGATATCACGATATGTTGCGTTGTCACGGCCGGAAGAGAAAAGGTGTCGTGAAATCGCGACATGTTGCATCGTCGCGGTCGAAAGAGTAAAGTGTCACAAAATCGCGACATGTTGCATCGTCGCGGCCAAAGGAGGAAAAGGTGTTGCGATATCGCGACATGTTGCATCGTCGCGACCAAAGGAGGAAAAAGTGTCGCGATATCGCGACATGTTGCATCATCGTGGTCAAAGGAGGAAAAAGTGTCGCGATATCGCGACATGTTGCATTTTCGCGGCCAAAAAGAGAGAAGTGTCACGATATCGCGACATGTTGCATTTTCGCGGCCAAAAGAGAAAAAGTGTCGCGAAATCGCGACATGTTGCATTTTCGCGGCCAAAAAGAGAGAAGTGTTGTGATATCACGACATGTTGCATTTTCACGGCCAAAGGAGAAAAGTTTATTATGACTTAGCATTTTAATATTAAATTTTAAATATTTTTATTTTTTAAAATAGTTTTAAAATATTTTTAATTAGTTTATGGTTAAAAAGGACTTTGTTTTTATCCTTGCATCCAATTCTACACAATGATGTGAAATAGACACTTAAAAAATAGCTTATGCACTTTCTCTTTATATATATACATATGTTATTATAGACACATGATTTTGTTTTTTAATAAATATGTAGTTTTATAATATCATTTAAAATTTTCTTCAATGTTTTCATGTTGATGGAAGAAAGAAGGAAGGAAATAATACCACTATTCTTTGAAAACCCTCATTCCCATCGGGTAAACTTGGACTAAAAAAAGGAGGGTTTGGCTCCATAATAAGATCAAGAGAGAGTCGATGCTTGGAATTAAGCCTTATGTTTGGTGGTTGCCAAGTTAAATCACCTCATCCAAATATTTGACGGTCGTGTCAGAGTTCAACTACGAGGATCAAAAAAATGCCGCACCAAATTGAGTTTCAGCCACAATATCATGGTTATTCCCGATCAATATCATGTTGGCTCACAGAGGAGGGGTTCGACTAGCTATTTCCAAATAATGCAGGGAGGCGCTGCTTTCATCCCAACTCCCCCAAAAAATTTTGCAGGCGCGAGTTGCAAAACAATTCAGACTGAAGACAACTCTACTCTAAAAGTTGTTGCGACCTTTTAAAACAAAACAAAAGGATTCTATCTATTTCCATTCAGTGTGGTCTGGTTTGTTATTAGAAAAAGGAGTCAGTGAACAGTTTTGTAAAGCATACCAAGGTCTTTTAAAATAGAGGGTGTTTTACAAGCTATCAAATCACGAGTTTTTACAGATTATCAAATCGTAGTTTTTTACGGGTTTTACCATATCTAAGGAATAAAACAAGATTTTTTTTGTTCAAGAGGGACCTTTTAAGCATAGGGGACAGCCTTCTCTTTTTAACATTTTTCAACATTTTTAATTATTTTAAGATGGTGGTTCATAACCGTTGTCTTTTATCTCTTTTAATTTTTTTAATGCGATGGTTTATAGTCACCATCTTTTATTTCTTTTATTTTCTTTTAAGATGGCGGTTCATAACCATCATCTTTTATTTTTTTTTAATTTTAATTTTTTTTAAGACGACGGTTTATAAATGTCATATTAGGGTGACCTAAGAAGGCTGTTATCCCTAAGAGGGCGATTATAAACCATCACCCTAACAGTTTATAACCTCTTATTAGTCCTAAGAGGGCAGTTACCCTAAGAGGGTGGTTTAAAACTACCTTCTTAGGGTCTATTAGGGCAGTTTTTTACCATCGTAAGAAAATACCTTAATTCAGTCACCATTAAAGCCCTTTTTTTTAGTGTAGTGACTTTTGACTTAGTTATATTATAGTCTAGTGGATCGGTTAGGCCATGGGGCATGGGAAGATTTAGGTTCAACATTAGTTGGTAGTGAAGATTCCTCCTAGGTTGGACTTTGGATGATCTTTTGGCTTTAGCTACTTTATAAGTAGCAAGGACTTTAGACCCCTTCATTTTGGCTTTAGGTTGGTGCTCTAACCAAAATTACCTTTTAAGATAGGATATACCTGTTGTATTGAATTTTTACTTTAGCTTTGGTGACTCATAGGGGAACTCCTACTAGCAAGAATCAAGGAATCCAAAGAAAAGGATCTTGTCCATTGGACATAGAGTCTAAATATGATAAATTATGAGGTTTCTATGGTAGTAATGGATAATTAAAGAAGGATGGTGTCAAGACAACTCTACTTAAGACTTCATAAATACTTGGAGTGGGGTGTTCCTTAATTTATAGGTCTCATCACTTCAATGACTCGAGAGGTTTGTTCCCCATTCAACAGATATACTAATGACAAGTGGCTATGGAAAGACTCGTTCCCTTATGCCTATGTTATGGGATATGTCATCATCTTCTTTGCCTCCTTCTACCTAAAATGGTGGATGTCCTTCATTAGATCAAAATATCTCTACTACTAATCTTGATACGGATTGTATACGTGCCTTGACATCAACAATTATGTCCTTCAAATGTATGTGGTGTCAATACTTCTACTATAAGTCTAAACTCAATCATGTTCTCAAGAATTAGGTGGTCCTATAGTGATAATTTTTTTCAGACATATATAAAGGCTTGAGGGGCTATTAGATCGCTCCTTATACGAGGCATTCATCTGATATCGAAGCAATCAAAATTTTTAACAAGATCAACCTCCCAAACTTCCATAATTTATTGCTTCCTCCTATAGGTTGGGTGTACTTTGCTTTAGAGTTGAGCCTTCCCATATTTTTCTTTCAAGTCACTCATAAGTAGCCCCTCCTTTTATTTTCACTAGACATACCATGTAGGTTGCTTTCAGCCTAACTCTTTCTCAAGCTTCTATGCCAATTAGATTCTCTAATACTTTTTGGGCTCCAAGTATAGGTCTTTGGTACTACAATCTTGGTGTAACACTAGGAGGTTGATCACCACAGTAATCACCTCACTTGGTAGTCCTACCTCTCCTCTGGTTAGCCACTAAGCTAACTTTAATGCATCTACCACTATTTTTAATAAGGAGGAGGAGATGAGTGTAGGATCAAATAGGTGACTCTAGACCAGTATTTTTATGCACATTAGGATCAAATGGAACGGATCTAATTTTATTTGTGTGGGTAACTATATTTTATCCCCATTTTTCTTTCTTGTATGTCCTTCCAATTTTTCTCCTAGTAGGTATTTTGGTTGTAATCGAGGCCCAAATTTCTCCTCTATAGGCTTAAATATTTCTATGGGGATCAGGTGTTAACATTGGTGTTCATCCAAAGACTTTATGGATGTTTACCCATAATGCTTATGATGGTGGTTGTTCCATTTAATCCAACAGATTCACTTTCCCAAAAACATTTAGTGACTTTGGTGATAGTTGTCCTTTCAAAATATGGTCATCTTCGGTCTCTACTAGTTGGTGCCCTATTGGACGAGATGCTCACCACTTGTATTTTGCTTACTCCCCATGCAAACAAAACTTGCTCTATGGGGGAGACTTATAACGTGTTGGTGCTCTAGTAGGGCATTGGTTGGCATTGTATTGATTCTATTGGTATTTTTTCTTCTAAACCTCTATCGAGGGTTGGAAAATTTTCCATGATTGATGTCTAGGGTAAGCCATTAAAACCAACTAATGGTTTATGACCAGGCACCCTTGGGGATAATGACCCCATCGTTGACGATATGGTGTGCTTGGGTTACTACATTGATCCTTGAGGATGATTAATTCCTCAAAAATATCTTGTACTATCTTTCTTATTTCTCTTATATAGGTCTTAGGTAAGGAAATTGGACCAAGATAGTATGGGAAGGGAATATAATCAAATTTATGGTATGTTGTGGTTGGTAGCAAAGGGTATATACATTGGGGAGATAAAGCCTTTGGGGGCCTTGGGGAAAGCCTACCTATCTATATTAGGTCATATTTTGCTTGGATGGCTATGTGATAGGCAGTTGGAAAATAATTTTCTCTCCATATTTTAATCATCATGGAAATCTCTAAATTGAAAGACATGAGATATAAAATTAGTGCTATACCTAGGGGAGTTCTAATATCATCCAAGATTCTATGCTATGTTTTTTGGAATCGAGCATTGAAATTCTCCTTTTCCTCTATGGGAGCTCATTTGATACTCATCAAGTGTTCTAATAGTGAAGTTCCATCTACTTTCTCCCCAAACATAACTACTAGTTGGATGGCCAGTTGGTTCCAATATTTTAATGAATATACAAGGAGGAACATGTACCATTCTTGTGCTTTCTTCTTAAAAGATGTCACCAACAACCTCAAGGTCACATTCTGTATAACCATATTATACATTATGTAAAGAGTTACCATATGATGTAGGTGATCCAATGTGGTGGTTGCATCTTCTCTGATGAATTTTGATAGGGAATTTAGGGCTATAGTAGGGACCGAGTCCCATATTTTAGGTAAAATTAGCAAAACCATGATACCTTAGTTATTCCATGCTAGGAATTTTTTCGTATTAAATTGCACGACCATATCTTGATTAACATAGGAGGAACCAAATTATAATTGATTCTCCTACAATGCTCTAATAAGCTGATGAATAGAGATATCCATAAAGTCTCTATTTTAGAATTCTTTAGTGGCAGATTCTAGGATTCATCTTCTAATGGAGCTGTTAAACTTGAGTAGTTAATTAACCAATGGAGCTACCAAGTGAATATTCAATATACTTTAATAAGTAAGGGACTAATGTCTTCATTAGAGCCTCAATCTAACTTTTGATTAGGGGAAAAAAAATTTACAACTTGGGTCCCACCAGGCATGCTAGTTTAAATTTTTGGGTGCTAAAAACAATCATTGTGCCTTGACTTCCATGGCCGCTTATGGTGTTTTGGATGGATAGGGTGCCTATGTCTTTATTAGGGTGTTATTTTTAGGAAGTTTGAAAAATTTGGGACACAACTCCTTTAGATGACCTCCAAGATTTTTTTTATCAAGTTTGGCTCCTTGATTAGGTGTGAAATTTGACACTCTTCCTCCTATGGTAACCTAACCTATCAAGTGCTTTGAAAAGAAAAAGAGAAAATATAAAATGCAAAAAATAAATTAAATTAAATGACAAAAAGCATTAAAAATTAATCTAGCCTAAGCTATAGGTGGCAATGTGCCAAATATCTAAAGACTCTACACCATGACGGTTTGAATGAACACATGCATAGTAGCTAATAGTTCCCAAGGAACATAGTTCTCCCAAACATGCATCATACAAAACACCCACACAAGAAGTAGAACAAAATTACTGAAATAGTCATAGCTGCTAAATAAAAAGGCTCAAAAACTAATAAGCTAAAACAATACAAGGCTCAATCTACGTTATGATACAAAAGAGAATAAAAGAAAATCCCTTATGAGTATGGCAGGATTTTGATACTTACAACAAAGAAGAATAAGATATTTATAAGAAGTGGGTAATTTCCCCCTCAAAATTTGTGTAGGAATTCAAAATTTCTTGGGTTTAGATGATATTAATGAGGAATGACCTTAAGACCTTAGGGATTCATAGCCATAAATGATCCTAGAAGGTTTATTTGATCATTATGTTGTTGAGCTAATTCATGCTAGAAATATCCATGATTAGATTTATGGGACCTGTCATCATCAATACCTTAGGTTTTGCATTACTCCTTGGACTGTCCTCTATGTTGCCACTTTAATGCTTCAACAATCACCTAGAAAAACTATGTCTAGTTGTGGGACACCAAGATAGAATCTAGATCATCATCCTTTCACTCATGTTCAATTGCTATGGGTTTGCTCCAATGGTATTGATGGTGATAGGTGCTTGACCTATCCCATGCTCCTTTAATAGTTCCCTTGGTGAAGATTTTCTTCAATGCATTCCTTGGAGGCTACGGTTACCTCCTTCTATTATTATTCACTCCTTGGTACTCCTATTCCACAATGGATCACAAGGAGGTTTTTGGAAAGTCAAAAAGCTTAGGAGTTCAAAGAATATGTTGCAACCAAAAACTCTTTGAGCTTCTCTATTCTTCCCTATACTTCAGGTATTAAGCTCCTCTCAAGAGAGAGAAGGGCCTTGCCTTATCACCTCCTTACTTGGCCACCTTGGATTTTCCTTCTTGGATGAGGAATGAACCTTAGTCCCTAGGATTCACTAGTGGTGTCAACTTGGAATAACACTAGGGATTTATGAATAATCTCATGCATGGAAAGGAGTCAGGACTATGGTCCTCATTCTCTAGGGAGAAGAAGAGGCCATTGAAACCAGTCAAAGTAGGATCCTATTAAACGTGGGTTCCCCTTAGCCATTATTGGAAAGGCTTATGGGTTCTAAGTATTAATAGGCCCTACTTTAGCCACCACCAAAAAGACTTTTAACTTAGATTCTAGTCTAGTGAGTTCGCTAGGCCATGGGGGATTGGGAGCTTTAGGTTCAACACTAGTTGAAGATAAATATTCCTCCTCAATTGCACTTTGGATAATACTTTGGCTTTAGCTACTTCATAACTAATGGGGGATTTTGACCCTTTTATTTTGGCTTTAGGTAGGTGCTCTAACCAAAATTTCCTTTTGAGGTAGTATTTTCCCAGTGTAATGAATGTTTATTACAAGGTCATATTGTTGAAGAACATAGTGGGGATGAATAGTTTGGGTGCTTTGAAAGGCACACCAAAACTATTGATTCCAAGTTAATGAAGGATTAGAAAGATTTGGGAAAGGTGTGAAAATATTCATAATGCCAAAAATAATGCCAAGGAATGAAGGCCCTGGATATTGTTGTGGCTGCTCCACAACGTACCCCAAAATTGGGGACCCACCTTTTTGCATGTTTTCCAAGAAGACCGAAGTGGCCCATATGCTAAAGATCAAAGAAAAAGCAAAACACCGCAAGGAGGAAAAAGTGTCGCGATATCGCGACATGTTGCATTTTCGCGGTCCAAAGCAAAGAGAAAGAGCAAGGAGAAAAAGTGTCGTGATATCGCGACATGTTGCATTTTCGTGGCCAAAAGAGAAGAAAGAAAAGTGTCGCGATATCGCGACATGTTGCATTTTCATGGCCAAACAAGAAGAGAAAAAAAGAAAGAAAAAGTGTCGCGATATCGTGACATGTTGCATTTTCATGGCCAAAAGAGAAGAGAAAGAAAAAGTGTCGCGATATCGCGACATGTTGCATTTTCGCGGCCAAACAAGAAGAGGAAGAACAAGAAAGAAAAAGTGTCGCGATATCGCGACATGTTGCATTTTCGCGGCCAAAAGAGAAGAGAAAGAACAAGAAAGAAAAAGTGTCGCGATATCGCGACATGTTGCATTTTCGCGGCCAAAAGAGAAGAGAAAGAAAAAGTGTCGCGATATCGCGACATGTTGCATTTTCGCGACCAAACAAGAAGAGAAAGAACAAGAAAGAAAAAGTGTCGTGATATCGCGACATGTTGCATTTTCGCGGTCCAAAGCAAAGAAAAAGTGTCGCGATATCGCGACATGTTGCATTTTCGCGACTCAAAAAGGGTAGGCAGGCAGAGAAACAAAAGTGTCGCGATATCGCGACATGTTGCATTTTCGTGACTCAAAAAGGGCAGGCAGGCAGAGAAACAAAAGTGTCGCGATATCGCGACATGTTGCATTTTCGCGACTCAAAAAGGGCAGGCAGGCAGAGAAACAAAAGTGTCGCGATATCGCGACATGTTGCATTTTCGTGACTCAAAAGGGGCAGGCAGGCAGAGAGACAAGAGTGTCACGATTTCGCGACATGTCCGATTTTTGCCAAGGGAACAGAGTAGTTGATAGTGCGTCTGATATTAGTGATGAACACCAGGATAGTGAAACTGAAGACCGCATAGTGACGTGGACATAAGGACAAAATCCAATGAATAAGACAAAACGTTACATAAGGAATATTTAATGATTTGAAATCATTTAAGATGGTCGTTACACATGGAAGGAAATGGACGCATGCCCTTGTGGAGAAAAGGAAACATTTTTTCGAAATCAAACCATGGGAATGAAACGAAGGGCCACAAAATAGAAACGAAAAGTCTTTTTGGAAATCAAAACACATGCATGCACAAGGGAAGGAGAAAACGAACAGTCATGGAAGGAGAAACAAAATTTGTTCAGAGGTTTTAAATACGCGATTCAAAGAAGTGGAGAAGGGGCTGGAAATTGTAAAAAAAAAAACAAAGACTATCTTTCGGAATAAAGGATTTTTTTTTGGCAAGAGCAACTCTTGTGTGTGAAATCAAAAGGAGATTGAAACTAAGACTGTTGCTATTTTTGTAAATCTTTCCTTTGCATTATTACTTCTTGTATCTATTCGTTTATGCCATAAAGTGGGTTACGATAGGTGAATGATAGAATGATGCAATTATTTGTTTCCTTAGAGTCTTGCATCTGATCTAATTTGATTGTGTTTATGTTGCAGGTCTGTTAGGTCAGGTTGTTTTAGAATTTCATCTCATAACTTGGGGTTTTGCAGGGAGGAGATTGTTAACCAAATTAATGTCCTGTTTTGTTTTTCCAGCTAACTTTTGTAGATAATATTTATGTTTTATTTTTTTTGATATTTGGATTAACCTCGTCTTAAAAATCTGCTTTTCGATTCGGGTCCATTCCAGAATTTCTTGCATTTGTTTTCATTCTATTCTGGTCCATTCCAGAATTTATGTTAATAAATAGTTCATTTGTTGTCATGAATAATCTAAGTTATAAAGAAGGTAAATAAATCTGCCAAGAGTATGCTCTACGTCTGTGCTTGAGAAAGTGATCTGCTCGCATCAGAAATTGGAGGGTTCGTTTGCAGATCTATTGTTTCCCAAAGAAAACCAGGGATTAATAGCGGAAAAGAGAAAGCCGCTTCTAGGTCCACTTATTTAATTTAGATTTTCATTCTTGCATCTCCAAACACCTTCATCTAATTTTTAGATAAAATATGGGTTTAGGAGGGCTACTAATTCCAAATGCACATTAAGTCAGATCAAGTGAATGAATCCTAACTTGCTAACTTACTAATTGTTGCTAACATTTAATACTAACATTGCTAACTTTACTAACTGGGTTTCGGGTAGATCACTTTAATCTCAAGAACATTAAAAGAAGCTATCATCGCATTGGGTTGATTTAATGGATTATGGTTGCAAAGTACTTGTTCGAATCATTAAAGGCCCCTTGTTAACTCTTACTTGCATGGTTTAAGTTATTCTGGTATACATTCATTTATTTGCTTTAGTCTTGATTGATTATATGCACATGAATGTTTGTTCACAAGAACCTTGGAGAAATGAATAATGCTACTTAATTTCTTTGCAAGAGAGAGTTTCTTGTTTGATACTCTAGTTGTGGTGATCATTTTGCTATAGGGAAAAATATTCACTCAACATTTTGGCGCTAGAAGGAGGGCCTTCTTTATTGCTTTGTGATTGCGATCTGTTCTAACGATTAACGTGGGTAGTTTTGTTTCCACCTATTGTGCTTACAGGTATAACATTTATTTGTTTCATTTTGCAAGTGAGTTGAGAGAAGTCTTTTAGAGTTCTAGAGTTTTCAAGCTGGCCCAACCTGAGTACATAGCTACTAGGTCCAAAACCACAGGGGAAACTATTTTCCAAAGCCTTTCTCCCACTCGCTAGGAAGCCGAGAAACAAAACATTAGAGATCGAAATACCACCCAAGTGTACTTGAGTTAGGAGCTTCTTTAGACTCAAGTACGTCTAGTGGGCCTGAGCCCACAATTTCAAACGTGATAGCTACACCAAGTGCATCTGTCCCCATCATTACAAGTGTCACCATTGTTCCTATAGGGTCGATACCTTTGAATAACATGGCCCAACAACAACAACAACAACAACACCACTGCCCTTTGGTATGGTGCGCAAAGTTCTCCCTTGGATATCCCTGGGGTAGTCCATGACTTGCCTAGAAATATTGAAAGGGGATTGCCTAAATTCGTGCATGATGGTCCCATAATAGCCGAAGAACATGTCCAAATTTACAAGGATTACATGTTTAGACAAGGAGTTACCCATGAAGATATCGCTTGTCGAATTTTCCCTGCTAGTCTAGACAGTACGACCAATGAATGGTACAAGAATCTTCCCGCAGGATCCATTACTTCATGGGCCCAATTAGAAGCCGCCTTTATTAGCCAATTTCGAATGTTGTTGGATCCTTCCATAATTTATAATTTATTCGTATCATGCAAAAGGTTACCCAATGAGCCCATAAGAACATTCAATCAGAGGTTCCAAAAACTATATACAAATTTAACTCGCCACTTTGCAGTAGATCCTGCGGTGGCCCCACAACCGTACTTTGGAGCTTTAGATCCGTTAACATCCTTGTTGACTAGAAGGAATCCTCAGGTTACGACGCTTTCGTTAGCTTATGCGGAGACAATGACCCTTGAACAACAAATGAATTTACCAGGAGTAGGGTTGTCTCAATTGACTGGGATGGGACAATATGGTCCATACAGTCAATTCGCCATGATGAATCAATTAATGGCACCACAAGTTCCAACAATGAACAATTTCCAACAACCATCTCAAGTCGCATCATTTCCCACTTATCCTAATGCCTCTGTTTCAACACAGGCATTGATTCCAAATAACCCGATGACCTTGCCTGGGTTCAGTATGGGCAATAACTTGTTGACCATACCTGGGTTCACTCCGATTAGTACGCCAAGCCCAACGACTTATCCAAAAATCACTCCTATTCAAAGTGTGAATCCAGGATGGAATCAAAGTGCCCAGACCCAAGCCATTGTACCCATTCCAGAGGTGGCTAATGCAGCAAATATAGTTGGGCCCGGAATTACAATGCCCCAACCACATGGGCCTGAATCCGTGATAGAAGACATGAAGGAAACATTGGCCAAAGTTTTGGTTACTGTGGGAAATGTTAATAAAAAAGTTGACCAAGTCATGGGTCATAACCGACCTCATAACCATAGAGGAAAAGGAACATACAACACACATCCTAATAATGGACGAGTACCCAATCCCGTAGCCAATCAAGCAGATGTCTCGAAAGATTTTGGAGAGTCGGGATCTTGTGATAATGATTGCCCGCATTGTTGCCATGGAAAGCAGGAGTCTATATTGACTGAAGTTATATATTCCCAAGAAAGTGAAGAAGAGGAGGATGTGGAGTTTTTTGGAAAAGAAGATGAAGAAACATTGGAAGTTCATGCCAATAAACGTTTTGGGAAAGGAAATCACAAGTATTACACAAGGAGTTCTAAGGATCCCAAAACTTCCTCTACCCCTCCAAACAACCCATTACTTCCTCCCGATTTCAAAGGAGATGTTAATCCACCTCCTCCATCAATGGCGGAGAAGTCTAAGTTGGTGCAAAACATGTCAAATTTGGAAAAACCCACTTATGACTTGATAGAAGACATGAAGAAAACTAAGGCCAATGTCTCAATGTATGATATGTCCCAAATTTTAGGCCAAGAAGTAAGTCCACCAAAAGGTTTGGATCCACCTACCCAAGTTCATGAAGCTAAGGGTGTTGAATCCCAATTGGTTTTGAAAAGGGAAAAGCGAGACGTGCCCCCATTTCTTATAACCATTAGAATTGCTGGTAGAAATCTACACAATTGTCTAATAGATTCAGGGGCCTCTGCTAGCATTATGCCCCTAGAAATCTATCAAAAATTGGGACTTACACCAAAACCTTCTAAAAGCAAGGTGGTGCAACTGGATAGATCGGCCATGGAGGTAGTGGGAGAATTAAGGGATATTCTTATTCAGGTCAACTCAGAACCTAGGGTTCAACATCACATAGATATATTGGTACTTAACATTCCTATCAAATATGGCATGGTGTTGGGAAGAGATTGGAGCAAGAACTTAAACGGATACATTGTAACAGACTCTTCACATATGTGGTTGCCTTGGAGAGGAGTGGCCAACCAAATTCGAATTGATAGTGAACCTAGGCTCAAGGAAATGATAACAGAATACAACAAACCTAATGAGATTCAATACATTGAAACTGAATTAGGAGCCTATTGCTTGGACGTAGAAATTCTTGAGAATTCTCAAAATGGAAGTATTGGATGCAATGATTCTGAAGAACACCATAAGGTTTGGACTTTAAGATTTGATGGATCCAAGTCCAAACAAGGGGCGGGAGCTGGTATTGAACTTTCATGTCTAGACAGAAAACCTATGTTGGCTGCATATAGATTACAGTTCCTAGCCACCAACAATGTGGCAGAATATGAGGCCTTGATTTTTGGACTCCAATTGGCCCTTCGAAAGAAAATCAAATGTATCAAGGTCTTAGGTGATTCTGAATTGGTGGTAAAACAAGTTAAAGGACAATATGCATGTAAGAACAAGCGGCTCAACCTTTACCAAACCAGAGTTAGAGATTTAATAAACGAATTTGATGCTTTTAACATATCTCTAATCTCTAGAAAAGGCAATCGTTTGGCAGATTCTTTGGCCGTAGCTGCTAGCATGCTTAAACCAGCGGATCACAAGAAGTGCAAGAAATTTTCCATAGAATTAGTCCCTTGCCCCTCGATACCTGATAACGTCATGAATTTCCAAGTCTTTGATAGTGACAGACATATATTCAATTTTGTTACTAATTTTGGTATCTTTGAAAATCAGGTTATTGATGAAGACGAGAGGGGGCAAGAAGAGGCAGGTTTGAAAATGGAAGCTACTGGAAAATGGAATGAGATGCCAAATGGGATGGCCTCATTAGAGAAAATGTTTGATATTGGATACCAACCGAAAGGAGGGAGAAAAGTTCCACCTCCCAAAGAGGCTTGTGACTCAGTCAATATTGGAAGTGCAGAAAACCCTCACGAAATACTCATTGCAAAGGCATGTACCGAACATGAAAAGAATTCCATTGCCAATGCATTGAAGGAATACATAGATTGCATAGCTTGGAGCTATAAGGAGTTGAGAACTTATGATCAGAATGTTATAATGCATACAATCCCTTTGAAGCCAGACTCCAAACCCTTTAGGCAAAGACAGAGGCCGGTCAATCCGTTACTAAAGCCCTTGATAGAAAAGGAGGTAAAGCGACTATTAGAAGCTAAAATCATCTTTCCTGTTAGGCATTCCACATGGGTTGCTAACTTGGTCCCTGTGAGGAAAAAGAATGGAGAGATAAGGCTATGTATTGATTTTAGAAATCTGAATAAGGCCTCACAAAAGGACAATTACCCTTTACCTACCATTGACGAAATCCTTCAAAAGGTAAATGGGTCAGAAATGATGTCATTCCTAGATGGCTATTCAGGATACAATCAAGTCCTCATCCATCCTAATGATAGGATGAAAACCGCCTTCACCACAAAGTGGGGCACGTTTGCATATAGGAGAATGCCTTTTGGATTATTGAATGCAGGTGCCACATTCCAACGAGCCATGGACTTTGCCTTTAAGGGGCTCATCGGTAAGTGCATTATTGTCTATGTAGATGATATTCCCATATTTTCTAAGAATAGGGAGAACCATGTCAAGGATCTAAGGAAAGTTCTCCAAAGGTGTAGGGAACATGGCATTTCACTCAACCCAAAGAAGTGCATTTTTGGGGTAACGGAAGGAAAATTATTGGGACATGTAATATCCAAAGATGGAATTTCCATTGATCCTGAAAGAATAGATGCCATACAACAGATTCCTTTTCCCAATAGCAAAAAAGAATTGAGATCATTTTTTGGGAAGATTAATTTTGTTAGAAAATTTATTTCAGGTTTTTCAAAAATTGCAAAACCCTTGAACGATATGTTGAAGAAAGAGGCCCAAATCAAATGGACGAATGAAAATAGGGATGCTTTCAAAAGAATCAAGGATGCGATTTCTAGAGCCCCGGTTTTAGTGAGTCCTGACTATGCGAAGCCTTTCTACATTTACACATTTGCTTCAGACCATTCCTTTGCGAGTGTTCTAACTCAGAAGAGTGAACGCAACATTGAAAATCCCATTGCCTTCCTTAGTACTCCTCTCAAAGATGCGAAATTGAGATATTCCATCTTGGACAAGCAAATGTATGCCCTATTTAAGACTGTAAAAAAATTCAGACATTATATAGTCCACAGTAGGGTGTTTGCTATAGTCCCAGATCCTGCAGTTAAAGCCATGTTTATACAGAATGAACTGGGTGAAAGGCGAGGTAAGTGGATCTCAACTCTTCAAGAATTTGATCTTGAAATTCAACCTATGAAGATAGTGCGGGGACAAGGGTTGGTTAAGGCCATAGCAGAAAATGATCCCTTAGTTTCATGTCAGCATTATGAAATAGCAGATATAACTGAAGATGAGTGGTACGTAGATGTTGTGTATTTTTTACTGAATGGTAAGTGTCCACCACATTTAAATTCTACTCAACGAAGAGCCTTGCATTTAAAATCTGCTAATTTTCTAATCAGATCCGGTGCATTATACAAGAAAAACCATGAAGGAATTTACCTTCGTTGCGTTGATCGAAAAGAGGCAGCACAAGTACTCGAGGAATTCCATGGTAAGTATGGGACAGGACATGGGTCTGCTAATGCCACAACCCATCAAATCCTTAGAGCTGGTTACTATTGGCCTCAAGTGTTTAAAGATGCTCATGCTCATGTGAGGTCATGTCATACTTGTCAAATCGTGGCAAATAGAGAAAGGGGTGCTTCTATGCCATTACAATCTGTAATCGAGTCTAGACCTTTTGCACAATGGGGTTTGGATTTTGTTGGGATCATCAGTCCCAATTCATCCGATTCCCATAAATACATTCTCACGGCTACAGATTATTGCACAAGGTGGACGGAAGCTATTCCCACTAAAAATGCCACTTCAGAAGTTGTTATTAAATTCTTAGAGGATAACATTGTCACTCGATTCGGAATGCCTAACTCCATTGTAAGTGACAACGGTTCCGCTTTCTCCTCTCTAGAATTTGCAAATTGGGCATTCGACAACATGGTGAGTTTGAAGTTTTCTTCAAATTATTATCCACAAGGTAATGGATTGGCTGAGTCTTCTAATAAGAATTTGTTATGTGTCATTAAAAAGTTGCTTGAAAGAAATCCTAGAGATTGGCATAACAAACTTAAGTTGGCTCTTTGGGCTGATAGAATCAGAATCAAGGAATCATTAGGAACATCTCCTTACCACTTAGTTTATGGACAAGATCCTATTTTTCCCACAAATCTTAAGTTACAAACATTACATTTCATGAAAGATTACCTTGGAACCGATAATAAACTTGAAACTAGACTAACACAATTGATGCATCTCGATGAAAAGAGGGATGAGGCTATGCTTCACTTTAGTAAACACCAAGATGTAGTAAAAATGTGGTTTGATAAAAAGTCTAGAGTCAAAACATTTAAAGTTTCAGATTTAGTGTTGTTGTGGGATAAGAGACATGAGAGGAAAGGAGATCATGATAAATTTGATTACTTATGGTTGGGTCCTTACCAAATTTCAGAAGTCCTAGGTGAAAACAACTTTAGATTAAAAACCCTGGATGAAAAATATTTGGCTTTACCCATCAATGGGCTGCATTTAAAGCACTATTTCCAGGCCTGAAATGGCAAGGCCTTGTATTATATGTAAATATGTCATGCTTTGTTTCTGCGTGTGCAGATTTGATTTTCTCAGGTGTGTGTTAGTTTTTTTTTGCCTTCAACCTTTATTTTAGCATGATGAGATTGTTCTGAACGAGGTTTTGGAGGCATTTTGATTGCATTGTTCTTATCTTAGCTTAGTGTGTTGGTCATGGGACCAGTTTTGGGCTTGATATAAAAAAAAGGGGGGAGAAGGGGATAGCAAAGTGGTTAGTTTGTATCCTTATCAATGTTCTAAAACTAGAAGTATATGAAACAACATAATTGTATTACAGAAAGCTCCACGAGCACTGCAAACACATTAAAGAATATCGTTTGAAATTTGGGATACATGAAAGTTGTCAATTTTGCAAGATAGGGTGAAGCATTTTTGTATAATCCATCTTACCCATTTATGTTCAGGATGCATTGCATAATAGCCTCGAGTCTCATTCCATTCCATATTTCAAAGACAACCACCAAAAGCATGTCAGACCCTCTTAGGATCATTGCACAATAAACATTAAGTAAGGTCTTGGGGTTGGAAACTGATGCCGCATTGTCTTGAATTAGACACATTCTGCACATATAAGGAACATCTTGGGCAAAATGGTTGAAACCATACTTGGAAGAAAAGTGAGGCGAAAAGAATTTTTCTTGTCTGTCCCATCATGCAAAACATAGTCCATGAAACAGTGGTTTTCACCACTCCACCTCCATAACATCACTTGGATTGAAAGGATCGTACTACGTGTCCCTCATAAGGATGAGTAGTCATCCCTAAGATTCAAGGAAGCCATTACCACTCCACCTCCATAACATCACTTGGATTGAAAGGATCGTACTACATGTCCCTCATAAGGATGAGTAGTCATCCCTAAGATTCAAGGAAGCCATTACTACTCCACCTCCATAACATCACTTGGATTGAAAGGATCGTACTACATGTCCCTTGCAAGGATGAGTAGTCATCCCTAAGATTCAAGGAATCCATCATTACTCCACCTCCATCACATCATTTGGATTGAAAGGATCATACTACATGTCCCTTGCAAGGATGAGTAGTCATCCCTAAGATTCAAGGAATCCATCATTAATCCACCTCCATCACATCATTTGAGTTGGAAGGATCGTACTACGTGTCCCTCACAAGGATGAGTAGTCATCCCTAAAATTCAAGAAAGCCAAAGCCAAAGCCTGGACTATGGGGCTGATCTCCATCGGGGCTATAGATGCCTGACTGGCAGTGGAGTAGGCTCATGCATGGTGACATGTCTCATTTAAAAGCAAGACCTCTGATCGCTCACACGGACAGGCTAGCCTGGCAGTTATCCATAATAGGTTTAATCATTTTGCTTAAGATGAGGTAATGAACTCAAATCAGAGTAGTAAGGATAGGGTTAAATTCTCATCACGCTTAGGTTGAGAATCTGATTCCCCAAAGCTCTGATTTCACTTACACATGCACATTGATTCAATATGGCAGTGGCGCATAACCAACCTTGAGATTGGGTATATGAACTCAATTCATGCATGATTGGTCCTGAGAGGGTTTGATAGTTTTAATGTTTGTACTCGTGCTACTAAAAGTTAAGAGTCCTGGTAAAGCAGGTCAGCCATAGTTCATTATGTTGGCAATACATTCGATCTTGCATAGACCCTCCATGATTCATTATATGCATTCATGTGAAATTGGCAATAGAATGGGGAACTATTTCAAACGATAAAGAATGAATCACTATGCACACATTGAGCGGAGGCTGAATAATTCTAATGTTTCATGTATTTCTGGTTTATTTACATTCTTTGGATATTTGCTAACGCTTGCAGTTGAGTTGTAGGTTTTCAGGTTGGGGTTCTCACCGAAATGCTCAGGAGCATTTCCTAGCAGAGTCGCCATTTGTTGTGGCTGCTCCACAACGTACCCCAAAATTGGGGACCCACCTTTTTGCATGTTTTCCAAGAAGACCGAAGTGGCCCATATGCTAAAGATCAAAGAAAAAGCAAAACACCGCAAGGAGGAAAAAGTGTCGCGATATCGCGACATGTTGCATTTTCACGGTCCAAAGCAAAGAGAAAGAGCAAGGAGAAAAAGTGTCGCGATATCGCGACATGTTGCATTTTTATGGCCAAAAGAGAAGAAAGAAAAGTGTCGCGATATCGCGACATGTTGCATTTTCACGGCCAAAAGAGAAGAAAGAAAAGTGTCGCGATATCGCGACATGTTGCATTTTCACGGCCAAAAGAGAAGAAAGAAAAGTGTCGCGATATCGCGACATGTTGCATTTTGGCCAAAGAGAAGAGAAAAAGTGTCACGATATCGTGACATGTTGCATTTTCTGACCAGAAGAGAAAGAAGAAAGAAAAGTGTCGCGATATCGTGACATGTTGCATTTTACGCAAAAAAGAAAAAGTGTCACGATATCGCGACATGTTGCATTTTCAGACTCAAAAAAAGAAAAAAAGTGTCACGATATCGTGACATGTTGCATTTTCATGACTCAAAAAAGAAAAAGTGTCACGATATCGCGACATGTTGCATTTTTTCGACTCAAAGAGAAACAAAAGTGTCGCGATATCGCGACATGTTGCATTTTCATGACTCAAAAGGGCAGGTAGGCAGAGAGACAAGAGTGTCACGATTTCATGACATGTCCGATTTTTGCCAAGGGAACAGAGTAGTTGACAGTGCGTCTGATATTAGTGATGAACACCAGGATAGTGAAACTGAAGACCGCATAGTGACGTGGACATAAGGACAAAATCCAATGAATAAGACAAAACGTTACATAAGGAATATTTAATGATTTGAAATCATTTAAGATGGTCGTTACACATGGAAGGAAACGGACGCATGCCCTTGTGGAGAAAAGGAAACATTTTTTCGAAATCAAACCATGGGAATGAAACGAAGGGCCACAAAATAGAAATGAAAAGTCTTTTTGGAAATCAAAACACATGCATGCACAAGGGAAGGAGAAAACGAACAGTCATGGAAGGAGAAACAAAATTTGTTCAGAGGTTTTAAATACGCGATTCAAAGAAGTGAGAAGGGGCTGGAAATTGTAGAAAAAAAAACAAAGACTATCTTTCGGAATAAAGGATTTTTTTTTTGGCAAGAGCAACTCTTGTGTGTGAAATCAAAAGGAGATTGAAACTAAGACTGTTGCTATTTCTGTAAATCTTTCCTTTGCATTATTACTTCTTGTATCTATTCGTTTACGCCATAAAGTGGGTTACGATAGGTGAATGATAGAATGATGCAATTATTTGTTTCCTTAGAGTCTTGCATCTGATCTAATTTGATTGTGTTTATGTTGCAGGTCTGTTAGGTCAGGTTGTTTTAGAATTTCATCTCATAACTTGGGGTTTTGCAAGGAGGAGATTGTTAACCAAATTAATGTCCTATTTTGTTTTTCCAGCTAACTTTTGTAGATAATATTTATGTTTTATTTTTTGATATTTGGATTAACCTCGTCTTAAAATCTACTTTTCTGATTCTGGTCCATTCCAGAATTTCTTGCATTTGTTTTCATTCTATTCTGGTCCATTCCAGAATTTATGTTAATAAATAGTTCATTTGTTGTCATGAATAATCTAAGTTATAAAGAAGGTAAATAAATCTACCAAGAGTATGCTCTACGTCTACACTTGAGAAAGCGATCTGCTCACATCAAAAATTGGAGGGTTCATTTGTAGATCTATTATTTCCCAAAGAAAACCAGGGATTAATAGCGAAAAAGAGAAAGCCACTTCTAGGTCCACTTCTTTAATTTAGATTTTCATTCTTGCATCTCCAAACACCTTCATCTAATTTTTAGATAAAATATGGGTTTAGGAGGGCTACTAATTCCAAATGCACATTAAATCAGATCAAGTGAATGAATCCTAACTTGCTAACTTACTAATTGTTGCTAACATTTAATACTAACATTGCTAACTTTACTAACTGGGTTTCGGGTAGATCACTTTAATCTCAAGAACATTAAAAGAAGCTATCATCGCATTGGGTTGATTTAATGGATTATGGTTGCAAAGTACTTGTTCGAATCATTAAAGGCCCCTTGTTAACTGTTACTTGCATGGTTTAAGTTATTCTGGTATACATTCATTTATTTGCTTTAGTCTTGATTGATTATATGCACATGAATGTTTGTTCACAAGAACCTTGGAGAAATGAATAATGCTACTTAATTTCTTTGCAAGAGAGAGTTTCCTGTTTGATACTCTAGTTGTGGTGATCATTTTGCTATAGGGAAAAATATTCACTCAACATTTTGGCGCTAGAAGGAGGGCCTTCTTTATTGCTTTGTGATTGCGATCTGTTCTAACGATTAACGTGGGTAGTTTTGTTTCCACCTATTGTGCTTACAGGTATAACATTTATTTGTTTCATTTTGCAAGTGAGTTGAGAGAAGTCTTTTAGAGTTCTAGAGTTTTCAAGCTGGCCCAACCTGAGTACATAGCTACTAGGTCCAAAACCACAGGGGAAACTATTTTCCAAAGCCTTTCTCCCACTGCTAGGAAGCCGAGAAACAAAACATTAGAGATCGAAATACCACCCAATGTACTTGAGTTAGGAGCTTCTTTAGACTCAAGTACGTCTAGTGGGCCTGAGCCCACAATTTCAAACGTGACAGCTACACCAAGTGCGTCTGTCCCCATCATTACAAGTGTCGCCATTGTTCCTATAGGGTCGATACCTTTGAATAACATGGCCCAACAACAACAACAACAACAACCACCTGCCCTTTGGTATGGTGCGCAAAGTTCTCCCTTGGATATCCCTGGGGTAGTCCATGACTTGCCTAGAAATATTGAAAGGGGATTGCCTAAATTCGTGCATGATGGTCCCATAACAGCTGAAGAACATGTCCAAATTTACAAGGATTACATGTTTAGACAAGGAGTTACCCATGAAGATATCGCTTGTCAAATTTTCCCTGCTAGTCTAGACAATACGACCAATGAATGGTACAGGAATCTTCCCGTAGGATCCATTACTTCATGGGCCCAATTAGAAGCTGCCTTTATTAGCCAATTTTGAATGTTGTTGGATCCTTCCATAATTTATAATTTATTCGTATCATGCAAAAGGTTACCCAATGAGCCCATAAGAACATTCAATCAGAGGTTCCAAAAACTATATACAAATTTAACTCGCCACTTTGCAGTAGATCCTGCGGTGGCCCTGCAACTGTACTTTGGAGCTTTAGATCCATTAACATCCTTGTTGACTAGAAGGAATCCTCAGGTTACGACGCTTTCGTTAGCTTATGCGGAGACAATGACCCTTGAACAACAAATGAATTTACCAGGAGTAGGGTTGTCTCAATTGACTCGGGATGGGACAATATGGTCCATACAATCAATTCGCCATGATGAATCAATTAATGGCACCACAAGTTCCAACAATGAACAATTTCCAACAACCATCTCAAGTCGCATCATTTCCCACTTATCCTAATGCCTCTGTTTCAACACAGGCATTGATTCCAAATAACCCGATGACCTTGCCTGGGTTCAGTATGGGCAATAACTTGTTGACCATACCTGGGTTCACTCCGATTAGTATGCCAAGCCCAACGACTTATCCAACAATCACTCCTATTCAAAGTGTGAATCCAGGATGGAATCAAAGTGCCCAGACCCAAGCCATTGTACCCATTCCAGAGGTGGCTAATGCAGCAAATATAGTTGGGCCCAGAATTACAGTGCCCCAACCACATGGGCCTGAATCCGTGATAGAAGACATGAAGGAAACATTGGCCAAAGTTTTGGTTACTATGGGAAATGTTAATAAAAAAGTTGACCAAGTCATGGGTCATAACCGACCTCATAACCATAGAGGAAAAGGAACATACAACACACATCCTAATAATGGACGAGTACCCAATCCCGTAGCCAATCAAGCAGATGTCTCGAAAGATTTTGGAGAGTCAGGATCTTGTGATAATGATTGCCCGCACTGTTGCCATGGAAAGCAGGAGTCTATATTGACTGAAGTTATATATTCCCAAGAAAGTGAAGAAGAGGAGGATGTGGAGTTTTTTGGAAAAGAAGATGAAGAAACATTGGAAGTTCATGCCAATAAACGTTTTGGGAAAGGAAATCACAAGTATTACACAAGGAGTTCTAAGGATCCCAAAACTTCCTCTACCCCTCCAAACAACCCATTACTTCCTCCCGATTTCAAAGGAGATGTTAATCCACCTCCTCCATCAATGGCGGAGAAGTCTAAGTTGGTGCAAAACATGTCAAATTTGGAAAAACCCACTTATGACTTGATAGAAGACATGAAGAAAACTAAGGCCAATGTCTCAATGTATGATATGTCCCAACTTTTAGGCCAAGAAGTAAGTCCACCAAAAGGTTTGGATCCACCTACCCAAGTTCATGAAGCTAAGGGTGTTGAATCCCAATTGGTTTTGAAAAGGGAAAAGCGAGACGTGCCCCCATTTCTTATAACCATTAGAATTGCTGGTAGAAATCTACACAATTGTCTAATAGATTCAGGGGCCTCTGCTAGCATTATGCCCCTAGAAATCTATCAAAAATTGGGACTTACACCAAAACCTTCTAAAAGCAAGGTGGTGCAACTGGATAGATCGGCCATGGAGGCAATGGGAGAATTAAGGGATATTCTTATTCAGGTCAACTCAGAACCTAGGGTTCAACATCACATAGATATATTGGTACTTAACATTCCTATCAAATATGGCATGGTGTTGGGAAGAGATTGGAGCAAGAACTTAAACGGATACATTGTAACAGACTCTTCACATATGTGGTTGCCTTGGAGAGGAGTGGCCAACCAAATTCGAATTGATAGTGAACCTAGGCTCAAGGAAATGATAACAGAATACAACAAACCTAATGAGATTCAATACATTGAAACCGAATTAGGAGCCTATTGCTTGGACGTAGAAATTCTTGAGAATTCTCAAAATGGAAGTATTGGATGCAATGATTCTGAAGAACACCATAAGGTTTGGACTTTAAGATTTGATGGATCCAAGTCCAAACAAGGGGCGGGAGCTGGTATTGAACTTTCATGTCTAGACAGAAAACCTATGTTGGTTGCATATAGATTATAGTTCCCAGCCACCAACAATGTGGCAGAATATGAGGCCTTGATTTTTGGACTCCAATTGGCCCTTCGAAAGAAAATCAAATGTATCAAGGTCTTAGGTGATTCTGAATTGGTGGTAAAACAAGTTAAAGGACAATATACATGTAAGAACAAGCGGCTCAACCTTTACCGAACCAGAGTTAGAGATTTAATAAATGAATTTGATGCTTTTAACATATCTCTAATCTCTAGAAAAGGCAATCGTTTGGCAGATTCTTTGGCCGTAGTTGCTAGCATGCTTAAACCAACGGATCACAAGAAGTGCAAGAAATTTTCCATAGAATTAGTCCCTTGCCCCTCGATACCTGATAACGTCATGAATTTCCAAGTCTTTGATAGTGACAGACATATATTCAATTTTGTTACTAATTCTGGTATCTTTGAAAATCAGGTTATTGATGAAGACGAGAGGGGGCAAGAAGAGGCAGGTTTGAAAATGGAAGCTACTGGAAAATGGAATGAGATGCCAAATGGGATGGCCTCATTAGAGAAAATGTTTGATATTGGATACCAACCGAAAGGAGGGAGAAAAGTTCCACCTCCCAAAGAGGCTTGTGACTCAGTCAATATTGGAAGTGCAGAAAACCCTCATGAAATACTCATTGCAAAGGCATGTACCGAACATGAAAAGAATTCCATTGCCAATGCATTGAAGGAATACATAGATTGCATAGCTTGGAGCTATAAGGAGTTGAGAACTTATGATCAGAATGTTATAATGCATACAATCCCTTTGAAGCCAGACTCCAAACCCTTTAGGCAAAGACAGAGGCCAATCAATCCGTTACTAGAGCCCTTGATAGAAAAGGAGGTAAAGCGACTATTAGAAGCTAAAATCATCTTTCCTGTTAGGCATTCCACATGGGTTGCTAACTTGGTCCCTGTGAGGAAAAAGAATGGAGAGATAAGGCTATGTATTGATTTTAGAAATCTGAATAAGGCCTCACAAAAGGACAATTACCCTTTACCTACCATTGACGAAATCCTTCAAAAGGTAAATGGGTCGAAAATGATGTCATTCCTAGATGGCTATTCAGGATACAATCAAGTCCTCATCCATCCTAATGATAGGATGAAAACCGCCTTCACCACAAAGTGGGGCACGTTTGCATATAGGAGAATGCCTTTTGGATTATTGAATGCAGGTGCCACATTCCAACGAGCCATGGACTTTGCCTTTAAGGGGCTCATCGGTAAGTGCATTATTGTCTATGTAGATGATATTCCCATATTTTCTAAGAATAGGGAGAACCATGTCAAGGATCTAAGGAAAGTTCTCCAAAGGTGTAGGGAACATGGCATTTCACTCAACCCAAAGAAGTGCATTTTTGGGGTAACGGAAGGAAAATTATTGGGACATGTAATATCCAAAGATGGAATTTCCATTGATCCTGAAAGAATAGATGCCATACAACAGATTCCTTTTCCCAATAGCAAAAAATAATTGAGATCATTTTTTGGGAAGATTAATTTTGTTAGAAAATTTATTTCAGGTTTTTCAGAAATTGCAAAACCCTTGAACGATATGTTGAAGAAAGAGGCCCAAATCAAATGGACGAATGAAAATAGGGATGCTTTCAAAAGAATCAAGGATGCGATTTCTAGAGCCCCGATTTTAGTGAGTCCTGACTATGCGAAGCCTTTCTACATTTACACATTTGCTTCAGACCATTCCTTTGCGAGTGTTCTAACTCAGAAGAGTGAACGCAACATTGAAAATCCCATTGCCTTCCTTAGTACTCCTCTCAAAGATGCGAAATTGAGATATTCCATCTTGGACAAGCAAATGTATGCCCTATTTAAGACTGTAAAAAAATTCAGACATTATATAGTCCACAGTAGGGTGTTTGCTATAGTCCCAGATCCTGCAGTTAAAGCCATGTTTATACAGAATGAACTGGGTGAAAGGCGAGGTAAGTGGATCTCAACTCTTCAAGAATTTGATCTTGAAATTCAACCTATGAAGATAGTGCGGGGACAAGGGTTGGTTAAGGCCATAGCAAAAAATGATCCCTTAGTTTCATGTCAGCATTATGAAATAGCAGATATAACTGAAGATGAGTGGTACGTAGATGTTGTGTATTTTTTACTGAATGGTAAGTGTCCACCACATTTAAATTCTACTCAACGAAGAGCCTTGCATTTAAAATCTGCTAATTTTCTAATCAGATCCAGTGCATTATACAAGAAAAACCATGAAGGAATTTACCTTCGTTGCATTGATCGAAAAGAGGTAGCACAAGTACTCGAGGAATTCCATGGTAAGTATGGGACAGGACATGGGTCTGCTAATGCCACAACCCATCAAATCCTTAGAGCTGGTTACTATTGGCCTCAAGTGTTTAAAGATGCTCATGCTCATGTGAGGTCATGTCATACTTGTCAAATCATGACAAATAGAGAAAGGGGTGCTTCTATGCCATTACAATCTGTAATCGAGTCTAGACCTTTTGCACAATGGGGTTTGGATTTTGTTGGGATCATCAGTCCCAATTCATCCGATTCCCATAAATACATTCTCACGGCTACAGATTATTGCACAAGGTGGACGGAAGCTATTCCCACTAAAAATGCCACTTCAGAAGTTGTTATTAAATTCTTAGAGGATAACATTGTCACTCGATTCGGAATGCCTAACTCCATTGTAAGTGACAACGGTTCCGCTTTCTCCTCTCTGGAATTTGCAAATTGGGCATTCGACAACATGGTGAGTTTGAAGTTTTCTTCAAATTATTATCCACAAGGTAATGGATTGGCTGAGTCTTCTAATAAGAATTTGTTATGTGTCATTAAAAAGTTGCTTGAAAGAAATCCTAGAGATTGGCATAACAAACTTAAGTTGGCTCTTTGGGCTGATAGAATCAGAATCAAGGAATCATTAGGAACATCTCCTTACCACTTAGTTTATGGACAAGATCCTATTTTTCCCACAAATCTTAAGTTACAAACATTACATTTCATGAAATATTACCTTGGAACTGATAATAAACTTGAAACTAGACTAACACAATTGATGCATCTAGATGAAAAGAGGGATGAGGCTATGCTTCACTTTAGTAAACACCAAGATGTAGTAAAAAGGTGGTTTGATAAAAAGTCTAGAGTCAAAACATTTAAAGTTTCAGATTTAGTGTTGTTGTGGGATAAGAGACATGAGAGGAAAGGAGATCATGATAAATTTGATTACTTATGGTTGGGTCCTTACCAAATTTTAGAAGTCCTAGGTGAAAACAACTTTAGATTAAAAACCCTGGATGAAAAATATTTGGCTTTACCCGTCAATGGGCTGCATTTAAAGCACTATTTCCAGGCCTGAAATGGCAAGGCCTTGTATTATATGTAAATATGTCATGCTTTGTTTCTGCGTGTGCAGATTTGATTTTCTTAGGTGTGTGTTAGTTTTTTTTGCCTTCAACCTTTATTTTAGCATGATGAGATTGTTCTGAACGAGGTTTTGGAGGCATTTTGATTGCATTGTTCTTTTCTTAGCTTAGTGTGTTGGTCATGGGACCAGTTTTGGGCTTGATATAAAAAAAATGGGGAGAAGGGGATAGCAAAGTGGTTAGTTTGTATCCTTATCAATGTTCTAAAACTAGAAGTATATGAAACAACAGAATTGTATTACAGAAAGCTCCACGAGCACTGCAAACACATTAAAGAATATCGTTTGAAATTTGGGATACATGAAAGTTGTCAATTTTGCAAGATAGGGTGAAGCATTTTTGTATAATCCATCTTACCCATTTATGTTCAGGATGCATTGCATAATAGCCTCGAGTCTCATTCCATTCCATATTTCAAAGACAACCACCAAAAGCATGTCAGACCCTCTTAGGATCATTGCACAATAAACATTAAGTAAGGTCTTGGGGTTGGAAACTGATGCCGCATTGTCTTGAATTAGACACGTTCTGCACATATAAGGAACATCTTGGGCAAAATGGTTGAAACCATACTTGGAAGAAAAGTGAGGCGAAAAGAATTTTTCTTGTCTGTCCCATCATGCAAAACATAGTCCATGAAATAGTGGTTTTCACCACTCCACCTCCATAACATCACTTGGATTGAAAGGATCATACTACGTGTCCCTCATAAGGATGAGTAGTCATCCCTAAGATTCAAGGAAGCCATTACCACTCCACCTCCATAACATCACTTGGATTGAAAGGATCGTACTACATGTCCCTCATAAGGATGAGTAGTCATCCCTAAGATTCAAGGAAGCCATTACTACTCCACCTCCATAACATCACTTGGATTGAAAGGATCGTACTACATGTCCCTTGCAAGGATGAGTAGTCATCCCTAAGATTCAAGGAATCCATCATTACTCCACCTCCATCACATCATTTGGATTAAAAGGATCGTACTACATGTCCCTTGCAAGGATGAGTAGTCATCCCTAAGATTCAAGGAATCCATCATTAATCCACCTCCATCACATCATTTGAGTTGGAAGGATCGTACTACGTGTCCCTCACAAGGATGAGTAGTCATCCCTAAAATTCAAGAAAGCCAAAGCCTGGACTATGGGGCTGATCTCCATCGGGGCTATAGACGCCTGACTGGCAGTGGAGTAGGCTCATGCATGGCGACATGTCTCATTTAAAAGCAAGACCTCTGACCGCTCACACGGACAGACTAGCCTGGCAGTTATCCATAATAGGTTTAATCATTTTGCTTAAGATGAGGTAATGAACTCAAATCGGAGTAGTAAGGATAGGGTTAAATTCTCATCACGCTTAGGTTGAGAATCTGATTCCCCAAAGCTCCGATTTCACTTACACATGCACATTGATTCAATATGGCAGTGGCGCATAACCAACCTTGAGATTGGGTATATGAACTCAATTCATGCATGATTGGTCCTGAGAGGGTTTGATAGTTTTAATGTTTGTACTCGTGCTACTAAAAGTTAAGAGTCCTGGTAAAGCAGGTCAGCCATAGTTCATTATGCTTGCAATACATTCGATCTTGCATAGACCCTCCATGATTCATTATATGCATTCATGTGAAATTGGCAATAGAATGGGGAACTATTTCAAACGATAAAGAATGAATCACTATGCACACATTGAGCGGAGGCTGAATAATTCTAATGTTTCATGTATTTCTGGTTTATTTACATTCTTTGGATATTTGCTAATGCTTGCAGTTAAGTTGTAGGTTTTCAGGTTGGGGTTCTCACCGAAATGCTCAGGAGCATTTCCCAGCAGAGTCGCCATTTGTTGTGGCTGCTCCACAATGTACCCCAAAATTGGGGACCCACCTTTTTGCATGTTTTCCAAGAAGACCGAAGTGGCCCATATGCTAAAGATCAAAGAAAAAGCAAAACACCGCAAGGAGGAAAAAGTGTCGCGATATCGCGACATGTTGCATTTTCATGGTCCAAAGCAAAGAGAAAGAGCAAGGAGAAAAAGTGTCGCGATATCACGACATGTTGCATTTTCATGGCCAAAAGAGAAGAAAGAAAAGTGTCACGATATCGCGACATGTTGCATTTTCACGGCCAAAAGAGAAAGTGTGCGATATCCGACATGTTGCATTTTGCCAAAAGAAGAAAGAAAAGTGTCGCGATATCGCGACATGTTGCATTTTTGCGGCTAAGAAAAAGAAGAAAAGTGTCGCGATATCGCGACATGTTGCATTTTCACGGCCAAAAGAAAGAAAAGTGTCACGATATCACGACATGTTGCATTTTCCCAAAGAGAAGAAGAAAGAAAAGTGTCACGATATCGCGACATGTTGCATTTTGGGCCAAAGCAAAAAAAAGTGTCGCGATATCGCGACATGTTGCATTTTCATGACTCAAAAAAAGAAAAAAAGTGTCACGATATCGCGACATGTTGCATTTTTGTGACTCAAAAAGGGCAGGCAGGCAGAGAAACAAAAGTGTCGCGATATCGCGACATGTTGCATTTTCATGACTCAAAAAGAGAACAAAAGTGTCGCGATATCACGACATGTTGCATTTTTACGACTCAAAAGGGCAGACCGACAGAGAGACAAGAGTGTCACGATTTCATGACATGTTCGATTTTTGCCAAGGGAACAGAGTAGTTGACAGTGCATCTGATATTAGTGATGAACACCAGGATAGTGAAACTGAAGACCGCATAGTGACATGGACATAAGGACAAAATCCAATGAATAAGACAAAACGTTACATAAGGAATCTTTAATGATTTGAAATCATTTAAGATGGTCGTTACACATGGAAGGAAACGGACGCATGCCCTTGTGGAGAAAAGGAAACATTTTTTCGAAATCAAACCATGGGAATGAAACGAAGGGCCACAAAATAGAAACGAAAAGTCTTTTTGGAAATCAAAACACATGCATGCACAAGGGAAGGAGAAAACGAACAGTCATGGAAGGAGAAACAAAATTTGTTCAGAGGTTTTAAATACGTGATTCAAAGAAGTGAGAAGGGGCTAGAAATTGTAGAAAAAAAAACAAAGACTATCTTTCGGAATAAAGGATTTTTTTTTGGCAAGAGCAACTCTTGTGTGTGAAATCAAAAGGAGATTGAAACTAAGACTGTTGCTATTTCTGTAAATCTTTCCTTTGCATTATTACTTCTTGTATCTATTCGTTTACGCCATAAAGTGGGTTACGATAGGTGAATGATAGAATGATGCAATTATTTGTTTCCTTAGAGTCTTGCATCTGATCTAATTTGATTGTGTTTATGTTGCAGGTCTGTTAGGTCAAGTTGTTTTAGAATTTCATCTCATAACTTGGGGTTTTGCAGGGAGGAGATTGTTAACCAAATTAATGTCCTGTTTTGTTTTTCCAGCTAACTTTTGTAGATAATATTTATGTTTTATTTTTTGATATTTGGATTAACCTCGTCTTAAAATCTGCTTTTCTGATTCTGGTCCGTTCCAGAATTTCTTGCATTTGTTTTCATTCTATTCTGGTCCATTCCAGAATTTATGTTAATAAATAGTTCATTTGTTGTCATGAATAATCTAAGTTATAAAGAAGGTAAATAAATCTGCCAAGAGTATGCTCTGTGTCTGCGCTTGAGAAAGCGATCTGCTCGCATCAAAAATTGGAGGGTTCATTTGCAGATCTATTGTTTCCCAAAGAAAACCAGGGATTAATAGCGGAAAAGAGAAAGCCACTTCTAGGTCCACTTCTTTAATTTAGATTTTCATTCTTGCATCTCCAAACACCTTCATCTAATTTTTAGATAAAATATGGGTTTAGGAGGGCTACTAATTCCAAATGCACATTAAGTCAGATCAAGTGAATGAATCCTAACTTGCTAACTTACTAATTGTTGCTAACATTTAATACTAACATTGCTAACTTTACTAACTGGGTTTCGGGTAGATCACTTTAATCTCAAGAACATTAAAAGAAGCTATCATCGCATTGGGTTGATTTAATGGATTATGGTTGCAAAGTACTTGTTCGAATCATTAAAGGCCCCTTGTTAACTCTTACTTGCATGGTTTAAGTTATTCTGGTATACATTCATTTATTTGCTTTAGTCTTGATTGATTATATGCACATGAATGTTTGTTCACAAGAACCTTGGAGAAATGAATAATGCTACTTAATTTCTTTGCAAGAGAGAGTTTCCTGTTTGATACTCTAGTTGTGGTGATCATTTTGCTATAGGGCAAAATATTCACTCAACAAATATACAAGTCAAGTGAGAAGCATTAAGACCAAATTTATGAAAGGAGAGAACAATGCAAAGGATGAAGATCCTAAGATGGATTGTTCCAGTTTGTGTGGAATATCTAGATATCTAGCAACTAGGTCTTGGAACTTACATCCTTATGAGATTTATGGACAATCACTCCAACAAAAGGTTTTGGCACCAACATGAAGTATCCAATAAAATAAATGTTGAATGTCGTTGGATGTATGTGATGGAATTGGACAATATGAAATGAATGTTGAGTGCATTCTATAAGAGGCATTTTTGTTCTCAAATGAAGGCAAGGACAAGATAACAAAGGGAGGCTTATAAATAAAACCAAGCTAAAATGGTAATATCTTGGGCAAATAATTTAAGTTCATGAGCTGGATCTCATGGACTATTTTCTCTCACCTAGTGAGTATGATGCAAGAGAATCTAGATAATTATAGACAAGGTAACCACCACCTATATTGTAATTTCCACTACCACATATAAAAACCCTTCATACGAGAGATAAAATGGGAATCAACAAGTAAGAGAGTGATATGCAAAAGGAATAAGAAGAAGAGGAAAAGGAAGAGAGAAAAATAAAGAGGAAGGGAAGAGGAACAGACAAGAAAAAAGAGAGGTTGACAAGTATAAATGAATATAGAAGAAGATAAGAAGAGAGAAAAGAGAGAGGTTGGAAGGCATAAGAGACCTATGTAAAAGAGAGAGAGGCCTATGTAATGTACAACCAACAAGCACATTGATAATACCATAACTTTCCACCTTGAATTTGTTCTATGTGTATTTCTTATGGTGAATGTTTTGTGTTATTGAAGTTGCACCTTATAGATTGCATAGGATAGTGTGTGTAGGGTTGCAGGTTTACAAGTAAAGGTAGGAGAATTGTTACAATATGAAAAGATACACCATTCAAGTGAAAATTATATCATGACATTTAGTGGATATTGCATCGTCTCGAGGAGCTGCACTGTTATGGTAGTACCATATTACATCCTTGTCATCATAAAACTATCATCTTAATGAACTATAGTCTTATGGAAGTGAACTCTTGCACCCTTGTCATTTGGAAGTGTTTTCTAACAAGGTGTCTTCATGCAATGCCATTACACATTATTGTCATGAAGGAAGCCATTTGAGCATAATACCAACAAATAGTGACATCTCAAATATGGTTGTCTTGTCATAAAAGGAGTGTAGTCTTGTTTTTTTAAGGATTATTCACATGAGTCTCTTGAGAGATATCCAAAATTTGTGTTGTCACACCATTGAGACTATCTACTAGTGAATATCATCAAGGAAGAAAGTGATTGATATTATTGTTGCTTATTTGTCATCAACCTAATTATGCTCATTGGCATTGCATCTTGTAGAATATTATTGTATAAGAAGCCATTGAGACAAGAATTTCAACATGCACCCTTGGCATCTTGAGGTTTGTCATCATAAGTTTGTTATCATGGCAAGTGCAACCTTGGGGTACATTATGGTGAATTTAGTCATATAAGGTATGTCTAGCACATGCCATCTTGGAAGGGCCATAGTAAGGAAAGTTATTGAGATAAGAGGGTATAGTCATGAAAGGTGGTGTCACAAGGATAGTCATATGAAGGATGTCATAAAAGCAAGGGGTCATCTTGAGACTATCATCTAGAGGTAAAGTTTTCATCTAGGAACTATTGTCTTACCTTCTTATCTAATATCATCTTGCCAATTATTGTGTTGTCATATTGGCGATTACCATCTTGTTGTCTAATGCATACAATTTAGAATGAAACTAAATCTTATAATGTTGATATAGTAAAGTGTGAATCCTTTACTGATATGGGAGGTTGTTGTTAAATTGACTTCCTCCATCTAGATTGCATCAAAACAACTTGTAGGTCATATTTTTCTAGCATTATATATAGGTTTACCAAAACAAAATTTAATGTCATTTATCATGTGTTTGTTAATTATAGTTATGAGAGCTATAGCAATTTTTGACTCCTAGAAACTACTTGTAGATCAAAGTATTCTCATATAAAATTGTATTCAAGTTTATCATTCCTTATTATAGAAAGGACCTCTAGAAGAATAAGTGTCACACTAATTTAATTAAAAAGCAAGAGGGTTAACTACCCACAAATATATTTTTCCTTTGCATTAATAACATTGATTTCAAATTCTAACCAATCAATTAATTTTTTTGGTTAACGATAATGAATTTCTTAATTTTAAGTTCGTTGTCATATTATAAGAAAATTAGTTTATTTTTTATATATTTTTTTATAAAATTACATATTACTTTTAATTCCAATATCTAATATTAAAAATATTTTTTTCAAAAATTTACATTAGTTATAATTTTTAATACAATTTTGCATAACTATTTTATATTCATATTGTTTATGCTAACAAGCTATTGAACATGTACTAGCCACAAACTCAACATTAACTAATTTTCAAATTGATGTTCCTTCTTAAATATTGAAACTATTTTTTAAACCATGCAAAAAGAAAAATAAAGGGGATATATTCAATCTAATACATGATGTATTTTGCAAATAATTGATATAAATATTATTATAAGATTTTTAACAAAAAAGCAAAAACAATTCTAATATCATAAAATAAAATTGTAAATGTTTGGAAATTCATAAAAATTATAAAATTTAATTATATTTTTTAATAATAGAACACATTTGCTAAATTTAATTTAACTTGTCTTTTTAAAATTTAGATGTTTTTGTTTTTGTTTTTTTGGAGAACATGGGGTTGTACTCGGGTCCCCATCCTTGACAAGTTTTGGAGCTTAAGAGTTTACAAATAGATTCAATTTTCATCTCAATTGAGAGGTTATAGCTAGATACCTACATCATTTTTCATAAAACGTATGAATTTTTTATTTTCAGTTTTTGGATCTTCTTCAATTTTCTGTGTGAATATAGATATTCCAAAATTCAGCATCCTTCTTGACATTTTTCTACAGTAGCATTCACAATACCAAAACTCCACATTTACTATATATTCATTGCATCTTAGTAGAGTAATATTTTCAAAACATTGCACTATCATAGTCCGCTTTACCAAATATAGATTGCTAGTTTCCTTCTTGAAGCATAAGTGCAACCACAAAAATTGTAATATATAGTTTATATGAAAATGCATTAATGTTATAAAATAAAGCAAATATTACCAATGAAAAACAATAAAGTATATCTTAATCATTATTTTATTTAGGTAGTCATTTCTTGTCAACTTCAACTAAACTTACTACTTTCTCTAACCATGGAAAATATACTTTAACTTCACAATTCTCCATTAAAACCCCTCTATTGGCTAGCCTATCTGCACATATGTTTCTTTCCCTTAATGTATGTATAAACCTGATTTATTTAAACCCTATAGCAAGGTCTTGAATTTCCATAATTATCTCTTATATGTTCCAAGGAGCATTTGCTTTTCTCAAGATTACATTTATTACTATGAGTGAATCACCTTCCATTCATAGTTTGTTCCATTTTTTTTTTGGCATATTTTTAACCCTTCCAAATTTGCCCAAGCTTCAACTTCATTATTTATCTTAAAACCACTATTGAAAGCATAATGACACAAAATCTCTCCTCTATTATTTATAATTATTCCTCCTCCTCTTGCTGGTCCTAGATTTCCTTTAGATGATACATCAACATTTAATTTGACCAACTCCACATCTGGTGGTTTTCACTTTATATTTGTTGTATTCTTTCTGTTTATCCTATACCCGACATTATAATTCCATTTGATGACTTGAACCCATCTATAAATGCTCTATACTTCTAGATTAGGGACTTGGTGAATTGATAGGGTTGGTTTAGACTACTTTATGGCTAAACAAATCATCCTTTTCATTACATCTAAATTGATTTCCTTTCTTTTAAATAGTATTCTATTCCTTTCTAGCCAAACAGTCAAAAGTATTGTATCTTTTGATATATCCTAGATTGTCTATAAAACCTCACATTTAAAAGTGATTTTCCATTGTTTCAACCACTCTTCAATTCTTCAATTCATCACAATGCACTTACGAAGCATATTAAGAATCCATTGCCATAGATTCCAGACTATTGAGCAGTGTCCCAAGAGATTGTTTATACTCTCCTCCTCCCTTTTATAAAGAACATATTGTGAGGGGCCATGAAAACCCTTTTTTATAAGGTTATCCAAGGATAAAAAAATTCCATAACTTACTAGCCAAACAAATATTTTGACTTTAAGAATTCTCGGGCTATCCCAAATATCTCTCCATATTCTTGTGATATTTCTATTTTTTTGGTTATTTACATTATATCCACTTATTGTTGTGTATTCTCCTAAGTTATTCAACTCCCAAATTAGCTTATCCTTGGCTCCCCTCAAAATAATCATTGTTGTTATCTTTTTGCTCAACTACCTCCTAGCATCAATGTCTTGTATACTTGTAAAAAAAACTATTTCCATTTATATCTTCCTTCTTGATCCTTGTACATAATGTTTGAAATCCTATCACCGTATTTATATTGAAGTAATCACATCTAAGGTTTCAAAATAGGATCTATATTGAGTGGTTTTTTATCACACCAAGCATCCATACAAATAGAAAAATTTTCTCCAATTCCCACCACCCATATTAGACCTTTAATCACTAGATTAATAGATTTTTTTTAAATATTCCATAGAGAAAAACCATTTAGAAGTGAGAATGCAGTAAATATAAAGCTTGGGTCATTGGTCTCATGAATATACTTACTTTAAATAATTCTTGCTCGTTTCCTTTGATTATCTTTTTACAATCTTCAAATTACTTTTCCGCTAAAATCTAAGTTTGCATCCATAATAACTCTTAAATCGAGTTCTTCCCTAGTTTTATCATCACACACCTTGCTCCATTTCACCAAAAAAAAATATTTTATCATATAAACCTAACCATAAAAAGGATTACATAATATAGGTTAACATTTTTCTATTGATTTTGGCATATCATACAAGGATATATAATAAATTGAAATAGCCTGTAAGACTGATTTAATTAGTTGCACTCTTATTGCTAACGATAACCATCTACCTTTCCATGCTAGTAGTTTATTCTAAACTTTACTTATAACTGGATTCCATAATTCTACCCTCATTCTCCCCTCAAATAAGGGCATCCCTAGATAAGTTGCTAGAAAATTTGCCTCCTCCATTTGAAGTAACCTACATATCCCTAGTTTGATCTAGCAGAGGTGTTTAGGAAGTGAATTTTAGATTTTTTCCTATTAATTTTTTTCCCTGATTCTCTTTTGTATTCCTTTAATAAGTTATTCAAAGCTCTAACCTCATTTATCCTTTCCCTCCCAAAAAGGGTTGTATCATCTACATTTTTTTATGGGTGATGTTTTCAATGTTATTACTAGCCTTAATACCACTTATCATCCCATATTTATTAGCCTTCTTTAAGTTCCTACCCAAAACCTTTGCCATAATAATGAACAAATATGGTAATGGAGGATCTCCCTATCTAAGACCTCTCTTGGATTTAAAATATTCTATTAGTAACCCATTAACTAGCATTGAATATGAAACTATAAATATACAAGATTTAATCCATCTAACTCATTTCTTACCAAATCCAAACTTCTCTAATACTACAAAAAGAAAATCACATTTAACCCTATCATAATATTTACTCGTATCAAGTTTTAAGATCACTGCTCTCTATTTTCTTGAAGTTGTTGAATGCATAACTTCATAAGATACTATGATCCCATCTAGAATTTGTTTCCCTTTCACAAATCCTCCTTGCTCTTCTAAAATAATTTTTTTTTTAATTATTTGTGGAAAACATCCCAAAAGGGATGCCACTTTCGGGTAAGACCCAAGGAGGCAGGGGTATCCATTCCGCCAAAAATGCCCGGGACTCGGACCTGGCCTACCACCTTTGACATACTCAAGGAGCAAACAAACACACAAAACCAATTTAAAAATAAGTAAATAAATAAGTAAATAACAACAAAAATAATAAAATAAAATAAAAAACATGCTCCTTGAGTGTGTCAAAAACAAAAGCACAACCAAACACGCACAATAAGATAAAAGAAACCACAACACGAACCACATAGAAAAACACAAGAACCACATAACAAAACACAAACAAGACAAAAACAACAGAACACTACAAAGACATAACCCAAAAAAAAACATGAAAAATAAACACAACCAAAACCTAAAAAATTAAATAAAATAAAAATATAAAAAACAACCAACATCGAGACAATAAACAAAAACAAAAAACATAGAAAACACTCACACATAAAAACACGAACTAACACAAACAAAGAGAAACCCAAGAACAAGAACAAAAAAAACACAAGAACAATAACAAAAAACATAAAAAAAAACATAAAACAACAAAAACACAAGAACAACAAAAAACAACACAAAGAACACAAAAACAAAACAAAACAAAAGAACCCACCCACCTTAAAAAACTAAACAAAAAAAACAAAAAAAAAAAAGAAAAAAATTGAACATAACAATGACCTATCTAGACCAGAAGACTATTAAGGCAAGAATCAACAGAGGAAACAAAATAAAGAATAGAATGAGCTAGGGAACTAAAAAAAACTGAATGAACCAAAGAGAAGCAAAAAAAAAACAAGAAGAAACTAGGTACCTTCAAAGCTGGAGCCATCCAAAGAAATGATAGAAAGAAGAGCTTCCCTAATTTGAGAAGCCCACCATCTAGGAGGGTGGCCATAACAAGTAAGATCACCTTTGTCCAAAGCCCAATTAGCTAAAGCATCAGCACTCTTGTTTTGATCTCCGACCACATGATTGTAATCAACTTTCAAAAATCCCATCTGGATTAATTGAATCTTCTCAATAATTCTTTTTATTCTCCAATCCACCTTATGATTCTTAGAAGGAGTCTTCAAGAGATTAATCATAAGTTGAGAGTCGGACTCAACTAACACCTTTTCCCATCCAACCTTAGTAGCCTCCTGAAGGCCTCCGAGGATACCATACCCCTCAGCAAGGTTATTGGAAAGAATACCCAAATTCTCGACAAAAGTAAAAACCAGGGAGCCATCTGAAAGTCTACCAATTCCTCCCACACTGGCTTTTCCAGGGTTCCCTCTAGAGGCTCCATCGGTATTGACTTTTCCAAAATCCTTAGGAGGAGGTTGCCAATTTCTTGTCCTATCCATCTTACTAATACTCACATTCCCTTTAAGTTGGTTGCCCTTAGAATATTTAATCTTCAATATTTGCATCACTTGATCCCATCTTTGGTGGGAGTTTTGGGGGTGATTAAGGAGTTGATGGACTGATTCAACTAAGTTGGCTATGGTCTTTTGCCAAATATAGTGAATATCCTTCCTATCTTGATTAAAAATTTGGTTGTTCCTTTCATTCCAAATATTCCAAAGAAGAATGGTAGAACCCATCCAAACTAATAGCCTAATAAAATGATCAACACCCTCTTGATTAGGCCAATCCCTCCAAAGTTGTTCAAAAGTAAAAAAATTGGACCACTTGTAAGCCAAGTAAAGTGGCCATTCTCCTCCATAGCTCAGAGGCTAAAGTACACTCAATAAAAATATGGTTGAGAGTTTCTACATTCTCTTCACACATTTCACATCTAAAAGGGCCATGAAAACCATGCTTCATAAGTTGCTCACCAGTAAGCACCCTACGATGCAATAAAAGCCAATTAAAGAACCTCACCTTAGGCCAAAGCTTTTGAGCCCACAATCGAGAAAATATGTCAGAAGAATGGTTGGGATTATTATGGCATAAGGTCAAATAACCTTGAGCAACTGAATACTCACCCTTAGTAGTGTTGTTCCAACCAAAACAATCTTTTTCATGGGACCAAGAGAGGGATCTCATATGAAGGATGCCTTGGATATCTTGTCTTTGCCTTTCTGGGATTTGAATAGGCCAGTCCTCAATAGGGATCCAATATCTACCAACCTTTGAATTACCAGTATGGTACCGATAGTAATTAGCCACCTTTATCCAATTAGCTCGGTGAAGCTCCTCCATCCAAGGCCTCCAATCAGAAACTGAGTTATCAAAGGCTTGTGACCATCCCAAGAATCTGTCCAAAAATTTGCATGTTGACCATTATGAATGATCCAAAATAATTTTTTCTTTATCAAATCCTCACCAGTATTAAGAACCTGCTAAAATAGGAGAACCTTTGGTAGGAAGTTGATAGCGAACAAGGTCTTCAGGACTTTTGTTCTCAACATATTTAGCACGGAGATTATTGGCCCAAAGAGCATTGGGGTTATGCAACATCCTCCAATATAATTTAGCAACTAAAGCTTTGTTGTTATTAATAGAAGACCGGAATCCTAACCCCCCTTCACTCTTAGGAAGACATAAAGTATCCCATTTCACCAAGGCCCATTTTCTTTTCTCCTTAGTACCACTCCAAAGGAAACGATGACTGATTTGATCCAATTCTCGAAGAACAACCTTTGGGATATTCAAAATGGAAGAAACATAAATAGGAATAGCTTGAAGGACTGATTTTACCAAGGTGATTCTACCCCCAGAAGAAAGCCACCTGTTGGTCCACTTTCCAATTTTCTTCTTGACTTTGTCCAACAACCAATTCCAATCTTTATTTTTTTGCCTTTGAATATTTATGGGAATACCTAAATAAGTGATTGGAAGGGAGGTCTTATTATATCTTAATTTATCCAAGACCATGGATTCCTGTCTAGCAGAGCAGTGAAAGAAAATAACTTTAGATTTTTCTTCATTGATCAATTGCCTGATAGCCTTAGAAAAATAGCTAATGATTTGCTTAAAATTAGAAGCTTCCTTAACTGTAGCTTTACCTAAAAGAGTAGAGTCATCCACAAATTGAAGATGAGAGATAGGTCTAGCTCCATGAGCAATGGTAACTCCCTCAAGGGTTTTGTTTTCCCTCTTTTTGGTTATAGTCCTACCCAAGCATTCAACAAGAATGATGAATAAATAAGGGGATAGCGGGTCACCTTGCCTAATACCTCTGGAAGCTGGGAATGACTGAGAAGGCCTGCCATTGATAAGAACTAAGTAGGAAACTGAAGAGATACATCCCATAATCCAATCCATCCAATCCTTAGAGAAACCAAATTGCCTCAAAACTTTGATAAGGAAGTGCCAATCCACTCTGTCATAAGCTTTGGATAAGTCTAACCGAATGAACATGGAAGGAGATTTTTGCATATCCATGGAATGGATGGCTTCCTGAGCAAGAACTATCTCATCTACTATTTGACGTCCTTCCACATAACCCCCTTGCTCTAGGGAAATAATCTTATGCAAAAGAGGCTTCAACCTTTCTGCCATGATTTTAGTAATGATTTTGAGAAGAACATTACATAAAGCAATAGGTCTAAAAGCTGAGATATGATCAACCTCTTGAGCTTTTGGAACAAGAGTAATATAAGTTTTATTGATAACCTTCAAAATTTCTTTGGCTTTCCTGGCTTCTTCCACCACCTCTAATAAATCAACATGAAGGATATCCCAGAACTCTTGGTAGAACTCAATGGGAAAACCATCGGGACCTGGGGTTTTCCCTTTTTGCATTTTAAAAACTACTTGTTGAAGCTCATTGATAGTAATAGGAGCGAGTCAAAATAGAGTTCTCCTTAGAAGTGATAAGAGAAGGGATTGCTTGAAGAACATTTTGTTGTGAAGCTGAGTCAAGAGGAGTAGCAACAAAAATATTGGAAAAGTACTCAACAACAATAGAGTTCATGCCATCCCAAGTATAAACAACATCTCCAGAATCTGATTTTAAGGAAGAAATAAAGTTGTGAGATCTTCGAGCTAGAAGAGATTTGTGGAAGAAATTTGTGTTTCGATCTCCTTCTTTGAGCCATTGAATTCTAGATTTTTGCTTCCATAAGATTTCTTCTCTTTTTTCCCATTCCTCTAACCGAGTTGTGAGTTTAATTTCATCTGCACTTCTCTTCTCTGTGAGGCCATCTAAATGGATTTTCTTATTCAAATTTTCAATATGAGCAATAACTTCATGTTTTTTTTATGAACATCCCCAAACTCTTTCCAGTTCCAAGTCTTGATTTTGGATTTAATGTATTGCAGTATTTTGGCAAAACAGAACATCTTAGTCCCATGCCTAGGTTTACCTTCCTTCCACCATTGTTGCACATGAGGTCTGAAGGAAATGTCTCTAAGCCACATTAATTGAAAACAAAAAGGAGAGAAACTCACATTGGTTTTCCACATTTCCACCATGATGGCCAATGATCCGAACCAACATTATTAAGAGTCTTCACTTTAGGAATGTGACCATGGATTAAGAAATTTTTAGAGAGCAAAAACCTATCCAATCTCTCCATTATACAAGCTAAGCCTTGCCTTCGTTAGACCAAGTCATAAGGCCATTATCTGGTTGGATATCCACAAGATGGAGGTTTGCAATATATTCGCTCATGAGGTCGGTGCTTTTGTCCAAATTTCTATTTCCCCCCTTTTCTCATCCAGAGAGAGGATGGTATTGAAATCTCCTCCGATCAAGATCCAAGCTTCAGGAAAATGAGAGATAATATGAGTAATATCCTTCCACTGTCTTCTTTTTTCCTCCAAAGAAGTCGGAGCATAAACAATAATGCAGAGCATAATCTGGTTGGAATGTCTACTTTGAATAGCTATAGCCAACAAACCCCAACTGCCAACCATATGGTGAATAACTACCTCTTTTGGGTCCCAAAGACAAGCAATGCCACCGAAGTCCCTTGGGAACTGAGGGAAACCACTTTTCTAGCTGGCCAAATTTTACTGGCAATTGAGTCCATATCCTCCATTGACATCTTTGTTTCTTGAAGGAAAACAAGATGTGGATGATTTATCTGAATCATTCTTCTAATTTCATTTTGTTTTGAAAGACTCCCTTTGAGTCCTCTAATATTCCAAGTGATGATCTTCATTAATACCGGGGCTAAAAAAGTTGGGAAGGGCATTAATCTTACCTTCCTCTACAAGATTTTCACCTTCTTTTACCATATGATATTGATTGGTCTTGCGACCTACTTTTTGATTAGAATCCATCTTCAATTTTTTTCCCTATTTCTTGACTTATTCCAATTGAATCCGAGATGGCTTCTAACCTTGAAGAATGCTCGTACACGACCAAAATTTTACTAGATGGTTCAATGGAGTCTATATTGGGACCTGCATTATTTGAAGTTTTGACATTTGAAAGATTGTTTTTCTTGTGTAAATTTTCTCCTTTTTTTATGTTGAAAACCTTTGATTTGTTGGTTTGTCTCTGAGTTCTTCCCTTCATATTTAAATTGTGTTTCTAAGATTTCAGTTTCCATTATTTCCTCTTCCTCACTTGGGACATCATTTGTGGAAAGGATTTCAAACATATTAGCAGATGACTTTGATTGATCCTTCATAACTGGTTTTTTCTAAGTGTTCTTCTTCTTAGGTATTTGGAAACCTATTGAGTTTATATCTTCTTTCTTTTGATCAGGAATTTTATTTGGGCAAGCACTGGCCAAATGACCATATTCATGGCAAATTCTACAACGAAAAGGAATGTTCTCATAGTCCACTACTTGCTCCCAAGTGTCTTCCCCAAATTGTAATGTGATCTTTTTAGGTAGGGGTTTGTCAAAATCCATTAAAACACAAATTCGAGCATAAATAATATGTTCAAAATTTTGAGTACAATCAACAGTCATCATAAAAGTTCCTAAAGAGTTTCCAATTGAAGAAAAAATAGTAGGATTCCAAAATTCAATAGGGAGGCCAAAGAGTCTAACCCACACGGGAGCTATAGAAGGCATCTCTTCTTCGGCTTTAAATTTAGTATGCCAGGGCTTCATGAAAAGCCCTGCCCTTCCAAAAAACCAAGGACCCCCTTGAAAATTTTTCTCTCTATCTTCATTATTAGCAAATAAAACAAGAAAATAACCATTTGGATAAATAGAGATTTGTAACTCACCTTTAGTTTTCTAGCTTTTTGCAGCCCAGACTTTGAAAGTAGATAGACTCGGACGAAAACCCACGAACCGACAAATTAGTCCTCTTTTTTCCAAATCTTCAATGCCAGTCTGAATGTTACCCATATCAAGCTTAACAATAGGAGTTCCATCAGCTGCTTTAAGACATCCTGACTCCGTTTTCCTTGGATCAATCTTAGGCATTCTTAGAGGTTTATGGGAAGCCCTAAGATTGATATTAGCATTGGGCTGAGGCTGTCCACCACGAAGGGCATCCCTAAAATTCATTTTTGGGGCTGAGTCTTCAAAATTCTTACCCTTGACAGGGGTTTTCATAGTAGAATTATTTTGTGGGTGCACCTTAGCACCAGATTCACTTGAGATATGAGCCATTTTTTGATCAACTACTTGAAACTTGTTTCGTGATCTCTTTAATCCTTGCCCTAGACATCGTGGAAAGGTATGGTTTTCACTTTTCTTTTGTGCAACAAATTGGAAGCCGTTGTCACTCAAGTTCATAGTATGATCTGTTGAAAGACAAATTTCTAACCCATATTGGATCCCCTGCAACATTTCCTGCTAAAATATTGAGCATAAACCACAAAAATATTGGCCGCTAGGGCCCGAAGGCCCTAAAAACCAACCTCTGGAGCTGCTTGCACTCAACCCGGATGAAACCCTCGCATAGCCGCTTGCCAAATATCTCGTTCACACATAGGGATGTGCTAGGATCTGTGTTGCTCCAAATGATATGAAAATTGGTGGAGACGTTCTAGGGTTTTTCAGGCATCTACCCTCAAAATTTTAGCTCAATCCGAGTCCGGATGAGTGAGATATGGCCGAAACGAGTTCGATAGTTTGGGCAGTCCTACGAAAAAAACCCTTCTAAAATAATTATCTAATAGAGGTCTTAATCAATTCACCATCACATTGTAGATAATATTATATGCCATATTACATGGGCTTATGGGTCTAAATGAATCAAACAATTCTACATCCTTCTTTTTTGGAATTATGGTAAGATATGTTGTATTTAATTTATAAGGAATGTATTACTTTACCCTAGACTATTCCACTACCATCAATAAATAATCCTTAAGTATATCCAAATTATGTTGATAAAATGGTGTAGAGAGCTCATCCAGACAGGGACATTTATCCTTATCAAAAGAGAAAAGAGCTATATGAACTTCCAGAGTAATAGGCTCCATTAGTTTTCTATTGTCTTCATCTATTACAACTAAAGGTACTTCTTGCAGTAGTTTTATCATTAAGAAATTATGTCTTTTTAATTCTAATATTATTAATTTTCATATGTTTGTATTGTATTCAAATTTTATTGTGTATATAGATAGTGTTTGTTGTTTTTTAGATGATATCATATATATTTTATATTTAGTGGCCAACTTTATTACCTCATTTTGTTTTTAATAAGCTATGTATGGCTTCTATTAGGAACCACTCCCATCAAAATAACAAAACATTACATTTTTATCTACTTAAATAAATCATATGCAACTTTCCTTTTTATCAAAGGTATTCTTCATTAACCTTCCTATCAAAAACATTTTTCATCTTCCTCAAATTGCTAAGTATTTATAATAATCTCATAAGCATCATTTATGTGGAGAAATAAAATATCACTCGATCCATTGCCTTCTAAAAAAATCTATTCATAATGATACTTACCATCTACAATGTTTGTCTTGCTCTAGTGGATCTAAAGTGCAAGGAATAGCCTTAAAGGAACTTTCTTCTTTATGTTGCCCTACAAACCCTAAAGTTCAAGGATATTTCTCTATGTTAATTACCTTCTTATGCAACATTATTAGTTACTATGGATATCCTCCATGCTCATTACTTTATTATGGTCAAAAATACAAGGGATAATCTCCACATTACCTTTATTTTTCTTGCAAGGAGAATATTTTATTCTAATTGAAATGTAAAGTATTTTTTAAGATCCATGATGTCATAGGTAATATGAGACAACCCTTATGGAGAATGTTTACCCAATATATGGTTATCCAACCATACTCAAATTATGGAAGCATGGTGTACAACCCTACCCCCTTGTAGGAGTCAAACTTGGACCACTTTTTAGATTTTCAAAGTCTCTACCCTTAGGCCCACTCAAGATGTACAATGAGAATTTACATGCAATAAACTTGACCTTTTTTTATCTCTTTTGTTTTAAAATTTTCCTCCACATTTTCCTTTGCACCTTTAATTCCTTCTTAATTTGAACTTGCATATTTTACTTCCCCAGTCCTTGTATCTTTCTTTGTTTCCTTTAATGGTTGGTCTATGTGAACTATAATGGCCTTTGTTAACTAATGTTGTTGTAGAGGGGGAAAACTGCCCTAGTGCGTACAATTCCCAAATAAAAGGTTGGATCCGCAAGGAGGGAACCTTTTGTGGGGTGAACCATAGGGGTATTTTGTTCTCTACACTCGATGCTAGGGGGAAGGGTTCATCGGGATTGATTTAAGGACTCGCTCCAAGTCCTCAGGATATTCAGGATAGTTTGATGTATTTATTTTAAGAAAACACATCAGTTTGGCCTTTATAGATCTAAGCTAGAAAATATAAAGGACAATGCAGAAAATAGAATATGATAGCTGAAAATAGAATGCAAACATACAATAGCTAACCTAAAAATGATTCTTTATTTTGGATGCTCACTAACCTAGGGTTTTATTTCAGAAAACCTTTAAAACAGAAATATGCAAAATAGATGCACAAAAATTATCCCTAGATGGAAACTAAATGCCTTTCACTTTTAGATACCTAGGAATCAATAATTAAATCATATCTCCACCCAATAGAATTATTAGATCACTTATCTAGATAGATGGTTGATTTAGCTTTTTCTGCATCTTGTCCAATGATATCAAAAATATTTGTTTCTGCAAGATCACTCATGAAAAACTAAAAAATGGAATTAGCATTAGGGGATCTGCTTAGGCTACTATGTAAAAGATCTTGGAGGCACAACACTCAAGCCCCCTAGGTCCTTTTAGATGACCTTTTAATGAAAAAAGTGAAAATTGACCTTTGGAGAATTAATCATAAAATAAAAATACAATGATAGAGAACAAAAAATAGAATGTAGCAGTATGATCTAGATGCAAAATGGAATGTGATAGTAAAAATAGAATCTTGAGATTGTCCCTAGTGTACTCTCAAGAAAAATCATGCCTTGCTTGGAGTGGATGCAATAACGTAGTAGCAAAGTCACGCCTTTCCTGGACAAGGTACAATTTCACTTCTACGAACTCGTTTACCCTAATTAGGGCAAGCGAAGTCGCACCTTGCTAATGTCGGGTGTTATATCATTGTCGATTAATAAAAAATAAAAAGAGTGTGCAGAAGACAAAATAAATGCCAAAAAAAAAGTAAGTAAACCCTAATGGACATTGCATAAGTAGGAAGAGAAGATTGAAGTATCCAAGCGAGCACTCTATCTCTCCGAGCTACACCACTGATCCACCAAGTCACATAGTAAATCAATCCAATCCATGCAATAGAAGGTCAAATCCAAAATTTGTACTTCGATGTTAGCTTGCAACAGAGAAAACAAAAGTAAGAAGAACAAACTATCATAAATATTTTGAGCTTAATCAATAATCAGAATTTTGCATTACTCGCATATCGCATTGCACTTAAAAAATTTTCAACTTATGATTTGGAAAGAACATTATTCCTTTTATAGATAAAATTATAGGGTAGAATAAACCCAAAGCCGATGCTAAAACATGTTGTAGGGTTTAAACCTAGGTCTAAGCGAGCCCAAAAGAATAAAATAAAATAAAATTAAAAGTTAGGTTAAAAACAACAAAGTCATGCCTCGTGAAGACGGTGCACAATTTCACTAAAAATACTACAAAAGGCAAAGATATGGGTGAATAGGACTACCCTTGGTAGGGGTGAGGGACTTCTTAAAGGCACTAAGGAAGATTGCCCACTCAAAGTGGGTCAATTTTCCGTGTCTACATTTTATCCCCTCTTTGCTGCATTTATAGTCTGTTAAATGCGTCAAAGAAAGGAGTAGGCACATACTGGAAAAAATAACAAGTGAAATGGGATGGTCGGGTTAGAAGAAAGGAGTGGTGCAAATATAGTATCATTCCATATACTTTTTAATTTGCACGTAAATCAAGGCATTAGAGACATTAATGCCTTTAGAGGCTGGGGTACCCCCTTGATTTTTATGAAAAAGTGATGTTTCATAGAAACTTGAAAGAACTTATGCAGAAGAAGATAGAGAGAAAGAACGACAACTGAGCAAAGAAAAAAACAAAAAAAAATAAAAAACAGGGGTAAAACAGTAATTCATTTTTACCGCGAGGAGAGAAAACATAGCTTTGGGAGAAAAGGACAATGGTGCTTCCAGTTCACCGAGCGGTGACTATGAGGGGTAATGTCGAGGCTCGAGAATGGATAATGATTGCTTTTGACCCTCCTTTCATTTTATTTTTCCTCATTTTTTACGATTCAATTAGGGTTTGAAAGACTTTTCAGAGGAAATCATCGTAAAAATCAACGAATCTCGCACCATGACCTAGGCGCAAATTTGCGGCTCGATCATAATTTTACCTTGGGTAAAGCATGAAAAAATCGTGCCTGGCAGAAACCAAGTGCAACTTCATGAATTTGTACTCGAAAAATAGCGAGCGCGATTTTGCGAAAGCGAAGTCGCACGTCCTAAAAAGGGAACGCGATTTCATGAAAACTAAAGAAAAAATAAGAAAAATCTAAAGAAAATATATAAAACGAAGAAAATAAAACAAGCAAGTAAAACCTGAAGTGTAAATTTTGAATTGTAATTTCCATATGCTTAATAAATGATGTTGAATTAATTTTAATTTCTTTAACTTTATTATGGAACTAATTAAATTTTATTTTGTTTGGTGAATGTAGCTAGGTATTCTCAAGAGTCAAGAGTGGTGAGCATGGGCTTTGGTAGAGCTAGATGCTCTCGGGTAGGCAGAGAGGGCTATACTGGAGGCGATGGGGTTGGATCATGTGGCGAGGATGCCACAAATAGAGACAGATAGGGCTATGATGACCACCTTGGCAGAGCGGTGGTATCCAAAGACTTCTACTTTTTGGCTACCAATAGGGAAAATGACCGTCACACTAGAGGATGTGTTGTGGATCTTGAGGATCCCCATTACGAGGAATGAGTTTTATGGGGCACACAAAAAGGTAGCCACTCTATAATTATTTTCCATAGGTTTTACCTGTTAGGTGCGAGAGGGCACCATAGCAGTTGATGACATGGTCGACTGCTATAGAGCAGACCCTCTGACCGTAGTGCTCTCAGGGGTTGTGGTTGGTATCTTGACCTACCACACTAGTAGACGATACTTACCATGGGTACTGGTAGGAATAGTGATAGACATGTGATATCAGGGGGTGCAATTCGCATGGGGTCCTTATGTGTTGGTTCACTTATACAAGACATTGTACAATATCGTGTATAAGTAGTGTACAGGACTGGTGTGTATGAATTTTCTCCAAATATGGTGCTGGGAGTACATTGTGATGCAGAGACCGTTAGCACTACCAGGACCATCACTCGACCTAGAGTGGCCAACAACATATAGATGGTCGAGATCCCTAGAGAGGACCGTGATGGCCTATGTAGGAAACATTCCACTAGCGAGGTGGGTGATCGATGAGTTGTGGGATACACAACTTATCTGACAACCATAGAGACTTCACCTTAGTTGGGTAGATGATAGGACAGAGTTGGTGAGGGTGATGAGGATCGTATGGCTAAGGTTATAGAGGGAAGAGTTAGAGGTACTTAGGTTTGATAGAGTCATGTTGTAGTTCATGATCTTCTAGGGAATCTCAATCCTAGGGGACTACTGGTACTGAAGGGTGACTCGAGACCTAGAAGAGGTTGGAGGTGAGCCAAACCTCACTAGATGTGCTGAGGAGGACACAAATGATCATCCTTACATTGACCTATGGGTAGGCGATACAAGGGTAGCCATCGGGTATAGGAGGTGGTATAGAAGTGTCACGCCCTAGGGGATCTCCCCATCTATACCAGTATAGAGGTGGTAGGTGATGGACCTAAGCATGCACTAGGAATTTCAAGAGGTAGCTTGCAGGGCCATAGAGAGGTAATAACAAGCTTCTACCACATCGATATAAAGGTTGACACAGGTCCAAATATGGGTGGTAGAGGAGACCATCCTAGGAGTAAGGACTTGAGAGGTAGGGATGAGAGATACCCCCACATTGGTAGAGGGATAACAGGTTAGAGACCCTAGGGTGACATCCACATCAATAGTAGTGAGAGGCCAGAGCCAGGGGATAGAGGAGCTTCAGGCACAACTAGTTTCTCTACAGACACAGATAGCCCAGTTGTAGGCTGAGAGGAATACTACACTGGTGGAGATTACCCAGCTATAGGGAGAGATGGCCCAGCTGTATAGAGAGTGCTAGTGGTTCAGGGCTGAGGGGATGGTTGTTTTTAGGAGCAACCAGGAAGGGGATGTGGTGTAGCTCCTTCAGGAAAAACTGTGACATATCGATGATAGGTTGAATATAGCCATTAGGAGAGCCATATTTTTTTAAATGGCTTACTATGCAGCTACACCTCTAGAGTGGAGGATGGAGCCTCCTCTATTGCTTCAGTCAATGAGTAGGTCATGATCCTGATCACAAGTGTCATTGACATCTCAGTAGTCGGTAGCACAACTAAGATTACCTCCACACTAGGGAGGACTAGAGGGAGCTTCTCAGAGCTATGATAGGCTAGGGATCAGGATGACACATTGATTTTTTATTATGGTGCACATCCCTAGGTTGAGTATACCGAGTCTGGATTATGGTACACCAACCTCACATGATGTACTCTTTTTCTTACGAGTAATACATAGTTGTGGATATTATTGTGATTTTATGTGTTCTATGTGTAATGTTTTAATGCATGTTTTGCTTGTTTATTTTAAGTGTTTTTATGTATGCAAACTATCCTAATGCACACTACATGAAGATGAATGAATGTAAAATAATAACAAAGAGAAGAGGGAAGGAGAAAAAAGATAAAGCAAGTTACCACAAGAGAAAGAAAGAAGAGAAGAAAAGAAAAGAAGAAGAAGAAGAGAAGGAAGAAAAAAAAAAAAGAGAGGAGAAAGAGAAGGAGAAAAGAAGAAATGAAGAAGAAGAGAAGAAAGAGAAGAAGAAGAGAAGGAAGATAAGAAGAAGTGAAGAAATAGAAGAAGAAGATAAAATAGGGAGGTCCAAAGGTCAACCATCAGAAAATGAGAAGAATGAACGATCCCAAGTATAAGGCTAGCGGAGGTTGCATCAAACCAATGTAGCTAGATACTAGGGATCATATAAATGAGGTAGCTTGACCTGCCATGGGTGTAGCACTTACATCAATGTGAAAAAGTGTGTTTATGTTTAACCCACTATGGGTGGTTGATCCCTTATTGACTATTGTGAGGCGATTACCCACTAGGATGTATGCCGAAATCTATTTAAAATGACCAAGGAGCTTATCTTGTAATGGGGTGTTGAGCCTGTTGAGTCAAAAGAGAGTATGCCTTGATATAAGATCATGAATAGTGAAATACCCTCTAGGATGTATAAGTATCCCATACGGGGTGTAATATGTGTAAAGATAGTATGCAAGTGCTATCCCATATTAGGACTTTGAGAAATATTTTTGGTGCAATAAGAATTGTCAACATCATGAATAAATCGAGAAAAGAAGAAAAAGAGAGAAGAAGCAATCATAAGGAACAAAGGAAGAAGGAATGAGATAACCCCTATGGGGTCTTTCTAGGCATTAGAGTCTTAGTAAAAGTGCAATGCATGTGAGCTATGACCTAACTAGGTATCATCATATGCCATTATCGCAAGATCCCCAAAATCTATATGAGCAAGAAGTCGTGAACAATCAATCATGCATTTATGACAAGAAGACATGCAAGGTGTTAGTTTAGATGTCAAGCAATCATGCAAGGATGACAAACAATAATGCAATATGAGCAAGCAAGAGAAAAATGCAATGGAGAATGAAGATACAACTATATGAATTTTTTTTGTTGTTTTTCTTTATATATATATATATATATATATCATTTATGGAGAGTTAAAATCAATGCAAAGCCTAAATGCACCATACATCTTATCAAAATAAATGGGTTTTCCATGAGGTGTTGGATCAAAGACATCCTCAAAATCATAGAGAAGCTCTTTTAAGGCTCTTCGTTCAACATTCATGGCACAATAATCACAAGATTTTCTAATAGCACCTTTAGCATAAAATACATCATACAAAGATTCATCATTCTCTAGCACAAAAGAAAAGTTATCTTTAGAACAGACAGAGCTAACCATATTACAAGACATTATCTTTGAAGGAAAATAAAAATTAACACTTTTATTATCATCTATTGACAACTTTTGATATTCCATGTATTATGCATAAGTCATAAGATGGTCATCATCCTTAAAAGGCAAAGGTTCATTCTTATTAGGTATGAAACCTATACCACATCTCCCAAGTCAAATCTCAACATCCAAGGGCTCTTGAATACCCTTTTGTTGTGGTCCCAATCCTTTACTTGCATATCCCATACCGGATAGGATCTGCTTAGGAAGGGGATAATCATTAGTGAGATAGCATTGAGCAAAAGAGTGCTCATTGAGATATGGGTTGCTACCATGAAGCTTCTCTTCAAAAGCCATACCTTTAAAGATAAAAGCACACATGCCAATGTGTATAACATCATCCTTATTATGAGGTAAGCCCATAGTTCGAGGTGAAGGCGATAGCTTGGATAGATCTAGAAGAGGCTCTTGAAGAAACTGATTATCATGATCCAAGGAAAAAATGGGTCTTATATTCCTCACTCACTTTAAACTTTGAAGATGCTCAAAATTTGAGATGAGAAATATGGGGAAATTGTTGAAGAAATAGAAGGACAAGAATAGGAATCGATTTGAGCTAACTCTATATTTGAACAAAATTTAAATGGTCGAGGGTCACCCGGAATGGTGATAACTTGATTCTTGAATTCAAACTTGAGACATTGATGAAAAGTAGAAGGGACAACCTTCATAGCATGGATAATGTACCACATAAAACAAAGTATCCAATATTCTCAGCCCTACTTTTAAGGGGAGAGATATGACACCACAGACCTCTTGGGACTCATTGTTGAAAGCTTTAATGATGATATCAGTTTTTGTTAAATCTTCCTCTTTTAATCCAAAATTTTGAAATAATTAATATGTACACAAATTGAGGGATTAACCATTATTAATCAAAACTCGCTTGATAAGGGTATCCTCAACAAGGTTATACATAAGAGATCCGACCCAAAATCAATTTATAAAATTAGGGCGAATCAGTTTCGATACCCAGACAAATCCTATCCAAATTTGTGTAGAAGTCATGGCGATTTTTTTTATTTCACCCAAAAATTATAATAATGGAGTGAATTTATGCTGATATTTGGAAAAAAAATTGGGAGTGGTAAAAAAGCCTAAAAAATAAACCATATTCTTGTGTTCATGTACACCCATCTACAATTATGATGTTGCAGATTTGTGTGTGCATTTCACTCAGAAGATGCTCCAAATTTATGTGTATCAGACTAACAATATCGACTCTAATGCTGCATATTTGTGTGTATCAGACTAACAATATAGATTCTAGAGAAGACTACCTCCTTAAGCTTCAGAGTCAAAAAGTTTGTAACTATTCTGGAAATGCATTCTATGAGTTAGAAGTTAGCATTAAGCATGTTATGTATCTTGCCATCCATATTGTTATAGGTCACTATGTAATAAAAGACGAATGCCAGTTAACTATTCTCAAGTTAATACCAGCAAATTTCATATTTATTGAGATTGTTCTGTATTCATGGATTGGATTTTGTAAGTTTTAATCTCTTCTTTCACCATGTTGTTGAAAATTTTTTATTCATAGAAGCCAAATATCAAAGGTAAAATATGAGTTTTGCTACTATTTATGGCACTAATTCTTATTCTATTATATTAAAGCATATTTCTTATACTTTCCAATTGAATCATCTATCTTTTCAAAAATAAAAATTGTAGAGACTAACTATATTTAGGAAATAATAGTCTAACCTAGTTAATTTGAAATATTAAAAGAAAAATATCATATATAGGTTTAATGTACAACTTGAATAGCCTTATTATAGAGATTTTGGAACTCTAAATAGAGGTTTAAGGTTTGAATACTTGAGGTAGGTTTGTACACCATGCTTTAGTATCAAGAGTATGGTTGGATAGCCATATATTGGGTAAACAACATTCTCCTTAAGGGTCGTATTATATAAATTGTAACCTTATAGATGTTGAGTATATTATTGATTATAATAAAAGCATAATCATTATAGTATTTGAATTATAATAAAAATTATAAAATTTAAAACCTTGTAGTATTCCCATTATGGTATGCCAATGAATCCTTGGGTCAATATTTTTAACATATGGATGATGTAATCCACACCAAGGTTGAAATTTGTATGACACCAAATAAAAGTTCAAACCATATATAATATATTTTTAAACAACAAATTATTTATATAATATAAAATCTTTAAAATAGAAGTATTAAAAAAATAAGTAATAAAGTTGAACCATGGATAAATATGAGAGTTTTTTGCTTGCATTATAAGACTTTCAGGTTTGTATTAAATTTTCGTAATAATATAACCTAACCTTACAATATTTATTAAATTGATATTTTTTTATCACACTATGTTTCCTAATTTTTTAATTTATTTTTTTAATAGCTTGATTATAATTCTATTGAAGTGGGTTACATAGTCCAAGGATGTAAAATTTATAGTCCAGGTCGTGGACTGCCTTAACGTCGTAGGTTGCGCTATGTCGGCCACCACGTGACAACCAACATAGTGTGGCTTGCGTGAAGGTAGGTTGTGTTATACCGGTCGCCATGTGATGACCGATATAGCATGGCCCGTGTGAAGGTAGGTTGCGCTATGTGGCGACCGACATAGTGCGGCCTACGCGAAGGTAGGTCGTGTTATACTGGTTGCCATGTGATGACTGATATAGCGTGGCTCATGTGAAGGTAGGCCACGCTATGTCAGTCGTCATGTGAATTACTCGAATTTGATTTTGAATTGCTCTAGTAGTAAATTGAGGTTTATTATGACTTCATTTTTAACTTACCTATATTTTTTATAAATGCAATTACCTAAGGACAAAGTAGCAAAATTTCTCAAATGAAGGAAAGTTTTCTTCCATGCAAAGAGCCATTAGCCATATCTAATGATTATATGCTTAAGATCTAGAATATTAATAGATATATAAGTAAACGTTGCATAAATTATTCATTTTAATTAGTTGATATTGAAATTTTATTTGATGATAATTATAGCCATTGGTTATATATTTATTATCTATATTGCAAAAAGTTAATATAATAATGTAAATTTAATAACATATTTTATAATTGAAATTTAACGTTGGTTCGAAGATTTGGTTTGATCCCATGTCATTGTTTAATGTTTGGCATCTCAACATCTAGACATAATCCAATGGGAGGTACCTGGTGAGGTGTTATAGTTTTAAGGCAACTCTAGAAAGTCAAATAAAAAAAAAACAGGTCCAGGTCCAGGTCCAGGTGAGGTGACATAGGGATGTTTGCTCCCAATTACTTCCAAAGATATATCTATTCATTAAAAAATAAAAAAAGTTTACAAAATGGATGGATGGTTCCTTGAAGCCTTAGTCTCCTCTCCCTGTTCGTGTTCATTCTCGTCGTAATCCTTAGAGAGCATCTTGAATGGCAGCCAACATAATCCCACATGAAGGCAGATCATGCTATGCTGGCCGCCACGTGGCTGCCGACATAGCGTGACCTGCCTTCATCACATGGTGGTCAATATAGTGTAGCCCGCACAAAGGCAGGCAAGGTCATGACCTGCATGAAGGTAGGCCACGCTATACCGATCACCATATGATGGTCGACATAGCGCGGCCTGCACCAAGGCAGGCCACAGACTGCCTTCACATGGTAGGTTGTGCTACATTGACTACGATGTGACGGTTAACATAACATGGTCTACATGAATGCAAGTCATGGACTGCCTTCATGTGAGTCACCTTATGACAGTCGTCACATGGCGGTTGACATAATGCGACTCACGTGAAGGCAGTCCACAGTCTGCCTTCGTGCGATGATCGTCGATATAGTATTTGTTCGTTCGTGTATCCTTTGCCTTCACGAGATGTTTCCATGTGTCCTCTACCTACCACGTGTACTTTACCTTCATGAGATATTACCACATGTCCTCTGTCTTCCATGTGTACTTTCTACCCTGCAGCCTCTTATAAATGGATATTTTCCACTACATATTTTCTCATTTGATGCTGCAGGTTTCTCCTCAACAAATTCTGAAAAGAATGCTCACACAGAGGTATTTTTGTAGAGAATTATTATTTGTCTCTTATTCTTTTGTATGGTGTATTTCACTTTTGTTTTTATGGACTGCATGGTTTAGCATCTCTAAATGATGTAAAACAACATTGTTCATTCTCTTAACAAAACTTGTAATTATGAAGAAATCAAAGTTTCTAAGATGGAAGGAGTCCTTCAGGAGCGTCCAACCATGGTTATAAACATAATTCTCTTAATGAAACAGGTCTATCAGATTTTATTTTAAATAATCCTTTACCCCTTGATAGTGAGCGTATCTACTTATCATTCCCCATCCGTTCCTCAATGAAGATCTCACTGTCTATTTCCTTCATCTTTATAATGTATACTATCTATTTCTATTATCTGTATAATGCGTATGTATGGAGTTTTATTGTTTTTAATCAAAATATGCATGACACAATCCAAAATCAATATGTTACATTCAAAATAAAATCACATCGGCCTATCTGTTGTCATTGTAGATTTTTCCTCTTCAAAAATTACACTTGGAGAGAGGTCATTATCCACTCTATAGTAACATCTGGAACAAAAAAAACTTTCTATTTACATGGAGATGTTTGACACTATCTCTCTAGGTCTCAACATTGTTTCTTCATGCAGATGCGAGTTCAATTTAGGTGGAGACCCAAGCTCAGTTCAATTTAGGTGGAGACCTAAGAGATATCTGGTTTCTTTTTTATAATCCAAGTTTGATTCATGGGAAGTAGAGTCCATATATTTCAATCACTAAGGCCAGATCACCTCTAGGCTTATAAACATCTTACAACATTATTGAATTTAATTTGACTCCACGTCTCTCTATTTGTGCATCCCTTGCCAGCAGAGTCTACAGATGCTTCTTATTATTATCAAAGTGAATTGCTTGCTATAATCGAAGAAGATTAGATTAGATTCAAAAATTCATGGGAATGTTAGGCTCGTGTGATGGCATACTGAGAGCTTTGTAGAGATATGTGCAAGTGGATTATGTGCGTGGTGATAATATGTGGTCCACATTTTCCAAGCCCCCAGATTGAAGATGCACCACCAACGATTGTACACATGGCCATCGTTGTCCAAGTGCCTACGTATCACGGCTCCAAAAGAAGCATCTTCCTAGGACTTACTAGGAGTAGGTAGTTTGGTAGTTATGGACCACAACTCCCTCCAATTAAAATCCAGAAATAGTGTCATCGAACATTCTACAAGAAAATTGAAAAGCAAAAATATCATTAGATCCGTAGATTTTAATGTTTATTAGACTTTTATAAAAACTTGACACAAAAACTTTGAATCTTGGACTTCTTATTTATAATTTTAGATGCAAATTCCCAATATTGATGTGAGTCCAATATGTCCAAAGGTGGAAGACCTCAGATCATCACCCAACAGGTATAGGGGTCCATTTATTTTATATAATTTTCACACTTAGAAAGGAACAACACAAACATTGATTAGAGGAAGGGGTTTTAATTATAAAAAATTTAAATACAAACAAAAGATTCTCTTTTTAATAGTAATTAAACATCATTTTTATATAAAAATTGTCGTTATCTTAGAATTGATTTTATTTATTTTTAAGTTATTTTATAATGATTTAGACTCTACTGGTATGTTATTGGACTATTACTTATCTTAAAATTGATTTTATTTATTTTTAAGTTATTTTATAATGATTTAGACTCTACTGGTATGTTATTGGACTATTACTTATACTATCTAGATTTAAATCATTAGATAGAATCCCTATTATACTCTAAAATATAATTAAATAATACCATTCAATTATATTTCACCTTTCTTCAAAACAAACTAAAAAATTTACTCTATTTATACTTTCACTTTATTCAAATACTCTAATATTTAAAATATTTAAAGAATTCACTTTCGGTGTTATTTCTAGATAAATAGCTGTCTAAAATTAAGTACGCTAATTGATAATCTTCAAAGTGCTATGATAAGTACTTTGGCACTATTTCTAGGAAAATGGTCATCTTACATTGTTCAAGAACTTTAAATCAGTGACTTCCATTTTTGGTATTACGAAGGCTAGTCAATGTAACGCGTAAAACTTCATTTATCGACTACGCATCGATAAACTAAGTAAAATTTACAGATTGTTGCATAAAATATTTTAGAGACAACCTCACCTACCGACTCGAGATTATAGTGCTCTGCCCACCGATGTTGAAGTCAAAGGATTAGGTTCACAAATTAATTAAGAGCTAGTAGTTTGTTTTTGAGTTTTTATTTTAAAAATTTTATTTTTTTTAAATGAAAAAGAGCTAAAAAAATCCATTAAAGAATAATTAGGCCTTTTTACATCAAAAAATAGGTGGAGAATATCACACCCCAGTATGGTTTCAAACTAACCACCAAGGTTAGGAGATATCAGAAAACCAAGGCAGCAAAAAAAAATGAAAAACAACGAGCCCACGACTAACAAAACATCAAAACTGGGTAGAAACAAAGGAGAACCACAAAGAGGCAGGAAAAAAGAACAAGATGTGGAGGCACATCTGCCTCATTTATGCCCATGCAATATCATTTGGTGTTTGAAAGTGCAGAAAGAGGCCAGCTAGCAACACTGGGCTGCTCATCTAAACCAGCAGGAAGAGGCCCAACATCCCATCCTGATCCAGTAGTGCAAGCAATATCCACAGGGGTCGACCAACCTGTTGTAGGAGCATTGTGAATAGGATCTCCCCAACCTGAACCAGAAGGGGGAGTGGGTACAACAGGAATTTCATGTCCCCAACCGGTCACATGGGGAGGGGAAGGAGCAAGGAGACGAACATCCCATCCGCTAAGTTGTCTGGAAGAATCTGCCTCAAACACTCCACAGTTGCAAAGTCGATCTCACTGGGAAGGGGACCCGCGATTGGGAGAGGAGGGAGTGCAGCGGGAGCGAGAACGAGAGCGAGGATCCACAAGAAGACAACTAAAAGTGCAAGGTGCATTACCCTAGTAGTCAATAAGACTACAAAGATGTTGAATCTCCACATTAACCTTCTCCACCTACACAAAAATTTGTAGCCAAGAATCATAAAACACTGCATATTGATTAGTTAGGGAAAAAATCTGTGAACTAGTATCATGAGAAAAAACAATCTTGTTTCTGGACTTCCAAATATGATAAAGAATTCTAATGCGAAAGATGTTCCAAAATTCCAATAGAGGATCAGAAAAAGTAGGTGAATCGCCAAGAAGGATTTGCTGCCAGGAAAAATAAGAGGGAATGAAGGGTCGAAAGAAAGACTCAATCCAGGTCCAAGCAAAAACAAGCCTTGGGGAAATACCAGAACACGTGCAGATAATCCTCCAATGCACCACAAAAATAACATGTAGGGTAATCAATACCAAGATAGATAAGTTTGTGCCCCAATGGGAGGCCTTGCATTAGTAAACTCCAAGCAAAAAAAGATTGTTTAGGTTCAATATAATTGGCCCAGACCATTTTAAACCATGCTCACTAAATAGGAGGAGAAAGAAGATCCCAATGAGCGTTTAAAATAGCAGCCATAGGAATATGGGGAGATAACCAAGAATAGCCCAGATGGGCTTTATACTACGATAGGGATTTATGCTTAGGCCAACACCAATCAGCCCACCAAGCCTTCTGAAAGTGTTTAAAAATTTTGGGCCACAAATAAAATGGAGTATTAAAAACCACAGCCTCATAAGTGCTTTGATCATCCTGCTTAAGCTGATAAAAATGTTTAAAAGCATCCCAAGGAATCTAGTCTCTGGTGGAGAAAGAAAAAAAATCTAAGAGAGAGTTAATTCCTTTCCTATAAAATCATTGAGCATGAATCCATTGAACTTGAGCCAGGGGTAAATATTGAATTCTGATAACAGGAGACCACCAAACACTGATAGAAGAAATAGAAGCACCATTCTTTTTCCCATCGCCTTTCCAAATAAGCCATGGTTTGAGAGACTCCCAGGCCTTCCAGATAATTTTAAAAACAAAGGAACCTATAATTTTAATAGGAACAGGGGCAGTGAGAAGAGTAGACAAATTCAATTTGTGCCATACCCTTTTGCCCAAGGGAAGACCAGACAAAATGCAATGTCTAAGAAGAATTTTCCAGGCTTCATTGCCATCAAGAGCTCGCACAACCCATTTTGCACACAATACAATTCCTTGTCGGTGACAATCCAAAAGGCCCAGGCCACAAGAGAGCTTGGGAAGACAACAAAAATCCGAAGCAACTTGGTGAAATCCTTTTGTGTGAGTAGTTGACCATAAAAAATCCCTTAATAATCTTTCCAATTGTAAATAGCAAGCCTTCGAAGGAAGCCAACAGGAAATATAATACACATGATTAGTAGCAAGAATCTTAGAGCAGACCTAAAATTTTCCTGTTAGAGAAAGTTGATTAGTGATCCAAAAGGTCAATTTCTTCTCCATTTTTTGAATGACATACTGCCATAGTTGAGTAGGAGTGTTGTGAAAGGTAAAAGGAATACCTAAAAACTTGAACATTTCACCAAGTTGAATCCAATGCCACGGATAGTGAGAAATCCAAGGAGGCATAGGCTTTCCAGATTGCCTAAAGCAAGAAGTTTTTTTCCATTGAATACTGGACCCAGAAGCTAGACAAAAAGTGTCAAGGCAATGAAGAGTAGTAGACAAAGAGTGTTCATATTCAAAAATGGTTAAAAAAGAGTCATCAACAAAATGTCCATGAACCAATTGAGAAGGTATAGCAGGTAAAGCAATACCATGAATAGAGTCGTGATCCACTTTGGAAGCCAGTAAATACCCAAAAGCCTCAGCTGCTAAAATAAAAAGGGAAGGAGCAAGGGGACAACCCTGTCGAACAGATCTAAACAATCCAAAGGCTTCAGATTGACAATCGTTCATGGTAATAACAACAAAAGCATATTGAAAGAGCATATTCACAGACTGAATGAAGGCTGGCCCAAAACCTAAGGATTGGAGCATAGAAAGAATAAAATACCACTCAAATTTATCATAAGCTTTCTCAAAATCGATTTTAAGAAATAACATATCTTTTTGTGAAGATCGAGCCCAATCCATTCCTTCCCAAACTGTAATCACATTGTCTAAGATATATCTACCTTGCACAAACCCTGTCTGTTCAGGTCGAACAATCAAAGGAAGAAGGGGGCGAAGCTTAAGAGCAATGGCCTTAGCAATGATTTTATAACTGACATTCAGCAAAGTAATAGGATGCCAATTAGTGATAAGTTCAGGATCACCAGCTTTAGGAATCAGCTTGATATTACCTCGATTCAAGAGAGGACCTAAAGAACCAGTATGCAGAGCTTCTTGATAAAATTTAAGAAGATCGGGACCCAAAAAATCCTAAAATTCTTTATAAAATTCATAGGGAAATCCATCTAAACCAGGAGCTTTCTCATTTTCCATGGCAGATAAAGCCTGCTTCAAATCATCAAGAGACAAAGGAGTTTCACAAAATGCCCGTTGGGAGGGAGAAACCTTAACAGGAATGACAACCTGACATTCAGCTAAAGCTTGTTGGTGAGCTGTTGAGAAAGGTTGGGAAGCAAAGACTTGTTGATAGTGATTGACAAAGGTGACACATATGGTAGGGAGAGAAGTTAGTCGCTGACCATCAACCTAAAGAGCATATATTTGAAGAGAAGGATAAGTTGGCTGGAGGTGCTTAAAATTTTCTTTAGATACCTTGTCCTCAATTTTCATCCAATGCAATCTAGCTCTCAACTGAGCTCCTTTTGGTTCATACAAGTCAGCTTTTTTTATTTCATGACGAAGAGAAGCGACTTGGGCTTGTAAAACAGAGCTAAAAGGACAAGCTTCAAGATGAGCAAAGGCTTTGTGTAACTCTTTCTTAAGAGCAGTAATGGTAATTCATTGTCATTTAGCAACCTCACTACAAAGAGAGCGTAATAGATAAGTAGTATGGGAGATGGCATAATTCCACAAGGATATCCAACAAAGGTGACCAGAAGGCTAAGGAATAAGATTCTAGCAATGAAGAATATGATATTTCATATAAGAGTGTTGCAGGAAAGAAACATTGAAATAAAATTGATTATGAAATTGTCGAGGCTGCTGCATAAAATGGGATGATGTTAAAAACAATAGGAGCATGATCAGATAAATTCGTATCAGCAAGAGTGTGCACATATAGAGAACAAGAGGTTAATCGTTGGAAATAAAAAGTATCATTTTCTGTAAGCATGGCTCTATCTAACCTCTTCAAGATCCTCGCAAAGCCTGCTTGGAAATTAGACCATGTATACCAGGCAGATTCAAAAAAAGTAGCAGGGGAAAAACAAGAGTTTGGGTCGAAAATACCAAGCTTATTTTTCATAAAGAACCATGCTTCACATTCACCTATAGGCCAACGCATTGGAAGCTGACCAATCTTATCATAGGGTTTCTCAATCATATTAAAGTCGCCACATAAAACCTAGAGAGCAGGCGGTAAAGAAAAAGTAAGCCAACGCCAGAGAGCATTGCGTTTAGAAGCATCATTAGAAGCATAGATATTAACAATTTCAAAGAGTTTGCAATGAATTTCCAGTAGAGACCAAACAACTTGATGGGAGGGGTCATAGCCCCAAGAAACAACATGATTCCATCATTTAGAAGCAATAAAAGTAACAACACCACCTTTCCCAGAAGGATGATTGGTAACATGGAACCCACCATGCAAACATAAAAAATTATAGGTACATTGAATAAGAAAGTCAAAAATATTAACCTCTTGCAAATAGACAAAATCAATAGGACCAAACATAGAAGCAGAACGAGAGAATTCATCACGGATCACATATTTTATAACTGGGTCCGTTAACTCATGAATATTCCAGGAGTAAAAGATCATGGAGAACGATTGAGGTGCATGTCAACCTCAACAATCTCTCTATCACCAAGGTGACCCAAAGAGTCATACAAGTTAGAAAACCGGCCACCATGCAATTGAATTTTTGAAGGTGGACGACTTGTATCATCCAACTGATGTCATTTTTCAAACAAAAAATCCATCCCCCCTCGCATAGGGCTGCGGGAGCGATAAACTTTGGAAACTGAAGAAACCTCAACAACATAATCTGCGGTAAGGGAAGAGGAATTAGGAATATGAGTAGGAGGAGCTTGAGTGACAACAGTGTCAAAAGAAGCTGTAGTAGAAGGGGAAGGAAGGAGAGGGGTAGGGGAAACTTGTTGGTCATGCATCGTAGGGATAGAGGGTTCAGTAGGGATGGCCTCAAAATTGGCAACTGGGGGTTTGGGAGGATGGGTTTTTCTATTATTCACCACCACCCAGTCATCATGTCTTCGAGGCGCAGATGGTGGTGGAGCAGGATAAGAAGCGAGAGGAGGCGCACGTAAATTAAATTTACCAGCCATAAGAGGGCAATTTTTAATCTTATGAGTCGTAGATTGACAACGAAAACAAGTGTTAGGTAAATTGATATACACAACTCGTTGTCGGAGAGTATTGTCCCCACACTTGATATCAATAAACTCATGCATGTCCTTTTTCATGTCAACTTTAACACATACATAAGGAATTAGGATTTTTTTAAATATGTATTTTTATCTTAAAATTTTATTTAAAAGGATAATTTGGTTGTAGAAGCTGAGTACTTACTACTATTACTTTACTTTGATAGATTTTTAAAAATTTAAGTTCCATTAACTTAATCTTTATCCAACCACTTAAAATTTGTAAATCTCAAAATTAATTGTATCAACGCCTAACAACACGTACACTAATTGACAATATTCAAAGTGTTATGCTAAGTACTTAGGCACTATTTCTAGGCAAGTAGTCGTCTTACATTAAGTATGATAATTGTTAGTCTTCAAAGTGTTATGCTAAGTACATAGAATTGATTATTCAATATTTTTAAAATAAATTTTGTGGTTGGAAGGAAGAAGTTCAATTCTTATAAGTTGATTATTTAAAGTTGATGATAAAAGAAATTGAAAAAAAATTATAAAGAAATATTAAATAGAAATTGATTAATTTATTGTTGCAGATGTTAAGTTAAACCTAAGATTAGTATATAAATTGTTAAGTGTGGAGGGGTTTCAAACTTAAGACCATAAAAAAACTATCAAGTGTTGAGGGATCTTAAACCTAAGACCATCAAAAACATTGTTAAGTATTAAGAGGTCTCAAAAGCTTGACCTCTTTATGGAATAATTCATTCACCACTTCAAAAGACCTTATGGAAGGATTGCAAATTTTATAGAAAAAATTCCATGCCAGGATTTCCAATATAACTCTGGATTCACCAGTCAAGCAATCGAGTTTGGGACTCACAATTTTTATCTTTTATCATGAATATTTTTTGTTATAAGAATTGGTAATAATTTTTGTTATATTATCCTTATGAATATAAATAGGAAAAGTACTGCTATTTTTTTATAAGAATTAATAATAATTTTTCTTATACAATTAAACAATTAAATAAGAAAAGTACCGCTATAATCCTATTCCACTTCAGTAAAATTTTAGTGAAGGGCTCAAGAATTCCTTATCATTCTATCAAAAATTTGTAACTTTAGATTTTATTTATGTATTATATATTTATATGAAATATATATATCCAACTCATTGAAAAAAATGAAGGAAGGTTTTGCATTTCAACTTGTAAGTTTCAAAGGCAAGTAAATTTTTAAAGAGATCACATTGCAGAAGCATGTCATCTAAAGAGAATCACAAAATTGGCAAGAAAGAGCGAGGAATAAAGTGTACTTCTAGAAGCTTAAGCCTGGTGGTGTTATTATTTATAGCTTTGTAACGTTTTTTTAAATATTCTTTTTCAACTTTATATTGTTTTTAAGAAGTTAGTAATTTTTTAAATCTAAGAAGTAAGATATTGTTGTTTTTAATGGTGAATCCAGATTTGATCTGATCAGTGCACCATCCAAAATGGTTATCTCTTCCTCTTCTCTTCCTTCAAGGGTTACCTTTAAAAACACTTTTTGCTTTAACCTTTCCAATATTTTCAACACACCTGGAAGAGATACACAATGGGTCGAGAACTTTGGTCTTGCAGGGGTCATGAAAATGGCACAATACAACACCAATGTCGCCCTCATGCAAAGGATAGTCAACTCCTACGACGGTGAAGCATCCGTTGTCCAAATGACCATCGACAATAAGAATATTTCTTTTACTGTCAAACCTTCAGATCTACAACGACTTGCAGGACTACCATATATAGATGGTCAACTAGTGACCAATCAGTATGGTTTGAGCGACGATGACAAACTAACATTGGAGACCAAATATGATCTCGATTTACAATAATTTAGCGGTATATTTTTAAAATTTAATTTTTATTATTCTATATTTTTAAGGTATTCAAATTTTTGTTTTCTAATAATGTTGTTCTTTTTTCAGATAAGTATTCTAAGTCCAAAAGGGGCTTAAACGTTTCCGACGTTGCAGATAGTTTTCTTCGTGCTTGCATAGAACTCTTCCAAGTAAGACTTGTTTTGCAAGGATGACCTACAAACATGTCATTTTGGGCATTGGCTTGTTTGGTTCGATGTCTTTTGGGCACCAGATTTGACTGGTGCACCTACATTTTGAATCGCATTAAACAGGATCTTCTCAACGCCCAAAGACAACAAACTACATATGTAGTAATATCCACCCATTTTATTATTTCCCTTTTCTATGAAGCATTTTACAATGTTAAAGATACCCCATCTCCAACCGCATTGCACCCAAAATTGATGGCTATTGGTGCGACCGAAGAAGAAATACAGGTAAAATTATATTTTTGGAAAAACTAAATATTCTTCTTTCCAATTTTTTTATTTTCTAATTTTTCATTTGAATGCAGAAAAAAGTAGTTGGATTTGTTGCTCGAAGGGATGTCACATTAAGGGGTCACATGCATGAAGCCATTGGAGATTCTGACACACAGTCAAAAATGACACCAGTAAGTGCTACAAGAACTACGAAACGTATGAGGTCTTCCTCACCTCATCATCGTAGACCGTCAACTCCTTTGATTTCTACACATGTTACAGGTGATTTTGAAGAAGTAACCTCCGACTCAAAAGGTAACCTTACTATTTGAAACTACTATTTAAAATTATGTATTTTATTGATTAAAAATTATAATTAGTTTAAAGAAACTTTTTATATGTTTTCAGAGCAATGACAAGTGGATCTATCATCAACGAGGATAGAGTCAGCTATGCAGGTCACATCTTCCTCTGGTAAGTTTGGTTTAATTAAAATTATTTTTATGACATTATTTTTTACAATAGTTTTAATTGAAATTTTAATATAAAATTTTGTAGGGGAGCCGGCTCATTTCCAAAGACATAGAAAATCGATGCTTCCACCACCTCCACCATGACAAACACACCCACAACAAGTGCAACCACAACAAGTGCCACCAATGATGAGAGGCCAATATCACATGCATGGGAAACAAATCCTTACACCACCACCTTCGGGATGAGCCATAAGTCAAACACAGACTATATCTGACTTCCAAATATTTTCCCTTGGGAATCTCTCAAATGTGCAGAGCGCTTCTCAAATACCCTCTGGTAATCTCGATGATGATTTTCTTTTTCAGGATAACAATCCTGAATCTTTGCCTTTCAAGGCAACTGATTTGCTTCATGAGCCACAAAAGCATAATGAAAGACAAGAGGTTGTTGGGGCAGCTTTCACAGTTGTTAGGTCATCCCCTCCCATCAAACCACCACCCAACATCCTCTTAGCGATGATGAGAAAGTTCATTTTCCAGAAAATGTTTTATTAGCTCTTGATTGTGAAGCTACAGTTAAGGAAACTCTACTTTCAGATATTGCAGGCTTAAAATATTGGGAATATCGGGCAAAGGTTTTAATAAAAGAAATAAATGCCCGATACAAGAATTTTTCAAAAAGAAAGGAGATGTTTTCATTGGTGGAGAATGAACCACAAAAGCTTGATGCCTTGTTACATCAGGCTGAATCTGGCAGCGTGGAGTCCAACTCCACATACAATGATGAAATTTTGAAAATTATGCTTAACAGATTGGAAAACCTCAATGTCGAGGCCCAAGCATATTTCAACGAATGGTCAACAGATAAGAAAAAAGTAGCAGTTGCAGAAACTGCAAGACTTACCGCTGATGTAAGTTTTTACATATAATTGAAAATCATTTTTTTCTTAAATATATTTTATTTATAAATATTAACCTTTTTCTCTTCTATTTTGTAGTCTAATTTTCAACACTTAAAGATGCAAGTCAGCGCCATGAAAACGTTGATTAAGACTGCAAAAACTAGTGTGACTAATGCTATTGAAGTGAAGAAAAGATTACAATTCACTATTAGAGAAAATAATTGGCTGAAGAAGTTTATCAAAGATAAGGGCCTGGATGTGGAGGTTGTATTAAAACAAAATGAGAAAGAACTGAATGCACCCTTTAGAGAAGATCCTGCGAAGGAAGAAGGTTTATTGCTATCGGGGATGAACACTACAACTGAAAGTCTAGTAAGGGCTGGTGCATTGGAAGCAAAGGATATTGATGAGAGATCATCAACACAAACTCATTCTCTAGAAGATCCAACTCATGCTTTAGGCACCTAGGAGAAAGCCAACTAGTTGATTGTAGCTTTTGTTGTATAGCAATCAACAATTTTGTAAATTGTAAAGAATGCTTTCATATCAATAAAAGAGACAATTTTCAAAAATTGTGTATCATATTTTTGAAATTTTGTTTTAAAAATTATGATGTTTTAATTAGTTAATGTGGATGCAATAAATAATTTTCATTACAAATGAATTGCTAGCAAAGATGTATATAGGCAAAAAGTTCTCTTATGTTTTATAAAAACTTTTAAATGATTGAATTGTAGCACAAATATCTGCTTTGCCATAGACAAATAATCCAATAACAGGGCTTAAATATTAAACATACAATTTCATCAACATATACAATAGATTTTTTGGAGATATACACAATAGAATAACAAAGATATGATATAAAAACAACAAATTCACAATGTTGGAAGTTGAAACAAACACTTTTCAAATATAAAAAAACATGTCCAAGTAAAATGAAAAATCAATTTTCAATATCCTGTAGAAAGTTGATAATGAATAATGTGAAATATATTCAAATTTTTAGACACAATAGAATAACAATGATATTATATAAAAATAACAAATTCATAATGTTGGAAGCTGAAACAAACACTCTTCAAATATAAAAAAATACATGTCCTAGTAAAATGAAAATCAACTCTCAATATCCTATAGAAATCTAATAACGAATAATGTGAAATATATTCAAATTTTTAAATCATCCATTGATTACAATGTTGGAAGCTAAAACAAACACTCTTCAAATATCAAAAAATACATATCCCAATAAAACAAAAAATCAATTCTCAATATCCTATAGAAATCTGATAATGAATAATGTGAAATATATTCAAAATTTTAAATCATCCATTGATTACAATGTTGAAAGTTGAAACAAACACTCTTCAACTTGTACAAAAAATACATATCTCGATAAAACAGAAAATCAATTCTCAATATCCTGTAGAAATTTGATAATGAATAATGTGAAATATATTCAAAATTTTAAATCATCCATTGATTACAATGTTGGAAGCTGAAACAAACACTTTTCAGACTATACAAAATCTTTTGTACTCATACCCAAAATTTTTGTTGCTATAATTTGATCAGTGTTACCATTATCCTCATCATCATGAGTATTCGTTTCACCTCTTCTATCTGTGAGAGATTTCCAATATGCCAAAGCTCTATCATAAGGATACTGCTCCACCTCATAGGTTGACACATATACTCTCAAACAATTTTCCAAATTTTTATCCAACCTATTTCGAACTTTAGATTTTATAAACGATAATGCACTAAACACCCTTTCATCTTCCATTGATCCCAAAATCATCGTTTGACATAATTCATATAAAAGAAAATATTCACTCATCGTATGTTGTAGGACACTACTGGGATGCAATATTTTCCATAAACATGAAATAGAACTTGTTTCATGATGGTTAGTCAATTGTGAAACTTGAGCAACCATTGTCATTCCAAAATTATTTGATTATTTTATCAAAAGATATTTATTGAGAATACCATTGATTTCAATACCATTAACTTCCACACGTTTAGTGAAATGGTTAGCAAGAGTGCCCATGTATTTGAGAAACAAACCATTTATAGTTTGGTATTCAATACAAGGATCCCAGAACATCGGGTTAACCACACCCATAGCCTCAAGCAATTCATCTCTTTGAAAATGGTCTCTTATTTCGTTTGTCAAGGTTTCTGCTATTTTTCTTAGTTTAATTTTTGTATCATGTACAACTACATCAAATCTATTGTATGTTATGGGCATTTGTTCTACTTCATTTGTAGCTATATCCATTCGTTGATCAAAACAATATAAAGGTATTGCCTTTCCGTGGACATTAATACAAAGATGATCATTTATGTTGAACTTCAAAAAGTTCTGAGGATCATTGACGTTTGTTAATGTTCTCCAACTCTCAAACATGGGATCCATAAAACTTTCAGCAGACGTGTACATCATATCAATATGCATGCAAATTTGTTTTCTCGCCCTGATGAAATCCACAATATAAATTGATCTTTGTTGTGCAAGTTTTATCAAAGTATTCATTTCTTCCAACATTGGAAGAATACCACACAATGTGAGAAGTGTTTCCAAGTCACTCATTCGGAATAACAAATATTTAGCCTTATCAACTGCCCTACGATTTGCATACATAAACCCTGCCAAGGATTGATATTGTTTGAAAACTCTATATGTCGGTTGGTACAATGAAATCCACCTAGTATCTACATCTTTTAACAGTTTTTTACCTTCAGTAACTCCTAGTGCAAACTATTGAAACTCTAAAAATATTTTTGGACTGCATGAAAAATAAGAATGAATTTCACGGATAAGTTCTTCCACTTTTGCTACATTTTCAAATGTGCTCACAATTTTGTATGCAAGATTCATTCTATGAGCCATGCAATGAATAGGGATCAAATATGGGGTAATTGATGTTTGTAGTCAAATACAAAGACCATTCCTGTGTCCTTGCATTGTAGCAGCACCGTCTGCTCCAACGCATATTAACTTACTGGCTATTTCCATATCATTCATTCCTGCTATTTCCTTTAAACTAGTTACAACAACATTGTAAAGGTTTTTTGCATTGCAATTTTCCACCATCTTACGTACTCCAAGTAAATGAGGTTTCCTTAAATGATTTTCCAATGTGTAAACATGCATGCAAATCCAAGATGTGTTATCAACAATAGTCACCTCATCAATTGAAAGTGAAATGAATTTGGCATTTTTTACATTCTCTTTGAGGTCCTCTTGCTCAACCAATGAGAGACATTTTACCATTTCCCAACCACTTTGATCTGACCAATGGGCACTAGGAAGGTTTTGCACATCAGCTAGTTGAAATAGAGATTTATAATCAATGAAATCAGACATAGGTCTACCCTTTTTAAGAATAGTGTATACAACAACAAACTGCAAACTTTTTGAAGCTAAAGTGATCTTATTCATTTTGTGAAATTGGGCTTGAATCGTTCCACCTTTCTCAACCAAAGTTTGTTGTTGTTTCATTTCTTTATCATATTCTTCTGCATATCTGATATGTGCGCATTCTGATGCATCCTTCCACCTAACATTTTTTGATATTGTTCCATCACTTTCTTTTGTTTTTATATAAACTTTTCCACAATGTTTTTCTACTGTATCTTTCTTAACTTGCAATCTATGATCCCTTCCATGTTTCCAACTGTAAATTACACATCTCAATTCTTTTAGTTCTTCACTACTATTCTCTAGCTGCACTGGCTCAATAAATGGAAATTTTGATACCCAATCAGGCTGAAATGTTCTATTAATTATCCACTTGGATAACCTGGCACGTTTAGGTTTCTTAGAAGAAGATTCTCTGGAAGTAGGGATTGTATGAGAGATATTTTTTTCTTTTCCATTTGGTGTGTTAGTTTCAGGAATCTCTTCATGTTGTTGTTGCATTTCATTAAGAAAAATTTCATCTATGGGTATTTCATTATCGAGGATATGTGGAAGTGGAGGTATATCAGGGTCAATAGTATTTTCTGCAATCAAAGGTTTTTCATATCATTTTTTGATTTTAAAACACACATTCTATTAAAAACTAGGAATCAATTAATAGTATACAAAGGCATCAACCAAAAAATACTGGTTAGTAAGTAAAAGGTGTTTGTACCTTGAATTTGTGCAGATGTCGATGGCTGAATGGATTGTAAAATATGATGAAAGTAATTTAGGATACTCTTTTTATTGGAAGATTGGCCTCCCTTGTTTCCATTGCCAACTGGTGACATTTTACCTGTATAAATGGAAGATGAACATGAACATCATATTCAAAAAATAAAAACTATTGGTTAAAAAGAATTATTGGTCAGGAAAATAGGATGACATATGGAGCCTAGGATATGGCACCTGTCATATGGTGACCAACATATGGCGGTTGACATATGATAGATTACATATGGAAGATGGTGGTAGACATATGGGGATAACATATAGTACCTAATGGCTGCCATTGGGTGTTCACCATATGGCATCCGTCATATGCTATCCACCATATAGTGGGTAACATATGGCATAAATCTACCACATGGTAGACACCACATAGCGGATGCCATATGGCATACACTACATTCCACATGGTCACCATATTATCCAATGTGATCCACATGCAATGTCATATGGTATGCCATATGCATGTCATATATCCACATGGTCCTACATCATCCATATCCATCCCATATTTCATATGCAATGCCATATGGTGGATGTCATATACCATTTTACATATAGTGAATGACATATTTTATCTTCCATATGGCAGATGCCATATGGTGAATGCCATATATCATCTGCCATATGGTAGATGCCATATGACTACAGATATATGGTGGATGAAATATGGCATCTACCATATGGTGGATGCCATATGTCATTCCACTATATGATAGGCATCGTATGTCATCCACCATATATCATTCATGGATGCCATATATCTATAGACATATGAGGAATGATAAATGGCGAATGCCATATGTAAGGTGTCATATGGTGATAGACATATGTCAGATGCCATCTGCCATATGGTGGGCATCATATGCCATCCGAAAGATGACATATGGTGGACACCATATGGATGCCATATGGTAGATGCCATATGTCATCTACCATATACCTACCACCATATGTCATCTGGCTTATGGCACTTGACATATGGAGATAGGCATATGTCGACTAACATATGGTGCTTGACAGAAAGATAAAAATATGGTGACTACCATATGGCAACTGACTAAAAGACTTGATGTCTATAGCAAATTTGAATGAAATATAGAAATACTGACCTATGTTTATCGCCTGTTGTGGTTGCTTACTACGATTCTATCTTGGTTGTCATTTGTTGTGGTAGCTTATTGTCTGTCGGTGTCAGTTGTCTTATTTGTCGCTTACTTTCTATCTTCTACTCATTGTCTCACCTGTTGTCTATCGCCTATTGTTTATCGCTCGCTATCAGGGAGAATTAGTGTTTTAAATGTATGGATATCGCTCTCATGTTAGCTATATATAATGGGGATATAAGAGGCAAATTTGATAGGATAAATGAATTTTTTTATAATTTGAAGGTGAATTTTTGGCGGGAATGCTCCATAAAATAAGTATCATAGCGGGCGAATGGACCCTAAAAAAATTTGGTCCCAAAAATTTTGGGCGAATGGGCCGACATCTAGGGTCCCCCAAAAATTTTGGGCGAATGGGCCGACATCTAGGGTCCCCATTTTCACCAAATTTCAATTTCGAAATCCTAATATTTCACCCCAATGTGCGAAATTCACCGCTATGCATAATCCTGATCCTCAATAAGTGTGGTGATGTAAAGTGATGAATATCCATGTAAGTTTGAGGAAGGTTTATCATCATATGAGAATGAGACATGATGTATGCCAAAAGAACCAACGGTGTCGACTATGGCATAAGGAGGGATGTCTGGAGAAATAGATTGTTGTTGTAAAAAATTCATTAAAGTATTTCTGAGATCGGGAGATGTCTACAAGAGCTCTAACACTGATATATTTGTTGGCGTACTAGTTGTTTGCTTCTGAATATCAAATGAAACTTGTGACTACGACCTCAATACTATAGGTGGAATCCTTGTAGTTGAATCTCTTCTCTAATTCTCTTTTAAAACGGTACTAGACTGTAATACTGAACTCTGTCCTTGTTGATGTTATTGATTATGAGCTTGTTTCCTTGTAGTCACCCCAACCATACCAACCACATTTTTATGGCGTAGGGAATCATCTTGATGAGCTACCTAGTTGGTTGCTTGTTGCTCATGCTTAGGTAGAGGATCCTTAAATATCCCCATGTCTTGGTTCGTTGTTGGAACTTGTTGAGTAGGATTTTGATTATTTGTTGATTGGAAATTCCCTAAATCAATGCATCCTACATCAATCAAGTCTTGAACCACATGCTTCAGTTTCTTACAAGTTTTCGTCCAATGTCCTTCTACTCTATGATATGCACAATGTTGATCTGCTTTATACCAATGAGTTATAGTACTTGGCTATCTTACTGGAGGTAATTATATTGCCTTAGCATCCAATAGTTGCTTTAAAACTGCTTCCATAGGGATATTAAGCCTTGTGAAGTTCCTTTGAGGAGGCTTTTGAAGCACAATATTTTGTAGGTTGTTAGTGACATTGTTAACATGCCTACTATCACTATTGCCTCCTAGATGCTTATTCTTAGATTGAGACTTAATTGACTTATCTTCTTTAACATTGAGTAGACCTCTTCTAATGAGAGCTTCTTCCACTTTTCTTGATAACTCGATTACTTGATCTAAATATGTGACAGTGGTACTTTCTAGAGCATAAGATAAGTGTTCTTGTAAATTACCAATGAATATATCAAGCATATCTTTTTGAGATATAGGTTGTCTTAATCAGCCAACTAAACTTCTCCAACGAGCTAAGAATTCTAAAAAACTTTCTTCTTTACTTTGCTTTAAATCATATAAATCTCTCATACTCACTTCCTTTCCAATATAAGCATTCAATTGATGAACAAACATCTCTGCAGTCTTCTTAAAACTTTTCAAAATAATTGGGTAATCGATAATACCATTCTAAGGCCACTCCAGCAAGACTCTTTGGAAATTTTTTCAATAAGAGCATATCATCATAAATAAGAGCATGACAAGCTATCCTAAATTCCCTTAAATGCTCTATTTGATCTTTAGTCCCTTTATAGACTGACAATGCTAGCATAGTAAAATGCTTAGGATAAGTTCTAGCAGCAACAATAGGATCCAATGGTTGACTACACATTTCTTTATAGTTGTATGTAAACCTTGAAGGTTGAATCATATCCATCCTTGAAACCAATTAATTCACAACAATTTCCAAATGTTGCATTTTTGAATTATTATGTGTGTTTCCTAGACTTTCCAAAGGAGGAATGTATGTATGTTGAAACCCTGATGTTGGATTCAAACTTTGGATACCTTGGTTTTATGTGGTATTTTGAGGATAAGTAAAATTTGGTGGAATAGAAGCAATAGTATTGACATTAGAGGATGAAGGAGAAAATTGAGAATAATTTTTCGGGCCACTACTAGTTAGAGGGACTTGCAGATTCCCTCCAACATTAGTTGTGTTAGTAATGGCACAAGTTACTTGGTTCTTAAAATTGTTTTGATGCAAGGATTGGGATGTAGGAATGCTATGATGAAGCAAAGGAGACCTATTGGGAGGGGAAGAAGTAGTATCCTCTTTTTTAAGATGAACTTCTCATTCCACATATTCCAATAGTTTTTCCTTATGAGCTTTCATGAATTCCCAAATGTGATCAAATGATGAAAAGACATAACTTCCATTAGGTCCAACAAAAGGATCAGGATTAGTTTTAGTTTCCATGTCTACCTCTTCTTGCTCTTTTGGATCTACATTAGGGTCTTCCCTATCAATTTGATCATCTTCCAAAGGAACATAATCAGACTCTAGTTGTTTCTTCTAACTTCTAAGGAAAGGAGTCATTATAAGTAGTGAAAAATAAATAAGGGAAAGAACTAATAAACATATTTTAATTACTTAAAGATTTTTCAAACAGAATTAATGATCTTGCTTAGTGTTTAAAATAAAAAGAGGTGTTCAAGTCGGGTTCACCAAATATATAGAGGGGGAAAACTGCCCTATCGCATACAATTCCCAAACAAAAGGCTGGGTTTGCAAGGAGGGAACCTTTTGTGGGGTGAACCACGGGGGTATGTTGTTCTCTACACTCGGTGCTAGGGGAAGGGTTCACCAGGAACGATTTAAGGACTCGCTCCAAGTCCTCAAGATATTCAAGATAGTTTGATGTATTTAGTTTAAGAAAACACCTAAGTTTGGCCTTTCTAGATATAAGCTAGAAAATATAAAGGACAATGCAAAAAATAGAATATGATAATTGAAAACAAAATGCAAACATACAAGAGCTAACCTAAAAATGATTCTTTATTTTGGATGCTCACTAACCTAGCGTTTTATTTCAAAAAACTTTTAAAGAAAAAATATGCAAAATAGATGCACATAAATTATCCCTAGATGCAAATTAAATGCCTTTCACTTTCAGATGCATAGGAATCAATAATTAAATCAGATCTCCAACCAATAGAATGATTAGAGCACTTATCTAGACAGATGGTTGATTTAGCTTTTCCTGCCTCTTGTCCAATGATATCAAAAATACTTGTTTCTGCAAGATCACTCATGAAACATTGAAAAATAGAATTAGCATTAGGGGGCTTGCTTAGGCCATTGTGTAACAGATCTTGGAGGTGCAGTAGTCAAGCCCCCTAGGTCCTTTTAGATGACCTTTTAATACAAAAGTGAAAATTGACCTTTGGATAATTAATCATAAAACAAAAATACAATGACAGAGAACAGAAAACAGAATGTAGCAGTATGATCTAGATGCATAATGAAATACGATAGTGAAAATAAAATATTGAGATTGCCCCCAGTGTGCTCTAGGGAAAAATCGTGCCTCGCTTGAAGTGGGTGCAATAACGTAGTAGAAAAGTCGCGCCTTGCTTGGACGGGGCACAATTTCACTTCTACGAACTGGTTTGCCCTAATTAGGGCAAGTGAAGTTGCACCTCGCTAATGTCGATCGCGATATCATTGCAGATTAATAAAAAATAAAAAGCGAGTGCAGAAGAAAAAATAAATGACAAAAACAAAGTAAGCAAACCCTAATGGACGTCATAGAAGTAGGCAGAGAAATGGGGCACTCTATCTCTCCGAGCTACACCACTGATCCACCAAGGCACACAACAAATCAATCCAATCCATGCAATAGAAGATCAAATTCGAAATTCGTACTTCAAATTTAGCTTGCAGCAGAGAAAACAAAAGGAAGAAAAATGAACTATCATAAATATTTCGAGCTTAATCAATAATCAAAATTTTGCATTACTCGCATATCGCATTGCACTTAAAAACTTCGCATCTTATGATTTGGCAAGAACATTATTCCTTTTATAGATGAAATCAAAGGGTAAAATAAACCCAAAGTCGATGCCAAAACATGCTAGAGGGTTTAAACCTGGGTCTAAGTGGGCCCAAAAGAATAAAATTAAATTAAATTAAAAATTAAGTTAAAAACAACGAAGTCGCGCCTCGTCCTAATAGGGCGCGATATCGCTTGCACGAAGTCGCACCTCGTGAAGACGGTGCATGAGTTTGCTAAAAACACTAGAAAAAGCAAAGAGAGGGGTGAAGAGGCCTACCCTTACCTTTGGTAGGGGTGAGGGACCTCTTAAAGGCACTAAGGAAGATTGCCCACTCAAAGTGGGTCAATTTTCTATGTCTACAGTTGTAAATAGGATTTATTTACCTCTTTTTTAGGAGTAGAATATCCTTTATCTAATCCAACTTTTACTACAATATCTTCTCCTTACTTCATCTCGAAGTTTATGTCATGACCAAACTTTTCTCTTTTTTCTTAATTTTCACTTTGCAATATCTCACCATATGTCAACCTCACTACATTTATGCTATTAAAATGCAATGTTTTCATAATCCAATTTTTGATTTGGTTCTTTTGATTCATATTTAACCTTAATGGATTGTGGTAAAAATTTTGAAACATCCATAGCAACATATATGGGTATATATAACATTTCATTCTTTAATAGTTGATCGCTTTTAGATGAAGTCCCTAGTCTATTATCAATATTCTTTAAAACATCCTTATTGATAAGTTGATATGAAAGTCAAGTAAGATTAATCAATACTAAAATCTTTTTAATAATTTTTGTTTCAGTAAAAAAATTTTGACTCCATTGTCTTAAATATGGAGCATCTCTCCCCCTTAAATCATTGTTTGTCATCCAATATTTTATCCAAAATTTCAAACTTAAAAAAAATAATGAATAAAAAACCTTTAGAAAAAAAACCATGAAATAATTGAAGTTCAATTCCTATTTATCTTAAACCAATTATAAATCTCCAAAAACCTTAGACAGTGTTCATAAAACTTATATATTAAACGTATAATATATTAAACCTATTCTTTTATGCTCAAGCATCTCATGTTTGATGATCATCACACCAATGCATTCAATCTGGCCAAATGCATACGTAGACAACAATCACCCTACTTATCTAATCTGGTCTTATTTCAGATCTCTGTCAGGGTTTGAATTAATAAATATTTTAATTCATGTGCAACAAAATTAACAAGTTATACGAGGCGTACTATTCAATCACAAAATTTTTGCGTCAAACATAAAATCTCTTAATTCATGTGCAACAAAATTAACAAGTTATACGAGGCGTAGTATTCAATCACGCAATTTATGCGTCAAACATATAATCTCTTAATCACCGCCAACCACGAATGTTGGAGACATTTAATATTAAGTTGAGCGAGATAATAATTTTTTTTTTTAATTTGTTATATTCCCACGGTTGTACGATGCTTAGCTCATATCTTGCGCATCATAATCATAAAGAAACCTCCGTAGTACTTGACACACCCATTTTTATTCCTTTGATGTTTTCGTGCAAGGTTGTCTATGTGGACATTTGGGAGTTTGAAAGGGTGAACAATAATTTATAAATGCATTTATAGGGCTTGTTGCGAGTCTTTTCCACCCTCGAGGAATTGTTGTATTAAAAAAACAGTGTTATTTCTTGTCCCCACACAAGCCGTCACCATGATGAAATGTTGCATAGAGTAAGCTTTTAATTAAAGGATAACTCAATTTCAACAGATATTTTCATGTCAGTGGTTTTTTAATGTGACCAAATAGTTATTAAAACAATACCAACACGTCAAATTTAAAAAGAGAACAAATATGGATGTGATGGAGCCTATAACCTCTCACACCAAGGCTGTTACGTCGAGTATTTGATGCTCAGACCATAGCACATCCGTACTGTTATCTTCCAAATAATAGTAATTGATGCGTCTTGTGGGATCGGTTTAAGATTCAAACTTTATTATATGTGAGATTATTTGTTAAATTTCTTATTAATAAGTTCAGCTCTTTTTCTTATAAGATATTATGGTGAGATGGGGTTGCCCAACACTAAACATTGGTTGTAGAGATGTCTCCCAGTAACCAAATCTTAAAACAAAAAAATAGTAATTGATGTCCTCGAGGGCATCACAATGGATCAGGTTTTGACTCCTCTTTGGGAGGTCCAAAGTTCAAACCGCGGTGTGTTTGTTAAATTTCCCAATGATAAGCTTAGCTCTTCCTCTTACCTCCCAAAGTTGTATGTGTTAAATTTCTTATTGATAAGCTCAACTCTTCCCCTCATTTGTGGGATGGGAATTGTTGATAAGATCAACTCTTTCCCTTATCTCCCAAAGTTCAAACCGTGGTGTGTGGTTATGTGTTAAATTTCTTATTGGTAAGTTTAACCCTTCCCCTTATTTGAGGTCATGGTGGGATGGAAATCACAGGGTGTATTAAATTTTCTATTTATAAGCTCAGCTCTTCTTCTTATCTCTCAAAGTTCAGACCTTGGTGTGTGGTTATGTGTTAAATTTTTTATTGATAAGCTTAACTCTTCCCCTTATATGAGGTCATGGTGGGATGGGAATGTTCAACTCTGAACTCAATCATAGGAGTTTCTCATACTAACCAAGTAAAAAAAACTAATAATAATAGTTTAAATTGTATATCAAGACCGAAGAAATTGAAAGGTCATGGTGAGATGGAAATATCCAACCCTAAACATCAGTAATAAAGGTTTTTCACACTAACTAAATCCAATAATAATATATTAAATTGTAAATCAAGGCAAGAGGAGTTAACATTGTGCAAAAACATATTCCAAGATAGTTTTAAAAAGAATTGTAAGAAAACAGAAAGTACATATAATATATATATATATATTATATATATATATATATATATATATATATATATATATAATATGCTTAAACAATGGTGGCACTATGGTATGTGGTTAGAAAAAATATTTTGTGAAATAAATATAATGAAGGAATTTTATTATATGAAAGATGGTATTAAAACTATATATATATATATATATTTTTTTTTTTTTTTTGAATTTACATGGTGGAATCGGTAGTCACCACGAATTTGAGCAGGCTGTCCAGCTTTTTATGGCCGCCATAGTATTCTGCGTTGTCCGCCCTAGAAGCCGCCACACAGATCTTTGCGTAGTCCGTCCCTATAACCACCATGCCACAATCATTTTAAACCTTTTACGCCGCTGAAAGTATCAGGAAAGGGACAAGCGTTCAGTCCAACCGAAGAAATTGAAAAGTCATGGTGAGATGGAAATGTCCAACCCTAAACTTTAGTAATAGAGGTTTTTCATACTAACTAAATCCAATAATAATATATTAAATTGTAAATCAAGGCAAGAGGAGTTAACATTGTGCAAAAACATATTCCAAGATATTTTTAAAAAGAATTGTAAGAAAACACAAAGTACATTATATATATATATAATGTATATATATATTCTTAAACAATGGTGGCACTATGGTATGTGGTTAGAAAAAATATTTTGTGAAATTAATATGATGAAGGAATTTTATTATGTGAAAGATGGTATTAAATATATATATATATATATATATATATATATATATATATATTTTTTTTTTTTTTTTTTTTTTTGAATTTACATGGTGGAATCGATAGTCGCCATGAATCCGGGTAGGTCTGTCCGACTTTTTATGGCCGTCACGAGTATTTTGCGTTGTCCGCCCGAAGCCGTCACACAGATCTTCGCGCAGTTCGCCCCTATAACCACCATGCCACAATCATTTTAAACCTTTTACGCTGCTGAAAGCACCGAGGAAAGGGACAAGTGTTCAGTCCGACGAGGTATTAAAACATTATTAAAAGGGATTTTTAGTGAATTAAATAATTAATTTTATATTTATTGAAATAGATAATTAATTTAATCATGTTATTATATATAAATAAATAAACTAATAGTTTTTTAAATTTTCATATTATCATTATTATTATTTTTAATTGTTTGTTAAAATAATAAAAAATAAATTAGTAAGTAGATAGAAAATTAAAAAAATGAGTAAATAGGACAAGCAATGTTTATGCTAAAACACATAATAATAGATAATTGTATTACTTAAAAGGTATTTAATAGAGAGGTTATGGAATGTAAAAGAGAAGTTTATTATTGTTTTGTGGATTTTAAAAAGGCTTTTGATATAATACCTAGAAGTAAATTATGTAAAAGAATGAAATAGTTTGGTGTACCAACCAAGAACGGAGTAATTGTACATAGACTTTACAAGCAATTGGCGGCAAAAATTAAAATTATAGGACTAATAGAATGTTTTGGAGCGATTTTGGGTGAAACAAGGTTGTCTATTATTACATACATTATTTGATCTTTATATTAACAAATTAGAGGAATGGGTGGAAAGGATGGAAAGAGAGGGAATACAATTGGCTAGTAATATGGTGAAACTTCTCTATATTAATGACCTCATCTTGATTAACAAGACATTCAAAATTTTAAAAGAACATTTAAAATATTTAGAGCATTTTTATATATGAATTAGAATTGAAGTAAACACTGGCAAAACTAAGATTATGATCTCTATTAGGAGAGAAAAAAAGCAACCATATATGTTTAAAGGAAATCTATTAGAGGTAGTAACAAAATGCATATAGCTTGAGTTAGATTTTAAAAGCAAACTTAACCATGGAACATGTAGGATGAAATGAATACAAGTATGATGGAGGGCAATTTACTCATTTTAAAATAGAGGCTAAAAAGTATATTTGTGGTATTGGAAAATCATTAGATTTTTTTTGGATTATTGGTTATTCCAATGGGGTAGTATGGGTGTAAGGTGTGGGTTAGCAATTGTTAAGAACCTCTTTTTCTCTGATACTAATTGTTAAGGACCTCCTTTCTTATCCATGGAAATTAGTATCAAATTTACAGATATAATTAAACAATTGTACTTTTTAGTGAATATACAAGCATTCATGAATATGCTAGAAATTAAATTAATTAATCTACAAATAATTTATATAAGACAAAATATGTAATTTAATCCAATTTATTCAAAATATAAAATCAAACCCTTGAGGTAGAGCACCATTGTCTAATGCTCCTTATTAGAAGGAAACCACTCCTCAATATATCTCAATATGAGATCCAAACACAAACATTATTATCCTTTTCATATCTCAATATGAGTCTCTTGTGTAAATTATATAATACTCAACTACCTACCACTACAACTTATCCACACATATTGGATAAATACATTTATTCTAATATTATAATATTAAGTACAATATTATAATATTAAGTTCCTATCTTATGTTCCTAACAATCCATGCCCCTTACAAAATGTTTCATCCTCAAACATAAGAAGAGATTAAATAATATATTCTTTTGAGCCTTGTTGTGTACAGGTACCAATTTTGATCATCTATCCATCCCAATGAAACTTTGATTAGTGGTAGTCTTCAAAGATATCTATATGCCATTATTTCATTTGAATATTTGGAAGTAATCCTTTGATTCCATGTGTTGGAGGCATCTTTCTACTCACAATAAATATCACTTTTTTCATCCACACTTGCTTGCTTTTTCCACTTGAGTATCAAAGACTGATTTGTTGGCTTTATGCTTCTACTGCTCTACTCTGGTAAATCAAATGATGGATCCATTTGTTCCTTGATGCTATTACACCACTTTGAAAACTAGGATCACTGTATGCTTTCTTTTCTAAACACTACCATACTTGGTGCCCATTTGATTCCATGTAGTACCATAATATTGTTGCCTTAAACCATGCCTTCAAGATTGTTGTCACTCTTGGTGGCGTGGATGACAATATGCTATAATATTAACTTGATGTTCTACCTTCTTTATCTCCAAAAAATTTTGTCCCTTTGTTTTAATTTATTCTGCATAATGTTCTCTCATGTGCCCTTCGTTTGATGTGTCCTTGTCTTATTTTATGTCTTTCTAGAACTTTTTTTTTGTTATTTCTTCCATGGAATCTATTGGTCCTACTTCAATCTTGAATTTTGTTATAGGTTTTTATGCTTCTTCCTCAACTTTTTTTCCTACAACAGGTTCATGTTTTTCCATCATAAAAATACATTCCTATTTTTCTTAGATCCTTGCCTCTTACATTGGAAAATATCTTGTATTGTTAGTTTCTTTTCCCTGTATCAGAACTTTATAAACTTTTCTTGTACATTAATATTAACAGTACCCAAAGAACTTAATTAAGGATAACTAGGAACAATGTCTACATCATCCATCTCAATAGCATAAAAATTTGAATGTAAAATATGTGTCCATGGTGATATTCAAATATTTAAAAATTTTGAACATTCGTGCCTTCGAGTTGTATATCTTTGATTTTATTTGCCTCAACCTACAACCTCTTAGCCAACAACATATTAAATACATTGTGTCTACAACTAAGGTTTATAGAAATAATAACATTTTTTTTTTTAATGTAGCCATAAACCTGTAAAATAGATTTTTTTGGCTTAAACAATTCTTTATAATTACTACTTGGCATACTTGGCACCAAAGATGTGCTTCCTTCTGCTTGCACATTATTATCCTTATTTTTTTTTCTTCTATCAAATTCTTCATATTTTCAAAATTTTCTACATAACCTTTGTTGCTTCCTTTAGTTTGTACATTATCATCCTTCAAACTACAAACAAAACAACTATAAAAAATTCATTCAAACACTTTGTACGGTTTCCCAAATTTTTAAACTAAGTTTGATATTCATGAACGACTGAGGTTTATTTCAGTTTAGTGAGTGCTCTTGTAAAGTCCTCATATTCACTAGGTCCAAATTGAGTGAGCAATTTTTTCTCAAATTCTTCGCAAGAAAGATTCTAGGTTCATAAATTTTATTTATCAATACTATAAAAGGGCTTCAAATTCAAGATTAATATATAATATGTTTTCACTCCTTAATAGTTAATCCCTCCTAGATGACTTCCCCAAGGTATTTCCAATATTTCCCAAAAAATTCTTATTGATAAGTTGATATGAAAGTCCAAAAAGCCTAACCCACATTGAAAGCTTCTTAATAGTTTATGTCTCAACAAAAATATTTTACTCCATGGTCTTAAATAAAAAGCATCTCTCCCCTTAAACCATGGACCACCATCCATTATTTTATTCTTAATTTTTGAACTAAAAAAGATGATTATTTTATCCTTAATTTTTAAACTAAAAAAGATGATGAAGAAAAAACCTTTAAAAAGGAAAGTAATTTATGTTATTTACAAATTAATCTTTTACTATTAAAAACCATTATATCATGTTTGATCATCTCATTCTTGATAATCACTTATGGCATAAGATCTTGCCATATATCCTCTCTTTTGCTTATATCTAACTTGGGCATCCATACTTCTAGCTAAGGCATACTGATTTCCTATTAGGGCTTTCAAATATGACTTGTCTTTCATATTGCCTGGTGAGGCTTGCTCCTAGCTTGTACTCCTCAATTTGTATTCGCTTCTAGCTTACATAATTATCAAGTTAAAATTTAATCACTAATTATTTTTATTTTAAAACTAATTAAATTTTGAAAATAATATTGTCCCATAGGGGACAACACAATGGTTCGGGCTTTGGCTCTTCTTCGAAAGGTCCAAGGTTCAAACCACAGCGTGGGCGAATGTGTGAGGGAGTGGGTGGAGGTTGTGTGTTAAATCTCTATTGATAAGCATAGCTAACTTTAGAGGGTCATAGTTGGGAGGAGACTGCCCAAGCTTGTGCATTGGTTGTAAAGGTTTCTCACACTAACCAAATAAATAAAATAAAAATAATATTAAATATTTATTTTAATTAATAATATTCTTTGAGGACTGAGAAAACCATTTTATGAAAACCAAATATTTGAAACAAATTTAATGTATATGATAAAAATTTGTAAATTATATTTATTCGTATATGATATAAATATATTAAATTTAAATAATAAATTTATATTTAAAATTTAATGTTCATATAGTATAATTATAATAATAAAATAAAAAATTTAGATCCATGCATTAAAACTCTTTACGTAATGTTGCTCACATAAAATATAGCAAAAATTGAAGATGCTTCTAATCATTTAAAGATCTAGTAGTCTAATGTGGTAAAAGTAGAAAATGAATAACCACATTAAAAAAATACATTGTCATGCCCATGACATTCATTAGACCCACCACACAAGAAGAGGGGGTATTAGTGTGAAACGCAGTTCCCCATACCAAATTCTCCATTTTTTTTTAATTCCATCGTAATAATATTTAAAAGAGTTGACTAAGAATCAATAATATTATATATAATTATAATAATAACATGCCGTGTCAGGATAGGTAAGCAAACTTTTGACAAATTCACGTCCACATTCCTGTTCATCATCTGGACAAAAACCATATGTTGGAAAATCTAACGATGACGAGAGATATGTCCAGCGGAGTTGATGTCGATGGATTTTTCATAGAGCAGAATTCTTATGACTGTTAGGACCATTGCTTGCTATCTGGGCATAGCTAATTTCGAAGGAGAGAGGGAATACTAGCTTTTGGCTCCTGGTTAGTCCCTCCTCTTTATATTTCTGCCTTATAATTTTAATGCAGGTCTCGTATTTTGGGTCTGGCAATTGCAGCCAGCAATTCCAATTGTTTGAGGTCATGCCACCAGTTAATTTGTAATGTTTTTTTTTGCTTTGAATGTAAACTGAGATTTAGAAGTAGAGGTCCCGTGATTAATCGCACTAACTCGCGAGTTAAGCGAGAGGTCTAGATTTAAAAATAAAAAAAATCGCGACGAGCATTTTATCGCGGAGTTCTCGCCGATAACTTGCACGGGTAGATTCATTCTACAGAAGGTGCACGATGGAAGACTCTGTGAATTCTAAACTCACAGTCCACGTCCATGTCGTTGAAATTTGGGTGACCTATTTCATGCGGCACAGACATCACGTGGGGGTTACGAGATGTGAAGTTGAGAAACTCAGAATGTGACGAAGCACACCTCTGTCTCATAGGAATTTTCTATGTTAATTGACAGCGTCGTGAAAAACAATACGAAATTCAAACTACCAAGTAGGCCGCCAGTCCGCCGTCTCTATCGATAACATAATTTAATTCCGACCTGCAAATCACATCCTCACGTCGTGCTCATGACATTGGAAGCAATTGAAAATTTCCACAAGGCTCCATCTAGTTTGAGGTCTCTTTTTTAGTATAGGTTTTCCTCCATAACAATTTGAAAAAATCATAATAGTAATATGATTTTAATTAGTTTTTAAATGTAATATTTTATGTTGTTTTTTCATTTAGATTGAATTGTTGATAATTTAATTGTTAATATAATATTTAATTTAAATTTAGTTTAAAATATAATTGTTGATTTATAAATTGTAATTGTATTTTTATAATAAATATTTAATATAAAATCTAATTATCTTTTTGTTATGAAAAAAATTTAAACCAAGTTTTTACCCTTCGATTATATAAAAAAAATTATTTAAAATTAGATTGCCAAATTTTTCCAAGTTGAAATTTATTACTTAAACGGAATTACACATAGCCAATGACATGATGCTGTTGCCATGTTATTTAACTTCTTGGGAAGTCCATGTGGTAATCGTTGGTTAAATCAGCTGAAGGGGATTTTATAGTCTTCTGACTGCTAGGAAAAATATAAGGGATTGAATTTCTTTTACCATTACGAAAATTTCTTTCCAAGAAAACAAGAACATTGGATTTATACCCTATTACTTAGGGCAAGAAAAAGACATGGTAAACATAAAACCTTGTCTAATGATTTATGTTTTTTTTTTTTTTTGTTAACAGATAAATTTAGCTTTCAGAAGATTTCATAAAAAATTAATTTACTACAGAAAAAATGGCTCACAAATAGTCTTTGCTTTAGGGCAGTAATTTTTTTTTAACTGCATTTTTTCCTTGAGCGCAAATAGGAAGACAAAACAGGAAGACCATAAAGCGCAATGGCTTGTTAGGAAAAATTGGGTATCATTTCAAATTCTTCCCTATGTCTGTAAAACTGTGGTACACTGAAGAGGTTTGCCTATAAACTGAGTTTGGTAGATCTTACCCCAAACTTAGCAGAGTATCAGCTTTGCTAATGAATGTTTTTCAACATTCTTAGACCATAATATTTAACTTTGGTCTATAATGTATAATATAAGCCCTAACATGAAATGTCTCGTTACAAAGTGTAATGTCCCCATCCTAGTCAGCATCATGATGCAGTGTGAGACTTGCCTACTCACGGGTTCCCGTAGGCAGGAGGGAGTTGTGTGGGGACCCACATGGACAGTTTGGATGATGTCAGGGCGGGTGGAGCTCTTGATTGCCAGTCTTCTGGACCGTTTTGGGCATCTTTGCAGGGACTTACTATTTTTAGTAAGTCAATTCTCTGGAGGTTTCAGTGGAAGCGGATGTTACGGATGGACAGTAGAGCTTAATGGGTATCCGTTTCCGTATTTTGTTTGGTGGTTGGGTGTTAGGAGAGCAATAATTTTAATGCCCGAAGATTTATAAGGTTATATTTAAATATAAAAGTTAATTATTTTAATGTTGGGCATATTTTATTGATAAAGGGGGGCCTTATGACCACTTGATTTAAAGGTCATATTATAAAGACTTGATTAAAAGTTATTTTAAATGTGTTTTTCCTCCCTAGGAAAGTGGGACGACCCCCTCAAGGGGTTCTTTTGAGTAAAGTGAAAACAAATTATCCCACATTGCTCATGGAAATGGATTGACCAGCTTGAGAGAAGAATAAATAGAGCTTGTGAGAGCATTTGAAGACATCTTTGGCAATTGTATTCTCTTGGAGTCTTTGAAGGAGAGCTTGCATTGTGCAGGAGTTTCTCATTGCTGCTTTGTTGTGACGAAAACCACAGCAGAGGACACCATTGCTGGGAGTGAAAGATCTCCTTACTTTGGTTAGTTGCATTCTCAATCCTTGGGAGTGACTTTGAGCAGAATTGGAGGCATACTTCAGTATCAAATTGATGTTTCTTGTGAGAGTTTGAAGACATTATCAGCTGTACATTATTTGTACTTCAACCCACAAGGAGGCCGTACCATTTTGAGGTGAAATCAGCTTGTGCAAGGGGAAAATTCAGCTAGGGTTTGATTGTATTGTAACCATACTTCCTCATACAGCCCAGCCGCTTCATATAGGAGTGAATTTAGTCAAGTTCGTGGCAGATTGGAAGAGTCCTTGGCAGCCGTACAACTTCCCAGCCTGGCCGTACAACTCAGAGAGGGACGTGGGACTTGGGTGTTGAGACGCCTTGTTTTTGGAGCTCTCCAAGCTTGCATTGTCATTGTCTCAATAGAGGGTGTTTAAAACTGCCACTAGTTTGATGGAGAAGTTTGTAATTTGAAAGTTATGAGCAAAACAATGAGTTTTCTGTAGCTGACATGCAATTTCCAGTTTATATCAGACCTTCATATTTCTGGGTATTCTCATTTTAATGCAGTTTCCTTCATTGGGTTTGTTTATCTATATTAGAGGAAGCTTGTGTACAAATTTGGTAGCATCCGGAGTTGTAGAAACAAAGTTAGAAGCATTTCTTTATTTCAGCAGTGTGTGTTTCTTTTTTCTTTCATATATTGCAAAATACACAAAACCCAAACCAAAACACCAAACCGGAGTGATAAGTGGCAATCTCAGTTGGGGGTTGCACACTACAGTGGTATCAGAGCACAGGCTCAACTCTGCCAGCCTGTGAGGTTTAGCACATGAGTGACAGAGAACAGAGATACCAGGAAAGGGAAAGAAGAAAGGCTGAATATCAGACTTATCAGAGAGGTACCCAACAGATACAGTGGTATCATACTGAACCGGAGGATCAGCGAGTGTCACATATACTGGATATTCCTACAGGTTCATCTTCGGGTGAGTCAGTTGGGATGGCTGAGCACAGGGATCCAGATGGAAACAACAGGGATAACAGGAATGAGAGAGATGCAGATAGAGAGATGTTTCAGATGTTTTTACATGGCCAGCAGCAGATCCAGCAGACCATGGCACAACTTTTAGGCCTAATGACGCGACAGATGACTATGAACAATCAGAATAATAACCAGCACCACGGTGGAAATGGGAACAATGGAGAATCAGTAGCTAACAGGGCCACGCCTGCTAGAGATAGAGCCACTTCCTCTAGGCCTTTGATGCCTACATTCCTTCCCAGGACCACTCATGCAAAAGGGGAACCAGAACCAGATTTGACTGAATTGCATAATCAGTTTAGACGCGAGTATGCAGCTTTGGATGAGGAGTATCATGCACTCATGCCCTTTAGGGAGTATGTGGAGATGAGGGCTAGACAGGAACAGAGGACTCAGGGTAGAGGTAGAGCACCACATGATAACAGGGAGTTGCAGAGAAGGATCGAAAAATTACCTGTACCTTACTTTGATGGTTCGGGTAAGACTTCAGCGAGAGCTTGGGTCCAGAAGATGGACACTTACTTTCAGTTGAGCCCGATGTTGGAGGATGAGGCCATCAAGTTTGCAGCTCTACACTTGGATGGGATAGCTCATGAGTGGTGGCATCATGGATATGCCACGATGGGACACAATCAGATTACCACATATGCTGAGTTCACGGAGAAACTCATGGAGCGTTTTGATAAAAAAGATCCTGAGTTAGAGTTTAAGGAGTTAGCACAGTTGCGACAATGGAGTACAGTTGATGCTTATGTTTCGGAGTTCCAGAGATTATCAGTCATGGTGACAGATATTTCTGAGAGGCGTCTTATTGTGTTGTTTGTAGATGGGTTAGCAGATCCCTTGAGAGGGCTAGTCAAAGCCTTCAACCCACCCACATTGCACGAGGCCATCAGGAAGGCTAGAGATATGGAATCCACTTCATCAAAAGGTAAATTTTTCTCCAAGGGTAGTGATCACAAGAAATTTAAGGATAAGAAACATTTTAGAAGAGATGAGGATCAGCATAAGGAGAAATTTAAACCCAGGGACAGCGAGAGCCTCAATGACTTAAGGAAGAAAAACTTGTGTTTTAAGTGCAAGGAGCCTTGGGCACCTTCTCATAAATGCTCAGAAAAGGCTAAGGCAAAGCAGATGGAGTATCTTACAGCGGAGGAGTCTGCAGAAGAAGAATCAGATCAGCATTATGAGAGTTCTAGCAGCAGCTCCGAAAGTGATGCAGAGAGTGACAGGGCCTCAGTTGATGATGAGACAGTTGCACAGTTATATAGTCTTCAGAGGGTAAAGTCATTCAAAGTCCGTGGAGTACTTAATGGGCAGCGTGTGACCACATTGATTGATACGGGTGCCACGCATAATTTTATAGATGCAGGACTTGTAGCAAAAAGAGGACTTGAAACGGAGACTTTTGGTGGATTCAAAGTTTTGGTTGCCAATGGTACTACAGTAAATTGCACACATAAGATCCCCAATCTTTGTATCAAGTTAGGTGACTATGAACTCAAAGATGAATTTTTTGTGGTGAATATAGGAGATGTGGATGCAGTTCTTGGTATGCATTGGAGAGCTCATTGGGAAAAAATTGAAGTTCTGAAAATGAATAAAGAAAAGAGTAACCGGGAGATATTCAACGAAATGATTAAGGAACAACAGGAGTTACAGAAAAAATTCAAACAGTTGGCTGATATGATGGCAAATGCTATGCCTACAATCCATTCTTGGGAAAAAGTTGAACCTCCAGCATGTTATGAAAAGATATACAAGGAGTCAAACTACTATGATGAAGAGGCAAAACACATAAGAGCCACTACTGAAAGAAAACTCAAAAGGGAAGTGGGAGTTGAAGAAAAAAATTCATCTCATGAGGTATGCTCTTTTGAAAATCAAAATGACTCATTGATCACACATGCCTCCTTCGTTGATGTAAATGTGCAAGAGGAAAGGAATCAAACTGCGGAATTGACTTCAAATTTGGGCTTTCCTAATGAGATAGATGCACATAATGACAAAATTGTGGAGATGAATTGTACCAACTCAGAGGAAGGACGAATGGTGTTTATTGCTGATTACAAAACAGCCTACACCAATGTGACCACTAATGCAAAATCAAATGATGAGCATGCTGAAAGTGATGCATACTTTAATTCAGCACCTAGTAATATTCATTTATTACATTCCAATGAAGACAGTACAGGAGAATTTTGGTCTAGTACCCAAATCCAATCATTGGTAAAAAATGTAACTGATGAGTCTCTTGCTGACTGTCATACATTCTCAGATTCAGTGCGGGTTGGCTTTGATGGTATAGGTGAACAGGCAGCAATTTTTATAACAGCTTCTATGGAGGTGACATTTAATCATCGTGATGATGATTATTCAGACCATGAGCAGAATATTCCTCTTCAGATTTCACCTGGAATTGATTTACAGGATAGTCGGGAAAATGTGGTGAAGCATGATGTTTGGATTGAGCCTGCTGAAATTATCAGACCAACAATTAAAGGTAAGAAACTCATTCATCCTTTGGCTCATAATTCTATGCATATCAATAGGAGATGGATGTTTGGTACTATGGCATTTCATCATGGTTTTCATAAAGCAATACACATCTATCTTCAACCAAGAATATGGGATCCTGGAACTCTTCTTGAGCATTGGGCAATAACAATCAAAGGTTGTCCTCCATATAAGAAGCACAATTTCCAGGATAAGACAGTAGCTATTACCTGTTGTCATGGTGTTGAGAGTGCTTGTGATCAGCCTTTCAAGAGGTGTGATGATACCTTGAGGCATATATATGTATTCCTAGACATCAAAGATGATGGGAGAAGAATACCCTGGATGTTTGCTGACCGAACTTTATATGATCCTTCTTTTGAGTTGCATGATGTTAGGTTGGGAGAAGAGCACGATTTAGATGCCGAATTGATACTCATAACTAATGATGAAGGATCACTCTTAGCAAGCTTGAGGGCTGATTGGTATAATTTATCACATGGAGACAAGGGTTGTTGTATTGTTGGACAGCAGCATGGTGGAGCTATGTCAGCATTGAGTAACACAACCCAGGATCGTGTGCATATGATGTTAGTCGCTATGGATGATGGGTTGCATTCTTCATTGGGAGACGAGTTGTATTTTTCTTCAGGAGAGGAGACAGATTTCTGCCGGATTGATTGTATGTTTCATCAGGATGGAATTTATATAGGGATACGTTGGCACCAAACTTTTCAGGACATAGAGCTTGACCACTACAGTTATTCTAGTTCAGACTGGGAGGATGAGCAGATATTGCAGCATCCAGCTCTCCAATTGCTTGTGGGCAAGCAATTTCAGGGAGGGAGGACTGTAATGTCCCCATCCTAGTCAGCATCATGATGCAGTGTGAGACTTGCCTACTCACGGGTTCCCGTAGGCAGGAGGGAGTTGTGTGGGGACCCACATGGACAGTTTGGATGATGTCAGGGCGGGTGGAGCTCTTGATTGCCAGTCTTCTGGACCGTTTTGGGCATCTTTGCAGGGACTTACTATTTTTAGTAAGTCAATTCTCTGGAGGTTTCAGTGGAAGCGGATGTTACGGATGGACAGTAGAGCTTAATGGGTATCCGTTTCCGTATTTTGTTTGGTGGTTGGGTGTTAGGAGAGCAATAATTTTAATGCCCGAAGATTTATAAGGTTATATTTAAATATAAAAGTTAATTATTTTAATGTTGGGCATATTTTATTGATAAAGGGGGGCCTTATGACCACTTGATTTAAAGGTCATATTATAAAGACTTGATTAAAAGTTATTTTAAATGTGTTTTTCCTCCCTAGGAAAGTGGGACGACCCCCTCAAGGGGTTCTTTTGAGTAAAGTGAAAACAAATTATCCCACATTGCTCATGGAAATGGATTGACCAGCTTGAGAGAAGAATAAATAGAGCTTGTGAGAGCATTTGAAGACATCTTTGGCAATTGTATTCTCTTGGAGTCTTTGAAGGAGAGCTTGCATTGTGCAGGAGTTTCTCATTGCTGCTTTGTTGTGACGAAAACCACAACAGAGGACACCATTGTTGGGAGTGAAAGATCTCCTTACTTTGGTTAGTTGCATTCTCAATCCTTGGGAGTGACTTTGAGCAGAATTGGAGGCATACTTCAGTATCAAATTGATGTTTCTTGTGAGAGTTTGAAGACATTATCAGCTGTACATTATTTGTACTTCAACCCACAAGGAGGCCGTACCATTTTGAGGTGAAATCAGCTTGTGCAAGGGGAAAATTCAGCTAGGGTTTGATTGTATTGTAACCATACTTCCTCATACAGCCCAGCCGCTTCATATAGGAGTGAATTTAGTCAAGTTCGTGGCAGATTGGAAGAGTCCTTGGCAGCCGTACAACTTCCCAGCCTGGCCGTACAACTCAGAGAGGGACGTGGGACTTGGGTGTTGAGACGCCTTGTTTTTTGGAGCTTTCCAAGCTTGCATTGTCATTGTCTCAATAGAGGGTGTTTAAAACTGCCACTAGTTTGATGGAGAAGTTTGTAATTTGAAAGTTATGAGCAAAACAATGAGTTTTCTGTAGCTGACATGCAATTTCCAGTTTATATCAGACCTTCATATTTCCGGGTATTCTCATTTTAATGCAGTTTCCTTCATTGGGTTTGTTTATCTATATTAGAGGAAGCTTGTGTACAAATTTGGTAGCATCCGGAGTTGTAGAAACAAAGTTAGAAGCATTTCTTTATTTCAGCAGTGTGTGTTTCTTTTTTCTTTCATATATTGCAAAATACACAAAACCCAAACCAAAACACCAAACCGGAGTGATAAGTGGCAATCTCAGTTGGGGGTTGCACACTACACAAAGCACGATGACAAACATTTCTAGGTCCAAGGTTGGAAGTAACACCATTGATTCGATGATAGGCTAAGAGATTTTATTGGACCACCAAACTGTAATGGGGAGCAACAACCAGTCCGGAAGGAGGGTTTACATTGAAGGGACACAGAGCCTGAAAGGGAAGTATTGAGTTGTTAATTGTGAGTCCTAAGTGCCATTGCCAGAAGAAATAACCAATAGAGGAGTGGCAGTGTGACACATACTACATTGAACAACACCGGATTGAACTTGAACAGAGGAAGAGTAATCGCCCCAAAGCAGTCATGGTATATGGTGACTCTTTAATTTTTAAAATTCTCTAACTTACTTGATGGGTGGCTACTCAATTGCAATCATAAACATCCTTAGAAGTTGTAACCACTCTACACTAAATTAAATAGTATCTCTCGAAGAATCAACCAGCATGCTTTCAATGGTAATTATTTAGGGGATCCATGTATGATTGATGATGCAAGTGTAATTGACAAACTGAGACAAGATGATGAGTTATTGTCATAATGGAGAAGAAGGATACTCGTTGATGACAAGATTAACTTTCATTACTGAAGTAGGATAACAAACATTGCCAGGGTGGGAGCATGGCTGTTGTTGAGTTGAAAAAGGATACTCGTTGATGACAAGATTAACTTTCATTACTGAAGTAGGATAACAAACATTGCCAGGGTGGGAGCATGGCTGTTGTTGAGTTGAAAATGACTTAATGATGTCACTAAACTGTGACCGGGAGTAGTCCCGATCTCCCATCGTTAGTAACCATTGCTCAAAGGAAGTTTGTTGTCCAAAGGGAGATGAAGATTAAGATGGAGGTACTGAGTTTGCAATGGTTGAGTGCCAACCATCATTAAAAGGCTGTCTTTGAATAGAGTGTGGGTGATGCTAAGAAACAAACTGTATCGCAGCTCTTTCATTGGTAAACTGAACCCAAATAGTGGAAGATGAACAATCATGTCTGAGTAGTCACGACCAGTGTTTCGAAACTCGCAAGTTACTCTTGAGGACCCACGAAACTCGCGGGTAAGGGAGGCCTCCGATTTAAATAAAAAACTCGGGACGAGTAGCTCGTCGACTCGCAGACAGTTACTCGCTCATTATTCGCCGTCCTCCGAGTTTTTTTATTTAAAAAAGTGAATAAAAAACTCGGGCCGAGCGGCGAGTTACTCGCCCATTATTCGTCGAGAACTCGGTGATTACTTGTCGAGACTCGTATAAAGAGAAGCAAGAGCTGAGGCGGGAAAAGACATGGGAGACAGGGGCCGAGGTGTTGAGGGCTTGACTTTAAACAGATTGGGTCAATGCCTGTTGGAAGTCATATTGACTGACTGGATTGGGACACAAGGAACCTCACCTCCCTCTGCTGCAACAATCGTATTATGCCTTCCTCCCTCTTCAGCGAGTCTTCGACTGCCAGAGTATGGCTCACACAAAAACATAAAGGAGATTTCTCCACATGTGCGCAGCTATGCAGCGACTCATACGCGGTGTTTTATCTCCGCATCCTTAATGCGGGCTCGTTCCTTAATGCATTGAGATGGGTTCCTTGATGCATTGAGATGGGAAGACGAACCCGTTTTCTAAGTCAAAGGATTCGAAGGGCCGAGGCGGGGTATGAGGGGCTGAGATTAGAAATGTGCGACATTATGCCTAAATGCTAATTTCTATCGAGGCCGCTGCGCATGCCGGCGATTTATTTCTTTAAATATATATTTCCAAATGTTCCCCAAGCTAAAATGGGTAGACGGTGATCTTATGTGTCTTCCACTGCGAAGGACATGGGATTGAGAGCCTAATGTTGTGACCTTATTTGTTTGTTTATTTATTTTTTAAATTTTTTCGATATGTTATTTTTTCAGTTGCCGAGAACCTGGGAAAATTAGCTAAATGAAATGAAAGATTTGAATTGAGTTTTCGAGACCTAAAACATGGTTTATGGGACCTTCAAATATGTAAACACAGTTATTTAAATTATATGATCATTAATATCCCTGAGGCTGTTCCTACTCCTTCTGATTTGGGTTAGCAATTGTCCAATTTTTTTTAATTTTATTATCTTCAAATAACTCTGTCATAAACCTTTTTCCAAGTATTTCTTTGTATTTGCTACTCGGGTATTCATAGATGAAATGATCGTGTGTCTCTATTGCCCATGTGCTGCATAGAGTACATATCCTTTCTTCCCATGTCCTTTTAATTGAGTTTTCGAGACCTAAAACATGGTTTATGGGACCTTCAAATATGTAAACACAGTTATTTAAATTATATATCATTAATAATATCCTTTCTTCCCATATCCTTTTAATTGAGTTTTCGAGACCTAAAACATGGTTTATGGGACCTTCAAATATGTAAACACAGTTATTTAAATTATATGATCATTAATATCCCTGAGGCTGTTCCTACTCCTTATTTGGGTTAGCAATTGTCCAATTTTTTTTAATATTATTATCTTCAAATAACTCTGTCATAAACCCTTTTCAAGTATTTCTTTGTATTTGCTACTCTGGTATTCATAGATGAAATGTTCGTGTGTCTCTATTGCCCATGTGCTGCATAGAGTACATATCCTTTCTTCCCATTGTTCCTTGGACGTTGTCCATCTCCCTGTTTCACATCTAAACCTAAGAGAGCTAGTCCTTATATGAGCAATGAGTATTTTTTCCCTTCACTTAATTTCAACGCTTATATATGTTTTTTCGTTGTGGTCATACATTGGGTTAAACTCTGCAATATAGTATTGTCTTTTCTTGCTTGCATTTTTCTACATTCTACTTCTAAACTTTTCATTCACATAGTTTTTTATGTCTTTATTGAAATTTGGACATTCATTTATGTTGATTTCCCAACGTTTCATCCATTTCTGATTTTGTTTCATCCATGTGTTCTTTCGCCTATGTAGCTCTTCATCCCTAACTGCCCTAAGCCATCTATTGTTTTTCATGTTTTCTATTTTTTTCAAGTAACATAACAACTTGGTCATAGCAATTGCCTCTAAAGGGAACATTCCAGTTTCATAAAGAACAATTTCATAAGGGACTGTGGTCTTAATTCTAAGAAAATTTATAATTAGATGTTTTTGAATCCTTTTTATTTACCTCCATTTTGTATTTGTTGTGCCACTGACCCACACCTCGCAACCATACAACACAATCGGTGTGACAAGTAGACCAAATAAGACCTTAATGGTCTTCCAGTCCCACAACTCGGCATTCCTACACCGATTTTGAGGTGCATATAGTGCTCTCCAACCACTTAGAGTTCTTTTCATCTTACATGTATTCCAATTGAGTTTGTCATGAAAGTCTATGCCTAGGTATTTGTATTCTACCACTACCTCAAGAGGTTCTCCTACAAATTGAAATTCGAGATGTTGCTTCTTTTTTACTAAAAAATCATGATTTTTGTTTTGTTTGTGTTCACCTGCATCCCAACTTCCTTATAGAAGAGTTCTAGAGCCCGAAGGTGATCTTCTAGATCTTTAGCTGTTTCGACCACAAGAATTACATCATCTGCATACATGAGGAGTTTTACCACATATTTGGCTAAGTGCACACCTCTCCCCCAAATTTGTTTATCCATTCTTCTAACTTGTCAATGTACAACCCAAATAATGTCGGAGATAGAGGGCAACCTTGTTTGATGCCTATGTCACTCCTAAAAAATTCAAATAACCCTTCCTACGTTTTGATTCTAGCCTTTACATGTGCATATAATTTACGAACTGCTGTCCTGTAGTGAATTGTAACCTCTAGCTCTTCCATTTTGCTCCATAATTTTTTTCTTGGTACTGTGTCAAATGTCTTTTTGAAGTCTACAAAACAACAAAAGACTCCTTTTTTTGTACCATATTTTTTCCACTGTGTCTAAGCATGATACAATGATCAATAGTTGAGTGCTTGGGCCTAAAAATCGCTTGCCCTTTTGGTTTCTTTCCCTTTTCTTCCGTCCATTTGTTGATCCTACGCTTTATCATACTCCCAAACAACATTGCAAAGAAAGAGTTGATCATGACAGTTTATGAGATTATTTACATCTCCACTTTTAAACAAAAGAATGGTCAAGCTAGTTGTCCATGTCTATCATACTCCCAAACAACATTGCAAAGAAAGAGTTGATCATGATAGTTTGAGAGATTATTTACATCTCCACTTTTAAACAAAGGAATGGTCAAGCTAGTTGTCCATTCTGTAGACAAGCCATTTTGTATTACCTTATTGAAAATCTCTTTGATCTGCGGCGCAAGAATATCTACCCCCATTTTATATGGGCTTTATTAGTTGCTAACTTTTTTATCCCTTGATAAATGTCTTCATTTGTGAAAAGTTATTTCTTAACAATGATAGTAGGAGATGTCTCGTACTAGTTACTACACTCATACAATTGTTTTGAATACTTCAATCGCTTACTAGGTGTTATGTTATTTTCAATTTGTAAATAAATCAGATCTTTCCTCTTTGTTCTCCCTAAGAAAATTAGACTCCTGAGTTTATAACATACCGTACGATTCGCCCCATCATATCATACAATTGTACGGCGCCGTACAAGGATTGCTGTAGGCCATACAAGCCATGTTGCCATAAGCACAAAGTTGTCGTGCAATGAATTTAGTTGTACGATAAGGAGAATACTTTTATATTGAACGTGACATTGTGCATCTTAAGGTTAAGATTAGAAGGGGAACTTGTGCTGTTTGAGAGAAAGTCGTTTATAGGACTCCCTTCTTTGCATCAGTGAAATTTTTTCCCATCATATCATACAATTGTACTGCGCCGTACAAGGATTGCTGTAGGCCATACAAGTCATGTTGCCATACGGACAAAGTTGTCGTACAACGAATTTAGTTGTACGATAAGGAGAATACTTCCATACATGACTGTGCATCTTAAGGTTAAGATTAGAAGGGGAACTTGTGCTGTTTGAGAGAAGGTTGTTTATAGGACTCCCTTCTTTTGTTTGCATGAAATTAATAGTGAAATTTTTTCGAAAATGAATTAGTGCTTTGATTGTGATCTTAAAATGTGATGAAAATTTTCTCTTTTGTTTTTGTACATGGTAGAATCTTCAGATGATTTCATGGTAGAATTTAGACCCGAATTTTTAAGAGCATAGTGTTATGGTTGTTAAGACACCTATATGAGGATTAAGTCATAAATGATTCGTGTGGAGAAAGAATGGATTAACTTTTAATGAACATTGGTTGCAGGTTTTGATGCTAATGATAGATCAATGAAGGAGCAGTGGGATGTCTTATTTCTCAAGAAAAGAAAGAATTAATGCTCAACTATCAACAAAAGGTGATATTTCGTTGATAATTTGATTGTGAGTTATAAAAAATATAATGAAATTTTTTTTCTAATAGATTGTATGGGAGTGAAATAAGCTTTATTCATATTACATCATAATTATAAAGTGATATTACAACAGCTTGGTAATTATATATATATATATATATATATATAGCTTAGCAAGATTTGAATTTTAATGTTCTTGAATGTTGAGGAATCGACATTAAAATCAAACTAATACCATTTAAGATTACATAGTAATATTACAACAACTTAACAATTATATATATAGATTAGCAAGATTTAAATCTTAATCTCCTTAAAAAATCCATTCAAAATTAAGATTTAAAAGGCCACAAAGAATTTCTTTTGAGAATTGAAGAATGCATTTGCTACTGCTGGCGATCATTATCTCTAATCATATTATGTTTGCTTTGTCATTTGAGGTGACTTCTTGGCTATTATTTTAAACATGGCAAAGGATAAAATAGATGATGTGCCAAGTTGTTAAATTGCCAGTCACAGGAATCCTCACTGCCAGAAGTGAAACTTCAGTCTTTTCCTGTGAGTAGGAGTGCATCCATTTCACTATCTACATCTGGGGGTATAAGACGACAAGAACAGGAAAATAAAATTATACCTTTTAGTGGTCCTAGTAGGAATGAGGGAAAAAAACATGTTTTCTTAAAAATGAGTGGTCCTTTACAGATGGCTGGAGGATCTGCAGGTGTAGGCATCTGTAAACGACCACTCATTGGTACAAAAATATGCATAATTTATCAGGGTGCTTCAGTGGAGGTCCAAAGGAACAGAAAGCAAGTGATAAGCATGACAGGAAGCATGAACACTTTCTTAGATCTGGGCCTTTACGAAGTTGCGATGACCCTTTCTGCACAACCTGTCGCTCATATTATGAGTTAAAAGAAATGCATACAAAAAAGGCTCGTTGCAACCACTATTGGATTATTTAGCTTCTCACTTATTTGCTGTCTTGAAAATCATAATTCTGCAGAAAGAAATACCTTCTACACTCCTAATAATTTTGGGGATTGTTATAGGATTGTTGGCATGCTGAATGGAAATTTTGAAATCAGAAGTTTCTTTCCTAAAAAACAGTTTTACAGTGTCTTACAAACCCAATTTATATAAAAAAGTTAATGCATGCTTGAACTGTTCTATGTATTTAAGTCTGCTATACAGATTATGTGATTCCTGTCTGAGATCTTGCATATAAAGTAGCACTTTGAGCACATAGTAAATAGAAATTCTCCATATGTTGTTTTCTATTTATCAAATAAAACTGCAAACTGAAACAGTTGCATGGTTAGAAACTTTTTGTAAAATAATTTAAAGCGGTACACTTCATATGCTTTGTCATTGTCTATAGTCATCCTTAATTTTTCTAACTTTCTTACCTATTGAGGTGATTTAATGTTTGACATATGTTATTGTTAGATAGCACACTAATTTTGATGATTTTTGAAGAGTATCCTTGGTTTTTGCAAATACAGATCTCTATAATGGTTTGCCGCCATGTGCACTCGTTCTGTTAGTTGCATTTGGCTTTTCATCTTGCTTCCATGATGTTAGCGTAGTAGAAAATTTGTATAGTGATAACCTGAAAATCATTTTACCTAGTCTTTGTGTATAACAAGTTTCATTGCAAGCTATTGCAGTACACTTTATTTCTGCTCTTGAATGAAAAGAGCTGTATTAACGAATATTTAACAGATTTATTGCTAGAAAGTTGAAAGTAAGAGCTGAAGGAAGAGGAAAATTGTTATTTTTGTTGTTGGTTTAGACTGGTATGATGAAAGCAACAATTGCAATGACTGAAGTATCTTTTATGTGGATCAGTCAGTATTGGAGGTTTAGACATGATAGCCCTGTAAAGGACCAACAAACGTAATTTATTGTTTGTTATTAGCATGATATAAGTGTTATTGATTGTGTGTGATGATGGCCCCATCTGACCAGTAGGTTAGACAGGTTACAAACTATTTCCCCCATTGAGACTCTGATGAGATCCGCCTTGCAGTAACCTTCTGTCAAAACTAACCACTAGGAGAGAAAGAATCTCATTTTCTGAATTCAGGTATTCATTCAACAATCTTGAGCAACTAAATTGTCCTAGCATCATTCAGGAATATAAATATGTATACCCTTTCAATTACATGTACATGTCTTCATCAATGTTAAACAGAATTACACATTGTCCTTAAGCATTCAAATTAAACATTAGCCTTTACATATCTCCAACCAAATGGGAAAATTCCAATTGAGGGTTTAGGATCAGAGTTCTTAGGTTCGTTGCAGGTATCCATATAGCTTTCTGCTTCATAAAGCCCAGGGGACTTTCACAAAAACAACAACACACAACAACATGCAAGAAGGATCTCCCAACTTATAGGCACTTCCATGGTCCACCTATGACTGAGTGTTCTGTCGTTCCCTTCTTTTCTATCTCATCCAGGCATAGTCTAAGACATCTCAATCATCAACATTAACTTCTACATGAGCAAGCATATCAATGCATTCAAGCAGAACCCTTTGTTCATAAAGCGTTCAAAATTGTAAGTACTTCAAGTACAATTATCTCATGACAATAATCCAAGCCCAGATGATAGAAGCAAGGCAAACAGTAACACCAATGCCAATCTTTGTCAAACGCCACCATTCCATGTCAAATGCCAAGACACCTTTTCCTTAGAGGCCATAATTAACACAAAGGACTGTCATGAAAATATAGACCTCTTTCAAGCCAATTTACAGTCATTTCAGAGTTTCATATTTAATCTGTCTATGCTGTCAAAAGCAGGTAGAGTAGAGTGCAGGCAATGGACATGGTATATGTTTCCATAAATGCAAAAATCAGAATGGACATTGCATTCACCAAGTACCAATGCCATATACAGTACAAACAGCCATTATAAGAGTCATAACACATGCTACAGATAGCAGACCAACTATTACACAGTCCTCTTCCACCAATCAGAGTCTGTCACAGGCATCCAAAGTGCCTTCAAAATGTCCGCTACATTCGTTATTATTCCAAATAGAGCATCATTAAGTCCATTAGGTCATACACAACCTCCATACAGTCAAGGCCAAGCCCCATGGGAGCTCAAGTACATGTCACAGTTGTAAGGCATTCATGTCATGTTGAGTCACAATGACCTCCCTACAGTTCCAGCAACATTTTCCACTGCCACACAAGGCCACAGTTATGGCAGGTCTGGTTTGTATAGTGATTATCCATGTTCAAGATACCACTTACTACTGCCACCAACCCTGTTGCTCACAATGGATCAAGCTTACCTAAACATTCCCAACAAAGTTATCCAAGCTCTAAAGAGGGCTTAATGCAATAAAAATAGCAGGAGTTATTCGTGGTTCAAATTTGATTATGCTTCTTATTCATACAAAAAAGTTGACACTGAAAAATCAATCATATAGACCTCACACGCAAACATGCTATACAATCAGATCATCCCCTGCAACAGTACAGTGTGCATTCCAAATAAATACAGCCTATTTTCAAAGAAGAAACACAACGCATGCCTCCTGACACAGTGTAAACAAGATTCACTGTGAAAGATTTACATACAATGTAATTTTAGGAGGATTATATCTTCATTCATTATCAACTTTGCTTATGACAAACAACTTAGCATCAAGAGCCTTCAATTTCAAGATTTCTTTAGGTTCTACACCCTTCCCTTTTCTGATATTTGGTACTTATCCTGCAGGCTCTTCCACAAGGGAGCAACGAAACTAGGCTTCCACGCTTCAAGGATTAGTTTATCTGATATGCACAGTTTGAGAGTCAGACGGGCTTTCTAACTCGCTTTTCAAAGTCACTAGGACTAGTGGCCAGCCTTTGTACTTTCCCCATAACTCTTCTGTCACATTCCAGATATGCACAGATTGAGAGTACTTTATGACTCCCAACATTGAAGTTCTATCCAATGAATTTCTTGGACAAGGGCAGATTCAGGCTCTGGATGTTGGTCTTAATGTACGACAGAATCTTTTTTGCTTAGGAAACACAGGCTTGTATTTGATGTGCTTGCAAAACTCACAAGAACTCCACAAAATTTTATATCTAACATAACTTTGGTTTCTAATAATAAAAACTTCGTACTTTCCAGCTTCTGATTTGAAACTTCCCCCTCCCAAATCCTACTTTTGAAACCCAATTTTCGATGAAATCCTAATGTTTTAGGTTGCCAAATTATATATGCAAAAGGGTTAAAGGGTAAAGTAGTTTTTAACATCTGCAAGGCCATAGACCATGTGAGACGACCCTCATGGAGGATGTTGTTTACCCAATATATGGTTATCCAACCATACTCTGGTTACCAAAGCATGGTGTACAATCCTACCTCTGCAGGATTCGAACCTTGAATCTCTATTCAGAGTTCCAAAGTCTCCATTGTTAGGCCACTTAGGTGATCCAGAGGTTGACGTTAGAGTTACACATTTATCATACATGTAGCCTATACTACCCCTAAGCGAATGAGCAGGCAAAGGTGACAGACAAAGTTCTAGTTTCCATGACAGACAAGTATTGCAGAATGGAGGGTGTACGAGGAGAAATTGCCGATAGTCTTGTGGGATTTCAAGACTATAAGATGACAACTGGCCTTACTTTATTTCAGCTAATGTACAGGTATGAGGTTGTCTTACCAATGGAATTCCTAATTTCAAGTTTGAGAGTAATGGTGCAAAAGCAGCTTGGAGATCATGAAATCGTGGAGAGGCTATTTTCACTAAGCAAGTTGGACAAGAGGAGGGTGATGGTAGAGTGGGCTATTAAGGTAGCCTAATAATGGTGAAGGTTCTTCCACAATGAGCACTTGGGACAAATGTCCTTTACAAAGGGGATCCCAGAGTGTTATAACACTGGTCAGCCCTTATAATTCCTGTTGAGCCTCACACAGATGGTATGATATTTGCTTTCAATATTTTGTTCTTCCTCATCATGGATCTAGAATAATTCTTGCAAAGTGCACATATCTCAGTGAAAGATAGTTTTGATACATCTCTACCTTCCATGAAATTAAATCCCTCTCAGGAAGATCAATTTCAGCAAGTTTTGGTCCAGTTTGCTCTGTTTTGACCTTTGTAGCATGTACTAGAACCTTTCCATTTAGTCCTCCAATGCTTCATCCTTCTGGTTCATTTGGAAGATCTCATTCCTTGTGTCGCATGTCTTGTGGTAGGGCTGCTATTTCTTCAGAAATTTTCTTTTCTTTTGCTCCCAGATTTGTATACTGTTACCTCCCAGCCCCATGAACCAGCTCATCCCAGTCAGGTTCTGAACTGGTCCTTTTTTAATTTGGTTTTGAAGTATCTCCACTCTAGGTAGTTGCACAACCTAATATGCCTTCTACAATTAAAATTTTTGCAGTTAAGAGTTTTTATAGCTTCAGGAAAAGCACACTCAGGATCAGGAATAGATGACTGTTCTGCAGCAGCTTGCTCTCTGACTATCCCTGGGATGATCTCTTTTCAAAGGCTTCTTCTAGCTCAATCATGGATGGTCCTCATTGCACAACTGTAATTTTCCATTTCCCTACAGTGTGTTAGGTTTCTAAGGCATACCTGCACCTTTAGTAGGCTGTTTTTGGAAGAAATCTCTCCTTACCATCTCTCCTACAATTCATACATTTAAATTAACTAATCTATGAAAGCAATAAAGACTTTGGACAAAGACAAAGAAAGAACACATGTCGACCTTCTTCTTGTATGAGCTTGGAACGTATTTTCCTAACTTCAACATGGAAAGACCACTATAGCTCTTGACACCTTCCTTGACAACAATGCCAAAAATTATGGGTCTCGATGATGTCATTTAATTCATGTCCATCTAGAAGCATAGGCTTTGACATGTGTTATGCATTATGTGTGCAAGCAACAAGACTACAAATGTTGAAGTATGTAAATGGATACACCTAATCCTATCAGGGATTCAAGAAAGAAAACAAAAGAATGGTGAGGCTACAAAATCTATGGATGAGTGAAACCAACTTATTTTTGCATATAGCTAAATGATTTGATCTTTGAATGTTTTGATGGATTTTTGACTATATTTGATGAAGAATGGATAGGACTGTGAGTTTCTTGTTTCTAGTGGGATTAGAAAATGCAAACCTAGTTGCTACAAAGGCATTTAGGAATTGTTGTAGATCGATAGTCACTATAGAACTGACAGATGTTGTGGAACCTATAGTGGCTAATTAAGCAACAAATGTTGTGGAACAGAGGGATGCTGTGAAACCTGTAGTTACGAAAATCGCCCAAAAAATCGTCAAGTCTCGATTTTTCCCAAATCTTCTAGAAATCCGAGTCTAATTGCCTTGAAATCAGATTTTGCCCATTTTTTTGGAAAAATCAGGAATCACGATTTCTTTAAAAAATCGCGATTCTCAATGGAAAAAATCGGCTGTAGCTGCATGGGTAGAGAAAAAGGTATAATTTTTTTTTTTTTTTTTTTTCCAATTTCCTTCATTTTTTCATGTTGCAAACTAGAGAAAGGGGTCTACCTACCTACTACCACACCAAACCAAACACACTAGGAAATACTAACAATGGATTTTTTTGTAGCTTGAAGGAATTTGGCAGCCACCAACAACTGCCGAAAGGATTCATCCAAAGTAAGAAAAACTTTTGCAAACTTTTTTTTTTCCTTTTTCTTTTCTTATTAAGAATAAAACCAAATGGAACAACCACCTAACTATTGCTCTTGAGCTAGAAATTAAAAAAACTAGGTATAAAGTTTAGTTTTTTTTCGCTTCCTTTTAAATAAAATTTTTTGCTTGATAACTATGTATGGAAGCCACATTTTTCAGCTATCAATGTTTAAATTTCAAAGGGTTTAGGGTTTTTTTCCACCTTTTAAGTAAATATTGTTGCTTGATAACTATGTATGCAAGCCCATTTTTCAGCTATCAATGTTTAAAGTTTAAACCCTAGGGTTTAAGGTTTATGTTTTTTTTCATCCTTTTGCTTGATAACTATGTATGCAAGCCCTTTTTTTCAGTTCTTAATGTTTGAAGTATAAACCCTAGGTTTTTTTTTTTTAAAGTAATTGTTTGTAACTTTGTTGTTACTTGTTTCTATGTGTAGGCATAAAAAAAAATGTTGAAAAGAGATCCAACATGGAAGTATGCAAGGGAAGGGGAAAAGAAAGGGGAAGTTTATTGCAATTTTTGTGGGTCTCTTATTCATGGAGGCATTTACCACCTCAAATTCCATTTGGCAAAGAAAAAAGGGAATGATGTTAGGCCATGCCCAAAGGTGCCGGAAGAAGTTAGTAATGTTGTAGATGCCATCATCTCTAGCACACAAGAAAAAAAGACCTCAAATGAAGACAAACCGAGGCCATCTCATCCCCCCTTCTCAAATTCACTATACCGGTAGCAACTTTAGCCGGTTTCACCATGAGAGTTCGAGTCCATTAGTTGCACATGTAGGGAGTGGGATGGATGAGTCCCATTTTGTAGAACGTTCCATGCCAAGGGCACAACCCACTCTTGACAGGGTGTGGAACCAAGAGAGGCACAACGTAGAGAGGACAACCATTGCCACTTTTTGGTATTTTTTTGACCTTTCCTTCAATGTGGCAAGGTCTCCATATTAGCGGCGCATGATAGATGTTGTCGCAAGCTATGGTGCAGGATTTAAGTTGCCAACTTTTGATGACCTTAGGGGCCCTCTCCTTCAACAATTTGTAGACAATATTTAGGTTATGCTTAAATTTATACACATGCATGATTAAATTATATTTTTAAAAAGCAAACTTGAAAAACATCAAAGGGGATTCAATTTCTACCCAAGCATGATTAAGTTATGTTTTTATACTTAAGGTTGTGCTAGAAGACTAGGGTGTGGAGGATGAAGGGTTGCAGTATTATGTTTGATGGCTAGATGGATGGGAAGGAAATAACATCAATTATTATTTTTATTGCTTCTATAGGAGGAATTGTGTTTCTCAAGTTAGTAGATGCATCGACACAAGTTAAGAGTGCTAAAATGAAATGCTTGCAGGGTTGTTGGGGGAGGTTGTGTTGGAGGTCGAGGAGTAGAATGTATTTCCAAGTCATCACGGGAATGCAACAATTTATAAAGTTATCGGTAAGATTTTGGAGGAGAGATTTTCCACTATTTTTTGGACCCCATGTGTAGACCATTGTCTCGATTTGCTCCTCGAAGACATTGGGAAATTAACTTGGGTGGTAAATGGTGTACAAAAGTCTAGGACTATCACAAAATTCATCTACAACCATGCATGGGTCCTCCAGCTAATGAGGCAATGTATTGGTGAGAGAGAACTAGTGTAGGTTGGAATTACATGCTTCACCACAAACTTTGTGATATTGCAAAGCATCTATAATGCAGGAGGATCATTGAAGCAGATGTTTGTAAGCGATGACTGGAATTCCGAACAAGCTACTAGATACTGATTCTCTAGTGAGGGGTAGAATGTATATGTCTATTTGTTTGAAGAACCCTTATGGATAGCCATGAATGATGCCATCAAAGTACAAAACTAAGTTTATCAATTTATTTTAATATTTATTTTTTTAATTTAAAATATTTTTCCATTTGCGAATCTTGTATTGTAATTTGTAATTTTTTTGTTGTAAGTAGAGGATCGGAGAGCTATGGAAGAGAAAACTAGGGCATCGGTTGGATAGCCGAAGAGATTTTTGGTTGTTGTGGACTTGAAGACAAGATTGTTGCCCTAGGAGGGTCTAATGGGGACACCTCGAATCCTCTTTTAGAGAGACATAGTTCTTTTGCAGATTTGTTAAAGGATAAATCTCCAGTAGAGACTGAAGAAGCACAAAAAACTACATTAAAAATGCTCTTTATGACTGCTGAAAAAAGATCAACATCTCAATGAGTTAATGGATGTTTGCCACAGTTAGAATCAAGGCCAAAGATTGTCATTGAGCAAAGGATGGTAGAAGAAATAGTTTTATATAAAGGCAATCATGATTTGATCTGTAAAGTCATTGGTATTCGCCCTACCCTAAATTTTTTGCATTCCAGGGTCCGACAAAACTTGGAGCCTCTTGGTGAGTATTCTTTGTGGTTTATTAGCAATGGATATTTTATTGTTAGTTTTTCTTCACTTGCCGATAGAAATAGGGCTTTCGAATCAGAAAAGAGGAATCATGGTCCGGCAGGATTATTTGTTTAGCCTTGGAGAGTGGGATTTGATCCTCGAATTGAACCCACTACTGTCTCGGTTTGGATCCATTTGTATGCACTTCCAATGGAGTTTTGGAGTGAGCAGGTATTGGAAATTATTGGCAATTCCCTTGGAAGACATTTGGGTGTTTCCAAAGACACAATGGAAGGAAACACAATCGTTTATGCTAGATTATGCGTGGAAATGGATCTTATCCAGCTTTTGCCGACAGAGGTTGAACTCAAAATTGTAGGACTATCTTGGATTCAACAACTAGATTATGAGGCATTGCCCTTCAGGTGTAGAGTTTGCCACAAATATGGGCATTTGGCCTGATCCTATCCAAACAATATGAACATAAAAATGGAGGCTCCTCTGGGAATGTCAAATCTTCCTAAGGAGGGTAAGTCAACAATCAATAAAGAATCAACCAACATTTCTCAAGGCAAAGAAGCACAGGGAGATGGTTTTGAACAGCCCAAAAGAAGGAGAAGGGAAAAGAAAAAAATGGTAAAGAGCAAACCCAACTCAAGCCCTCCAATAGGTATGAGATCTTCAAGACACTAGTGGACCAAGAAGAAGAACAATTCATGGAAGGAGTGGATGGGAATAATGAAAACAATAATAGCCATGTTCAAGCCCCTCTTTCACCTCCTCCCATCCTAGAGCAGGTAATTGAGTGCAATGAGTTACCGCAATCAGAGAGTGCAGGGGCATTGATAGTGCATAACCAAGAGTAGTCGAATGTGTTTATTCTACAAGAGTGAGGAAACATCTGACCACTTGATGTTTGAGTGCCCATTCAGATTAATGGTGATTTGAATCTGGGAGAGATGGTATTTATCTTATAAAATTTGAGTTAATGGTGATTTGAATCAGATTAATATTTGGGAAATATGGAAGAGGGGTAGATTTAAATCTAAATCCCTTTGTATTGGTTGGGAGCTTTGATTAAACTTCATTTCGTGGTAAGTGTGGTTGGAGAGAAATGATAGAATTTTTAGAGAAACCTTTTCATCTTTAAATGGAGTTTGGCAGGTCATTTTTAGGAAAGTCACAAAAACTGTAGCAGTTTATGCTAAAGAGGAATCTCAGGCTGTTATAGGGACAATGGAGAAGGAAGTTGAAGTGCGATGTGCAGGACAGAGCTAGTTGGAAACCACCTTCAGAAGGTTGGATTAAAATTAATACTGATGGAGCTACAAAAGGCAATACGAGTAGAGCTGGAATTGAAGTGGTTTGTAGGAATCATGTTGGGATAGTGCTCTATTGGGAATTGCAAGGCTTGGGAAGGGCCACAAAAAATGAAGCGGAAGCCTTAGCTATCAAATCTGCTTCTATTTGGATAGTAAAACAAGGTTACAGGAGGATAATCCCATAATCGGATTCTCAAATAATGGTAGGAGCTCTGGATTGCATGAGGAACTTTGCTTTGAAGACATGGAGGTTGAGGATTCTTGTCACTCAAATTAAGGAATTGTGGAGGGAATTAGATGATGTGATTCCAGTTTATGTGAGTAGAGATCTAAATAAAGTGGCAAACTTCTTGGCTAAGATGGGCACTGAGAAGGAGGTAGGGGTTCAGTGGCACAATGACATGGCTATTGAGGATGAGATGATTAGGCAGGTTGGTGAGCAAATACAGTGTTTAGCTAATTTGGACAACCATTGCAAATATATGGTTTAGGAGATTTGTGCTCCAATGTAGATATTTTTTTTATAGTTGTAAACAGGTGAACAACCATTGTAGAAATATTGTTTAAGAGATTTGGCTCCAATGCAAATCTTCTTTTACTGTTGTAAACATGTGTTCTCTTTGGTTAAGGTTGGGAGAAGTCTCATCCCAAATTGTAAATGATCTTTGTTTTAATATAAGTTTTTCAAATTATTTTTCAAAAAAAAATATTTTTATTTAAATTATTTTACCATTTTTCAGGTGTTAGAGCCTTTGGTGTTCTTTGTCTTGTTGATGAAGAACAATCTACAATGGCATATGTATATGAGGCTATGGACAAGGGAAAAGAGGCAATTGCCTCATTTTATGGACATGTCCATAACAAATACGGTCCCATTTGGGAAATCACTGATAGATGATGAACATCTCAGATCCATAGCCCTCTTCATGCAACAAGACACTATTTGAACCCTCAAATTTTATATTCTTAGACATTTCATGTCGATTATGAGGTGATGGTGGGCCTTCGAGCTTGCCTTGACTACATGTGCCTTAATAGGGAATTGGAGTATGTTTGAGCACATACACTCCAAGAAGCACAATAGGTTTACACAAGAAAAGTTGAATGATCTTGTGTTTTTTCATTACAGCTTTCGCCTCCACCATAAATGAATTGTAGAAACAAGTATCGAGGCCATTGACCTAAGTGAGATTGACCCATCATCCAAATGGATCGTAGATCTAGAGCAGAAGTAGCAAGAAGAGCCTCTCTTCTCCTTAGATGAATTACAAAACTTCAAAGATCTAGTGGAGGAGATAACAATCAAGACTCAAGAAGCACGGGCACAAGAAGAGGCAAGGGTGCATCAACAAAGAGAGACTAGAGCTTCTTTTAGGGCAAAGGGAAAAGACATTCAAAGACATTGAGGCATTGTATTTGACAATTTGTCATGATTAATGACACATTTTGTAATTTGTACCTTTTCATATTATAAACAATACAAGATGGGTTTTGTCACTTTCATGTGTAGTTTAAGCTTGTATCACTTGCCACTTTTATATGTAGTTTAAGCTTATAATCTTACATCATTAATATTGGATTTGTATAATGTTAATTAATTGTGATATGCATGAAAAAAAAAAAATTCAATGGAGAATTGCATTTTCTTCGTTTTTTTTTCCTTTTGATTCCCAGTTTTTCTCGATTCTTTTTTCAGTCCGATTCCAAGCCGATTTTGATTTTCTCTACTATGGTGGAACCTATACTCGCTATAGAAGCTATGAATGTTGTGGAACCCATAGATGTTGTAAAACCGTCAGATGTTGTGGAACCCAATAGTTGTTGGAGAATTGATGACAGCTTATGCACTTCGGAAGATTTATTGTGTATTGAGAACATTTAACCAATTCTGTTGCAAAGTGTGCCAAGTTTATGTTTTATAGTAACTGAAACTGATTTATTGTTGGATAGCTATATTTATTAGGAACAAGAACAAAAGTCCTTTTTCTGGTTATCAGGCAGTTTTGACTGTCTTTACCTGAAACAGTTATTTATTTGTTATTTCCTTGAATGTTTTCTAGATTCTGTTCCACATAAAGGGGATCTCCAAATTTGACCTCATGAATATATATAGAAGAGTAAGTTGTACATGAGGTCCACTGGTAGTAGTAGAAATTAGAGAACTATTTGCCATACATTTTAATTTTTATAAAAGTTAGCAGCTGGCAGTAGAGTGTTACAGTATATAATAAATGAGATTTGTTCTATGTTGCATGATACTTGAAACAGAGAAAGTTTCCGAAATAGAAATGCTTAATTCAAAAAAAAAATAATAAACATGATTATTTCTTAAATTTTATGTAGAGTACAATGCTTAATATCAAGGTCGACCTCTATAGATAGGGCTATACATGTTGTGCAAAACTAAACTACATGGAATATGCTTAAACCTAGTGCTCAATCTTCAAAGTCATCAAAACTGGTAGAAGAACCAACTTTCATCCTCAAGATTAGGTGCAGGTACGAAAATGCCCAAGGATTCTTAGGATCAACATTCTAATCTTTTGTTTTCTCCTGTGTAATGTTGTTGTTTGGAGAAATATAAGACAAATTAAAATGTGGAAAATTTAGATCCTCTTCTTTTGAGCCCAGTGTGTTTCATTTTAAATAGTGAGTGTATCCATATGTACTCTAATAGCTTTTTTGTTGCTGAAGAGCAAGGTACTTGCTCTACATTCTCTGGCTTAATTGATCTCAACCTATCATTATTTTCAACTTATCATTTATTTGTTCCATTTTGGTGCGAGTTTTTTATAGCTACTTGATTTCAATGAAAGTGGGCCATGTATTTCCCATGTGGGCCTCATTCAAACCCATGCAGCCTCCTACAAACCTCAAATATGAAATTTTTATTTGGTTCAAAATGCCAAGAAATGTTGGAAATGTCTCTTAGGAACATCCATAAATGTGGGAAGATAAGATAATGAGTTTCAGAAGAAGTCTCCAAGTTTTTGAAACAGGGAAATAGGGGTGCCTTAGAAGTTTCTTGCAACATAAATTTTGCTTAAATTCTGATTGCTGTGTGATCAACTAAATTGTGGAGCAAGATGCACCTTGTCTCTTTTGAGAAAGGGCCCGCTCATGAGGGACAATGGATCACTGTCTCTCTCCTAGTTAGCAGCCTAGCTTATGCATGATATAGTTTGGTAGTATATTTTTATTCGTTTGTGTTTACATAGATTTGTGTTATATTTTTATGCATGAATGTTCAATTTTGTTATGTACATTAAGTGTGTGATTGAGTAATTTAGTTGCAGAGCGTTGCTAGCTAGATCTGTAGTTTGATTTCTCTTTCTGCAGCCTCTTTCTGATTTTCTTCCTATAGTATCCCCTGTTCTCCAATTTCTTCCAGCTTCTTTCATCTCCTTTCTGCAACATTCCTCTGTTTTCCTTTCTGTAGCTATCTCTACTTCCTTGCTGTACACTTCTCCATTTCCGATTCCTTTTCGCACTAAGTTCTGTTGGTTGATTTCCAGTGTTTTGGTAACTTAAGTGTTGCAAGGTCAGACCTGGCTGGGACATTCCCACATGCTGGAAGAAATACTTTCTACTCTCATGGACTTGTATAGTGTGGAGTAGAATCTGATAAACAAGTGTCATTACTCAAGAGGTTGAGATCAGTAACAGTGGTAATTGATTCTTGCATTGAGCTAATAGAATAGCTTTCAGTCTTCCATAGATTCTGTAGCATCGACATTTTTCTGTTTGCTCTCTTGAATCCTTGATAGGATTAGGTGAATCCATGTAGATACTTCATCATTGGTAGTCTTGTTGCTTGCACACACAGTGCACTACACTTTGTCAAAGCCTATGCTCCTGGATTGACATGAATGAAATAACATTGTAGAGATCCATCATTTTTGGTGCCGTGGTTAGGGAAGGTGTCAAGGGCTACAGTGGTCTTTCCATGTTGAAGCTAGGAAAATATGTTGCAAGGTCATAAAGGAAGAAGGTCAGCATTCATTCTCTACCTTCTTTGCGTGATGTCTTTATTGCATTCATAGATTAGTTTGTTCAAATGCATGAAGTTTAGGAGATATAGTAGGGGGAGATTTCTTTTGAAACAACATATTAATGGTGTAGGTACACCTAAGAAAACTAACACACATTAAAAAAAGCAAATTTTAGTTGTGCCACGAGGACCATTTGTTATTGGACTAGAAAAAGCTTTTGAACAGATGATCATCCCAGGGATAGTTGGAAAGCAAGCTGCTGCAGAACAATCATCTGTTCTTGATCCCAAGTCTACTTCTCCTGAAGCTACATAAAATTTAATTGTAAAATGCATATTACTTTGTGTTGTTGTAGAACTAGATTCAGAAGAGACCAGTTCAGAACTTGACTGAGATGAGCAGCCTGAGATACATACTGAGCAGAAGACCATTCAGTTCACATGTATTGAATGAATAATGTGCTGTTTGATATGTCAGATACAAAGACAGAAAGCTCAACTCATGAGTGAAGCACATTCAAATTTCCATTTTAAACTTCTTGGACTGCAACGGCTATGAAGAGCATTCCACCTTTGGCGTTGCCCAACTTTCATGTGTTAATGCGTGAAGATCCAAATATTTTCGTGTTCGAATTTGATATGTTGTGCAAGCCATGACTATTGGAGTGATGGCTGGCAGCTGAAATTGTTCCCTACTACTCTGAAAGATGCAACACTCTGTTGGTTCATGGGGATGGGAGGTAATAGTATAAAGACCTGGGAGCAAATGAAAGGAAATTTTGAATAAGTACAAGCACTAATGTAAGGAATGCGACAAAAGGAACAAGATCTTTTAAAAGACCAAGAAGGGTGAAGCACTTGTTGGACTCTATTACATTATTTGGTACATTCTAATGTATCACCTTGGGTGCATCCTTAGGAAAGAGTGTTCTAGATTAGAAGTTATGATTTACTTTATGCAATGTAATAAATGCACAAGTATTATTAAAGTGTGCAAAGTATTTTGATATTGTAAATGTGCATAGTTGTCCATGTGCACGTGTCCATAGAATAGGAAGTGGAAGAGTCTCTAGAATAGTGAAGGTCAAGAGTGCTCCATATGAAGAGTCACATTACATTATATATGTAGTGTATGTGTATATGTAAAGTGACGTGACATGTCACTTACTTGATACTTTCAAAGCTATTGTACCATTTTCATGAGCATTTGTTAATGACAAGTTTATGAGTGATTGTTGAAATTATTTATGAGTTTTATTCTTCTAGAATACTGTCATTATCATATATATCATATTGCAAATTTATTATTGATCTTTTAGTGAATTTTATCTTAAGTATTTAGCTTCAAAAGCTAACAATGATATTAGAGCCACAACAAGGTTTTGACTTGCATAGTTTTTAAAGTTGCAAAGGATATTTCTACTGGTTAAAGAGAAACTAATGAAGTTAAGGAGATTACCTCTGGGAAGGAAAACTAGAGAAGTTGGAAGATTTACCTATTCCAAGAACAAATCTGAAATAGAAGAAGATTTCAGGTCTTGAAGATAGACCTTGACATTGAGGGTTGAGAGACCCAAGAAGGAGGTCCTATTGGAGAGTTTGATAGATTGAAGGAGATTCCAGATTGCAAGTTGGCTAGAGTCTTTCCACAGGGTTGAAGAAGAACTCGTGAAGACTAGGACTCAACACAAAATTCTTTCCACTAGTTTTGAGAATAACTAGTGAAGTTTATTCATTTTAGAATTTTGGAGATTTTTATGTATTTGGTTGTTATCATCTAAGTTTCTTGTTGCAAAAAATTAACTCTCAAAAGTTGAGAAGCTTCCTACAACAGATAGAGAAGAATTTCACCTTTGTTGCCTGAAATTCTATGTGCTTTCCTCGTGCAGGGATTAGTTCTTTCTTGCAGAAAAGTAGACATTGAAGATTGGAGATTGAGGAGATTCAATGAGAAGATCTCATTGAAGATTGTAGATTGAAGACTACATATTGAAGATTGAGGAGACCCACATAGGAGGTTCCTATAAAGATAGAAGATTTTTGGTAGAGGACTAAGAAAAGGTCCTATTACAAAATTTAAAAGCAACAAATTTTGGAGATCTAGGAAAGAGATCTCATTGCAGAATTCCCATAGTTGGAATATTGAAGAGACCAAGGAAAGGTCTCATTAAAGTTTTGAGGAGAAGAGTAATTGCAGAATTAGAAGACCTACGGAAAATAGGTCTTAGGAGAATTTGGAGGAGAATAAGAAGGCTAGAGAAAGTCTTATTGCAAAATTAAAGGAGTGAATATTGGAGGAGTTGCAGAGAAAGCTAGAGGAAAAAGATTCCAAGCAAGGAGAAGTATTTGATAAGAAGGATTTGGGACAATTGTCACCATACAATAACAAACCCAAGAGGAAGAAGACTTTGGCAAGAAGTTTGCCAAATTTTGGAGAAGGTTTGTGAAGACCTCAAGACATTCAGATTCTTGAGGAAGAAGACAATGAAGGAGATCATATTTGAAGTCAAGATTCAACAAGAAGATTGAGGGAGAAGAGAAGATTGAAGAGGCCATAGTTTTGGGAAATTTAAGGACAACCACAATATTTTTGAAGGTTGATTTGATAGGAGAAGTTTGCTGATTTTTGAAGGAGAAATTGAAGGGTTGAAGGATAGTAAATTGAAGAAGGTATTGAGTTGCAAATTTGAAATTTTTTGGGTAGAATTGGAGTGCCCTTGAACAAGATATTGAAGGGGGTTGAGACAATGAAAGAAGGAAGCATTTTGGAGATATCCGTTGTAGGTTTTGTATAGAAAAACAGAGGAGTTGATTGGAGAGTTGCAAAATTTTTGACAGCATTTGGGCAGCACTAATAGTTGCAAGTTTCAGAGGTTGAAGGCACAATTTTTGGAGGATATTTGGATCCAAAAAATCAGTTTATGTGGTTTACATTAGAATAAGGAAAGAGCTACGATTTTGGAGAACTTCAGGATAGATTTGAGAGAGTTTTTAGGCAGCAAGCAAGTTGGAATTTGAGCAACAATTAGAGCTACAAATTTGGTAAGTTTTGGAACAGTAAAGTGAAGGAGAGTAAAGGTGCAAAACTTACAATATCGAGGTTGCTAAAGGGTGAATCAAATCACCAAAGAAACTAGTTGAAAAGGAGATAAAAAAGGTATGTGATATTGGTGCAACATAAATTTATTATTGAAGCATTTAAATCAGGTCTATATTAAGCATTTGAGAGCACCATATTACTTTTATTAATCTAAAGAAGGAAGTTGAAAAAAAGTATTCAAGCATAAAGAAGTTAATGTTTGCATCTTAAGATCTGCTATATTGAAACAAATTTACTTAAGTAAAAGTTTATTTAGAAAGGAGAAATAAGAAGGCTATAACATTATTATTGAATGTTGTTTTTTAGCCCATAATAATGCAAATATATTTTAAGTTCTGGTAGTTAAGAGAAAGTCTAATAGTGCTCAAAGTTGAGGTATATTTAAGGTGTCTAAAGACACCAAAAGGAGGACCAAAGTTGCAGAATATGTTGGTGAAGAAGAGCCACCAAAAAGGGTGGTAGATCCACCAAATAAAAGCACCACTAGATATCAAGACTAAGCATCATAAGAGCATAGGGGGGTTAGCATCTAAACAATGTAGATTTATTAGAATAAAGAAAATAAAGTAAGAGCATTTGTCTAAGTAAGTTAAAGACCAAGCAAGGATTAAAAATAAAGCAAATTATTTCAGTGTCTAAAGAAACTAAGTAGCCACATACCAAAGGAAGAGTCTGATTATCTATTGGAGTAGAGAGCACCATTGTTGCTCAAGGAAGAGTTGTCATCGTACAAAGAAGTGCCACCATAGTCCAAAAATGCAGAGCCACTATCATTTGAGGGAAAGCCACCACCATATGAGGAAGAGCCACTATCATTTGGGGAAGATCCACCACCATAGAAGAGCCACCATAAAAAATGTTGAGCAAGCTATTGAGTTTCACCCAAGAAGTCCAAACGAATACATTCTCTGTGAAAGAGTACAAAAGATACATAAAAAAGATAGAAGGACTGAATATTAGGGTAAATTACAAGTGTTGAGGATTGGTGGATACGTTACATGCAACAAACACGTGTTAGAGAAGACAAAGGATAAGCTAGCAAACATTTCAAGCATTGAATAAGTGGTAATATTGAAAGAAGAACCATTTATTTGGAAGCAATACACTTGGAATAGTAATGGCTAGAGTGTCATATTATCATCCACCCAGGCAAGAATACATTATATGAGCTTAAGGAGAATAAAGATGAATTTAGAGTATTGGAAGAGTTTGAGTTCCATGTGACACGTATAACTTGGGAGGTCAACAGGTTTGAAGGATCTCAAGTGCCCATCTCAAGGAGAGAACATGTTTTTAAGGAGGAAAAACTAACAGTGAAGCATATATTTGTAGAGATGCGTTGGAAATAGGTTTAAGTGGAGTCATTAATTGAATTTTGAGTGGGAGTAAGCAGTGATACAACACTTAGCATTGCAAGAGAGACATTCAAGCCACATAGGGAGTCAAAGGGTCAAATATTGGATACGTTGCAGAGTTCCTGAGTAAAGACTAAATTCACTTGTCCAATCAAAAAAGAGATATAATAATAGTTCAAGGCAAGCCAAAGCATAACAAAGGTTCCATAAAAATGAGAGTGTGTAGATGCTAGTGGTGTAGTATTCTTTATGGGGAGATGGTTTTAGAAGCTATGAGAATGATCAACAAGGTGTCAAAACCTAACTTGCACAAGTCGTACAACCTGTACGGTCTTCCTCGTACACTAGGCTAACTTACCAAAATAGCTTGTACAGTCACCAAATTATATAGTTGTATGATATAAATCATACAACCCTATACTTGGTATGATTTTGTACTTAACCAATACATTGGAACAAGTTTTGCAAGTTATATCGATATGTTTTGTAATATATTTCTCCAAACTAGCAATATTTCCTTAACTAGTAGATTTGAATGGTAGCTTTTATTACCAAATTGGGTAAGTGAACAACTTGTACAATTTGGCACTATACTTGTACAGTTTTTTATGAACCCTTATTGCAACTAATATTTAGATCTATCACTTACCATCACCAATCCTTTCAAGATAGATTTTGGGAAGTTTCTATGTGTTAATCGTTCCAATTCTCCCTAACATGCAAACCCTAATTCTCTAACAATGGATTATATTCCCCATGGACAATTCCAAAAATCATACAACTACCTGGAGACATCAAAGTATGACTATAATTCTTCATATACTAATTTCCATCCTTCACATCAAGTCTACAGGTAATCGAAATTATTTACAGTGTAGTTCTGTTCATCTACCATACCAAGTTATACTTTAAGCAGCACATACACAACCTGCAACAATCACTATGTATGGCAATACACAGGAACAAGGAAATAATTAAAAATATGGCAATATTTAGATGTAATCAGTCCTACAACACATGGCCATTGATATAGCTCACAACCACAACAACAATCACAAGGAACAATATAACACTTAATCATCAATACTCCATGTATTATGCATGAACAATGAACTGTCTATGAACATGAATGAAATATGAATGAACAACCAAAAAATGAATAGGGGAGCTATATAATGCATGCCTAGACCGTTCCAAAGCGGTTTTTGAAGCATCACACCATTTACAACTGCGATCCTCAACTAATTCTAAAACAAATATTTTTACAAGGTTCACTAAGGTCTAATTTGATTTTTATCAAATTAACCCCAAATGCACATTTTACCTAAATTTCACTTTATTTCACATCGTACATGGGCAACCTTGTACATTTTTCTCTTGCTTGTACGTTTTGACACTTACACATTTTAGTCAAAATTAAGCAAAACTACACAAAACTGAGTAAATCCCTGGATCACTTATTCTTTTGGGATGTGGATTTGCTACCTACATATGCCCTCCCTTTAAATCAGGTGGTGTCCTCACCGTATGTCTTATTTGTCTTTTCGAACGTCTGTTTACGATAATTAGCAAGTAAAAGTTGCAAGGCGGTACACTCATCCTTCAAGCGAGCTACATACTGACTAACTTCCAGGGCTTTCAACTCGTACTCATTAGCCTTCTCTTTCGCAAGAGCCAACAGTGATCCTAAATCCTTCTCGTGCTCTAATGCTCCCTTGCATATATTTTCTATAAACATGGCTTTCGTTCGGGCTACTATGGCTGACTCCTCATTCTTCTCGGTAATAACCTGATGAACGTCGGTTTCATAAGCTACACGGGGGGTCACTTAGTTGAAAGCCTTCAAAACACGTGCGTTCACGGGCTTCTTAAAAAATCCCCTATTTTTAAAATTTACCACCTCCCCTTCTAATTTATTAAACCCCTAGTGGTAAACCCCTATCTAATAAATAATAACCCCTTTTCAAAACTTACCATTTTACCAAAAATATTTGAATCAATTTTTAATATCCCTTGGTAGGTTTACCATTTTATCAATGTATATCCATTGAGCATGTTTGAATCCATAAAACTATCAAGTCTTTATGAGCATAACAAAAATTAGTGGTTTGAGCTCTAACTTGAAGTAAAAATATGTATATTCTTAGTCTTCACACATTTCATTTAACCAGTAATATACAAGAGCAAGTTTTGATTATATTCTAGGTCTCTCACTCTGGGAGGGAGGACCCCATTTCAAATTCCTTACTTCCCCCTACTCCTATCTTGTTGATCTCTAGTTGGGTAGATCTTCCTGGGATCTCCTGTTGCATTTCCAAGACCTCCACGGATCCTCCTATGCTTATCAAGATGTGTCATCCCATTTTTGATGTGACTATGATGGTTTGGTTGGATTGACCTGAAGATTCTTTCCATGGTGGCCTTTGGTGGTGGTTGGATTTCAGATGGCTTGGCTTGGGAGTTGGAGATGCAAAGCCTTTCTCGATGGAATTTTTTGGTCTTCGAGAGGGCCCCATGCTTTATTGTTCTTGAAACTCAAGGATGCCTCTATGTATCTTTGAAATTTTAGGTCTCTCTAGGCTTCTTGTATTTGGAAATGAGACATTCAACAATGTTTTTAGATAGTTGCAAATAAGAAAAATAGAAATTTCTTTATATACATTAAATATCAATATATTTATGCAATATCTCAAACTTGATGTCAAACTCAAAAAATATTTTTATGCACTGAATAACATTTTCCAACTCCAAGCTTACTAAATTTGAACTTGAATACTAATCTTCTCACTAAATGCCTCAATGCAATAGACCATAACTCACCTAAAACTTGAAAGAGTATACTAGTTTGTGATTGCATCATTGTACAACTATATTAAGATTCCCCCATGGATTCCATCAATCACAAAATTTTTGCATAAATTACATGATCGAAGCCACTGTCTACTAACTCTCTCAAAGTCCTTATTAAACTAGCAATTCTTAGATAAACCAAAAACTGAACAACTTAATCTAGATGTTGTTGGTTATTATTTGATGCTTATTACCAAAGTGAAAGTTCTCTACCAAGCCCATATTCTATTGGAAAATTGCAAGCAAATGATAAACCGTAAAGCAACCAATAAAATTTTGGGACACATTTTGTTGTTTGGTTGACAAATGAACTATCTTAGGGAGATGAGCATTCACTCATTGACACAGACTATTTGAGGAATAGGCCTGATTCATAGATTTTCAAAAACTTCTTGATCTTGATTATGTTTACTTATCACAGGTGTCCATGCTTCCTCTAAGATAAAAGAACTTCCTCACCTATTTCTAGGAACAGAGACTTCCTGGATCAAGAAAGGCCTCAATTTATGGCAAAGGGTATGAGAAGCATCTTCTATCAAGGAAAATGGGCCCACCTCAAAACCCACAATTGGGTGCAGGTTAGGAACAACTTGACCAAACCACCACTCCAAAATTCACCCTAGGGATGTGAGGGTTCCGCAAGAAGGGTCCTATAACATTGCTCTTTATTTTTACTTTTCTCAAAAGCTTACTTGTTAGAGCAAAACTTGCCTTGGCCCTTTTGAAGTTTATATATGCTCCTTTAAGTATTGTCAACTTTGACTTTGAAACAAATTTTGTCATTAACATTATAACCTTGGGAAAACAAACAAGATTGCCAGAAGTCTCAACCAGTTGTTTACATTTTCTATATCATGTCTATAATTAAACACATCAATTTGTTGCTCAAGCTCAAGTTTAAAAAGTAAATTGACCATAGAATGACAACATGCAGGTCAAAACTTTAGAACAAAGCTCTGCAAGGTTTCTTTAGATAATAGTGATCATTTAAGAATGTAAAGGCACTACTAACTTCAACAAACTAACTCCAAGAGAATCATCATCATAATATCTTAGGCCCCAAATCATGGCATGAGGTAGTTTGTAGTTAAGGTATATTATTTTTAGTTGGCTAACATGGGAAGAGTCTTACAGTGATGCAATTACCTTCTGGTACGAACCATATCTACTTTATTTCCAATAGGTATAACTTTAAACAAATTGATAGATTTACACAAAAGAATGATATAAATAAGATGTCCATTCATAGATTCTGAGTACATTCACTTTAAGGATTTTTCATTAACATAGAATTCATGAGTAAGTGGAGCTAAGCCATAGATTCTTGGGCCGAAAACCCTAAAAGAAAAATAGTAAATTATCTTAAAAGAGGCATATCTGTTTCCACAGGCACTTAACTACCTGAAACCCACCCTATTGGAAAGGTTGTTCCAAAATATTTTTAAAGATATATAAGGTGACACTTTAGATCAAAATTGATAGACTTATGGTTGCTTATATTTGACTAGCTTCGTAGTTGATTTGACATATGCCTTGCAAATTTTGCACCTGGCTCATTTTTCTTAAAGAAAACAAACAAGTTGGATCCTAATCGTCAAGCTAGAAAACCACAAGATTGATGGGACAAGCAAAAATAAAATGCAATCAATAAACACAAAAATTGATTTCATGCAGTTGTTAGAGAGCATTAAAGATAGATTCAAAGGGATTGATATTACAATTGAAGAATCCAAGAATTACCCCTAAAAAACCCATGAATATAGCAAGCTTTAGCATTCAAGTTTTTCATATTGTTACACCATTGATTTGAGGTTGAATTCTGTAGGATAGCATATTTTCTAGTCAATAGTGTGTGCAACTATATTTACATGTGGCAACAATCAACTAGGTGGAAAAGGAGTTTGCTCACTTGCTTACCCTCTTTTGACACCAAGGTGTTGTATTTCATTAGTGAGATAAATCAAATACCATAGACTCAAGGGGCCAGAGTACACCCCTTGCCCATCCAGTAGACTAGCATAGGAGTTCATTGAATAACAATGTTAACTGGGTACTTCAATGGACATATTAAAGATATTATATTTGGTTTCAGCTGGCTATTACTTCCTAGAGGTCTTTTATTGAGTGTCTTGGAGATCTATGAAACCTTAAAGGAGCTAATGAAACTATCTAATGGCTCGAGGAATAACAATATTTAAAATAAAATAACACATTATTCTTTGTAATTAGTAGTGCATCTGAGGCATCATAAAATGATGCCAACAAGATATATGCATCAACTAAATATTATTAGAGCATAATGTCGATGTGTTACCATGTATTACACACATCCATAATAGAATATATATATATATATATATATATATACAACCGACAAAAAAAAAGAAGGTAAAAAGCCTAATAGATTTTGATGGTTGCAGCCTAATGTACCATACATAGTGTTTTTTACTCTTATTGATTATTCAACTATATTTGAAATGCTCATTGCAACTATGGTTGCATTCTATGCCAAAGGAACACAAAAATCAAAGTAAGAATTAGCTCAACAATCTCAGGAATTCCAACACGTCCTCTACACCCTACCATTGTTACTGCAATTAGACATCTCCAATTTCAAAATTCTCATCTTAAATGAGAAAGCAGAGGACCACACCTATAAAACATGCAGACAACATGAAATTCTAGAATTTTATAGTAAAGAACAAACCAACTTTCAAATTGGAATTCCACGATAATAATCCCTCTTGGTTTGTATGAGTTGTTTGTTCAAATCATTCATAAACATTTTTTAAGATAAATATGTTAAAGTTTTCATTATCACCAATTCTTTTCATACCTCTTTGGGAAAAATAAGGAGAATGGATGCACACTGAAACCTATAATAGACTTGAGTTTCTTTAAGATATGTTCTATGCTTTGCATTGAGACTGTGGCCAATCTAAGCCTTGGTTTACTATCACATATATAAAACTTGTTTCTCAATAAAATTTATCAATATATGCAAAAGATATCCTTGTAAAATGTACAAGGAAGAACATGGTAAGACCTGTTTCTGTTCCTGATAAAAGTAAAATATAAAATAATTGTCTGAAGAATGTATACTAGACTTTTCAACAAAGCAAACCTCAGATGTTCTGCATTAAGCATATCAGATGCGAATATGTTGACATACTTTATGGCCTTTCAACAATCAACCGTCATCATCTAATGATTTTTAGAAACAACTGCATGACTTCAGGAACAAGCAAAAAGTAAGAGACTGCCACTGCAGTGGCCAACAACAACAAGCATTCTATAAAAAAGAGTAAATTCAACTGAAATCATTACCAAAAATAAACAATCTAATATGTTGATAACCATTTCTGCTGGATAGGTGATATGTCTCATGTTGATGTCTTATTGCCACTTAAACATGTTCTCTTAAGTTCCACTTAATAAAAGAGTTTTAATGGCATTATCTGACTATGTTACCAATATCACTGGTCAGAATTTCAACATATACATTATTACATACTCATAAACCATAGTATAAATCTGGTTTAAAAGGATTGGTGAGACTTATGATTTATCATGGGCTTGGTTAGAGGGGATGTCTCATACATCCAAGAGATATGTTGTCATGGTTGTAGCTTTGAAAATGGCCTTTGCCTTTAGTGACTTAGAGATTTGCTACAACTTAAAGAAAAAAATACTAATGCAGTTTAAGCTCTTTGCATTTTCCATGTCTTACTTTTATACCCATCATTAGTTTTTAAAAGTGTCTTTATGTTGATTAAGTTTGTCAAATATTAACATAAACTAGCAGGTGTGATACACACACAGAGCTAAAAAAGAACAAATGCAAAGATTTTCATTGAATATTTTGTCTTATTTCTTGAAGGAAGCATATGATGACTGATAATCCTGTCACCCCCAGGAAAAGGAGGGGAAAACATATAATCCAAGACTTTCCTCTATTATGTGAACTTGTAAATGATTGTATTACGTACATTATTAAGGAAACAACATGAGCAAGCACATAGTACATACATTCAGAAGGCCAATAAAGTTAAACATGAGCAAATCTATTAAATAAATAACAAATATACAAGTGTAAGACCTATCTTGATAATTTGTTCAGGTAAACTGGCCCCTGCCAACCTGACTCAGATGTTTCCTATCACAATATACATGTTGCTTCAACAAACAATGTTCAGTAACAATTATTTTTGAGAAGCAGATATATAATCAAGTACAATATCATAGCCAGAATTCAGTAAAGAAAGTTCAAGTTCTAGAAGAAATATACTCAAAGTACAAATCTCACAGCCATGTTGAAATTGGAATCACTTGTGCAAGAGATTAGTTAGAAGAATGAATTGTTTATTCTTTTAGAAGGTACATGCCCTTGATTAGCACGTGGCCTAAAGACTGAAAAACAACAATGCTATTCATGATGTAAAAGTTTGGCAATGTAATAATAGATGCCAAGGCACAAACAATTCAGGGTATATGAAACTTCTTGTGGAAGCAAAGGAACAACTCCATTTTGTTTCATATATTGGTTCAAGAGTATACCTCTTTGGGTTTCAAGCCTTTGACCAAGCTCATCTCAAACCAAAACTTGCAAATCCCTTTAAACCAAATATACAAAAATTAAAACAAAAGGATACATTCTTTCATGAACACCCTGCATACTACCACTTCTCATCAACTTAACATGTACTGAAGGCCACAGACTTAATGACATATATACTCCAAAATCCAATCCTTTCTCAAAAAATTGTTGGCCATTTATACTCTCCCATTCAACCCATATATGGCGAAACAAAAAAATAGAAATTTAACATTATATCCCATGTTCCAATCCTCTTTCTTAATCAAACCCATATTCAATGCACTTGTCACACCATTTAAATGCAAATAGATAGAAATATTTACAAAGCCTTTGTATTGTATCCTGAAAGAATGAAAGCTTTTTCATTGCTTGTACATACTGATGAAAAACCCAAGCTTAATTACCCCACATGGCTAGTTCTAAAGAAAGTGCTATATGCTCTTATCTACCTAAATTGATATTCACAAATAAGTAGCAGGGGCTTTTACTAGGCAAAAACAAGGCAACCTTCACCCATTTCTGGAGGGATTTTTAGAGACTTTTCTACATTTCTTCTAGCTGATTTCTCTTCCAGTCTCATGTGCATTGGAGGGTGGACCTGTTAGAAGAAGCAGGGCTTCATTACATGGATCAATAAATTCAAGGTCTAACTCTAGAACTACTGTTGTTCACCAGAAAACTGATTGGAGATAGATACTTCATCAAGGGATATGAGGCTCAAAATGGACCTTTGAATCTCTCCACGAAAAAAGAGTTTCTTTCCAATGCAAGTGGGCATGGGACTCATACTCTATCCACAGTAGGAGGGATTTTTGTACAAAATGCAAGTATTTATGGCTATACAGAAGGGATTGCAAAGGGAGGGATATCAGAGAAGTTGTACTCCAGGCAAGCTGGTAGCATAACTAACCATGGTATTTTTGGTAGTCCAGGCAAATTGTACTCTCTTGTTATTATTGAAATGCAGTGGTGCATTTATCACATATATTGTTAGTTGTGCTTACAAGTAAGAAATTAGACCACCTACACTTTGGTAGGGGATTACGTGCATCTGGACAAGTGTTTTCTATTGTCAAATTTCAAATTTACAATTCAAAAAAAAATAAAAAGAAAATGAAATAATCTACAATTCCAAGTCGTCTATCTTCATGCTGAAAGCAATATTTTGAGCCTCTCCTTTCCCATATGTGAGCAGTCCCAACATTAATGAATGTTTGATTTGTCATGCCAGAGTTTGGTTAAGCCTCTCTTTTATGTTTGTACTTTAACAGGCTTATCTTGTTTTATAGAATACGTTGAATATGCAACATATGATGTAACACTAAGTGATTGATATTTTTTAATAGTTAACTCTTTAGGAAGAGATATCACTCTTATTCAAATTTTGTAAGAGGGAACATAATTCTAATACCCAATGCAAAACACACATTTCTTCTTGTCTTAGGCATTATTAAACTCTGTGAAAACAAAGACTTGTTGCAAATGGATTTTATACAATGCTCTAGTGGATTTGTTGAATAAATGCTTACCGAGAAAAGATAAAACACAATTTTTAGGTCTTGGAAGTGTATTGGCTCAAGAACAAGAGGAAAACCAAGAACCAGTTCATAAATATCTAATGAGAAATATAAATGGACAATTTTTGACAACTGTTGGGATAGAATCAGATACTTCTTATGACTGGTCCTGTTCAACAGTGTGATTTCATTTAACATGCAATATTTATTGGCTTTGCCTTTAGTGAAAAAGGACTAACTAGGCCGCACAAACCACTTAGATGAAAAATATTCATATGAACTTTAGTATAGAGAAGGTGGGTTGGTCCCACCTATCTAATATTTTCACAAAATAAGAAAAGGTTCATAACAGTTTCCCCTCCTTGAATTGCTTTCTCCCCAAAGCAATTGCAGTTTTGAATCATGATTTCTTCTTGCCTCTATCATATGCTAGACCATGTGGTATGTCCCAATATTTATCTACAAAATCATCAATATTGTGCCTTTGAAGGATTTTTTGGGTATTAGTGTGAGAACTCTCAACTTGAAGAATGTCTACTAGCAATTTCTCATACTCAACCTGCAATCTTTGAGATGCAATCCTGTCAACAACTACAATACCAAGAACCTAACCAACCATTGATCCACAAGCTACAAATTGTGATGCAAACTTCTCATTATTTGTGATAAATTCAATTCTAATCTTCGGGGATATCTGTTGGTGTAAAAAACCCTTCAAAACTAAGAAAATATTTTCTAGCTAAATCATCAATAAGACAACAATGCAAAGGTGGCCTTTTGCTGAAGACTAATACAACACATAAAATGGTTAGAGGAATTAGTAAATTACTAGTATATCTTCCTTAACCAATAAATCAAAGCTTCCTTGAGAGACACACAAGAGGAAACCCAATGGACATGCCCTTTTTAAGACTTTTATAGATCTAAACTTCATAAGGAGTTTCCTTCCATATGAATCCATTGTAGACTTTAAGAACCAAGGAAACCCTACAATACAACAATGACAAGTCCAATACTGTCATATATTTGGTATGCTTGCTTAAACCCCTTTGCAAAGTCACCCACACCTTCTTGGACTAAACTATTTGTATCCTTTGTCACTCTGTTAAGTTCCAATAACCACTTTTATTTTGATCTGCTTTATAAAGCTCAACATATTATGGAAATAAGAGATCTTCAGTGTCCTAAAGTGCTCTTATATGTTATTTTCCAAATATAACATGAAATTTGAAACTACAACTTAGAAGAATTTGCCCGAATAATGGGTTATGGTAGCATTGTTGCATTCTAGATTTGGAAACTTAAAAGCTAAAATTGGTGGTTATGAACAATTAATTTTTTTTAGATCATAAACTAGGCAATTTTTTTTTTGGAATTTGGAATTGGAAAATTCAATTATGAAATATGAAAGATCTAATATGTTCCTCCTATTTTAATTATAAAGCTAAAAACCCTATTGGCAATTTTGGGTTTGAGATCCTAGCTTCTTGTCTATGAGTTGTCATTGATGTCAAAAGGAAATGGCATTAATGTTAAGAGGATGTGTTGGCTTCAAAGGTGGAAGATTCCAAGAGAATCCGGAGAGATTCCATTGGCAAGGGTTTTTCATTAAAACCAAGTTAAATGGTTTTTATTAAAACCAATGGAGGTTCTCTTTATTATTTATTTAATTATTATTTAAAACCCTTCAAGGTTTTAATTAATTAATTATTTAATTAATTAAGGGAGAAATTATTTTTAATTTATTAAAAATACTTAAGGGTTTTTAAACCCTTTAGAAAGCAAATTTCGATTAAATTCAAAATTACTTTTCTTTGCAGCCGACGTGTTCTAAAGTCCACGTATGGACTATAAATATGAGAAGGTTCCTAAGGTTAAACACACTTGGAAAATCGAAGGCAATTAATTGGTTTGGCTGTGATCGAATGTTCTGTTTACGCTGCGAAAGAGGAGAGCTCGTGGTTTGAAAAGCTTTCGGAAAGCTTGACCGTTTATGTGGAAGGAAGTCCGTCTTGGACTTCGTAAGCCCCTTGTGGGCTAGTGGCAGCGAAGGCTGCATTTGGGCCTTGCGTAGGCGGAGGTCTGCGTTTCGATCCCCGCGGAGGGAGCTGTGCATGGATTAGTCACGTTTTTATTAAAACGTGTTTTGTGCCGCGAATTTCGGATTCTTCAAGGGCAGCCATTATAAGGTGTGATTATTTTCTTGATATGATTTTTGGCATTGTTTAGCATTGTTTAAAAGACATAGGAGAAATAAGGGGATATTTCTTTGGTTGTATTTTTGAGATTAGTCTTTTGCTATGCTAAATTTAAAAATGGAGATATAAGGTGTAAGTTTTGGTTGTTGTGTTTTTGGCTTCTTTGGTGGTTGTTTTTAAAGAAGAGGAGCTAAAAGGTGTATTAAGGAAAGTTTTTATATATGCTCATTTATCTTGGTTCTAACCCTAACTTGGTTGGAAGTTTGAGGGTTGTGTGTGGTGACAACTTTAAGGATCAATTTTCTTCTACTCCAAAAAGGTATGGGCACATTTTTCTTATGAGTATGATTGGTGTATGTTTTTCTGAAATAAGGTTGGAGTGAAAAGGTTTTCAACTAGGTTTCCTTTGGTTGGGTGTAAATCCTATTTTCTGGTTTGTTGAAGACTACTTATGCATTGTTATCCTTAAGGAGAGTTTTTGGTGAATGCATAATTTCTGGTTTGAGATAGTGGAAGCTTTGTGCACTAGGGTTTATATTTGTGAGTCTAGCTACTTGCATTGAGTTGGTGGAACCCTTGGTTGGCTATTTTGAGTTTGATGGTTGAGTTGCTTCCATAGAGGTTGTTTGATCAAGTTATTGCTTTACTTGATTCATGATATTGGGCTTACTCCATTGAGTTGATTTGAGCAAGTTATTCTTTGCATTTGGTGATATTGTGTTGGTGGTCGTTTTGTTCAAATATCTTTGGAGGGAAAAGGATTTCTACTTGTTTCCTTTTCTTGTGATGATTGGTTGAATGCTTCAAGGTTGATGTTGAGTTGAATGGTGTTGGTTGACTAAACCTTGTTTGATGAGCATTGTTGTTGAAACCCTAATTGATGGTGAAAAGAACATGAGTATCATTGTTATGTGATTCTTTGCATAGTTGGCAATTGTTGGGGTTTCATGTTCTTGAAAGAAAACATTCTATCCTATCCATTTCAGATATTGAGTTGAGTTTTCAGATTTGAGATTGAGATTGAGCTGAGTTGATTTGAGTTGAGTTTTGAGATTGGGATTTGAGTATAGAACATATTGAGTCTCTAACAATTCTCTTTATGCTTCTATGAGTTTGACAAATCACATTGGGTCTCTAACAATTCACTTTGTGATTTCCTACTAAGAAAGTTTTTCTTGGTGAGCTTGCTGAGTTTTTGGACAGGTTCTAGTGGGGACTTGTGAGCAGTTTTTGGACAGGTTCCAGTGGGGACTTGTGAGCAGTTTTGGACAGGTTTCGATGGGGACTTGTGAGCAGATTTGGACAGGTCCTAGCAGAGGACTTGTGAGCTGAGTTTGATAGTTCTATCAGAGAACTTGAGGACAGAGGTGCATTGGTTCTATGAGAAGAACCTGAGGATAGATTTGGCAAGTCTTTGAGAAGGCTTGTATGTAGAGGATTGATTTGTTCAAGAGTTGGACAGATCTGACAGACAGAGGAAGACTTGTACTAGACCGACTGACTATGTTTGGTACAAGTTGTTGAGCTACTGTGGACGTGATCATAGAAGGCAGAGGTCTCTTAGGCTAAGCATTGAGGATAGGAGGTCTTCGGTGGAAAGGAGTTCCACGTGCTGGCAAGAGGTAGAGGCAGTTGATCTTCTGAGGGATCATTTCCAGAGTAGAGGGGAAGGTATCTCCTTTGAGCAGAGGCTCATAAATTCTGATTGGGGAAGGTATCTCCTTTGGGCCGAGGCTCATAAACATTGTAATTGGGAAGGACTCCCAAAGAACCTTGAGATAACTTTTAGAGAAAAGTTTTGTGGACGTAGCCCAACCATTTTGGGTGAACCACGTTAAAAATGGGTCTTCAATGTGTGATGCTTTCTGTCTTGATTAATGTTGTGTTGATGCCACTGCTATCTAAAGTTAAAATTATTAATTGGTTAAGTCTTATACTGTTCACCCCCCTCTCAGTATAAGTCCATGTTCTTCAATTGGTATCAGAGCAGGTCTCTCCAGAAAGAGCCTAACAGCTTGGAGAAGGATCTATCAGAGGAACATACAGATTCGAAAGAGATGAAGAGTTTGAGTTCGATCTCAAAGGTGAATTCTTCTTGGCTTTGAGAAAGCTTGAGAAATTCAGGGAAGAGAATTCTGTTCTCAAGCATCAATGTCAGGAAGAAGAGATAGCAAGATCAGAATTGTCTCAAAGTGTTATAGACTTCAAAATTCTAGCTGAAGAAGGGAAGAAGGTTGAACAGGTTCTGAAAGAGGCTCTCAAAGAAAAGGAAGCTGATTGCGAGAAACTAGAAGAAGAGATTATGTCTCTTAGAGTGAAGTTGGAACAGTTGGCTCTCAGACAGAATACTCCGTGTGAAAAGCAAAAGAAGGATGGTATCACCATTCATGAAATAGGGTCTTCGAGCAAGATCAATCTTCATCCTGAAGAGCGGTGGATTCCAGTTGGTCACAAGAAGAACAATCATCCAAGGCATCAAAACAGGTTACATAATACTTTCCATGGCTATTGTTTTTCCTGCAAGAAATTTGGTCACAAAGCTATGCATTGCAATAAGTCTTTGAATAGCCATAGTAAGGAAAATGTTAACTCTTTTGCACCTCTTATGAATAAAAATGTCATGTGTTACAAGTGCAAGAATTTTGGGCATATAGCAAGGATGTGCAATTTGGATAGATCTAGCCTTGAGTTCACTAAAAAGAGAAATGAGATCAAATCTAAGTCAATGATAGTTCAAACTGCTTTTCATGCTCAAGACAAAGTAGAAAAATGGTATCTTGATAGTGGTTGTTCAAAACATATGACTGGTGAAAAGGAAAAGTTTTTGGTCTTAAAAGAAACAAACAGAGGAACAGTCAGTTTTGGAGATAACGAGGTCAACTAAAATCTGTGGTAAAGGGACTCTTAGTTTGGATGGGAAATCCAAAATAGAAAATGTGCTTTATGTAGAAGGCCTAAGACATAATCTTCTAAGTGTGAGTCAACTTTGTGATCAAGGGCACATAGTATCTTTCTTTTCGGATAGATGTGAGATAAGTAAAGAAAAAAATGGAAAACTCATTGCTAGTGCTACAAGGACTCCAAACAATCTTTACATGCTAAGTGAGATAAAAAAGGAAAAGTGTTTTCTAACTCAAGAAGATGAGAGTTGGTTATGGCATAAAATATTGGGGCATTTGAGCTTTGATAATCTTGTCAATATTAGTAACAAGGAAGCGATTAGAGACTTGCCCAAAATAAAAAGGCCCCATAACATCATTTGCGGTCCTTGTCAACATGGAAAACAGACCAGAACCAGTTTCAAATCAAAAGGGTATACTTCTTCAAAACCATTGGATCTTATTCATACTGATTTATGTGGCCCTACCGGAACTCAGAGCATTCAGGGAGAAAGCTACTTCATGTTGTTTATAGATGATTATTCTAGAATGACTTGGGTTACTTTTCTCAAAGAAAAATCTGAAGCTTTTGAAAAATTTAAAGCTTTCAAAGAAATGATTGAAAATGAGACCGACAAGAGAATCAAATGCTTAAGATCAGATAGAGGAGGAGAGTTCACTTCAAATGAATTTGTGGAATACTGTGAGCAACAAGGAATCAAAAGAGAATATTCAACGACAAGAACTCCTCAACAAAATGGAGTTGTTGAAAGGAAAAATAGAACTATTGAAAATATGGCTAGAGCTATGTTAAATGAGTCAAAACTTTCAGATGGCTTTTGGAAAGAGGCAGTCAGTACAGTAGTCTACATTATCACCAGGGCCCAACTTAGAGTCAATCATCATAAAACTCCTTATGAGTTGTGGAAAGGAAGACCAGCTACAGTAAAATACTTCAAAGTGTTTGGGAGTAAGTGCTTCATCAGAAGGGAAGATCAGAATTTGGGTAAGTTTGATCCTAGGTGTGATGAGGGAATCTTTCTTGGATATTCCAGTAGAAGCAAGGCCTACAGATGCTTCAACAAAAGAACTCATACAGTTGTAGAGAGCATAAATGTAACAGTTGATGAAAAGACAGGGATAAGAGAACCAGTCAAGGAACTCAGTGATGAAATTTGTCAAGAAGAATTCAGAGAGGTTTCAGATGAAGAAGAGGAAAGACAACAAGCTGCTTCCCAAAACTCCTTCACGATATGTTCAGAAACATCATCCCAAATATTTGATCATTGGTGATCCAAATAGCAGGAAAACAAGAAGAAGAGTCATTCCTTCACATGATTCTACAAATGTTTCATTATTATCTCAGATTGAGCCAAAATATTTTAGTGAAGCATGTGCGGATAAGTTTTGGGTAAAAGCAATGGATGAAGAGCTAAATCAAATAGAGAAAAGTGAAACTTGGGAATTGGTTCCAAGACCTAAGGACAAGAATGTCATTGGCACAAAATGGATATTCAGAAATAAACTCAATGAGGATGGAAAGATTGTCGAAAACAAAGCTAGGTTAGTCTGCAAAGGTTATGCTCAAGTAGAAGGTGTTGATTTCGAAGAGACGTTTGCTCCTGTTGCTCGTCTTGAAGCTATCAGAATGTTTTTGGCCCTTTCAAGCTTCAAATCATTCAAGGTATATCAAATGGATGTAAAGTCAGCTTTTCTAAATGGGGTATTGGTAGAAGAAGTCTACATAGAACAGCCAGAAGGAGTGTCTCTCTTAGAACAGTCAGACTATGTGTGTAAACTGAAAAAGGCCTTGTATGGGTTAAAGCAAGCACCTAGGGCTTGGTACTCAAGACTTGACAGGTATCTTCATGAGCAAGGTTTCAGGAAAGGTGTGGCAGATAGCAATTTGTATATTAAGAATGAAGATGATGATATGTTGATTATGGTTGTCTATGTTGATGATATTATTTTTGGGGGAAATAATACTCAGATGTGCAAAGTTTTTGCTAACACCATGCAGAAGGAATTTGAGATGTCTATGATTGGAGAGCTGTCATTCTTTTTAGGTCTTCAGATTGCTCAATCAAAAGATGGTATATTTCTCTCTCAAGGAAAGTATATCAAAGAAATGTTGAAGAAATTTGGGATGATGGACAACAAACCAGTGTGTACTCCAATGATTACAGGGTGCAAGATGAGTAAAGATGATGAATCTCCAGCGGCAGATCAGAGGTTGTACAGATCTATGATTGGCAGTTTATTATATATTACAGCTACCAGACCAGATATCATGCAGGCGGTTGGGTTAGTAGCAAGATTTCTAGCAGCTCCAAAAGATTCTCATGTTATAGCGGTTAAGAGGATATTCAGATATCCGAAGGGCACTATGGACTTTGGGCTTTGGTATCCCAAAGGTGATGATTTCACCCTCATAGCTTATACAGATGCAGATTGGGCAGGCAGTATTGATGACAGGAAAAGCACTAGTGGTGGAGCATTCTTTCTGGGAAAGAGTTTGGTTTCTTGGCTAAGTAAGAAACAACCTTCAATTTCCTTATCTACGATAGAGGCTGAATACATAGCAGTAGTGGCTGGGTGTACACAGGTTTTATGGATGAAAACCACCTTGGAGGATTTCAAAGTCAAGTATGAACAACCCATCTCCATACTTTGTGATAATACAAGTGCCATAAGTATTTCCAAAAATCCGGTAATGCACTCAAGGACAAAGCATATTTCCATCAAGTATCACTTTCTAAGGGAGAAAGTGCAAGACAAGCAAGTCAAGGTAGAGTATGTGCCTACTAAAGAGCAGATTGCAGATATCTTCACCAAACCTCTTCCAAGAGATACGTTTGAGTATCTAAGGGAGAAATTGGGAGTTGTACTCCCACCCCAGAATTAAACACCTCAACAGGAGGTGGGGGAGGGACTAAGCTAAGAGGCTCATTCTTAGTCCCGAGCCCCAAAGGTGACCCTTTGCCATTGATGACAAAAGGGGAGAGATTTGAGTAAGGGGGAGAGCCTCAATACAGGGGGAGCTGTTTATGTTGAGTTTCGATGTTGTTGAGAAGCATGGTTTGCCATCAATGACAAAGGGGAGATTGTTGGCAATTTTGGGTTTGAGATCCTAGCTTCTTGTCTATGAGTTGTCATTGATGTCAAAAGGAAATGGCATTAATGTTAAGAGGATGTGTTGGCTTCAAAGGTGGAAGATTCCAAGAGAATCCGGAGAGATTCCATTGGCAAGGGTTTTTCATTAAAACCAAGTTAAATGGTTTTTATTAAAACCAATGGAGGTTCTCTTTATTATTTATTTAATTATTATTTAAAACCCTTCAAGGTTTTAATTAATTAATTATTTAATTAATTAAGGGAGAAATTATTTTTAATTTATTAAAAATACTTAAGGGTTTTTAAACCCTTTAGAAAGCAAATTTCGATTAAATTCGAAATTACTTTTCTTTGCAGCCGACGTGTTCTAAAGTCCACGTATGGACTATAAATATGAGAAGGTTCCTAAGGTTAAAGTCACTTGGAAAATCGAAGGCAATTAATTGGTTTGGCTGCGATCGAATGTTCTGTTTATGCTGCGAAAGAGGAGAGCTCGTGGTTTGAAAAGCTTTCGAAAAGCTTGACCGTTTATGTGGAAGGAAGTCCGTCTTGGACTTCGTAAGCCCCTTGTGGGCTAGTGGCAATGAAGGCTGCGTTTGGGCCTTGCGTAGGCGGAGGTCTGCGTTTCGATCCCCGTGGAGGGAGCTGTGCATGGATTAGTCACGTTTTTATTAAAACGTGTTTTGTGCCGCGAATTTTGGATTCTTCAAGGGCAGCCATTATAAGGTGTGATTATTTTCTTGATATGATTTTTGGCATTGTTTAGCATTGTTTAAAAGACATAGGAGAAATAAGGGGATATTTCTTTGGTTGTATTTTTGAGATTAGTCTTTTGCTATGCTAAATTTAAAAATGGAGATATAAGGTGTAAGTTTTGGTTGTTGTGTTTTTGGCTTCTTTGGTGGTTGTTTTTAAAGAAGAGGAGCTAAAAGGTGTATTAAGGAAAGTTTTTATATATGCTCATTTATCTTGGTTCTAACCCTAACTTGGTTGGAAGTTTGAGGGTTGTGTGTGGTGACAACTTTAAGGATCAATTTTCTTCTACTCCAAAAAGGTATGGGCACATTTTTCTTATGAGTATGATTGGTGTATGTTTTTCTGAAATAAGGTTGGAGTGAAAAGGTTTTCAACTAGGTTTCCTTTGGTTGGGTGTAAATCCTATTTTCTGGTTTGTTGAAGACTACTTATGCATTGTTATCCTTAAGGAGAGTTTTTGGTGAATGCATAATTTTTGGTTTGAGATAGTGGAAGCTTTGTGCACTAGGGTTTATATTTGTGAGTCTAGCTACTTGCATTGAGTTGGTGGAACCCTTGGTTGGCTGTTTTGAGTTTGATGGTTGAGTTGCTTCCATAGAGGTTGTTTGATCAAGTTATTGCTTTACTTGATTCATGATATTGGGCTTACTCCATTGAGTTGATTTGAGCAAGTTATTCTTTGCATTTGGTGATATTGTGTTGGTGGCTGTTTTGTTCAAATATCTTTGGAGGGAAAAGGATTTCTACTTGTTTCCTTTTCTTGTGATGATTGGTTGAATGCTTCAAGGTTGATGTTGAGTTGAATGGTGTTGGTTGACTAAACCTTGTTTGATGAGCATTGTTGTTGAAACCCTAATTGATGGTGAAAAGAACATGAGTATCATTGTTATGTGATTCTTTGCATAGTTGGCAATTGTTGGGGTTTCATGTTCTTGAAAGAAAACATTCTATCCTATCCATTTCAGATATTGAGTTGAGTTTTCAGATTTGAGATTGAGATTGAGCTGAGTTGATTTGAGTTGAGTTTTGAGATTGGGATTTGAGTATAGAACATATTGAGTCTCTAACAATTCTCTTTATGCTTCTATGAGTTTGAAAAATCACATTGGGTCTCTAACAATTCACTTTGTGATTTCCTACTAAGAAAGTTTTTCTTGGTGAGCTTGCTGAGTTTTTGGACAGGTTCCAGTGGGGACTTGTGAGCAATTTTTGGACAGGTTCCGGTGGGGACTTGTGAGCAGTTTTGGACAGGTTTCGGTGGGGACTTGTGAGCAGATTTGGACAGGTCCTAGCAGAGGACTTGTGAGCTGAGTTTGATAGTTCTATCAGAGAACTTGAGGACAGAGGTGCATTGGTTCTATGAGAAGAACCTGAGGACAGATTTGGCAAGTCTTTGAGAAGGCTTGTATGTAGAGGATTGATTTGTTCAAGAGTTGGACAGATCTGATAGACAGAGGAAGACTTGTACTAGACCGACTGACTGTGTTTGGTACAGAGTTGTTGAGCTGCTGTGGACGTGATCATAGAAGGCAGAGGTCTCTTAGGCTAAGCATTGAGGACAGGAGGTCTTCGGTGGAAAGGAGTTCCACGTGCTGGCAAGAGGTAGAGGCAGTTGATCTTCTGAGGGATCATTTCCAGAGTAGAGGGGAAGGTATCTCCTTTGAGCAGAGGCTCATAAATTCTGATTGGGGGAAGGTATCTCCTTTGGGCCGAGGCTCATAAACATTGTAATTGGGAAGGACTCCCAAAGAACCTTGAGATAACTTTTAGAGAAAAGTTTTGTGGACGTAGCCCAACCATTTTGGGTGAACCACGTTAAAAATGGGTCTTCAATGTGTGATGCTTTCTGTCTTGATTAATGTTGTGTTGATGCCACTGCTATCTAAAGTTAAAATTATTAATTGGTTAAGTCTTATACTATTCACCCCCCTCTCAGTATAAGTCCATGTTCTTCAAACCCTAAAAAATCTAGCCATCTAGCCATGCCAGAATCAGAAACTCCTGGAAGCTACTGAAGTAGAATATTAAAGCTGCAAAAAGAACTTACATGATATCCTTGAGGATTCTGAACACTGAAGTTTTTTAAAGAATATGGAAAGAGAACATGACATTGCCATTATAAAAAATAACTGACAAAATACATAAGTAGCTAAAATAAATTTTCCTGTAAGGATATGAGCACCAGCTCAACCCCGAACCCAAAAACAATGTGGTCACTGCCTTGGCTAGAACATAGATTCAAACTGTGCATAAAAAATTTCTTCTACCAAAAACTAACCTCCAATAGTTCAATCTATATATAAGCATTTTCCACTTTAGCTCTTTTCACGGTGCATGTTGGATTACTAGCTCACACTGAATAAGTTCCCATAGTGACCAAGAAAACTAGTTGAACCCCACAAACATCTTACATACAAATATTTCTGGTGGACCAAATTGTACACATAAGTGGGATGGGCCCAACTATCTAATATTTCCATAGGATAAGAAAAAGTTCCATAACATTGTCCCTGTATGTTATAGTTAGTATTAGGGTTTTCTAGGTCCTACCAAGGTGGGTAGTCATAGAGCCACCTTCAAGAATAAATAATATTTTACTAAGCCAAATAATGCTGTAAGTTGAAAAATCACTGGAAAAAGTTTATAATTATGGTTCAGTTTTATGTGCAACAAGAAATCCGTATGGTCCAATTTTTTTACCATCAATTTGAAAGGGTCATACCTGTATGCTTTTCGGCTGTGCTTCTGGTTTATTCTCCCACTTTTTGGCTGTGCTTCCAATTTATTTTCTTGCTTTCCAATTGTGCTTCCCTGGTCTACCCCTCTCCTGAGAATCCCTTCCAAAAAGTGATCCTCCCTTTTTATTTATTTTTTAAATATATCCTCCTTGTATTTTCATGAACCCCCAAAACATCAAGGTTTTCTAGGTCCTACCAAAGCAAGTAGTCACAGAGCCACCTTCAAGAATAAATATTTTATCAAGCCAAATAATGTTGTAAGTGACAAATCACTGAAAAAAGTTTATAATTATGGTCTAGTTTTATGTGCAACAAGAAACCATGGCTTCAATGCATGTGTCTGTTATTGTCTAGTTTGCTTAAGGGACATAATTTATAAGTTTTTATATGTCTATAGCTTGGTTTGGTGAAGCATTGATATTTTCATACTTGCAACTCCCAATAAAATATATAACCCTATTCCATTAATTTCTTTTTAAAGTTTCATCATTTTTACTCACTTAATTCCAAAGTGATCAAAACTTTTGCACTGTACCTGTTATGTCATTTGCCCGATAGGCTTTAGAGTCAAGTTTCTCCTTCTTTGGTCTACTTAGGGGATGTCCATAGGACACACACCTCTCCATTGTGCAACGGTGTGCCCATACCGTGAATGAGCTCTTCAGGGGTTTATTTGTTTTTTATGGTTGTGACACGTGTAAGATACTAGCTTAGATATATAAAATATATATATCTATAAACGTCGAGAGTTATCAATCTCGAGGCGCCTATCTCATTTTTTGGGGGTATGATAGATAGGCACCTCGAGATTGATAACTCTTGGCGTTTATATATATATATAATATTAGAAATTTTGGGCACCATTTTAGTTTAAATAGTTTAAATATTTTAAATCCATCGTAACCCTTAATGTCGACGGATAATTTTCTTAATGTCGGTTTTTTTAATAAAATATTAATATTGTTTACGGCGTGGCTGACCTTCCTAGCTGCCATTGTAGGACGCCTATCGGTGTAATGATAGTCAGGAAGGTCTTATTGTAATGTTTTTTATAGTCATTTGTATTTGTTTTTGGTTTATTGTGAAGGTAGTTGGTTTCCTGTGATGTTTTACTTGTAATGTTTTTAATGCAAGTTTTTTTATTGATAAAAATTATTATTAAATTTCATTCTACATTACTATATTTCTTTTATATAGGTTTTAGATCATAAATGTGATATTTTATTATTTAAATAAATTTTATTTTATTTATTGGTTAATAAAAGTTAAAAAGTTATTTGAAAATTATATAATAGTATTCATAAGAAAAAAATTATTAATACCACCATAAATCTATAATTAATTTAAAATTATTATTATTTTTTAATGGGTTATATGGAATTGAAACGACTTTGCCCCTCTCAATGCCACCACAAATCTATACTTTTTTTAAATTATTATTATTATTTTTTAATGGGTTATATGGAATTGAAACGACCCCACCCATATTACATCATGACTACATAGTAGTAATACAACTTAAAAATTATGCATGTATCATTTGGCTTGGTCTCTTTCTTGAAAGACGAGGAATCTAACCAACTGAACTAACGTCATTTGATACCACAAATCTATACTTATAAAAATAACTTTCAAAAACTCACTTTAATATTTTATTTATAGAGCTTGTACAAAAATAAAAAATACTCTATTTAATTATGGTTATAATTTTTATTTAATCTATAGTTATAAACTCACTTTAATTATGAATGTAATTATTTTTATTTTAGTCCTTGTAAGAAGTGTCCTAACATCTTTATAAATATTTGGTGTGCAACTCAAATATAACCCCCACCCCTATTTCCTAGCCCCCATTTTTATTGGTAGAATATATATGTAGGTATGCTTGAATTTTAAATAACCCTCCCCTATAAGATACTTACCAATTTACCGATGGCTCAACTTGATATTAAAAATGCCTCCTGTATGTACTCATGTGGTATTTACCATTTCCTTAGAGTGACCCCCCCGTGATAAGCTATCATAGTCTCATCCTTAGCCTTTAGCCGAACCTTATGATCCATAATAATTTCATTGTAGCGCGTGGTATCCTTTGTCATCTCTTCAATCTTACGGTCCTTCTCCTGTAGTTGTCTTCTGTTGTATTCAACTAATTAGTATGGTTGACCAACTGTTCATTTTGTGCTACCAATTGAGCTTCCAACTGCTTCATGCACTCTTCTACCTGTTGGATCATAAGATATTTTTTTGCTTCTTGTGAACAAAGATTTTCCTCATAAGCCTGCTTCATGCTTGCCAACTTTGTTTCTACCTTCTTCATTCTTTCCTCAACCTCTATTTTGTTGTGTGTTAATTCTTCTTCCATTGCAGCCATCTCCTATCAAGTAGCTTCTACTTCCTCTCGCTATGTTTATTTAGCCTGGTAAATTTGTTCAAGCCCCAAGCTGAGCCACTCGATCCAGTATGTTAGGAAATTCAATCTCCTCGTGGTGAAGGCCAATTTCGAAGGTACTCTCCAAAATTATGACTGTATTCAGTGGATAGGTATGATAAGTTATCCTATCCAAATACACTCGTGGAGTTGTACGATAATTGGTCTTCACTCCCTCTGGTAACTCCTATATTTCTAGCATCATGGTTACCTCTTCCTCGGGGAGTAACCATGGATGTTGTGCATGGATATGTATCGTTTACCTCGTTTTATCCTCATTGCACACCAATTCCATAATATTTTCTAATTTAGTGAGGGTATGTTTCCTCCACTGTTTCAGCTGCCCAACACCACCAATAAAAAAACTACATCCTGGCACTGGAAAATATGTCTCTAGCCTGTTAAAAGAAGTGGTCCACATGTTCATTAGTTGTTTCACCCACATCCTCCATGTTGTAAAAATGAGGTACTTCCACCAAGAAACTTGTACGCAGTGCTGCCACATCCTCCTGTGGTGGGATCTTTTCTTCTTCCTCGTATACCTATGGGAAAAAAATTCCTCTAAATTCCTTGGTCATAGTAGTTAATTTTTCTTGTAATGGGTTATGTGCTACTATCTTACTTATATCTCCTTTTGTCAGTGATTGTGTCTCCTCAACATCGATAATTTATTTTTGATATTGTTGCTCTTCCACTAGTACTTGGACTTCCTCCTACGACTTAGGCAAATCATCTTGTTGCACTTTTATCAGCCCTTCATCTTGTGATTTCACTTGCACTCCCCTTAGAGTTACAACTATCTGATTAGGAGTAGGCTCTTCCTGTGGTATTTGTGTGCTTGTCTATTCCTGCTAGATGTTACCACCTCTCATCACAATATTTATTATCTTCTTTCTCTCCTTGGGTTCTTCTGATGGAATCTCCAACACAACTTTTGATTTTGCAACCGATGGTACTACCTTTGTTCTAGTCAAATATCTAGATGAATCTAGAAGTTTAAAATCTAAGGTTTGAAGTAATTTTTAGGATCCCATTGTTCTTCCCATTCCTTCTAGACCTATTATATTAAAATTTAGCAGATCCAACCCCTCAAAATCAGAGTGTCCATCCTCTGGTGTTGATTTGGGTTGTGCTTTATGTATGGGATTTACCTTTTTCTCTTATTGTCTTCATGTATGGATCCTTATAGGGCTAGGTTGCTTCTTATCTCTCTTCTTCTCTTCAAAAGAGCTAGGTTTCTCCTGCAACTATTGGTCTTGGGCCTATTTTTCCAAGGCTAGTTCCAACTATCTTCTTCGCTTCCTTCATGGATGAACATCTTCATCAGAGGAAGTATCAAACTCTTCTTGAATCAGATGTGTTTGCTGATTTGTACTCTTCTTAGCCTTTTTTTATTTGAGGTAGCCTTTGATAGAGGTATAGTATTCACCCATCACAGTATAGTAGGCTTATCTAATGCCACTTATCGCGGTTGAGTCCTACAAATAAAGTGAATTCCTATTCCCGATACCACACCCAATAACAGTGCAATGGCATGAAAGGTCATGGAGAACGTCTTCCTCCTTACTATTAGTGACTGCTACATATATTATTGTAAGTATTTTCCCCAATCATACTTCATACCCTTGTAAACACCTTCCACATATTGTGCTATCTAGATTGGTATCTTTGAGGCTCATGATTCTGCAGACAATCGGGCCATAACAAAATTCATTGTGCAAGCCAACTCCTTAGTTTTCAACTGACTTTATTTAATCCTTCGAGTGCCAATACCCTAAATATTTACTGCCATAGGTGACTTCATAGATGTGAGTGTCATGATCAACATGTGCATCTCGATGGGATTTACTATTCTTTTCAAAATTGGAGCTCCATGCATGGGTAATCTGAATGTCCATAAAAAGGCCTCTACTAAAAACTCCACTTTAATGTACTTATTACCCACTTGTACCACTATATGGTTCTCAGCAAGTTCCTACGACTGGAGAATATGCAACAAGTATTCATTGAAAAATACCTTGTCTTGTGGTGGGATCTTTGCTATAATACTCACTCTGGCCTTCCTTAGTGCCTCCTTCAATGGATGCTTGGAATCATTATTTGACCACCACTTGCTACAAAATTCTCCTATTGGCTGCCCACAAATGATATCATTGATGTCCACTTGCTCCTTCTCTGCTTCACTGGATAGACCCTCTTGTTCTTTTGGAGTATTTTCTCAGTGAAATTCACTATGAAGCTCCCTTCTAGGTGCCCTAGGTGGTTCCATATCTTCCCTCCTATATTTTAGCGATGATCTTCCTCTACCACCATGCTAGTACCTCTGAACCCTCCACGATCTTCTTCCTCTCTCTCTCCAAAGATAATTACCACACCTCATGGGTGACTTAAATCAATGTCCTTGGTCCTGAATGGGATAACCTAAGGGAGATATCTTGGATCATGTTTCTCTTTGGTGTAATAGTCTTGGTGATCTATTTGCCCTAGATGCTACAATGCGATTAAAATTAGCTCAATATTCTTGGTGGGAGATTATACTTCTACCATCACTAAGTGAAACCCTCATTTGCACACCTTTTCCTTGATTTGGTAATTTAGGACAATACTGCTCAAAATTGTTTCAAAAGTCTGTACGACTACCTACAAAATATAAAAAATCTATCAAGATCATACAAGGTATCAATAAAGTCGTACTTGTACATTTTCAAATCATACAATATTACCCATATCATACAACTCTAGTCAGATTTGTTCAATTGCATCCAATTTTGTACACTTGCAATAAATCGCACAAATGACACTTCAAATTATACATCCGTGATTCAAAATAGTACCAAATACTATCAAATCATATAGGGACATCTCCATTTTGTACAACCTCACCAGGGCCTGTGCCACTACAAAATGTTTTGTACAATCTCCTCACAATTGCATAGATGGGGTCTCTAAGAGCTTGAAAATTGTACAATGTGTTTCAAAATCATACAATCATAGCCCCAAATAGTACATGCAGGCCTAAAAAATATCACTTGGTCAAAAACCCTTAGTTTTCTCCAATTGGTACGATTTTTGTGGAACCCATTTGCTGAAAAACTCCAATCTCTCCTTCTAGTGCAATTTTGGTGGGGTTCATGCAATTTTTCTTTTTACTTGATACAATATTTCTCCAAAACAAATATTCTTGTAGTACGGTAGCATTGTATGACCACCCTTTCCTCCTTGTTCACACACGCAGACTCAAAAAAATGTTTCCATGCTTTTATAGCTGATTTACTTTGCTAGGGTTTGTTATTTTTCACTCCTACAATCTCATTCTTCCCTATTTTTGGAAAAATCAAACCCTGACTCCACTTTTTCTACACTAAGGGTTTACATGGGTGCTTTCTTTCCTCAAAATGATATTCATACAATAGATTTATCTACCTACAACCCAATTTCTTAAAAACTTGCTTCTTTTACCGATAAAAACCCTAATTTCAGTAACTTCCTCCAAATGGGTTGTTTCTATGAAAATAAAAATTCATGCAATGCACAATTAAAATGGGTCACAAAATAATGGATTAAATTAGTGTATGTCAATCACCCATGTAGAAATTTCTTCAATTGCAACCTTTTTGCCTTTAATTTCCCCAAATTTTTAGTGTTTCCTTGTACAATTTGCTAGCGAAAAAGGAAATTGTTGCATGGCGCTTACTTTATATAATTTTTCAAACCCTAACATATTAATTCATGATATTCTGCCACCTTAGCCTCCTATGCATGTGGTTTTGTCATTTTGTATAGATGATTGACAACTCGTCGTCGTGGTGCATGTGATTTTGTTCTTTTCTCTAATTTTTCCTTTTCTTACCTCTTTTATTTATTTTGAATTTATTTCATTTCTTTCTTTTTTTTCCAAAGGCGGCCAATGTTTACCAGTTTTCAACCATCCTCCATCATAATTGCATCCTAAAATATTTTCACTATTAAGATAATTTTATTATTTTCTCTTTTTTTTCCAAAAGGGGTTGTCGTTTTTCGATTATTAGCCCCTTCCATCTTAATTGCATCCCAAAGGATTTTCACAATTAAGATAATTTTCTATTTTTTATGACTATTTTGACACTTACCATTGTGGGAATCGTACAATGACATTCACTTGCACGGTTCCATATATTGAGTCATTAGTTGGGTTACCCACTCCTACAGTGTAGGTCATGTTATTAGGTGCCAACTAACCTTTTATTCGATCTCATTCTCTTTGATTTTTATGTGTACAATTTGGAATCTTCCAATTACAATTTGTAGGACTCCCTCTTGGCAGTGCTTCCTATCATCATTCCATCTACTGATCATGAGGTGAGGTTGCTCTTACTAGTCTAACATCATTTGAGCAAATTTGTTGCCTATATTCTTGTATAAAATCAACTTCTAATCCTGTTAGACGAGTCCTTTGTACTCCTTGAATCCTTTCATTGATGAAGTGTACTCTTCCTCTACCGTTAAGGCATCTCTCTTGCATGGATATTCCCTGACCTCATCCTCATGATACATGATCTCTGTGAGCATTCCATGGAACTCCACTTTCTTGAGGTCATCCTCTTTCAGTTCCCCCTCTTCATGGTCTGGGTTGAAGAAATAGATGTTTTCCCTGTGGTTGTCTTCCTCTTAGTTTGAGTACAATCCTTCTCAACCAGGGGATGCCTTATAGGTTCTTGGTCCAACTCAAACAGGCCAATGGTGTATCTCTCAACCATAAAGAAGTAGGGGAGCGAATCCTTCCTTGTCCTCTACCTCATCTAGGTGGGATATCACCTCTACCCCTTCCTATATTTAGTGGGTATGCTCCTCCTCTACATCCTTGCTACTATATTGGGGGTTCTTGTTGGTTCCTTTCAGGGGTTATATCCATGAATTCTATATTGGCCAAGTGACCTTCATTTATTTTTATTTTAGGTGACAACTGTTGGAGTGCTCTCATTAAATGGTCTGCACATAACAGTCGACGTGTCCAACTCCTTTGCTCCCAAAATCATTGTGAAGACACATTTGCCAAAGTCTCCCTATATGGTTATGAGAAATCAAACTTAGAACTTGAATAATTTGTTTTGACTAATTCATTGGTAAGGTCATAAATATTTGTAGTGTCTGTACTTCTATCCTTTTTTGCCTCAGCTATCGATAGACGATGTACATGAGGTGTCGATAGTTCTAAGAAGTCATCATCACCAATATGAAAAATTTCTTCTCTTACTAGCCAAGGCAACTCCCCATCACTAGATTCACTTGAATCCTTGTGTATATTGCCTTGTGGTTTAGGTGGTGTAATATCTTCTTCAATGTCTCACCAAGCTATTTTCTCATCTTCTTTGGCTTTTATGAGTCATTGGGTATCCCATGAGGTGCTCTTTGTGAGTTTTCTCCTCTACTCGTACTTGCATCATCATAGCGTGAACTACTTGCTTGTGGTGTCGTCTCATGTTATTTTCCATTGCCTTCTAACTCTTATGACCTCACTAATCTTTGATCCTCTATCATTTGCATTTTATCTTCCAAGTCTTGGATGGTTCATTCTTGAAGTCTTGCAATATGACCCTACAATCTTTCATACTCCTCTTGCAACTACTAGATTTGGTGTCACATTATTTGTTGTAATAGCCCTATTTGAGCTAATGGAGAGAATTCGGTGAGATATTCTTCCATGGTGTCACCTCCTATCTCTTTTGGGGTTTCCATATCAAAATTATACATCATATCCGCATATCAAACCATTAGTCTGATTATTTGTTGATATTCTAATGGTTGGGGTAATTCCCTATACTCCAATTGTGGATACACCATCCCTTGTTCTTTTGGATTCCTTCTTTCCCTTAGAGAAATTCCTCTTTTATCTTCTTCCTCAAGCCTTCTGTAAGAAAAAGAAAAGACACCATGCACTAAAATAAAAACATTTTATTATTTCATAAAAATGGATCTTTCGGTTACAATAAACCCCTTTGAAAAGGATATTTTTACAGTCCAACTGCTAGATGATCCTATTTTTACAATAAACAATGGTGTCATGATATTCTTCCTACTACACTCAACGTTGGAGGTGGAATTGTCGTGACCACTGCAATGGATCTAGATCTTCGAATCTAAAACCTTCAAACCTAAAACCTACATACATGCAAATAGACAAAAGGGATTTAGTAGCACCTATCGAGATAGATCAAACAAAAATAACTAATGCAAATGGAAAATAACTTATGCAACTAGAAAATGGATAACGAGTATTGCATACATGAACCAAGATTCGAGCAACATAAAATAACATTCCTTTCCTCTAGCCTTCTCAATCTCCTCTTCTCTCCTTTTTTATTATTATTGCCCCTCTTCAAATGAGAGGGGGTATTTATAGCCTTTGAGGCAAGGTGAGGGGTGATGAGGTATCCCTAGGTTAGGCTAAACCAAGGTTAGGTCATGCATGCACCTAAGGTCAACTTGTAGAGGGGTGGTCACATGGTGACCAAGGGCTAAGTGTAGGAAAGGGCTTGAGTGGCCAAGGGGGCTGCAAAGGGAAATGTCCCTATTTAAGTGGTAAAAACCACTATTTTAACCTTGAGGTTGCCTAAGGTGAGTCATATGGTCCAAAAGGGGTCAATTTAGATAGCCTTCTCAATATGACATGATTTAGGTATCTACAAATGACTCTTTTTGGGATGCATTGTGTGAAAACACAGTACAAACAAAAAATGATGACCCTAAGTCAAATTGAGGGTATGAAGTTCATTGATATGATCAATGTTAGATGTCCCAATCATGGAAGGAACATGCATTTTTGAATCATTGCTTTTGATAAGTTGAAGAACTTGAGTTTTCGGTAAACCTTTAGGACGATAGGGAGACAAGCCTGAGTCTATGTTGTGGCCAGAAAGGGCACTTTGGAAGAAAAAATGTCATCTAATATCATCTTTAGGAATACCAATTCACTTGTATTGTTGAAATTTTTACTTTTGCCCCAACAAATAGGGAAATATATGATAATATTTGGAAATTATTCTTGAATGAATGCAACTTGCATGATTGAGTGTTTGATTATTGATTTTGATTATGAATTTCATGATGTAATGACTACCCCCTCAAGCGACAAGTCGGTGAGGAAATGATAAAATGATGAAAACGACGAGTCACTTGACCAAGATGAATTGATGTAGATTTTTTTGGACCACTAAAAAATTTTAGAGGGCGCATACCCCATTCTGACCTTGATTTGACCCATTTATTACTATTTTTGGTGAGTGATCTTATGGTAATTCACTCATCCTATCGAATTGTATGGACAAATAATCACTGCAACTACCAGGTTTATAGAGGAAATCACTAGATATGAGAGTCACTCAAGTTATTCAGATTGTTATGTGACCAAAGGGGTTAGGTGCCTTTGGAGCCTTTTTTATTGTGACCAAAGGAATGTGAGTACCTTTGGAGCTTTTTTTTTTATGTTGACCAAAGGGCTTAAGTGCCTTTGGGGCTTTTTGGATGAATTTTGACCAAAGGAATGTGGGTTTCTTTGGAGCCTTTTGTGATGATTTGACCAAAGGGCTTAAGAGCCTTTGGGAATTTTCAATGAATTTTGACAAAAGGAATATAGGTACCTTTAGAGCCTTTTGATTTTGACCAAAGGAATGTGGGTTTCTTTGGAGCCTTTTGTGATGATTTGACCAAAGAGCTTAAGAGCATTTGGGGATTTTGAATGAATTTTGACAAAAGAAATATAGGTACCTTTGGAGCCTTTTGATGATTTGACCAAAAGGGCTTAAGAGCCTTTGGGGCTTTTGGATGAATTTTGACCAAAGGAATATAGGTACTTTTGGAGCATTTTGATTTTGACCAAAGGAATGTGGGTTTCTTTGGAGCCATTTTTATTGTGACCAAAGGAATGTGAGTACCTTTGGAGATTTTTTTTTGATAAATCAAATCTAAGATGCAAAATTTTAAGCCAAAAAAAAGAGACACCATGCACTAATGTTAGGATTACAGCATAAAATACGAGCAATAAAATGTGGAAATAAAACACAAAAGAAAATAATTCAATACACAATAGACATAGATTTACGTGGTTCACCCAAGGTGTGGGCTAACTCCATAGAGAAAATAACCAGACCTTATATTAAGTCCAAAAAATCCCTCTGTTACATAGGCGCACACCGAACATACATATGGGTCACCATACAACATCCTCTTATAAAAGTGCATTACAATTTTAGGGCAAAAAACCCACCTAAAATCTACCATCCGATCTATGATCTAATATCAAATGGTCTAGATTTACATAGAGGAAAAAACATCTATTTTTGGCTTCGAGGGTGCTGCCCCGAAACCCCCACCAGGGGGGGCTCCAAAGAATTGTCGTCGCCCCTTGGAACCCATTGGAAGACATAAGTAGGGGGACTAATGCCCCCCTACACCCACATATTTCACATAGTGGATCCAAGTGCAGCTAAAACAAAGGCCTCCGAATTAATGATGCTCCATAATCAACAATCTTCCACTTGGAGACTGATCACAATAACTCCACTGCTACTGCACTTGTTGGACTATGATTCAAATTTTATCCTAGAAATTTTCTCACCTTTTATTGTCATGCTTGAAGACCAACTAAAACTGAGTAGAAACTCAATTTCTCCTTGGTTACTGCATTTGTAAACATATTTGTAGGATTTTGGCTAGTGTGTATCTTATCCAATTTTAACTATCCATATTCCAATACTGAGCATATGAAATGGTACTTGGTATGTATGTGTTTAGTCCTAGAATGGAAAGCTGAATTCTTTGCAAGATGAATGGAACTATGATTGTCAGTATATAATGTGCTATTCTCCTACTTTCCCAACTCCTCCATAAACATTTGTAACCAAATCATCTCCTTACTAGCCTTTGTAACAACAACATACTTTGCTTCTATTGTTGACAGTGCAACAACATTCTATAATTTTGAAATCCAACTTACTGTAATTTCACCCACAGTAAAAACATACCCTATGGTAATCCTCCTACTGTCTATATCACCTTCCATATCTGAATCAAAATATACCTGTAAAGCAGTATTAGATCCTCCAAAGCATAATGATTGAGTGATAGTACCTCTAAAATACCTAAGAATCTACTTCACTGCCTCCCAATGCTTTCTTCTTGGATCGCTTATAAACTTGCTCACAACTCCCACTGCATGTGCAATATATGGCATTGTGCACACCATCGTATACATAAAATTGCCAACTGCTGATGAATAAGAACCCTTGGACATGTAGTTCATCTCCTCCTATGTCTTAGGACACATCTCTTTGGTCAGTTTGAAATGATTTCCCAAAGGTGTGCTAACAGGTTTTACATCCTGCATAATGAATATTTCCAACACCTTCTCAATGTACTCACTCTGAGACAATGTTAATTTGCAATTTTTCTTATCTCTTGTTATTCTCATACCAAGGATTTGCTTTGCAGCACCCAAATCCTTCATTGCAAATGACTCTGCCAATTTTATTTTGAGTACAATTATATCCTGCATGTTAGACCCTACAACAAGCATGTCATCTACATACAATAATAGGATAATATAGTTACCATTATCCAATCTCTTAAAATAAACACAGTGGTCAGAATAACATCTACTATAACCTTGATATGACATAAACCTATCAAATTTCATATACCATTGCCTTAGAGCTTGCTTCAGGCCATATAGGCTCTTTTTCAACTTGCATACTAATTCCTCCTTTCCTTTGACCTCATACCCTTGTGGCTGATGCATATAAATATCTTCCTCCAAATCCCCATGGAGAAAAGTTGTTTTTACATCTAACTGTTCAAGATGTAAATCCTCTACAACCACTAAGCTTAAAACAATTCTAATTGAAGTCATTTTAACAATAGGAGAAAAAAATTCATCATAATGAATACCTTTCTTCTGTGCAAACCCATTTAAAACCAGTCTAGCCTTATACCTATTTTTACCTCCATCTTCTTCTTTCACCCTGTAAACCCATTTATTTTGCAATGCTCTTTTTCCTGCAGGCAACTGAACTAGATAGCAAGTCTGATTATTTATCAAGGAGTCCATCTCCTCTTTCATACCTTGCTCCCACTTCTTCTTGGTTTCTACCTGTATTGCTTATTCATATGTTTATGATTCACCAGAGTCAGATAATAATACATAATATAATTAAGGAGAGTAATGTACAAGAGGTCTACTTATCCTAGTAAATTTTCTAACAATAGTTGTAGGAGTTTGAGGTGCTAGTTGTTGTTGTTGTTGATTTTCTAGCACCTTTGGAGTTTCAATTTCATCAAACACTATGTATTATGTATTTTTATTTTCCTATTTCTTTTCTTACAATTGATCCTTATACATGACCTTCTCATTGAATATTACATCTCTACTCCTAATGATTTTGTGATTTGCATAATACCAAAAGCAATAACCAAAATCATTAACTCCATATTCAATGAAAACACACTTCCTAGATTTTACCTCAAGTTTAGTTCTATTTTCTTTACTGATATGCACGAAAGCTTCACAATCAAAAGTATTTAAAAATGAGTAATTAATAGGCTTACCTATCCATGCCTCTTATGGAATCCCACCATCTAGGGAATTTGAAGGTCCTCTGTTTATTAAATAAATTGCAGTATCCATAATATCTGCCCAAAACTGTAAAGGCAATCCTGCATGTAATCTCAGCACGTAGCATGTTCCATGATAGTCCTATTCATCCTTTCTAACACACCATTTTATTGTGGAGTTCCTAGAACCATATTCACTCTACGAATCCCATGGTATGAACAATAACTATCAAAATATTTGTTGCAGTACTCACCTCCATTATCAAATCTGAGACACTTTAGCTTATTTCCTATATCATTCTCAACCAAAGATTTCCATTTCTTAAAGGTATAAAAAACATCCAATTTCTTTCGAATATAGTAAACCCAAGTTTTTCTAGTTGCATCATCAATAAACGTAAAATAATAATAAGAGCCACAAAGAGATGATACTTGAGTTGATCCCCATACATCTGAATGTACAAGCTATAGCTTTTCACTCTTATTTTCTTTTCCAACTCTGAGAAATCTGACTCTTTTTTTTTTTCCATAAACGCAATTCTCACAGAAATCTAAATCAACCTACTTCAAACCTAGCAATAAATTCCTTGAGTAGAGAATATGCATCCCCTTCACACTCATGTGCCCAAACCTATGATGCCATGAAGTTGCATCCACTCCTATATAAGCTAAAGCAATAGAAATATTAATAGTACTAGTACATACATACAATGTACCTTCCTTATTTCATTTGGCTAATAAAATTGATCCTTTAACAAGCTTCCATGAATTTGTTGAGAATGTAACTGTACATCCTTCACTATCCAACTGTCCTGTGGAAATTATATTTCTTCTTAAATCAGGAATATGCCTTACCTATTTCAACAACCATTGGTTTCCATTTGGTAACTTTATCTGACCTTTCTAGCAATTTTACATGGTCTATCATCACCCAAATAGACCTGTCCAAAATCACCTTGAACATAATATAGAAAATATTTCCTATGGGTGTGGCATGATATGATGAACCAGAGTATAGCACCCAACAATCATTAATATTATCTAGTGAATGAATTAAGGCATCTTGCAATACATCACCTGCTATATTTGCTTCCTGATTACCCTAGTTTTCTTCTCCCTGTTTTTCTTTTTTATTCCAATAGTCTCTTTTTAGGTACATTTCTTACCGCAATGCAAGCATTCCAACTACTTCCCTTTGGATTTGGATATGTATTTATTTGATTTTCCATGATTTATTGAGATTTTTTCTCTCTCCCTTTGTCTCCCCCTGTTATCTATAGTCAAAGCATTACCTGACGTCTCACGTGTGATTTTTCATTGCATTTCCTCACTAAGGATAACACCAATAACATCATCAAACTTTAAAGTATTTGAACCAGAGATAGAGTTACTCACAACTTTCTGGTAATGAGCACAAAATCAAGAGAGGCCTAACCTCATCATCAAAGTTTACTCCTACAGAACTTAAATGATTTGTAACCATGTTAAATTCATTTAAATGATCAGTAATAGACCCACCTTTTGACATCTACATATTAAATAAATGTTTCATAAGAAATACCTTATTCAAAGCTGAGGGTTTTTCATACAGTTTATCTAATGCATTCATTAAACCTTCCTTTGTCTTTCCCTTTGAAATATTGTAGGCCACCGATGATGCCAAGCACAGTCGTATTGTTCCTAGTGATTTTCTATCTAGAACTTCCCATTATTTGTCTGTCATCAATGCCAAATTCTTTGCTACTCCGCCTAATGGTAGGTAAAAATATTTTTAATAAAGATAATCCTCCATTTGCATCTTCCATAGTTGGTAGTTTTGGCCATTGAACTTCTTCAACCCTAAATTTGCCTTCTTCTGCCACTGCTCCCACTTAAACTAGTAAATCCTCCTTTCAAGTAAATAAAATCCTAACATCACTCTGATACCAGTTGTTAGGATTAAAACATAAAATATGAGCAATACAATGCAAAAATAAAACACAGAAGAAAATAATTCAATACACAATATACACAGATTTACATGGTTCACCCAATGTGGGCTACCTCTAGAGAGAAAATAACCAGGCCGTATATTCCATCAAGAAAATCCCTCTGTTACACAGTCACGTATCAAACATACATATGGGCTGCCATACAACATCCTATTATAAAAGTGCATTACAATTTTAAGGAAAAAAATCTTCCTAAAATCTACCATTCGATCTGTGGCCGAATATCAAATGGACTAAATTTACATAGAGGAAAAAACATCTATTTTTGGCTTCGAGGGTGTTGCCCCCAAAACCCCCGCTAGGGGGGGCTCTAAAGAATTGTTGCCGCCCCCCTGGACCCCCCCTGGTGGACATAAGTAGGGGGGCTAATGCCCTCCAACCCCCCCTCTTTTGAGTAGTGGGTCCAAGTGTGACTGAAACAAAGGCCTTCGAATTAATTGGGCTCAATAATCAATAACTAAAATAAAAACATTTTATTATTTCATAAAAATGGATATTCTGGTTACAATAAACCCCATTCAAAAGGGTATTTTTACAATCCAACTGCTAAAGGAGATGATCCTCTTTTTATAATAAACAATGGTGTCATGATATTCTTCCTACTAAAATCAATGTTGGAGGTGGATTTGTTGTAACCACCATGCTGGACCTAAATATTTGAATCTAGAACCTTCGAATCAATGTGATCTTGTTGAGCCTATCCCTGAACCTAAAACCTGCACACATGCAAATAGATAAAAATATTTAGTAGCACCTATAAGATAGATCAAACAAAAAAAAATGCAACTAGAAAATGGATAACGAGTATTGCATACATGAACCAAGATTCAAGCAACATAACAATAGCATTCCTTTCCTCTATATCTCTCAATCTCCTCTCCTCTCTTTTTCTTCTCGTTATATCCCTCTTCAAATGAGAGGGGGTATTTATAGCCTTTGAGGTAAGGTGAGGGGGATGATGAGGTGTCCCTAGGTTAGGCTAAACCAAGGTTAGGTCATGCATGCACCTAAGGTCAACCTGTAGATGGGTGATCATATGGTGACCAAGGGCTAAGTATAGGAAATGGCTTGAGTGGCCAAGAGGCATGCAAAGGGAAATATCCCTATTTAAGTGGTAAAACCACTATTTTAGCCTTGAAACTTCCTAAAGTAAATCATATGGTCAAAACCATTATTTTAGCCTTGAAACTTCCTAAAGTAAATCATATGGTAAAAAAAAAGGTCAATTTAGGTAGCCTTCTCAATATGACATGATTTAGGTGTCTACACCTTCCAACCTCATCTAAAAACTATACATGTACTCTTGTCCTCCTTTTCTCATTAGGTTGAGGTACCAACTCTTCTTGTTCAATAACTAGTCCTATCTCCTCCCCTTCGATGAATAGGTGTACGAGTCCCATGTCAAGGTCCTTCTTTAGTGGGACTTAAATTTTGCTTTGTTGCACATTGAACTGAACTTGTTGTCTTCGTTCAACTTATTTTGTAGCAATAAATAGACATTGTACTTTATATAGTTTCAGTTTTGAACCAATAATAGTATATGGTATTTTTGTACTATTCAAGTTCTACAATTTAACTACTTCATTGTCCCTTACTTTTACAAATCGAAAGGGACAAAGCCATAAGTTTTTTAACTTACTTGGCTTGATTTATTTTTTCCCATTAAAATTTAGAACTAAGTCACCCTGCTTGAGTTCTAATTTTTGAATATGCTTGTAATACCATAGCTTCATTCTATTCTAGGCCACTTTGATTGCCCATTATGCCATGAATCTTCTCTCATCCAGCTTGATTAGTGTTGTTAGTAATTCTTCCATACTCTCTTGGTTACCCAAGCGATGCTCCACAACTATTCGTAAGATTGGTACCAAGAATTCTACTGGGACTACTGCCTCTTGACCATACACTAGCTGAAATGGCGTATGGTCCATCGTTATCTTAATGGTGGATCGATATATTCAAAGAATAGATGGTAACCTTTACTCCCAATATGATCCCTTTATTTCATAGATTTTGTACAATATTGACACTAATATCTTAGTCACTTTCCCCTGCCCATTCACTCTTGGGTAATATGGACTAGACAAGGAGTGCCAAATTTTAAATCTAGTCATTAGCATTCGAATGATCTCATTCAAAAATGACCTCCTTGATCACTCATTATTTGTAGTGGGATGCCAAATCTTGTAATAACTTGCTCATACAAGAATCATGCTATAATTTTTATCGAGTTATCTGGTAGTGCCATGCCTCAACCCATTTTTTAGGTATTAAGTGGCTACCACGATATACCAATATTTTTGCCTACAAGTTGTTCTCAATGGTCCAAAAATTCCAACCCCCACATTTAAAATAGTTCCTAGAGTTGTGATGGATATAATGGAATGAAGCCTATCCTTACTAGCTTCCCTGCTCTCTAGTAAGTATCACATGCTCTTACGTGTTCCTTTGCATCATTATACACTATGGGTCACCATAACCCTGCTAAGAGTACTTTTCGAGTAGTAGCATCAAGTCCCATGTCTCCTCCTACCAATCCTTCATGAGATTATTTTAGCATTAATATACTCATCCATTACACATCTTCGTAGGATACCATCAATACCCAATTTGTACAACAATCTCGTTATTAATTGGAAAGGTGCTAACTTTATGATTACTTTCTTCTTCTCTGTTATTCTCAACTCTGATGGTAATTACCCTGTGGATAGGTACTATCCAATCAACTTGTACCAGGATGGAAAAACATTGATTGCAAACAATTGAGCATCAAGGAGTTCATCTGGAATTCTCGCTTCTATAGGTTCTTCGGATCGTATCTAAGATAAGATGTTTGCAATCACATGATTTTTACTAGGTTTTACCACTACTCGAAATATGAATTATTATAGAGTGACAAACCACCCGTTGACCCATCCTTGAATAATAGGATTATTTATTAAGTACAACAAAACTTGATGATCTACGTAGAAGGTAAAAGGGTTCACCAATAGGAAATGCTTAAACTTTTGTACTGCATATACCATCCTTAGAGCTTCTATCTCCATTGTACTATAATTTCTTTCCACCCTTGATAGTAGGTAGTTTGCAAAAAATATAGGCTAATCCAGCCTAAACTGTCCTTCTTGTGCCAATGCACATCTAACCGTAAAGTTTGAGGTATCAATATGGATATGGAATTATTTATCCCAATTAGGGAACACCAAAATAGGACTACTAACTAGCTTAGCCTTTAACTCCTCAAAGGATCCTTCGTGCTCCTTCGTCCATCTAAAAGGAACATTCTTCTTGGTTAAAGAATCCAATGGGTAGGACACATGTGCATAATTCTTAATAAACCTTTGATAGTATCCCATATATTTAAGAAATATGTTTAAATATATCACATCATATGGCTCCTCCATGTGTAGTATAACATAGATTTTATCATGATCAGTCTTCAACCCTTCGTTGGACACTATATATCTTAACAGTTTTTGGTATGATACCATTAAGAAAAACTATTGGATTTAGGGAGATTTGTGCATTCCTACATATACTCATGCACTCACTAAGACCAGGTAAATTATATTTGATATTTTCATAAATGGATCAATCATCCAAGGATACCTTGAAATTTCCTATGGCCAATTGATCAAAGATGTATAGAATGATGTGCTAAAATGTGGCAGGGGCGTTACATAACCCAAATAGAATTCAATTATATGCATAAATATTATTCTCCATGATGAATGTGGTCATCAACTTATCCTCCTCGATGATGCTTATTTAGTTATACCCAGAAAACCCATCCAAGAATGAATAGATTTCATGTCCTGCCACCTCTTCCAGGATTGAGTCTGTGAAGGGAATAGGGAAGGTGTCCTTGATCATCATTGCATTTAGGCTCCTGAAGTCTATGTATATTCAGATTTTATTAACTTCATTTTTTAAGATGACCATAATAAGTGAAATCCATTCACTGGTAATGACTCCAAAAATGATGCCTACCTCTAGCATCTTTTCCATTTCTACATTCACCAATACAACATACTTAGGGTTCATCCTATACGGTCTCCTTCTCACTAGTTGTACCCCAAGCATTAACATAATCTTATGGACACATAATTTTGATGGTACTCCCTTTAGGTTCTTATATGTCCATGCAAATACATAATTGTACTTTAAGAATATCTTAAAAGTTGTTGCTTTTAGTACTAGGTCTCAGTCATCACCACAATGGATCATCCTAGGCTCTCCTTTTGTTCCCAGGTTTACATCCACTATCTAAGGTCCTTCATACTTAGTGTTTGTAGGATTCGTCACTGCATTTTATACATTCATAGGATGCACTAGTCTCACATCAATTTTAGCATCTCCCACTATGTATTTAGCAAAGCTCTTAGAAAATTATCATTTCTTCCCTTATTCTTTCTTGGATTCTGAACTAACCTTCGTCTCATATTATTTTTATATGGTCTCCTTTATGTTAATATAGTGGCATGTGGGTTGAAAAACTTTGTACTCCATTTTCCAATGGAGCAGTCTGCTATCAAATCAAGCTTCATATTTTCTACAATCCTCTAGGTAAAACATCCCTTCTTCATTGGGTTCTTATCCCTTGTCACCAAAAGAACTACCCAACTCATAAATCATGGACATATCCTCATTGATCCTCTGGTTATTCAAATTGATCATATATTTATGTTATCCCTTATTAAAGGTGACCTGATATTTTCCCCAATCATGATTAACTTTGGCTATCCTTAGCCATACTCTTTCCAACAAGGCATCGGATGTCGACTTCTACATTGTAATCACAATAAATTCCAAGACAAACTCTTGGTAAGCTATTTTGAATTGTGATATTAAGACACCCTTCATCTCTATTCCATACTAGTCAACACCAAATAACCAGAAGCTAGGTGCCCATAATGATGGAGCACTAATTTATTGCCAAGTCTTCTCATGTAGCATATTAATGCTAGATCCCCCATCTACGATAACTTGTGTTAGCCTGTGACCTAAGATATCCATGTGGACCAATACGGGTTTCTTTACAACATTAATCATCAATATAATAGGGTCCATAAAGTAATCCTTTTATTCCTTTCTTGATTGGTTGACTTTCTACCTCCATCATCTTATGAGATTTTAAATATTTTGCCATCGCTTTATGCAATGATGGGATGGATTCTAACAAGCTTGCCATATTGATTTCCACATTTATATTTAAAAATTGTGCTACCAATTTTTTCACAACCACTTTTTCTTCCAATGGTTTCTTTAACTCTTTTTTCTTTCATTATTCTCAATTCTTTTGCCTTCTTTGCTTCTTCGTCAAGTACCCTCTTTGCTACTTGCCATCACTTCTTTTATTTGACAAGTTTAGGATACTTGTCCTTCCTATCCTGATTCCTTGTTATGACTAGTACCTCTTCGGTCTCCTCACTAACTGGAGGTACCTCTATGTCCAAAAAAATTATATTCTATGGATTACTAGAACTCACCTATTTTGGAAAATTAGCTTCCTTGTGGTTTTCTTGACCACACCATCTACACATGTGTGTAGTGTTTGTCTATTGTGTCTTCTACTTTTGGGGTGAAGGATAGTTCTTTGTAAAGTGCCCCCACTCTTGGAAATTTTGGCATTGTATGATTGGTATCCCATACAAATCATACTGCAAGTGGCTTTGTCCTCCTTATCGGTTGCCTTGATACTGTATTCCCCCTCTATGATTATTTCTATAACTACCACTGGTGGCTTGTTGGCCACTTTCGGTTTCTCCTATTATTCTTGGATAGAGAGAACCTCTAGATGCACCTTTGCATTAATGAATATTGTATCACTTCATGTCTAAGTACATTGTAAATGTGGTAATAATCATTGCAAGGACAAGTCACATTCATGTGATCTTTAGACTTGTAATATGTACACCAAATGTCCTTCCTATCTTGCTTGAATTTTCCTTTTGCCTCTTTAATTATTTTTTTAACTTCCTTTTGAAATGACTGCACCATATATTGGATTGTATCATCTTCCTCACTATCTGAATCATCACGTATTACATGTGTTATCATCCCCACAATTGTTTGTTTAGCCTCACTTTCAAAATTCTTTGCATTTTCTAAGGCTTATTCATATGTAGTTGATGGAATTGCCTTCATCTTCTTCTTGTATCTAGGTAGCAACCCATCTACAAACTATATTTTTACTAGCACATATACCAAGGGCATTTGCATCTTATCCATTAGTTTCTTCAATTGACGATTGTATGACTTCACATCCTTGTCAACTTTCTGCTTAGTGGTGCAAATTTCAGTTACAATATCTCCATCATCCTTCAAGGGGTAAAATTCCTCAATGAATTCATCTTTCATTGTATTCCAAACCTAGAAGTCTGGTGTATTTTATCTTTTTAAGTACCAATCTATGGCCAGTCCTCGTAATGTGGTAGGAAATAGATGTAACCATTCGTTTGGTTGGTCTACACTATTTGCTCTCCAAATGGTTATACATATTTTTATGTATTGTTGGGTCTTCCTCATCTTCATCCATAAAATGTGGGCATATTTTCTTTCCTACATGATTGCCTACATGGGCCATTGGTGGTTTTTCCTCTTCTTCACTTGATGAAGTATAACATGAAATCCTTGATTTATTCCAACTTATAGGTGACTCACTTTGCTGGTCCTTATCGAAATCGTTTACGTGATAAATCTTGTATTCACCAAATAGTCATCTACCAACCTCTTGTACATCTTCACTCTATGACCTCCTTTACTAGTGTGTAGGTTGTGGCCTTGGTCCCTCCTCTTGAGACCTCATGTGTTGTTTCTTTGGTGCCTGACTCCCAACCACCACACTCCTTTGCAACCTATCCACCACTTTATCAGGTGTTACCATCCACTCCCCTCATTCTCACACAACTTCTAAGTTAATGTCTTCACTTATGTCAACATTCTCCTTGATTCTAGGTGCTTCTTATTCCTCTCTATGTATCGATCAACAATGTATCCAACCTCTCAATATTTGCTTCATCAGATGTCCATACTTGCTCTATTACTGGTTCATGTGTATTATGTTCAACATATTTCCTCTTTGAAAAATTATCACGCTCCTTCTAACTAGGATTTCATCTCCTTGATCTCGTATCCTATGCCTTTGTCTACTGGTGTATATCATTCACCTCCATTTTTTTGTATTCAAGTTTGTCACTTGTACGATCTTCTTGACTACAACACTTTTGACCCGTTTTAACAAAAATTCCAAAGTTTGATAAGGCAATTATTCCAAATATAGATGCTAGTGGTGTAGTATTCCTAATGGAGAGATGGTTTTAGAAGCTATGGGAATTATGAACAAGGTGTCAAAATCCAAATTGCATAAGTCGTACAACCTGTACGGTCTTTCTTGTACACCAAGCTAACTTGCTAAAACAACTTGTACAGTCACCAAAGCATACAGTTGTATGATACAAATTGTAAAACCCTATACCTGGTATGATTTGGTACTCATCCAATGCACTGGAACAATTTTTTCAAGTTATATCAGCTGGTTTTGTAATCAATTTCTCCAAACTAGCAATATTTCCTTAACTGATAGATTTGGGTGGCAAATTTTATTACCAAATTGGGTAAGTGAATAACCAGTACGATTTGGAACTATAATTGTATAGTTTTGTACGAACCTTTGCTGCAACTAATATTCAGATCTATCACTTATCATCACCAATCCTTTCAATATAGATTTTGAGAAGTTTCTATGTGTCAATTGCTCAATTATCCCTAACATGCAAACCCTAATTCCCTAAAAATGGATTATATTCCCCATGGATGATTTCAAAAATCATAAAAATACCTGGAAATATCAAATTATGGCTGTAATTCTTCATATAATTATTTCCATCCTTCACACCAAATCTATAGGTAACCAGGATCATTCACAATGCAGTTCTATTCATCTACCATACCAAGTTATACTTTAAGTAGCACATACACAACCTGCAACAATAACTACGTATGACAATACACAAGAACAAGAAAATAATAGAAAATATGGTAATATTCAGATGTAATAAATCCTACAACACATGGCCATTGATATTGCTCACATCCACAACAACAATCACAAGGAACAATATAACACTTAATCATCAATACTCCATGAATTATGCATCAACAATGAACTGTCTATGAACATGAATGAACAACCAAAAAATGAATAGGGGGCCTATATAATTCATAACCAAACCATTCCAAAGCAATTTTTGAAGCATTGCACCATTTACATTGCCATCCCCAACTAATTCTAAAACAAATATTTTTACAAGGTTCACTAAGATCTAATTTTATATTTATCAAATTAACCCCAAATGCACATTTCACCTTAATTTCACTTTATTTCACATTGTACATGTGCAACCTTGTGTGTTTAGCTCTTGCTTGTATGTTTTGATACTTGTACATTTTAGTCAAAATCGAGCAAAACTACACAAAACTGAACAAATCCCTAGATTACTTCTTCTTCTGGGAGGTGGATTTGCTGCCTATAGAGTGTCCATTTGGAGACAATCAACTACTATTGACCAAAGAGAATTACCACGTTCAAGGCTGAAGGTAATTCATTTTATTTAATTTTATTTATAAGAACAAAATAGGAAGTATAAGGGAGAGATATAATTACAATTATTATTTTCTAAGGATAAAAGTAAAACCTTAGAAATAAGATTAATGCTATTTGAGAATTTTATGAAGGATTGAAATTTGGTTTGAAGGATTTGAAGAAATAAGTTTAAAAGTTTTGTAATTTTATTATTTGAATTTACAAAATATTTATGAAATATTTGCAATTTGGTTAGACTAGAGTAATAAGGTTTTCAACATCAAATTAAATTTATAAAATTTGCAAATATTATTTTATGGAATTTCTAAATTTCTAAGTTTGGAGTTATAAGGTATTCAACATCAACATAGGATTAAGAAATTTAGAAGAAATATTTTTTAGATTAGGGAGTCATAAGGTAGTCAATCTCAAAGGGTTAAAGTTTTTCAAAATTGTTCTTTTTAATCAAAAGGTTACAAGAAAGGTTATTCTAAAAGGGAACTATGAATTTTTTTATATAGGATTCAAGGATTTAAGATGGTTCAACAACTTACTTGTTTTAAAAGTGATAAGAAGAAAAATGCAAGAGACGAATCAATATGGCCTAGAAGTATTTATAAAAACTCACAAACTAATGGTTTTACAAAAATAGATTCTATACAATTATTTTCTAATGACATGATAAAGGAGTTGTTAATATCTATATTAATGAAGATTTTTATCAGAAAGATGTCCTACAGATTTGTGAAAGAAATAAAGATAGATTAAGTTTATTTGTAAGCATTTGGTTTTATTATTTTATCAAAGAAATGGATAAAATTGATTCTTCTAAGTGATAAAGAAGTTGGGACATTTTTACAATGTACTTACTACAATAAATATGGTCATAAAAAAAACTGCTGGAATTTCCATCCATGTAAATATTATGGAGAAAAATCTTATTCATTTTTTACTTGTTACTATAAAGACAAGTTCTACAAAAGAGTTGAAGAGAAATTGATATTCATATTAGATTATATATTTCAAGTTCTTATTTTTGAAGCATCCACTAAATATGAATTCAAGTTGGACATTTTTAAAGATCAAGGAGACAAGTCATTCATAGAGCCGAAGGAAAGAAAGTGGATCAATTCTAATCCACTTATGACTTGCAAGATTATGAAATTTCTTGTTCATCAAAGGCACTTGGAATATTTCAAAAACAAAATTTTTACCAATCACTTTGAAATACAGAAGACAAGAAAAGATAATATGAAGACTAAAATAAAAGATGAAGAAGAATCTGATGGGACTAAAGAAGAAGATCCACATTGAATACCAAAGTCTTGAATAACCAAATAATGTATTACAAGGGGGTGTTGGAATATATTACATTATTTGATACATGCTAATGTACCATCTTGGGTACATCCTTAGATTAGGAAAGAGTGTTCTAGATTAGAAGTTATGATTTACTTTATGAAATATAAATGCACAAGTATTATTAAAGTGTGCAAAGTATTTTGTTATTGTAAATGTGCATAGTTGTCCATGTGCACATGTATCCATAGAATAGGAAGTGGAAGAGTCCCTAGAAGAGTGAAGGCCAAGAGTGAAGAATCACATTACATTATATATGTAGTGTATGTATATATGTAAAGTGATATGACATGACACTTACTTGATACTTTCAAAGCTATTGTATCATTTTCATGAGCATTTGTTAATGGTAAGTTTATGAGTGATTGTTGAAGTTATTTTTGAGTTTTATACTTCTATAATATTGCCATTATCATATTGTAACTTTATTATTGATCTTTTAGAGAATTTTATCATAAGTATTTAGCTTCAAAAGATAACAAAACCATAGGACTACATGGATTGGTTCAAATATAGGTTGTAGATATTGAAACAATGTAAGTTCGACCAAAACTCACTAAATTTGGTCTTCTTAAGAGGAATCGGGGAAGATCGCATGCAAGCACTTAATATTATGGGAGGTGGAGATATATAAAAACTATATTTCACTAAGATATGTGAACTTTGCAATAATGTTTCTATATCTACGATGAGAAATAATAGAGTCTTGAGAGCAAACATCATACCATCTGCAATATGCTCAAGAAAAATTATGAGGGCTGACTAGTGTTATAACACTAAGGGATGACTTAAGCCAAATATCCTTTACTTTATGATGTGTTATTGGGCTATAACACTTTATTATATGCCTTTGGATCTAGGGGCTTTGTATAAAGGGTAGGATATAAGGTGTGGCAACATAGAAATTTGTTAAAATTAGTTGAAAATTACATCATCACTAGGTTGGGATGGAAATATCATATATCATAATTGATAGATTAGCATGTTTGTGTAATGCACATAGTGATTTTAGTTTTTAGTGCATATATTTTAGGGTGTTGTTAGTCTAAAATATTCCTAAGTCCGTGAAGTGCACCCTAGACTTTAGTTAACATTGGATGATTAGGATTTCTCCCAAGTTCAACCTTCAAAGTAGGTTGGCTCCTTGTAATACTTTTAAAATTAAAATAGGGGTTTAATATAAAATAAATAAATGGAAGGGTTAGAAAGGGGTAAGAGTTTGAAATGGATGGGATATAGTGTAACAAGCTAGCAAAAATGACCATGTGCAACATAAAGCCCAACACAATTAACCTCCAATGAAACTTAACATACCAACCATTAAAAAAACATCTCATAATTCATTCAATTCTAGCTATACGCTTTAACCCTTCTACATACTTATGAATAGAAATCTAAATAGTGATCTAAAAAGTAAAATTTGCTTTAACAGAATAAACTAATCATCAAGTGCAACAAAATGAACTAAAGCATAACATTCATGTATATAAACCTGATAATATAATTGCAATAAAGGTCAAACAAATTTCACTTTTCATTAATTGACAATAATTAGTATACAACACATATCCAAGCAAATGCTACAGAGCTAATCCCCATTATGAGGTGTATTGGTCTATTTATAAGTTGCATATGAGTCTTGCAGTGCAATATTTACAAGTTGTTATAGGTTTGTTTGGGAATAAATTGGAAAGGAATGCTCATGGGAATTGATGTGTGCATCAACCTTTAATTTTTGTAACCAAGATTGACCCATATTCATTCCAGTGTCTTTGACTCTGGAAGATCCATTGATCTCCAATAGTCTTCCTTTGTAAATCATTAGGCCACTACAACTTTTTGTCAGAGATGTTTCTTTTAAGATCAACGACTTTACCTCAAATTTTTGGAAGTCACTAGGCTGGTTACAGTATTTGATAGGGGTAAACTAGAATGTTTTTGGATGAATGTGTGCCAAAGCTTGACTTTTGGAATGTTGTCGAGCCTTTTAATTGCTTGATAAACCTTTCAGATTAAACTCAAACTTTTTATAGATTCAACTAACGTCATTGCTTGATAAAGTTTGAACTTGTACCCATATTGCTCCTCTATTCTTATACATGCAATGCTTCATTTGAGACATTCAATTTTTTTCCTTTGCACATTTTTGAGCTTTCACTAGGATTGTGTTAATGCAATTGTTTGTAAATTCTGGATTTCTTCTTCGGATTTATGCATGATGGGGATACACCACTTGGGAGGCTCACATTTGTTTCACTTTATATTAATGCAAGTTCAGAGTTGCATTGCTCCAACTTACTCAATTTAAGAATTTGTTAGGGTTCTTTTTGATGTCACTATTGTAAAAGTCCCAAATTGGTCAATTTTGGGTTGTGCATTATTGAAACCTTTCTAGACTTTGTGAATTTTAAGCTTTGCACCATATTGATTACAAATTTACTAAAGCACTTTGATTACCTTAGAGTATAGCCTTATTTTTTTACATTTGAGCCTTTGCCCTATTTTCTTGTGCCACTCAGACAATAATTACCTTCATAAAATTTGAGCAAATTTTTTACAAAATGGTAGGTTGATCTGATTTGAAAAGTCTTGCAATGTGGGGAACATTTTGAACTATATTATTGGTATCTCCTAGGAATTTATATTTGTAAAAATGAACAACCTATATGACCTTATTTATGGGATCATGATATTATAAGGGGAAGAGGAGTTAAAAGATAATCTAACAAAAATTAGGAATTTGAGGTGCAACAAGGCTTGTGGTGATAGGATATGATAAGATTGTGAAATGGAGAGGTCTATAAGAAGTGAGAAAGGCAGAGGTGTTAGAAAATAGAGGGGCTAGAAATGCTAAAGAGATACATAGGTAGAAAAGATGCATATAAGTGGAACAAAGGGGAATATGGGAAGGAGAGAATAATGGAAAGAGAAATGAGCTACCTAGAGGATGGTATCCTATGCAATACTGGTACTTCCATAAGCATAGTCTACCATACCTAAAATTTATTTAAGACCCAAGTAAATTACCTTAGGCAAATATTCTAGGCACTTACAATTTGGGGCCTTTCATTACTCTGCTCCTTTATTTTCTTCACAAAATCACATAGAAATTCCTCTTTGATGTTGCGAGCATGTGCACAACATATTAGAGATTAGAGGTATGCATGACTACTTTTATATCAAGCAAGGACATGGCACTCAGACTTGCACTTCTATTCAAGTTAACTCCTCTTTTAATAGCTGAGTAGATAACTATGCTAAATAATTGTTGCAATGATTATGGATGCCATATTTTGAACTGGTGTTTTTCTAAAAAATTTACGACTTGCACATGGTTTCTCTTACATGCTTTTCTTTTTGTGCATTCAATAGTCCTTTTACCAGCTGGGTATTTTTATTCAGATAACTTGTGTTTACTTTCATCATCAAGGTGTTGAAGCACCATGTGGTATACCTTGTACATCCCATTTTGCATTCTATGTATCATATTTTCATGGCATTCCTTCTAGCTAGAACTCCTTTTACCGCTTGTGAATTCTCATTGGGCTACTCTTTAGGCTTATGGAGTTTGGAAGAGTGGAATATACTACTGGGTAAGTGGTAGTGAATATAGGTGATCATGGCATGGCTGAGGGTAAGGGAGTGAATTTGGATAAGGATAATCATAGAAGATGCAAATAAGGTGGATGACATAGGAATGTGATAAATGATATGTGGATGGAGAGATTGTATTTTTGATGAAATATAACTTCACTATTTTATTTCATTACTACTTGGCCTTGGCTTTGGCCCATGGTTGCCAATGGCTCAAACATCAATAAGATGAAGCTTTTCCATTTCCTTACCTAGTTATTTCCTTATATCTTAAACTTACTTTACCTCATAGATTTAGAGGAATCTTGGTTTATTCAGGTTTAAAGAGTGTGCACAACTACATGTCTTATAGAATTAATTCAATACATGTGCTCCAACCGCTCCTTACGCTAGGATGAATAAAACTTCCTCTCAATAATGTGGTTATCTTTGCTATTATTTATTGTAGGCTAAGAGGGTGACGCACGCCTTATATAAGATTTTTTGTATGGGGAGAGGGCTTTTGATCTATTATCATGATCATATTTCTCTTCTTTAATCTAGAGTTTACTTGTTTTCCATGAAGAGTATTCCCAATGTTAAAAAATTTATGAAGTCTGATATAGTCTTCAAAATCTCACACATGTAAGCTATGTAGAGTTCTTTTCAAGGTGCCACCTTTGCAGTGTAGCTACCCATTTTGGCCAACAATATTTCTTGCTATTTTTATATGCTTGCTATAGGATTTATTTATAATCTATATATTTTACATAACATTATGGTATGCCTACTAACACTGATGAAAATGAGTTTCACCTTTTCATCTAAACATACAATGGCCTAACCCTATAATACCAAATTTGATCTTCTTTCTCTTATAAAATTCTTGAATTATGTATCTTATTTTGGTTAGGCTCTAACATTAGTTTGAATTTGTAGGGCTTTGAGTCCTTAGGACTACTTGGCATAGAGCATCAAAAATGATCATAAGTGGTTCCTCTTGAAGACACAAGTTATTGGGTATTTTTTTGTGCATTGCTCTATGTGCTAGGTTGACAACAGGTATTTGTAGAGACCCTAGGAGCATATTTCTCATTAGCTTTGGGCCCTACCATGTATGATTTTTTGGTTGGCTTCTATATCATCCACATTTTACCTTCTAGCTATGGTTGTTGTAACCTATGACTCTTAACACTTTGAAGTAGCTTGTAATCAATTTTTGAGCTGTATTTTTTCTAGATTTAAAAAAATCACCACCCCGAGTTTATGACCACCCATGAAGAGTTTGTACCAAATATTTTTTTCCTCTCCCTTTGGCCAATAAACTACCTCCATACGTGTGTCTTTGAAGAATTATTTTATCAAATTTACATTTTTTCATATATCTTGCAATATGATATGTCTTAATATTCTTGCCATATATCAAAACCAACTTTTCATTGTAGGGGATAATCATGTGACTATGATTAGGTGCCAAGTATCCCTCTAATTATCAAAAATCCACTCGATAAACATATCTTGAATAATAATAGTAGATCAATGACTATCACATATTGTACAACTTCAAGGTCTAATCATCTATGTAGTAATATTGTAACTTCCTTTATGACACCAATCACTTAAATTTGTCACATTAAACTGTATTATATTGGAATTTAAATAGAGGTAATTTAGACTTATCGTACTGCGTACTACCTAAAATATAACTATGATAGCAACACTCAGATCTATTATGTAATTATGCAATACCCAATCCTCTAAGCATACAAATAAATAAAATGTAGAGAACTGGGTCTCACCCATGCTTAATGGTTATGGATTTCCTTTTGCTAGGTCCTAAGAACTAACTCTACATTCAGATTTTATAAGAGCTAACTTAATCAAATTCACTTGTTTGGATACTAGCAATTTACCTTTTAGACCTTTTACTTCTTTCATCATGCCACTTTTGGTATCGTATAGTCACTCTAGATTTTAAGTTGATGGTTTGAATAGCTTTCGGTGTTGTTTAGATATTTTCATCCTTTTTCTCCAAGTTAGGGTTACGAAATACAACTTTTGATAAGCTTCTATCCTTTATTGATTCAAATACTATATTTTTAGGCTTAATGCCTCAGTACATAATTTCAGACTTCCTTCTTCTTGTTGTCTTTTCTATGGATATGGTGTTGGTTCTAGCTCTTCTTCATCTTATCACATGTTTTCTTGAGTTTATCTTTTAAACATGAACCAAAAAAGAAAAAATATTGAAATATTCACTCATACCTACCGAATAAGTCATGAGGAATCTCTTTCTTGAGAAGCATTTTCCCAAATTCATTGTAAGAGCTACACTTTTATTCATTCCCAAATTCACCTTTGATTAGAGATAAGGCTGATAATTGTTCTCTCTATAATTTCTATCTAATACTAAACATTTACATGTAACCAAAGTAGGATATTACTCTTGTATATGAATTATTCTCTTGGCATCATTATTGCAAAGTATTTTATATTCTACAAGGTTTTTATCCCAAGGATCTATTTGAAATTCTACCTCAATGTCTCGTACTTCTACCTTAATGAGATCCTTCGTCAATCATTGAATTAAAAGTCTTAGTTCATGCAGTGTCTAGGATTATAGAATAGGTATGATGGAAGGATATTCTATCACAGATTAGTGGAATGGATATGACTATGAAATCTTATTTGGTTGTGGAGAAGGTATGTTTGGGAATGAGGCTTGTGGGCTAATTTTATGAGTTTGGAGAATATCCCATATGTCAGTTCTAGAGAGGGGCTTTCTTGTAGATATGAGCATATTTTTAGTTGTAATTATCATTTGACATATTTATGGGAATATTTTTTATGGGTTTACTGTATTAAAAGGCTTAAATTCAAGGTGAGGGTATGAATGTAGTAAAAGTAATCTTGGACATGCGATGGTCATATTTTTTCAAGGATTTTTTCTAGATTCTTTTGAATTGGATATTACAATCGATGATGCTTTCATGAGGGTATCTTTGAATGAAAGAAAACTAGATGAGTAGCAAAAATAATCTCTTCAAGATCATCAAAATCTAATATGAAGGGTTCAACCAGGTCAGACCATGTCCTAATGCTTTTGTCCTCTAAGGAATGATACCATGATAGCACTTTGCCCTAAAAATATTGAGCAAGTAGTCTATTCATCATATTTTTTAAGGCAATATTATATCTTTTGGAATATATTACATTATTTGGTGCTTGCTAATGTATTATCACAGGCACATGTTTAGATTAGGAGTTTATCTTAGATTAGGATTTAAGTATTTGCTTAAAGCAATGTAATAAATGCAAAAGCATTATTAGAATGTGCAATGATGTAAATGAAGCCATCAATAGAAGCCATAGAAGACTCCCTCACTCTGTCCCAAACATGAACTACTGGGGTATTACTAGTCATGGTCCATATGGTTCCTCCTTTTCTTCCTTGCCGTCAAACTATATTACTTTATTTTTTGCTACATCCACTTACCCTCGATACTTTAGTCACTACTCATGCTTTGCCCTAGCCCCCATATATATCTATGCCTTTGCTCAATACACCACTACAAGCTTCCAGCCAAACTCAACAATCTCAACCACCAAAAATGCCCTCAAAGTCAGAGTGCCTAGGTGAGGCAACTAGTTCAATCCAAATTTGTGCCTTGGCATATTGTCCAGTGACTCCTCTTCCAGTCTTCTTGACTACATAAATTATCCTAGAGGTCATAGAAGATGAATTGCCAAAGGTCTATGCTATAATAAAGAATATACAAAACAATAAGAAGAAGTGGGATGAGAAATAATGGCAAGATCTAGCAGATGAAAGAGTAGAGGCTATCCCCATGACTCATCTCGAACTTGATCAGATAGAAGGAAAGAGGCATGAAATAACTACTATACCTAAAGTAAGAAAATATATTATAAAAATTAGGTGGGAAGATTGGAATTTCTATATAAATACTAAGGATATCTCATAGATCCCTAGGACCTAGATCCTTAAAAACTTGCATGTTGAAACTAATACACTTTTTTGGTAAAATAAGGATGAAGAGAAATAGATAAAACTTACGAAGAAAAGGATTAGCATCCTAGAGTATTAGCTCAATATAGAAAAATTGGAGCAATGAGATCTAGAGAAGAAGGTGAAGGAGATTCAAGATACCCTAAATAAATCACCCTCCAAGATGATGTTGCAACAAAGAGATGAGGAGATTGATACATTGAAGAATGAGTTGCAAATCATCCAGGGTACACTTGAGAAACAAGATGCTAAATCCAAGGCCAAATTGCAATAGTTGGAAAACTCTTTTAACATCGCTCTAACTGACTTGTAGAAAGAAAGATATACACCTCATCGAGTGGTAATCTTAAAGGCTTGGATATGTGAGAATAGATAGTTCTATCTAGGCAAAATAAGAGAAGCAACATTGAAGGTATTGCCTACTGTCACATAAAAATTAACTAAAGATTTATCAATTTATAGAGAAGTAAAAATGGAGTTAAGAAACAAAAGGAAAGTGGTACAAAGTATGGGTTCACAAGTAGTGGTAGTGAAAGCAATGTTCAGAAGGATGGATCCCTTGTTGCTAAAATTAAAAAAAAAAGAAATTGATAAAAATAATACCCGCATGCAAAAGATAATATGTGTTATGGACCCATATTATGAAGGAAAGTAAATCCTTGTTGTGCTAAAAAAGGAAGTGGAAAATATGAACAAAGTTAATGCTAGGCTTAGAACATTTGGTTCTCCAGGATTCTAGGATAGCAATAAACTGTTTCATACAGAACAAGACCTCATCAATCAATTCAAGGTCTTTAAAGGAAACTAAAATGAGATTAACACACTTGAAGAAACAATGGTGATTTATAAGATGCTTGACATTGTTCTGGAGCTGTCAGATCTTCGTGCCAAGTTAGAGGATGCAGCTGAAAACTAATATGATCCATCCTACAAGGATTCTTATCGACTAGAGTCTATCATTGAGCAGATTATAGGCACTCCCATACCCACTACTAAAACCTAGGAATGTATATGTTAGGACATTAGAATCCAAATTCCTTTGGTGACTGCATCTCAAACTAAATCATCCAAGGACCAAGAACATCAATAAGATGAATTGAGATGGGCAGTAAAATGTTGGAAAGAGCAACAAATATAGTAAATTTTGTACAATTTTGTTACTTTTGTTTTCTTTAAGGTGACTTTGTAGTCCAATGGATGAAGGCTAGGATCAATTTTATTTTCTTTGATCAATACAAGAAATTCCACTAGAATTTTTGATCTGGGTTATCTATTTTTTTAGCAAGTGAAAAACCCCCAAAAGTCACCAAGAGTGTGAGTAACTTCTTTATTCCTACTTACTCCCCAAGGTTGAGAACTTGAAAGACTCCCAAAAACTAAGGGCAGAGAATTGAGTATTTTTCTAGCCTTGGGTGCACCCCAAAATATTGCCCTAATGATATTGTGAAGGATAAATTTGGGCAGAGATTCGGGTCATGATAAATCCTTCAATGCTTCCAAAGTCCTACCCAAGGGAAGTTTTGAAGCAAATAGAGAATCAAGTGGTAAAATTATGAAAGTGATACCCAAAAATCCTACCCTAGTCTGGGTGGATTTTTGGGTAAGCAGTAGGGTCAATGTGATCCCAAAATATCACCCAACTAGATAAGACTAGGTGGAGAAATACACAACCAAAAAATGAAAGAGCACATCCCAAAACACTACCTAAAGTCAATTGATCACTAAACCAGATGAGAAAATGAGATAAATACATGGTCACTCTGGCTCTCAAAGCCCTTATTGAGCAAAATTTTAACATAATAAGAAAAAAAATTAAGGTGGTGTTGTACTACAAATTTGACCCAAAAAAATTACCCTTCGTAGAAGCAAACACATGGTGGAGAAGTGGAAATATCCAAAAGCTCACCATTTAAAAATTAGTAGGCTTGTTTGAAATCTCAAAGGATCAGTTTCCTATCAATACTTGGAGAGTGTTGTGTTCAATATGAGAATGGGTAGGCCAATTGAATACATGAAAGTTCATCTATAGTTACTAGGGAAGTGGATGACCTTTGGAACAATCAAGGGATGCTGAAATAGCTTTTGAAGTAGGTTGCAGAAGTTATTAATACTCCAATTACCCTAGCCCCATGTATGTGTGTTTAATACAACAACATTGTTAAGTTCAGGAGTAAATTGAGAAGTTGGGTAGATGTAATCAATACACCCAGTCCTGATGTCATAGAGATGTTCCATTAGGGGTAGAAAATTTGCTGAGGGCTTACAAGAGCCAAATACCCACTACAACAACCACTCTCCATTAATTAAACTTTAATTCACCTATAAGAGGAGATTTAACTCATGAATATAAGTATGTAATCATAAGGAATTTCAAAGGGTCAACTCTCTAGTCATTACAACTTGCATGTACACTTTGAATCATATTGCAATATAAGTGAATTATTGTCTAACCTTTAGTTGTTTTCATGTATGTATGGAATCTGCTCTATTGCTTATTTCTATTGAGGTTAGCTGAATGAATATGCTTTAATTCTGCTATCTAGATTTTATGCTCTTTATTCAATAATTCTAGAATTCATAATAGAGTTGTGAGCTGTAAATGATTAATGAAATAAATGGCTGATTTGTTAGATTATTTACAAATATTGTATGTTATGTTTTAAACTTATCAAATGTGTATTTTTATGTGACTATATCTGTACCACTTTTATTTCTAGTTTTAAGTTTTTTTTTCTTTTCTCCTTTCCCTTTTTCCCTCAAGAGCTTTTAGCTAGGATTGTAAGGAACTAGGCTAATCCAAATATTGGCCTCTAGAATTCTAGTCTTGAGACCATTCAATGTTGGTTGGGGTTTGCAGGTGTACAACCCTCCTCCATTAGGCCAAATCTTGCACCAACAAGTACATAGTACAAATAGGAAGAAGAAGAGCACATGTTTATGTAACACAAGTTGTAAAAAACTAGATACAACAATCAAGTTTTACCCAAGTGAACGTAGACAAGAGCATGGATGAACTAAACTCATTGAAGCAAGATTTTCACCACCATAGTAAGAGTTATCATCATCAAGGAAGAGCCATCGTAATCGAGGAAGATCCACCATACGTTAAATATTCAAGAACATTCACTAGAATAGAGTTGAAATAATTTGCAAAAGAATTGTATGAGCACCAAGGTAATAAGATACATTGAGAGGTAAGGTGTATGAAAAATAGAGGGTGCCACTTGCCTCATAAAAGAAGACTTGTGCCACTTGGCACAATGGAAGATAAGCACCAACATATTATTTATAACACCTATACTATAACATCTGCCTAGATGAAGGTAAAGCCTAGGCTTGAGATAACGCTCAACTTGAGCATTGAAGGTATCATTTACAAACGTTCGAAGTTTGAAGGTATAAATTATTAAAAGAGTTTTAAAGGAATAATTTGCAATATTTGAAAGAATAAGGTATCAATTGTTAAAAGAGCATTGAAGGCTCACCTAAAAAAACACTCTCGAAGAGCATTACCTTCAATTTCCACATGGCAAATCAGACCTACATACCTGAGCAACGTAATATTCCAAGTGGTAAACATTCCAAGAAGGACAAAGGATATTAAATGTCCAGGTTTAGAAGAGTGCAAAGAGAGAAAGAGAGCGAAGCTCGAATATTGATCATTGAAAGTCCATATGTTCAAAGAGGTCAAATGAGGAGAATATTTTCATAAGTTACCCATTAAAACAAGAGCATTAAATGCTCATTGACATACAATCAAATAATAGCAATACAATATTCAAATCCTTGTTAGAGAAGTGACGATTAAATCCAATTAGGCCACAACATTAGAAAGGTAAATTCATAGTGATTTTAATATTTGCTTTCATTAAAGAGAAAAGGAGTTATAAGGTGCATAATATAAGGTTGAATTTATTTATTACTACATTGGAGATATAAGTAATTACCAACCTTAGTGAATTAGAAAGCAAATCATACTAGGAGTTTATATCCTTAAGTAGTATTTCAAAAGTACATTAGTTGAAATACAAATATCATAATATTTGCAAATAATCATAGTAGGAGATATAATATTTTCAACATTGGAAAAATTGAAACATTAGTTTGCAAATATTATTACTTTCTAAATTTCCAAATTAGGGAGATATAAGGAATACTACATCAAAATTTAATTCATTGGAATTTAGAAAATTGAACCATTGAGAATTGAAGGTTAAAAAGAAGCAAAATCATTGATTGCTTAAGGATTTGGAATTTATTGGTTATACTTGTCTCACATACACATTAAAGGGACAAAAGGAATCCAACTATAGTGAATTTCATAAAATTGAAAAGTACATATTTCAATAGGGAGAAATAAGGTGAAATAGGAGTTGATCATTATATTACTATTGTCTTCAAAATATTAGGGAATAAACTCAAAGGGAAATATAATAGATGCTAAGTACTTTATCAAGACTAGCATATTCAAACCACTAGGGAAAAAAAATGGATTTAACTCAAAGTAAACCTAATAGCTAAGTCTAGATAAGTCTACTATAAAAAGACTTAATCTTGGGATATCTAACATATTCTAAAAAACTCTCAAATTAAAATGTTAGGGAGACAAAAGGAATACTAACTAGAAAATTACAAAGCATACTTATTAAAGAATTGAAAGTTAGTAGTTTGATCATAAACTCAAACAAGGGAATTATAAGGCAGTCTACAAAGACCATCATGACAACTAATACGTTATTTGTTATATAATCCTAGTTTCTTAAAGGATCTAATTAATCTTCATGAAAAATAAAGTAAGGTCAATATTGATAGTTGAAAATGTTTGGAATATTGTTAAAGGAGCAAAAACTAAACCTACTTCAGATGATAGTGAGATTCAAAAGTTTGAAGAAGTGACTCAAAAGCATTAATGATAATAACTTTTTCTATAGCAGATGAAATACAACCATACATTAGTACATCATCAACATCTACAGAGGCTTGGAAAATCCTAGCCAAGATATTCAAAGGGAAGAATAAAGCCACCATATTAAATCTTCAAACTCAATTACATTCTCTAAAAATGAATAGTGGTGAAAGCATAGAATTGTTCCTAAGGAAAGTAGCAGATATAAAGTGAAAGTTGTTAACCTTTGGAGAACGTGTAGAAGATAAATTTCTTGTTCAAGTTACTTTGAGAGACCTTCCAAAAAACTATAAACATCTAGTTACATCTTTATAAATACTAAGTAAAGATACATCTTTTGATGAGTAAGTCAATATTATTCTAGAATATGAGGTAGAAAATATAGTTAAATATGAAATGACTAACAATGCATTAGTTTCAAAAGATAATCCATAGGAAAATGTTACCTCATTCTCAAAAGGATGAAGACCATGGAATAACAAATATTGTCATGTATGTAGGAAAAAATGACATAGTACTAATTACTACAGATTCAATCCTAGAAACCATAATCAAGGAAATCATACAAACTATGGAGGCTAACCAAATAGGCCATTCCAAGAAAGACAATATCATCTCAAAATAATCTTCATCAACAACAATTTAAATATTCATATACTTCACAGAATTAGTATAATTTCCTTAATTACAATATTGAGAAGGGAATCAGAAAGGACACCTAGTTCAAGAGATTCAAGAAATTGAAGAACCAAAATAACTTATAGATAAACATGAAGTTAAATCTCTCTTAGCAAAGATAACATTTTATGAAGACACTAACTACTTTCTTGAACATGATACAAAAATTAGAGAAGGAGAGTACAAATTCCAAAACAAAAAAAATATCCATATTGAAGACTAAAGTATTCAATACCAAAATAATGTAATACAGGGGGTGTTAGAGTATATTACATTATTTGGTACATGTCAATGTACCACCTTGGGTACATTGTTATACTAGGAGTTTATCGTATATTAAAGGTTGATTAGTTACTTCATACAATATTAATAAATTCACAAGTGTTAGAATATGCAATGATGTAAATGTGCATGTAGTCCACATATACATCAATCATAGGATAGGTAGATGAAGAGTCATGGGACAAGGGATATATCTTCCGATATATATGCCCTGGAGAAAAGAGAGAAGAGGAGAGAGTCATTATAGTAGTAGTAGAGTATAGTAGTAGGTACTATGTAGGTTCCTTATGAAGTTTTTGGAGTGCTCATGTCCTCCATTATATAGAATTGTACTATTTGCAAAAAATTTCATTAAGGGAATATTTCTAAATTATTGCAGAATTTTCTCTTATAGTGTTCTTATATTTTACATTGCCATTATCATATACCTATCATAGCTTGCATATTTTATATCTTGTGGTTGCATTTCCTTTAATATATACCCATAAAAAGCTTAAAAACTAACTTTATTATATTTTAGCCATATGATTTTGTGGTAAGTGGTGGGGAATAAGGGATTTTTACACCATAAGCCCAAGTTTCAATTCCATGGGTAAGCACATTGTAGAGTTGTCAAGACACTTGGATACTAATATTAAACATATGTATGTGAATGGACTTAGATCAAGTGCCCATAAATATTGAATTGATCCATATTATAAATCCAATCCCACCCTCATGTTCTCTATGAGCTTTGTCAAAATTTAACCTCAATATTTATCTCAATAAGTTTGGATCAAGCAATAGGAAGTCATGAATTTCCCATTCTAATCCTATTTTACAATACCATAAGTAGAAATTATGTATATCTATAAGGACATCTAGAGGCACACATTAAAACTATGCCTATGCAAGGAATCAAGATAAATTTCCATAGAGCATGGGTTATCATAGCCATATCATAGATCTAAGCTCACCCTCATGTTTCCTACAAGATATACCCAATTTTAGTATTAAAATTTATCCTAAGTGGGTTGAGAAAGTGGAAAAAAATAAGGAATTTCACATTGTATACCATGGTTCCAATCCTATGAGTGAACCTTAAAACTTTTTCTTGCTAAAAATATATAGGTGGCAATTAAAAAATAGAGGAATAATATCAAAGAAGGATTGAAGAGAAAGAAGAACCCAAAGTGATAATTATTTTGGAATATAAAATATACATTATAGATATTAACAAGGAGTCATGTTAAGGCCATAAAAAATGAACACAATAATGATGATATTATTAGCTTTTGAAGCTATAAATTTAAAGGAAATGCAACCACAAGTAATGAAATAATAATGCAATATTATAACTATGATAATGGCTAACTAATATGCATGAAAATATGATAAGATACTTGTAAAAATACTCAAGATATACTCATAAATGAAAGCTCTAAAAAATATACAATGTTATGCAATGGAGGTATCTCTACCTCTCCATTTTGCAAAAATACCTACATTGTATCTACTACTACTCTAACCCATGATCTTCAAAGATCCTTTATTTATCATACTCTAAGAAGGCCTAATTATAGTGAGATATAACTCTTTTCCTTCCTTATTCCTATGACATCTCACTATTATATTCTAATGACTCATGTACTTGTGGACTACACACACATTTACATCATTGCACATTCTAACACTTGTACATTTATTACATTGCTTTAATTAAGTACTTAAATCCTAATAAACTGTGAATCTAAATATATAATCATGATGGTACATTATTAAGCACTAAATAATGTAATTTATTACACCACCCCCCTGTATTATATTATTTGGGTGTTGAAGACTTTAGTCTTCAATATGGATCTTTACCATTTGAATATTCTTCAGCTTTAGTAATTCTTCTTCTTTGTTTGATTCAATATTTATGTTGTATTTCCTTTTCATATTTGTCCTTTTGTTGTTTGATAGTTCAATATGTTTGGTATAATTTTTGATCTTGAATTACTCGAGGTATCCTTGATGAACTAGTGATATTATAATTTTATAAGTCATAAGTGGATAAAAATTGCTTCCTTTTATTTCCTTTGATTTTTTGTATTATTTGTATCTTTGATCTTTAAAAATGTCAAGCTTGAATTCATTGTTAGTTGATGCTTTTGAAATAAGAACTTGGATGAAACAATCTAATTTGAATATTAGTATTTCTTCAAATCTCTTATAGTATTTGTCCTTATAGTAATAGAAGAAAGATGAATGAGGTTTTCCTTCATAACATTTACATGGATGTAAACTCCAACAATTTACCTTCTCATGATCAAATTTGTTGCAATAAGTGCATAGTAAAGATACCCCAACTTATTTGTCATCTATTTTAGGAATATCATGTTTATCTATTTCTTTGATGAAATAGTTAAACCATGTATGTACAATTGAAACTATTTCATCTTTACTTATTTGGTAAATCTATATGATGTCTTTCTAGTTAACATTATTTTCTACCTTTTGAATATGATATTCAATATATTTGTTGGTATCACTGTCAATCACTTCCTTTACTACCTCATTGGAAGATATTCCTAAAGAATTCACTTTTTCCAAACTATTAGTTTGTGGGTTTTCAAAAATTCTTTTAAATTATATTGATTCTTCCATTTTATTTTCATCTTCCTTATTATTATCTATTATATTTTTTGGGTTACCAACCATGGTTTCCATTGAATCAAGTGAATTTATTTGCCACATTGATCTCTTCCTTGCTCCTTTACTAATTAAATTATATAAAGTTATCTTTGGAGTAGACATCCTTATAGCTCCCTAGTTAGATATTGAGAATAGTTTTTGATAGAATCCTTTTCTTTCACTCTTAAATATAGATTTGATAGTAAACTTTAGCTTTCTTAGATTGAGTTGAATCTCTTTTGTCTCCCTAGTAATGTGATGACAAGGTTAATTATAATGTTCAAATTATATCACTTTTAAAACAACTATTTTAATCCCTTGTAGAAAACTTAAAGATACAATAGACCTCTCAATATCTTCAAGATATTCAAGTTGGATTCTCTATGTCTCTTTAATATGGATATGAGACAAACAACTTTCCAAATTTTAAGTAATTCTAGAGTTTTGACTTCCTTCAATTTTGTATAATGTAGTTTCTAAATTTCTATGATTTTAATTTGGTGTAGGATTCCTTATATCTCCCTAGTTAGAAATTTATAAAGACTATGTATTTGTAAATTAGATTTTACTAACCTTATATCTCCTTGTTTTAAGATTTACAAATATTTAAAGCAATAATGGTAATTATTTAAATGATTTTATTTTCTGTTCTCTTCATAAGGAAATCAATCTTCTTTCTAGGGGTTCTTACAACACCTTATTACTCCTAATATTCAATAGCCCTAGAGTATAAACTTTATCTGATATCAAATTTAATGTTGTAGACACCTAAAATGCATCATGTCGAAGGTGACTACTCATATGGACATGCTACAAGACCATATGGAAGATCTTGGATAGACTCCAAGATAGAGCAGTGGTTCTAACCACTCAATTTGGGCTCCTTGGCCTAATCAGTCTAAACCGTAGCCCAGACTTATGGTCTACAGTCTGAACCATAGCTGACACCTACGGTTTACAGTCTGAACCACGGTTGAGACCTACGGTTTGAACTGAAGTTCAGTTGGCCTTCATCCGAGCCAAATCGGTTTGAACGACCATTGAACCTACAAGAAGGTGGTTAAAGGATGGAAGATGCTAGAAGCTTCCATTCCAACTATCCTAACCACCCCTTCTTGATCTTGGCTTCTCCATGAAGCCACCCCTAGCCCTAGGGACATCCTATAAATACCCCCTCCAAATTAGGGGAGAAGAGAGAGAGAGTTAATTGATCAAGAGAGCAGCGAAGCCCTATCGAATTGCATACTCAACATGTGCATTTGAAGGCCATTTCACTATTCCCTCAAAGACCAATTAGCCATGGATGCCCTAAGGATCTAGGAGAGCCAAGAAGCACATATTTGGGCAAACGAAGGCCCTTCACAGTGATTCAACCGCCAAATCTATCAGAGGACACCGAAGGCGACCCTTGAACATCAATTGGACAAGGAGGTCAAGCCCACTACCCTTGAATTTGGAGGGTAAACCTATTTGAGTGCTCACCATGGCTTTCAGCCATGGTTTATAGTGTAGACCGCTCATCAGAGCTACGGTTTGCAATAGAGGTATCACCTCCTTACTATTTTCATTTTTGTTCATCTAGTTAGCTTAGATTAGTCATTTGCATGGTTTAATTGTAGTTTTAGAGATATTTGACCGGTAGATTCATAGTTTTAGAAATCTTGTTATCATTTAGCAATTAGGACATTAATGGTTATTTTTCACACTAACATGCTCAATTTCATGAAATTGATCCATTAGATAGATAGCTGTTATCATTGCTTTATTGATTCTAATAATATTTATGTGTTTAGCATTAGTTTTCGACGATTTATGCATCTTCTTGATTTCATGTTTTCAATGGCTTTATCATGCATTTATCCTTTAAAGGGCCTCATCACGAGAGGCTGCCTATTTGTTTGACTATTCTCTATTGTTTCTTGACCGTAGGGATCTACATTCAAAGGAGTCTATATCATAATCCTTCCTCAACGTGGAGAAGAGGGTCTACTCCACCCTAGGGCAGTTCGTGTCACCCTACAAAGGCATCTTGATTATCACACCTACCTTTGAGAGGGAAGCAATTACAAGAACCTCATTGTAATATTGTATCAACATGATTATCCCTAAGAGGGATGTACTTGTAACCTAAATTTGACTTCATAATGGAATAAAGCATTTATCACCTATCTTGTTGTCATTTATTGTTATTTCATGCATGTTGTCATTACTTTCAATTATTACAAGAGGATTCCTACCTCGGGTGTGAGCCTTTCTAGTGGTTACAGATGGCGATCACGATGGAACTCCGCATAAACAACATCTAAATATGTTTTTGTGTTTTTGTGACTTGTAGGTACAGACCGCAACTATCAGCTATGGGCCAACAATTGAACCGTAGGTTCAACATGCGGGAAACAGTTAGAACCACAGGTCTAGTCTGTGATTTCCAACTTACAAAATAGACAAGAAAAATCAGATATCCAATCATTGCAGTACTTGAGGTAGGCCCTATTTTCAACCCTCTATCATTATTTTTCCCTCTGTGTTTTTATAGCATGTCAATTTTGAATGCAAAGTAGGAAAACAATTAAAGAAAAAGGGTAAATCAATCATCTTGGTTTTCTTTCGCATTTACTTGCATAGAAAGGTGCTACTAGGAACAACGGACCTATGATTGTAGTCTACCCTAGAATACAATGTGCTTGATAGAGAGTCTTGTTTGGTTTGCATGTGTGAGGCCCAATTAGTGGCCATTATCATCGTAATGTGCATTGTCTAAAAGAGCATCTAGATTAGTTTGCATTTTTTGAATGTGAAACATTCTTTCATTTGCATAGCATATAGAAATTGAGCATGTGTGCTATATGATGCATTTCTTTTATGTAAATTAAAATGAACCACACACACCACTTGGCACTTAAACGCTAGTGAGTTGGGCTTCACATCCAACCACTAGTAGGGTTCAATGATGATGGGCGTAATTTCCATCCGTTGGCCCAAATCCTACGTACCCTTGGATACTAGACCAATACCGGATCCGAGAACCTTTCGTAGCCTAGAAAATTTGCATATACTCCTCTATGAAGGGTATGACGCTGAATGGGTGAAAATGGGTGAGGATCTAGGAGGACCTGTGCTCCCTGACCATGTGTGGGCTTCATTACCACACATTATAGGTTGGATTACATGACTTGGAGTTCATAGCCAAGTTATCGAGCTATGAGTATATAGGTGAAAGCCATTAAACTGAGAATAAAATCCAACAAGTTTTGCAAAACATGATAAGAGTTTCTATACTGATACAACACATCTTGAAAACAACATCAAACAGTTTAGGGCTCACAAATTAAAATTTAAATACAAGATAAACACCATTGTATACCTTGTTTGCTTAATAATAAAAGATACATCTAGATACTAGGTACACTATGGTGGATACACGGGGTGGTCGGCAAAAGGTCTAAGACCGATGCCAATGACCAACCCCCAACTGATTCACAATAGCACGTGTCAAGTCCTCACCCACATGAGCGAACCGAATGTCATTCGACAAGCATTAGAGGAGATAACTCGACATGAGGGGACCCCATCGAGTGTACCCCAGATAGAGGAGCTTCAGTACACTCCTCTAGGCATAGGATTGAGCAGGGAGCTTCTCAGCATGAGGGTGCTCCACTCCAAAGCCATTATCGAGACCGTAGTGCACGTGCATCCACGGGATCGGCCGAGGAGTATGTTATGCAAGGGACCAAGTTGGTACCCCTACATACTAGGTCCATAGGAGATTCCATACATCCACCTTCTGAGTATAGAAGGACTAGAGATCCGCTCATTCAGGGGTAAGCAGACCTACTCATTTCCAAGAATAGTTCTACCCATACTCCCGTGCATGGTTCACCATGCAAGATCACTATTGATATATCAAAGGTGGGAGCTAATGGTACACCACCGCATGAGTGATGGAGGTCTAGATAGTTAGATGGTCTAGGTAGTGTCCTCGAGCAGTTAGGCTGCAAGCCTACAACTCCGCCCACTCGTGCTCCGAGTGAGCATAGTGGGAGCTCCATTAGGACTACTAGAGAGCATGGAGAGGCTTCTAAGTGCCCTCATGTCACACATCCACCATCTACGCATGGTGGTTCACAGTATAGGGCACAATAGGATGCCAATGTCATCTTCATAGACAGAGGCAAAGGTACAACACATCAATTTGATGGGTACAGAACCCATAAGGTCGCTCGTATAGAGCAAGCATACCAGAGGCCTCCTACGGCCGATCAGATTGATAGATCACATCAACTGGTATCTGAGAAGAGATGCCAACTCCTCCAAGATCAATTAGAGGATGCTCGCCTAGAGAGGCAATGTATTGAAGATGAAAATATTCAAGCATAGAGGCTCATTAGACAAAGACTATATGAGCAACGCATGCGTGAGGAGTGTATCCTCGCTTAGAAGGAGTGTGTAGAGTAGGAGGATAGGTTAGCTAGGGCTGGCCTATACCCTCATGAGGAGCATAGAGAGTGTGTGCACATGAGGGCTTTTTCACAAGTCGATATGCAAGAGGAGCATAGAGACGCTCGTACTCATGCTAGTGCCCAACAAAGAGAGCGACCATCGCCGCTTGATGATCAAAGGCAAAGGCAACATGAGGAAATAGAAGGGGACATATACAACCAAGAATATCCTAAGAGTTCTTAAGCTGAAGAAGAGGAGGAGGAGCAGTGTCCTCCACCTCGATCGAAGAAGATTGTACCTCCTAGACCACCTCCATATCAACTTAGGGAGGAGGACTTTCTATCTTTGAAGGCCTACAAGGTTTTGGCCAAGAAGGTCAAAGCAATCGAGAGGCAAGGCATAACTATTCAAAAGCTGACACTGAGGAAGATTCACAATGAACCTTTAGACCCCTCGGTGCCTACCCCTCCATACCCTGAGCATTTTGATATGCCCAGGTTAGACAAATTTAAGGGTGATGAAGATGCGCAGGAGCATGTCATGAGCTTTCTAGATGCTTGTTTCCAGATTGAGAGCAATGATGCATTGTTGTTGTGTACTTTCATCATGACACTCTTCGACCCAGCCCGAGAGTGGTTCAATCAACTAAAGAAACATAGCATAACCGGTTTTGAGCAGTTAGTTGATGCCTTTCTTGAACGCTATTCCTTTGGCATCAAGAAATAGGCTAATATTTTTTATTTGGATGCACTAGCTCAGCGCGATGATGAGCCAATTGAATAATATGGAAAGAGATGGAGGAGATTAATGGTGAAGTTGCCATTCCCTATTCCTACTACAGAATTAACATGAATGTTTACGAAGAGTTGTGCCAAGCACATCTCATTACTATTGTAGCTGCAAAAGTATCCTACATTCGAGGAAGCTTTGGTGCAAGCCAAGGTGATTGAGGACATCAAGTTGTAGGAAGGCAACTTGAAGCTCAAGACCAGGAAAGAGGGATTCAAGAAGAGTACTACAAAGCAATAGGGCAAGTAGGCCCACGTGAATCAAGTAGTGCTAAATCTTCGAGGAGAGGACAAGGGGCAACCAAAGCCTAATTATCAAGCCCAACCTCCTCCTACGCAGTATGATACACATAAAAACAATTATAAGGGCAAAAACAAAGAGCAACGCCCACCTCACAAATTCACACCATTGACGAAATCGTTGACATCGATTTTCCATCAACTATGTGAGGCCAAGGCAATAAGATTACCCGAAGTCAAACTGATCGATCCGAATCAGCCAAAGTCAAAGTGGCATCAGGACGATCTATTCTACATCTACCATCGAGTGAAGGGCCATGACATCGAGGTATGTTGGTCCTTCAAACACATAGTGTAGAATATGATAGAAAAAGGAGAGCTTGTAGTACCAAGAAATCCATAGGTGCCTGATAACAAAAACATGGGGATTTTCAAAAATCCATTACCAAACCATGAGGTGCCCCATAATAATGTTGGCCAGGTCAACCAAGTGCGAGTCGAACCACCTACCCAGGGGTTCATAGGTATGGTCAACATTGTTACTAGGCATGGGAGATATGATCAACCGAATCAACCTCATGCTCCCATTAGAATACAGGCTACGCCGGATCAACGACCAACTCAAAACATTCTAGGCCCACCAATTAGACCGGTGGTGACCATAAGGAGTAGGTTAGTTCAAAACTTGTAGACAACTCCTATGAAGTTGTCGATCTATGAGCTTATACAACAGTCTCCTAGGCATAAGGAGACTCTTATGGACATTTTGAGGTCCATTGAAGTACAATCCCAGGATGCGCAAGCATTCACAAATTTTGTGGGGCATGTACAACAGTGTCAGGAACCCATGATCCAATTTTATGATCATGAAGTAAAAATGGTTCCTACAGATATGGCTGACCCACCATTGCATATTATCGCATGTGTCAACCACATGCCATTTAAAAGGGTCTTGATCGATACTAGTTCATCAATCAACATAATAACGACCAAGGCACTAAGCCACCTAAAGCTTCCTAAATCACACATTGTGCCTACCACGTTCACATTGAGAGCATTCAACGATGCACTATGCTCGAAGGTTGGCACAATCATCCTACCTATTCAGGTGGGTCTAAAGACCATCTCTATGATGTGTCATGTGATAGAAGGTACCATGCAGTATAACATCCTACTTGGGAGGCCTTGGATTCATGAAATGCATTGTGTTCCCTCGATATTGCATCAATGTGTGAAGTACATTCATGAGGGATGGGTTCACATAGTATCATAAGATGAAGAACCTTTTAAGTTCGTGAACCTAGCGGATTTTCCTAGGGGTTTCATACTCCCATCAATGCACTTGGATGTCCGACCTGCATCACTGGTTAAGATTCCAAGAGGTAAACTAGAAGCACATGCTCAACCATCGATATCTATGTCAAACAGATCTAAGCACACTACTACCACTTCCCTAAGATTGATGACATCAACTGTGCATCGAGATGATAGGAAGCTAAAGGTGAAATTGGGCGAGAAAGAAGAAGATCATATGCCCAAACCAATCGTCGATGAGGCTCCCACTCCCATGGAAGTGGAAGAAGCTCAAGATAAAGTCAAGGAGGCACCTCAGCCTGCCTCACCTACATCTTTAGCAGGGTCATCCACACCATGGGTGACTGTTCACCTAGCCAATACAGGGTTAGGTGAATATCTTGTGCAGAATGTTACCTTTGGACCTATTCTAAAGACTGCACAAGAGATGGGTCGACCGCACACCCATCGATTTTTAGTTGGATCTATAGTGTCGTTGGGTGAGCCACCCAACCAAACAAACTTCATCTACATAGGGCTAGATCAGGTGCCCACTCGAATGTCCATAGATGAAGATGATGACGAGCCATTCACTATGAATGTGCGTTATCTATCCAACCCAGAGTACGCCATATGCATTTTTGAGTTATATCATTGGCATGGACATGACCTTGGTCTCTTTGAGCAAGGATGTAGGACTCCACTCGAACCACATTATCAGTTAGAAACTGATAGGTTTGGGTTAGGATTATAGATACAAGGACATGATGATTTGCTTGCAACATCATTAGATCATTTGTACCTTAGTCTAGGGGATGATGTGGATTTCAATCCATATCATCCTAATCCTTCAAGCTTTTGGAGGACTAACCCGATGGTATCTTTTATCACCTTTGGGCCACCCAAGACATATCATGAAGGGCTCTCAGAGGATGACCCCAGAGACAACCTGGGTCATCAAATTCATGGTGCAACCGATGACACAGGTATGCAAGGGCATAACCCCATCACTTTAGGTGATCTCGAGTCAAGAGATCTTTGCAGTGAAGATGGAGAGGAGTCCACCTCCAAAATAAGTGGACCAAGTTATGATGTAGACAACGAGTCCTCACATGACGATCAATCTAAGGATGAAGCTGAGTCGGTCTTCTTAGGACCGATGATCTTACATCAGTTATTACCCATGGAGCAATTGGGTGAGATCAATGAGCACTTCATAGTCGATAGTGATTATGAAGATGAAATGGAGTAGGCCTACTTAAGGCCTCATCATGCTGATCTCTCTGAGCAAAAATCAGAGCCAATTTTCTTGTGGACATCATATATCAGGACTAATTATCTAGTTTTCCTGGATAGTGAGGATAGTGATCGAGAAGTTAGATTCATGGGACCGCATATTCCGGAGCATCCCTTCACAGTAGGAGAAAATGAGGGATGATATTTTGATAGTGATGAAGAGGATGAAATAGAGAGGGCCTACCTAGGACCTCATTACCTACATCATCAAAATGTGCCCTATACAGCTGGGGAATTGCATCGGGAGATTAATCTCCATCCTCACCTCAGGGATAGACTAAATTTCAATGAGATTTATCACATGCTCTTTCCCCATATACCTACATACATGGAGCTCCTCGAGCTGAATGATCCTATTTTATAGTTAGTGCACAGAGAGGATCCTATTATTCGGGCCTCCCATAGAGAGGATCCATTTGTGCCCGTACCATTAGAGCCAGATCTTGGGTATGGAAGCTACATAGATGATGTAGAGTCTTGTCCATGTGGTCCTAGAGATCAATTCCATTCCATCAATATGGTCTCCATTGATTTGACCACTCCACTTTGTAATCCAGTCGATCCATCCAAACCGTTGTATCTAAATGTGGATGCTATCGATTGGGATCGAGTTGACTCGCCTGTCGAGCTTGAAGATTTCTTCCCTAACGAAGAAATGTTGCAACCATTTCATTTTGCACCAGGCTATGCTTATGATGTTTATCATGCTGAGGATGCTTCCAATGAGGAACCTATAAACCCAGCTGATGACATCCATTTGATTCCTACGCCTCACCAACTTGAGGAGGGATCACATATGTCAGTAGAGGAAACCTTCGAAGTGGATATCAGTAAAGATCCCACTAATCCAAAGAAGGTTAAATTTGGAGAGAGTCTCACTCCAGATGAGCGTGACAACATCATCCCTCTACTGAAGGAGAGACCTAATATTTTTTCTTGGACTTACAAAGATATGCCAGGTCTAGATCCGAAATTGGTTACTCATAACCTTTCGCTAGATCTGTCCAAGAAGCCAGTCAAGCAAAAGCTTAGAAAGATGCATCCAATAGTAGCCTTAATGGTCAAGGATGAATTGCAAAAGTTGTTGGATGTAGAGTTTGTCATTTCCATCGACTATCCAGAATGGGTATCCAATATGGTGCCTGTAGGAAAACTTGATGGAAGGATCCGTATTTGTACGGACTTTAGAGATCTCAACAAGGCAACACCCAAGGATTCATTTCCATTGTCGAATATCGATGCTCTAGTAGACGCGCAACTGTAGGTCACGAAATGCTCTCCCTAATGGATGGTTTTTCTAGTTACAATCAAATTTGGATTAAGCCCGAAGACCAGCATAAAACCGCATTTATAATGCCATGGGGGACATTTTGCTATAAAGTTATGCCATTCGGTCTTAAAAATGTTGGTGCCACATATCAGTGGGCTATGACATATATCTTTCATGACTATATGCATAAGATCTTAGAGGATTATATCGATGACTTACTAGCTAAGTCATTGCTGCGTAGCGAGCATGCGGAGGTCCTAAGGAAGGTCTTCGATCGCCTGATAGAGCATAATGTCAGGTTGAATCCTAAGAAGTGCGTATTTGGCGTAACTTCGGGTAAACTCTTGGGATTCATCATTTCAAAATGAGGCATCGAAGTTGACCCAGCAAAGGTCAAGGCTATTCTAGAGATGCATCCTCCCACAAATATCAAAGAACTAAGAAGCCTTCAGGGCAAAGTAGCATCCATAAAGTGATTCATCGCTCAATTATCGGATAAATGTCGACCCATGAATCGACTGCTACACAAGGGGGTCCCATTCAATTGGGATGAGGACTGCCAAGCAGCCTTTGCTGAGATCAAGCAATACCTGGTGATGCCACCAGTACTAGCTCCACCAAGGCCAGATGTGCCTTTTCTGCTATATATCGATGATCGACTTTGCATTAGGGACCATGTTGGCCCAAAAGAACGTGCAAGGCAAAGAGCAAGCCATATATTATATTAGCCGAACCTTGGTGAGTTACGAGCTAGGATATGCATATGTGGAGAAGCTGTGTTTAGCAGTAGTGTTCGCTACCAAGAAATTGTGACACTATATGTTGAGTCATACGACATATGTTATATCAAAACAAAATCCTTTGTAGTATATGATGAGCAAGACATATCATAATACACGTACTGCAAAGTGGATCATGCTATTGATAGAATTTGACTTGGAATTCATAAGCCAAAAGTCCATTAAGGGACAGGTCATAGCGGATCAACTAGCTGAGGCACCACTGTCAAAAAGTAGGCCTCTCACCATTGAGCTTCCGGATGATGCGGTTTTCATAGTATCCAAAGCTCCTGAACCCGAAGAACCAGAGAACAATGCTGATATGACTCTATTCTTCGATGGTTCGAAGTGCGAGCAAGGAGGTGGTGTAGGGATAGTATTTTTCATATCACAAGGAGCTCCAATGCCCTTGTCATTCAAATTAGACTTCCCATGCACCAACAACAATGTTGAGTACGAAGCCCTACTATTGGGCCTCCACACAACCATCACCATGAACATTAAAAGATTAAACATCTTTGGTGACTCCTTGCTCATAGTTAATCAAGTAAAGGGACTTTTTTAGTGTCGATGTCCGATACTGAAAGCCTATAAAGATCTTGTTGCCACATATTTGGCTAAATTGGAATGGTATGACATCGAGGCAATCCCTCATTCATCAAATAGATTTGTAGACACCATGGCATCTTTGGGATCCTTAATCCCTCAGAATCCATCTGCAGATTTTACTACCATCCATGTCAAGACGCTCTCGCATCCTGTAGCAGAGCGTGCAACCTTTGATAACAAAGAATCAATCAACATGATTAGTGTAGAACCAAAAGCTGAATGGTTCTGAAAAGCTGAAGAATTTCTTAAGAAGGCACCCTAGGGGTCATTAACCTCTCAGAGTCCTATGGGGAGTGGTACTACCATTCACCACAAGGTTGTTTCCTAGTCTGCATTTACAAAGATAGATATGTAGGGGGAGCAAGTCATCTTGGCAGTCGAAGTTGAGGCTTATCAGAATTGGATGTCACAAATCCAAGACTTCCTAAAACTTGGTTTAATCCCTGAGGGATTATCGCGTGCCGCAAGATGCACATTTAAATAGAAAGTGACTAAATATGTCTTACTAGGAGATATTTTGTACCGTTGAAGTTACGATGGAGTTCTCCTTCATTGTCTTGAGCCCCAAGAGTCATCTTGGGCAATTTCAAAAGCTCATGATGGTACGTGCGGTGGCCATTTCAATGGCATGGCCATCATCAAGTGCATCCTTCGAATGGGTTACTATTGGCCCACTTTAGAGAAGGATTGCAATGTGTATGTCAAGAAATGCATCAAATGTCAGCATCATGCTAATCTTACGCACTTGCCATCGTAGGCCTTACAACCCATCCAAGCGGCTTGGCCATTTTCTCAGTGGGGATTTGATCTTATTGGCAAGATCTCTCCTCCATCATCAGGCTGACATACATTCATTATTATGGCTACTGAGTATTTTACAAAGTGGGTGGAAGCCATTCCCTTAACAATGACAACTAGAGCTCGTATAGCAGAGTTTATACTCGAGCATATCATATGTCATTTTGGGATACCATCCAAGATAATTTCGGATAATGGAACTTCATTTAAGAACAAAACTATGAGAGCTTTGACGTCTAAGTATAGAATCAAGCACAGTTTTGCAACTCCATATTATCCGTAGGCAAATGGGCAAGCTGAGGCCTCAAACAAGACAGTGGTTTCCATCTTGAAAAATATGGTACAAGAACACCACAAAGATTGGCATATACAACTACCCCTTGCATTATGGGCTTATAGGACTAGCATTCGGATGCCCATTGGGGCAACGCCATTTTCACTAGTATATGGTACTGAGGCCATTATGCCCTTAGAGTTGGAAATTCCAATGCTGCGCATCGCATTGAAAGAGTTCATCGATGATGACACCGCACGACAAGCTCACCTGGACCAATTGACGCTGCTTGATGAACATCGCGTGAATGCCCTGGAGCATCTCCATATTTATCAGGAGCGATTAAAATGAGCTTACAATATCAAAGTCCACCAGAGAGACTTTGAAGTTGGGGATCTTGTGCTGAAAGAGAACCAACAGAACTCTAATTTACTGCCTGATATGCGAGACAAATTTATGGCTAATTGGCTAGGACCCTATATCATATCTAAAAATATTGGTTTGGGTACCTATCGCCTAACATCGCTAGGGGGTGTTGAAGAGCCTGAACCTCTCAACATCATCCATATTAAGGCGTTCTATGCTTAAGAGCATAGCAAAAGGCACCAAGGGTTCTAAAAATTGCTTGGTCATGTCAATCAAAGGCCCCAAAGGCATCTATAAGCCCTTTGGTCAACCCAAAAGGCTCCAAGGATTCCAAAAAATTGCTTGGTCAACCCAAAGGTTTCGAGAGTTCCTAAAACTGCTCGATCATCCCAAAAGGCACCAAGGATTTTTAAAAAATCGCTTGGTCAACCCAAAGGCTCCGAGAGTTCCAAAAACTGCTCGGTCATCCTAAAAGGCTCCAAGATCTTATGAGTAGTTTGGTAAATTAAAAGGCTCCAAGCTCTCTTATGAGTAGTTTGGTCAATTAAAAGGCTCCAAAGGCATCTATAAGCCCTTTGGTCAATCCAAAAAGGCTCCAAGGATTCCTAAGAATCACTTGGTCATCCCAAAAAGCTCCAAAGGTGTTTTAAACCTTTGGTCAATCCCAAAAAGCTCCAAGGGCATGTACTCATCGTTTGGTCAAATATAAAGGCTCAAAAATCCATAAAAATTGAAAAATATATAAAATTCCAAAAAAAATTGGTAAAGCATAAAATCCAAAAACATTTGCTTTTGCATTTTGCATTTTCATTTGCATTCACACATGCATTCATTTCATTACATTGCATTTAGGCATTTGTCATCCATTGCATTCCATAGTAGAATGGATTATGTTGGTCAGTCTTACAAATGATGCCACGTTTGTGTTTCAATCATGCACCCTTGCATTTATCATAAATCATTGCATCCACAATACCTATTGCTAAGAAATATGTATGTATACCAAAGTTTTCTAGTCACTCAACCATACCTAGTGGGTCTCTCAGATATTGTAGAAAGCTTGCTTTGCTTTTGTAGATGAGGTCATTAGTTGTGATAGTACTTAACATATCAGGATCCCGTCACTAAGCAAAACATATAAAATCTTGCTAAGACAAGGGAGGATGAAAGCTATGAAAGTGGTCCTAGGTATCTAGAGAGATGGGTTTTATCACTTGCTTATCTTGCAAATAGTTGGTCTAGAGTGGTGAACCTTGGCAAAAGGACAAGAATTTCCTCTACTCGTACATAGATACAAAGTTCAAATCTCAAGTTCAAATTTTAAATTTTAAAGTTCAAAGTTCAAATCTAAAATGATATAGTGAATCAAAAGCACTATACAAATCCCTTGCTCAAAACAATGTAAATGAAACATTCAAAACAATGATTTTTATCACTACATAAGAGTAAATATCAAAATGGAGTGAGAACTTGAATCCATGGATTGTTCACCATTTCAAAACCATAGAGTGAACCCCGATCACAACAATGGGTTGAAAGAGTCCCGCTTGCTTCCGGAGTAGTAGTTCTATTGGGTGATCCCCAATCACAACAATGGGTTGAAAGAGTCTCGCTTGCTTTTGGAGGGGTAGTCTTGATCAATTTGCAAGATGAGCTAGCTCTAGGTGCCTAGGGTTGTCTAGAATTATAGTCCAATCAAGTTTGAAACAAGGATGATATGAACATTTGAGGAACCCGATCTCACATATGGGTTGAAAGAGTCCCGACTGACATATGGGGTATGCTTATGGTCTATCTAAAAATACTCACATGCACACATAGGGGTAATGAATAGTTGGGTCATTCATGGTGAAAGCCTTGTCCAACAAAAGCCTTGTACAATTAGTATGTGATTTTTGAGAAGTCTACTAGGGTGTTTGAGTCTCATGGAAAACCTCAAAAATTTCTCTAATAGCAACAATATATCAAATATCACAAGCCATCAAAAATAAAATTCATTCAATAATTAGAATGCATTATATCAAGCACAATCAAAGATATAGGATAGATACCGGATGGATATCAGAAATGATGTTTAGATGACCACTGACTATATCATGCAACAAAAAAATAAATATATAGAATGACATATTATATCATTCACATTATACCAATCCATCTCACTGCATTTCATATATGGGTGATTAATTGATTAAATTCTTGTAATGAGGATTATCAATTATTTTGCATGATTGTTATACATTCTGTGGTGTCATCCATTAGATTGATACATACATTTTACATTCATTCCTTATGTTTTAAGTGATTAAAGCATACAGGTTCATTTCCATTAGATTATGATCATGAACATAATGCATTACCATACATTGCATAAGCATATCATGACATCATCACATAAATTAAATGCATACAATAAAGAAAAATTAAACATGCATTTAAAAATAAATATTGCATCCATATGCATCCATCATAAATAGCACATCTAAGCATCTAGATCACTGCATAACATCATCATCATCATAAATTAAAATAGCTATCTAGTGCATGTCATCCATACATCACATCATATAGCATCAAATAATCATAACATATAAGCATTGCATCCATGTGCATCAAATAAACATAAAATTAAAAAAACATCAATACACATAATGAGCCATAAATGATTAAATCATATATATATATATATATATGTGTGTGTGTGTGTGTGTGTGTGTCCAAAGAGTACATAGGGAGTACAAAATTCCCGTAGGCTACAACTGTGTAGGTCCTTGACCTTACACAAAAAATGATACATAACAAAAATGTAGCTTGTATTTGATAAAGTGTAGATCTAGTCTGCTCCCCCTGTACTGGAGCTCTTGCCACCTCCCTCAGTCTTGTGCTATGGAGTTGGATCTATTGGCTGCTTTGGTGCCTGTAGTGGGTCCTTCCTACCACCAAATTCAAAGAGGCTTAGCATGTCGGATACTGGTACCTCTAGATGGCTAGATCTGTGACTAGAGACTGTAGAATTCTGACTTGCCTCCTTGGTATTGGTATGAGAGCTGGCACCATGTGTGCTAGATAACTTGCATGTCCTCTCAATCTTGTGATTTTGATGGCTAGAGCTAGCTATGGACTAGCCTGTATACCTAGAACTAGTTAGCTAAGACTGTATCATACAGATCCTTTGGGACCTCCCCACCAATCATCCTAATGTGGCTCACCAGCTGGTCTACCCGAGCTATCCTGGATGTATGCCTAGCATTAACATTTGCCAATAAGCCCTGTAGATGCTATATCTCTGCCATAGGGTCCATTTTACCTGGTAATAATATCGATGGTGTTGCAGGAGGTCCCATAATAGTCTGGGAGGATGATAGATCCCCCATTTATACCTTAAAAAGTTCTCGTTGTGTAACTAACTCAGCCTATTGCACTAGTGCCACATCTCATGCACTAGTAAGCTCTTGAACCTGAGCATTAGCTACTGTAACTCATGTTGTGAGGCTCATGACCTGCTCCTGAGACTCCACTAGCTACCTATCCCTGTGAGCTAACTTCACCTCTAGAAGGACGATAGTCGTATCTTATTGTAGCTATTGGGTTCGAAACCTACCAACCTAACTCTGCAAGTTGGCAACCTAAGTGAGGATCTCCTCTACATCGCTATTCAGAGGCACATCACCCTCCAAGGATGCCTCCTCCTCCACCTCTGTCTACGGAGCCTCCTCGACGGTGGCCTTTGCACTCCATCCACCCTTGGTCCTCTGGTCACCCTACGCCTGTTAGGATCGACCTCTACCTCTACCTAGTCATCCACTCAACCTAGAGGTCCTAACCCCTACCACTGTAGTAGGGACCACCATGTGTCATACGCTAGGGTGGTTCTAGGAGTGTCATACCCAGACTCCTAGAAGTCAACCTCATCTCCTAGAGGTGTAGGCTGAATCCAAGGTGTATGCGTCTCTGTTGGCAATTTTGGGTACCTTGAGTACATTGCCTTTGCCTAAGTTTAGTTGTTGTCATTGATGTCAAGGAGCTATTGGTAGATGTTGTTTTTGATGTCAAGGAACTATTGGAGCAATTTGTTTTTATGTCCAAGGATGTGTTTTTTTTGAAGGTTTCAGTTGGTCAGTAAGTCTCCAAGAAAATCAGAGTAGCCCAGTTGCCAAAAATCTAGAAAAAGATAAAGTAGAAAAAGTTTGCAGGCTGCTAGAAAAACTGTCATGATTTTGCGACATGTTTGAGGAGAGAGAAAGTCACGATTTCACGACATGTAGGAAGGCAGAGGCAAAGCGGGCAAAAGTGTCATGATTTTGTGACATGTTTGAGGAGAGAGAAATTTTGGCCAAAACTGTCACGATTTCGTGACATGCAGGAAGGCAGAGGCAAAGCGGGCAAAAGTGTCACGATTTCGTGACATGTTTGAGGAGAGAGAAAGTTTGGCCAAAACTGTCACATTTTTGTGACATGCAGGAAGGCAGAGGCAAAGCGGGCAAAAGTGTCGTGATTTCGTGACATGTAGGAAGGTAGAAGCACAGTGGGAAAAAAGTGTCACGATTTCGTGACAAGTTTCGAAGAAGTTGTACGGATGCAGAAAGTGTCACGATTTTGCGACAAGTTGAGTTGGCAGTGTTGAGTTGCAGGAAGTGTCACGATTTCATGATAAGTTTCGAAGAAGTTGTATGAATGCAGAAAGTGTTGCGATTTCGTGACATGTTCCAGTTTCACGAGTAGTTGGCAAGAAAGAGCCTAAGGCAGCGAAAGCATCGTGATTTCGTGACATGTTTCATTTTCGCTAGTGCAAACCAAGAAAAGGGTGAAGAAGCAAGAGGTGTCACGATTTCGCAACAGAGTTGCTGATGACATCAGCAAAAGGCAAAGGTGTCACGATTTTGCGACAGTTGTGGAGAAGAAGGCTTTGAAGTCCAGAGCATCACGATTTCGTGACCAGAATCATGATGACATCAGCAAGAGGCAAAGGTGTCACGATTTCACGATAGCAACGGAGAAGAAGACTTTGAAGTCTAGAGCGTCACGATTTCATGACAAGATTTACGATGACGTCAGCAAAGGCTTTAGTGTAGCGATTTCACGACAACAAACCAAAGAAGGTGTATGGCAGACCAAGGCATAGCGATATCACATGTTTGAGTTTTGTGCGAGAAAAGCTATAGAACAGTAGAGGCGGTTAAAGCAGACGAAGTTAACCCTTGTCGACGAAGTATAAGGTTTTACAGCTGACGTGTTAGAAGATTGAACAGCCGACTAAAGAACAAGATTTCATCTTAAGATTATGAGTATTAAAGGAGGACTGTTTGAGCAATTTTGTGTATCGTTCGATGTGTGCATTTGAAGTGTGGCATTCGCAGAGTGAGTGCGACAAGTAAGGTTCGATCATCAAAAAATAGAGTGAGTGAATTTGACTGTAGCATTAGAAGTGCATTTCGCTGAATCTTCTAAGTGTCAAAGACTCTGATGCTGTTTGCACGAAGAATGTGCTGCTATTCATGAGAAGACTATGTAAAGAGAATGAGTTGTTGTAGTTGCACACAAGCGCATAAGTTGCTATGCGTTCAAATGCTGTAGTGATTGCGAAGATTATGCAAGGGTGGAATCTGATCTAAGGACAGCTATGGTTACAACTGTATTCATGCAGTCTGTGTAAAAGAAACCAAAGTGCATGGAGTAGATGCTACTGTAATTGCAAACAGTTGTGAAGGACGAACGGTGATATTGTTGCTACAATTTTTGCAAAAATTGCACTACTATGTTTGCGCATAAGTTAAGAAGATAGTGCGGCTGTAAGTTAAGAAGACTGTGCTGCTGTAGTTGTGCAGACAGTGAAAAGTTATTCTCCAACCAAGTGCAAAAAAGAACAGAGGAAGAGGACAGAATTGTGCCAGATCGAAGGACTGTGTTTTGGTGCAAAAAAGAGGACCAGCTTGCTGTGACAGAGTTGATGACAGAGATCTCCAGCCAGAGCAGGGAAGACAGGTGTCTTCTATGGAAAGATTTCCACTTGCTAAGGGCAAAAGAGATAGAGGTCTTCTAGAGGATCACTAGCAAAAGCAGAATTAGGGGAAGGTGTCTCCTATGAGCTGAGGCTCATAAACATTGTAATCGGGAAGGATTCCCAGAGGTTTTGATATAACTTTTAGAGGAAAAATTTTATCCGTGGAGTAGCCCACCTTGGGTGAACCACGTTAAAATGGGTCTTTTATGTGTGATGCTTTCTGTCTTATTTAATGTTATGTTGATGCCACTGCTATCTGAAATTAAAATTATTAAATGGTTTTATCTTATACTGTTCACCCCCCTCTCAGTATAAGTTCATGTTCTTCAATTGGTATCGGAGCAGGTCTCTCCAGAAAAAGCCTAACAACTTGGAGAAGGATCTAACGGAGGAACATATAAATTCAAAAAAGTTTGAATTCGATCTCAAGAGTGAATTCTTCTTGGCCTTGAGAAATCTTGAGAAACTCAGGGAAGAGAATTCTGTTCTTAAGCAGCATTGTCAAGAAAAAGAGATAGCAAGATCAGAATTGGCTCAACATATTATAGATTTCAAAATTCTAGCTAAAGAAGGGAAGAAGATTGAACAAGTTTTAATAGAAGTTCTAAAAGAAAAGGTAGCTGATTGTGAGAAACTAGAAGGAGAGATTATGTCTCTTAGAGTAAAGTTAGAACAACCAAATCTCAGACAGAATTTTCCGTGTGAAAAGAAGGATGGCATCACCATGTATGAAACAGGGTCTTCAAGCAAGAACAATCTTCATTCTGAAGAGCAATGGATTCCAGTTGATCGCAAGAAGAACAAACTTCCAAGGCATCAAAACAAGTTACATAATACCTTCCATGGATATTGTTTTTCTTGTAAAAAATTTGGTCACATAGCTATGCATTGCAATAAATCTCTGAAGAGTCATAGTAAGGAAAATGTTAACTCATTTGCACCTCTTATGAATAAAAATATCACGTGTTACAAGTGCAAGAATTTTGGGCATATAGCAAGGATGTGCAGCTTGGATAAATTTAGCTTTGAGGTCTCAAAAAGGAGGAATGAGATAAAATCTAAGTCAATGATAGTTCAAACTACTTTTCATGCTCAAGACAAAGTAGAAAAATGGTATCTTGATAGTGGTTGTTCAAAACATATGACTGGCGAAAAAGGAAAATTTTTGTCTTTAAAAGAAGCAAACAGAGGAACAGTCAGTTTTGGAGATAACAGGTCCGCAAAGATCTGTGGTAAAGGAACTCTTAGTTTGGATGGGAAATCCAAAACAAAAAACGTGCTTTATGTAGAAGGGCTAAGACATAATCTGCTAGAGCTACAAGGACTCCAAACAATCTTTACATGCTAAGTGAGATAAAAAGAGAAAAATGCCTTCTAACTCAAGAAGATGAGAGTTGGTTGTGGCATAAAAGATTGGGACATTTGAGTTTTGATAATCTAGTCAGTATTAGTAACAAGGAAGCAGTTAGAGACTTGCCCAAAATAAAAAGGCCTCAAAACATCATTTGCGGTCCTTGTCAACATGGTAAACAGACCAGAACTAGTTTCAAATCGAAAGGGTATACCTCGTCCAAAACCTTGGATCTTATTCATACTGATTTGTGTGGTCCTACCAGAACTCAGAGCATTCAGGGAGATAGCTATTTCATGTTGTTTATAGATGATTACTCGAGAATGACTTGGGTTACTTTTCTCAAAGAAAAATTTGAAGCTTTTGAAAAATTTAAAATTTTTAAAGAAATGATTGAAAATGAGACTGACAAGAGAATCAAATGCTTAAGATCAGATAGAGGAGGAGAGTTCACTTCAAATGAATTTGTGGAATACTGTGAACAACATGGAATCAAAAGAGAATATTCAACAGCAAGAACTCCTCAACAAAATGGAGTAGTTGAAAGAAAAAATAGAACTATTGAAAATATGGCTAGAGCAATGTTAGATGAATCAAAACTTTCAGATGGTTTTTGGAGAGAAGCGGTAAATACAGCAGTCCACATCATTACCAGGGCTCAACTCAGAGTCAATCATCATAAAACTCCCTATGAGCTATGGAAAGGAAGACCAGCTACAGTTAAACACTTCAAAGTGTTTGGGAGTAAGTGCTTCATTAGAAGGGAAGATCAAAATCTAGGTAAGTTTGATCCTAGGTGTGATGAGGGAATTTTTCTTGGATATTCCAGCAAAAGTAAGGCCTACAGATGCTTCAACAAAAGAACTCATACTATTGTAGAGAGCATAAATGTGACGAGTAGATGAAAATACGGGAATAAGAGAACCAGTCAAGGAACTCGGTGATGGAATCTGTCAAGAAGAATTCAGAGAAGTGTCAGATGAAGAAGAGGAAAAACAACAGCTGCTTCCTAAAACTCCTTCACGGTATGTTCAGAAACATAATCCCAAAGACTTGATCATCGATGATCCAAAATGAAGGCAAACGAGAAGAAGAGTCATTTCTTCACATGAATCTGCAAATGTTTCATTGTTATCTCAGATTGAGCCAAAGAATTTCAGTGAAGCATGTACAGATGATTTTTGGGTACAAGCAATGGATGAAGAGCTAAATCAAATAGAGAAAAGTGAAACCTGGGACTTGGTTCCAAGACCTAAGAATAAGAATGTCATTGGCACAAAATGGGTCTTCAAAAATAAACTTAATGAGGATGGAAAGATTGTCAGGAACAAAGCGAGGTTAGTCTGTAAAGGGTATGCTCAAGTCAAAGGTGTTGATTTCGAAGAGACGTTTGCACCTATTGCTCGTCTTGAATCGATCATAATGTTTTTGGCCCTGTCTAGTTTCAAATCTTTCAAAGTGTTTCAAATGGATGTAAAGTCTGCTTTTCTAAATGGAGTGTTGGATGAAGAAGTCTATATAGAACATCCAGAAGGTGTGTCTCTTTTAGAACAGCCAGACTATGTGTGTAAACTGAAAAAGGCACTGTATGGGTTAAAGCAAGCACCCAGGGCTTGGTACTCAAGACTTGACGGGTATCTTCATGAACAAGGGTTCAGGAAAGGCGTGGCAGATTGCAACTTGTACATTAAGAATAAAGGTGATGATATGATTATCATAGTTGTTTATGTCGATGATATTATTTTTGGGGGAAATAATACTCGGATGTGCAAAGTTTTTGCTAACACCATGCAAAAGGAATTCGAGATGTCTATGATTGGAGAGCTGTCATTATTTTTAGGACTGCAGATTGCGCAATCAAAAAATGGTATATTTCTTTCTCAAGAAAAGTATATCAAAGAGATGTTAAAAAAAATTGGGATGATGGACAACAAACCTGTATGTACTCCAATGATTACAGGGTGCAATCTGAGTAAGGATGATGAATCTCCAGTAGTAGATCAAAAATTGTATAGATCTATGATTTGCAGTTTACTGTATAGTACAGCTACCAGACCAGATATCATGCAGGCCGTTGGTTTAGTAGCAAGATTTCAGGTAGCTCCAAAATAATCTCATGTTATGGTAGTCAAGAGGATATTTAGATATTTGAAGGGCACTATGGATTTTAGGCTTTGGTATCCCAAAGGTGGTGATTTCACCCTCACAGCCTATATAGATGCAGATTGGGCAGGCAGTATTGATGATAGGAAGAGCACTAGTGGTGGAGCATTCTTTCTAGGAAAGAGTCTGGTTTCTTGGCTAAGTAAGAAACAACCTTCAGTTTCCTTATCTACAACATAAGCTGAATACATAGCAGCAGTGGCTGGGTGTACGCAGGTTTTATGGATGAAAACAACCTTGGAGGATTTCAAAGTCAAGCATGAACAACCTATCCCTATTCTTTGTGATAATTCAAGTGCCATAAGTATTTCTAAAAATTCGGTAATGCACTCAAGGATGAAGCACATTTCTATCAAATATCATTTTCTAAGGGAAAAAGTGCAAGAGAAGCAGGTCAAGCTAGAATATGTACCCACTAAAGAGAAAATTGCAGATATCTTCACCAAACCCCTTCCAAAAGATACGTTTGAGTATCTAAGGGAGAAATTGGGAGTTGTACTCTCACCTCGAGATTAATCACCTCATCAGGAGGTGGGGGAGGGACCAAGCCAAGAGGCTCTTTCTTAGTCCCGAGCCCCAAAGGTGACCCTTTGCCATTGATGACAAAGGGGGAGAGATTTAAGTAAGGGGGAGAGTTTTCAAGAGAAGAGGAAAGCTTCAAGTCAGGGGGAGCACGACTTGAAGAGATTTATTTCAGTTTTGGCTCTTGAAAGATGTGTTTTAGTTAAGGTTTGCCATCAATGACAAAGGGGGAGATTGTTGGCAATTTTGGGTACCTTGAGTACATTGCCTTTGCCTAAGTTTAGTTGTTGTCATTGATGTCAAGGAGCTATTGGTAGATGTTGTTTTGATGTCGAGGAACTATTGGAGCAATTTGTTTTTATGTCCAAGGATGTGTTTTTGTTGAACGTTTCAGCTGGTCAGTAAGTCTCCAAGAAAATCAGAGTAGCCCAGTTGCCAAAAATCCAAAAAAAGATAAAGTAGAAAAAGTTTGTAGGCTGCTGGAAAAACTGTCGTGATTTCACGACATGTTTGAGGAGAGAGAAAGTCACGATTTCGCGACATGCAGGAAGGCAGAGGCAAAGCGGGCAAAAGTGTCGTGATTTCGTGACATGTTTGAGGAGAGAGAAAGTTTGGCCAAAATTGTTGCGATTTCGTGACATGCAGGAAGGCAGAGGCAAAGCGAGCAAAAGTGTCATGATTTTGGACAGAAGAGAGAAAGCGGCCAAAACGTCACGATTTCGCAACATGCAGGAAGGCAGAGGAAAAGCGGGCAAAAGTGTCATGATTTTGCGACATGCAGGAAGGCAAAAGCACATCGGGCAAAAAGTGTCACAATTTCGTGACAAGTTTCGAAGAAGTTGTATGGATGCAAAAAGTGTCACGATTTCGTGACAAGTTGAGTTTGCAGTGTTGAGTTGCAGGAAGTGTCGCGATTTCGCAACAAGTTTCGAAGAAGTTGTACAGATGCAAAAAGTGTCGTGATTTTGTGACATGTTCCAGTTTTGCGAGCAGTTGGCAAGAAAGAGCCTAAGGCAGCGAAAGCATCGCGATTTCGCGACATGTTTCATTTTTGCTAGTGCAAACCAAGAAAAGGATGAAGAAGCAAGAGGTGTCACGATTTCGTGACAGAGTTGCTGATGACGTCAGCAAAAGGCAAAGGTGTCACGATTTCGTGATAGTTGCAGAGAAGAAGGATTTGAAGTCTAGAGCATCTCGATTTTGTGATCAGAATCATGATGACGTCAGCAAAAGGCAAAGGTGTCACGATTTCGCGACAGCAATGGAGAAGAAGACTTTGAAGTCTAGAGCATCGCGATTTCACGACAAGATTTACGATGACGTCAGCAAAGGCTGTAGTGTAGCAATTTCGTGACAACAAACCAAAGAAGGTGTATGGCAGACCAAGGCGTAGCGATATCACGACATGTTTGAGTTTTGCACGAGAAAATCTATAGAACAGCAGAGGCAGTTAAAGCCGATGAAGTTAACCCTTGCCGATGAAGTATAAGGTTTTACAGCTGACGTGTTAGAAGATTGAATAGCCGACTAAAGAACAAGATTTCATCTTGAGATTGTGAGTATTAAAGGAGGACTGTTTGAGCAATTTTGTGTATCGTTCGATGTGTGCATTTGAAGTGTGGCGTTCGTAGAGTGAGTGCGACAAGTAAGGTTCGATCATCGAAAAATAGAGTGAGTGAAGTTTGACTACAGCATTAGAAGTGCATTTCATTGAATCTTCTAAGTGTCAAAGACTCTGATGTTGTTTGCACGAAGAATGTGCTGCTATTCATGAGAAGACTGTGTGAAGAGAATGAGCTGTTGTAGTTGCACACAGACGCATAAGTTGCTGTGCATTCGAATGCTGTAGTGATTGCGAAGATTATGCAAGGGTGGAATCTGATCTAAGGACAGCTGTGGTTGCAACTGTATTCACGCAGTCTGTGTAAAAGAAACCAAAGTGCACGGAGTAGATGCTGCTGTAATTGCAAACAGTTGTGAAGGACGAACGGTGATATTACTGCTATAATTTTTGCAAAAATTGTACTACTGTGTTTGCACAGAAGTTAAGAAGATAGTGCGGCTGTAAGTTAAGAAGACTATGTTGCTGTAGTTGTGCAGACAGTGAAAATTTATTCTCCAACCAAGTGCAAAAAAGAACAGAGGAAGAGGACAGAATTGTGCCAAACCGAAGGACTGTGTTTTGGTGCAGAAAAGAGGACCAGCTTGCTATGACAGAGTTGATGACAAAGATCTCCGACCGGAGCGGGGAAGACAGGTTTCTTTCGTGGAAAGAGTTCCACTTGCTAAGGGCAAAAGAGATAGAGGTCTTCTAGAGGATCACTAGCAAAGCAGATTTAGGGGAAGGTGTCTCCTATGAGCTGAGGCTCATAAAAATTGTAATCGGGAAGGATTCCCAGAGGTTTTGATATAAATTTTAGAGGAAAAGTTTTATCCGTGGAGTAGCCCACCTTGGGTGAACCATGTTAAAATGGGTCTTTTATGTGTGATGTTTTCTGTCTTATTTAATGTTATGTTGATGCCACTACTATCTAAAATTAAAATTATTAAATGGTTTTATCTTATACTATTCACCCCCCCCTCTCAGTATAAGTTCATGTTCTTCAGTCTCTAAGACTAGACACTTGTACACAAATGGAATCTCTAGAATGTCCTGTACCAAGTTAAAATATCATAGGATGCGAGAGTAGAACTGGTACTCTCTAACCTCGACTTTACGACCGAGTAGCCACCTATCCTGGTGAGCCTATCGTAGCCACTTGCCTGTCTCAATCCAGTACAGGCACTCCATATAGGGATGCCACTCAATGTCATCCGACCTGCGCACTGTAAAATATGTAATGTAATGGTCCATACCTCCAACATGGGTCTTTCTCTAGAACCCCTCCTCCTATGGAGGCCAGTACATAGTATAAAACTAATGTGCATCATCTATGGTAGTGATGTGGAGAGGTAGGTCCATGGGATGCTCTATCCGGATGTGCTTCTAGCCCCAAATATATAGCAGTAAGCTACAACTGATACCATGATGACTTTGGTTCCTAATATGGTATAGCTCCCTATAGAGCTGGTATAACAAAGTGCTCCCCCATGCTAGGAGAAATGGCTCAGTATTAAAGCTCTGAACAACTCTCTTGACACTAGCTAGGAGGTTCCAGGGAATCCTCATGCTCGAGGAGTCTGGAAGCACTATTTGTACAATAAGGATCATAAATATCACCTCACAGACAGAGAATATGCACTGGCCCTACTAGTACCCGATATGGACACCTCCATGATCGATCATGCGCTGAGCCTACTAGCTTCGATCATAGAATATAGCATAAAAAATAGGCCCTTTGGCCCCTTTAGATGAAGAGGTGATGGTCTCACCATTAATAGGGATCCTGAAGATCCGATAAACGTCCTCTAAAGTAACAATCATTTCACCTATAGGCAGGTGAACAATATTGGTTCATGGATTCCAACACTGGTATAATGTAGTCAAATAGGCCTAATCTAACCTAATAGTGGGTAGATTTAATACATAGCTAAATCAAAGAGGCCCACCTTTGATTGGCTCAAAGTTGTGAGAAGTTGGTAGCGAGAGCGGTCCTGATTTTGCAATATCTTTTTGAGGCTCAAATACAGATTCAATTGGTCCAGCAGTTGATAGATGGTACTAAGGATATTCTAGAGCCAAATTTGGAGATGATAGTAAAAATACAAGCCCTTGCCTAGTCTGATATGTGCATTCAGAACATGAGTGATATGGACCAAGGTTGGTCTATTGCCAAGGTTATGTTGCACAGTTATTTCCACAGGTTGGACCAAATGAGATAAGGCAGGAGGCTCCTCAATGTAATTGAGTAGGAGGATTCTATTTTCATGATTCATTTTTATGCTCTCACTGATATGGGATTTCCTAAGTTTATCGACAAATTGGATGAGCCGCTACTAAAATACCAAGTTTTGTTTCTCATGAAGAAGTTCACTTGCATGGAGTCATCCTTGTTTGAGTTAGCTCAGAGGTCCAAGTGCCTTATCCTGGATGATATCTAAAATTTACGATACATTTATGAATTGCTTAGTGTCCCTTGCCTATTTACCATAGATGCTTGGGCTGAAGTAGTTACATTTTATGAAATCACCTGTGAAATTTTGAAGGAGCAAGAGAAATAGGAAGCAACAGAACAAGCTATAGAGGAAAAGGCAATAGCTGAGAAGACATAGGAGGGGATATTAGGACCAGAAGCATCAAAAAAAATAAACCACTTAATACCCAATGGATGAAGGCTTGGGATTTCTTGCATCCATGCAAGTTGGATGCCCTGAGAGCCACCAAAAATGTTGGTAGTTTTGCACCATACCCCATTAAAATTTTGATGAAATTTTGTTGAATATTATTGATTGTAAAAGTAGCAAAATATTGTTAGAATTTTGAATACAATATTTTTTTTAAATGAAAAATAGTTGAGAAATACATCACAAGAGTATAGTGAAGCTCTAAATACTGATTGATTATTCCATGGGATCAACTTTGTATAAATAGCAAAGTTGATCAATATGAGTCGTTGGATTACAATAACTCAACAAATCTGAACTAGTTTAAACTAGGAGTTCACCTACCTCATGGAAGAGTGGTAACTCAAGTTATACTATCTTAGTAGAACTTAAGAGAACTAAATATTTATTCTAACACATCCCCTTAAGTGATACTAGGGGTGAAAGTAACAGTAGGAGATGAGTCCCGACAACAAGGCTTGATGAGGTACTCATGTACAATACTGGTGTTACCCAAAAAAATGAGTCTTGGAAGAAAGGCCTTATTAGGTACTCATGTACAAATAACTTACATTTTGGAGAGATGGGAAAAAACCACATGGGAAAAAACCATCTTCCAAAATGAAGAAGAAGAAGAAGAAGAAGAGGAAGAGTGGAGAGGTGAAAACCTTTGTGCATCCTCCTAATGCAACTGCCTTATCCCAAGTTTCTCACACAACTAAATGTAACATGGAGAAGCAAAGGAATTGGTGAAGATGTCTACAATTTAATTTTTTGTGGGAATAAACTCCAAGATTAGATCCCCTTGCTAAATATGCTATCGAATGAAGAGCATGTGAATCTCAATGTGCTTGGTGCGCTGATGCTCAACTGGATTGCGATCAATATGAATTATGCTATGATTATCACACCAAAGGGTAATAGATTTGTCATGGAAAAAACCAAATTCCCTCATTGTCTGATGAAGCCAAAGAGCTTCCTGACTGGCTAAAACTGCTACCCTGTATTCTACCTATGTAGATGATAATGCTACTACTTGTTTTTTGCATGAACAAGCAATAGGTGAAGAACCAAGACAAAAAACATAGTCAGAGGTGGAGCATCTGTCTTCAACTGAACCTGCCCAATCAAAATCTGTGTAACCAATGATATCCATGGATTCGCCCTCATATAAGAGCCCAAAGTGAGTGGTTCCCTGCAAGTAGCGGAGGATTCTCTTTGTTGCTTTCCAATACCTGAAATGAGGTTGATGGGAGAATCTAGATATTAAGCCAACAACATAGGAAATATCTAGGTGAGTATAAGTGAGGTACAATAGAATTCCAACAAGCTATCTATAGAGAGTAGCATCACATTGAGGGGACTTGCAAGAAGTAGTTAGAGTGACTCCAGACCGAAAGGGTGTGGAAGAAGGCTTGTAATCAGTCATCTTAAACCACTGAAGAAGATCTAGAGTATACTTTTGTTGACATAATGAAATCCTTGCATATGTTTGAGTTATCTAAAACCCAAGTGCTCTATGTGGTGTGCGGTTTTAAATATAATTTGCATAGTTAATTGCCTCAGCCAAAAAAACTACTAGAAAATCTCTTGAGTGGAGCATACAGTTTGCCATTTCTTTTAAAAATATGTTTTCCTTTCTGCAATGCCATTTTGCTATGGATTATGGGATATTGAATGTTGATGAATTATATCATGAGTTGAGAGAAATATGGAGAACTCATTACTAAAGTATTCCCTCCATTATCTGTATGAATTTGATTGATTTTGCAAGTGGCTTGATTTTCAACTAAGGCCTTGAAGATTTTGAAATGGGATAGAACATCACATTTGTATTTTAGAAAGTAGACCCAAGTTCATCTTGAAAAATCATCAATGAAGTTTAAGGCATATTTTGCTCCTTTGAAAGAAGGCTTCGAGAAGACCATCAAATCACTATGGATTAACTTTAGTGGAGATGAAGCTTTTTGTGAACTGCTTGGGTGAAAAGGATCTTGATGTCGTTTCCCAAGAGCACATCCAGGATAAACTTCATCAATAGAAGAGACTTTTGGCAACCCTGTTACCATTTTATGAGTATTCAACTCTTTTAAATAGTTATAACTGAGATGTCCAAACCTTTAATGCCAAATTTTGCTTTCAAGGTCTCTATGAGCAATAAAATAGGATTCTCCTTCTGAATATTTGAATCCCTTGAAGTGGAATAGGCAAGCTCTATGATCAATGTCACCTTTTTCTATGAGGGAGTATGGTTCTTGAAATTCTCTTATCTCAACATCTATTGGTGAAAATATAACTGTTTTTCCTTATGCAAAAGTACAAATATGATAGATAGAGAGAAGATTTGTAGCAATATTGGGAACATACCTACCATACCTTTATACCAAACTTCTCAATGACCCGCCCTTACATGAGGGAGACTATAGGTATATGAGGAGAATGATATGTGGAACATAGGTGATTATAAAATGAGATGCTTGCTTTTGAGATATTACAAGTATGAGAGGATGCTTGTATATTTGTGTTTCTTGTAAATGAGAAACTTGATCATGTGTGCTTGCTTGTATATATGAGGTGCTCTATGAGAATATTTATCATGTGTGCTTGCTTGTATATGAAATTTTTTATCAATGGAACATAGAGTGCAACAAAAAATCAAGTAGCAAGTGGAGCTGAAAGAATTCACTAAGATAAAAATATGCAGCAATAATCCCCCCTTTTGAACTAAGCAACAAGTGGTGCTGAAAGAATGCACCAAGACCCCCCCTCAAAAAATTATTTTATTATCTCATATTACAATATAGAAACAAGCCCTTTTGAGTAGGCCTGAAAGAAAGAGAGGACTTACAAACTCAAAAAAAGGAGTTTGTTTACAGTGGGACCTCTAAGATTAGAACAAATTTTAGCAACATTGATATTCCTTTGATTGAATTCCTTTTAAAGAGGATTGGAAATCCTATATATATATATATATATATATATATATATATATATTTAAGCGAAAAACCCCTTATAGGGCCGCCTTGGTCTAAGAGACCACTAATAGGGGGTTCTACACCGTCAAAGTCACCCGAGGGTCGCACCCGACCCTGCCCACACCAAAATTATCAATTGGATTTTGGGTACCCAATTCAGCTTTTTGGTAGGGTGGAGATTCAAACCTGGGACCTCCTTTGGAGGATTGCCCTCTCCTCTCCAACTCACCTACAACACCTGGGTAAAATTTAATTTATAGTGGAAAACACCCCTTTCGAGGTGCCACTTTCAATAGGTTGGGCATAGGAGGAATGGAGCCTTGTCGGCCTCTACCAGCACATAGGACATTCCTAACTATACCATATATCTGCAAGATGGAGACAAGGGGAATGGAACCTGGGTCGGCCTCTACCAACACCCAGGGCATTTACCACTGCACCACAACAAGTAGATCCTTTTATATTTAAATAAAATAAAGGAATCAATAATGAAATGTTGTGTTCAATACTTTAAATAAAAGTATTAGAGAAGAAAATATCCAATGATTTCAAGAAATAATCATAAGTTGCTATGTATCGATTTGAGAGGTAGAAAAAAAGAATACCACAGTGGCGCCTTCTCAGTGTCCTGCAAACCAAAAAAATTAAGAGATCGTCTTCACCAGTGACGTCAAGTGGCTGCAAATGCCTTCCAAAATACTTTCTCTGCAAAACACCAAGACACATTTTTTGTGAACCAACAACACACGATCTCTACAAACTGCAATGGATGTGTTGTTCCCTAGCGAACCAGCAAGTGATGTGTCCTTCTTCAATGACGTTGTTGTGGTTGCTCCACAATGTATCCCAAAATTGGGGACCCACCCTTTTTGCATGTGTTCCAAGAAGACTGAAGTGGCCCATAGGCTAAAATCAAGGAAAAAAAAGCAAAAACTCCATAAGAAAAAAGGTGTCACGATATCGCGACATGTTGCTTGGTCACGGCCAAAATAGAAAAAGTGTCGCGATATCGCGACATGTTGCTCCATCGCGACAAAAATGAAAAAAGCATCGTGATATCGTGACATGTTGCAGTTTCGCGACAAAAAGAGAAAATGTGTCTTGATATCGTGACATGTTGCACCATCGCGGCCAAAATAGAAAAAGCGTCGTGATATCGCGACATATTGCAGTTTTGCGGAAAAAAGAGAAAAGGTGTCGTGATATCACGACATGCTGCACCGTTGCGGAAAAAAGAGAAAAGGTGTGGCGATATCGCGACATGTTGCACCGTCGCAGCCAAAATAGAAAAGGTGTCACAATATCGAGACATGTTGCACCATCGTGGCCAAAATAGAAAAAGTGTCGCGATATCGCGACATGTTGCACCATCGCAGACAAAAGAGAAAAGGTGTCGCGATATCGCGACATGTTGCAGTTTCACGACAAAAAGAGAAAATGTGTCGCGATATCACGACATGTTGCACCATCGCGGCCAAAGAAGAAAAGTGTCGCGATATCGCAACATGTAGCATTTTCGCGATTCAAGGCAAAGAGAAAGAGCTAGAAAGAAAAAGTGTCACGATATCGCAACATGTTGCATTTTCACGACCAAACAAGACAAGAAAGTCCAAAAGAGAAAAAGTGTCACGATATCGCGACATGTTGCATTTTCGTGACCGTACAGGAAGAAGTGTCGTGATATCGCGACATGTTGCATTTTCGCGATTTAAAGCAAAGAGAGAGAGCTAGAAAGAAAAAGTGTCGCGATATCGTGACATGTTGCATTTTTGCGATCGTACAAGACAAGAAAGAACAAGAAAAGAAAAGTGTCGCGATATCGCGACATGTTGCGTTTTCGCTACCAAAGGAGAAAAGTGTCGCGATATCACGACATGTTGCATTTTCACGATTCAAAGCATAGAGAGAAGGCAAAAGAGAAAAAGTGTCATGATATCGCGACATGTTGCACTGTCATGGCCAAAAGGGAAAAAGTGTCACGATATTGCGACATGTTGCACTGTCGTGGCCAAAAGGGAAAAAGTGTCGCGATATCGCGATATGTTACATTTTCGTGGCTACAAGCAACAAAAGAGAGCAAGGAGGCAAAAGTGTCGCAATATCGCAACATGTTCTAGTTTCGCCAAGGTAACGGACGTACATCAACGTGGACATAAGGACAAAATCTAATAATACAAAGCGTTACATGATCATTTAAGATGGTCATTACACATGGAGGGAAGTGGACGCAAAGCCCATGTGGAGAAATGCAGCGAAGGGTCACAAAATGGAAACCAAAGCACACGCATAGAAGGGAAGGTGAAACGAGCAGTCATCAGAAAATGAAGCGAACCGTCATGGAAGAAGAAACAATGTTTTTAGAAGTTTAAATATGCCATTCAAAGAGGCCAGGGGAGGTCGGAAATAGCTGCAAGCAGAGTTGCAAAGCTGAAGGCGAGGAAGCCATTCTGGACCTATTTGAGTTGTTTCTCTTCCACAGACTGGTTTGGAAAAACCAGAGATTATGCTATTGTAAAATGACATATTTTTAATGCAGAAGTGTTCAGAAATTTGCATCTTGTGGGCAAGAAAGAAGGAGATATTATTTGCATGCTATGGATTTAATGTTTATTCTTTCATTTTTTAGATTTTGAATTTATAGATAATGTTAAATGCCACCTTTTTGGGTTACATTAGGCAAATATTTGAAATCTAAAATGTTATTTCATACCCTAGGAACCAGCACTTAGTCTATGGGGATTGTGCATGTTTTGCAAGTCCAATAGGTTAGGTTGCATGCATGGAGACCTCACATCTTCGGTTTTTTGGAACAGGATAGCATCATACTAGGTGCATTTTTATTTTCAGTTTGTTTTCTAATTTAATTTTCATTCTCTGCATTTTATTTTCTTCAAAAAATTTTATTTAAAATAAATATTTAAAAATTACAAAATCCAAAAAATCAATGAACAATCACTAAAGTTTCATGGTGAAATAAAACAACATTGCCCCTTGTTTACAGTTACTTGCAATCACTAAGGTGTTCCAAGCATTTAAATTGATTATCTTCATTTGAGATTACCAATACACGATTGCAAATGCTAATACAGTGGAGACCTTGGAGAAGTTGTTTGTTTGACTTCTTTGCAAGAGGGGATTTGGAACCCAAATCCTAAAGGAGAGTTGTACTTTCACAATTGGGTGAAAATACCACTCAACAGATTGGTGCTAGAAGGAGGGCATAATCGGTTTATTTCATTGTCCTAACACTTTTTGATTGTTCATATAGGAATAAGATGTTTGGAATAAGGTGTTTTGATTATGCATTGTTTTGGAATACTGCTTTGTCAAGGTTCCTTCTTTCATGACTAACAAATTGATTTTGCAGTTATTCTTTGAATTTCATTAACTACAGGAGTTTCTTTGTGGCACAAGTTTTCTTTGAGGTACTGAGAGTTTTATCAGGTTCTTGTAGGGTTATCATCATCGATTTTGAATCAAATGGCCTAACCTCCACCACCTCCTTGGTATGGAGCCAATAACATTCCTTTGAATATTGCAGGGGATATTCACGAGATCCCTAGGAATATAGAAATATTTTTGCCCAAATACAAACCGAACGGTCCAAGGACCGCAGAAGAACATATTCAGGCCTATAGGGATGTTTTGATAAGATTACAAGTTCAACATGAGGATGTGGCTTGTAGACTGTTCCCCATGAGCCTAGACCAAGTGGCCTACGAATGGTATATTTGTTTACCTACTGGTTCCATTACATCATGGACGCAAATGGAGGATGCTTTTGTCAATCAATTCAGGTCACCATTAGATCCCACAATCATCTATAATCAATTCATTACATGCAAAAGAGGCCAGGGTGAGCCAATCCGAACTTTTAATCAGATATTTCAGAAGTGCTATAATAGAGCAATTTGGCATTTTGCCATTGATCCCGCAGTATCTTTGCAAACATATTTTGGGGCATTGGATCCTATGACGACAATGTTTGCAAGGCAAAATCCCCAAGTTACCACGCTTGCTCTAGCCTACCATGAAGCTATGACCATTGAACAACAAATGACACCACAGAGTTATGGGTTTTCCCAGATGCCTATGGTAGGACAATATGGTCCATATGGTCAAGCTCCTATGATGAATCAGATTATGGCACCACAAATATCAGGCATAAATGCTTTGCCTTATCAACAACCATATTCATCAACACCCGCTTACGCAACCATTCCAATTCAACCAATCACATCCATTCCCCCCATTCCTTCATTTTTGTAAAATAGTCAGCAGACTATGCAAGGAGCCAGTCCAGTTAATTCTCAGGCTATAGTTCCTTTTCCCAATCCAATTCCAATTCAAAGTGTGAATCCCTATACAAATCAAGTGGCTCAAAATCCAACTCAAATGTTTGTTGGCAATTTTGGGTACCTTGAGTACATTGCCTTTGCTCAAGTGTAGAAGTTGGCATTGATGTCAAGAAGCTCTTGAAGGAATTTGTTTTGATGTCAAATAATTTACAGACATGGACAGTGAATTTCCAAGAAGTTTATTTAGAGCATGGACAGTGAGTTTCCAAGAAGATCAGAGTAGCCCATTTGCAAAAGATCAAAGAAAAAGTCAAGTAAGAAAAAGTATGCAGTAGGCAAGAAAAACAGTCACAATTTCGTGACATGTTAGAGGAGAGAGAAAGTGCTGGCAAAACTGTCATGATTTCGTGACATGTTAGAGGAGAGAGAAAGTGCTAGCAAAACTGTCACCATTTCGTGACATGTTGGAAGAGAGAGAAGAAGCAGGAAAAACTGTCGTGATTTCGTGACATGTTGGCAGAGAAAAAGGCAAGTGGAAAAACTGTCACGATTTCGTGACATGTTGGCAAAGAAGGAGAGAAAGATGGAAAGTGTCACGATTTCACGACATGTCGCATTTTTGCGACTCGAAAAGTGTAGGAAGGCAAATAAGGAAAAGTGTCGTGATTTCGTGACATATTGCAAGGAAGGTTGTACGGACGTAAAAGTGTCACGATTTCACGACATGATGCAGAAGGGAGAGTCCGCAGTGTGAACTGTCACGATTTCATGACAAGTTCGAAGAGAGATAAAGTATCTCGAAAAGTGTCACAATTTTGCAACATGCTACAGATTTTGAAGTAAGAACAGTCACGATTTCGTGACATGCTACAAAAGACAAAGTGAGGACTGTCGCGATTTCGCGACATGCTGAAAAGCTTGAAGTGAGAACTGTCACGATTTCGTGACATGCAGCAAAGGGAAGAGTTTGAAATGAGAAGCATCGCGATTTCGTGATAGGTTGCAAAGAAAGCTTTTGAAAGTTGAAAGCGTCGCGATTTCACGACAGGATGAAAGAAAAGCGTACGGATGCAGAAAGTGTCATGATTTCACGATAGGCAAAAGTGAAGAAGCCAGCGGATGAAGATGTCACGATTTCATGACATGTTGTAGTTTCGAGACCAGAAGGCAAGTGAAGGCACCAGCGGAGGAAGATGTCATGATTTCGCGACATGTCGTAGTTTCGTGACTCAAAGGGGAGAGAGAATGTACGGATTCAAAAATGTCGCGATTTCGTGACAAAAACAAAAAGGAAGTCTAAAGAAGCAAAAGTATCGCGATATTGCGACAACAGGAAAAAGAAAGTGTATGGCTGCAAAGGTGTCGCGATATCGCGACATGTTGTAGTTTCGCGAGAAAAGCTACAGAACCAGAGGTGGTTGAAGCCGACAGAGTTAACTTTGTGTTGACGAAGTTTAGGGTTGTGCAGCTGACGAAGTTTAGGGTAACATCCGACTATAGTTTAAGTTTTGTTCTTGAAATTTATACTATAAAAGGAGGGCTGTTTCAAGATTGAAAGGATCGAATAAGCATCGAATGTGCGCAAGTTAAGTCCATGGTGCGTAGAGAACGAGTCAAGTCAAATCGAGCTAAGTGCGAATCAAGAGCGCACAGAGAGCAAAAAAGTGCAAAGGAGCAGAAGCTGTTGGTGTTGCGACATTCATAGACAGAGTGCATAGTAAGAAGTTCGATCGCCGAGTGATGAGTGCTGCTGTGTTTGCACAAATAGTGCAAAAGTTGGTTTCGACCAAGTGCGACTGTGACAGAGCAGAGATAACTGTTGGACAGATTTGAGCAAGCTTTTGTTGAGCTTGTGGAGCAGTTTGGGCAGGTTCTCTTGAGAACTTGCAAAGAAGATCTGAGACAAGTCTTGTTGAAGACTTGGGTGAAGATCAAGCAAGCTTTAGTGAAAGCTTGTGAACCACTTTTGTAAATCAGAGTTGAGGACCTATTGAGGACAAAAAGTGGTGCAGATTCAAGGACAGATTTGTACCCAGACCAGAGAAAGAGGAAGAGGACATTTGTTCCAGACCGAAGGACTGTGTTTGGTGCAAATTAGAGAAAGATAATGAGGACATTTGTGCTAGACCGAAGGACTGTGTTTAGTGCAAATTCGAGGACCAACTTTGAGGTGATAGAGTTGAGGATAGAGGTCTCCAGCCAGAGCAGGGAAGACAGGTGTCTTCTATGGATAGAGTTCCATTTGCTAAGGGCAGTGGAGGCAAAGGTCTTCTAGAGGATCACCAGTTAGAGCAGAGCTAGGGGAAGGTATCTCCTTTGGGTTGGTGCCCATAAACATTGTAATCGGGAAAGGTTTACCCAGAAGTTGGTTGATAAAATTTAGTGAAAGATTTTATCCGTGGAGTAGCCCACATTGGGTGAACCACGTAAATTGTTGTGTCTCTTTGTGGATGGTGTTTTGTGCATTGCTTTAATTACTGCTATTGATTTTGCTATCTTTACACTGCATAATATTGAGTTGAAAGTTGAATTGAAGGAAAAAGTAGAAAGCGGTCTTATACTGTTCACCCCCCCTTAGTATAATCTTGTGTTCTTCAATGTTAAGTCAAGATCTCACCAATTACTCAAATCCTACTGGAACTAGCAATAACATAGCTCAACCAAAAGAGATTTATTCAGAGGTTGAAGAGCTCAAAAAGATACTTCACAAATTGAGTAATGATTTGGTTCAAAAATAGAAGTATGAATCCCATGCCCCTCACCCAAATCAAAATTTCAACAATAGAGGGAGACAATGGAATGTGAAGCCAAACAATGGGGGTGTGCCTTCCCCTATTGCTAATCAAATAGATACTTCTGCAGGACCAAGTCATTCTAGTTCCATTCTTAATATTTCTAATTTTGCGTGGGAAAACGGGTGTAGATTGCATAATACAAAGACGCATAATGAAAGGAATTGTCCCGAAATAGCTAGGTATACCCATTTTCTCCAAGCTCAAGTGGATGATTTGGAACTTGTGCCAAACGAGGGTCCACCCCAACATCAACAAGGAGTGGACAACGTTTTGGTGGTGGAAACTCTATATTTTCAAGAGAGTGAGAATGAGGAAGGTGAAGAGGAATGGGATGAGAAACATGTGGATGAATCAAAAGATGAAGAAGAGGTACTTGAGCATCACGACTTGAACTTGGAGGATGATTACTGTGATTCGTGGAAGAAATGGGAAGAACATTATCAATCTAAATCTTCTAATAAACTTGTTGTGTCAACTAATATGCAGGATAACTCAATTGCTTCCTCACATGAGGATTCTGTAAATCCTGTACAATTTGAGAAAGTTTTGGAAGAGGAATTAGAATCTCATCAAATTTTGGAACATGATAAGGATTCTACAACCATGAATCAAGAAAGAGAGTCCTTGCTTTAGATTCCTTTGGAGGAAAAGAAATGGAAAATCTTGACCCACTTACTTGTGCTACAATGATTATGCCATTTCAAAATGAGGAAATTACAAAACCTGAATCATTTGGGTTTGATATCATTGATGATCCGATTGAAAATATCACGTTACCCAAAACAACCCAGGTGATTGATCATGGAAATGTGTTAGTCAACCCACCCTTAGATAGACAAGACTTATGGTTTGAAAGGGACAGACGTATTTTCGATTAGGTACCTAAGTTTGGTGCCTTTGATAAACAAGTCGTGGAGAAAGAACAAGTGCTACAGGATGATGAATGTCATGAGAGAAAAGAGGAATTTTCAAATCCTCTGCAAGTAAGTTCAAATGAAAGCGGGCCAAAGGTAAAATCTCACCGTTTCGGCTTCACCATGCAAAATTCAAATGAAGGTTTGCCTAATGAATGGTTTGATTCAAATATTATTAATGTTATGGCTTTATTGAATGAAAATGAAAGCTTATTTCTATGCCATGAATCAAAGTGCGGAATGGACATATTAAAGAATAGACATAAAAGAATTGAACATCAATCATTGTATAATCAATTTGAAAACTTGAAGCTCCACCATAGGATTATTAATGAAACTAAATCAAATTGGTATGGTGAGAGGGGCAAGTGGAGGTTTGGTTCTTTGTTTGGTTTGATATTGTTTTTGTTGGATTCCTGCAAAACTTGGTATGCATATCACGTCATATATATTTTAAAGAATGCTAATCAGGTTTGGGATCTGGGAAAATGATAATCCAAACTTTTTATACATTTGTATATACTTTTGGTTTTCATGTTTTGGTTTTGAAATGGATCTCATTTTTGTTTTAAGTTTTGTGTGTTGGTCCTTTGGACATTTTTGGTTTGTCAACTTAGGTCCTTATGAATGTTGACTAAGACTAGGAGAATATGAAACATCGAAATTGTATTGCATAAAGCTCCACGAATATTGCAAACACATTAAAGAATATCATTTGGAACCTATGAGGCATGAAGTTGTTAGTTTTTCACACTATGGTAAAGTAGGTGATATATGTTCCATCCGCATTTTAGGAGGATCGATGCATTCATATCTCATATTACGTTCTACATTGCATAAACATTTCATCTCAGTTGCATCTTCATTTCATGTACAATCATTGAAAAGGCGTCGAATCCTCTTAGGGTTATTACATAACATATATTAAAAGGATCCTAAGGTTGGGAACTGATGCCCGAACTATCTTGAACCAAGAACGTTCTACGCATATTAAAGAGAATCTTGAGCAAAATGGTCAAAACCATACTTGGAAGAAACGGTGAGGCGAAAGGAATATTTTGTGTCTGTCCTATCTATAGCACCCTAAAATTGGCACAGTCAAATTGGAATAATTACATTCACCTTAGTAAATAAATTTAAATTCAAATTTAACCTCCCAAACCGCCCGTTAACCGTCGAGAAACCCGTTTCCCCTTTTTTCGTGCCATTTTTAGGAGTTGTTTTGACCGTTGGACGATATCGTCGCCGATCAGACGATATCGCCCCAGATTTGACGATTTCGTCTGGACTAGGACGTCCAGACGATTTCGTCGCAAAACTACATTTTCATAATTAGACTCTGTTCCAACGGGTCTCCAATCCGGGCAGAAGCGTGTCTGCGCCGTTGGGACCCTTCCCCCGTTGGAGATCTCCCAAATTGGGAAGATCTCCAACCTCCCAACAACTTTCCCTAAGCCTATTTAACTCTAAGACTTTTCCCTCCCCAACCCCCGGCTGAATTTTTATGCAAATCGACTCCCTATGTGCTAGAACTTCTCAAATTTGCTTTTTGCACTATTCCTATAGTAATTTTATTGCAGGTATATCACTGGTTTTCAGCCGGAGCCAGCACCTATCGTAGCCGACGAACCTGTCAAGATCGGAGGCGATCCTGTCAAATTAGGGACGATCTCGTACTGATGCGAGACGATCTCGATTGCAGCATACATCGAGGCAATCAGTGCCTGAAGTTTGCTCTTCTCTCTTTTCTCTCTGTCATTTTATGCTATAAATCAGATCATTTATTTAGTTTTTATTCTACTTTGCATCTGGAGTTCACCCATCTAGTTTAGATTGCACATTAAATTCATGATTTGCCATCATAATGCAGTGATCTGTTTTACTTTCTATTTTGAATTATTGCTTAGTATTCACCTTGTTCTTTAGCATATTTTGCCTCTATTTTGCATAGTAGAATTGCTTGTATTTTGCATCTGTTCTCTGTTTTGCAGGTTTCTGACGAATTCGTTTGACGAATTCGTCAGATCTGAGACGATTCTGTCTGTCTCAGACGATCCTGTCAGATTCCAGATGATTCTGACAGATTGCAGGCGATTTTGTCGAATCCCAGATGATCCAGACTACTTCAAGCATCAGAAACTTCATCAGACATCCCGGATCAGGTAATCTCCATTAGCCTCCTGCAAATTCTCTATTTTTTTGCTTTCAGTCTGTTTACTGTATTCATTTAAATTGCATTTTCATGTAGTTTAAGTTAGAATCATTCGGCCAAACCTAGGATGAATGTTTAAGGATAAAACGAACCCATTAAAACACATTCCCAAAACCTAGGCGTGGAAACTGCCGCCAAATGTTTCCTGGTGAACCCACCATCCGTCGACAAATCACCAAAATGCACCTCCCTTGAGAGGCGGGACCTTCGCAAAGTCCTCTCGTCCGAGGTACCGCATCATCCTTTTCCCATCCTCCTTCCGGGCGCGGATCCAATAGCCTGAAGGTAGGGATGCGAAAAATTTGGAGCGATACATTTTGGTGAACCCGACGTGAATGCATTGTAAACCTTTTGAAAACAAAAAACAAAAAAAAAAAATATATATGTATACAAGAAAAACAAAAACAAAATCATCATTTCAAGTTTGTATGTTTTAGATTCAATTCTAAATAGTAGATGCTAAATATTACTTTTAGAAGTACTAAAGAAACCATGAGTTTTTACTCAAATCAATATGAGCCCATCAGTAATGTTGGAAGAATTCAGCTAAATACATTTGTTGATTATGATCAACCTCATCCCTATTCAACACCACCTCCATCACACTCTTCTTATTTTTCATCCATAACCCAACAAGACAATCCCTTTGCCAATCCTCTTCATAATGATATTATCTATTCTCCCATATATCCATATTATGTCTATCAATCCACATATAATCCTCCTCCACCTTTTCAAAACTCTTCTTTCAATACAACACATCCATTTCAACAAGAAAATACTTATTCTTCCAATTCTACCATGCACTCACCTCCTACATCGCAATCTTCCTGTCATCATTCTACCCATAATAAAGAAAGTAGAGGTGAGAAACCATTAGGTCCTTTTATGACGAAATTCCTAAGGCATTTATCAAAAACCTCTCAAAAACCTTCATCACGTAAATTTACTAAGCTCAATCAACCAATGGATATAATTCTCAAGTATTTACTTGACACAAATAGGATTGAACTCCCTTCCATAAGACAACTTCGATACCACATCAGATTGGTTTAAACCTGAGCTACATTGTGAATATCATAGAGTAGATGGACATATGACACAAAATTGTAAAGATTTAAGATGTGCAATTCAAGATTTGATTGATAAGGGTCTTTTTAATATAAAGGAATTACAATCTACAACTGATTATAAATCTCCAGTAAACAATCAAACTCCTACACAACAAATACCAATAATCAATCAAGACATGGGGATCTCCCAAGAACCCCTATTCAATTATCAACAACAAGAAACCAATCAAATATTGCATGTTAATGTGTCCCATCATGATGATATTATTAATATTGTAACAAAAACTACAAATGAGCAACCTCAAGTTCAATCAACTCAATCCGATATTCAAGAGATGGATTCCTCATTTGACCAACCTTCAAAACTATCTTTGGCTCTAGAGAATGATCCAAAATGGAATGTAAGCATAGAAAGCTCATCTTTAGAATCAAAATCTCAATCTGAAATCCACTTTGATAACCAACAACAAGTGATTAATCCTCAAGCAAAGATATCCCTTTTAGAAGTATTACAAATTTCTCATAAGGAAATTTTGTTCAAAATACCTAGCCAACAATTTGTTCCTCATCATATTTTCTCTAAGAACATAATTAATGGTGTAAACCCTCTTGAGGTTAACCATATTTCATTCTATGATGAGGATATTCCTTCCTCTACTCCACAAGAAGACCCCTATATTTACATTATCGGAGCTAGTAAAGAAACACCTGTTAAAGCTATCATGGTAGATAATGACTCCTCTCTTAATTTATGCACTTATCAATTATTCCAAAAGCTCAAATCAAAGGAAGAAGATCTTAATGAATCAAATGTTATTATAAAATCTTTTAACAATGAAATTCAAGAAGCTCAAGGTACTATAATTCTTCCCCTTAATATTGGATCCAAGATCCTGGATACTTTATTCTATGTAGGATATTGTCCTTCACCTTACAACCTACTTCTCCAGAGTCCTTGGATTCATACGATGAGGGTTTTCCCTTCCACTCTTCACCAATGTTTGAAGTTTGAACTTGCAAATAAAATTGTTACCATACATGGTGACCCAACACCATTTGAAGAATATTTAACGATTGAAACATCAAGTTCTATACATTCTCTATTATCACAATTATCTTCTATCCATCACTTTTCTTCATCCATATATGATCATCCTTGTTTACCAAATAACACTCATGCATATCTTTCACATATACTTTCTCCATCTTATCAAAACTTGGAATATAATAATAAGAATGAAGAACTTTCTTATCCTTCTGACATTTTATTTTGTAACATGATCAATTTTCCACATATAAAAGTCAAATCTTTTGCTACATTATTCTACATTATAACAAAGCTTTTGTTATCACTACCTTTTATTCATCACCTTATATTCTTACCTTCACCTCAACCAGATTATCCTTCAAAACCTCCTTTGATTTTGAAGCAACCTTAGACATGCTATACTCAAATAACCTTGTATAGTGTATATAGATCATCTTGTATATACCACCAATTTCAATTCATAAATTAAAATCAAAATACAAAAAAAATCAAAATCCTCAAAATCTTCAAAAAAAATACTAATGCAACTAAGGAACTTAAAGGTAAATTTGAGCCCAACTGGCTCGGACCATACATCATTACTGCTAAATTTGAATCAGGAGCATATAAATTATCTACCTTAGATGGTAAAGAACTTAAAGAACCCATGAATATTTTACATCTCAAACGTTATTATGCATAAATTTGGTCATTTCATCCATGTATATATTTGTTCAAAATCATTATCTTGTATTTCTTTCAATTTATTCAAAAACCTCAAAAACATTCATAATCATCCAAAAATCTTCAAAAATATTTATTGCATTTATTTAAAGCACTTGTAAAGTTCCTTTTGCTCAAAACAAAAATCAAAATAAAAATCCAAAAACAACTATATGCTTGACTCTTTCGAAACCAAAACAATATACAGAAGAAAGAGAGAGTCAACATTCTCAAAACTTTCTCAAAATCATTATTTTCTTACAATTATTGCAATTATATGTTTCAACTTATTTTGGATAAAATTAGCATTTATTTAGCATCCCTCACTTGCACAATCACAACAATAAATATCTTGATTTTATCTGGCATGATTACTAATCTCTCTTATATCAAAGTTCACAAAATTCAATTAAAGAAAGTTTGAGCATAGAGAATTGATCTTGTTATTTACTTAAACCAAGCACATCTTTTCACAATAAAATGATTATATTTGTAATTTCCATGTTTTGCTACATAGTAGAACTGATTTCTTGAGTGAAAAGTTTCCCCTGCTATCCTATCATGCACACGGTCTAGAATCTTTGAGAATTGGCAAAAGGACAAGCTCACCCCTACCCAGAATAAAAATCCCTTGCTCTACAGCTAATCCGAGCAAGTATCCCTAGAAAAAGAAAAGAAAAATTCAAGAAAAAAAGAGAAAAGAAAAATGTTATTTCAGCAATGTTCCAAGCATTATCAAGCAAAAGAAATACAAAAAGAAAAATAAGCAAAATTCAAAAGCAAGCAAGAAAGCAATAAAATCCCTTTCCCTACCCTTTGAAAAGAAAAGAAGGGTTGATGAGCTTGAATCCCTGGAATCCTCAATTATTCGAAAACTGTGAGGTAAGCCCCATAACAGGTGGTTTGTGCCCAACCTGCTTGGCCTTGGGTAACTCCTAGCGTGGCGATATGTCTGTCACATTAGCGACCTTCTTTTGTACGGACCTATGTCCGCTTATGGATTAGCTAGCTCTTGATAATCCGATCTACATAGTAGCCTAATATGGTTATATGCATCTACATCATGGTTAATGAACACTTATTTGGTTTCTTCAAATCACTTGTATCATAGTATCTTGCTCAAAACTGGTAAATGAACAATGCAATTGCACACACATTTGTATTTGAGAGATTTTGTCTATCATTATGATAAATCAAGATTGGCAATGAATTCACATATGCACATGGGATTCCTTATAAATCTAACTTTTGTCTTCAAAATACTTTGAAATATTATCTTTGCAACTTGTTTGGAATAAATCAAGTACAGTTGTTTTCCACAAAGACAACTATATAATAGAAAAATCAACAATTTCTTTCAAAAATATACAATTAAAAATATACATATCTGATTGACTTTCGCAACGATGGTATAGTTTCAAAACCAAAATTGGAATTTTATGCCTAGCGCAAGTCCTCATTATCATATTTTCTGTTCATCAAAAATCAATCATGCAATAAAACTATCTATTTTTTGGATTTTCGCGATGATGGTATAAGTCTATACCTACATATTCTATGCCTAGCGCAAACCATTGTAACAATTTTTTTCCCAATTTATCAAAAATCATACAAAACATATGACTTCATTTTACACAAATTATGCTTTTCAAAAGCAAACACATTTTCATTATTTCATGTCATTATGTCAACCTCCAATTTTGCAATGACGGTATAATTCCTAAGGAATTATTCAACAATTTTATCACACTTAGGAATTTATGCCTAGCAAAAATTATTTTACAATATTTCATGCATAATATTTTCATGGAAATCTGAAAACAAACCATCATCATCATCATTTGCATTATCACAACAAAGTCTTAAGACAGTCTCTTAAGCACTCTTTTACTTTTAACAATATTTCTATCCTGGGACTAGCTTGACGACCGAGTGAGCAGCGACTCCATGAAATGGTCTATAATAGCGACAATGTCCTTTGAAATTATTGTTAGAAATCTCTTTTTATTTTTATCAAAATATTTCATCACAAACAATCAATTTGTTACATCAGATTATTTCATTTAAAATATTTATAGCATGACATTCAAATTATAATATTTTCCAAACGACATAATTACATGAATTTTCAAATCAATCAATCAAACATAAAAGCATCATAAACATACACATAACACAAGTCATATGATCAAAAACATATCATATATCAAACATAATTTCATTCAAAAATAATTCAAATTAATTTTGCTTTTTCGCGTTTTTACCTCAAACGTTCGATTTGGGTAAAAACACGGAGGGGGCACCATAGTAAGTCTGTCGTACGATTCGACCAAGAATCGTCGCCTAAAAATGGGAATAATTTTTTGCTTTCTCGTAGATCGAGAAGAACTCATCTTTAACGCATTTTCTTCGGAAAATTCGCTAAAGAGGGGGCAAAATGTAGCACCCTAAAATTGGCGCAGTCAAATTGGAATAATTACATTCACCTTAGTAAATAAATTTAAATTCAAATTTAACCTCCCAAACCGCCCGTTAACCGTCGAGAAACCCGTTTCCCATTTTTCGGGCCATTTTTAGGAGTTTTTTTGACCATTGGACGATATCATCGTCGATCAGACGATATCGCCCAGATTTGACGATTTCGTCTGGACTAGGACGTCCAGACGATTTCGTCGCAAAACTGCATTTTCATAATTAGACTCTGTTCCAACGGGTCTCCAATCCGGGCAGAAGCGTGTCTGCGCCGTTGGGACCCTCCCCCGTTGGAGATCTCCCAAATTGGGAAGATCTCCAACCTCCCAACAACTTTCCCTAAGCCTATTTAACTCTAAGACTTTTCCCTCCCCAACCCCTGGCTGAATTTTTATGCAAATCGACTCCCTATGTGCTAGAACTTCTCAAATTTGCTTTTTGCACTATTCCTATAGTAATTTTATTGCAGGTATATCACTGGTTTTCAGCCGGAGCCAGCACCTATCGCAGTCGACGAACCTGTCAAGATCGGAGGCGATCCTGTCAAATTAGGGACGATCTCGTACTGATGCGAGACGATCTCGACTGCAGCATACATCGAGGCAATCAGTGCCTGAAGTTTGCTCTTCTCTCTTTTCTCTCTGTCATTTTATGCTATAAATCGAGATCATTTATTTAGTTTTTATTCTACTTTGCATCTGGAGTTCACCCATCTAGTTTAGATTGCACATTAAATTCATGATTTGCCATCATAATGCAGTGATCTGTTTTACTTTCTATTTTGAATTATTGCTTAGTATTCACCTTGTTCTTTAGCATATTTTGCCTCTATTTTGCATAGTAGAATTGCTTGTATTTTGCATCTGTTCTCTGTTTTGCAGGTTTCTGACGAATTCGTCAGATCTGAGACGATTCTGTCTGTCTCAGACGATCCTGTCAGATTCCAGATGATTCTGACAGATTGCAGGTGATTTTGTCGAATCCCAGACGATCCAGACTACTTCAAGCATCAGAAACTTCATCAGACATCCCGGATCAGGTAATCTCCATTAGCCTCCTGCAAATTCTCTATTTTTTTGCTTTCATTCTGTTTACTGTATTCATTTAAATTGCATTTTCATGTAGTTTAAGTTAGAATCATTCGGCCAAACCTAGGATGAATGTTTAAGGATAAAACGAACCCATTAAAACACATTCCCAAAACCTAGGCGTGGAAACTGCCGCCAAATGTTTCCTGGTGAACCCACCATCCGTCGACAAATCACCAAAATGCACCTCCCTTGAGAGGCGGGACCTTCGCAAAGTCCTCTCGTCCGAGGTACCGCATCATCCTTTTCCCATCCTCCTTTCGGGCGCGGATCCAATAGCCTGAAGGTAGGGATGCAAAAAATTTGGAGCGATACACTATCATGCAACATAATCCTTAAAACTATGGTTTTTACCACTCCCATAATGCTTAAAGTCTAAAATCAGAGTAGTAAGGATAGGGTTAAATCCTCATCGAACTTAGGTTGAGGATCCAATTCCCCAAAGCTCTGATTTGACCTTCATGGAGTAGTAAGGATAGGGTCTAATTCTCATCTCGCTTAGGTTGAGAATTCGATTCCCCAAAGCTTCTATTTTGCCCATTCAAGAACTTGAGATTTTGAAGCAAATATTTTTCATTTCTTTATTAATATTGGATTGGAAGGATCGTACTACATGTCCCTTGCAAGGATGGGTAGTCATCCCTAAGGTCCAAGAAATCTAAAGTAGACCCAAATCCTGGATTATGGGGTTAATCTCCATCGGGGCTATAGACGCTTGGCTGGCAGTGGAGTATGCTCATGCGTGGCAACATGTCTTGTCTAAAGACAAGACCATTGACTGCTCAAACGGATAGGCTAGCTTGACAGTTTCATTCATAACAGGTTAAATCATTTTTTTCAAGATGAGGTAATAAACTCTAGATTAGAGTAGTAAGGATAGGGTTAAATTTCCATCTCACTTAGGTTGGGAATCCTATTCCCCAAAGCTCTGATTTCACTTACACTTGCACATGGGTTCAAGATGGTAGTGACACATAACCAACTTTGGGATCTAATAAATTAATTTTGTATGCACATATTTGGTCCTAAAAGGGTTTGATAGTTTTGATATGTTTGTTCATGATACTAGAAGGTATGAGCCTTTGCAAAGCAGGTTGTTATATCTCTAGCATCTTCATCATACATCAAATCCAGCACAAATCATTCATAGCCTTGCATACAAATCATAAGTGAAACTGACAATGGAATGTTGATCAATTCAAACTATAGGGAATGAAGCACATTGCACACACCGAGCTGATGCTTAATAATTCTAATGCTTCATGTATTTCTCGTCTAGTTTCATTCTTGGGATATTTTTTGACACTTGTATTTGAGTCTGTGTTTTCAGGTTGAGTTCTCACCGAAATGCTCAGGAGCATTTCCCAACAGAGTCACCATTTGTTGTGGCTGCTCCACAACGTACCCCAAAATTGGGGACCCACCCTTTTGCATGTGTTCCAAGAAGACTGAAGTGGCCCATAGGCTAAAAATCAAGGAAAAAAGCAAAACTCCACAAGAAAAAAAGGTGTCGCGATATTACGACATGTTGCTTGGTCACGACCAAAATAGAAAAAGTGTCACGATATCGCGACATGTTGTGCCATCGTGACCAAAATAGAAAAAGCGTCGCGATATCGCGACATGTTGTAGTTTCACGGCAAAAAGAGAAAATGTGTCGCGATATCACGACATGTTGCACCATCGCGGCCAAAATAGAAAAAGCATCATGATATCGCAACATGTTGCAGTTTTGCGGCAAAAAGAGAAAAGGTGTCGCGATATTGCGACATGCTGCACCATTGCAAAAAAAAGAGAAAAGGTGTCATGATATCACGACATGTTGCACCATCACGGCCAAAATAGAAAAGGTGTCACGATATCGCAACATGTTGCACCATCGCGGCCAAAATAGAAAAAATGTCGCGATATTGCGACATGTTGCACCATCGCGGCAAAAAGAGAAAAGGTGTCGTGATATCGCAACATGTTGCAGTTTCGCGATAAAAAGAGAAAAGGTGTCGCGATATCATGACATGTTGCACCATCGCGGCCAAAGAAGAAAAGTGTCGCGATATCGCGACATGTAGCATTTTCGTGATTCAAGGCAAAGAGAAAGAGCTAGAAAGAAAAAGTGTCGCGATATCGCGACATGTTGCATTTTCGCGACCAAACAAGACAAGAAAGGCCAAAAGAGAAAAAGTGTCGCGATATCACGACATGTTGCATTTTTGCGACCGTATAGGAAGAAGTGTCATGATATCGTGACATGTTGCGTTTTCGCGATTCAAAGCAAAGAGAGAGAGCTAGAAAGAAAAAGTGTCACGATATCGTGACATGTTGCATTTTTGCGACCGTACAAGACAAGAAAGAACAAGAAAAGAAAAGTGTCACGATATCGTGACATGTTGCGTTTTCGCTGCCAAAGGAGAAAAGTGTCATGATATCGCAACATGTGTTTTTGTGATTCAAAGCATAGAGAGAAGGCAAAAGAGAAAAAGTGTCGCGATATCGCGACATGTTGCACTATCATGGCCAAAAGGGAAAAAGTATCGCAATATCGCAACATGTTGCACTGTTGTGGCCAAAAGGGAAAAAGTGTTGCGATATCGCGATATGTTACATTTTCGCGGCTACAAGCAACAAAAGAGAGCAAGGAGGCAAAAGTGTCACGATATCATGACATGTTCCAGTTTCTCCAAGGTAACGGACCTACATCAACGTGGACATAAGGACAAAATCTAATGAATAAGACAAAGCATTACATGATCATTTAAGATGGTCGTTACACACGGAGGGAAACGGACGCAAGCCCATGTGGAGAAACGCAGCGAAGGGTCACAAAATGGAAACCAAAGCACACGCATAGAAGGGAAGGTGAAATGAGCAGTCATCGAAAAACGAAGCGAACCGTCATGGAAGAAGAAACAATGTTTTCAGAAGTTTAAATACACCATTCAAAGAGGCCGAGGGAGGTCGGAAACCGTTGCAAGTAGAGTTGCAGAGCTGAAGGCAAGGAAGCCATTCTGGACCTGTTTGAGTTGTTTCTCTTCCATAGACTGGTTTGGAAAAACCAGAGATTTTTGTTATTGTAAAATGACATATTTTTAATGTAGAAGTGTTCAGAAATTTGCATCTTGTGGACAAGAAAGGAGATATTATTTGCATGCTATGGATTTAATGTTTATTCTTTCATTTTTTAGATTTCGAATTTATAGATAATGTTAAATGCCACCTTTTTGGGTTACATTAGGCAAATATTTGAAATCTAAAATGTTATTTCATACCCTAGGAACCAGCACTTATTCTATGGGGATTGTGCATGTTTTGCAAGTCCAATAGGTTAGGTTGCATGCATGGAGACCTCACATCTTTGGTTTTGTCGAAACAGGATAGCATCATACTGGGTGCATTTTTATTTTCAGTTTGTTTTCTGCATTGCATTTTCATTCTCTGCATTTTATTTTCTTCAGAAAGTTTTATTTAAAATAAACATTTAAAAATTACAAAATCTAAAAAATCAATGAACAATCACTAAAGTTTCATGGTGAAATAAAACAACATTGCCCCTTTTTTATAGTTACTTGCAATCACTAAGGTGTTCCAAGCATTTAAATTGATTATCTTCATTTGAGATTACCAATACACAGTTGCAAATGCTAATACAACGGAGAACTTGGAGAAGTTGTTTGTTTGACTTCTTTGCAAGAGGGGATTTGGAACCCAAATCCTAAAGGAGAGTTGTACTTTCACAACTGGGTGAAAATACCACTCAACAGACGTTAAGGATGTGTTCTCTAGTGATGTCAAGGGGTTGGTGATGCCTCCCAAGTTGCGTAAGGGATGAACCAGTAGAGAGATGAGCTCAAGACAGTGACGTCAAGGGGTTGGCAATGCCTCGTAAGTTGCATAAGGGATGAACCAGCAGAGAGAAGAGCTTGAGCCAGCACTGAGCAGAGATCAAGGAGACCTCAATTTTTATGAACCAACAACACACTCTCTCCTACCACTAACCATCAATCAAGGATACCTCAGCGAATCATGAGCCTGCATAAAAACTATTAAGCTCTACGATATTAGAAGATTATAATGCAAACATAGAGAGAGGATGATCTCTTCTATATTCAACTGAGATATAAATAATTTTTTTTATTGGTTTGTTTACACCGAGCAAAGGTCGAGTAGATAATTGCTGAATCTAAAAGTGTATTTCAATAAACTAGGGGCGCCTGACAAGTAGTAGGTTTGAGAACGTATGCCAAATGAGCAAAACAATACCCAAGAAAATTAGGAATGGTGCTTGAAAAAATTAGCATTGGATAGTGTTACCCAATCTAAATGACACATAGTCATGTTTGGTTTATGAGCTCTCCAAGAAATAGCAAGTCATAGAGGTGTTGAGTGCTCTGGAAGGGGCATTAACCAACGATGGGCTCATGGGTTCACGCCCCATAGTGGGTTCCAATGTCGTTCAATGGCATGACACGAGAGATTGTGGCGTCATGATTGTAAGGACTTGCTTACATATTTTGGCCATGTGAGAGGGTTCTATACACTGCACCATAAACCTGCGTATTTTGCAATGCATAGAAAAGACAACATCTTGCGAATGGGGAGAAATCTAAAGGATAGTTTGTATGCTTTTAGTACAAATGTCAACAAGGGTATTGTTGCCAGTGAGAACAATATGAAATGAAGGAACCTGCAGGAGTTAGAACCAGTAGTGCAAGATGCATAGACGTTTTTCTGAGGATCAAAGAATAGCAACCATTAAATATGAAAGCAAAAAATATAGAGGTGCTTCTCCCCTTTTTTAAAAAAAAATTAGGATATAATTTCCTAATGAGGCACAAATAACAACAAGGAAGGTGGCCAAGTGATGGCTATAGTTTAAAAAAGCAAGCAGTAAAACTTGACAAATGTTTGCTAAGAGAAACCATCAAAGAACCAGATTTTGAGTAATGAACCAGATTCAAAAAAAACTTCAAAATACTTGAATGTATGCAAGAACTGGCCTAGCTCTAGTACCATGTTAGAATTATTGAAGACAATATTCTATTCAAATGAAAAATAGTTGAGCAATACATCACAAAATTATAGTGAAGCTCCAAAGACTGATTGATTATTCCATGCGATCAACTTTGTATAAATAGCAAAGTTGATCAATGTGAGACGTTGGATTACAAAAACTCAACAAATCTGAACTAGTCTAAACTAAGAGTTCACCTACCTCATGGAAGAGTGGTAACTCAAGTTAGACTATCCTAGTAGAACTTAAGAGAACTAAATATTTATTCTAACAAATATATTAAATATTTTTTGCAGTGTTTCGGCCAGTATAATGTGTTACAGTTTTTTGTGTGTTAAGCTTCATTTTAATTTTCATGAATTTTTTTCTTGGAAAGAATGAGTGCTACAAGGCAAATTGTTTATGGAGAATGGTGTGAAAAATTAAAAACCTGACGATGTCAAAACATACAGTGCTTAAAATTTCAAGGTAAAAGGGGTATAACAACCTTTTTTCCTGAATAAAGAATGAAATCCTATCACCCTTCCCCGAGGCAAGACGTCTTCATTTATTCAAAAATCTTGTTGTCGAGCCGTGGGGAGAGCAAAAGTGCATTCGCTCCAAAAGTGGGGTGATAGACGCATTCACTCCACTTCAGGGTGAATGTGGATTTTAAAATAGGAGAAAATGTGTTAAGTTGGGCAAAAATGATTTCGCCCCAAATGAGGGGCGAAAGTCCCTTTTGCCCCTCATTGGGGCAAAAATACATTCAAGTGCTTAAGTTCGAGATGGGCCCGAAGTTGAAGCAAGGTAGTAACATGAAGAAGTGCATTCTCCTAAAATTTGGGGTGAAAGCATCGTTCACCCCACTTTAGGGTGAACGCCATAAAAGTTTTAAATATGGTGTGCCTAGTCGATGCATTGAAAGGTCAACATTTCGTTCACCCCAAGAGAGGGGTAAACATACCTTTTACCCTCCCTTCGGGTGAAAGTATATATAAAATATAAGGTGTGGACCCCAACTCAGCGTGCATTGAGAGAAGTAAAGGTGGTAGCGCTTTCACCCTAGGTGAGGGGTAAAAGTCCCATTTGCCCTTCCTAGGGGTGAATCTACATGAACATGGCCCCACAAATTGTGTCAAGAATTTATTTTTGCTTCGGGAAAATATCAAAATATGAGTCGAAGCTACGTTTGCCCAAGGTAAAAGGTGACAGTACCTTTCACCCCTTTTGGGGGTGAATTTATATTTTAAGAAGAGGGACGTCTTACGTGAGTCACTTTCACCATAGCAGAAAAGGAGAAGCTCTCAATCACCTCTTCTAGGGGTAAAATGATACTAGAATGGTTCAAAGTATTGTAATAAGCTATTTTCACCTAGATTTCTTCCAAGTTGACTGCTACCATGACAAAGAGATGAATGCAATGTGATGAGTAATTTGAGTAAACTTAAGGACTATATGTTGAATGCAATTATGGGATAATTGCAAGAGGTGATCTAATAATTTAATGAAGCATTTTTTCTTCTCTCCTAGACGAGATTATAAGGGACAACGAAAGGCACAATCCAAAGCTGTAGATAAAATGAAATTATGAATATTGCCAACAAGCAAATAAAGTTAAGGGAAACACTTTTGTTCATTGCTATGTTTTGGGTGAATTTAATTTTAAGCATCAATGGAGATATTTCAAAGGTTCTCGGGTCGAACAAATGATGAAAATTTAATGATTTAGGCAAAGAATGACGATTTCATGCTAAAAGAACTACAATATTAAAATCACATGGTGATTTTCATGAGTTTCAAGATATTTTGAATGAGGGAAAATTTTCAAATCATAATGGATATACCAAGTCATTGACCATTTTTGTAGTTTTTCATGCATCGATGCCCGAATTCACTGATTTCCAAGGATTTTCCCCTTAAAAGCTGTATTCTCATCATGGAAGGAAGAATTTCAAGATTTTCAAGAAGGAATTTCCTCGTGGAGGTTCTTGATTTGTAAACATTTTGTTCTTTGTATATTAGATAGATAGAGGCGAAATCCTCTATAAATACTAGACAGTTTCAATGTAAAAAAAGGAGGATAGACACTCTACAGAAAAACTATTCAAGTTTTCTATGTAAATAGAAGGAATTTGGCTTCTCGCTTCACAAGTAGTTTATATGTGCAATTTATTTTTTTTCAGGAATTTCTATTTTTTATTAATGTCTATTATTTGCTACTAAGTTCAAATTTTACATTTGGATTTGAGCACTGCTGGTGAGACGGTGAGTATTGGAATGCGATTCTAGAAGTTATCTCCAAGAAATTGTAAGTGGATTCTCTTGCCTACTTTCTATTCTATGCTGCTATGATACTTGGTTGGAATTCCTGTTGCTAGTCTATCCCCAATCCTACATATTTGGCTTGTGGCTATATTTCCCATTCCTTTTCGTTATTTCCAATCTCTTCTGAGCAACTCTAAACTTCAAATCGGTGTAGGATTAGCAAGGGAACCAAATATCTTTGGAGATTGGTCCGAAGGACATTTCTTTCCTTCGGCATTTCAATGTTGGTCATGTCTAGGGTGCACAAATGCATGTTTTGTGTTTTAGGAAGATATTTAACCAACAAGACCATCTCAATCAATGAATGGTCTAAAGGATATTGGTTCATGTGGATAGGGTGTTGTCGCTCAATGTACTTCCTTAACCTTTGAAGTGGAATAAAATCGATTTCAATCAAAGTTACATTTCCATTGAATTTCAAATATATTTATAGGCATCAAATACCTTTACAATCCACCATTGGAGTCAAAATATATTGGTCAAATAAATTTAATGTGCCTACTTTTCTAGAAGGTGGCTAGGAGGTGGTTTATTGCCATATTTACAAGCACATGCCTATCTAGAAGTTTATCATGTGCTTTTATTTTTATCATATGTTTTTCTATAACATTTATATTATATTATTTATCTATATATGTCCTTATTGTTCCTCCCCACCATAGAATAATTGGACCCCAATGCATACAAAATAGAAAATAAATGTCAGAGAGGAGTGTTGGGTAGTATCGATAATGCACTCCATATTACAATAGAAACTTTGATGCATCAATAGACATATTAAACCTTTACAAATTAAATATAAATGACTACCATTGGACCAGCCTCAAAAATGCTTTCCAATAAATATATAATCCTATATTAATGAAAAGGTAGATGCTTGGGTTTGTGAAAAATATAGGGTTATGCTAGGTAGCAAAAATATAGGAGAACAAATTCCCTCACAGTAGCATATTTAGGGAATATTTCAATTATTCTTTGGAATATTTTTATGATTTAAAATTTTATATATATATATTATACTCTTTCATTTTTATGTAATTTATATTAAAATAAAAAAATAATATAAAGGATTGCAAGAGCCCTTCCATGCTACATGTGTAATAAATAGATTTTAAAATGTAGGAACTTCTCATCATAGAGAAAATACTGGTATCACGTATCTTCCTTATGGAAGATCTAGTGCCTAGACCTCAGTGAGATGGAAAAATCATGTCTCTTGTTGTGTCGCTTAGATTTTTCTTGAGATCACAAGGTTATATAAAAAGCTCTGATTCCTATTTTGCATGGGGAGTCCACACATAAATAGAATATGAAGAGGAACCAATTATTTTGGTAGGTTTGGTAGAACACATCTAGATCAAATTCACCATTAGATATGATAGTACTACAATATGTAACCCGGTACATCCTGAGGGAGAACTCATTCCAAAGGGTCACATAATGCCTAGCTCAAGGTCTCCATATACCTTCCATGCAACAACCAATAAAGATATGGGTTGCATACCCTAGAATGCACCTTCTATCAAATAGTAAAGGCCCCTATAAGCAATATTTTTTAGCTTGAATTTATCCTAGATGAGGTTTAAGAATTTATATGCATAAAGGAGACTTTGAGGAATAACATGATACATTCTAGAGCCTAAAATAGGTTGATGAAGCACCACGCGTGCATAAATTGCTAAATTTGGTTGATAATTTACTTTTAGTTTGAGTAGTAAATCTTGATAGTGTCTATAAATAGATCCAATGACCAATAATGAATCTCATACATTGCAAGAGGCAGTAACTATTTCCATTTTATAGGGGATAGAGTAGTTGTCGAGTACAGTGGTGGCACCATAGCAATGGAGTTATATGAGGAAACAATGAGCAACATGATTTGAGCTTGAGGATGTTGATGGCCTCCATAAATTTCTAGATTGAAACATGGCGATCTTGAAGGTTTAAGAAAAACCATAGCCTAAGTTCCATCCCATGGAGTCATCGTCAAAGAGGAATTGCTTAGGTTTATCAATGGTTTACGAGGTCCATCTTGTAAAAATAATTTTTATCTCTTGCTATTACTTAGGAAATTAAATAAATTCATGTTATATCTATCTTTCCTTTTCCAAGATTCTATAAATATTCCTTGACTTCCAACACATGGAATCCTTTGTTGACCATGAAGGTATCAAGTCATCTACTCTTATTTTCTAGCGTAGTCATTGATAATTACTCTTATGTGTCCATGGAAGTTGGAGAGGGTCACATATTGGGAAGGCCATGAGGGAGGCCATGGAGGTAGAAGTGGAACAAGAAACAATCCTCCAACTACTCCAGGCAAAGGAATGACTTTATCATTCTTTCTAGGAAGATAATGATACATACGATTATTATGAGGTAACATTAGTTGCTATAGAAGTAGTCATTGTCCATAGAATATCAGCTAACTTATACTAAGATCTATAAGAGAGAAAATGGAAAGAAGATTAGGTAAAGCTTATACCATGCCAACTACATTTTATATTTGAGATAACTGAGCCTATATACATGCCCTTCTTTCTTCTTTGCACTGAGTTAGGCTAACATACAAAGGTTTGTTGACAACAAATTTTTCATTCATCTCTAAAAAAATTGGATATTATTAATTTGGATATGAGAAAGTGACAAATCTCGAGCTCCTTAACTAACCATGGGTATCCCTCATTACCTTGCAAGAAGTTATCCTACCAAACCCATAAAATTTTTTTCTTATATTTTCATCATCAATAATGTCATCCAAATTCTTTAAATAAATATGGACTCTTTGAATATTTTCAATCATTTTTTTCAACATCTATTCATATTTTCCTTTCAATTTATAGTCCCTCATAGACTTCTATTGTGCCTTAATATCATACCACTCCTTATTTTTGAAGTTTTACCATTAAAATATTTAACAACTTTGACATAAATACTAAATACACTTCCTAATCTAAATATTTACAATGGTACTCACTACTCAAGTTATCGAATAATGTAATACCTTCAACACCCCCCATTACATTATTTGGTATGAAGGCTTTTGCCTTTAATATTTGAATCTTGTATTCATATTCTAACTTTAGCTTTTACATTGATGTTGGTACTGAATCTGATTTATTCCTTGCATTTTTTTTTATTCTGGCTATTTTTTTAGTTGCTTTTGAAATAATTTGTTTGAGAAGTTCATTTAGAGCCACCATCAATATGCCTTTTACACTTCCCCATTCATGAATACTATTTCCCTTGTACCAATATATTTTTGGGAAAGAATATTGAACTTTTAGAAGTGGTCATAACTCCTCACCATCAAATACACCAAGAAATCCATTGGGACCTTGGCAAAGGTCGAGGTATAGGCACAAAAGATCATGCACAAAATAAGGATCTTCTTCCCTGATGTTCAAGTCAAGCCCCAAAGGTTCTACTATTAATTTCAGGAAGTGAATTTTTTATCCAAAGAGGAGTGGGAGGGATTAAAGTCCTAGATGAGCAAGTTGCACCTATAGTAACTCTCGTGCTTCTTTTCTTGCTCCTTTATTTTTTTCCTCTTTTACCTGCTTTTTATTTTTGCTATATTTTGACTTCTATTTTAACTCCATGTCCAAGGATAAATAATTCATCTAAGTTCATCCTCTTTATTTGGTCGAATATCCCTTGGGAACCACCAAGACTATAGAGAGGTTTCCCTACAATCCCACTTCACTCTAAGAGACATCCACTCAAAAGTGATACTAGCATAAATGATTCACAATATGTAGGTCACCTTTGGTTAGAAGGGTGGGAGTTGGCTTCATAGTGTAAGAAAATATGGATAAGCATCAAGTTGCATTGGTTTTTGGATTCTTAACCAATGGTTGATACTCTTTTCTACCTAAAGTAGGTGGCCAAGGGACATTGAAGCCTATAGGCCCTTGATCATTCATCCAATAGATTGTGCTTCACCCTTCAATAGAGGCTAGAAAAAAAAGTAAAAAAGGCCCTATCATAGCCAAAGATTGAAAATTGGTAACAACTCAAGAGTGGGGAAAGGAAGTACTAGAAAGCAATTGGAGAAGGTCCACCATTAGCCAAAGAGGGATACCACCTCATCAAGGGCACATGATGGTTGTTTGTAAACTAGGTAAGGTAGCACAAGGAATATTTAAAGGGAAACCTTCCATTGATTATCAAAATTAATTTTTTTGACTTATTAAATCATAGTCACCTATGTGGCAGCTACACTAACTACCAACCACATGGGTAAACCTACCCTTCCAGCTTGTACCAATCAAGGAGGCCACACCAACAATGTCAATGAGTGAGTTATCCCAAAAAGTGGATGAAACTATGAAAATATCTAATGTTTGAAGCCTTCATCTAGATGAGGATTAATGGCTCAACAACCATTTAAGCATCACAGTAAGGGGCAATGAAAACAACTCTTAATATAAGGGTCTAAAAGCCTCCAACATTAGTGTACTCAAATCTAAAGACCTTGAGGTGGCCTAATTAATATGCAAAAATATATTGGCTGTATATTAGAAGATAATTCTCAAGTCTTTTGCATACAAATTTTAGAGGAAAAATCCCCCTAATTTTGGTCTATAAACAGGCATAAAAATTTCATTGTAAGGCATTGGGAGTTGCTTCCTCGTGCCTAATATTTGGCCTTGTATGCTCTTCCTTTCACATATTATATATTATATGAATAATACTCAAAACTTGAGCCATTATCTAAGTAGCATCAAATCTATTTTGGTCATGTCTTTGTAATTTATGATACATCTATGGAAGCTATGAATAATTTTGCTTTATCCTATATTTGTCATGTGTTTTTAATTCTTGGGTATTCATGGTGAAGTATTTTCAATTTATAGCTATTATAAAGTGGTGAATGTGTTCATTCTTAGCTCATTCATTCATATGGGAGGGATCTATATCTTGGCATATTACCCCTATAGCTTAGGTTTTTTCATTACTATGTGTTTGTTTTGCTTTTATTTCTTTTTAGTCAGTAGAGTAATGTAGATTGAATCCCACAAGGTTTGAAGGTGAGTAGATCATATCCAATAAGGAGACAACCTTAGAAAAAATCTTAGACGTTGCCTCAAAAGTGTTCTCTTCACCTATGGAGCTTCTCTATGTGTTGCTCATTGTGAGGCATGAGTTCCTAGGCATGTTGAGCCACTACCCCAACTAGTCAAAATATTTTGAGAAAACAACAATTTGTATTGATGAGTCCATAGGTTTGTATATTTTAACCTCTATATGCTTTATAAGTGATATTATATGGATTACTTTTATGGATTATAGAGGTACATGGGATGGATTATCAATAGAATTATGTGAAGACTTTGGTGCTTCATCATCACGGTATTGAGGCATAGGGAATCCATTAGTCCTATTTTCTTGATTGAGAAAAGGAGTCAAGTTTTCTTTTCATGGATCCCTTATGGATTTAAATAATTATATGGCCATCTAGACTAGCTTTTTATTTATTGGGTTTTGGATTGAGTGGATACGATGTTAAAACATCTGCTCATTATTTTGGCATAACATGGATTCTTACTTTCCTTCTATTTGTTTTAGTGGATGACATAAATATTATTATAGCAAATGTGGCATCAAGGTGGCCATCATAAAATAATTTTTTTATATATAAACACCTTATATATAAACAATCCTAGGACAACACTTGTTGCACTTTGATTCACCCATTTTCTATTTTGTACTTGAGTGGAGAACTTGGTACAACTTATGTACACTTATCGTATTTAGATTGGGTGACCAATTAGGATTTCATATGCCACATGGTCGCTTAGGAGTAATAGGAGATAATTTATAAATTTTTAATATTTCTTAGTTTAGTGGTATTTTGGTCTTTAAAAGGATAAATTTTTAGAGGTCATAACTCACTCATGAAAAATAATTTCAAGTATTTTTTTAAAGCATATAATTTTTGATGCTCTTATCATTGATAATAGTGTTGTTGCCCTTTTCGTTCTAATTTGAAGATGAAATTATTATGGAATAATATGAACCATAATACTATTAGATTCCTATCCTACAAAGTCTTATTTCTTGGACACCTTGTTTACAGAGGAGTTCGGTATTGTACTAAAATACTTAATCCTAGAAGCAATACTAGTTTTATCACAAAAGAAAGCCATAAAATTCTTCTAATGGAGTTTCATGAGTAGAGTTTTTTCTCACTTTGGTATTTAATTAAAGAGATGAGTATTGTAATACAAACACTTAATCCTAGAAGTAATACTAGTTTTATCACAAAAGAAAGCCATAAACTTCTTCTAATGGAGTTTCATGAGTAGATTTTTTATCACTTTGGTATTTCATTAAAGAGATGAATGAGTTTACAAAAGAACATGATAAGTATTCCTACTTGAACACCTTGTTTGCATTTGTTTTATTTGTGATATAAAGAACATGATGGTCCACTTACATCATACATTATTCTTATAGAGGTGGTATGAGACCTGTATTTAGATAACATTAAAATATAATGTAGTGAATGGAAATTCTAGTAACTTTGATATATTTGAGGTGTAGATATATAATTGACATGAGAATTAGAGCATGTTGATGAAATACCTAGACTTTGTGCATTTCTAAGATGCTAATCATATTTATTATTTGATTATCACATAACTTATTTGAAGCTTATCTAATTTATGATGAATTGATTGATTATGTTTTATTATGTTATATTGACTCATATATTTATTTTTCTTATTTATCATGGAAAAAATATGATTCATTTAGTATATGCTATGATATATTACATTTACGAGACTTACACTATATTTAAAAATCACATGGGTTTCAAATATCTATCTATCACTTGAATTAGGTGGATTATACAAAGGGAAAAAATATATTCTATTGTTTTTAGGCTATGATTATGCCTCATATAGAGAATGTATTTGATGGTTTACATCTTTGTATATGTGTATTCTTATTATTTAATGATTTGTACAATGTTATGGTAGATAGCATTAGTATTTCTTTATATGCTATAAAGTTATATATGGATAATTATAGGTATTATATTTATTTTAAATAAATCTAATATGGTTCTATCCAAAAGATATCATTTAAGAATATCTATAGGTATAAATTACTTTTATTTTAATGTTGATTTAAATTTTATTTATTTATTTTACTAACACAACTTTGCAAGGGGTTATAGAGGTAATTCACATATACCCATTCATTTTATAGGTGGATGCTATGATTTGTGCATACTTTTCCATGCAAGGAATTGATACTCATGTGTGAACTAGTGTTTATATGACCCTTGTTTTGAAATGGCACAACTTGTCATGCATCAAATAAGTTGTTGGAATATATGTAAACTTAATGGGCTGGAAAATTAACTATCAAAGAAGTATTTATGATCCTTATAAGCTATTTTATAACTATATTTATATAATGTAAGGATTACGATGTCTTATGTAAGATATATGCATTTATTAAATGTCCATAAATATGTTGAACTCTTGTTATAGATGTGGTATAAGAATTTTCTTTAAATGATAATGATATACCACAAATTGGATGATAATGGTAGTAGATTTGAGATACTCGAGGTGTTTATATGCTATTGAAATAAAAATCATAACTATAATTCGAGCATGTTAATGATATGATTAAATTTTTTGTATTCTTGATACTATTATCATATTTCTTTTGCTAGGATGTGGTATAGTTGTATGAAGTTTATATCTAATAAAATTAGCTACTTGATTATGAATTATCTATATGACCATTAGTGCATAAAAAAATTTATGGTTTATACCATGTGATGTTGTGTAGCATTATTACTTTGATTTACATCTTATGAACTTATGTTCATGCTGAGATAATCAAATTATGGCATGGATAGTGGTGGAAAGTTGTCTTTATTTTAACTTCAAAAAATAAGAAATATATGTCTAAATCCATGAAGCTTGAGGTTGATTACAATAATGTATACCATGGGATAAATTTTATTTAACTTAAACTTTTAAAACGGATTGAATATATGGGCATCTTGGATAACTTATCATGTGCTTGGTGTTAGATAGAAAGTGGTTACAATTTCAAAGTTCTTCCTCTTTATTTTGGCATGACATGGATTTTTAATTACTTTAAATTTGCTTTAGTAGCTGACATATATATTACTACAACAAATGTGGCATCAATATGACCACCATCAAATAAATCTTTCATTCACACATACACCCCATACCTAGACAATCCTAGACCAACACTTGTGTAACTTTGATTCACTCAATTCCTATTTAGTAGCTAAGTGGAGAGCTTGGTACAACTTATGAACACTTGGTATATTAGATTGGATGATTAATTAGGGTTACATGTTCCATCTCATATTCTAGGAGTAATTGGAGGTTATTTATAAAATTTAAATTTTGCTTATTCTAGTGGTATTTTGGGCTTTAAAAGGATAAATTTCTAGAGGTCATTACTCACTCATACAAAAGCATTTGGAGTATTTTTTCAATTTACATATTTTTAGTGCTCTTAGCGTAGATGTCATAATTGTTGTCATTTTTTCCAATTGGAGGATGAAATTATGCTAGAAGCATATGGGCCATATAACATAGATTTCTATCCTAGATGTGTAGAATTATAAATGATTGTTGAAATATTTGACTAAAAATTAGTTGGAATAAACTCAAAATAAAAGGAGTATCCATTGTAATAAAAGAAGGATAGAGCTCTTAGAGTAATTCCCTTGTATATGGATGAAGATATAAAAATCCACCCCATAGGAAAAATAGAGCCTACAAAATTACGAGCAACTTACAAGAAGGTTTTTGACAAAGTTGATGTTATATAAGTTAGTTATTTGGAAATTGAGCTTGCTACTTTAAATAATTGCATATTTTTACAATACAAAAAGATTACATCAAATACATTAAGACATTTTAAGGGAACATATATGTTATTGGTTAAAAACTAAGGGATCTTGTGGATTATCTCAATATGATCCTTTATTAATTATAAATAGCTTGACCACTTTACCACATTATTTACAATAATATAGATGTATTTTATAAATTAGAAAGATTAATTATTTGATACCATCTTCACCCCTTCTTCATTATCGATCCACTTTATAGAACTGGAAGAAAACTATCCCCTTATTCAAATAGAGGTAATTATATCATTGAACAAATTCATGGCATATTTCTAAAGTAATATTACAAATATGAAGTTTTTGAGTTAGATATTCAATTTTGTAGTATGCTTGATCTTACAAATTGTCAACACATTTTTTAATTGGTTTTATGGTATTGAAATGGGCCCCACTCATATTACATCATGACCATATAGTGATATTATAATAGCTTGGTAATTAGTCATGTATAACTTGGCAAGATTCAAACTTGGGTCTTCTCGTTAAAAGTTGAGAAGTTTGATCAATTGAGCTAATTTCATTTTATGCTTGCCATTGCATTCTTACATGAACAACAATTTTATAGAGGACTATGGTACTCTATTAAATAATCCTGAAATGATAAAGAATGTAGATGCATCCTATTCAATATTAGACCATTTTTCCATATAATAGAAATAAGATATCCTCATTAAGTAGCCTTGAATGTGGAAACTTTATGATTGGATACTTCATTTAATATCTCTATGCTACCCAAATGGTGTGGTATATTTACATGTTTGTATATGATACTTGTAGATCATTCTCCATTATACTCTAATATTACAAGTAATATTAATGTATCCCTTTATTTAGGTATGCCTATTTTGATAAAGGGCCATGAAGTAGCACCTTGAATGCATAATTTATTCATAAGGATTGTGATTCCCATGAACTATAATAATCTTACGTATCATAATGATATGTCCCATTATAAAGGTATCATTGATTGTGCCATAAAAAATAATTTTTTTTGGGCACCTTTATATCGAGGAGTTTGATACTATACTAAAAATGCTTAATCCTAGAAACAATATCATGAGAAACTAGGAGATTTTTCCAATTAGAGAGATGAATGAGCTTACAAAGGGTCATGATATTCTTGCTTGAATACATTGTTTGCATTTTTATGATGCATAGAATATGATGGAGGGTTCACATCATGAAATCTTCTTATGAAGGTGGTATGAGACTTATATTTAGATAATATTAACATATAACAAAGTGGATGACAACTCTAATAACTTTGAGATACTTAATATGAAGATAAATTTTATTAATCGATTTTTTACACACAAACCCCATAAATAACCATAGTATTTTTCAATTTAAAATACACTAGAAGCTAAAAATTTATACATTTATGGAAATATAGGAAAAGTTGGTGGAGGTGGTGTTTTTAGAAATAGTGAAGGCAAAATTCTCCTCATTTATTCAAAATCATATAGAACTTCAACTAAAAACTATGCAGAGGCTAGGGCACTTCTTACATGGATTAAAATTGCAACAGAAAAATGATAGAAATATATTTCAATTGAGGGGGGGACTCACAAATTATCATCAATGCTATTAACAAAAAATGGATGTGGAGACTGGATAAAAATAATATTATTTATGATGTTCATCATCTATTAATAGAGGCAATATCTTGGCAATGTAAGCATATTTATAGAGAAGGAAATCGAATAGCAGATAGATTAGTAAATTATGATGTTGATATTTATCTCGGTGAAATCTAAATTTTAGAAGGCAACTGGCCAAGTGAGATTTTATGTCTTAATAAAAATTATGTCAAGGAGTGATTGTGGAAACATAACACTTTGAGGAAGTTAAAGAATATATTTAAAAGAAAAAAGAAATGAAAATTGTGATAAAAATGTATGCTAGAACAAATGTAATATTTTGGTATTTTTATGGGAGTGGCCCCAATAAAATCAACATATAATCTATTTAAAAAATATATACATTAATCCAAGTAGTTTATTTTTGGATAAAATCATGGCATGTGCTTCATTAACATGGCTAAGAGACACAAAGAGAAATTTTACATACTATTTTTGTATGGTTGGGATTTAATTGTGTTTTCTTATTGTATTACAAACATCATGAATTAATTATTTATTTAGGTCGGTCCTTCTTTCTTCCCTCAACATGATAACATGAAGAAAATACAAAATGATAAATAATTGATATCACAAGACTATATATATTCATTAAAAAAAACTAACCATATCTTTAAAATAACTCACACACATAAAGAGAGAGCTATTTCTTTCATAACATTAGACAAGATTGGATATGAGGATCAATACTAAGTACCTTTTAATAATAAACTAATTAAAAGTAATTATAACTATTTTTAGGAAAAAAACTTAAATTTTACTATTAAAATGTTAAGTGATAATATACTTATAAATTAATATATTTAAACTTTAAAGACAACACAAAAAACTATTTATAATTACTTAAAACATATATAATATTATAAATATAATAATTGTTTCGACAACAATATTTTTTTTAATAGGTTATATGTGGATTCTATTGGAGGCCACTCCCATCAAAATTACATTTGTTGGAGCAAAAATTTTTATCACTATTTTTTCTTTTCTTTTTCTCTTAAATATATTCTTCAACTTTCTCAAAGTGCTATGTTTCCACAATCAACTCCTTGACATCATTTTGAATAAGACATAAAATCTCACTTGGCTAGTGTTCTATAATTTGAATTTCATGGGGATGTATATCAATACCCTAATTCGCTACCCTAATTTATCTGTTACTTGATTTCCTTCTCTATAAATATTCTCACACTGCTAGGAGATTACCTCTAGTAATAGATGATGAACATCAATAATAATATTATTTTTTATCCAATCACTACATTCATTTTTTAATAGCATTGATGATAATTTGTGAGTCCCCCTCAATTGAAATATATTTCCATCCTTTTTTTGCTGCAATTTTAATCCTAGTAAGAAGTGCCTTAGCATCTACATAGTTGTTAGTTGAAGTTCCATATGATTCTGAATAAGTGAGGAGAATTTTGCCTTCACTATTTCTAAAAACACCACCTCCATCAGCTTTTCTTGGATTTCCTTTAGAAGCACCATAAAAATTAATTTTGATAAACCTAATTTATGGACATTTCCATTTTACCATAGATCGAAGAAGATCCTTTGTTTTAATTTTGTTGTCGTAGATGACTCTTCCATGTATGTTCAAATCCTATAGCCAAATTATTAGCACTTCTTTTTCTGCAATTGAGAGTTTCCATGATGAGCACCATATTTGTAGCCATTCTGCAAGAGAGGCACTGATACGGTTTCAAACTTGGGCATGATTTTAAAATTTATTATTAAAAATTCTATTATTCCTTTCAAACCATAAATTCCAACAAATAATGACAGGGTCAATTTTCCAAAGAATACATAATGTTTTAGCTTTGAAATAATTTATCCAACATTTTATGAACCCTTTCAATGTTGATGGAGATACCCAATATAATTTTATATTTTTAAAGAGTAACCCCAAATGGTGTGAACAAATGGATAATGAAGGATTTAATGGTCTGATTTTTCTAGGTCCTTCTCACACAAGGCACATCTAAAGGTTTCATAATATCATCTTCTTTGTAGACTCTCTCCAGAATAGAATATTACTTTGAAGTTTGAACTGCTAACCAAAGATATGTTGAGGCCTTAGGGAAAGCCTCTAATGACCAAATATTCTTCCAAGGAAAATCTTTGGGAGAAGGAAATTTTGACTGTTCTAAATTCTCATATCCCAAATTTATTGAGTATCCACCATCCTTTGATAAGTTCTAAACCAACTCATCTTTTTGTGTAAAAATTGGCAAATAAAACTCTAGAAGCATATTTTGAATTTCATCTACAATTTGTTTTTGTTCTTCTTCAACCAAGTCATTAAAAGAAATCCATGATATAGAATTTTTATTCATAATAATATAATATTTGACCTTTGGACCTTTACATGCTAGGAATGCTTGAGCCAATGGTTTCCATTTTGAGTCTAAGATGAGAGGATAAGGCTTCAACCAAGCATCAGACCAAAAATTTGCATAACTCCCCTCATTGACTGACCATCTAATATATTTCTTTATCAATTACAAAATCTCTGATATGAAGTTCCATGTTGATGATCCTTTAGGTAGAGTTATTTTTCTAAACAATTTCATTGCATCAAGAGAACCTATATATTTTTGAAGTAATATTTTTACCCAATTATTTCCTTGATCTATGAATAATCTCCACCCAAGATTTTCTCCTAATGCCAAATTCATAAGTTTGCAATTCCGCAAGCCTGCTCCTTCAATATTCTTTCCTCTACAAACCCTTTCCCACTTACAAAGAGGAAACCTAAATTTTACCTCACAACCTTTCCATAGAAATTCTCTTTGAATTTTATCAATTTTTGATGCAATACCTGTTGGCAGTATTGAAACTGACATCATATAAATATGAATGGATTGCAAAGTAGTCTTTATGAGTTGTAGCCTTCCTGCCATGGTTAAGAACTTACCTTTGCAACCTGCCAAGCAAGATTTCATTCTATCCAAAAAAGAGATCCAAAGATCCTTTTATTTCCTTTATCAGACAAAGGAATATCTAGGTAGATTGATAAAAAATTTTCAATTTTAAACCTCAAAATATTCACAATAATTTGTTGTGAATATAGGGCAGTATTAATGAAAATTCTATATTTTGAAGTATCTGGTAGCCTTCTCATAACATGACAATATTTATTTAAACTCCATGACCTCACTGACTGAGGGATGATCCAAAATAAAAGTATCATCAACAAATTGGATATGAGATTCAAAGGGACCATTTTTTGCAACATGAATACCCTTGATTTTTCCTTTCATTTTCACCTAATTCTTCTACCAAAATAATGAATAGATAAGGAGAAAGAGGATCGCATTGACGAAGTCCACAATATGACTTGAAGTACCTAGCAGGAGAACCATTGATCAAAACAAAAAAAATTGTAGTGCTATAACAACATTTAATCCACTCACACCAACTATAATCAAAGCCAAACTTTCTGAGAATAGCATGCAAAAAAATCCAAGAAACCCTATCATATCCTTTGTTCATATCTAATGGCCTCTTGTGCAATAATTATACCATCAAGAATTTGTTTACCCTGAAGCCACCTTGTTCCTCTGAGATAATACACTCTAGAATGTCCTTCAACCTATTTGCCATAATTTTTGGAATGATCTTGTAAATCATATTACAAAGGCTTATTGGATGAAAATTATCAAAATATTTTGTGTCACCCTTCTTGGGAACCAAGGTAATAAAATTAGCAATTGATCTCACTTATTATAGCCTTCCTTTTTGGGTCCTCTTCCACTGCATCTAACATATCACTCTTCAATAAATCCCAAAAATTTTGAAAGAAAATTGCAAGAAATCCATCGGGCCAGGTGCCTTGTTAGGATGGAAAGATAAAACTGCTTCATGGGTCTCCTCCATAGATATCTTCTTCCTCAACCTTTCATTTTATCTCTGAGTGATAATTGATGGAATATTTTGCAGAATTTTTTCTTGCGCCTCTTTATCTTGCCTAGAATCTGACAAATTATTTTTGAAATAATTTACTGCTTCCTTCCTTATATCTTCTTCATCCTCAATATTTCTTCCATCTGGAGTTATAATATTTTTAATATGACAAATTAGAAAAATTTATTTTTGTTGTAGCATGAAAAAACTTTGTATTTATATCTCCTTCCTTGAGCCATTTCTCTCTAGATTTTTGGAACCGATATGACTCATTTTTCAATGCATTATGATAATCAGAAAGTAATTGTGTTTCTTTCACATAAGAAACCTAATCCATTCCATTAATTTCTACTATCTCTTGTAAATTTTGGAGTTTGGATTCAATTTTCTTTTTTATTTAAAAATGTCACCAAAATATTTGAAATTCCATATCTTCATTTGCTCCTTTACATGTTTCAACTTTTGAACAAACCTATACATATATGATCCTTCAAATTTTAAATCATCCCACCATAACATAAACATATGGAAAAAATCAGGTTCTTGGAGCCACATAGACTGGAAGCAAAATGGCTTTGGATGACTATTGTTAGGTGACTCACAAGTCAAAATAATGGTTTGTGATCCGATCCTTCTCACAATAAAATAACCAAAGAGATTGTATACTTTATTTGCAATCAATTATTGTATAACAAGAATCTATCCAATTTTTTTGCTATATGATTTTTTCCAATGCGTCTATTATCTCATGTGTATTGAAAGCTTGAGGGGCTAAAATTCCAAAGGTCATTTGAATTGATAAATGAAGAAAAATCTTGCATTGATTTAGACCATCCTATAATGCCACCCTTATTTTTCAAAGGATATATCCATATTAAAATCAACCTCTAGAATCCATAGATCACAATGAATCATTATTGTATTTGACAAAAATATACTAAGGTCCTTCCAACATCTTTCACGTGGAGTAATTATAGTTGGAGCATATACATTTATAACCCCAACTTTGATGTTTTCCTTTTTCCTGCAAAATAATCCAGAAACCCAATTACTTTTTGCTTCTAATAGTTCTCCATCCCATTTGCATTTGTACCATATTATTGCAATACCGCATGAAGCTTCTGTAGAAGAAACAGCTAAACAATCACATGTCTTCCAAATCTTCTTAAAAGTCTCCTTACATTCCTCACTGCTTAATTTTATTTCTTGTATTAAAATAAACTTAGGGTTATAACAACCTATTAATTCCTTATTAACTCTTTTTTTAGGGATTTTATTTATACCCCTAATTTTAAATGATATCATTTTCATCATCAATACTTTTTATTTTTGTTAGTGGGCTTAGCCCCACTTCTTGTTAACACCTGTGATATTTTTCTTTGGCTTCCCAAATCAATATCCTTTTGAGCTTCTTTTTCTCTTAGATCATGGTTTGATGGCCTTCCTCTCCTTCTTCCATTCTTGCCAACACTCTCATCTTCATCAATCTCTTCCATTTTTCATATTGTTCAAAATAAGACTTATCTTCTAAAGGATTATGTTGCCTTAAAGAGTCGAAAGTGCAAGGAATAGCCTCATTAGCATTTTCTTCTTTATGTTGCTCTAAAAACTCTAAACTGTAAAGATGATCCTCCATTGTCATCGCTTTCTTATGTTGGCCTCAAAAACCTAAATTTCCTTTGATATTCTCCATAATATTTTCTTTGATATATTGCTCTTGAACACCTAAAGTGCAAGGAACACACTCCATAGTACTTTCATTTTTATTGGAAGGAGAATATTTTAAGCTACTTGATGATAGTAAAGGTGATTTACCTAGATTAATCTTGAATTCCTCCTTATTTGATTTAAGATTCATCTCCCCATTTTCCTTTGTATTAAAGTTTACCTTCCCCTCTTCCTTCGCACTTTGAGCTTTTATATTTGAACTTGTGCAATGTACTTCCTCATCTTCCATACCATTTTTATTTTCTTCTAATGGCTGATTCGAGTGAACTATAATTGCCTTTTCCATTTGATGATGTAGAGGGATTTTTCTTACCACTTTCTTAGGAGTGGAAAATCATTTATTTGACCTAGCTTCTCCTGTGATATTGTCTACTTATTTCAAATTGAAATTACCCTCATGCCTAAAAAATTCCATCTCTTCCTCCATTTTTACTTTGCAGTATTTTTCCATGTGCCCAGTTTCATGACATTTGTGATATTGAAATGCAATGTTTTCATAATCCACCTGCTGATCCCATTCTCTTGATTCAATTTTAATCCTAATCGATTGCGGTAAAGGTTTAGAAATATCCATGGAAACACATATTCGAGTGTATACAACATGTCTTCTCTCCTTAGTAGATGGTCCCTCTTAGATGAATTCGCCTAGAGTATTACCAATACTCTTCAAAACCTCCTTATTGATGAGTTGATAAGGAATTCCAAAAAGCCTAATCCATACCGGAAGCCTTTTAATAGTTTCTGTGTCCACAAAAAAATTCTCACTCCAAGATCTTAAGTATAATACATCTTTACCCATAAACTACGGGCTTCCATCCATTATTTTATCCCTTATTTCTGATCTGGAGAAAATAATAAGGAAAAATCCTTTCGAAAGAAAATTCATGGAGTAATTTGAATTCAATCCCCACTTCCAATTAATCCAATTTTGAATCTAAGAAAAACTTGACCAATATCCATGAAACTTACAAATTAACCCTTTGGTTTAAAGAATCATTATATCATGCTCAATCATCTCATCTTATAATCACTTTTGGCGTAGAATTTGCTACCCGAAATGGGTTTGCCATAGATTCTCTCTTACCCTTATTGCTAGCTAGGGCATCCAAACTTCCAACTTGGTCATTCATACTTTCAGTAAGGGATTTCACAAATGACTTTCTTTCCATGTTACCTAGGTTTTTTTCAAATGAATCCACTAAATTTTCGTGAGATTTGGAACAAGAAGTGACTGGTCACACTTTTCTTTTTACTGTTTGCTTTCCTGCTCACACTTTCTCCTCACTCTTAGCTTGCGCTCGTACTTGCTTTTGGATGCACTCACTCCTGGCTGCACACTCGATACCAACTGCACTCGCACCCGGTTTGCACTCACACTCTTGCTTCTGGCTATATTCACTCTTGGCTTATGCTTGCACTTGCTTATGGTTGCATTCACTCCTAACTTGTGCTTGCACCTGCTTCCGGTTGCCCTCACTCCCAACTTGTGCTCCCACTTGCTTTCGGTTGCGTTTACTCCTGGCTGTGCTCACTCTTGGCTACCCTCCCCAATCGCGCTCGCACTTGCTGCTGCACTTACTCCCGGCTCATGCTCAAGTTTATTTCGACAACAATATTAAATTATAAATATTAATTAAATTAATGACTAATACAATTAAAAATAAAACTTACATGGTATATGTGTGTTGGTGTACTTTGTGTATTAAAAAAATAAAAAATAAAACTTAAGTTAAAAAATAAAATAAAATATATCTACAATATCTACATTTTAATTATAATTTTTAATTTTAAAACAAATATTCAATAATTTAATTAAATTAACCACAATATTTAGATAAGAGTTAAAAATAATAATTAAAAAAAAAAACATTCTATATTTTAAATTTAGATTATAAAGATTGTATAAAAATAAAAATAATTTCAAATAACATATTATATTATTATCCTTGATCTTCTAAACACAACTTAAATATGAAATATGTCTCGCCGAGACTTCCAAACCTGAAAAAAAACAAAGAAAGCAAAATAAAATTGAATTGGACGCTGAAAAGCCATTGACAAAGTTTCTTATGTCCAACAAAAGCTGCAGTATCGAGCACACTTCTTCTTCTGTAGTTATCGCGTGCTTTAACTAGCTCCATGTCATATTTGTACAGTCTTTGACAAACTTGAACGCTAGAGACTCTTCTTGACAGTCGAGGGCATAATGTAGTGCCGTCTTTCCGTTCCAGTCTTTCTTTAGCGGATTGGCTCCAGCCTCCGGCAACTTTTTAACGAGTTCCTCACAACCGCTTGCCGAGGACTCCCGCAGGCGCAATGCAAGGTCTAAAATCTTAAAGAAGACATGCCACCATGTTGAAATCGTTTGTCCTGTCATCTGTATCGTTCTGTGGAGAGGTGGATCTAAAGGTGTTTATTCATTTATTGACTAATTGGAAACCTGATTCGAAATAATGAAAACTCAAGGAAAATCATCAAACGCCGGTGGGTCATTCAGCAATGAATTTACGCCTGCTTGTGGCTTAATTATCTACACCGAAAAGAAACAGTGGGAGAAATGCCTTTAAGTGCTTTGAGAAGAAATGCAGAAATTGTAGTAGCTTGTACAAAAGTGGGTGATGACAATAAATGCCTTTAAGTAATTTGAGAAGAAAAGCAGAAATTGTGGTTGCCTGAACAAGAGTGGGTCATGACATGCCTTTAAGTAGTTTGAGAAGAAATGCAGAAATTGTAGTCCCTGACAATTTTATGAGATGTAAGTTTTAAAGTTTGAATAATCAAGTTGTTCGCTAAAGTTTGAATAACGAGAAAGATGATTTCCTTTATATATTTTACTTTTTATTATTTTTAAATTATTTTGTTTACCAAATTCTTAGTATAAACATGGCTCAAAATCACTTAAGCGAACTGTACTTGAATGACAGAATAATGAATGTCATTTGTAATTAGGTTGGTTGAATTATTTTTAATGTTAACTTTTTCTGATTAACATATTTACTATACCTCTTTAATATTTTTTGATTATTTAAAATATTATTTTCATATATAAAAACCTAAAATTATAAGAGATATTATTACTACCGAGTGCAGGAGTTCTAACTTCAGTTTTTTTTATTGAGTTTCTTTCACCTTTTATTTTCGTTATGGCAGAGAATGGGCTGGAAATTTAGATCTCTAATTGGACGCCTCACAATATGTAGGGCGATTTTTTTAAAATTGATATCATAGTTTTTATTTAGGCTGCAAATTTTATAATTAAAATTTTATTTAAATATTTATAAAAAAATTAAATTTAAGTTTTCTGAATTGGTTGTTATTTGATAACAAGAGAATTTTAATTTTTTTTTATATTTCAACATTTTAAATAAGTTATATAGTTTATATTGAAGATTTTTTAAAATAAATATGTATGGTTTTTTTGAGGACCTTTTCTTTAAAATATGAAAGTGATCTGCTGGTGTAAAGTTAATTAAATTATATTTAGTTTTTTTTTTTTAATTAAGGATTTCTTTTTTTCCTGTACTGTTTTTTTATCAAAAATATTTTTCTTCAAATTATTATGTATTTACATTCAACTTTAACATTATTTTCATTCAGAAATAAAGTTTAGTTAAATTTTTGACATCATTTTGATTAAGATAAAAATTCACTCAACCAATTATCTTTTAAAATTTGATTTTCATGGTGACAAAGATCAACATTTTTATTATCAACATTTTGATTAGAGAAACTATTTGTTACTATATTTCTTTTTATATTGATGTGCTAAAATTTTCAACAATAGTTTATGAGCATAAAAAAGAATGTTACTTTTGATCTAATTCCATATCCATTTTTTTTACAATATTAATTTGTGAATTCCTCTCAATTAAATATATTTCCATTCTTTTTTCATGTCAATTTTGATCTATGTAATAAGTGTCCTAACCTTTATATATGTGATGTGCACAGGGTACAATGATTGCGATTAGGTCATATACCATGATTGTGATATGGGTGTTTTTTATTTAATTTGCAAAAATATTATCGTTTGATATATAAATTTTAAGAACACTACCTACCTAGGTCCTTTCTAAATTTTTGCCTATTTTATTTTTTTAAGTAGAAACTAAAAGAATAAGAAACCCAACTAATTTTAATAGAAAAATACATAAAATGCTTGAAAACAAATTATATTCTACATGCATTTCCATTTGATTCTTGATAGGAAACAAACAATATTTTCTTATTTCTTTTAAGTGAGGGCATACAAAATTAAAGCACCCTACAATACCTAAGCTATGTTACCTTTTTTATTTCCTTGTAAATGCAAGTAAAAGATATGCACTAAGCTAGTTAATTACTTTTACTAAATACTTTAATTATTTGTTTGCTTAATCTAATTTGAAGCACTCTTTTGTCACAATATAGACAAAAGCACAACAATGCTAACACAAAATTTGCAAAGCTTTTGAATGCATTGGAAGCAATGACACTTTTGCACAAAGCTTAGGGGTTTAATCAAAGTAATAAATAATTCATTTAGTAGAGATGAAGTATAGATTCACACTATAGAAACAAGAGATTAATAAGAAGATGAATATTAATTAATACATGTATTTTATGTCGGAATTCATAATAGTTTTCATAAACGAATGGAATCAATCACTATCTAATATTGCTTAACAAATAAAATACACAACATATGAAACATAAAATATGATGGGATGTTCATAGACACCAAAATATCTTCACTCAAAGAGAATAAAAATACACTCCAACTGATATTGAAATGATCGGTAAGAAGAGTTATTTATATCCAAGCACATGATGCCTATAGGTCAAGGTTATGATACTAACCCTCAAGAATAAAGTAATTAAAATTTTTAAAAATACCATTTCAAAGCTTACATGGACCCAAAAGGAAACTATAACAAATAGTCAAATGTGGCCACAAGAGAAGCTTAACCACTACATTTTTTAATATCTACCCTTAATTTGAATGAGGGATATGGAGGGATACCCTTATGCTAGATCCCCTCTTAAGAAGGGATACTCTTCAACTCTAAGAAGCTCCTACATGTGTATAAAAGTGACCTCGGACATGATATTGGTCAAAATATTTTTTGCCTACTTTAATGAAGAAATAAATACTAGATATAACATCCCATGAGCATGAAGCTATCTCACAAAGTGCATATCTATTATAAAGTGATTTGTCCATTGATGAAATGCAGGATTGTAGATAAGTTGAATTGTCATGATCCACCCTTTGGCAGACTTTTATTTTGATGGAAATATGTTTGCTATATGGCTTATGGATAAAATGATGGACTATTTTAGTTTTAGTATTCAAATACTTGTTATTATTGAAAATGTGAGATATAAATCTTAATGTGGAATGTAGGATAATTCCATGTTTTGTTATGTGAAAAACTTACATTCTATATATGAATATGATGTTGCTAATGAGGTGCACTTTTGCAAGAAATAGATCTCCTTATGGTGGTAGAAATAAATAGTCACTGAGAAATATTACCTTGGGAAAATGATGTGATGGGTAAATTGACCGGATATTTGAGAAGGCAACATGGATAAATGCCCTCTTTCATGGATATGCATATCATAAATTGCATAAGAAAATATATATTAAGTTAGATTTCTTCTTATATCATATTGCTTCCTTATCAATAGAAGGGGTTTGGATTGAAGATCTGAGTGAAATTAGAAAAGAGGTAAAGTCGTTTTATCAAAATATTCTAGATTTAGAGGATACCAAATTTCTTAATGATAAACTTCTATAGACACCCAAAAGTTGCACATTGTCCCTCTCCTCATCTTTACAACCAATCAATTTACAAAATTCTCAAAAATTGTATAAATTGGCTTTAAAACACTATTCATTTATTAAAATCACTATTCATAATTCTTAGCCCTCTTGGGCTAGCTAAGCCCTTTTCTATGCTTATATATAGGTCCTCATGTGATCTCATTCACAACTCAACCAAGGTTGAATTCTTCACCATGGTCAAAAATCACTTTATGCTCAAAAAGTCAACAATCTTAGTCAAAACTTGCTTTATGGCTAATCCTATGGTTAATTAGGCTAATCATGCTTAATATTAACCCTCCACCTCACCTAGTCTACTTTGACTAGCCTAGCCTTTCCACCTCACCTAGTCTAGCCTAGCCTAGCCTTGCCACCTCTCACCCAAATATTTCCTCCATTTCACACTCTCTTGGGTAATACATGAGAATTGAAGACTTTTGCACCAAAAAGGCAATTTCAAATTTGGAGATATTTCCAAGTTGGTTTCAATTAATGCCATTTGGAGACTTTCCTCTAGGTCATTATGACTTGTATATGGGTGAGGGATTCTCTCACCCAATCTCATTTATGAGCCAGGACACCTCAAGGGACACCTCTTAGGAGGACACCGCACCACACTCACCTCACAGGGGACACCTCATGGGATACCTCATCTCCTCCCCTAACCTTGGCCAAGACTATAAGTAGAAGGTCATTTTAACCATTTTAGAGATCCCTCAAGTTTAGCTTACAAAAACTCTGCTGAAATCACTCTAGACATCCAACATCAATCACACATCAAAAACATCCATGATAGCAATAGGGTTTTTATTATATCCATGATACTCCTTGTGACTTAGATAGGTTATCAACAACGAAGGTGACTCAGTAAAAGAGAAAAGGAGCAACAACATCAGGATAAATCAAAAAGTATATTCCATGAATTCTACTGAAGATAGTCAAGTTCACACCACATCGTACAAACTTCCAGACCCAGACAAGTTCACACCCCCCCGTGTGAACTTCTGTTACAACAAAATAGATATCATCGAACATGTAAGTATAGCTTAGTTTATGGTCTTGAATAGTTTTATATAGTTTTAGGTATATTCTGACCTTAATTTAGAGATATTTTATCTTCATAAACACGAGGTTTTATTGAGGTAGGACCCTAAATGTTCTAACTAGATTTTGTAGGTCTAATAGGTATAAAGGATATATTAAACCAGCGGTGGCCCATGACCAAGAAGCCCACCTACACTGAGGAACATCCAAAATATGGATCTTGCTACCTTTGAACTTACTAGTATAGGCTTCCTTAGTGAAGACCCACTTGTAGCCTTTAGGGTAAATTTGTAAAAAGGATTCACCTTGTAACCCCATTTTTATGTCAATACAAAAGCAATGATTCTATAGTTTGATTTAAATTGTAGTCTTTTGAATGGTTTTATTCTGGCATGCCTGATGGGACCCCCACCAAGCATTAGCTTGATCACTATCTAAAAAATTATGTGGATTGATTTTGTATGGTAGGTAGTACCAGCTTCAAACAACCCCTATCAAACCCTGAGATGCACTTCAAGCCTAACATCAAAGCCCTGAGATGCACTTTAGGCCCTATCACTAAATTCATTGGTGCACCAACAAATTTTTGAGGTCTAGAGAGTATACAATTGGGTGTGTAACTTTACAATCAGCCTCCAAACTTGGTTCTTGATGTATAAGGTATCAGTTTAGACACACACATCAACCAACAAGGTAAGTCAGGGGAGGTTAAAAGCCTCAAGTTCCCGGGGATTGTGTGCCCCCATATCTAGATCCCAAACCACCTATCACCATAGTGTATGCAAGGTGAGATCATTCCTTGTATTTTTGTGTGCCACCTAGTTAGTATTTTGATTCCTAGTGTTTGCTTGTTTCAAGTGTTTGCGTCATATCTTAAGGTTTTTGTGCCAAATTTGATCATAAAACTAAATTTTGATTTTTTTTGTGCTAGAAACCTAGTCAGGACCTTCCAAAAATTTGAGTTCAACCATCATAACCACATATCCAGTTGACCAAACTCTTGGTGCCAAGTTCATATGCCTCCGTGTTAACTTCCATTAGTAGACAAATTCATACCTCGGGGTGCGAACTACCAAAAATGGTATTATCTTGATGCACAAAGATAGACAGAGCACTCTACAACTACCTGGATGTAGGTATTTTGCTCATACACTGTTGGTTTTTGTATTTTCAAGGTTAACTCATCGCTCGAGTTAGGGATCTAATTATTTGTAGACACCTTGAAATTGAAATAACCATTCTAGTTTAGCTTTATTTCCAAAAGCATTTACATTCCTATCTTTACTTTCCCAAACATTAGATTAAATTTACTTTCATGAGGAAGTACCTTAGTTTATATTTATTTCCAAAAGAATTTATGTTCCTATATTTCATTTCCAAGCACTAGATTAAATTTGATTTATTGAGGATGCATGCTCGCTTAAATTTATTTTCAAAAGCATTTCCATTCAGCTTTCATTTCTAAGCATAATAATAATTTGATTTTTTGAGGACGCATTTAATGTAGTTTCTCTTTCAAAGAGTATTTTAGGTTAGATTTCATTCGAAAAGGCATCTTAAACTAGATTTATTTTGAAAAGGCATCTAGGATAGTTTTGCTTCTAAAATTGTCTACGTAGAACACAAACCCACACACTCACGTGTCATTCACAGTGGTAAGGTTGGATTTCATCACCAATCCCCACTCGAGTCTAGTGATGTTGTAATTCATCTCTTTCCACCAGCTCACCCCATGTAGTCACCATATTAGTCCCCTAGGAGTTGTTGATCGACCTTCATCACTAGGAGATCCCCTACTCTTGAGCATTGGTTTTCCAAATTTAATCATTGGAAGTTTCCTTTAGAGTAGGTAGTTTTATAAATCCCATTTACCATAGATATTTTAAAAATAATTAGTTGGTGCAATTGATTGATGCATGCCTTAAATGTGAGGGTTAAGCGACCGTCCGACTGGGCCAGTAGCAACACATTGACAATGTGACCTCTCTTTGTGAGAGTATTTTGACTCATTAGAGCATTTTGAGTCTCCCCCTTTTGGACACCATTTTACCATGTCTTATTTCATCTAGGTTGCCACTCAGTCATTAGGTATGTAGTTCTATTTTGTGCACCTTTGGGTGTTGTAGGAGGTTCTATGATACGACATACCCATTTGTTTTAGAATTCATTCATTCCTATGGTTTTTTGCTAGGCCGGATACAATACTTTCATCAAAACAAACACAAAAAAAAAACATTTGCTTATTTTTTGAGTCATGAAAGTGGTTACAACAGCATACTAAAATTGCTCACAACTCACTAGCTCGGTTGTCCACAGTTTTTCAAATCATAGTGTACTTTATAGTGTTAGAGTAGGTTTTTTACCTTAGCTCATGTTTACCTAGGTAATTTATCTCCTTTTATTTAGTTATTCCATGTATTTTTCCACCCACTTATGTGTGGATATTTCATTTATCTTATTTCTTAGATATTATGGGCATATTTTAAGGTTTGACTATTCCTAGGTGTTATAGGGATATCTTTAGGTATATTTTGAGGGTTGATAGTCTTTCTCCCCATAGCGGTTATAGATATATGGACCATATAACTTATTCCTTTTGTACGGTGGATATTTTTCCTTAGCTTGATCCTACCCCTATGGTTGATCATGTTTGCCTATATAAGCAAGGCACCTTCATTGTACTCAATAAAAGAGAAAGTTCATTATTAATGTATAATATGGGATATTGTTGCTCATTATTTTGCATATCCATTTGTAAGCTTATGCTATCAATTTAGTTTTAGATTCTTGTTTTGGTTGAATGTGGTGTTTTGTTAACACTTGAGATCCTTACAGCTTGGAATGATCTTATTATCATTCCTTTCATACAGTTTGTTTTCTGATGGTTTGCACTCCCACGTACAAACTCCCAAGTACAAATAAATTCACACCCCCTTGTGTGAACCTAGCTTTCAGTCTATAAAAATGCACAAAAATTGCTACACAGAACACAAAGGCTTAACACAGCACACATCCACAACCTCTATCTATTTTCTCGAGGTTTGCACCCCCCATGTAAACTTTCAGGTACAGAAAAGTTTGTACCTCCCCATGTGAACTTGCATTTTTCTAGAGCATAGTTTCAAAAACTACCCCACAACACACAAAGGTCCAAAATAACACACATCCATACCCTTTGTCTATCTTCTCAAGGTTCACACCCCCCGTGCGAACTTTTAGGTACAAAAAATTTTTACACCTTCCCATGCGAACCTGTGTTTTTTAGAGCAAAAAGTCTCAGACCCAGTCATAGAGCTTTCCAAAGCCTAAATTTCACATATTTTAGTTATTTCTTCACTAGAACATGCATCATCATGCCTGTTACACGTAGTCAGATGCGTGAGGCTCTCCACCGTGCCAATAAAGGCTGCTCGTCGCACTATCATGGCTACTAGTACCTCCTCTTTCTAGACCAATGATCCACCTTCCAAGCCTAAGAGGATTACATCCATTACTTCTTCGATTTGCTAACTGAGCCACTAGAGCCCAAGGTAAGTCCCATATTGTATGTTGCATCTTCCACTCCATCCCATGTGGAGGACAAGATCTATGAGTACACATATCCTACATATGATCTCTCCTCCTCTAATCCACTATCGACATATTATCAGTATGTCATTTACACTACGCCTAGTCATCCATTACCTACCAACACTTGTGATGAGACTACTCCACCTCCATCACCATCTAATACTCACCCCTTTCTAGACCATTCCTCTCATCCGCTACTAGGGGATTACTACAACAATTTCATCTCTCAAATCATTCCTAATGTCATCACTATTTTCCAAACAATAGGTATCATTTCCACTCCACCTTCTTTCGCTTCACCCCCTTCCTCTTCTTCATCTCAAATACAGTTCCTACAAAAACCTCCACAAAATTCCTAACCCCCATATCATCAATATTCATTACTTCCACTACAATATTTTCAAATTTTGCCTCAATACTATCAAGTATTGTTGCAATACCAACTACCTCCATCTCAACAATTCCAACAACAACATATAATTCCATCACAATTGCCACTTTCATTCACTTCATAATTTGATACTATTTTTTTGACCAATATCATGCTATTACCATCATACAATCTTTCATTGGCATCTTTCTCCTCTTTTCGCCTACCTACACCCTCTCATTTCCAATTATCACCATCCACCCCTCTTTCTTCTTATCATTCGAATTACCCCTCATACTTTACCAATCCACCACATTATTTGACCCACCCCAAGTCTTCTCTTTCTACTCCCTCCATACCACCTCAGCTCACATCAGTCACCACTCCATCCTCTAGCCAATTCTCATTCACTATGCCCTCATCCCTTCCACCCTCATCATCAATACCACCCACCTTCTTCACTTTACCTCTTACTTGGTCCTCCACAACCACCACCCAATCACAACCCACTTACCAACATCCACAACAACAATAAGTACCAATGCCCGACCAACAAGTTTTTGTGTACGATGATAAGCAAAAACAAACCATCACACAATATTAATACACCTCACTGCATCCATCTCAAGTTCCTCTTCCACAATATCAAGTTATGTCAGCACCTGATACACACCAGGATTCTTACTATAATCAATGGGAAGAGTAGCAATTGCAATACCCACCCTATTTGGGCTATTCGCATGAAGAACGTGGACTTATACTGAGAGGGGGGGTGAACAGTATAAGACTTAACCAATTAATAATTTTAACTTTAGATAGCAGTGGCATCAACACAACATTAATCAAGATAGAAAGCATCACACATTGAAGACCCATTTTTAACGTGGTTCACCCAAAATGGTTGGGCTACGTCCACAAAAATTTTCTCTAAAAGTTATCTCAAAGTTCTTTGGGAATCCTTCCCAATTACAATGTTTATGAGCCTCAGCCCAAAGGAGATACCTTCCCCCAATCAAAATTTATGAGCCCCTGCTCAAAGGAGATACCTTCCCCTCTGCTCTGGAAATGATCCCTCAGAAGATCAACTACCTCTACCTCTTACTAGCATGTGGAACTCCTTTCCATTGAAGACCTCCTGTCCTCAATGCTTAGCCTAAGAGACCTCTGCCTTCTATGATCACGTCCACAGTAGCTCAACAACCTGTACCAAACACAGTCAATCGGTCTAGTACAAGTCTTCCTTTGTCTATCAGATCTGTACAACTCTTGAACAAATCAATCCTCTGCATACAAGCCTTCTCAAAGACTTGCCAAATTTTTCCTCAGGTTCTTCTCATAGAACCAGTGCACCTCTATCCTCAAGTTCTCTGATAGAACTATCAAACTCAGCTTACAAGTCCTCTGCTAGGACCTATCCAAATATGCTTACAAGTCCCCACCGAAACCTATCCAAAAACTGCTCACAAGTCCCCATCGGAACTTGTCCAAAAACTGCTCACAAGTCCCCATCGGAACCTATCCAAAAACTACTCACAAGTCCCCACCGAAACCTATCCAAAAACTGCTCACAAGTCCCCACCGGAACCTGTCCAAAAACTCAGCAAGCTCACCAAGAAAAACTTTCTTAGTTGGAAATCACAAAGTGAATTGTTAGAGACCCAATGTGATTTTTCAAACTCATAGAATGCTTTCTTTCAAGAACATGAAACTCCAACAATTGCCAACTATGCAAAGAATCACATAACAATGATACTCATGTTCTTTTCACCATCAATTAGGGCTTCAACAACAATGCTCATCAAACAAGGTTCAATCAACACCATTCAGCTCAAAACACAACCTTGAAGCATTTCACAATCAACATTAGAAAAGCAAACAAGTAGAACTCCTTTTCTCTCCAATATTGTTTGAACAAAAGCATCCACCAACTTAACTCATAATAGCACACACAACTTTTCAAATCATCAACAAAGGAGTAAGCTCAACACTTTAACCAAGTAAAGAATAGCTTGATTATTACCAATTTAATGAAAGCAAATATCAATCTCAAAGCTGCCCACTTAAGGTTTCACAACTTCACACAAGAAGCAATTGACCTTAAAACATCATGCTTTCATTTCCATAAACAACCAAAAGCACTCTCAACATTACAAGAAAGATTTAACCCTTATACACCTTATTTCTCCATTATAGTCTTATCACAAATAAAATTTATCTCTCATAAGAATGCAATAAGAAATTTCAACAAAATATTCAAAAATAAACTTTTATCAAAATAAAAACAAGATTTAAACTCCTCATAACTCCTAAGCTATTTTTCCCTCTAAAAAACTTCCTCCATCCGCAAAATATACTTAGCAAAAATTAATTTCGAAAATACCTTAGCCACATCAAAAATCGCTATGGAGAAATTTGCGCATGAATTCTAACACCACCTGCTACATCCAATTCATGACGAAAAACCCTTTTGCGATATTCGAACGTGGAACCTCCCGATCGGGTAGCACGCCAATAGCCTAGCCGCTACCGGTGCACCAAAGGCACCCGATGAGGTTTAAACCTCACGCTGTTAACCTTGATCCTTCTGCACAGGGATAAAATGAAACCACAGTTCCTTCCTTTCCTCTACCATGACACGACGACAATAAAATTTATGGTAGATTCGTCAAACGGCGAGTGCAGACAAACGAACAATGGATCCATGAAAATCAACGAAGACAGTCAAATTTACAGCGAGCAACTCCTTTCAAAATTCAGATGGGATAAATCTTTGTTTTCATCGAGGGAGATTTATATGTAATTTACCATAAGCTCTTTGACGTCGATGAGGAGTTTAACACGTCGAAGGAGGTCTTTGCTAGCACGCACAACTTAAAACATTTGCACCATGGATTAGGAGAACCCATTGCAAATAATAATTTATTTATTTAAAAATAATTAAATGGAACCTTAACAAGGTTTTTAATTATTTAAATAAATACTTCCTCCTGGACCCAAATGCATTAAACCAATGCATCCACTTGTAATATTTAAACCAACTTGGGGTTTGCAAAAGACCTTTGAAACTGTCATGCCGTAACCTTCATCAAAACAAATTATTTGACATCAAATAAAATTCCTTCAAGAGCTTCTTGAAATCAATGACAACTTATACACTTGAGCAAAGGCAATGTACCCAAAGTACTCAAAATTGCCAACAATCTCCCCCTTTGTCATTGATGGCAAACCTTTCATGAAAACACTTCTCAAGAGCCAAAACTAAAACCAAGCTGTGCTAACAAGCGAGAAGCCGTGCCCACTAGCGAGAATCTTCCTTTGAAGTTTTGCTCCCCACGACTTGAAGCTCTCCTCTTCACTTTGAAACTCTCCCCCTTACTCATATCTCTCCCCCTTTGTCATCAATGGCAAAGGGTCACCTTTGGGGCTCGAGACTAAGAATGAGCCTCTTAGCTTAGTCCCTCCCCCACCTCCTGATGAGGTGATTAATTTTGGGGTGGGAGTACAACTCCCAATTTCTCCCTTAGATACTCAAATGTATCTCTTGGAAGAGGTTTGGTGAAGATATCTGCAATCTGCTCTTTAGTAGACACATACTCTACCTTGACATACTTGTCTTGCACTTTCTCCCTTAGAAAGTGATACTTGATGGAAATATGCTTTGTCCTTGAGTGCATTACCAAATTTTTGGAAATACTTATGGCACTTGTATTATCACAAAGTATGGAGATGGGTTGTTCATGCTTGACTTTGAAATCCTTCAAGGTGGTTTTCATCCATAAAATCCGTGTACACCCAGCCACTGCTGCTATGTATTCAGCCTCTACTGTAGATAAGGAAACTGAAGGTTATTTCTTACTTAGCCAAGAAACCAAACTCTTTCCCTAGAAAGAATGCTCCACCACTAGTGCTTTTCCTGTCATCAATACTGCCTACCCAATCTGCATCTGTATAAGTTGTGAGGGTGAAATCATCACCTTTGGGATACCAAAGCCCAAAGTCCATAGTGCCCTTCAGATATCTGAATATCCTCTTAACTGCTATAACATGAGAATCTTTTGGAGCTGCCTGAAATATTGCTACTAACCCAACTGCCTGCATGATATCTGGTATGGTAGCTGTAATATATAATAAACTGCCAATCATATATCTATACAACCTCTGATCTGCCATTGGAGATTCATCATATTTACTCATCTTGCACCCTGTAATCATTGGAGTACACACTGGTTTACTATCCATCATCCCAAATTTCTTCAATGTTTCTTTGATATACTTTCCTTGAGAGAGAAATATACCATCTTTTGATTGAGCAATCTGAAGACCTAAAAATAATGACAGCTCTCCAATCATAGACATATCAAATTCCTTCTACATGGTGTTAGCAAAAACTTTGCACATCTGAGTATTATTTCCCCCAAAAATAATATCATCAACATAGACAACCATAATCAACATATCATCATATTCATTCTTAATATACAAATTTCTATCTGCCACGCCTTTCCTGAAGCCTTGCTCATGAAGATACCTGTCAAGTCTTGAGTACCAAGTCCTAGGTGCTTGCTTTAACCCATACAAGGCCTTTTTTAGTTTACACACATAGTCTGACTGTTCGAGAGAGACACTCCTTCCGGCTGTTCTATGTAGACTTCTTCTACCAACACCCCATTTAGAAAAGCTGACTTTACATCCATTTGATATACCTTGAATGATTTGAAGCTTAAAAGGGCCAAAAACATTCTGATAGCTTCAAGACGAGCAACAAGAGCAAACATCTCTTCAAAATCAACACCTTCTACTTGAGCATAACCTTTGCGAGACTAACCTAGCTTTGTTTACGACAATATTTCCATCCTCATTGAGTTTATTTTTGAATATCCATTTTGTGCCAATGACATTCTTGTCCTTAGGTCTTGGAACCAATTCCCAAGTTTCACTTTTCTCTATTTGATTTAGCTCTTCAACCATTGCTTTTACCCAAAACTTATCTGCACATGCTTCACTAAAATCTTTTGGCTCAATCTGAGATAATAATGAAACATTTGTAGAATCATGTGAAGGAATGACTCTTCTTCTTGTTTGCCTACTATTTGGATCACCAATAATCAAATATTTGGGATGATGTTTCTGAACATATCATGAAGGAGTTTTGGGAAGCAGTTGTTGTCTTTCCTCTTCTTCATATGAAACCTCTATGAATTCTTCTTGACAAATTTCATCACTAAGTTCCTTGACTGGTTCTCTTTTCCCTGTCTTTTCATCAACTGTTACATTTATGCTCTCTACAACTGTATGAGTTCTTTTGTTGAAGCATCTGTAGGCCTTGCTTCTGCTGGAATATCCAAGAAAGATTCCCTCATCACACCTAGGATCAAACGTACCCAAATTTTGATCTTCCCTTCGATGAAGCACTTACTCCCAAACACTTTGAAGTATTTTTTTGTAGTTGGTCTTCCTTTCCACAACTCATAAGGAGTTTTATGATGATTGACTCTAAGTTGGGCCCTAGTGATAATGTAGACTGCTGTACTAACTGCCTCTTTCCAAAAGCCATCCGAAAGTTTTGACTCATTTAACATAGCTCTAGCCATATTTTCAATAGTTCTATTTTTCCTTTCAACTACTCCATTTTGTTGAGGAGTTCTTCTTGCTTGAATATTCTCTTTTGATTCCTTGTTGCTCACAGTATTCTAAAAATTCATTTGAAGTGAAATCTCCTCCTCTATCTAATCTTAAGCATTTGATTCTTTTGTCAGTATCATTTTCAATCATTTCTTTGAAAGCTTTAAATTTTTCAAAAGCTTCATATTTTTCTTTGAGAAAAGTAACCCAAGTCATTCTAGAATAATCATCTATAAACAACATGAAGTAGCTTTCTCCCTAAATGCTCCGAGTTCAACTAGGGCCACATAAATCGGTATGAATAATATCCAATGGTTTTGAATAAGTATACCCTTTTGATTTGAAACTGGTTTTGGTCTATTTTCCATGTTGACAAGGACCGCAAATGATGTTATGGGGCCTTTTTATTTTGGGCAAGTCTCTAACTGCTTCCTTGTTACTAATATTGACAAGATTATCAAAGCTCAAATGCCCCAATATTTTATGCCATAACCATATCTCATCTTCTTGAGTTAGAAAACACTTTTCCTTTTTTATCTCACTTAGCATGTAAAGATTGTTTGGAGTCCTTGTAGCACTAGAAATGAGTTTTCCATTTTTTTCTTTACTTATCTCACATCTATCTAAAAAGAAAGATACTATGTGCCCTTGATCACAAAGTTGACTCACACTTAGAAGATTATGTCTTAGGCCTTCTACATGAAGCACATTTTTTGTTTTGGATTTCCCATCCAAACTAAGAGTCCCTTTACCACAGATTTTAGCTGACCTGTTATCTCCAAAGCCGATTGTTCCTCTGTTTGTTTCTTTTAAGGCCAAAAACTTTTCCTTTTCACCAGTCATATGTTTTGAACAACCACTATCAAGATACCAATTTTCTACTTTGTCTTGAGCATGAAAAGCAGTTTGAACTATCATTGACTTAGATTTGATCTCATTTCTCTTTTTAGTGAACTCAAGGCTAGATCTATCCAAACTGCACATCCTTGCTATATGCCCAAAATTTTTGCACTTGTAACACATGACATTTTTATTCATAAGAGGTGCAAAAGAGTTAACATTTTCCTTACTATGGCTATTCAAAGACTTATTGCAATGCATAGCTTTGTGACCAAATTTCTTGCAGGAAAAACAATAGCCATGGAAAGTATTATGTAACTTGTTTTGATGCCTTGGATGATTGTTCTTCTTGTGACCAACTAGAATCCACGGCTCTTCAAGATGAAGATTGATCTTGCTCGAAGACCCTGTTTCATGAATGGAGATACCATCCTTCTTTTGCTTTTCACATGAAGTATTCTATATGAGAGCCAACTATTCCAACTTCACTCTAAGACACGTAACCTCTTCTTCTAGTTTCTCGCAATCAGATTCCTTTCCTTTGATATCCTCTGTCAAAACCTGTTCAACCTTCTTCCCTTCTTTAGCTATAATTTTGAAGTCTATAACACTTTGAGACAATTCTGATCTTGCTATCTCTTCTTCCTGACATTGATGCTTGAGAACATAATTCTCTTCCCTGAATTTCTTAAGCTTTCTTAAAGCCAAGAAGAATTCACCTTTGAGATCGAACTCAACCTTTTCATCTCTTTTTGAATTTGTATGTTCCTCTGATAGATACTTCTCCAAGCTGTTAGGCTCTTTCTAGAGAGACCTGCTCTGATACTTATTGAAGAATGTGGACTTATACTGAGAGGGGGGGGTGAATAGTAGAAGACTTAACCAATTAATAATTTTAACTTTAGATAGCAGTGGCATCAACATAACATTAATCAAGATAGAAAGCATCACACATTGAAGACCCATTTTTAATGTGGTTCACCCAAAATTGTTGGGCTACGTCCACAAAACTTTTCTCTAAAAGTTATCTCAAAGTTCTTTGAGAATCCTTCCCATTTAAAATTTTTATGAGCCTCATCCCAAAGGAGATACCTTCCCCCAATCAGAATTTATGAGCCTCTGCTCAAAGGAGATACCTTCCCCTCTGCTCTAGAAATGATCCCTCAGAAGATCAACTGCCTCTACCTCTTGCCAGCATGTGGAACTCCTTTCCACCAAAGACCTCCTATCCTCAATGCTTAGCCTAAGAGACCTCTGCCTTCTATGATCACGTCCATAGTAGCTCAGCAACCTATACCAAACACAGTCAGTCGGTCTAGTAAAAGTCTTCCTCTATCTGTCAGATCTGTCCAACTCTTGAACAAATCAATCATCTACATACAAGCCTTCTCAAAGACTTGCCAAATCTATCCTTAGGTTCTTCTCATAGAACCAATGCACCTCTATCCTCGAGTTCTCTGATAGAACTATCAAACTCAGCTCACAAGTCCTCTGCTAGGACCTATCCAAATCTACTTACAAGTCCCCACTGAAACCTGTCCAAAAACTGCTCAAAAGTCCCCACCGAAACCTATCCAAAAATTGCTCACAATTCCCCACTGGAACCTATCCAAAAATTGCTCACAAGTCCCCATCGGAACCTATCCAAAAACTGCTCACAAGTCCCCACCGAAACCTGTCCAAAAACTCAGCAAGCTCACCAAGAAAAACTTTCTTAGCAGGAAATCACAAAGTGAATTGTTAGAGACCCAATGTGATTTGTCAAACTCATAGAAGCATAAATAGAATTGTTAGAGACTCAATATGTTCTATACTCAAATCCCAATCTCAAAAGTCAACTCAAATCAACTCAACTCAATCTCAATCTCAAATTTGAAAACTCAACTCAATATCTGAAATGGATAGGATAGAATGCTTTCTTTCAAGAACATGAAACTCCAACAATTTCCAACTATGCAAAGAATCACATAACAATGATACTCATGTTCTTTTCACCATCAATTAGGGCTTCAACAACAATGCTCATCAAACAAGGTTCAATCAACACCATTCAGCTCAAAACACAACCTTGAAGCATTTCACAATCAACATTAGAAAAGGAAACAAGTAGAACTCCTTTTCTCTCCAATATTGTTTGAACAAAAGCATCCACCAACTCAACTCATAATAGCACACACAACTTTTCAAATCATCAACAAAGGAGTAAGCTCAACACTTTAACCAAGTAAAGAATAGCTTGATTATTACCAATTTAATGAAAGAAAATATCAATCTCAAAGCTGCCCACTTAAGGTTTCACAACTTCACACAAGAAGCAATTGACCTTAAAACATCATGCTTTCATTTCCATAAAAAACCAAAAGCACTCTCAACATTACAAGAAATATTTAACCCTTATACACCTTATTTCTCCCTTATAGTCTTATCACAAATAAAATTTATCTCTCATAAGAATGCAATAAGAAATTTCAACATCTTCAAAAAGAATATTTTATCAAAATACAAACAAGCTTTAAACTCCTTATAACTCCTAAGCTGTTTTTCCCTCTAACAAACTTGGTCCATCCGCAAAATATACTTAGCAAAAATTAATTTCGAAAATACCTTAGCCACATCAAAAATCGCTATGGAGAAATTTGTGCACAAATTCTAACACCACCTACTACGTCCAATTCACGACAAAAAACCCTTTCGCGATATTTGAACACGAAACCTCCCGATCGGGTAGCGCGCCAACAACCTAGCCGCTACCAGTGCACCAAATGCACCCGATGAGGTTTAAACCTCACGTTGTTAACCTTGATCCTTCTGTATAGGGATAAAATGAAACCACAGTCCCTTCCTTTCCTCTGCCATGACACAACGACAATAAACTTTACGGTGGATTCGTCAAACGGGGAGTGCAGACAAACGAACAACGGATCCATGAAAATCAACAAAGACACAATCGAATTTACAATGAGCAACTCCTTTCAAAATTCGGATGGGATAAATATTTGTTTTTGTCGAGGGAGATTTATATGTAATTTACCATAAGCTCTTTGACGTCGGTGAGGAGTTTAACACGTCGATGGAGGTCTTTGCTAGCACCCACAACTTAAAACATTTACGCCATGGATTAGGAGAACCCATTGCAAATAATAATTTATTTATTTAAAAATAATTAAATGGAACCTTAATAAGGTTTTTAATTATTTAAATAAATACTTCCTCTTGGACCCAAATGCATTAAACCAATGCATCCACCTATAATATTTAAACCTGCCAACTTGGGGTTTGCAAAAGACCTTTGAAACTGTCATGTCGTAACATTCATCAAAACAAATTATTTGACATCAAATCAAATTCCTTCAAGAGCTTCTTGACATCAATGACAACTTATACACTTGAGCAAAGGCAATGTACCCAAAGTACTCAAAATTGCCAACATCGCAGACATCATCACAAACACTTCTTCCACCTTCTTCTTCACAACCATTCCCACCCCCACCAAGTGTTTCCATGGACACTACAGCTGTGCTCTCTAGTGAACTTCAAGCTATGCAAGAACAAATAAAGAATTTTGATTTACGCACAACTGATTATGGGCCCCAAAATCCCACGTATGATGAGTTATGCAAAAAATCTATTCATCCATATGTTCTTATGCATCCATATCCTTACCGGTTTGAGATCCCAAAATTTGACAAATTCAAAGGTAAGGAAGATCCCAGAGAGCACATCATCAATTATCGCTTTTCTTGTTACCAACTCAATGGTAGCGATCCCCTCATGCTTCACACATTTCCACTTTCACTTGGGGGACAAGCATTAGATTGGTACAATAATTTACCTCATCATAGCCTCATATGATTTGAGCATTTAGCCAATCTCTTCCTCATACACTTTTTCGTCAATATCAAAACCAAGATGACTTTGTCAGATGTGTATGCTTTATGACAGTTTGATGATGAACCTATTATTGATTTTATTTCTCGATGGAGGGTGGTCATTCATGATATTGCTTTTACCCTTCCACCTACAAAATTAGTCAAGCTATTTGCAAAAATTTACCACAAACAAATCTCTAAAAATTTGCAAATCCATTAGAGTCACACATTTGATGAGGCTATTTCTCAAGCCAAGGTTATCGAGGATATCAAGGTCCAAACAGGTAAGATCAAACTCTGTCCAAAAGTGCCTTATCCATCCAAATTTTGGTACAATCAGAATACCTATGCTATACCCACTTCCAAACCACCTAAAACCAATCAAGTGATGCTCATTTATCCATCCTCATCACCACAACCAACACCATCCCATATTCCACAATGTGCATTTCAAACCAATTCACCCCCACCTTCTAATCCATCAAAAGGGTATAACATCCACCCTCCTTGTCCACCATGCAATTGGACACCTTTGTCTGAACATATACCCATATTTTTTCATTGCTTATTTGATGGGGGCATTATATCCTTTCCAGATATCCAACCTGATGATCCTAATTATCTCCTAACTCAAGACCATAATGAATAGGTATTCTGTGATTTTCATCGCCAATGTAGCCATCACCTTGATTCTTGTCGTATATTTTATCACATCGTTTAAGATCTCATTGACCGTAGAACCATTCAGGTATCTAATCCCCTTGTACTACAAAATAGAAACTTGAGTATATATCAAAATCCATTGCCCAAACATGGGGATAATAATGCTCAATCTGATCCATGACAAGTCAATCATGTCAATCATGAACCTTTCCAATAGGGATTTGTGGGTATGATCAACATTGCTACCTGTAATAAACGTTACCCACCACCTACTAAAGCCCTATGTACTTATACATCTCTTCCACTACCTTCTTCTAATCCTCTAATTCCTCCACTAGTTCCTCCCACTACACCACATAATATCATCACTATTCATGGTGGCCTTTCGCATCAACTTTGCACTACCCTTGCAAGGTTATCCATCTATGACCTTCTACAACAATCACAACCTCATCGTGAGGCTCTCAATATCATTACCTGCTCTCTTTATCTAGAGACTCATGATACAAATGCCTTTTCCAACTTTGTTGGTAATGTTCAGTAATGTCTGCAACCTTCTATTAGCTTTCATGACCACAAGATCATAAAAGTTGTAGGTGAGGGGGCGGATCCACCTTTGGATATCTAGACCTCCATTAATTTTGTTACCTACAAGCACATCCTTGCCGATATTGGATCATCCATAAGTATAATTTATACCATTGCTCTTTGCCATCTCCACATCCCACCCACTCATCTTGCCACTCCTATGAACCTTTAAGCCTTTGATGGCTCTATGCACCCTATCGTAGGCATAATTATTTTACCCATTTAGGCTAGTGCCAAAACCATTTCCACTCCCTTACACATCATTAAAGGGGATATGCAGTACAATATCCTTCTGGGATGCCCATGGATTTAGAACATGTAATGTTTCCCTTCCATATTACATCATTGTATTAAATGCATTCATAATGGATTAGTTCACTGCATCCCTGCTGACAATGACCCATTAAAATTCTGCAATATTATTGCTCTTCCACCCGGTACACCCCTTTCATCTACACAATTAGCTCCCACTCCATGACACTCCCATGCTACCACCTTTCCATCCCCCTCATTTTTTCATCCCACATAAAATTTGAGCAACATACCCTCTTCTTCTTCACATTTGCCTTCGGCTACCTATGGCCCCACCCTTCCCATATTTCACATATTTCTTCGTCTTCTTCTCCATATTCCTCCCAGTAACCCTTTCTCCATTCACCTTTTCCACTATTCCATCACCAAATTCCTCTTCTACCACACCTCCTCTCCTTCTCACTTCACCTACACCTCCTCGTTGCTTCGTGCCCCATACATCTCGACCATGAGTCACCTCTCCCACTATAGCTACATCTTCTATTCCAACATCTCAATTCACCTATGCTAATCATCCCATCATAGGAACAACCATCAAATTCTATGAGTGGATATCGTGTACCACTCAGTATGACAACTAATTAGCCCAATAAAACCCCCCTACTTCATCATCTCTACCTTTGCCTTCACTCACATAAATACCATTACCATCATTGCCACCCCAGGGGTCCCGGTTCCCCAAAACCTAAGCATCATAACCCTCCTCACATCTCTATACTCATGACCACACCTAGTCCCAATGAGTATGACATATTAAATGCTCGAGTAATCTCCCCTACCATCCAGTCCACTCATCACTTTGGTCGATCCCATGATGTGCCCATGACTGTTGGGGTCATTTTTCCTATTGGTATTTATGAAAATTGCACAAACTTCATATATGAGGGACTTGACTCATATGTGGATCCTCCAACACCTCCACCACCTCAAACCAAATTTTGCAGTAATCTCAATCACATGTCAAATCCAAATTTTACCTGGCACTATCTTCATCGTTACAACTAGCATGGCTATGGACTAGGAAGATATGAACAAGGGTGTTGTACCCTTATCAATCCTTCTTTATGAAAGCTTAACAACAGGTCCAGAATTGGTTACCATCCTGCAATAATTAATACCCTCAAGTGTAATTTTCATCATATCCATATTGACCCCCTCAAGGTTTTTTTTGATGATGAATTTAAGCTCAATTTTCCTATTGACTATTCATCCCTTCAATCTATGGCTAAAATTCCATTCACCTTATTTGATTCATCTCCACCGCATGAGTATACCTCTCCCTATGTAGTTGAAGACCTCACCAATTAATTTTCCAACTTATTCCTCCATCCATATTCACCAGCTATCAACCCTTCTTCACCTCCATCGCCTACTCCATTCATACCTTTTCTCACTCAACCGTGAGTCCATAATTCCCACTCTCATTTTCATTCCCCACCCATGGTTTTGTTTCCTGGTCTCAACCAACCATTTTCTAATTCATCATCACCCTCCTCTGATTCTTTGCCACTACCATCTCCCATGTCCACCACTTCAATATTTTCTATCAACATGATCTCTATATGCCCCACTTTGTTATCCACATCATCTCGATTACATTGTTGGCAATTTTGGGTACTTTGGGTACATTGCCTTTGCTCAAGTGTATAAGTTGTCATTGATGTGAAAAGGCATTTTTGTGTTGATATCAAAAAGAGTGTGATGTCAAAAATATCTTGAGAAGCTTCATAATGTTAAAGGGTTTTTATTAAAACCATGGTGACAAGGTTAAAGGTTTTTCTTAAAACCATTTGGACTCATTAAGTGTTTTTATTAAAACCAAGCTTAACTTAATGCAAAGGTTTTTACTTCTTGAAAAACCTTGAAGGTCCATGTTTATTATTAATAATTAAATTAACTCAAACCTTTGACAAGGGTCTAAGTTTAATTTATTATTAATAAAATAATAATAATTATTATTTTAATTATTATTAAAGGGTCTTTTAACCCTTAAGCGACGCAGATAAAGATTTCTTTTATCGATGTGTTGCCATCATTGGAGGAGCGCCGACGTCAAACAATTAAGGAGAAATGGCTATATAAGTGGGGATGATTTTCTAAAGTGATTGTAACTCCGAGTAATGAAAATCGTAGCTCTGTGATCTTTGAGAAAGCGTTGTATTTCATTGAGAGTTGATTATCCATATTGAGTTTCCCAAGTAATTTCTTGCATTTTTAGTTTGCGCTTTGACATCCGATAGATTGCGCTTCACCTACAATTGTTGGGACTGCACTCGAATTACATTTTCAGTTTGCACTTTGACATCCGGCAGATTGCTTTCACCTACGATTGTTGGATCTGCACTCGAATTGTGTTTTTTGTTTGCACTGTGTGGATGATTATTTATGTTGCCCAGTAAGTTACGTTTTGGACAGCGCTCACCAGTTTGCATGTGGCTTGTGGAAGACATTTAAGTTTTCCAGATTCTTGGCATCAAATGAAGATAAAATATAGGGCAACATTGTATTTCTTCATTGGGAACTTATGACCCAACGACGGTGGCATTTAAGAGAAGGTGCTAGAAGGTAGAGGTGTCGAGTTCGATTCTCTTCGTGGGTAATTTTCTTTTGGTCGTGGTGTGCAAAGGATAGTGGTTGTGAAAGCGCTGGAGGTATAAGGTTAAGTTATCATATTTGCTTTGACATTGTTTTATTGATGCTTAATGTTTATGTGGAGTAATAAGGTGTAAAGAGGTTTTACTTTGTATGTATATTATACTTATGGTGGTTTTTATTAAGTTGGAGAAATAATGTGTTAATTTGGATCTTTATTATTGTACATTGTTGTATAGTTGCTAACTCTAATTGGTGGCAAATTGAGAGTTAGCGTTGTGACAGATTTTGAGTTCTCTTTCTTCATCAAAGTAAAGGTATGGGCAACTTCTTCCATGTATATTGTTGATGGTGTATTTTTTGAAATTGAGTTTGGAGTGAAAAGGTTGTCTACTAGGTATTTTTGGTGTAAATCCTATTTTCTGGATATTGAAGATTGTTTATGCATTAAAATCATTGATGAGTTTTTGGGTGAATGCATAATTCTGGTTGAGGAAGAGGAAGCATTTTTTGCACTAGGGTTTATGTTAGTAAGTCTTGCTACTTGCATTGAGATGGTGAAACCCTTAGTTGGTTTTTTTGATATTGATGGTTGAGTTGCTTCCATAGAGGTTGTTTTGATCAAGTTAGTGCTTTACTTGATACATGATATTGAGCTTACTCCATTGAGTTGATTTGAGCAAGTTATTCTTTGCATTTGGTGATATTGTTTTGGTGGCTATTTTGTTCAAATATCCTTGGAGGGAAAAGGATTTCTACTTGTTTCCTTTTCTTGTGATGATTGGTTGAATGCTTCAAGGTTGATGTTGAGTTGAATGGTGTTGGTTGACTAAACCTTGTTTGATGAGCATTATTGTTGAAACCCTAATTGTTGGTAAAAATAATATGAGTATCATTGTTATATGAGATATTGCATGGTTGGCAATTGTTGGGTTGTGTTTCATATTCTTGAGAAAATCATACTACATCTATCTTATTCTTTTGAGATTGAGATTGAGTTGAGATTGAGATTGGGAGTTAAGTATAGAACATATTGAGTCTCTAACAATTCTCTTTATGCTTCTATGAGGTTTATGAATCACATTGGGTCTCTAAAAATTCTCTTTGTGGGTTCATGCTAAGCAAGTTTTTCTTGGTGAGCTTGCTGAGGTTTTGGAAAAGTTCCAATGGGGACTTGTGAGCAGTTTTTGGACAGGTTCCAGTGGAGACTTGTGAGCAGATTTGTACAGGTCTTAGCAGAGGACTTGTGAGCTAAGTTTGATAGTTCTATCAGAGGAATTGAGGACAAAGGTGCATTGGTTCTTTGAGAAGAACCTAAGGACAGATTTGGCAAGTCTTTGAGAAGGCTTGTGTGCAGAGGATTGATTTGTTCAAGTGTTGGACAGATCTGACAGACAGAGGAAGACTTGTACTAGACCGACTGACTGTGTTTTGTATAGGTTGCTGAGTTGTTGTGGGTGTGATCATAGAAGGCAAAGGTCTCTTAGGCTAAGCATTGAGGACAGGAGGTCTTCGGTGGAAAGGAGTTCCATGTGCTAGCAAGAGGTAGAGGCAGTTGATCTTCTGAGGGATCTTTTCCGGAGCGAGAGGGAAGGTATCTCCTTTGAGCGAGAGGCTCATAAATTTAGATTGGGGGAAGGTATCTCCTTTGAGCAGAGGCTCATAAATTTAGATTGGGGGAAGGTATCTCCTTTGGGCCTAGGCTCATAAACATTGTAATTGGGAAGGTTTCCCAAAGAACTTTGAGATAACTTTTAGAGAAAAGTTTTGTGGACGTAGCCCAAGCATTCTAGGTGAACCACGTTAAAATTGGTGTCACTTTGTGGATGATATTGTGCATTGTTTTGATATTGCTTTGGGTATATTGCTTTACTATTTTGAAGTATAAAGGAAAAAGTAAAAAGAGGTCTTATGCTATTCACCCCCCCTCTCAGTATAAGCTTGTGTTCTTCATACATTCCACCACCCATTGAAAATTTTGTCAATTTTGATAATATTTCATTCATGCCATCACCCTTTGAGTTCCTCCCATCACTAACACACCTTTACCTTCCATTCCACCCCACATACTATGGATCAATCATACTGATTTGTATCTGGATGATGAATTCCACCTTCCTGATGTCATTATGATCTCCACCTCATCCCAACTCCCGCTCAAATCTGTTATGGTTCTCACATGCTTGTAGAGGACACCATTGATGTTGACATTGGTGATGATACCGACCATCCCCAAATCGTTAAGCTCGTAGCTAGTGTTATGATCGATGAATGCATCCTATTCATGACTTTCCTTTAAAAGTACATAAAGGTTTTCTAATGGTCCTACACAGATATGCTTGGTCTTGATCCATATGGCAGGCAAAATTTGCATCAAATGCATCCCATAATTTCTTTAATGGTGAAATAAGAGTTACAAAAACTTCTCATCATCAGGTTCATACAACCAATCGATTACCCTGAGTGGGTTTCAAATATTGTTCCCGTTAGAAAACCCAAATGCGGTATTCACATATGCACTGATTTTAGAGATCTTAATAAAGCTTATCCCAAGGATAATTTTCTACTCCCTAATATTGACACACTGGTTGATGCTATAGTAGGGCATGAAATGCTATCACTTATGGATGAATTTTCTAGCTATGATCAAATTCGTGTCAACCTAAATGACCAACATAAAACATCTTTCACAACCCACTAGGAGATATTTTGTTACAATGTTATACCCTTTGGTCTCAAAAATGTTGAGGCAACCTATCAACACATAATGACATATATTTCATGACTTCATGTACAAAAATATCAAATATTATATCAATGATATTATTTCCAAATCCAAAATACACAACCAATATCTTGAGGACCTCTATCAAATATTTGATCACCTCCTAGAACACAACGTGTGATTGAATCCAAAAAAATGTGTCTTTGGTGTTACCTCAGGAAAAATATTGGGTTTTATTGTCTCACAATGTGACATCGATGTTGATCCTTAAAAAAATAAGGCTATCATCGATATGCCTCCCCCTTTGAATCTAAAATAGTTGTGTAGCTTACAGGAAAAAATATAATCCATTCAGTGATTTATCTCCCAACTCTCAGACAAGTGCAATCCCTTCAATCATCTCCTTCAGAAGGGGTCACTTTCAAATGGGACAATCAATGTCAAATTACTTTGAATGCAATTAAATATTACCTTATGTCTCCACCGGTTCTATCGCAACCCCATCTTATTCTACCCTTTCATTTATATATATCTACTACTGATTTTGCATCAGGTACCTCACCCAAAAAAATGATATGAACCATGAATAGGTCATATACTATATCAGTCAAACATTGATAAGTTATGAGACGTAGTATGATTACATGGAAAAACTTTGTCTTACCATCATCTTTACCACATAAAATATACGATATTACATGATCAATAACACCACTTATGATTTTACCTGAGACAATCCACTCCATTACATGATGGGTAAGAGCTACCATAACAGTCACATGGCCAAATAGATTATGCTTATAATGAAATTTGACTTCAAATTCATCAGTCAAAAATTCATCAAATACCAAGTCATTACTAATTAACTAGTTGAAGCACCTTTATCGAGTGATACACTACTACTCATATAGCTTCCTGATGATTTTATGTTCCATACTACTGAATCTGAGGAACCCGTAGAACCTAAGTCAATTGTTGACTTAACCCTCTTCTTTGGCAACTCTAATTGCAAATATGGAGGGGGTGTAGGCATAGTCTTATTTACACCATAAAGGGAGCCTCTTCCCTTCTCTTTCAAGTTAGGCTTTCCTTATACAATAATAATGTTGAATACGAAGCTCTTATCCTCGACCTCAAGCAAGCAATTTCAATGCACATTCAATGTCTAGATATATTTTGTGACTTCCTTCTCATTGTCAATTAAATTAAAGGAGAATGGCAATGCTGATACCCCATCCTTCAGCAGTATAAGCAAGTCATCGAAGACTTAATCAATTTTAGTGGTATGACATCACTACTACTCCATGCTCTACTAATCATTTTCTTGACACTATGGCTTCTCTAGGTTCGCTTATTTCACAAAATCTATATTTCGATGCGACTCATGTATCCATTCACACCCTCTTTAATTCTACCATTTCCACTTCACCACATTCTCATGATGATGGTATTAATATCATCCAAGTTGAACCTCATGACCCATGGTTCTACCAGGTCAAATATTACATCAACCTTGGTATCCTCCCTCCAGATCTGAATTACACTCACAAACGTGCTTTCAAACAATGAGCAATCCACTACACATTATTGGGAGACATTCTCTACAAGAATAGTCACAACAACATTCTACTATGCTATCTTGAACCACTCGAGGTCCAACACATTTCAAGAGGCTCACAATGGCACTTATGATGGCCATTTTAGTGACATGGCTATTACCAAACGTATTTTGTGGATGAGTTATTATTGGCCCACAATGGAACATGAGTTTTGTGAATATGTCAAAAAGTGTGTCAAATGCCAACACCATACCAATACCACACATTTATAATCTCAAGCTATTCAAACCATTCAATATATGTGGTATTTTTCTCAATGGGATATGGATCTTATCAGTAAAATCATCCCACCTCATCCAACAATCACAAATTAATCATTATTGCCACATAATACTTCACAAAATAGGTTGAAGCCATACCTCTAATCCAAATGATAGGTCCCAAAATTATCAACTTTATCACTCAACACATTATCTTTCTCTTCAGAATCTCATCCAAGATTATTTTTGATAATGGTACGCCATTCAAGAACAATAATATTCATACATTATGTGAGAAATTCAATATTCAACATAGCTTATTCACCCCATACTACCCAAAAGGTAATGGTCAGGCTGAAGCTACTAACAAAACCATTTACACCATTCTTCGAAAGACCATTTCAAAATCACATCATGATTGGCACAATCAAATGCCACTCACCTTATGGGCCTATCGCACAAGCATTCATACTCCAACTGGGGAACCCCATTTTATCTTTTTATGATACCGATGCCATCATAGCCTTGAAGCTTGAAATTCCATCCTTGCATGTTTCTATGCAAGAATTCATTGATGACAATATTGGCCGTCAAGCCAGGTTCAACCAATTAACCCTTTTGGATGAACTTCGAATCCATGCCATTGAACACACACACATTTATCAATATCATCTTCGACATACCTATAATTCTAAGGTACATAAATATGAATTTAAAGTTAGAGACTTGGTCCTTAAGGATAACCAACATATTACTATCCAACCACACCATCTTCATGATAAATTTACACCTAATTGGCTAGGTCCTTACATTATTACCCACAAATTTGGTTATGGGCCACATCGACTTGCCACATTGGAAGGTCTTGCCGAAATTGAGCCCACTAATATTATTAATTATCGAGCATTTTATGCCTAAGAATTGGCATTAAGGCTCCTCATTATTTGTACATACCATCGTGGTTACAAAAAAACAAAAAAAAAAACAAACAAACAACAAAAAAACCAACAAACACAAAATTGGCACTCCACATCGTTCGTCGCATTGCATTATCCAACTCTATTTTTTTGTCATTTTTTCTCTTCTTATTTTTTTTCCTCTTTAATGAATGTTGTATGGTTATGCTTGGAGCAACTACCTACCTTTCATTTATCCTTCTCTTCTATCCCTCTCCCTTTTCTTCTTGTTACTTGCCAATGTTGTATGGTCATGCTTCGAGCGGCTACATACCTTTGATTAGTTTCATTTACTTCATTTTTCTCTCTTCTTCCCTTATTTTCCTTCTTTTTTGTTCTTATATCATATCTTCTTCATTACTTTCATCATCCCATTCCATCAGATATCATCATGTGGTAACCTTGTATAGTTTTTGCATACTCCATGCATCACAACATCTTACCATTCACTCCATCGATTGCTACATATTCACACATTGTCACAACTCACTGCATTGGCATTATACATAGCATCTCTCATTATTCACACATATTCACATGCATATAGATTATGTCCATATCCACATATGTACATATCCATTGTGAATACCATATTTGGAGAATTAAATACACACTTGCTAACACAATAGTTTTGGTGTCCAATCCCATTTTCATGAGATAATATTGTTGAAATCTTTGTGAGACTCGACCACCTATAGTTACTTAAATCAACCACCATCTAAATTTGGTGGTTTTTAAAGCACTTCAAATATTCCCTTGGATAACTGCACTCTTTCATGGATCAAATTGCACATCTCACACATTAAGCAAATTTTGATAATAGGATTGGCAACATTGTGTGTATACTAGCTACCTAGAGAAATTCACCTTGCTCATCCTATAATTTGTGTGATTAATTCCAAAATTGAGGATCGATAATAGGACAAGCTACAAAAAAATAAAAAAGAGAAGAAAATGGGTAGAAAACAAAAGCAAATGCCCAAAAATATAACTACAAATGGAATGAACATCAACAAAGTACCATCATTCTAGCTTGAATCCGTGAGGTCCTTAGGTCTATATTGCAATCATGGGGTATATATCCATAGGAGATATAGATGCTTGACTAGCAATGGAGTATGCCTTAGAAGTGGTGATAAATCTGTCACATTAGTGACATTTTTTATAGACCACTGCGTGCTTGTGTATGAACTAGCTTACATAATATGTTAAAAATCAGTTGAAACCATCTTCTTTCAAAATGGTTAAATGAACTTCACTTCACACACACTGATCCATGCTTGGATTCTTGTTAGCCAAGATAGTTAATATTTTTGCAAAAAATTTCTCAGTTATTCAATGGGTTTTATTGCTCAAACTATCATGTTCGAACCTTTTCAAAGAACGTTTTGCATATGACATCTTTAAAATAACGGACTGGATTGCACCATATCTTGTTTTACCATAATACAAGTATTTTATTCACCACTTTTTGCATCCACCTGCATTCTCACACATAACATATTCATAACCAATTCAATTATATCTTATTCAATGCTTGGTTATACCTCATTCATTCTACATACATCTATTTATACCACATCTACACATCTATCGCTTTACATATCTATGCTACATTTATACATTCATATCATTCTCATGTACATACATAATAAAGTAGAAACAACACAAACAAATGCAATACGATATAACATCACCAAATTTCATATATATATATATCAAAATGCAATTAGGCTACAATAAAATATGTACCCTTGTGGGCACCTCATCACATGTACATATCATGTATATAACTCATCATACAAAAATTATGGATGGCTACATGGCCATCAACAAAAAGAAAATATATCATATGTGCTACTCAATGGGAGTCTCCCCGCTCCCCTCCATGAAACATCACTCTGGCAAAACACCGCCCACATCCTATGTCATAGATGCCTCTCTGATGAGGAAATTTAGACCTAGGGGCTAATTTATTTTTAGACCTAGGATATTTTAATTAGGCTTAGTCATAAGAATAATCAACGTGAGGTGTTGATAAGCTCCATTGAATAGTCTAGGTCTAGGTGTTTTTATTTTTGGCATTTTAGGGCTTGCATCTTTAGCCTTTCCTTGATTTTGTACGTAAATCCTTGGAGCAGTTGATGATTTCTAGGATTACGATTTTATTTTTGGACTTATTTAAAGTCCTATGTTTTCAATAATAATTAGCTTTGATTTTTCCATATCATTGGTATCAGAGCTGGAATTTTGGAGGTTCTGGGTCATTTTCGACCTCCATATTTCTACTCTACCACCTGTTCCAGTTGAAGCTCGGGAAATTGCAAAATTTTTGCTGCCACTTTTGTAGAAAAATTGTTGCCAATTTCCATTGTTGTCGACACAAATTGTTGACGATAATTTATCATTGCCAAAATTGTCGACAATATTTTGTCAACTTTTGGAGTGGCAAAATTTTGTTGTAAGTTGTAAATTATTTCTTGGTCTGAGGCCACTGCAATTCATGCGTCGAAGGACTTTTGTGTTTTCATTTTTAAAAAAAATGCGTGATCTCATTCGGAAAATTATTTGTTTTTCGGACTATTCTATCGACGTTCGTGAAGCATAGATCACTGCGCTAGACAATTTTTGTCCGCCCTCAATCATCCGACTGTTGCACGCTGCTAGTTCTGGTGAGTTTGTGACGTTCGATGGCCATTCTTCAATGACTGATCCACCGTAATGTTTTTCGATGCGAAACGTCGACGACAGCTTCCCGACGTTGTTGGACGTTTTGGCATTGTGGATCCAGTGCTCAGTGCTATTAGGGAAGATGCTTCGCCCTAAATTTCCCTTGGCTACATGACTGCAGATGATTGCCCTTCTTTGTGTGCTGGGCGAGGTGAAATTTGCTGGTCCAAACTTAGTGCAGGGCAATCCAATCTCACATTTACAGAGGAGTGTAGCTCCACAAGACATATCGAATCGGTCTTTCATGATTTCACATGATTCCCATGATTTCCAGCACCTTCTTTTCGACAGTTTCATGTTTTGTAGTGGATACTGTTTTCGATTGGCGAGATTGTGACATTTCAACAGTAGACATATGACATTTTTTAGGCATGGCAAAACATTCATTGATTTTCGACGTCCGATGCGAAACTCCAACGACCATCACTTTTTCTTGGCGGTGGTTTGGTCTGGTCTAATTTTAATCTTGGCTACCGATGTTTTTTTAGCCGGTTTCATTTGTCCCTTTCGGCAGTGCACTTGCCCATGCGGTCACCATCATGGCCAGCTCGAATGCAGTCCCTGCACAATGAACAGCCACGTACATCAAACAACCATGCGCACCGACCAGTGGACACCAAACCGTACATTATTTTCTACGCGTGACAACCCCCGCAGCCTCGGCTCATTTTGGGCATTGTCGTCACCTCTTTGCTGGGTATAAGCCACTTTGGTAAATTCATTTACCATCTTATTATTGTGACATCCATATCAGTTGGTATTAATCACTATATCTATTAGACATATTGATTACAAAAAAAAAAAACCACCTTTTGGATTTAAAAAAAAAAAAACAAAAATTTACTTTTTTTTTTTATCACTAAGTCAAATTTTGACTTTTTAAGCCATTGTGCAAGCACATTTTTACAACATTGTGCAAATATTTCTTTTGCCCTTCTATGTGTAAATTTGCAATTTTTGCAAATTAAATTGGGCATATTTTTGCACATTTGTAATTTTATCTTTTTGTGACAATTTTTGCTAGCGATCACTCGAGGTCAAATGGCTTCTGAATTGGCCGACAAATTGGCTCAAGTAACCCAACTTGTCAGCATTTTGGTTGATAAGGTTACTTCCAATGAAGTTCAACAACAATGTGAGGTTTCGGTTTACACTGGTTTACGAGATCTCGAGGTCCTCAACAGTTGGATTTTGGACATGGATAGTTGGTTTGCGTATATCAAGATCGCAAAGGATCAGGAAGTTAACTTTGCAAAGTTGAAACTTTTTGGCATTGCCAAGGTCCTTGTCACTGATCGACAACGGACCCAAAATCCCATTGACACGTGGGATGAATTGCAAAGAGTATTGAAGAATAATTTTTATCCTTCAAACTATGCCACTGAGCTTGAGATCAAGTGGCTTCGTCTTCGACAAACCTCCAATATGACTATTCATGATTATATTTTTCAATTTAGCAAGTTACGGATTTTGAATTCTATACAGGATAATGCAGCACAACTTGTTAACAAATTCAAAAGTGGTTTACAGGAGCCAATTTACAGGAAGATGAAATACAAGTTGATTGTAAACATTGACATGGCTTTCAATCAAGCCCTTCTTGCTGAGGAGGAAATGAGAGAGCAATCATGTGGGACTCGCTCTTCTACGTCGGGGAGGAAATCAGAAGGCTTCTCCTCAACCTTCCAAGGGAGCTAAATCTTCTTCTTCTCCTTCTCCCTCTTCTTCATCTTCCCCTTCTTCTTCTTCACAAAAATCTTCTTCTTCTAAATCACCTTTGATTTGTAACTATTGTAAAAAGCCAGGACATACTCAAAAGAGGTGTTTTAAGTTGCAAAATGTGAAGAAACAATCCCTAGTTGTAAAGCCTTCCAATGAGGACTCACAAGAAAGTACCATTGAGGCTACAGGGGAACGTAAACCTTATAAGGAATTGGTAGGGTTAAACAAATTGACCCTTATGAATACTTCACAAGGTGATCGTGAGAATTTGTTTGTGACTACGGTCCATCTCAGTGACACCTTTATGGTTGATTGTATAATCGATAGCGGCTCGTAGAAAAATCTAATTGTGAGGTCCGTTGTTGACAAACTGAAGTTATCGATGAATCCCCATCCTCATCCTTATCCTTTGGGATGGAAGGACAATGGGATTACATCCGACATCACACACACTTGCACTTGTGAATTTTGCTTTCAGTCCTTCTTTTGTGGACTCGGTTGTGTGCGATGTAACTCCAATGGATTGTTGTGGCTTGTTGCTTGGAAGACCCTATCAATATGATAGGAGGTCTATACATGATGGGTACAAAAACACATACACTTTGCACAAAGACAATAAAGAATTCATAATCAAAAGTACACAACAAACTCCACATAATTTGATGTTGAGTTGTAGACAAGAATGCAAAGCTGTAAATCAAGCAAAGGAATTAGCACTCATCTTCATCAGACCAATTCAAGAAGAAAAGCAAGCACCTAAGCACACTAATAACAGGAGTTCTTTAGTTCATTCAATACTTCAATCATTTTTTGATGTTTTTCAAGAACCCACAAGTCTTCCTCCTGAAAGACAGATTAATCATAGTATTGAGATTGTTCCTGCATCTTCTCTTCCTAATTCTTCAATGTATAGACAATCAATAGTGCAAATGGAAGAAATTAAAAAGCAAATTCAAGCATTGTTGACTAAAGGGTTCATCAAACCCAGTACTTCCCCTTTTGCTTCTCCTATCTTGCTTGTGTTGAAGAAGGATGGCACATGGAGATTATGCATTGATTTCAGGGCACTCAATAAGATTACAATCAAGAATCATTATCCACTTCCTCGTATTGATGATCTCTTGGACCAATTGCAAGGTGCAAAATTCTTCTCCAAGATTGATCTCAAAAGTGGGTATCATCAGGTGAGAATTCAAGTAGAAGACACTTGGAAAACAACATTTAAGACCAAAATGGGACTCTTTGAGTGGCTTGTCATGCCCTTTGGCCTTACAAATGCTCCAGCTACATTCATGCGGCTGATGAATGAAGTATTCAGAGATTGTCTAGATCAATTTGTAATCATCTATTTGGATGACATTCTTATATATTATTCTACTTGGGAGAATCATTTGGAACACTTGGAAACGGTTCTTCAAACTCTTTGAAAGAACCAATTGTATGCAAATTTTCCTAAATGTTCCTTTGGGCAAACATTCATTGCCTATCTTGGATTTGTAATTAGTGAAAAAGGTGTGCAAGTAGATCCTTCCAAAGTTGAAGTTATCTTCTCTTGGCCAACTCCTACTTCAGTCACAGAGTTAAGGAGTTTTCTTGGACTTGCTAATTTCTATCGCAAGTTCATTGGAGGATATTCTTCTATTGCTGCACCTTTACACTATTTGACAAAGATCAAAGTTTAGTTTCAGTGGACAAAGGAACAACAAAAATCCTTTGACACATTGAAACAAAAATTGAGTACTACTCTAGTTCTTGTTCTTCCTAATTTGTCTCAACCATTTGAGATAGAAACTGATGCTTCACAAGTAGCACTTGGAGCTGTGCTCATGCAGAATGGCCATCCGGTGGCCTATCATTCAGAAACATTTTCAGAGGCCAAAAAGAACTATTCTACATATGATAAGGAGTTCTATGCTTTGGTTCAAGCAATCAAGTATTGGAGGCATTATCTCTTGGGAAAAGAAACAATTGTTCATACAGATCACATGCCCCTTAAGTTTCTTAAATCTCAAACAAAAATTGAGGAAGCTAGGCACATGAAATGGGCATCATACTTACAACAATTCCATTTGGTAATCAAGTACAAGAAAGGATGACACAATGTAGTGGCTGATTGTTTGAGTCGTCCTCCTTCTACTCTTGTTTTGACAATTGTCACTACTTCTCATCTTGGCTTCCAAACTTGGCCTACACAGTATCCTATGGATCCAGATTTTGGCAAAGTTTTCCACCAACTTTCCAATCCTTCTTCAAATTTGAGAGCACTTTAGGACTTTCATATTCAAGATGGAATGTTGTACAAATTGGAAAAACTTTGTGTTCCTCATGGGAACAGGGAGTCTCTTCTAAAGGAGGCTCATTCCACACTCTATGGGGGACATTTTGGTAGGCAGAAAACTCTTCATCATCTTCAACGGTTTTTCTTTTGGCCACACATGCAAAGAGATGTTCTTCGCTTCTTGCGACAATGTGCAGTCTGTAATCGCTCCAAATAAGCCAATAGGACATTGGGAATGAGCATGCCTTTGCCCATTCCTTCTCATCCATGGGAAAGCATTTCCATCGATCTCTTGAGCGGTTTTCCAATGACAGTACACAAGCATGATTGTGTCTTTGTTGTGGTGGACAGATTTAGCAAAATGGCCAAATTCATTCCTTGTCGCAAGACAAGTACTGCACAGGATCTTGCCCAACTCTTCTTTGAGGTGGTATGGCGCTCTTTTGGTCTTCCTACCAGCATTGTCTCTGATCGTGACTCGCGCTTTGTGGGTCACTTTTGGTGATCACTTTGGAAGATTTTGGGAGTATCTCTTAACTTCTCTACTGCTTATCATCCACAATCCGATGGGCAGACAGAGGTAGTTAATCGTACTCTAGTGCAGAGTTTGAGGATTTACCATAATTCCACTCCAGCCAAGTGGGACTTAAGCCTCACTCACATTGAGCACACCTACAACAGGGCCATCCACAGTTCTACTGGGCACTCTCCATTTGAAGTGTGTTTTGGTTTTCAACCACTTGCTCCTTATGAGTTACCTTTGTCTTTGCCTTCTTCAGCCACAATGCACATTCAGAAGGAACAAGACAAGGCCAACTCTTTTGTGCAACATTTGTAGAGTCTTCAAGCCAAAGTGGTTCAAATTCTTCAGAAGACTCAGCAAAAGTAGAAACAACAGATGGACAAGCACCGCACTCCTCATTCCTTTCAAGTTGGTGACAAAGTATGGTTTCATCTTGACAAATGATGATTTGCAGATAAGGCACATAGCAAAATCAAGCCTCTTCGTTATGGGCCTTATACTATTCTTCAGCAAATCTCTGAGAATGCCTTTCGCTTGGACCTTCCAACTCATCTTGGCATTCACGATGTTGTCAATGTTGATCTTCTCAAACCATACTATGATTCGACACTGGAAACAGTTCCAGCCATCATACATCCAGTTGATGTGGTTCTTGATGCTCAACTTTCGCTTGACGTCGATACAGTCTTTGATACGAAGACTCAAAAAACATGCCAGGGTGCTTCTACTTCATATCTTGTGGCCCGACGAGGCCAATTTCCACATCAGGCTCACTGGATTTCTGCTCACATTCTATCCCGGGATTTTCCCTCTTTGTTAAAAGCATTGGAGTCCAATGCTTCTTTTGTTGGGACGAATGATGAGGAAATTTAGACCTAGGGGCTAATTTCTTTTTAGACCTAGGATATTTTAATTAGGCTTAGTCATAAGAATAATCAACGTGAGTTGTTAATAAGCTTCGTTGAATAGTCTAGGTCTAGGTGTTTTTATTTTCGACATTTTAGGGCTTGCATCTTTAGCCTTTCCTTGATTTTGTATGTAAATCCTTGGAGCAGTTGATGATTTCCAGGATTACGGTTTTATTTTTGGACTTATTTAAAGTCCTATGTTTTCAATAATAATTAGCTTCGATTTTTCCATATCACTCTCTTCTCACCTCTGGGACTTGTCCCACTTCTTTTGAGGCTACCGAATCTACCACCTACTAGCTCATATGCACTATCGAGGGTGTACTACATTGGCTCTATCAATATTGACTTTGAGATATCAATCACGACTCTAAATATTCTAGTATTGATAATCCACTCATAATCAACTTACCCTCACACTATGCTATCTTCATAGCCTCTTTCACATGGGCTACTATCAATCTCTTATTTTCTTGTCACAAACGCTCCACCTCTACTCAGAGACTAGCTGTATCCACCCTTGACTACTCCTCAACCAACCTCACTGCCTCTACATCCCCATGTACCTATTGTAGCTATTGCATGCTCACTCACAAATTCTCAATATTTACTACAAATTACCTATTTGAAGCTATCATATCAACTACATCTCATCGCAACCCCTCTACACACTCTTATCAGTTGATATCAACATCTACCTCCACCTTCACCCCATACAATAGTTGTTGTAGTCACTCAATTGACTCAATCATCTCATCCCTCTCCACCCGAGCTACATTCCACTCAATAATGAGAGCCTCTCTCTTGGTGGCTAACTGCTCCACCCTAGATCTCGTCTCATCCCATTCTCGCAAGGTTGTTCCTATCCTCTCCTCCACTACTATAGAGTAACCTATCACCCAATATGGCTTAGTATTTATCAGCTTCTCCTCCAACTCTAATACCTCATATTACAGTTGTCTCACCCCCTCCTGCACTGCTATCATATCTTGTAGTCCAATTGTAAAATAAAATATAGGAGATGGTGATGCTACACCTCTATCCACTCCCACTATATCCTCCACCCTTCCACCAACCTCCATCATTGGCATATCATCCATCACCACTACCCCCTTTGTCAAGAATCCCTCAATCAACTTAGGCTATCCTTAGGTACCTCCGCTCACCAACCTATCATGCTCATCCCTTCGTGGTTGCACACACGGTATCAACTAACCTAGCTCCACCTCCTCCTACTCATTAGGCTTTGGTGATCTCGATACTCATGGTGACCCTCCATATAGTGGTGATCCTGATACCCCTTGCAATCCCCCATGCCCCAAAAATGTTGTCATTGCCCTTCCTGGCAATGCACTTGCTACCTTATCCACTCATACACAACCCCAAATCTAGGCTCCCACCTCTTCATTTACTACCACACATCATACTCCACTATGGTATCAATATTATCCACATCTAGGATAACTATATGCTCATATGGCATCAGGTCTAAGGGTGTTACCACTGGCTCTGAATCTCGATCACCTACCACTCTGTAAATCACCACCAATATATCTAGCTACCCCTATTGTAACCCAAATTGATGTCACCTATGAAAATAGGAAATACTCCACCTGTTTCCCATACTTCCCCACCATCCATCATCATCGTATAAAATAGACAAGATGCACTGCATCCTCCTCCCAAATAGGCACCCCTCGCCATGGCCTCCATATAATATCACCCATATTCAACTCCTCTAGCTTCTCATGGTAGTATATAAAATTACCCTCTGACTCCCTCTTGATCTTATTCTCCATATCTATCTTCCATATTATCTCAAAGGGTACATCACAGTCCTCCAATGTATGTGCATATGAGGGAGAAATGATGATTGTAGTACCATAATATGCTCCTATTCCCACACCTGTAGTGAGGGACTAAAACTTATGCCTGATTGATCTGTTCTCACCACTCCATGCAGCTCTCTATAGACCTACATAAATAATATGTGTGCCCATGCATACACTATCTTCCACTCCACCATATCCCACACCATCCCTATCATATTATATGGGAATCTCACCCCTAAAGTATTGGGTAAGGCATGACTCATGATCCATCACATTTTGGTTGGATAACATCTTGTTCTTCCAACACTGCTTCTAGTCCACCCCACCCTTCAACCCCACATTGGACCATATCTCTCTGAGAGCCCTCTTCAATACACCATATTGAGCATACCTCTCCATCATCCTCACCATAATACCCTCTACCACCAATTGATAGATGTGGTACACATCCTCCAAAGTAATAGTCATCTCCCCTATCTAGATATGAAAGGTGTTCCTATCAGGATCCTACCTCTCGCACAACACAAACACATATACATGATTTATGTATACAACACGCATTTTACACACTCCATAAAACCCCACTACATGCAGCTAGGTACCATAATCTTCTTGCTACACATCCTACAACTTCTTCCTAAGATCTCATAGTCAATGTCGTGCATATATCTTCTTCACCTGCATTAATCCATTTTAAAACACATGTCAATTGTTGTAGGTCAAACAAGGTTAATTTTGTTCCTACTTTGTCACTTGCCCATGCATTTAATTTATCAACCCAAGGAGCTTCGTAAACTTATGAAGGGTCTCACACAGGATCACTTACAATACCACTTTGAGATAAGTCTACTAACTCTACTATTGGGGAGTGTTTCAAAGGTTGTCAATCATTCATTCACTCCTCAATAAATTACATATGAATAATTAAATCTTCAAAAAAAAATCATACGTGCATTCCAATAACAAACCTATTGCAATCATAAAATAACAGTGTAGAAATAATAAACCTATGAAAGCAGTAAGATAATCTAGAAAACACAAAGAAAGGGAAGAAATATTGGCTTGGAGTGGTCCCAGGCTCCAACAGCTTCCTCCCAGCTAAACACGTGCTTAGGAACTCTTAGAAATTTATTATAATCACCAAAGAATTACAATGCTTCTTAAATTTTGTACTCCTCTCTATATTCACTATTAGATATTCTATATTCTCCTATATATCTATCAGAGAGGTCTACGTGTGTTTATATAGCACCCCCACAGATATTATGTTACAAGGAAATTATAACAGTCAATTCATTCTAGACTAAACTAAGACAGTCTGGTAAATGTAATCGACGTCTGCTAAAACTGACATTCATTCCTAATGGTGGCGTGTTCACTAATTGGTTCGTGATTTGCCTATCGTATGTAGGACATTCTCATACATTAGTGCAACTCCCAAATTAACTTACATGATGTAGATTTGGAACTACACTAGTCAATGTTACCCATGTCGTGTTATCTAGTCAACGAGAATGAATAGAGGCACCTTCTCTATAAGGAAGGTGCCTTACCCATGTGTTCTGGCGGGCGCCTTCTCCTTGCGAAAGGTGCCTAAGTATATCGGGCGCCTTCTTTATATAGAAGATGCCTACCTTCCATTGGTGCCTTCCTGGAAGAGGAAGGCGCTTGCCTTCTGTTGGTGCCTTCCTAGAAGAGGAAGGTGCTTGCCTTCTATTGGCACCTTCCTGGAAGAGGAAGGCGCCTACCTTCTGTTGCTGCCTTCCTGGAAGAGGAAGGTGCTTATCTTCTCTTGGCACCTTCCTGGATGAGGAAGGTGCCTACCTTCTGTTGGTGCCTTCCTTGAAGAGGAATGCACCTACTTACCATGCGTTAATTCTAAAGGAAACAAAGTTCCAGGTCCATGAAAAGACCTCGACTGATCCGAATATGACTAAAAAAACTACAATTCCACAAAAACACACTAAAACATACAAATTAGATAACACACATAATCTTATCAAATAATTACATAATCATTCATAAAGGTATACAATTCCTATTATATAGCCGCATAATAATCAATGAAACTTATACAAAATATGAGCATTTTCGAGGCTCATCATCCCCCCATGCCTAACATATGCCATGCCCTCGTGGCATCAAAACTGTAGGTAGCCCTATTAACTCCTCATTTTTGTCATTTTATGATGGATCTGGCTGTACCTATGACCCATTTTTGCTTCTTCTGTGGACTGGCATTTGGAGGTGCGATTCCTCTTTTTCCATGTGGATCTGTAGGTGCTACTATCGGCTTTTGCTCGAGTTGTTGGCTTCACCTATTTGCTTTTATTATCCTGGTCGTTATTGGGGATGGTATTGCCAATGTAGTTGCTACTGCTTGAAATATCTCTTTTACAGCCTACCACAGGTTAGCTTCCGAAGGTCTAACAACTGCAAGAGGGATATCTGAGTTATCCCTCTTGAGATGAACAACCTGGGCCTTGTGTAATTAGGTTGCTTTAGGAGTAAGCCCTCCATTTTCCCTTGTAATGGCAATAGCTTCTAGTTTGGGGCCATATACCCCACATATTTCAAAATACCTTCGGATCTTAGAGGACCGCCCTCGGGATGACCCGTAAATCTCCCAAAATTGGTTGTCCTCTATCGGATTAACATAGATACCAAGGTCTCCCTGGACCCTCGAGGATGACTCCCTGGCCTCCTTGGTTGCTATCATTTCTTTGAGCAGCCATTCAAACTGCTTTCGCCTTTTTACGAATGGTTGCATGTCCCATTTGTATTATTTTTATTCGGTGAAATTTACCTTTACCTTTTTTCAAGCCGTCCTGGGTCCTTTTCCTTTGTCCTATGTATAAACTACGGTGGCTCAGACGGAAGGTTTCTCTTCCTTCTCGGTGATTGTTTCCTTGTTGTGAGGGACTTGTTCTATCATCTCTAAAGTTGTCCCCTTTTCCTCTTGTTTGTTGGGTGTTGACCCTGTCGGTTCTTCAATCTCTTCTTTCGCAGGCCCGATGAATTTCTCTTTATTTTCACCCGGTTCTGCATCACTTAGGTCTATGACAGGGGGCTCTATGGGGCTTCTTCTCTCTTCATTCCCAAAAATAGAGGAATTTTCCCCTACCTCCGGGCTATTTTATCGGGCGTCCGACCAAAATTCTCTCGAAGAGAATACTCATTCTACTGATGTGGGAGAATTTGTCGGGACCTCAATCACCTAGTCAGTTTGGGTCGATGCATCCCTTTTCTCTATTTCCTTGGCCTAGAGTTGTCGATTCTCCTCTCGTGACTGCTAGACCAACTGATCGATCTGAGTGATCCTCTGTGCTTTCTCTTTCAACTCTTCTCTGTGCTTGTTCTAGAAATCCTCTAAAATTTGCTAGGCCATCTAGTAGTTGGTTTGCCACTCCAAGGCCTCCTCTAGGACTATGTCGATTTGATTATTGCCCCTGGAAGTCCCTACATCCTACGGAATCTGGCTTGTCAATTCTCAGAGGATCTGGGCTACAAGATCGACCTCTAAGTCATCTTCTTCATCCTTTAAGGAGAGGAGGAGTCTCTACAGGCGTTTCAACCTGAGGACTGGTTCTAGTGGCTGGAATTCAACCTCGCTACTAGTGAGTCGTGCCCCTTATTCTTTGAACTCGGGCACTGGTGAATGCCCTCTTTCTTCTATAAAATTAGGTAGTTCCAATTGATCAATGTCCTCTACCTCATTTATAGGGATTTCCTCTGCTCACCCTACCTCGATAATAGAATCCTCCCACCTTTTCTGGCTACCATATCCCTTTGCGTTGGAATTCTACCTCTATGCTTCTGCATGGTGGACCAATGTCGATATCATCCCATGGTGGGCCAAGGTGGAAGGTGCACCCTTCTGGTATCTAGTCACTTCCTCCTTTAGGGCATTTTCTAGGTAAAAGGGCACATTTTTTTTCCTCCCATGCACTAGGTGATTCAAGAATTGCACATGATTAGTGTGCAGATGGGTATATTTCCTAGTGCATGTAAAGAACCGAGCAACCTGCTTGAATATCTTCCATAGATTCATAGGAAGGCTACTTTTTGGTAGCCCTTCCTTGTCTATCTGCATGTTCTCCCCTGGCAGTAGTAATTCGGTGTATGGCTTCAACATTTCACCCTTGTATGTGCACTCGCCTATGAGAGGCAAGCCAGTCACCTATGAGATATATTCGGGGGTGACTGGAATCTCCATCCCTCGTACTTGAGCTACGTCACCCCCAAGGAGGCAGCAAATTCCCTGGCTACCTCCATATCCTGGCTCTGACTGACCAGGATACAGTACTTGAGCCATCCCTCGGCTTCGAACTGTGTCCTGACCATCCCCCTGATTCCTTCTATGTCACTCGATTCATTTTTCTTCACCGCATGATTCTTCGATCACCCTCCCATGGCACCTTCCCTTAGGCTCTTCTATTTTCCTCCTTGCCTTCTCAGGAAGGCGCCTTCTTATAAGGAAGGCACCGAACCCTAGCTTTCAATTTTGGCAAGGTACGCCTCATGAGCTACATCGTTGGTACGATGTTCCGGCCATGGGGGGTGCATGATTTTTATGGCAGCGATATTTTTTGGTACTGCATAATTTACAAATGATTACATAAAAATTTGAGTAGAGTATGCACGTACCTGATTGGATGTCTCGTGCATCATGGAGAGTGTCGATTCACCAATTTGTGACACGGGGGATGGGTACTTCGTTTGCATGGATTACGCCAAATTTTACTACTGAGTTGTTTAATGGTTGATGTCGAAACCATCTGTCTATCATTTTTGGAACGTGCATGCTGATCTCACCCCATAATTCTATGGGATTTTTTATTGAAGCGGTTCCCTATCACACGAGTGATGGTGGTAATCTGATACCACCTGCTCGCATGATGATCTTGTTTCGATCGAGGCGCACGTGAAACTTTAAGTGTTGGCTGTATACGAAAGGCGCTCTTCGGTACCTTCCCGATGTGGAAGGCACTTATATAGTGCCTTCTCGATGTGGAAGGTGCTTATATGGTGCCTTCCCGATGTGGAAGGTGCTTGATATGGTGCCTTCTCGATGTGGAAGGCGCTTGATATGGTGCCTTCTCGATGTGAAAGGTGCTTGATATGGTGCCTTCTCGATGTTGTAGGTGCTCTCGAATGGATGCATCTTCCGGTGGTGGAAGGTGCCTTTGATGATGGTGCCTTCCTGCTACGGAGGGTCCTTTCGAATGGGTGTGCCTTCCTAGAGTGGAAGGTGCCTTTGAATGGGTGCGCCTTCCTGGAGTGGAAGGCGCCTTTGAATACATGCGCCTTCCTGGAAGAGGAAGGCACCTCGGCTATCTCTTTTTTTTTTGGATGGATGCGCCTTCTTGATGTGGAAGGTGCCTCGGTCCTCAATATATATATATATATATATATATATATATATATATATATATATATATATATATATATATGAATGGATCTCTTCAACGTGCACCTTATTTATAAGGAAGGTGCCTTATTTCAGTGGGGCGCCTTCTTTATAAGGAAGGTGCCTTATTTCAGCGGGGCACCTTATTTATAAGGAAGGCGCCTTATCTCTTGCTTGAAACCTCCTTCATGACGGAAAGCGTCCACCTTCGTTAAGCATCTTCTTCTAGGAGGAAGGCACCATACCTTAAGTGGATAGTCTTATCTGAAGATGAAGGCTTTCTGCAAGGCTCTTACTTGGCAGCCATGTCATGGTTGACCAGGAAAGGGTGATCAAGCCTCCTCAGACTCGCTTCATGTTACCTCAGCATCTTCCTGCAAGGGTTGGCATCTGAATTTCCTCTTGGGGAAGAGTTTGTTGCCAACCCCCATGCTTGAATAGATGTTGCTTCTACCCTATGAGTGTCGGTGTTGGGATGCTGAGCTGAATCAGGCCTGGTTTCCTAGATACCTATTCTTCATGTTGTCAGGTCCTCCACCTACAAAAAGCAAACAAAAAGAAATAAAAATATAGGCAGTTAGACGCATTTCATGCTTGTTAGGCCCTGAACCCAGGATGCCTATAGCTTGCATGCGGGTGTCGTCCCTGTAAAACACACCATAAGAAATAATCAAACCTAAACTAACTGCTTTTGGTGAGCACCTCCATGCCCACCATTTTTCCTGCTGAGAGTTTGGTCCAGATTTACAAGGATGGGGTCTCCCCCATGCCTCCTCTGGATTCCACCAGTAAATTCTTGGACGTGTTGTAGGGCCGCAATCGGTGGCCATTAACGGTTAATACAACATTGCTGCCATCAATGGTTCTGACATGCACAACACCATTCTTGATGAGCTCTACCACCTCATACGGTCCCATCCATCTCTGCATTAATTTGCCCTTCCTTTCCTGGAACCGAGAATCATACAACAACACCCATTCTCCTTCTTGGAACTGCTTTAGTTTAATGTGGTGATCATGCCACCATTTCCTTTGCTTTTGTATGATCTACGTTCTTTGTAAAGCATCCATCTAGATTTCATCCAATTGATTCAGCTACCGAATCCTTTCTTTTTTAGCATCATCCAGGCTCAAATTGAGTTCTAAAGCTGTTCTCAATGTTTTGATCTCAAAATCGATGGGCATCATTGCACTCTTCCCATAGACCAATTGGAAGGGTGTAAAGCTTGTGGTGGATTTCCACGTGGTGTTGTATGCCCATACTACCTTCGATAGTCATGTAGCCCAATATTTTCTATGTTGCTGCATGGTTTTTATCAGGATGTTCTCTATTTCCCTGTTTGTCACCTCCACTTGCCTGTTTGCCTGCATATGGTAGGGTGTAGTTTTGTTGTGCCAAACTCTGTATTGCTTCGTCAATTCCTCGATAAAATTGGAGGTAAACTGAGGCCCTTGTTCCATTGTTATTTCTTTGGGGACCCCAAATCATGTAAAAATGTGAGCAAATAAGAAATCGACAACCGTTCTTTCTTTTGAATCCCTCAATGCCTAAACTTCAACCCATTTGGTGACGTAGTCTGTACAAACTAAAATAAACCTCCTCCCTATTGAAGGTGGGTTAATTGGCCCCACAAAATCCATACCCCACTTGTCGAAGGGTTCTAGGTGTACCTGAGGCTGGAGGGGCATTTCGTCATGATGGGTTGGTCTACCCATTCTTTGGCATTCATCGCACTTGCTGGCGTATGCGGCTGCATATTTAAATAGAGTGGGCCAAAAGTACCCAGCCTGTAGGATTTTATAGGTAGTCCATTTTCCTACAAAGTGTCCTCTGCATGGTTCATCATGACAAGCTTTGAGTATTTCTGAGAACTCTTGTTCTGCTATGCATCTCCTTATAATCTGGTCACATCCTATTTTGAACAGGAGGCCATCAATCCATAGGAAAGATGCACTTTTCTCTATTACCACCTGCTTTTCTCGAAAGGAGAGAGCAGGTGAGGTTCTTCCGGTGGCCAAGTAATTGGCTATGTCTGTGTACCATGGTATTTATTTGCTGATGGTGAACAAATGCTCATTCAAAAACTGGTCCTCAACTGATGTATGGTCTACAGGTATCAATCTGGATAGAAAATCCGCTACAACATTGTCCTTGCCCGGTTTTTCGACTATCATTATGTCGAATTCCTGCAATAGTAGGAGCCACCTGATAATTCTTCCACCAATATCTAGCTTGCTCATTAAATATCTGATGGTCGCATGGTCCGTATGGACAAACACCTTATATCCAGTGATATAATGGCAAAATTTGTTTATGGCATGCACAACTGCAAGGAACTCCTTCTTCATCACCGTGTAGTTGAGCTCGGCCCCTACCAAGTTTTTGCTAAAATTCCTTGCCATCCTTCTATCTGAGGACTGCTCCAATCGCATTGTTGGATGCATCACAATAGATATGAAAGGGTATGGCCCAATATGGCCCTCTCAAAATTGGTGCAGATATCAGTTTCTCCTTGAGCAACTAAAATGCTTCTTCGCAATCTTCCATCCAATTGAACTCCATGTCTTTAGACAATAGAGTGTGCAGTGGTTTTGCAATCTTACTGAATTCGATGATAAATCATTGGTAGTACCCAATAGATCCAAGGAAACTTCTCACCTCTCTCTGCATTTTGGGGCTGGGTAGGTCCCTGATGACCTTGATATTTCTTTTGTCAACCTTTATTCCTTCTGAGGAGATATGGTGTCCCAATACGATGCCCTCTTGCATCATCATAAAGTATTTCTCATTACTCAAGGACAAATTATTTTCCTCACTTCTTTCAAGCACTCTTTCCAAGTTCGTCATTGCTTCATCAAAGGTTTCTCCATAAGCGGTGAAGTCATCCATGTACACTTTGACCGCATCTCCCATCATGTCTGAGAATATGCTAAGCACCGCTCTTTGAAAGGTGGCTGGTGCGTTGCATAACCCGAAAGGCAATACCCGATAAGAAACTATTCCCCATGGGAAGGTGAACGTTGTTTTATCCTGATCTTCTTCTCCTATCTGGATCTGGTTATATCCACTGAATCCATCTAGGAAGGAGAAATACTTTCACCCCAAAAGTGTGTCCAAGACCTGATCAATGAATGGGAGTGGGAAGTGGTCCTTCTTGGTCACTTTGTTTAACGCTCTGTAGTCCACATAGATTCACCACTTCCCATTCTTCTTGGGGACCACCACCAGTGGTGACACCCACTCACTATTAGAAATCAGATAGATGAATTCGGTAGACAAGATTTTTTGTAGCTCTGCCTTGACAATGTCTTTCATTGCTGGATTCATTCTTCTTTGTGGTTGCCTGCTCGGAGTTGCTTGTTCATCGAGGTATATTCGATGGGTATAGATTTTTGGGCTGATACCCTTCATATTCGAGTAATCCCATGCAAATTCCCATTGGTGTCTTACCAGGAGCTCTTCTACTTTTTTCAGTTGTGTGGGAGTCAACCCACTGCTGATGTTTAACATCCTTCCTAGCCCAACATTTATCTACTGAATGTGGTGATCTTGGGTGCCAGCCAATGGCGATCCGGGCACGATGATGGAGGATTCTCCATGGAGGAACTCTACAATAGCACCATCCTCATCTTCTTCTTCCACCAACTCATCCAATGCCATCATCGGTTGGATTATGGATAGCTCATGATCTTCATGCTTGGTCAACGTAGGTTCTCCCAATGAGTCGATGGACTGTGTAGGGGGTGAAATGGTCAATATTTTGATGTTTTGTCCATCTGAGATGGTCATCAGCCCATCACGACAACTGATGTAAGCATCGATTATTGCCAGCCATGGCCTTCCCAAGATGAGCGGGTAGCCACCCAACCTGGTTTTAGACTGCAAAACCAAGAATTCAATTGGGTATTCCCATGCACTGATTATCACTATTACATCCTCAAGCATTCCTTCTGGTGCCATGGTCGATCGATTGACCAGCTACAGCACTGTCATGGTGGGTCTCAGGTTCATGAGCTATAGCCTCTGCATGGTCTCCTGAGGAATTACGTTGATGGTTGCTCTGAGATTGACCAATGTATTGGACAAGGAATGTCCCTCAATTTTTATAGTCAACACTGGGTTGCCCGGGTTTGCATACTTGGGATGACACGTCTTGCCCATCATTAAATCTGCCAACTTACCCATGACATTGATAGTTTGGGTTGCTCTCCATCCTGGATTTCTTAAGCACATCTCCCTTATCACCTTAGTATATATCGGGACATCTCGGATAGCTTGGAATAGTGGAATTGTCACTATGAGGTTCTTCAAGCTGGACAGGATATCAAACTTCGACTGCGTTAGTTTTTTTTGTTCTTGCAGTTGGTTAGGAAATGGAGCCTTTGCTCTCTCAGCTACTTCTTCTACCACCTCTTCTATAAGAGGTGTTTCTCCTACATCTTCCTCCTCTTCTATTAGCGGAGGTGTTTCTACTCCTAGTTGTCTACTAGACCTAAGTTGAATATGGTACATCGGATACATCTCACCTTCCACGTTGTATGTTGGCTGATTCACTCTATTATTTGGATTTGTCATCGATTGTGTGGGTAGTTGCACAGGTCTCACTACTGGAAAGGCCGACAAGTTTTTATGGGGGTGAGCTGGCGCTACATTCTATGGGGCTAGATTCCATGGAGTGTGGCCTCTCCATTGTTGCCTCGAATATTGATATGGCATCCAGGGCTACTGATTAGGGAATGCTGCTCCTAGGGGTGCGTTGGACCAAGGCGATGGCCCCCACCACCCCATGTTAGGTGGTTGAGGCGGGCCTTGTGACATGTATGGTCCTCCCCCGTATGATGGCATTCCAGTTGGCATATTTCCCACAGGGGGTTGTGGCCAACTCTTCTGATTGCCTATGAAATAGGCCTCCATGGCTTCAACATCCTCCTGATTGCTAGGCAATTTTGGGCACAATCGAGTCTTGTGGTTCAGCCTGCAAACTATGCATACTCTAACTTTGTTCTCTGGGCATGCATTATTTGCATGCTTTCCTCTACATTTTGGGCAAAAATAAGCCAATGCTGCTTCGTTTTCTTACTTATTTTTCTCTAATAACAGTGTATCCATCTGCAATGCTAGAGATGAAAGCATCTCGCTTTTCAAATCCTCCAACATGTTGCCTATTTCTATTTTCATTATTGAAGTAGTCACTTTCATGGTTCTAGAAGTGGTCTTGCCTCTCCTTCTTGAGTAATTTTGGCATAGTTGTCGGATGTCTTCCATAGCGTGCTGGTAGACATCTCCTCCAGAAATCATGTTAAGAGCCTCCAATGATTCATTGTTAAGCCCTCTCAAAAAGATGCTTTTGAGAGATTTATCAGATAGCTTTGCATGAGGATACCGTTGAAGGTTGAAATTGAATCTCTCCCAGTACTCTTCGAGAGACTCATCCTCTTTCTGCGTCATGCTCAAGACTTCCTCTCTAGAGTCTCTTGCTCTCCCGAAGTCTTGATATTGCTCTAGAAAGAGCTTCTTCATTTGATCCCATGTGGCAATGTGTTTCTCCCCTAGACCGATGAACCACCATAGAGCTGCATCATCTAATGTGGAAGGAAAGAGCTTCAGCTTCTACGTATCAGATTTGTAGTCCACAGACCTACATAAAACATCAAACTTAAATAAAAATAGGTCAGGGTCCTCGGTTGGGTATCCTCTGAAGGTAGGAAGGTGAGTAGGGGATATGTTTTTCATTTTGGTATCTCCTACTCCTTCATCAATCAAGAAACTAAATCCAGATGAAACTTCTTCTATGTCGGCCATTTCTTCAGGAGTTGGGATCTCTAATGTAGTTTTTATGGCCTCACGGTCATTTAAGACTTTCTGAGTCAAGGCTCTAAGGTTATCTAGTGTTATCGTCTGATCTTCTACAACTTTCCACAATAGGGCTTCCTCTAAGGGTGTCCTATTAAACAAGGGGTTTATAATGGTCCGTTCTTCCCTAAGTTGATGGGATGAGGAAGCACTTTGCACAAAGTGCGGATCCTCACTCCAGTGGAGTGCTGGCTATGAGTCGGGTGAATCTAGTTCAAGCTTAGAGTGTTCGGTCGACTCAGGTTTTGGAGAGATTTGTTTTACAAACTGACCGTCAGGTCCTCTTCTTCTCGAAGAACTCATACAAGGTCAGATGGAAGGTTTTCAAGTATTGCAATTGATCTAGTAGAGGCACTTCCCTGACAACGATGCCAAAATATTGCGGGCCAAACAAGGTTAATTTTGTTCCTACTTTGTCACTTGCCCGTGCATTTAATTTATCAACCCAGGGAGCTTCGTAAACTTGCGAAGGGTCTCACACAGGATCACTTACAATACCACTTTGAGATGAGTCCACTAGCTCTACTATTGGGGGGTGTTTCAAAGGTTGTCAATCATTCATTCACTCCTCAATAAATTATGTATGAATAATTAAATCTTCAAAAAGAAAAACATTCATACGTGCATTCCAATAACAAACCTATTGCAATCATAAAATAATAGTGTAGAAATAAACCTATGAAAGCAGTAAGCTAATCTAGAAAACACAAAGAAAGGGAAGAAATATTGGCTTGGAGTGGGCCCAGGCTCCAATAGCTTCCTCCCAACTGAACACGCGCTTAGGAACTCTTAGAACTTTATTATAATCACCAAATAATTACAATGCTTCTTAACTTATGTACTCCTCTCTATATTCACTATTAGATATTATGTATTCTCCCTATATCTATCAGAGAGGTCTGTGTGTGTTTATATAGCACCCTCGCAGATCTTCTGTTACAAGGAAGTTATAATAGTCGATTCATTCCAGACTAAACTAAGACAATCTGGTAAATGTAATCGACGTCTGCTAAAACTGGCATTCGTTCCTAATGGTGGCATGTTCACTGATTGGTTCGTGCTTCACTTGGCATAGGTAGGATGTTCTCATACGTTAGTGCAACTCCCAAATTAACTTACATGACGTAGAGTTGGAACTACACCAGTCAATGTTGCCCACGTCGTGTTATCTGGTCAACGGGCGAAGAACAGAGGTGCCTTCTCTATGAGGAAGGTGCCTTCCCCATGTGTTCTGGTGGGTGCCTTCTCCATGCGGAAGGTGCCTAAGTATATCGGGTGCCTTATTTATACAGAAGGCACCTACCTTCCATTGGTGCCTTCCTAGAAGAGGAAGGCACTTGCCTTCTATTGGTGCCTTCCTAGAAGAGGAAGGTGCCTACCTTCTGTTGTTGCCTTCCTGGAAGAGGAAGGTGCTTATCTTCTCTTGGTGCCTTCCTGGATGAGGAAGGCGCCTACCTTCTATTGGTGCCTTCCTTGAAGAGGAAGGTGCCTACTTACCATGCATTAATTTCAAAGGAAACAAAGTGCTAGGTCCATGAAAAGACCTTGACTGATCCGAATCTGACTAAATCAACTACAATTCCCCAAAAACACACTAAAACATACAAATTAGATAACACACATAATCTTATCAAATAATTACATAATCATTCATAAAGGTATACAATTCCTATTATATAGCCGCATAATAATCAATGAAACTTATACAAAATATGAGCATTTCTGAGGCTCATCATCAATATCTCATTCATTCAATTTTAAACCACATGTCAAATATTCCACATTTAAAAAAAAGAAAAAAAAATTGCACTGCAAACTTTTTCATTCGCACAACCCCATGCGAACATTCCTATTTGTACACCCTCATACGAGCTTTTGGCAAAGGGTATTTTTGGATACCCATTAAACTAAATGGACAACCTGTACCCTCAGTTATGTACCAATAGGCACATATGCACTTAAAAAAATCACATACACATAAAAACATGTAAAAACATGCAAAACAAGAACACCAATGGAAGCTCAAATAGGTCAACTAAACATAGATTTGGGTATCCATTTGTCCAAACAACATGACTATATAAAACAATTTCATCATGCACGCATACAAAATCTAAAACAATCACTCTTTCATGTACGCTTCTCGAGGTCACAAAGTCAAAGTCAAAACAAATGACACATCGGGATACCCATTTGGGTAATTTTACATGTTGTGCACACATTTCCACTAGAAAGTGCATTCACGCATTTCAAACACATACATTCAAGCATTTTCACACACATGCACACATTCCAATACACACACAAGCACATTAAATGTTCTTTAGCATTTAAAAAATTCCACACATTCCAAGGTTGGCATAGTCCACTTACCTCTGGAATGCTTCCACCCACACTTGTGCTTGCTTGCCCACTCACCATCGCTCGACTTCCATTCCACAATTCAGTAGAGATCTACTTCACAATTTCTTCCTCACCACTCTCTCCCTCATTCATACGATGCAAAATGATGTTAGTCTTACAATGACACTGAGAGGTGGGGGTGAATCAGTGTAGCTCTTAAAAACTTAAATCTTCAACTCTTAATGCCGAAACAATGAAAACTTAAAACCCAATAAAGCAAATATAACAAAAGAGCATCACACAACACAAGATGTACCGAGGTTCACCAGTTTTGGCTACTCCTCAAAATTAACTATTTGGACTCCCATCCAAATCCAGCCTTTGCAAAGCAACAACTTTACAATCAATTTACCAGCACACACTAGAAGGAGCACCAACCCCTGATTTATCTGCAACAACAAAAAGGAGCACCAACCCCTAATTTATCTGCACCAACAGAAAGGAGCACCAACCCCTGATTTACCAACACCAACTGGAAGGAGCACCAACCCTTGATGCCAAGCACCAACTTGGACTTTTGTTCTGAAACTAGAAGATTGACATAAAGATGCCTTCACTTTTACAAGACCCTGACTGGTCTATTGCTTTCTCAACATCGCCCACTCTTCACACAACACACACCCTACTCGCTTGACTCCCATGCACTCTCCTCATGCTTCACATATCGCACACCTCTCTCACTCACCTCTCACATGCCTCTCGCTCTCCTCTTGCTCTCTTTGCAAGATTAAATCCGCCTCGCTTTAATCTCGAGCGCTTTCAAATTCTTCAAGCAACACTCCTTTTATAACCATCCTCTCTCTTTGTAACTCCAGTTGTAACTCCAGTATCACATAGTATTCTCTCATGCAGCCTATTAATAGTTATGGCTCTTTGTTTGGTCTTCGACTGATGACTTTTAGTTTAACCGTCGCTCGATGATTTCACTTCGTAACTAGCCCTGTAACTATCATTCTGACTTCAGTTCACTGTTCTTATTTTAGCTGCATGATTTTTCTCTGATAATCGCACTCTGTAATCGTCGTATCGACTTCAGTTAACTCTTCTTATTTTAGCTCGCATGATTTTCTTCTACAACGGCCCCTATAACTACCGTATAACTTCAGTTAACTATCACATATCTTATTTTGGCTGGGTTCTCTTCTTAGCTCGTGCCAAAGCGACCTGTCATGAAATCGTGACACTTCTGCCTCTTTGTCCTCTTCTCGAATTTCGCTCATGAAAACACATGTCGTGATATCGCGACACTTTCGCCTCCTTGCTTCTTTTCTTGGCTTGTACCTGCAAAAACACATGTCGCGATATCGCGACACTTTCACCTCCTTGCTACTTTACTTGGCTTGTACCCACGAAAACACAACATGTCGCGATATCACGACACTTTCGCCTCCGTACTCTTCCTCTTTACTTTTGTCATGAAAATGCGACATGTCGCGATATCGCGACACTTTTCCTTCTTTGCCTTCCTGCTCTTTTCAAGTCACGAAAATGTGACATGTCGCGATATCGCGACACTTTTCCTTCTCTGCCTTCCTGCTCTTTTCAAGTCGCAAAAATGTGACATGTCGCGATATCGTGACACTTTTCCATCTCTACTTTCTCTCTCTTCACTTTGGACCGCAAAAATGCGACATGTCGCGATATCGTGACACTTTTTCCTTCTTGCTCTCTCTCTTCGCTTTGGACCGCGAAAATGCTACATGTCGCGAAATCGCGACACTTTTTCCTTCTTGCTCTCTCTCTTCGCTTTGGACCGCGAAAATGCTACATGTCGCGATATCGCGACACTTTTTCCTCCTTGCATTTTCTCTTCGCTTCGGACTACGAAAATGCAACATGTCGCGATATCGTGACACTTTTTCCTCCTTGCATTTTCTCTTCGCTTTGGGACAGCCAAAATGCGACATGTCGCGATATCGTGACACTTTTTCTCTCGGACTCTCTCTCTTGCAATATGTCGCGAAATCGTGACACTTTTTCTTCCGTACAATCTCTCTTGCAATATGTCGTGAAATCATGACACTTTTTCTTTTGGACTCTCTCTTGCAATATGTCGCGAAATCGTGACACTTTTTCTTCCGTACAATCTCTCTTGCAATATGTCGCGAAATCGTGACACTTTTTCTACTTGCCTTTTTCTCTTCCAACATGTCGTGAAATCGTGACACTTTTTCTTTCGTACTATCTCTCTTGCAATATGTCGCAAAATTGTGACACTTTTTCTACTTGCCTTTTTCTCTTCCAACATGTCGTGAAATCGTGATAGTTTTTCCTGCTTGCGCTTTCTCTTCGAACATGTCATGAAATCGCGACAGTTTTTCTTGCTTGCGCTTTCTCTTCGAACATGTCGCAAAATCGTGATAGTTTTTCTTGCTTGCGCTTTCTTTTCAAACATGTCATGAAATCGCGATAGTTTTTCTTTCTTCTCAACATGTCACGATATCGCGACAGTTTTTCTTTCTTGCTCAACATGTCGTGATATCGCGACAGTTTTTCTTTCTTGCTCAACATGTCGCGATATCGTGACAATTTTCTTCCTTGTGATTTTCTTTTGATTTTTAGCATATGGGCCACTTCGATCTTTTGGAAAATCACTGTACATACTCTGAAGAACCTCTTAACTCCTATCCACCTACATCAACCGATTTGTCCTGATCGTGTTGACAACAATGACAATATTTTTGTTGCACCTTGCTCAACAATCTCCCCCTTTTGAATTGTTGGCAACACACGTGCAATTTCCTGTAATTCTTCTCCCCCTTTGACAATAATACCAAAGGGTTGCTGCAGACTCCCCCTGAGTCCATGCACAACATTCTCAGGCACAAATTATTACAGTTAGCAAAAATTACAAACATGAGCAAAAAGATAATCAAATATATAAATGCTCCCCCTGAGAATGTGGTCCCGATAGCTAGTCAGTTCTTGGGAAACGTGACCACTCCCAATTTATTGCGAAGGTACTCAAAGACTTTCTTGGGCAACTATTTTGTGAAGATATCCACTACTTGCTCTGTTGTTGGAACAAAATCCAACTTAACCTCACCTTCCGCAACTTTCTCCTACGTACAGCATGCTATCGCTGTAATATATTCTGCCTCTACTGTGGATAAGGAGACTGACTCTTGTTTCTTATTGTTCCATGCGACCAACCTGTCTCCAAGATGGAATGCACCTCCACTGGTACTCTTTCTGTCATCTACACATCCTTGCTCAACTTGCAACCTATCATCATGGGAGTGCTAACTGGCTTACAATCCTCCATTGTGAACTTTTTAGCATAGTTTGATCAACACGCAACTCTCAGCTGCGCAAAAGTTACTCCCAAATCAAAAGTGACTAACGACTTTGCCTCGCATCCGTTGTGCAGTTCAATGTCTCTAGTTTCTAATGGCTGCCATGAATGTTTTCATCGCCTGCGCAGGTATTGATAGTGGACCGTTACCTCTAGCATTGGAACCTCAATCTATGCGCAGTCATCAACACTCAGTATTCTGCTTCTTGCTAGGGCAATATGTCAAGGCTACTCAATGTCTTAGGCGAACGTTCTTCAAGCGATTCCAGGGAGCATTTCTCCTCACTGCGATCAAGGGATTCCTCGGGAAATATCTTGCATTCCTCAAATAATGCAAGACTTTCTTAGGTGCATAGGCATCTTGTCCTCCTTGGTGCTTCACCACCTAGGCGCTATTCTCTCAACGTCTCTGCCTTGCATGTGCCACTTGGCACTCTTGACGAACTGGGTGCTAGTGCTACTGTTTGCTTTGACTCTGGCATCTCTTTGATAATGGCTACTTCTTTAGAGAAAATTAATGCTCTCTTATACCAAACGATGTGTTGTATTTTTGGTTAAGAAACACACGCCTTCCCAGCTACACGTTGGCAGTAATTTTCATAATGATCATGAAGAGCTTTACCATAGTCCTCCCTCGATATTGGTAGATGAATCGAGACGTACTCACAACATGGATTCTATGTTATCTATAGATTGGGAATGTTACAGGCTTCAAAACCAGCACCTACCAGCTTATGCTTCCATGACACGATGACCTATGCTGCATGTTCTATCTCAGATAATGCCTATCAGCTGTTGCATCGAAAACCTAGCTATTCACCATGTTGTTCTATTGAAGCACATCAGTTTGACACTATCTGCTATTGTAACCGCCATCACCAGAGAGATTTCACAATAATAAAAAATTGGCTCTGTCAAGCCAACGTCTCATGCTCCTACTTATTACCTCCACAAACAACTACATGAACTGAAACACATTTTGACAACTATACGACAACTCCCCCTGACTACTTGCCTTTCATCCTCAGATAACCAAACAACATAGGAGCATTAAAATAAAACTTTAAGATTGCTCCCCCCGAGGATGTGCTACCCGGAGTTGCTTAGTGCAATAGAGGAGTAATCTCCTTCAGTCCAAGGAGACACGATTTCCTCTCTTCTTTCTTTCTCCAACCTTTCTTGAACTTGGGCTTGAGTTTTTCAACTGCATCCCTATTTTGAACCTTTTCGTGAACTTGAACATTTCTCTTGGGTGGTTGTCTCTTGTGCATCCTTGATGGATGATTATTTTCCTTTCTTTGATGCACATGATTTCTTCCCTGTCTATGTTGCATTCTTTGTGTCTGATGAAATCTACTGTCTTGCCTTAGATTAGATACAAAAGTTCTTGGACAAAACCTTGCTATGTGCCCATGACCATTACATTTAAAACATTGCACATGGTGTTCAATCAGAAAAGTAGATGTATTTCTATCATCATAACTCTTTGATCTATTATTCAATCCACAATAAATTGCCTTGTGACCATAATGGTTGCATCTAAAACAATAGCCATTAAAAGCATTATTATGAATAGAGTGAGAGTGATAGAACCTCTTTTGTTGTGGTTGCTTTGCTGTAGATCTCCTTTGATATTTTCTTCCTTTTGAAGATTCATCTTCAGATTTTTCTTGCTTCGATCCTTCAACAGTGAACTTCTTCTTCTCTCGCATATTTGGAAGATGAAGGTTGTTCAACTTTACATCCAAGACCAAGCTTAGACATGGGGCTTCTTTGTTGCCTTATCATTTCATCTAGCAACTTTGTGCTCTTCTCAAATTTGAGATTTGTATTGGCCTCTTCTAGTTGTTTCCTCAATAAAACAATCTCCTCTTCTTGTTTGCAAGCAAACAATCTCTTTCTCATTGATCTCGTGACTTGAGAGTTTCTTCAATCCTTTTGGACTCTTCTACTTGCAACTTTAGATCACTAAAAACTTTGTTAGATTCCTCTTCACGTTTGCTACATACATCGACTTTATCATCCAGGTGTGACTTCAAGGCTTCTTCTATTTTCTTAGCTTTATGAATTTGTAAGAAGAGATCTTCGATCTTATCCCCATATTCTTCCAACTTCTTGGACAGTCTTCTGTTCTTTTTCCTTTCTATATTCAACTCTTCAAGTGCAACGATCAACTCACCTTCTAGATATACTTCAACCTCAAGGTTTTCATCACATACTTCAGAATTCACTCCAACTTTTTCTAGTTCAATTTTCTCTTCCACAGGAACTGAAACTGACTGAGATGCCTTATTTGAGGAGGATCTATTCTTCTTACCCATTGCGTACTAATCCAAGATCAACCCTAGCTGATTTAGCCCGATAAGGGAAGCTGGCTCTGATACCAATTGTTAGTCTCACAATGACACTGAGAGGGGGGGTGAATCAGTGTAGCTCTTAAAAACTTAAATCTTCAACTCTTAATGTCGAAACAATGAAAAATTAAAACCCAATAAAGAAAATATAACAAAAGAGCATCACACAACACAAGATGTATCGAGGTTCACCAGTTTTGGCTACTCCTCAAAATTGACTATTTGGACTCCCATCCAAATCTAGCCTTTGCAAAGCAACAACTTTACAATCAATTTACCAGCACACACTGGAAGGAGCACCAACCCCTGATTTATCTGCAACAATAGAAAGGAGCACCAACCCCTGATTTATCTGCACCAACAGAAAGGAGCACCAACCCCTGATTTACCAGCACCAACCGGAAGGAGCACCAACCCCTGATGCCAAGCACCAACTTGGACTTCTATTCTGAAACTAGAAGATTGACATAAAGATGCCTTCACTTTTACAAGACCCTGACTGGTCTATTGCTTTCTCAACATCGCCCACTCTTCACACAACACACACACTGCTCGCTCGACTCCCACACACTCTCCTCGTGCTTCACATATCTCACACCTCTCTCGGACTCTCTCTCTTGCAATATGTCACGAAATCGTGACCCTTTTTCTTTCATATAATCTCTCTTGCAATATGTCACAAAATTGTGACACTTTTTCTTTCGGACTCTCTCTCTTGCAATATGTCATGAAATCGCGACACTTTTTCTTTCGTACAATCTCTCTTGCAATATGTCGTGAAATCGTGACACTTTTTCTACTTGCCTTTTTCTCTTCCAACATGTCACGAAATCACGACACTTTTTCTTTCGTACTATCTCTCTTGCAATATGTCACGAAATCGTGACACTTTTTCTACTTGCCTTTTTCTCTTCCAACATGTCGCGAAATCGCAATAGTTTTTCCTGCTTGCGCTTTCTCTTCAAACATGTCACGAAATCACGACAGTTTTTCTTGCTTGCGCTTTCTCTTCGAACATGTCACAAAATCGTGACAGTTTTTTCTGCTTGCGCTTTCTTTTCGAACATGTCGTGAAATCGTGAAATTTTTTCTTTCTTCTCAACATGTCGCGATATCGTGACGCTTTTCTTCCTTGTGATTTTATTTTGATTTTTAGCATATGGGCCACTTCGATCTTTTGGAAAATCACTGTACATACTCTGAAGAACCTCTTAACTCCTGTCCACTGCATCAATCGATCTGTATGACTATGTTGACAACAATGACAATACTGTTGCTGCACCTTGCTCAACAAATGAGGTTTTGCGTGCCATTTTATGCTTTTAAACATGCTTTTTCATAGGTTTGCACCCACACGTGCGAACACAAAATTTGCACGCCCCCATGCGAAATTTTTTGTTTGCACCCTAACATGCAATTTTTTTTCCAGTCAACTTTCCTCAATTTCTAAATTTGATGCCCTAAATTAGCCTAAATTTATCAATTTTATCTTCATCATTATGAATCGATTCATCATCGATATTCATCTCCTCTATCGCCAATTCATCGCTTGAGGGGGTAGTCATTTAAACACATCAAAAGCTACCTTGCACATGATCAAACAACCAAAACATCCAATTGGATACAAAAAATGCCTAAAATTTTTTTTCTAACGATTATCTCAAGTCCTTAATCTAACACAATTTCTCTTCTCAATCAAAAATCCAATTCAAAACAAACCAATATTTGATAAAACCTCAAAACACATTTGATTGTAGACAACTCATGAATTTCCTTCTTCAAGGTGGTAGTTGTAAGACCACTTATGAATGAAGCACTTGACTAAGCTCTACCCTACGACTCCAATAGTTTGTCAAATATTATCAAAAGAACTCATAAATCAATCTGAAGCAAAAATTGGCAAAGGCATTTGTTCCTTCCACAATTGGAACATCTTAAGTTGATCACAAAACAAGGTAATCTTACACCTTCCCTCAAAAGCAACCATTACGTTATTTCAAAATATCACACTCAATCACACATCATATTTTTATCAATGTGTCTCTCTCACAATCATCCACTAATCATCAATCACAAATTTTTTTCCTTCCAATCTTTCCATCAATTTATATCATCATTTTTTGTACTAAATCATGTTTTCACACAATCTAGTACAAAAAGGGGCAAAATGTAGACACCCAAAAATCACACATTGTCCCTCTCCTCATCTTCACGACCAATCAATTTGTAAAACCCTCAAAATTTGTATAAATTAGCTTTAAAACACTATTCATTTATTAAAATCACTATTCATCATTCTTAGCCCCCTTGGGCTAGCTAAGACCTTTCCTACGCTTAACTATAGATCCTCATGTGACCTCATTCACAACTCAACCAAGGTTGAATTCTCCACCATGGTCAAAAAACACTTTATGCTCAAAAAATCAACAATCTTAGTCAAAACTTATTTTATGGCTAATCCTATGGTTAATTAGGATAATCAAGCTTAATCTTAACCCTCCACCTCACCTAGTCTACTTTGACTAGAATTTCCACCTCACCTAGTCTAGCCTAGCCTAGCCTTGCCACATCTCACCCAAATATTTCTTCCATTTCACACTCTTATGGGCAATAAATGAGAATTGGAGACTTTTGCATCAAAAAGGTAATTTAAAATTTGGAGATATTTCCAAATTTGTTTCAATTAATGCCATTTGGAGACTTTCCTCCAGGACATCATGACCTATAAATGGGTGAGGGATTCTCTCACCCAATATTATTTATGAGCCAAGACACCTCAAGGGACACCTCTTAGGAGGACCCCTCACCACACAGACCTCACAGGGGACACCTCATGGGACACCTCAACCCCTCCCTCAACCTTAGCCAAGTCTACAAGTAGAAGGCCATTTTCACCATTTTAGAGATCCCTCAAGTTTAACTTACAAAAACTCTACTGAAACCACTCTACCCATACAACATCAATCACACATCAAACACATACATGATAGCAATAGGTTTTTTTTTATATCCATGATACTCCTTGTGAATTATATAGGTTATCAAAAATGAAGGCAACTTCCAAAGGTGAACCTATAAAAGAGCAAAGGAGCAACAACATCAGGACAACTCAAAAAACATATTTTGTGAATTCTATCAAATATAGTCAAGTTCGCACCACCCCGTGTAAAATTCTAGGTCCATAAAATTTCACATCCACCTGTGCGAACTTCTGTTACAACAAAATAGAGATCACCATATAGGTAAGTATGGCTTAGTTTATGGTCTTCAATAGTTTTATATAGTTTTAGATATATTTTGAGGTTAATTTAGAGGTCTTTTGTCTTCATAAACACAAGTTTTGACTGAGGCAGGCCCCTAAAAATTCTAACTAAATTTTGTAGGTCTAACAGGTATAAAGGACACATCAAACCAATGGTGGCCCATGAGCAAGAATCCCACCTGCACTAAGGAACATCCAAAATATGGATCTTGCTACCTTTGGACATACTGATAATGGCTTCCTTAGGGAAGATCTATTGGAAATTTGAGTTAATTTAAGGTATTTTGTGTTGTCATTGATGTCACCTGGATCATTGATGTCCCATGGATCACATTGGGTTTTTGTGGCCAAAATATTTCATAAATAAGCATTTATGATATTTTGGAAAGCATGGCTATTTACAGGGTTTTTATGAAAACCAAGGCAGGCAAAATAAAAGGTTTTATTTAAAACCATGGTGGGCTTATGTGGAAAGGGCTTTTCTTAAAATCCAAGGTGGAATTTTGTTTCATCAAAAAAAGACCTCCTGTGATGAAGATATTAAATTTTAAAGTTTAAGTTTAAATTAATGGAGGGCCGACCTATGTACAATTAATGGAGGTTGGCATATATATATAAAGGTTTCAATTTATTTTGGAAATGTGGCATATTATATATCTTCGGAAAGCTTATTTCAAGGGATATTTGAATAAATTATTTAGAAGGAGAAATAAGGTGTGTGTAAAGAGATATTTATGATTTTGCAAAGGGGTTCCAAAAGTGAAGTTTACCTTGTTCTTTTTCAAGAGGATTAATTCTTTCATGAGGTGACAAGGTATGCAATATTGTGATTTATTTTATTTTATGGTATAAGTGATTTTTGGAGTGAAAATGTTATGCAATGTTTTGATTTATTTTATTTTATGGTACAAGTGGTTTTAGGAGAGATAAGGAAGTTGTGCAATTAAAGGCCTTGGTGATGATTATTGAAAAGTGGAGTAATGTTGATTATTTTGTGATCTACTAACTCTTGTGAAGATTGGAAAAATAATTTTGTGATTGTGGCAGATTTACAAAGAGGTTTTTTATCTTCATAAAAGGTATGGGCACATTCTTCTATTGATTTTTTATGGTGGTTGATTTTTGAAATATCATTGGAGGGAAAAGGATTGTTTGTGGTTTCATTTTCAAAAGTGGTTGATTGAATGCTTCAAGGTTTTATAAGTTGAGAGTTGTGTTTAAACTTGAGATTAGGGGATCAGCATATCCTTTGGATAGAGGTCCATAAACATTGTAATTGGGATTGATTCCCAAATATATTGATTGAGAAAGTTTTAGTAAAATATTTTCTCCGTGGAGTAGCCCACATTGGGTGAACTACGTAAATTGTGGTGTCTCTATTGTGTATGGTTTTTGTGCATTGATTTGATTACTGCTATTGATGTTGCTATCTTTACACAACATAATATTTATTTGGAATAAAAAGTAAAAAGTGGTCTTATACTGTTCACCCCACCCTCTCAGTATAATCTTGTGTTCTTCAAGATCCACTTGTAGCCTTCAGGGCAAAGTTGTAAAAAGGATTCACCTTGTAACCCCTTTTTTATGTCAATACAAAAATAATTATTCTACAGTTTGATCTAAATTTTAGTCTTTTGAATGGTTTCAACTTATTCAAAATGTTCCTTCAGTTATAACGAATGAATACAATAAGAAACTGATGGAGCCTATTGATCTAGAATAAGTTCATTTAGATACTTTCTCTTTTAATAAGGATAAATCCCCAGGTACATATGGGCTCTCTACAACTTTTTACCAACATAAATGGGATATAGTGAAGGATTCTTTATTGGTGGCAGTGGAATAGTCTAGAATAAAATAATTCATTCCTTTTAAAATAAATGCAAATTATCTTACCCTAATTCCAAAAAGGAAGGATGCTGAATTGTTTGATTCTTTTAGACCCATAAGCCTATGTAATATGGCTTATAAGATTATTTCCAAAGTGATGGTGAATAGATTAAGGCCATTGTTAGATAAAATCATTTTAGAAGAGCAAGGAGGATTTGTGAAAGGGAGACAAATTCTAGATGGGATCATAGTAGCTCATGAAGTTATACATTCAACAACTTCAAGAAAATAGAAAGCAATGATCTTAAAACTTGATATGAGTAAAGCCTATGATAGGGTTAAATGAGATTTTGTTTTTACAGTTTTAGATAGGTTTATTTTTGGGAAGAAATGGGTTAGATGGATTAAATCTTGTGTCTTTATAGTTTCTTATTTAGTGTTGGCCAATGGGTTAGTGACATAATATTTTAAAGTCAAGAGAGGCCTTAGACAAGGAGATCTCTATATCCTTATTTATTCATTATTATGGTAGAAGTTTTGAGTAGAAACTTAAATAAGGCTTACAAATATGGTCTTATAAATGGACTTAAGGTTAGTTATAACATCGATAACATCATCCATCAACAATTTTTAGATGATACAACCCTTTTTGGAAGGGCAAGGATAAATGAGGCCAGAGCATTGAATAACTTTTTAAAAGAGTATGAAAGAGCTTCAGGGCAAAGATTTAATAGGACTAAATACAAAATTTACTTCCTTAATACTCCTGCTAATATCAAAGCAAGAATTTACAAGTTGCTTCAAATGGAAGAGGTAAATTTACCAACAACTTATATAGGGATACCTTTATTTGAGGGAAGAATAATAATATATTTATGGAATCCATTATTAGTAAATTTTAAAATAAACTTCAAGCTTGGAAAAGTAGATGGTTATCATTAGTAGGAAGAGTGTAGTTAATTAAGTCAGTCTTACAAGCCATTCCAACATATTATATGTCATTGTATTCTATGCCAAAATCAGTTGAAAATGTTTAACTTGTATTATGCGATCCTTTTATGGTCAGGTTTACATGATAAAAGGAAATTTCCTTTGGTGAAATGGAGTAAGTTGTGTGATGAAAAAACTAGGGGAGGTATTGGTTTAAGAGTTATTACAGATACAAACTTAGCTCTTAGGGGAAAATTTATCTAGATATTGTACAAAGGGAGTCAAAGACAATGGGCAAGAATTATTCTTAGTAAGTATGTTGATCCCAATGACCCAAGTTTAATATTTATCGCATTCTCTCTTCCAAATGGTTCTACTCTTTGGAATGGTTTAAAAAAATATATTGATCTTATGATTAAAGGTTTAATATGGGTGGTGGAAAATGGAGAAAAATTTTCTATTTGGATGGATACTTGGTGTGATAAAAAACTACTCAACCTAGATCCAATTTTGAAACATTGGATGAGATTACTTCAAGATAAATACGGTGATAGGGTTTCAAAATTTTTGTACAAGGATCGAGAAGGAAGATACAAATGGAAAGAATATTTTTTACAAGTATACAAGACATTAATGCTATGAAGAAATTAAGTAGAAAGATAAAAATTGTTATTATTTTGAATGGTGCTAAGGATAAATTAATTTGGGAGTTGAATAGCTTAGGAGAATACACAATAAGAAGTGGCTATAATGTTTAACACCAACATAATAATGGTGTCACTAGAATTTGGATAGATATTTGGGATAGCCCAAGCATTCCTAAAGTTAAAATGTTTGTTTGGCTAGCAGTTCATAGAAGTATTTTATCCTAGGATTACCTTATGAAAGGTATTTTCATGGCCCCTCTCAATGTGTTTTAAGTAATAAGGAGCAGAAGAGTATAGACCATCTCTTGGGACATTGATAAATATTCTAGAATCTATGGCAATGGATTTGTAATATGTTTGGTAAATACATGGTGATGAATAGTGGAATTAAAGAGTGGTTAAAGCAATGGCAGAGCACATATAAAAGTGAGGATTTACAAACAATATGGGATATATCAAAATATACAATACTTTGGACTATATGGCTAGAAAGTAATAAAATAATATTTAAAGGAAAATCAAGTGGTTTAGAGGTAATGAAAAAGAAGATATATTTAGCCATAGGGGAATCTAAACCAACCCTATCAACTTACCCAATCCCTAATTTAGAAGTAGAGAGTCTTGATAGATGGAGTCAAGTCATTAAATGAAATTATGATGTTGGGTACAAGAGAAGCAAAAAGAAGGCAAATAATATAAAGTGGAAATATCCAGATGAGGAGTGGATTAAATTCATTTTTATGGAACATCTAAAATAAATCCAAGACCAGTAGGAAGAGGAATAATTAGAAATAATAGAGGAGATATTTTATCTCATTATTCTTTCAATAGTGGATTTAAGACAAATAATGAAGCTGAAGCTTGGGCAGCTTTAGAAGGGTTAAAAATTTGTAAACAAATTAAATGGAATAGAGTATGTATGGAAGGTGATTCTATCATAGTAATAAATACAATTTTGAGAAAATCAAAGGCTCCATGGACATACAAGAGATAATTGTGGAAATTCAATATCTTGCTAAAGAGTTTTAAGAAATCAAGTTGACACATATATTAAGGGAAGGAAATAAATGTGTAGATAAGCTAGCCAATAGAGGGGTTTTGATTGAGGATCGTGAAGTTAAATTCTCCTTTTCATGGTTAGAGGAAGTAGAAATTTTAGTTGAAGCTAACAAAAATGTTGATTGTTTAAATCAATTAATGATTAAGATTTACTTTAATGTTTTCTATTTGTAGTATCTACTTTATTTGGTAACAATAATGTGTTTTCATTTAGACTAATTATTATAATTTTTGTGGTTGCACTTGTGTTTCAAGAAGGAAACTAGCAATCTAGATTTGGTAAAGCGTACTATGATAGTGTGATGTTTTGGAAATATTACTCTACTAAGATGCAAGGCATAGATAGTAGAGGTGAAGTTTTAAATTGTGAAGGCTGCTATAGAAAAATATCAAGAAAGATGTTAAATTATAGAGTAATTGTATTCATACAAAAATTTGAAAAGATCCAAAAAATGAAAATAAAAAATTCAGACATTTTATGTAAAATGATGTAGGTTTCTAGCTATAGCATCTCAATTGAGATAATAAGTGTATCTATTTATAAAATATCAAGATCTAAATAAGAGAGATGTAATTTGTCAAGGGTGGGGACCCAAGTACAAGCCCTTATTATCTAGCAAAAAAAAATTTGCTTCCTTATGAAAGAGTTCATTGAAATGGCATTAATACTAGTAAAGAGTGTTAATATTTTAATGATTATAGTTGATAATTGCAATGAGTATTTGGGAAATATGTTTATGACTTTTTGAAGATAGATAAATGAAATTATTTTATTTATTTTATTGTGTTTAAAAAAAGGAACATAATATATTTTCCTAGATTTTAAAAAATGACATTGAACAGAATCCAACAAACCCAAACGTAGAGATATACTTTAGAGTAATAACTTTAACTCTAGCTTGAAGGGAACTTCATTAAAGAAAAGTATGCTTGGAGTAGTGGCTCGTCGGATCATGCGACTGGTGGACATTTTTCATTTATGATAGAGTAGTGGAGATATGGAGAAAAAGGATGAACCCAAGGAAAAGGGGATGGAGGGAGATAGAATGGATGGGTAACGTGAGAAGGAGAGCAACGAAAGAGGTTAGCAATGAAGTAGAGCCAAAAGAGATTGTGGAAGAAACCAGGTTCCTTTTTGGAAATGCTTTGCTTTTCTCACTGTGTGGTTATGTTGAATTGTTGCATCGTGTTTTTGAATGGCAATCTAATTGAACTGGAAAACATTTTATATTTTGTTGTGTTACCTTGTATTTAAATCAATGAAATAATGGATGGGTAGAAGCAATATAGTTGAGCTAAAAATATTTTATATTTTGTTGTGTTACCTTGTCTTTAAATAAATGAAAGAATGGATGGGTAGAAGCAATATAGTTGAGTTGAAAATATTTTATATTTTGTTGTGTTACCTTGTCTTTAAATCAATGAAAGAATGGATGGGTAGAAGCAATATAGTTGAGCTGAAAATATTTTATATTTTGTTGTGTTACCTTGTATTTAAATCAATGAAAGAATGGATGGGTAGAAGCAATATAGTTGAGCTAAAAATATTTTATATTTTGTTGTGTTACCTTATCTTTAAATCAATGAAAGAATGGATGGGTAGAAGCAATCTAGTTGAGTTGAAATGTTGTTATATTATGTTGTGTTGCTTTGTCTTTAAACCAATGGAAGAATGGATGGGTAGAAGCAAACCAGTGAGCTGAAATTATTTTATACTTTGTTGTGTTACCTTGTCTTTAAACCAATGAAAGAATGGATGGGTAGAAGCAAACTAGGGAGAGCTTGAAATGTTTTGTTGGGGGTTGTAGTATAATGAAGTTCTATTGTACCTATAATAATGGGTGATCCCAAGCTAGTATTATGTTTTAAGTAGTGGAAATGGTTGACCAACCAAATCTGGTGGTATCCATTGATCGTAAACGTATGGATTGTACGATAGTGGGAGTAAAGACTAGTTTTATCAGATGGATATAAATTGGTTGTGAATGCTAGTATGTATGTGCATCTTTGAGGGTGAAAGATATGTTCTTCTACTAATAGAAGTTAAGAAAAGAATGAGAATGTGGGAAACATGTTTCTCCTTGTGGATAGAAATTGTGAATTGAATATTTGTTGTAGAAACTAAATTATAGCAAAAATAAATTGTTGATGCTATGTGGAATGGGATGTTGGTTAAATTATTTTTCATCCTTAGAGAATGAAAGCAATGGTTGTGATGTTCTTTCTTTTACTAAAACTACAATGTTGTAAATAATAGTGTATTGCATTCTTTTGGAAGGATATTAGATGAAATGGGTATATCCGTATGGTGGTTGAAATTATACCATAGTGATTGGTTGCTAAAACCAACATTTTGGAGCCATCTCTGATCCCCAAGAGAGGTAATATTTCTCGATGGCTAGCATCAATGTGCGAAAGAGGAAGGACATCTTCCAGTGAGCTAGGCTAATGGAGAGTTATTGAAAGAACACTTCTTGTTCACTTGATGTTGAGATCTCTGATCAAATGATGTGTGACTCATGTTGGGATGCATAGTGATGGTTGAACCGTAACTATGGAATATTTCCTTTGTAAAGAGAAATACATGTATTGGTTATCTCGGTTGAACTAGCAGTGATGTAATTATAAGTTGATATCCTCTTTAGTGGAGCAATGACTTCCAATACTTGAGTGGAGTGATTAATTGATGACCGACATTCAATGAAGCTTAGATCGGTTTGTGAATCTTGTTGTAATTTTTGTGGCAGCGATGGCAGCCTACCACTACTAAATTAAGTGTTGCTTATTTTAAGGAAATTAAATATAAGCTTGTTACTTCTCTTATGCGGTGTGTTAATGATTGGCTAGTTTATGAGTTGACTTTGTAAATGATTTAAGCTTGATTAAGTTAGTGAGTTTCGGGTTGAGTTGTTGGGACCCGCATGTGCACGATGTGATGTGTCTAAAGATATTGTTATGTAGAGCTTATTCATTACATTGAGGCATTGCTCTATTTTAGCTTTTAGATCAAATCATATTGAATAGATTAAAGGATTTTATAATGACTAAGTTTTAGATCCTCATGGGATCATTAAAGGTGTGGATAGAATTACCTTGGATAGATAATTTATATATGAGGAACCTAAAGTAGAGTTCATGGAAAATGGATAACTCTCGAATGATGTAAGAGTTAGAAATACACTCAATGCACTAAGTGTTCTCACGCAAAAGGATCCACGTGGAGAACAAGGATTAGTCACTCCTTTCGACGGAATGAAAGGGATGCAAGCTATCTCATGTGGTCGATGAGGAAAATAGCTTGAATGGGTGTAACACCTAGTACTCTCACATTAAAAGAATTATGTGAAGTAGATATTGGTGTATTGAACATAATTATTGCTAGTTGGATTAAGGAAATTTGGAAATAATTATATTTAATTATTAAGTGTAAAAAAATAAAAAAAATAAGGGGTCTAGGAATGGAAGTCTAGGTGGTTGCTACATCTGGTATCAGAGCATGGTTCATAGTGGGATAGGTTCACTATGCAAAACTTGTTTGGTTATGTAATAGAAAATATACTTAGGAAGGAGTTGGATCTTGCTGGTAATATACCTGTTAGAAGTAAATCAACCTTGTTGGCTTGAGATGATTGGATAAATGATTAGTAGTGGAAGGAGCAATTTGAATGACTAATTGCTAATGAATTCCTACTGTCTCTTTGTGTGTGGCTAGGGAAAATGCCACCAAAGAGAAGAAGAGGAAGTGTTGTCCCATCAACAAGGTAGAAATGCTAGTCAAATATAGAGAATAGAACCCTAAAGGTGGATTCAGAGAACCCTAATAATGGAAGGGAAAACCTTACTGAGATAGTGGCTCTTCTACAAGAATAGGTAGATATACAAAGATAGTTGTTGGATGTCGTGTTGAATAGGGAAACATAGGCTAGGAACTCTAATAGGAGATAGGAATATGACCCCCTTACTAAGGCACAACTAGCCAGGATTTGACTTGAAGTCGAATTAGGTAAAGAGATGAAACACTTAAAATATTCCAAGTTTAGTGGAGAGGAAGATGGTGATAAGGATGAGGTATGGTTGAAGGAAATAGAAACCTATTGCAATATGAAGAATTTTTCCTTGGGTACTCGAACATCCTATGCCACATTGCATTTGCAAGGAGATGGTTTGGATTGGTGGGAAACTCTTAGTGCAAATAAGAAATTAGAAACAGTAGTCGATCTAAAATGGGATGAATTTGTTAAAGCCTTCAAAGATAGGTTTCTCATAGAACATTTCTATTCCCAAAAATTTGAGGAGTTCACTAATCTTTGATAGGGAACTAGAACCATGGAAAAGTATTATCAAATATTTGTTAGGTTGCTAAAATACGTGCCTACTTATAATGAGAGGATGAAGATCCACAAGTTTATTCTAGGAGTGGATCCTAGAATAGGGTAAGAAGTAGATATGAGGGAACCTACTACTCTACAAAAGGCCTATGATTTGGATAGGAAAGCTGAAACATATCTTAAAACCTATTTTGACTATGAAGGATTAGATGAGCAGGGTAAGGAAACATTAAGGAAAAGGAATAGCGCAGGTTTTGTTAAGTGGAAAAAATATCAAGCAAACAAAGATTCCTCTAAGCATGAGAGAAAGAATGACCAAAATCAGGGGAAGATCAGAAGAAGATTCCAAGGAAAGAATTATTCTTCCAACAACCATGATAAAGGAAACAATAGACCATCATAGGGATAGGTTAATTCTCCATGGACTGATAAAATAGAAGAGGGTTAGAAACAAAAGGAACATCCAGGACTGAAATATGGATGTTATCTTTGTAGAGGATCGCATTATGCCAGTAATTTCCCACAAAGAGCAGGGATGAGTTCAAAAGGAAAAGAACCAATGTACAAAGAGACTACACCTAAAGAGCCCACACACAAGATTTATGCAGCTACAAGAAACCAGAAACTTGAGGGTCAAGCCACACCACTATTGATAAGAGGTAATATTTTTGGTAGGAATGTTAAAATCTTGATTGATAGTGATGCTATAGATAGTTTTATTTCTACTATTTTAGCCAAATATATATCAGTAAGACCAAGAATCTTGGCTCATGGGTGGAAGGTCGAGTATGGTTTAGGATAAACCTACTCCGTTAATCAATGTTACCCTATGGCAAAAATTGCCTTACCTAGTGGAACAATGGTAGGATGTTTGTATGTAGTGCCTCTGCATGCTTTTGACATAATCCTAGGAATGGATTGGTTGCAAGAGCATAAGGTAGTACTCAAATTTTAGGATAGATGGATTGAGTATACAAATGATAGGGGTGTTGTGCAAAAGGTGTTTAGCCTACAAGGGACTTTTCAACCTCAAATCCTATCGACAATGCAACTTAAGAAGACCATAAAGAAAGGAGGAATGGTCTATATAGTTAAGATAAATGAAATTGATGAAGAGAAGAAGGAAGAGGTGTTTGAGAAACACCCAATTCTTCAAGAATTTAGGGATGTCTTTCCAGAGGATTTACCTAGAATACCCCCTAAATGGAAAATTTGATTTTACTATTGAGCTCCAACCTAGAATAGAACCCATCCATAGAGCTCCTTACAGGATGAATCCCATAGAAATGCAAGAATTGAAGGTGCAATTGCAAGGGTTACTAGAGAAGGGATTGATCAAACCAAGTGTATCACCCTAGGGTGCACCCGTACTATTTTTCAAGAAGAAGGATGGTTCTTTGAGGTTATGCATAGACTATAGAATGTTGAACAAAGCAACCATCAAGAACAAATATCCTCTGCCAAGAATCAAATATCTCTTCGATCAACTCAAAGATGCCACAATATTTTCAAATATTGATCTGAAATCAGGATATCACCAATTGAGAATCCATGAGGAGGATACTCACAAGACAACCTTTAAAACTTGTTATGGAAATTATGAGTTTATTGTCTTACCTTTTGGTTTAATGAATGCTCTAGCAAGCATTTATGAATTTGATGAATAGCATTTTCAGGAAGTACTTGGATAGATTTGTGTTGGTATTTCTGGATGATATTTTGATATATTCCAAAAATAGGATAGAGCATAATGAGCACATCAGGGTTGTGTTAGAGCTATTAAGGAGAAACCAATTATTTGGGAATTTATCCAAGTGTGAGTTTTATGTGTTAGAAGTGTAGTATTTAGGACACATTATTTTGACTAAAGGGATCGTAATGGACCCTAAGAAGATAGAAGTGTTGTGGTTGTTCCACAATGTACCCCAAAATTGGAAACCCATCTTAAAATTTGGTATTTTGGAGGTTTTTGTCTTCTTTTGTGCGATTTTGGCAATCCCCACTCAGAAATGTGTTGTGTAGTTGCCAACATTTATTTTTGATGTAAACTTCTTTTTATTTATTTGCAATGTTCAGTGTTGTGGTTTTATTTATGAGGTTTGATTAATTTTAAGGTTTCCTTTTCAAGTATTTTATTTTAATTAAATTGAATCATAATATGAAATCAAAATAAAAAATAAAAAAATATGCATATATTATTATTATTATTATTATTATTATTATATATAACAATAATATATATTAAAAATAAAAAACAATAATATAAAATAATATGCATATCAATTTTCTTATATATGTATATGTATGATGTTATACGAATAAATAATATTAAAATCAAATGAGGAAAGAAAAAATAAATAAATAAATAAATAAATAAATATATATATATATATATATTTTTATTTTTTTTTTTTTTTTATATATTATATATATATATATATAAAAAATATTAAATCATGAAACAAAGTTTCTTTCGAAGCCCTATATCATGCTCTTAGTATGAGACCTTAACTTTCAATATTTAAGACTTAACACCATTTTTATTGTTCTATGTTGGTACTTATATTTAGGTCATGTAATGCTAATCATGTATACATCACATAGGAGCCATATGGATGAAGATGCATTTGACTAGGTCAAGGATGTGTGGATGATATTGAATAGCCAAACCCCATGATGACATGCAGTCAACAACAGATGCGCATGGTGGTGTTTGAGGTGACGATCGAGGCATGACTTGGAGATGTATCAGTGTGACGATGAATGATGACTTATGTGGATATCTCCACGGTGAACATAGAAGTATAAATTATAGTGTCGAATATGGAGGATATGTGGTATAAGGATGACGAAGGACCAAACCAACATGAAACCAAAACGAAGGGATCGACTATGCAAGATGAGACCACAATAGAATTATGGGTGATGATGGACATGCAATGGATCAGGTAACAGTGGGCCAATTGTGTTTGAAGTGATGGGCTTCAGAATAAGGTTGATAGCAACTTAGCTTAGTGCTACATAGAACTCGAGTACATGGAAGTAACTATATAATGTATTATTAGCATTTTATTCATCTAAAGTAACAGAGGGTCCTACTGAGTACACTGTGGGCTACGATATTATGGGAAAACAACATCCGAATTCATGCATTTTAGATGGTAGCTAACGTGGTAATGGAACCCATTGATGATGCAATGGAGAGTCAATACAACGAGGTGATGATTGAACATTGAAGATAGCAATGGTAATATTACCGATGTGAAATGAATACGAGACCGAATCAGTGTATTATATGAACACCTTTGGCACCTTGTTAGCTGGAAGTCTTGGAGGGTCTCACTATGCACACTATGGAACTGGAAACCATACAGAGAGACATACAAAGTGAGGATAGAAATGGTCTCCATTGACGACAGTGTGGATATTATGTTCGGGTGAATGTGATGTAGTACAAGGATATCGTTTATTTTAGAAAAATTTAAAGAATGCATGCTCAACGTAGGAGAAGATTTATCACAATGGGAAGAATATATTTGACAAAGGTTACAATCAGTGAAGGGGTATCAAATGAAATACACATTATTGTTGTAGATAGTTATAATTTTCACCAAGTGATAATGATTTGATGGGCGTGTCCAATATGGAAACATTTTAGTGACATAGTAAGACATGTGACATGCTGAAATGTTGGCAGATACCTAAATCCAAACGTGGATGGACTTTGATAGGCTCAGGTTTCAAAGCATAATTGTCATAGTGGTGAAATGGATGTTAGCATATATCGATGACAGAAATGAACATGGCCCAATGAACATTAATAATCACATTTTCTAGTTCAAATACAAGGGTATATCCTATATTATTACACTAGATAGCCATATGGATAATCTAATTAGGAATTTCATGCATATGGGGTTACTGAAAGCAGACGTGGGTGCTTGGTTTAACGAGTGTAGGATATGACAGATTTTAGGCCTGTCAATGAATTTTATATCATGGTGATAACGAGCATTTTTTCAGGTTGAAACCCGTAATGGCATCCAAATGGATAGGGCATGAGTGTCCACATCTCTGACATATTATGTAATTGATAAATATTACTGCATGATATGTCAATGAGCAATACCCCATGGAATACGGTAAGCATACCAATGAAGTGATAGGTATGGGTAGCGGGATTATAATTTATGTCCTCTAGTATGTATGTGTTTGACAAGGAGCATCGTAGCAAGGGGGAGAACACCAGCCACCAATGGAAGTAAAGCGATAACTAGGTAATTACTAGCCAGCACTGTGATCATTAGGGATTATCCGACATGGTAGGTCGTGCAAGTTATCAGGACATTAAAGTTTACTCAATATAAAATTTGAAATCCGTGGTGGTTTCATCATGTATTATGCGCTACATGGAAATTATTACCCCAAAAATCATAAATAAGACGGAGTAAGGCATGAATAAATAAAAATGGAGTTTTGTCTACAAACTTTTATGCATGATTATGTTGCAACGTGTAAATAAAACATTACTAAAAGAATACCCAAAGCGGCAATGAATTATTAGATTTTGTTGTTACGAAGCAAAAGCAAAACAACCGTAGTAAAAGGAGAAACAAACAAATGAAACAAAAGAATACGAAAGGGTAAACGAATATTTGGAAGATGAATGAAGTCGAACCAGGGGCGTTATGAAATGAAAATGGAGATGAAGGAAATGAAAAGATGCATAGAAATATTAAATGGGTCATTGATGCATAGAAAAAGGGATGGATCCTCTTGGAGGCCAGATGTTGGAAAAAAATTTAAGAGAGACTGGAAATGCCCATTGTTGTAAACTTCAATATTATTTTTTAATACAAAATTTCAGAAAATTGCATCTTGTGAGCATTATTGGGGGAGAAAATGTCAATGGGTAGTTGTTTTAATGTCAATATTTCTCTACGCTTTCCTGGATTTCTATCTTGTGCTTAATGTTGTAAAAAGGTTGCACTACGTGAATATCTGTGGGGTGTAGATTTCATTTATTTTCCGTAGAGGCTAGCACTTGGTCTAATTCAAATTGTGTTTTTGCAGGTTTGATTAGGTCAGGTTACCCTTTTGAGATTTCTCATTTATCCCTGGTTTTTCTGTGTAGGGTGGCATTAGACTAGAATATCTTGCATGTTTATGTTTTCAGTTTTCTATTATGTTTTCTAGGTTTTATATTTATTTTTCTAACTTTTCTTTTTGCAGATTTTTTTAAAACTTTAGCGATTAAAATAAAAATAAAAAAAAAAATAAAATGCCAAAAATAAATACATGGGTGTGAAGAATGAGCTTCAATATTTCATTCGAAATAATTTTGATCCCATTCTGAAGCCATTTCAAATTTATAAAAATTATTTAAAATTGTTGTTTTATGTAATTTCAGAATTTTTCATTATTTTATATTTTGAAGGTAAATCAATATTTTCAACTTTTCATTTTTATTCACAAACAATAAATTAACTTTCCTTTATGAAAATCACAATTTCATTAAAGGGGAGTAATTTATATGGCATTTCATAAGGCCATTATTTCAAAGCAATAAATTGACTTCTCTTTATGAAAATTTTGATTTCTTTAAAGAGGGGTAATTTATTTATTATATCAAAGGCTATTGGCATTTTCATGCTCAAAGCAACATCAAGTGAATCCTTTCATCATTTAAGTTTCACATTTAGAGATAGATTTTAATCTTCTATTTCATGCTCAAAGTAGGGTTTAATGCAAGATAAAACTTGTCTAAAATCTGCTTAATCAAAGATAAAATCTACCTAAAATACTTCAAGATAAAAGGAATTAAGGTTTTACATCATGATCATATGAGAGCCAATCACATTTTATCTTTCTTTTAAGTTTAATGAACAATTACCAGCATAGCATGATAAAATAAACCAACACAGGCCCCTTGTTAACAGTTACTTGCAAATCACTAAGGTATTCCTAGCACTTATTTAACACATATTCATAAATATTATTAATACACATGTGCAATGCTTATATAGCGGAACCTTGGAGAAGTTGTTTTCTTTGTTTAACTTCTTTGTAAGAGAGGGTTTCGGTTTAATACCCTGATTGTGGTGGGGATTTTGCAACTGGGAAAAATATCCACTCAACAAAAATGGTGCTAGAAGGAGGGCCTAAATTGGTTTACTTTATTGCTATTTAGATGCTACATTATTCATGTTTACTTGAAGGTTTATTTGAAAGCATTGGTCTTGACTAAGGAGATTTTGTTGATCATATTCATTGATTTAAAAGTTCTTCAATTGATGATGCATTGATACTAACCTTTTGTAAATTGGAGAATGTTCTTTATTGCTATGGTTTAATTCATGCATTATAATTGATGAATGTGATGATTTGTTCATTTGAAATTTGTTAGTCATTTCATGTTTCTTTGCAAGATATTTATTTGACTAACAATTTTGGTATTAAAGTTATATTCTTTAAGGTTCACTAATGGCATCGGTTATTCCAACTAGGGCACAAATTGCATCTTGGATAAGGGATTATTATAGCCATTTAAATAGGCCTACCCATCAAATCCCTGAAGGTGTAGTAGATTGTTTACCTCAGTTTAGGCATGATCTGGATCAAGCCAAGGAACATATTTAGAGATACAAGGACATGTTAATTCATTTGCGAATTATGCATGTAGATTTTCCTTGTAGGTTGTTTTCATACACTTTGGATGAGGTTGCATTTTATTGGTACATCCACTTACCTCAAAGTTCTATCATTTCTTGGGCTATACTAGAAGCAATGTTTATCAACCATTTTGAAAAACTAGTTGATCCAGTTGTGATAAAGAATCAATTTATCTCTATCTATAAGGAGCCTAATGAGTCCATGAGCCAATTCAATGAAATGTTCCATAGGATGTTTATAAAAAGGTATGCACATTACACCATTTTAGAAGAGCAAGCCATTCAAATATACATGGGAGCCATAGACCCCTTACTTGCTACATTTCTAGGGGAAAATCTTGAAAATCCACACTTGCATAGAGTCTATGAGGCTGCAATAATAGTAGAACAATGGTATATTTTGAAGAGGGATGAGGTGGATCAATCATAATTGCTTAACCCTAAGGCTCAAAATTAGGTACCACCCATGAGTCAGGGTGGGGCACAACCTTCTTCCATGATGAATTATTTTTCAAGAGCTATGGATTCCAACCTACACCAACCATCCAATATAGCACCCCTGAATCAAATGAGGTCTAATGTGAGAAATCAATGGGACAAAGTTGAATGTCCAAATATTACAACCACCTTAGATTTCATCCAAGAGGATGTGCAAGTCTCAAATCCAATGTCCATTAATGAGGATTGGGGTGAACAAACCCATCAAGATATGGATATTGTTTCATGTTTATTCACAAAGGAAGATGGGGATAATCATTGGAAGTAAAATACAAGAGTTGATATTATTGAAGGAACCCTTGACTCACCAAAGGTGGTTGAAAGTGAATTTGAGGAGTCAAGAGATGAATCTGAAGATTGGCTAGAAGGTAGGATAGAATCTCATCATTTGTTTTCAGAGGACAATTATTATGATGATCAAGAAAGCCAACATGAGTCAAGTTGTGACAAGCTAGAAGGCTTAGAGTCCCTATTTACAAGTGAGGATTGGGATAATCATAGAAAACCAAATGATCCACTCTTAGAAACAATTGAGCCCTCAAAGGTGGATGAAGGTGAGTTTGAAAAGCAACCCATTGTTGAATTTGAAGAATGTGAAGGAATGGTTGAACATCACACCCCAATTTTAGAAGATGATCATTGTTGGTGGAATAAATGGGAGGACTTTTCCACTCTTTCTAATGAAGCACTTGCTTCACCTGATATGCAAGACAAGTTGCAAAGGCTAGTTCTACAGCTTAAAGAAAATATCTCTCAACTACAAGAACAAATGCCTCAAGATGCACATATTGATGATGTCCTAAATCATCCTCATGAGACAAAAGTTGAAGATACTAAAAGTGATACTCTTTTAGAAGGTGGAGGGGTCCTAGAGTGGACTGGTTTTGAAACATGTGATGAATCAGGACCTTCCACCAATTTGGATGAGATGATTAAAATTGATGATCAAAGCCTTCAACATCCTCGAGATGATGACAAGGAAGAATTTGAAGAAGAATTTCTTGAAGAGCTTGAAATTTACGAGGAGGATGCAATAGAGTTTCATCCCATGGGTTTAGATGACCATTATTATAATTGTAGGAAAAGGTATGAGGAATCATTGTTTTCTCACGCTCCTACTGATGAAATTTCTATTTCACTTGACAAGCAGGATGTTGAAAACTCTATCTCGCATGAATATTTGGTAATTCTTGTACAATCGGAAGATGACAAGTCATTTACGAAAATAGAGAAGGTTCCAAGATCCAATCATTTTGAATATGAGTTTATTGAACATCTTGCTAAAATAGAAAAGGATGATAATGACTACTATTCTAGGCAAAGAAAGAGACTCACTCACTTTGTTCCCATTTGAGATGCAAGAAATGGAAAGCATTGTTTCACCTAAGGATCCTATAATGCCTATGTCACCTCAACTAGAGGAAATTCCAGAACCTAAATGGTTTGGGTTTGATATCACTGATGATCCAATTGAAAATGTTACTTTATCTAAAACAACTCAAATGGTTGATCAGGAGCATGTGTTATTTGACACATCCCTAGATAGACAAGACTCATGGTTTGAAAAGGATGGACATGTTTTTAATTGGGTGCCTAATTTTGGTGTCTTTGATGAACAGGTCATGAATGAAGATGAAGGACTATATGATGATGATGATGATGATGGAGATCATGAGAAATAAGAAGTTGCAAATCCTCTCCAAGTATTGGTAAATGGAAATGTGCCAAAGGTAAAATCTCACCTTTTGTGTTCCACCATTCGAACTCTAGGTGAAGGTTTACCTAATTGGTTGTTGGATTCAAATGCTATCAATGATGAAATGCCATTTGTGGTTGATAAATAATTTGAGTTAATTTCTCCTCACACCACTAATGATATTGCTTTGTTGAATGAAAAAGAAGTTGATGTGCTTGAATTGTTGAATCAAGTTCATCAACAATTAACAATCGAATCTAGGATAAAAGCTTATAATGATTCTCATTTAGTAAATATCCTAGATGCTTGTAAAATTTTATATAAGTTTGATTGGCCTACAAACATGAAAAATGAATTGGCTTTGAAATTTTTAGAAATAGGCTCCTGTTTACAAGATCTCATATTTGAAAAGGAAAGCCTAATTCTAAATCATGAATCAAATTGTGAAATTGGCATTTTAAATAATAGACAAGAAAGAATTGAAGATCAATTATTGTCTTATCAATTTGATGATTTGAAACTCCACTATGGAATTATTAATGGAACTAAATCAAATTGGTGGGGTGAAAGAGGTAAAATGAGAATTGTTATATTGTATGGCCTAATATTATTTTGATTTCTTTTCTATAAAACTTGGCATGCATATCATTTAATATATCTTTTGAAATGAGCTAATCATGTTTGGGATCTAGGGAAGTGATAGCTCAAACTTTGCACCATCTTGTACCATAGTGTATATTGTTGTATATAGTTTTGGTTTTCATGTTTTTGTTTAGCTTTGTTGTTTTGTGCTTTGTCCTTAATTTTTTATTTTGTTTTTCTTTCTTGTTAGTTTGCATTAGGTTAGGTTTTGGTTTATATTTTTAGTTTTATGTTTTGGGTTGTTCCTTTGTTTTGAGGTGATGTTTCGTGGTCGCTAATTTATGGTCTCTTGCCCATTTTTTGTGTTCCTTTGTTAAGTAGGTTGGAATACCTAATCTGAAAGCAGGTGAACCTGAGAAAAGGGGGATGAGTTATTTTGTGATCATGCTCAGATTTTGGGACTAAAATGGTGGAGAGTGGAACAATGAAACATTTTTCCAAAGCTCCACATGTAACTCACATAATTAAAGGGTATTTTTGGAAGTCCTGAAGGATGAAGTTATCTTGATTTGCAAATTAAGGCTAAATTCTAACATGCTCAAATTCAAGTGTTACATAGAGGTTTGCAAAGTTCTCTATAAAAGAAGAATACAAGCAATGCAAAGATTGATCAAATCTATCACCAAGTTTAGATAAAATCCACCGGGGCTATAGACGCTTGACTAGCAGTGGGGCTCTGTCTAGACAAAGCTTGATATAAAAAAAATGAGCATTGAAAAGCTTGATCAAATCAGTCACCTAGTTCATAAAATCTCCACCAAGGCTATGGATGCCTGACTAGCAGTGGGGCTCTGTCTGAATAAATTATGCTCAAAAGAGACTTTGCAAAAATATTATTCAAAAATTAATATTATGAGCAATATTTTATAGCCTAATGCAAGTCAGGTGATGGAATCCGGATGGTTTTCAGAGGTGCAAAATAAATCACTTTGTCACACACTGAGCAAAGGTAGATGGATTAGTTGTTTTTATTTGAATCTATTTACTCCCACCTTCTCGGGACATCGCTAAATAATTGTTATTTTTCTAATCTTTGTGTTCTCATTTCAGATTGGGTTCTTCACCCAAAATACTTAGGAGAATTTCCTAGCAAAGTCACCATTTTTTGTGGTTGTTCCACAACGTACTCCAAAATTGGGGACCCACCTTAAACTTTGGTATTTTGGAGGTTTTTGTCTTTTTTCATGTGATTTGACAATCCCCACTTGGAAATGTGTCGTGTAGTTGCCAACGTTCATTTTCGATGTAAACTTATTTTTATTTGTTTTTAGTATTCAGTGTTGTGGTTTCATTTATGAGGTTTGATTAATTTTAAGGTTTGCTTTTCAAATTTTTTATTTTAATTGGATTGAATCATAATATGAAAACAAAAGAAAAATATATACATATATTATTATATATTTTATATATATATAATAATAAATATTAAAAATAATAAATAATAAAAATAAAATAATATGCATATACATTTTATTATATATGTCTATGTATGATGATATATGAATAAATAAAAATAAAATCAAATGAGGAAAGAAAATAAAAAATAAAATATATAAAAAATAAAAAAATATTAAATCATGAAACAAAGTTTCTTTCGAAGCCCTCTTTCATTCTCATAGTATGAGACCTTAAGTTTTAATGTTTAAGACTTAATGTCATTTTTATTTTTGTATGTTGGTATTTATGTTCTAGGTCTTGTAATGCTAATCGTGTATACATCTCACAAGAGTTGTATGGATGAAGATGCATTTGACTGGGTCAAGGAAGTGTGGATGATGTTGAAGAGCTAGATCCCATGATGATGTGGAGTCAAAAATGGATGCACATGGTGATGTTTGAGATAATAATCAAGGTGTGACTTGGAGACATATCGACACGATGATGAATGATGATTTATGTGGACAACTCCACGGTGAACATAGAATTATAAACAACAACATCGAACGTGGAGGACATGTGGTCTAAGGATGGCGAAGGACCAAACCAATATGAAACCCAAATAAAGGGATCAACTGTACAATATGAGACCACGATAGAATTATGGCTGACGATGGCTGTGCAGTGGATCTGGTAACAATGGGCTAGTTGTATTTAAAGTGATGGGCTCTGAAATAAGGTTGAAAATAACTTAGCTTGGTGCTACGTAGAACTCGAGTACATAGAAGTAACTATATGATGTATTATTAGCTTTTTGTTCATCAAAAGTAATAGAGGGCCTTTTTGAGTACACTATGGGCCATGGTATTATGGGAAACCAACGTCTGAACACGTGCAATTGAGATGGTAGCTAACATGGTAATGTAACCCATCGATGATGCGATGGAGAGTCAAGACAAAAATGCGGTGATTGAGCATTCAAGATGGCGATGGGAATATTACCGATGTGGAATACGAGATCGAATTAGTGTATTATGTGAACACATTTGGTACCTTGTTAGCAAATTGTCTTAGATGGTCTCATTGTGCACACTATGGACCTGACAACCATGAAGAGAGACGTACAATGTGAGGACAAGAATGATCACCATTGATGACAGTGTGGATATTATGGTTAGGTGAATGTGACATAGTCTAGGGATATCGTTTGTTTTGAAAAAATCAAATAATGCATGCTCGACGTAGGAGAAGATTTCTCATGCTAGGAAGAGTATATTTGACAAAGGTTACAAGAAATGAAGGGGTTTCAAATGAAATACACATTATTGTTGTAGATAGTTATCATTTTCATCAAGTGATACTGATTTTATGGGCATGCCCAACATGGAAACATTGCAGTGACATAGTAAGACAGGTGATTATTGAAATATCGATGGATACCTAAACTTGAATGTGAATGGACTTCGACAGGCTTAGGTTTCAAATCATGACTACCACGATGATGAAATGGATGTTAACATAGATTGATGATGAAAATGAACATGGTCCAATGGACACTGATAGTCATATTTTCTAGTTAAAATATAAGGGTATATATTATATTATTACACCAGACAACCATATGGGCAATCGTGATTGGGAAGGTCATGCATACAGGGTTATCGAAAGTAGACATGGGTACTTGGTCGAACAAATATAGGATATGATACAGTTTAGGCCTATCAATAAATTTCATAGCGTGGTAATAATGAGTGTTTCATTTAGATCAAAACCCATAATAGAATCTATATGGATAGGGCATCAGTGTCCACATCTTCGATGGACTATGTAATTGATAAATATACTACAGGTTATGTTAGTGAGTAACACCCCTTGGAATACGGTAAGCATACCAATGAAGTAACAATGGTATGGGTAGCAGGGTTATAATTTACGTTCTCTAGCATGTACGTGTTTTATAGGGAGTGTTGTAGGAAGGGGGAGAATGTCAGCCATTGATGAAAATAAAGCGCTGACTAGGCAATGACCATCCAACACTACAGTCAGTAGGGATGATCCGAAATAGCAGGTCATGAAAGTTATCAGGACATTAAAGTTTACTCAATAGAAAATTTGAAATCTATGGTGGATTCATCATGTATTATGTGCTACATGGAAAGCGTTACCCCAACAATCATAAATAAGACAGATTAAGGCATGAATAAATGAAAATGGAGTTTTGTCTATAAACTTTTATGCATGGTCATGTTGTAACGTGTAACTAAAATGTTACTAAAATAATCCCCAAAGTGGTAATTAATGATCATATTTTTTTGTTACGAAGCAAAAGTGAAACAACCATAGTGAAAGGAGAAACAAACAAATGAAACAAAATAATACAAAAGGGTAAATGAATATTTGTAAGATGAATGAATTTAAACCAGGGGCGTTATGAAACGAAAATGGATATGAAGGAAATGAAAAGATGCACATATATATTAAATGGGCCATTGATGCACATAAAAAAGGTTGGATCCTCTTGGAGATCATATGCTGGAGGATTTTTGAAGAGAGACTGGAAATGCCCATTGTTGTAAACCTGAATATTATTTTTAATACAAAATTTCAAAAACTTACATCTTGTGAGCATTATTGGGGGAGAAAATGTCAATGGGTAGTTGTTTTAATATCAATCTTTCTCTACACTTTCCTGGATTTCTATATTGTGCTTAATGTTGTAAAAATGTTGCACTACGTGAATATCTGTGAGGTGTATATTTCATTTATTTTCCATAGAGGCTAGCACTTGGTCTAATTCAAGTTTTGTTTTTGCAGGTTTGATTAGGTTAGGTTACCCTTTTGAGATTTCTCATTTATCCCTAGTTTTTCTGTGTAGGGTGGCATTAGACTGGAATATCTTGCATGTTTACATTTTTAATTTTTTGTTATGTTTTCCAGATTTTATATTTATTTTTCTAACTTTTCTTTTTGTAGATTTTTTTTTAAATGTCGACGATTAAAATAAAAATTAAAAAAAAATTAAAATGCCAAAATAAATACATGGGTGTGAATAATGAGCTTCAATATTTCATTTGAAATAATTTCGATCCCATTTCAAAGCTATTTCAAATTTATAAAAATTATTTAAAATTGTTGTTATATGAGAGTTTTATAATTTCATAATTTTTCATTATTTTATATTTTGAAGGCAAATCAATTTTTTCAACTTTACATTTTTATTCATAGACAATAAATTAGCTTTCCTTTATGAAAATCACAATTTCATCAAAGGGGAGTAATTTATATGGCATTCTATAAGCCATTATTTCAAAGCAATAGATTGACTTCTCTTTATGAAAATTTTAATTTTATTAAAGAGGGGTAATTTATTTATTATATCAAAGGCTATTGGCATTTTCATGCTCAAAGAAACATCAAGTGAATCCTTTCATCATTTAATTTTCACATTTAGAGATAGAATCTTCCATTTCATGCTCGAATTAGGGTTTAATGCAAGATAAAACTTGTCAGAAATCTTCTTAATCAAATGAAGATAAAATACACCTAAAATACTTCAAGATAAAATTAATTAAGGCTTTACATCATGGTTATATGAGGGCCAATCAAATTTTATCTTTCTAAGTTTAATGAACAATTACTAGCATAGCATGATATAATAAACCAACACAAGCCCCTTGTTAGTAGTTACTTGCAAATCACTAAGGTATTCCTAGCACTTATTTAACACATATTCGCAAAGATTATTAATACACATGTGCAATGCTTATGTAACGAAACCTTGGAGAAGTTGTTTTCTTTGTTTAACTTCTTTGCAAGAGAGGGTTTCAGTTTAATACCCTTTCAGTTTAATACCCTAACTGTGGTGGGGATTTTGCAACTGGGCAAAATATCCACTCAACAAGAAGCCATTTTTAATTGGTTATTGCCTACAAGCATGTTAGAAGTTCAAAGTTTTATGGGCCTAACTAGATACTATAGGTGATATGTGAGGAACTATGCCAAGATCACCTCACCCATAACTAACCTTTAGAGAAAAGGTAAAGAATTGAAGTGGATAAAAAAATGTGAGGAAGCTTTTAAGTTTCTTAAACAAAAGCTTACTATGCCTCCTAAAAGTACCTGATATTCAGGGAAGTTTCTTGGTTTGTATTGATGCATCCTTAGAAGGATAGAGATGAGTGCTCTCATTAGGAGAAGTGTTGGTAGCCTTTGGATCTAGAAAATTTAAAAGACATGAGGTTAATTATACAACCCATGATTTAGAGTTGGTGGTTGTAGTGTTCAATCTCAAGAGTTGGTGATATTACCTAGTTGGGAGACCTTTTGAACTAAGGATAAACCATCAAAGTATGCAATATATATTCACTCAACCCTTAGTCAATGCTAGGCAAAGAAGGTGGATGGAATCTCTCATAGAATATGATTTTTGGAATTGAGTATATAAAAGGAAAAGAGAATAAAGTTGTTGATGCGCTAAGTAGACGAGGATATATAGAAATTTTTTCTCGCATCCATGTCAACTTGATAGAACAAGTCAAGGAAATGCAAAATCAAGATGCATACTTCAACCAAATTCAAAAAAAATATGGAAAGGAAACCTGATGAAAACAGGGACTTTGACATCAAGGATGGTTTCTTATGTTTTAAAAATAGGGTAGTAATTCTTAATACTAGGAATTTGAGAAATATGGTTATGAATGAATCTCACATATCTCCATATTTTTCTCATCCAAGAGGAGCAAAGATGAGGGAGAATATGAAAAATATATACTTTTGGTCAAGAATGAAGAGAGAAATAACAAAATTTATCGCTCAATGTCCCGTCCCAAATACCCAAAAATAAAAGCAAAACATAGACATCCTATTGGATTGTTGTACCCGCATGATGTACTTATGCAAAAATGGCAAGTAATTTCATTGGATTTCATAGTAGGACTACCTAAAAATAGATTACAAAATGATGCAATCTTAGTAGTGGTTGACAAACTGAACAAGATTTCATATTTTATACCTAGGAACACTAAGGATGGTGTAGTAATTGTGGCTAACATATTTACCAAAGAAATATTTTGATTGCATGGTTTTTAAGAGGTAATTATATCAGATAGGGACCCAAAATTCACATTTGAGTTTTGGCAATCTCTGCATCATGCTATTGGTACTCGATTGAATATCTGTTCTTCTTACCATACAAAGACTAATGGGTAAACTAAAAGAGTGAACCAAGTGCTATAGGACATGCTTCACATGTACTGTATGGATTAGAAGACCCATTGGGAATATTTCTTTCATTTTATATAATTTTTCTACAATAATGGTCATAATTCGACCATAGGAATGGCTCTACTTGAAGCTTTGTATGGTAGAAAGTGCATGACATATTTGACATGGTATAATCCAAAAGATCATATTGGGACTTGATATGGTCAAATAAATGGATAAATATTTTAAGGTAATCCGAGAGAGGTTGAAGGAAGCTACGGATCGACAAAAAACTTTTTCAATCTTAAGAGATCACCAAAAGAGTTTGTGGTGGGCAAAAACATGTTTCTGAGGATAAAACCAATAAAAAGTGTAATTAAGTCCACAAAAATAGATCCTCGATTTATGGGGCCCTTTGAAATCATAGATAATATTAGCCCTTTGGCATACCAACTTGCCTTACCACCCAATCTGTCCAAGATTCACAACACCTTTCATATTTCATTGCTTAAAAAGTATGTTGCTAACCCTAAACATGTGTGGGATCTATCTAATTTGTAGATGATGAACCCAGAGGCTATAGAGGTTCAACCAATAAGAATCCTTGATTTTTTATCCAAATCGATGAGTAAAGGAACCTTAGAGTAGTGTAAGATCTAGTGGGACCGTTATTCTAAAAGAAATGCTACTTGGGAGAAAGTAGCGGATATGCAAAAACATTTTCCTTTTCTATTTGAAAATGTTGTATAAAAACTATTGTATGTGGTAATGGTTAAACACAGAGGACTATGTTAAGCCTAAGGGGGGATGATGTCATGACCCACCCTTTGGCAGACTTTTATTTTGATGGATTTATGTTTGTTATATGGCTTATGGATGAAATGATGGACTATTTTAGTTTTAGTATTCAAATACTTGTTATTATTGAAAATGTGAGATATAAATATTAATGTGGAATGTAGGATAATTCCATGTTTTATTCTATGAAAAAATTGTATTCTATATATGAATATGATGCTGCTAATGAGGTGCACTTTTGCAGGAAACAAATATCCTTATGGTGGCAAAAAGAAATAGTCACCGAGAAATATTACCTTGGGGAAATGATGTGATGGGTAAATTGATCGGATATTTGAGAAGGCAACATGGATAAATGCCCTCTTTCATGGATATGCATATCATAAATTGCATAATAAAAGATATATTAAGTTAGATAGATTTCTTCTTATATCATATTGCTTCCTTATGAAAGAGTTCGTTGAAATGGCATTAATACTAGTAAAGAGTGTTAATATTTTAATGATTATAGTTGATAATTGCAATGAGTATTTTAAAAATCCGTTTATGAATTTTTGAAGATAGATAAATGAAATTATTTTATTTATTTTATTGTGTTTTAAAAAAAGGAACATAATATATTTTCCTAGATTTTGAAAAATGACATTGAACAGAATCCAATGAACCCAAATGTAGAGATATACTTTAGAGTAATAACTTTAACTCTAGCTTGAAGGGAACTTCATTAAATAAAAGTATGCTTGGAGTAGTGGCTTGTCGAATCATGTGGATGGTGGACATTTTTAATTTATGATAGAGTAGTGGAGATATGGAGAAAAGGTCAAAACTAAGGAAAAGGGGACGGATGAAGATATTACGGATGGGCAGCATGAGAAGGAGAGCAATGAAAGAGGTTAGCAATGAAGTAGAGCTGGAAGAGATTGTGGAAGAAACCAGGTTCCTTTTTGGAAATGCTTTGCTTTTCTCACTGTGTGGTTATGTTGAATTGTTGCATCGTGTTTTTGAATGGCAATCTAATTGAACTGGAAAATGTTTTATATTTTGTTGTGTTACCTTATATTTAAATCAATGAAAGAATGGATGGGTAGAAGCAATATAGTTGAGCTGAAAATATTTTATATTTTTTTGTGTTACCTTGTCTTTAAATCAATGAAAGAATGTATGGGTAGAAGCAATATAGCTAAGCTGAAAATATTTTATATTTTTTTGTGTTACCTTGTCTTTAAATCAATGAAAGAATGGATGGGTAGAAGCAATATAGTTGAGCTGAAAAAAAATTATATTTTGTTGTGTTACCTTATCTTTAAATCAATGAAAGAATGGATGGATAGAAGCAATATAGTTGAGCTGAAAATATTTTATATTTTGTTGTGTTACCTTGTCTTTAAATCAATGAAAGAATGAATGGGTAGAAGCAATATAGTTGAGCTGAATTTTTTTTATATTTTGTTGTTTTACCTTGTCTTTAAATCAATGAAATAATGGATGGGTAGAAGCAATCTAGAGTTGAATTTTTTTATATTATTTTGTGTTGCTTTATCTTTAAAATTATGGAAGAATAGACAGGTAGAAGCAAACTAGTGAGCTGAAATCATTTTATACTTTGCTATGTTACCTTGTCTTTAAAACAATGAGATATGGATGAGTAGAAGTAAACTGGGGAGAGCTTGAAATATTTTATTGGGTGTTGCAGTATAAGAAAGTTTTTTTGTACCCATAATAATGGGTGACCCCAATCCAATATTATGTTTTAAGTAGTATAAATGGCTAACAAACCAAATCTGGTGGTTTTCGCTAACCGTAAATGTATGGATTGTACGAAAATGGGAGTAAAGAATAGTTTTATCAAATGGATATAAATTGGTTATGAGTGCTAGTATGTATGTGCATATTTGAGGGTGAAAGTCATGATATTCTACTGATAGAAGTTAAGAAAAGAATGAGAATGTAGAAAATGTGTTTCTCCTTGTGGATAGAAATTGTGAATTGAATATTTATTGTAGAAACTAAATTATAGCAGAAATAAATTGTTGATGCTATGTGGAATGGGATGTTGGTTAAATGATTTTCCATCCTTAGAGAATGAAAGCAATGGCTGTGATGTTCTTTCTTTTATTGAAACTGCAATGTTGTAAATAATAGTGTATTGCATTCTTTTGGAAGGATATTAGATGAAATGGGTATATCTATATGGTTTTGGAAATTATACCACAGTAATTGGTTGCTAAAACCAATGTTTTGGAGTTGTCTTTGATCCCCAAGAGAGGTAATATTTCTCGATGGCTAGCATCGATGTGCAAAAGAGGAAGGATATATTCCAACAAGCTAGGCTAATGGAGAGTTACCGGAAGAACACTTCTTGTTCGCTTGATGTTGATATATCTGATCAAATGATGTGTGACTCATGTTGGGATGCATAGTGATGGTTGAACCACAATTGTGGAATCTTTCCTTTGTAAAGATAAAGACATGTATTAGTTATCTTTACTGAAATGATAGTGATGTAATTTTGATTTTATCTCCTCTTTAGTGGAGCAATGACTTCCAATACTTGAGTGGAATTATTAATTGATGACCAAAATTCAATGAACCTTAGATTATTTTATGAATATTGTTGTAATTTTTGTGGTAGCGATGGCAGCCTACTGCTGCTAAATGAAGTGTTACTTATTTAAGGAAAATTAAATATAAGCTTGTTACTTCTCTTATGCGGTGTGTTGATGATTATCTGGTTTATGAGTTGACTTTGTAAATTATTTAAGCTTGATTAAGTTAGTGAGTTTTGGGTTGAGCTATTGGGACATGCATGTGCACAATGTGATGTGTCTAAATATATTGTTATGTAGATCTTGTTCATTACATTGAGGTATTGCTCTATTTTAGATTTTAGATTGAATCATATTGAATAGATTAAAGGATTTTATAATGATTGAGTTTCCTCATGGTATCATTAAAGGTGTGGATATAATTACCTTGGATAGATAATTTATATATGAGGAACTTAAAGTAGAGTTCATAGAAAAAGAATAACTCTCAAATGATGTAAGAGCTAGAAATACACTCAATGTACTAAGTGTTCTCACGCAAAAGAATCCATGTGGAGAATAGGGATTAGTTGCTCCTTTTGATAAAATGAAAGGGATGCAAGATATATCATGTGGTTAATGAAGAAAATAGCTTGAATGGATGTAACACCTAGTACTCTCACATTAAAAGAATTATGTGGAGTAGATATCGGTGTATTGAACATAATTATTGCTAGTCGGATTAAAGAAATTTGGAAATAATTATTTTTAATTATTAAGTGTAAAAAATAATAATAAGGGGTCTAGGAATGGAAGTCTATGCAATTGCTACATGAATAGTATTTTAATTATCACAATAAAGAGTAATTGGAAAGCTTTCAAGAATTTCAATTCTCTTAAAATTATTATCATTCATCTAAGATGTTATATTGCCTTATTAGTAGCATAATATTCAGCCTTTGTGGAGGACTAAAAAATGATGAATTAACATATGGAACACCATAAAACCAGGTCAAATCCTAAGAAGAACATAAAACCTATGGTGGATTATCAATCATCCAAATCACTTGCCCAGTTACCATCTAAAAAACCTATAAAAATTGAAGGGTAACCAATAGAGTAGTGAATACAAATCTAATATGTGCCTCTGATATATATGAGAAACTACTTTGTTGCTATAAAATGACTCTCTTGAGTATTTTGCATGTACATGGATTGATAGATAACAACAAATGCTATATCCAGTCTAGTGTGAGTAAGATAGAGAAGTCCTCAATTAGAGGTATGGTACAATCAACTTAATATTTCAAACCTAAGTCACAAAAGGTCTAGGGAGGCTTACACTCCATTTTAAATTACTGAATAAGATCCAAAGTATACTTGGGATGACAAATTTAGAACTTGTATGATCAACTTTGGTTCCCAAAAAATAGTGCAAAAAACCAAAATATGTCATCTCAAACGTGGAACAAAGTTGTGATTTTAAATCCTAAATTACAGTAGTGGATCTTCCTATGATGATAATATCATCAACATATAATACAATCATCAGGATTTCCTCATCATGATGTTTAATATAAACATCATACTCATCCTCATATCATTAAAATCCACAACTAAGAAAAAATGAGTGGATTTTATCATACTAAGCAAAAGGAACCTACTTAAGACCATACAAATATTTGGTGAAGTGACATACCAATGGAATAGGACCATTTACCTCAAATTTAGGTGGCTACTTTATGTAGATTTCCTCTTAATTTTTTCATGGATAAAGGTACCCCTCATGTTTGTTTGATCCACCTTCCATCCATAAGAGGCAACAATAGAAATAATCATTTTGATAGAGTCCATCCTAGATATAGGTACAAAATTATTGGAGTAGTCTACTCCCTTCTATTGAGAGAATCCCTTAGTAATATGGTGCACCTTATGTTTTTTTGTCTATCCATTTGAGGTATACTTTGTTCTATAGTCCCACTTACACCCATAACTAGAAGAGAAACCAACTTTTATGTTCTATTCTTCATCAATGCTTCATATTTTGTTGCCATAACTCTTCCCATTTAGGCTTCCTCCTATCTTGGGAGTAAGTGATAGGATCCTATGAATGGAATACCTTCAAATCTTGAGAAGGAGCCTTTCAATGTTGCTCAAGGGATAAACTAGGTTGTGCATTCTTTAGAAGCATCTTAATCCACATGGGTGTATGATGTTAAAAATAAGCATGAATAAATGGAAGAATCAAACTCATCCCCACTCACCTCATCATGCAAAGTTGGAACATTCTAAACTAAATCATCCCGATCATCCTATCCTACTCTAAGGGAAGATGAAGTTATCTAAGAAACCACTCATGATGGGGTTAAACCAGTGGGTAGTGAACAACCACAATAAAAGGAATATGCTCTAACAATAATAGAACCAAACAAGATATTTGAAGAACCTATTAAATCTATAATAGCTATATAATTAGAAGAATTGATAGCTAAAATATTAGGAGAGTGATTGGAAGGAATACTTGGAAGAACCTCATTAAATATGATATCTCTCCTAATAAATACCTCATACCTTTGAGGATCATAAAGATGATATGATTTTAATGTATCAAAATGCACCACTAATATACACTTATGACTCTTTGGTGCCTCCTTTTTTTGAATATCCTTGGGTATGTGAACCTATGCTAAAGACCCAAAGATTCAAATCTGAGATATATATTGCTTATCGCTTATCAACTACTCAAGGTATATCATCCCTTGAACAACCTTGGTAGCAACCTTGTTAAGGATTTAATCTTGCACAAGTGACTACCTCACCTCAAAACTTATGATCTAGTCCCTTAGCATGAATTACATAATGAGTCATCTCCATAATTACATTATTTTTGTTTGCTACACAATTATGTTTAGGAGTGTAGTGAATAGTCCTCTAATATGTTATTCCATGGTGGCTAAAAAATATGAAAAGCATGACTAACATGTTCACCATCCCCATATGTCCTTGGAAACTTAATCATTTTGTCCAGATAATTTGCAATAAGAACCTTGAAAGTTTTGAACCTCTCAAAGACTTCATTTTTGGTATGAATAGTATATACCCATACATATCTAAAAATGTGATCAATAAAAATAATAAATTACCAATTTCTTGAAAGATGAGATGTTTCCATAATTACATAGATGTCACTATGTATGATCCCCAAAGGATGAGATTTTCTCTTGGTAAATCCTTTTGGAAAGGTCTCCCTACGATGCCTTTCCAAAATGGATCCTCCACATGCACCATTTGGAGGGGATATGTGTGGAAGCCTAATAGCCATATCATGTTGACTCATGTACCTCAAGGAACTATAATTGAGATATTCAAGCCTATGATTACATTTTTGAATCTCATTATCAGTATGTGCAACCATTGTAACAAATCTCCTCTTGATAGAGGAGGAATATGATAGAGTGGATATTTTACACAACTTATACATATCATAAGATTCATCATGTTAAATATACAATCTTATTCATGGCCATGAGCTAACACTGTGTAATGTATTAGATAGGCCTAAGGGCGTTTCATCTCATTATAATCTCCTCATAGGGTGGCTATGGATTCATGTCATGCAATCAGTCCCTTCAACATACCACTAATATGTGAAATTTGAATATCAAGGAAAACTTTATAGTGTTGAGGGTGACAATGAACCTTTTGCTTATTGTTAAAATATCCAAGCCAATAATCCTAAGACTTACCTATGTTTATCTTTAAACACTTAACATTTGTTTATCGAAAGACTTTCCTAGACATTGAGGTTCGGGTTTCCCCAAATCCAATGAAAATACACCTTATGATTCCTCAAAAAGTAGTGATGATATAGAAGTATCCTTTTAATCAATGGAATCTCAAAAATATATGACATTAACAAAAGGGTTATATTGGAATGAAGAGGAGGATGATGAGCCTTCCTCTTTCTCCTTTTTGACTTATTTACTCAATATGCCCAAATCAACACCCTTAGTGTTATCCATACCAAACTCATAGAAGTTGAACAAGATTCTAAAGACACACTTCAATGTGAGGATAAGGTTCTACCCCTAAAAACACCCCAATAAATAGAATAAAATTCATTAACCCTATCCAAAAATAATTGTGAGATGAGAGATTTTCCACACAAACCTTCTAAGGATACTCTTGATGACTATTTTATTCAAGAGAAAATACTTATTGAAGGGCCATTTTCATTGGTACCACATCCCACACAATCAACCAATGACGAATAGTGGACTTTAGATGTTGAGGAGCTTCAATGTTTGGGATTCTTACATTCTCCTCCTCAATATGAATGAATCTCAAATATTAATAGAAGAAAATTTTGACATTAACATAGGATCAAAATACAACCCAAGTATAATTGAGTTATAAAAAGTTCTAACCCTAAAAGAACATGAGCAATACATAAAACTCTTAAAATTACTGTGTGATATCTTCGCATGGTCCTATGTAGACATGCTAGGAATATAACCCTCCTTAGTCATTCACCACTTAGTAGTTAGTACAAATGCTAAGTCAATGAAACAAAAACTAAGAAATACGCATCCAAAGGTTACTTTGTGAAAAAAATCTGAAAACTCTTGGAGATGAAATTCATTAAGGCAATCGATTATTTCAATTGGATATCAAACATAGTCATTGTTGCTAAGAAGGAAGGTTTTGTGTGGTTTTGCCCAAAATTTTGAGACATTAATAAAGCATGTCCTAAGGATGATTTCCATTTGCTTAATATAGAAATGATAGTATACTTTATGGCTACATGCAGGACGCTATCCTTGATGGATAGGTTATTTGACTATAGTAAAATTTAAATTCTTCCTAAAGATTAGGCTAACACAACTTTTAGTACTCCTTGAGACACCTTTTGCTATGAAGTGATGTCGTTAATCTTAAATAATGTTGGCACAACTTATCAACATGCCATGACCTACATATTTCATGACATAATGCATGGCATCATTGAAGATTATATCGATGATATTTTAGGATGGTCCATGAAAAGAGAGGATCATGTTAAAGATCTAAGAATTTTTTTTAAAAGACTCAGAGAATATAAACTTTTTCCTTAAGCCCTCCAAATGCATATTTGGAGTAACATCTGATAAATTATTAGGCTTCATCGTATATAGACATGGCATCAAGGTAGATCCTAATAAGATATTGGTAATAACCAAAATGCCACCCCTAAATAAATTAACCCAACTCTGTAGCTTGCAAGTCAAGCTTCATTAAATAAGAAGATTCATCTCCCAATTTGTAGATAAATGTTAGCCATTTTTTAACTTTTATGGAAAAGGACTAAGTTTAAATGTGATGAATAGTGCAAAAAGGTGTTTAATGCCTTGAAGACATTTATTCTAACTCCAATAGTTTTGATCCCACCAAATCCCCTTAAGACATTGTTGTTGTATATTATGGTGACAATGCATACCTTAGGAGCTATGTTGCCACAATATGATGAATTGCATAGGGAAAGGGTAGTCTTTTACCTTAGCATGACCCTTATTAGTTACAAAACTAGGTACACACCCTTATAAAAAATGTGCTTAACATTAGTCTTTGCTTCACAAAAGCTAAGAAATTATGTGATAGCTAAGGTAGTCCCATTAAGGTACCTTATGTCTAAGCCTTATATTTTAGGTAGGATAGTCAAGTGGGACATGGCTCTCAATAAATTTGACCTAGTATTTATAGGCCAAAGCTTGATTAAGGGGTAAGTAATTGTCGATCAGTTGGCAGTTGTCCCTTTACAGGCCAACCATCCTTTAGTAGTCGAATACCCTGATGAAATGGTAGGAACCCTAGAGGTATCCCAACAAGATAATTGGACCCTTTTCTTTTATGGTGTTAAGGAAATAATTACACTAGTATCCCCTCAACAAATAATTATCCCCTTATATTTCAATCTTTAGTTCTTGTGCATAAAAAAATCAAGTATGAGGCACTCATCCTTGGGTTAAGGGTAGAATTAGCCTTAAAAGTAACATTATTCTCCATATTTGGAGATTCACAACTCATAGTTAATCCGATCAATGGAGTTTTTCAAACTAAATATGATGAAATCAAACCTTATAAATATATCATGGATAAGTTGATGGCTTCTTTTGAGAAATTTATTGTTGACACTTTCCACATTCTAGAAATAATCAAGTTGTTGCTATGGTTGCAACTACCTCACTTATGCCTCTAGAGTTAGATGATGAGCAAGAAATTATTATCATTTTCCAAATAACATAATCCACAACTCTGCAACATAGTCAAAATCCCTTAGCCATATTGGCCATCGATCAAGCACATGTTCTTAACACTTGGTATGAGGAAATTTATGATTTTCTTGAGTGAAGTACCTCCTAAAGATCTAAATCATAATCAATGAAAATGCTTTTGGAAAATGACCTGTATATTTATCATACTTAGAGACATCATGTATAAACAAAATTTTTATGGCATCCTTTTAATATGCCTTAATTTTAATGAAGCTAAATTAGTAATATGAGAAGCCCATGAAGGGGAATGTGGTGTTCACTTCAATGGGGGTTCCATCACTAAAAAGATTATTTATATGGGATATTATTGGCCAACCATGGAAAGGAATGCTTGTAATTTTATATGAAATTGTGATAAGTGTCACAAACATGATAACCTGATCCATGCTCCTAGCCAAGAATTACGATCTATAATATCCTATAGGTAAAATTAATCCTATGTACTCATATAATAACTACAACTAAGTACTTCACAAAGTGGGTAGAGGCTATGCCCTTATCTTCTTGTATTGGTTCATCTTAAACCAAATCCTTCTTGGTATGGTATTCCAAACATAATAATTACTAATGATGGTCCATATTTTAATAATAAATATATAATCAAGATTTATGCCAAGTTCAAAATCCAACATAAGTTATCAACCCCATATTACCCATAGGGTAATGATCAATACAAAGCTTTGAATAAAATATTAATCAAAATAATAAAGAAACTAGTTATCAAAACTAGTAGGAATTGGCATTTACAACTCTATCTTGCTTTGTGGGTGTATCCCATTAATATTCAGATATCAAATGCTACTACTCCCTATGCCTTAGTCTATGGAATTGAGGATATATTCCCCTTCAAAATATAAGTCACATACCTTATAATACTTCTAAAGGATACATTTGTCAATGATGTATATCACCATGCATGCCTAAATCAGTTGGAGTCGCTTGATGAAAGGTGGATTCATCCCTTGCAACACCTTCGAGATTTCATCATAGACTTAAAATAGCTTATGATAAGACGATATGGTCTCATTCCTTTGAATTAGGTGATGTAGTCCTTAATGGGAAGTAGAGGAATACTAATGTAAAAGAAGATAAGAAAGTCAAATTTTAACCCAATTGGTTAGGACCATTCGTAGTCATTGCCAAATTTGAGTCAGGTGCATACCACTTGGCCTCCTTAGATGGTACAAAATATAAGGATCCAATAAATATAATACATTTTAAAATATACTATTCTTGAATGTGCATGTCTTAATTATTCATATGCCTAATTGTATTATTTACTTTATGAATGATCATTTCACTTACTTGTGTTCATATGTCTAATGCTTGGCTATATGCTACATATAGAATTAAGAGATTTATTTTGACCTATGTTAATATTAGTTAGGACATTGCATTACACTTAGCTATGTAATTGAGGTATCTGGTCTCCCGAAAGACTTATTTTGTCCCTAATGCATGCACATATTGTTGTTTCCCCATATTTATCCTCTTTCAACCAACCTGCTAAGCTCACTGTGATGAATTTGAGCATATTTACATATTCCCATAGTAAGGGGGAAAGTATGATCAAGCAAAATTTCTCCTCATAAATACTCCTTTATTTTTCCTTTAAACACTTGGGAGGCACTGCCACTCACATTCAATGTTCAACAAACTGAGCGATCATAAATATGCTCAACATTGGATTTGAGTGGAATTGATCTCTTGATTATTTATAGGATAATTGAGGGCAACCATCATATTCCAAACTTCTTCCTTGACTTCAAAATATTTTTACTTGATTCATCTCTACACTCAAGAGAAGCATTTGGAATAATTTAATAACCAACAAGTTCCTAATACTCTTTGGCATCCAACGAATTGGATTATTCTATAAAAAATATTATTTTTCATCTATGTACTTAGGAGAATAATTTAGAAGAATTATTCAATGATTGGCAAGTACTTATTATTTCTTCGAATCCAACAACATGGGATAATTATATCAAATTTTTTTCCTTAGTATAGGGATCTATCAAAAACCCAAACCAATCTCTTTTCCATACATTGGTAGTCAATCATATGAGGTAAATATATGCCCACAACTAATCAAAAATTGGGAACATCTTGCCCAGACTGTTTGTGGGATAGCTGGGACAAAGCAACTATATTAATAATCACATCACACTCTTTTCATAGAGCTTTCTTCTCTTCTCTCCTTATCTATTAGGTCAAATTATGAAAAGTGCATCCCCCTCTGCCTATTTGAGACCCAAATAATTCTCTTTCTTCTCACAAAATGGATGTGCTAATGGACTTTATCATATTTTTCGTACTCATATATTTTCTTGCATTATTGCTTAAGTTTGCTTAGATATACCATTAATTCACAAGGGGACCTCTTGCAATGAGACCATAATAACCCTAGCTAACAAATAGTGTAACTTGTATCACACTTGCAATAGATCACTAAGCTAGAAGACCTCCTGGATGACTCTTTGAAGTTCCCCTTTATATTTTACATAATTGTTTGTCATAAATGCATGTATGTCTCTCACAAATACATGATTTTCTATCATATTTCTCATGACTACTTGAATATTCTTTGTAAATTCACTTATTATAATTTCACAAATGATTATCAAATATAAAGCATAATATTTCCTAAATAAGTACCTCCTTGACTAGGGGTAAAATAACAAAAATCACCAAAATAACCATGCAATTGGGGGCATTCAACATAAGTAAACATCTAAGCAATAAGGACATAGATTGTCCAAAATACCAAGCAATAAGGACATAGACTGTCCAAAACAAAACTATATGAACGTAGAATTTCCAAAGAAAATCATATGGACATAGACTATCCCAAACAAAAATCAATAAGGAGATAGACTATCCAACACATAATCTTTGGACATAGATCATCCAATAAGCACATAAAAATGGACATAGACTATCCAAAAAGCATATCAAAATGGACATAGACTTTCCAAAAGCATATCAAAATGGACATAGGCTATCCAAACACATATCTTATATGGACATAGACTGTCCAAAAGCATATCTTATACAAACATAGACTATCTAAAAGCATATCTTCTTAGACATATATTATCCAAAGGAAAATCCATAGTGGACATAAACTATCCAAAAGCATATCTTATACGGACATAGACTATCTAAAAACATATCTTATACATACATAGACTATCCAAAGGTAAACCAAGAGTGGACGTAAACTATCAAAAACATATCTTAAAGAAATATAGATTTTCCAAAAAACATATCTTGAAGGGACATAGACTGTCCAAAAAAATATCTTGAAGGGACATAGACTATCTAAAAAGCATATCTTGAACAAACATAGACTATCCAAAAAGCATATCTCAAAATAAATATAGATTTTCCAAGAGGTATATTAAAATAGATATAGACTATTCAAAGGCATATCTCATATGGACATAGACTTAGGGTTATGCATAAGCGCGAAATATCATAAATTGGCTCTATTTAGGATTTTTAAAATTTTAAATTGGCTAATTTTGGATCCTTTCATTGGGGCCCATTCACCCAAAAATTATGGGATGGATGTTTTTTTGGGGTAAATTCGCCCACCGTTGATAATAATTACCCTATTTTTATTTTTATTTTTCAACCACTTTTGCCCCATTCCATGGAAAATTCACCTTCAAATTATAAATTATTTTGTTTTTCCTACCCAATTCACCTCATATACTACTCGTATATATATTGTAGGGGGTAGTGATAAACATACATCTAAAATACTCTAACTCAAAATTAGCTCTAAAACAACAAAAAATCTATTGTTAGTCGAAATATTTGTCAATTGGTTATAGGGTATTATCAACCAGAATACATCGATCAGTCCCACAAACTTGAAAAGGTTGTAGAGGAGTGCTTCTCAACATAAGTTGATCGGTTGCAGAGGTGTGTCAATCGACCTAAGTCGATTGGTTGTAGAGGCGTATCAATCGACCTAAGTCGATCAGTTGCAACTTTATAATCGATCGGCTTAGGTCGATTGATATGCCTCTATAACTAATCATCTTACACCTCTATAAAAATTAGATCTCATCGAGATAGGTGCTTTAAAAAAAATAAAAATAAATCTCTAGATCAAAAGTTATGCCTCGTAGAAGTTACTCTGCAAAAGTGCACCTCTACAACTAATCAACATAAGCTGATTGATTATAGAGGTATGTCAATCAGTCTAAGCTGATCGGTTGCACTCTACAATCGATCGACTTAGGAAAATTGAAATACCTTTGTAATTGATCTGCTTATGCCAATCAGTTACACTTGATCTGCTTATGCCGATCAATTACACTACAACCGATCGACTTAGGTCAATCAACACACCTCTACAAACGATCGACTTATGTCGATCGGTTGCAAAGGTGCACTTTTGCAAGGAAAATTCTAGGAGGCATAAATTTTGATTCGAAGCTCTATTTTCAATTTTTTTTTAAAACCACCTAGCTTGATAAGATCTACTCAAAAAACTTAGTAAAATCCTCAAAAAAAATCTAAAACCGATCGACATGTCTACAAGGGATCAATTGCAGAGGTGTCAGTTTTTTATAGATATGTCAATCAGTTTCAGATGGTTTTTTGAGGATTTTACTAAGTTTTTTTATTAGATCTCGTCGAGCTAGGTGGTTTTAAAAAAAAATTGAAAACAGAGCTTCGGATCAAAAGTTATGCCTCCTAGAATTTTCCCTACAAAAGTGCACCTCTACAATCGATCGACATAAGCCGATCGGTTGTAGAGGCATGTCAATCAACCTAAGTTGATTGGTTACAAAGTGCAACCAATTAGCTTAGTTCGATTGATACACCTTTGCAACCAATCAACTTAGATCGATTGACACACCTCTGCAATTGATCAACTTATGTCAATCAGTTGCAGAGGTGCACTTTTGTAGGGAAACTTCTAGGAGGCATAAATTTTGATCTAGAGCTCCATTTTCATTTTTTTTTAAACCACCTAGCTTGATGATATCTACTCAAAAAACTTAGTAAAATCCTCAAAAAATCATCTAAAACGGATCAACATGTCTACAACCAATCGATTTCAGAGGTGTAAGTCGATTGCGGATATGTCAATTGGTTTTGGATTGTTTTTTGAGGATTTTACTAATTTTTTGAGTAGATCTCATCGATCTAGGTGGTTTAAAAAAAAAAATTGAAGATCTAAATCAAAAGTTATACCTCCTAGAAGTTTCTCTGCAAAAGTTCACCTCTACAACCAATTGGCTTAGGCCGATTGACATGCCTCTGCAACCAATCGGCTATTGTCGATCGGTTGTAGAGGTACTCTTTTATAGATAACCTTCTAGGAGGCATAAATTTTGATCCGGAGCTCTGTTTTCAATTTTTTTTTAAACCACCTAACTCGATGAGATCTACACAAAAAACTTATTAAAATCCTCAAAAAACCATCTAAAACTTATCAACATGTCTACAACCGATTGACACCTCTGCAACCGATTGGTTACAGACATGTCGATCGATTTCAGATGGTTTTTTGAGGATTTTACTAATTTTTTTAGTAGATCTCATCGAGCTAGGTGTTTAAAAAAAATTAAAATGGAGCTCTAGATCAAAATTTATACCTCCTAGAAATTTCTCTGCAAAAGTGCACCTCTGCAACCGATCGACATAAGCTGATCGGCTTATGTCGATCAATTGGAGAGGTGGACTTTTGTAGAGAAACTTATAGGAGGCATAACTTTTGATCCAAAGCTCCGTTTTCATTTTTTTTAAACCACCTAGCTTGACAATATCTACTCAAAAAACTTAGTAAAATCCTCAAAAAACCATCTAAAAATGACCAATTGAAACCCTCTACAATCGACCTACACCTCTAGAAATATTTTTCAATTGATTTGCCATGGTTTGAAAATTTTTGGTGAAAAATGAATGCAATTCACCATGTATCCTTCGACATAATTTTTCGAGATTTTGAGACAATTTGCCTTGATTTTATAAATATATTTTGGGATTGACCCCTTATGTATAACCCTGTATAGGCTGTCCAAACACATATCTCTTATGGACATAGATTGTCAAAATAAATAGAAGGTATATACTACCTAATAACCATTTTCTCATCTAAGCGCTTGTCAATTAATCAGGCTAGAAGAGCCACTACTTAGGAGCAAACAAAAACTCAATAAGGACATAAACTATCCAATGACTCAGAATTCCTAAAGACACTATCAATCTTGGTTTCCTAAGCACTTGTCCATTACTCAAGCTAGTAGGCCACCACTTAGGGGCCAATGACACAACATCAAATTAAGTAAATTCTCCAAGAAAAGTTAACCAAGCCCTTCAGGTAAAGATAACTAAGTCCTTTGGGCAATGCTAACTAAGTCCTTCAGGAAATACTAATCAAGTCCTCCAGTAAAATCCAACTAATCCCTTTGGACAAAATAAATAACATCATACAAGCATGAAGTGTCCAAGCAATCAAAGGAAACAAGATAAAAAACATTTATTAAATCATCCTAGGCATTAGGCTTAGAGGCCATCGCTTAGGGGCGAAATAATAAATCCCTATAGACCCAAGATATCTAGGAAACATATATTAATATGCAAATAACAAAACATGAAAATTGTGTTGGAAACATCATTTAACATGAAGAGAAAAACATCAAAAATATCAAAATCAACTTGTAATTTAAGTTTTTGTGGCTCATTGATTGTTCACCTTGACAACTCGATGGGGCATGCCCAATCATAGTCATGCAAGAAGCTAGATCCAACACACATCTCTTTTGCATCACACCATAATTAATGCACTCATCACTCAACATCATAAAAATGGTACCCCTTTTACAAAATTGGAAACATAAACTTTTGAAGCATTCATATTAGGATAAACACTTCAAAAGGGTGTAAATGTAGACACCCAAATTTGCTTCCTACATCAGTCATTTGACATGATATCGATAACATCTTTGGCCAATTTGACCAAATCACCTTTTGTACCCAAATTCAAGGTAAAAAGACCCTTTCAGATTCATCCTTCACAAAATCTAACTAATCAGACTCCAAATTTCACAAAATTTGTACCATTGAAAAGATCCTAGAACAATATTTCCAATGATAATAAGCACGATAAATTTGCAATCATGAAAAATTTACCAATAGAAAATTTGCACAAGAAAATTTACAAAACCACCAACAAAAACCTCAATTTTGATGGCGTGAATCCCAGTCATCACTAGTTCCATTGCTCTACATTTTATTAGCTTGAGATTTGCACTAGTTCATTTGAACTACCAATTAGAGATAATTAACTCAAAAACCACCTCAAATTAGTCCATGCAAATGCTAATTATAGATAATTAACTACCCAATCCCCTCTAATTAGATATAATTACAACCAATCAGGGGTAGTTAACTTCCCAATCAACCTCCAATCAAACCTTATAACTTACAATAATAAATAGTTGTCTCCGTGACTCACCTCCTAAACTCAACAGTTAATTGAACACCTCATCTTTCAAAAAAAAATTAAAAATAGATTACTCACCTCCCAGGAAGTGCATGCATCAAGTCTCTTGTGAGCACCCTTGGTGGAACTTCTAAAGCACTTTCTTCCCTTAAAGTGAAAATCACAATTTAAATCATCGATTCATGATTTTTTTTTTTTTGCAAATGTCAATTCAACTTGCCTTGAATCACTAATTCATCAATTTTTAGGTAATTTTTGGCAATTTTTTGAAAATTTTAAAATTGTTGATTTTTTCAAAAAAATACCCAATTTTTTGAAAAAAAACCTCCATAGTTGCATTGTAGAGGTTGTGGCCAATTTAGCTAAAAAGTTATTTTTTTTATTGACATTCATTTTGCTTGTTGCAAGGGGAGAAATATTCTGCCTACCTACTACCGCACCAACCCAAACACATAAGGGCATCCTAATAGCGAGTAGACTATGGTTTGAAGGAAATTGGTAGCCAACAACAACCACCTAAAGGATTCATTCCAGTAAGAAAAACTTTGGAAACTCTTTTTTTCTCCATGTTGAAACTAGGTTTAGATTAGGGATGTTTGTAAATAATTTTGCCAATATTTGAAGTTTAAACCCTTAACCCTAAATCCTAGTCTAGGGTTTTGGAAACAATTTTCCTCACCCTTTTAAGTAAATAGTGTTACCTGATAACTATGTATACAAGATTATTTTTAGATATCAATATTTCAAGTTTAAACCCTAAACCCTAGTTTAGGGTTTTGGGTTTAGGATTTTTTCTCTCTTTAAGTAAATATTGCTTAATGTTATTTGATGACTATGTATGCAAGCACATTTTTTAGCTATCAATGTTTGAAGTTTAAACCCTAAACCCTAGTCAAGGATTTTGGGTTTAGGGTTTTTTCCTCCTTTAAAGTAAATATTATAACTTGATAACTATGTATGCAAGTCCATTTTTTTAGCTATCAATGTTTGAAGTTTAAACCTTAAATACTGAACCCTAGTCTAGGGTTTTAGGTATAATTTTTTTTCCTCGAGCAAATATTGTTGCCTGATAACTAAGTATGCAAGCCCATTTTTTAGCTATCAATATTTCAAGTTTAAACCCTAAACCCTAGTCTAAGGTTTCAGGTTTTGTTTTTTCTCCTCCTTTTTGTATATATTGTTGCCTAATAACTATGTATACAAGTAGCTATCAATACTTTAAGTTTATACCCTAAACTCTAAACCCTAGTCTAGGGTTTAGGGGTTTTTTCCTCTCTTTAAATAAATATTGCTCAATATTTTTTTATAACTATGTATACAAGCATATTTTTTAGTTGTTTTTGGGTGGATATTCAGTACCTAACGGGAAGGTAGGGGTTGAGTAGCCTGATGCACACGTGGACTTGCACCACCATCGAACAGTCATCACACCCAGGGGTGGGGCTAGGTGATTTATCTTTGAAGAAGGCCAGTTCTTTATGGAAAGTTCTAGCTACTAATGTTGAAAGTGAAAAGCAAAAAATGGGGGAAAGAGATTAAAGGAGGTTATAGCTAGAACTCATAAGGATAGCTTATTATTGTATCAAGACACATGCACCCTTAGCATCACAAGCATAAATACAAGCATCCTACCTAACAGATCAAACAATCACATACCTACTCAATGCTCAATGCAATGGGTTGAAAAAAAATTCTAGAACCAACGAAAGGGTGTATGAAATCTAGGATTCAAAATTAAAGCACTCCCACCTGACCAACATAAGCAAAAATAAACCCCAACCCAAACCCAATACTAATGCAAATTATAGAACCACTAAGTAAAACCCATGAAATCCAAATAACAAAATTAAATGATATTACTTACATAGCCATAGCAAAAATAAGCATTGTAAATTCAACACAAAGATGAAAATATGCAACTAAAGAACAAACAATAGTATCCTTGTACTTACAAAATGATGAACAATATTAAATATGAATTGTAATGGCCAAAGAGCTGCCCTTGGGATGTCTAACATCCTAGTATTTATAGAAAAATTATAATGAATTCAAATTACATGTATTAATGACGATAGGTAGGTAGGTAGTGCTAAAGCGGATAGGTACATAGTTGGTACTCTACTTTCTGGAAGAATGATGGTCATCCGAAAAGGGGTGGGCATTTTTGTATGAATCTAGACCTTCGATTATTCTAACATTTTTGCTAGGTTCTTTAATCTTCATCTACTTTACCCCTTCAACCAGTCAAAGGTCCCTCAATCAAATAGATGAATAATGGGAATTGCATCGTGTGTTAGGTATTTCAAATCAACACCCCTATGCCCATAATATACCATACTTTAGTAGCTGAAGTCATTAATATATTTCCCTTAATATTTCCAATGATAGCAGTGATTTTGGTACCAAGAAGATCTTCTAGCTCATCAGCTTCCCAAAATTTTGCCTATCACAACACTATGAAGGGAGAATACAATATAACTATGATTCCCTCAGGTTTCATGTTTTATAGTTTCATCTGTCAATTGAAGGGCTCACTTTCCCATGAATCCCATACCTCAACGATCTCTAATACAAGGTGGGACCCTAGGACCTATCTTCCTTTCTACGCTTTGCCCAACATATTATTCATAATTGGGTGAGGTTTTACCAAATTTTTGTCCTTTGATATCCCTAAATTTTTGTCCTCTGATGGGTGGGAGTTTCAATATTCCTTACGGATGGGGACCAGTGATAGTTCTACCCTCTTGAATGGAGGATTTTCCTACCCAATCGTTGAGCAAGGTTTTAGAATACCTTCATCCTAAAGCAAACCTGATTGTCCGCTCGACTCCTTCTCCATCTCATCCACCATTTGAATAATACTCAGCTTTATGGTGGACTCATGGAACTCCACTTATTAGGCCACCCTAAATATTCTACCCTACAACTACTTGTTGTCGTCCATTGGTGCTACTACCTTCATCTTCCAACCGATCATCAATGCTTCAAAATTTAGCCAATTTTGAATATCATCATAACGTAAAGAAGCGTGGGTGAAGGGGTGCATAATTTTACCCACATTTGCCAATGTTTTAATTTTAAACCCTAAACCCATTATTTAAGGTTAAAATTAAAACATTGATAGCTAAAAATAGGCTTGTATACATAGTGTTCAAATAGCTTACAAATAATTACTTTAAAAAAATGCTTAACCATAGTTTAGGGTTTAGTTTTTTTTTTTAGAAGTGATTTATAACTTTGTTGTTACTTATTTCCATGTGCAAACATTAAAAAAATGGTCCCAAGAGATCTACCATGGGCATATAAAAATACAGGGGAAAATAAAGGGGAAGCTATATACAATTTTTGTGGATAAATTTTTGAACTCAAATTCCATTTAGCAAAGAAAATGGGCAATGATGTTAGACCATGCCATATGGTAATGGATGAAAGTAAAAATAAATTAGAGGTGATGACCTCTAGTTCAAACAAAAAAAGAGATCATAAAAAAATATAATTCGAGGCCATATCATCCCCCCTTCTTGAATTCCTTGTACTAACAATAGCTTTAGCTAGTTTCAATTGGAGAGTTTAGCTCCATTATGTGCACAAGCAACTAGTGGGATGAGAGAGTCCTATTTTATAGAGTGTTCCATACCAGGGACCCAAGCCATATGGATGTGTGGAACCAAGAGAAGCACAATGCAATGAGGACAACCATTGCTATTTTTTTGTATTATTCTGACATTCCCTTCAATGTGGTAGGGTCTCCATATTGTTAGGGTAGATATTATGGTAGTTTAATTTTTACCTTAGTTGTTAGTTATTACATTATTTATTTAACCTTGAATATATTCATTGTTTAGAATATCTTATGGTTAGTATTCTATGCATAATTTATTTGTTAGCATTGTTAATTTGTTAGCACCATTTCATGAGTGGTTAGCTACCTTAACGATAGCAACACCTTAGGCTATCTTTAGCCTTAGTAGTTTGTATTTAAATGGCTAAATTATCAATATAATTCTAGTTGATTTTTATTAATCTTCTCACATTGGTATTAGAGCAGGCGGGTGCTACTCTTCTATAGGCGATCAAGGTATTTTCTAAGTTTTGGAAATTGTTTTGCTTCATGTTCCACAAATAGTGGACAAGACCTGAGAGCCCTGACGAATGTAGATTTGACTTTGGGTTCCACCAATGGTGGACAAGACCTGAGAGCTTACTTTACCTCTACCATATCCATAGATCTGGACCCAAACTATGGATTTGATATTAGCAAATCTGCGTGGTAAGTGGAGATGGCATGAACTTGCAATCCCTAGAAGAACCTGACACATTTATCATGCAGATGTTGCATTGGCCTTCTCTAACAACAATTTTTTGTGACCTATCCAAATAAAAAATTATGGAATGTAAACACATGTGATGGCTAAGGTGTACTATGATGCAACCTAAGTAATAGTTGGCATTATTGACACATGGATGCACAACAAGATGAACCTGTCAAATTTGGAAAGTGAAACTCTGTAACCTGGTGAATAATCCATGTGGTAACAAAAGAGTACTAGATTGACGAGCAAAAGAGGGTATATGTGACGACCAACCACAATGTGGTTGTCATAGATCTTATATAAATTTTTTTAAACATCTTATGTCCTCCCAACACGATGCGTATGGGATAGTTAGTTTTATTCCCACAACCAACATTCGTAGTAAAATACTATTGTAGTTTGCCACCCAATATTTCTCCGATTACAAATGGCTTCTAGGCATGGCTTATTTGGGAAATTTATTTTTTTTGTCATATATTTCCTCCAGATATTTGTAGAGTGATCACGATGTAGATGACCTATTCATTTGTAGACTGATCATGGCATAAATGACCTATTCATTTGCAAAGGTGATGGACGTTGGCTAAGGATACCATGATTAAAAATAACTCCTCCTTGGTTGTGTGTGGTGCAGATCAAGGTTTTATTTTGGCATTTTTTCTCCATGAGTTGATGACTTGCAAACCTATAAACATCTACAAATAGGAATCTTGATGATTGATCAATGCTTGTTGCAGTTTATGTTGGGCAATAAGTTTTTTTTTGCATATTACAAGAGAAAAGTCCCTTAGAAATAGCATGCAATTGGAAGATCATGGCTAGAAAAAAAATATGGCCACTATGCGCAGTAAATGGGTGTTTTTTTATTATAGATAAATTATTGCATACCATACGGTATGGAAAATACTCCTAATCATAGTGTAAAAATTTGACATAGACACCTGATAAGTTAAATCATTTTAGATCACACGGAGTTTTGCTTATGAGCATTTGTTTTTATAAATATCAGTAATATAATTATAGCATGGAACTAGTGGACTCAAGGCAATCATGGTGGTGATACAATGCAACCATTGTTCGTAGACACAACATAATTTTAGGATGCCTAGCCAACACCATCTTACAACCCTTTCTCAAAGGAGGATAGTATCAAAAGGGATATCATTCCCTCTGCTACATGTCTTGATTAGTAGCTGGGATGGTAGCCCTGCCATTGCTAAAGCACTAAAGCACGCGGGATCACGGGGTCAAACCCCAACGTGTTATAAGGATAAATTTTGCTCAAATGATTTTTTGCAAATTCTTTTGATGGGCAATATTCCAAAGGAGGGTTAAAAATCAATAACTGTACATCCATTATTTTTGAAAATTGGATAAGGATATCACATTGAAGATCTAAATTTTCCAAAACCTTGTTTATTTTAAAAACAAAATGGAGGACAACCAGATTTAGACTTTTATTTTGCAAAATTGTAACACAAGGGGAAATTGTAATAAAGGTGAATTCTCGATAGCATTAGACATCTTTCTAAAATTGGCATTATAAATTAGGTGCATTTTTAGTGGAATCCGACACCTAAGTGTTCAAAAATTATGGGCACTTTTGATGGATTATTGCATTTAATTTCCTATTTTTGCAATTACATATTAATTCAAAAATCAAAAACACTTAAGACCCTAATTTGACACCCATTTGTGAAATTTATTGCACATGTAAAGCCAATTTTTTTATATTCACTCCATATAAACCGTAATTCACTCTTCTTGTCTGGCTTAAATTCCTCAAACTATTCATCCTTCTTCAGAAGGATTTTTAGGCAAGTGCCATTAAATATCAATTAGAGTGAATTCTCTTTTAGTACTCTTTGAGAGTATATCGAAAGAGAGACCATTTTGGTCAGATAAGGAACCTTCATAGTAGCAATTAATGCACTAAGGGGGGGATAATTCCTTTCTTCAAAACATATTTTGCAAAAAGGGAGATAAAACTTGTAAAGGCAATCAAAAAATAAGAAGTCATCAAATTACACCTTTTCTTTTAGGCTTCATAATAGCAAATTTTAGCTTGAAGTACTTATAATAAGGAGGGTATTATTTGGTGAACTTTTTGATAAATTGCCTAAGAGGCAAACATTTATTCGTAATATTTTGCCCTAAAATTGAAAAACAAAACATTGTTAAAAGGCAATCAGAAAGGAAGAAGTCATCCAATTGTACCTTTTCTTTTAGGCTTCATAATAGCAAATTTTTTCTTGAAGTACTTGTAATAAAAGGGGTATTTTTTGGTGAATTTTTTGAAATTTGCCTAGAAAACAAGATTTGTAAACCTCTTTTTAGGCTTCATAATAGCAATTTTTTTTCTTGAAGTAATTGCAATAAAGGGGGGATAATTCTTTTCTTCTTTCAAAATTCTATTGTAAAATGTGCACTTTCGGCAGAGAGTGACACCTTAAAATTGGGCAGATCAAAGAAGAAGAATACCCCAAAACTAATTGATGGTGTTGCAAAATCAGTTAAAGGTCCTTACTTTCCACCAAGGATGGAAGGATTGGATTTTAATGAGGATGGATAATTTCTCACACTATGCAGTGGTGTAAGATCTATTCTCAAAGATTCTAAATATTATGAAGATATTCATAACAATGGTTCTCTAATCCCTATTGGTATTGTATGGGTAATATAAATGCCATTTTTTTCACTTGACATTACCCAACGTAAAAAGAAAAAGAAAATCAATGATGAATCAGAGGTAATGCTCCTAATGGTTTATGCTTGTTGTGACACAAGTGACCTTTAGCCCATGGTGGCGAATGCTTGTTGTGACACAAGTAATCTTAAGCCCACAATAGCCAATGCTTGTTGTGATATAAGCGACCTATTACCTTCAATGGTAGATATCATTTGTAGCACATGTGATCTCGTTACAATAGCATATTTTCCTTGCGATACCAGTGATGTAAAAGTTGAAAAGCTAAAAATCCTCAAAAAGAGCTCCATAATCTCATAAATAGTGACAAATACCATATTGTTAAAAGCATTGATGAATATGAAGAACTTGGGTGTTTTGAAAAACACACCACAGGCATTGGACCCAAACTGATGAATAAAATGGGATTCAATGCTAAAGGATTAGGTATACATGGTAAAGGTATTAAAACTCCTATAATGCCATTTATCAGGCCAAAGAATAAAGGCATTGGCTATGATGAACAAGCAAGTACCAGTAAAACCATGTTTGTAAAACCTAAATCTCCTACAACTCCTACAAAGCATTGTTACAGTCATTATGGAAAAATAGGTAATGTAGCAGCTAGGTGTTGAAAACTACATCCTTGTAACTCATGTGGATGTACAAATCACTCCTCTTCAAGTTTGGTACAAAGTGAAAATGACCAACAAGGTTCATATCGATTGTGGATGGATAGATCTCACACAATGGATCAAGATGAAAGAAATTTTGTATGGCTTGTACAAGAAAGGTAAAACCTATGGTAGACCTAGTGGTAGACCTAAATACTGACCCAGAGACAAAATTCTAGAGGCATATCTATAGGAATATCAAGAGGCAATGATCCAAAGATAAATATCTAGAGATAGATCCAGAGGTACACTTAGAGCCATGTGTTAGATCCTGAGCCAGAGCAAGATCTAACATCTTTCATTTATCTCCTTCACTGTACAAGGGAATTATATACATTACCCAAATAATGTATATAATAGAATAAGGGGGTGTTAGATTAATTATCCCATTACTTGGATAATATCTAGATTCCTATCTTGGGTAATTACCATATTCTATTAGGGTAGAATATAAGTTACTACATTCCCACCGATGAACATGTTGTAGATATATTCACTAAGGCACTTGCACGTGTCAAATTTGAGTTGTTTTGCAACACTCTTTGTATTTCAAAAATAATGTAATAAAGGGGGATGTTAGGGTAGATATTAGGGTAATTTAATTTTTACCTTAGTTAGTTGTTAGTTATTACATTATTTATTTAACCTTGAAGATATTCATTGTTTAGAATATCTTATGGTTAGTATTCTACGTGTAATTGATTTGTTAGCATCGTTAATTTGTTAGCACCATTTCATGAGTGGTTAGATACCTTAATGATAGCAACATATTAGGTTATATTTAGCCTTAGTAGTTTATATTTAAATGGATTCATTATCAATATAATTCTAGTTTATTTTTATTAGTCTTCTCACACATATTGGCAGCACATGATAGAGGTCATTGCAAGTTATGATGCTAGACTTAAGGCACCAACTTATGATGACCTTAGGGGTCCTCTCCTTTGACAATTTGTGGACAAATTTTAGGTTGTACTTAAATTTATAAACATGCATTATTAAATATGTTTTTAAAAAGCAAACTTCAAAAATCAAAGGGGATTAAATTTATACACAAATTTTAGGGCATATTACTTCTTAAATATTCATAAGAGTCTATGGCATAAAAAGTAGAGAAATCTTCTTGCACATGTTTCTATGTTTTCTTCCACTATAGGGACTTTGTACTATCTCCATAAAATTTACTATCATCGAGCTAAGCATGCCCATTTTATATTTTGGTGTTCCTATTTTTCCTTGCAAAATTGCTATGAAACTTTGGAAAAAATATGTCAAAAGTTGAATTCAATCAGGGGGAAATGTTCTCTTTTAACCTATTTTGTTTGAATAAATGGTTTCTTTGGCACAAATGGCATAATTCTTACCTTCATATAGGATTTTATGTTGTTTCATATCCATATAAAATATCAAACTAGCTAGGCAAGTTTTGCTTAAGCTAATTATTTTGATCAATCATGGATTCAAATATGTTTCAAAAAGTTTTCCTGGTAAGACATGATAGAAATTGTGGAGAATCTTCTTATTTTACTAGCATCATATCCTAAGCATTTTCTACCTTGATCAGGAGAAATTGTGCAAGCACTTTGGTGGAGGTAAGTCTCAAGTCCAAGAACTCATCCCTTCCTTTTGCAATAGTTTATATTATAACTTTGGTGGGGTGACCAAACATCATCTATGGAGGTGTGTAGGATTTACACAACAAGTTGCAAATGTCCATGTTGGTTATGATAATCAAGTAAATATGTTGACTAATAGAGGATCTTAGGTTTGAGTCGCTAAGCACAAATCCTTTCACTCTTTTGGTTGGGATCTATAATATGGGAATGCTTCTACAAAATGTTGTAATCCACATCTCATCCAAATCAGTGGCAAGGTGGTTAGTGTAAAGCACTTTGAGCATCATATATCTTAGTTCCAATCTTAGGTGGTTCATAGGAATAAAGTGGATGTTATATTAAAATTTTAGAAGACCTGACGGCCCACATGGTACCTTTGATTCCATCTATACCTTATTTTACCTTTGATCTATCCTCATACAATCATGATGTAAAAGTGGTAGTATTCCAATAAATCAAAGGCAACTAGGTGGCACAAAAAGAGTGGCTATCACCAACAAATGAGTAAGCACTAAGTGATAGATTGAAATTCATTACTGTACTTCTAAGGTTTGAGGCTTTAAATTTGATTTTTTGGTGGATATTTGGGAAAATATTCTAGAGGCCATAACTTTTGCATATGAAAGTATTATGAGTCCATTTTTCTCAATTCACATAATTTTTTAAATCTACACATTCACGACATTGGTTTATAAATATTGTTCTAGTGTTAGGGTTCAAATTGTGTGGAATACTTCCAAACCTATTTCCCTATTTTGAAAAGGGTGATTTTACCATATTATATGCAATAGTAATATTTGGTCAATTTTTTTGGGATAAGTAGGTAGATTATTGATAGTTACAATAAATTTTAAGTATTTTGAAGGTGTACAAGAAAATTATTTAGGAAGTGCCTTAATACCTCTTTCTTCTTTGGGATATTGATTTAGCTTATTCATGAATATTCAATAATTCATGATATATTTCTTTTTCTAACTCTTGTCTAAGTAATCTTGAAAGTTTACAATAACTCTTCTTTTAAGTAGGTTCATGCAAAGCCTTTTTTTGTGATGGTGGCCCAAGGGCAAGTTAAAATATTAAAACAAGGTGGTGTATATTTTAAAAGGAAATGATATGTGTTCAAGATATACCTTATGTGACTATAGAATAAAGAAGTAGATTTTATTTATAGGTGGTGGTGATCTTGAATTCTCTCCTTCATTTGAAGTTTTAGTGGAAGTATTTTTGGATGTGTGCAAAATTTGTTAGAGTATATTACATCATTTGGGTCATGTAAATGTACCATCTTTGGTACATAGTTAGAGTAGGAGATTAATTTAGGGAGAAGTTAGCTAGTTACTTCAAGAAATGTAATAAATGCACAAGTGTCAATGTGCAAGGTGTCCCCTTGTACAACTAGGTTGAGTGTTGGCCAAGGAATCTATCTTCCTATATAAAGGGTCTCATAGTGAGTGATCAAAGACATCAAGTAGATCAAGAATATCAAGTTCATCAAGTTCTTTATAGTAGAGAGTAGTAGATAGTGGTAGAGCTCCTTGATGGAGCACAATGTAGTTCTTTAGCTTATATTAATGGAGTGACCATCACCTCCATACTACATTGTATCTGTCTATTTATAGTATATCTCAGTCATATTGCAGAATTCCATTCTTTCATATTTGTTGCATCTTATTAGAAACTATGATAGATCTCTACCACTGCATGTATCCTCAAAATCTAACAATGGTATCAGATCCACAATGCATCTAGATAGGAATAGGGAGAGTCACAAGTGAGGACTAAAATAAATCTTAGTTATAGAAATTTTGAGATTACATTTATCTAGAGTCTTTTCATAGATTTGAAGGAAAACTCATGAATATTGGGAGTCACCATTCATCCCACTAGTTTAACAAATCAGCTAGTGAATACTATTGATCTTAAGAGACCTATATTTTTTCATGCTAACTACAGTCTAAATTTTCTTTGTTGTAATAAATTAACTCTTAAAATTTGGGATACTTCGTACAACAGATAGAGAAGGATCACACCTTCATTACCTAAAAGTTTATGTGCTTTCCTCGTGTAGATATTAGTTTTTTATTTTAGTAAAATAGAAACTACAGATCCATGCAAGAGAGACTTGAGGAGAAGAGTCGTGGTGAAGTTTAGAGACTGGATATATCCATTTCTAGATTGAAAAACTTCACATTGCAGAAGAAAATGCCATAGAAGCCTTGCACTTGAAGAAAAGGCCATAGAAGCCTTGTACTAGAAGAAAATGCCACAAAAGCCTTGATCCAAAATAAAGGGCCATAGAAGCCTTAATTCTGAAGAAAAATCTAGAGAAGATATCTTGATCTAGAAGAAGACTTTAGAGAAGATTTATTGAAGAAAAATCCAGAGAAGAGTTCGTGATCCAAAAGAAGACTCCAAAGAAGAGTTTCTTAAGAAGACTTTAGAGAAAATTTCATGAAATAGGATATTGGTGATCTCCTTTACTGATTAAATACTTCTTTCTAAAAAAGCTAAAGATATCCATAGAAGATCTCATTGGAAAACTTCCAATCGTGGAAGAGATAAAGAGGGGCTAGCAAAGCCCTGTTCCCGATCAGAGAAGTAGCAAATTTCATAGATCCAAGAAGAAGATCTCATTACCAACATTTCCAAAAGCAGAAGGTTTAAGGAAATATATCATTTAAAGGACCATAGAAGCTACAAGATTGAAGATATTGGAGAGGTCTCAAGCAGGAAAAAGAAGGCTTGGAGAGCGTTGTTGTAGAAATCATAGAAGAATCATCAAAAGAGTTCCTAGAATAAATCATTGGAGAAATACACTACCAAGGAGAAGCTCCTGATAGTGAAGGACTTGGGACAATTATCGCCATCCAACAATAATCCTAAGAGAAGAATAATTTGGTAAAGAGTACCAAATATTGAAGAATAATCCAGTAAAGACCTTAAGACATTTAGAATATTGAGAAGAAGATCATGTTTGAAGTGATGAAGAATACTGAAGGAGGACTCAGATAGAAGAAGAAGCCTGCCAAATCAAAGAGATTTAGATATTACTTCTCACAACAAGAAGGCACATTTTAGAAGTAAGGACTTTATGAATCCACTATAGAAAATCAAATATCACTGGAAGGATTAATCCACCAAACCCTAGACTCAAGACAGAAGGTTCAAGACCATAGTTTGGTAAAGCAAGAAGCTATTTTGGACAACCAACAAGAAGCTAACAAATACATTCATATTAGGGCATCAACTTGGTGAATCTAAATACCAATATCTACATCATCTGCAAAATCCATTAAAAGGTAAGCAACTTGGGTGAAATCAATTGAAATTCAAGTTAGGATTATTTGGATTAAAGTTACAAATAAAATGGGCTTATATTATAGTCTTCAAGAAAGTGCAAAAAGGAGAGTTCATTTTAAGATATATTTGCACATTAAAATAGGATTTGGATATTTTTCAAAAGAAATAAAATTATCACCTACCTATTATCTATCTAGGAAGCAAATAAGACTACATCCTACAATATTGATTGTAGTAAAAATTACAGATTATTCATTAAGGGTTCTTTTAAAATTACTCTTAAAGGTTGTAGAGATTATTAAGTACATTAGAAACTACTTTGAGATTTTATTTAATAGGAGCAAATAGGTGAGATTATTGTTACCATTAAATTGCATTAAGTTGGAGGTATTATTAATCCATTTGCACTATACTAGTTGATCTTTAACTAGTTACCTAAAAAATGGTTAGTTTATGATTTTGGATTGTCAATATCAAGGGCACAAAACCAACAGATTATCATAGTGTCTAGAGACACTATTTGATGCACAAAACCTATAGAATTTAATGGCCTAAATAAGACACCAAAAATAGATCATATTCCTCCAAGAAGTGGAGAAGAAATCCACCACCAAAATCAGTAAAAGAAGCTACAAAACGAGACTTGGTGAGTCTCAAATTTGAGGTGCACTAAGGGATTTTTACAGTTTAAAATTAGTGCATAAACTACTTCTTCAAAATCTTCTATCTATGTGGTTATTATCTTGGATTTATTACCAAATTAACCAAGAAAAAGGAGAGAGTTTTCTAGCAAAGGAGACAACGTCAAATCAGTCCTTATCTATAAGAAATCTACTATTGAAACCAACAAAAAAAGCTTATAAAAAGAGGTGCAAAAGAAGGTATTGTATTTACAAGTTTATTTAAATTATCTTGCACCATAATATTATGTCCTATGTAGGAGAAAGAAGAAGATTTAAGAGTCATAAAGACACATTCTTTATAAGTAAGTAACATTTCAAAGAGGCCATAGAGAAGCATAATCCAAGCAAGATAAAAAGAGCCTTCAAAGATCTCACATCATCCTTGGTTTGGTTAGCCACAATAAGCAATATGTAAAGCATACATAACATAGCATAAGGAGAAGCTATCATTCATAAAGGTATAAATATAGCAGCTTGAAAGCAAGATAAAATCAAAGCATAAAGAGTTAGATGTAGATCCACAAAGAGCATTCAAAATCACCATTGGAGTGTCACCAGGGTTATGCATAATGGCTATTTATTGCCAAATTGGCTAAAATTAGGATTGACAAATTTTGGAATTGGCTAATATTTGGGACCCTTGACGAGGGCCCATTAGCCAAAAATTTCTAGGTGTAATTTGTTTTGGGTTGTTTCACCCCAATTTTATAACAATTTACCTATTTTAAGTTTAAATTACCAACATTACCCCTAATAATAGTGAACCTTCTACATGTGTTTGGACACTATTCTCATATATTTTGAAATTGATTCGCAAAATTTTTATAAATGCATTTTGGGGTTGGTCCCTTAAGCATAACTTTGAGTGTCAAAAAACCTCCATCATAGCATTTCTCACAATACTAGATCAAAGCAACCAAAGCATTGCTCATTATCCCAACTGGAACCAACTCACATACCAAGAGTCATCGAAGCATTGAGGACAAAACACAATAAAGAAAGAGTTAGAAATAATACGTTAAGGAAGCTTGGAATAATATGTTAAGAATACATGTTCATAAAAAATAGAAAAGGTGCCACTTGTCACCTTTGAAGAAACCCTAATGCCTTCCATATGAGTGCTCAAAATAACATTCAAATTCTACACACTTTAAAGGAATAGTCCAAAGAAGAATTACGCAAAAGAGTATTATTTTTGTTAGAGAAATATGACACTTGTCACTAAGATAAATAAGCACTCACATAAATACTCTAACGTCTATCTTTGTAGCACCCTAAAATTGGTGCAGTAAACCTTAGAAATAATTAAAATTACCTTAGTAATAATTCAAATTCAAAATTTCAACCCCGAATCGCATTTTAACCGCTCTCCTCATTTTTCATGCCATTTTTAGAATTTGTTGTGATCGTTGGATGATATCCTAGCCGATCAGACGATATCGCCTCAGATCGAACGATTTCGTCTGGACTAGGATGTCCAGACGATTTCATCCCAAAACTAATTTTTCATAATTAGCTTCTATTTCAACGACGTCTCTAACCGGGGTAAAAGCGTGTTTGCACGGTTAGAGACTTCCCCCATTGGAGATCTCCCAAATTGGGATGATCTCCAACCTCCCAACCTCCTTCCTATGCCTATTTAATCTTAGGGCCTCCCCTTGACATTCCTCTGGCTGAAATTCTCTACACTTCGAGTTTTACATGCATTAGAATATCCTATACTACTGTTTGCCTTTGTCCCTTTTCAAATTTTCTTGCAGGAACTTTGTTATTCTTCAGCTGGAGCAAGCTCAGATCATCGCAGATGATCTTATCCAATTCGAGATGATTTCGTACCAATCTGAGACGATTTCAACTACAATCAACATTGGGGGCAATCAGTGCCCTGAGTTTGCATTCTTTCTCCATTATCTACTGTTTTGCTTTGCATTAGTTAGACTTATTACTATTTTGCATCCTGGAGTTCACCCATATAGTCTTAATGCATAATAAAATTATAAATTGTCATTAAATCATTGTAATGCACTCATGTTTTGTTTATAATTATCAAGTTTGATATTATTGTTGTCATTTTACATCATTACCCTCTGTCGAAATAGTTGCATTTTCTATATTTTGTATCTATTTATCTGATTGCAGGTCTCTGACGAATTTGTCAGATTTCAGACGATCCTGTCTGATCGCAGACGATCCTGTCAGATAAGAGGCGATCTTGACTGCTTCAAAAATTAGAACCTCCATCAAACATCTGGATCAGGTATTTTTTTAATCTAGCTTATTCTTTGTGTTTTCTGTTCAAAATCTGTTTTTTGCATTCATTTAAACCTGCATTTCATATAGAGCATTTTAGATTCATTTGGCCAAACCTAGGATTTGAATGATTAAATATAAAAATGAACACATCAAACACATTCCTGACCTAGGCGTGGAAACTTCCATTCAAAAGTTTCCTGGTGAACCCACCATCCATCGAAAAATCACCTTAATACACCTCCCCCGAGAGGCAGGACCTTCCAAGGCATCTCAGTCTGAGGTATTGTCCCATCCTTCCCGCATCCCCCTTCTGGGCGCGGATCCTTTAGCCTGAAGGTAAGGGTGCGAAAAATTTGGAACGATACATTTTAGTGAACCCGACATGAAACTAAAACCTTTTGAAAACCAAAACAAAAAACAAGAAAAACCAAAAAACATAATCAAACCAAAACATTTTATTTTAAATACTATAGTAGGTATATAATTAAAATATATACCTCTTAAGCTTGTTGCATATATATATATATATATATATATATATATATATATATATATATATATTTGCTGAAATCTAAGTTTAAGCACAATGACTAAACTTAGGAATGGTAAACAAACTGAAGAAGAAGAAGAAGAAGATTGGTTAGGCAAGAAAAATAAAAAATTAAATACCCTTCCTGAGGATCCAATTCTAGAAGAAGAAACTCTAGAACAGCTAGAAGATGACCTGGTTGAAGAAAATGAACAACAAGAAAATGTTAGAGAGGAAGGATCCTCATCCCCTAGAATGGCTTCGGACAGAACTGTTACTTTTGATAACATAGATCATTTCTGGAAATTATTCAATAATAATATTGGTGCTCTTAATATGGCAGTTCGTATTGATAGGGGACAAATTAGTGACACTCAAGCAGCCATGGAACATATGTTTGACATACACACTAATCCCTTGTCTTTCGTTGATCAAGAAAGTGATAAAGTTGGACCATCCAATATGGATATGGCCGCTATAATTCAGAACATGCAAAAACAACAGGTTACCCAACCTCCTAAGGAACCTGTTATTGAGCCTAAAATCATTCCCACACAAAAGAGACCTTCATTCACTACTTTATTTTGCCAAACTATTGATCAATATGCCTCAAATCGATAAAAACCTAAAATGAAGCCAAACACCAATTTCCAACAATCTAGGATACAACATAATACAGCTTCAAAACTTCTTCATAACACCCTTCCTACCAACAATTTACACAATAGTAATATAGCATCTAATATTCATGTCCCTCCATCATATGCTCACAAACCTCATATTTATGCCCTACCGAACCAATATGGTGGGCAAACCAAGTAATCTGGAAGCCATGGTGAAACAGTTAGCTTCCCGCATGGACCAGATAGATCCCTATCGTCCCTCGTACAATTATCGAGAGATGTGTAGTCAACCTCTAGATCCTATGGTTGTAGCACAACCATACCCTAAACACTTTCCCATGCCTGTTCTACCTATATATAAAGGAACTGAAGATCCCATAGAGCATCTTTGCATGTTTAGGATAGCGTATCATGATATATCACATGATGACTTGTTATTACTAAAAATTTTCCCGAAGAGTTTAGGGGAATGGCATTAGAGTGGTACTATCAATTGGCCACCCATTCTTTCAGAAATTTTGAAGAGACCGCTGAATATTTTGTGCATCAATTTAGTGCCTATATCGAAAGGCATGTAACCATTAAATATTTGTACAACTTAAAACAAGACAAAGATGAATGTTTAGCTAATTTCTTGGCTAGATGGAGGCAGTCGATAGGAAAACTGCACTTTGTGCTACCTTATAGGGAAATTTTGGACATTTTTATTAATAATTTGCAAGAACAAATATCTTATGAGTTATCAACCGCTACTTTGAATACCTTCGATCAGGATATAGACTTAGCTCGAAGAGTAGAAGATGCTCTCATTAGGAGAGGCCAGCTTAGGAAGAAAGATGATGAGAAAACATCCAAAAATCAATATAAAAACAAACAAGTTGTAGGTGACGGAGTCACTGACAGCATAAATGTTGCTAATATCAATACAACAAAGACAACAAAAAAAATTATATTGAAACCTCCTGATAAACCTCCTCGAGAGTTTACTAGATTGAACCAACCATTATCAACTATTCTACCCCAATTACTCGAAATAAGTTTGATTCAATTACCAGCTATCCGGGAACCTGATCCAACCATACCTAGATACAGAGCCAATTTACACTGCGATTTCCATAGAGGACCTGGACACTCTACCAACTCTTGTAAAATATTAAAACATAAAATACAAGATTTGATTGATAATAATGAGATGGAGGTGCAAGCCTTCCAACCTAAACAAAATGCTCCTAATAATGCTCAAAAGAACATTCCCCAAAATCAAAATCAAAATGCTAATCAATCATTATATATATTTCAACATCCTTTACCAAGACATGGTAAAGAGGTGGCCAATCAAATTGAGCATCATAATGTCCCTCCTCCTACTCAATTTGTAGGAAATATTAGCGGACATTTACCTAATCATGACTTACAAAAATTTGACACAACTTTATCCATGGTCACGACCAGGCCCCTACATAATATTCAAACATCGGATCTCAGTGATGTAGAATCGGATACTGAAAGTGAAATAGACATCACCTCAAACCAATCAAATAGTTTTGAAGATGAATCAGACCCTATTCAACCTATCACAGATTCTATGATTCCAGAAGAACCATTTCCTAGAAGAGTTACTACTCGACCTTCTTCTAATCAATTCCTTCCTAATGAACAAGCTATAAATGCTAGACCAAGACCTATTCAACATACTCAATATAACATTGTAGGTACCATCGGAGCCATTACCATACAACAAGCTCAAAATTCTCAACAAGAACCCAATCAGAACGATGGATCAACTCCATTTGTTTTGAAAAATCCCAATAAAGGGAATCATGTTCCTAATGTTCAAACTAAACCTCCTTACAATATTAATGAGCAATTATCCAATACTATAGCCATAATTTCCTTTTTGGACCTATTAAGATCTTCTCCTACACATAGAGATGAATTGATGCTTACATTAAGCCAAATGATGGTACCACAAAACATTCAACCTGAAGCCATGGCCAATACTATCATCACTAGAGAAGTTGATTGTATTGACTTTCGAGATAAAGATATACCGCAACATAGTTTACATAAGGATAACCCCTTATATATTACTGCCCTAATAGGAGATGTAGCAGTCAAAAGGGTCTTGATTGATAATGGTTCATCTCTCTAAATATTTGCACTTTTGACTTCTACCAAAGATTTGGGTTTAGAAGTGATGAAATGAAGAAAACTGACATGATCATAAAAGCTTTCAATGAGGAAACACAAGAAACGTGTGGAGTTATCACCATCCCATTGCAAGTTGGTACTAGAACCCTAGATACGATCGTGTTTATTGTACATTGCCCCGCATCATACAATATACTCTTGGGTCGTCCTTGGATCAATGCAATGCAGGCTGTCCCATCAACTTTACACCAATGTGTTAAATTTGAATTTAAAAATCAGCTGGTCACTATCCATGGTGATCCTAGACCCTTTGATATGTGTGCTTTGGCAAAACCTATTGGAGTTCAATTTTGCCCTGCTTTGTCATCCACACATCCTAATTCTTATTTTTCATCTAAACCTGTGAAACACACACCCATAACTTCATCTATTTCTCCTCCATTAATTTCACCCTCATATATATCTCAACAATCTTCTAAACAAACCACTCTAGAACCTCAAAAAGATCTTAAATTCACAACCAATCCTTCATGTTCCATCCCTCTAATTTCAAAACCTATAGACCCATATATTAACACCTCCACATTATCTACATCTATCATACCTTCCACATCTAAAGATATAGGGAATGATCCTTCTACATCTTATGCTCTTTCTAATGAACTCTTACCTGATTTATCTAAAATTCTTATATCAGAAAAAACAAATGCTTCTATGCAAAATTTCATTATCTTAAGCAATTTGCCGCCATCTCCTCGTACTTTGGGCCTCACACAACCTATGTGAAGTACTTACCAATTCAAGAGTTGCGCCTTCATTTATAAGGGATATGACTGGGGAAGAATACCCAAGAACATCAAAACTCATCATGAGGGATATGCTCGATGTTATTTTACTAACGAGTATATTAAAGCTAAACCTATAATGCTTAAAATGGGATATAAAGGGAAAGTCTTGGGACCTTTCCAAGATGGTATGAAAGAACCCTTTGAGGTAGAACCATGGCCCACCCGATGTGGTGTGGGCCTATTTCCTAGTAAGGGTCAACCCTTCCCTTTTGAAGATGATGATCAACTCATATGTTATCAATATTATTTGGATGGGCGTGATGATTTACCTCTAAAAAATCTGCCATTTACATGTAATATGCTATCCCTAGCTTATCTTGAAATGATTGCTGAATCCGATGATGATTTGGAAGGAGATATCTTCCATGATGTCTCCATTGAAGAGATGTTACACAATGGTTTCTATTTTGATGGTTCTATACCTACTATAGCCCAACTTGAGGCCACGACTCCTCAAGATGAATTATCCAACTTAACCTTAAAATAATTACAAGAATTGGGCATTTCACCCGCCCCACCTAATTTTGAAAGAGATCTACACATGGAAGTAGAAAACGTCATTAAAGTTAACATTGGAACTGAGGATAATCCCCACATAATCAATATTGGATCAGAATTAAGTCAAGAAAAAAAAGAGCAATACATTGCATTCCTTAAAGAATATGAAGATGTCTTCACTTGGACATATGAAGATATGCCAGGATTAGACCCTTTTGTAGTCATGCATCACCTAGTAGTCCATCCGGATGCTAAACCTGTTAAACAAAAACTTAGAAAAATGCATCCTAAAATGGCCTTACTAGTCAAAGGAGAACTAGAAAAATTGTTGAAGGTTATTTTTATACAAGAACTCAGTCAGTTGGACCTCCTAGATGAAAAGCGCATCAATGCTTTGGAGCATCTTCGTGCCTACCAAAACAAGCTTAAAAGATCATATGCTAAGAAAGTTCGTCATCGATCCTTTGAGGTCGGCGATCTTGTTTAATCAAAAGAATACTAATGCAACTAAAGACCTTAAAGGTAAATTTGAGCCCAACTGGCTTGGACCATATATTATCACTGCTAAATTTGAATCAGGAGCATACAAATTATCTACCTTAGATGGTAAAGAACTTAAAGAACCCATGAACATTTTACATCTTAAATGTTACTACGCATAAAAATTGGTCATTTCATCATTGTATATATTTGTTTAAAATATTTCAAAAAACCACTATCTTGTATTTCTTTCAATTTATGAACATCCAAATCATCAAAAACATTTTTTATTTTTGTACTTCTCAAATTGTGACATATTGCAGTTATATTTTCAGTTATTTTGGATAAATTAGCATTTATTTGGAATCCTACACTTTCACATTCACATGAATAAATATTTTGATTTATTTGGCATGATTACTAATCTCTCTTATATCAAAGTCCACAAAATTCAATTAAATAAAGTTTGAGAATAGAGAATTGATCTTGTTATTTACTTAAGCCAAGCATATCCTTTCACAATAAAATGATTATATTTGTAATGTCCATGCTATGCTACATAGTAGAAGTGGTTTCTTGAGCGAAAATTTTCTCCTGCTATCCTATCATGCACATGGTCTAGAATTTTTGATAATTGACAAAAGGACAAGCTCACCCCTACCCAAAATAAAAATCCCTTGCTCTACAGCTAATCCGAGCAAGTATCCCTAGAATAGGAAGCAAAAGAAAAATAAAAATCAAGCAAAATCATTTAGCACTATTTCAGCATTATCTCAAATATCAAAGCAAAATATACAAAAAAAAAAGAGAAAGCAAAGAAAGAAAGAAAGCAAAATGAGCACAAGCAAAAGCAATAAAATCCCTTTCCCTACCCCTTGAAAAGAAAAGAAGGGTTGATGAGCTTGAATCCCTGGAATTCTCAATTATTCGAAAACTGTGAGGTAAGCCCCATAACAAGTGGTTTGTGCCCAACCCGCTTGGCCTTGGGTAACTCCTAGCATGGTGATATGTCTGTCACATGAGCGACCTTCTTTTGTATAGACCTATGTCTGCTTATGGATTAGCTAGCTCTTGTAACCTGACTTACATAGTAGTCTGGTATGGTTATATGCATCTAAATCATGGTTAATGAACACTTATTTGGTTAATTCAAATCACTTGTATCATAGTATCTTGCTCAAACTTGGTAAATGAACAATACAATCACACACACATTTGTATTTGAGAGATTTTATGTATCATTATGATAAATCAAGATCGGAAATGAACTCACATATGCACATGGGATTCCTTATAAATCTAACTTTTCTCTTTAAGATACTTTGAAATATTTTTGCAAATTGTCTAGAATAATTTCATTTTCTTCTCTGAGAACAGTTGTTTAGTATAAAGACAACCACATACATTACCAAAAAAATCAAAATTATTTTTAAAAAAACATGCAATAAAGTTACATTTATATATAACTTTTGACTTTTGCAATGATGGTATATTTCGAAAACCACAATTGGAATTTCTATGCCTAGCACAAGTCCTCATTTTCATATTTTTTTGTTTATTTTCAAAAAATTAAAAATCAACCATGCAATAAAACTATTTATTTTCTTCTTTTGGATTTCGTGATGATGGTATAAGTCTATACCTAAATATTCTATGCCTAGCGCAAACCATTGTTTTAATTTTATTTTCCCATCTATTTCAAATCATCAAAAACATATGACTTAAATCATTGTTTTACACAATTATGCTTTACAAACAGACCGAATACTTATTCTATTTCATGTCATTATGTTCAAATTCAATATTGCAACCATGGTATAATTTCTAAGGAATTATTCAAAATTTTATCACACTTAGGAATTTATGCCTAGCAAAAATCATTTTAAATATTTCATGCATACTATTTTTATGACAATCTGAAAACAAATCATCAAATCACCATCATCATCATCATCACAACAAAGTCTTAAGACAGTCTCTTAAGCACTCTTTTACTTTTTAACAATATTTCTATACTGGGATTAGCTTGACGACCGAGTGAGCAACGACTCTATGAAATGGTCTATAATAGCGACAATGTCCTTTGAAATTATTGTTAGAAGTCCCTTTTATTTTTATCAAATTATCCCACAAATAACCAATTTTTTTACATCAGATTATTTCATTTAAATTTTAAAAGCGTGACATTCAAACCATAATATTTCCAAATGACATAATTACATGAATCATCAAATAAATCACACCAAAACATTAAAGCATCATAACAAACACATAAGACAAGTCATATGATCAAAAATATCTCATCTATATATATCAACAATCTATACATCCTCTCAAAATTGGACCGATATGCCACAATCTGTACCTCGGCATACTCAATCCTCTATAAAAAAATAATAAGCACTATGTATCAATATGTGCAGTGTAGTCTATCACAGCTAGCCTCGATAAGCCCTCGAGCTCTCAGCCTCATCTCCTCCCCCGCCCTAAGGTGGAGGAGGTGGCCCCATCACAGTCCGTGTGGTGCCATGAGTCCTGGACGTCGATCATGATGATGTCCTAGATGACCCCATCACGATAGGCTCTGCAATATGAGCTGGTAATGGCAACCTCTGCTTTGCTGGCATCACCTAGTAATATAGAGCCTGATAGAATGTAACCTGGGCAATAGCTCATGCTAAATCCTGAGTGCTTGCCCCTCCGCCATGAGCCCTGAGTCATGTAGCCTCATCCTGTAAGGACTGCACTTGAGCTTGGAGATGAACAGTCTCTGCCCGTAGAGTAGCCATCTCGCTAATCTCTCTTGCCTCGACACCCTTGCCCTTATTGGGTGATGGTGGCCTCTCTCTCATGGAGAAGGGGGTCTCTCCTCCCTCCTCTCCCACTGTTGCGGCCTCTACTGAGCCTGTGGTCTCCTCTGCTCTCTCTCGCCATGACCCTGTGTCACCTCAATGGCCACCTGGCACCACCTCCCCATTCAAAGCACAACTACGTGAATCGAACCCTGAGCCCTCGTCACCCAAGGAGGGCGGATGCTTGTGTACCAAGCATCATAACCGTCGAAAACCCTAGCGTCATCACCATCCACTAGCTAGATGGGGGCATCGTCTGCATCTTGACTCCAAAAGCACTGCATATCTGGAGCCCCGCTAACTGTAGTTTTATCCCGAATGGTCCAAGAAAACTCGTAGTCTCTGAGAGATGGTATCCCCTGCTGTAGACCAAACTACCTCAAAACTTGGTCATACCGGTGGAGCTCCACCTCTCCCCTCTCCATCCTCAGCTAGTAGATTCACCTAATGTGTGCCAGCTCCTGTCCATCCTCGGCCCACCCTGGATGATCTCTCCAAGGCCTCCAGGTGATTTGGTCAGAGACAAGGTCAAGTTGTCTCTAGGACACTGGCAGATCTATCCGTCGCTGTGACCCTCTTCGGAGCCACCAGTAGAAAACTCGGGGCCTCTCCCCATCAATCCCTATTAGTGGGAGCCCTATCGACCTTCGCACCGCGATGTGCTCCCAACACCAAACTTGCAGTAGTGATGTCATGACTAGACATCGGTCGCCCTTGTATACGACCCCATGCAGGATCCTATACAACTGACATAGTACAAAGCTTCCCCAAGCAAACCTGTATCCGTGGTCTCTCATGTCGCAGACCACATCTATTAGTAACCATGGTAGTCTGCATCCACTTTGATAGCATAGTAGCAGACCACCTACCACCCCAGAAAAAACTTGTGTCAGTCTGGATTCCCCAGGCATCTAGCATAGCGATTCGATGTTCACTTCGCCCTTCTCTAGGGCAAAGCTCGGATCTCCGCACAGTCACATCATCATGTGGCCCTAATTGGTTGCGAGAGTGATTAGCCGTCCTTGTATGGGGATCCTCAAAATTGTCCATACATCCTCCAATGTGGGAATTATCTCCCCTATCAGTAACCGAAAACAAGAACCCGAATACCACCTCTTCGCTAGGGCTATCAATAGCCCCATATCTGTAGAAACTTGTGGCATATCTACCATGTGCTGCAAGCCGACCTGTGCCAACTGATCTCACTCTGCTTGAGATAGAGCGGCCAAGTCATCCTTTAGTCCACCGTATTTCCATTCTCGGCTCTTTAGTAATCCTCTCCACAACATAAACAACAAAATAATAAAAATCATTAATAAAAATCATTAATTAAAAAATGCAAGTAAAATAAGTTCACTTTCATACAAATGATGATATTGTCCACTATTGGACTATATCATCCCAGATTTGAGCAAATTCATCTTCGATTTCGCATGAGGGAATCGTCCCTTATTGGACGAAATCGTCCCTATATTGTCGATTTTGCCCCTGGATGAAATCGGCGATATCGAGATGATTTTGGCAAAATCGAGACAATTTCATCCCGACGATGTCGACAACCCAAAAACGGTCGCGATGCTCAAAAATTAGTCAAAACTAATCTAAAAAGCATGAAATTCTAAAATTAAAGCACTCTAAACTAAGTTTAGACCCTTCCCGTAGCCCGCGCCGGACCTCTGTCGATCTATGCGCTGTCTCAACCATCTTGTCTGCAGAGCTCTAGAAATCAATAAAAATGAACAGTAACAATGAATTAGGGTTTTACCCTATTTTTCTTAATTTTATTCAAAAACAATTAAAAATATTTTTAAAATTTTGCTTTTTCGTGTTTTTACCTCAAACGTTCGATTTGGGTGAAAACACGGAGGGGGCACCATAGTAAGCTGTCGTACGATTCAACCTAGAATTGTCACCTAAAAATGGGAATAATTTTTTCTTTCTCGTAGATCGAGAAGAACTCATCTTTAACGCATTTTCTTTGGAAAATTTGCTAAAGAGGGGGCAAAATGTAGCACCCTAAAATTGGCGTAGTAAACCTTAGCAATAATTAAAATTACCTTAGTAATAATTCAAATTCAAATTTTCAACCCCGAACCGCCTTTTAACCGCTCTCCTCATTTTTTGTACCATTTTTAGGATTTGTTGTGACCGTTGGACGATATCGTCATCGATCAGACGATATCACCTCAGATCGAACAATTTTGTCTAGACTAGGATGTCCAGACGATTTCGCCCCAAAACTAATTTTTCATAATTAGCTTCTGTTTCAATGGCGTCTCTAACCAGGGCAAAAACATGTCTGTGCGGTTAGAGACTTCTCCCGTTGAAGATCTCCCAAATTGGGATGATCTCCAACCTCCCAACCTCCTTCCTATGCCTATTTAATCTTAGGCCCTCCCCTTGACATTCCCCTAGCTGAAATTCTTTGCACTTCGAGTTTTACATGCATTAGAATATCCTAGACTACTATTTGCCTTTGTCCCTTTTCAGATTTTCTTGTAGAAACTTTGTTATTCTTTAGCCGGAGCAAGCTTAGATCGTCACAGATGATCCTATCAAATTCGAGATGATTTCGTACCAATCCGAGATGATTTCAACTGCAATCAACATTGGGGGCAATCAGTGCCCTGAGTTTGCATTCTTTCTCCATTATCTACTATTTTGCTTTGCATTAGTTAGACCTATTACTATTTTGCATCTTGGAGTTCACCCATATAGTCTTAATGCATAATAAAATCATAAATTGTCATTAAATAATTGTAATGCACTCATGTTTTGTTTATAATTATCAAGTTTGATATTATTGTTGTCATGTTACATCATTACCCTCTGTCAAAATAGTTGCATTTTTTGTATTTTGTATCTATTTCTCTGATTACAGGTCTCTGATGAATTCGTCAGATCTTAGATGATCCTGTCTGATCGCAGACGATCTTGTCAGATAAGAGGCGATCTTGACTGCTTCAAAAATTAGAACCTCCATCAGACATCCGTATCAGGTATGGCTTTTTAATCTAGCTTATTCTCTGTGTTTTCTGTTCAAAATCTGTTTTCTACATTCATTTAAACCTGCATTTCATATAGAGCAGTTTAGATTCATTTGGCCAAACCTAGGATTTGAATGATTAAATATAAAAACGAACACATAAAACACATTCCTGACCTAGGCATGGAAACTACCATTCAAAATTTTCTTGGTGAACCCACCATCCGTCAAAAAATCACCTTAATACACCTCCCCCGAGAGGCGGGACCTTCCAAGGCCTCTCAGTCCGAGGTATTGTCCCATCCTTCCCGCATCCCCCTTTCGGGTGCGGATCCTTTATCCTGAAGGTAAGGGTGTGGAAAATTTGGAACGATATAATCTTCCTTCCTACAGTAAGTTCAACAAGTGTCAAATAGCATCTACCTTCTCCAAGCATTGAAAGAAACTACCATGACACTTATCATTTTCTAAAATATCATCTTCCTATTTGAGATTCCAAAGACCAATGAGGGAAGTGCATTCATAGTAGTAGATGTGTGCAGCGTGTAAGAGTATAAAATAGCATTCAAAGCTCTTGGTCAAAGCATTTAAAGTCGAGCAATAATTAAGGCACCCATTGTTAAAATATTGCAATCAAAGGAGAGTCTATCACCATTCGCCATAGAAAGGATTCAAGACCAACATTAAAGAGTGTTGTCATCCACATCCAAATTCTATGTCGAATACTTAAGGTTTGCAGAATTATAAAGGTAAGAAATTACTTTATTAAATTTGCTTTCATTAAAGGAGTTATACGGATTATGATAAAAGGTTGAAACTATAGGGAAATCAACCACATTTGAAAGCAAAAATTAAAGGAGAACCATACACAAAAAATAGCTTAATATTTGCAATTTAAAATATAGAAGAAATAAGGATTGCTACTTAGAACTATTATTTGCAAATATTATTGTTTTCTAATATTCCAAATTAGGGAGTTATAAGGAATACTACACTAAAATTAGATTATTGGAATTTAGAAACATTAAAATGCTACAAAATGAAGTTCATAAAGGAATATAAAGAGTTGGAATTAATTGGTATACTTGTCTCAAAATCACACTAAAGGGACAAAAGAAATCCAACCATTATAACTTCATCAAATTAACAAGTGCTTAGTTTAATAGGAGAAATAAGGAGTAATAGAAGTTGATTTTTGTTATTTACAAAACTTTATAAAATCAACTCAAAATTGAACTACTATTTCCAAAAGCACTTTATTACTCATATAGCATATCCAAAATCATTAGAGAGTCATAAGGCATTCTACAAAACTTTATAATAATAAAATTTATCAAATTTTATCAAGTACAAGTCATAAGGAAGTCCACAAAACCTAAGTTTTATAAAGGTTTTATCAAATTAATTCACATATTTTAACTAGGGATATATAAGGACTCTAAAAAAATAATACTACATGTTATCTACTAGGAAGACATAAGGGAGACTACTACAAAGGTTCTATCAAATCTATTTTTACAACCCTAAGGAATAGCAAGAAATACTATCAAGAAGGAATATGGATGAAATATTAAGAAATGCCTTTATTAATGAAGAATTATTTCATGAAATGGAATTGTATTCTCAAAACCTGATAGATACCCTTGAAGGGTATGAGAATCTATCAACTAGTGATAAGGAGAGATTCTCCTTATTTCTTAAAGAAGCAAAAGAGGGTAGCTTTGAAGCATTAATTGGTTATCTTCATGAAAACCTCTTCAAGGCATGGTGGAATTCACAAAAGATAGTCACATCTAAGGAGTGTTTTATGATTTACCTCTCATTAATTGTGGTTGTACTCATTCAACACATGAAGTAAGCTAGCAATACAAATAAATATTATTTTGATGATAGAATAAGTCCTCATGAAGCAAAAATTCCACTTGTATCAATGTAGAATCATAGGAGAAGGAGGAGGAAAAGGAAGAAAAGACATGCTAGAAAAAACCACAACAAAGAAACCATAAACACTGAACCAGATGGATATTTTCAAAAGATAGAAGAACCCTTAGCTACAACTCTCTTTACATCATATGAAGACACTAACTACTTACTTGATCAAGTTACAGTAAGCAATGAATGAGGATACAAGTTCCAGTACCCAATAGAAGAAGATTGAAGTCTTTAAATACCCAAATAATGTAATAAAGTATATTACATTATTTGGGTCATGTCAATGTATCACCTTTGGTAAATAGTTAGAGTAGGAGATTACTTTAGGGGTAAGTTAGCTAGTTACTTCAAGCAATGTAATAAAATGTGCAAGAGTCAATGTGCAAGTTGTAATGTGTAAGGTGTCCCCTTGTACAAATAGGTTGAGTGTTGGTCAAGGAATCTATCTTCCTATATAAAGGACCTCATAGTGAGTGATCCAAGATATCAATTAGATCAAGAATATTAATTTTATCAAGTTATTTATAGTATAGAGTAGTAGATAGTGGTGGAGCTCATTGATGGAGCACAATGTAGTTATTTAGCTTATATTAATAGAGTGACCATCACCTCCATACTGCATTGTGTTTTTACCACTTTCTATTTATAATATATTTGAGTCATATAGCATAATTCCATTATTTCATATTTTTACATATTATTAGGACCTGTGATAGATCTCTCCCACTGCATGTATCCTCAAAAGCTAACAAAAGTATCTAATAGTGGTAGTGATGACTACGATCTAGCCTAGGAAAACTCTTATGCAAGAAGTATTTTTTTAGCAATAGATTTTACATGATAAGGAGGATTCAAATTATTCTAACCACAAATGAAAAATTTCATAGGGCATCTATTATGATTAGGAAGATATTATTTTTACTAATATCGTCTCTCCTTGACACCTCAATTCATATTATGAGGGGGTGTTGAAAGTGTAATATGAATTTTGGCCAAGGCCAACATTGTATGTTGTAATATTGGATAGGAATAATGGCAATCATTATACAATGTATTTAATTTATTATAATAATTTGCTATTGAAGCCCTATGGGCTGCAATTAACCGTATTATCATTAAACCCACCTTCTAAACTTTAATTAATATTGAATCTCTATTGTTATGTCATATTAGGTTAAGTTTATTTATGTAATGGGGTTTTCATATTAGTATAAATATCCTCTGCCACTCTATTTAGTATCAAAGTGTTGTAATTTTTATATATAGATAATATTTATGATTTTTGTATAAGATTTGATTAAATGAGTTACTTGTATTTGTTTCTAAAAAATATTATGAATTTCAACATTAATTGCATTCATAATCAAACTTGACCATCCTTATATTTATGGACATGTCCCTTGATTAACACCAAATTACAGTAATCTATTAATAAACACCACTAGGAGGAGAGATAGAAGGAATATCAATGACCAACTAATGTTGACTCATGTACATCAAGGATCTATAAGTACGATCCCTAAGATTATTATATCATCACTTGCTAATGTCATCTACCTACACCATCATATCCATAAAGTATTTCTCTATGGATGAGGAATAAAAAGAATATAGAAACTAAATAAGCTTATACATCTAATCAGACTCATCATAATATCTTGAAACAACTATCTTGAATCCATCATCAATATCTCTAATCATTCATCAATCTAGATAAAAATTATTCTTCTTATTTGTATGAATGATGTGATATAGGTAAAGAAGATTGGGGTCCACACTAGAAACATGAGGACTTCATCAAATAAATATAGAATAGATATCATCTCACCACATGTATCCATCTATAAAGAGAAATAATCCTATATAGTAACACTCTCTTTAAAATATTATGTATTATAGTCATGCAAGAGATGGCAATGCTTAGTCATGTGTCAAGTTTTCCTTGAACTCACATTTCACTTTTTAGAAGAGGTGGATGTCCAATATGTTGAAGGAATAGCTACATGTTCCTATGAGGTCTCACAATCATGATCATTCTCATCCTAAGCATATAAAATAGTAACATCAAAACCCAAATTTATGATTATATCTTAAATATTCTTAATCTACAAGTGATGAAAATCTACTTTGTTCATTCCTTCTTACAAAAAATGTAAATTGGCTTCTTGAAGGGCCATTTGGATTTCTTCTCATCTTGATTTGTCTTCTTGAAGGGTCATTTGGATTTTATCTCATCTTGATTTGGCTTCATATTAATTTAGATTTTAACCACATCATTTCCATGAGTTTGAATAGTGAGAAAATTAGTCTTATGTCTCTATCATCATTCCTGAGGTGAAGAAGGTATTTGAACACGTCATCAAGAGGAGTAGGGCTCTTAGAAAAGTATACTTGAAATATATCAAACACAATGGAAACTATCTCATAAGTTTTAAAAATATTATTGAATATAATATTAAGAAGATCAATAGTGTCCCTTCCATCAATACCTCCTTTGGTAATATAATCTTCTTCTTCTAGCTTCTTGAATCTATCTATGTACTCATAAATAGTTCCTAAATTCTACATATTCAAGTTAGCAAGTTCTACCTCCAATATATCAATCTACATAGAGTAAATACAATCACACGTCTTTAATTATTTTCAATACCTCCTTTGGATTTGAGGTACAACTAATATGGTTTTCATAGATCTTATCAACGTGAAGAGTCATCACCATGAAATTCCTCTTTTTTCCTTGTACAAATATCATTTCTAATTAGAATTAGTGTCTAGAGAGTCCTCATTCACATATTTGAGGAGTACCTTACTTTGAAGTATAACTTCAATCTTTATTTTCTAGATGGCATAATTATGTCTTTTGATCAATGATACATGTTGATCCTTGGAATACCTACCAAGATATAGTCTCTTGCATACAACTATGACAAAAAATTAATGTTTCTAATGCGAAGAGATTTAAAAACCATGAAAATTAAAAATAATACATCAATATTATTTTGTATGAAAAAGTTATGTCCCCTAAATTTTAACACAAAAATACACAAATTGCCACAAAAGCCTTTTATAAATTTCAAAAAGTTAAATGTACCTTCAAAAAATAAAGAGTTTTCATGTTTTGTTAACAAGGTCACTAAGGGGGTGTCATCTGCACATTAATTGGTCTACCATTCAGATAGTACCTCAACAAACCAACTACTATTAAGCCACTAGGACATTGACTATGTAGCCCATTGGATTAGATATTAGTGAAGCAAATATTATCAAGTGTTACTTTTTGAAGATAAGATAAAACACATGTATGATATATCTACTACTATTTTATGAAGGAAGGTACATAAAAAATTATAAGGTATCATCATGTGATTTGTTGATCTCCTTTCTATAGATAAATTTATACTCTATGCCATCAATCTTGCTACATCATCCATTGTCATAGCATCTATGTGCACCATGTCATCAAAAATCAACCAACTCTTCACAAAATGGTGGGCAAGAAAATCAAACCTTGGACCTACTTAGGACCAAGCCTTAGCATACCATCAATTATATGAAGCCCAAGGAGGCATATTGACACTAAAATGCTAGGCATGACCATATTTAATTAATGATCCCAACACATTTCATCCAAAATATAGTGTTGGGAGTCAAATCCATATCCTCTAGGAAGGAGCACCTTCAAGTATGGTTCGCTAGCCACCAAAGTATAACACCCAACATATTTCAAATATTACAACCTTCCTTTTTAGCACCACTATCTCACATGCTTTTAAAGTGATGGCATACCCTAAAATAGGTTCAAACTTATAAATGACCACCATGTGTACCTTAGTGAAGACATGGACTACTAATAGACCACATCCTCCTATGTAATGCAAGCAAGAAATAAAATGAAATATATTTTTAAAAAATATATTTTTCCCACCCTCTAATGGAATATTCAAGAGAATTTTCCTCTTTTCACATTCAAAATTTCCAACAAAAAGAGGGAAATTTAAAAAAATCAATGAAAAAAAGAAAACCTGAATGTAAAATGGCAAAAACTGTGAAAGTAAACCATCTTAAAATTTCATGAAGAATTCAAAAGTGTTGACAATCCATCCATATTTATAACATTTTGTCATATACAAATAAAGCAACTAATCTAGATATCTTCTCTCATCATTGCAACAAAAAAATTGTTAAACCATTTTAACAACTTTGTCAAGAGGGTCGGATGTCTTTGCCATACACACAAGTCTACTTCTGATTTCTTTGGCATATGGGGGTTGTCAAAAAATATTTAGCATTTTATTTTATCCTTTGATAATTATGCAAGTTTTCCTCTCATCATCAACACAAACAAATTAAAGTAGAAAATAAAATGGATTTAAAAAAAAAAAATTAAAAGACAAGTGAGAGTTTTAAACAATCTCAAAAAATTACATCTAGTCGTTAGGGCATCCATCTAGTCAAGAAAAACAAAGCATATTGGATGTTAAGAGACGGAAAAATGAACCTGAAAATCACTACACCAAAAAGGGTCTTTAAGGGTGGTTATTCAGCCACCATCTATGAGGGCATCATAAAAATTTTACATCATACGATGACGGTTAAAAATTACCCTCTTGGTGTTGGACATTTTGAGGAGTTTTGTTGTCATTGATGTCAAAAGCATTTTTGTGCTATGTTCGTCATCTTTGAGGACATTAAGTGTTTCTTCCAAAAGCAAGGAGGTCTTGAAAAGCAATAGGTTATAATATTTATTTTTAAATATTATATACCCAGGAGGGCTCAAAGGATGAAGACCCAAGGAAGGAGAAGCAAGTTCAAATTAAATAATAATATTTTATTATTATTATTTTGGGCCAAAAATCAAGCTGAAGAAGATCAAGGACCAAGTTGAAAAAGACCCACAAGCAGATTTAATTTAAATTAAAATATTTTAATCTTTGATTAAAATTTTAATTTAAATAATGATGGGTGCTAAGGTTTAATTTAAATATTTATTTAATATTTAAAATTAATTTTAATATTCGAATTCGAATGCTCATCGACGTTGGAATATGCTATGGTTTGCATATAAATAATGCCAAGGTTTGGCATTTGAAAATTATCCCATGCGAATGATTTTTTGGCTCGTGCAAAGGAGAGAAAAGCTTGTGCATTTTTGCATGTGTGTTGAGCGTAGAAGAGGACAATAGTTCGTGGCCTCCGAAATTCACTCGAAGCCCCTCGTAGCTGAGTTGGTAGCCAAAGGCTATGTTAGAAGCATTCGGGAATGCCAGGTGCGGGTTCAAACCTCGTGCACTCCATTTTTGTCGAAGGGAAGATCGTGTTGTGTTTGCACCATTCGAGGAGGAGGAAATCAAAGGTGCATTCATACCTTTTGGTTCTTGTGGAACCACGTAGCCCAGTTGGTGGGCGCGAGCGCTGCGAAAGCACTTGGGGGAGAGCCATCGGTGGCTCGAATCCCGCCAAGGCCTTTTGGACAACATTAACAAAGGTATGCACATTATTTGGGTTGACTTGGCTTGCAAAAAATAAAAGAGGGAAAAATATTTTTGTTTTCCAAAGGTTTATTTTAATTAAGGTTTTTGCATAATTAATTTGGATTATAAGTTGTTGAAGGGAGTTAAAAGGGGTTTGCAAAACTTTAATTTTTGTGCTAAGTTTTTGAGTGATTAAGGAGTGATAAGGTAGTAAGGAAAGTTATTATTTTTGTGTTGTGAATTATTTGAAGGAGATTTTGTCATCTAAACCCTTGATATTGGCAAAGAGTTTGATCTTGTTAAAACAAGTTTTTAAGGGCACTTCTTCATCAAACAAAAAGGTATGGGCACATCTTTCTTGTGAGTGATTGTTGGATGTTGTGAATGCTAAGTTGGAGTGAAAAGGATTGTTTGGTAAGCATTGTTGAGTTTGGTTTTGTATTAATGCTTCAAGGTTTTTTTGGAATAAAGGTTGAAGATAGAAACCTTGTTTGATAAGCATTGTTGGAAATATTGGTTGAACCTTTATATGCATGATTAGGGTTTGTGCAAGAACATGAGTATCATTGTTATGTGAAGTTGTGAACTATATTGAACTAGGGTTTGTGAAAGAACATGAGTATCATTGTTATGTGAAGTTGTGAACTATCTTGAATTAGGGTTTGCAAGATCATGAGTATCATTGTTATGTGAGATTGGTTAATAAGCATTGTTGGAAATATTTGAGTGAGTGTTCATATGCTTGGACTAGGGTTTGTAAGCAAGGAGTATTTCATTGAGTGATTGATTGAGTGGAGTTGATTGAGCCTAGTCAAGTGGAAGTGTTGAAGTGATAGTTCTAGTTATGTGAAACAAATTGTTCTATATTCTAATTTGATTTGAGAAAGAGATTGAAAGTGATTGAGCATTGTGATGAGTGTGAAGCATATTGAGTCTCTAACAATTCTCTATATGTTTTTGTGAGATTGGATAAGTTCTAGTGAGGACTTGTTGAGCAGATTTGAGGTAAGTCTTATTGAAGACTTGTTGAGCAGATTGGACAAGTTCTAGTGAGGACTTGTGGAGCAAAGTTGAGGCAAGTCTTGGTAAAGACTTGTGGATAGATTAGTGTGAGATTTTTGTGGAAGCTTACAATGTAGATTTGAGATAAGTCTTTGAGAAGACTTGTGAGCAGAGTTGATTGATTGATTTGTTCAAACCTTGAGTTAAGGTTTGGGGCAGATCTAGCAGATTTGATTTGTGATTAAGTCAAGCTTTGTGTTAAGGCTTGAGGACAGAGATTGAGCAGATTTGTGCTAGACCGAAGGACTATGTTTAGTGTAGATTTGAGGATAGAGATTGAGCAGATTTGTGCTAGACCGAAGGACTATGTTTAGTGCAGATTTGAGGATAGAGATTGAGCATATTTATGCTAGACCGAAGGACTATGTTTAGTGCAGATTTGAGGATAGAGATTGAGTAGATTTGTGCTAGACCAAAGGACTATGTTTAGTGTAGATTTGAGGATAGATATTGAGTAGATTTGTGCTAGACCGAAGGACTATGTTTAGTGTAGATTTGAGATAGAGCTGAGAGTAAGCTTTGGAGGTGATAGAGTATAGAGGATGATAGTCTCCAATGGATAGAGGTCCATTAGCCAAGGCAGTGAGGATAGGTCTTCTGAGTGAGGACAAGAGTCTTCAGTGGATAGAGATCCATAAGCCAGTGTAGTGGAGGTAATAGTTCTTCTAGAAGATCACCAGCAAGAGCTAAGGAGAAAGAGTTCTCCTATGGATAGAGATCCATGAACTTGATTAGGGGATTGGTGTCTCCTTTGGATAGAGGTCCATAAACATTGTAATAGGGAAAGGATTCCCAAGAGATTTGTTGAGAAAATTTTAGTGAAATATTTTCTTCGTGGAGTAGCCCACATTGGGTGAACCATGTTAAATTGGTGTCTCTATTGTGTGTGGTGATTTGTGCATTAATTTGATTACTTTTATTGATATTGCTATTGATACATTGCATAATATTGATTGGGAAAGAAAAGTAAAAAGTGGTCTTATATTGTTCACCCCCCTCTCAGTATAAGCTTGTGTTCTTCAATTGGTATTAGAGTGGGTTCCTTCGAAAGAGTTTAACAACTTGAAGGAAAAGCCTACAAGAACACAGATGGATTCTCAGAGTGGATCCTCAAGAAATTCAACACCATTGTTTGATGGGAACAATTATACACTATGGAGCACAAGGATGAAGTTTCATTTAATGGCACTTGGAAATGAAGTATGGGAAGCAGTTGAAAATGGATACACACCACCAACAACTCCACCTATAGATAAATATGGTAAGCTTCTACATCATTATAATTCAAGAGCAATGAATGCAATTCAAAAGGGCTTACGTGAAACAGAGTTTATAAATATTATGCATTGCAAATCAGCAAAGGATATTTGGGATAAGTTGCAAGGCATATATGAAGGAGATAAAAAGGTCAAAAGGGTAAAGTTGCAAAATTTCAAGAGAGCATTTGAAGACCTAAAAATGAAGGATGAAGAAAATATTAGTGGGATATCTACTTCATGTGGATGAGGTTGTTAGCTCCATGCAAGGACTTGGGCTTGAAGTTTCAGAACCTGATGTGTGTGATAAGATTCTAAGGTCACTCCCAAAAAGGTTTAGTGAAAATATTTCAGCTATAGAAGAGTCAAAAGATATTGATCATTTGACAAGAGATGAATTACATGGCATTCTCACAGCATTTGAGATAAGAATAAAAGAGGAACCTATTCCCTAGAAAGAAGCAACATTTAAAGCCACTAAGAAGACTAAGGGTAAGAAGTCAGATTCAAGCAATGAGTTATCCAATGATGAAGAAGCCAATTATGGTAGAAGGAACAAGGACTCAAGAAAATATAAAGGTACGAAATCAGTTAGATGTTTTAAATGTGGAAAATATGGTCACTATGCATCTGATTGTCCAGAAGCTAGAAATAGCAATGGTGATGAGAAACAAGATCATAAGAACAGGGATGCAAAAAGGCACAAGTACCAAAAGAAAAATAGGGATGGACAAGGTACACAAGGGAAGAAGTTTTTCCAGAGGCACAAGAAGAGTTTCTATGCAGATAAGGCAAGTAAGTACTCAACTGATAGTGATGATGGTTCCTCAGATAATGATAGAGATGAAGTTCTATTTCTAGCAAAAGAAAAAGAAGTGGTTAGGAAAAGAACACCAATAATCCTAAAATGTTTTAGATGTGGTAACTTTGGTCATCTTGAGGATAGTTGTACAAAGAGTGGTTTCAGTTTCAGTGATGATGAATATGAAGATACACTTGAAGGACCAGAAGAGAATCTTCTTATGGCACTAGAAGAAGAAGGAGGTGATCCTAAAGAAGACAAGTCAAGAAAAGAATGAAGATGTTTTCAAAGGTAAACAAATAGAGGAAGAATCAGAGAAGGGAGAAGTTGATCTTGAGGGAGAGCTTATTCATGCTCTTGATGCATTAAAGAAGGTAAGAAAGCAAAACTCCCAACTTAAGCTTCAGTTTCAAGAATGTGATGAAGAGAAAGGAAAGCTTATAGAGGATCTAAATAAGTCAATGGCTAAGACAAGGAAGTTCAAAGATAGGTTAGAAGCAAAGGTCTTAGAATGTGAAAGGTTGGAGCATGAAGTAGCTTCACTAAGGGAAGTGAAAGAGTCTAAGGATAGGTTACACGAGTTTGGGAGAAGCTCAAAGAATTTGGATAAGATTATCAAGACACAAAAACCTACATCAAGAAAAATAGGTCTTGGTTTTGAACAGGTACAAAAGAAACAAAAAGAGGAGTCAATCTCAAGTTCTGAAGAAGAAGAAACTTCAGAAGAAGAGAGTGTAAGAGAAAGTGAGACTTCTGAGGATGAGTTGGACAACAAAAAGATCAACAAGGAAAGGAACAATGCACAAAAGAGGAATAGATGGAACAAGAACCAACACAGGGTAAAAGAGACTAAAAGACCCATGGGATCAAGGCAAGGTAACTTCAATGGGTGATGCTTCTCATGTCACAGGTTTGGGCACAAAGCTTCTCAGTGCAGGACACATGAAAGACAAGAATATGGGAACTTCAAAAATAGGCAGCTATTTCAAGGGTATTGCTACTCTTGTAATCAGTTTGGTCACAAGGCAATGAATTGCAGGGTTCATGATAGGAATAGATATGGCTTCACCAGAAGAAATCCCAAGATATTTGCACCTCCAAGGAATAATAATATTAAGTGTTATAAGTGCAATAATGATGGACATACAACAAGATGGTGTAGAGCAGAGATTCCAGAGACAAGTAGGAACAAGAATAGTCAGAGGAATCAGAAGGATCAGATGAGGAGGAAAGTGGACAAAGGAAAAGAGTAGTGCATGCTGGGAGTAGAAATACTCCCACCCCAAAATTAACCACCTCAAGAGGAGGTGGGGGAGGGGCTAAGCTAAGAGTTTCATTCTTAGCCCCGAGACCCAAAGGTGACCCTTTGCCATTGATGTCAAAGGGGGAGAGATTTGAGTTAGGAGGAAAGCATTCAGTCAAGGGGAGCAGTTTCTCAAGGGGAGCAAAAAAAAAGGTTAAGGAAATGGTAAAAAGTAATTGGGTTGCCATCAATGACAAAGGGGGAGATTGTTGGACATTTTGAGGAGTTTTGTTGTCATTGATGTCAAAAGCATTTTTGTGCTATGTTCATCATCTTTGAGGACATTAAGTGTTTCTTCCAAAAGCAAGGAGGTCTTGAAAAGCAATAGGTTATAATATTTATTTTTAAATATTATATACCTAGGAGGGCTCAAAGGATGAAGACCCAAGGAAGGAGAAGCAAGTTCAAATTAAATAATAATATTTTATTATTATTATTTCAGGCCAAAAATCAAGCCGAAGAAGATCAAGGACCAAGTTGAAAAATACCCACAAGCAGATTTAATTTAAATTAAAATATTTTAATCTTTGATTAAAATTTTAATTTAAATAATGATGGGTGCTAAGGTTTAATTTAAATATTTATTTAATATTTAAAATTAATTTTAATATTCGAATTTGAATGCTCGTCGACGTTGGAATATGCTATGGTTTGCATATAAATAATGCCAAGGTTTGGCATTTGAAAATTATCCCATGCGAACGATTTTTTGGCTCGTGCAAAGGAGAGAAAAGCTTGTGCATTTTCGCATGTGTGTTGAGCATAGAAGAGGACAACAGTTCGTGGCCTCCAAAATTCACTCGAAGCCCCTCGTAGCTGAGTTGGCAGCCAAAGGCTGTGTTAGAAGCATTCGGGAATGCTAGGTGCGGGTTCAAACCTCGTGCACTCCATTTTTATCGAAGGGAAGATCGTGTTGTGTTTGCGTCATTCGAGGAGGAGGAAATCAAAGGTGCATTCGTACCTTTTGGTTCTTGTGGAACCACGCAGCCCTAGTTGGTGGGCGCGAGCACTGCAAAAGCGCTTGGGGGAGAGCCATCGGTGGCTCGAATCCCGCCAAGGCCTTTTGGACAACATTAACAAAGGTATGCGCATTATTTGGGTTGACTTGGCTTGCAAAAAATAAAAGAGGGAAAAATATTTTTGTTTTCCAAAGGTTTATTTTAATTAAGGTTTTTGCATAATTAATTTGGATTATAAGTTGTTGAAGGGAGTTAAAAGGGGTTTGCAAAACTTTAATTTTTGTGCTAAGTTTTTGAGTGATTAAGGAGTGATAAGGTAGTAAGGAAAGTTATTATTTTTGTGTTGTGAATTATTTGAAGGAGATTTTGTCATCTAAACCCTTGAGATTGGCAAAGAGTTTGATCTTGTTAAAACAGGTTTTTAAGGGCACTTCTTCATCAAACAAAAAGGTATGGGCACATATTTCTTGTGAGTGATTGTTGGATGTTGTGAATGCTAAGTTGGAGTGAAAAGGATTGTTTGGTAAGCATTGTTGAGTTTGGTTTTGTATTAATGCTTCAAGGTTTTTCTGGAATAAAGGTTGAAGATAGAAACCTTGTTTGATAAGCATTGTTGGAAACATTGGTTGAACCTTTATATGCATGATTAGGGTTTGTGCAAGAACATGAGTATCATTGTTATGTGAAGTTGTGAACTATCTTGAACTAGGGTTTGTGAAAGAACATGAGTATCATTGTTATGTGAAGTTGTGAACTATCTTGAATTAGGGTTTGCAAGATCATGAGTATCATTGTTATGTGAGATTGGTTAATAAGCATTGTTGGAAATATTTGAGTGAGTGTTCATATGCTTGGACTAGGGTTTGTAAGCAAGGAGTATTTCATTGAGTGATTGATTGAGTGGAGTTGATTGAGCCTAGTCAAGTGGAAGTGTTGAAGTGATAGTTCTAGTTTTGTGAAACAAATTGTTCTATATTCTAATTTGATTTGAGAAAGAGATTGAAAGTGATTGAGCATTGTGATGAGTGTGAAGCATATTGAGTCTCTAACAATTCTCTATATGTTTTTGTGAGATTGGACAAGTTCTAGTGAGGACTTGTTGAGCAGATTTGAGGTAAGTCTTGTTGAAGACTTGTTGAGAAGATTGGACAAGTTCTAGTGAGGACTTGTGGAGCAGAGTTGAGGCAAGTCTTGGTAAAGACTTGTGGATAGATTAGTGTGAGCTTTTTGTGGAAGCTTACAATGCAGATTTGAGATAAGTCTTTGAGAAGACTTGTGAGCAGAGTTGATTGATTGATTTGTTCAAACCTTGAGTTAAGGTTTGGGGTAGATCTAGCAGATTTGATTTGTGATTAAGTCAAGCTTTGTGTTAAGGCTTGAGGATAGAGATTGAGTAGATTTGTGCTAGACCGAAGGACTATGTTTAGTGCAGATTTGAGGACAGAGATTGAGCAGATTTGTGCTAGACCGAAGGACTGTGTTTAGTGCATATTTGAGGATAGAGATTGAGCAGATTTGTGCTAGACCGAAGGACTATGTTTAGTGCATATTTGAGGATAGATATTGAGCAGATTTGTGCTAGATCGAAGGATTGTGTTTAGTGCAGATTTGAGGATAGAGATTGAGCAGATTTGTGCTAGATCGAAGGACTATGTTTAGTGCAGATTTGAGATAGAGCTGAGAGTAAGCTTTGGAGGTGACAGAGTATAGAGGATGATAGTCTCTAGTGGATAGAGGTCCATTAGCCAGGAGCAGTGAGGATAGGTCTTCTGAGTGAGGACAAGAGTCTTCAGTGGATAGAGATCCATAAGCCAGTGCAGTGGAGGCAACAGTTCTTCTAGAAGATCACCAACTAGAGCTAAGGAGAAAGAGTTCTCCTATGGATAGAGATCCATGAACTTGATTAGGGGATTGGTGTCTCCTTTGGATAGAGGTCCATAAACATTGTAATAGGGAAAGGATTCCCAAGAGATTTGTTGAGAAAATTTTAGTGAAATATTTTCTCCGTGGAGTAGCCCACATTGGGTGAACCACGTTAAATTGGTGTCTCTATTATGTGTGGTGATTTGTGCATTGCTTTGATTACTGTTGTTGATATTGCTATTGATACATTGCATAATATTGATTGGGAAAGAAAAGTAAAAAGTGGTCTTATACTGTTCAACCCCCCTCTCAGTATAAGCTTGTGTTCTTCACTTAGGTCTAAGAGGGCGGTTTTAAACTACCCTCTTATGGGTCTAAGAGGGCGGTTTAAAACCACCCTCTTAGACCTAAGAGGGTAGTTTTAAACCACCATCTTCTTCTTACTTTAATATATATATATATATATATATAATATAATATATATATATATATATATGTATGTAAGTTACAAAGCACATATTGGCCAGTTGGAATAAGTTGAGGATAATTTTAAAAACTTATGGGTAAGTTTTTTTACACTGCTTGACAGGTAATAGATATAATGTAAAACCATTATTTAACATTTATATAATCTACCATTGTCAATTTTAATGGGAACAGATATGCCAAAAGTTAAAATATAGATTAAACTTATCCATATTTTTAATGGTGAGTTTGAATAATCAATCGACTGAGATTGGTTCATGTTTTCCAATTATAATTCCTTAATTGATGATTTGATTTCATTAGTTATTTTTATAAACTTATAGTGGGAACATAAAAATACAATACAGTCATTGATGGGAATATTACACCATCATACCGAAAAAGACTTCAAGACATGTAATATATGCACCAAATATCGAAAAATGATTCCAAAAACTAAAATGACCACATCAATCTCCTTTTGTGGAACATTTAGAGAAATTTTAAAAGCTTTAAGGTGAATCAGTGCTAGAAAATAAAATGCAAGCAATGTACAGACTGAGCTCCCCACCAAAGAAACAAAGATGTTGAATCCAAGAACAAATGATGCAAGTACTGCATGCATAACAACAAAGCCTTCAAGAAGAATTTTAAAACCAATTATTTTGCATCAATTTCATCTCAAACATTAAATAAACAGTATACATAATGACAAGATACATGAATAAAATGATCATGCAAAGGGCCACCTTCACAAAAATTATAGGTCAATCATTTTGAAGATTGAGTGTAACTATATCTTGAGTTTCATTACCATTTGCAAGATATCCTATCTGAACAAAACCAACATAGAACATAGTAATGATGAGAAAGGCACAAGCCAATACTTTGCCAAAATTTTAGAATTCCCTTATTGAAGCTTCAAGTGAATCTCTCATGGTAAATCACAACACCAACAACAAAAGGTCATACCTGCCAGCTTGCGAAGGCATCAATTTTCAAAATAAATTAAAATTACACTTGATAGTTATTGTTATTCCAAAATATTGCAAATATCTACAAAAACAGAGGTGGTGTTAGTAATGTCGATATATGGACTCGGTCTAATGCAATTTCCAATGGAAAAAAATAAAATATAGGTAAAAAATGAATTTTAGCAGTTGTGACACCATTGAAACCATTGAGGGTAAGTACTTATTTGTAAAATCAAGTAGGCCATATAAACTCACAATAAAATTTTATTATCATTATCTCAGTTATATTATGTCCAATATTTCCATGGGTATACGTATTTCATGGCTTCCATTGAATTCCTTATGTTAATATGCTTAAATTTTGTAACTATTCACTTTCCTTACACTTCACTTACACACAACCCAAATAAAATCATTATACACTTAACTTTGTTTCTTTTCCTAATTTCAATAATTAAGCTTCTCATTGTATAAAACCTCTTAGTTATGAAGCCGTTCAAAGATATTATTAGATTACTTGCAATGATCCATTGTAGAACATATAGAGATATTTTAAAATCTTTAAGGTGAATCATTGCTAGGAAATAAAATGCAAGCAATATATAGACTGAGCTCCCCACCAAAGAAACAAAGATGTTGAATCCAAGAACAAATGATGCAAGTATTGCATGCATAACAACAAATCCTGCAAGAAAATTTTTGAAACTAGTTGTTTTGCATCAATTTCATCTCAAACATTAAATAAACAATAATCATAATGATAGGATATGTGAATAAAAGGATCATGCAAAGGCCCACCTTCACAGAAATTATAGGTCAATCATTTAGAAGATTGAGTGTAACTATATCTTGAGTTTCATTACCATTTGCAAGATATCCTATCTGAACAAAACCAACATAGAACATAGTAATGATGAGAAAGGCACAAGCCAATTCTCTACCAAAATTTTGTAGTTCCCTTATTGAAGCTCCAAGTCAATCTCTTAGGAAAAAACACAACACCAAAAAAATTATGTAATATCTGCCAACCAATGAGGGCGTTAGTGTTTGAAATGGATTAAAATTAAACTTGATGATTATTGTTATTGCAAAATATTCTAGACATCTATAAAAATAGAGAAGGTGTTAGTGATGTCAATGTATGGACGCGACCTAGTGCAATTTCCAATAGAACTAAATAAAATATAGGTGAAAAATTAATTTTTTCAGCTGACACCTTTGAGGGTCAATATTGATTTGTAAAAATTAAATAGGCCACAAACCCTCACAGTAAAAAAAAATATTATCATTACCTCTGCTATATTATGTCCAATGTTTCCATGGGTACACGTATTCCATACCTTCCATTGAATTCCTTATGTTAACATGCTTTAATTTCTTAACTAATCACTTTCCTTGTATTTCACCTGCATAAAACCCAAATATAATCATCATACACTACATTTTGTGTCTTTTCCTAATTTCAATAATTAAGCTTCTCATTGTATAAAATTTCTTAGTTACAAAGTCATTCAGAGGTATTATTAGATTACCTGCAATGACTTATTCTACAAAACATCTAGAGATATTTTAAAATATTTAAGGTGAATTAGTGTTGGGAAATAAAATGCAAACAATGTATAGATTGAGATCTCCACCAAAGAAAAAAAATGTTGAATCTAGAAATAAACTATGCAAGTACTACATGCATAACAATAAAACCTGCAAGAATTTTAAAACCAATTGTACTGCATGCAAGAAGAATTTTGAAACTAGCTATTTTGTTATAAATAAATAGGGTTTCTTGAATCCATTGGACAAAAATCACTAGGGTTTCTTGAATCTCCTTCATCCAAATAAGTATAATTTCTTGAAATAGCTCAGTACAGATGACTAGGGGTCCAGATGGTATTTTAAATCTTGTCACGATCTATGAAAACATAAGTACTTTTCTCTTCTTTTTTTTCCTTTTCTTTTTGACAAAGAGGGTTTTGTATACAAATGCATACTAAACATCCATAAATTAAAATCACTCATTTCCACAACTCACTACGGGAGTACCAAGCAATATCGTTGGCTGGAGATGGGGTTTCAAAATCGAGACTTTGATTATTTTTTTCCTAAAAAAATACTTCGTGATTAGAAATAAAGAAATTGGTATTTTTTGCTTACCTTTGCAATCATAAATGTTGAATATTGTAAGGTTATTACTCCTACTCCTCCTCCTATTCTATGCATAGCTCCTCCAATAATACCACCTCCTCCTCCTCCTCCTCTATCGCCATGCAAACCACCACCGTCGCTATCCTGCAAACCACCTCTACAAAAACCACCACCTCTACCCCTTCCGCAAAATGAAGGCATATTGTTCTTTATCAAATATTCCAATGACATATCTAGAGTGTTGTTGTCCATGTTTACAAGACTCTACCTTTTGCCCTGTCAATCGAGTGAAATACCCTCTTTCACCATGGTTTTTCTCTCCTTTTGCTTAGCACCAATAAATTAGAAAAATCTAGCAAGAAATTCCACAAGGGAATGATGTAGATATTTGAGTTGGAACTACGGTCTACCTGTATTGAAAACCTAAACCTTAGCTAATAATCCTAGATGTATTTTTTGAGAGCTTCAAGAGCCGAATGTAATAGATTGGAATGGGAACTATAATAATAGAGAAAATATTGACAAGCTTAAACTAGCAGAAAGAAAGAAGCTAGAAGTCATCCACCGCCTAAAGGAATTTAGAAACACGATCTTTTCTAGGGGTACTAAGTGTTTCCTACACATCCTTTCTAAGAGAAGAAATTATAATCGTGTGCATCCTTTAATTTTTCCCACATGCATCCTTTAATTCTTTTTTAAAGTGAGATGGGCTAAGAGGGTGGTTTTAAACTACCCTCTTAGAATCTATTAGGGCGGTTTCTTACCATCGTAAAAAACATCATTTTTTAGCCACCCTTAAAAGCCTTTTTTGGTGTAGTGAATGAATGTTTTCCTAGAGTGTTAAATCTATTCTAGTGTAGAGGGATCCTTGTAATCCAAATCCAAAAAGGATTTTGAAGCACAACCATAACAAAAATATTACCAATACACAACACTCCCATGAAGTATTATTTCTAAAACTACCATAGGAGAAGTCACTAGAAAAACTTGAGATTAAGTAATGGCGATTTACAATTACTTTGATACCATGTTAGATTTCACAATAATTTCTAAAAATAAATAGAATCAACACATTAATTAGAAATAATAACAACTCATAGAAACAATATGAAGGGTCTCCATAGAAACCAAAGTAATTTCACTAAAGGATAAAATTTCACTCCAATTAATAATGAAGTGGTTGGTCTTAAGGGGCATACATACCCAATTACATGTGACCTTTAGGTCAAAGTTAAAGAACAAACCTTAAGCTTTATTGATAAAATATTACAACAAACACACCTATACATGTGTACAAAGTCCCTAAGGTTTATATGATACATATAAAATAAAATTCGGTCATGGCCTCAAGTGAAACTTAACATGACATATTCCAATAAGGGTTACATCAATGAGCATACTCAATAGTGGTGTAGATATGTTAGCTATGAAACTTTGAGGTAAGGAGGATGCAATCAAACATAAGACAATGGTGATCCAATTTTAGATTTAATGATCTAGCCTAGTATTTGGCTCATTAGACCTTGTTCTAGACTTTGGAGTTCTCTAGTGATAATATCAATGTCAATACAATAATCAAGTTAGGGGAGAATCTAGATATCATCAAGCCCCCATTTATTGATAAAAACACAATCTAGAATGTTTTACAATCTATTTGCCATATATTTTTTAAATTATTTTATAAATCATATTACAAAGGCTTATTGGATGAAATTTATCAAAATATTTTGTATTTTCTTTCTTGGGAATGGATGCAATAAAGATGATATTGATCTTAATTATTGTAGCCTTCTTTTCCCTAGCCTTTTCAACTACAACTAATATATCACCCTTCAACAAATCCTTAAAGTTTTTTAATTAAAATTGTAAAAAAATCATTAGGGCCATGTACCTTATTAGGATGGACAAATAAAACTCTCTTGTAGATCCTCCCTAAAGACCTTATTTATTATGTCCCTATGTAATATTGATGAAATATTTTACAAAATATTACCATGAGCCTCCTTATATTTCCCAATAAAACTAGTAGAATATATCTTAAATAATTAATGCTTCCTTCCTTATATCTTCTTCTTCCTCATTATTTCTTCCAATTGGAGTCGAAATATATTTCATTTGATGAAAAGATAAAATAGTTTTGGTTGTATCATGAAAAATTGGTACTTGTATCCCCTTCATGGAGCCATATCTCCCTAGGGTTTTGGTACCAATATGACTCTTTCTTTATTTTAGTACATTATGATAATCATAAATTGATTATTTTTCTTACACATTACTATCTTGGTCTATTCCATTGATTTCTACTATCCCTTGTAAATTGTTGAGCTTGAACTTAATTTCCCCTTTTACTTTAAATATGTTACCAAAATATTTGGCATTGTAAATATTCATTTCCCCTTTAGATAATTTTATTTTTAACAAACCTATACATACATGATCCTTCAAACCTTACTTTATCCCACTAAAATATAACCATCTAGAAGAAATCAAGTTTTATAGGCCACATTAAAACTAAAATTAAATTGGATTTGGATGATTATTATTGAGAAAATAACATATCAAGGGAATGGATTTCTTATGTAATCCTATTTTCAATAGAATATCTAGAGATTGTAAACTATATTTTCAACCATGTATTAGATAACAAAGACCAATCTAATGTTTCTACTAGATGCGATTGTCCAATGTGTCTATTATCTCATGTCTATTGAAAGCTTAGAGTAGCATCCCAAAGTTCATTTAAATTAACAAATGAAGCAAAATCCTCCATTGATTCAAACCATCCAAAAGTACCATCTTTACTTCTTAAAGGAGATATAATTTCATTGAAGTTCCCCAAAAGGATCAATAAAACACAATTGTGAATCATCATTGAATTTGATATAATTAAATTGAGGTCCTTCTAACATCTTTTATAAGTAGTGATTATAGTTGAAGCACATACATTTACAACACCAACTCTAGTATTTTCTCTTTTTTGCAAAAAATAAATCAACCTAATTACTTATTGTTTCTAGTAGTTGTTTATCCCATTTGTGTTTGTCAATAATGTTGAAATACCTCTTAAATATCCAATAGAATAAATTGCTAAACAATGCCCCATCTTCCAAGTATTTTTGAATGGATCCTTTCATTCCTTGCTACTTATTTATTTCTGTATTAAAATAAACTTAGGAATATAACAACCTATAAATTTCCTAATAACTATATTTTTAGGGGCCTTATTCATACCCATAATATTCCAAGATACCATTTTCATCATCAATTTTTATTTTTATTTGTGGGCTTAACCCCACTTCTTATTAACATTTGTTATATTTATTTATTTTTCCTATATCTATATCCATATGAGTTATTTTTCTTTTATTTTTTTGTTTTAATGGTCTTCCTCTACTTATTCCATTCCCATGAACACTCTCATCTTCATTATTCTCTTCAAATTTTAAAATTGTTCATAATCAGACTTATCAAGTGTAGGTTTATTTAGCCTTAGAGAATTTTAAGTATAAGAAATAGCCTCACACTTTCTTCTTTATGTTGTTCTAGAAACCCTAAAGTGCTAGGATTATCCTCTTTAGTACTTATTTTATTATGATATTGTGAAAGACCCTAAAGTTTCACGTATATCCTTTATACTTATTTCTATATTGTATTGCCCTTGAAACCTTATAGTGGAAGAAATAACTCTATATTACTTTTTTTATTGCAAGGGAAGGATCTTATACTACTTGAGGAAAATAAAAATGATTTGCCTAGATTACAAATGACCTCTTCAACTCTCCTTTATTTAAAATTTGCTTCCACATATTTCCATTGCATATTTAATTCCTTTCGAATTTGGACTTGCTTAGAGTAATTTCTCATCACATGTATCCTTCTTTGTTCCTTCTAGTGGTCAATTTGAGTGATATGATGGCCTTTGTCATTTGATAATATGAAGGGGATTTCTTTACCATTTTTTAGGGAGTGGAAAATCCTTGATCTAATTCAACTTCTACTATAATATGATTTCAACTTCTACTATAATATGATTTTCATGATTCACCTTGAAGTTTATCTCATGATCAAAAATTTGTGTTTCTTTCCCTATGATTTTTATTTTGCAATCTCTTGCCATGTGTCATGTTTTAGAATATATGTAATATTGGGATGCAATATTTTTATATTCCACTTGTTGATACCATTCTCTTGATTTAAATTTATTCTTAATAAATTGTGATAAAAATTTTGAAATATCCATGGCACCTTATATCATGGTATATATAGCATGCTTTCGCTCCTTAGTAGTTGGTTGCTCTTAGATGAATTCCTCTTAGTATTGTTAATATTCTTCATAGCTTCCTTATTCATTATTTGATATAGAAATCCAAAAATCCTAACCCTTATTACAAGGCTTTTATTTTTTTGTATCTAGAGAAAAAATTCACTCTCCATGGTCTTAAATATAGGGCATCTCTACCCCTAAACCATGATCCACCATCCACTATTTATTCTTGCTTTCCAAATTGAAAAAAATAATGAGAAAAAGTCTCTTTATAAGAGACGTTATGGAGTAATTTGAATTTAATTCCCACTTCTACTTGATCTAATTTTGAATCTTTAAAAAACCTAACTAGTCTCCTTGGAACATATATATTAACACTCTATTTTTAAGAATAGTTATGTCATTTTCAATCATGTCCCTGAGGGCTAGGTGGATTGATAAGTGTTTGTCTGACCAGACACTTACCAAGAAGACACCTAGGTTCAAACCTCAAGGGTAGACTGTTTTCAAATGTAGTAGTTTAATTTGAATCCTTCAAGTGTGCACTAGACCGACAATGACAGTACGGATCTCGAGCGACCGGTGGTCCCTTCATGTTGGGTTAACAATAACGAGGTAGAATAGGTTTGATAGGAGCAGCCCCTGTGGTTTAAACCTTGCGCTTGTCAATTACTAAAAATAGTGTGGTTATGACCAACTCTCCTATGTAACCAAAAATATTAAAAAAATATCATTCTCAATCCTCTCATCTTTGATAATCAATTCTAATGTAACATTTGCTTTTTGAATATGAATTATTATTGCCTCACTCTTCCTTTTATTTGCAACTAAAATATCTTACTTTTACTTAGAAAATTCATAAATAACTTTCCTTCTATGTTTCCTATTTTTTTTTATAAAAAACTTTTTTTAATTTAAAACAAAAAAATAATTTTTTTACACAAAATTAAATTAAATAATACATATATAATTATTAAATTATTATAATATTAATGATTTAAATTCTTCTATGTCAACCTGAGCAACCCTCATGCATAGTTCAGTGATCCTTTGTAGGTTTCCCATCCATTAAAAATGGACTATTCTTCGCTGGAGAGTTCGTCTCCTTAAAGATTTATATATGTTAGAGTAAATCACTATATAAAATATATTTATATAGAAAAGTAATTATAGTGTTTCAAACTTTAACGGCAGAATTAAAGAAAAATTAGACAAACACACACAGAAGAAGAGACAACGATTTTAACGTGGTTCACCCAATGTGGGTTACATCCACCGAGAATTTACAGTCCTTCATTTTCTCAATCCAAGCAATAGAGGGTTACAACCTACAGCAAACATCTATTGTAATTTCCTCTCTATATTTCCAAGGAATCAACACAGTAATTTTCTTTGTCATAGTATTCTTTGTTTTTCCTCACAACTATATATAAGAAAAAAACATGTTTTTCCTCACAATTATATATAAGAAAAAAACAGAAAAAACAAATTGCTTTTCTTAATACATTCCAAGATTAACGTTGAGTTCCTAACATCTAATTTTGGGATAAAAACAAAAAAACTTTCTCTGGTTGTCCTGTTGTAAATCCGAAAACTAACAGATTGTAAATCTGGAAACTTTCTCTGCCCGTCCTACAGTAAATCCAGAAACTTTCTTTGTTTAGCCTCCTCATAATTAGGCTCCATTCCTAACAATATATGCATATCATGTAAATAAACCACATATGTTGAAAGGTTTCGATTGTGACAAATGAAAAGATCCGCAAATGTATTTTTCTTATCATTTCACTTCGGCATGAAGAAAATTTGTATACCACACAAAAGGTTTCGATTGTGACAAATGAAAAGATCCACAAATGTATTTTTCATATCATTATACTACGGCATGAAGAAAATTTGTATACCTCGGCCTTTTGCTTAAGATTAAGGAAGATAGATATTTCCACGTGTTTGTGTTGTTTGAACTAAATTTCTTAGATTTATACTCATGAACTATTTATATGATCAAATGTAATTACAAATTATTAAAATAATAAATAATAAAAATAAAATTTTAAAATAATAAAATTAAATTTATTTTAAACCTTAACCAAATATTGTTATAAACTTTTAAAATTAGATATGAATAAGTAAATGTGGTATATATAACATATGAAAAGGTGAACGTTTATAGAATATATATTCAAGTATTTAGTATTGTATTTTAGAATATTTGTAATGTTGGAATGTAATATTTTTATATTTCACTTGTTGATACTATTCTCTTGATTTAAATTTATTCTTAATAGATTGTGATAAAAGTTTTGAAATATTCATGGCACCTTATATCATAGTATATTTAGCATGCTTTTGCTCCTTAGTAGTTGGTCGTTCTTAGATGAATTCCCCTTAGTATTGCTTATATTATTCATAGCTTCCTTATTCATTATTTGATATAGAAATCCAAAAATCCTAACCCCTATTACAAGGCTTTTATTTTTTTGTATCTAGAGAAAAATTCACACTCCATGGTCTTAAATATAGGGCATCTTTACCCCTAAACCATGATCCACCATCCACTATTTATTCTTGCTTTCCAAATTGAAAAAGATAATGAGAAAAAGTCCCTTTATAAGAAAAGTTATGGAGTAATTTGAATTTAATTCTCACTTCTACTTGATCTAATTTTGAATCTTTAAAAAACCTCACTAGTCTCCTTGGGACATATATATTAACACTCTATTTTTAAGAATAGTTATGTCATTCTCAATCATGTCCCTGAGGGCTAGGTGGATTGATAAGTGTTTGTGTGACCAGACACTTACCAAGAAGACATCTAGGTTCAAACCTCAGGGTAGACTGTTTTCAAATGTAGGAATTTGATTTGAATCCTTCAAGTGTGCACCAACAATGACAATACGAATCTCGAGCGACCGATGGTCCCTTCATGTTGGGTTAACAATAACGAGGCAGAATAGGTTTGGTAGGAGCAACCTCTGTGGTTTGAACCTTGCGCTTGTCAGTTACTAAAAATAGTGTGGTTGTGACCAGCTCTCCTCTATAACCAAAAATATTAAAAAAATATCATTCTCAATCATCTCATCTGTGATAATCAATTCTAGTGTAACATTTGCTTTTTGAATATGGATTATTATTGACTCACTCTTCCTTTTATTTGCAACTAAAATATCTTTACTTTTACTTAGAAAATTCATAAATAACTTTCCTTCTATGCTTCCTACTTTTTTTATGAAAATCTTTTTGTAATTTAAAACAAAAAATAATTTTTTTACACAAAATTAAATTAAATAATATATATATAATTATCAAATTATTATAATATTACTGATTTAAATTCTTTGCATATCCATGTCAACCTGAGCAACCCTCATGCATAGTTCAGTGATCCTTTGTAGGTTTCCCATCCATTAAAAATGGACTATGCTTCTCTGGAGAGTTCGTCTCATATATCATGTAAATAAACCCATATTTTGTAAGGTTTCGATTGTGAAAAATGAAAAAATCCACAAATGTATTTTTCTTATCATTTCACTTCGGGACGAAGAAAATTTGTATATCTCAGCAAAAGGTTTCGATTGTGACAAATGAGAAGATCCACAAATGTATTTTTCATATCATTTTACTTAGGGATGAAGAAAATTTGTTTACCTCAGCCTTTTGCTTAAGCATTAAGGAAGATAGATATTTCTGAAATGAAAGAAAATTTGTATATCTCAGCAAAAGGTTTCGATTGTGACAAATGAGAAGATTCACAAATGTATTTTTCATATCATTTTACTTCGGGATGAAGAAAATTTGTATACCTCAGCCTTTTGCTTAAGCATTAAGGAAGATATATATTTCCACGTGTTTGTGTTGTTTCATTAAAGAAGATAGATATTTCCACATGTTTGTGTTGTTTCAACTAAATTTCTTAGATTTATACTCATGAACTATTTATATGGTCAAATGTAATTACAAATTATTAAAAAAATTAAAATAATAAATAATAAAATTAAATTTATTTTAAACCTTAACCAAATATTGTTATAAACTTTTAAAATTAGATATGAATAAGTAAATGTGGTATATATAAGATATGAAAAGGTGAACGTTTATATTGTAGAATATATATTCAAGTATTTAGTATTGTGTTTGATATAAAATTAAAATCAAAGTTTATGAATAAAATGATATATATATATATATATATATATATATATATATATATATATATATATCTTTTTTTTTTTATATTTTTTTTTTTTTTTTTTTATACACAACACAAAAAAGTTAATAATTAATAAAATTTAGTAAATAAATAAAAAAAAATATATTTTAAGATAATATATATATTGAAGTAAGATGTAAAGCACAACTTGAAGCATAGTATGGTTATCTTTCCTATGATTCGAACTTAAGTCTTTTTTTAAAGTAGATACAAAGTATAACTTGGGGCAGAGCGGAGTCATCCTCCCCATAATTTGAAATTAAGTTTTCTTGATAAAAACCCAAAGACATGCTAACTTAAGTTAATCTATTTCAATTTTATGTAATTAAAAATAAAAATATAATAAATAATTTAATTAATTAATTAATATATATATATATATATATATATATATATATATATATATATATATATATATATATTCCAGGTTTTGGCTTTTTTTTTGGAGGTTCAAGGTTCAAACAGTGGCATGAACCAGTGTGTGAAGGGGTGGGTGTGTGGTGATTGTGTGTTAAATTCTCTATGATAAGCATAGCTCTTGGCTTTACGAGGGGTCATGGTTGGAAGGATGTTGGTTATAGGGGTTTCTCACACTAACCAAATTAAAAATTAAAAATTAAAAAATAATATTATGTATATATTAATATATTTATTTATTTATATCTATTTATTTTTTTCATTGATTTTTTTTTATTTACCTTTATGATCGACGTACAAAGTTGAACAAATTATTTTTAATACCTCTATGACCGGCTGAGCAGTCTCCTCCCAACCATGACCCCTCGTAAATCCGAGAATTTAACACAAAACCACCACACACCCACCCCTCACACACTCGCCAATGCCTCCGTTTGAACCTTGGAACAAGAAATAACATTATTATTACATTATGATAAATTGTAATGTCATGAATTGTTTTATTATAAAATTTAATATTAAATATTATCATAATATTTTTTTATTTGGTAAATGAAGGAGTTTTGAGGTCCCCAAACCTATTACAATGGGTTGAGATAAGGCATGAGAATGCACTAAACTACAATACTAAATCAAAATTAACCAAGGGCAAGAATAATAGGCCACCCTCAAAAAGGTAGAATAGAGATGGCCCCATATAAACATCATACCATAAAGTCGGGTAACAATAGCTAAAATAACCAGACCTCTCTCAGCAAAACAAAACAAAGAGGACCCATACAACCAACATAAAATATAACTTGATATCAACTATCAAAAGAACATCATAGCAGAGCTAGTTCAGGGTTGCCATATCCATATGCTTGTTAACCACGTCCCGAATCTCGTTGATAAAGGAGACCACAACCTGCAATGTACCTAGAAGAGCAGAGTCTTTTCCTATAGAATAGATAAAATAGTAAGCAAAAGGAACAGGGCCCAGAAAGGTCAGCTGCAGACATTCTAGTGCTTTTATCATAATATTACAATGTTGACTTTCTATGTAACTTTTTATTTTTTTATTTTTCATGAACTTTGACATCTACATTTATTTTTAAACTAGCTTAGATATAAAGGATATATATCTAAAAACGTCGAGAGTTATCAATCTCGAGGTACCTATCTCATTTCTTGGGGGTGTGATCTCCAAGATAGGTGCCTCGAGATTGATAACTCTCAACATTTTTAGATATATATCCTTTATATCTAAGCTAGTTTAAATGTTTGCAACGGTTGGTTAGTCGATTGTTTTAGTTTAAATATTTTAAATATTTTTTTTAATGTCGGATTTTTTAATTTAAAAAAAAAAAATTTACGATGTGACATGTATGACCTCTTTGCCTCTCACCCATTGTCTGCCATTGTAGGAACGCCTCTCGGCGTAATTAAATATCATTTAATTTAGAAAAAATAAAAACAAATACATTAGATTTATAACATATTGATTCTCACCCAGGTGTTGTAGGTGAGTTGGAGAGGAGAGGGCAATCCTCCAAGGGAGGTCCCAGGTTCAAATCTCCACCCTACCAAAAAGCTGAACTGGGTATCCAAAATCCAATTGATAATGTTGGTGCGGGCAGGGTCGAGTGCGACTCCCGAGTGACTTTGACGGTGTAGAACCCCTTGTTCATGGTCTCTCAGACCAAGGCGGCCCCACAAGGGTTTTTTCGCTTAAAAAAACATATTGATTCTCAATGTTTAAAAAATATTATATAAACTATATTTTTAATTATAATTTTAAATTAAATGAAAAAAATATATATATAAATATATATATATATATATATATATATATATATATATATATATATATAACTAAATTATGGTACTTTTGTCTCCTTTATGGAGCCATCTCTCCTTAGAGTTTTGGTACCAATATGATTTTTTTTTTTTTTTAGTACATTATGATAATTATAAATTGATTATTTTTCTTACATATTACTATCTTGGTCTATTCCATTGATTTCTACTATCCCTTATAAATTGTTGAGTTTGGATTTAATTTCCTTTTTTACTTTAAATATGTTACCAAAATATTTGGCATTGCAAATCTTCATTTCCTCTTTAGATATTTTTATTTTGAACAAACCTATACATACATGATCCTTCAAACCTTACTTCATCCCACTAAAATATAACCATCTATAAGAAATCAAGGTTTATAAGACACATTAAAACTAGAATTCAATTGAATTTAAATTATTATTATTGAGAAAATAACATATCAAGGGAATGGATTTCTTATCTAATCCTATTTTCAAAAAAATGTCAAAAGATTGTAAACTATATTTTCAACCATGTATTAGATAACAAAGACCAAACTAATGTTTCTACTAGATGATATTGTCCAATGTGTCCATTATCTCATGTCTATTGAAAGCTTAGAGTAGCATCCCAAAGTTCATTTAAATTAACAAATGAAGCAAAATCCTCCATTGATTCAAACCATCCAAAAGTACAATCTTTATTTCTTAAAGGAGATAGAATTTCGTTGAAGTTCCCCAAAAGAATCAATAAAACACAATTGTGAATCATCATTGAATTTGATATAAATAAATTGAGGTCCTTCAAAAATCTTATATGAGGAGTGATTATAGTTGAAGCACATACATTTACAACCCCAACTCTAGTATTTTCTCTTTTCTGCAAAAAATAAATCAACCCAATTACTTTTTGTTTCTAATAGTTGTTCATCCCATTTGTGTTTATCAATATTATTGAGATATCTCTTAAAGATCCAATAGAATAAATTGTTATACAATCCCCCATCTTCAAGTCTTTTTGAATACATCCTTTCATCATTTACTACTTATTTATTTCCTTATCAAAACAAACTTAGGAATATAACAACCTATAAATTACCTAATAACTATATTTTTAGGAGCCTTATTCATACCCATAATATTCCAAAATAGCATTTTCATCATCATCATTTATTTTTATTTGTGGGCTTAACCCCACTTCTTATTAACATTTGTTATATTTATTTTTGTTTTCCTATATCTATATCCATATAAGTTTTTTTTCTTTTATTTTTTTGTTTTAAGGGCCTTCCTCTACTTATTCCATTCCCACGAACACTCTCATCTTCATTATTCTCTTCAAATTTTGAAATTGTTTATAATGAGACTTATCATGTGTAGGATTATTCTTCCTTAGAGAATTTTAAGTATAATAAATAGCCTCACATGTTCTTCTTTATGTTGTTTTAGAAACCCTAAAGTGCTAGGATTATCTTCTTTAGTACTTATTTTATTATGATATAGTGAAAGACCCTAAATTTTCACGTATATCCTTTATAATTATTTCTATATTGTATTTCCCTTGAAATCTTATAGTGGAAGAGATAACTCTATAATACTTTTCGTATTGCAAGGGAAGGATCTTATACTACTTGAGGAAAATAAAAAAGATTTACCTAGATTACAATTGACCTCTTCACCTCTCTTTTATTTAAAATTTGCTTCCACATCTTTCCCTTGCATATTTAATTCCTTTTGAATTTGGACTTGATTAGAATAATTTCTCATCCCATGTATCCTTCTTTGTTCCTTCTAGTGGTCAATTTGAGTGAACTATGATGGCCTTTGTCATTTGATAATATGAAGGGGTTTTCTTTACCATTTTTTGCGGAGTGAAAAATCCTTGATCTAATTCAGCTTCTACTACAATATGATTTTCATGATTCACCTTGAAGTTTGTCTCATGATCAAAACTTTTTTTTCTTTCCCTATCATTTTCATTTTGCAACCTCTTACCATGTGTCGAGTTTTAGAATATTTGTAATGTTAGGATGTAATATTTTTATAATCCACTTGTTGATGCCATTCTCTTGATTTAAATTTATTCTTAATAGATTGTGACAAAGGATTTGAAATATCCATGGCACCTTATATCATGGTATATATAGCATGCTTTCACTCCTTAGTAGTTGGACCCTCTTAGATGGATTCCCCTTAGTATTGCTAACATTATTCATAACTTCCTTATTTATTAGTTGATATAGAAATAAAAAAATCCTAACCCCTATTACAATGCTTTTATTTTTTGTATCTAGAGAAAAAATTCTCTCTACATGGTCTTAAATATAGGGTATCTCTACCCCTAAACCATGATCCACCATCCACTATTTATCCTTGCTTTCCAAATTGAAAAATATAATGAGGAAAAGTCCCTTTAGAAGAAAGGTTATGGAGTAATTTGAATTTAATTCCCACTTCTACTTGATCTAATTTTGAATCTTTAAAAAACCTATCTAGTCTCATTGGGACATATATATTAAATCGTTATGTCATTCTCAATCATCTTATCTTTGATAATAAATTCTAGTATAACATTTGCTTCTTGAATATGGATTATTATTGACTCGCTCTTTCTCTTATTTGCCACTAAGATATCCTTAATTCTACTTACATAATTCATAGATAACTTCCCTTCTATATTCTCTAATTTTTTCTTATAAAAATCCTTTATTTTTTATTTTTTTTTAAAATAAAAAAAAATCAACAAAAAATTAAATTAAATAACACATATCAAATTATTATAATATTACTATTTTAAATTCTTTGCATATCCATGTCAACCTCAAAAATATAATGAGCAACCCTCATGCATAGTTCATCTTAGGTTTTGGAGTCTGATCTTGGCTAAAATTAAGTTTTTTTAATTAAAGAAAAAAGAAAAGCAAAAAATCCAAGAAAGCAAAAAGCATAAAAAAATAGATTTACAGATAAAAAACATGGTCTGTAGTTAAGAAAAGCTACGAAAAACTATTGTAAACTTTCTAAGTTTGAATTAGGACTTAAGTGGGGATTGGGTTAGTTATAGGATGCTTGTTTTTAGAATTCATGTAGTTGGGTTTCCCTATTTATGTAATACCTCTGGTAGAGAGGAATGTATCTTGTTTATGGGATGGGCACATGATTGTGCATCTCATGTAGAGAGATCAAGAAGCTTGATGTAGAGTTTAATGCAAGGGTGTTTGCATGTTTAATTACTATTAGAGTAATTGTGTGGAGATGTTGGTGTTTTGAAGAGGAATTTACAGTTGGTTGTGTTGCAAAATTACTCCCTTCAAATATTGTATTGGTGTTAATACAAAAGACTGGTGTTTCTTGGTGGATGTAACCCACATTGGGTGAACCACATTATATGTCGTGTTTTCTCTTGTCTTGCTTGTTTATTATTGCTCTTATGTATTTTATATTTTATGTAGTGAATCCTAATAATTGGTATCAGAGTGAGGTTGGGATTTATGATTGAGTTGGGAGCAATCGCAGAAGAAGGGAAGTTCAAGGTGTTTGTTTTGTTTGGTAGAAAGTAATTGTGAAGCTCTTTCATGAAGGATTGTGATGGAGTTGTTCGGTGTGATGCCGAATATGGTAAAGAATTTTTAGGTGCAATGCAACGAGAGCGAAAGGGCCCTGGTTTCTCACCATTGTGGCAAGAAGGGGCACTTGAAAAATGATTGTTGGTCTTGGGATAGAGATGGAGGAGAAAGGTCAGATGTGAATCTAATGAGTGAAATTATGACACTTTCTGATATGGCTGGTCTTGACATTGGCGTTGGAGGACCAGAGAGTTCTCAAGTAGTGGGAATTGGGAGACATGTCCAGGAAGATGGACATGGCTCAGGATTTACTGTATGATTTTTTAGGATGGAACACATAATATGGTTATAGCTTTGGATCATTGCGACCCCAAGTCCCTAAGTTGGAAGGTAATTCCACACTCGAGGAGTGTGCTTTCAAAGCTAGTGGCAAAGCCATATTGTGTGTGTGTGCATGCTATGGGTCATCCATAGTATGTAGATCTTGCCATGGTGGTGATGTTTGATTCACCATGATACAAAGTAATTCTGAGGATGTTATTATCACTGATTTATGGTAGAGAGATTGTGTGTTGCTTGTTGATCACAAGACAAAAGTGCGTGGATGACACTAGTTTGGTGTGATGGTTCAGAGCATGGTTACAACAATCTGGAGGAGTTGACATTCCTTGTTTGGCTTAAATATGTTCTTTAGCGGATGCAACAACGATAGAGTTGTTGTGGATCAGTCTCCAATTGGGATATTGTTAGGTTGTGGAGTCTAATCTTGGCTAAAATTAAGTTTTTTCTAATTAAAGAAAAAAGAAAAGCAAAAAGCCAAGAAAGCAAAAAGGATAAAAAAGATAGATTTAAAGATAAAAAGCATGGTCTGTAGTTAAGAAAAGCTATGAAAAACTATTGTAAACTTTCTAAGTTTGAATTAGGCCTTAAGTGGGGATTGGGTTAGTTATAGGATGCTTGTTTTTAGCATTCATGTAATTGGGTTTCCCTATTTATGTAATACCTCCGATAGAGAGGATTGTATTTTGTTTATGGGAAGGGCACGAGATTGTGCATCTCATGTAGAGAGATCAAGAAGCTTGATGCAAGGGTGTTTGCATGTTGAATTATTGTTAGAGTAATTGTGTGGAGATGCTGGTGTTTTGAAGAGGAATTTGCAGTTGGTTATGTTGCAAAATTACTCCCTTCAGAGATTGTATTGGTGTTAATACAAAATATTGGTATTTCTTGGTGGATGTAACCCACACTGGGTGAACCACATTATATGTCGTGTTTTATTTTGTCTTTCTTGTTTATTATTGCTCTTCTGTATTTTATATTTTATGCAGTGAATCCTAACAATTCAATGATCTTTTGTAGATTTCCCATCCATTAAGAATGGACTATTCTTCTTTGGAGAGGTCATCTCCTTAATATATATATATATATATATATATATATATATATATATATATATATATATATATATATATATATATCATGTAAATAAACCCATATTTTGAATGGTGCACCTTCTATTGTGACAAATGAAAAGATCCACAAATGTATTTTTCATATCATTTTGCTTTCATCTCCTTATTATTTATATATGCATATAATGTAAATAAACCCATATTTTGAAAAGGTGCACCTTCGGTTGTAACAAATGAAAAGATCTACAAATGTATTTTTCATATCATTTTGCTTTGGGATGAAGAAAATTTGTATACCTCAGCCTTTTGCTTAAGCATTAAGGAAAATAAATATTTCCATGTGTTTGTATATTTAAATTTAAATACAAATTATTAAAAAATTAAAATAATAATTTATAATAAAATTAAAATTTTAAAATAATAATAAAATTAAATTTACTTTAATTCAATTAAAGACCTCTAAAGTTGAGGTGTAAGGGTATATAGGGTGTGGTTACACAATATTGTTATAAAACTTTAAAGTTGAATATGAATAAGTAAATGTGGTATATATAAGATAGGTGGACGTCTATATGTAGAATATATATTCAAGTATTTAGTATTGTGTTTGGATACAAACTTAAAATTAAGTGTACGAATAAAATTATATATATTTATAAAATTAATAATTAATTAAATTTATTAAATAAAAAATAAAATTTTAATTTAATTAATTGTAACTAAATTTTTTTATATATTAAATAGTTATTTATGTTTAAATTTTGTTAAATAATATATATAATTTTTTTTATTGCACTAATATGTAAAGCACAATTTGGAGCATAGCATGGTCATTTTTCCCATAACTTAAGTTTTGTGCATAGTTTTTTTTTTTTTTGTTGAAGTAGGATGCAAAGTATAACTTGGGACTTAAAGGAGCCATTCTTTCCCATAATTTGAACTTAAGTTTTCTTGATGAAAATCCAAAAACATTTTAATTTAAGTTAATCTATTTCAATTTTATGTAATCAATTAAAAATAAAAATATAATAATTAATTATTGTAATTATATATATATATTTAATTATTTATGTTTTTTTCATTGTTTTAAGAAATAATACTATTATTACATTATAAAAAATTGTCATGTCATTTTGGACTTGAAACATCAATCCCTGTTGGGATCTCTTGAGGTGGCTATTTCCTTTATCCGTGATATTCGCAGTTTGGTGCTTGGGCAATGTGTTGGGGGAGCGAGTTTTTTTTTATGTTTTCACCAAGTTCTTTGTTAGCCCTGGGTTTGGGGTGTGGTATTAGTCTCATTTCTATTTTCTTGAGTTTGTTGGTTGTGTTACCCCTTTGTGTTGTTTGATCTCCAGATCTATGGTTCTTACCAGAAATTCAAAGGTTTCCTTTTCTCTGGCAACTTTATTTTGTAAAAAAAAATGGGATCCCTCTTCAAAACTTCATTTATTATCTAATAAAAAAAATTATCATGTCATAATGTTTTATTAAAAAATGTAATATTAAAGATTTTCATAATATTACAACGTTGACTTCCTGTGCCAATGGGGTAGTAGGCTTAAAGGTGCAAGTCCTTGGTTCCACTTTGTGGGATTCCACACATCTATTAACATTGAGTTTGGGCATGTGTGTGGGGGGATGGTCCTCTTTATTTCTAACAAGTTATTTGATGATGCAAGTCTAGTGACATATTCCATGATTGGAATTTTGGTTCACCTTCGTTCACGTTAATACCTATCCATCTATGTAATTTAATTTCTTATTTCTCATGAATTACTTGGACATCTATATTTGTTTTTTAATTAAATATCATCTAATTTAGAAGCAAAGAAAAACAAATACATAACTTTATAACATTAATTCTCAATATTTAAAAAATATTATATAAATTTTATTTTAATTATAGTAAATTTATTATATATTTTAAATTAAAATGAAATGTAAGATATTTAAAAAAAAAATTTACTAAATCATTATGAGTAATCCTCTCATAATGTGTAAATTTATAAATCAAGTTGCATTAGCTCAACCAAAATCTATTACAAGTAGGGTTTTTAAAGGCACCCTCAAACCTTAGATCTAACAAAAATATATCAAGAAAAATTGAGTTGGATTCCATGAATCAAACCTAAAAATCCAATGAAACGACCTCCTAGCAACAAGATATTGTCCCATGGTCAAACCACCATGTGCTCGAGAATCTAAAGCATCAAAGAAAAATAGTAGAATGACGAAAATGCTATCGGTTAAAAAAATACAAATAAAAACCGTCCAAGCCGAAGCATTTGCCACCTAACATTAAAGGAAAATAGAAGAATCATGTCATCACGATCAACAAATCCATTCAACAAAGCATATAACAAGAGAACCCCACATAAGAATAGCTAATTTAAGAAAACAACACTAGAAATACCGATCAACAAAATCTATAACATAAAAACTATCAAGGAGATCTGCAAAAGAAATTCCATGAAACCCACAAATCCTATTGGAGCCGACCAGAAAAATCCTTAGCCATTGAGAAACTGGGTCAAAAACGAAATGTAGGGCTTAAAGGAACAAACCATGATCTTTAAAATCTCTAAGAGAAATGAAAATTTAAAACTTTAGCATCCCTCTTTGAGAAGAGCCTATGCCTAGCATAATCCTTAGCACAAACACTAACCAAAAAAACTACATAATAAAAAAACACACGAAAGCACCTCTTATCCCCGACAGGATGTAAAATCAGAAGCAACAACCGCCTAAATAATTGATGCCCAAGCCCCCAACTACAAAACTAGTCTGGCCTTCCACCCACTAACAAGGCTAGCAGCTGCTCCTTTAACTGACCTAACCTACCAGCATATTATCGGAGTTACTTCAACCAAACTAGCAAACCCTACCACCCAAAGAAAATGAAAGAGCATTCATCGGATTACAAGGAAGTTTCCAAAGACCAGGACCCTCCGTGCAAGCCCGCACAGCTGCAAACCTCTTAAGGTTTACCCTCAAAGCTACAAACTCTTAGGATTTAGCCACACAACTTCAATCCTCTTAAATTTGTCCTTTACAAATAGATTCACTTGTTCCTACTATGCAAAATTATTTATTTAAAAATATTAAATATTTAATTTAATTTTTTTATTTGGTTATTGTGATAAACCCTTATGACCTCTTAGAATTTGTCCTTTACAAATAAAGGCTCTTGTTCCTACTCTACAAAATTATTTATTTAAAAATATTAAATATATATATTTTTTATTTGGTTATTATAAGAAACCCATATGACCAACGTAGATAGCACTCTCCTCATAACCATGGCCCCTCGTAAAGCCGAGAGCTATACTTATCAATAAGGAATTTAACACAAAGCCATCACACACCCACCCCCTCACACACTCGTCCACACCACGGTTTAAATCTTGGACCTCCCCAAAAAAAACCAAAGCCCGAAACGTTACACTACACCTTAGGTGCAAAAATTAAATTTTATTATTAATATTTTTTTAAAATAAGTATATTTTTATATATTATTACGATTATAAATTTATGATAGTTAAATTATTGTTTTATGCAAGTGAAGTTACTTTATAATTATTTTAGTAATTATAAGCTAAATTACAAGTAGAGTCTCTTATTCCTAGTATACAAAATAATTTGTTTGAAAATATTAAATATTAAATTTTATTATTAATATTTTTTAATAAATATATTTTTATATATTTTATTATAATAATAAAATTATTTTTTATGTAAATGAAGTAACGGACATAAATTTAAAATTTTAATTAAAATATACCATTTTAATTTTAATATAAAAAATATAACATAATTAAATTAATTTTATAAGTGACACATAAAATTATATTATACTTACACTAAAAAGAATCATAATTATGTTCTTTCTCATGCGAAAATTGTGTAAGGTGCGTGGATGTCGATGTTAATGTTAATAGCCTTAATTAATGAGGTTAGTAGAATAATATTGATAGAGTTTTCTATGTTATTTTAATAAAAAATAATAGTTTATGTTCATTTAATTTATTATAAGGTCGATCATATGCATGGGTTATTGGGTTCTTTGTATCTGTATATATAAAATTTTAAGAAAACAAATAAATAAAAATTGTTTATGTTAATTGTTTTTTTATTTTTATAAAATGTGTGAGAATACAACTTTGTATTTATTTTTAATTTCTTTTAAAAAATTAAAATTATATAAATAATTATTTATTTTGTGTTATGTATAATTATAAACATACATGTCCCCTCACACACTCATACACACTTTATGTATAATTATAAACACACCTATCTCCTCACACACTCATCCATACTATGGTTTGAACCTTGAACCTTCCAAAGAAAAGCCAAAATCCAAAGCATTGCTCTTTATATAAATTAAAATTATATAAATATTTTTAAGAGTTTAGTTATAAAATATTATAATAAAATTTATTTATTAATTTTTAAATGTGGTGTATGATATTTAAAATATTTATTTTGGGTTTCTTAGAGAGCTTTCCTCTTATACGTGACCTAGGTTCCAATCCCACGAGCATGCCCATGCATAGCAAGTAGCTCGATCCGACTCCTCTGCGTGTTGCACTTGACTGATAACAGTGATTTGTTTCCTGCTTTTCCGGTGGTCCCCTTCATGCCATGTGTTAAACCAGACTGACGAAAATAGTTTCAGTTTGTGCGTCCGGTAGTCCCCATCTCACGTCGGGTTACCATTAACAAGACGGTGGATGTGTTGGAAGCCTTCACTGATAGTTTGAACCTGCCAGTGTAACCGAAAAAAAAAAAAAAAAACCCTCTTATACCTTATTTTATATATATATATATATAAAACATTTTTCCTCATTATTTATATTTTGCATTTATATTGTTTTATTAGTTCATAAACGAGCTATTTGTTCCAAAATATTGTTAAGATACCATTTTCTTATAACAGTTATATGTGAATGAAAGGGTCCTACCTTATTACATCATGACCACATAGTGGTATTAAAATAGTTTAGTTTAGCTATGACGTAAGTATAGTATAACAAGATTCAAACTTAGGTCTTCTTAAAATTAATTGATTGATCTACTATCATTCTATTATAATTTTTATTATATTCGTCAAAAATTTTATTAATTAGCGAAAGTGTTGTTGATTCATTTCAAATATCTTTAACATATTTATTCTTATATAAAATGTTTAAATTATTATAAATGAGTTTGCAGTAAGTAATTGAAAGCAATGGATTTAATAAATTAAACTAAAATTTCAATATCATGGTTAAGTGTAAACATTTGACTATTAAATTTTAAAGAAGAGGTAGACAACAAATAGATTTATATCCTAAGCAATTTAGGAAATTATATATAACTTTTTGATTAAATGACATTAGTCAACCCGATTAAATCCTTCAACTTTTAAGAAGAAAACCAACTTTCCAATCTTGACAAGGAATACACTCATAATTTCATAATTATAATATCACCATATGATCATAATATAATATGGATGAAACCTTTTCAATCTTATATATAATTTATTAAAAAAACATATACTTAAAATAAATTTAACTTCATATAATTTATATATTTATAAATATTATTAATATTTTTATTATAATTTAATTACAAATTATATTTTTTACTTATTTATAAATTTATAACTTTATATTTATATGTTGTTTATTTGTAAGTAAAAAATAGATTGGGAATATCTTAATAGTTTATATTCAAATTAGAAGGCACACGCCTGTCTTAGTTTAAAACTATTTTCATTTTAAAAAGATGTTTTTGACAACATTATATACAAAATTTCAATTAAAAAGATCATTTTTTCATTAAAAAAAATCAACGATCCTGCCGAAACTTAAAAAAAAAAATGTAGAACATATGGATCTAAAGAGAAAGCATAAAGATAGGATAAAGTGACCTTTATAATATATATAAAAAAAAAGACTTATACATGTACATGGAATCTCATAATAAAAAAAATGTAAAACTTATACTTGTACAGATATTAAGGAATATCGCATAATGTTGTCGAAGGAATCAAACCTTTATTATGTTTAAATTTTAATTTATATTTTTAAGATGAATTTTTTAAACTTTAATATTTTAATAAGGCACGCTCGAAATCTATCTTATAATTTATTTTATTTTAAAATATTTTTATTAAACCCATATTTTATACGGCGTTTTATATATATAAAAGATTTTATAACTAGCTTATATATATAAAATATATATATTTATAAACGCTCAAAGTTATCAATGTCGAGGCGTCTATCGGGGGTGTGATAGATAAAATATTAGAAAGTTTGGGCACCATTTTAGTTTAAATGATTTAAATATTTTTTAAATATTTTAAATCCACCGTTTTTAATATCAGTTTTTAATATTTCTTAAGGGTGTAACGAATAACTTTCTTAATATCGCTTTTTTTAATAAAATATTAATATTATTTATGACTGACCTCCCTGGCTGCCATTGTAAGGCGTAATAAAGGGTATCTCGTGTTTTATAAATGATATAGGCGGAACCTTAAATTCCAAGAAATACTGTTCAACGTCTCCAACAATACTAAGGAGATCAAACTTTACTATAAATTAATTTTTAACTTATCTCATAGTTTTATACTTATAAATTACTTATTTACTGATAAGAATAATTTAATAAATTATTTATTTACCGGTAAAAATATGTTTTTCAAAGATAGATTATTTAAAAATAAAAATATTTTAATATGTCTTTTATAAATATTTCTTATATAGATGGCATTTACATTTTTGATAATGTGACGGGTTGAAAAAGAAAATTATAATTAGGTGATGTGACGGGTTGAAAAAGAAAATTATAATTATAATTAATTAAATACAATTGAAATAATCGCTATCTTTAATATATTATCATTTAGGTTTGAGGTGTGGGCCAATTGGTTGGGAAACCCGTAAGGGGGCGGACTTTTGGGCCTTGTTGGATTGAATGTTTGTCTCTTTTCTTGAGTCGCGCGTAAAAAGTTTAAAATGATTGAGGGCCTTGTTGAACTGAATGCTTGTCCCTTTCCTTCAAGAAAGTAAAAAATTTAATGATTGAAACATAGTGGTTATAAGAAAGGAATGCACAAAGTAGAATACTTTTACTTTTTATTTTTTAAGCTCATACTATATCACCATCAACTTTTAACTTTTATTGTGATTAAATTTTCAACTTTTAATTTGAGGTACCATAGACCATATTTTGGTATGGCGTAATTAAAATCTTTCATTTCATTTCTATATTTATAAGTTGTAGGATTTGACAATCTCAAAATTATTTTTAACTTTTATTTAAACAAAATTTGTTTATGAGTGAAAAAGCACTATATTAAGTATAAAGGTTTTTCTTTTTGAGTGAAAAAACACTATATTAAGTATAAAGGTTTAATCATACAAAATTTGTTTTTTATATGATGTTATGCATAACACAAGATTTTAGGAAATTTTGGATTTCTAAACATTAAACTAAGATGAATGTGAAAAAAATCAAATCTAAAAATATTAGAAGATTGAATTTTTTTTTTTCATAGTAAATATTTTTTATTATTGATATTAAAACTTAAAAACTTTTTTCCTTATTATAATTCATTTGATGGTAAAATTTGTTTTAGTTTTTATTATATTTTTAAATATTTTAATAATATTAAAACACAATTTTTTTAATTTTATTTTGGTATATATGATTTAAACTTAAATCTCATATAAAATTTCAAAACCATACCATTACCTAAATTATATATAAATATAAAGGAATGCTAAATATAAAAGTGGTATAATTAAAACCACAGTATAAAAATCTCCTTTCTATAATTTATACTTAAATCATTAAAATAAAACGTCAACAACATATATACCCTAAAGATTTTTCCACAAATGGACTCTCACCACAACTTGCATATTCAGAGTTTCTTCAACGCTATCGTAAAATCCTTGTTTGAAGGGCAGATGTATTATGACCCATAAACCCACCACCCGCCCTTCTTCTGGGGGTAGTAGAGGGAGAACATTAGATGTGAACGAACCTATAAAAATCAAAATCAAAGCGTCGTGTTGGAACAGAAAGAGGGAGGAAGATTAGATGACGCACGAGGTATTGCACCCAAGTTAGGAGACCTAACTTTTGCAGCTGGGTAGTTTGCCCCTTTAAATACCCTTTTAACTTTAAATAAATAAATAAAGAAAAAAAGAGCTATTAAATTCCTGGAGAGCAGTAACTCCTGAATCCAGATGATCTCGTGCTCAGTATAAACAGAGCAGGAATCGAGCTCTGCGGGCAGGCAGGCAGTGTTGGCGAAGGCGAAACTCTTATCTACATTTTTCTCTCTCTCGCTCTCGTCAACACATCCCTCTCTCCCTCCCCTCATTCAGAGATTGATTTGTACAGCTCCTTACTCATCAGGTATTATTCTTCTCTGCTCCACGATTTGAATTTCATTCAATTTAATGAAGTTCCGTCTGCGCGATTTTCTTTTTGTTCTTCCTCTTTCTGATATATTTATATGGAAGATTCCAAGCCAACCGAACCGAAGGTGGTTATGCATTGGCGCGAATCCTGCTGAATTCCACGCTCCCTCATATGCGCCGCAGACTTTTTTTTTTTAGTTACGAAAAATATTGTATAGTAGATGGAGAGATGTCAGGCCTGTGGTCTGCTGTCTGTAGAGTTAGTGTTTTTTAATAAAATTCGTTTTAAGTGTCATCTTGCATATGGCGCAGCGTCATCTGATGACTTGGATTTATGAGAATAGTGGATGTTAGGCTCTCTTCCTATTATTACAAATTATTTTGTGGATTTAATAGTAGTAGAGGTATTAAAATGGGATGAAATTTGGATTTATGAGAATAGTAGATGTTAGGCTCTTCCTATTTATAAATGGTTTTGTGGATTTAACAGTATAAATGGTTTTGTGGATTTAACAGTAAAAGAGAAGGAAGAAATTTTAAAATAGGATGTGGGTTTAATAGTAAAAGAATTAAAGTAGAAATGTACTGGGCCTTTGTTCTGATTGTGGATTTAATTGTGACATGTAGCGGAGCAGCTAAGGCGGCAAAATGGTTGCGGGCATAGATGTGGCCTCTTCACAGGCCAATGGTGCACAGATCAATGGCAACGGATTTCACCATGACAAGATTTGTACGGGTGTTCAGGACGGCCCGGTCATGGACCCGCTGAACTGGGGCGCGGCCGCCCGGGCCCTGGCGGGCGCCCACTTCGACGAAGTGAAAACCATGGTGGACGCCTACTTCGGCGTCGATGAAGTTTCGATCGAGGGGAAATCTCTGACGATTGCCGACGTCGCGGCGGTGGCCCGGCGGCCGGACGTGAAGGTGAAGCTGGACGCGGCCACGGCGAAGGGCCGGGTGGACGAGAGCTCCGAGTGGGTGATGGAGCACATGGTGAGGGGAACCGACACGTACGGGGTCACAACCGGCTTTGGCGCCACCTCCCACCGGCGCACCGACCGGGGCGCCGACCTGCAGAAGGAACTCATACGCTTCCTCAACGCCGGGGTGTTGTGCAAGGACGACGGCGTGCTGCCGACCGAGACGACCCGGGCGGCCATGCTGGTCCGCACCAACACCCTCATGCAGGGCTACTCGGGAATCCGCTGGGGGATTCTGGAGTCAATACAGAACTTTCTGAACGCAGGAATCACGCCGAAGGTGCCGCTTCGTGGCACCATCACGTCATCTGGTGACCTCGTTCCGTTGTCCTACATCGCCGGGCTGGTCACCGGGCGGCCCAACTCCCGGGCCTTGACGCGGGACGGCAAAGAGCTGACGGCTATAGAGGCGCTGGCCCGGATCGGGCTGCCGGAGCCGTTTGAGCTCCAGCCCAAGGAGGGGCTCGCCATCGTCAACGGGACCTCCGTCGGCGCCGCCCTCGCTTCCATCGTCTGCTTCGACGCCAACATTCTGTGCCTTTTGGCGGAAACGACGTCGGCCCTGTTCTGCGAGGTGATGCAGGGGAAGCCCGAGTTCACGGATCCACTAACGCACAAGCTCAAGCACCACCCGGGCCAGATGGAGGCCGCCGCCGTCATGGAGTATATTCTAGCCGGGTCCTCCTACATGAAGGCCGCGGCCCTCAAGCACGAGACCAACCCTCTGCAGAAGCCCAAGCAAGACCGCTACGCTCTGCGCACGGCTCCCCAGTGGCTGGGTCCCCAAATCGAGACGGTGAGAATAGCAACCCACATGATACAGCGCGAGATCAATTCCGTGAACGACAACCCAGTGATTGACGTCGCCCGGGACAAGGCGCTCCACGGCGGCAATTTCCAGGGCACCCCAATCGGCGTTTCCATGGACAATCTCCGTCTTGCCGTCTCCGCCATTGGGAAGCTGATGTTCGCCCAATTTTCCGAGCTCGTCAACGACTACTACAACGGCGGCCTGCCCTCCAATCTGAGCGGCGGGCCCAATCCCAGCCTGGACTACGGCTTCAAGGGCGCCGAGATCGCCATGGCTTCCTACACGTCGGAGCTTCAGTATCTGGCCAACCCCGTCACCACTCACGTCCAGAGCGCCGAGCAGCACAACCAGGACGTGAACTCACTCGGCCTCATCTCAGCCCGGAAATCGGCGGAGGCAGTCGACATACTCAAGCTCATGACGGCGACCTATCTCACGGCGCTCTGCCAGGCCGTCGACCTGCGACACCTTGAGGAAAACATGCAAGCCGTCGTGAAGCAGGTCGTTTCGACGGTGGCCAAGAAGACGCTTATAAGCGCAGACGGTCAGGTGCTCCTCGACAGCCGCTTCTGCGAAAAAGAGCTTCTTCAACTGGTGGAGTCGGTGCCCGTCTTCTCCTACATCGACGACCCGTGCAGCGCCAACTATCCCCTCATGAAGAGCCTTCGGCAGGTTCTGGTGCGCCGGGCTCTGGACGACAACGGCTCCTCCAACTCTTCAATCTTCGGCCGCATCCCAGTCTTCGAAAAAGAACTGACGGAAACGCTTGAACCGGAAGTGGGTCGCGTCCGCCACGACTTTCACGAGACGGAAACGACGTTGGTGCCGAACAGGATCAGGGACTGTAGAACGTATCCTCTGTATGACTTCGTGCGAAACGAGCTCGGCACCCGGCTGTTGTGCGGCGAGCGGGTGACGTCCCCGGGGGAGCAGATTGAGAAGGTTTACGACGGCATTTGCCGAGGCAAAGTGATTTTCCCCTTGATCAAGTGCTTGGACGGGTGGAACGGCGCTCCCAGTCCCCTGCACACCCTTTAGAATATGGTAACCCGGGCTTACTACTGTGAGGAGGTAGATCATGTCTAGCCGTAAGCGGAGGCGCTGCCATTGAAGAAGACTGGAGACTTACCAGTCTTCTTCTTGGTCTGTTCTTTTCATATGCATGCTTAAGATAAGAAAATAAAATATGGGTAAGTAGTAGAATGGACATTCAAAACTAGGTGTCTTGTTTTGTCGATAGGGATCTCTGTGGTCGGCAAGCCCCCTATCCATGCTCGCCGATGCTGTAAATTGGAATAACAAAATGATTTTGATTTTTGGCCAGTAAAGGAAACCCTGCGGTGATGAGATTCCCGTGACCACCCAGTTTGGTATTGTTGGTGCATTTATTTTGCAGTGGTCGTTGAACGGTAAAGTCATTCACATCTACTTTTATAGTTTGAATTTATTATTTTTAAATAAAAATTAAAAATATACCTATCTCTATATTATATTAAAATTTTATTATCAAAATAATATAATTCCTTCATGTTGTCATTTGGATATATAAGCCATCTTAGGTAGGGACCATTATTAAAAAAAATTAACCGTTAAGACTATTGGAGGGACAGTCAAAAGCAGTTTAAATCTATGATTTTTATTCAACAAACATAATATTTTTAAATATTAAAAAAATTTAAATCTTTAATTTCTGTTTAAAAGAATATTTTTATTCACCATTTTTCTAGACATCATCTTTATACATACCTAACAAATTGTTCATAAACCTTTTATACATGCCTCACAAATTGTTTATAAACCTTTTAAAAGGATCAAATCTAATACTTAACAAGGGCATGCGCATCATGGTTAGAGTTTAATTGTTTATAAAACTTTTAAAAAGATCAAATCTAATATTTAATTATAACAAGTGCATGTGGATCATGGTTAAGATTTAATTATAGGAAAAGTTTAATTATATGTACATGGAAAAATAAAGTGTGGTGGAATTTTTTTTTATCATAAAAAGGTAGGTTTTAATGTATAACTAAATTCTAATTATAGGATATAATATAATATAAATTATAGGTATTAATATAGATATATTAATATTCTTTTATATATATTTTTTATTATAGGAGAGAAGAGTTCTGCATGTCTCAATTGAATATGAAGAAGGATATTTAATTTGGAGACTAAACTACAATAAATAAATGAGTTTTTATAAATTTTTAATTAGATTTGATTAAATTTGTTAATGATGTAAAGTTTTTATTTAATAGTAAGATCATATTTATATCTAAAATTTTAAGTATTGATTATATATCTTAATGAAAGGTTTAAATTGTTAGAACAAATATGTTGGAATAATAACGTAGCAAAAATAAATTTTTATTTTAAAATTTAAACTTAAGTATAGTTTTTAAAGTCTATGTTCATATCAAGTTTATTGGTTTTGTTTGATTATTTTAATTGGATAATTAAAAAGAATAATTTTTTAATAATAAAAAACAATAGTTGGTGGATAGTGTTAGCACCATAATAATGTAAGCCTAATGAAAATGAGTTATGTCATCAAGGATTTATTGACCATAAATAACACCACCTTGTTTCTCTAATTTAACACAATGTAGTATACATTTCAATCTATTTGCCATGAGTTTTGAAATTCTCTTGTAAGTTATTTTATAATGGATTATAAGACAAAAATCATCAAATTTTTTTGTTTTACCTTTCTTAGGAACCAATACAACAAAAGTAACATGGATCAACAAAAGTAATATGGATCATAATTACCATAACCTTTGTATTATTAGCCTCTTCCATCACTTCCAACATATCACTCTTCAAATCCTAAACATTTTAAAATAAAATTATAGGGAATCCAACAAAACCAAGTACCTTATTAAGATAAAAAGAGAAAATTATCTCATGTATCTGCTACATTAAAATATTATCAAACAAGATTTTATTTTATCTCTACATAATAATTGATCACTTTTCTTACAAAATATCTTCCAAATCCTTCTTATCTTGTAATAGAATTTTTTTGAAATAATTAATTGATAACTTTAAAATCTACTCTTCTTTGTTAATATGGATTCCATTTATAGTTTAAATATTTTTGATCTCCCAAAAATACAAATTCTATTTTGGTAGTATTATGGAAAAATATGTTGTTTCTATTACCCTTCTTAGGTCATTCCTCTTGATGTTTTTAAGTTTCATATGACCTATGCTTTTAAATGTGTTATGATAATCAACAAACAATTATTTTTCCTACACATAAGTATGTTAGTTCATTTAATTAATTACCATTATCTCTTGTTGTCGTTAATATTGGATCTAATTTTCTCCTTCCTCTTAATATAGTATGACAATATTAGATATTCTATATTTTCCTATAGATTTTTATATTTAAGCTTTTGAATAATTTATACATGCAAGAACTTGTAAAATTTGACACATCTTATCTAAACATCACCATTTAGAATAAATGTCTTAAATCCTCAAAGATTGAAACCAAAATGGATTTGAATGACCATTATTGAGCTAGTCACATATTGAATAAATCATTATATGTCTAACCCCACTTAAATAGAATATACGATGAGATTGTATGTGCACTTCATAACTAAATGTTAGGAAAAGATATAAATACTCTTTCTACTAACGAGTTATTCTAATATGCAAATTATTACACATATATTAAAAGCTTGAAAAAATAAAGTCTCAAGACAAATTTGATTAACAAAGGAAGCAAAATATTCTATTTAACTAGATGATAATTACTAAAATGTGACTATGATATATGTTACAAATTTGTTACAAATTTGCATGATATATGTGCTTTATCAATAATGTGCATGATTTTATATAATTTTTGGATAAATGTGAACTGCAAAACATTATGTGTTGAATGGTTTTAATTTTACGTGAATTTTGTGAGATTGTTATGTTTTAGTAGGTAAATATTACAGGTGATTCATGAGGAATGCTACATGTGAACACGACTGAAGTAGTCTATAGAAGAGCGTGATAGAAACAGGTTATGGGTACTATCTATGAAAGGTATCTATAGAAGGGGTATACAAAAATAGTCTACGGAAGACTATTGATTATTTGTAAACCCATTTTGTGCAATCAAAATACCACGTGTACTGATGGCCTGGTCAAATATTGTGTGGACCATTGGAACAATCAAGTGTAGATGATCTATCATTCTTTATTGTAGTTGATCGCATATAAATTTGCTATGTAATTTGTTAATTGGTTGAAGATTGTGTAATCCAAAATGTAACAAATTTGTCCTCTCCTAAATAAAAGGACAAAAAATTATTTTGTATTGTTAATAAGTTACGTAGATTTTAGGTTCTTATTACGCATATTTAGTATCCATGCCACATGGAGAAGATTTATTCAAAATCGTGTAACAAAGTGAATATTGGAATTTCTATTGTAAGGGTATAATGTAAAATTATAAATTACAAAGCCCTCCATGTTAGAAAGGTCCACCACCATCCACACAGATGCATGAAGGAGAGACAAACCCTGTTACATTGTACAAGTTGGTATGGAATTTGGAATAAAAAGTGTGATTTAGCATTATTATCTTCTTTCATGAATGTAGAAATGAAATTTTATATTTTCCTTATGCGTTGATTGTAGTAGCTATAGTTTACTTTTCCTTTCCTACAAGTATGAATTAAATAGCATTAAATTAGTTTAATGAATATAAATTACTGAAGTAAAGTAAGGTAGAAAAGGAGAAGAGATTAATACTGACCTCGAGGAGGCAGGGCCCACTCCAAAAGGTTAGTCCCTTGATCTCTTCCTCCTAAAATATAATAGATTTAGTTAGAACGTAGAATAGTCTTAGAATATAAATTTAATTAAATTGCATATTATAGAATTACATAATATAATAAAATAGATAATGCATTATTAAAATCATAAAAGTGGATCCACACAAAACCTAGAATAATTCATAATTGCATCCCTTAAATTAAGCATATTTTCATTTATTGCAAACTTTTATTTTTATGCAAGAAACTAAGAAAAAAGAATAAAAATCAATGGTCAAAATTATGGATATCTATATGGGATAACTATTCTTTAAATCTAATCCTAGTTTGACAAATTAAATGTGAGACATCACAACTCAACATTTTGGCACCATTGTTGGGGAGAATAGTGCCATAAGTTCTGATTGGAGACTACTGGATTGCGTGAGAAGGAGGCTTACCTGCATGTAGGACAAGAGTGGCACAAGAAGTTCCAATAAGTGTCTTCATTTCAACATTTCCAGGTTCCACTTTCTTGGTTTCAATTTTATTGTTTTTCTAGTTAGCATTTAATTTCAGCAAGTTATTTTTAGAATTTATGGTTGTCACATATTTGATTTGGAAATTTTTACTTGTATACAAGTCAATGGTGTGACAAGATCATACCAAGTGTTTCTTAAACTAAAGTAGTGACAACATTAGTTAGTATTTATTTCAACATTTTATTTTATGCAAATTGTTTTCTGGTTGTTACATATTTGTTTGAGGAACTTTACTTGTATACAAGTCAGGGGTGTGACAAGATCATACCGAGTGTTTCTTAAACTAAGTAGTAACAACATTAGTTAATATTTATTTTCAACATTTTATTTTTAGAAATTTATAGTTGTTACATCTTTGGTTTTAGAAACTTTACTTGTATACAAGTCAGTGGTGCAACAAGATCATATCGAGTGTTTTTAAACCAAAGTAGTGGCAACATTTTTAATTTTCCTTGTTGCATTAAAATTGACTATTGTATTTCAGATCTAGTTTTAATAGTAAGATTATTTTGAAAAGTAAAATTTAGTTTATGTGAATTGCATTTTTCTCAAAAAAAACAAAAAAAAAAAAATGTTGAAAAATAAAAAAAAGAGAAGTATACATTGCTAATGGTGGAAAATTGCATTAGTCAGTCTGCATTAATAGACCTTAAGAGAATACTTCTAGAACAAGAAATCAACCTACTTTATGAACAAGACATAGGTCCATCTTGGGAATAGTGGAACCATCTATGGGAACACCTTGATGTTATTAGGCAAAGGTCAGAAGAGTTGGGTAAAATTAAAAGGATCAATATAACTAAGGCCCTAGGTACAAATTATCACTCACCATACCTTGACCTATTGAGAAATTGTGAATATTGGTTAGGGGATAGAAGAGCAAGTGTAAACTCATCTACATATCCTTGGGAGCATTACTTTGAGGATTCCCTTGTTATCCATAATTTCTTAGAAGATATAGAAAATAGGGAGGTGAGTCTAGAATATAATAAAAGATACCACAAAGCACCTAGGATTATATACTTCAGAGAGTTGTGTCAAGATTTATAGTTTGAAAATCCTACTACTATACAAGGACAAGCTTTTATTACTCAATTGATTCATATTTTAAAGCAAGATTTCACATTTGAAGAAGAGCATTATATGACCCCTGAACAGTTAGAACCAATCAATGATATCCATAAACTATTTAAAGAGGATTAAATGATTTTAATACACTCAAACTTGTTGAAATTAGGAGCTCTATAAATTTATGAATAGACCTAGAGATTCGAAAGGAAGATTCATTAAAATTTACAAAGAGAAACAAGAAGAGAACTTTAGAAGAGAATCTAGTGAAGAGCTTGACATTGCTAATTTAAAAGAGACTAAGGATTCTTCAAAAGAGCAAACTAAGTTTCCATTAACTCTACTAGATCAAGATCCTAAAACATTTATGTTGCTAGAACCTGAATTTGATAATCATATAGATCCTTCCACTATCTTTTTTGAACCCATACCTAGTCCAATCTTAGAATTCCTTCAATCATGGATGATAATAGTGAACATGGGGAAGTAGAGGGAAACCAAAGGAGGAATAGGTAAAGAAATAGTGATCATGAAGAAGTAGAAGGAAACCAGAGGAGAAGTAGGTAAAGAAAAACTTTTGCCTTTCCAATTCCTTCTCTAGAAGATAGGATAACGAGAGAACCAAAGCCTGTCTCTATTGCTATTTTGCCTACCTTCCATGGAAAACCACATGAGGACCCTGATGCATTCATTTTTGAGTTTAAAGTGGTATGCCAAGCTTATTTCTACACCACTAATGAACAAAAGCTATGACTATTTCCCTCTACACTTAAGGATGTAACTTTAAGATGGTTCATGGGTTTAGGTGAGAGTGTTTGTAGATGATGGGATGGAGAGAATGGATTAAAGGATATGTTCCTTGAAAGATATCAATATTACTATAGAGTTAGGGATAAGAAAGCTGAATTATTTTGTATGAACCAATGAGAGGAAGAATCCCTTGAAGACTACCTTGAAATATTTTAGTTTGTGGGGTCTAGAGTGAATATTGAGCTAGATGAAGAAATATTAAAGGAACTCTTTCTAAAAGGGTTAAAAGAAGATGTCCTTGATATATTAAATCTTATGGCTAAGGGAGATATTCATCAAATGGCACTTGAAGAAATTGTGAATCTTTGCAAGAACTATTCAAGAAATAAGCCACTTAGAAACAACAAATACTCATCCATAGGAGGAGTGACAAGAGCAAAAATTGGTAACATGTTGGAAAGTCTGAAGACTGATTTGTTGAGTACATTAACTACATCTCTTGACCTCATGGAAAATAAACCAAAAGAGCAATATATTGAGGAGATATATTGTCATAGATGTAGGAAAAGACACAATCTAAGGGAATGCCCTCTTAACATCACAAATATCTCCAACATTTTTGCTAATTGTAAAATTTATGACAAGAATCATAGTACTAAAAATTACAAGTATATTTTAGCTATCAAATCTACTATAAAAGAACCTAAAGTTGAGGAAGCAGAGGATATTTATTTTGTAGCCCAAAGAAGAAGTGGCCCATTCAATGGTCCATCTAATTGGTCAAATTCTAGTTATTCCAACCAACAAAGACCTAACCATTGGTCAAATGCATCAAATTGGACAAATTGGAACCCATATAATTACCCAAACAATCAAGAATGGAATATACCTCCATGGGCTCAATTTATGTCCAACTCATATGGGAGTCCACCTCCATGGACTCAAGGAATGTCAGGTCAAAATCATAATATGCCTAATTGGAACATGAATTACCAATATAATCAAGGAGGACCTAGCTGGTCTCAAGGTCCACCCCAACAACAAAAATTTCAAAATCAATTCAGGGGACAAGCTCCTCAAAACCAACCTCAAAATAGACTCCTCCCACCTCCAAATAATGTGAACAATCCTCCTAAGCAACCACCCTTACCAGCTCAACCGGTACCTAATCCTAATAACAAAATAGTTCAACAAGTATATGAAGCCAATGAAACATGTTCAATAACTGTGGTACCTTGCCAACAGATCCATTTAAGGTCTAGAAAGGTGTTGGATAATAATAGAGTGACTTTCACAGAAATTGAGGAACCTACCCAAAACTCATTTGAAAAAGGAGACAAAGATGAAAAATTTGAAGATGAGATAGAAACTTTACCAGAGAATATACCAAAAAAGCAAAAAGAGGTTCAAATCCCTCAAAGGAAAGAAGTGGAAATCCCATTTCTTAAAATATTGGTAATAACTAAAGAACCCTCCAAACCAGCTTTCAATTTCCTTCAAGAACTAGAAAATGTTACCATTAAAATTCCTCTTTTACAAGCTATCAAGGATATTCCTATTTACTCCAAATTAATAAAAAGTATGTGCACAACAAATTCAGGGAGGAAAAAGAAAAATGAATCTCAAACTATCCAAGTTATTGGAAAATTATCTGAGATAATGACTAGAGGAAGGTTACTGCCAAAATATGCAGATCTTGGAGTACCTATACTCATAGTCCACATTGGTAAAACAACCTTGCAAAATGTATTAGTAGATTTAGGGGCTGCCATCAATGTTATGACTAAGGAAACAATATAATATTTAGGGGTATATACATTACAACCAACCTCTATAGTGCTTCAACTTGTAGATAGATCTACCATTAAACCAAAAGGAAAGTTAGAAGATATTATAGTTTCTATAAGTTCATGGGAGTATCCTATAGACTTTGTAGTTTTACAACCAAAGAAGAAATTAGGGGGACATCCCTTAATTCTAGGATACCCATGGCTTGCAACAATTGATGCCTACATTAGTTGTAGGTCTAGAAATATGACTATTTCCAATGGTAAGCACACTAAAGATCTTAGCCTATTTCCTGAGTCAACATTGGATGAAGGTTTTTCAAGACAACTTTGGTATGATTTTCCTGATGACTTGGATGATATTCAAACTCTATCAGTTAATGTATTAAGTGAACATTTACAACAAGATATTGAAGGACCACTATCACTACTATTAGATGATCAAGAGGAAGATCAAGATCAAAATACTAATTGTCCACTTGAATCTACCATGTCTAATGATGAAGCAAGTACAAGTCAATCTCATCAATTAGTGCCCTATAACTATCAATTAAATGTTCTTGAACATGAAATAATGGGAATAGATGCAAATACTAAGAACTACAAACAAATAGACATTACATATGGAAAAACTTTAAACATTAATAATGCACTCACAAGAATACAAGAGTCACAATTGGTAGATGTACTTAGGAAACATCAAACAACATTTGCATGGAACTATGAGGATATGAAAGGAATACACCCAAATATTTGTACCCATCATATATTCATCCAAGAAGGTTGCCATCCAGTAAGACAACCTCAAAGAAGGTTGAATCCAACCATGAAAGACATAGTTCAAGAAGATATTATTAAGCTATTGAATGCAGGATTTATATACCCAATATCTGATAGCCAATGGGTATCACCACTTGTGATAGTTCCCAAAAAGAATGGAAAATTGAGAATTTGTGTGGATTATAGGGAATTAAACAAGGTGACAAAGAAGGATTATTTTCCTTTACCCTTCATTGATCAAGTCCTTGATACCTTGGCTGGAAAGAAGTACTTTTGCTTCTTGGATGGTTTTAGCGGGTACAATCAAGTCTCAATAGTAGAAGAAGATCAAGAGAAGATAACTTTTACATGTCCTATAGGTACCTATGCTTACAAAGTTCTACCCTTTGGACTATGCAATGCACCTACCACTTTTCAAAGGGTTGTGTTGGCTATTTTTGTTGATTTAATCAATGAATGTGTAGAAGTCTATATGGATGACTTCACAGTTTATGGTAACACCTTTGAAGAAACCTTGTTGAGCTTACAAAAAGTTCTTGTTAGATGCCAAGAACAAAATCTCTCCTTGAGTCATGAAAAATGCTTCATGATGATGAGAGGAGGTATTATCTTAGGATATTATATATCTGAGGAAGGTGTTAAAGTAGATCCTACAAAGATCCAAGTCATTAAATCCCTCCAACCTCCAAAGACACAAACTGAGGTAAGGAGATTTTTGGGACATGCAGGATATTATCGTAGATTCATTAAGGATTTCAGCAAAATTACCTCTCCTATGCTTAAGCTCTTAACAAAGGAAAGTGAATTTAATTGGATAGAGGAATGTCAAAAAGCCTTTGAAATTATAAAAGATAAATTGACTACCTCTCCCATTTTAAGGGGACCAAATTGGGAATTACCCTTCCATATACATTGTGATGCTTCAGGTTATGCAATAGGAGTAGTACTACAACAAATTGAGAACAAAATACCTTATGCCATCTATTATGTGAGCAAAAACTTGCATGGGGTAGAACTCAACTATACAATTACTAAAAAATAATTCTTAGTTGTAGTTCATACCATTAATAAATTCAAACATTATATAACAGGGTATAAAGTATTTGTCCATACTAATCATTCTACCATTAAATATTTAATGAACAAAACCATAGTTGGAGGAAGAGTGGTTAGATGGTTGCTCTTATTGCAAGAATTTAATGTCACAATTGTAGATAAAGTAGGTAAAGATAATGTCATTGTAGATCATTTATCTCGTATGCATATATTTGATGATGATGAATTGATTCCTGATAATTTTCTAGATGAACATTTGTTTGCTCTTTTCGTTTTTACTCCTTGGTATGTTGATATTGTAAATTATTTGGTAACAGGAAAAATACCATAAAGTTTTACATCGTATGAGCATAGAAAGTTAGTACATCAAAGTATCCCTTATATGTGGATCAATGGAGCATTGTTTAAGTCTTGTCCTAACCATGTGATTAGAAGGTGTGTGCAAGAAGATGATGTATATGACATCATTCAGGAAGCACATGAAGAACCTTGTGGAGGCCATTATGCTACTCAAAGAATAATTAGTAAAATACTTCAAATAGGTTATTTTTGGCCTACTATGCATAGGGATGCCCATAGGTTTGTTGATCGATGTGATGCTTGTCAAAGGGCTAGTAAACCTACACCCACAATGGAGATGCCTTTAGTACCACAAATAATGTTTGAACCATTCAAGAAATGGGGAATTGATTTTGTTGGGCCAATAGATCCTCCAAGTAAAGGCAATAAACATATACTTGTGTGCATAGATTATGTCACCAAGTGGGCTGAAGTAAAAGCCTTGCCACGAGCACAAGTTGAGCTTGTAGCTGATTTCCTTTATACACATATCATGCAATACTTTGGAGCACCTAGAGAATTGGTTTCAGACCATGGATCTCAATTTCTCTCCAAAGTGATTGAGCATTTTGTTAAAATATATCAAATCAAACATAGGAAGACATCACCATATCATCCTCAAGCTAATGGGTAAGTAGAGGTTACAAATAGAGAGCTTGAAAATATTATAACAAAAACTGTAGCCGTCAATAGGGTTGATTGGGTAGAAATATTAAAAGAAGCTACATGGGCATATAACACAACTTGGAAAACCACCATAAGACTATAACCTTATGAAATGGTCTATGGGAAGCAAGCTATTATGCCTATTGAATTTGAAATAGAAACTCTTCGCACAATAGTACAACTTGATATGGATTTGGATCAAGCACAAAAGGCTAGGTTGGAACAATTAAATATTCTAGATGAAAGAATATTAGAGGTATTACATAGGATAGAACTAATGCAAGTACAAAGAAAAAATGGCATGATAAACATATTGTACCATGAACATTTCAACCAAGAGATTGGGCCTTGCTATTTGATTCTCACTTCCAAGATTTCCAAGGAAAGCTAAGGATGTGATGGCTTGGACCCTATGAGATTGAAGAAATATTTGGGAATGGTACAGTTAAACTTAAGCCCATTGATGATTCAACATGAATATTATTAGTTAATGGACATAGGCTTAAGCTCTATAGGAAGCCATTTTCTAAAGAAGAATTTTTAAACCACCTTAAGCAACAAGTTGATTTGTAGTGCATTTTTGAAATGCAATCAACTACTATTAAATAAAGAACTTCTCTTCCTATCTAAAGCAACAAAACACTAGTAAAATAATAAATAAATTGTTGCTCTATAATCTAATATATACTAAGAAAATAAGTGCAATCATTAAAAGAATGTAGTCTAATCAGTCCTCTTGTTTGGATGTATAAGTACCAGTAAATAAGATGGATGGCAAACATCTTTGCACTACTTGACCAATGAAAGAAGATTATCATGGAACAATAATATTTCTTGAAAATGAACTAGAAGATCACTCTATGTTCTTTAAATATGCTTCCTTTATTTCATGATGGAGTTCTAACATACAATATTTTTATTCATCTTATCATTCATCACTTTTCAATCACAATATCAGGTTTTAAGGAAGAAGTCAGATTCAGTGTGTGAAGATATATTCTTACCTTACAAAAGGAGGTCATATAGTCATGATGGTATCACAAATTAATAAAGCAAGGTAGTAAAAGACCTTGTTTCATATAGCCCACAAGCAATAAAAGGAAGGAAAGAATAGTAAGGATAGGATTACATTTCCATCCAGATGGTTATGCAGTTTGAATCCCCAAAGTTCTAATTTCTTCCCCAAATAAAAGAGAGGGTAATAAGGATAGGATTACATTTCCATCCAGATGGTTATGTAGTCTGATTCCCAAAGCCTTAAATCTTCTTACTTAAGGGAGTAGAGTAGTAAGGATAGGGTGACAATTCCCATCAAGACTTTGATAGAGTGGTTGGGAATCCCATTACCCAAAGCTTTGCATCCCTAAAACTAAAAATTATATCTATATGTATGAAAAATGGGCAATAAAATGGTAAAACAAAGATGATACCAGAATGACTATCTTACTTTCCTCTTCCAAAACAGGTTTTGAATGTGTCCAACCATTGATAAGACCTATTTCTACGAACCAAATTATTGTTGATTGACATTGGTTTAAGCTCATTATCATTTTTTCTCATAAAGAGCTCCACAATGATGCTAAAGGAAGTAGAACAAAGAAATTGATCTCTCTAGGACATTAGAAAGATTTGTTATGAAGACCATGGAATATTTTATCAAAGGTCAAGGAAGACATCAATATTTTTGTAGAACATCTTTGATATTGGGAATAAACAATTCTATTCCAAGAAGATTTATTATCCTACAATCTTGTTTAAATGGATGATATATAAGTAAACACCCCCAAATTAAAAAAAAAAAAAAAAAAATATTTATTAATTAATATTTTCTATAGTATAAACCCCTATAAATAAAATTTCCTCCTTATTTGTTTTGGCTATATAGCCAAAAATTCAGTTTGGGGGAGAAGCAAAGGAATAATATAATATTTTCTATAATATAGTTTGGGGGGAAGAAAAAAAGAAGAAAAGGAAGAAAAAATGGAAGCAATTAAAACATTTCTACAACATTCTCTTCCATAATATATTTATGTAGTTTGCTTCCATAGTTAATTTATGTAGTTTACTTCTATAGTTCATTTTTGTAGTTAATTTCTATAGTTAATTTTTGTAGTTTATTTCCATAGCTAAGATCCGTAGTATGTTTTCATGGTGGATTTTTGTAAGCACATCTTCACACAAAATTTTCCTAAGTATACGACTATAATGAATTCACATCAGAAGCGCCACGATAGAAGCCATGTGTCTTAGGTAATAAGGCTCTATAAGATGGTCATATTTAACTTTAATTATCGAAGCTATTGCACATAAAAGAATTAAATATAAAATATGCATGTGTAATATGCCCCATGAACCTTGGCATGAAAGTCATAAGATGCAGGTCCTACCTCAAAAATCAAGCATAAGTGTTATGGATGCTCACCATTCATTCCTAAGGTCATAGGTTGTCAAATCATGAAAAATAGAAGCTTGAACACGTCATTTAAGAGGGTTTCAGCCTATCATCATGAATGATGTAAAACTAAGTGTAAGAAAGACCAAAGGATATGAAGCAATAGTGGACAAATAAGCACCATGAGCGAGTGAATGAGTCAAACTTCACATACAATATAAGTCTTCGAAATTACTACTAGATGAGGACAAAATTGAAAGATAGCAAAGCCACATGGGATTTATCACATGCAAAAAATGCCACCTTGGAAAAAATCCTAGAACATGAAGGCATCATCTAAGAAGCATGAATGTATTCATCGCTAGGAAAGAGAATTCATGTTTGAAAAGCAGAAACATGTCCATATATTGTGATGCCAAATGGAAAGTTGGCTAGGAAACCATCGATTAAGCATACACATACCTTATACTCATGAATTACATCATGATAGGGGTCGCAAAATAAGGTTATTAACATGAATAGAAGGAAAACACAATTTTTTTTTTTCATTTTGAATCCGAGATACACATGGACTTTGAGGTGAATTCCATTCACAAGGTGTAAGTCACATACGCCACGTGTGGGATTCCTAGCCATAAGAAATTAGTAAGGATTGGTGATGTGGTCACATAATAGACTTCCATGATCAAAAACATCTTACACCTTAATGATGATAATATCGAACCATCATCAAACATGTTATCATAGCATAGCAAGATTGAACCTTCTTCCATTGTATATCGTGCATTGAAAATAGATGGTAGGGTGTTAGCATACCACGGTAGCAATGATACTCAATTTCAAATGGGGTGACCACCATGCAAGTTTAAGCATTGATCACCAACAACTGGCCAATTGAACCACATGGAGCAAATGAGGATGTATATCACAAATTAAGCACAAACATCGTCAATCAAAATAATGATTGATGACTATGTTTTTTCAATCATAATGTGCCATGGGATATGGGAGAAACCCTAAAATCACATGCAAATTAAATTATTTTCTTTTCAATATGAATAGGTTAAATATTTTGGCTAGTTTGATGATTTAATCTCATGAAATACGATTGTAATTTCACTCAAAGGCATTGCATAGAGGGTAAATTCATGCGATATAAGTTTTGTGAAAGGCTATGATAAAGAAATTATAGATATATGCTAAAGATAGCATAGGGATTGATGAATCAACCATGACTATAAGTTTTTAAGTTCTTAAATAAATTATAATGAGAATATTTCGAAATGTAATAAGATTTTTTGAAATATAATGAGAATTTAAAAAAAATTATAATGGAATATAAATATTTGAAATTTAAAGAATTTCTTCTATATGAATTAGGTTTTCTTATAGGATAGTGATGAATGCATATGTATATTTAATTTTTCTATAGGGTATTCATCTCAACCACATGAGTGCAAATTGTAAACCCAAACTAAAAATAAAATATGTTCTAAATTTCCTACTACCATAGTTGAACCTATTGCTTAGCCATGATGAAATCAACCTTTCACAAAAGGAGTGAGCCTTCCTCCATTGCAACCCAAATGCCTAGTGACTTTGTCAAAAATATTTTTCAAAAAGCAAGGTGGTGGGAAGCCTTGACTTGGTTCCAAGGCCACGACCAGGGTGTGGCCGAGTGGTTTATTTTAAATTGTGACCCCACATCCATGGTTACACAAGTGGGTGGAGTTGAGATAGCAATTACCCCAAGCCTGATTTTTGAGGTCCTTCACCTACCTGAAGTAGGCCAAAAATATTTTAAATCAAGTGACAAGGGAGTCACCCAACTGGTTGAAAAGCTAGGGGAGAAGTGCTCCATGATTCGATACTAGGAAGGATGGATTAAAGGAGTAGCAACCTCCTCCTTCCTGCTCAAGTGGTAAGAAGCCATCACCTTAGTGATGAAAATTTTCACTATAGAGGGGAGACTATCAATTTTTGGGGGCTACCACCTGAAGCTACTACTCAACCTTAAGTTTCTTGACTGTGAGGATTGTGTAATCAACCTACCTTATTTCTTATACAAGTCCCTAAAAGCAATTGTTGAGAAATTTCAACCAAAGAAATCTAGAGATGCACCTAAACTTCATTTGATTGCCCACCATGGTCTCATTAAATTGCTTGTCTTGCACAAAATCCTTGACACTAAAATTACATGGGATAAGGTGGTAGAGGAGTCTAACCTATCTGTAGAATCATCTGAAGAAGAATATGATTAGGAAGATAGCTCTGAGTCTGATGAAAACCAGGAGGAAGATGAGTCTCCTATATGGAAAAAGGTCACCCAAGCTAAAGCTGCCAAGTTCTCAAAACCCTCCTCACCTGCACCAGTTAAAAAGATATGGTTTGAGGAATATAACCTAGAAAAATAAAGGAAGGGTGAAACATCTAGGTAATATGGTAGCCTACAATTGATCCCAATAATTGCAAACCATCAACCAAAATCAGGTATCACCTTAGCCTAGATACGCACCCAATAGACCCTATTGTAGTTTTGGTTGGATAGCTTTCACAAGGAGTTTGTAAAACATGCAACTTTAGTGGAGAAGGCCATCTCCACCCAGAATGATCTCCTTAGGAAAATATCTATGAAGGTTAAGGGAAGGGTGACCAAACCAATTGACCAAGTCTCCCAACCACCTATTTCTAGTACCTCACCCAATAAAATTTCAATAGGGAAGATTAGGTTATTAGTCAACTTTAGAAAACATTTCGCTTTATCCAAGGTGTTGGATGGAGATAACTCACACACACTCTCAAACTTTAGATTCTAGATATGCACCACTTCTTTGATGTGTGGCACACAAAGTATGAATCCAATCATGGAGTTAGAGCTGGAGGTCAAAAAGGTGATCAATACGATTACCAAATTGATAGGATAGTTATCCCTACTAGCAGATAAAACAAAGCCAAATTCTCCACATGACACAATAGCTATAGAGGGTGAACATGAGGATTTAGCTTACTTGAAATATTTCATCATGGAATGGCCACCAAACCCTGACAGAGCCAAAGTACAGGTGCAAAATATTAAGCATGAGAAGTTGAAGATGGAATATCATCCCAAATTAGATCTAAAAACCTTTAAATTTTTAGACGTTGTTGACATAAAAATTGCAGATTTATATTTATCCTTATTTTTGTATGATTTATCTTTCTAGTTTCAACATTAATTTTGTGCATGAGGACATGCATTCCCTTTAGTTTGGGAGAAAATGATGAGTTCTAAAATGTGACTATGATATGAAGTTTACTTCTGTGTTTTAGCTACAAATTTGCATGATATATATGTGCTTTATCAATAATATGCATGATTTTATATGATTTATGGATAAATATGATCTAAAAAATGTTGTGTTGAATGGTTGTAATTTTACATGAATTCTATGAGATTGTTGTGTTTTAGTAGGTAAATATTATAGGTGATTCATGAGGAATGCTATAGGTGAACATGGCTGAAGCAGTCTGTAGAAGAGCATGATAGAAATAGGTTACGAATGCTATCTACAAAATATGTCTACAGAAGGGGGCTACAAAAATAGTCTACAAAAGCCTATTGATTATTTGTAAACCTATTTTGTGCAATAAAAATGCCACATGTATTGACAACTTGGTCAAATATTACGTGGGTCATTGGAACAGTTAGACATGGATGATCTATCATTCTTTATTTTAGTTGACCGTATATGAATTTGCTATGTAATTTTTTAATTGGTTGAAGATTGTGTAATCTGAAATGTAATGAATTTGTCCTCTCCTAAATAATATGACAAAAAGTTATTTTGTATTGTTAATAAGTTACGTAGATTTTAGGTTCTTGTTACACATATTTAGTATCCATGCCACATGGACAAGATTTATTCAAAACCATGTAACAAAGTAAATATTGAAATTTCTATTGTAAGGGTATAATGTAAAATTATAAATTACAAAGCCCTTCATGTTAGAAAGGTTCACCACCATCCACATAGATGCACGAAGGAGAGACAAAGCTTGTAACCTTATTACATTGTACCAGTTGGTATGGAATTTGGAATAAAAAGTGTGATTTAGCATTATTGTCTTCTTTCATGAATGTAGAAATGAAATTATGTATTTTCCTTATGCATTGATTGTAGCAATTGTAGTTTACTTTTCCTTTCCTACAAGCATGAATTAAGTAGCATAAAGTTAGTTTAATGAATATAAATTACTGAAGTAAAGTAAGGTAAAAAGGAGAAGAGATTAATACTGACCTCGAGGAGGCAGGGCCCACTCCAAAAGGTTAGTCCCTTGTTCTCTTCCTCCTAAAGTATAGTAGATTTAGTTAGAATGTAGAATAGTCTTAGAATATAAATTTAATTAAATTGCATATTATAGAATTACAGAATATAATAAAAATAGATAATGCATTATTAAAATCATAAAAGTGGATCCACACAAAAACCTAGCGTAATTCATAATTGCATCCCTTAAATTAAGCATAATTTTAGTATTTTCATTTATTTCAAACCTTTATCTTTTATGTAGAGAAACTAAGAAAATAAAATAAAAATCAATGGTCATAATTGTGGATATCTATACGGGATAACTATTCTTTAAATCTAATCCTGGTTTGACAAATTAAATGTGAGACATTACAACTCGATACTAGACTACGACCAAGATTACTACCCTTGTTTATTTAAGAAAATAAAATTATGTTGAGGTATCCCTAAGAATCGAAATATTTTTTTATATATTATTATGGTAGAGGGAAGGGGTTTTGAAAGGCTCCCCAAACCTTTTACACTTCCTTTCATAGATTAAACATTAAAGCTCCAAAACTAAAACAAGAAAAGAGGAGATAAAACACCCAACTAAGGAGCCACACAAAAAGACTCCATCAACCAAGACTACCTAAAATATTTTACTAAATACCCAAAAAAAATACCAATGTAGAGCAAGATCCATACATGAAGAGACAAGACTTATCAATAAATCAAGCAAAGGTAAGATCCATCAAGTTTATAGGCCACCAACTTCATTTCCAAATTTGTTGTCTTGAATTTGGGTCCTTTAATGAACATGACTCTATGATTAGAAGGGGCATTGAGACCCCTTACATTCCATGAGAACAAATTTCATTTTTTGGGTTTGGATTGTTGTTTCTTTTTGCCACCTAGGTCTAGAGTTGTTTGGGTGCCATTTGCAATCTCCACCTTTATTTCTCTTTGTTTGATCTCCTGATTTTTTGGTCTCCCATATCTAGATATAGATCCAACATCTATTGACCCTTTTCTTTATTCCTATTTATTCTACTAGGTGTTGCATTTGCTTTACCTTTATTAGGCCTTAGACCATACAATATAATCTCTTTAGCCCCACCTTGGAATGATATCTCAAAACCATTACTCAAGGTAAAATCATAGAGATTGTTCATAACACGAAGTTCCTTATTTGGGTTAGATGAATTTAGAGGTAAAATTTCCTCGCATGTATTAATAGGATTGGGTAACACATCCCCCAAACAAGCAAAGAATTTGTACTGAAGGATTTCATTCATAAAGGTAGAGGGGGGAGAAACATTAGGGTATACCTGGATATTTCCTTCCAAGATTTTCCCCTTCTCCATAGATGATATTTTTGAGTATGCAATTGGGGCTTTCTTGTATTCTTCCTAACTCATTATCTTCTCCTTTTGGATGCCCATATCTTCCTCTTGAGAGTTATTTGAGTCTGATGACTCCCTTCATAGCCAAACTTTACATGGATTCCTTTCCTTCTTTTTGTTGGGATAAAAAGCTGAAGTGTGCCCTAATTTATTACATAAATCACAATGAGAAGGTCGGTTCTTATTTTTGATAGCCTACAACCAACTTTCTATGTTAGAGAGGATTTTAATTGAGTAAGGAATATTTAATTCTAAATATGTATTCATACACATTATTGCATAGATCAGTCTTGACTTGGACATGGTTACAGAGTTGACAACTACCAAATTATCTATCTTCTTTGCTATCCCCATGAGGATCTCCTCATACCAAAATTGGAAAGGTAATCCCAATAGTATAACCTAGATAGGTACTTTATGAATATTTTACGTATTTGGATCAAAATTTAGCCTCCACTTTCATAGAAACAATGCCCATAGACCGAAAAACCATAGACTTCCTTGAAGGATACTATCAACATCTTCATCGTAGTTATATTTAACGATTAATTTTTTTTTGGCAATGCAACAATATCCATGCACCCCATAGGGTACCATTTTGTAATTACCCATTTTTGGATAGAGTCCAAATTTGGATGAGCCCCTATAAAATTTCCCACTAGATTCATCACACCTTGGGCCATCATCAAATTGGTTAGGGCATAAGGAATACAAAGTTTACCTTATTTAGGACATAGATCAAAGTGATTCACCACATCCTTAAAATTCCTCTTAACCACATTCAACCATGGCCTATCCCCTAGGTCAAACAACTTCTACAGGGTTCCTTGGGCATGTTGTGGGCCTAACAAAAGAATTACCCCTAGATTAAACCCTAGGTTATGAAAACCCTGGTTTGTATCACTCATCTAACTATTGCTATTCACCATTCCTAGGGCCTAATATGGGCCTAATAAAAGACTCATCCTTGAATCAAACCCTAGTTTGTGTCGTTCATCTCATTATTACTTCTTGCCATTCTTGGGGTCTATTGTGTCACCCTCATATCAAACCCTAAGATCTACAAGCCCTGGTTTGTGTCGTCTACCTTATTGCCACTTATTTTCATTCTTGGGTCCTATTGTGGACCAATTGAAAGACCCACCCCCAAATCAAACCCTAGTTTGAGTCACCCACATCCTTGTTGCTTCTCACCATTCTTGGGGTATTGTTCAATAAATTACAATGATGATTGTCACAATGTTGGTCAAGATACTTCTTTGAAATAAATATTTTTTGGCATAAGCCACACTACCACTCGGTAACTTGTATATGATCTTCCACATTTATATTTATCATCATCAAATCCTAAATCTCAAAGAGACTACAATAACATAGCAAGCAAGGAGGACTCAAGCCCAACAACAAGAGCATATGTGGCATAGGAGAGGAGGTCTACCTTAGATATGGCATGGAAGAGTAGATTTACCCTTATATTTAGTGTGGGAGAGCATATCTACCTTAGATATTTCTTGGGAAGGTATATATACATTAGATTTGGTATGAATGAAGCCTATAAACAACAAATCTAACCTTAGCATAGGAGATTCAATCTACCTCAAATCTAGCTGGAGGGGGTAAATATACACTAGATCTAACATGAAAGAAGCCTACAAACAATAAATATAGTGTGAAACTACAACAACAAGAGTATATCTAGCTTCATATATGGTGTAGGAGTAAATCTACCTCAAATATGGCTTGAGAAGGTAGATCTACACTAGATATAGAATGAATGAAGCCTACAAACAATAGATATGGTATGAAACTATAGCAATAAAAGTAGATCTAGCATCAAATATAGTGTAGGAGAGCATATATACCTTAGATCTAGCTTAAGAGGGTATATCTACACTAGATCTAGCATGAAAGAAGCCTACAAACAACAAATATGGTGTGAAAATACAACAATAAGAGTAGATCTAGTCTCAAATCTAGTGTAGAAGAGTAGATCTACCTCAGATCTAGCTCAAGAGGGTAGATTTGCACTAGATATGGCATGAATGAAGCCTATAGACAACAATTATAATTTGAAACAATAGCAATAGGAGCAAATGTATCTCAGATATGAAAGAATCTAAATATTAGAATTGTAAAACATCATTGAATATGACATGAATAAAATTAGGTTCTTCCAACATTTGTTTAAAAGTGTAACTATATTTGGATTATTAGACTTTTATGACTCTAATTATCATGTTCTTGCATGTGATTCTCCAACAAATTTTTATTTTCCCATATGATTATAAAATATCTTATAGGTCCCATTATAGAAATTGTTAGATAATTCCATGCCTTCCAGTTTTTTTTGAAAGCATCCTTATGTTCTTTACTATATATTTGTTTCCCATATTAAAATAAATTAATATTATGACAACCTACTAATTCTTTAACAACATTTTGAATTCAAAAAGTATACCTCATATATATCAAGATATCATCTTTATCATCATTATTGTATTCTTTTTTATGGCCTTACATAACTTCTTGTTAATATATATGACATATATTTTTAGATTATGGATCAATCATTCCTTTGGGTTCTCCTTTATATTTAATATTTCTTTGAGATTCTTCCTATATTTTTCATCCCCACCTACATATTTTTAATAAGCTAAAGTTTTAAGGTTCAATCATCGGACTAGAACCATGGTATATAATGTGAAATTCCTCATTTTTCACCACTTTTCCAAACCCCTTATGACAAATTTCAAGGTTGACATTGGGTAGATCTTGTAGGAAATAGAGGGTGGGCTTGGATCTATAATATGGGTACAATAAAACCATCTCTATGGATACTTAACTTGAGTCCATGCATAGGCATAGGTTTGATATTTTCCTTTAAATGTCCTCATAGATCTACGAAGTTCCACTCATGAGATTAAAAAATGGGCTTAGAATGGGAAATTTCCTCACTGAATGCTTAACCAAACTTCTTGGGATAAATTTTGAGGTTAATTTTTGGCAAATATCATAGAGAATGTGAGGGTGGAATTGGATTTATATTATGACTCAATTTAAGGTTTATGGTCACTTGTCCTAGATCCATCCATAGACATATGTTTGATATCAATCGTCAAGTGTTTTGATGGTTCTTCAAGGTGCCTACCCATGGAATTGGAACTTGGGCTTATGGTGTGAAGCCCTTAGTCCCCACCACTTGCCATAAACTTGTTGGACTAAAATATATCAAGGTTTATTGAAATAAGTGTTCATATTAAACTAAGGACATAATTGAATTGTGATAATTATACATTATCATATAGGCCCATGATCACCTTATAATATTACTTAATTGTATTATTTTATTATTACCAATTATTGATACTTTAACATTGACCTTGCCTAGCTTGTATGGTTATGGTATTTATACCACACCTTGTCCAACCATTCCTTCAACAATTGGAGATGATTATTTATTTATTAGTGAAATTATTAGTTTCTAAGGGAACCTTTCATATATGTATTCTTCTTTTGTGGTTTGTTTTTACTCTATTGAGTAATGTTTTGATTTCATTTATTCTTAGATATTTTTTTAAGTTCTAATATGATATTAGAGTAGGTATGAATATCCATTACTTGATCTAGAAGTCTATTCATTTGATCTCCTATGATGATACTAAAATAAGTGTGCTTTTAGAAATAATTATAAAAGAGTTAGTATGATTGGCATTGCCTTTTTGATATTTTCTAGTAATCATAGTTGAAGCTTGAATGTCAATGATTTCACTATATTTCCTCAATGAACTTTTACATCCCTATATTAGGGATAATATTCACTAACATGTTTTATCATATCCGCAATTTTTTATATTAAGTCCACTAGTTAATTTTTTTTTTATGATGGGTTGTAATATATATTTTTCTATTATTTCATCAATTCACATGGTGGTATTGCACTAATTATACATATACTATAAGATTTGAATTGGTTGTTTGGATTTCCTAATTTTTTGACCACTTGATCTAATATCATTTGATTATCATACTAAGAGGTATCTACAATGAGAGTCATGAGGGGAAGATTGGTTGTAATGGTTGCATCTATATGTCATGATAATAAATATTTAGCCAACATATTATTGTTTATTATGTTTTACTTAGTTGTTATATTTAAAAATTCATGCATCGAGTATTTTTTTGACCAATAGACTCTATAAATCTCATACTAAATATATTTATATTTATAAAAGAGACAACAACCCATCCATTTTATAATTTAACCTTCACAAAATTGTAGGAGTATGAAGTGAAAAGACTACACAAAATTTTATAATTCCACATTCCAATGATAGTTGGAGCTTGGAGCAAAAAAAATAATACAAAGCAAGGAGTAAATATTATAGTTATTGTGGGATCCTAAAGTGAAGAAGCCAATACAATATATTTATAATTGAAATCTTCTCATAATTGTTGGAGCTTAGAGCCAAAAAGACAACTTGAGAAAAATTTGTAGTTACATAAGTAAGTCTTTAGTTTTAATTCAATTAAAAATAATTTATCATTGCATATATTCTTATATTTCACTTCTTTATCTTGTAATTCACATTATTGGATGCTAATAACCACTACCAAATTTGTTTTTTTCAATACTAAAATATGGAAAATAAACTTGACTTGCCATTCATTAATATATAGTTGGAGATTGATACTAGGTAGCCCATCTAGCAATGCCATGAAACAAAGACTACTTTCTCAACTCATAAAATGCATGCCATCCAATTATGGTGTTCACTTAGCCTTTGGCACCAATTCACTTTGGTGACAATTATTTCCATTTATGGTACCAACATCACTTATCCCATCATAGTTCGAAACCACTTTGGCATCATGGTATTATCAACTTTTGGTACAGATACTACCTTGTCTTTGGACTCACTTTTAATGATAATGGGTCAACAATCAATGGTAATGACCACCTATGATCATGGTCCCTCTATTATTATAGAACTAACTTAGGTTATCCCTTTTAGCCTAAACTACATTGGTGCCAAATCTAATAGATAAATGACACTTTCATCATGTTGTAGTCTTATATATTCTTAGTACCACCTATTATTGGTCACAATGACTCTTTTATTCTCAATGCCATATTTAATGTATTGTGTCAGCCACTCTACACTTCTAGGACTAACCTATTATTCCTTCAGTGGTGCCAATACCAACTTCAGTGGCTCTTTAAGGCTTGACACGTTCTTCCATATGCTTAGTGCTAGCCTCTACACCTTTGTATGACCATAACAGACCAAGGTGCTACTTTATTTTTAACATGAGCATCAAGTTCCATTTCAATTTTGAGTCCCTAGTTGATACCATTATCACTAAAAAGGTAACACTCCCAATATTGGCACTAACCTTTGAAATTTTGGTGTCAACTTGTAGCATAACAAGTAGCATCTTCCTCTATGGAATTGCTCATTATCATGATGTCAATGGGAAATGTGTTGGAAAGGAAAGAGGGATCACTCATGACCCTCTCTATATTAAAATATGTGATTAACCTTCACTTGATGCCATCACTAACTATGTTTTGTATTATATGAATAATTCCTTTAGGCCCTTCTAAATTTTATAAAGGTATTTTTGTAATAATTATTATTTAATCTAAAGATAGTTCCTTAACTTACCCTAAATTTAACTTGTAATTGGGCATAAATAATTCACCATTCCAACCATTTGGTAATCAATTGAAGTGTATTCTATTTTTCTTTAGTGATATTATTTAGTGTCCATGGACACCCCTTTATCGTGTGCATTGCTTTCTATGTATTTATTTTTCATAATATGGGGTAAAGTGTTGATTCTATTTATTTTTATAATCTGATAAATTCAACATGATATCAGAGTGGATTTGAATCCTCATTACTCAATTATGTCTTTGGAAAATTAGCTTCTATGGTGTCTTCTAAGGGTAACAACGTTTATATTAGCAAGAACTTTTTAATAATGTTGACAATTTGCAAAAATGTTTTCCTGATAAAATCCTAGGTGGAATTTTATTGCGAGGATGTCATTGCATTTGATAGATTTTATCTAGGAGAAAAATTCATTGACAGGTTCATTTTTTCCTCTCCTGGCACTCAATTTATTCATTTAATATTTTATTATTAACTAGATGTATGCCCTAGTTACAGGATTGAATTTCTCGAGGTTTTTAAAATCTTCATTTGTCTTTTATGCATTTTTTCAAAAAACCATTTTCTTTTCTCTTTTGGCAGTTTGTGTCCAAAAGCAACACAAATGATAGGATAATTGCATTGGTCATTGTAAAAGAAAAAAAAGAAGCTGAATATTTTCTAATAGACCCTAGTGCCAAAGAAATCATGAGTAGACTTCTATGAATGGCAAAGATCTTCAAGCCATTTGACAAAGTTATCAATATGGTTCAACACGTTTTATTGCATTTGAATGAGAGGATGAATTGAATAATTATGTTCAATAAAAGGTTAAGTAGGGAAAAACATAATAGATAAGGAAAAATTGTTGCAATTTTTAGATTTTTTATGAAATTTTTGGGGTTTCCAATTCAACATTTTTCTACATGTACTTGTTTTTATACATTGAAAATTTATATATTTCCAATCTACTTTTTAAAAATTTAAATTTAAAAAATAAAATATTTCAAATAATGTTCTAGAAAAGGGCATGCAAATAGCATGGTGTGGAGTGCATGCACCTCATAGTGATACATTCTTATGCCATTCACATGTAGGAGGGCAATAATATTGGATACATTTTAAAAGTGGAGTCATAACTTGTTTGACTTGGGTGCTCTTTTCTCAAAAGGAATCTATGCAAAGGTGCCCAAGGGAGCCCACCTTAAAATACTAGGCCTTGGAGACCCAAGGTTTGAACCCACTTGCCCATATATTTGGTGAAATTAGATGATGATATCAGCATAAACTTTGATGATGCATGTAGAGATGATATGAAAATTTTTGATAACTTGATATTGAATGATGACATCACCCTTTTTTTCTCACTAGTGATGACATGGAACCTGATGATGTAGTATCAATGACATAGAAATTGGTATATTATCTCATGTTGGCATGGAATATAATGACATGATAGGTGATGTGGTAGTTGACATGGCATAGGATGACACAGTGAGCAATGATAGGGTGGGTGATGATATAGAAGGTAATGACATGGCATGGGCTAACATGCTAGTCATTAAAGTGGTAGGTAGATCACCACATGGTGTTTATAAGAAGGGGTTCAATCAAACCAACTTTTCCATCTTATCAAACCCAATGATTATAGAATCACATAGTCAATAGTATATTTTGTCAAAGTATGGATTTTAGAGAAAATAAAAAAGTGATAATTGGCACAACATAGTTCTAGGATATAGAGTGAATTATAGAATGATAAGTGGCATAATCAAATTTATTGGTACACTATCTAATGGACTGCTTAGTAAGAACCTAGTTGGTAGCCCCTTATTTTAGATTGTGATAAATGGGGCCATATTATAGTTGGTAGCCCCTTAGTAAGAACCTTCCAATGATAGTTGGAGCTTGGAGCAAAAATAACAATACAAAGCAAGGAGTAAATATTATAGTTATTGTGGGATCCTAAAGTGAAGAAGCCAATACAATATATTTCTAATTGAAATCTTCTCATAATTGTTGGAGCTTATGCATATATTCTTATCTTTCACTTCTTTATCTTGTAATGCACCTTATTGGATGCTAATAACCACTACCAAATTTGTTTTGTTCAATACTAAAATATGGAAAATAAACTTGACTTGCCATTCATTAATATATAGTTGGATATTGATACTAGGTAGCCCATCTAGCAATGCCATGAAACAAAGACTACTTTCTCAACTCATAAAATGCATACCATCCAATTATGGTGTTCACTTAGCCTTTGGCACAAATTCACTTTGGTGACAATTATTTCCATTTATGGTACCAACATCACTTATCCCATCATAGTTCGAAACAACTTTAACATCATGGTATTATCAACTTTTGGTACTAATAGTACCTTGTCTTTGGACTCACTTTTAATGATAATGGGTCAACAATCCATGGTAATGACCACCTATGATAATGGTCCCTCTATTATTCTAGAACTAACTTAGGTTATCCCTTTTAGCCTAAACTACATTGGTGCCAACTCTAATAGATAAATGACACTTTCATCATGTTGTAGTCTTATATATTCTTAGTACCACCTATTATTGGTCACAATGACTCTTTTATTCTCAATGCCATATTTAATGTATTGTGTCAGCCACTCTACACTTCTAGGACTAACCTATTATTCCTTCAGTGGTGCCAATACCAACTTAAGTGGCTCTTTAAGGCTTGACGCGTTCTTCCATATGCTTAGTGCTAGCCTCTACACCTTTGCATGACCATAACAGACCAAGGTGCTACTTTATTTTTAACATGAGCATCAAGTTCCATTTCAATTTTGAGTCCCTAGTTGATACCATTATCACTAACAAGGTAACACTCCCAATATTGGCACTCACCTTTGAAATTTTGGTGTCTTTAGACATCAAAATAGCACCAATCCGATTATGTGACTACAAGAACTGACCGAATTGGCATACATACTCCCTAGGGTAGCCTCCAGAGGTTAAACAATGGTCTTAACCACTCCCAAATAAATTTTGGAAGATCAGAGGTCAGTTTTGCACCTTTTAAGCACTTTTCTCCCTATTCATCCAACCCTTGGATGATTAGAATCCTATTCGTTCCACCCTGGGATGATTAGTAGCAATCGCTCTAGGGTGGGATGATTAGCAGGTTTGACTGGAAAAAAGTCAAACCTTGACAAATGGCAGCCCAAATCCACCACCTAACTTCACCTTCAAGGCATGCAATTGTGAGGGAACATTTCAAATCAGAGAGAGAGCCTACCCTGATCATGGAGGCCTCAATCAATGAGCCCCTAATCAGGGAAGAATCTTCTCTCCTCCAAAAAAAAGGCATGGTGAGCCAAGTGGCACCCTCGCATGCACATTCAAAGGAGACCCTTAGGTCTATAAAAAGGTGAGCCTCCTCACCCCAAAAGGAGAATAGAGCTGGAGCATTTGGAGAAACGAAGTACTGCCAAACTATACCCTCATTCCTCTTTGTGCTTCTTACATCCCTAATTTATCTTTTGGAAGAGAGGTTATCGGTTGAACACTAGGAACGCAATCCAGACCCAAAACCCAAGAAATCAGTCATAATCCCATCCCAAACTCATCAACACAACCCCCTAAGAGGTTTTGGACCCCTCCCACTTGGATTGGTGTCAAAAATAGGCCCTAAATGGTAGGCATCCCACCCCTGGGCACCCCTCGAACTGTTGCAGTCCTAATTGCCCCACCCCAAAGTGATTAGAAATATGTGCATGATTTATTTACTATTATTTTTTATTTGTTTTATATCTAATGTACTTATGTTGTTGTCCAAGTTTCATGGCTTTCTGACATGATTTGACCTGGTTTCTGGCATTTTATGCGTCCACTAACCTGTAGGGAGTGCCTTCAGATACAGGATGACCTGGGCATAATCTGCAAAATATGACCTTTTGGGTCATCTCAAAATTCTATTTTTAGTCTAACCACAAGTTTGCAGGAGTTTTGGAGGCCTCTAGGAAAGACATTTGTAAGGTCACTTTTTGCAAGTTTTGCGACAGTCCCCAACATACCACCCCGGAGTGATTAGAATTTTTTGCATGATTTACTTACTTTTATTTTTGCAATTTTTCCTAGATGATATCCTAATTCCCCTGTTAAATTTTCATTGCATTATGACATGATTTGACTGTAGTTTTATTATTTTATGTGTTAACTAGATCGTAGGGCGTCCCTCTCACATACAAGAAAATATGGGCAAGATGTGAGCATCTGGGTAGTCTTAGAATGACATATAATTCATAAATCATGAGTTGTAGGTGATTTGGATAAGCATAGGTGGGACATTGGAGCACTCACTTTAGAGAGGCCCCCGACAGACAAACGAGCATAACTAGGTCGTTTAACGTCGCTTCGATGCAAAATTAGGTGATACCAATTCTAGACATTGTCATTTTCATTTCCATATCATTATATAATTGATTTATCAACCTTATCACTGATATCCAACAAACGCCAATTGGAGGCCTTGGGGATTGTATGTCTTTTTGGATACGCACATATTATTAATGATTTATTGTCTTTCTATGTGTAGGATCTCACCACCAGGAATAATAGAGAGGCATCAAGGAATGATGAACACATAGACACAAGCAGCAACAACTTTTATCCTACCCACTTTGAATGTGGGCATGTGGAAGACCCTAGAAGCGTACCGTCCGATCTTGTTCTTTTGGGCATCCATTAATGTAACAAATTGTATCAAATGTTATGAGCCCTAGAGGGGGGATGTATTGTAATCATATTAAAAGCAATATCAATAAAGGAGGCCCCACTTTTGTTTTGCTCACATCTCATTTATGCGTAATTCCCTTCATGCATTGTTTATCGCATTCGTAGGACTTAGCATCTACATCTATTTTTGTTTGCATCCTATCGATACATCATCCTTCTACATTTCTTTTAGTGGTGATCATGGTGGGACCCTGTCCCCTACTATTAGGATCAAGTTTTTTATCCAAATTTGGTGGTTTTTATTTATAGGTGTTACTCACTCGGGTACTAGACTGCTACTCGTGCCACCCTAGGATGAATATGTATTCGTCCCACCTTGTGATGAATGCAGACCTGCTATTCATTCCCACCCGAGATGATTAGAGCTCTGTGCATTTTTTGAGTAGAAACTCAGAGGCATTTGGTTTAGACAACGAAGAGGTAGGCCTTATGAACATCCTCTATGTTTTTCTACTTTCTGTTTTTGCAATTTTTTGTTTTCTTTGCTTTATTTTCAGACACTTGCATAGAAAGGTTAAGTAGTTTGTTCTCCTTTCTTGCAATAAAAAAAAAGGATAAAAACATAGAGTAAATTAAATGGAAGGAACTTGATTAGGAATGCATTTTTCTCTAGTTTGCTTGCATGATACTTGCACAAATGGCAAGTCCTCATTATAGGTTTTAGTTCTAGTTAGGTTTTGTGATTTCCTTTTTGCTACTAATTGTCTCTGAAAGATAAAATGTACTTTAAAGCATTGCATTAGTGAAAATCATCTTTTGTTGTATGTTTTCTTTCTTTACACAATTAAAAGGAACCACACACACCACCTAATAAAATTAACATCAAGGAGTTGGTCTTAATACCCCAACACTTGATCAAGACCAACGGTGGATTTCATCACCACCTTGGCTTGGATTTTGCATACATATACCATGATCACGATTGTTGCTAGACGTAAAACCTGATGAAATCTGACCAAGTGTAATAGAGGTGATTCCCCGTGCATGAGGATAAGTCTTATATGGTAGGTATCAAAAATAGAGCGATACCCCTTCCATACCGCCTATGTTCCACTTACTTTTATGCTCTCGCATGCCAATAGTTTCCCTCACATAAGGGCGGGTATATTGAGAGGTTCGGTATAATGGCCTAGCAATGGTATATTGAAGGGGTGACTATTTTGGAGATACAAGAGCCCTCATTATGCATGTATAATAAAGTTTTCTTTACGAGATTTACATACAAAAAATCAAACACAATGAACCAGCTTTAGGGCACACATTTAATCTATAAACGAGATGATCATTTCTTTGTTTGTGTGTCCCCCTTTTGTTTGGTATAGCATAAAAATTGTAAAGAAGATAAAAATATACGTATCTTTCTAGAAAAACCACCACCATGGTGTATACCCGTAGCCAAGCCCAATCATGGGCAGAAGCTGTGGAAAGTATGCAAGGAGGCACAAGTCGCCTCCATTATAGCCCCAAGGACTTTGTTATACCACCTTGGTAGCGTGACCCACAACATAGACCACACTATGCCACTACAGAAAAGGACTATAGAGGCACCCCTTTAAGGGGTACTCTCGTGCAACACAGACCCTTTCAAGAGGAGTACGCACATGGTAAGGCCCCCTTAGACACTCATTATGAGTGGCCACTACGTGATGAAGCACTAGAGCAGCATAGGGTTCATAAGGAGGGGCCACATGATTATATCATTCCCCCTCCACCCCTCACTACTGTTAGAACTAATAGGCCAAATCTAGAGCACAAGGTTCTTCAGATAGGGCGAGCCAACTTCGCCCGTCCATTTCACATGTATGAAAGGGAGCACAAGGAAAACCAGTATATTCCTCGAGAGCAATACACTATGTGGGGGCAATGTGCCTTTGCACCTATTGATTATCAAGATCACCTATTAAGGCCAGAGCCTCAGGTGAATTCTGCTAACCTCAACAGAGGAAAGCGACCCATAGAGATCTCGGATCACCATAACCGAGATAGATGTGTAGGAGAGGCATCTAGGCCTCCTAGACCTAGGACGACAAACAGATCGACTTGGCATTTGCCAAACATGCCGCCTGCCAAGCACAAATCACATAGCTTAGGCAAGATCAGCAGTGGTTAGAACAACTGTATCATCTTAACAAATAGTGCATTCAGCGCCAGACAGATGAGTTGCTCCAGAACACTATGCATGAGAAAATTCCAACCCCTCACACGCATAAGACATAAATTTATGAGAGGCACAACCCCTTAGTATGAGACAAGTATCCACGACCTTATCAAGCGTTGCCTCCAAGACCTCCTAGACCTAAGCGGGAGGCCACTTCTAGAACCAATGATGGGCGTCTTCCTCGGGCAACCATCCATGTTTATAGGTCATGCCCAAAAACTCCTCAAGAGGCCTATGAGGAATTTGAGTGAGAAGAAGAGAGGGACGAAACGCCCTACCAAGGCAGGGGGCGCTATTTGGCTATCCCTCCATAGGCCTCAAGTTCCTCATAATTCACAACGGGAACAAACCAAAGAGAAGAAAATCAAATCCTCAGATGCATACAAAGCACTTCTAGAGCGCTTAGATTCTATGGAGAATAAGACTTCAGGGCCCCAAAATCCCACCTTACGCCAACTCCGCAGTCACTCGATACATCCTTCAGTTTCAGCACCCCATACCTCGACCACTTCAAAATGCCTCAATTGGTAATTTTTAGAGGGGATGAGGATGCCCAAGAGCACGTAACAAGGTTCCTGAGTCAATGCTTTGGCATTCAAGACAATGATGCATTACTTCTAAGAATGTTTATAACCACGTTTGTAGTCCCTGCCTCAGATTGGTTTACCCAGTTGCCGAAGGATAGCATCAATAATCTAGACCAGCCAGTGGACGCATTCCTTGAACATTTTGCCTTCAACACCAAGAAGTCATCCTTAAGTGACCTAGCTAGCCTTAAGCAGTATGATGATGAGACCATACTCACTTATGGGAATCGGTGGAGGACATTGCTTTCAAAGATACCTTACCTCCCTCCCATGGTCGACATGACTCAAATGTTTTCAAAGAGTTGCTTAAGGTCGATATTCATGCTATTACAGCTGCAGCAATATGCCATCATCAAAGAAACCTTGGCGCAAGCCATGATAATTGAGGAGATCAAAATACAAGATGGTGAGATTGCCAAGCCATGCAAGAAAGAGAAGACCAAAAATGCTAAAACTGGGCCCATGCAATCGAAAACTGCCATGGTCAATCAGGTTGCCATAACTATACCAAAGCCTGCACAAATGACACAACCCCCAAAGGCTAGTTATCAGGCAGTTCCTCTTGATAACTATGAAAAGTAAAATCATAAACAAGAGCAAAATCAACAGCTTCACCCTAGGTGACAATTCACAGAATTCACAGAGTCTAGAGACTCCTTGTTTGACCGCTTGTTCACGGTAAACCTAATAAAATTGCTGGAAAGTCGACCCATAGACCCCAACATGCCAAAACCCAAGGGCTATAGGGAAGACTTATATTGTAGATTTCATCGACAGAAAGGACATGAAATATCCACTTGTTGGAAATTCAAACACTTAGTGCATGACTTGATAGACAAAAAAATGCTCATGGTAGATAATCCTGTAGCGCTGAACAACAAATAGATGGAATTCTTCAAAGACCCCCTACTTGACCATGATATGCAGGTAAAGACTTTACAAGTGAACGAGGTAACACAAAACTGCCCCATGCAAGGATACATAGGGATGATAAGCATCGTGACATGAAACAAAAGATACCCAAACATGACTACACCCACTGTAGCTACAGGAGATGTTTCATCAACGTCACAACCCCCACAACAACCTATGCAACCTCCCCCACCTAGACCAGTGGCCATAATTCAGACTAAACTTACTCAAATTTTAAGGACCACATCGGCTAGGATCTCCATTTATGAGTTCATCCAAAAATCGCCACCCCATCAGGAGGCTCTGATGGAGATACTCAAAGCCATTGAGCTATAACCCCATGAATCCAATTCTTTCAACAACTTTGTGGGACATGTGAGACGAAGCACAGAACCAGTCATAACCTTCAGGGAAGATGAACTAAAATTGGTGACTGGTGATATGGTGGATCCACCCTTGCACGTCATTGCATGGGTCAATGGAGATACAAGAGCCCTCATTATGCATGTATAACAAAGTTTTCTTTACGATATTTACATAACAAAAAATCAAACACACTGAACCAGATTTAGGGCACACATTTAATCTATAAATGAGATAATCATTTCTTCGTTTGTGTGGTCCCCTTTTGTTTGGCATAGCATAAAAATTGTAAAGGAGATAAAAATATACGTATCTTTCTAGAAAAACCACCACCATGGTGTATACCCGTATCCAAGCCCAATCACGGGTAGAAGCTGTAGAAAGTATGCAAGGAGGCACAAGTCACCTCCATTATAGCCCCAAGGACTTGGTTATACCACCTTGGTAGCCTGACCCACAACATAGTCCACACTATGCCACTACATAAAAGGACTATAGACGCACCCCTTTGAGGGGCACTCCCGTGCAACAAAGACCCTCTCAAGAGGAGTACATACATGGGAAAGCCCCCTTAGACACTCATTATGAGTGGCCACTACGCGATGAAGCGCTAGAGCAGCATAGGGTTCATAAGGAGGGGCCACATGATTATATCATTCCCCCTCCACCCCTCACTACTGTTAGAAATAATAGGCCAAATTTAGAGCGCAAGGCTCTTCAGATAGGGTGAGCCAACTCCACCAGTCCCTTTCACATGTATGAAAGGGAGAACGAGGAAAACCAGTATATTCCTCGAGAGCAATACATCGCATGGGAGCAACGCACCTCCACAACTGCTGATTATCAAGATCACCTATTAAGGCTAGAGCCTCGGGTGAATGTCGCTAACCTCGATAGAGGAAAGTGACCCATAGAGATCTCGGATCACCACGGCCAAGATAGATGTGTAGGAGAGGCATCTAGGCCTCCTAGACCTAGGACGATGAAACAAATTGACTTGGCGTTTGCCAAACATGTTGCCTACCAAGTGCAAATCACACAGCTTAGGTAAGATCAATAGTGGTTAGAATAACTATATCATCTTAAAAAAGAGCGCATTCAACGCCAGACAGATGAGTTGCTCCAGAATACTATGCATGAGAGGATTCCAACCTCTCACACGCATAAGACAAAAATTTATGAGAGGCACAACCCCTTAGAAGAAGAGCAGGCTGAAACACCCTACCAAGGCAGGGGAGGCGCTATCTGGCTACCCCTCCATAGGCCTTAATTTCCTCATAATTCACAACAGGAACAAACCAAAGAGAAGGAAATAAAATCCTCGGATGCATACAAAGCACTGCTAGAGTGCTTAGATTCTATGGAGAATAAGACTTCAAGGCCCCAAAAGCCCACCTTATGCCAACTCTGTAGTCACCAGGTACATCCTTTAGTTCTAGCACCCCCATACCCCGAACACTTCAAAATGCCTCAATTGGAAATTTTTAGAGGGGATGAGGATGCCCAAGAGCACGTAACAAGGTTCCTGAGTCAATGCTTTGGCATTTAGGACAATGATGCATTACTTTTGAGAACATTTATAACCACATTCACAGGCCCTGCCTCGGATTGGTTTACCCAGTTGCCGAAGTATAGCATCAATAATCTAGACCAGCTAGTGGACACATTCCTTGAATGTTTTGCCTTCAACACCAAGAAGAAGGCATCCTTAAGTGACCTAGCTAGCCTTAAGCAATATGATTATGAGACCATAGTTGCTTATGGGAATCGATGGAGGAAATTGCTTTCAAAGCTACCTTACCTCCCTCCCATGGCCGACATAACTCAAATGTTTTCAAAGACTTGCTTAAGGTCGATCTTCATGCTATTGCAGCTATAGAAATATGCCACTCTCGAAGAAGCCTTGGCGCAAGCCAGGATAATTGAGGAGATCAAAATACAAGACGGTGATATTTCCAAGCCACGCAAGAAAGAGTGGACCAAAAATGCTAAAATTGGGCCCACACAACCGAAACCCACTGCGGTCAATCAGGTTGCCATAACTATACCAAAGCCTGCACAAACGACATAGCCCCCAAAGGCTAATTATCAAGTAGTTCCTATTGATAACTATGAAAAGGAAAATCATAAACAAGAGCAAAATCAACAGCGTCACCCTACGCGATAATTCACATAATTCACGGAGTCTAGAGACTCCTTGTTTGACCACTTGTTCATGACAAACCTAATAAAATTGCTAGAAAGTTGACCCATAGACCCCAACACACCAAAACCAAGGGCTATAGGGAAGAATTATATTATAGATTTCACCAACAGAAAGGACATGAAATCTCCACTTGTTGAAAATTCAAACACTTAGTGCAGGACTTGATAGACAACAAAACACTCACGGTAGATAATCCCGTAGTGCTGAGCAACCAACATATGGAAGTCTTCAAAGGCCTCCTACCTACCCATGATATGCATGCAAAGACTTTACAAGTGAACGAGGTAGCACAAAAATGCCCCATGCAAGGATACGTAGGGATGATAAGCATTGTGACATGAAACACAAGATACCCAAACACGGCTACACCCATTGCAGCTACAGGAGATGTTCTGTCAACGTCACAATCCCCAAAACACCCTATGCAACCTCCCCCACCTAGACCAGTGGCCATGATTCAGAATAAACTTACTTAAAGTTTAAGGACCACGTCGGCTAGGCTCTCCATTTATGAGCTCATCCAAAAATCGCCACCCCATCGGGAGGCTCTGATGGAGATACTCAAAGCCATTGAGCTACAACCCCATGAACCTAATTCTTTCAACAAATTTTTGGGACATGTGAGATGATGCACAAAACCAGTCATAACCTTTAGGGAAGACAAACTAAAATTGGTGACTGGTGATATGGTGGATCCACCCCTGCACGTCATTGCATGGGTCAATGGGATTCCATTCAAGAGGGTGTTGTTGGACACTGGCTCATCCAGTAACATAATCATGACAGTGGCATTAAAACACCTTAAGTTTCTAGCATCCCACATTGTGGCGTCCACTTACACTCTTCGAGCATTCAATGACGCATTATGCTCGATGGTTGGCACAATTGTCCTACCCATCCAAGTAGGACAAAATACCATTCCTACGTTGTGTCACATCCTTGAGGGTGAGATGGCCTACAATATTTTGCTAGGCCAGCCTTGGATAAGGGACATGAAGTGTGTCCCTTCGATAACCCATCAATGCCTCAAATACACATACAAAGGGCAAGTACATGTAGTCCTAGTAGACTTAGAGCCCTTTAAGTTTTGCAATGCGGTGTAGCTAATGCCGCAATCGACCCTTCCATTAACACATTTGTACTTTCAATTGAATTCATTCACTCAAGGTCTAATTTCGCCTACATCCCCGTTATTGAGTCCCTCAACTCACCAACCTAGCCCATCTTCATCATCTGTTCCTTCACCCATGATGCCACCTATGGTGGCCATACTAAAGTACAATAGGAAGAAGCCCCTAGAGGAGGTACTACCATTAGTCTCAACCATCTCTATCGAAGAGGTGCCTAGCCGAATGGAAGTCGAGACACCTGGTTCACCCAACATAGAGTGGACTCAGGGAGAACTCCCATTCCCTCCCCCTAAATTGCTGATGATTACCATTGAGATGGCAAATATGGGCCTGGGGGAGTACCTAGTGCAGAATTTTGTGGCAACACCCACGCTCGAATCCATGCAAGACATGGGGAGACCTCGCCTCCCCATTGGTACTATCGTCCCTCTAGTCTACCTGCCAAATTAGACTAATTTTGTATATGGGGGCCTCGAGAACAGCATTGAACCCTACCTACAAGAAGAAGAAGATGAAGAGCCATTTGCTGAGAATGTTGACTATCTGTCCAACCCAGACTTTGCCTTGAAATACCTAGACCAATGTAATTGGCATGGATATGGATTAGGTAGATACGAACAAGGAATGCACACTCTTTGTCAACCAAGATACCAGATGCAATATGATAAATCAGGAGTAGGGTTCAACCACCCTTTGCTCCTTGAAATATTGGTAGAAATAATGCAAGGCCTAGGTCTAGGCAACAGGGAGGGGTTGGCACAAGATCCATATGCCAATCCCAACACAACATACACATTGGGGGATTATCTCCCATTGTTAACAACAAACCTTGTTGACATCAACAACCCCTCTCCTTTGATCAAGGAAGGAGAAAGTTCAAGTAACCTCCAAAGGGGATATTAAAAAGATCAAGGGGGGTCTTCTGAACATGAGTCAAATTATGAGGTAGCACCTTGGGACCCTTTTGAGTCCGATAGCAATCACTCACAGGTGACACCCATTGACGACTATCAGGAGAACTTCATGGCAATGTTGTGCTTTAATGTTCCAATCAGGCAATTGCTACCTCTAGAGAATCTAGCCTCCTGTAGAGAGTGGAACAACTTGAAAGATACCAAATCAACATGCTCAAACAAAATGAGCCTCCCATAATGGCCATAAGGCCAAGTGATCCACCAGAGGAAGAAGATCCGAATATCAACTTCAACATCAACTACCTGCGTGCCAGACTTTTGGCTCTCATAGAGAGTGAGGATAGTGATCAGGAAATGCATAGTGGGAGGCTATACCAGCCAGAGGGGCACATAGTTGTCAGAGCCAATGAATGCCTATGGATCTTCGATAGCGACTATGAGGATGAGATTGAGATGGCATATCTCAACCATATGAGGCAACATGAATACCCCATAGAAATCGATGATATGTTTGAACATCTAAATATGGGACAAAGTCATAGGTGGCATTTAAACCAAGTATAGTTAAACCAAGTGCTTCATCCACCACTTCGGGCATACAGGGGGCACCTCCCACCTAGAGACCCTATATGGCCATCAGAGCCAAGGGTAAACCCTATCCTTCTATCTGCACATAGGGTCAATCCTTTTGTGCTAGTACCCATAGAGCCAGATCTGGGGTATAAATATCACCAAGGATGTCTGGATCAATGCCCACATGATAATAGAGACCAAATTCATTCCATCAACATGGTCTCCATTGATTTAACCACCCCCATATGCAATCAAGCTGATCCAAAATGACCATTGTATCTAGACCTAGATGCCATAGACTGGGATCGCGTTGACTCACCACCATTCCCATCATAGTACTAGCCTTGCGGTGAGATGTTTCATTTCATCCCAAGATAGACTCAAGACATATTCTGTGTTGAAGAGGAACTAGACATTCCCAATGCATATCTAAATTTAGCAAATGATATCCACCTGATCCCAACTCCACACTAGTTGGAGGACGGATCCCACATGTCAGTCAAAGAGATGATTGATGTAGACATCGGTTCTGATCCAATGAATCCGCAAATTATCAAGTTGGGGGTATGTTTATCCCTAGAAGAACAAGCCGATTACATTGCCCTTATCAAAGAGAAGAAGGAGGTTTTTTCATGGTCCTACAAAGACATGTTGGGGCTAGACCCACAACTAGTCACGCATAATCTAACTATTGATTTGACAAGTAAGTCAGTCAAGAAAAAACTATGTAAGATGCACCCAACAGTGGCCTTAATGGTCAAAGATGAGCTACAAAATTTGTTGGATGCATAGTTTGTCATCTGCATAGATTACCCACCATGGTTGTCCAACATGGTACCCGTCAAAAATCCTGATGGGAGGATTCACATATACATCGATTTTCAAAATTTAAATAAAGTGAGTCCCAAGGATGATTTCCCCTTACCTAGCATCGACGCATTGGTAGACGCTACAGCAGGCCACGAAATGCTTTCCCTCATGGATGGTTTATCGGGATACAACCATATTTGTATCAATCCCGATGATCAACTAAAAATGACGTTCACGATGCATTGGGGGACATTTTGTTATAAGGTCATGCCCTTTGGCCTTAAAAATGTTGGTGCCACTTACCAACGCGCTATGAAATACCTATTCCATGATCACATGCATAAAAATTTGGAATATTATATGGATGATTTGTTGGCCAAATCTCTTTTGCGCCAAATTCATCTCGATGACTTACGCAAGATCCTTGATTGCCTCATAAAACACAAGATTAGGCTAAACCCCAAGAAGTGCGTATTTGGTGTCACATCTGGAAAACTCTTGGGTTTCAGAGTCTCAAAACGAGGCATTGAGGTAGGTCCAAATAAAGTCAAGGCCATCCTTGAAATGCTTCCCCCAACCACCTTCAGGTAGCACAAAAGCTTGCAAGGTAAGGTCATGTCAATCAAGCACTTCATAGCATAGTTATCTGACAAGTGTCGACCCATGAATAAATTATTACACAAGGGGGTAGCATTTCATTGGGATGACAAGTGCCAATCAGCCTTCGACGACATCAAACAATACTTGGCTTCACCACCGATATTGGCACCACCTAGACTAGGAGTGTCATTCTACTTATACATCTCAGCTACAGAGGTGGCACTGGGTGCCATGCTAGCCCAAAAAAATGAACTACATAAAGAATAGGCTAATTATTATCTTAGCCGCACCCTGGTAAGTTATGAACTTAACTATGCATACATTGAGAAGCTATGCTTGGCGGTGGTATTTTCCACCAAAAAGCTATGCCATTACATGCTAAGCAATATGACGTATGTGGTGTCTAAGGAGAATCCATTATGGTACATGATGAGTCGTACTTATCATAGTAGTCGCACAATGAAATGGATCATGTTGTTGACAGAGTTTGACATTGAATTCATTGGACAAAAGTCCATCAAAGGTCAATTCATCGCCGATAAACTAGTAGAGGCTCCTATCGAAGACGATCAACCTTTGACCATAGAGTTGCCTGATGATGGGGTCTTACATGTCTCAGAATCACCAGATTCTGATGAGCCTGAGTCACAGGATGACATAACCTTATTTTTTTATGGTTCTAAATGTGAGCAAGGGAGTGGCGTAGGAATCATGTTTTTCACATCGCAAGGGGCTCCAATGCCTTTATAATTTAAACTTGATTTCTCGTGCACCAATAAAAATTCTGAATATGAAACCTTGTTCATAGGTCTTCAGATAGCCATCACCATGAACATCAAACGCTTGAATATCTTTGGTGATTCACTATTAATTGTCAACCAAGTGAAAGGGGTATTCCAATGCAAATGCCTAGTTCTATAGGCCTACAAAGCCCTGTGGATAAATTCCTAGTAAATATTGAATGGTACGACATTGAGGCACTCCCTCGATCATCAAATCATTTTGTGGACACTATGGCCTCCTTGGGATCACTAATCTCGTAAGAAATTTCTGGTGAGATGACAACCATTCAAGTCAAAATTTTATCGCAATTTGTGATGGAGTGTGCAAGCTTTGACATAACGCCAGGAATCCACCTGATCCAGATTGAACCATCTCAGGATAGGTTCTCTTGAAACCATGATAGTTTGAATCATGCCAACTGGGGGTTTGTGTTCTCTCCAACCCCTCTCAATAGCAACACAACGCTATTTCTACAAGTTCTTTCTCGCTCAACTTTTGCTAGGGACGAACTTCAAGAGGGATCGACCATTCATACCATCGATGTTTTTGATCAGCAAAATTGGTACACACCCATAAGAGACTATCTCAAGTTAGGTAGCCTCCCACTTGGATTGTCGCACGCCATGAAAAGATCATTCAAACATAAAGCGGCAAAACATGTCTTGCTAGGAGATATTTTATACCATTGAAGCTATGAAGGAATCCTCCTCCATTGCTTGGACCAACAAGAGTCCACTTGGGTGATCACCCAAGTGCATGATGGTACATGCAATGGCCACTTTAGCAATATGGCCATCGTAAAGCGCATTCTTTGCATGGGCTATTATTGGCCATCTTTAGAGTGAGATTGTTGTGCATATGTGTAGAAGTGCGTGAAGTGTCAACACCATGCTAACTTGACACACGTACCTTCTCAGGCCTTGCAGCTGATCCAATCGACTTGGTCATTTTTGCAATGGGGCTTAGATCTCATTAGAAAGATATGCCCTGCATCGTCAGGTCATCACACGTTTATCATAACGGACATAGAGTACTTCACTAAGTGGGTGGAAGCAATTCCGCTTACCTCTATGACTGGGCCCCGCATTGCAAAGTTCATTTTACATAACATCATATGTCATTTTGGTATTCCATCCAAGATCATCTTGGATAATGGGATGTCATTTAAGAACAAAGATGTGCATGCTTTGACAACAAAGTACAAAATTTAGCACAATTTTTTGACACCTTATTATCCGTAGGCAAATGGGCAAGCAGAGGTGTCAAACAAAATGCTAGTTGCCATCCTTAAAAATATGGTCACAGATAGTCATAAGGATTAGCACATACAAATACCACTTGCCCTATGGGCTTATCGCACTAGCATTTGGACGCCCACTAGGGCAACTCCATTTTCACTAGTGTATGGCTCCGAGGCAGTCATGCCTCTTGAGTTGGAAATACCCTCCCTATGCATATTAATGCAAGATTTCATTGATGATAACACTGCATGATAGACCCAGCTAGACCAGCTTACGTTACTCGATGAATGATGCATCAATGCTATCGAGCATTTACGTATCTGTCAAGAGCGACTTAAGAAATCATACAACATGAAAGTCCACCTGAGGGACTTTCAGGTTAGTGACTTGGTTTTAAAAGAGAACCAACAAAATTCTAACTTGTCACCCCATTTAAGGGAAAAGTTCACGATAAATTGGTTAGGTCTGTATGTAATCGACAGTAAAATAGGACCTAGAACATACCGACTCGCCTCTCTTGAAGGAATCAAGGAATTAGAACCCTTGAACATCAGTCATTTGAGGCCATTCAACATTTAGAGAGCCATGGCCCCTCCAAAAGCTCCAAGGATTTTTGTAATCACTTGGTCAACCAAAAATGTCCCAAAGGTATCCATAATCCCTTTGGTCAAACCAAAAGCTCCAAGGGTTCCCATAATCGCTTGGTCAACCAAAAATGCCCCAAAGGTATCTATAATCCCTTTGGTCAAACAAAAAGCCCCAAGGGTTCCCACAATCGCTTGGTCAACCAAAAACACCCCAAAGGTATCCATAATCTCTTTGGTCAAACCAAAAGCTCCAAGGGTTCCCGCAATCGCTTGGTCAACCAAATGCCCCAAAGGTATCTATAATCCCTTTGGTCAAACCAAAAGCTCCAAGGGTTCCCGCAATTGCTTGGTCAACCTAAAATGCCCCAAAGGTATCTATAATCCCTTTGGTCAAACCAAAAGCCCCAAGGGTTCCCACAATCACTTGGTCAACCAAAAACATCCCAAAGGTATCCATAATCCCTTTGGTCAAACCAAAAGCTCCAAGGGTTCTCGCAATCACTTGGTAAACCAAACACCCCAAAGGTATCTATAATCCCTTTGGTCAAACCAAAAGCTCCAAGGGTTCCCGCAATCTCTTGGTCAACCTAAAATGCCCCAAAGGTATCTATAATTCCTTTGGTCAAACCAAAAACTCCAAGGGTTCACATAATTGCTTGGTCAACCAAAACGTCCCAAAGGTATCTATAATTCCTTTGGTCAAACCAAAAGCTCCAAGGGTTCCCGCAATCGCTTGGTCAACCAAAACGCCCCAAAGGTATCTATAATCCCTTTGGTCAAACCAAAAGCTCCAACGATTCCTACAACCGCTTGGTCACCCAAAATACACCAAAGGTATCCATAATTCCTTTGGTCAAACCAAAAGCTCCAAGGGTTCTCGCCACCACTTGGTCACCCAAAATGCCCCAAATGTATCCATAATCCCTTTGGTCAAACCAAAAGCTCCAAGGGTTCCCACAATCGCTTGGTCAACCTAAAATGCCCCAAAGGTATCCATAATCTCTTTGGTCAAACCAAAAGCTCCAAGGGTTTCCGCAATCGCTTGGTCAACCACAAATGCCCCAAAGGTATCCATAATCCCTTTGGTCAAACCAAAAACTCCAAGGGTTCTCGCAATCGCTTGGTCAACCTAAAATGCCCCAAAGGTATCTATAATCCCTTTGGTCAAACCAAAAGCCCCAAGGGTTCCCACAATCACTTGGTCAACCAAAAATACCCCAAAGGTATCCATAATCCCTTTGGTCAAACCAAAAGCTCCAAGGGTTCCCGCAATCGCTTGGTCAACCAAAAGCCCCAAAGGTATCTATAATCCCTTTGGTCAAACCAAAAGCTCCAAGGGTTCCTGCAATCGCTTGGTCAACCTAAAACACCCCAAATGTATCTATAATCCCTTTGGTCAAACCAAAAGCCCCAAGGGTTCCCATAATCGCTTGGTCAACCAAAAATGCCCCAAAGGTATCCATAATACCTTTGGTCAAACCAAAAGCTCCAAGGGTTCTCGCAATTGCTTGTCAACCAAACGCCCCAAAGGTATCTATAATCCTTTTGGTCAAACCAAAAGCTCCAAGGGTTCCCATAATTGCTTGGTCAACCTAAAATGCCCCAAAGGTATCTATAATCCCTTTGGTCAAACCAAAATCTCCAAGGGTTCCCACAATCGCTTGGTCAACCTAAAATGCCCCAAAGGTATCTATAATCCCTTTGGTCAAACCAAAAGCTCCAAGGGTTCCTGCAATCGCTTGGTCAACCAAAATGCCCCAAAGGTATCTATAATCCCTTTGGTCAAACCAAAAGCTCCAAGGATTCCTACAACCGCTTGGTCACCCAAAACACCCCAAAGGTATCCATAATCTCTTTGGTCAAACCAAAAGCTCCAAGGGTTCTCGCCATCGCTTGGTCACCCAAAATGCCCCAAAGGTATCCATAATTCCTTTGGTCAAACCAAAAGCTCCAAGGGTTCTCGCAATCACTTGGTCAACCTAAAATGCCCCAAAGGTATCCATAATATCTTTGGTCAAACCAAAAGCTCCAAGGGTTCCCACAATCTCTTGGTCAACCACAAATGCCCCAAAGGTATCCATAATCCCTTTGGTCAAACCAAAAACTCCAAGGGTTCTCGCAATTGCTTGGTCAACCAAAAATGCCCCAAAGGTATCTATAATCCCTTTGGTCAAACCAAAACCTCCAAGGGTTTTCGCAATCACTTGGTCAACCTAAAATGCCCCAAAGGTATCTATAATCCCTTTGGTCAAACCAAAAGCTCCAAGGATTCCTGCAATCGCTTGGTCAACCAAAATGCCCCAAAGGTATCTATAATCCCTTTGGTCAAACCAAAAACTCCAAGGGTTCCCACAATCTCTTGGTCAACCAAAATGCCCCAAAGGTATCTATAATCCCTTTGGTCAAACCAAAAGCTCCAAGGGTTCCCACAATCGCTTGGTCAACCTAAAACACCCCAAAGGTATCTATAATCCCTTTGGTCAAACCAAAAGCTCCAAGGGTTCCCACAACCTCTTGGTCACCCGAAACGCCCCAAAGGTATCTATAATCCCTTTGGTCAAAACCTCCAAGGATCCGTAAGAATCACTTGATCCATACCCATTCGGGTTAAAACCACCATAATGAATATTAAAAAACAACAGATAATCAAAAATAACAAAAAAATTGCATCTCACTTTCATGCATAATCTTAAAAATAAAAATCCAAAAAAAAAAGAAGCTGCATTATGCATCGCATACATTTCAAACGCACCATAGACTGTAATTACTTGGCAATTCCATCATTTTCCACATTCAGTCCATTTTGTAAATGATCCAACAAGAATAACGCCATTCACATTTTTGCCATATCATAGTCAGTTGTCTTTTAATGTCCTTCGGGTTTTCGTCATTTAGTTGTCTTTAGATTTCTAGTCAAATGCTGTACAAAGTCAGACCAATTTTTACAAGGTAGAGTTTTACTTGGATCATGCCTTGTTACATAGCATCCCAACACAAGCTTAAAACACATAAAAATTCCCAAGTTGCATGAACAAAAGATGAAACCTGCATAGCGAACGAGGTTACCATAAGTGAAACGGCTATCTTGCTCATCCCCCTGTGCAAATGACCCCAAGAATGCTAAGAGTTGGCAAAAGGACAAGCATATTCCCTACCCAATTCCCCCAAAATAAACAGTGGTTTTTACCACTATCAAAAATTCCAAATTCTCAAAAAGTTGTAAACATCAAAAAATTGCAAAAGTCAAAGTACAAACTCCAAAGTTTGACATCAAAACCCTCAAAGTGCACACATCAAAAAGCACAAGAAATAGTGATCCCCATCACTCAAAATTCAAATCCCTTGCTCAAAACAAAAAAAGAGAAAAATAAACAGTGATTTTTATCACTATATATGAGAGCAAGTATCCCAATAAAATTGAAGAAAAGAAGGGAGTCGAACTTGAATCCCTGGAACTCTCAGCATTCGAAAGGTCATGAGGTGATCCTCAATCCCGGTTTGGTAGATAGCTTACTGGTCATTGGTGGTAAACCTCCCACATGATGATATATCTATCGCATTAGCTATTGGGCATATGTACAGATCAATGTTTGCATGTGGATGAGCTAGCTCATGGTATCCTATATTGCATCGTAGACTAATCTTACTAAATGCAACAAAGGAGTTAGTGGAGCTAATTAGGTGATCCTCAGTACAGGTTTGGTGGATAGCCTACCTGGCACTGGCGGTATCCTTACGAATACCACATCAACGAACTCAATCGCACACACAGGGATGTGAAATAACTTAGTCAAACTCAAGTCTGATTTGTACCTTGTTCGAAAGTATTGTAAGATAATGTACAGTATTGACTATTTAGTTAAAGCATCTGAGCACCAAAAAAAAAAAAAACTTAACTACATTCTAAAACAATTGTTGTACATTTCATTACTTACATCACCATCAAAAAATACAAAACAAAAATTACAAATGCAAAGTTATTTTATAAAGCAAATAGTACAAAAAACCAGTAAATCCTGTACAGTCTATGGTGCCATCGCCTGTATACCAACAAATCATTCCATACATTCCATATGCATACATCTATATCATATAGTTAAAATCATCCACAGTCATAATAACATATGCATACATCAACATAAATAAACATGCAAAAAGAACAATGAACCATGACAAGTATATAATCAAACAAAAAAAGGAGTCATGTATATATATCCAGCCAAAATGCCCTCAGGCTATGATAAGAATGTCCTTTGACCTCACAAAAAAAACTAAAAACTCAATATCCCCAAAGCCTAGGGAGTCGGCCACCATGATCATGCAGGATCGGTGTGACTGGAACTACCCCTAGTAGTATGGGTCCTATGGGACCTCTCAGGGTGGCTACTACCAGCCCTCGCACCCTGCCCACCAACACTATCATCACCTAGCCACCTGTGATGAGATGATGCAGACTACTCAATATCACTGCCTCTCATACGACATGACAAACCACCTCCATCAAGCATAGGAAAATGTCCATCGAGGTAGATAACCTTTGTCTCTAACTTTATCTGATACCGTCTCCACTCCATATCTCATCGGTGATACACAGCCAGTGCACTATCCTGCTATGCCAACTGAGTCTGTAGGAGATCCCTCTCCTGCGTTACCTACACCAAAGCATCTCTATGCTCCTCCTCCCATCTCTATAAGAGACCCTCCAATCGTGCTATCTTAGCACGAAGCCCAGCCTACACATCCCTTAATATAACCTGAGGCATGGGCTCCTTCGGGATGACCTGTTGCTCGGCACCCACTGCTCTAGGACATCCTATACATTCGTTTGCTCTAGAACCCCCAAATCATCTACATCACCACTAAAGTCATCAACCTCCACAATGTCAGCATCATCAAGCGGATCCCCCAAACCCTCCACTGGTGCCTCTACACCCCCACCTCCTGTTGTTGCAGTATCCATGCCTCCTAGAGGCCCCTCACTTCGCCATCATCGCATAATCCACCACCGGTCATACTCTGCAGTCACCCCAATATTGTCCACGTTGGGTACATCAATAACTACATCAAACCCCTCACCTAGCGGCTCAATGGTAGGCCAGACTAGAGTCCTCTCATCATCACGATGTTGATAGGTCAAGGGATCACCAGGAAATCCCTAGCGCACCCTAAAATGCTACATCACTCGGACATTTGGGAAGTACTCCTGCTCTGTCCCATGTCGTCCAATCAACCATCTACCCCTGTGCACACACCAAAGTCACTCTCCAGCCTCGGTCCAGGCTGGACCGTCTTGGTACAGCCGCCAGAACACTTGCCTGGAACTAGATGAGAGAAGGCATCAGTATAGTAACCTATGCCACCTGTCCATCATCAACTCTGTCCATGCTCCTCTAACCTTCGCCATAAATCGGCATAAATTATTTCCTAATCCACCATCTCACCTCGGGTAGTCCATGGTAGCCCTTATGACCGCTCCACAGCTATGTGGTGCCATCCCTAGCACTGCAAGAGATAGCTACACCCGATCCCTTTTTGCTTTCGACAGCGGACCTCGTACAACTCATTGTACAACTACACCAATAAAGTCTACCCCCCTCTCATAATAATTGGAGCTGATGTAGGACACTCCACCAATGTGAAAACCAACTCAAGTAGGTTCTAAGGGAACCTTGCACCTAAGGAGTCAGGAAGTAGCATATTGGAGATGAGGGTCATGATCAAAGCATGCCTCACCCCTAATACACCCTTCTCTAGCCACCATCGTACCAGAATACTGCCTATCTGGCAGTCAGCCTCTACCTTCTCCACAGCCCTCTCCACCCCCTTCTCCACTGCCAAACCAAAACATCGTGTCAATACTGTTGTTCGTTGGTCTCGGTGGGTCATCCGGATAGGCAGTCCATCTATCAAAATTTGTAGAATCCGATACACATCCTCTAGAGTAACAGTCATATCCCATGTTGGGAGATGAAAAGTGTTGGTGTGGGGATTCCACATATTGATCAATGCAGTCAAATATGCCCGATCCCACACCATAGGCTCCAAATGCGTCACATGCTAGAGCCCAAGGGCATCAAGCCACTCCCAATCCACAACTCTTAGGGCATCCTAAGCATAAGAGAAAATAGTCGGCTGGTGGTACCGACTCTTCACAACCTGAAACAACACAATAAAACAAAAAAAGATATTAAGTACAAACTTAATATAAAACAAAAACATTAAAATAAAACTGTACAACAAAAGTACAGACTACAATTTACAATTGTACAACAAAAGTACAGCATAAGAAGTACATTAAAATAAAACTGTACAACGAAAGTATAGATCATAAAAAAATAATAATAATAATAATTGTATAATCAAAAAAAAAAAACAACAAAAATCATATTAGGGTTTCAACCTTAATGTGAACGCAAACAAAATAAAATAAAAAAATATTAGGGTTTCAACCTTAATATGGCAAAAACAAAAATGAAATAAAACATATTAGGGTTTCAACCTTAATATGAAAAAAAACAACAAAATAACTGAAGGCACCCTTACAAACGTCATCTTGGGTCAAGCGACTCATCGCTTTTCTCATTTTTGGTCATTCCCTCATTGATTCGTCACTTAAGGGGGTAGTCACACATAGTCACCAATCAACAAATATACACCCAATCAAGGAAATGGCATGCATTCAAAGAATCATTGATAAAGACAATCACGCTCTTGCTTGGGGCAGGAAACAAGCAATAATCACAAGCTAAACAAACACTTGGCATTCTGTAAGCATGAAGAAAAGGTTCCTCAGACAAAAGGTTGTGCCCTTTGCCTATTCATGACTAAACAATGTCCAAGATCAAGTACACCTCATTGAAAAAGGTTACATTTGAGTTAAGCTCCTTAGCTCGTCAGAAGCAAGGATTCAAGAATGGATGCCCTTTCCATACTTGGGGCATCAAAATTTGGTTAGGCTACTGAGAAATCCTAATCATTAAGTACTTTGGTCATCTATTTTTGCTCAGCACTATGCCACACACAATGCATCCCAAAAAGGGGCATATGTAGACACCAAAATAACACCAATCCAATTATGTGACTACAAGCACTGATCAAATTGGCATACATACCCCCTAGGACAGCCTCCAAATGTTAAAAAGTGGTCCTAACTACTCCCAAATCAATTTTGGAAGGTCAGAGGTCAGTTTTGCACCTTTTAAGCACTTTTATCCCTATTCGTCCCACCCTGGGACGATTAGAATCCTATTCGTTCCACCCCGGGACAATTAGCAGCAATCGCTCCAGGGTGGGATGATTAGCAGGTTTGACTAGAAAAAAGTCAAACCTTGAAAAATGGCAGCCCAAATATACCACCTAAATTTGCCTTCAAGGCATGCAATTGCAAGGGAATGTTTCAAATTAGAGAGAGAGCCTGCCCTGATCATGGAGGCCTCAATCAATGAGCCCCTAATCAGGGAAGAATATTCTCTCCCCCAAAAAAAGGCATGGTGAGCCAAGTGGCACCCTCGCATGCGCATTCAAAGGAGACCCTTAGGTCTATAAAAAGGTGAGCCTCCTCATCCCAAAAGGAGAACAGATTTGGAGCATTTGGAGCACGAAATGCTTCCGAACTATACCCTCATTCCTCTTTGTGCTTCCCACATCCCTAATTTCTCTTTTGGAAGAGAGGTTATCGGGTGAACACTAGGAATGCAATCTAGACCCAAAACCTAAGCAATCGGCCATAATCCCACTCCAAACTCGTTGACACAACCCCCTAAGAGGTTTTAGACCCATTCCACTTGGATTGGTGTCAAAATTAGGCCCTAAACGGTGGGCGTCCCACCCTTGTGCGTCCCCCAAACTGCATCAGTCCTAATCGCCCCACACCAAAGTGATTAGAAATATATGCATGATTTATTTACTATTATTTTTGCATTGTTTTATATTTGATGTACTTATGCTGCTGTCCAAGTTTCATGGCTTTCTGACATGATTTGACCTGGTTTTTGGTATTTTATGCGTCCACTAACCTGCAGGGAGTGCCTTCGAATACAGGATGACCTGGGTAGAATCTGCCAAATATGACCTTCTGGGTCATCTCAAAATGCTATTTTTAGTCTAACCCCAAGTTTGCAAGAGTTTTGGAGGCCTCTGGGTAGGACATTTGCAAGGTCACTTTTTGCAAGTTTTGCGACAGTCCCTAGCGTCCCACCCCAGAGCGATTAGAAATATGTGCATGATTTCCTTAATGTTATTTTTGCAATATGTCCCAGATGATATCCTAATGCCTCTATTAAATTTTCATTGCATTTTGACATGATTTGACTATAGTTTTATTATTTTATGTGTTAACTAGCTCGCAGGGCGCCCCTATCACATACAAGAAAATCTGGGTAGGATGTACAAATTTCGAGCATCTGGGTAGTCTTAGAATGACATATAATGCCTAACCCATGAGTTGCAGATGTTTTGGATAAGCATAGGCAGGACATTGGAGCGCTCACTTTGGAGAGGCCCTCGATAAGTAAACGAGCATAACTGGGCCATCTGACACCTCTTCGACGCAAAATTAGGTGATACCAATTCTAGACATTGTCCTTTTCATTTCCATATCATTTTGTAATCAATTTATCAACCTTATCACTGATATACCACAAATGCCCACTAGAGGCCTTGGGGATTGTATGTCTTTCTGGATACGCACATGCTATTAATGATTTGTTGTCTTTCTATGCGTAGGATATCATCGCAAGGAATACTAGAGGGGCAGCAAGGAATTATGAACACACGGACACAAGCGGCGGTAACTTTTAGCCCACCCACTTCGAATGTGGGCATGCGGAAGACCTTGGAAGCGTACCATCTGATCTTGTTCTTTCGGGCATCCATTAATGTAACAAATTGTATCAAATGTTCTGAGCCCTAGAGGGGGGATGTATTGTAATCGGATTAAAAGCAATATCAATAAAGGAGGTCCCGCTTTTGTTTTTCTCACATCTCGTTTATGCGTCATTCCCTTCATGCATTGCTTGTCGCATTCGTAGGACTTAGCATCTACATCCATTTTTGTTTGCATCCTATCGGTACGCCGTCCTTCTGTGTTGCTTTCAGTGTCAACTTGTAGCATAACAAGTAGCATATTCCTCTATGGAACTGCTCATTATCATGGTGTCAATGGGAAATGTGTTGGAAAGGAAAGAGGGATCACTCATGACCCTCTCTATATTAAAATATGCGATTAACCTTCACTTGATGCCATCACTAACTATGTGTTGTATTATATGAATAATTACTTTAGGCCCTTCTAAATTTTATAAAGGTATTTTTGTAATAATAATTATTTAATCTAAAGGTTAGTTCCTTAACTTGCCCTAAATTTAACTTGTAATTGGGCATAAATACTGCACCATTCCAACCATTTGGTAATCAATTGAAGTGTATTCTATTTTTCTTTAGTGATATTATTTAGTTTCCATGGACACCCCTTTATCGTGTGCATTGCTTTCTATGTATTTCTTTTTCATAATATGGGGTAAAGTATTGATTCTATTTATTTTTAGAAACTGATAAATTCAACATGATATCAGAGTGGATTTGAATCCTCATTACTCAATTATGTCTTTGGAAAATTAGCTTCTATGGTGTCTTCTAAGGGTAACAATGTTTGGATTAGCAAGAACTTTTTAATAATGTTGACAATTTGCAAAAATGTTTTCCTGATAAAATCCTAGGTGGACTTTTATTGCGAGGATGTCATTGGATTTGATAGATTTTATCTAAGAGAAAAATTCATTGACAGGTTCATTTTTTCCTCTCCTGGCACTCAATTTATTCATTTAATATTTTATTATTATCTAGATGGATGCCCTAGTTACAGGATTGAATTTCTCAAGGTTTTTAAAATCTTCATTTATCTTTTATGCATTTTTTCAAAAAAACCATTTTCTTTTCTCTTTTGGCATTTTGTGTCCAAAAGCAACACAAATGATAGGATAATTGCATTGGTCATTGTAAAAGAAAAAAAGAAGATGCTGAATATTTTCTAATAGACCCTAGTGCCAAAGAAGTCATGAGTAGACTTCTATGAATGGCAAAGATCTTCAAGCCATTTCACAAAGTTATCAATATGGTTCAACACATTTTATTGTATTTGAATGAGAGTATGACTTGAATAATTATGTTCAATAAAAGGTTAAGTAGGGAAAAACATAATAGATAAGGAAAAATTGTTACAATTTTTAGATTTTTTATGAAATTTTTGGGGTTTCCAATTCAACACTTTTCTACATGTACTTGTTTTTATACATTGAAAATTTATATATTTCCAATATACTTTTTAAAAATTTAAATTTAAAAAATAAAATATTTCAAATAATGTTCTAGAAAAGGGCATGCAAATAGCATGGTGTGGAGTGCATGCACATCATAGTGATACATGCTTATGCCATTCACATGTAGGAGGGAAATAATATTGGATACATTTTAAAAGTGGAGTCATAACTTGTTTGACTTGGGTGCTCTTTTCTCAAAAGGAATCTATGCAAAGGTGCCCAAGGGAGCCCACCTTAAAATACTAGGCCTTGGAGACCCAAGGTTTGAACCCACTTGCTCATATATTTGGTGAAATTAGATGATGATATCAGCATAAAATTTAATGATGCATGTATAGATGATATGAAATTTTTTGATAACTTGATATTGAATGATGACATCACCCATTTTTTCTCACTAGTGATGACATGGAACCTGATGATGTAGTATCAATGACATGGAAATTGGTATATTATCTCATGTTGACATGGAAGATAATGACATGATAGGTGATGTGGTAGTTGACATGGCATAGGATGACACAATGAGCAATGATAGGGTGGGTGATGATATATAAGGTAATGACATGGCATGGGCTAACATGCTAGCAATTAAAGTGGTAGGTAGATCACCACATGGTGGGTATAAGAAGAGGTTCAATCAAACCAACTTTGCCATCTTATCAAACACAATGATTATAGAATCATAGTCAATAGTATATTTTGTCAAAGTATGGATTTTAGAGAAAATAAAAAAGTGATAATTGGCACAACATAGTTCTAGGATATAGAGTGAATTAGAGAATGATAAGTGGTATAATCAAATTTATTGGTACACTATCTAATGGACTGCTTAGTAAGAACCTAGTGGGTAGCCCCTTATTTTAGATTTTGATAAATGGTTCCATATCATTCATGAGTACATTATCCAATAGACATACACTTGATACCCCATCATACACTCACACAATGAAATGTGGTGTCCTCCCCAATATTTTTTGGTATAGAAATTTTTTAATTTTATAAATGGTTTGGAGGCATTTTGTATGATTTTTGTGTCAAACTTCTAGGGGCCATAAATTTCACACAAAAAAAATATTGGGTTAAGTTGTTAAAGTGTCATGTTTTTTTGAGATATTTGCATTGGTAGTGTTGCTTTTATCATAAATAGACATATGATTTTATATTTTGTTAGAAAATTTATGGATTAACATGTGCCCTTGTTGGCCTAAATTGCTTCACTAGGAAAATTAAGATTGAAGCTTTGCTTTGGAGCAAGGGGATGCTCAAATATGTGAATGAGGAACCTTAGGAGACTTATTATTAAGAGAGAAAGTAATTCTACAAGGATAATAAGGATAATAATCCTAGTTGATATCTCTTCATGTTGACAAGATATATGCCATTCATATTAGTAGCATTATGGATCCTAAGGAGCTATTTGGAAAATTTTATGGATTATGTGAGTATTAATTCCTTAGAAATCAATATATTGGAAGCAGATATTTCTACCTTGACTATGAACACATTTGAAATTGTTAGTGAGTATATCACTTGGTTTAATAAGTTGCACTTAATGACATCCATACTGCTAGAAGAATTCCAAAGGGGGTAGGCAAAAACAACAAGTTGTGGCAAGTACTAAAATATTGAAATTCTTAACATTATTTTTAGAAATTTCTCATAGACATGATAGTTATTGTTGTATTTGATATATTTTGTGTCTACTTTATAACTTCTCATCTATCCCTAATTAATGATGTGTTCAAATATCTTCTTCACACCAAGATCAAAGATAGAGGTATAATGTCATTATTTCATTACTTAGAACCATGCTAAAGAAGTGGTCAAGTCTCAAATTGATAAGAATACAAAACAAGATGAGAAGTCCAAGAAGCCCTTCAAGAAGCTAACTTGTAATTTTTGTAAGAAGGAAGGACTCAAAGCATAATTTACCATATTGGTATCAATAATATTGAAGAAGAAACAAAAAATGGGGGTGTTGATGATGCTCTTTTCTATACATAAGGTGAGGATGATTTTGATGATAAAACCTCATAAGCTCACGTAGTATTTCATTCAACATATTGTACATCAACCTCCTATAATGAGTGGATTATGGATTTAAGGGAAAGAAGGCACATGATTAATAACAAAAATCTTCTACAAGTACAACACATTACATTTAGGAGAGTCTATTATCATTAGAGATTATACCTTTTTTATAGGCGGTAGGTTGTAGAGAGGCTTATATTGGATGTTATTCTTTTGATGAAGTTCTTCATTTTCCTAGTGTTGGTCTTAATTTTTGTATATCTCTTACATCACCATATGAACAAAATGGTAGAGTTTTGGACTGATAATTGGATGATTAAGAACATATATAGTGGATTCAAGATAGTTGCTTCTAGTTATTTTAATTAGATGAATCAAATATACAAATTATGATATAGGTTGATTCCTTCTATTTATCCTCTTGTAAGAAATATTTTTGTATCGTGGTGGCTTAAGAAAATAATGAGTCATAAATAGAATCATAGACTTGGACCTCTTATCTATGGATCACTAAGGTACATGAGTCATCATCATATGGCTATTGGAATTCCTCATATATCCTCTCTAAGTGGTGCATGCAAGGGATGCATTCTAAGAAATCATCATAGAGAGTCCTTTCCAAAAGGGAAAGAACTATTGATATGTAATTCATCCAATCCAAAAAGTTTAAAAATGAAGATTTTTTCATGCAATTAACATTATCATTCAATGCAAAGGAATGATGTTTTTTATTTGAAGGGAAAATTATTTCTCACATGGAATGCATTGAAAATATCTATTAATTGTTATAGCATATTCATTTTTTCATCAATTAGTATCCTCAAGTGGATGTCATGACCTCACCTATCAAGGAAGATCTCACTTATTGTAGAAGCACATGGAATATAACTTGTGTAAGTATTCAACTTACTTTGAACAAGAATATTTTATTTTTAAAAATATGCATTTATTGCTCTATCCCACATTCATCATGTGGTTGATAATTTGAAGTTTTATATAATGTTATGCCAAAGCAAATATTCAACCAATTTTGAAGGTTTTAGTTTTATATTGGGACATCCTCAAATGAAATAATTATTTTGCATAAAATTATTGTAAAAAAAGATAGGCCTTATATATAGCCACTAGAAATCTCTTTATGAGTCTGACACATTTGACATATTTTTTTGTATTAAAAATTATAAACTGATGCAAGTGATAAAGTGATTTGCTAGAAAAATGATTTAGAAAAATGATTGAGGAAAGTACACTATACACATTCCAAATATTTATGCATCATAAGAAGAGTATTAGAGGCCCAATTCCATACTTTAGAATATGAATAGGTACCTATGTAACTATTCATATTATTGTTCAATATAACTTGATTAAGTTACTTGATTTTATTTGTATTTAGGTGTAAACTCCATGATTGTTATAGAAAATCCTTTACTACACTTTGTTTTGTGGTAGGCCTCTCCAAAAAAATCCAAAATTAGAGGAAAATACCATATGAGAAAGGTACAACCAAAACAACTAGAATTTCTAAAGGAGGCATAAACCAAAAAGCATCACCTTCGTTTGATAATAAAAAATAGATTATGGTTAACTAAAGGATATTTCATGATAGTACACAGACTCATTTCTTGAGGGTAGGGTCAATTAATGCCACATTTGGTAATGAGCTACCTCTATGATTATTAGTATTAATGATAAATGGACTTGAACTATATTTGTATCCTTCAACAACATACATCCATACCAACTAGCAAGGAAAGTGTAGGATTTCCACCCTTAACCATTTCGAGGAAAATTTAAATTTTGAAATTTGGATGTAAATATTATAAATAGCCAATTTTAAAGTGAGAAAGTATGCACTTAGTGAGACCGCATGTGGGTGGTCATGGGACTTAGAGCGTATGGTTTATTTTTTATCCCCAAATTTTCAAACTAGCATGCCCAATGGGACACAAACTTAGAAGATAATTGAGGTTCTAGTGAAAGCTTCAGTCCATTGCTTGTTGAAGCATCTTGAAGATTCACCTAGTGACTCCACTATGAAATAAGAACTTGAAGAAATTGCCTTCCAAAATCTAGATTGAGGTCCATTTTATGAGAAAAATTACTCACCACCTAGTGACTCTATTGTACACAAAAAGAGAAAATGACCCAAGCCAAGCAATAGAAGGCAAGTTAGTTGTTTAATGAGCTTAGGGCCCATCACAAGATCTAGTGCAAGAGCAAACTCGTAGTTACTTTCCCCCTCTCAACCTTGGTAATGGACAACAAGGCCAACATCAAAACATGGTTACCCCTAAAAATCTAAACTAGAGAAGGCTTCCGTCATAGAATGATAGAGACCCCTTGTAGCCTCTAGTAGCACTGACCATCTAGGATGAGATCTCATTAGGGTTATGCATAAGGGGTTGGACTCAAAATGTATTTGTAAAAAAATGGTGAATCCTAATCAAAATCAAAGTGAATCATGTTGAATCCTAAGCAAATCAAATTAATCATCTTCACACCAAAATTTGGGGCATTTGAAGCCCTAAAACATAAGGTAATATTTGGGGTAAATTTTGACCTATTAAATCACCTTATAACTTCATAAAAACACCACCATTATATCAGGATCGAAAAGAGCTTTCCAATGAGTACAAATATGCCTATGTTTGGATATATATTGTGGTGAATTGACCCTAAGAAAAAATTGGTCCTGAAAATTTTAGGCGAATGGGCCGATGTCGAGGGTCCTCATATTCGCCAATTTCCAATTTTGAAAATCCTAATATTCACCCAATTTGCAAATATTCGCCACTATGCATAACCCTGGATCTCATTCTCCACATTAAAATCCTTATCATATTTCACTAGAGAATATATGACAAATCCAACTAAGCATCTCCAAAAAATGGTCAACATGTACGCCCTCTATAACATTAGAGAACAAAATGCCATGCTCAAGATTTTGGTGGCCTCTTTCAAAGAAAAAGCATGAGAGTGGTACATCTTACTTGCTTCATATTCCATCACTAACTGATATCAACTCGTAATATTTTTTAAGGATAAGTTTGAGAAGGCAAGTGGAGTATCTATGTTAGAGCAACTTATGACTATCAAAAGAGCCCCAATGGAAGCTATGGATGACTTCAATGGTAGTATATTCTACAAGTTTTGGTATAGAATCCCAAAGGAAATATGGCCCATCCCAGGTATGAATTTTTATTTACTATCTAAAGGCATTTAATTTATAAATAACTATGATGATAAAATCCATAGAAGTCAATTTATTATTGGCATCCTACAAGGTATCCATTCAAGTCGAGAAATACTTCATCCAAATTAGAAGGTTATACCCTAGGCCTCCCATGCCTCTCTTCCTTGATGTTCAACCACTATATCAGCCTCCTCTACTAATACAACCCACTACTTTCTAATCAACCCCTATTTTAGGCCAAACCCTTCTACAAAAACCTTCATCTATCCCCAAAACAATCCTTCTGATATCTCAATCCTTAGAAATAGAAAAATTGCAAAGCACCCTAAGAGACTTCAACAATGAAATTATATCCCTCAAATACCATCAAAATTTCTAGAGGTTTAATTATCAAAACTACCCAAGATCCTATTACCAATAGGGCAATCAAGGATACTAGCCTCCCCTAAATGGATATAAAAGGTACCCCCCTTAGCCCAATAGAGAGTTTGGTCCACCTTGAGATCTTGGGTGATAGATAGTTCACATTCCCATCCCTAAGCAATAAGTGCCCCTAACTCTAGTGAAAGATATGGTCCTTATCTAGAATAATTTTATAGGATATCCCTATGGATTGCCATATTATTACCTTTATTCATTCTATCCCACCCATGATGATATTTAGTAGGCAACATGTCCAATACCTCAATCCACATATTAGATCCGTATGGTGCACTAGGACAAACCACTCAACACTTGCCCTTGGAAATATCCTCGATTCTAGGTATAGGACCACCAAAGAAACTTTGGTGACATGAGATGAGGAAGAAGTATATGTATTTCTTGAATAAAAAATCACACCACCAAATAACTAGACCTAAATGCAATCCAATTTTATCATGAGAGGAAAGAGGAAGGCGATCAAAGAGGCCTAGAGGCAACAAGGACCAACACAAAAAATTCGTAGCCCCAAAACTAGTCAACCATATGAGAAGAGCCAAATCAACCAATAAATTAATGGCCAATGCCAAAGAAAATTCTACTAGAACTAGTATGGGCATCCAACCTTGTCATTGAGCCACCCAAGCCCTAGTGGATTCCAAGAAACATGTCAAAATTTTAGTCGCTTAAAATTTTCAATGTGGTTGATAACATAAAAAGGTCCATTGTACCTATGCCACTATGGTATGTCCTCACTCTATCATAGAAAATGAAGTAGCTTGAAGAATTTCTAAAGAAGTACAATATCACTAGAAAGTAGGAGTAGGCTGCCCTATAGACATCTAGTCCCAATCCTAATAGATTTGAAATGATTGATCTGTATCATGTGGGGCATGTCTAGGAGATTAAGGATAACACAAAGCATGCATTACAAGAAGAGGGGGAAGTTAAGACATGGGGTAGAAGAAATTGAGATTTTTATTTGGTGTTATATGGTCAAATAAACAAGTGGACTACAAAACTATGGGACTAATACCAACTTAATACTTTGAAGTTAACTAGTATAGGCAATTATCTTAAACAAGATGAAAGACCACTCTTGCAAAAAATCATTGCCACAAGGGATGATCCAACTAGGATTTGAAAGGTATACTTTAATGAATGCAAATAAAGAACCAAAGTAGGAGTAGGTGTATGTCTGATATCACCTAGGAAGACACTATAAGATTTTTGGCTACAATTTGATTGCTCAAAAAACGTGGCCAAATATGAAGCATTAATACATGGTCTCTATTTATCTTCAAAAAGAGGGGCTAAATAGCTATAAATATATGATAATATCAATATTATTATCAAATATGTAAGGTCCCTATGTACATACAAGAACAAATTGATAAAGTCTTATAAAAATTGAGTCTAGGATCTGCTAGAAGCCTACAACACAGTCAATATAACAACATTTTCCCATAGTCAAAATATAGACATTGACCACATGGTTGCCATTGGAGTTTAGTTTAACATTTTAGAGGATCTATTGGGCAACCACAAACATGTCAAGATCATCATTAGACCCACTATCCTAGATAACAACACCTCATGATAAGTATTTGATAAGTGATAAACATATCATTCATTTTATTCAACAAGAGGCCAAATTTGTGAAAAATGGACACCGAAAAATGTACATGAGGTTTATGGGGACCAAATTATTTAGCTTAGTGGAAATAAAATACCTAGGGGAATTGTGATCCTTGAATCCCTATTCAATCCAACTGATCACTTGAAAGGTAAGATAATCATCACAATAGACAAATAAGACTACTAAGAGGTAGAGATTGAAACAAAAAAACTCTATGAATAGAAAAAATAACTACTTGGGATGAAAGGAAAAATATCATTGAAATCTTCTAAAAGTACACTAAGGTAATGGTTTGAAGTTATGAAGATATGAAAGGGTATGACAAATACATCATCCAACACACCATATAATTGGATTTGGGTACCAAAATTGTGAGACAAAAATAGAGGCCTATGAACTCCAAGATAGAACCTCTTATAAAAAAATATCTCATCAAGCTTATAGAAGCAAAGATTATATCCTCTCAAACACACCACCTGGGTGTATAATATGGTCTCGAATAGAAAGAAATAATGAAGAAATACAAATATGTTTTGACTTCAGAGACATGAATTGAGCATCGCTAAAAGATCACTACATGTTGCCTTCTATGGACTATATTCTACAAATAGTAAAATCAAAGAGGTTCTCACTTTTAGATGGGTTTTCTAGTTATAATCAAGGTTAGATGAAATATAAAGACCAACACAAAAAAATTTTCACCATAAAATGAGGTATCTTTACCTATTAGCACATGCCTTTTGGCCTATCTAACACTAGAGTGATGTTCCAAAGGGCCATGGATATTTCTTTCAAGGACCTACTCAACAAAATAATCCTTTTCTACCTCGATGACCTCATAATATTATCTAAAAGAAAGGAATATCATTTAGTACATCTAGAAAGGATGTTTAGGCACTGTCAAGAATTTAAAATATGACTAAAACCAAAGAATGCATTTTCTATGCTCCATAGGGAAAGCTTTTGGGACATGTATCCAAGGATGGGATAGTCATTGATATTGATAGAATAAAGCTATTATTTACTTGTAATTTCTACAACATGAGAAGGCCATCCAATATTTTTGGGAGATGAAATGTTTTTGGAGATTCATACCCAACTTTACCTCCATTGTCAAATTGATAACTAGAATGTTGAAGAAAGTACAATAGTTCAAACGGACCAAAGAAGGGAAGTTCCAAAAAATTAAGCAAGCTATTGCAAAAGTCCTTGTGTTGGCTAATCCAAACTTTGATAGAGATTTTATCCTTTAGCATACAAGGGGAAATCCAATATAGCCATATTCCTTACTCAAAAAATGATAAAAGCAATGAGAATCCCATTGCATTCTTCATCTAGACTTTTGAAAGATTACGAGGAGTACTAAAAATTTATTGATAAATAAGTGTATGCTCTAATCCAAAGATTAGAAATTTTAGGAATTTAATTTTAGGTAACAAAGTGGTAGCCAATGTTATCAATTCAAGCATCAAATACAACTTCATGAATGGGGAAAATAGTGAGAAGAGAGCAAGATGGGTCATCCACATTCTTGAATATGACATTGATATCAAGATGACTAAGTTGATCAGGTGTGGATTAGTATTTGAAAGACTAGCACAAGATATTTAAGAATCAAAGGAAGAAAAAGAGGTATGCGTGATCATTTTTAGGCAAAATGAATATTGGATCTAGGACCAAATCAATTACATGCAACATAATCAGTACCCACCAAACCCAATCCATACACAAAGGACATGTATGCTATAGAATGTATAGTAAATACTCATTAGAGAAGTGTTGTGTTGGGGGATAGAAATGAACCCTATTCCTTAGGTGTCATGATTTCCCATGTGTGTAGTTTTATTTGGGTATATCTGATTCTTAGGACACATGGATCATTTTTGGCTCCCAAAAGTTCAAATTGGCATGCTTTATGGGACATGAATTATCAAATTTATCCTTGAATCATAATTTAGATTGAGGTTTCAATGAAGGCATCAATTCCTACTTGTTGAAGCATCATGAAGATTCACCTAGTGACTCCGCTATAAATAAAAGAACTGTAGACGTCACCTATTAAGGAATAATTCAAGGTTGCAATAGAAACCTCTACCTTAAAAACAATAGCACACCACTTGGGGATTTTTCTGGATGATAAAAGAGTAGAAGACTTGAAAAAGGTGGGAGAAATTAGACTTATTATTTCATTAACTCAAGGCCTACTACAAGATCAAGTGCAAGAGTGAATCTTTAATTGATTTTTCCCTCTCAACTTTAGTGGTAGATGAAGAAATTGATGATAGAAAATAGACACTCCTCTCAACCTAAACCAAAGGAGGATTTTAGTGTGGGATTATGGGGGTCCCTTGTAGCCACCAACAATACCATCCACCTAGAATAAGGTCATGACCTTTACTTTAAAATCCCTATCATATTTCATTGTAGAGAATGCAATGACTTTGATCGAGCACCTCCAAGACATGGTTAACATGTATGATCTTTATAGCATTAGAGAACAAAATATTATACCCAAAATTTTAGTAACCTTTTTCAAAGGAAAATCAAGGGTGTTATATCTCCCTCACCACCCATCTATCACTTACTGGGATAAACTTGCAAACCTACTCATGGATAGGTTTAGTGAAAATGTGGATGAAGTATATTTTTTAGGAAAATTAAAAACCATAAAAAGGGCTTCTATGGAATCCATGGATGAATTCATTGCTAGATTTAAAAAGTCTTGGTATAGGATCTTAGAGGAGATATCACCCATCCTAGGTATGGATTTTATATACTATCTAAAGGCAATCAATTCTAAAATAGCCATGATGGTGAAAATGAGAGGAGGCAATTCATTACTAGTAGCCTACAAAATATTCATTCAACGTGAACGATGCCTCATTAAAATTGGAAGGTTAGCCCCTAGACCACATATGCCTCTCTTCCATTATATCCAATCACCATATTAGACTCCTTTGACCATACAACCCAACACTCTCAAATCAACCACTATTTTTAGATATAACTCTATACAAACATATCCATATACTACTAGCACATTCCCTCCAGTATCTCAATCCTAAAAAATAGAAGAAATGTAAAATCCTATGAGGAAATGAACAATGAAATATATTCCTCAAGCGCAAATAAAATTTCTAGAGGTTCAATTATCAGAACTAACTAAGGCCCCTATACCAAAAAGGCAATCAAGGATATCAACCTCCACCAAGTGGAAATTAGAGATGCACACCATATCCTACTAGATAATTTGATCCACTACAAGACCCCAAGAGTCAAATAGTACATGTTCCCATCCCTATGCATCTAGTGTCCTCAAATCTAGTGAGAGATATTGTCCCTACTTAAAACAATTACATAGGAGATCTGTATGGATGGCCTCATTAATATCCTAATCCCTACTATATCAACCATAAATAACTTTAGCAGGTAAAGTATCCAATACCTTAGCTCACATACCAAATCCATATGATGTAGACTTCAAGGCCAACTATTTAGAACTAGCCACTAGAATTTTCCCTAATTTTAGAAATAAGAGCACTAGAACAAGCCTTGGTAACATGGGATAAGGGAGAATTCTATGAAATCCCTAGATGAATAAGCATCCCACTAGACAACAAAGCACAATTTTAATCTTGTATTCTCACAAGAAGCAAAATAAGCATGATTAAAGAAGATCAAATATAATAACACCCAACACTAGAAGTCAGTAGATCAAAAACCAATCAAACCCAAGGGGTAAATCAAGAGGAGCCAAGGCCATTAGTACCAGAGTATTCAATACCAAAGAAAATTCTCCTAGAGCTATTTTGAGAGTCCAACCTTGGTATCGAGCAACCTAAGGCCTAGTGGATCCTAGGTAGAATTCTAAAAGCCCAACCAATAAAATATTTCAATGTGGTTGAGCACCTAAAAAGGCCTAGTATACCCATACCATTGTGTGATGTCCTTTGTTGCAGGCCAAACATAGGTGAATTTTGCTCCTATTTTGTCACTGCCCGATAATTTAAATTGTCAACCCAGGGAGCTTCGTAAACTTCAGAAGTGTCTCATACAAGATCATTCACAATACCCACTTTGAGATGAGTTTGACTAATTCTACTATTGGGGGTTTAAAATATTGTCAATCATTCATCCACACCATAATAATTTACGTATGAATAATTAAATCTTGAGAATGTAAATATTCATACGTGCATATAAAAGTAGACCTACTACGAAAATGGATATAACAGTGCATAAAATAAACCTATGAAAGTAGGAAACTAATCTAGGAAAGCATAAGTAAAAGGGAAGGAATACTGGCTTGGAGTGGGCCCAGGCTCCAACAGCTCCCTTCCAGCTGAACACGTAGTTAGGAACTCTCAAACTTTATTGTATTTGCAAAATAATTATTACGCTTCTACTTCCTGAGAATGACAAATGTATTATCAATCTAGATTTTGGATATCTAGCAGAGAGGTCTGTGTGTGTTTATATAGCACACACACAGATCTTCTATTACAAAGAAGTTACAATAGTAGTTCAATCCAGAATAAACTAGGATGGTCTGGTAAACGTAATCAACATCTGCTAAAAATAGGATTTGTTCCTAATGGCTATGCATTTGCTGATTGGTGCATGCTTCACCTAGTGTAGGTAAGATGTTCTCGTCCATTGGTGCAACTCCTAAAATTATCCTGCGTGATGTGGAACTGGAATGACATCGATCAATTTTTCCCATGTCGCTTTTACTCGATCAACTGGCAAAGAATGGAGGTGCCTTCTCTATGAGGAAGGTGCCTTCCTCACGTGCTTTTGATAGGTGCCTTTCGTATGTGGAAGGCACATACTGATGTGGAGCGTCTTCTTCCTATGGAAGGCACCTACTGATGTGGGTGCCTTCTCTATACGGAAGGTGTTTTGCCTTATATGGGGCACCTTCCCTATGCGGAATATGCCTAAGTATGTCGGGAACCTTCTGTATATAGAAGGTGAATACCTTCTGTTGGTGCCTTTATTGAAGAGGAAGGCACCTACCTTAATGCATTAGATTCTAAAAGAAATAGAGTTCCAAGTCTATGAAAAACCTTGACTGATCCAAATCTGTCAAAACCAACTACAATTTCACAAAAATACACTAAAACACACAAATTAGATAACACACATAATTCTATTAAATAATTACATAATCATTCATAAAGTACATAGTTCCTATTATAGTGCCACATAATCATCGATTAAACCTATACAAAATATGATAATTGTTTAGGCTCATCATCCCCCCATGCCTAACATATGCCACGCCCTTGTGGCATCAAAACTAAAGGTAGCTCTTTGTAATTCTTCATCATCGCCATTTTCCAATGGATCTGGTTGTACCTGCAACCTATGACTGTTTCTTCTATGGACTAGCATTAGGAGGTGCGATATTTCTTTTTCTATGTGGAGCTATGGTTTTGGGGCAGCCAACTGCTATTATTTGTTTATGCTCAATCTACTGGCTCCGTCTATTGGAGGTTCCCACCCTGACTGCTATTGGAGGTGGTATAGCTAATGTAGTCCCTACTGCTTGGAATGCAACTTTTGCAGCTTGTCATAGGTCATCATCTGGAGTTATGACTACTGCAAGAGGAATGTCATAATTATCCCTCTTGAGTCGAACTACTTGGACCTTGTGTAATTGGGTTGCTTCAAGGGTAAGCCTTGCATTTTCTCTTGCAATGGCAGCGACTTCTAATTTAGGCCCATATACCCCCCATCTCTCAAAATATATTCGTATCTTCGAGGGGCTTCCATGGGATGACCTATAAATCTCCATAATTGATCATCATTCACCGAGTTAACACAAATATTCGGGTCTCCCTAGACCCTGGAGGCTGACTTCCTAGCCTTCTTTGCTGCTACCATCTCTTCACACAGTTGTTCGAACCACTTTTTCCTCTCCATGAATTGCTGCATGTCCCATTCCTCCTTGATCGGCTCAGTAAAGGTCACCTTCATCTTCCTTTGAGCTATCCTAGGCCATTTTTCTTTGGCCTTGGTAGAAATTGCGATGACTCGAACAGGGGGTTTCTGCTCCTTCCCAAAGAGTTTCTCTTCATCATGAGGGATTTGCTCTATTGTCCCCGAAGTTGTCCCTTCTTTCTTTGGTTGTTCTGGTACTGACCCCGCAGGTCCTTCGGTCCCTCCTTTAGGTTTAGGGAATTCTTCCTTCACCCTTGGTTCTATCTGTGGTTGCTGGTCCACACCAGGCTCTGTGTCACTTAGGTCTATAATAGGGGGCTCTATCGGGCTCCCTCCCCTATTAATCTCAAAAACAGAGGAATTCTCCCCTGCTTCTAGCCTGCTTTATTGGGCATCCGATCATAATTCCCCCAAAGAGTATACTCTTTCTAATGAAGTAGGGGAATTCATCAGGACCTCAATTGCCCAATCGATGACTCAATGCATCCATTTTCTCCGTCTCCTTGGCTTGGAATTGTTGATTCTCCTTCTGTAGTTGTTGGACCAGCTACTCGAGCTAGTTATTCTTCATGATCGCTCCTCCAATTCTTCCTTGTGCATCATCTGGAAATCCTCCAACATTTTTTGGGCCATCCAACACTTGGTCTACCATTCCAGGGCATTTTCTAGGTCTGCATCAACCTCTTGATTAATGCTTGCAGAAGTCATGATGTCCTGTGGGCTTTGAATGGTTAATTCTTGGAGGGTATGGGCTATGAGACTAGCCTCCAGGTCATCCTACTCTTCCTATGATGATAGGAGTAGACATCATAGGCGCTTCCTCCTAGGAACTGGCTCTAGTTGTCATAATTTGGTTCTGATATTGGCAAGTCATACCCCTTCCTCTATGAATGTGGTCAGGGGTGTGTGCCCTTCTTCCTCTATAAAATTGGGCAATGACAATTGCCCAACTTCTTATATCTCTTCTATGGGGCTTTCTTCATCTCCCTTTGCCTTGGTGGTAGAATCTTCCTACCCTACTTGGCTACCATATTCCTCTGCATGGGAATCTTCCCTTTGTGCTTATGCATGGTGAACTAGTGCTGATATTAGCCCATGGCTAGCCAAGGTGGAAGGTGCACCCCTCTAGTATCAAGCTACTTCCTCCTTCAGGGTATTTTCCAGGTAGAAGGGCATGTTCATCTTCCTCCCATGCACCAGGTGATTTAAGAACTACACATGATTAACATGTAGGTGGGAATATTTCCCTGTGCATGTGAAAAAGCAAGCAATTTGCTCGAACAACTTCCATAGGTTCATGGGAAGTTAGATTTTTGGCAGCCCCTCCTTCTCTACCTACACATTCTCTCCTGGCAGTAGTAATTCGATGCATTGTTTCAACATGCCACCTTTGTATGTGCACTCACCTGTGAGAGGCAAGCAGGTCACCTAGGATATGTATTTCGAGGTGACCGGGATCTCCCTTCCATGCACTTGAGTTGAATTGCCTATTAAGGAGGTAGTGAATTCTTTGGATGCCTCCATATCCTAGTTCTGACAAACCAGGGTATAGTAATCGAGCCATCCCTTGGCTTCAAACTGAGTCCTCACCGCCCCCATGATCCCCTCTATGTCACTAGGCTCATTCTTCTTGATGACATGATTCTTTGATCGCCCTCCCATGGTGCCTTCCCTAATCGCTCTTCTATTCCTGCCTTATGCTCTCAGGAAGATGCATTATTATAAGGAAGGTGCCTAACCCTAGAATTCAATTTTGGGGTTGGCAAGGTATACCTCTCGAGCCATATCATTGGCACGATGTTTCGGCCATGGGGGGTGCATGATTTTCATGGCGGCGCTATTTTTTGGTACTACATAATTCATGAAAGATTACATAAAAATTTAATTAAAATTATGCGCATACCTGATTGGATATTCCATGCATCATGAAGAGTAGTGATTCATTGGCCTATGACATAGAGGATGGGTATTTCACATGTGCAGATTATGCTGGACTTTGCTTCTGTGTTGTTCAAGGTTCGATGCCGAAGATAGGCTCCTAATTGGTCTTTGAAAAATTGTTTATCCATAATTCTTGAGGCATGCACAAGGATCTCGCCTTGTAACTCTACATAATTTTTGATTGGGAAAGATTTTTTCATCATGTAGGTCTGGTGGTAATCAGGTGTTGCCTAATCATGTGTTGATCTCGTTCGAATTGAGGTGCACGTGAAACCAAAGCGTTGGTTGTATGCGGAAGGCACTTTTGGTGCCTTCCTAAAGTGGAAGGTGTTTTAAATGAATGGTGACTTCCCTAGGTGGAAGGACCTTTTGCATGTCGGTGCCTTCCTGCTGCGAAAGGTGCTTTCGAAGAATGGTGCCTTCCTACTGTGGAAGGTGCTTTTGCATGTTGGTGCCTTCCTACTGTGGAAGGCGCTTTTGAAGAATGGCGCCTTCCCGTTGTGGAAGGCACTTTTTTTTTTTGAAGAATGGTGCCTTCCCACTACGAAAGGTGCTTTCGAATGGATGCGCCTTCCTAGAATGGAAGGTACTTTGATCATCATCATTTTTTTTCATGGTGCCTTCATGATGTGGAAGGCGCCTTCTCAATATTTTTTTATTTTTAGGAACTCTCCTATGGGAACCTTCTTTATAAGGAATATGCCTTATTTCAGTTGGGTGCCTTACCTATAAGGAAGGTGTTTGCCTTCTTTGGGGTGACTTATTTATAAGGAAGGTGCCTTATTTTCTTTGGGGCACCTTCTTTATAAGGAAGGTGCCTTATTTCTATGAGGAGCCTTATTTATAAGGAAGGCACCTCACCTCCAGCTTGATACCTTCTTTGTGCGGGCACCATCCACCTCAGTTAGGTGCCTTATTCAAGGAGGAAGGCATTGTTTCTCAAGTGGGGAGTCTTCTTTGAAGAGGAAGGCCTTCTACAAGGCATTTTTCTCAGCAGCATGTTGTGATCATTTGGGAAAGGGTGATCAAGCCTCATTATAATTTTCTTCATTCTACCGTAGCATCCTCTTGCCATACCTAGCATGCGATTTCCCCTCAGAGGAGAGTTTATTACCTTCACCCGATCTTGGATAGATGTTGCTTCTAAACTACGTGCACAGCTTATGGGATGTTGAGTTGGTTCAGGCCTGTTTTCCCACATACTTATTTTTTGAGTTGTCAGGTCCTCCAACTACAAAAGCAAACAAAAATAAAAGGAAACTATAGGCAGTTAGATGCATTCCATGCCTGGTAGGCCCTCTACTAGGATACCTATAGCTTGCATGCGGGCATCATCCCTGAAAAGCACATCATAAGAAATAAAACAAACCTAAACTAACTAATTTTGGTGGACACCTCCATGTCCACCATTCTACTTGCTGAGAGTCTGGTCTATATTTAGAAGGATGGGGTCTCCCCCATGCCTATTTTGGACTCCAATAAATTTTTGGATGTGTTGTAGGGCCGCAGTCGGTGTCCATTCACTATCAATACAACATTGCTGTCATCAATAGTCTTGACATGCACATCACCATTCTTGATGAGCTCTACCACCTCATATGGTCCCATCCATCTCTGCATTAATTTGTCCTTCCTCTCCTGGAACTTGGAATCGTACAACAACACCCATTCTCCTTCCTAGAACTGCTTAAGCTTGATGTGTCGATCATGCCATTTTTTTCTTTACTTTTGTATGATCTTCGTTCTTTGCAAAGCATCCCTTTGAAATTTGTCCAACTGGTTCAGCTGTTGAACCCTCTATTTTTGAGCTTCTTCTAAGCTCAAATTTAATTCTAAAGTAGTTCTTAGTGTCTTGATTTCAAAATCAATGGGCATCATCGTACTCTTCCCGTAGACCAGATGGAAGGGTGTGAAGTCAATGGTCAATTTCCACATGGTTTTGTATGCCCATACTACCTCCGGAAGTCGTGTAGCCCAATATTTCCTATGTTGCTGCATGGTTTTTGTTAGGATGTTCTCAATCTCCCTATTTGTAACCTCTACTTGCCCATTTTCCTGTGGGTGGTAGGGTGTAGTCTTGTTGTGACAAATTCTATATTGTTCCATCAACTCCTCGATCATCTTGGAGGTAAATTGAGGCCCTTAGTCCATTGTTATCTCTCTAGGGACCCCAAATCGTGTAAAAATATGAGCAAATAAGAAATCAGCTACTGTTCTTTCCTTTGAATCCCTCAATTCTTGAACTTCCACCCACTTGGTGACGTAGTCTGTGCATACTAAAATAAATCTCCTTCCTATCGAAGGTGGATTTATTGGCCCCACAAAATCCATGCCCCATTTATCGAAGGGCTCTATATGCACTTGCGGTTAAAGGGGCATCTTGTCCCGATGGGTTGGTCTACCCATTATTTGACACTCATCACACTTGTTGGCATAGGTGGCTACATCTTTAAATAGAGTGGGCAAAAAATACCCAGCCTATAGGATTTTATAGGCATTTCACTTCCCTGCAAAGTGTCCCCCACATGGTTCATCATGGCAAGCTTTGAGTATTTTTGAGAACTCCTAATCTGCTATGCATCTCCTTATAATCTGATTGCATCCTATTTTAAATAGGAGGTCATCAACCCATAGAAAGGAGGCACTCTTATCTACTATCGCCTACTTTTCTTGTGATGAGAGAGCAGGCGAGGTTCTTCTGATGGCCAAGTAATTGGCTATGTCTACGTACCATGATGTCTGCTCATTGATGGTGAACAAATTTTTGTTCGAAAATTGGTCTTCCACTACCGCATGGTCTTTTGGCATCAATCTGGATAGAAAATCTGCTACAACATTGTCTTTTCCAGGTATGTCAACTATTTTTATGTCAAAATCCTACAATAGTAGAATCCATCTTATAACTCTTCCTCCAATAGCCAGTTTTCTCATTAAATACCTAATAGTTATGTGGTCCGTATGTATGAACACCTTGTATCCGATGATCTAATGGTGGAAATTTTTTATGGCATGTACAAGCGTAATGAATTATTTCTCTGTCATTGTATATTTGAGCTTAGTCCCTACCAAATTTTTGCTGATGTAGTAGATGGCATAAAATTCCTCACCATCCTTCTACCTAAGGACTACTCCAATTGCATTGTTGGATGCATCATAATAGATATGGAAGGGTATAGCCCAATTTGGTCCCCTTAGAACAGGTGTAGATATTAGATTTTCCTTGAGCGACTGAAACGCTCTTTCATAGTCTTCCATCCAGTTGAATTCCATGTCTTTAGACAATAAAGTGTGTAGTGGTCTCACAATTTTACTAAAGTCAACGATAAATCACCGGTAGTACCTAGTAGACCCAAGAAAACTTCTCACCTCTCACAGGGTTTTGGGGTTAGATAGGTCCTTGATGACCTCTATCTTCCTTTTGTTAACCTTTATTTCTTCCATGGAGAGATGGTGTCCCAATACGATGCCCTCTTGCATCATCATAAAGCATTTTTCATTACTGAGGGACAAATTATTTTCCTCAATTATTTCAAGCACTCTTATCAAGTTCTTCATTTATTTGTCAAAGGTTTCTCCATAAACGGTGAAGTCATCCATGTACACTTCAATCGCATCTCCTATCATGTCTAAAAATATGCTCAACACCACCCTTTGGAAGGTGGCAGGTGCGTTGCATAACCCGAAAGGCAATATCTAATAAGTGAAAATTCCCCAAAGGTAAGTGAACGTTGTTTTATCCTGGTCTTCTTCTCCTATATGGACCTGGTTGTATCCACTAAATATATCCAAGAAGGAGAAGTACTTTCACCCTGAAAGTGTATCCAAGACCTGATCAATGAATGGAAGTGGGAAGTGATCCTTTTTTGTCGCTTTGTTCAATGCCCTATAGTCCACACAAATCCACCACTTCCCATTCTTCATGGGGACCACCATAAGCGGTGACACCCACTCACTGTAAAAAATTGAATAAATCAATATGATAGACAAGAGTTTTTAAAATTTTGCCTTGACAATGCCTTTCATTGCCATATTCATTCTTCTTTGTGGTTGCCTGCTTGGAGTCACTTGCTCTTCGAGGTATATTTGATGGGTATAAATTTTTGGGTTGATACCTTTCATATCTGAGTAGTCCCATGCAAATAACTATTGGTGCCTAACTAGGAGTTCTTCTACATTCATTAGCTGTGTGGGGGTCAATCCACTATTTTTATTCAACGTCTTTCCTAGCCCAACGTTTATCTGTTGAATGTGGTGGTCTTTGGCACCAGCTAATGGTGACTTAGGCATGGTGTTATAGGATTCTCCTTAGAGGAATTCTACAATAGTGCCATACTCATATTATTCCTCTACCAATTTTTCTAACGCCATCACCGGCTGGATGATGGACAACTCCTCTTTATGCTTGGTCAATGTAGACTTTCTAGATGAATCAATGGACTACATGGAGGTAAAATGGTCAACATTTTTATGTTCTATCCATTGGATATGGTCATCAACCCATCATGATAGTTGATGTAAGCATCAGCTATCGATAGCCATGGTCTTCCCAAAATAAGTGGGTAGCCACCCAACCTAGTTTTAGACTGTAAAACCAAGAAGTCAGCCAAATATTCCCATGCATCGATCGTCACTATTATATCCTTTAGAATTCCTTTCGATGCTACAGTTGATCTATCAGCCAAATGCAAAACCATTGAGGTAGGTCTCAAGTCTATGACTTGTAGCCTCTGCATGGTCTCCTGAGGCGTTACATTAATTACTGCACTGAGATCGAACGTATTGGTCAAGGAATGCCCCCCAATTTTTATAGTCAACACTGGACTGCCTGGGTTTGCATACTTAGGATGACACATCTTGCCCATCATTAAATCTACCAACTTACCCATGAAATTGATAGTCTGGGTCACTCTTTCTCCTAACTTTATTAGGCACATATCCTTTATTTCTTTAGAATATATCGGGATGTCTCGGATAGCTTGAAAAAGTGGAATTATCACCGTGAGATTTTTCAAGCTAGAAATAATATCAAACTTCGGCTGCGTTAATTTCCTCTATTCTTGTAGTCGATTAGGAAATAGAACCTTTGTTCTCTCATACACTTCTTCCTCTGCATCTTCTATAAGAGGTTTTTCTTCTAAATTGTAGACACCAAAACAACACCAATCCGATTATGTGACTACAAGCACTGACCGAATTGGCATACATACCCCCTAGGGCAGCCTCTAGAGGTTAAACAGTGGTCCTAACCACTCCCAAATCAGTTTTGGAAGGTCAGAGGTCAGTTTTGCACATTTTAAGCACCTTTCTCCCTATTCGTCCCACCCTGGGATGATTAGAATCCTATTCGCCCCACCCCGGGATGATTAGCAACAATCGCTCCAGGGTGGGACGATTAGCAAGTTTGACTGGAAAAAAGTCAAACCTTGACAAATGGCAGCCCAGATCCACCACATAACTCTGCCTTCAAGGCATGCAATTGTGAGGGAACGTTTCAAATCAGAGAGAGAGCCCAACCTGATCATGGAGACCTCAATCAATGAGCCCCTAATCAGGGAGGAATCTTCTCTCCCCCAAAAAGGCATGGTGAGCCAAGTGGCACCCTCGCATGCGCATTCAAAGGAGACCCTTAGGTCTATAAAAAGGTGAGCCTCCTCACCCCAAAAGGAGAATAGAGCTAGAGCATTTGGAGCAACGAAGTGTTGCCGAACTATACCCTCATTCCTCTTTGTGCTTCCTACATCCCTAATTTCTCTTTTGGAAGAGAGGTTATCGGGTGAGCACTAGGAATGCAATCCAGACCCAAAACCCAAGAAATCAGCCATAATCCCACCCCAAACTCATCGACACAACCCCCTAGGAGGTTTTTGACCCATCCCACTTGGATTGGTGTCAAAACTAGGCCCTAAACGATGGGCGTCCCACCCCCGGGCGCCCCTCGAACTGCTGCAGTCCTAATCGCCCCACCCCGGAGTGATTAGAAATATGTGCTTGATTTCTTTATTTTTATTTTTGCATTCTCTTTTATTTAATGTACTTATGTTTTTGTCCAAGTTTCATTGCTTTCTGACATGATTTGATCTGGTTTTTGTCATTTTTATGTGTTTACTAACCTGTAGGGAGCGCCTTCAGATACAGGATGACCTGGGTAGAATCTGCCAAATATGACCTTCTGGGTCATCTCAAAATGCTTTTTTTAGTCTAACCACAAGTTTGCAGGAGTTTTGGAGGCCTCTGGATGGGACATTTGCAAGGTCACCTTTTGCAAGTTTTGCTATAGTCCCCAACGTCCCACCCCGGAGTGATTAGAAATTTATGCATGATTTCCTTACTTTTATTTTTGCAATAGGTCCTTGATGATATCCTAATGCCTCTGTTAAAGTTTCATTGCATTCTGACATGATTTGACTATAGTTTTATCATTTTTATGTGTTAACTAGCTCGTAGGGCGCCCCTGTCACATGTAGGAAAATATGGGTAGGATAGGTAGATTATGAGCATCGGGTAGTCTTAAAATCACATATAATGCCTAACCCATGAGTTTTAGGTGATTTGGATGAGCGTAGGTGGGACATTGGAGCGCTCACCTTGGAGAGGCCCCCGACGGGCAAACGCGCATAACGGGGCCGTCCGACGCCGCTTCGATGCAAAATCAGGTGATACCAACTCTAGATGTTGTCCTTTACATTCATATGTCATTTTGTAATTGATATATCAACCTTATCACTGATATTCCACAAGCGCCCGTTGGAGGCCTTGGGGATTGCATGTTTTTCTAGATACGCATATGCTATTAACGGTTTGTTGTCTTTCTGTGCATAGGATCTCACCACCAAGAATACCAGAGGGGTAGAAAGGAATGATGAACACATGGACACAAGCGGTGGCAACCTTTAGCCCGCCCACTTTGAATGTGGGCATGCGAAAGACGCTGGAAGCGTACCGTCCGACCTTGGAAGCGCGACTTCATCCATGCATCCATTGATGTAAAAAATTGTATCACATGTTTTGAGCCCTAGAGGGGGGACGTATTGTAACTAGATTAAAAGCAATATCAATAAAAGAGGCCCCACTTTTGTTTTGCTCACATCTTGTTTCTACGTCATTTCCTTCATGCATTCGTAGGACTTAGCATCTGTATCTACTATTGTTTGCATCATATCGGTACGCTATATTTCTATGCTAATTTCAGTGGTGATCATGGTGGGACCCTATCCCCTACTGTTAAGATCAAGTTTTTGATCCAAATTTTGTGGTTTTTCTTTGCAGGTGTTACTCATTCGGGCACTGGACTGCTACTCGTGTCACCCTAGGATGAATGCATATTCGTCCCACCCTATGACGAATGCAGACCTGCTATTCGTCCCACCCCAGGATGATTAGAACTCTGTGCATTTTCTGAATAGAAACTCAGAGGCATCTGGTTTGGACAGAGAAGAGGTAGGCCTTCTGAACATCCTCTGTGTTTTTCTACTTTCTGTTTCTGCAAATTTCTGCTTTCTTTGCTTTATTTTTAGACACTTGCATAGAAAGGTTAAGTAGTTTGTTTTCCTTTCTTGCAATAAAAAAAAAATAAAAAAACATAGAGTAAATTAAATGGAAGGAACTTGATTAGGAATGCATTCTTCTCTGGTTTGCTTGCATGATACTTGCACAAGTGGCAAGTCCTCATTATAGGTTTCAGTTCTAGGTAGGTTTTGTGATTTCCTTTTTGCTACTAATGGTTTCTGAAAGATAAAATGTACTTTAAAGCATTGCATTAGTGAAAACCATCTTTTGCTGTATGTTTTCTTTCTTTACACACTTTAAAGGAACCACACACACCACCTAATAAAGTTAACATCAAGGAGTTGGTCTTAATACCCCAACACTTGATCAAGACCAACGGTGGATTTCATCACCACCTTGGCTTGGATTTTGCATACATATACCCTGATCGTGACTGTTGCTAGACGTAAATCCTGACGAAAGTTGACCAAGTGTAGTGGGGGTGATTCCCCGTGCATGAGGATAAGTCTTCTATGGTAGGTGTCAAAAACAGAGCGATCCCCCTTTCGTACCGCCTATGTTCCACTTACTATTCTGCTCTCGTGTACCAATAGTTTCCCTCACGTAAGGGTGGGTATATTGAGAGGTTCAGTATAATGGCCTGGCAATGGTATATTGAAGGGGCGACCATTTTGGAGATACAAGAGCCCTCATTATGCATGTATAACAAAGTTTTCTTTACAAGATTTACACAACAAAAATCAAACACACTGAACCAGATCTAGGGCACACATTTAATCTGTAAACGAGATAATCATTTCTTTGTTTGTGTGGTCCCCTTTTGTTTGGTATAGCATAAAAATTGTAAAGGAGATAAAAATATACATATCTTTTTAGAAAAAAACCACCACCATGGTGTATACCCATAGCCAAGCCCAATCACGGGCAGAAGCTACAGAAAGTATACAAGGAGGCACAAGTCGCCTCCGTTATAGCCCCAAGGACTTGGTTATACCACCTTGGCAGCTTGACCCACAACATAGTCCACACTATGCCACTACAAAAAAGGACTATAGAGGCACCCCTTTGAGGGGCACTCCCATTCAACACAGACCCTCTCAGGAGGAGTACACACATGGGAAGGCTCCCTTAGACACTCATTATGAGTGGCCACTGCGCGATGAAGTGCTAGAGCAGCATAGGGTTCATAAGGAGGGCCCACATGATTATATCATTCCTCCTCCACCCCTCATTACTGTTAGAACTAATAGGCCAAATCTAGAGCGCAAGGCTCTTCAGATAGGGCGAGCCAACTCCGCCCGTCCCTTTCACATGTACGAAAGGGAGCATGAGGAAAACCAGTATATTCCTCAAGAGCAATACACCACGTGGGAGCAATGCGCCTCCGCACCTGCTAATTATCAAGATCACCTATTGAGGCTAGAGCCTCGGGTGAATGCTGCTAACCTCGACAGAGGAAAGTGACCCATAGAGATCTCGGATCACCATGACCGAGATAGATATGTAGGGGAGGCATCTAGGCCTCCTAGACCTAGGATGGTGGAACAAATCGACTTGGCATTTGCCAAACAGGCCGCCCGCCAAGCACAAATCACGCAGCTTAGGCAAGATCAGCAGCAGTTAGAACAACTATATCATCTTAACAAAGAGCGCATTCAGCGCCATACAGATGAGTTGCTCCAGAACACTATGCATGAGAGGATTCCAACCCCTCGCATGCATAGGACAAAAATTTATGAGAGGCACAACCCCTTAGTACGAGATAGGTCTCCACGACCTTATCAAGCGTTGCCTCCAAGACCTCCGAGACCTGAGCGGGAGGCCACCCCTAGAACCAATGATGAGTGCCTTCCTCGGGCACCCATCCATGTTTATAGGTCACGCCCAAAAACTCCTCAAGAGGCCTATGAGGAATTTGAGCGAGAAGAAGAGCGGGCTGAAATGCCCTACCAAGGCAAGGGGGCGCTATCCGGATACCCCTCCATAGGCCTCAAGTTCCTCGTAATTCACAATGGGAACAAACCAAAGAAGAGGAAATCAAATCCTCTGATGCATACAAAGCACTGCTAGAGCGCTTAGAGTCTGTGGAGACCAAGACTTCAGGGCCCCAAAAGCCCACATTACGCCAACTCCGCAGTCACCCTGTGCATCCTTCAGTTTCGGCACCCCCATACCCCGACCACTTCAAAATGCCTCAATTGGCAATTTTTAGAGGGGATGAGGATGCCCAAGAGCACGTAACAAGGTTCCTGAGTCAATGCTTTGGCATTTAGGACAATGATGCATTGCTTCTGAGAACGTTTATAACCACGTTCGTAGGCCCTGCCTCGGATTGGTTTACCCAGCTATCGAAGCATAGCATCAACAATCTAGACTAGCTAGTGGATGCGTTCCTTGAACGTTTTGCCTTCAACACCAAGAAGAAGGCATCCTTAAGTGACCTAGCTGGCCTTAAGCAGTATGATGATGAGACCATGGCTGCTTATGGGAATCGGTGGAGGACATTGCTTTCAAAGCTACCTTACCTCCCTCCCATGGCCGACTTGACTCAAATGTTTTCAAAGAGTTGCTTAAGGTCGATATCCATGCTATTGTAGCTGCAGCAATATGCCACCCTCGAAGAAGCCCTGGTGCAAGCCAAGATAATTGAGGAGATCAAAATACAAGATGATGAGATTGCTAAGCCACGCAAGAAAGAGTGGCCCAAAAATGCTAAAACTAGGCCCACGCAACCGAAACCCACCGCGGTCAATCAGGTTGCCATAGCTATACCAAAGCCTGCACAAATGACACAGCCCCCAAAGGCTAATTATCAGGCAGTTCCTCTTGATAACTATGAAAAGGAAAATCATAGGCAAGAGCAAAATCGACAGCATCGCCCTAGGCGAAAATTCACACAATTCACTGAGTCTAGAGACTCCTTGTTTGACCGCTTGTTCATGGAAAACCTGATAAACTTGCCAAAAAGTCGACCCATAGACCCCAACATGCCAAAACCCAAGGGCTATAGGGAAGACTTATATTGTAGATTTCACCGGTAGAAAGGACACGAGATCTCCACTTGTTGGAAATTCAAAAACTTAGTGCAGGACTTGATAGACAACAAAACGCTCATGGTAGATAATCCCATAGCGTTGAGCAACCAACAGATGGAGGTCTTCAAAGACCCCTTGCCTGCCCATGACATGCAGGCAAAGACTTTACAAGTGAACGAGGTAACACAAAACTGCCCCATGCAAGGATACGTAGGGATGATAAGCATCGTGACACGGAACAAAAGATACCCAAACACGGCTGCACCCGTTGCAGCTACAGGAGATGTTTCATCAACGTCACAACCTCCACAACACCCTACGCAACCTCCCCCACCTAGACCAGTGGCCATGATTCGGACTAAACTTACTCAAATTTTAAGGACCACGTCGGCTAGGCTCTCCATTTATGAGCTCATCCAACAATCATCGCCCCATCGGGAGGCTCTGATGGAGATACTTAAAGCCATTGAGCTACAACCCCACGAAGCCAATTCTTTCAACAATTTCGTAGGGCATGTGAAATAGTGCACAAAACCAGTCATAACCTTCAGGGAAGACGAACTAAAACTGGTGACTGGTGATATGGTGGATCCACCCCTGCACGTCATTGCATGGGTCAACGAGATTCCATTCAAGAGGGTGTTGTTGGACACTGGCTCGTCTAGTAACATAATCACGATAGCAACATTAAAACACCTTAAGCTACCAGCATCCCACATTGTGGCATCCACTTACACTCTTCGAGCATTCAACGACGCGTTATGCTCGACGGTTGGCACAATTGTCCTGCCCATCCAAGTAGGACAAAAGACCATTCCTACGTTGTGTCACATCCTGGAGGGTGAGATGGCCTACAATATCTTGCTAGGCTGGCCTTGGATCAGGGACATGAAGTGTGTCCCTTCGATAGCCCATCAATGCCTCAAATACACATACGAAGGGCAAGTACATGTAGTCCCAGTAGACTTAGAGCCCTTTAAGTTTTGCAATGCGGTGTAGCTGATGCCACAATCGACCCTCCCATCGACACATTTGGACTTTCAATTGAATCCATCCACACAAGGTCCGATTCTGCCTACATCCTCGCTGTTGAGTCCCTCAACTCACCAACCTGGCCCATATTCATCGTCTGTTCCTTCACCAATGATGCCACCTATGGTGGCCACATCGAAGGACAACGGGAAGAAGCCCCTAGAGGAGGTACCACCATTAGTCTCAACCATCTCTACCGAAGAGGTGCCTAGCCGAATGGAAGTCGAGACACCTGGTTCACCCAACATGGAGTGGACTCAGGGAGAACTCCCATTCCCTCCCCCTCAACCATCGATGATTACCATTGAGATGGCCAATACGGGCCTGGGGGAGTACCTAGTGTGGAACATTGTGGCAACACCCACACTAGAATCCATGCAAGACATGGGGAGACCTCGCCTCCCCATCGACACTATCGTCCCTTTAGGTTACCCACCAAATCAGACCAATTTTGTATATGGGGGCCTCGAGAACGGCATTGAACCCTACCTACAAGAGGAAGAGGATGAAGAGCCATTTGCTGAGAATGTTGACTATCTATCCAACCCGGACTTTGCCTTGAAATACCTAGACCAATGTAATTGGCATGGATATGGATTGGGCAGATACGAACAAGGAATGCGCATTCTTTGTCAACCGAGATACCAGATGCCATATGATAAATCAGGAGTAGGGTTCAACCACCCTTTGCCCCTCGACATCTTGGTAGAAACCATGCAAGGCTTAGGTCTAGGCAATAGGGATGGGTTGGCACAAGATCCATATGCCAATCCCAACACTACATACACATTGGGGAATTATTTCCCATTGTTGACAACAAACCTTGTTGACCTCAACAACCCCTCCCCTTTGATCGAGGAAGGGGAAAGTTCAAGAAGTAACCTCCAAGAGGGATATGAACAAAATCAAGGGGGGTCTTCTGAAGATGAGTCAGATTATGAGGTAGCACCTTGGGACCCATTTGAGTCCGATAGCAATCACTCGTAGGTGACACCCATTGACGACTATCAGGAGGACTTCATGGCAATGTTCCCCTTTAATGTTCCAATCGGGCAATTGCCACCTCTAGAGAATCCAGCCCTCCCGTAGAGAGTGGAACAACCCAGAAGGGACCAAATCAACATGCTCGAACAAAATGAGCCTCCCATGCCGGCCATAAGGCCAAGTGATCCACCGGAGGGAGAAGATCCAAGTATCTTCCCCAACATCGACTACCTGTGTGCCAAATTTTAGGTTTTCGTAGAGAGTGAGGATAGTGATCAAGAAATGCCTAGTGGGAGGCTATACCAGCCAAAGGGGCACATAGTTTTTAGAGCCAATGAAGGCCTATGGATCTTCGATAATGACTATGAGGATGAGACTGAGATGGCATATCTCAACCATAGGAGGCAACAAGAATACCCCATAGACATCGATGATATGTTTGAACATTTAAATATGGGACCAAGGCATAGGTGGCATTTAAACCAAGCATAGTTAAACCAAGTGCTTCATCCACCACTTCGGGCATACAGGGAGCACCTCCCACCTAGAGACCCTATAGGGCCATCAGTGCCTAGGGTAGACCTTGTCCTTCTATCTGCACATAGGGCCGATCCTTTTGTGCCAATACCCACAGAGCCAGATCCAGGGTACAAGGATCACCAAGGATGTCTGAACCAACACCCACGTGGTAATGGAGACCAAATTCAGTCCATCAACATGATCTCCATTGATTTAACCACCCCCATCCGCAATCCAGCCGATCCAACATGACCATTGTATCTAGACCTAGATGCCATAGACTGGGATCGCGCTGACACACCACCATCCCCATCAGAGTACTGGCCTTGCGGTGAGATGTTCCATTTCACCCCAGGACAGACTCTGGATATCTTCCATGTTGAAGAGGAACCCGACGTTCCCAACACAGATCTAAATTCAGCAAATGATATCCACCTGATCCCAACTCCACACCAGTTGGAGGACGGATCCCACATGTCAGTCGAAGAAATGATTGACGCAGACATCGGTTTTGATCCAATGAATCCACAAATCATCAAGCTAGGGGTAAGTCTATCCCTCGAAGAGCAAGCCGATTACATTGCCCTTCTCAAAGAGAAGAAGGAGGTTTTTGCATGGTCCTACAAAGACATGCCGGGGCTAGACCCACAACTAGTCATGCATAATCTAACACTTGATCCGAAAGTCAAGCCAATCAAGCAAAAGCTACGTAAGATGCACCCAATAGTGGCCTTAATGGTCAAAGATGAGCTACAAAAGCTGTTGGATGCACAGTTTGTCATCTACGTAGATTACCCACCATGGCTGTCCAACATGGTACCCATCAAAAAGCCTGACGGGAGGATTCGCATATGCATCAATTTTCGAGATTTAAACAAAGCAAGTCCCAAGGACGATTTCCCCTTGCCTAGCATCGACGCATTGGTAGATGCTACAGCAGGCCATGAAATGCTTTCCCTCATGGATGGTTTCTCGAGATACAACCAGATTCGTATCAATCCCGATGATCAACTAAAAATGGCGTTCACGATGCCTTGGGGGACATTTTGTTATAAGGTCATGCCCTTTGGCCTTAAAAATGCTGGCGCCACCTACCAACGTGCTATGACATACATCTTCCACGATCACATGCATAAAACTTTGGAAGATTATATGGATGATCTGTTGGCCAAATCTCTTTTGTGCCAAAATCATCTCGATGACCTACGCAAGATCCTTGATCGCCTCATCGAACACAAGGTTAGGCTAAACCCCAAGAAGTGCGTATTTGGCATCACATCTGGAAAACTCTTGGGTTTCATAGTCTCAAAATGAGGCATCGAGGTAGATCCAAATAAATTCAAGGCAATCCTTGAAATGCTTCCCCCAACCACCATCAGGCAGCTCAGAAGCTTGCAGGGTAAGGTCGCGTCGATCAAGCGCTTCATAGCGCAGTTATCTGACAAGTGCCGACCCATGAATAAATTATTACACAAGGGGGTAGCATTTCATTGGGATGACGAGTGCCAGTCAGCCTTCGATGACATCAAACAATACTTGGCTTCGCCGCTAGTGTTGGCACCACCTAGACCAGGAGTGTCATTCTATTTATACATCTCAGCTATTGAGGTGGCACTGGGTGCCATGCTAGCCCAAAAAAATGAACTACATAAAGAGGAGGCTAATTATTATCTTAGCCGCACCCTGGTCAGTTATGAACTTAACTATGCATACGTTGAGAAGCTATGCTTGGTGGTGGTATTTGCCACCAAAAAGCTATGCCATTACATGTTGAGCAATACGACGTATGTGGTGTCTAAGGAGAATCCATTGCGGTACATGATGAGTCGTACTTATCACAGTAGTCGCATGGCGAAATGGATCATGTTGTTGATGGAGTTTGACATCGAATTCATTGGACAAAAGTCCATCAAAGGTCAAGTCATCGTCGATCAACTAGCAGAGGCTCCTCTCGAAGATGACCAGCCTCTGATCGTAGAGCTGCCCGATGATGGGGTCTTCCATGTCTCAGCATCGCCAGATTCTGATGAGCCTAAGTCACAGGCCGACATAACCTTATTTTTTGATGGTTCTAAATGTGAGCAAGGGGGTGGCATGGGAATCATGTTTTTCACACTACAAGGGGCTCCAATGCCTTTATCATTTAAACTTGATTTCCCGTGCACCAATAACAATGCTGAATACGAAGCCTTGCTCATAGGTCTTTAGACAGCCATCACCATGAACATCAAATGCTTGAATATCTTTGGTGATTCGTTGTTAATTGTCAACCAAGTGAAAGGGGTATTCCAATGCAAATGCCCAGTTCTGTAGGCCTACAAAGCCCTTGTGGATAAATTCTTGGCAAAGCTTGAATGGTACGACATCGAGGCACTCCCTCGATCATCGAATCACTTTGTGGACACTATGGCCTCTTTGGGGTCACTAATCCCGCAAGACATTTCTGGTGAGATGACAACCATTCAAGTCAAAATGTTATCGCAATCCATGATGGAGCATGCAAGCTCTGACATAACGCCAGGAATCCACCTGATCCAGATTGAACCATCTCAGGATAGGTTCTCTCGAATCCATGATAGTCTGAATCACGCCAACTAGGGGTCTTTGTTCTCTCCAACCCCTCTTAATAGCAACACAACGCTATTTTTACAAGTTCTTTCCCGCTCAACTTTTTCTAGGGACGAACTTCAAGAGGGATCGACCGTTCATACCATCGAGGTTTTTGATCAGTAGGATTGGTACACACCCATAAGAGACTATCTCAAGTTGGGTAGCCTCCCACTTGGATTGTCGCACATCGCAAAAAGATCATTCAAACAGAAAGTGGCAAAACATGTCTTGCTAGGAGACATTTTATACCGTCGGAGCTACGAAGGAATCCTCCTCCATTGCTTGGACTAGCAGGAGTCCACTTGGGCGATCACCCAAGCGCACGATGGTACATGCGGTGGCCACTTCAACGGTATGGCCATCGCAAAGCGCATTCTTCGCATGGGCTATTATTGGCCATCTTTAGAGCGAGATTGTTGCGCATATGTGCGGAAGTGCGTGAAGTGTCAACACCATGCTAACTTGACACACGTACCTTCTCAAGCCTTGCAGCCGATCCAATCGGCTTGGCCATTTTCATAGTGGGGCTTAGATCTCATCGAAAAGATCTCCCCTGCATCGTCAGGTCATCACACGTTTATCATAACGGCCACAGAGTACTTCACTAAGTGGGTGGAAGCAATTCCGCTTACCTCTATGATTGGGCCCCGCATTGTGGAGTTTATTGTACATAACATCATATGTCATTTTGGTATTCCATCCAAGATCATCTCGGATAATGGGACGTCATTTAAGAACAAATATGTGCGTGCTTTGACAACAAAGTACAAAATTCAGCATAGTTTTTGGACACCTTATTATCCGTAGGCAAATGGGCAAGCAGAGGTGTCAAACAAAATGCTAGTTGCCATCCTTAAAAATATGGTCACAGATAATCATAAGGATTGGCACATCCAAATACCACTTGCCCTATGGGCTTATCGCACAAGCATTCGGATGCCCACTAGGGCAACTCCATTTTTGCTAGTGTATGGCTCCGAGGCAGTCATGCCCCTCGAGTTGGAAATACCCTCCCTATGCATATCAATGCAAGAGTTCATCGATGATGACACTACATGGCAGGCCCGGCTAGACCAACTTACGTTACTCGATGAACGATGCGTCAATGCTCTCGAGCATTTACGTATCTATCAAGAGCGACTTAAGAAAGCATACAACATGAAAGTTCACCTGAGGGACTTTCAGGTTGGTGACCTGGTCTTAAAAGAGAACCAACAAAATTCTAACTTGCCGCCCCATTTAAGGGACAAGTTCACGGAAAATTGGTTAGGTCCCTATGTAATCGATAGTAAAATAGGACCTAGAACATACCGGCTCGCCTCTCTTGAAGGAATCAAGGAACTAGAACCCTTGAACATCAGTCATTTGAGGCCATTCAACATTTAAAGAGCCATGACCCACCCCAAAAGCTCCAAGGGTTCCCACAATCGCTTGGTCAACCCCAAAACTCCCCAAAGGTATCTATAATCCCTTTGGTCAAACCAAAAGCTCCAAGGGTTCCCACAATCGCTTGGTCACCCAAAAATGCCCCAAAGGTATCTATAATCCCTTTGGTCAAACCAAAAGCTCCAAGGGTTCCCACAATCGCTTGGTCAACCCCAAAACGCCCCAAAGGTATCCATAATCCCTTTGGTCAAACCAAAAGCTCCAAGGGTTCCCACAATCGCTTGGTCAACCCCAAAATTCCCCAAAGGTATCCATAATCCCTTTGGTCAAACCAAAAGCTCCAAGGGTTCCCACAATCGCTTGGTCAACCCAAAAATGCCCCAAAGGTATCCATAATCCCTTTGGTCAAACCAAAAGCTCCAAGGGTTCCCACAATCGCTTGGTCACCCAAAATACCCCAAAGGTATCCATAATCCCTTTGGTCAAACCAAAAGCTCCAAGGGTTCCCACAATCGCTTGGTCACCCAAAATGCCCCAAAGGTATCTATAATCCCTTTGGTCAAAACCTCCAAGGATCCGTAAGAATCACTTGGTCCGCACCCATTCGGGTTAAACCGTCCATAACAAATATTCAAAAACAACAGATAATAAAAAATAACAAAAAAATGCATCTCACTTTAAAATTAAAAAAAAAAAAGAGCTGCATTAGGCATCGCATACATACATTGCATATTTGCTGGTCATACATGTCAAATGCACCATAGACTGTAACTACTCGGCAATTCCATCATTTTCCACATTCAATCCATTTTGTAAAAGATCCATCAAGAGTAACGCCCTTCGCATTTTTGCCATATCATAGTCAGTTGTCTTCTAATGTCTTTAGGGTTTTCGTCATTCAGCTATCTTTAAATTTCTAGACAAATGCTTACAAATTCAGACCGATTTTTACAAGGTAGAGTTTTACTTGGATCACGCCTTGTTACATAGCATCCCAACACAAGCTTAAAAACACATAAAAATTCCCAAGTTGTGTGAACGAAAGATGAAACCTACAAAGCGGTCTAGGGTACCTTAAGCAAAAATGTTATCCTGCTCATCCCCCTATGCGAATGGTTCAAGAATGCTGAGAATTGATAGAAGGACAAGCTCTTCCCCATCCAATTCCCCACAATAAATAGTGGTCTTCACCACTATCAAAAATTCCAAACACCCTTGATCCCCAAAGTCGTAAGGATTCGTACTACACGCCCCTGAGAAGGATGGGTAGTCATCCCCAAGGCCTAAAAGGATCAATGCCATTCCAAAGCAAACTCCCAAAAGTTCACCATCAAAATTCCCAAACACCTTTGATCCCCAAAGTCATAAGGATTCGTACTACATGCCCCTGAGAAGGATGGGTAGTCATCCCCAAGGCCTAAAAGGATCAATGCCATTCCAAAGCAAACTCCCAAAAGTTCACCATCAAAATCCCCAAACACCTTTGATCCCCAAAGTCGTAAGGATTCATACTACATGCCCCTGAGAAGGATGGGTAGTCATCCCCAAGGCCTAAAGGATCAATGCCATTCACAAGCCAAAATCCCACAAGCTCAATGTTGAAATCAAAATTCAAAATCTAAATCCTCAAAAAGCAACAATAAAAAAATAACAGTGGTTATCACCACTACTCAAACCCCTTGCTCAAGAGAAGAAAAAAAAGAGAGAAAAATAAATAGTGATTTTCATCACTATATATGAGAGCAAGTATCCCAACAAATTGAACAACCGAAAGATGCCTGAGCTTGAATCCCTGGAATTCTCAGCATTTGAAAAACCATTTAGGTGATCCTCATTACGGGTTTGGTGGATAGCCTACCTGGCAATGGCGGTATCCTAAACGCATGATGATACGTCTATCACATTAGCTTTGCATGTGTGTAGACCAATGTTTGCATGTGGATGAGCTAGCTTATGGTATCCTAGATTGCGTCATAGATTAATCCTACTACATACAACAAAGGAGTTAGTGGAGCTAATTAGGTGATCCTCAGTACAAGTTTGGTGGACAGCCTACCTGGCACTGGTGGTATCCTTACGAATACCACATAAACGAACTCAATCGCACACACAAGGATGTGAAATAACTTGGTCAAACTCAAGTCTGATTCGTACCTTGTTCGAAAGTCTTGTAAGATAATGTACAGTCTGGACTAGTTAGTTAAAGCATCTGAGTCTCAAAAAAACCTTAACTACATTCTAAAACAATTGTTGTACATTTCATTACTTACATCACCATCAAAAAATACAAAACAAAAATTACAAATGCAAAGTTATTCCATAAAGCAATCACATAGTACAGAAAGCCAATAAATTTTGTACAGTCTATGGTGCCACCGCCTGCATACCAACAAATCATTCCATCCATTCCATATGCATACATCTATATCATATAGTTAAAATCATCCGCAATCATAATAGCATATGCATACATCAACATAAATAAATGTGCATAAAAGAACAATAAACCATGACAAGGATATAATCAAACCAAAAAGAGTCATGTATATATATCAAGTCAAAATGCCCTCAGGCTACAATAAGCAAGTCCTCTGACCTCACAAAAACCAAAAACTCAAAATCCCCAAAGCCTAGGGAGTCGGCCACCATGATCACGCAGGATCGGTGCGACTGGAACTACCCCTAGTAGTATGGGTCCTATGGGACCTCTCAGGGCGGCTACTGCCAGCCCTCGCACCCTGCCCACCAACACTACCCTCACCTAGCCGCCTGCGATGAGATGATGTAGACTGCTCAGTCTCACTGCCTCTCATACGACGTGACGAGCCACCTCCATCGAGCACAGGAAACTATCCATCGAGGTGGACAACCTCCGTCTCTAACTCTACCCGGTATCGACCCCACTCTATATCTCATCGATGATACACAACCAGTGCACTATCCCGCTGTGCCAACTGAGTCCGCAAGAGATCCCTCTCCTATGTTACCTCCACCAAAGCATCTCTATGCTCCTCCTCCCATCTCCGTAGAAGACCCTCCAATCATGCTATCTCAGCATGAAGCCCAGCCTCCACATCCCCTAAGATAGCCTGAGGCATGGGCTCCTCCGGGACGGCCTACTGCTCCAGCACCCACTACTCTGGGACATCCTATACATTCGGCTACTCCGAAACCCCTAAATCATCTCCATCGCCACTGAAGTCATCAACCTCCACCATGTCAGCATCATCAAGCGGAGCCCCCCAACCCTCCATCGGTGCCTCTGCACCCCCACCTCCTGCTGCTATAGTATCTGTGCCTCCTAGAGGCCCCTCACTCCACCATCACCGCATAATCCACCATCGATCATAGTCTACAGTCACCCCGACATCATCCACATTGGGTGCATCAATAACGACATCGGACCCCTCACCCAATGGCTCAATGGTAGGCCAGACTAGAGTCCTCTCATCACCATGATGCCGATAGATCAAGGGATCACCAGGCAATCCCTGGCGCACCCCAAACTACCATATCACCCGGACATACGGGAAGTACTCCTACTCTATCTCATGCCACCCAATCAACCACCTACCCCTGCACACATGTCGGAGCCACTCTCCAACCTCAGGCCAGGTTGGACAGTCCCGGTACAGCTGCCAGAACACCTGCCCTGGCGTTAGACGAGCGAAGGCATCAATATAGTGACCTACGTCACCTGCCCACCGTCGACTCTGTCCATGCTCCTCCGACCTCTGCCATAAATTGGCATAGCCAATTTCTTGATCCACCATCTCACCTCGGGTGGTCCAAGGAAAACCCTGTGGCTGCTCCACAACTATGTGCTGCCACCCCCAACACTGCAAGAGATAGCTGCACCCGATCCCCTTTCACTTTCGACAATGGACCTCGTACAACTCGTCGTACAACTGTGCCAATAACGTCTGACCCCATCTCATAATAAGTGGAGCTGATGTAGGACACTCCACCAATGTGAAGACCAACTCAAGTAGGTTCCAAGGGAACCTCGCACTTGAGGAGTCAGGAAGTAGCATATTGGAAATGAGGGCCATGAGCAAAGCATGCCTCACCCCTAATACGCCCTTCTCCAGCCACCACCGCACCAGAATACCGCCTATCTAGCAGTCAGCCTCTGCCCTCTCCATAGCCCTCTCCACACCCCTCTCCATCATCGGACCAAAACATCATGTCAATACCACTGTCCACTGGTCCCGATGGGTCATCCGGATAGGCAGTCCATCTATCGAAATTCATAGAATCCGATACACATCCTCCAAAGTAACAGTCATCTCCCCTATTGGGAGATGAAAAGTGTTGGTGCGGGGATCCCATAGATTGATCAGGGCAGTCAAATATGCCCGATCCCCCACCACAGGCTCCAGAAGCATCACGTGCTTGAGCCCAAGGGCATCAAGCCACTCCCAATCCCCAACTGTCAGGGCATCCCGGGCATCAGAGAAAATAGTCGATTGGCGGTACCGACTCTTCACCACCTGAAACAACAAAATAAAACAAAACAAAAAGGGATATTAAGTACATACTTAATATAAACAGAATCATTAAAATAAAACTGTACAGAAGAACAACAAGCTACAATTTACAATTGTACAACAAAAGTACAACATAAAAAGTACAAAAAAACAAAGTACAACAAAAGTACAAAAACATTAAAAACAAATTGTACAACAATGACAACAGACATAAAAATAACTGTACAATCAACATAAAAAAACAAAAAACAAAAATCATATTAGGGTTTCAACCTTAATATGAACAAAACAAACACAAAATAAAAAACAAAAATCATATTAGGGTTTCAACCTTAATATGAACAAAACAAACACAAAAAAAAAAAAAAATATTAGGGTTTCAACCTTAATATGAAAAAAACAAAAACAAAATAAAATATATATATTAGGGTTTCAACCTTAATATGACAAAAACAAAAACAAAATAAAAATATATATTAGGGTTTCAACCTTAATATGGCAAAAACAAAAACAAAATAAAAAAATATATTAGGGTTTCAACCTTAATATGGCAAAAACAAAAACAAAATAAAAAATATATTAGGGTTTCAACCTTAAAATGGCAAAAACAACATAAAACGCAAACATTTGGATTTTAAAACCTAAATACAAACACAAACAAAGTTCATATAACAATTGTGTACTAGGGTTTTGACCTTAATATACGAAAATTAACAACAAAAACACAAAGCAAATAAAGTTCCTTAAAAACAAAATAAAGCAAACAAACATTTTATATGTGAGTTTTAAACTTCATATAAAACAAAAATGAATAACAGGAAGGGAGAAGGAACATCATACCGGTCTCGCCTCGGCTCCTCCACTCGAAGATCCGGTTCTCGCACTCATGATGTCCGTGAAATTTCAGCAGCGCTCCGCTACGCACACTCGCACTCCTCCTCACTGCTCCAAATCACCAAGAAAAAAATATTGCAAATGAGCCCAAAACCTAGTTTTGGCCCTTATATAGGCTGTTAGGCCTGTAATCGTTCCACCCTGGGATGAGCACTCTAGTTAGCACTCGTCCCACCCTGGGACGATTACAAAGCAAGAAATAAAGCAACAAAAACTGCATCCAAAAAATGCACCAAAAATAGCAATAAATCTGCCGAACAAAGGTGCCTTTGCACCTGACATTCATGGCATGAAAAACCATCGTCGAGGTCACAAATACTCACTATCCTACTCCCTAAGAAGGCTAGCATAGCCGGACCGCTCCACGGGAAGGAGGATTTTTGATAATTTCTACCCCAATCGACATCGCAAAAAGGGTCAAAACCCACCAAAAATAGGTCCGATGGTTGGAAAACTGCATAAGCGTTCAACGAAAACAACTGAAGGCACCCTTACAAACGTCATCTTGGGTCAAGCGACTCATCGCTTTTCTCATTTTGGTCACTCCCTCATCGATTCGTCGCTTGAGGGGGTAGTCACACTTAGTCACCAATCAACAAATACACACCCAATCAAGGAAATGGCATGCATTCAAAGAATCATTGACAAAGACAATCACGCTCCTGCTTGGGGCAGCAAACAAGCAATAATCACAAGCTAAACAAACACTTGGCATTTTGGAAGCATGAAGAAAAGGTTCCTCAGACAAAAGGTTGCGCCCTTTGCCTATTCATGTCTGAACAATGTCCAAGATCAAGTACACCTCACTGAAAAAGGTTACACTTGAGTTAAGCTCCTTAGCTCGTCAGAAGCAAGGATTCAAGAATGCGTGCCCTTCCCATACTTGGGGCATCAAAGGTTGGTTAGGTTACTGAGAAACCCTAATCATTAAGTGCTTTGGTCATCTATTTTTGCTCAGCACTGCGCCACACATAGCGCATCCCAAAAAGGGGCATCTCGTAGACACCAAAACAACACCAATCCGATTATGTGACTACAAGCACTGACCGAATTGGCATACATACCCCCTAGGGCAGCCTCCAGAGGTTAAACAGTGGTCCTAACCACTCCCAAATCAGTTTTGGAAGGTCAGAGGTCAGTTTTGCACCTTTTAAGCACCTTGCTCCCTATTCGTCCCACCCTGGGACGATTAGAATCCTATTCGCCCCACCCCGGGATGATTAGCAGCAATCGCTCCAGGGTGGGACGATTAGCAGGTTTGACTGGAAAAAAGTCAAACCTTGACAAATGGCAGCCCAGATCCACCACATAACTCTGCCTTCAAGGCATGCAATTGTGAGGGAACATTTCAAATCAGAGAGAGAGCCTACCCTGATCATGGAGACCTCAATCAATGAGCCCCTAATCAGGGAGGAATCTTCTCTCCCCCAAAAAGGCATGGTGAGCCAAGTGGCGCCCTCGCATGCGCATTCAAAGGAGACCCTTAGGTCTATAAAAAGGTGAGCCTCCTCACCCCAAAAGGAGAATAGAGCTGGAGCATTTGGAGCAACGAAGTGCTGTCGAACTATACCCTCATTCCTCTTTGTGCTTCCTACATCCCTAATTTCTCTTTTGGAAGAGAGGTTATCGGGTGAGCACTAGGAACGCAATCCAGACCCAAAACCCAAGCAATCAGCCATAATCCCACCCCAAACTCATCGACACAACCCCCTAGGAGGTTTTTGACCCATCCCACTTGGATTGGTGTCAAAACTAGGCCCTAAACGGTGGGCGTCCCACCCCCGGGTGCCCCTCGAATTGCTACAGTCCTAATCGCCCCACCCCGGAGTGATTAGAAATCTGTGCTTGATTTCTTTACTTTTATTTTTGCATTCTCTTTTATTTAATGTACTTATGCTGTTGTCCAAGTTTCATTGCTTTCTGACATGATTTGATCTGGTTTTTGTCATTTTTATGCGTTTACTAACCTACAGGGAGCGCCTTCGGATACAGGATGACCTGGGTAGAATCTGCCAAATATGACCTTCTGGGTCATCTCAAAATTCCATTTTTAGTCTAACCACAAGTTTGCAGGAGTTTTGGAGGCCTCTGGATGGGACATTTGCAAGGTCACCTTTTGCAAGTTTTGCTGCAGTCCCCAACGTCCCACCCCGGAGTGATTAGAAATTTATGCATGATTTCCTTACTATTATTTTTGCAATAGGTCCCTGATGATATCCTAATGCCTCTGTTAAAGTTTCATTGCATTCTGACATGATTTGACTGTAGTTTTATCATTTTTATGTGTTAACTAGCTCGTAGGGCGCCCCTGTCACATGCAAGAAAATCTGGATAGGATAGGTAGATTCTGAGCATCTGGGTAGTCTTAAAATCACATATAATGCCTAACCCATGAGTTTCAGGTGATTTGGATGAGCGTAGGTGGGACATTGGAGCGCTCACCTTGGAGAGGCCCTCGACGGGCAAACGCGCATAACGGGGCCGTCCGACGCCGCTTCGACGCAAAATCAGGTGATACCAACTCTAGATGTTGTCCTTTACATTCATATGTCATTCTGTAATTGATCTATCAACCTTATCACTGATATTCCACAAGCGCCCGCTGGAGGCCTTGGGGATTGCATGTTTTTCTAGATACGCATATGCTATTAATGGTTTGTTGTCTTTCTGTGCATAGGATCTCACCACCAAGAATACCAGAGGGGCAGAAAGGAATGATGAACACATGGACACAAGTGGCGGCAACCTTTAGCCCGCCCACTTCGAATGTGGGCACGCGGAAGACGCTGGAAGCGTACTGTCCGACCTTGGAAGCGCGGCTTCATCCATGCATCCATTGATGTAACAAATTGTATCACATGTTTTGAGCCCTAGAGGGGGGACGTATTGTAACCGGATTAAAAGCAATATCAATAAAAGAGGCCCCGCTTTTGTTTTGCTCACATCTTGTTTCTGTGTCATTTCCTTCATGCATTCGTAGGACTTAGCATCTGTATCTACTATTGTTTGCATCATATCGGTAAGCTGTCTTTCTGCACTACTTTCATAAATCTGCCTCTTCTATCATTATAGGTGTATCTACTCCTAGCTGTCTACCTGATCCAAGCTGAATATGATTACAACTAATATTATACATCGGGTACATCTCACCTTCTATATTATAAGCCAAAATATTTACTCTATTATTGGGATTTGTCATTGGTTGTGCAGGTAGCTACGCAGGTCTCACTATAGGTAAGGCTAGTATGTTTTTCTCGGGGTGAGCTGGCACTACATTCTGTGGAGCCACATTCCATGGAGCATGGCCTCTCCACTATTGCCCAAGGTATTGATATTGCATCCAAGGCTTCTAGTTCGGAAATGTTGCTCTGGGGGTGCATTGGACCAAGGAGATGGCCCCCGCCTCCCCATGTTAGGTGGTTGAGGCTAGCCTTGTGGCATGTATGGTCCTCCCCTGTATGATGGCACTGGTGGAATATTTCCCATAGGGGGTTGTGGCCAACTTCTATGATTACCTACAAAATAGGCTTCTGTAACGTCAACATCCTCCTTGATATTGGGAAATTATGGGCACAATCAAGTCTTATGATTTAGCTTACAAAATGCGCATACTTTGACTTTGTTTTCCAGGCATGTATTCTTTGCATGCTTTCTTCTGCATTTGAGGCAGCAATAAGCCAATGTTGCCTTGTTTTCTTACTTCTTTTTCTCTAACAGTAGTGTATCCATCTGCAATGCCAGAGATGAAAGCATCTCACTTTTCAAATCTTCTAGCATATTGCCTATTTCTATTTTTGTGATCAAAGCAGTCACTTTCATGGTTCTAGGAGTGGTCTTGCCTCTCCTTCTTGAGTAGTTTTGACATAATTTTTTGATATCTTCCATAGCGTGTTAGTAGACATCACCTCCATAAATCATGTTGAGAGATTCTAGTGATTCATTGTTAAGTCCTCTTAAAAAGATGCTTTTAAGAGACTTATCAGCTAGCTTCACATGAGGATATCATTGAATATTGAAGTTGAATCTCTCCTAGTGCTCCTCAAGAGACGTCTTCTTTTTACATCATGCTCAGGACCTCCTCTCTTGAGTCTCTTGCTCTCCCAAAGTCTTGATATTGCTCTAAAAAGAGCCTCTTCATTTGATACCATATGGCAATGTGTTTGTCTCCAAAACCAATGAACCACTGTATATCTGCATCATATAATATGGAAGGAAAGAGCTTCAGCTTATGCGTATTAGATTTGTAGTCCACAAACCTACATAGAACATCAAAATTAAATAAAAATAGATTAGGGTCCTCGGTCAGGTATCCTCTAAAGGTAGGAATATGAGCAGGGGATATGTTTTTCATTTTGGTTTCTCCTACTCCTTCCTCAATCAAGAAACTAAATCCAGATGAAGCCTCTTCATTGGCCATTTTTTCAAGAAATGTCATCTCTAATGCAGTTCTTATGGCCTTACGGTTGTTCAAAAATTTTTGATTCAAGGCTTTGAAATCGGTTGGTGTTATTATTCGATATTCTACAAATTTCCATAATAGAGCTTCCTCTGAGGGTGTTCTCTTAAACAACGGATTTACAATAGTTTGTTCTTACCCCAGTTTATGAGATGAGGAAGCACTTTGCACTGAAGCAAGGATCCTCACTCTAGTGGAATGCTGGTGGTGAGTCGGGCGAATCTAGTTCAAACTCATAATGTTTGGCTGTCTCAAATTTTGATGGGCTTTGTTTTATGAACCAACCATCAGGTCCTCTTCTTCTCGAAGAACTCATACAACGTTAGATAGAATATTTTTAGGTATTGCAATTAATTTAATAGAGGCACTTCCCTGGAAACGATGCCAAAATGTTACGGGCCAAACACAAGTGAATTTTGCTCCTATTTTGTCACTGCTCATTCATTTAAATTGTCAATCCAGGGAGCTTCGTAAACTTCAAAAGTGTCTCATACAATATCATTTACAATACCCACTTTGAGATGATTCTGACTAATTCTACTATTGGGGGGTTTAAAATATTGTCAATCTTTCATCCACACCATAATAATTTATGCATGAATAATTAAATCCTGAGAATGTAAATATTCATATGTGCATAATAAAAGTAGAGCTACTGCGAAAATGGAAATAACAGTGCAAAAAATAAACCTATGAAAGTAGGAAACCAATCTAGGAAAGTGTAAGGAAAATAGAAGGAATACTGGCTTGGAGTGGGCCCAGGCTCCAACAGCTCATTTCCAGCTGAACACACAATTAGGAACTCTTGAACTTTATTGTATTTTCAAAATAATTATTACAACACTTCTACTTCCTTAGAATTACAAATGTATTCTCAATATAGATTCTAGATATCTATTAGAGAGGTCTATGTGTTTATATAGCACACACACAGATCTTCTATTACAAAGAAGTCACAATAGTATTTTAGTCTAGACTAAACTGGGACAGTCTGGTAAACATAATTGACATCTGCTAAAAATAGACTTTGTTCCTAATGGTTGCACATTTGCTGATTGGTGCATGCTTTTCCTGGCATAGGTAAGACATTCTCATCTGTTGGTGCAAATCCCAGAATTATCCTACATGATGTGGAACTAGAACGACGCCGATCAACTTTTCCCACATCGTTTTTACTCGGTCAACTGGCGAAGAATGGAGATGCCTTCTCTATGAGGAAGGTGTCTTCCTCATGTGCTTTTGATAGGCACCTTCTATATGCATAAGACACATACTAATATGGAGTGCCTTCTTCCTGTGAAAGGTGCCTACTGATGTGGGTGCCTTCTCTATATGAAATGTGCTTTACCTTATATGGGGCACCTTCCCTATGCAAAATGCGCCTAAGTATGTCGGGTGCCTTTTGTATACAAAATGCGCCTACCTTCTATTGGTTCCTTTCTTGAAAATGAAGGTTCCTACCTTCTGTTGCCACATTCCTTGAAGAGGAAGGCACCTACCTTCATGCCTTAGATTTCGAAAGAAATAGTGTTGGGTCCATCAAAGACCTCGACTGATCCAAATCTGTCAAAATCAACTACATTTCCACAAAAACACATAAAAACACACAAATTAGATAACACATAATTCTATTAAATAATTACATAATAATTCATAAAAGTACATAGTTCCTATTATATTTTTGCATAATCATCGATGAAACCTATACAAAATATGAGCATTTTTTAGGCTCATCATCCTCGGTCTACTAGAATATATAAAGTAGCTAGAAGAAACCCTGGGGAATAAAAAGGCCATTAGAAAATTGGAAAAATAGACACCTTCATAAAAATATAGTCCCTCTCTTATTAAACCAAAAATATCCAACTTCCTTCCTATCAAACATGTTTAGGTGAATGAGGCTACCATATAATACACATTGTAAGTGGAAGGAAAACAACTAGGGCCTATAATAGATGGAATGCAAAAATCCACTAGATAATCAAAAAATGGATAAATGAGCCTATGAACTATGGAACTCAGGATAATATGATGACATAAAATCAAAAGAGATAAAAACCTACCTTATAAAGGATGGTAAATTATTTCCATTAAAAATCATCATTGTAGAAGAAGAGGCAGCCAGGATTTGGAAGCTCTACTTTGATGGGTCCAAATAAAGGTATAGGATAGAATTAGTCATGTGTATTATATCACCTAAGGGAAGGAAAACACTACAAGCCTTCTAGCTACAATTCAAATGCTCAAATTATATGGATAAATATGAAGTTTCGATATATGATATCTCAATAAATTCTAAGAAGAGAATTAAGAAAAAGTCTCGATCAAGAAAAAGAATGGGGAGAACCAGTTATACATCATTTTTAGAGGTCTCAATTGATCCTCACTTAAGGATAATTATTCATTTCCTTCCATTGACTAAATTCTATAGATAACAACATAAAAAAGGTTTTCACTTTAGATGAATTCCCTAGGTATAATTAGGTTTGGGTAAAGGATGAGGACTAGCATAAAATGACATTCACTACCAAATAGTACACCTTTTCCTATCAACACATACCTTTTGTTCTATCTAATGCTAGAGCAACATTCCAAAAAGCCATGGATACTGCTATCAATGACCTGCTTAAAAAAATCATCCTTGTTTACCTTGATGACCTTATATTATTATCTAAAAGAAATAAGGAACATTTGGAATATTTAGAGAATATTTTCAAGCATTTTCAAGAATTTGGGATATTCCTAAACCCAAAGAAATGCATTGTATGTGCCCCACAAGGTAATATTATAAGACATGTGGTATCTAAGGAAGGGATAGCTATTGATCTTAAAAAATTAAAATATATTCTTAACCTATAATTACTTCAACATGAAAAGGCCATCCAATCCTTCCTAGGAAAAAATATATTTATCCAAATATTTATACTCGACTTTGCCTCCATTATCAGGCCTATCACTAGAATGTTGAAAAAATGGAAATTAGTTAAGTGGACCAAATAAGGGAAAGAGGCTTTTCAAAAATAAATTAAGCTATCATATAAGTCTCGATGTTGGCTATCCTAGACTTAGAAAAATATTTTATCCTCTATGCCTATGAAGGAGAGTCCAACATATCTATAGTTCTCACTAAAAAATGACCAATGAACATCACATTGTATTCTTTATCTAGATTCTAAAATATTATGAGAAGTGTTATGGTTTCATTTATAGATAGGTATATGCCCTAATCTAAAGCTTCAAATATTCAAGCATTTTATTTTAGGTAGATAAATAGTAGCTAATGTCATCCATTCAAGCATCAAAGATTATATTATGAATGGAGAATTTAGTGAGAAAAGAGCTGGATAATATTCTCAAATATGACATTGAGATCAAGGCAACCAAGATGATTAGAGGTAAAGTATTATGCCAAATATTGGCCCAAGATGCTAAAAAATTAGAAGAGGGCGGGGAATAATGCTTGATCATTTCTAGGCAAAGTGAGGACTGGGTCCAAGATTGTATCAACTACATGTGACATAATTGGTACCCACCAAACCTAATTTATACTGAAAGAAGGGAATACAAGCTATAAAATTCTCACTACACTCACTAGAGAGGTATTGTTTCATATTAATTTTAATGATATTCTCCTAAGATATGTTGAAACTGGATGAACAACCTCGATGTTGCATGAATTTCATTGAGGGCTCTCTAGATAGCACTACTTAGTGCACACCACTATGATGAAAATAATGAGAGTAAGTTACTACTAACCCATAATGTTTAATGATGTGCATCAATGGGTGAGGGAGTGTGACAAGTGCAAATTATTCATTGAAAGGAACCAAAATGCTTTCCTACCCCTTAAGCCTATTGCAGTTAATGAACATTTTTTGTAATGAGGACTCAATTTCATAGGATCAATTGATCCTCACTCTAGTAAAGGGTACTGATGGATCCTAAACACCATAAATTACTTCATAAGATGTAGAAATGTAGTTCCACTCAAGCAAGCTATCGAAAAATGCATCACAAACTTTCTAGAGAAAATTATCACCTAATTTGGGGTACCTCACACTATTATAACTGATAATGGATTGACATTCATTGGAATAGAGATAAGCTAGTTTACCCTCAAATATATAATTTTTATAAAATCCTCTTCTAAATATTACCCCCAAGGGAATGTCCTAGTGAAATCTTCAAATAATAATTTATCGAGGATCCTAAAGAGACTAACCAAATATTATGGCATTAACATGTTTGCCAAGCACTATGGGTAGATAGGATAACCTTGAATAAGGTCATTGGTTGCTCCCCTTTCTCCCTGGTCTATGTTTTACAAGCCCAACTACCTATCTCTATTGAATTACCAACCCTTCAACTATTGCATCGGCTAGAGCTCCAAGAACATGATGCCATATCATTAAGGATAGAAGAGTTATTTAAACTAGAGAAATAAAGGGAAAATGCAAGAGCTTATCCAAGAAAACACCAAGTGGATATAAAAATATGGTTTGACAAGAAGGCCACCACACAAAAATTATGGATAGGTGGCTTCATGCTCAAATGAGACAAGGACCATAGTAAACTAGGTCAACATACTAAGTTTGATACTATCTAGAGTGGGCCATATGTTATCACTGAGCTAAAATAAAAAAACATCATGGAACTAGTTGAACTAGAAGAATGACCATTCCTAATTCTTATTAATAGGATCTATTTGAAAAAATAATTTTTGTAAAAAAAAGGAAAGAGATAAGGGAAAAATAGAAGTAATGTGAGAGATAAAACAAAAGCATGGTGGGACAAATCCATAAAATATTATAATTTACAAGCCTCATTGAAGCACGAGTCTAGGACAAACATCTACCTCATAAGTCTTTTTAAATATAAGCATTTATTAAGAGAATTGAAAGCCAACTATCTACTCAAACCTTGGTAGTTGATACAACAAAATAGTTATTGACATGGTAATCATTACCACTAAGGTCTACCTTGCTTTGGTAGAAAATTTTAAAATTAGGTAATCATAGATAAGCAACATATAAATAAAGAAAACTTTGAGAAAAGAAGAAAGTCCACCTCCACGATGTAGCCAATGGAATATAAAAAGTAAGCGCACACACATAATAGGGTAACATCTATGAGAGTTAATAAAACCCCTAAAATATTCTACTTTCACCATTATACACAAAGCAACAAAAAGGTCTGAAGTAGCTAGAAGATTAGTAAAGCCACTAGAGGAGGAAGCAAGGAAGTATTTCCAAAATCTATGGAGACCACAAATAACATTATCCCTTCCTATACCACTATATCCAACACCAAGAAATAATTGCTTAGGAATGCCAAAGAAAATGAAGTGATAAACATCTTAAAAAATACAACAGAAAAGGTAGTGGATCATAGGATGTCCTCAAACATAAAGCTTCTAAGGAAAGACACTTTTCAAACATACCAGGATGTGGAGGCCAAATTTTTCTACCAAAATTTGGACATCTTACTTGGTTTAATACATGGTGACTCAAATCCACCAATGTTTATAATTCATAGAGGCATGTGTAGTGAGGTTTGATATAAAATAAGAGATAGCATGAGAAGATAATGGATGCTTCCAAATTATGATTTCATTAGAATCTATACAAGAAATATTTAGGGTTCCTCAAGGGCTAGAGATTTATCCCTTCACCGTTGTGTGATTTATATTTCACTTAAAGTATGTGTCAATGTGCAAGAAGAGTCAAGGTGTCATGTAATAATTTGTGCAAGTGTGTAGATTGTGAGAGTGTACAAGATTCATGTAATAAAGTGTGTAATTATGTAATATGTAAGAGTGTGAAATTTTTTATATATGTAAATCAAGATTCATGTGTGTAAGTATCAAGTATGCAAGTGAAGAGTCACATATATGTGGCAAGATGTAAATTCAAGAGACATGAGAGGTTTGTCTTATGTGTGGAATATGAAAGGATGCATCTCTCATATATGTGAGGAGATAAATAGTCAAGTATTAAAGAGTCACATTCTAAGGTTATATTATGGAGACAAAGATCCATGTATTGTATCAATAAATATTAAAGAAAATTATAACACAGAGCTTGTATATTTGCTCAATAATATTATGAGTATTATTCTTAAATATTATTATTATTTTATGATTGATATTGTTATTTCATGAATGTTAAATTCACTGATATTGATGGTTATTATATGAATAATCCTTCATGTGATTTATAAAACATCTTGGATATTTGGACTATGTTTAATCTAGCTAAAAAGCCATCAACTACCAACTTGCTTTCTAGAAAATGTCCCAACCCACTAAAATTTCTAAATATGGAAATCCCTAAAAATAAATGGTTGAGTGTCATTTCAAATATTCGAGTATAATAAACTCTATTCAAGTATAGTATAAAGGATACTTTGAGCATGGAAGAATTCATCTTCGACAAATAAGAATACAAAAAGGTAAACACATAAGAGATAGGAATTGTATATGCTCTGAGATACACTCCTAATGACCCAAAACTAATTCTTGATTTTAGCATCTACATGGATTGGTGGATTCATGAAGGACTAGAGGAATTCAATGATATTATAGCTATCAAATACCCCTCATATCTGGTGCACTTGTAACTATCCCAAAATATGGGTTTGTATAACAATCTAGACCTAAAAATGGTAGAAGAAGATGTACAAAGGTGACCTATGTCTACTTAGACAAGAGACATTTTTTGGAGATCCTCCTATTGTGTTTGTAGATAATTTTTTTATGTAAATTCTATGGGCCTTAAAAGGAGAAAGATCATGGTGCATTCCAATAGATTATTCTCAATGATACATTGTGACTATAGAGGAAACTAGTTCTTTCTCAAAGACCATACAATTATCCACATCACCAACTTTGACAAGCTAATATAGTTACTACCTTGGTATGTGCTATAGGGGGTATTCACCCTAGAAATATTAAGGTACCTTCATATGGTAGACACCATCCATGGGTTAAGGCAAAGTAAAGCCATTTATTTCAAACTTTTAATGGAATTAGAAGGAATTAACTAGTTAAAGAGAAGGGTCTCACCCTTGTTAGAAGAAAATATTAAAATATCAGAGCTTGATACCTTATATGATTCATGGGAATATGATTTAGAGGTATTTTTTTAGGAGTGGCTATACAAGATAATGAATGCAAATAATTTTACCCCTATAGGTAGCTAATATTGGAGCTTCATTGGAGTCCCAAAGAGTCATTATACACCACTTCAAGAAGAAGGCTTCTTGACCTACCCCAAGCAAATGGATTCATGGTTTGACTTAGTCAATCTTGGTAAGTCTAAGGGCACAGTAAAACCCATAAATAAAATCTCCAATAATAAGATAGAGAAGTTATGGAAATAGGACTATGACGATGCCAAGGTTTGAAAATAGTGGATTTATCAATAAGTGATGAAGGATATGGTCTCTATGCCAAAAAAAATCTAAAGGATGAATAATTTAGTGAACTATAAGATGATTTAAATGCATTTTAAGACAATGATAATATAAAATAGGTCAAGCAAATAATACACACACCAAAAATGTTAGCTTGAATAGGAGCAAAAGACGTCACTAGTTGATAGCTCAATGTCTTTGAAAACTCCATAAGAAATAGAGGTATGCACCATGGAATCCCCTATTTTAAATGACCTAGTAAAAAATATGGTAGCCCATTTAGCACAATTATCAAGTAAAGCATCAAAGGAGAAGGACAAAAAATTCAAAAATAATTAGAAGTCCTCTCCAAATGACAAAAAGCTGACAAAGAATAAAAAGAGTAAGTCCTAGGCCTAGAAACTCCTACATTTAAAGTAAGGGACTCAAAAGAGTCATTGGAAATCACCAAAAGAAGAAAAAAAATCCCAATATTATAGCACCATAGTGAGAAGTCCTTGAACCACCATCTCAGTATTTCTCCATGTTCCCTATTTTTGAAGCATCCTCTCAAGGCACCCCTTCCACCATTTCCTCTATCTCTTTTGCTCCTATCACTCCACTCACATCCCAAGGTATGTCCTAACCACAATCCACCACAATGTTCACCCCATCATCAAATATTGTAACCTAATCTACTATGGTCTCCCTAATAGATCCATTGACCCCATTTCCATTCATAAAGCCTTTTCCATTATCACCAAAAAAATGATTACAATATTTTGATCCGAAATCAATTTATTCTATTCTAGAACTCATCTTCTATCTACAATAGGACATGAATCATGATCAGGAATAGTCAGATTAAGAGGTATGATTATGATCCACCCAACCTACCACTATTTATTCTATTAATGAATGTAGTAGTTTTTTCCCCTCTCTATTTGGGAGGGAATTTTGATGTAAGCATTATAAATAGTCATTTATAGGTCCAAGGAAAATGAGGTTGAATTTTTGTGTCTAGTATCTAACCTTGAGCAATTTTTCCACTTTCTATTTTATATTTTCATCTAGACTCAAGCCTTGGCCCAACCATGTGTATAGACCATTTACCCTATTTTAATTATATGAATGTAATACGATTTAATCTAAATACAAAAATGTATGACTACACTAGCATTTATGTCTTGGTCTGAGTATTTTTGTATCTTTCTATGGATATTTGTGACTACTCTAGTATTTTTGTCTTGGCTTTCATAGGGGATTATTCAATTTGTAGTCTTATGCAATTGGTACCATGTTCAATTTAATGTTGTCATGATTGGTTCATGTGTTTACTAATCCTAATGAAGTGCAAAATGGGAAATACATGCTTTGGAACATCACCACCCATAGCTTAGGTTAGTTAGGCTAGGTAGATTTTACTATTTTTTCATTGTTTTTATTATAATTATTTATTGTGTTTATCTCTTTTCCATTTTCATGGAAAACAACCAATAGGATCAGCTAGCTTAAGAGGAAGAGTGTTAGAGATTGCATGCAAACAAGGAGCCAACCATGGTAAAAAATTCCTAGAGTTTTTCCAAAGGAGCCACATCCCATGCTCCCCAAACTCCCCAATACTAAAACACCAAGTGAGGAATGAGAACCAAACATGCCCAAGTAAAACCACACATGTGGGAGGTCATGATGCTCAAGGTGTAGGGGTAATTTTTGATCCCTAACATATTTTTAATAAACTTCAATGATGTTATTTTAAGGTGCAAAAACCAAATGAATAGCCTCATTGCTACAAGAATTTCATCAAGGGTTATCTAGGGAAACTACTTAGTGCATACCATAGTGGTGAATATAATGAGATTCAAGTATTACTAACACAATACATTCAATGATGCACATCAATGGGTAAGGGAATGTGATAAATGTAGAATTTTCACCATAAGGATTCAAAACACTCCCCTGCCTCACAAGCCCATCATAGCTAATGAACCCTTATCACAATTGAAGAACACAAGCTTATACTGAGAGGGGGGGGTGAACAGTATAAGACCTCTTTTTATTTTTTCCTTTATACTTCAAAACAGTAAAGCAATATACCCAAAGCAATATCAAAGCAATGCACAATATCATCCACAAAGTGACACCAATTTTAACGTGGTTCACCCAAAATGGTTGGGCTACGTCCACAAAACTTTTCTCTAAAAGTTATCTCAAAGTTCTTTGGGAATCCTTCCCAATTACAATATTTATGAGCCTCGGCCCAAAGGAGATACCTTCCCCTAATCAGAATTTATGAGCCTCTGCTCAAAGGAGATACCTTCCCCTCTGCTCTGGAAATGATCCCTCAGAAGATCAACTGCCTCTACCTCTTGCCAGCACGTGGAACTCCTTTCCACCGAAGACCTCCTGTCCTCAATGCTTAGCCTAAGAGACCTCTGCCTTCTATGATCACGTCCATAGTAGCTCTGCAACCTGTACCAAACACGGTCAGTCGGTCTAGTACAAGTCTTCCTTTGTCTGTTGAGATCTGTCCAATGGCTTGAACAAATCAATCCTCTGCACACAAGCCTTCTCAAAGACTTGCCAAATCTGTCCTCGGGGTTCTTCTCAAAGAACCAGTGCACCTCTGTCCTCAAGTTCTCTGATAGAACTATCAAACTCAGCTCACAAGTCCTCTGCTAGGACCTGTCCAAATCTGCTCACAAGTCCCCACCGAAACCTGTCCAAAACTGCTCACAAGTCCCCACCGAAACCTATCCAAAACTCAGCAAGCTCACCAAGAAAAAAACTTTCTTAGTAGGAAATCACAAGGTGAATTTTTAGAGACCCAATGTGATTTTTCAAACTCATAGAAGCATAAAGAGAATTGTTAGAGACTCAATATGTTCTATACTCAACTCCCAATCTCAAAACTCAACTCAAATCAACTCAGCTCAAACTCAATCTCAAATCTGAAAACTCAACTCAATATCTAAAATGGATAGGATAGACTTTCTTTCAAGAACATGAAACCCCAACAATTGCCAACTATGCAAAGAATCACATAACAATGATACTCATGTTCTTTTCACCATCAATTAGGGCTTCAACAACAATGCTCATCAAACAAGGTTCAATCAACACCATTCAACTCAAAACACAACCTTGAAGCATTTCACAATCAACATTAGAAAAGGAAACAAGTAGAACTCCTTTTCTCTCCAATATTGTTTGAACAAAAAGCATCCACCAACTCAAATCACAAGAGCACAAAACAACTTTTCAAATCATCAACAAAGGAGTAAGCCCAACACTTTAACCAAGTAAAGAATAGCTTGATTATTACCAATTTAATGAAAGCAAATGTCAATCTCAAAGCTGCCCACTTAAGGTTTCACAACTTCACACAAGAAGCAATTTTAACCTTAAAACATCATGCTTTCATTTCCATAATCAACCAAAAGCACTCTCAACATTACAAGAAAAATTTATCCCTTATACACCTTATTTCTCCCTTATAGTCTTATCAAAAATAAAATTTATCTCTCATAAGAATGCAATAAGATATTTCAAACAACACCTTCAAAAGAATCTTTTATCAAAATAAAACAAGCTTTAAACTCCTTATAACTCCTAAGCTGTTTTTCCCTCTAATAAACTTCCTCCATCCGCAAAAATACACTTAGCAAAAATTAATTTCGAAAATACCTTGGCCAACATCAAAAATCATGCTATGGAGAAATTGTGCATGAATTCTAACACCACCCGCTGCGTCCACTTCACGATGAAAAACCCTTTCGCGTTATTCGAACGTGGAACCTCCCGTTCGGGTAGCGCGCCAACAGCCTAGCCGCTACCGGTGCGCCAAAGGCGCCCGGTGAGGTTTAAACCTCACATTGTTAGCCTTGTTCCTTCTATGCTAGGGATTAAATAAAACAATAGTGCCTCCCTTTCTTCTAACATGAACACGAAGACGAAAACCTTACGACGGATTTACGACAAACGATGAGTACAAAAAAATGAACAGCGGATTCACGAAAACGACGAAGACACAGTCAAACAACAGGTTTACAAAAATGACGAAGACACAATCGAACAACAAGTTTATGAAAACGATGAAGACACAATCGGAGAAGAAATCTGAATAGCAGATCACGAATTCACAGTGAGCAACTCTTTTCAAAATATGGATGGGATAATTCTTGATTTTCATCGAGGGAGATTTATATGCATTTTTACCATAAGCTCTTGACGTCGACGAGGAGTTTAACACGTCGACGGAGGTCTTGGCTAGCGCCCACAATCTTAAAACATAGCGCCATGGGTTAGGATAACCCATTGCAAACAATAATTTAATATTTATTTAAAAATAATTAAAGGGAACCTTAACAAGGTTTTTAATTATTTAAATAAATACTTCCTCCTGGACCCAAATGCATTAAACTAATGCATCCACCTGTAATCTTTAAACCTGCCAACTTGGGGTTTACAAAAGACCTTTGAAACTGTCATGTCGTAACCTTCATCAAAACAAATTATTTGACATCAAATCAAATTCCTTCAAGAGCTTCTTGACATCAATGACAACTTATACACTTGAGCAAAGGCAATGTACCCAAAGTACCCAAAATTGCCAACAATCTCCCCCTTTGTCATTGATGGCAAACCTTTACTGAAAACACTTCTCAAGAGCCAAAACTGAAACCAACTGTGCTAACAACTGACCAAATGTGCCCACAACCGAGAATATTCCTTTGAATTTTTGCTCCCCCTGACTTGAAGCTCTCCTCTTCACTTTGAAGCTCTCCCCCTTACTCATATCTCTCCCCCTTTGTCATCAATGGCAAAGGGTCACCTTTGGGGCTCGGGACTAAGAATGAGCCTCTTAGCTTAGTCCCTCCCCCACCTCCTGATGAGGTGATTAATTTTGGGGTGGGAGTAAAACTCCCATTAGGCACCGATCATCATCAGCATCTATAACTTCCTTGTCGGGCCTTCTCTTGAACTCTTTGTCCATATTCCTATTCTTGTCATTGTTCTTGTTCTTGTTCTCATCCCTGTTCTTGTCCATGCCTTGATCCTTGGACCTGATCATGCCACTATTCCTATTCCTGTATTCTAGAATTTCAGCTCTACACTGTCTGATTATGTGACCTTCATTGTTGCACTTGAAACACTTGACGATGTTGTTTCTCTGAGGTAAACCTGATCTTTGAATCCACCTGTTCTGACCAAACCTATTCTGACCAAACCTATTCTGGCCAAACCTGTTCTAACCAAACCTGTTCTGACCAAACCTATTCTGGCCAAACCTGTTCTGACCAAACCTATTCTGACCAAACCTGTTCTGACCAAACCTGTTTTGATCAAACATGTTCCTGTTATTTACCTTGCAATAGACTGCCTTGTGCCCAAACTATTTACAAGAGTAGCAATACCCTTGAAAGTAACTAGCACTTCTGAAACTATCATTTACCTTCTTCACTTGAGCCATGCAATGTGAAGCCATGTGACCAAACCTATGACAAGCAAAACATCTGCCTTGAAACTTTCCTTTATTTGACCTCTTGGGTCCTGAATACTTCTTCTTCTCATTCTGAATTCTATTTTCTGTTTCTGTGCATCTATCATTCAAGGACTCCTTTTCTAAAATACTTTCCTCATCAGAACTCTCTTCCTTTTGGAGTCTCTTACTAGACTCTCCAACTTGTTCCTTGTGTGGCTTAACAAAACCAAGGCCTATTTTATCTGTTGTCTTTCTTTGACCTTTGATGAGTGACTTAACCTTTTTGGAGCTATCTTGAAACCTGTAAAGCTTATCCTTGTACTCTTTAGTTTCCTCTTTCAAAGAAGCCATTTTCTGTTCTAACTCACTATACTCAAGAACCTTAGACTCTAACTCATCCTTGAGTTCTTGTGTCTTAGCTATAGAGAAGTCAAGACTTTCTATAAGATCATCTCTCTCCATACAACATTCATCTAACTTATCCTTGAGTCTAGCATTCTTCTTTCTTTCCTTTTTCAAAGCACTAAGAGCACTAATAAGTTCACCTTCAAGATCTACTTCACCTTCCTCTATATCTTCCTCTATTTGTTTGCTTTTTGAATCATCAAAGCCTTTTTCAGATTTCTTATCACTAGAGGTGCTACCCTTTTCAAAAACCATACATGCATCTTCCTTATAGTTTTTTGAAGCATCCTCATACATACTAGAAACCAAATCATTATTTGTGCAATCATCCTCAAGGTGACCAAAGTTTCCACATCTAAGACATTTCATGATAATGAATCTATGTTTCGGTTCTTCCTCTTTTTTGATATGAACAACATCTCATTTTCATCATCACTTGAAGAACTTTCACTATCACTACTAGAACACTTACTTGCTTTGTCTAGGTAGAAACTCTTCTTGTGCTTGTGAGAATACCTCTTTCCTTGATTGTTGTGCTCATCTTTGTTCTTCCTGTGATGCTTGTGCTTTTCAGAATCCTTGCTCTTAGAATCCTGTTTATCTTCATCACTTTCATTCTTGGGAACAATACGGTCAGTAGCATAATGACCAAACTTTCCACAATTGAAACATCTTATATTTTTCATACTTTTGTGCTTTCTAGAGAACTTGCCTTTCTTGTTGTAATATGCCTCTTCATCACTAGAAGACTCATCACTATCTTGAAGTTGTTTACCCTTGGATTTCTTGGTAGCCTTGAAAGGCTGCCTCTTTCTTGACATCAACCTTCACTTGAGTTCTCAACTCAAATGCTGCAAGTATACTATGGAGCTCATCCTTTTTCAACTTATCCAAATCTTTAGCTTCCTCAATAGCAGAAATATTTTCACTAAATCTATTAGGAAGAGATCTTAAAATCTTATCACAAACATCATTTTCAGCAAGCTCAAGACCTAAGTCTTTCATGGAGTTAACAACCTCATCCATACGAAGCATGTAGTCACTAATATTTTCATCATCATTCATCTTGAGTTGTTCAAACATACCTTTGAAGTGTCTCAACTTGGCCTTTCTGACATTTGTATCACCTGTATGAACCACCTTCAATCTGTTTCCACATTTCACTAGTTGTCTTGCGGTGAATCACTTTGGTGAGATCTGCTTTACATAAGCCTTTCGGGATTGCATTCATTGCCTTTGAATTGTTGTGATGTAGGAGCCTTTCTTCTTTAGTAATAGGACCATGTTCAGGAATAGTGTACTCATCTTCAATCACTTCCCAAACCTCATTCCCAAGTGCCATTAGATGAACCTTCATCCTTGCACTCCAAAGACCAAAATCTGACCCATCAAGAATAGGTGTTGCATTGCCACTTGAATGATCCATTGTGTTCTTTACTAGCTTTTCCTTCAAGTTGTTAAACTTTTTGAAGGCACCCGCTCGATACCAATTGAAGAACACAAGCTTATACTTGAGAGGGGGGTGAACAGTATAAGACCTCTTTTTACTTTTTCCTTTATACTTCAAAATAGTAAAGCAATATACCCAAAGCAATATCAAAGCAATGCACAATATCATCCACAAAGTGACACCAATTTTAACGTGGTTCACCCAAAATGGTTGGGCTACGTCCACAAAACTTTTCTCTAAAAGTTATCTCAAAGTTCTTTGGGAATCCTTCCCAATTACAATATTTATGAGCCTCGGCCCAAAGGAGATACCTTCCCCTAATCAAAATTTATGAGCCTCTACTCAAAGGAGATACCTTCCCCTCTACTCTGGAAATGATCCCTCAGAAGATCAACTGCCTCTACCTCTTGCCAGCACGTGGAACTCCTTTCCATCGAAGACCTCCTATCCTCAATGCTTAGCCTAAGAGACCTCTGCCTTCTATGATCACGTCCACAATAGCTCAACAACCTGTACCAAACACAATCAGTCGGTCTAGTACAAGTCTTCCTCTATCTATCAGATCTGTCCAATGCTTGAACAAATCAATCCTCTACACACAAGCCTTCTCAAAGACTTGCCAAATCTATCCTCAGGTTCTTCTCAAAGAACTAGTGCACCTCTATCCTCAAGTTCTCTGATAGAACTATCAAACTCAGCTCACAAGTCCTCTGCTAGGACCTGTCCAAATCTGCTCACAAGTCCCCACCGGAACCTGTCCAAAACTGCTCACAAGTCCCCACTGGAACCTGTCCAAAACTCAGCAAGCTCACCAAGAAAAAAAAACTTTCTTAGTAGGAAATCACAAGGTGAATTGTTAGAGACCCAATGTGATTTTTCAAACTCATAGAAGCATAAAGAGAATTGTTAGAGACTCAATATGTTCTATACTCAACTCCCAATCTCAAAACTCAACTCAAATCAACTCAGCTCAAACTCAATCTCAAATCTGAAAACTCAACTCAATATCTGAAATGGATAGGATAGACTTTCTTTCAAGAACATGAAACCCCAACAATTGCCAACTATGCAAAGAATCACATAACAATGATACTCATGTTCTTTTCACCATCAATTAGGGCTTCAACAACAATGCTCATCAAACAAGGTTCAATCAACACCATTCAACTCAAAACACAACCTTGAAGCATTTCACAATCAACATTAGAAAAGGAAACAAGTAGAACTCCTTTTCTCTCCAATATTGTTTGAACAAAAAGCATCCACCAACTCAAATCACAATAGCACAACACAACTTTTCAAATCATCAACAAAGGAGTAAGCCCAACACTTTAACCAAGTAAAGAATAGCTTGATTATTACCAATTTAATGAAAGCAAATGTCAATCTCAAAGCTGCCCACTTAAGGTTTCACAACTTCACACAAGAAGCAATTTTAACCTTAAAACATCATGCTTTCATTTCCATAATCAACCAAAAGCACTCTCAACATTACAAGAAAAATTTATCCCTTATACACCTTATTTCTCCCTTATAGTCTTATCAAAAATAAAATTTATCTCTCATAAGAATGCAATAAGATATTTCAAACAACACCTTCAAAAGAATATTTTATCAAAATAAAACAAGCTTTAAACTCCTTATAACTCCTAAGCTGTTTTTCCCTCTAATAAACTTCCTCCATCCGCAAAATACACTTAGCAAAAATTAATTTCGAAAATACCTTGGCCAACATCAAAAATCATGCTATGGAGAAATTGCACATGAATTCTAACACCACCCGCTGTGTCCACTTCACGATGAAAAACCCTTTCACGTTATTCGAATGTGGAACCTCCCATTCGGGTAGCGCGCCAACAACCTAGCCGCTACCGGTGCGCCAAAGGTGGGTGCCTTGTTCCTTCTACGCCAGGGATTAAATAAAACAACAGTGCCTCCCTTTCTTCTGACGCGAACACGAAGACGAAAACCTTACGACGGATTTACGACAAATGACGAGTACAAAAAAATGAACAACGGATTCACGAAAATGGTGAAGACACAGTCGAACAACAGGTTTACAAAAATGGCGAAGACACAATCGAACGACGGGTTTACGAAAATGACGAAGACACAATCGGAGAAGAAATCCGAACAGCGGATCATGAATTCACAGTGAGCAACTCTTTTCAAAATGCGGATGGGATGATTCTTGATTTTCATCGAGGGAGATTTATATGCATTTTTACCATAAGCTCTTGACGTCGGCGAGGAGTTTAACACGTCGACGGAGGTCTTGGCTAGCGCCCACAATCTTAAAACATAGCGCCATGGGTTAGGATAACCCATTGCAAACAATAATTTAATATTTATTTAAAAATAATTAAAGGGAACCTTAACAAGGTTTTTAATTATTTAAATAAATACTTCCTCCTGGACCCAAATGCATTAAACTAATGCATCCACCTGTAATCTTTAAACCTGCCAACTTGGGGTTTACAAAAGACCTTTGAAACTGTCATGCCGTAACCTTCATCAAAACAAATTATTTGACATCAAATCAAATTCCTTCAAGAGCTTCTTGACATCAATGACAACTTATACACTTGAGCAAAGGCAATGTACCCAAAGTACCCAAAATTGCCAACAACAATGTGGACTCAATTTCATAGGGTCTATTAATCCACCCTATAGTGAGGGAATTTTATGGATCCTAACTATCATACATTGCTTCACAAGAAGGATAGAGGCATTCCCACTAAAGCAGGCCACAAAAATAGTCATTGTGAATTTATTAGAATAAATAGTCATCTAGTTTGGAGTACACCATACTATTATAACTAATAATGCATTAGCATATGTTATACTAGAGGTAATCTAGTTTATTCTTAAATATGATATTTACATGAAATCCTCCTCTAACTATTATCCTCAAAGAAATGGCCTAATGGGGTCCTCAAACAAGAATCTGTTTCAAATCCTAAAGAGAATAGGTACAAATAACCAAATATTATGACATCAACATATTTTCTAAGCACTATGCACTGATAGAATTATCCCAAATAAGGGGATTGACTACTTCCCTTACCCCCTAGTCTATGGTCAATAATCCTAACTCCCTTTCTCTATGGAATTACTTATGCTACAACTATTGCATTAATTAGAGCTCTAAGAACATACCACCATGTCATTAAGAATAGGAGAGTTATTAAAACTTAAGGAATAGAATGAGGAGGCAAGAGTCCACCTATAGAAGAACCAAGAGGGTGTGAAAATATGGTTTGATAAAAAGGATATAGCCCAATAGTTTAAGATAGAGGACTTGGTACTCAAATGGGATGAGGATTGTAGTAAACTCAGTCAACATATCAAATTTTATGCCACCTATAGTGGGCCCTATGTTATCAATAGAATAAAGATAGAAAATATCATAAATATAGACAAATCATGGAAACAACTACTTCTATTTTTTTCAATAAAATTTACCTAAAAATGTATTACCCATAAAAAAGAGAGAAAGGAAGAAAAGAGTGTAAACAAAAAGTAGTGCAAATATGGGAACCAGGAAATATGCCATGAAGTGCAATGATCAAAGGGTAAGGATGCAAAATATTAAAAATCCATGAGCCCTATTGGTTCATGAGTATGAATCAAACACCTACCATCTATATTTTATTTCAAATAAAAGTAGTAATTAATGAAGGTAGATTCCAACTATTATATCAAACCTCAATGGTTAAAACAATAGAACAATTGTCAATGTGGTAGTAATTATCACTAAGGTTTGCTTTACTTTGGTAATAAATTTAAAATTGACCAATGATGAGCATAGGAATAACACAAACCAAGAAGACTCTAGTAATAGAAAGGAGGCCACCTTCCTAGTGTATCCAATCACATAAAAAAAATAATGCATGCACAAAAAAGTAATAATTATGAGACTTAATAAAGCCTAGGTTCTTTCACTTTTACCCTTATACTCAAAGAAGTGAGAAAGTGTTGAATGACCCATAAATTAGTGAATCCAGCAAGAGGAGGAGCCTAGAAAATATTCTTATATGCCATGGAAAACTTAAATAAGGCTACCCCTTCTTAGACTACCAGGTCCAACACTAAGAAGGGGCTTACTAGAAAAGCTATATCAAACAAGCCACTGATTGTCCTAAAAAATGAGAATGAAAAGGTAGCTAACACTAATATGTCTAAAAAACCTAAATATTTAAGAGAATGTACCTTTCAAATAAGCCAGGATATGGAAGTCAAGTCCTTTTCAACCAGAATATGGATATCTTACTTGGCCTAGTACATGGTGCCTTAGATTAACCAATGCTCAAAATTTGTATTTGCATGCGCTACAAATTATAATGCATAGAAGAGGATTGTGTTTGAAGGTGGTGGAGATTTTAAAATTAAGACTTTTCCAAAGGCCATATAAGATATGTTGATGGTCCCTCAAGAGCTAGAGCTTAATTCCTTTGTAGTCAACCAACTCTATGAACAACACCTTGATCAATTAAAATCCCTAAAAAAAAAAAATCCTTAAAAATAAGTTGAGTACTATGCCAAATTTTTCTAGATCATGAAGCCTATTCAAGTACAATGCCAAATATACCCTAATAAGGATGGTATTTTTGGTAGAGAAGAAGATAAGAAAGTAAATAGAGAAGATCTAGGAGTCATATATACTCTAATATACACACCTAAAGATATGATACTAACCTTAGACTTTAGTGCCTACATCACTTGATAGGTTTGCAAAGGGTTGAAGTGATGCGGAATCACATTGACCAGAGTATTGTGGTTGATTTATTGTGGGGAAAATTGCAACAAGAGAATAAAAAGGGTACAAATCCTCCAAGTTTCCTTATGGTAATCTACTCATCTTATCGGATTGCATGGATAACCAATCACTACAACCACTAAGTGTTATAGAGGATATTACTACTTATGAGGTTTAATGTATTGATGAGTGTTGTGTACCATCGATAATGCACTCCATATTAAAAATCCATGAGGACAACAAAAAATTCCAAGTACCATAATATCAAGAAGACCTTTATAAAACATCAAAATAATAGTTCCATTGAAACTGGATTGAAAATATCTTTCCAACGACTATATGCAAGCCTATACTTGCATCAATATCAAGCCTCAAAAATTGAGAATTACATCAAGGTGTCTAAACAACAAAACAAAAGGGGTAATCTTCCTTTTATAATGTGAAAACAAAATATTCACCAAAATATTGGGTGAAATCGATAGTGCGACTGAATTCAATGGCTAGAAAAAGGTCCACAACCTGTTAACAAAGTCAACATTCATTCTAAAGTCAACAAGGGTGTCAACAAGGTACTATCCACCACATGGTAGCAGCATGGGTTGGAACTAGTATGTCAGAATAGCCACACAGAGAAGGCTCCCTGACCACCTAGGGGGACCTTCTCCATTTTAAGGTTCCTGAAGCACCATCCCATCATAAATATGGGATATTAAACAAAATTTGCACAATACATTTTCACTGGCACAATATTAGATAGCAATATACCTCATTGTCATGCATCCAACATGAGACTCGTTTGCAATGTGGAAAATAGAGAGTGGAAAATTATGAGGGTTTTGTGCTCACGATCAGATTGGAGTAGTGTGAGCTTGAATGTGTGTTATCATACCACATATATGAAGGTTGTGGTAATGGTTATGGAATAATTAAGCATCTGTCATGTCAACCTCAAACTCTACAAGTGGAATATTACCACAATTATTGTTTATATATCTTACCAAATAATTGTGTGTGTCTTATTCTTGCATGAGAATACAATGATTAATATCATGATATCTGCTCGAGAACATGATGATCAATCTCCTATATACCACTATGATCAATCTCATTTGTTTTTTGCATAGGCTCAGATAAGGATGGGTGGATTTATCAAAACCACCAACAAGGGCTATGGTCAATTGGTAAAATTTATGCAATGGGGTTGTCGTCGACACTCCAAAAGTCATAAGAGAACAACATTAACCATGGAACTATAAAAAATAGCATAGAAAAGGGCATCAAGGAAGATTTATTTTTTTTAGTATAGGCCTTCCCAGCGATCCACAACATGGCTTTTTGAGATGGATAGGTGCCACTGTGCACTGGTATTAGAGGTATGCTAGATCTATTTGGATGCCTCCTTGATGGGCCAAATAATAGATCGCAGAAAGAAGTTAATGTTAATATGCACACAAGGACCCAAGACTAAATGAAAATATTTAATAGTTGTGGTGCAAGCAACTAATCATGTGGTTTAGTCTATGGCCACGAAGCGTGGCCCATCGAAGCTTGATTTGCATTACAATATTTTGCAAAGACGTTTGTCTCTACCTACATGAATTTTTTTTGAGTGCATGTATTTTGAATATTTTGGCCTCCTTTCCATCTTAGCTGCACCATATCAATATTTCAAACAACATCAAACCGATGATATTGAATAAAACAATGCCATATGTATCTCTTGGAGCCAATGGTAGCTAGAGGGCATTCCCAACCTACCCAATCACCGTCTATCAGAGGGATCACTATAGAAGAATGGAACATGATAAAGCTGAAACAAGTAGTGTGGATAAAAATAGATATTCATGGGAAATCAAAGTTGGGCGTCCTTACGACTTTAGCATGACCTCTATAACATATAGTAAAAACCCAATATCCCAAAATAGATACCAAGCCAGATATTCCAAAATATGGAAAACAATGAGTACATTGCAAAAGGATAAAAAAATTATGGAAGGAAAGGGGAGGAGTGAATGTCAAAGAGAGGAGGGGGATTTACATGGTGGAAATTCCCCCTCACAGATAGGAAATTCCTACTCTGATACCAACTAATGTGGAATCACATCGAACTATGTTCATTTTATTCATGAGTGCTTAAATAACATAAATTACAAAACAAAAATGCAACAATTAGCTAATTTGAGCTAACAAATTGGCTAACAACTAAACCATAATCTAATATGAGCTTAATGTGAAGTCTCACATGAATAATAAGATGCCTTATGTTTGGATGTCCTCTTCATGGAGAACCTTAGCACCATTGTGGCCTTACATACCCCTCATACCTCACACACCTAGTGCTAGCTCAAAATCCTTTGTTGTATAACATATTGGATCGAAAGATTGTAGAAGAGGAAGGTCAAAGACAACCTATATCTAACTAGACAAGATCCCCTTTTCTATAACTCTTCTTACTTTGATTTTGCATATAATATTTTGATGCCAACCCTATGGGCCCTAAAACTAGAAAGGCTACAACATACTCTGATAGAATATTCCTAGAAAATATGTCATGACTACAAGGGGGATTAGTTCTTTCTAGATCATATCATTATCCACATACCTAGTTTCTCCAACCCACTATTTAATAGAAAAATGTGTTTACCTTTGAAATATTAATGTAAATTAACATGGTAGATACCACCTATAGGGAAAGACAAAGCAAGGCTAACTATTTCAAGCTTTTGGTGCATCTAGGAGGAGTTAACTAGATAAATAGAAAGGCACAATCCTTGTTAGAATATAAGCTTAAAATATTAGATATTGATATATTATATGACCCTTCGGAATACAATATAGAAGGTGTATTCCAATCATGTCTCTCCAAGATACAGATGCAAATAATTTCACACCTCAAATGTAGCTGAGATTGGAACTCCATCAAATTCTTGAGGATAGATCTTACATGCTTATCTAAAAGAAATATTTCTTGTCCTAACCTAAGTAGATCAAGCCATGGTTTGACTTCAACAAACATATAGATCTAATAAATCCTAAAAATAAGATTTCCAAAAATAAAGAGGAATAACACAATACTTAGACTATAATGAATCCAAAATATAAAATTTATGGATCTACTAGTAGCTAATATATGATAGTTTCTATGCCTAAGGAGAGCCAAAAGGATGAATATTTCAATAGCTATTATAATTAAGCACATGCAACTAAAGCTGATGATGACTCAAAAGGACTTGAGCAAGTGCTACACATGACAATTGCACCAACCAAAAAAGGAATAAAGGACTTCTCCAATTGGCAACCTAGCACCTTCAAGACCTCCACCAAAAATAGAGGTATTCACTATTGAATCCCCTATTTTAAGAATCTTGGTTATAGCTATTATTACCTACTCATTGCAATCATAAAATAAAACATCAAAAGAAAAAAGTACAAGAAGTCCAAGAAAAAGTAGAAATCATGCTTGGATAGTAAGAAACATGCAAAAAAGAAAAGAAACAAGTCTTGGGTCAAGGATCTAGTAGCCCTGAGAAAGATACCTCAAGAGTGTCCTTAAAAATTATAGGAAGAGGAGCAAGATTCCAAAGTAATAGTTTGGGAATAGAAGGAGGTTCTATTCTTCACCCAATCACAATTTCAATAATTCCCCATTTTCTTTGTTTTTGAAGAAGTTTTCCAAAGTGCTCCTTCCATTATTTCACCCATTTATTTTTCCTCTATCACTCCATATACATCTAAAAGTAATCAAGAACCACAATAAGTCATATCCTTCATCCTATCACTAGGCATTGTAACCCCTTCCATCATAATCTACCTAGTGGATCCACTAACTCCCTTTCCATTTATTAAACCCCTACCTTTGTCACCTAAAAACTAATTATAAGCATTTGACCTATACTAATCTCTTAAATCCTAGAGATTTTCTCCTATTTATAGTAGACCTCAAAATACAATCAACAACAATCAAAGAAAAAATTAGAGTGGCAAGCTACACAACCTACCACCTCACAAAAGAAAACCACTTTTCTTTCCCAAAGGGAGGAACTAGGTTCAACCAATTTCAATCCTATGGTTTCCAAAACACTAGGGAAGATGTGAACTTAGGACTATTGGATATTAGCCATAGAACTTAGCTTCAATGATGCACCCCCATAAGAGAGCATTAAGTTATTTGAGCATGTGGTCAAATTGATGTCATAAATACATAATGAAGAAAAGGAAGAATTCTCAGATTGAAGTCAAAATCCAAAAGGCTAAGCAAACCCATCTCACTACAAGGTTTTGGGAAAAGGAAGAAAAATTAGAAGAAAAAAAAAGAATAATAATGGAGCTGGAGCAAAGGCTTTATAAGCATAATCAAATCATAGAGATTATCCAAATTTTCTAGAGAGGAGTTGTCCAAGAGGCAGAGGGGCTACTTTTGATAATTGAATGTTCTAGTCTATTTCCTCCTTGAGTGTAGAAGTGAGAGAAAAACTAGAGTGATTTGATAAGATAATTGATCCTAGGTTCCAATACATCCAAGCCTTTCAAGTTGTCCTAGCCCAAGATAACCTCCAAAAATGGACTTTAGCAGGAATTACAAATAAATATATCATAATTTATAGGATCATAGGAGTGATGGCTTCCTAGAAAGCAGCCCACAAGTGCAATGAGAAAATCAAGACCTTTTCTTGGATAATAGAATAATGGAAGGGACACATTTCTTCATTAGTGGTGGTCAATATTCCTTCCCTTTTGGATTTTGATGGTGATTTTCTATCAAAAGAAGAATACAGGTAGCAACTAAACCAGCTAAAAACCATTGAGATACCCATGTACCTACATCTCCACCAAAGAAAAGGTAAATGTGGTAGTGAAACCTATTGTTGTACTTGAAGTGCTAATACAAAATATCCTACATGAATATGTATAGCCCCTTTTTGAGGATCTATGTGAATTGAAAAAGTGCTACTGACACTACTCATGGTCTAAGGTCACAATGGAAAAGGAATGGAAGGAGGTCATTGATGATGTAGACAAACTTTAGGCTTAATTTTATGCCTAATGGTAAGGCTATTGGAATTAGGAGTTCTATATCCAACTAGTTGAAGATTCCCTAGGATCCACCATTACTATAGTAAATCATTTACTTTGTTTTGTGGAAGGCCTCTTCCAAAAAACCCAAAATAAATAGAAAATCCAATATGAGAAAGGTATAACCAAAAAAACTAGACTTTTGAAAGGAGGCAATAGCCAAAAAGCATCATCTTAGTCTGATAATAAAAATATAAGGTGTTCAACTGAAGGATATTTTGTGAAACTACCTAGAATCATTTCCTAAGGGTAGGGTCAATTAATACCATGTTTGGTGATGAGCTACCTCTCTAATTGTTAGTATTTTGATGAATGGACTTGAACTAGATTCATACCCTTCAACACCATACCTCCATCCTAACCAGCAAGGAAAGTGTAGGATTCTTAACCATAACGATTTGGGGGAAAATTTTGAATTTTGAAATTTGTATGTAAATACTATATATATCCAATTTTAAAGCAATAAAAAGAAGGTTGAATTGTTTTCATGCCTTGTATCTAGCCTTAGGTAGTTCTCTCATTTTCTATTTTATATTTTAGTCTAGAATCAAGCCTTGAGTCATTATATGTATATGTTGTTGAGCCTCTCTCAATTCCTTATGAATTTAATTGCACTATTAATATGAATTAAAGGAGTTGTGACTACTCCCAATTTTTCATGGTCTTTATGTGCATATATCTTTTTGTGGAGGGTTGTGACTAGAACTTGTCTTGGTTTTCATAAGAGATATTTTTATTTATAGTCATATTGAGTTGATACCATGTTCATTTTACCTATCATATTCTAATGCATGTGTTCATTAATCCCACTGGTATCCAATATGGACTTCGTAATATTTGGTGCATTGCCACTCTTATCTTAGGCTAGTTAGTTTTTATTGCTTTCTATATTTATCCCCTTTCCTTGGAAATAACTTGGTAGGTTATATTAGCTTAGAAAGTAAGGTTGAAATAAAAGCATAAAATATCACATCTAAACAAGGATCTAGACTTGGTAAAAAATCTTGGAGGTTGTCTAAAGGAGCCACATCCCATACTCCCTAGACTTCCCAAGACTGGTGCTCCATGTGAGGCATGAGCACCAAATGCACTCGATGAGACCGCATGCAAGTGGTCACAATGCTTGAAGTGTAAGGACCATTTTTTGTCCTCAACAATTGTATTCAAATTTTATTTTATAGTACAATGATGTCATTCCTACTATGACATCCAATGATATGTAATGTACTTTCTTAATTCAATTATTTGAATTCTTACAATATATTATTAAAAAATGATATAATAATAGGGTAAATTTTATGATTATTACAATGCCATCTAGGATATTAGATAAGTCATAATGGGTTACTCTTGTACACATAAGTTAGTTACATACAATTATCAAAACTAACTCATGACATATTTGTATTAATACATCATTTGTTGATAGTATGATTTGTTCAATACATTTGCAGGTCTAGTAGTTTCTTTATGTCATGTTTTATCACACATGCTCATGGTACAATAATTAAAGCATCACATAATATTTGTGTCTATATGCCCTATAACACATCATACCTACAAAGGAATGCTAGAGATGGAGAAATTTGTAGCACAAATTGAGATCAAGATGTAAGATATTAAGAAGATTATTCAAGATGCTCTAGATGAATAAAAATGCTCTTTGGGTAGTTTTGGGATATCATGATAAACATGGGAGATCCATATAGAACTATTAAACCTATACCTTTGATGGTAAAATTTAGCTATTCATTCATTGAGGCAAGATCCTATTTAATACATGCCTTGGTGTTGCAAATAAGAATATTGATACTCCCAAGGAGGAGATTTTTATATGCAATAAATATTAAGATAATGTTGCATCTACAAACATGATGATGCAGGAGCATCCGGTGGCGAAGCTGCAATCTTGCATCACCCAAAATGTATTTTTTTCTCTAAGTACTAAAACTGTCGCGATATCGCGACGCTTTTTGAAGAAGGGCGCCAACGGACCAAACTGTCGTGATATCGCGACACTTTTTGATAAAAGGGGCCAAGGTGCAAAACTGTCACGATATCGTGACGCTTTTTGAAGAAGGGCGCTAGCGGGCCAAACTGTCGCGATATCGCGACGCTTTTTGATAAAAAGGGCCAAGGTGCAAAATTGTCGCGATATCGCGATGCTTTTTGAAGAAGGGCGCCAGTGGGCCAAACTGTCGCGATATCATGATGCTTTTTCATGGAAAGGGCCAAGGCGTGAAACTGTCGTGAAATCGCGACATTTTCAAAGGAATGCAGCTTCAGCGCAAAACGATCGCGAAATCATGACATTTTCAAAGGAATGCAGCTTCAGCGCCAAACGGTCGCGAAATCGTGACAATTCCAGAGGAAAGCAGCTTCAACGCCCAACGATCGCGAAATCGTGACAGCTCCGAGGCAAACTCACTTGAGCGCAAAATGGTCACGAAATCGTGATTCTTCCGGGAAGCAAGATTTGAAAGCACAGGGACATCTTCGACAAAATATTCTAAGGCACAAGAATGGTCACGAAATCGTGACACCTTCGAAGGTAAGCTTAAAGGACGTCACGAAATCGCAACACCTTCGAAGACAAAGTTCAAAAGACGTCACGAAATCATGACGCTTCCGGGAAGCAAGACTTGAAAGCATAAAGACATCGCAACACCTTCGAAGGCAGAGCTCAAAGACGTCGCGAAATCGTGACACTTCCGGGGAGAAAGGTTCTTAAATGCAAAGTGGTCTCGAAATCGTGACACTTTTGAGCCGAAGACTCAAGGGCGTGAAATGGTCGCGAAATCATGACATGTCACGGTTTTGCGGCCCAAAATGAAGTAGTAAGTACAGAATGCAAAGATGTCACGAAATTGTGACATGTCGTGGTTTCGCGACCCAAAGGAGGAAAGCGAGTAAGAAAGGCCTAGACGTCGCGATTTCGCGACGTGTCATGAAATCGCGGTCCCAAGGAGGAGAGAGAAGCCTAACACCAAAAACGTCACAATATCGTGACCAAAGAGGAGAGAGAAAGTATTGGAGCAAAAACTTCGCGATATCGCGACCAGAGCTCTCATGACGTTGACCAGTCGATGATTACAGAGACCAGTGCAGAGGGACACATGGCATGAAGTTACAGGTGGCCCGAGAGTATGGAGCAGTTACAAGGACTCTGGAAAGGGGACGTGTGGCATCAAATTACAAGCGGCTATGACGCATCCCTTTGAATGATGAATTGGCGAAAGGATTGACAGGCGACCGCAGCGCACTCCGCCACCCCAGACCATGATAATACGGGGCACCTGGCAGCATGTTGCAGGCGATCACAGGACATTCGTGCGAAGGGTTACAGGGAATCCCACACTTGATGTAATGATGGAAAGAAGTTGGGACCGGTGATATAAAAAGACCGCGCATGCATTGTATTGGCGACTCCTGGCCATTTATTTTGGAATTGCTGTGTATTCGAATTAAGACCTCTGTTTAATGAAACTTGCTAGAATTTTGGCCTGTGCATTATTGATCTCGACACTCTTGCTGTGTGTTTTTTATAGCCCTATATCACATGACCTAATTATGATAATACTATAATAATATAATAAATGATTTTTAGCATCCCTCCTTAATACATTAATTAGGATAGAAAATATTAGGACCCTCCCTTAATCTAGAGGATACTAGGCTTTGGCTCTTGGAATTAGCTCTTGGCTCCGACTCTTGCTCCAACTCTTGGTTCTTGGATTTGGCTCTTATTTCTAGATCTTAGCTCTATATATAGCTTTCTAGATCTTTATCTTGCTTGGGCAAAAACCTCTAGGCCTACCTATGGTTCTATTGCCTTTGGTGTTACATTTAGGGCTGGTACCTCTAGGTCTATCGCTTTTGGGTTTGCCTTTGGGTCTACTACCTCTAGTTCTACCTCTGGGTATACCTCTAGATTAGCCATTGGGTCTTCAACTGGGTTGGCCTCTAGGTTTGCCATAGTTTTTACTACTAGGGCTACCACTAGGTCTACTACATCTAGGTATACCACTAGGTCTACCTCTTGGGATACCACCTTATTTTATAGAATCTATTCGCTATTACTTTCATATTGTACCATTGTGTGATATTTCTCCATCCATAATAAATATACACCTTGTGGTACATTTTATGTTTATGCCAACATATGGTTCTAGAAGTGTCATGGGACTCTAATTTCATGAACTTAGAGTTAATAGTTCCTACTTGACCATCATAGCCAATGCATTCATGCTTTGGTCTTATATTTGGCATTATGGTATCTATTATGCCTTCCCCATATTTTCCCAACCCTATTCTATTATAACCCACTTATTTCATTATATTGGAGCCAATTCCTTTAGTTTGCTTTTCAAAGCATCCAAGTTGTTGTTCTTCAACATGTGTTTAAATACATTTAGTAATATGGTATTTATCATGGCTACCACTATTATCAATATCAATCAATTTATTAGTATCACAAGCTAAATCTTTGTGATAAGACCACTTGTGTCATAATAATCATTTGTCATCAAGGGCTTAAGGTCGCTTGTGTCACAATAAGCATCAACCACCATGGGCTTGACCTTCAACTACTCCTTTGTGTCCTCTATTTTTATGATTATATATGTCAAGTGTGATTAAAGACATGTATACTTTACTTACAACATCAATAGGAATTATAACACTAATTGTATGAAGATATTCTCAAACATCACCATCTTTGAGAATTGCTTGCAAATAATTCATTGTGATAAATTTTCCATCTTCATAAATATCCTTACCTTATGGGAAGTAAAGACCCTTATTTGGTGTGGTACACATGAAATTTTGATCGTTGTGGTGCTTGATTTATTTTAGATTTTCCCATGTGAATTTTAAGGTGGTGAAAGAAAAAAATATTAAGGTTTCAATCTCTGCTGAAAATGCACCTTGTACAATATTTTATGACCTTATGTAATTGTACAAAATATATATTTACAACTTTACAAAAATATCAAATCACCCTTTCAAATGCAATAGAGGTCAAATATCCAATTTTTACACCCTTATACTTCCTAATCCTCTTAAAAAATGAAGAAGATTTTTTTCTTTAAAACAAAATAATCTTTAGATTTATTTTTTAAACAATCTCAATATTTTTATAATTTAATAAAAATACCCTCCCTTTATTTCTTTAAAAATTTCCCCTTTGTTTTTATTTTTTATTTTAAATAAGCATATTTAAAAAATAATCATGCACATTAAAAAATAATTCCCCCTTTAAAACAAAATCATACACTTTAAAAAAAAAAAGTCCCTTTATTTATTTTTTTTTTTTAATTTTAAACTAAAAGACCCCCTTAAAATTAAAAAGAAAAAACATGCGTCTTCTTTGCTCATTTTGTAAAAGGTTTAGGGTCCCTTTCAAAACCCTTTTTCTATCAATAAAAAAAATCATGCATTCTAATAATTTTGTAGCTTTGACAAAAAAAATTAAAGCAATGGAAAATGACACTTATAGGTTTTGAACCTAGGTGGTTCAAATAGGAAGGAAAATGTGCACCACATGCTAATCCTGGATAGAGGCCAACTCCATTGTGGGAGGGGGCTTCATCATGAATTGGTTAATGTCTATTATGATACCTCTCCACTTGATGAACAAGTGGGCCATGCTTCACAATACCCTATTCACGATGAAGGATTACTAGAGTAGGATGAAGGGGGTGTGTGAGAAACTAGGCTTCATTCATCAACAATATTATCCCAAAGCATTTATAGTAGGTTTGGGAAGGTATTTGGTGACATTGACCTGGTTTGAACATTTAATTATTATTTTCATAGGGTTGACCTAGTTTTTGACCATGTCATTGGGTTTGTCCTATAAAAGGCATAAACCAACTTCTCTCTAGTTTTTCTGCTATCACCTTATACACTTTCTTCAAGAATTTTCTTAGCTATGTGCTTTGATCCATCCACATTTTTCCTCAACTAAATATGAGATCCTCATAAATCAACCAAAGTGTGGTTGCTAAGGCTTAGGATATCATTTGTCTCCTAATTAAAACCTATAATTATCAAACAAATATAAGTGCATGTTATCGAATGGTGACAATTGTCCCTTCTCTCAAACCTCACACACTCTTCTAGATGGTGCACTTTAGCCAAATATTCCTTGCTAATAAACTAGATCAACTTAATGTCATAGGTTTAGAACATACTTGGATTACCAAGGCTCTAATACCATTGATGGAAAAACTTAGCTATTCATTCATTGAGGCAAGATCCTATTTAATATATGCCTTGGCATTACAAACAAGATTTATAATACCAAGGAGGATATTGTTACATGCAAGAAATATTAAAATAATGTTGCATCTAAAAATGCATAATCTAATTATGATAATACTAAAATAATCTAATAAAATATTCCTAACAACCTTTCAAGAACCATAGTCCTCTAAATTTATAGACTAGCACCATTATTCTAGTCTTTTTAGGCCATATCAAAGTAAAAAAATTAGACATTTGGCTTCAACATATTGAAGCCCACTTTACTACGAATAAATTTATAGATTTGGATAATATTGCATTCATATTCTTAAAGATGTTAACATCGATTGCTTGCTAGTGGAAAACCATTAGTAGTAAAGTTGATTCATTAGTAGTTTTATCCTTTACACCATTATGAAGATGAATATATGTGTTTTCAATACCTACACCAATATAGAAACTAGTCTACTTAGCAATATGCAAACAAGTTAAGAACACAAGCTTATACTGAGAGGAGCGGTGAACAGTATAAGATCACTTTTTACTTTCTTTCCAAATCAATATCAATTAATGTCCCTAATTACAATAACCAAATATAGCAGTGTGCATTAATAAATCAGATAGCAGTAGTAAGCAAGAGAACAAGTCATCACACACAATTGAGACATAATATTTAACGTGGTTTTTCCAATGTGGGGTACTCCACAAGCTGATCTCCTTATAATATTTCACACATAAATATCCAATACAATGATTTTTTTGATCTACTCAAAGCTAGGCAATAACAAGTTCACATAGAACTTGTCCAAATATAAATAACAAGCTCACACAAAACTTGTCTAAAACTGAATAACAAGCTCACATAGAACTTGTCCAAATTTGAATAACAAGCTCACATAGAACTTGTCCAAATCTACTCTAGCAAGCTCACCAAGAACTTGCCCAAAATTGCTCCAAAAAGCTCACGAAGAACTTGTCCAAATTTGTGATGAGGCCAAAAATTGCCTCATTATTGATTATTTTAGACATCCTTAATAGACCTTTTTGACATGTTTTGATGTTAATTCTGCTGATGAAATACAATATTTACTACTATTTACATGTTTGACTGTTTAGAAGCATAATATTCTCGTTTTTACTAATTTTCTATATTTTCTCGCATAAGTTTTGTTGATAAATAATGATTTATTGTGAAATGTGTTAGTGCAATCACGTGTGGGACATATAACATTCATATCATGCTCTCTGAAGTTGTCAAATGCAAAAAATAGCACTAAAAATAGGACAAAACTGCAAGCTATGCAAAACCCGTATTTTGACCATTTTAACTTGGACAAATTCCAGCCAGATGTGCATGGCTTGGAATTTGGTCAAATTCAACTTAAAAGAGCGTGTGAATAGGTTGTTGAAAGACTTCCAAGTCTGATCCACCAAATGCTCGGCAAAAGAACCGCAAACTGTGTTGAAAATAGGCATTCTGGCGCTGCTCTGGAACAACAGAGATACTGCTCCGGAATAACAGGACTACTCCGGAATAACCGAAAAAGCACAGTTTTGACCAGAACAGCTCAGGAAAGGCAGAAAAATTGTAGGAGAGTGTTAAGGACAGTTATGTGAATCTGTTGTGCACCTTTTTCAATGCAAAAGACCTCCAAGAAATGTGCAACAAACAGATTTCATTCATGTAACCATATTCTGCATTTTAGGAATGCAGTTTCAACAACATTCCTAAAATGCCTGAAATTAGAATCATTCCACACCTGATTTAGCATGTTTGTAAGATAAATAACCAGCTCCCATCTGGGTTGAGCTAAGGAGAATTAGGATTGCAATTAGGATAATTCTGAATATTGTGAGAAATCAGATTTTTGTAGCAGTAACATGCAAAATTTTTCTGCATGTTTTTGATTCAATAAAAAGTGCAGTTTTTATCAGTTTTGCTTTATGATTGAAGGAGTGATTAAGTAGTAAACCAGAGCTACTTCTTCACCTTCTTCTGAACCAGGGAGCAAGGGCCACTTCCAGGAGCATAAGAAGGTTTTTCACCAGGTTTTCTTGTTTAAATCTGTCTACAGCAGAATAAATAGGAAACCTGTCATTTTTCTTGCATTTCTTTATTTTGCTGAAATCATTTCCAGTTTCAGAGTTTGTAGTTTCATTATTATTTCTGAGTTATCATTTCTAAGTTTATTTTCAGTTCTGTTCTTTTATTTTGCAAAGTTAGTTAGTTTACTTTCTCGCAATTCTGAATTTCCTGCAACTTTCATTTCAAGCAAGTTTAATTCAATTTTTGAATGCATTTTCGGATTTAGCAAAAGTAAATAGGTTTCTTTGACAGTTATTTTATTTCTGCAATTTTATTTCAGCAAGCGTAATCTAGTTTCCTTTCAGTTCATAGGGTTTAGAGTGACAGAAGAACCCCCAACAAACACTAACTGTTTTGCCAATAAAGCCATTTTCTGAATAGAATGTCTTACATCTGCTTGAACTGACTATCGTAAATAGCCTTAGGACACCTGCCCGGATTGATAAATAATGATTAAATGATGAACTAAATGACACTCATCATTTTTGGCACCATTGCCGGGGAACAATGGTGTTGTTAGTCAAATTTAAGTAGGTCAAGAACTGTAGGCTGGATACAGAAAATAGTTCTTGCAAATTTTACAGTCTGTTTAGTAAATGTGCATGAATGCATAGGCTGAGAGACGAAAGAGGGAGGTTTATCCGAAGTGGTTCTGAACCACCAAAGTGACCTGCTCGGTCAGATGAAGAATTTGAAATCCCTGGGGAAGATAAGCCAGACATACCTTCTTCATCAGATGCATTTTTGGAAAAATTAGAAAAAGAGCTTTTTGAAGCACTAGCTGCTAAACACTCCCCTCTGACTAGACTATTCCCATCATCCTTTAGAAGGAAAACAACTATGGCTACAATAGCAGCAGCAGGTGGATATGATAATCTTGATGATCCTCCTAAAACTTTTGAATATCCCATAAGATTGGATCCACTTCTAGATGCCCCCATGAAAACAATCTCCCCATCCATATTGCCAATTTTTAGGGGAACTGTTTTAGAAGATCCTGATCAATTTTTGTTTGAATTCAAAGTGTTATGTCAGACTTATGACTACATAAATGATAATCAAAAATTGAAATTGTTTCCTTCCACACTTAAGGACGCTGCTCTCCGATGGTTCATGAGCAATCTTGAACCTAACTCAATCAGTACCTGGGATGAAATGGAGACTGCATTCTTAAATAAATATCAGGATTATTGTAGAGTAAGAAACAGGAAAGATGAGTTGTTTAGGATCAAGCAAGAAGAAGATGAGAGTCTAGAAGATTATCTTGATCGCTTTGCCTTTGTCCAAAAGAGGTGTGGTGCTGTAGAACCCGATTTCTTAAAGCCTATCTTCTTAAGAGGATTACAGGATGAATCTAGGGAAGTGTTAGATTTAATGGGAAAAGGAGACATAGATCAACTTGACCTTGAAGATATTGTGGAGTTATGTAAAAACTATTCCCGCACTCACCACCGGAGAAAGAAAAGGAATTCTGGCAATAATGGTATAAAAGAGTTGATGGAGGAAATGGCCAATTTAAAAACTGATATCCTTGTTCAACTTAATACTGCATTAGGTGAGAAAAACACAAGATCTAATTCTACACCACCTTTAGCAATTTATTGCCCAAGGTGTAGGAGTAAGCATGCCTTGCAGGACTGCCCCCTAAACAAAACTTCTATTTGTGGAATTTGTTCCAAGGAACATTCAACAGATAAATGCCCTTTGTTGCCTCATCTAAAATCTGTTTTGGGCACCCAAACAGAAGAACTCAATGCTATTGGGCAGAGATCCGGTGGTGGTTATGCACAATATCCCAATGCTCCTAGATTTCCAAACTGGGGACAATCTCCTTGGAATATGAATATGCCATGGGGACAGGCAGAAGTTTCTGCACAACCTTGGAACCAACCTTGGATAGCTCCTCCAGATTGGTCACAATCTGGATGGATGAACCCACCTTGGCATACCATGCCTCCACAATGGACACAACAAGGACAAATATGGGGACAACAATATCAACCCTATCAAGGACAACAATATCAACCCCATCAAGGACAGCAAAGGTATCAAGGGCAAACTCAAAACTTGCTGCCAGCTCCTAATCCAAATTTTTAGGGAAGAACACAACATCAACAAGCACAACCAATAAAACAACCTCCACTCCCAATCTCAACTCGTGACTAACCCCAATAATGCCGGACAAACAGCCCCCGTTTATGAGGCCGAGTCCGAAGACACCATCGCAGCTCATGTACTTGACCGTGGTAACATCCAACTACGCTCAGGGAAGGTCTTACCCGACCCTCGCTCCACCTATAATTGAAGAAATTCCAAAAATTTCAAGTCCAAAAAATACAATCGGAGCAAAAGGAAGAAAACGCAGAAAACTTACAAAGAAAATCTGAACGTGTCACATCGTATTTACCATTTCCCGAAAGGTTTGATCACACCATCACTACCCCTGAATCGGAGTTAATCACAGAATTGAAGAAAATGTCAATTTCACTTCCTCCCGTTGAGGCAATCAAGGATGTACCATTGATTAAGAAAACCATTCAAGATTTATGCATAAGGAAACCCGGCAGGGAGAAGAAAGCCTTTCCACAAACCGTACAAGTAGATGGAAAGTTGGCTGATCTTCTCTCTGGGAAATTAGTACCTCCCAAATATGGTGATCCAGAAGTCCAAGAATCACCATTACCGTAGGATTGGTTCAAATTCCCAATGTGCTTATTGATTTAGGAGCTGCAATTAATGTCATGACCAAAGATATTATGCAAAAATTGCAGCTCACTGATTTGAGTCCTACAACTACAGTTTTGGAAATGGCAGATAGGTCAGTTGCCAAACCAGAAGGACTTTTGGAGGATGTTCCCATTAAAGTATCTTCTTGGGAATACCCTGTAGATTTCCTAGTGTTGCAACCTAGGAGTACAACTAATGGCTATCCTATCATCCTAGGACGACCCTGGCTTGCCACTGCAACTGCTTTCATAGACTGTAGATCAGGGGAAATGACTATTTCAAATGGAGTAGATCTTAAGAAAATTTCTTTGTATCCACCTGCTCAACCATCATCTAAATTTTCTAGACAGTTATGGTATCCCGAGTCTGATGAAGAACAGGAGCCTCTTGTTACCCTTGCCACCATTGTAGTACAGAACACATTGAAGAACCGAATTCACCAGGAAGAGAAATTTTTGAACATGAAATAGTCTTGGTGAATACATCGCATGAAGAAGGCCTCAGGGATGATCAAGTTCTGGTCAATCGCCTATTATGGAAAGATGATGAACAAATTGCTGAACATTTACCATCTATTCCACTTCAAGAAAGTTCCTTTACATTGCCACATGGATGGCATCATCATCTTTTGACTTCTTTCACTTGTCCTATGCCAATGCTTCCATCAGGTATTGCATTTAATACAGAATCAAGAGTATTTCATAATCTGCAACCACATCATTGTCCTTTAAATGCTTTGATCAGAAAATATGAACATGTTGACTCTGTTTATCCCGGAGTCAAGCAAATTGAAATTCAACCAAGAAAACCTCGTAAATATTAACAACTGGTTGACCGACGATCAAGAAGCCAAACTATTTGCTGTTTTACAGAAACATGTTCAAGATTTTGCTTGGAATTATACGGATATGGTTGGAATCCACCCTGATGTATGCACACATAGGATATACACTGAGGATGTCAAACCAGTTAGACAACCGCAGAGACGTCTGAATCCCGCTTTGAAAGACATTGTTAAAGAAGAAATTGAAAAATTGTTGGAAGTAGGATTCATTTATCCGATTTCAGATAGTCAATGGGTTTCCCCATTAGTTATTGTGCCTAAGAAGAATGGAAATATGAGAGTGTGTGTGGATTACAGGGAATTAAACAAAGTCACACACAAGGACCACTTTCCATTACCATTTATAGACCAAGTGCTGGACACTCTTGCTGGTAAGAAATTTTTCTGTTTTCTGGATGGTTTTAGTGGGTATAACCAGATCCAAGTGGCACCAGAAGACCAAGAAAAAACAACCTTCACATGTCCTTGGGGGACATTTGCTTATAGAGTATTACCCTTTGGATTATGTAATGCACCAAGAACATTTCAAAGAGCTGTCTTGGCCATTTTTTCTGATTTAACCAACGAGAGTGTAGAGATTTACATGGATGATTTCACAGTGTTTGGTGACACATTTGAATATACATTAGAGCAACTTGAAAAGGTTCTAATACGCTGTGAAGCATATCATTTATCTCTTAATCCTAAAAAATGTTTCTTGATGATGGAGGAAGGAATTGTTTTAGGACATCATATCTCTGCTCAAGGTATTAAGGTTGATCCTAAGAAAGTAGAGGTCATCAAGAGTCTTCCTCCTCCGAAATCTCAAACTGATGTCCGTAGTTTCTTAGGACATATTGGCTTTTATCGCAGATTTATTACTGATTTCAGTACCATTGCTAATCCAATGTTTGCATTGTTAATGAAAGATTCTGAATTTGTATGGTCTGATGATTGCCACAAGTCCTTCGAAGCTTTGAAAGAAAAGCTAACCAGTCCGCCAGTACTGAGAGGCCCTAACTAGGAGCTGCCCTTTCATATTCAGACTGATGCCTCCAATACTGCTATTGGAGCCGCACTAGGGCAGATTGAAAATGGACAACACTATGCCATTTATTATATTAGCAAAAACTTGACAGAAGCTGAAAAGAATTACACTACAACTGAGAAGGAATTCTTAGCTATAGTATATGCCATTAACAAGTTTCGACACTATATCACAAGTTATCCTGTATTCATCCATACAGATCATGCTGCTATCAAATATTTGATGAATAAGCCTTTGGTTAGTGCACGAATTATTCACTGGTTGATTTTACTATAAGAATTTGATATTACTATAGTAAATAGACCAGGAAAGGCTAATGTAGTGGCAGATTTTTTGTCAAGATTGCCAAATGCAGAAACTGAAGAACTAGTTGAAGACGCATTCCCTGATGAAAAACTGTTTGTTGTCTCTGTTCAAACTCCATGGTTTGCAGATATAGCTAATTATTTAGCTACAGGGAAGATTCCTCTTCATTTTACCTCAAAACAGAAAAAATAGTTAATCAAGCAAAGTTCTTCTTTTGAATGGATAAAAGGAATATTGTTTAAATGCAGTCCTGATCATGTTTTACGTAGGTGTGTTCGTAAGGATGAGATATATGACATCTTGAGAGCCTGTCATGATGAACCTTCAGGAGGGCATTATTCAATAAAACATACCATTCGAAAGATTTTGGGTGCTGGTTACTACTGGCCATCATTGCATAAAGATGTAAAAAGGTATATCAAAAATTGTGATGCATGTCAAAGAATGGGTAAGCCTACTTTCATAAATGAAATGCCTTTACAGCCTCAATTAGGTGTAGAACCATTTGAGAGGTGGGGGTTAGATTTTGTAGGACCTATTGATCCACCCTCCCAAGGGAAGGTGCACATCCTGGTATGTGTTGACTATGTAACCAAATGGGCAGAAGCCCGTGCCTTTAAGCATGCCCGAGAAGACAAAGTTGCTGATTTTCTAGTATTCACAATTTTTTCTACGATTTGGAGCCCCACAGTCTATTACTTTTGATCAAGGACCTCAGTTTATTTCAAAGGTTGTTGAAGCCTTTGTAAAATTATATGAAATCAAGCACATGAAGTCCTCTCCTTATCATCCACAGGCCAATGGTCAAGTTGAAGTGACAAATAGGGAATTAGAGAAAATATTAACCAAAACTGTAGCAGTTCATAGAAGGAATTGGGTAGAAAAGTTACCTGAAGCAATTTGGGCTTATAACACTACTTGGAAATCCACTACGGGATTTACCCCTTTTGAATTGGTTTATGGTAAAAACCCCTTTTACCCATTGAATTTGAATTACTAACTCTTCGAACTGCTTTGGAAGTTGGTATTGATTTGTCACAGGCACAAACGGACCGGATCCTGCAACTCAATGCACTGGATGAAATACGGAGAGACGCTTTGCATCAGAACGAGATGATCCAAGCACAACGTAAAGTCTGGCATGATAGCCATATCCAAGAACGAAAATTCTAGCAAGGGGATTGGGCATTACTGTTTGACTCCCGCTATGAAGATTTTCCTGGGAAGTTGCAGACAAGATGGCTTGGACCATATCAGATTGAAGAGGTTTTCTCGAATGGAGCAGTTCGTCTCTCACCAATTGATGATTCGCGAAGGAAGTTAGTGGTTAATGGACATCGTCTCCGGATTTACCATAAGCCACTAACTAAAAATGAATTTTTAAAACAAATAGAGCACTTGGATGTGCACATAATGGAAGAATTCCCTTCTTCCACTGAAGCAGCAATAGTATAGTTTTTATTAAAAAAAAAAATTGGCTTACATGAAAACCAGTTATCTGGCATGTTTACTGAGTTCCATTCCATCAACACTCATTCCATCACCATCCATTCCATCACCATCCATTCCATCGCCATTCATTCCATCACCATCCATTCCTTAGCATTATCATTTTTTCGCCATTGTCATTCACCACCATTGTCATTGCCATCACCCACATTGTTTGTGTTTTTCAGAATTACAATACTGCACTTGTCAGAAGAAAAAGATCAGCAAAGCTAATCAATTGTACAAAATGTAGAAAGGTAGTCAAGACAGGTATGTGTTTCTTTACATTTTAAATATTGTAAATAGTTAAGGTATGTAGTGTATAGATTCACTTGATTAGCATTTAAAGCATTCATAAGGTTAAAATTGGGGATGTCTAAATTAGTCAACGGAAGGGGGAATGACATATGCTCCGAATGACATATGCTTCGGAATGAAATTTGCTTCCGAATAACCACTGCTTCAGAACAGAAGCGCTAGAGCTCCGGAACATCAAAAGCTCCATAACAGTTGTGCTCCGAAATGAGTATTGACAGATATGCTCCGAATGAATAAATAACGACATTTGCTCCGAAATATCAGGGCTTCGAAATATGTTGACGTTTCTTAAAAAATTCAGGCAGGAACACGTGGCAAGTGATTATGGAACACGTGATTTCCGAAATCCATGGATATTTAGATATCATGATTTCGCGATTCGCGTAATCACGGCACACGCATCAAAGAACATTGAAAAAAAAAAAAAATTGTCTTGAAAAATTCACAACAAATTAATTGATGCCAACTCAGCAAATCGTGATCGTGTAATTTGCATTGGAACTAATTTTTCCTCGTTTTCAGCATATTCTGCCTGTTTTGAAAAAAATGAATCAATAAGTTTATTTGACATGTTTTGTTCTGGCGCAAGAACCGTCATTCCAGCGCATGTGCCCTAGAACTGTCATTCCAGCACTTTAGAAAAATATTCGCGAGCAGAGCAGAAGAAAATGGGCGGCAGGAAGAACAGAAGTGAACCAGAAAATGCCAGCTTCATACTGGAAAATCCTACGCTGCTGCAAATTTTCACCGATGGAGGGTTTATGCCGTTTTTGCAGAAATTTGATGGGAACTCCGAGGGATTGGCCGCAGAATTTGCACGGACCTTCAGAAATAACAAGGTCAACATCAACGGCATGATAATCCAGGTAACTCCAGATGTTTTGAGCCAAATTACTGAATTTCCTTTGCAAGGAATTAATCTTGGAAAAACAGCTAGGAATACCCTAAATGAATTGGCCAACCAATTTAGGGCAGAAAATGATAAACCTATTGAGTATGTCATGAATAAAAATATTTGTAAAGGAGTTAAAAGGGCAAGTCTGGAATCTCCCTAGGATATAGTAGCCGAATGGATGATTAGGTTTATTACTTGTGAAGGCCAATATGCTATTTTGTCAGGGCACCATATGAGAATTCTAACTCATTTGAGATATGGCCACACAAACCCTGAATTCAAAGTTAATTTTCCCCTATACTTTTATGAAAATTTAAAATCTATGGCCAAGAAATATCAGGAAGGAAAAGGAACCCCTAGGCATCATGGTTTGATTAAAATAATCTGTAAACATCACTTTAGGGGTAATTTGCAGAGCTTTGGCAGATTCTTTGCTCAGTGGGATGAAACTAGAAACCCTGCAATTGCAGCTGGAGCAGAAGAAGATATTGAAAGCCCTAGATCTATAGAACAAATTGAAAGCCCTAGATCTGCAGAACAAATTGGAAACCTTGGCATTGAAGAGGAGGAAATAGAAATACCTGAGCCAGTGGTTGAGACAGAGTCTGTCCAAGAAGAGGGTCCATCCTCTCCACAGGGACCTCCCTCTTCTAGGACTAGAAGACAAAGAGAAAGGCATGCTGGAATAGACTCTGCTGAAAAACGCAGAAGGGTGTCATTTTCAGCAGATGTGACTATTTTGCAGTCCAATAGCTCTGATGAAGCAGAACCAGGAGAATCTGCTCAAGAAATGCCCAAAACAAGAAAAAGAAAGACTCCTGTTCAAAAATTACGAAGGTCTGCAAGACTTCAATTGGGTGAAACATCATCTGACCAAGGAGGTCAAGAAGCAGTAGCAGCAGAGACAGACCTAGCAGAATCAGCAGAACCTGCAGCCACAAACATAACAAAACCAACATCCAGCCCTGAAGTAGCCTTAGTGGATTATACAGATTCTGATTCTAAGGAGGAGTCAGAGGCAGAGGAAGAAGAAGATATCCAACTACAACTATTTGCGGCAAGAAGTGTGGTGAAAACACAAACAAAGTTGGATAGAAAAGTGTCAAGCTTCTATTTTAGAAAAAGATCAAATGATTGCAATTTTGCAAAAGAAGTGGCAAGTTTAAAAGCTAAAATTGCATCTTTAGAGCCACAACCTGATGAAACTATGCATGACACTCAAATGGCTGACATTTTGTTAGAATTAGCAACAGCTGCACATGCAGCAGACTCACCAATCAGGGAGGAACCTGTAATTGATATTGAAGGAGAACAGGGACAAGAACAATTTCATATCTCCTCAATTCCTGCTACAGCTATTGAACCATATGTACCCCTCATAGTAACACAGGACATAGGAATTCAAACTGAATTACCTATGACAGAAACAGAGGAACAAGGGGTACAGGTCAACTTGCCTTTGGCAAAAATAGAAGAAAAGGAGACACAAACAGATTCTGTCAAGGTTGACATGACTGACAAAGAGGTGCAGGTTAATATTGTTCCTCAAATGCAGCAACCTGTCCGCAATCCCCTTATGGTTCCACTTGAGGAATATAATACATATTTATCGAAGTGGATGATGAAATGCCAAAGGTTGGAAGAAAAGGTTTTAGCTTTGAAACCTTTGGAAGAAAAATGTGAGGCTAAAGAGGCAAAAATAACCAAATTGAAGAACCAGGTGCAGGATCTCTCGTAGAATGCAGAGTGTTTAGTCCAATGCAGAAGACCTGCAAGGTTTTATACCTTAATCCTCGGAGAAAGGTTTATCCGTTGGCAAATTATGAGAATCCACTCTAATTTGCCATACAAATTGGAAGACCCTGAAGAATTTTTGGATGCCTACCTGCACAGCCCAATAGAACAAAAAAATCTGTTGTGTGAGTTATTCTTACATAACTTCTTTGTGCCTGGTGATGACACATTCCTACCTCACATTTTTACAGGGGATATTCAGTTGAGAGCCTTCATGTCCACTCTGCAAAATCAAGAATATTGGGAACAGTAGAAGCAGATGACTAAGGAAAATGAGGCAAATGCAGCACTATATCTGAGGCCAATTCACTATAATTACAGGACTGCAGCCAATCAACATTTTACTATGATGAGGGAAGAAAAGGTGAGAAAAATTTATGAAACCAATCTTCAAGAATGCTTAGTCAATTTTCAGAATTTTACTCACCAACATTTTAATAGTGCTTTAGCAGCTTGTAAAAATCGTTGGGGAGAGTTATCTATTTCTTTGCAGAAGAAAGAACCTATCTCCCCCAATAACTTGAAGTGGTCAAGAAGAAGAGCTGAAGGTATCATGCAAGTTATTCAGCAGCTGCAACATCAGTGGATAGGATTAAGATACAGATTGCCCATTGTAATCACCCCTGTTCCATGGTTTTTTGATGATGACCCTCAGCCAGATGATCAGTTTCAGGCATGGCTCAAGCAGATAAAGGAAATCAGAGGTTTTTACAGGATTCCTGGTCCAAAGTTCAGCTACCAAGAGAGAGTCTTGGACAAAGATCTCTGCTCTATTGTAGCCTCACAGAATGCATGAGGACATGCATCAGAATAAGTTGGGGGGAATGATGAGGCCAAAAATTGCCTCATTATTGATTATTTTAGACATCCTTAATAGACCTTTTTGACATGTTTTGATGTTAATTCTGCTGATGAAATACAATATTTACTACTATTTACATGTTTGACTGTTTAGAAGCATAATATTCTGTTTTTACTAATTTTTTGTATTTTTTGCATAAGTTTTGTTGATAAATAATGATTTATTGTGAAATGTGTTAGTGCAATCACGTGTGGGACATATAACATTCATATCATGCTCTCTAAAGTTGTCAAATGCAGAAAATAGCACTAAAAATAGGACAAAACTGCAAGCTGTGCAAAACTGTATTTTGACTGTTTTAACTTGGACAAATTCCAGCCAGATGTGCATGGCTTGGAATTTGGTCAAATTCAACTTAAAAGAGCGTGTGAATAGGTTGTTGAAAGACTTCCAAGTCTGATCCACCAAATGCTCGGCAAAAGAACCGCAAACTATGTTGAAAACAGGCATTCTGGCGCTGCTCTAGAACAACAGAGATACTGCTCCGAAATAACAGGACTGCTCCGGAATAACCAGAAAAGCACAGTTTTGACCAGAACAGCTCAGGAAAGGCGGAAAAATTGTAGGAGAGTGTTAAGGACAGTTATGTGAATCTGTTGTGCACCTTTTTCAATGCAAAAGACCTCCAGCAAATGTGCAACAAACAGATTTCATTCATGTAACCATATTCTGCATTTTAGGAATGCAGTTTCAACAGCATTCCTAAAATGCCTGAAATTAGAATCATTCCACACCTGATTTAGCATGTTTGTAATATAAATAACCAGCTCCCATCTGGGTTGAGCTAAGGAGAATTAGGATTGCAATTAGGATAATTCTGAATATTGTGAGAAATCAGATTTTTGTAGCAATAACATGCAAAATTTTTCTGCATGTTTTTGATTCAATAAAAAGTGCAGTTTTTATCAGTTTTGCTTTATGATTGAAGGAGTGATTAAGTAGTAAACCAGAGTTACTTCTTCACCTTCTTCTGAACCAGGGAACAAGGGCCACTTCCAGGAGCAGAAGAAGGTTTTTCACCAGGTTTTCTTGTTTAAATCGTCTATAGTAGAATAAATAGGAAACCTGTCATTTTTCCTACATTTCTTTATTTTGCTAAAATCATTTCCAGTTTTAGAGTTTGTAGTTTCATTATTATTTTTGAGTTATCATTTCTAAGTTTATTTTCAGTTCTGTTCTTTTATTTTGCAAAGTTAGTTTACTTTCTGCAATTCTGAATTTCCTGCAACTTTCATTTCAGCAAGTTTAATTCAGTTTTTGAATGCATTTTCAGATTTAGCAAAAGTAAATAGGTTTCTTTGATGGTTATTTTATTTCTGCAATTTTATTTCAGCAAGCGTAATCTAGTTTCCTTTCAGTTCATAGGGTTTAGAGTGACAGAAGAACCCCCAACAAACACTAACTGTTCTGCCAATAAAGCCATTTTCTGAATAGAATGTCTTACATCCTGCTTGAATTGACTATCGTAAACAGCCTTAGGACACCTGCCCGGATTGATAAATAATGATTAAATGATGAACTAAATGACACTCATCAATTTGCTCTAGAAAGCTCACCAAGAACTTGCCCAAAACTGATCCAACAAGCTCACTAAGAACTTGTCCAAATCTGCTCTAGCAAGCACACCAAGAACTTGCCCAAAACTATCCCAAATTTTTCCACAAATCTATCCCAAAATTGTCCATAAATCTACCCACAAATCTTCCCCAAAACTTTCCACAAATCTTTCTCAAAACTATCCACAAATGCTTTCTCAAAGGCTCAATCAATCATGCTCAAGTAGCACTCAAATATCATCCACAAATCTATCAAGGCAAAGCTCAAATATGAACTCAATAATGAATGGCAATGTACTCTTCAATGGATGACAACAATGATCCACAATGATATCAACTCAACTCAACTCAAATCAACTCATAGAAGCATAAAGAGAATTTTTAGAGACTCAATATGTTCTAGGCTCAATCTAAAATCAACTCATCTCAATTCATAGAAGCATAAAGAGAATTGTTAGAGACTCAATATGTTCCAATATCAATCTCAACTCAACTCAAATTAGAATAATGGAATAGTCTATTTCATAGGAATTGAACAATCACTTCACACATCACTTGACTAGGATTATTCAACTCAACTCAACCCAAGTCTTATAGAACCATAAAGAGAATTGTTAGAGACTCAATATTTTCTAAACTCAATCTCAACTAATCACCACAAGGGACAATTCTTCCTCACACAACCCTAGTCCAAGTATGTATTAACCAACTCAAAATTTTCCAACAATGCTCAATTACAAATCTCACATAACAATGATACTCATGTTCTTTTCTAACTCAAGTTCTTTCACAACCAATGGGATTCAAAAACTATGCTTATAAAACAAGGTTTAAACACAACTCTCAATTCAGAAAACCTTGAAGCATTCAATCAACCACTTTCGAAAAGGAAACCACAAACAATCCTTTTACCTCCAATGATATTTCAGAAATTAAGCACCATAAACAATCAATAGGAGAATATGCCCATACCTTTTATGAATATGAAGAAACCCCTTTGGAAAATCTACCACACTCAACACACTTTGAAAATAACAAAACAACCTTCACTTGAACCCTTTTACAAAAATAGAAATATCTCTTTATGTACACCTTATTTCCTCTTCTAAACAAAATAATCAAATAGCCCTCAAAATAAGATTTCCAACAATATATAATATGATATACTTCCAAAAGGAAAATCACCATAAAAATTTCTTTTTCATAAAATGCACCACAAACCTTATCTCTCCTAGGGAAACCTTAGAAAAATAAAATATTTGGAAAAATTAATAACTTGCCTTTAACCTCAGCGGGATTCGATCCCTTGTCACTGCCCCTGCACCACTCAAACTGTGGCACCAACAACCACGTGAGCCAACCTCTCACATAGAAACTAAGAGTGCAAGTCCTCCTTCTTGCTTCCTTCGAACTTGCCCTCAAAAACCATGTGCGCAAGAGTTCTCCCTTTTTACCTTGCAAAACCCAGCATCGACAGGATTCAAACTTCGGATCTACTGCTGCTTAAACACCTTATGCATCTTCCTCTTGCCACTAGGCCAGAAGTGCCTACAGTTATAGGTAAGGAACCTCCCTTACCTTTGTTCTCTCTTCTCTTCACTGGTTTTCGAACGAATATGACACTTCTGCTTCCTTAGCACTTAGAACAAATTATCTTCATCGAGGACTTAGGGAAAATAAAAATTTTAGTGGCATATTTATATATGCCCACATTTTTCTTTTGACATCGGCTATGACTTAATATTATTTTCCTCCTTTTTGATGTCAGCAATAATAAAATATTAATTTTAATTTTAATTTTAAATTTTAATTTTAAATTTAAATTTTAAATGATTAAAATTTAAACTTAAATATTTAAAATTAATTATCTCCTTCACTGGGGCACCTTTTTCGACAAAACAGAAAGCCAACCTAGGTTTTAAGAAAAACCCATTTCAAATCTGCCATCCATGTTTTTAAATAAAACCTTTTATTTTTCCTGCCTTGGTTTTCACAAAAACCCTGTAAATAGCCATGCTTTCCAAAATATCATAAATGATTATTTATGAAATATTTTGGCCACCAAAACTCAATGTGATCCATCGACTATCCAGAATGGGTATCAAACATAGTGCCTGTAGAAAAACATGATGGAATGATTTGTATCTGTACATATTTCAAAGACCTCAATAAGGCAACACCAAAAGATTCATTTTCATTGTTGAACATAGATGCTCTCGTAGATGCAACTGTGGGTCATGAAATGCTCTCCTTAATAGACAATTTTTCTAGTTATAACCAGATTTGGATTAAACTCGAAGACTAACATAAAACCATGTTCATAATGCAATGGGGGATATTTTACTATAAGGTTATGCCATTCGGCATTAAGAATGCTGGTGCTACATATCAGTGGGCCATGACATATATATTTCATGACTATATGCATAAGATCTTAGAATATTACATCGATGACTTATTAGCAAATTCATTACTATGTTTAGAGCATGGAGAGGTCTTAAGGAAGGTCTTCGATCACCTGATAGAGCATAATTTCAGGTTGAATCCTAAGAAGTGTGTATTTGGTATAACTTTAGGAAAGCTCTTAGAATTCATAATTTCAAAGCGAGGGATCAAATTTGATCTAGAAAAGATCAAGGCTATTTTAAAAATATGTCCCCCCATGAATATCAAGGAATTAAGAAGCATTCAGGGCAAAGTAGCATCCATAAAGTGATTTATCACACAATTATCAGATAAATGTCAACCAATGAATCGACTGCTACATAAGGGGGTCCCATTCAATTGGGATGAGGAATGTCAAGTAGTATTTGCTCATATTAAGCACTACCTAGTGACACCACCAGTGCTAGCTCCACCAAGACCATATGTATCATTATTTCTATATATATCAGCAAATAACTTTGCATTGGAAACCATGTTAGCCCAAAATAATGTGCAAGACAAAGAGCAAGCCATATATTACATTAGCCAAACCTTGGTGAGTTACAAGCTAGGATATGCATACGTAGAGAAGCTATGTTTAGCAGTAGTGTTCACTACCAATAAATTACATTATTATATTTTAATTTATACGATGTATGTCATATCAAAACAATTTTTTTTGTAGTATATGATGAACAAGATGTATCATAATACACATGCTACAAAGTGGATCATGCTATTGGCAAAATTAAATTTAGAATTCATTAGCCAAAATTACATTAAGGGACAAGTCATAGCTGATCAATTGGTTGAGGCACCTCTCGAGAATAGTAGGCCCCTCACCATAGAGCTTCTTGATGATGCAATATTTTCCTTATCAGAAGCACCCGAACCCAAAGAACAGGATAAATTTTTTTACATGACCTTGTTCTTCAATGGTTCAAAGTGTGAGCAAGGGGGTGGTATAGGAATAGTGTTGTTCACACTGCATGGTGCTCCCATGCTTTTGTCATTCAAGTTAGACTTTCCTTGCACTAACAATAATGCTTAATATAAATTCCTAATTCTGGATCTCCAAACATCTATCGCCATTTATATTAAAAGTTTAAATATCTTTGGCAATTTCCTTACCATTGTTAACCAAGTGAAGGGACTTTTTGAATGTAGGTGTCCAGTACTGAAGGCCTACAAAGATCTTGTTGATACTTATCTAGCTCAGTTGGAGTGGTATGAAATTGAGGCAATCCCTTGTTCATGAAATATATTTATAGACTATGCCATATTTGGGATCCTTAATCCCTCAAAATCCTTCTATCGATTTTACTACCATCCATGTAAAAATGTTGTAACACTCTGCTATGCAGCGTGAAGCTTTTGATAACAAAGAGTCAATCAACATGATTCATGTAGAACAAAACCATGAATGGTTCTACAAAGCCATACTTTCTCAAGAGAGCACCCTAGGGGTCATTGATCTCGTAGGGTCCTATGAGAAATGGTACTACCATTCACCATAAGGTAATTTCCTAGTCTGCATTTGCAAATGTTAAATCACAGTGGGAATATGTTGTCTTATCAGTTGAGGATGAGGTCTATCAGAACTATATATCACAAATATATGCCTTCTTAAAGCTTGGTATAATCCCTCAAGGATTGTCGTGTGTAGCAAAATGCACATTTAAACAAAAAGCGACAAAGTATGTCTTGTTAGGAGATATTTTGTATTATCAAATCTATGATGGAGTTCTCTTTTGTTGTCTTGAGCCCCAAGAATCATCTTGGGTAATTTCACATGCTCATGATGGTATGTTTAGTTGCCATTTTAGTGGTATGGATTTTGTCAAGTGCATCCTTCACATGGGCTATTACTAGCCTACTATAGATAAGGATTGCAATGTGTATGTAAGGAATTGCATCAAATTTCAACATCATGCTAATCTTACGCACTTGACATTATAGGACTTACAGCCCATTCAATAAACTTGGCCATTTTATTAGTGGGTTTTGGATCTCATTGGTAAGATCTCTCCTCCGTCATCAGGCCAACATACATTTATTATTATAGCTACTGAGTATTTTACAATGTGGGTGGAAGCTATTCCTTTAACAATGACAATTGGAGCGTGTATTGATAAGTTCATACTCACCAATATTATAAGTCATTTTGGGATACCATCCAAGATAATTTTAGATAATGGAACGTCATTTAAAAACAAAACTGTGAGATATTTGACATCTAAGTACAGGATCAAACACAGTTTTGCAAATCCATATTATCCGTAAGCAAACAAGTAAGCTAAAGCTTCAAATAAGACAGTGGTCTCCATATTGAAAAAATGGTACAAGAGCACCATAAATATTGGCATATCCAGTTACTCCTTGCACTATGGGCTTATAGGACTAGCATTTGGACACCCACTGGGGCAACTCTATTTTAACTAGTATATGGTTCTGAGGCCATTATAGCCCTAGAGTTGTATTTTCCAATGTTGCATGTCATATTGAAAGTTTTCATCGATGATGAAACTATGTAGCAATATCACCTAGATCAATTGATGTTACTTGATGAACGTTGCGTGAATGCCCTCAAGCATCTTCATGTTTATCAGGAGCACTTAAAATTAGCTTACAATAACAAAATCCATTTGAGAGACTTTGAGGTTGGTGACCTTGTGCTGAAAGAGAACCAACAGAACTCAAATCTGCCACTAGAAATGTGAGACAAATTTGTGGCTAATTGGTTAGGTCCTTATATCATCTCTGATAAGATTGGACCTAGGATATACCGCTTGACATCACTGGATGGGGTTGAAGAGCCTCAATATCTCAACATCCTTCATCTTAAAGTGTTTTATACCTAAAACCATAAAAAGGCTCCAAAGGCACCTGTAAGCCCTTTGGTCATCCCATTAAAAGGCTCCAAAGGCATCTGTAAGCCCTTTGGTCATCCCAGTAAAAGGTTCCAAAGGAATCTGTAAGTCCTTTGGTCAAACCAAAATTAAAATCAATAAAAATTATAAAAGCAATAAATTCTAAAAAAATTGAAAATATAAAAATTCAAAAACATTTGTCATTGCATTTGATTTAAAATATTGCATTGCATTCACATCATTGCATTCCACTTTGCACTTGCATTTCATTTTGCATTGCATTTAGACATATCCATCCATCACACTTGCATTAGGATAGGTTGTTTTTGCAATCTGACAAATGACACCACATTTGTGTTTCAATCATGCATCTATGCACTATCATTATTATCCATTCACCCTTGCGAAGTAATTGTGTTTTTTAACACAACCCTTCCTATTGCTATTAAGAATATACTAAGGTTTTTTGGTCACTCAACCATACCTAGTGGTCTTCTCAAGAGTTGATAGAAATATTGCTTTGCTTTTGTAGATGAAGTCTATTTTTGATAGCCCTTAGCATATCAAAATCCTATCACTAATAAAAAAATTAAACAATCCTAATTAGGACTAGGGAAATATGAACACCATGAAGTGCGACCATGTATCTTGAGGTGAAAATTTTATTCTTGCTCATCCCCCTGTGCGGACGGTCTGGGAAATATTGAAAATTGGCAAAAGGACAAGTTTTCCCTACCCATATAAATCCCTTGATTACAAATGAAGGAGCAATATCCCAAAGTGAAATATCAAAATCAAGTCAAATCAAAATCAAGTTTTACCAAAAAACAAATCAGTATAAATCCCTTGCTCGAAAAAAAAATACAAAATAAACAGTGATTTTTATCACTGTAGTACAAAAATAAATCATGATTTTTATCACTTTATATGAGCAAATATCTTGAAAATTTGAGGAAAATAAGGGAGTGAACTTGAATCCCTGGAATTATTAGTACTATTGTACCTTACGCATGAAAATATTGATATATTAGCATTTTTCTTGTGTGCAGACCAATGTTTGAATGTGTAAGAGCTAGCTTCAGGTGTCCTGTATCGCCTAGTGGTCTAGTCCAACTAAAATACAAACCTAGGATTGGATAGACATTTGAGGATACCCTATCTTAGCAATGGTCTAAAATAATCCTGCCTGACATTGGGGTATGCTTATGTCTTATCTAATATACTCATGTGCACACACAGGGGTAATGAATAGTTAGGGTCTATCTTAATAAAAGCCTTATGTTTTAGAAGTCTAGTATGGTTAGTATACAAATTTTGATCATTCAATTAAGGTGTTTGAGTCTCATGGAAAACCTCAAAAATTCCCAAATAGCAACAACCAAATTTCAAATGCAATCCTCAAGTATCATATTTTATTTTATAAGAGTTTGTTTATTAAGACTATTTATAATATGGGTTAGATACCGGGTGAATGTATGAAATGATATTTAAATGACCACTAACTATGTTATTGTAGCTACCAAAAGGGCTCTTGCTATCTAATATATCTATTGAAATTCATGAAATAAGCACAAATAGGAATGCATAAGTTGACAACGAGAAATGAAATGAATATAAAGAATCCTTTTATTAATTTCAATGGAGCCAAGTTACAGATTCATCCCTCTTAGGGATACCCATTTGATACATAAATTACAATAGAGTTTCAAATATCTCTCAAGGGTAGATGCAATCAAAATGCCTTTTAGGGTGACATGAATTGCTCCAAGGTGTCGATGATCTTCTTCTCCATGATTAGAGGCATTTTTTTTCCTTGCATCTCAAAACCCTATCATTCCTATATGCAATAAACAAAAAGAAGCAATTAGCAACAAAGGAGGCCTCTCTTGATGAGGCTTTTATAGGAATCTTGCATAATGAATGACATAAAATCAAGAAAGCATGTAAAACTATCAATCTATGCAAGAAATGAGAAAATTGTAATAAAGCATGATAAAGAAGCAAATATCTAGCAATTAGGAAGCCTAATTAACCATTAGAAAATGAAAAAAATATGAAACTAATATAGATTAACAAATGCAAGAAAAATAGAAGCAAATATACCTCTAATTCCTAAATTAATTGGTCAAATATCTACTACAATGTTAATCTATGCTAGATTAAGCTAATTGCATAACTAAAAATGGAAATCTATTGCTAAAATGGAGGAAAGAGAGCATCAAACCCTAGCTATGGGTGCTTAATAAGGTTGGCACTATTAGCCATAGCTGACAACCATGACTAAGGTGAAAGTATCCTTTCTCTTGAAACCAAGGCTAGAAAATCTCAAATCCTCCAAGGAATTGATGATCATGGGCCGCCTGTGTCTTGGAACATGGAATTGGTGGTATATTAGATTGAATTAATGGTTTATTGGTGGAGAAGAGTAAGCTTAATTCTCAATATTTTGGAAGCTCCATTTATGCATGCACAATTATCATTGTTCAATTGGACAACACTTTATTACTCCTCAAGGGGATGTGAAATTGCTCTCCAATTCAACAGGGCTTCGATATGTGATTGCCACATTAATTCTCTAGATGGTTGCTCTCTGAATTTTGGGTCTTAAGTAGACTCCCAAAATCCTTGCTCTAATTTCATGGAGAAGCCAAGAACAATATTTGGTAGTTGGGAGGAATCTTCTAGACGCTTCCAAGCCCAAACTGCTTTGAAAATCATTGCAAATGGCTATTGCAACTGATTTTACTTGACTCTAGTCAATCGAGTTTATTATAGGGCTAGTCACGAGTCTTAAAAGTAGCTAAAAACCCTAGCCATAGATGACACCAATGTCTGAGAGTCCTAGTCATGGGTGACACCAATGGCTAAGGCTAGATAGGCCAAAATACCCAAATTGAGTGGTCAGAACCACTACTTTTGCCTTGGAGTTGTCCAAGATCATTCATATGGTCTGTTAGCATATCCCATATGAGTAGTCCCCTACACATGATGTGTTTTAGGTGTCTACAGATGCCCCTTTTGGGATGCATTGTGAGAATGAACAATACTGAGAAAAAATAGACCTCCTATAATGATGTCTTAGGTTGAATGATGATCATTCATCTGATCAACATTAGATGCCCTAATCATGAAAATAGCATACATCGCTGAATAATTACCTTTGATGAGTTGAAGAACTTGATTCTAGTCATATTAAGTTAAAATCCTAGCATTGGTGGCAATTAGGAGACAAGCCTAAGTCAAATCCTAGCCTTGATGGCAATTAGGAGACAATCTTAAGCCAATACTAGCCTTGATGGCAATTAGGAGACAAGCTTAAGTCCAATCCTAGCCTTAACGGTGATTAGGAGACAAGCTCAAATCAAATTCTAGCCTTGACAATAATTGGAAGACAAGTTTAAGTCTAGTACTAAATTTGGATACTAGTTGCCCAGTTTGCTTGAATTTGATCTTGATATTTTGCTTATTTTCCCCAAGCAAGGAGGGTACATGATTGTCCTTGACAATGATTCTTGAACGAATGCACTTATCCATGATTAAGCATTAAATTATTGATTTTGATTATAAATTTGATTATTATGACTACCCCTTCGAGCGAAGAGTCAATAAGGGTAATGACAATGAATGAAGCGACAAGTCGCTTGACCTCATGATTGACCTGAACAGTTGAAGACTTTAGCACTTTGATACTACTTGGCAAGGCCTAACTCAACCATGATTTCAACTGTGAAAAGTAATTGTACACCTCTATCCTATGGAACAGTTTGGCTGTTGTGGCCTTCTTAGGGAATAAAGATGATAGCAATTCCAATTATTATTATGTTGAATCACTATGTTTGATGATCTGCTGAATCATTGTGATTTTTGATTTATTTAATTTTTTTGTTAATTTTGAAATTTTTAAAATTCTAGACCTGTAGATATGCTTTAATTTCCAATTTGAAACTCCTTATGGTGAGCAAATATGTGCATTTATGACTTGAATTAAAAGACCAAAGATTTATACTTCTTTGGAGCTTGTGGGGATCGATACTGATAATACCCCAGTTGATGCTTGTAAATATTTTTGTTTTAATTTTATGTTATGGATGCAATTATGAATGCAATGCTTACATGACGATGTGATTATGCTATATGCATGCAATGTACGGATGTCATCCACTAGCTAGATGATAGTTTTTCTATTATATTCCATGATCTATATGTATAGATGAACTATATTGTATACATATGGATGCAATGCTTATTGCTAAATGCATGTTTAATTTGATTTATTTGTATGCATTAAATTCATGTGGTTATGATATGGTGAATTCCATGTATGTGATGCATTAATTACATGATGGATGAACTAATGCAGATGAACCTGTATGCTTTAATCACTTAAAACATAAGGAATGAATGCAATATGATTTTGACAATCTAATGGATGACACCACAGAATGTATAAAAATCATGAATGTAAATGTTAAATCTTATCATAAGAATTAATCACTTAGGCATCCATATGTAGTATGAAATGATATATTGTTTCTATTCATAAGATTTTGTAAATTAAAAGAATATGGATAACATAGTTAGTGGTCGTTTAAATATCATTTCTAAAATCCATCCGGTATCTAACCTATATTATGAACATTTCTAATAAACAAATTCTCATAAAATAAATTGATATTTGATGATTGTGATTTGATTGGTTGTTACTATTTGATAATTTTTGAGGTTTTCCATGAGACTCAAACACCCTAGTTGACTTATCAAAAGTTGTATACTAACCATACTAGACTTCTGAAACATAAGGCTTTTGCTAGGATAGGCCCTAACTATTCATTATCCCTGTGTGTGCACATGAGTATTTTAGATAAGGCATAAGCATACCCCGATGTTAGGTAGGATTCTTTCAGCCCATTTCTAAGGTTAGGGATCCTCAAATTTCTATCCAATCCTAGATTTAGATTCATTTGGACTAGACCACTAGGCGATACAGGACACCTGAAGCTAGCTCTTCCACATTCAAACATTGGTCTGCACACAAGAAAAATTCTAATGTGTTAGACATATCATCATGTGTAAGGTATAGTAGTGCTGAAAATTCTAGGGATTCAAGTTCACTCCCTTATTTTCTTCAATTTTTTGGGATACTTGCTCATATAAAATGATAAGAATCACTGTTTATTTTTGTCCTATAGTGATAAAAATCACTGTTTATTTTGTACTCTTTCTTTTTATTTTTGAGCAAGGGATTTGATATTGATTTGATTTCTTGATAAAAATTGATCTTGATTTGATTTGATTTGACTTTGATATTTCACTTTGGGATATCTTTCAAGGATATCATTTTGGAATATTGCTCCTTCATTTATGAGCAAGGGATTTATATGGGTAGGAGAAACTTGTCCTTTTTCCAATTGTCAACATTTACTGGACCGTCTGCTCAGGGGGATAAGCAAGAATAAACTTTTCACCTCAAGATACCTGGTCCCACTTTTTAGTGTTCATATTTATCTTAGTCCTAATTGGGATTGTTTAATTTGTTGATTAGTGATAGGATTTTGATATGCTAAGGGCTATCAAAACTAGACCTCATCTGCAAAAGCAAAGTAAGCTTTCTATCAACTCTTGAGAAGACCACTAGGTATGGTTGAATGATCGAAAAACCCTAGTATATTCATCATAGCAACAAGACGGGTTGTGTTGAAAAAAACAATTACTCACAAGGGTGAATGGATGAAAATGATAGTGCATAGATGCATGATTGAAACACAAACATGGTGTTGTTTGTAATATTGCAAACACAAATTATTCTAATGCGTGTGATGGATGGATATGCCTAATGCAATGAAAAATAAAAATGCATGATGCAAATGAAATGCAAGGATGCAAATGATATGCAATGTTGTAAATTAAATGCAATGATGCAAGTATTTTTGAATTTTTAATATTTTTCAATGTTTTTTAGATTTTATTGTTTTTTAAATTTTTATGGATTTTTAAATTTTTTATTTGACCAAAGGGCTTACAGACGCCTTTGGAGCCTTTTATGGGGTGACCAAAGGGTTTACAGATGCCTTTGGAGCCTTTTAGAATTGACCAAAGGGCTTATGATGCCTTTGGAGCTTTTTATGAATTGACCAAAGGGCTTATGATGCCTTTGGAGCTTTTTGTGCATGTTTATGGATTTCGATGTTTTCCATATTTTTTATGTTTTTTTTAATTTATGATTTTTTAATTGTTTTTGAAATTTAAATGTTTTGAATGTTTTTGAAATTTGAAAATTTTCAATTGTTTTTGAAATTTTTATTGTTTTGAATGTTTTTGAATTTTTTATATTTTTTGATTTTTTTCTTGTTTTATGTTTTTAAAAGGGAAGGTATGCTACCTTAGGTACCCCCCAGTGTGTGTGCCACTCAATGAAAGTGAGGAAGGTGTGATACCTTTAGAACCCTCACTTTGCTTCATTGATCGTGATGTGGATGATGAGGAAGGTGTGACACCTTGAATACCCCCAATGTGCATTGTGTTTGATGCACCATGATTGGCTTGGCTAGGAGAAGTAGTATAAATTGAACCCCCCTACTGTGATGTGCAATTTTGTGCAATGCAAATATCTCGCTGAGACGACATGTACGAAGGTGAAACATTGGATGATGCCACCGGTTGCATAGATCGATTTAGAAATTCTTGTTTCTCTGTTACAACACTGATCATTCCCACAAAGTCTTTGGGAGGCATATTAATGTGCACCTAATTAGGTTTTTCAACTTGATTGATAGGTGCTATGTTTACTTTGTGTGCAAGCAAGGGGTCATGAAAGACTCTTATCGAAAGCTCTTGTATCTCGATCATATATTGCACTAAATATATAAAGGGATAGCATATCTGGATGTCATGACCCCTTTGTCGATGGTAAACACAATATAGATTTTACCTATGCGTCTTTGATCTACGCTTATTAGGATTCAACGGATGGATCTCTGGAAGATTGATTCTTCGTGCCTCACATAATCGATCAAAGAGTGATGCTAATTTCTTTGTAAAATTAGTATATTTCTGTTGTGGCCGACGTTGTTGGCCCTGTATCTGATTATTTTTTTTATGATTTTGGGCCAGAGGAGGATGAGATTGGTAATTATGTTGCACTGGTAGAAGTGGTGCACCATAGTTTGAGGATTCGGGGATACTCAAAACAACTTGATTGATTAGGGTCACCTTATATTGCATGTTGCCACCTTTGATATTCTTGTGTGGTCATTCCCTTTTGTGGAGTTGAATATCACCCTCTTATATCTTAATGTCTTCAATGACCTGGGCTTGTGCTAAAGCTTCCTCGAGTGTTTGATATTACTGTAATTGCAAGATAAGCGAGATATGTTTTGAATAACTTCTCATAAACATTCGAAGGAGTTCTGCTAAGGGTAAAGTGAAAGGTAATTTTACCATCACCTTCCTCCATTTATTGCCATACTCAATGACTGGCTCATCATCCATTTGATGAAGGCTAACCAAGTCAGTCAATTTTATCGTTTCCTTAGCACTAGAGGCAAAACATTGTAGGAATGCATCAGCCAATTGCTCAAAGTTGTATATGCTATGATATGGTAGATGATTATACCATTCTAAAGCATCCCTAGCTAATATTGTCATGAAGGTTCTCAACATCAAGGGGTCATTGTCTTGAATATAAAAGCATATACTGATGAAGCTTATCATGTGCTCTTGTGCTTCTTTATCATCTTTGAACTTCAAGTGTAGGCATCTTAAAATTCGATGGGTATGTTGGTGATGACACTGAGGGATGCAAAGGCTGATTTCTAAGTTTCTTCAGCGTGGGTTTTGATAACCCAATCTTTGATTTTTTTTTCACATGCATTTATCTGATCAACTAGCACTTTGTATGGCCCTGACAAAATTATATGATCTTCCACTTGTCGTCCTAGATTAGACAGAGAAGGTCGCTTTTGATGTTGAGCTAAACAATATATATAATCATTAGGTACCTCATTATAACTAGATTCAAGGTAAGCATCTACTTCTTCCTGATGTTCCCATTAGGACTCTGCATATGATTCCTCATCATATTGATCTTGGTACTATTGAGGAGTATGAGATTCATGATGATAACTAGATAACGATCTATGATATTGAACACGATTTTTGCTTGGTCGTGGTAAGATATTTTGAGATTGCATTGGGCATCTTATATGTTGTTGCATCCTTTGGGTGCTAGGCGTAAGTACCACTTTACACATTTAATTTTGCACTTGCTCTTGTTGTATCTTTTGTTGTTCTTGTATATTTTGTTGATACAACCTTTGTAGGTGTGCTCATGGCAAGTCCACCCATTGTTGATTTAATTGTTGTTGATCCAACTAGAGTTTATCTATATGTTGTTGGTCAAGTTGTGGGATTAGTGCTTGGTGTGTATGATCCTATTGTTCAATTTTATGGTGGCTATGTACCCTTGCATTTGAAATACATATGGGTTTATCATATATTTTCCCCATAGTAAGATCTATCACTTGTTTTCCATGCTCCTTAAAGGTTGCATTGACCTGATATTTTGAGTTATGAGTGAGCTTTGTATAGTTTGACGATGTAGAGCCACAACGTGGTTTCCCCATGTACTCTTCACGAGGAGTAGGAGGATGAATTGGGTCCTCTTTCTCATCTATGAGAAATTATGCATACTTAGGCTCAGATGTAAGCTTTGTATATTCAGACTACACAGAATACTCCCTATAAGGAGTAGGGGGATGGCTTGCTCGACCCAATGGGATGGTTTGCTCACCCAAGCTAGGCCATGGTGTATGTTCATGATCACTTTATGATTGGTTTATAGAGCAACATGGGATATGAACATGCGATATTGACCTACTAGGCTCCTCATTGGGTGGATTGTTCCTCATTAGAATTCTATCAAGGTGTTCCAGTCAGGAAGGTTTCCTGGAGGACTTGTGGGTGCCTCTCTAATAGGGCTATCTCGAAGGTTGGACCCCCTATGGATGTTATTGATGCTATGATAAGACCTGGGATTCCATTCAGGTATGGCCATGTCCTCTAGACTAATTTTAATATGTTCAGTTGTTATGGAACCTGATTCCTTCTCTAGATTGGAGGTCTTGCTCACCATGGGAGGTCCCCTGGCCATATAATTTTTTTTGGCTTTCAAAAAAAAGTTGTAAGTGTTATATATCAAAAAAATCAATGTGATGAGCTGATCACAATGAGATATAACTCAAAAAAGTGATTTTAGGATCAAAATTTTGTATTTTTGGAATAATTGGCCAACCGGGGCTCGTGGGAAAATGCCCACTTTTAGGAATTTCGGGGAAATTTTGAACTATGAATATTTAGGACCCAAAATTTCTGTGAGAGGTGAACAAGGGTATAACTAAGACAACAAAATAGATTTGGAAATTTTTGGAGTTGTCTAGACCATTTTATGACCATTTTAGTGCATTTTTTCCCTATTTTCGGCTTCGAAAATAGAGTAATCATAAAACCAAAATAAATTCTTCGTTATAGCTCTGATTTGCACGATTCTCAAACTGTTGGATACAAAATTAAAAAATAATAATTTATTATTATTATTATTATTCAAGTTATGGTTTAGCCCCAAATCAAGGATATTTTGTTGATTGCCCTAACCATAAAGAAATACAAAGTAGACAATATGATTATATCTTTTAAATATTAGATGTGTGTCCTAAATATGGTTTAGTGTGTTTTGAAATTTTTTGAAAACTTAAACTACTCTCATCGTGTTTGAAATTGTTGATGTAATTCTCAATAGTTTAAGGCTTTCACCTGTATACTCACAACTCGACAACCTGGCGATGAACTCCAGGCCACGTAATCCAACCTATAATGTGTGGTAGTGAAGTCCATACATGGTCAGGGAGCACAGGTCCTGCCATACCCTCATTCAATCTCACCAAATCAATGTTATACCCTCCAAGGAGAAGTACATGCAAATTTTCAAGGCTACGGATGGTTCTTGGGTCCGGTATTGGTCTAGTAACAAAATGATCGAGGGAATTGGGCCAACGGATGGAAATCACTACCACCATCATTGAACCCTACTAGTGGTTGGATGTGAATTCCAAATCACTAGCATTTAATGTGTCATGGTGTGTGGGGTTCTTTTTACTTTGCATGAAATAAAAATGCATTAAAAAACACTCAAATGATTCTACATGCTTTCAAAAGAACATTTCACTTTTCAATTGCATGACTATGCTAAATGAAATTCAAAGAATGCAACTATCTATGAGGGTATGGCCACTAATTGGACCTCGTGCATGTACACTCTAAACAAGAAATGTCCTAGATCACTGGAGACTAGGGCGAACTACAATCAAAGATCCGCTATTCCTAGCAATGACTAGTAGAAAACAAAAAAAGCATCTAGAATTTTCCCATTTTACTTTTTGCTATGTTTTCTAATTAGCATCCATCTATTGCATTCTGCTTTTGTAAAAACGTAGATAGAAAAATACAGAGAGGTGAAAATGATCCTACCTTAGATCCAAGTCTACTGATGATGTCTTATATCTGCTTTTTTTTGTTCTTTGCTAACTACGTCTGTCAGGCACGGTTGTGACTATTGCCCGTGGGTTTCAACCACGGTGATAATTGTTAACCGTAGTTGTCAATCATGGTTAGCACTTGCAACAAAAACATAGAGAAAAAACATTAGTGATCACAAAATTTTTGGGGTTTCCACCGTGATCACCTTCTGTAACCACCAAAAAGGCTCTTGCTATCTAATCTATCTATTGAAATTCATGAAATAAGCACAAATAGGAATGCATAAGTTGACAACGATAAATTAAATGAATATAAATAATCCCTTTATTAATTTCATTGGATCCAAGTTACAGATTTGTCCCTCATAGGGATACCCACATCAATTACAATAGAGTTTCAAATATCTCTCAAGGGTAGATGCAATCAAAATGCCTTTTAGGGTGACATGAATTGCTCCAAGGTGTCGATGATCTTCTTCTCCATGATTAGAGGTATTTGTTGCCTTACATATCAAAACCCTGTTAGTCCTACGTGCAATAAACAACAAGAAGCAATTAGCAACAAAGGAGGCCTCTCTTGATGAGGCTTTTATAGGAATCTTGCATAATGAATGACATAAAATCAAGAAAGCATATAAAAATATAAATCTATGCAAGAAATGGAGAAAATTCAAAGCTCCAACTTCTTTCTACAACAAAATGGAGAAAATTAAAAAAAAATTCCTCTGGTCAGGTACTGAGAACAAACACAGATTTCATTTGGTGGCCTAGGATAAAATATGTAAACCTAAAGACCAAGGCAGACTAGGTCTTAGATGGATATCCCAGCTAAATCTTGCCCTCCTCACTAAGTAGGTTTGGAGACTCATTTCAAATGAGAGGGTTGATTGGGTCAAAATAATAAAAAGGAAGTATCTTCAAAATCGCTGAGTTATTGCATGGTCAGGTACCCTCCTGCAGTTCTGCCTTCTGGAAGTCCATTTGTGAGGCTCGTCCATTGGTGCAATAAGGGACCCATTGGCAACTTGTAGATGGCAAGTCCATATTTTTTTGGGAAGATAAGTGGATTGGCGGTCATCCTCTCAGCCAGAATCCTATGCTTCAAAGGATCATCAACACTACCAAGCAACTTCTTGGTCCTCTAGTGGTTAATTTTATAGTTTCAATTAATGGAGCTATGAGATGGAAAGAGGTTAATGTTCCAAATTACGAGGAGGAATATTTGTACCTAAATAACCATCTCTCATATTTCAGAATCCTCGATGTTATTTCTAAAGATAAACCCATTTGGGAGCCCACTGACTATGGGGATTTTTCTGTTAAAACTGCTTACCTGCTTTACCTTGATTATATTGAAAATCCTCTACCTTTCAAGCTTGTCTAGACTAAGTATTTGATTCCTAAAATTTCTTCCTTATCTTGTCTCTGTATTCAAGATCGCATTCTTACTATCGAGAACCTCATGAAAAGAGGACTCACTCTTCCTAATAATTTTTATCTTTGTCTTTCCATTGGGAGTCCACATCTCACCTTTTCTTATTTTGTCCCTTTTCAAGGATGGTTATCAATAAAATTCTTCAAATATTTCAGTTGGTTTGGGCCAATCCTCCTTCCATTGTTGACATTTTTTATCAATTTCCTAATCCTTTTAAAAATCCTATGCTCAAAGGATTGTGTAAATTTAGTCTTCAACATTATTTGTGGTAAATTTGGCTAGAATGCAATCGTAGAGTTTTCAACAAGAAAGTTGTCCAACCTGAGTACATTGCCAATAAAATTATTCTCTATGCCACAGAAAACGTTCTTGTTGATCATCTAAATTAGCATCCTTGTCATCCTTTCGAGAAAGATATCCTAAATTCCAGCAATATAATTCTTGATGATCTCAATTGTACTGATCCTTCTAATCCTAGAAACAGTGTCAAATGGATTCCCCCTCCTATTGGTTGGGTCAAACTTAATTTTTATGGAGCGGCAAAAGGAAATCCTAGAATGGGGGGGGCTGGTGGAATCCTCCGCGATCATCTGGAAAATTCTATTTTTGCCTACTCGGAGCCTCTTGGTGTGACTACCAATCACTCCACTAAGGCCAAGGCAATCTAGAGAGGCCCCCAATTTATCAAAGATATTCCAGGAAACATCATTGTGGAAGGTGATTCTCGAAATATCATTAACTAATTAAAGTCTTATAAGCCTTCCAACTGGACAATTATACCAACCATTGAGGACTACAAGCAAATCCTTCAAATTCAACATAATTGCATTATCCAACATACTTATAGGGAGGCTAATACAATTGTTGATAAGCTAGCTAATATTGGGGTCAATGCCCAAGGATCTTTAACGTGAATAGATATTCTACCCCTTGAGGTGGATGATCTTCTCAAATGGGACCAAATTCAAGGGAGGGACCAAACTCACGTTATCCATGATGAACGTTATTTTGCCTATCATTCCTAGTCATCAACATTTTTTATCCTTTGTAATCTTCAAGAGTCACTTTTTAGACCTTTCGTTTTATCTTCATTCAACCACCTTGCCTTTCTTGGGATATTGGATTTACGTTCCCCTAGGCTCTATTTTCCATTTCCACATTGCCTCTTTCAAGAACTTTAATCATTTTTGGGTAACCACTTATTCTTATTACCCCAAGGTAAATTTTCACATGAGTCTTAATCATTTGAATCTCGTGTGCTTTGATACGTGTAATCCTATTTTTTTGGGAACCATCTTCAGCCTTCTCGATCAAAGGCTCATCCCAATAATAAATTTTGCGATTATCCCAAGACTTTTGGGGTATCGTGCTTGGATATCTTTTTGGCTAAGCCTTTCATACATCCTGAATTGCCAAGCTACCATTTTAGAGTGTCGCCAAGTGATTGGTTGGGCTTATAACCTAATATTTATTTGCAAATCAAACCTTTACCCTAGCCAATCCTTGCTTGTTGAAGACTTCATTCCATTTGTACTAATGCCCTTATTGTCCCAAAGCATATGGTCATAAGGCAACGTCATTCTTTTATTTGATCATGTGCATGCCCTATTCATTATCTTGGCATTTGTTCCCTTTCCCATACCATTCTTTCTGTTCCTTGTTCTTGATCGAACTTTGTATTTTTCCCTATTTTCCACCATGAAAGAGCACAAACCCATCGTCCATATCTGTAAAACCTCCTAAAGCTCAGTCTACTTCGCCTGATATTATCAATAAGTTCCTTCATAAATTAGTCATCCATGCTACTAATGTGTCCATCATCCATCTAGAGATGGCTTACATCGCCATTGGTAAGGCCATTGCTAGCCTTAAGGAATAGAGGTATAATCTCAACCTTTTCTTCTTCTGCAAAAATTTCAATGGTTCCTCCATGGTCTCTATTGTTGAACCCCCTTTTGATGTCAAAGGGGGTGTTAATGAAGACAATGTAGTCAAAATTGCTAAAATAGCTAAAGATGCCTTCCTAGAAAATTTGAAGGAAACTTAAAAGGACAAAGAAACCCTGAAGGAGGAAGTGAAGTATAATGTTCTAGAAATTGATGTTCACAACCTTCTACAACTCGACGTCCTTCCTTGATAGTGTCCATGGATTGCTATTGGTTTTGCTCTTGGTTGCATTGCTCTTCCTCTGGTCTGTTGGTGTGCAAGATGTTTTGTTCTAGCTCATGTTTGTGTATCTCTTTTCTGGTGGTGTTCCTTTCTGTTCCTTTGTGCCGAAGGATTGTAATGGCTTTTAGCCTTTCTATTTTTAGTCTTTCAGTTTTGACGGGTTTTGTTCTGTTTAAGGGGACTCATTTTTCTCTATTGCATTCCTCTTGGTTCCTTGATGTAAAAGGTGACATGGCACCTTTCAAATACCATTTTTGAAATAATATAAACTAATTTACCAAAAAAAAAATCTATGCAAGAAATGAGGAAATTGTAATAAAGCAAGATAAAGAAGCAAAGATCTAGCAATTAGGAAGCCTAATTAACCATTAGAAATTGAAAAAAACATGAAACTAATCTAGATTAACAAATTCAAGGAAAATAGAAGCAAATATACCTCTAATTCCTAAATTAATTGGTCAAATGTCTGCTACAATGTTAATCTATGCTATATTAAGCTAATTGCATAATTGAAAATGGAAATCTACTGCTAAAATGAAGGAAAGAGATCATTAAACCCTAGCCACTGGTGCTTAAAGTGGTTTCCACTATTAGCCATGGCTGATAGCCATGACTAAGGTGAAAGTATCTTTTCTATTGAAACCAAGGCTATAAACTCTCAAATCCTCCAAGGAATTGATGATCAAGGTTCGCCTGTGTCTTGGAACACGAAATTGGTGGTGTATTAGATTGAATTAATGGTTTATTGGTGGATAAGGGTAATCTTAATCCTCAAGCTTTTGGAAGCTCCATTGTTGCATGCACAGTTGTCATTGTTCAATTGGACAACACTTCGTTACTCCTCAAGGAGATGTGAAATTACTCTCCAATCCGATAGGGCTTTGTTATGTGATTGCAGTATTAATTCTCCAAATGGTTGCTCTCTAAAATTGAGGTCTTAAGTAGACTCCCAAAATCCTTGCTCTAGTTTCATGGAGAATCCAAGAACAAGATTTGGCAATTGGGAGGAAGCTTATAGATGCTTCCAAGCCCAAACCACTTTTAAAACAACCGTAAATGGTTGTTGCAAATAATTTTACTCGACTCTGGTCACCTAAGTTTGTTATAGGTCTAGCTACGGGTCTCAAAAGTGGCTAAAAACCCTAGCCAGAGGTGACACCGGTGGCTAAGAATCCTAGCTATGGGTGGCACCAGCGGCTAAGGCTAGATAGGTTAAATGCCCAAATTGAGTGGTTATAACCACTACTTTTGCCTTGGAGCTATCCAAGATCATTCATATGGTCTGTTAGCATGTCCCATATGAGTAGTCACCTACACATGACATGTTTTAGGTGTCTAAAGTTATTAATTTTATTTTAATTTAAAAAATCTTATGAATAGAAACCATATATCATTGTATCTCACATATGGGTGTACAATTTATCAAATGTTCATAAAAGGATATATCAATTATAATCCATGATTGTTATACATTTTGTGGTGTCATCCATTAGATTTTTAAGCTCATATTGCATTCATACATTATTTTTTAAGTGATTAATGCATACATGTTCATTTCCATAAATCGTTAAAAAAATCATGCAACACATACAACATAAAATAAATGCATACAAGTATAGCAAATTACACATGCATTTAACATAAAACATTGCATTCATATACATTCATCATAAGTAGTCCACCTACACATGTATATCATTGCATCTCAAATCATACATCCATCATCTAGCTAATGAGTCCTCCCTAGAGCTGGCACCAAAGGTCCTCTCTGACCTGTGAGATCTACAACTAGAGCTAGCTGATGACTGGCCTGTCTCTCGAGTGTGAGTCCTATGAGACCCTAAATATGTGGGTATATATAGAATCTCACCCCTGAGTAACCCAATTGATCCTCTCAAAGTGGAGATGTAGGCAACACTCTATGCACCATCATCGATGTGCTGCTGCACTAGAGCTCGAAGTCTCCTGATCTCTACCTCCTAATTCAACCCGACTAATCTTGGAACTACTAGCACTTTTGGTGTTTTTGGAGCAGCTATAGGTGATGAGGGATCTTCCCTCCCACCCTAGAGTGTGGCAATTTGTACCATCATAACATCTATCTATAATTGCAAAAGGATGCACTACCCTATAACCTTTTGTATCTCTTTATCTATTGTAGTGATCCTAGCCTCCAAAGTAGTTTTCTCCTCCTCATAGTTACGCCACTGAGTCTGCCCTATTGTGAGTCAAGACTATATATCCCCAACCTTTGCCTATAAGGTGGCAATGGGCGTATCCTGATGTAGTAGCTATATTTATAGGGAGGCTACTTGATTTTGTAGGCTAGCAACCTGGGCCCTGCTCTACCCAACCTTGTTGTCTGGTGGTGCCTCACCCTCCTCAAGATAATCATCCTCCTTGACCAAAGGTGCATCCTCTATATATCCCTCACCCCATGTACCCTCAGTCCTTTGACAGACTCGGTGATCATAAGGGTTGACCTCTGCACCCTCTGTAGCATCATCAACTACCCTACCCAAGGGGCCCTCAAAGCCCTGCCATACATGGAGGGTCCACCAAGTGTCATAGGAAGGAGTGGTCCCTTCATCTCTTAGTCCTAAATCCTGAAAGTCATCATCATCATCACCCAATGGAGTCACCTTGGGCTAGGCCAATTCCCTCTCTAAAGTGAGGCGACAGTAGATGGTAGGCATCTCTAAAATTTCTTGCTTGATCCTAAACTATTGGGTAATGTGAGAGATGTAAAATAACTCTCATACCTAAAAATTGCATCTGAGGAGCCATATATCTCTATGTGCCTGATGTAGTTGGTCACCAGCTTCCATCCATGGAGGGTAATTTTGGTATGGGTACCACTCAATCTAGTCTGTCTGTAGTCCTATAAACCATCCAATGTAGTGATCCAAATATCCTATGTGTTACCTACTCTGAAAGCCCTCCTGCTCGCAAGTCCAACATGCCATGTAGCATGGATGCCTCTCCTCAATGGTGCCAATATCTAGTGGTAGGCAAGTGGGATGCTCGATCTTAATGTGCTGCCACCCCCAGATCTGAAGTAGTAGACTGTAGTCGATGCCAACTTTGCTCCTCTATGTAATATGGTATAGATAATTATAGATCTATGCTATTAGGGCACTCCCCAAGATAGGATCAGAGGATGATCAGTAGGACTTGCTAGGACCTCCATAATCCTAGCTAGGAGGTTCCATGGGAACCTTGCTCCAGATATTTCAAGCAAGATGATCTACACAATCAGGTGCATGAAGACAGTCACTCGCTTAGTAAAAACCTGTTGTTTGTACCAATGATCAATGTGGACCCCTTCATGGTTTGAGGATCGCTATGTTGCATCATTATGGTGGTCAAAGATGTGATCAAATACTACATCCTTCATCTCGGTCAGCAAATATGTGATGATCTCACCATCCAATGGGAGTCAGAATATGTGATATACATCCTCTAAAGTGATGGTCATCTCACATGTAGGCAGGTGAAAGGTGTTGGTCTGCGCATCCCAGCGTTAGTCCAATATAGTCATATAGGCCTGATCAGCCCTGATGGTGGGGAGGCGTAATACATAGCCAAATCCTATAGCCCCAAACCACACCTAATCTTCCTGAGAAAGGGTGTCCCATAGGTTTCAAAGTATCTTTGATTCCCTTGCCCTAGCAGTCAGGGTCTGTTAGAAAGAAGAATAATAAGGCAAAAATCAAATAAAAATCAACCATAAACATAAAAACAAAATAAGCTTGAAAACATCAAACAAAATTAAAAAAAACCAAAAAAAAATGGAAACATGCACTTCAAATTTCAAAAAAATCAATTAAATCTCAATAACATAAAAAAAATTGAAAAAAATTAAAAAAATTTGCTAAAATTTCGAACTGCGGTTCAGACCCACGGTCAAGGAGGTGATCAAAATTTTGACCATTGGATTTTGAATCCCATCTTGGCTGGCTACTGCGGCCCCCAATTTTCCAATTTGGGACCGTGCTTGCTAGCCGCGGCTAGGCGGGATGATTTTTTCAGGGTCCTTCCTCATCCCTATATCCCCAAAAAATAGAAAATAAAAAAACAAAAAACAAAAAAAAATTCAATTTTTTTTTAAACCCCTCCCCTTAATCTAACTTAAGCTAAACTTAACTAGGGTGAGGTTTATTACTGGAGGTATAATGAGGTTCATTTAATCCATTACTTAGTGAGGTTAATTTTAAATCATTAAAATAAAAATGGTCAAGGGTTTGTGTGCTTCTACCTTAGTCGCACTGTCTCCTCCAAGTTGGGCTGCCATCGGTTCAGGTGGTAGTGAGGTCAAATTTGTAGTAGTGCTTCACGTCAGAATTGTTGGATCACCTCTCAGAGCACTCAGGTTTGCAAGCTATAAAATTGAAAATGACATAAAAAATGATAGGAAAATTTTTAAATATTTCCTATTTTGCTCCTGATCGTGGATGACACTCGCGGGTGTAGAATTAGGGTTTTCTGACCGCGGGTACCATCCGCGGCTAGGAAAATTTGAAAATCCAACTGTTTTTGACAACCCAGTTAGTAATATGTAATTAATGATAAAAAATCCCATCGTGGAGAGCTATAAAATGCCAAATTAAAAATACCCACCTGACCAAAATTGTAAAAAAATTCACAAAATAACAAAAAATTAGATAAAATCAAAAACCAAATGCACCTTGTATCTAGTTATTTACCCTATACACTTGGTAGTTGTAGCTACTTATGCTCCATGTAATTTGGAAAGATGAGTAAATTACCATAAAGACATTTGGGGCAAATGCATCATCGTGGAATTGCTATGCTTCATTTCAATCCCTAAGAAGGCCTAGATGGTCGAACTGCTCCATGGGAATGAGATCTTCATGTCAATTCTCCTATGATATTTTTAACAGATCATCAAAAATATGATTCAACACAAGCCTAATTGGAATTTTTCTCATTTTGATTCCCTAAGAAGGCCTTCATTGCTGGACCACTCCATGGGATAGAAATAGGTAATTACTATTAACAGTTGCAATCATAGCTGATTAGGCCAAATCAAGTATGAAATGCTAAATTCTAATTTGTTCAAATAATTCATAGTAGTAAAGTGACTTGTCACTTCATTTAATTGTCATTACCCTCATCGACTCATCACTTGAGGAGGTAGTCATAATGTCATAATCATAATCAAAATCAACATAATATCCCTTGATCATAGATCCCTTGATTTTTTCAAAATTGCATTCATCTTACGAATCATTTCCAAAGACTATAATAAGCTTACCATTCTGCTGGGGCACAAAGCAAATATGATAGTATAGTTTGTATCTCTCTTCCTTTCAGTTATATAGGCTCAAAATCCTATTGTAGCACCGAAGCTGCCCGAATGTCTGATGACGAGTGCAAGCTCTTTCAATTTAAGCCTTCCATCTAGTTGGAAGTAATGATTCTAGGATGCGCATCCTTTTGCAAGACCTAGGGCATCTAATGTTGATCAGAATAATGATAATCATGCAACCTATGACATCATTTTAGGAGGTTTATTTTTTCTCAATGTTGTTCAATCTCACAACGCATCTCAAAAGGGGCATCTGTAGACACCTAAAACGTGTCATGTTGAGGCGACTACTCATATGGGACATGCTAGAAGACCATATGGAAGACCTTGGACAAATTCCAAGGTATAGAAGTGGTTCTAACCACTCAATTAGGTAGCTTGGCCTAATCCATGTTAACCATGGTTGACACCTACGGTTAGCATTGCTAAACGTGCCTTAGAGCCACGACTAGCATCAAAAATTAGTCGACATTTGACCAATTTAAAATTGGTTCCAATGGCCAATTGGTTGCAGCTACAAGATATTTTGGGGCAAAATGATCGATAAGCTTCCTTCCAACTGCTCCAGTTGTCCAATATTGATCTTGGCTTTCCCATGAAGCTAGGATATAGCCCTCAAAGGTGCTATAAGATCCCCCTCCAAATTGGGGAAAATTCTAGAGAAGATTTCATTTGAATGCAAAGAAGCCCTTTCGAATTTGAGAGCTCACCTAATTGCATTGTGACTTAACTTTCTTGCCCCTAATTGAGATATTGAAATGGCAATTCTTGCCATGGAGGTCCTAGGAGGTTAGGAGAGCCAATAAATGCAATTACACCCATTTTACGTATAATAAGATCAATTCAACCACCAAATCTATCAGAGGACATAGAGGTAACCCTTGACCATCAATTTGGAAAGAGAATTTAGATATTTAGCCCTTGAATTGGAGGACAAGCACACTTCAAGCCTCACTGCGGCTATCAACCACGGCTAACAGTGCTCACCATGCCATAGAGCTGCGATCAGGGTATCATTCTTGATTTCCTTGCTTTCTCACCATAGGATTTATTAATAGCACTACAATTAGCATAATTTAGGTTTTAGTGCATTTTTAGAGACTTCTAAATGGTAGAATTAGTTTTTTAGTTGCTTTGCTTTCAATATTGTAACTAGGATACTAATAAATCTTTTTCATGTTTCCATGCTTTCAAATTGGTAATTAGGCAACTAGATAGTTGCATATGCTTTTCCTTCACATGTTTCATAGTATCTTTTCATGTTTTTCATAGGTTTACTAGCTTTCTTGCACTTTATTCATTATATGCTAGTAACATCATCTTTTCATACAATTTCCTCAAAAAGCCTCATCAAGAGAGGCATCCTTTATTACTGATTCTTCTTGTTTATTGTATGCAGGATCAATAGGGTTTTGACATGCATGGCAGTAAATGCCTCTAATCATGGAGAAGAAGTTCATCGACACCTTGGAGCAGTTCGTGTCATTTTGAAAGACATTTGGAATGCACCTACCATTGAGAGGGATTTCAAACTATTGTAATTGTTGTATAAAATGGGTATCCCTAAGAGGGACATATTTGCAACTTGACTTGATTCCAAATTAATAAAATATCTTTGTATTTTGTTATTTTCATTCTTATCAATTTATGTATGCCTATTTGCATCATTTTCAACAATTTTAATATTAGGTGCAAGCCTTTCTGGATGTTACACTTAAATATGTGACAATATCTTAAATTCCATTTAGATTTGTATCTTGAAGCTATAGCAATAGTACCTGATGCATTATCTTTAGATGCCAAGGCATTATTAGCCATTTCATCTTTGACTAAAATTTCTACTTCATATTCCTGAAGAATATTGACTAAATCATCAAATGTAGTCTCCTTGCTTAGAACTTGCAAAGAAGTAACTAAATGCTTATAAATTTTTGGGAGTGCTCTTAATGTTACTTGGACAAGAAATTTATCTTCTACTTTTTCTCCCATAGTTAATAATTTTGATTTTATATCTGCTACTTTACAAAGAAAGAGTTCTATACTTTCTTTGCTATTGACATTTAAGGAATACAATTGAGATTGTAAATTTAGAATTATAGCTATATTTTTCCCTTAAAACATCTTACTTAATGTATTCCATGTTTTTATAGAAGTTTTTGCTCCACTCAAATATGGTTGTATTTCATCAATTATTCCAAATGTTATTAACAAGAGAGCCTTTGCATCACCTTATTCAAATCTTTGTATTTCTATTTGATATTCATTGGGTTTTATATTTGTTTTGCTTACTATCTCCCAAAGTTTTTCTACAGCTAGGATTGATTTCATTTTGTTCTTTCATGATGCAAAATTTGGTCCTTTCAATAGATGAGATTTAGAAATGAAAATTTTATGGTTTGACATAATGGTATCCATTCAAAATTTTGCTCGTTTTCCCTAATGCAATTAGCTATCATTTTTATGCAATGTAATGTTGTTCTTCCTTCTTTTTCTTACTATCTGACCATTGGTTTCATAGGTGATTCATCTCACCTTGAGCATTTGTCTTGGATTCACCTTTTGCTTATTCTAAAAATGACTTCATAGGTGGTTTGCTTCACTTTTAGCCTTCACCTTGGCTCCTCTCATATTTAGTTTGATTTTTTATTTTGACTCTTATCCAATTGTTTTCTTCTATAAGTGTGATCTCATCTACCACAGGTGTCTAGTGTTAATTTTACCTAGGTGACCTCTTCCTTAGAAGGCTTGATCTAGCTTGACTTAGGTGTCTGGTTTGTCTTCTCCTTATCTACTTACTTCTTCCTTTGTATTTTTTCTACCTTGACTCAGATGATTGGTTCACCTAATCCTTTGTGGTTGGTCTACCTTGATTCGGATGACTAGTTTCCATATTCCTTTATTATTATATTATTCCTTTGCTACTCTTGCAATTTATTCTATCATAGAAAATTTTCTTTAAGGACATAATCTATTATATACTTTCTCTAAATTTTATGCATGCTTTATTTGAATATTTGTGTATGCTTTATTTTCTTCTTATTAATAATTCTACAAATACCTTATATGTGTATGTATGCAGGTCATTTGTGAATCTTCCTTTAAGCATATTTCATAGTGTAGGATTCTCTATTCAATAGTGTAGGTTTCTTTACAAGTTTCTCTTCTTCTAAAATAATTCTAAGATATTCCCCTTGAATGGAGGTCTCTGAATCTTCTCTTTATATAGGCTTATTTGGCCTTCTTCAAAAATGTAGGTCTCTCTCAAACCTTCTTCAATAAAGGCTTCTCTTGCCTTATTTTCAATATAGGTCTCTTGGACATATTATTTAATATACTCTACTCTGGCCCTATTTTCAAATAAAAGCCTCTCTAGCCTTCATTTTAATATATGTATCTTGGACCTATTCTATAATATAATCTACTATGGCCTTATTTTCAATATAGGCCTTTCTTCTTCAATGTAGGCCTCTTGATCTCTGCTATTTTCTTCTTTATACTATTGCTTTGCTTCTCTATTTATTCTCTTATCTCTGTGCTTTCAACTATGTTAAGGGAAATTCACTCTTAACCTAATTATTCTTCTTTATATATTGCTCCTTCTATACTCAAAAGCTAAAAATCTTCTTTATCTCTATAGGAATATTCTCAACCTTTGTGGCTTAATATTTGTTGTCCTTCTTCTCTGTATTGTAACTTTAAATTCTTAAATGTCTTAGATTGCACCTAATATCTTAATATGATTCTCCTCCTTACTAGAGAACCTAATATAAATGTTAGTGTGGCTCTAAATATCCCTAAATGACCAACTATCTTCTTAGTTGGTTCTACCTCAATATTCAATCTATAATCTTATATCTTAAATATCCATCTTTTATTTGAGTAGGATTTTTATCTATAAAATGTCCAACTTTTCTCCTAAGTTGACCCTTTCTATCAATATAGTTGAGTCCTAGTCTTCATTGGTTTTCCTTCAACCTAGTGGACCCTCGCTTCTAAATCAGGGTGACTAATCCTTGTCCTCTCAATCTTCTACTCAATAAGACCTTTAAAATTTAGAGTCCAAGTCTACACTACCTTCAAAGTGAATAAAATCTAAATTAACTTTATCAAAAGTGGAAAAAGTTAATTAATAATGGTGGCTCAATAAATTCTATCAAAAATAGATAGAGTCTGGTAGTATCTTTGATACCATTGTTGTATTTTTAAGCCTTACTACCAGAAAATATCATAGGTCCCAATATAAAATAGCCATAATATTAAATGTCAAAATAATAATAGTCTATGTGCTGGAATTTTTTTAATTGGATGGTGTTCACTTATTATTTAACAACCACTGCCACTTCTAATCATTATAGTTATTCTTATAATTGGTTGTTTCTATGTAAATATTCAAGGTTACTATTTTTAATGTGGCAGTGTGACAACTCTTCTTCCTATGCTTGGGAGATGAGGCACCCTCTTTTCTCATGGTACAATCGAGGGTTTAGATCTCTCAATAATTATTGGAAAGGATGCACAAATGGAAACTCATGATTTCAAGGGTGATCATTGGGTTTTTCTATCAGCATGGTGTCTTGGATCCATTTTCTCCCTTAGTGGTCATCATATTTGTCTATGGTACCTCATTTTTTGGCATGATTTTCAAATCCTTTTTCAAAATTCTTGTTGAGGCCCAAACAAATTTTCTTGCTCGTTAAATATGTTTAGGGTATTTTTTTGTAGTGGTGTTTTTCATATATTTGGGAGATCCAAAGACAAGTTTGGCTATGCATGGATATTGAAAATGGGTCATCGCTCATCATATAAAGGTTCATATATTATGTCGGAGTCAAAGTAATTGAAGTTAGATGATGAAGTTAAGAAAATATTATGTAAAGGTGGTCTTCTCGACTGTATCCAGTCCTTCCATGGCCACCATAGAGGTATTTATATACTTATGGATCATTCATGGAGGAAGGGTTGGGTCTAGGTTGGTGGTATGGATTTTCAAATATCTATTATTTTTATTGGACAAGTGATAGGTCTTCCGATGGATGGAGCCTATCACAATAGGAATAAACATTACCTTATTAGGAAATTGGGCTTGTTTTTGGGTGAAGATGAATACCTCCCAAAGCTACATAATGGGTACAATGCCTATGCCTTTATATATCACTAAAAGTGGATCATTTTAATTATTATGGATTGTTTCACACTTGACTCCAACAGGGAAGTGTTGTGTAGCTTCTACATGATCTTTCTAAACTAGTTAAGGCACAAATGACTCATGAACATACCATATTTCTTGTTTCACTCCTTGGCTAAATATTTTATGGATATGAGGGGAGGTAAAAGGTTAAACCCCATTCACCAAGTCCTATCCCTAATAAATTTTGAACATGTTGTTAAGGATAAAGGTGTGGCTATTGATGAGACTATCTAAAATAGAAATCCAAAAGATCACTTTGGTATTTGATCTACCCTAAATATCTTCCAAATCCTCTTCTAGTAATTCCCTAGAATCTAACTCAGAGGCTCTTAAGAGTCCCCTAATATCTACCAAAGGAAGGGTTAAAAATTTGAGTGGTGTTTCATTTTTTCCTAGGGGAATCAGAGGTGTGAACACCAGATGATACAAACATCTATCCACAAAGTCTACTCGCAATGAATACTCTCCTATTACTATGGATATTTCAGAATCTAAGGACCTATCTCCAATGAAGAAAAAATAAAAATATTGATGGAGTTGACTGATGTGCATGAGGATTATCCCTTTCCAAGACCTGAGTCCTCCAATCTCTTGTTGTTCCTCAATAAACTAGATGATAAGAACTAGATCCTTAAAAGCTCTCTCCATATGGCTATCTCATTCATCGAGGAGATCCAAAGCTTGAATCAAACTTAGTGTGTTGATCTAATAACCCATAGTAAGGAAGTGTAAAATCATGGGAAGCTATCTCCCAAGGTGTAACTATGTTTCTTCTCAGGTTTTCTTGGGTCTCTCCTATGTAGTATGGTAATCCTATTTTTATTTCCTTATAGGATTTGGTTCTCCTATCTGATGGTGGTTTTTCGGGTGTCTAGTTGATTTTATTTTGGTTTTTTGTTGTTGTAGCTGGGTTGGTTCTATGAGTTAGAGTCTCTTAGGATACGCCTTGAGCTATTTTAGTTTATTTTTATAAGAAGGTTTGGGGATCCTTTCAAAATGTTAGAATTAGAGTCTATTACATCATTTGGATCATGTAAATATACCTTCCTAGGTACATACTTAGGACATTAGATTACTTTAGGGGGAAGTTATCTAGTTACTTCATGCAATGTAATAAATGCACAAGTGTGAATGTACAAGTTGTAAATGTGCAAGATGTCCCTTGTACAGCTATTTAAAGTGTTGGGAAAGGAATTGATCCTCCATTATAAGAAGCCCTCATTGTAATAGTTTCACAAGCAAGTAATTAGGAAGTAGTATTAGTAGTGAGTGACTCCATTAGTGATGGAGCACATTATGGTTTTGTAGCATCATGCATGGAGTGCCCATTTCCTCCATAGCAATATTGTACTCATTTTAATAATTTCTATTTATAGCATATTTTAAAAATCTCATGAGTTTACTTTCTTTTATATTTCAACATCTTGTGAATGCCATCTCTCATTGTGATCTACCTCAAAAGCTAACACAAAACCCCTTATTTTATCTTATCAATATTAATAATATAAGAGTAGAATAATATATTAGAAAATTATTAATATGTATACCAAGGCCTATATAATAAAGCAAATAACATTAATTTATATACTAAAATATAAATGTAGATGACTCAAATAATTCATGAACTATGCATGAAGAAAACTTACAATATTAATTTCTCAAATGTATACAAGCTTTATTCCTTTCCTTCCTATTAGAATATTTTAATTTGATATTCAAATTCTCTTGGAATTACTATTGAATTGCCTTCTCATGGAGTATTATCTCCATAATATAGCCATAGTAATGTGACTCTTTAAGTACTTGACTATTTCTCTCCATATGATAAGTCTCATGAATCTTGGCTTGTCATCTTACCACTTCCATACAAGAATCTTCATGGACTCTTGAATCTCACACTTCTACTTGCACTCCTAATCTAATATACTTGTGCACATCCTCACATTACAAATTTGCACTCTTACATACATGACACTTGTGCTTATTCTCTCATTCTACACTTATACTTTAACTTACATGAAACTTGTGCATTTCCTGCGCATTGACACTTACATAAAAATGGAATTATAAATCACACTTCTAAAATATATACTTAATCCTAATCTATTACATATTTATAATTGTACCATGAAGATACCATGGGGATACATTAGCATGTACCAATTGTAGATACCAAAAATTGGGCATTCACAAAGTTAAGTTTGCCACCCCAAATAAAATCTCGCATAATAAAGTTATGTGCCTAAGTTTAGACTTAGGTATATAAACCTTGCACGTCATCCTATATTCTAGATTTATTAAATCTAGAAAATCAGCCTAGGATACCCTGCCTACCCACTAGACATGTGTCCTAGCCACCTTACCAAAATACATTGCCACATCTCATACACCCTTGTCACCTTTGTCCCTTCACATGTAGTAACCCTCCACATAGCACTCCAATTTCAGCGACATAACCCTAGTTAAGTGAGACACCCTGGGTGAGCCACTCTAACTGTCCCCTCCATTTGGCAGCCCAATATTACCACTTGGTAATCCTGGCTTCCCACCTCTCATTTCCCTCCAAAAACCTAAGGAGCCTATAAAGGTACCTTCACCCCACCAAATCAAGATGGCTAAACATTTGTACCATTAGGCTATCAAAATAGGACTAGAGCTCTGCATGCATCCCAAGGAGAAGAGAGATCCAGAGCTTGGAGGTCCCATTTTTGAAGTAATCTTACATTCAGTCTACACTGCCCATCCATGGTTTCACAATCAAAACCATATCTACGTGGTTTTCCCACCACCCGTGCATGATTTTATAGTCACCACTACACATTTATGATTTCTCAAAGCCAAGAACATGATTTAAAATATTAGTAAAAAGCTTATATTTGTAGCAAGACATTCAGTTTTTTTTCTTTCTCTATTTTCTATGTCATGTGTTTTCCTAGTTAGGGTTTATAGCTATACTGACCCAAATTTTTCACGCCCTTACCTTCAGGCTAAAGGATCCATGCTCAGAAGGGGGATGCAAGAATGATGGGACAATACCTCGGATGGAGAGGCCCTTTGAAGGTTGCGCCTCTCGGGGAAGGGGTATAAGGGTGAATTTTTGATGGATGGTGGGGTTCACCAGGAAAATTTGAGTGCCAGTTTCCACGCCTAGGTTGAGAATGGGTTCGATGTGTTCATTTTATACTCAATCATTCATATTCCTAGGTTGGCCAAAATGAATCTAAGCTATTCTATATGAAGATGAAGATTTATATGAATACAGAAAGCATGAATGAATCCTAAATACAAGGAATATATTAAATGAGAAGGAATGCACCTGGTTTCGGATGTCTGATGAAGATTCTAAAGCTTGTAGGAGTCCAGATCATCCCGAATATGACAAGATCATCTACAATTGTATAGAATCATCCCAAATCATAGGCGATCATTCCAAATCATAGGCGATCATCCTAGATCATCGTCGATCTGATGAATTTGTCAGACGAATTTGTCAAAAACCTGCAATCACAAAAATAGACACCAAAAAACAAAAATGCAACTGCAAGAACAATGCAAAATGATAGAAATGAGAGTATAAATGCTTAACTGATAAATATAGCTAGCATATTAAAGAAAATACATTATTTTAATAACTTATTTTAACTTTATCATGCATTTATGCTAAATGAGATGAACTCCAAGATGCAAAATGAAAATAATCAAGCTAATGCATAGTAAAATAAGGAAGGAAGATGAGAAATGCAAACTCAGGGCTCTGATTGCCCTCAATATGAACTGTTGTCGAGATCACCTCCAATCATATGAGATTGTCACCGATCTACGATAGGATCATCCGAAATCATGTGGAATCGCCTGAGACGATCCGAGCTTCCTCCAGCTGAAGCACAGTGAAAACCTACAATGAAAACTTAAAACTATGAGTGCAAACAATGGTGGATAGGATGTCTTAACACAACAAAGCTAAATGGTAGGGAAAATCAACTAGGGAGAGAGTCAGGAGGAGATCCAGGAGGAGATCCAGGGGGATAAACTGAGAAAATCCTAGTTTATATAGAAATAGTGGAGGTTACGAGGTTGGGGATCATCCCAATCTAGGAGATCTCCAACTGCACAGACATGCTTCTGCACAAGTTGGAGAGGCTGTTGAAACATAAGCTAATTATGAAAATTTGATTTTAGGACGAAATCGTCTGGACGTTCTGTTCTAGACAAATTCGTCCGATCTGGGACGATTTTGTCTGATCGACGACGATATCGTCCAACGATCAAAACAACTCTAAAAAATGGCACAAAAAATGGGGGGAGTGGTTAACGGGAGATTTCGGGGTTAAAATTTAAATTTTTTATCTTTTTACTAAGGTTTTAACTGTGCCAATTTTAGGGTGCTACATTTTGCCCCCTCTTTAGCAAATTTTTTGAAGAAAATGCGTTAAAGACGAGTTATTTACGCTTTACGAGAAAGCAAAAATTTATTCCATTTTTTAGATGACGATTCTAGGTCGAATCGTACGACTGCTTACTATGGTGCCCCCTCCGTGTTTTTACCCAAATCAAACGTTTGAGGTAAAAGCATGGAAAAGCAAAATTTAAAAAAAGTTGTTTTTAAATAAAATTAAAAAAAATAGGGTAAAACCCTAATTCATTGTTATTGTTCACTTTCACTGGATATGATGTACATATATTTCTTGATATATATATTATATATATATATATATATATATATATATATATATTCTTTTTATGATATGACTTGTGCATATGTTTTATGATGCTTTAAATTTTGAATTGTTGATTGATTATTCATGTAATTATGTCGTTGGAAATAGTATAATTTTATGTCATGTTGTGAAATTTAAATGAAATAATCTGATGTAAACAAATTGGTTGTTGTGGTATGATTTGATGAAAAATAAAGGGACTTCTAACAATAATTTCAAAGGACATTGTCACTATTATATGACCATTTCATGGAGTCGCTGCTCACTAGGTCGTCAAGCTAATCCCAGTATAGAAATATTGCTAAAAGTAAAAGAGTGCTTAAGAGACTGTCTTAAGACTTTGTGTTGTGATGATGAAAAATGATGATTATGATGATTTGTTTTCAGATTTTCATGAAAATATTATGCATGAAATATAAAAAAATATGATTTTTGCTAGGCATAAAATTCCTAAGTGTGATAAAATTTTGAACAATTCCTTAGTAATTATACCATCGTTGCAAAATTGAATGTTGACAGAATGAAATGAAATAGAAAAAAGTGTTCATTCTTTTTAAAGCACAATTTTGTAACATAATAATGTAAGCCATATGTTTTTATGAATTAAAATAAATGGGAAATAAAATTAGAACAATGGTTTGCACTAGGCATAGAATTATAGGTATAGACTTATACCAACATCGCGAAATCCAAAAATAATTTTATTGCATAATTGATTTTTGATTTTGAGATAAACATAAAATATATAAGATGAGGACTTGCGCTAGGCATAAAATTCCAGTTTAGGTTTTAGGAACTATACCATCATTGCGGAAGTCGAAAGTATATATAAACGTGACTTTATTGTATGGTTTGAAAAAAAAAATTGGATTTTGAAAAAAAATGTATGTAATTGTTTTTATACTAAACAGATGTTCTCAAATAAGAAGATAAAATTATTCCAAAAAATTTGCATAAATATTTTAAATTACCTCAAAGACAAAATGTAGATTTATAAGGAACCCTCATGTGCATATGTGAGTTTATTGCCGATCTTGATTTATCATAATGATACAAAATCTCTCAAATACAAATGTGTGTGCAATTGTATTGTTCATTTACCAATTTTGAGCAAGATAATTTGATATAAGTAATTTGAATTAATCAAATAAGTGTTCGTTGACCATGATTTATATGCATGTAACCGTACCAGACTATTATGTAAGTCGGGTCATCAAGAGCTAGCTGATCCATAAGCAGACATAGGTCTATACAAAAGAAGTTCGCTAATGTAACAGACATCACCACACTAGGAGTTACCCAAGGCCAAGCGGGTTGGGCACAAACCACCTGTTATGGGGCTTACCTCACGGTTTTCAAATAATTGAAAATTCCAAGGATTCAAGCTCATTCACCCTTCTTTTCTTTTCAAAGGGTAGGGGAAGGGATTTGTTGGCATTTTTGCTACATTGTTTTTGTTGTTACTGTTAATGTAAAAGAATGCACAAATTGTAGAGATATTAATGCTTCTGTTTGTCCCTCCTTGCACTTTGAAAGGGAAAATGTAAAAATATCTATAAGTTTTGTGTTAGAGCAAAGTAATTGTAACATGTCGCGATATCACGACATGTTGTAGTTTCGCGGCGTCAAATGCAAAAAAGAGCTAAGTCAATAAAGTGTCATGATATCGCGACATGTTGCATTTTCGTGACCTGTTGCATTTTTGCGGTCAACGTAGTCAAAGGCAACACTAAAATGAAAATGTCACGATATCGCGACATGTCACATTTTCGTGACTTGCGATGGCCACAGAGCAGAGCGATGGAAAATGTCATGATATCGTGACATAAAGCAGCAGAGGGCAATGTCCATGAAAAACGTCGCGATATCGCGACAGAAAAATGAGGAAGGCACAAACGGTACGGACTGTCGCGATATCGTGACATGTCGCGTTATCGCGGAAGGACTAACAGAAAAACACAAGGCAAGAAAGATGTCGCGATATCATGACAGGAAGCGAGAACGAAGGCAAAGGCAGGAAAATGTCATGATTTCATGACATATTGGGGCAGAAGGACCAAGTGCGAAGAATTATCGTGATATCGCGACATGTCTTGTTTTCGCGATGATGTAGCAGCAAAGTGCAAGGAGACGGAAAATGTCATAATTTCGTGACATATTGTGGAGATAAAGCCAAATGGAGAAACATGTCACGCTTTTGCGACATGTTCCATTTTCGCGAGGCAAAGGCGGAAACAAGGAGAGGATAGACCCACGTCGCGATTTCGTGACATGTTTGACAGGAATGACCAAGTGCAAGGAAATTGTCATGATTTTGCGACATGTCATGATTTCGCGACATGTCTTGTTTTCGTGATGTGAAAGCATGGAAAGAACAAAATGGTATGGAATGTCGCGATTTCGTGACATGTTCCATTTTCGCTACTTGCAAGAGGATGAAGGCCAAGGAAGAGAAAACTGTCACGATTTCGTGACATGTTGCAGTTTCGCGAGTATACAGAAGAAAAGGACACAGAAGGAAGAAGATGTCGTGATTTCGTGACATGGTGAAGTTTTCGTGACTTGGAGTAGCGAAGAAGGCAGGTGAAGGAAAATGTCGTGATTTCGTGACATGTTGAGGAAAGAAGCCCAAACAAAGGAGAATGTCACGATATCGCGACATGTCATGGAGATGAAGCTGAACGAGTAGAAGATGTCATGATTTCGTGACATGTCGCATTTTCGTGACTGGTGGTGGAGAGAGAAGGCAGCAAGGTAAAAGTGTCACGATTTCGTGACATGTCGCATTTTCGTGACCTGTCACATTTTTGCGACCAAGGCAACAACAAAGGCCCGATACAGTTTAGTTTGCATTTTTCTTTAGGATTGCATAGGAGAACGTGCAAAAGAGATAAGGATCAATTAAAGGCTCTCTAACTAATTTTTAGATCGTGGTCAAAGAGGCTTCAAGATTAAATGTTGCTGGTTACCGATGTGCGCAAGATGGAAGAACCTGAGGCAGTTTTCGATGCCGCCAGAATTAAAGATGCCTCCAATATTCAAAGCTCCTGTTCGTGATCTCTTAACAACTTCCAGCTTCCCCTGATAATGGTCATTTAAAAATAGGGACTGTCATTTCTCCGAGGCAGATTAAGGGGATTGTTTCTTCGAAATCTGTTTCATTTATTAAATGTTGTAATACGAAAGGAAGAGGACGGACCTCTATAAATACCAATGTAAAACTCAAGCAAAAGGGAGGAGGATCTTGTTGCAGAAATTAAAATAGAAATCCTAGATGCAATTGCTTCCATTCTTAGTGTCTTCCGGAGTTGGTGATCTAATTTGTTGTGTATGTTTTGCTTTCTATGTGATTTACTTCTATGTAGTCCAGGGTAATATCAGTTAAATTTTGTTGTGTTGAATTTGGCTGTATTGGCATTTGAATGTTTGAAGTTTATTTGGAAGCGAACTCATGGCTAATGCGTGATCCAATTTCTGTATACGTATTCTAAGAGTTAGTTGCTGCTTAGCTTTAGGATCTAGTTGAAGTTATTGTTGTTCGAGGTTGTTCTCCCCATTAACGATCGGCTTCGGCCATATTTACATCCCTTTCAGTTATTTCCCATTTCTTTCCACATTATTTCCCATTTCTTTCTGCATTTTCCCATTTCTTTCCTGCATCTCTAGTCTTGAAACCAGTTTAGATTAGTGTGGGAGCCAGCCCTCTCTGGAGATTGGCCCGGGAGACATCTCTTTCTCTCGGCCTTTCAATGTTGGCCGAGTCTAGGGCGCACAAGTGATTAAATCTTGTACTTAGGCAGATTTGTGACCAACAATTTTGGCACGCCCGATGGGACAGACTATTTCTGTCTCCGAAAGATCCACAATCGGTGGGATAAGCATTATTCTCACAAGTTCCATATTTTGACACCCGGAGGAATCAAGATTTTGATGAACTGTCTTGACCTCAAAGCGGAGATTGTAAGTTCATCTGGTGACTCTGTTGAAGGTGACTGTATAGTACCCGAAAGTTTCTAATTGTGAAGCTGGTGAAAATATTTGCTTCATGATCATGAGATCAAGTGCCAAAGAATCAAAAGATCCAGTCGAATTCTTCGAGATTGATGTTCAGAACTGGAGGGAGCGCTCAAGATTGGTAAGTCCTATGAACCCATCATTTGTTATCTCATCGTAGGCTGCAGGTCAGTTTGTGCCATCCCCGACTCCTCCCAGTACTGCTACGAGCTTGCTACATCCAGATCCATCAGTCCAAATGGCCCAACATCCTCCACCAAGGAAGTTCTCGGCATGGAATGGTTTGGGAGCCTTGAATTTACCGGCACAAAATCCAGTTCCTCAAGCTGCTTTGAAAGCTTTGCCGACCTATGATGGTACTGGTAAGACTGCTTATGAGCATATTAATGATGTAGCCTCTTTGGTGGCCATTCATGACATAACGGACGAAGATGTAATGATAAAATTGTTGGTGTTGTCATTAAGAGGGAAATTGTTATATTGGTACCGATCATTGCAACCAGGCACTATTACATCATGGGATGAATTAGGAGAACTGTTAGTTAAAAATTTTCATGAACAAGCTGATCCATACTCCTTGTTGCACCAATTTCATGCAATTCAAAGGCACCCGTAGGAGGAGATAGGCGACTTCAATGTCAGATTTACCAGAAGCTGGCAGAGAATTCTTGATGGTCTTCGGCCCACTCATGAGCTAGCTGCATTTTATTATCTCAGAGCTTTTAACACAGACATCGGCTTGGCTGTCCGGCAGTCCAACGTAACTACATTTCTAGAGCTATTTGAACAAGCACAAAAGGTGAAAGCTGACTTGATTGCCATAGGTAGGCTTCCTCCAAAGGTAACAATGCCTATCTTACCTGATCTTCCTAAACATTTGTATTCTGGTTCATTTTCATAGCCTATGCCTCCCATGTATCCTATTCCATCATGGAGCTCAAGTGCGCCTCAGACCGCACCCATTCCGGTTCCCCAGCTCCCTGCTCCAACTATTCCATAATTTCCTGCACCAAGCATTCCGTAATTACCAGCTCCCACTTCATTCCCAGCATTACCTGCACCGCTAGCACCTCTACCTCTACCGGCACCTCCTGTGCCCTCAAATCTTGATCCCTTCACAATCCTATTACAAGAGGTACAATCTGCTAATTCAGCTATAAGAGCGATGGGAAATAAGATTACAATCATTGAAAGAAAGCAGGCCGAGAGAGATTTCCAACCCAAGAGATTTCAACCTCCGCCGATCACTAGAGAACAAGCGGCTTCAACAAGCAAGGTGCCAAAAAAGAACCCGACTGTGTTGACGAATGAGGAAGCTGGCCTTGCAGAAAGAACATATTGGTGCTCTACATGTAATGATCCACACGGTGAGGAGACTTGTATGGTTCATTTGAACTATCTACAAACATTGGCTGCAAGCTCTTTCGGAGGACAAGTTAATATGATTACTGAGGTGGTTCATAATTTTATGGTTCCATCTGAAGAACAAGTCTCAGTTCTCATGAGAACTGGGAAGAAGCCAGTCACTGTAGATCCAATAGAAATGGAACCATTAAGAGTACCGGCTGATCCGAAGATGCAGAATGAAAGAAAACAAGTACAAGTGAAAGCTCCTATTTTAGTACCGAAGCTAGATCCACCTATTCTGTTAAAAGACCTTTTGCCACCACGAGCAAAGGAGAGATTGCAGGAAAAAGCATCAACTTCACAGGCAAGAGCTGAAATAGAGGACCGAGCCAGAGAAAAGCTCAAGTACCCATCTTTGACTAAAATACTGAGGGTAGAAGCCACTCAGCAATATCGGAGCAAATATGAGGACACTAGTGAAAAGAGGGAGTCTGGTGCATCTGCATACAATATTGTTGAAGAATTGAAGAAGGCTCCGGCCAAGGTTAGTCTCTATGATGCATTACAATTACCTGGGCAAGTTGATTTGTTACAAGAATCACTGAAGTCTATGAAAGATAGTGAGAAGAATCCTACCCAGACGATTTTTTCTCAAACATTAACTGCTTCAGCCATCGGAAAAAATAGACCACCCCCATTTTATTTGTCACTTAGGATGGAGGGTTGGATTGTGCACAACTGCATGATTGATTCTGGTGCTGCGACAACTGTCATGCCAAAGGCAGTTTGTGAAGCCATGGGTATGGAGTATACAAGAAGTAGCCCTGGTGTCTTGCAGTTGGACGGGACTCCCATGAAAATAGTGGGTGTAATCAAGGATGTTCCTATTGCTCTGCATAGTATGCCTCAGATTATAGTAATTCAGGAGATAGTTGTGGTCGATTTGGAGCCATATTTTAGTATGTGTTTATCAAGAGAATTCACTGCTAAGCTGGGAGGCTACCTTTCTCTGGATTATTCTCACTTGGAGATTCCTTTCAAAGGAAGAAGAATCCAGATCTACAATCAGAAGCCTTCTACTTTTCATATAGAGAAGATGGAAGATGAAGAAAGATCTAAACATTCTGTTAATTTGATAACTGAGGAATTGCAAGATCCTGATTTGGTAGGTGAAGTCCTGGATGAGCTTTGCTTGGAGGATGAGTTTTCAATGCTTGATTTTAATGCCATGATAGAAACCGACTTGGGGTGTTATTCTATTCTCAAGACTGAAAAGGCTCAAGAACAGAATGATGGAGCACAATGCAAAAATGGCGCTGGCACTGGGACTATTCTAGTATTACCTTCTTGTACTTTGACCTGGAGCTGTACAGATAATACCATAGAGGATGAGGCTTTATGCTTAGGTTTCAAGATGGCTGAGACACTTGGAGCGCAATAGTTGCAAATCTTTGATGACTTCGAGCTGATTATCAATCAGGAGACCACTGAATGTCTGTCCAAGGTCTGGGATCCAAGGGATCATAGAGCCATGTTTGGGTGCGTGCCTCTCCCGAGAGTTCACAACTAATTCGGGAGTTACCTTGTACATAGAAAAAAAAATAAGAAGAAAAAAAAAAAAAAGAAAAAAAATTTCAACTTCGGCTCCTTCATGAGCCCGCAGGTACATTTCTTTTTTCTCTTTTTCTTTTCCTTCCTAGCAGATAGTGGCTTTCTTCTACTTCTTTCTTCCCCTCTACTTCATTCCCTACCTCTCTCTCCCCTTCTTCTTCTACAAATAATCAAGCCACTACTGTTGTTTCTACTCCCCTCTCTGATGTCCCCTTTTCTTCACTTCCCTTTCTTCTAATTTTTTGTCTTTTGAGCACTTCCCCACAGCCACAGTTCCCACCACCTTCTCCATTCCATCCACTTCCATTTCATTTTTTATTTTCATAGCATCCCAGTAGTTGGTAGCACAGTAGCACCCTATTGTTGTATCTACTATTTCTACTCCTTCATCTTCCACCCTTCCATCATTCACCATTCCCGTTCTACGGCCTGCACATCCGCTGGCCATCACTCCATTCATTTCCATTTTTGTAACTTAGGTGCTTTTCACTACTGCCATGGAGATCCTTTCACAACACCTGGTGATTACCCAGCTCATCCGAGCTAGGCAAAGTGCAGTAGTTCTAAAGAAATAAAGGAAGTTCTGTTCTTCCACAAATTTATGTTGAAGGTCCTATTTTTAGAGCCGAAAACTAGCAAGAGCTTGTTGCAGTAGTCCGCAGAGACGTCCAGCATCAACCAACACTCATTCTTTTTGCTCCTCCAGCTTCTTGACTCTGTTGCCCAATGGATAAAGGCCTGAGGTTCATGCATACAACAGAACTGTATACCCCGCAAGCCGCCAAGAATGTTGGCATTTTTGCCACATTGTTTTTGTTGTTACTGTTAATGTAAAAGAATGCACAAATTGTAGAGATATTAATGCTTCTGTTTGTCCCTCCTTGCACTTTAAGGGAAATGTAAAAATCTCTATAAGTTTTGTGTTAGAGCAAAGTAATTGTAACATGTCGCGATATCACGACATGTTGCAGTTTCGCGATGTCAAATGCAAAAAAGAGCTAAGTCAAGAAAGTGTCGTGATATCACGACATGTCACATTTTTGTGACCTGTCACATTTTCACGGTCAACGCAGTCAAAGGTAGCACTAAAATGAAAATGTCGTGATATTGCGACATGTCGCGTTTTCACAACTTGCGATGGCCACAGAGTAGAGCGATGGAAAATGTCATGATATCACGACATAAAGCAGCAGAGGGCAATGTCCATGAAAAATGTCATGATATCACGACAGAAAAATGAGGAAGGCGCAAATGGTATGGATTGTCATGATATCGCGACATGTCACGTTATCACGGAAGGACTAAAATAAAAACACAAGGCAAGAAAGATGTCGCGATATCGCGATAGGAAGCGAGAACGAAGGCAAAGGCAGGAAAATGTCATGATTTCACGACATATTGGGGCGGAAGGACCAAGTGCGAAGAATTGTCATGATATCGCGACATGTCTTGTTTTCGTGATGATGTAGCAGCAAAGTGCAAGGAGACAAAAAATGTCACGATTTTGCGACATATTATGGAGATAAAGACAAATGGAGAAACATGTTGCGCTTTTGTGACATGTTCCATTTTCACGAGGCAAAGGCAAAAACAAGGAGAGGATAGACCCACGTCACGATTTCATGACATGTTTGACAAGAATGACCAAGTGCAAGGAAATTGTCGTAATTTCATGACATGTCACGATTTCGTGACTTTTCTTGTTTTCGTGATGTGAAAGCATGGAAAGAACAAAATGGTACGGAATGTCACGATTTCGTGACATGTTCCATTTTCGCTACTTGCAAGAGGATGAAGGCCAAGGAAGAGAAAATTGTCATGATTTCGTGACATGTAGTTTCACGAGTATACAGAAGAAAAGGACACAGAAGGAAGAAGATGTCACGATTTCGCGACATGGTGAAGTTTTCGTGACTTGGAGTAGCGAAGAAGGCAGGTGAAGGAAAATGTCGTGATTTCATGACATGTTGAGGAAAGAAGCCCAAACAAAGGAGAATGTCGCGATATCGTGACATGTCATGGAGATGAAGCTGAACGAGTAGAAGATGTCACGATTTCGTGACATGTCACATTTTCGTGACTGGTGGCGGAGAGAGAAGGCAACAAGGTAAAAGTGTCACGATTTCGTGACATGTCACATTTTCGCGACCTATCACATTTTCGTGACCAAGGCAACAACAAAGGCCCGATACAGTTTAGTTTGCATTTTTCTTCAGGATTGCATAGGAGAACGTGCGAAAGAGATAAGGATCAATTAAAGGCTCTCTAACTAATTTTTAGATCGTGGTCGAAGAGGCTTCAAGATTAAATGTTGTTGGTTACCGATGTGCGCAAGATGGAAGAACCTGAGGCAATTTTCGATGCCGCCAGAATTAAAGACGCCTCCAATATTCAAAGCTCCTGTTCGTGATCTCTTAACAACTTCCAGCTTCCCTTGATAATGGTCATTTAACGAAGAAATAGGGCCTTTTTCTTTTTTTTTTTATTTTAAAATAGGGACTGTCATTTCTTCGAGGTAGATTAAGGGGATTGTTTCTTCGAAATCTGTTTCATTTATTAAATGTTGTAATACGAAAGGAAGAGGATGGACCTCTATAAATACCAATGTAAAACTCAAGCAAAAGGGAGGAGGATCTTGTTGCAGAAATTGAAATAGAAATCCTAGATGCAATTGCTTCCATTCTTAGTGTCTTTCGGAGTTGGTGATCTAATTTGTTGTGTATGTTTTGCTTTCTGTGTGATTTACTTCTGTGTAGTCCAGGGTAATATCAGTTAAATTTTGCTATGTTGAATTTGGTTGTATTGGCATTTGAATGTTTGAAGTTTATTTGGAAGCGAACTCATGGCTAATGCATGATCCAATTTTTGTATATGTATTCTAAGAGTCAGTTGCTGCTTAGCTTTAGGATCTAGTTGAAGTTATTGTTGTTCGAGGTTGTTCTCCCCATTAACGATCGGCTTCGGCCATATTTACATCCCTTTCAGTTATTTCCCATTTCTTTCCGCATTATTTCCCATTTCTTTTCGCATTTTCCCATTTCTTTCCTGCATCTCTAGTCTTGAAACCAGTTTAGATTAGTGTGGGAGCCAACCCTCTCTGGAGATTGGCCCGGGAGACATCTCTTTCTCTCGGCCTTTCAATGTTGGCCGAGTCTAGGGCGCACAAGTGATTAAATCTTGTACTTAGGCAGATTTGTGACCAACAGATTTTATTGCTTTTTGCTTTTTCTTCTCTTTTTTTTTTTTTTTTTGTATTTTTGCTTGGAACTAAGATAATGCTGAAATATTGTTGCGATGGTACAAAATGATATTTTTCTTTTTCTCATTTTCTTTAACTTTTCTTTTTCTTCCTATACTAGGGATACTTGCTCGGATTGGCTATAGAGCAAGGGATTTTTATTCTAAGAAGGGATGAGCTTGTCCTTTTGTCAATTCTTAAATATTCTAGACCATGTTCATGATAGGATAGCAGGGGAAACTTTTCACTCAAGAAACCACTTCTACTATGTAGCATCATATTGAATTTGCAATGAAATCATTTTAATATGAAAATATATACTTGGTTCAAGTAAATAACAAGATCAATTCTCTATGCTCAAAAATTTATTTAATTCAACTGTGGACTTTGATATAAGAGAGATTAATAATCATACCAAATAAAATCAATATATTTATTCATGTGAGTGTGAAAGTGCAGGATTCCAAATAAATACTAATTTATCCAAAACAACTGAAAATATTACTGCAATACTTCAAGAATTGACAGGTGCAAAAATAGAAAATATTTTTGAAGATTTTGATGATTTTGATTTTTCTATATTTTGATTTTGATTTATGAATTGAGAGAATACATAATATTACTATTTTTATATGAATTTTTAGATGATGGAATTGGTGGTATATACAAGATGATCTATATACACTATACAATGTTATTTGAGTATAGCATGTCTAAGGTTGCTTCAAAATCAAAGGAGGTTTTGAAGGATAATTTGGTTGTGGTGAAGGTAAGAACAAAAGGTGATGAGTAAAAGGTAGCGATAACAAAAGCTTGGTTATAATGTAGAATAATGTAGCAAAAGATTTTACTTTTATATGTGTAAAATTGATCATGTTACAAAATAAAATGTCAGAAGGATAAGAAGGTTCTTCATTCTTATCACTATCTTCCAAGTCTTGATAAGATGGAGGGAGCATATGTGAAAGATATGCATGGGTGTTATTTGGTAAACAAGGATGATCATATATGGATGAAGAAAAATGATGGATAGAAGGTAATTGTGACAATGGAGAATGTATAGAACTTGATGTTTCAACCGTTAAATATTCTTCAAATGGTGTTGGGTCACCATGTATGGTAACAATTTTATTTGCAAGTTCAAACTTCAAATATTGGTGAAGAGTGGAAGGGACAACCCTCATCGTATGAATCCAAGGACTTCTGAGAAGTAGGTTGTAAGATGAAGGGAAATATGCTACATAAACAAAGTATCCAGGATCTTGGATCCAATCTTAAGGGGAAGAATTATAGTACCTTGAGCTTCTTGAATTTCATTGTTAAAATATTTTATAATAACATTTGATTCATTAAGATCTTCTTCCTTTAATTTGAGTTTTTGGAATAATTGATAAGTGCATAAATTAAGAGAGAAGCCATTATCTACCATGATAGTTTTAACAAGTGTTTCTTTACTAGATCCTATAATGTAAAGACAGGAGTCTTATTGTGGAGTAGAGGAAGGAATATCTTCATCATAGAATGAAATATGGTTAACCTCAAGAGGGATTACACCATTAATTATGTTCTTAGTGAAAATATCATGAGGAACAAATTGTTGGCTAGGTATCTTGAACAAAGTTTCCTTATGAGAACTTTGTAATACTTCTAAAAGGGATATCTTTGATTGAGGATTAATCACTTGTTGTTGGCTATCAAAGTGGATTTCAGATTGATATTTTGATTCTAAATATGAGATTTCTATGTGTACATTCCATTTTGGATCATTCTTTAGAGCCAAAGGTAGTTTTTAAGGTTGGTCAAACGAGGAATTCATATCTTGAATATCAGATTGAGTTGATTGAACTTGAGTTTGCTCATTTGTAGTTTTTGTTACAATATTAGTAATATCATCATGATGGGACACATTAACATGCAATATTTGATTGGTTTCCTATTGTTGATAATTGAATAGGGGTTCTTGGGAGATCCCCATGTCTTGATTGATTATTGGTATTTGTTGTGTAGGAGTTTGATTTTTTAATGGAGATTTATAATCAGTTGTAGATTGTAATTCCTTTATATTAAAAAGACCCTCATCAATCAAATATTGAATTGCACATCTTAAATCTTTACAATTTTGTGTCATATGTCCATCTACTCTATGATATTCACAATGTAGCTCGGGTTTAAACCAATCTGTTGTGGTATCAAGTTGTCTTATGGAAGGGAGTTCAATCCTATTTGTATCAAGAAAATGCTTGAGAATTATATCCATTGGTTTATTGAGCTTTGTAAATTTACGTGATGAAGGTTTTCGAGAGGTTTTTGATAATTGCCTTAGGAATTCAGTCATAAAAGGACCTAATGGTTTTTTACCTCATTTTTCTTTATTATGGGTAGAATGATGATAGGAAGATTGTGAAGTATGATGTGAGTGCATGGTAGGATTGGAAGAATAAGTATTTTCTTGTTGAAATGGATGTGTTGTATTGAAATAAGAATATTGAAAGGGTGTAGGAGGATTGTATGTGGATTGATAGACATAATATGGATATATGGGAGAATAGATAATATCTTTATGAAGAGTATTGGAAAAGGGATTGTCCTGTTGGAGTAAGGATGAAAAATGAGAAAAGTGTGATGGAGGTGATGTTGAATAGGGATGAGGTTGGTCATAATCAACAAATGTATTTGGCTAAATTATTCCAACATTACTGATGGGCTCATATTGATTTGAGTAAAAACTCATGGTTTCTTTAGTACTTCTAAAAATAATATTTAGTATCTACTATTTAGAATTGAATCTAAAACATACAAACTTGAAATGATGATTTTGTTGTTTTTTTTTTTCTTGTATACACACACACACACACACACACACACACACACACACACACACACACACACATATATATATATATATATATATATATATATTGTTTTTTTTTTTTTGAATCAAAAAGATGCCTATGTTATTCATGTCGGGTTCACCAAAATGTATTGACCCAAATTTTTCGTGCCCTTACCTTCAGGCTAAAGGATCCATGCCCGGAAGGGGGATGCGAGAAGGATGGGACAATACCTCGAACGAAGAGGCCCTTTGAAGGTCGCACCTCTCGAGGGAGGGGTATAAGGGTGAATTTTTGATGGATGGTGGGGTTCACCAAGAAACTTTGAGTGGCAGTTTCGATGCCTAGGTTGAGAATGGGTTCGATGTGTTCATTTTATACTCAATCATTCATATTACTAGGTTGGCCAAAATGAATCTAAGCTATTATATATGAAGATGCCGATTTATATGAATACAGAAAGCATGAATGAATCCTAAATACAAGGAATATGTTAAATGAGAAGGAATGCACCTGATTTCAGATGTCTGATGAAGATTTTGAAGCTTGTAGGAGTCCAGATCATCCCGAATATGACAGGATCATCTACAATTGTACAGAATAATCCCAGATCATAGGTGATCATCTAAGATCAGACAAGATCATCGTCGATCTGATGAATTCATCAGAAGAATTTGTCAGAAACCTACAATCACAAAAAAAGACACCAAAAACCAAAAATGCAACTGCAAGAATAATGTAAAATGATAGAAATGAGAGTATAAATGCTTAACTGATAAATATAGATAGCAGATTAAAGGAAATGCATTATTTTAATAACAACTTATTTTAACTTTATCATGCATTTATGCTAAATGAGGTGAACTCTAGGATGCAAAATGAAAATAATCAAGCTAATGCATAGTAAAATAAGGAAGGAAGATGAGAAATGCAAACTCAAGGCTCTGATTACCCCCAATATAAACTATAATCGATATCACCTCCAATTATATGATATCATCACCGATCTACGATAGGATCATCCGAAATCGTGTGGAATCACCTGAGACGATCCGAGATTCCTCCAGCTGAAGCACAGTGAAAACCTACAATGAAACCTTAAAACTACGAGTGCAAACAATGGTGGATAGGAAATATTAACATAGCAAAGCTAAATGGTAGGGAAAATCAACCAGGGAGAGAGTCAGGAGGAGAGCCATGAGGAGATCCAGAGGGATAAACTAAGAAAATCCTAGTTTATATAGAATTAGTGGAGGTTAGGAGGTTGGGGATCATCCCAATCTAGGAGATCTCCAACAAAGGGATATCCAACTATGCAGAAACGCTTCTGCCCAAGTTGGAGAGGCTGTTGAAATAGAAGCTAATTATGAAAATTCGGTTTTGGGACGAAATCATTTGGGCATTCTATTCCAAATAAATTCATCCGATCTGGGATGATTTCGTCTAATCGATGATGATATCGTCCAACGATCAAAACAACTCCTAAAAATGGCACGAAAAATGGGGGGAGCGGTTAACGGGAGATTTTGAGGTTAAAATTCAAATTTTTATCTTTTTACTAAGGGTTTAACACACCAATTTTAGGGTTCCACAATAGCAGTATTCTATGTCTTGATTTGCAGGTGTTACTAAACCCTCTTTGGTTTGCATGTGTGTAGATAATAGGTACTTTGGAGAAGCTGATGAAGCTAGAGTGGTCCTCACATTGAATATCTAAAGGCCACTTACCCCTCTAAAGCTATAGCAAAAAGGACAAAGGACACTGGTTATTTGTTTGGACAGCACCACGTTTTGACATATTTGGAACTTGTGTTGTACACATACATTGTAAAATTGCACCCAATATACTTGGAGTAATTCAAAAGAGATATCATTGTAATATTGGGAGATTCAGGCTCCCCTATTGATATAAAAAGCAGATATTCTTTACATTGCAAGTGTTCATGTGTCTATTTTTTTTGGTTTCATTCTTTTTGTTACAAAAAATGGTGATCATAGTGGGACTTCCTAAGGGTCTTATTTGTTTTTACCTTACCTAATTTAATTTTTTGATCTATATTTTTTATGGTTGCAGATTTTGAGAGTTTGAAGTGCATGAAGATTTGATCTTGAGATCGATAGATCCGAGACCTATTGCTATTTGGCCCTATTACTACAAAACCATGCACCAATGGTTTTGAACCTAAGGAAATATGCACCTACGATGGAGAACCTAAAAAAATGTGCACAGGTAGTGTAGATCTATAGAACCATGTATCTGTAGTGGAGTGCCTAAAAAAGTGCTCATGGGCAGTTTTGGTACTATGACACCGTGGACCTACGATTGAAGAGAACTAAGAGGATCAGCAAAAGGAACACATGTCCGTACCCCTATAACCTCTTTTTCTTCTATTTTTTGGTTTTTAGAATTGCATTTAGATAGATTAAAGATATCTATCTAGTGTGCCTTTTTTTGCATTTAGGTCTTAGGATATATATTTTTATTTTCAATAAAAGCACTCATGATAACATAAAAAAAATAAGCAAATAAAAGGATTTGCATTTTCATAATAGGTGTAGACACCCAAAAGTCATGTTGCTATCTCTATGTATCCATAGGTTATTCCAAACATCCCTAGGCTATTGTAGGCTATTGTAGTCATGTGTAGTCATGTGTAGTCATGTGTAGTCATGTGTAGTCATGCGTAGTCAGGTGTAGTCAAGTGTAGTCATGCGTAGTCAGGCGTTATGGGTAATCAGGAATAGTCATGTGTAGATTGTCGTAATTCGCCATAGCAGTGTGTAGAATTTCATATACCAATTCATCAAATTTCAAGTCCAAAACCCTAATAAGCCTTCAAAATCACATCTCGTGCACTGGGATATCCTTCAACAATGTTCTGAGGTGATAGACAACCTATTTGCATTAAATTGAGGCCCCCACGAGGTATTAGTTGACAAAAACAATTACCAAATCAATTATTAAAATCTAATTTAATTTTGACTTCACTTAAGTCCCCCTTTTAGGACCAATTTGATTAATTAAGCTTTAATCCCTAATTAACACTAATTGCACCCTCCCACATGTGTGTAAGTAGGATTAGTTAGGATATTTCTTTAATCAAATCCTAATTAGACTTAGGACCCCCTAATCTTGATTAGACCTAATCCTTCCTCACACATGCGTGAGGATAGGATATTTTCCATGAAGAATTAGAGGTTTTCACCTTTCCTTCCTTAACCTAACTCTAGTTAGACTTCAACCTAGGGTTAGCTTACTTAAATCCCCTTGCACCTTACCATTTTCTATATATAGTGGGTCCTAAACCCCTAATTGTATCTCTCTCCATTAATGACATAAGTACAAAAACTCTGTCGAATTCAACACTAAAGTATAAACAGTCAGATTTTACAGCAAATAGAAGCATAGCAATAGCCAAGGAGCCTCCCTATCGGAGCATTTCAGCAAAATACAACTCACAGTAGGATTCACCCCCCTGCCCCATGAATCTAGTTTTGATTTACCCCCTGGGTAGCAATTTCAATCTACAAAGCCTAAATCACCTCAAATTTGGAAGGTAAGCTTCCATTTATCATTCCCAAGTGTTTAGCGTCATTTATTGCAAATTTAAATATGTTTTTGTGTCAATTTAGTCTTCATAACCAAGGGGCCTAACCAAATCAAGCCCCCTAACCAACTAATCCCCTTTCATAGGTTCTTCACAGGTTCAAAGAGGAATAACACCATCAACTACAACTTGACGGTGGATCACAAACCCACCTACATTGAGGGACGATAGAATGTGGTATCAAGATTGTTGTGAAGTTGATTGGAAAATACATCATGAAAGGGAAACTTGTCCCTATTGTAACCTATGTCATATTTAAATATAAATGAAATATAGATTTATTTCTTAGCATAATTTGTGTTTATATTCTTAGATTAAATACCACTTTCCACCTATTTCATTCTAGCACACCCAGTGGGACCCCCACAACAGACAATTCTAGGCTAACTATTATTTCATAAATCTAATGTTGCCCTCTATTTTCTATATTTATAGGTACCAAATATGTATGCGATAGAGACATCCAAAGTCCTGGGAACCACCCCAGGCCATCAGATCCCAAATCTAAATCCTCTGAACTAAATTCATCCCTTGCCCCACAAATCGGTTCCCAATTCACCCCTCAAGTGGATATTTGCACTCTAGAGCCTCAAAAATTACAAATATTGGTTTTCCAGAACTCTTTGCAACATTCAAAAGTCTTCTAAACCTTTAGATACTAGATCTGCACCTCCAAAACTGAATTTGCTCCCTGAATGGTGATTTGAGAACAAAAGCTTCAAAAACACCCAAATCCATAGGGGTGATCTATTCAGGGGCCAAGAAAACCCCCCACAGCATCATAATGTAGGTATTTCCCATTCATACCTCTGTTTGGTCAATTTGGAAAGCATAAAGTGTTCACTAGTTAAATGACAATTTCTAGGTGTAAATTTGCTTTCATTTCAAGCTTGTAGGATCGTTAAATATTTTTGAAGTTGCAGAACCTGCAACTTTCTAGCAACCTCATTTATTTTACTTTTCAAATAAATTTGCATTTCCCCTTTTTGTTTTGCATGTAGTATAAGCCTACATTGTTTCCCCCTTTGTCTATAGCGTTTCTTACCAAAAGAAGTGCACATTTTAATTTTAAAATTAGGGGTTCCTAATCACCTCCTATATGTTGTCTAATTTTCAAAATAATTTTGCATTCTAAATTTGTAAATTAGGGTTTCCTAATCCCCTTTTCCATGTTATTTAATTTTCAAAAGAATTTTGCATTCTAAAGTTGAAAATTAGGGTTCTTATTCCCCTTACTCCACACAATTGGATTGCATGTTTCCATGCTTTGCAAAATAGATTAATTTGCTTCATAAAGGCATTTAGGGCTAGACTATTTCTTTGCAAAGAATTTGGTTATCTAATCATTTGCTTTCAAAAAGGCAATAGGTTTAGTCTCTCTTTTGAAAAGACAACTATTTAGTTTCTTACCTTGCATACACCGTTAGCAAAACACCAACCCGCACACACTCATGTGGTATTTAAACAAGTGGTGAGATTGGACTTCATACCCAATACATCACTTGAGACTGGTGTGGATCAATTTGAAATCTCCATTAGCTCACCCCCATAGACACCTAGCAGCCCCACAGGAATGTTTTTTTTGATTTCATCACCAAAAAATCCCCCACTTTTGAGACTGGGCCCTGGATTTCATCACCAGTGGTTACCTGCAGAGTGGGATAAGATTAGCGCCTTCATCCACAAGGCTAGTATAATTAGTGGAATTGGTAACTGTCATTCTTGACTAAGCCCACTCGAGGGTGAAGTGAAAGCATATGTATGCCGGTAGCAGGTCTTAGATAGTGTCACCTCTCTTCGTGAGAGGAATTTGTAAACTCACTTTAGCATAGTGAGTTCCCCCCTACTAGGTTATAATTTTACTGCACCTTCCATATAGGTCACCTCTCACATGTTGCAATATTGTTCTATTTTGTGCATCCTTGGGTGTTGTAGAAGGTTCCATATTGATGACACTCTTGATCTTCTAGTTGATTCACTCCATTACCCATGATACTGCCTAGGAGGTTCCAACATTAAAACATCACACAAACCGAATATAACACTTTTATTTCTTGTACTTAGCATTGATTCCAGTTTACCATTGATTGCTTGCTCACAAACTGGTTTCAGCATCACACATCATGTGACACTTTATATTGTTAGCTACGCATGACACTCTATCACTTTATTCACACAGTAGACACAGTTACTTCCATATTACATAGGGTTATACCTAACCCCTTCACATCACACACTTGGAACTACAAAAACTTACTTATGTACTTTGTCAGGTCCCCACGACACCACATATACCCTCATGATGGTTGTCACCCCAATCCAATCATGTGAACTAGCACACCATATGGAGGAAACATCCAGTGCTCCCTCTAGTCATTATGCCCCTACTCCTTCGACAATGAAGGGGAAAATAGTAGATACATCGGACTTACAAATTTTGATCCATGATATTCACACATGGCTTCCTATGGTAAGATTTCCACATCAAGTGAAGATTTTGCTACTTCATTCATAGAGGACCTCACACCTCTATCACCTCCATATTCACCCAACTCACCTACCATGTTCAATGACCACATGATTTACACAACCCCAAGAAAATCCTACCCATTTTTCACTTTAGACAAGGAATTTGCACTGACTTCCCCCATATCCCCTACCTTCTCACACCCCTTTTTCCAAAATTTATCTCAATACTTATTTTAGAATGACTCATCCACACCCGTCCCTAAGTCACATCATTCACACCTGCCATGGGAATGGTGTCTAAACCATCTTCCTCTTCTACAGGAAACTAGAAGTCATTTTTCCAAACTACATAATAGCTTCCTCCTCAACAAGGACCACAAGCACTTCCTCAAACCTCACACTTGTACTCTTCACAGGAGTCCCAGCCATCGTCCTCCCAAGAGCCATTTTTCACCATATCTGGAGACATCTCCTAGCAACTCTTCAGACACAAGATACACAAACCCAAGCGAGAGTGTACACATACACCTTCCTCTTGGCCCAAGCTCCTACATTTTTAGCTTACCCTACCTTTTATGTAGCTTTCCTACCAATATCCTAGGTATCCAAAGTGTACGATACCCAACCTTTAGCACCACCCTTTTCTACGGTGACTTTTAGGATACCGTCACCTCCTCCTTTCCAATTTTCCACTACAAATATCCTTCCCACCTATGTATCGATATCGATAGCTTATCCACCCACCCTGCCAAGCTATTCCATGTAGTTTAGCTTCCCCACTTCCTACCCTCCATGATAGAGATAGATCCCATCCTTTGATACCTCATATTGACCACCCCTAGTATTGGTAGCCCCGACATCTATGCCATTATCAGTTATACCCAACTTCTTTACACCTCCTCCATATTGTTCATCACCACCCATAGCCCAACCATTATAGTAGGCTCCAACCCAACAAGTACCCACACCACAACAACATGCCTCATAGTCACAATACTATTACCCACAATAGGCACCTACTCCACAATCTAGTGTGCCCATAGATATGACAACACATGTTACCCAGTATTCACCTCATTAGGACCAGGCACAACAGTACCCTTCATAACACTAGAAATAGCAACAATACCAGTATCCACCACATTCATAGGCTCAGCATACCATAGCACAACCTCCCACCCCTATGACACCCGAACTTCAACTCTTACGAGATGAAGTCAAAATGTTGAACCTATGCACCTCTAGCTATGGACCACAAAAGCCTTGTTATGATGAACTATGCAATGAGCTAGTTCACCCATTAGTTCCCATTCCTCCCTACCCCTATCACTTTAAAATACCAAAATTTGACAAGTACAAAGGTAAGGAAGACCCTAGAGAGCATGTGAGCAATTATCGCTTATCCTGCTACCAGCTCCATAGTTGTAACCCCCTCATGTTGTGTACCTTCTCCCTTTCACTCACCGAGAAAGCATTAGACTGGTAAAACATGCTCCCACACCATAGCCTGTATACTTTTGAGCAACTAGTCAATTCCTTCCTAGAACACTTTTCCATTAACATCAAGAAAAATACCACCTTTTCTGATGTGTACACATTATGACAAGCTAATGATGAACCCATTACTGAGTTCATTGCCATATGGAGAGAAATTATCCATGACCTCATCCATAGCCTCCCCACTATTGATTTTATGATACTCTTTTCTAAGAGTTGCCACAAACACATCTCCACATCCCTCCAGCTTCACCAAAGTTGTAATTTTGAAGATGACATTTCACAAGAAAAGTTATTGAAGACATCAAGGTTCAATATGGGAAAATTAAGTTGAGAACCAAACCTAACTATAAACCCAAATTTCACTTCAATAGGAACACACCAAATCAACCTTACCCTCGACCACCACAAGCCAACCAAGTTGCAACCGCCACCCTAGCGCTAGCACTAACTCCTCCACCCTATACACCACAGCCATGAGTGTTCCATACCAATGCTCCCACTCCACCTAGACCATAATAATCTTGAGGCATGCACCCATAGGGTCTACCATGCAACCTCACATCATTGTTTGAACCATTACCAGCTCTATTTCATATATTGTATGATGGCAACCATCTCGTCCTACCTGAGATCGATCCACTAGATCCAAAAGCACCCAAGCCTTGTGGATACAACAAGCAGGTCTTTTGTCCTTTCCATAGGCAATGTGGCCATGATATTAATTCATGTTGCTCCTTTCGTGGGCAATTTCAAGACCTAATCTATAGGGGCATCATCCAGGTAGCAAACCCTTTAGCCCCATAGAATCAAAATTTAGGGATTTTCCAAAATCCTCTATCGAATCACAAAGGAACCAATCCTTCTAGACCTCCAAACAATCCCCTAGTGCCACCTCATCAAGTTAATAGTTTCTAGTGTGATCCCCTATCATGTGGTGTAGTATGCATGATCAACCTTACTACGAGGAACCAAAGGTACCCATCATGCCAGACAATACCTATCGTTTGACCACCAGCCTAGTTCACATCACCATAAGTCCCTAAAATGCCTACTATTGTACCACCCCCACCTAAAAATGTGATTACAATCCATGGTAGCATAACCCATTAGTTACGTAATGTCCCTACATGGCTATCCATATTTGATCTCCTACAGCAGTCTCAAACCCATAGTGAGACATTGAATGACATCCTACGCTCCATTGACCTAGAGACACATGATATAAATACCTTTGTAAATTTTGTAGGAAATATCTCACGATGCCTCCAGCCCTCAATTAACTTCTATGACCATGAGATAACAAAACTCGTTGGAGAAGGAGCAGATCCCCCTCTCCACATACAATTCATGATCAATGACATCACCTACAAGTGGGTACTCATTGACATGGGCTCATCCATTAGAATTATATCTATAGCAGCTCTACATCACTTGCATGTCCTGCTAGCCCATTTTGCCACACCTTCCCTTGATCTGCATGCATTTGATGGCTCCATGAGACCTACTGTAGGATCAATAGTTTTACCTATTCATGTAGGCATTCGTACCATCTCCATCCTCTTTCACATCATCCAAGGTAAAATGCAATACAATATTCTCCTCGATTGCCCATGGATTAGAGACATGTAGTGTGTCCCTTCCACACTACACCATTTCCTCAAGTACATCCACAACAAACTCGTTCACTATGTCCTAGTCGATGGGGATTTATTTAAGTTTTGAAATATTGCAAACCTTCCCCCTGCACTATCATTTTCATCCTCCAAACTATTTCCCATGTCCTCTCATTAGTCAGTAGGAGCATCGATATCCTCCCCAAATTCCACCTCAACATCCCAGTGTTCATCAAGAGCACAAGCATTGATGTTTGCATTGGTATTATCATCTTTTGTGGGACCCAGAACCTCTAGCATACCTTTCTCATCACCATACTTATGGCCTCCACAATAATCCCAACCTCTACCATTCTAATTTCCACCTACGGTGCCACAACCACCATCACCACCCATTACACAACCTATCACGTTACCTCCTCCATCCTTGCCTACATAAGCCCTTATCCTTCCTATGCCACAAACACCTTTCCTTAATTCTTTCTAATGTCCTAATACATTCACTTCCCCATGTATCCCAATGCCTACATTGATACCTTCCCCCTCACAGACCACACAAACCAAAAATCCTATTTAAGCTACAACAACTGAATGCCATGAACATGAGCAATCCACACCCAGTTCATATGAACAACTCCCACACCCTTTAGCTACTACCATAAGATAATCTTAGATTTTACCTTCTTCAGATGATTTTGATACCCCACCCCAATCACGAGAGCATGCCACACCACGCATATCCATTTTCATGACACATTATGGCCTAGAAGACTATAATATACGTGATGCTTGCATACGTAATCCCCCTATCCAATCTACCCGTGACTTCGATCGCCCTTCAACCTCGGTCCTTACCATCATAACTATCATACAATTAAGATGTCCCAAAAACCATACCAATTTTGTTTATGTAGGAGATGACTCTTCAATCCCCCCACCAACTTATCATCCACCATAATCTAGCTTTTGTGGTATGCTAGACCACATGGCTAACCGTCACTTTGCCTTGCACTACCTCTGGTGTTTTCATTGGCATGGATTTAGACTTGGCCGTTATGAACAAGAATTGTGCATGCCTATCAATCCTTAGGTTTAGTCACTGACTAATAAATCCAGTATAGGCTACAATCCAAGAGCAGTTCATACCTTAGAATATGAACTCCAAGACCTGTCTCTCTATCCTACTCCCTTTCTAATGCACACCCTAGAAGAATATATCAACATGGATAGTATGGAGGACACCTCATCGCCTCACTCTACCATTGCAGTCCCTTGTGAATTCTTTGAGGAACCCTCCATGTTCGACACCTCTTCATTCTATTATGTTGATAAACTGATAAATCAATTTGCTATCTTATCCTTAGATGCACCATGAATATAGCATGATACAGTTCCTCCTGAGTCATCATCGATACACTTAGCCACATTCCTACCTATACATAGGCAACTACAAAGAGTAGTTGCTTGTTCTCATTCATCTCTAGTTGTTCTATGACATCCCTTGAGTATTTTAGGGCACGCACAAACCACCGAGCCCTAATCACCAGATTCTTCCCCATCCACTTCAAAATTAGTCAACATGGTTGAGGTAGACTTGTTCTCTCCCCTTTTTTACAGTCACCAACAGACTCAGGATGATACCCCAAATCCAAATTTTGTAGATCTCATGCACATATCACCCATACCAACACCGCAATATTTCCTTCTTTCACTTCATGTCTTACGGGTGGTAAATTCTCCTTCATAATCCACACCACCCCAACTCAAGTATATCACACGGGTATCTACATAGATGATGAATATGAGTTCAGTGAGGCCATCAATGATATTAACCTCATCCCTGTCCTCGAACAGTTATGTGATGGATATCACATGCTCATTGAAGATACTATCAATGTTAACATTGGTGATGATTCCAAAAATCCCCATATCCTTAAACTAGTCGCTAACCTCTCACCCGAGGAGCACATTGCCTTTACAAACTTCCTTTGCAACTACATTTGAGTTTTTGCATGGTCATACAAGGACATGCTAGGACTTGACCTTGTTGTAGTGGTTCATAATCTCATACTTGATCCTAATGCCAAACCATTGAGACAAAATCTATAACACATGCATCCAACTATCGCATTAATAATGAATTTTGAGCTCCAAAAGCTCCTAGACATCAATTTCATTATACCCATTGACTATCTTGAATCGGTATCCAGCATGGTCCCTGTACCTAAGCCATCTGATAAAGTTTTTGTCCACATTAATTTTCATGATTTAAACAAATCTTGTCCCCCTACCTAACATCAGCTCCCTTTTCGACTCCATCGTAGGCCATGAGATGATCTCCCTCATGGATGGATTCTCAAGATACAATTAAATCAAGATCAACCCAATCAATCAATAGAAAAGAAAACCTCCTTTACAATACCCTAGGGGAATTTTTGCTATAAATTCATGCCTTTCGGTCTCAAAAAATGTCGAGGCAACCTACCAAAATGCAATGACCTATATCTTCCATGACTTGATGCACAAAAACATTGAAGACTATGTAGATGATCTCATCATCAAATTCAAGAAGTGTGCAGACCATCTTGAAGATCTCTGTCAAATTTTTGATCGATTAATAGAACACAACGTGTGCTTGAACTCAAAGAAGTGCATGTTTGGTGTTACCTCAGGAAAAATACTAGGATTCATTATTTTCCAATGAGGCATTGAGGTTGATCTTAGTAAAGTGAAATACGTCATCAAGATCCCCTCTCCTTACCACATTAAAGCAATTGCGCAGCCTCCAAGGCAATATCACTTCTATTCATAGATTCATAGCGTAATTATCTAACAAATGCAAGCCATTCAACCACATCTTACAAAAGGGAGTAAGATTCAAATGGGATGATAACTATCAAGGAGTAATTGATGCCATCAAAACCTACCTTACATCACCACTGGTTATGTCACCACCACATCCAAAATTATCATTGATTTGAAGAACACAAGCTTATACTGAGAGGGGGGGTGAACAGTATAAGACCTCTTTTTACTTTTTCCTTTATACTTCAAAACAGTAAAGCAATATACCCAAAGCAATATCAAAACAATGCACAATATCATCCACAAAGTGACACCAATTTTAACGTGGTTCACCCAGAATGCCTAGGCTACGTCCACAAAATTTTTCTCTAAAAGTTATCTCAAAGTTCTTTGGGAAACCTTCCCAATTACAATGTTTATGAGCCTCGGCCCAAAGGAGATACCTTCCCCCAATCTAAATTTATGAGCCTCTGCTCAAAGGAGATACCTTCCCCTCGCTCTCGGAAATGATCCCTCGGAAGATAAACCGCCTCTACCTCTTGCCGAGCATGTGGAACTCCTTTCCACGGAAGACCTCCTGTCCTCAATGCTTAGCCTAAGAGACCTCTACCTTCTATGATCACGTCCACGGTAGCTCAGCTACACCGTACCAAACACAGTCAGTCGGTCTAGTACAAGTCTTCCTCTGTTTGTCAGATCTGTCCAACTCTTTGAACAAATCAATCCTTTGCACACAAGCCTTCTCAAATACTTGCCAAATATGTCCTCAGGTTCTTCTCAAAGAACCAATGTACCTCTTTCCTCAAGTTCTCTGATAGAACTCTCAAAAACTCAGCTCACAAGTCCTCTTCTAGGACCTGTCCAAATCTGCTCACAAGTCCCCACCGAAACCTGTCCACAACCTGCTCACAAGTCCCCACTGGAACCTGTCCAAAACCTGCTCACAAGTCCCCACTGGAACCTGTCCAAAACCTCAGTAAGCTCACCAAGAAAAACTTGCTTAGCATGAACCCACAAAGAGAATAGTTAGAGACCCAATGTGATTCATAAACCTCATAGAAGCATAAATAGAATTGTTAGAGACTCAATATGTTCTATACTTAACTCCCAATCTCAATCTCAAATCTCATAGAAGCATAAAGAGAATTGTTAGAGACCCAATATGTTCTATACTCAACTCCCAATATCAATCTCAACTCAATCTCAATCTCAAAATAATAAGATATATGTAGCATGCTTTTCTAAAGAATATGAAACACAACCCAACAATTGCCAAACATGCAATATCTCATATAACAATGATACTTATATTCTTTTCACCAACAACTAGGGTTTCATCATCTCAATGCAAGTAGCAATATTTACTAACATAAACCCTAGTGCAAAAATGCTTCCTCTTACTCAACCAGAACTATGCATTCACCCAAAAATTCATCAATGACTTTAATGCATAACCAATCTTCAATATCCAAAAAATAAGATTTACACCAAAAATACTTAGTAGACAACCTTTTCACTCCAAACTCAATTTCAAAAAATATACCATAAACAACATACATGGAAGAAGTTGCCCATACCGTTACTTTGATGAAGAAGGAGAACTCAAAATCTGTCACAACACTAACTCTCAATTTGCCACCAATTAGAGTTAGCAACTATACAATAATACACAATAATAAAGATCCAAATATAACACCTTATTTCTCCAACTTAGTAAAAACCACCAAAGTACAATAACATACAAAGTAAAACCTCTTTACACATTATTACTCCACATAAACATTAAACATCAATAAACAATGTCAAAAACAAATATGATACCTTAACCTTATACCTCCCGCGCATTCACAGCCACCATCCTTTGCACACCGCGACCAAAAGAAAATCCAACGAAGATAATTGAACTCTACACCTCTACCTTCTAGCGCTTACGCTTAAACGACACCGTCTTTGGGTCACAAGTGCCCAATGAAATAATACACCACTGCCCTCTCTTTTATCTTCCTTTGATGCCAAGAATCTAGAAAACGTAAACGTCTTCCACAAATCGCATGCAAACAATCCACTGTCGTCAAGCAAAAATGTAAGGATGCAGCCCAAGCTCAAATTCGAGTTTGTCAAGCACAGTCTCCAAGACACAGAATAAGCATGATTTCAAAGACGTCAATCGAAGATTTGAAAACATAGAGCAAGCTCAACTCGAAGACACAAAGTGTTGTTCGAAGGAAATAGAACAAATGCAAATCACAGACGCCAAGCGCAAATCGAACGAAACAGTACAAATGCAAATCGTAGATGCCAAGCGCAAATCGAACGAAATAAAGCAAATGCAAATCATAGATGCCAAGCGCCAATGGAATGAAACAGAGCAACTGCAAATCATAGATGCCAAGCACAAATAAAACTAAAATAGAGTAGCCACAAATCACAGATATCAACATTAATCGGAGGTGCTCACTTTTGAAAATCATGCCAACTTATATAGCCATTTTTCCTTAACTGTTTGATGTCGGCGCTCCTCCAATGATGGCAACATATCGGTGAAAGAATTCTTATTTCTTCCATCGCTTAAGGGTTGAAAGACCCTTTAATAATAATTAAAATAATTATTATTATTATTTTATTAATAATAAATTAAACTTGGAACTTTGACAAAGGTTTGAGTTACTTTAATTATTAGTAATAAACATGGACCTTTGCATTAAGTTAAGCTTGGTTTTAATAAAAACCCTTAATGATTCCAAATGGTTTTAATAAAAACCTTTAGCCTTGTCACCATGGTTTTAATAAAAACCCTTTAACATAATGAAGCTTCTCAAGATATTCTTGACATCACACTCTTTTGATATCAACACAAAAATGCCTTTTGAAATCAATGACAACTTATATATTTGAGCAAAGGGAATGTACCCAAAGTACCCAAAATTGCCAACAATCTCCCCATTTTTCATTGATGGCAAACCTTTACTGAAAACACTTCTCAAGAGCCAAAACTGAAACCAACTGAAACCAACTGTGCTAACAACTGAGAATCTTCCTTTGAAGTTTTGCTCCCCCTAACTTGAAGCTTTCCTCTTCACTTTGAAGCTCTCCCCCTTTGTCATCAATGGCAAAGGGCCACCTTTGGGGCTCGAGACTAAGAATTAGCCTCTTAGCTTAGTCCCTCCCCCACCTCCTGATGAGGTGATTAATTCTGGGGTGGGAGTAAAACTCCCATTAGGCACTGATCATCATCAACGTCTATAACTTCCTTGTCAGGCCTTCTCTTGAATTCTTTGTCCATATTACTGTTCTTGTCACTGTTCTTGTTCTTGTTCTCATCCCTATTTTTATCCATGCCTTGATCCTTGGACCTGATCATGCCACTGTTCCTATTCCTGTATTCTAGAATTTCAGCTCTACACTGTCTGACTGTGTGACCTTCATTATTGCATTTATAACAAGTAACAATGTTATTTCTTTTAGGCATACCTATTCTTTGAATCCACCAGTTTTGACCAAACCTGTTTTGACCAAACCTGTTCTGACCAAACCTGTTCTGACCAAACCTGTTCTGATCAAACATGTTCCTGATATTTGCCTTGCAATAAACTACCTTGTGCCCAAACTATTGACAAGAGGAGCAATATCCTTGAAAGAAATTACCACCTCTGAAACTATCATTTACCTTCTTCACTTGAGCCATTCAATGTGAAGCTATGTGACCAAACCTATGACAAGCAAAACATTTGCCTTGAAACTTCCCTTTATTTGACCTCTTAGGCTCTGAAAACTTCTTCTTATCATTCTGAATTATGTTTTCTATTTCTGTGCATCTATCATTCAAGGACTCATGATCTGAAATAATTTCCTCATCAGAACTCTCTTCCTTTTGGAGTCTCTTACTAGACTCTCCAACTTGTTCCTTGTGAGGCTTAACAAAACCAAGGCCTGTTTTATCTGTTGTCTTTCTTTGACCTTTTATGAGAGACTTAACCTTTTTGGAGCTATCTTGAAACCTGTGAAGCTTATCCTTGTACCCTTTAGTTTCCTCTTTCAAAGAAGCCATTTTCTATTCTAACTCACTATACTCAAGAACCTTAGACTCTAACTCATCCTTGAGTTCTTGTGTCTTAGCTATAGAGAAGTCAAGACTTTCTATAAGATCATCTCTCTCCATACAACATTCATCCAACTTATCCTTGAGTCTAGCATTCTTCTTTCTTTCATTTTTCAAAGATCTAATTCACCTTCCTCTATATGTTTTCTTTTAGAATTATCAAAGCATTTTTCAGATTTCTTATCACTAGAGGTGCTACCCTTTTCAAAAACCATACATGCATCTTCCTTATAGTTTTCTAAAGAATCCTCATACATACTAGAAACCAAATCATTATTTGTGCAATCATCCTCAAGGTGACCAAAATTTCCACATCTAAGACATTTCATGATAATGAATCTATGTTTTGGTTCTTCCTCCTTTTTTGATATGAACAACATCTCATTTTCATTATCACTTGAAGAACTTTCACTATCACTACTATAACACTTACTTGCTTTGTCTAGGTAGAAACTCTTCTTGTGTTTGTGAGAATACCTCTTTCCTTGATTGTTGTTCTCATCTTTGTTTTTCTTATGATGCTTGTGCTTTTCAGAATCCTTGCTCTTACAGTCTTGTTTATCTTCATCACTTTCATCCTTGGCAACAGTACATTAGCATAATGACCAAACTTTCCATAATTGAAACATCTTATGTTTTTCATATTTTTGTGCTTTCTAGATAACTTGCCTTTCTTGCTATAATATGCCTCTTCATCACTAGAAGACTCATCACTCTCTTGAAGCTGTTTACCTTTGGATTTCTTAGTAGCCTTGAAAGCTGCCTCCTTCTTGACATCAACTTTCACTTGAGTTCTCAACTAAAATGTTGCAAGTATACTATGGAGCTCATCCTTTTTCAACTTATCTAGATCTTTAGCTTCCTCAATAGCATAAATCTTTTCACTAAATCTATTAGGAAGAGATCTTAAAATCTTAACACAAACATCATTTTCAACAAGCTCAAGACCTAAGTCTTTCATGGAGTTAACAACCTCATCCATACGAAGCATGTAGTCACTAATATTTTCATCATCATTCATCTTGAGTTGTTCAAACATACCTTTAAAGTGTCTCAACTTGGAATTTATGACATTTGTATCACCTGTATGAACCACCTTCAACTGATTCCACATTTCACTAGTTTTCTTGCAGTGAATCACTTTGGTTAGATCTGCTTTCTGTAAGCCTTTCAGGATTGCATTCATTGCTTTTGAATTGCTGTGATGTAGGAGCCTTTCTTCTTTAGTATTAGGACCATGTTTAGGAATAGTGTACTCATCTTCAATTACTTCCCAAACCTCATTCCCAAGTGCCATTAGATGAAACTTCATCCTTGCACTCCAAAGACCAAAATTTGACCCATCAAGAATAGGTGCTACATTGCCACTTGAATGATCCATTGTGTTCTTTACTAGCTTTTCCTTCAAGCTATTAAACTTTTTGAAGGCACCCGCTCTGATACCAATTGAAGAACACAAGCTTATACTGAGAGGGGGGTGAACAGTATAAGACCTCTTTTTACTTTTTCCTTTATACTTCAAAATAGTAAAGCAATATACCCAAAGAAATATCAAAACAATGCACAATATCATCCACAAAGTGACACCAATTTTAACATGGTTCACCCAAAATGCCTAGGCTACGTCCACAAAACTTTTCTCTAAAATTTATCTCAAAGTTCTTTGGGAAACCTTCCCAATTACAATGTTTATGAGCCTCGTCCCAAAGGAGATACCTTCCCCCAATTTGAATTTATGAGCCTCTACTCAAAGGATATACCTTCCCCTCTACTTTGGAAATGATCCCTTAGAAGATAAACTACCTCTACCTCTTGCCAGCATGTGGAACTCCTTTCCATCAAAGACCTCCTATCCTCAATGCTTAGCCTAAGAGACCTCTGCCTTCTATGATCACGTCCACAACAGATCAGCTACCTATACCAAACATAGTCAGTCGGTCTAGTACAAGTCTTCCTCTGTCTGTCAGATCTGTCCAACTCTTTGAACAAATCAATCCTCTACACACAAGCCTTCTCAAATACTTGCCAAATCTGTCCTCAGGTTCTTCTCAAAGAACCAATGTACCTCTGTCCTCAAGTTCTCTGATAGAACTCTCAAAAAATTAGCTCACAAGTCCTCTGCTAGGACCTATCCAAATCTGCTCACAAGTCCCCACCGAAACCTGTCCACAACCTGCTCACAAGTCCCCACTGGAACCTATCCAAAATCTGCTCATAAGTCCCCATTGGAACCTGTCCAAAACCTCAACAAGCTCACCAAGAAAAACTTGCTTAGCATGAACCCACAAAGAGAATTTTTAGAGACCCAATGTGATTCATAAACCTCATAGAAGCATAAAGAGAATTGTTAGAGACTCAATATGTTCTATACTTAACTCCCAATCTCAATCTCAAATCTCATAGAAGCATAAAGAATTGTTAGAGACCCAATATGTTCTATACTCAACTCCCAATCTCAATCTCAACTCAATATCAATCTCAAAAGAATAAGATAGATGTAGTATGCTTTTCTCAAGAATATGAAACACAACCCAACAATTGCCAAACATGCAATATCTCATATAACAATGATACTTATATTCTTTTCACCAACAACTAGGGTTTCATCATCTCAATGCAAGTAGCAAGTTTTACTAACATAAACCCTAGTGCAAAAATGCTTCCTCTTACTCAACCAGAACTATGCATTCACCCAAAAATTCATTAATGACTTTAATGCATAACCAATCTTCAATATCCATAAAATAAGATTTACACCAAAAATACTTAGTAGACAACCTTTTCACTCCAAACTCAATTTCAGAAAATATACCATAAACAACATACATGGAAGAAGTTGCCCATACCATTACTTTGATGAAGGAGAACTCAAAATCTGTCACAACACTAACTCTCAATTTGTCACCAATTAGAGTTAGCAACTATACAATAATACACAATAATAAAGATCCAAATATAACACCTTATTTCTCCAACTTAGTAAAAACCACCAAAGTACAATAACATACAAAGTAAAACCTCTTTACACCTTATTACTCCACATAAACATTAAACATCAATAAACAATGTCAAAAACAAATATGATACCTTAACCTTATACCTCCCGTGCATTCACAGCCACCATCCTTTGCACACCATGACCAAAAGAAAATCCAACGAAGAGAATCGAACGTGGCATCTCTACCTTCTAGCGCTTACGCTTAAACGACACCATCGTTGGGTCACAAGTGCCCAATGAAGTAATACACCGCTGCCCTCTCTTTTATCTTCCTTTGATGCCAAGAATCTGGAAAACGTAAACGTCTTCCACAAACCGCATGCAAACAATCCACTGTTGTCAAGCAAAAAGGTAAGGATGCAGCCCAAGCTCAAATTCGAGTTTGTCGAGCACAGTCTCCAAGACACATAATAAGCATGATTTCAAATACGTCAATCGAAGATTCAAAAGCACAGATCAATCTCAACTCAAAGACACAAAGCACTGTTCGAAGGAAATAGAACAAATGCAAATCGTAGATGCCAAGTGCAAATCAAACTTAATAGTGCAAATGCAAATCGCAGATGCCAAGTGCAAATCGAACGAAACAGAGCAAATGCAAATTGTAGACGCCAAGCACAAATCGAATGAAACAAAGCAACTACAAATCATAGATGCCAAGCGCAAATTGAACTAAAATAGAGTAGCCACAAATCGCAGATATCAACATTAATCGAAGGTGCTCACTTTTGAAAATCATGCCAACTTATATAGCCATTTTTCCTTAATTGTTTGACGTCGGCACTCCTCCAATGATGGCAACATATCGACGAAAGAATTCTTGTTTCTTCCATCGCTTAAGGGTTGAAAGACCATTTAATAATAATTAAAATAATAATTATTATTATTTTATTAATAATAAATTAAACTTGGACCTTTGACAAAGGTTTGAGTTAATTTAATTATTAATAATAAACATGGACCTTTGCATTAAGTTAAGCTTGGTTTTAATAAAAATCCTTAATGAGTCCAAATGGTTTTAAGAAAAACCTTTAGCCTTGTCACCACGGTTTTAATAAAAACCCTTTAACATAATGAAGCTTCTCAAGATATTCTTGACATCACACTCTTTTGATATCAACACAAAAATGCCTTTTGACATCAATGACAACTTATACATTTGAGCAAAGGCAATGTACCCAAAGTACCCAAAATTGCCAACATGATTCTATACATTTCAGCCACAAAGTTTATGCTAGTTACACTTCTAGATAAAAATATCGTGCTCGACAAAGAACAGGTTATCTATTACATTAGTTGTATGCTAGTCAGTTATGAAACAAGATATGGGTATATGGAAAAATTATACTTAATAGTAGTATTAGCCACTCAAAAATTATGCCACTACATGTTGAATCATACAAATTTTGTCATCACCTAAGATAATCCCCTTTGGTACATGATGAACAAGAGCTATCACAATTCTCACACGTCTAAATGGATCATGCTCTTAACTAAATTCAACCTAGAATTCATTTCCCAAAAATCTGTCAAAGGGTAGGTCATTGCAGACCAACTGGCCAAAGCCCCTTTGACTGACAATCAACCCCTCCTCATTCAGCTTCTAGATGATTCCATATTCCACATAACTGAAGCTAAATAATATGTTGAACCCAAAGCCATAGCGGACCTCACCCTATTCTTCTATGGTTCTAGATGTCTTCATTTTGGGGGTGCAGGCATTGTCTTTTTCACACTTGAAGCAAAACCGCTCCTCTTTTTATTCAAACTTGACTTCCCCTGTACCAAAAACAATGTATAATATGAAGCCCTAATCCTAAGACTAAAACAAGCACATTCTATGCATGTCAGACACCTCCACATCATAGGCGATTAACTCCTAATAGTAAATCAAGTGCGAGAACTCTGGCTATGTAATTACCCAGTTCTCCAAAAATATAATAAAATCACACAACTCTTATATCAATTTGAGTGGTATGACCTCGAAGCCACTCAGCGATCATCAAACTATTTGCAGATACTATGGAGCATATCATTTGGCCAATCTTGAAGGCCTTAACGGGCCTGAACCCATCAACATCTTGCATCTCCATGCATTCAATGCCTGATACACAAAGGCATTCATCATCACAAGTAGCACACATTACTATTTAAAAGTCACTAAGCACATCACCATGTAGGTATGTTATTTTTATTTAATATTTCATAATACATGTACTTTCATATTTATGTCATTTTTATGCTATGGGTATTTGTTTTTCCTTTTGCAGGATTTGCATCATCAGTAGGAGAGTACTACAGTATCTTTACGCATCACCATGCAGAATTATCTACCACCATAGTCCATACCCATTACACTGACTAACCTAGCCCAACCATTACCTACCCTTCATCCTAGGCAGACATCACATTCATCACACTCAAACCATCACACATTGCCCCACCACATGTCACCTCACCATCGAGGTTCTTCCTACTCACCCTGCTCTGGAGATAGCCAGATCTCCATGTCTTCCTTCAATGGGTAGGAGTACTCCAACACCCATCCATGTGGGTCTCCTCCTCATTTATCTAGGGAGGAAAAAAATCCATATTGCCCAACTAATTCTCCACATCATCCCATAGGTACCTATCGTCCACCAAACATAGGATAGACTCCTCAATAAGCCCTCCCTCTAGGCCTACCACCTCAACTCTCAAGTGGGGAATCCACATATGCCCAAGCCTTATAGGCCCATGCTACCCATAAAGTGCAAGCCACTTCCTCTTGCATACAACCTTCACAAACCCATCGTCATCTAGGACCATCTCCCATGCCACCCATCTTGTAGGCCCCATATTCACCATTTTGAGGTTTACAACTTCACCAAGCTTTACAACGTCTTAGATAATTTCACCCTGCTACCTCCTCATCACAACCCCATCCATCCATCCCTACACATTGTGATGCCCCTTTCACACTAGAGGCTCATTCACCACCTTCACCAGTTCCATTATCATCTAACCAAGAACTTCAACATATCCTCACCTTTGTGGAATCCCTAGAGCTCCATATGAACCACTTTCAGTGCTCGATTCCTACTCACCGACCTATAACACCACATACCTCACTACCACCTCATAGATCCATTCCTCACCCCATGTTTCAACCTATCCTCACCCCATGTTTCGACCTACATAAAACTCTCGACCCATACCTCCCTCATCAAACTTCACTTCATCTTGTACCCCCTCACCCTAGAGAGAGTACTATACCTACCCTATGACATTTTTGCCTACCCCACTATCCAATATGTTTTACCACATGATGCACCAAGGCCTCTTGGCTCTACTAGAGACCCAACCTATAGATTCATCACACCCTAAACTATACAACTACCATGAGATTGAATACTGCATCTACCACCACCATCTAGACCATGATATACAAGAGTGGAGATCATTTGAAACCCTAGTACATAACATGCTACATGGTACTCGCCCAACATCACCTAAGCCAACCCCTCGAGGCACCCGACTACTTAGTCCTCCACACTATAATATTCCACAAACTTGACTGTCCTGGGAATCCATGATACCACCTTCCCATTACATCCATAACAGGGCAAATTATACATGCCCTACCATTACTTCATCCTCTTATGTGTGTCTTGACCCACACTATTTTCCCATCAGTAAGTTCTCTTCTATCATATCCCCTACTTCCTCTACTTCTTCTCACCTCTTTGTGTGGTTGTATGGTCACACTTCGAGTGGCTACATACCTACATTGATCTAACCCCTTTCATATACCATTCCTCAACTTTGGTAATCCCCTTGGTCTTTTTGGTTACCAAAGTATATTTCTTCTATCTTCTTCCAACTATATATTCCATCATCGTATTCCTCTACCTTTTTATAATTATGGCATGTAGTGCCATAGATTACAGTTTCTACACACCCCATATGTCGGGGCAACCTTTATCATGCCATATTAATTTGGCCATCATCAAATAAAACTATTTAGTTGTACATGAACCTTCCAAAATTCTCCTTCTAAAACATCATGAATGTTCTCTTATAGATATTTCATTCCCCATTTGCATTTTTAAATTACATCCACTGCATATAGATATATTTTTTTCAGTAAAACTTCATTCCATGTTTGTATATTCTTTCTCAAAAAAACAAACAAACAAAAGAAAAATGCGCAATAACAAACACACTTGTTAGAATCACCACCTAGATGTCCATTCTCCCTTTTCAGGATTAGAAGGTACATAGGCATTTTTTATAGCTTTGACCATGTCTTAGTTCAGTCAATCAAGTGTCACCTCTAGCTAACAATTTCTTGCACACTTCTTGTAGTTCTTTCAAACTGGTTCAACTTCTCTCACGGACCACTCACATAGGTTACACATTAAACAATTTTGAGTATAGGGAAGAAGACATCTGGAGTAGATATTGCCATCTAGAAAACGATATTCGCTGCTCACCCTATCGCTTGCATGGTCAAAATACGACCTGGGGATAAACAAAGGGATCAAGCATAAGCAAAAATAAGAATATTGGATAGAAAACAAAATTCAACATCCATACAAAAGAGCACCAAGAGAAAATAAAAAAGTACCAAAATAAAAAAGAGAAGAGAGAAAAGAAAATAAAAGAGTACCACAAAAATAGGAAACACTAGATGAGAGGTAGAAAACAAAAGAAAATGCCTCTTGATGTAAATAGTGTTATGCTTATCACCTTTGGTCCTTAGGTCAAACATAACACCATGGAATGATTTTCATTGCTAGCAATAGGTTCCAAGAGCCTGCCTACCAGTGGAATAGTCTTACAAGTGGCAACATATATGTAATATTAGCATCCTGCTTTTGTATAGATCACTGCTTGCTTACGGATGAGCTAGCTATTATGGTTATGTCTTCAATGGGTTAATCCTACCTCACCAAAAATGGATAAATGAAACTCACTCATTAACACACACAGGTCTGTGATAGACTTTGAACCAGTTAAATGGATTATGACTTGTTATAAATTCTTGTATAGCTATGGGTCTGATATTTGATTGTCACAACTATGTTGGTCAAAGCCATTACATATGCCTTACACCATTCTAGACCCTGAGATAATGAAATGAATAGCATCCACACAGGTACATGCCATGATACAAGTACTTCCTTTACACATTATGTTTTGCTCATACATGCATCCATGCATCTATGTTACATACAGTTAGTAAACATTACATTTGTGCATTCCCTTACATGCATTACATTTTACATCATAGCATTGCATCCATCCTACATGCATTTGTTACAAATTACATCTCACATTACATTACACCACAATGTATTCAAAATCAAATCATGCATACTATTATATAGGGCATCCATACTACATCATAATCATAGATCCACACCCTATCACATTTCTACACTCATTCATTATATACATTTACAAATAATGTTCTACTATCTATGTGTTAGTCTTACAATGGCACTGAGATGGGGGGTGAATCAGTGTAGTTCTTTAAACTTAAATTCACAACTCTTAAAACAGAAATAATGAAACCTTAAAACCAGATAAAGCAAGTATCACGAGAGAACATCACACAACACAAGATTTAACGAGGTTCACCAATTTGGCTACTACTCAAGAATGACTGCTTGGACTACCATCCAAATCCAGCCTTTGCAAAGCTCCAACTTTACAATCAATTTACCAACACCCATTAGAAGGAGTACCAACCCCTTATTTATCTACACCAATAGAAAGGAGCACCAACCCCTGATTTACCAGCACCTACTGGAAGGAGCACCAACCCCTTATGCCAAGCTGCAACCTGGACTTCAATTTTGAATCTAGAAGTTTAACAGAAAAATACCTTTGCTTTTACAAGACCCTGATTGGTCTATTGCTTACCCAATCTCTCTCACTGTTTATGGAATAGACACATCTTCTGTGATCTATAGCCACACTTCGCCTTCTTTGAGTCGCTTCTCTATGCACCCTCTGTGCAGTGTCTTCATACACTCTGCACCCTTACAGTTGCACTTTGCATTCATCTTCGCCCTTTGCATTCTCTGCGCCTTCTGCTTTCTCTATGCTATCATAGCTGCACTTGGTCAAGCTTCAACATTTTTCTCTCTCTGTGCACTTTGCTCTCTCTACGCACTCACAAACGCACTTAAGACAATTCGACATGACTCTTCGCTCACTTTGTGCACTTCACCATCATCTCGCCGCTTCTGAGCTTTTTGTGCTCTTACGACCGTATTTCACACTTCAACACGCATTCAATAACTTGTTCAACAACCACCCAATTCTCCAAATAGCCCTCCTTTTATAACAATATTTTCATGATGAAAACCCTACTATTAGTCGGCTGTAAACCCTAATCTTAGTCGGCTTTCATAACAACTATAAACCCTAATTTTAGTCGGCTATCATCGGTCTTATTTGGCTTCAACTCATGAAGATATTCGGTAATTCCACCACTCGAAGATTTCAATCGGTAACAATCCTTGTAGCCACTGCACTGTCTTTTGTTCACTCTTCATATTTTAGCTGCATGAATTCACTCTGTAGCTGCCCCTGTAAATGTTGTAGAGATGTTCGTACACTGTCATACTTCTTATTTTAGATGGGTTCTTCTTCTTGTCTTGCGCACATATGACCTATCTTTCTTGAGTCACAAAAATACGACATGTCGCGATATCGCGACACTTTTGTTACTCTGCCTGCCTGCCCTTCTTGAGTCACGAAAATGCGACATGTCACGATATTGTGACACTTTTGTTTCTCTTCCTGCCTGGACTTTTCAAGTCACAAAAATGCGACATGTCATGATATTGTGACACTTTTTTTTCTCTTCCTGCCTGGCATTTTCGAGTCACGAAAATGAGACATGTCGCGATATCGTGACACTTTTTCTTTCTCTGTTTGCCTGGCCTTTTTGAGTCATGAAAATGCGACATGCCGTGATATCGCGACACTTTTTCTTTCTCTTCCTGGCTGCCCTTTTTGAGTCGCGATAATGTGACATGTTGCGATATCGCGACACTTTTTCTTTCTCTGCCTAGCTGCCCTTTTTAAGTCACGATAATGCGACATGTCACGATATCGTGACACTTTTTCTTTCTCTCTCTTTCTCTTTGCTTTGGCCCCAAAAATACATGTCGCGATATCGCGACACTTTTTGTCCTTGCTTTTTCTCTTTGCTTCGGCCCGCGAAAATACAACATGTCGCGATATCACGACACTTTTTCTCCTTGCTTTTTCTCTTTGCTTCGGCCCACGAAAATACATGTCGTGATATCGCGACACTTTTTCTCCTTGCATTTTCTCTTCTCTTCTGGCCGCGAAAATGCAACATGTCGCGATATCGCGACACTTTTTCCTTATTGCATTTTCTCTTTGAACATGTCATGAAATTGTGACACTTTTTCCTGCTTGCCCTTTCTCTTCCAACATGTCGTGAAATCACGACACTTTTTCTTCCTTGCTCTTTTTCTTCCAGCATGTCATGAAATCGTGATAGTTTTTCTTCCTTGCTCTACATGTTGCGAAATCATGACAGTTTTTCTTCCTTGCCCTTTTTCTTCCAACATGTCATGAAATCATGACAGTTTTTCTTCTTTTCTCTGCATGTCGCGAAATCATGATAGTTTTTCTTCCTTGCCCTTTTTCTTCCAACATGTCATGAAATCGCGACAGTTTTTCTTCTTTACTCTGCATGTCACGAAATCGCAACAGTTTTTCTTCCTTGCTCTGCATGTCACGAAATCGCGACAGTTTTTCTTTCTTGCTCTACATGTCGCAAAATCGCGACAATTTTTCCTACTTTTTCTCTCTCTTCCAACATGTCGCGAAATCGCGACAGTTTTTCCTGCTTTTTCTCTCTCTTCCAACATGTCGTGAAATCGTGACAATTTTTCCTTCTTTTTCTCTCTTCCAACATGTCACGAAATCGCGACAGTTTTTCCTACTTTTTCTCTCTTCCAACATGTCATGAAATCATGATAGTTTTTCTTGCTTGTTGTATGTCGCGATATCGTGACACTTTTCTTACTTGTCTTTTTCTTTGATCTTTTGCATATGGGCCACTTCGGTCTTCTTGGAAAATCATTGTACATACTCTGAATAACCTTTGAACTCTTGTCTTCTACATCTGAATAGCTTTTGAACTTCTTGTCCACTCCATCAACAGATCTATCTGACTGTGTTGACAACAATGACAATATTGTTGCTGCACCTTGCTCAACAATCTCCCCCTTTGGAATTTTTGGCAACACATGTGCAATTTCCTGTAACTTTTCTCCCCCTTTGACAATAATACCAAAGGGCTACTGTAGACTCCCCCTGAGTCCATGCATAACATTCTTAGGCAAAATTTATTACACTTAGCAAAAATCATGAACATGAGCAAAAAGATAATCAAATACTTAAATGCTCCCCCTAATAATGTGATCCCTGTAGCTAGTCAATTCTTGGGAAGTGTGACCATTCCCAATTTATTGCGAAGGTACTCAAAAACTTCCTTGGGCAATGGTTTTGTGAAGATATCTGCTACTTGATCTGTAGTTGAAAAAAAATCCAACTTAACCTCACCTTCCACAACTTTCTCCTTCAAAAAGTGATACCTGTGTACAACATGTTGTCGCTGCAATATATTCTGCCTTTGCTGTCAATAAAGAAACTGACTCTTGTTTCTTACTGTGCCATGCGACCAATATGTCTTCAAGGTAGAATGCACTTCCACTGGTACTCTTTTTGTCATCTACACATCCTACCCAATCTGCATCTGAATATGAAATAAGGGTGAAGTATTTACCTTTCGGATACCATAACCCATACTCCATAGTACCCTTGAGGTACCAAAGAATCCTCTTCACTGCTGTCACATGAGTCTCCTTGGGATTAGCCTGAAATCATGCTACCAAGCATATTGCCTGCAAAATATCTGGTTTGGTAGCTGTTAGGTATAGTAAGCTCCTAATCATAGATCTGTACATGGTTTGATCAACAGGTGGAGATTTGTCATCCTTGCTCAACTTGCAACCTGTCATCATGGGAGTGCTAACTGGCTTACAATCCTCCATTGTGAACTTTTTAACATCTTTTTCACATATTTAACTTGAGAAATAAATATGCCCTTCTTATTTTGATTAACTTGCAACCCGAGGAAATACAAAAGTTCACCAATCATTGACATTTCAAATTCTTTTTGCATCTTATTTGCTAAATCTTTACATGACTTATCTTTGCTGCTGCCAAATATGATATCATCTTTCTTAAGCCCTTGTTGAGTGAGATAGTTGTCTAGCTTTGCATACCATGCTTGGGGTGCCTATTTCAAGCCATATATCTTCAACTTACAAACCAAGTTGGGATCATCACCAATCTGGAAACCATCTGGCTGCTCAATATAAACCTCTTCTTCAAGCTTCCCATTCAAAAATGTTGATTTCACATCTATCAAAAAAATTGTCAAGTGACTCACACTTGTACCAGCTTTTGTCCAACACTGTATCGACACTGCAATTTTACTGCCAACTCTGTACAAGCATCAAACATTGTACCACAACACCAACCAAATCTCTTTTTACATTTTCAACTTGGTCTATGTTTTCTATAGTCACCGCTGGTCACACCTTACTTTCAACTGTTCGAATTAGGAGACAACATTTTGTCAAAAAATTCATGACAAACTATAGTGCACCTTACTCAAACTCATACTTTTGGACCTTTGATAGGCATGATTCACAAAGCAAAGTCGCTTATCTTGATGAGCTAAACATGAATCAATAATCAGACTTCAATATTTTTCACCACAACATCATAATAGATCTAACAATCTTCACGTCAATGTGTAGTTCAAATACACACCGCTTTTATCAAAACACATATATGCGGCTAAGGCAACATTCTTTCACTAACCAAATTATTTGAACTGTTATAATCCTTAACTTTGGACAGTGGCAGTAAGAACCATCAACAGTACAACAATGACATATAGCAATACTGCCAATAATGACAACTCTCAATTTAATCACCACCCTTTACGAAACTTCCACAAACAACTACATGAACTGAAAACACACTTCAACAACTATACGACAACTTCCTTGACTGCTTGCATTTCATCCTTAGGTAATCAAACAAATACATAGGAGCATTAAAATGAAACTTCAAGATTTCTCCCCCTGAGGATGTGCTACCTGGAGTTGCTTAGTGCAATAGCGGAGTAGTCTCCTTCAGTCCAAGGAGACACGATTTCCTTTCTTCTATCTTTCTCCAAACTTTCTTGAACTCGGGCTTGGATTTTTCAACTACATCCCTATTTTGCACCTTTTCGTGAACTCGAACATTTCTCTTGTGTGGTTGTCTCTTGTGCATCCTTGATGAATGATTATTTTTCTTTCTTTTATGTACATGATTTATTCCCTGTCTGTGTTGCGTTCTTTGCGTCTCATGAAATCTACTATTTTTCCTTAGATTAGATACAAAAGTGCTTGGACAAAACCTTGCTATGTGCCCATGACCATTACATTGAAAACATTGTACATAGTGTTCACTTAGAAACGCAGATGTATTTCTACCAGCATAACTCTTTGATTTATTATTCAATCCACAATAAATTGCCTTATGAATATACTAGTTGTATCTGAAACAATAGCCATTAAATGTATTATTATGAATAGAGTGAGAGTGATAGAACCTCTTTTGTTGTGGTTGCTTTGTTGTAGATCTCCTTTGATATTTTCTTCCTTTTGAAGATTCAGCTTCAAACTTTTCTTGCTTCGATCCTTCAACGATGAACTTCTTCTTCTCTGCATAGTTGGAAGATGAAGGTTGTTCAGATTCATATCCAAGACCATGCTTATCCATGGAGCTTCTTTGTTGTCTTATCATTTTATCTAGCAACTCTGTGCTCTTCTCAAATTTGAGATTTGTATTGGCCTCTTCTAGTTGTTTCTTCAATAAAACAATCTCTTCCTCTTGTTTGCAACAACCATTCTCTTTCTCATTGATCTGTGACCTGAGAGTTTCTTCAATCCTTTTGAATTCTTCTATGTGTACTTTCAAACTAGTTATTATTTCATTTGCATCCTCAAGATTTCTTGAGATTTCCTTATTCCTTTTTCTTTCTATCTTCAATTCATCCAAAGTTGTAATTAGTTCCTCTTTCAAATTTATTTCTGCATCAATTTCTTCTTCATCACACTCCTATTCTTTTTCTGTTTCTTCTTCGAGTGTCATGAAAATACCTCCACCTGTTTCCTTTTTAGAATCATCCTCTGGGACTTCATTAACTCTCAGCATATATGCCTCTATGTTCTCATTGTCATTCAACTTTAATGCTTCGAACTGAGCTTGATATGTTTGTAACTTGGCCTCCTTGATCTCATCATATCCTTCATGAATACTCCTCAGTTTGTCCCATATTTATTTTGCCATTTTACAACTCATGATCTTTACCAGTTCACTGTCTACTAATCCACACCTGATAGCATTCTTTGCTTTTGAGTCATTCTCAAACAGATTCTTATCGGTAGCATCGGTTGGAGGAGTGATGGGTATTATGTATTCACTGTATACTGAATCCCAGATGTCGTATCCCAAAGCACAAAGATATGCCTTCATCCTGATTCTCCAGATCACGTAATTTGTTTTGTCAAACAAAGGTGCTTGGTTTGATGAGAAGTCTTCAACCTTTTTTGGTTCAATTTTCTCTTCCACAGGAACTAAAACTGACTGAGATGCCATTTTGGAGGAGGATCTATTCTTCTTACCCATTGCGTACTAATCCAATATCAACCCTGACTGATTTAGCCTAAGATGGGAACTTGGCTCTGATACCAATTGTTAGTATTACAATGGCATTGAGAGGGGGGGTGAATCAGTGTAGTTCTTTAAACTTAAATTCATAGCTCTTAAAACTGAAATAATGAAACCTTAAAACTAGAAAAAGAAATTATCATAAGAGAACATCACACAACACAAGATTTAATGAGGTTCACCAATTTGGCTACTCCTCAAGAATGACTGCCTAGACTACCATCCAAATCTATCATTTGCAAAGCTCCAACTTTACAATCAATTTACCAGAACCCACTGGAAGGAGTACCAACCCTTTATTTATCTGCACCAATAGAAAGGAGCACCAACCCCTAATTTACCAGCACCTACTAGAAGGAGCACCAACCCCTGATGCCAAGATGCAACCTGGACTTCAATTTTGAATCTAGAAGTTTAACAAAAAAATACCTTCACTTTTACAAGACCTTGACTGGTCTATTGCTTACCCAATCTCTCTCACTATTTATGGAATAGACACGTCTTTGAGTCGCTTATCTATGCACCCTTTGTGTAGTGTCTTCATACACTCTGTGCCCTTACAACTACACTTTGCATTCGTCTTCACCCTTTGCACTCTCTGTGCCTTCTGCTTTCTCTATGCAATCACAGTTGCACTTGGTTGAGCTTCAACCTTTTTTGCTCTTTATGCACTTTGCTCTCTTTATGCACTCACAGATGCACTTAGGACAATTCAACATGACTCTTCACTCACTTTGTGCACTTCACCATCATCTCACCACTTTTGAGCTTTCTGTGCTCTTATGACTGCATTTCACACTTCGACACGCATTCAACGACTTGTTCAACAACCACCCAATTCTCCAAACAACCCTCCTTTTATAACAATATTTTCATGATGAAAACCCTAATCTTAGTCGGCTATAAACCCTAATCTTAGTCAGCTTTCATAACAACTATAAACCCTAATTTTAGTCGACTGTCATCGGTCTTAGTTGGCTTCAACTCATGAAGATATTCGGTAATTCCACCGCTCGAAGATTTCATTCGGTAATAGTCCCTATAGCCACTACATTGACTTTTGTTCACTCTTCATATTTTAGCTGCATGAATTCACTCTGTAGATACCCTTGTAAATGTTGTAGAGATTTCGGTCCACTACCATACTTCTCATTTTAGATGGGTTCTTCTTCTTGTCTTGTGCACATACGACCTGTCTTTCTTGATTCGCAAAAATGCGACATGTCGCGATATCACGACACTTTTGTTACTCTTCCTGCCTGCCCTTCTTGAGTAACGAAAATGCGACATGTCACGATATCGTGACACTTTTGTTTCTCTTCCTGCCTGGCATTTTTGAGTCGCAAAAATGCGACATGTAACGATATCGCGACACTTTTGTTTCTCTTCCTGCCTGGCCTTTTCGAGTCGCAAAAATGTGACATGTCACTATATCATGACACTTTTTCTTTCTCTTCCTGCCTGGCCTTTTCGAGTCATGAAAATGCAACATGTCGCGATATCGTGACACTTTTTCTTTCTCTACCTGGCTGCCCTTTTTGAGTCGCGATAATGCGACATGTCGCGATATCGTGACACTTTTTCTTTCTCTGCCTGGCTGCCCTTTTTAAGTTGTGATAATGCGACATGTCGCGATATCGTGACACTTTTTCTTTCTCTCTCTTTCTCTTTGCTTTGGCCCCGAAAATACATGTCATGATATCGTGACACTTTTTGTCCTTGCTTTTTCTCTTTGCTTCGGCCCATGAAAATACAACATGTCACGATATCATGACACTTTTTCCCCTTACTTTTTCTCTTTGCTTCGACTCACGAAAATACATGTCGCGATATTGCGACACTTTTTCTCCTTGTATTTTTTCTTCTCTTCTGGTCGTGAAAATGCAACATGTCGCGATATCACGACACTTTTTCATCCTTGCATTTTCTCTTTGAACATGTCACGAAATCATGACACTTTTTCCTGCTTGCCCTTTCTCTTCCAACATGTCGCGAAATCGTGACACTTTTTCTTCCTTGCTCTTTTTCTTCCAGCATGTCGTAAAATCATGACAGTTTTTCTTCCTTGCTCTACATGTCGTGAAATCACAACAGTTTTTCTTCCTTGCCCTTTTTATTCCAACATGTCGTGAAATCATGATAGTTTTTCTTCTTTGCTCTGCATGTCGTGAAATCACGACAATTTTTCTCCCTTGCCCTTTTTCTTCCAACATGTCACGAAATCGTGACAGTTTTTCTTCTTTGCTTTGCATGTCACGAAATCGTGATAGTTTTTCTTCTTTGCTCTGCATGTCACAAAATCACGACAGTTTTTCTTCTTTGCTCTATATGTCGCAAAATCGCAACAGTTTTTCTTCCTTGCTCTGCATGTCATGAAATCGCGACAATTTTTCTTTCTTGCTCTACATGTCACGATATCGTGACACTTTTCTTACTTGTCTTTTTCTTTTCCAACATGTCACAAAATCGTGACAGTTATTCTTGCTTTTTCTCTCTCTTCCAACATGTCATGAAATCGTGACAATTTTTCCTGCTTTTTCTCTCTTCCAACATGTGAAATCGCGATAGTTTTTCTTGCCTGCTATATATGTCACGATATCATGACACTTTTCTTACTTGTCTTTTTCTTTGATCTTTTGCATATGGGCCACTTCAGTCTTCTTGGAAAATCATTGTACATACTCTGAATAACCTTTGAACTCCTGTCTTCTGCATCTGAATAGCTTTTGAACTTCCTGACCACTGCAACAACAGATCTATCTGACTGTGTTGACAACAATGACAATATTGTTGCTACACCTTGCTCAACACTATGTCCACATAAAAAAATCATAGTCAAATCATGATTATGACACATGTATATATAAAAGTTAAAACCAAGAAGGTATATATATAAATCATCAATCAAAATGCCAAAAGGCTACAAAAAAGGGACCATACCCATAATCCCTCATCCAAAAGATATCAACATGCCCGTAGGCTACAATCATAAGCAAAGCCTATCTATCACTAGGAGTCTCTCCACTCACTTCATGGATAGCCTGCACCTCTATAGCTCTACTAGACTTCACTACCGCTCTTGAAGCCTAAACTCCCATAGGAGAAACAACTCGCTCTAAACTAGCAACCATAATCGCACCCAAAGCAACACCCCATGCCTCGATCCTAGCACCTATTCAACTCGTTGAAGCAGCACTGCACTGACTATGTTGTGAAGGTGCCTATATACATAATCCTAATTCATATTGAGACACCATCCAATCATAATTAGGGACTGCAATCCCATATACCATAAAATAAGTCTTACACAGTAACCTCTTAGTGGACTCAACAACTACCATGTCACTCACCCTCTCAATGCTACATCGTGCCTCCTCTAACTCAGCCCTCAAAGCAACTACATCTATAGACACCCCACCAACCACAACAGCCTATTGGACCACCTCCTATACCTACAACTATCTAGCCAGCACAAACCATAGCTCTATAATATCTGCATCTCAAGTATCCACAATAGCTCACATCTCCACATCTTGAGCATCCAAAGCAGATTGCATATCTACCCTTATCCTCTCTATCTCTATCCCCATCATGGTCATAGCCTCAACATATCTCACCTCAGTAGCCTTCTAAGAAGCCTCACTCAGAGTATACATAGCTATCAACATCTCCTCTAGATATGTCAACTCTCTGCTTTATGACTCTTCTCCTACGCATGAAGCTCAGCCTCTAGCGTGTGAACTCTGTCATGCAAAAATCTCACCTCCTCTTCTATAGTCTACTTCTCCTAAATTTTAAATGGAACCTCATTCAGGTCCTCAAATAAGTTAGCATCGAGGGTGTCATCCAAACCACCCATAGTAGCACCTCCACCTATCTCACCCATCATAGCATCTTCTCCCATCTCCATCGACACACCAGTCACCTATCCTATGGCCATCCCTCCCTCTATAGGATCTACCTCAAAAATCACTGGAACCTTATTGACTCTTGTTGCCTATGAACTCGAATAACCACATACTTGTCTCCTAGACCATCAAAAAAGGTACCTCCCTCTCACTTTTGGATATCTCCTCTGATATAGGTCGAGTACCTCAACCCACTTTCCTCTCCACTGGTGGTACCCCTAAATCAGTTATGCCTCTACTAGGCTCCCACTATTGCATCACCCATAAAGCATCAAACTCTGGTGTCATCCCAATGTTATCCACATCAGGGATAACCATAGGCAGGTCACTCTCACCAACCCAAGGCAAAACCACAAGTCGAGCTCCCCTATCGCCTTGTTGCCTAAAATATATAACAGGTGCATTTGGAACATCCTATTATAACCCAAATTTTTGCTTCACTTGACTAAATTAGAAGAACTCGACTTGTCAAGTGTAATTACCAACTAACCACCACCCCTTATGAATAGCTCTTAGCTGCTCACCATCCTGCTCCCATGTTACACAACCTAACCATAGTCTCCATGTAATACTATTAGATGTCAATTCCCCAAAATTGACCCTCCAACGTAGAGAGTTACCCTCAAAATGTCTCTTCACACCCTTCTCATTTGTCCTCCATCTCAGAGCATAGGTAAAATTCTCCTTACCCTTAACATGCATCTTACAAGGAAAAAATGTAGGCCTCTTAATGGATATATGCTCCCATACCCACACCTTTAGCAAAGGAGTCCAGCTCAATCCTGTCCTCCAAGCATGAATTACATCATTTAGCTCCCTATACAGCTACACCAACAACACGGGTGCCCATGTGAAGACAACATTCCGCTCCACCATGTCACTCATGACATCCACCATGTTCCAAGTAAACAGTACCCCAGAAGTATCAGGCAATGCATAAGTATATATCATCATCATCGATGCACACTGACACTTAGATATCTTATCATTAAGCCACAAATACTCATAATAAATATTCTCCACATCTATATCCTCCCACCCATCACCAAATAAGTGCTCCAACATAGCTATCTTAGCATTATCTGGTGTTACCCTAACTGGAGTACCCTCGATTGGTAACTTGTATATCATGTAATTGTCCTCCAAGGTGATGGTCATCTCGCCTATAGGGAAGTAAAAAGTATTATGATCTGCATCCCACTGCTCACATAGTGTAGATATGTAAGCTCTATTTGCATGGATACTCTTACATTCCCACACCCCTATCATCCATACTATGTCCAACCATGCTTCATCAGCCTCATTTTTCATTAGATTATCAAAGTCCTTCATCTTATGCACACAATGGCGAGGCTCAAGCATCTTCACCTGTTCAAATCACAAACAACAAAACATGAATTAGATATCCATACAGTGATGCAATCCATTCAAAATCCAAAAATCACACAAACTTTACATACAAATTAATCATTTCAATTTGGCACACATTACGAGGTATCATCACATACAATGTAAGCTATATAACAGAAAGCAAAAATAGTCATATTTTTGGATACCCATTTTGTCATTTCATGGCAAAAGTTTGAACATATATAAAAAATAGTACATATTTGTCTTCCAACAGTCAAAAACAAAATTCCCACATACCTATTGTGGCATGAAATTCAAAACCATTTCAACTTATCAGACATACAAAAATAAATTGCATTTTCGAATACCCATTTGCCTATTTAGCAATAAAAATATTGAAAATATTCAGAAACAATACGCCAATTAGCACAGAGTTCAAGCTCAATGTTACCATACATATACCAAAACAAAACAAACACAAATACACACAATATCAAAATAATAGTCACATTTTTGAACACCCATTTCCCCACTTTGAGGTGAAAGTTCAAATAGATGTTGAAAACAGTACAAATTGGGCTCCCAAAAGCTAATTTTAAATTTAATACTACCTACACCTTGGCACGCAAATCAAACATAGGCCAAATGCAAACATTTATAAAAACAAATGACATTTTTGGATACACATTTCGCCCTTCTATGGTGAAAGTATCGTCGGTTTTTAAAAATACTATCTCTAAGGTGGCAAATTTAATAGTCAAAAGTTACTACCCTACACCCAAAAACAACACATTTAGAAAGCACACCAAACAAAGGCAGAAAAAAATAACAGTCACACAACTGGATACCCATTTCCTACTTTTACGAATAAAATGCAATAATATTCCAAAAATAGTACCCCATTGCTCCAAAAATTGATGGTCAAAATTTACACCTACTCTACTCATTACCCGATCAAATTGGTGCCAAAACAAGTTAAACCTAGAAACAAATCATGTTTTTGGGTACCCATTTGGCTTGTTTATCACTTCGTATTCCCATTTCAATTAAAATTCACATTTTTTTTTTAAATGGGACAAAACCTCCCCCCCCTCATTCACATTTCTCTAGAAAAAACAAAACAAATTTAAAATAAAGAGAAAGGATGCTTACCAGTGGATCCCTAAACCTAATTCCAGTTGTGTTGCACCCCCTCATTATCTTCTCCCTCGAAGTCGCCAACTACACTCTCCTCATGTCATCAAATGCTCCTCCAAATCACTTTCCAACTTTTCCCGTCATCAAAATGAACCAATTCAATTCAAAATTTTGTTTAAATAGGATTCAAACCCGCATTCACCTCCTGAGTTGTGAATTCAGATCCAATTCATCTCTCGGGTGGTGATTTAGGTCAAAATTGTCCCCCGGGTGGCAAATTCAGCTCATGACCCCCAAAATCAGTCAAACTGGTCCCAAAACCCTAGGAAATTAGGCAAATTTCTTCTAAAACCCTAGGAACTCTCTCAAAATGTCCTCTATTTTAATTTTCAATTAATTTAACATGCATTGGTATCTTATCAATCATTGCATCATCAAATCACCACATTCTATTTGCTTCATTGTTGATTCCTTGTTTGAGGGGGTATTCATATCCAAAGTCAGCTTTGCATGCAACCACACAACTGAAAATCCAAAAGTGCGCGTAGCACATCTATGTATGATTTTTTTTGCAAAATATTATCTTACGAAGTAATCTCAATATCAACTAAACATGGGTTATATCATGAGAGCTATGTGTTTCAATGAAGAAATCAATATAAACATTCAAGTACGTCGAGTACATAATGAATGATACATTTGATGTAATCCTAGCGCAAAATTTGGAAAAGGATTTCTTGACCACGCTGAACTGGTCACATTTGAATAATCCAAATGTCCCTTTAGCTCAAATGGTTTGACACTTGTTGCCATGTTCTCATCAATCAATCAACATCAAATATTTAGATAGGCTTTTGTCCTATTCATACTTTTAGACCATGTTGATCTGGTCACAAAAGCAAAGCAGTCAAAAGTTGCCATTCTCAAGTAACTGGTATGGCATTGAAAATGTTATACAGACTCAGCAAAATCGCAGCATTGCATTCGTAATCATCCATTTCCATTCACCAGCATTGTTTTTATTTATTTCCTCTTTTTCTTATTTCTTTCCTCTCTTCTTTCCCTTGGACATCTAGTTAATATTGTATGGTCACGCTTCGAGCGGCTACATACCTTTTATTGGATTCCATTCTCTTCCCTTATCTCCATGTATCCCTAGTTAATGTTGTATGGTCACGCTTCGAGCAACTACATACCTTTGATTGGATTCCATTCCCCTTCTATCCATTTTTCTCCTACACAAACCCTTCATATTTTTGTTTTAAACTATGTTCCACACAGTATAGTACAAAAAGGGGTAAAATATAGACACGCAAAAGTTACACATTTTTGTATCTACGTATCCATAGGCAATTCTAGACATCCCTAGACTATTGGAGGATATTGTAGTCATGCGTAGTCATGCATAGTCAGGCGTCATCATGCATAGTCATGCGTAGATTTTTGTAATTCGCCATAGTAGTGTGTAGACTTCCATAAACCACTTCATCAACTTTCAAGTCCAAAATCCTAATAAGCCTTCAAAATCACATCTCGTGCACTGGGATATCCTTCGATAGCATTCCGAGGTGATACACAACCTATTTGCATTCAATTGAGACCCCCATGAGGTATTAGTTGACAAAAGCAATTACCAAGTCAATTCTTAAAATCTAATTTAATGTTGACTTCACTTAAGTCCCCATTTTACGGCCAATTTCATTAATTATTATTTAATCCCTAATTAACACTAATTGCACCCTCCCACATGTGTGTAAGTAGTATTAGTTAGGATATTTTTCTAATCAAACCCTAATTAGACTTAAGACCCCCTAATCCTGATTAGACCTAATCCTTCCTCACACATGTGTGAGGATAGGATATTTTCCATGAAGAATGAGAGGTTGCCACCTTTCCTTCCTTAACCTAACTCTAGTTAGACTTCAGGCCAAGGTTAGTTTACTTAAATCCCCTCCTACACCTTGTCATTTTCTATATATAGTGGGTCCTATACCCCTAAATATATCTCTCTCCATTAATGACATAAGTAAAAAAAACTTTATTGAATTCAACACTGAAGTCTAAATAGTCAGGTTTTATAGCAAACAAAAGCATAGCAGTAGCCAAGGAGCCTCCCTACTGAAGCATTTCAATAAAATACAACTTATAGTAAGCTTCACCCCCTGGGTGGTTATTTCAATCTACAAAGCCCAAATCACCTCATATTTGGCAGGTAAGCTTCCATTTACCGTTCCCAAGTGTTTAGCATAATTTATTGTAAATTTCAATATGTTTTTGTGTCGATTTAGTCTTCATAACCAAGGGGCCTAACCAAGGGAAGCCCCCTAACCAACTAACCCTCTTTTGTAGGTTCTTAATAGGTTCAAATAGAAATAATGCCATCAACTACGACCCAACTATGGATCACAAACCCACCTACATTGAGGGACGATAGAAGGCGGTATCAAGATTGTTGTGAAGTTTATTGGAAAAGACATCATGAAAGGGAAAATTGTACCTATTGTAACCTATGTCATCTTTGAATATAAATGAAATATAGATTTCTTGTTCAACATACTTTGTTTTTATGTTGTTAGATCAAATACGACTTTCCACCCATTTCAATAGGTAATAGAGCATATGCATAAGTCCAGTTGGCATTAATTTGGACATTTTCAGGGTTTAGGACTGTGATGTCCTTATTCTATTGTTCATTCAGAACTGTGCACTTATGTTTGGGATATCCCAAATGCACATGCATGGCTAGTAAATCATACAAATGTGGTTTACCAAAACCAACCGCCCACCCATGGTTTAGCCCTAACAATAGAACTTGGCTAGATCTTGCTCGAAGTTAGCCACTTTACCCCTTGATCTAATTCTATTTGTTGTTCTCTGTTTCCTATTTTTGTATTAGGTATAAAAGCAAAATTGCATCATAGTTTTCATCATATAATAAGTTAAAAAAGCCGCACATATGAACTTAAGCATTGAAATAGTTGTATTTCATCACCACTAGGTTGGACTTCATCACCAACCACCAATATTTTAGTACCCTGTTTGTCCAAGGCTAGCTCCAAGAATCGTCATAGCTTGGAAAAATTCACACATTCCTCTTCGAAGGGTGTATCACTACCCAAGTGAGACTGGGTGAGGACTAGTAGGACCTATGTCCCCTTATCAATTATGGGTTTCATCTCCATAGTCTGATGGGATTCACAATATAGACTTCATCACCGGATATGTGTGTGCGGGCGTACAGGTGAAATCCTAGATTCATCTTAGGGCAAATATTTTGCACATTGATTTTTCTTTTTTCCAAAAACTTTCAAAACTACAAAAAAATCAAAAACTTTCAAAACTTCAAAAAAAAGATTCAAAAATAAAAAATAAAAAAAAATCAAACTTTGCACGAACTTACGAACAAAAACCTTGATTGTTTGTTTGTTTTGAGTGCTATTTTGCAGTGTGCTTCTTTCATGCATTTACACACTTACACTTGCATTTTTATACATCATCACACCTTAGTGTATGGTAATAACTCATGGTCAAGCTAAAAATTTAGCATTAATTCAGAGTCAGTTGTCTTCCCCTATGGATCCCTCTCAGGCTAGTTAGGTCCCTAACACTTTGATGGTAGGGTAAGTTAATGTAGTTCCTACTATATCCCAGAACTTAAATGCAGGGTCCTCCAATAGTTTCCCTATTTTGGATAAATATATTAAGCATAGGGCTACCCATACCACTATTCCTAAGACTCCTAAGAGTGAGCCACCCACACCAATGAATGGTCGTGTCACATTTGTAGACATGAACACTATTATGATGTACCTAAATGCTACTACTATAGTTTTTCCATCGTTACCATTGATTACCATCCCATCTCGTGTCATACCATCATTACATTAGGAGTCTACCTTCACACACCCATAGCAGTTTAATATACCCTTTATGAATCTACTTTTTGAGTCGACTGCTACCACCCTAGCTAGTCACCCATCATCATCTAGCCAACCACCCATCACCTTGCCACATCAAAACATCATTTGCACCAACCCCCTTTATGAATTACCAACTCAACTCACTTTGTAGGTCCTCACATCCATTCCATCTATCGCCCCTATAGGTCCCACACCTCCTATCATCCCTCATTTTGTGGCAATGTATTTTACCACCTACCCCCAACCTACATCTACTAACATGGTTACCTGGAAACCAGCCCAGCAATCCACTTCATATGTGACTATACCCACATCATCTATGATTGCCATGTAGTAAGCTTTCTTGTAGTTGCAATAAATTATCTTGGATAATGCTAACCATAGCATTAATCCTGACCCACATCATCATTCACAAAGGATTGAGCAGAACCCACAATCAACATCTCATCAAAACCACACCTTTATCCAAAATCCATATTGGGTATTGTGCCCCCAACCACTACCATAACAACCAACCCACCTCATCACATGTATGCTAACTCATCAGGTCAACATGCTATCACACCCCATCACCTCATCAATATTATAACCCTCGTCAACCATTATATCATAATGCATTTCAACCTAATATTCCCCATCATCCAAATTCCACCTACAATGTACAATATTACTAACAACAACAAGCAAACCAAGGATTTAACCCTATGGAATATCCTAAGTTCTAATTCTTAGAAAACCATATTGATAGCCTTACCATGCAAACACTAGGTTTGCAGTATCAAAAGCCCATATTACAGCAGCTACTCAATCACCCAATCCATATTTTGGTACCCACACTACCTTATCCAACTAATTTTTAGATGCCAAAGTTTGATACATTCAAGGGGGATGAGGACCCCTGAGAGCATGTGACTAGATTTGTTAACACACATTTCAAGATCAAAAATAATTATGCACTCATGCTTCACACCTTTCCTTAGACACTTGGGAGAGAATCCTAGGATTGGTGCAACTACTTACCACATCAGAGTGTTTACACTTTTGAGCAACTCACAGACCAATTCCTGGAGTGATTCACCCTAAATGTCAGGAATAAAACCACATTGATCGATCTTCTTAGTTTGAAGTAATACGATGATGAATCAATTCATGATTTTGGTAACCATTGATGGGTGATTGTGATCAAATTGCCAATTCCAATGCCACTCAGGTTAATCATATATTCTTGGACCAAACTTCACAACCAAATCAACAAGACAAATTTCAAATCCAATAACCCCAACATCAACATCAATAACAGTAATTGCAATATTTAAATTATCAAGCGGTTCCACCCCCATAGCAAGTACAAAACCAAATGCAACCTGTAGAAAGGCAACATCATCATTTTAGGTCTAAATACAATTACACGCCATTTTAAGAGCCCTACTCATTTTTCTATCATAAGTTGTATGCAACACCAAAGATCAAACCTAAATACCCTAGCAATCCAAAAATGAAGGTCTATAGAAAGCATTTATACTGCATCTATCATTGACAAAAATGGTATGATGTCAAAACTTGCCATGCGTTTAAAGGCATTGTGTAAGATTTATTGGAATTATGAAATATCAAAGTTGATAATACATTAGCCCAACCTAATCATAACCTTGGCATATATCATACACCTTTGCCTCATCATAAGGTAAATCAACAAGCAATGTGAGTGTCAACTTCTATAGTTCCTCCCAACCAAGTGAACTATGTATCAACTGTACCAAGGTTTTATAGGGGCTATCAATATGGTCACCCATGGGTAAAGACAATCGAATCACACAATCCAAACTCCTACAACACAACCTAGTGTGCCCATACAACTAGGGCCATCTATTCCACCTCCACCCATCCATAATTTAAGTAATCCATCTCGTCTAACCATCATCCTAAGTAGTTAGTTAACACAGAGTTTTAAAATGGCATAAGCAAAATTATCAATTTATGATCTAATACAACATTCACCCCCACATCGCGACGCATTGATGGATATTCTAAAATCTATTGAAGTGTAATATCTAGACCCTCATGCCTTCAATGCCTTTGTGGAAAGTGTACAAAAATGCATGGAGCCCTCAATAGTATTTTATAACTTTAAGGAGAAGAGTGTATCATCAAATTTACCAAATCCTTTGTTGCACATAGTTGATCATATTGATATAAATCCATTCAAGAGGGTATTTATTGATACTAGCTCTTCCATCAACCTCATTACCACTCCCGCCATCAAGTACCTTAACCTACCATCATCCCATATCACATCATCCACCTTCACCTTGAGGGCCTTTAATGATGCTTTATGCTCAACTATGGGGAATGTAGTTCTACCTATCACCATGGGGGTGAATACTATTCATGTACTCTTCCACATCTTGGAAGGGGTGATGAAATACATCATTCTTCTTGGATTCTCTTGGATCATGGATATGAAGTGTGTGCCCTCGACATTACACCAATGTCTAAAATATGTACACGAGGGTAAAGTACATTACATTTAAGCAGACATTGAGCCATTTAAATATTGCAACCTAATCTCAATTCCTTATGATCCACTGCTTCCATCCACCCAACTCTCCATTCAGCCACTCATCATCTGAACCACTCCCACTAACATCATCTCATCAAAAGTCCCCATACCAAAGGAATTATCGATAGTTGATCCTGCTTTTGCATCCAAAAGCATCAGCTCTAGTCAACCCTCATCCACCACATTTTATTTTCCACCACACCTGATTATCCTTCTAACCAATCACTAATTTCATTAGCCACACCACCCACTTCATAAACACCATTCACATTTTTAGCCCAACCAACTCCATCAACTAACAACCCCATCAAGCCTAATCCACCTCAAAATTCACTAGCCATCATCTTGCAGATAAGATAACCTACCTAAGAGGAGCCATCACCTTCACCTGAACTACAAGCTACCACAAAAATGCCCTCCTCATCCATTAATTCATCCATATCCCAACCATCCCAAGTTGCAATCCATCTCTCCAATCTAAGCATTGGTGAATTCATTTTTGAAAGTGTCTTAGTTACACCACCTGTTGAGTCAGTAAAATATTACAATCGCCCACATGACCCACATTTAGCTATAGGTGCAATGTACAAAATGGGTTCTTAACTAGACAAGATCAATTTCATATATGGGGAAGTGGATTCTTCATCTGATATACCTCCTCCTAATGAGGAACCCTTACAATATTTTAATGCCAATTTAGAATATCTATCCAACCTGGATTTCCCTTTGTGATATTTTTGCAAGGTAAAATGGCAAGGATACAGACTTGGACGACATGAGCAAGGTCCACATCACATTATTGAGCTTGAATACTAAGAAGCACATGATCGCTTTGGTCTAGGATATAGGACTTATACGTCAAACTCTTCCTTCAACCATACCAATGATTCACTCTTGAGTGTGAAGAAGAGGATGAGGAGAGTAATTATTGTGATGATTATGACAGTTATGATGATATTGATGATGAATACCTGGACCCTAATTTTGTGTCTCATTTACATGAGGCCTTTTTGGAGATTGTATTGCATACATTCATGATTTTTCATATTCCAAATTATTACATATTTGATCAAGACTTTGGATATTATATCTTCGATGAGGATTTTAGGGAATTCCAATAGATACAAGCAAACCTAGATTGGATCATTTGAATATTTGATGGTCCCCAAGAATATGTGGTCCCTGTAGAGCCCATAGAGAGATGAGTGTTATACCAAGATTTTTCCCATAAATCACACCATCTTTCACTTCAACAAGGAGTGTGAGAACCCTAAGCTAGATTTGCCATCACCACCTTGGCTGCTCCTAAAACATTGTCATTCATCCACCTTAGGTCAGTTACAACCTAGAGAGAGTGATCCATCACTCCTTGAATCACAACCACCTTATTTCCACCAAGTCAATATGATCTTTGTTGACTTTTTCACCCCACTCTATAACCTGTACAATTTTGTGAAGCTGATTTTGATCAATGCTAGTCTTATCACCATGGATAGGATTTCATCCTTGTCATCCATCATTGAATTTATTATATCCAAAGAGTTACTACAAGCTTCAAATGCTTACATACCATAGAAACCTTCATCCTTGTCTGCTTCAATTTTTCACATAGATGTATAGGAGGGGTTACCTGAGTCATTTGAGCATGTGGAGGATGATATCCATCTCATTCCAACTCCACATTAGCTAGAGGAAAGTTCTCATATGCTTATTGAAGAATCTATTGATTTGAACCTTAGCCAAGATGAGAACAATCCACAAATCATAAAAATTGTAAAATATTTGTTCGCAAAAGAGAGAGCATATCATCAATGTCTTAAAAAGGAAGAAAAACATATTTGTGTGGTCATACAAGGACATGCTTGGCCTTGATCCCAATCTGGTGGTCCACAACCTTACCTTAGCATCATATTATAAGCCTTTCAAGTAGAAACTAAGGAAACTTATCCAATTGTAGCATTAATTTTCAAGAAAGAGCTACAAAATTATTGGATGTGAATTTCATAGTCCCAATTGATTATCCAAAGTGGCTTTCTAACATGTTACCTATTCACAAACTAAATGGGAGGGTACATGTATGCATTGATTTTCATGATTTAAACAAAGCATGCCCCAAGGATGATTTTCCTCTACCTAACATCGATCAATTGGTAGACTCCTGCATAGGCCATGAAATGTTATCATTAATGGATGATTTATCAAGATATAATTATATTCAAATTAATCCAGAGGAATAGCATAGAACGTCATTTACCACACCTTAGGGGACTTTTTGTTATAGGGCGATGCCTTTTGGCCTTAAATTATGCTAGAGCTATTTATCAACGTGCCATGATGTACATCTTCCATGACTATATGCATAAAATCATCGAGGATTATGTGGATGATCTGATTTCCAAATATAAAACATGTGTTGAGCATATTGAGGTTCTAGAGAAGGTTTTTGAACAATTGCTTGAACATAAGGTAAGTTTGAATCCTAAGAAGTGTGCATTTGGCATCACATCAAGAAAATTTCTAGGATTCATTTTCTCCAAGCAAGGCATTGAAGTGGATCTTGATAAGGTCAAGGCCATCATCGAGATCCCACCCCCCCAAAAATTGAGAGAGTTATGCATTTTGAAAGGAAAGATTCAATATATCCGATGCTTCATTGCACAAATCTTAGAAAAATGCAGGCCTTTCAATCGCTTGCTATAAAAGGAGGTGACTTTTTCTTGGACAACCAAATGTAAAGAGGCTTTTGATGACATAAATAAGGATATAGCTTCACCACTAGTTCTTATGTTGCCTCATCTAGGAGTCCCTTTTCACCTTTATATATCTACAATAAATTTTGCACTAGGTACAATGCTTGTGTAGAAAAATAAGAATCATAAAGAGCAAGCAATTTATTACATTAGTCGAACATTGGTAAGTTATGATACAATATATGCTTACGTTAAGAAGTTGTGCTTAGAAGTGGTTTTCACCACTACAAAACTCATACATTACATGCTAAGTAACACTATCTATGTTATAGCTAGGGAGAACCCCATGCGTTATATGATGACTCGTGCATACAACAACACCTGTACCACAACATATATAATGCTTTTAATGGAATTCAACCTCAAATTCATTAGCTAAAAATCCATCAAAGGTCAGGTGATAGTTGATCAACTTGTAGAAGCTCCATTACCAAATGATCAACCAATACTTATCGATCTTCTAGATTATTTGGTCTTTTTCATCACTAAACAAGAAGAACTAGTCCCTCTTGAGGATGATGTTGACATGACACTCTTTTTTATGGATTAAAGTTAAAAAATATACAAGGTGTTGGAGTCATTTATAATTCAAACTTGACTTTCCATGCACAAATAAAAATGCAAAGTATGAAGCCCTAATATTGGGACTTCAATCAGCTATAGCTATGGGTATTAAATGAATAAGCATATTTGGTGATTCTCATCTTATTGTTTGTCAAGTGAAAGGAGAGTACCAATGCAAAGAACCAATCTTGTAATAGTATCATGAAGTAGCAATGAAGTTGCTAGAGAAATTTGAATAGTATGAGACTAACAACTTACCTCATTTGACTAACATATTTGCGGATGCAATGGCTTCTTTGGGATCCTTTATCCTAAGAACAAACATGGAGAATTCCAACCACTTATCATCACAATAGTGTCCAAGTCAGCAATCAAATGAGAAAAATCTGGAGGTAAGAAGAGTGTTTGTTTGGTCCACGTAGATCCATACAATTCTTACCTTGATGAGATAAGAGACTTTCTCAAATTTGGGACCCTCCCATTATAATTGATGCAAACTACAAAAATATATTTCAAAAAAAAAGTAGATCGTTTTACTCTCTTGGGGAACGTGTTGTATAGAAATGGCTATGATGGAGTCCTACTTTGATGTCTAGATCTTGTAGAGGAACAATGAGCCATAATTGAAACCCATGATGGTATTTATGGTGGCCACTTTAGTGGAATGGCTATTGCAAAGTGTATTTTTGATGGGTTATTATTGGCCCACCATGGAAAGTGATTTTTGTCAATGCGTTAAGAAATATCAAAAATGTCAACATCACACCAATTTGACTCATGTACCATCACAAGCTTTACAACCCATTCAAAGCCTTTGGCCCTTTTTACAATGGGGCCTATATTTTATAGGAAAAATTTCACCTACATCTTTGGGAAAACATAAATTCATCATAACTACCATGAAATACTTCACCAAATGGGTTGAAGTAATTCTAATGACGACAATGACTAGATATTGAATAGTAGAGTTTATACTTCAACATATTATTTGTTGTTTTGGGATTTCTTCTAAGATCATTTCTATTAATGGTAAGTCATTTAATAACAAGGATGTACGAGCCTTATACAAGAAGTACAATATCCACCATAGTTTCTCGACTTCTTATTACCCATAAGTAAATGGATAAGCCAAAGCAACCAACAAGACTATGATAGCCATTCTCAAGAAACTTGTCAAATAAAATCATAGATATTGGCACACTCAAATCTTCTTGGTATTATGGGCTTATTGAACAAGCATCAGAATTCCAATTAGTGCAACACATTTTTTATTGGTCTATGTTACCAAAGCAATCATACATCTATACAAGCACGTCTTGACCAATTAACACTCCTTGATTAAAGGTGGATCAATACCTTAGAACATCTATGAGTATATCAATATCACATCAAGCATGGCTACAATGCAAAATTCCATCCTCATGAATTCCAAGTAGGAGATCTCATTCTTAAATAGAATCAACATAACACCAATGCATTGCCACACTTGAGAGATAAATTTGTGACTAATTGGTTAGGTCCATACATTGTCAAACAGAAGGTGGGTCCAAGAACGTATAGACTTGCCAACTTAGAAGGAACATTGGAACCTAAGCCATTGAACATAATATATCTAAATATATTTTATGCATAGTGCAGCTTATATATGTACATATACATGGCTAAAAAAAAACACAAAAGATCAAAATTAACAAAAACATTTCATTTGCATCTCATGCATCCATATATACATTTCATACATGTGTTTTAGGTATTTTTTTCATACCATTAATTACATTGGATCATTTGGTTGATTTGGATGATCACTAGTCCATATGTCTAGTTGCCTTAATCAGGGCATCCTACATCACTCAGTAATCCATCAATTGTAATAATATGCAACTTTCCTTATAATATTTTGATAATTAAGGGACTCGCATAAAGTAGGATAGATATTGTATAATTATTAGCAATTACGATTACGCGACCACTGACTATTTTATGTGTGTATTTTAATTTTAAAAATATTACATCAAAAGTATCACAAATACATTAGATACCATCAACCCATAAGCAAATTCCAAATATTTTCAATCATTCAGCCACTCCTAGTATTTTAAGTAAATGTAATTCAAAGTCAAACAACATTTAGAAGTAGTAAATTTCTCTTGGTCAATCAAGTTTCCTCTTGGACCACACAAAAATATATTAAAACATTGTGAATCTTGGGAATAATGGAGTCAAAAGTTGCTATTGCCATAAGTTAAAGGTTTTCCCTATTCCTCCAATTATGCACATGGTCTAGAATGTCAATAGTTTACAAAAGGACAATATCCTCCCTCATTACAAAAAAAATCCTCCCAAAAACATTACAAAAGCAATAAAATCCCTTGCTCTTCCTCAAAGCGAGCAAGTATCCCGAAAAGTGTCTCAAAGCAATAAGTTCCCCTTGCTCTTCCTTAAAATGAGAAAGTATCCAAAAAAAAGAGAGAGAAGCATGTTGGTCCATCACAAAAGTGAGCAAACCCAAAAATCAAAATCCTAAAATTCAAAGCAGTAAAAGAAGGGAAGGAACTTGAATACCTGGAGCTCTTAGTGTCTCAAAAACTGTGGTGTGATCCTCATTACAACAATGGTCTAAATAAATCCTACTTAACAATGAGGTATCCTTATGCATGGTGCCATGTCTATCACATTAGTGACCTTATTTTTTATAGACCTATGGATACTCTCATATGAGCTAGCTTATTGGCATAAGTTACAATTGATTAGTTGGACCTCGCTCATGATGGGAAATGAATAATCATCACACACACAATTGGTCCTTAAGAAATTTGAAACCACTAGGATAACCCTTGCATAATTAAGATATGTTAAATACATAAAAGGGTTTGTTTAAGATCACTAGGATGTTTGAGTCTGTAAGAACACCCTAAATCACCTACTCAATCATACCATATCAATTATATAATCACACATCATAGTCAAAACCATTCATATGTGCCCCTAATTAAATAACAAGATAATATGGAAAATATATAAATACCAAATGAGCATTACAACATAGCATTAATCAACATTACATCATACATCACATCATTTCATATGCATCCATACATATAATAAAACAAAAGTGCAATACAAATGATCTAATAAAATCCATGTATATATATATATGTGTGTGTGTGTGTGTGTGTGAATCACATAAGTACAAAATACCCATAGGTTGTATACATCAAAGTACTAAGGCTCATAAACAAAAATAGAAAATTACAAAAAGAGGTACTAATATGCTACTAGCTAGCACCTCCATGACCTCTGCTAGGCCCTTGAGCTGATGCCTAAGAAGCATGTGAGCTAGATGGCTTATGATATCGTCATCCTCTCAAGTCAGACCCCTCCAAGTTTTCTAGTATATTTCATCACGCATAAAACCACTCAAACTATCCTAGTATGTATCTGTAATGTGAGGAGGGCAAGTAGGAGAAGACTCCTCACTAGCACACCAACAAAAAGAATGAGGAAGTGAACCATCACAGGCACAGGATAGCCCCTCATGACCAACTCTAATGTGCTTCCATATCCAAATATAAAGCACCAAACTACAACCAAAGCCCCTTTGCTATTGTCTCTTCACCTCATACAACTCTACATACAACTGACATAAGAGCACAAGATCCCATACATAAATTTGAGGCTCTACTATCAGTTGTAGTATAATAGATACCTGGTTCTAAGGGAACATCAAGCCTATCCTATTAGGCAACAACATGTTGCCTAGTATGTACATCAAGAAGGTTGGAATGGCACCCAGCTTCTTACCCTTGTAGAAATCAAGGTAAGGAATATCACCCTTCTCACAGTAAACATCCCAATCATCTCCATAAATCAAGTTGAGGACCGCCCACTTGTTGTGGCCAACCCTCACAGGTAGACCTCGATAGGAACATTGAAGATGCGATAAACATCCTCTAAGGTGACACTTAGCTCCATTGTATAAAGTTGAAATGAACCCCTATTAGGGTCCCATCTCTAAAGCAGCATGGATAAGATCTCCTCATCAGCTCGAACAATCTCTAACCATTCACAGACCTCCAAACCCATAAACTCCAAAAAATTCAAATCATTAGCTGTGAGAGCTTTTTACACCTTGGATATGGTGTAGGACCATCAGTTATGAGAAGTAATAAAATTAACCTAGAGAGCAAAAAATATTAAAATCAATACATATCTAGATTTAAAAAAGCATTGTATATCATCCTGGTGTAAACTGCATTACACATTATTTTACATACATTGCATTTCAAATAAATGAACAACACAAAAACATTACATTTCATCCTAGCATAAATTGCATTTCCAAAAATAATAATAAAAAAAAACTTTCAACCTTCCCCATTCATGCATATCCAAAAAAAATTGCCAACCCTTCTCAATGGTTGCAAAATAAAAAAAATAAAACAAATTTTTTTTGCTAGTCCCTCTTAGTGGTTAAAAAAAATAAAAAAATAAACAACAAACAAAAAAATGCAAGCAACAAAAAAAAAAAAAAAATCTAAACTAAGAGTTTAGGACACCTACCTTGGCATAGCAGACTCCAGCTTTCGCTCCAGCCGAGCCTCCAGCACCTGCACCCGCACCTACAGACACTCCACTAGCCTCACCAACATCCATCTCCCAAAATCTTCTCAAATTGCTCAAAACATTTGCACCACAATAATGAAATGAAAATGACCCCCCTCCCCTTTATATAGCCATTTTTTTTAGTGGAAAATGTGCACCCGTGATTTTTGTAGCATGCAAAAACATGCCCCTATGATTTTTGGAGTAGAACACAGATGCGTAGTTAAGGGGAGACAACCACACGTGCGTAGTTAAACACAAAAAAATCAAACACAACCAAATCACATTTGCATTTCACCAAAGCATCATCATCATTATCATCACCACATCAATTAGTGAACCTCATATCTAGTGAATTACCCTATACACTTGGTGGTTATAGCGACTAGAAATCCATACAATCTAGTAGAATGGATAGCTCACCATAATGACACTCAATATCAAATCAAAATGGCATTAATCAGCTAGGTCCCTCAATATTTAATCTTGGCTATGTTCAAACTAGATTTGTACAAGATTATCCTTCACTCCTTTCCATTGGGTCAAAAGCGAAAAATAATCAAATCAAATTTGGTAATAATTGAAAATTAGTCGAGCATCAAATTCCTAGAATTACTGGTTCCTTAAACCCATAATTTGGAAGGAATTGCTAAAGTCACAAGGGAACTAGAACTCCAAATGTGACTAATGGTTTTATCACAACATTTGCAACAAACGAACCAAAGGCAAATCTACAAAACACAACAATCCCAACACTTGGAGCATCAAGTTGATTCAATGTCCTACATTTGCACATATCATATTCATATCATTCAATCATCCACATTTAGTCAATTGACTCATGGGTTTCATATTTTACCCATTTTCCAATTTATGGGGTAAGCAAACAAATCAAAATAGCATCAAAATTTTCAAAAATTGGTCATTCTCGTGTGTCAAGAATATTTGAGTCCATTCATCCAAAAAAGACAAGTATCATTGGTTTTAGCACTACATCGTGTTTCACACAATGCAGTACAAAAAGGGGCATCTATAGACACCAAAAATTTGGCATCCACAAAGTTATTTTTTCCACCCCACATCAAATCCTACATAATAAAGTTATATGCCTAATTTTAGACTTAGGTATATAAATCCTACATATTATCCTATTTTCCAAATTTATTAAATCTGGAAATACCATGTCTACCCACTGGACATGTGTCCTAGCCGCCTCACCAACATCCCTTGCCACATCTCATACACCCTTGTCCCCTTTGTCTCTTCACATGGGACAACCCTCCACATGACACTCTACTTACAGCCACATCACCCCAGTTAAGTGAGACACCCTGGGTGAGTCACTCTAACTGCCCCCTCCATTTAGAAGCCCAAGATTACCACTTGGTAATCCTAGCTTACCACATCTTATTTCCCTCCAAAACCCTAAGGAACCTATAAAGGCACCTTCACCTCACCAAATAAAGAAGGTTGAACATTTATACCATTGGGCTATCAAAATAGGACTAGATCTCTACACGCATCTCAAGGAGAAGAGAGATATAGAGCCCAAAGGTCCTAATTTTGAAGCAATCTTGCATTTATTCTACACTACATGTCTATAGTTTCATAAGCAAAACTACATCTACGTGGTTTTCCCCACTGCCCATGCACGGTTTTCTACACGTCTACAGTTTCTCAGAGTCAAGAACACAATTTAAAAGATCAATAAAAAGCTTATATTTGCATTAAGGCATTTAGTTTGTTTTCTTTCTCTATTTTCTACATTGTGTGTTTCCTAGTTAGGGTTTTATAGCAGCATTCTATATCTTGATTTGTAGGTGCTACTAAACCCTCTTTGGTTTGCATGTATGTAGATAACAAGTACCTTAGAGAAGCTTATGAAACTGGAGTGGTCCCTGCATTAGATATCTAAAGCCCACTCGCTCCTCTATAGTTGTAGCAGAAAAGATGAAGGACACTAGTTATTTGTTTGGATAGATCCACTTTTTTCCATCTTGAACACTTGCATTGTACACATACATTATAACATTGCACCCAATATACTTGGCGTAATTCAAAAGAGATATCATTGTAATATTGGGAGATTCAGGCTCCCCTGTTAATACAAAAAGTAGATATTCTTTACATTGCAAGTTTTCATGTGTCTATTTTATTTTGTGTCATTATTTTTGTTACAAAAATAATGTAATATTCCTCAATAGAATAGAAATTCAATGGCATACCATTCTAAGAGTCTCTTTGATGCAACTCAATGCTACTCTACATATAAGAAAAATTATGATTCCTACATTCATATATCAAACTAGAGAATTTTAGGCATATGAAATGAATAACTTACCCATAGAAATTCAACATTATGATCAAACATCACAAGGGAAATAAGTATGCAATAAACTATTTAATATTTCCATGAGTATAGGATCTAATGTTGGTTCTTTATGACAAAGAACATATTTGCAATGATGGGCATAAACTATATCTTTCATACCATAAACTTTATTGATATTCATATTCAATAGGTGGAAGGCAAGTTAGTGATTGAATACCATCTTCAAATGAGTTATTTGTGATCTTGAGAAACTTTGAGTACCATCTAGTGTACCACAACTACTATTGATCTAAGATATATACTAATCTAACATAATTAGACCTTCTAGCATAAATAAGGCACTTGTAAAGCTACAATAATTTTTTAATAGGCCTCACCTATCCTAAGAGTTGAATCTCTATGTTTGTTCTTTTACACCTTACAACATTGATAAACTAGAAAATAGAAAACTATGGATCTGCACATGATTACAAGTCTCTTCTAAGCCTTTGGAATCTATCAACATGAATTTTATTTATAGGTTATCAAGTACTAAGCACCAGTAATAAGTTTCTCCTTCCACATATCAACTAGCAGTATGATTTCAATACAAATCAAGAAGGTAAGCAAGGCTAAAAATTTTCTACAATAGGTGTAAAATATTTAGATATAAGCTTAGAAGATTTTGAAGTACCATAAAAAAAATATAGGTAGTGTCATGATCATCAAAAAAATCTATATTCTTTTTAGATTACATAAACGGTTAGTTCTATTTGAAGAAGGAACGTTTCTTGTACCCACACTAGAAGATAAAACCACTATGCCATGGTCCTTACACCATTCAACACTAGGTGGGTGAGAATATCTTTGTCCTTGAATCAATACCTTACTTGGGGATGCATCTATTTTTTCATGTAGAACTCCAAAAGTTATACATTATTTCCTTGTTAGATCCAATAGAAGTATAGCATTCAATAGACTTAGGTATAGCTTAGTTAGAACCTACTGTATAAGAGTAGTTGATTTATGTGGTGATCAAGAGTACTCGCCAAGGGACATAACATGTATAGGGTTATAAAATAGAATCAATTTCCTCCATAAGCTAAGTGGGACACACTTGAATAATTCAAACACCTTTTCTCATAGATGTAGGATAATGAGGATTGTTGCTTCTAAAAAGGTACATGATCTAATCAAAGTAAAATTGATAATAATCCCAAGAGATATGATGTCAATGCATTACTAGCTTATAAATATTGATACCTATTTGGGATCTTTTCCAGATAATCTAGTTCCAAGTCATTCTATGGCATCATGGTTTCTTTGGTACCAATGAAAATTTGATAAATATTGGGTGTCAACATCACATGTCATCATCCTATGTCATAAATACAAAATACCTTGTAGTACTAGATGTCATACATGATTATGTACAATACTAGTTTAATAATTTGTTCATCCAAAGAATGACATCAAAAGTAGTGGAAATTAAAAAAACATTTCATAAACTATTTCTAAAAATATTTCTTGATTAGTTTGAAAATTGAAGTGTCTCACCTTTCAACTACTCTATAATTTTTGTATATATCTTGTATTAAGTTTAGTGTATTAACTCCTTTTTGATCTCTTGGTTACTTCTTGGTCTTTCTTGTTTTTTCATGTTCCTCTCATTTTCTATATTTACCCTTTATATACAAGTTGTTCCTTCCCATTACAATAGAATATAGTTCCTTACATCCTACAACAATGTTCCATTGTATTAAACTATTATACAATTATTTTATAATTAATATAAGAGCCTCGTATTCTATAGTGTGTTTGCATCATCTTTTGTAATTGTGATTATTATTTTGTGTGACATGCATTTATTTGTTATTCTATTAGAGATACATAATTTTTTCCTACTTCTTATAGTGCAACTCTAAACATAACTTTTAGGCACCACAAATTGGTTCTAATAGTTATCCTTTGCACCACCACATCATAGGCCCCATGATATGGATAAGAAAGGAGGCAATAATGATAGTGGTGATGATGGTGACAATTACACTATTGATGACAATAATAAAGACACTTGATTTGAGCCTTATGAAATGCACTTGAATTGAACCTTTTATAATGCATTTGATTTGTAATTTTTTGGTATTTTTTTTTTTTTTTAATGTTCACAAATGAGTTGTTTTTTACCCAATTTAAGCATTGTTCTAAAAATAAGTTTTTGTAATTTAATTTCTTTGATACATCTAGATTGATTCCTAATTTGTGCATATACTCTCAAATTAGATTAGTTGGTATTTAATCACTTAATTGGGGTTGTGAGAGTTTTTTATAATGTTTTATGCCATTGACCAAGTTTGATAAATATCAAAGACTTGGAGAATTCCCATCCTAGTACTAAATAATGAAAATACAATTCCAACTCCTAAATATGATCCAAGTGCTCAACATGCTAAAGATATTCTTCTAGATGGAGGACAACCTATATAGGTGTTGGTATACTTGGATTGTTCTCCTATATGATAACTCTTTGTTTTATTATATGACTCTTTTTTTGTATTTTCATATAGCCTTTAGATTTAAAGGTTGATTTTTTATACTGGTTATAACCAAATGTGTATTTTAATTTTAAATCCAAGTAAATAGTTATGTTTAAGTTGGAAAAAATCTTCTTGGTATCTTCCATAAAATAGATAAAGATTCATATCAAGATGCACTTTGACCTTCATTTTAACATCTTAGAGGGTATAAACATGGTTCAACTAATGTAAAACTTTTGGAATCATGAAGACCTAGTTTTAATGATTGAATAAGCCATCTAGAACAAGTTAAGGGACCCACCTTGTTTTAAGGCATAACAAAATAGGGGATATTGGTGGAGAAGGAATAATTCCAACATACAACATTGTAATTGATCATTAAAACTTCCCAAGACATATAATATGAATTTCAATCAAAATTTTCATTATACATCATGCCAAACATAAAGAAGAATAAATAATACTTATGATAGTATTTTGGCCATACCTCTATCAAACAAAGTCTAAAATGCATAATTATTTTTTTGGAAAGAAAATGTATTTTATGAATTTCAACCACTTGGGATAAATCATTAAAATAATTAATTAACCTCTCAAAATGACAAATCTTGACCTATTATGCAATCATGATCTATTACTCATACAAGCTAAAAAATCCAAACAAATTATTTTAGATTCATGGTATTCTAGTGTTGGAATATGTGGTGGTTAAGCTTCACTTGAATCCATGATTGAAGTTGAATTATACTCTTTGTATATGCCCTTTATGCTTGTTTACAACTTATATAGATGAATATTTTATATTTTTTTAATATTTAATCTTAATATTTGTACCTTAACCTCGACCTAAAGGTCTTTTGTAATTTAATATAGATACCCTCTTATACCAACCATTTTGTTAGTGGTTGGAGTGCATTCTATTTTCCTTTAGTGAGATATTTTTTTGTTCATGGAAATGTTTTTACATTGTGTGTTTCATTTATGTGAGTTATTCATGCATATATAGGTAATATCTTGATTCCATTCATTTTTAGAAAGTATTGCAAAACCTAACATGGTATCAAAGTGGGTGTGAATATCCATTACTCAATTGCTTATATTTAGCAATTTAGCTTCTATAAAATATCCTAAGGGTGACATTGTTTGGATCAACTAGAATAATTTTCATGTATTGTTGATAGTTTATAAAGCATTTTTTGTGTTAAAAATCATAGTAGGAATTATATTGTGAGGATCTTACTAGTTCTAGAAACTTTGCTCCAAAATAAATATTCATTGATAAGTTCCTAATTCCTCTTTTGATATTCAACCCAATCTCTTGCTTTGATTTTCTAACAAGATGGATGCCCTAGTTTCAGGATTGTGTTTTCTAAGGTTCCTTGAAAACTTTGTTTGTCTTTTATAAACTCTTTTAAAATTTCATTTTCTTTTCTCTTTCAACATCTTATGTCTAGTAGCAACATAGATAAGAAAATAAGAGACTAAACATTTTTTAACCCTTATATCCTAGTGAATTTATGGAAGGCTTTCATGCATGGTAAAAATCAGTGAGGTGCTTGATAGAGTTGCAAAAATGGTTTAACAATATTTTTTATGCGTAGGCATGAGAGGATGGCTTGATTGGTTATATTTAAAAAAAATGTTGTGTAGGTAAAATCATGATATATATGTATAAACCATCACCATTTTTTGGATTCTTTGCAAAATATTCAAGGGGTTTCCAATTCAACATCTTTTTCATGTTAACTCCATGTACTTGTTTTTTTGCATTAAAATTTTTCTATATTTCTCTCTTATTTTCAAAAGTTTAAATTTCAAGTTTCATAATATTTCAAATAATATTCCAATTGGGGGCACATGCATATAACTGTTGTGAGGCAAATGTATAAAGTTCCTACTTAATCTAGGTGCACAACCACATGAAATCATGAGTGAAAGGTAGACACTTAAGGAAAGAAAGAACCTCCTCCTTCATATCATAATGATGAGACTTTTGGTTTGTGTAAGCACCCAAGACAAGGGGGATAGGGTAACCTCCCATATGGCTTAGCGCCTTAAAGTCCCAAGTTTTGAACCCTATCTACCCAAATATTTTCATAAGGATGATGATGTCATCATCCTGACCAATGATGTCAACAACTTCGACTCATCATTATGTAGTGATGTGGCATATCTTGATGACATGGTACTATGTAATGATGTGGTAGATGATGATGACATCACCCCCTTTTGATTACACATGATAACATGGAACCCCCATTATTTGAGTTGTTGTATAGTTAGTAGTAAACTTGATTAGGAAAAAATTCTAAAACAAATTAGAGAATAAAAATTGTAGTCTAGTTTGTAGGTTTTAAAGTAAATTAGAACATGACAAGTAGAATAGTCTAGTCTTTTAATACACTATCTAGTGGCCTACATAGTCAATACCTTGTTGGTACTCCCTTGCATAGGATAATGATACATGATGGCTTCCCATTCATTGGTACTCTATCTAGTTAATGCTTAATAGTCATCCCCTCAATCACTCAAGAAATAACACATTACGACCTATCATTCACTATATGTACTAAAATAAATTTTAAAATCTTTTGGAATAATTTGTATGATTTTATGGTCAAACTTCTAGGGCCATAATTTTTACACGTGAAATCATTTTGGACCCTTTTTTAAATTGCACAATTTTTTAAGAATGATGCATTGATAGTTTTATTTTTAGTTTTAACTATACAAAATTTCATATCTTGGTAGAGAAGTTATGGATACACATGTATCTTGCTAAATGGACCAAACAATACTACTTGAAAACCAAGATTGAAGCTCTACTCTAAAGTAAGGGGTTTCTCAAATATGTGAATAAGGAACCTCTAGAGACTAATCTTGAAGAAATAAATTAAGTTCTTAGGGATAAGAAGGATTAGGCTCTTGGTGTGATAGATATTCATGTTGATAAGATCTATGACACTCATGTTAGCAACATTATGGCCCCAAGTAGTTGTTTCACAAAATTTTAGTGATTATATGATTATTCCTTTTGTTGAAGTAATGTGAAGTACAATAGGTGGTATAATTAGGATCACACTCCCCAACAACATAACAAAAGGGGGTCTCCCTGCCTATTATTTGAACTATAACTGATATGAAATGCCAATGAAATACCATTGGGGTCTCTTGATAGGGACTATTATGTGATTATATTGACTCCACATTAATTAGCAAATTGGAGGTGAATCGTATGATCTTGACTAAGGATTCCTTTGAAACTATTGATGAGTATATCACTTTATTTAATTAATTGAAATATGATATTTAGATTGATAGAGAAATTTCAAAGGTGATGGAGAAGGAATAATAATTTTAAGATAGTCAAAAAAATATTGAGCTTCTCAACATTGTGTTCAACAATATTATTCAGACATATGAGCTATTTGTTGAATTTGAGATACTTTGTATCTATTTCCTAGATTCTTATTCCTCTCTAATTAATGAAATTTATTAGTACTTTATTCACCATAAGGCTCAAATATAGTGGCATAAGATTCATACTCTTACTATTTAAGCTCATAAAAAAGAAGTGATCGAGAATGATACTAACAAAAATCCAAAAAAATTTGAGAAGAAGACTAAGAAGCCCTTAAAGAAGACATTTTATGAATTTTTCTAGGACCAAAATAGAATTTTATATGCATAAAGAATCTTAAAGGAGTAGCCAAAAAGAGGGTATTAATACTTCTCTCCTTTATGCTTAGGGTGAGGATGATCACAAAGGTGAAACCTCATAAGAACATGTAGTTTTCACTCAACATATTGAACATACCCTTCTAACAAGTGGATTATGGATTCATGGGAAACTCAAAACATGACCAAGCACTGATACCTTCTACATGATTATAATGCAACATTCTAGAAAGTATTTTTTCTTGAGAACAATTCCTCCTTATAAGTAGCTAGATATGGTGAGGTGAGTATTGATTCTTCCTCATTTTATGAGGATATTTATGTTCCAAGTGTAGGCTCTAATATTTTGTATATATATTGTATTACTCACACAAATAAGAAGGTAGAATTTTATCCTATTTTATGGGTAGTCAAGAAAATTGATGAAAATTTTAATACAATTGCTTCATGGTATTTTTTTATTCAACTTTGATATATGAGCTAGATAAGAAATCAACTCCTTCTAATTCCTCTTCTTTAAAGAGATATTTTGTGACTATGGTGGCATAGGAAAATAATGAGAGTTAGCAATGGAATCATAAACTTGGGCATCTTATCTAAGGATCATATAGGTATATAAGTCATCATTATTTTTCTATTATGATTCATATTATTTCTCTCCTTAATGGTGTCTATGAGGGATGCATTTTTAGAAGCACCTATTGTAATCCTTTTTTAAAGGAACAACTACATGTGCCACAACCCTTGAAGCTTATTTCTAGTAATATTTGTGGACCCATAGGTAAATTATCTCTTTATAAGAATATGTAATTTCTTATTTTCATTAATAATTTCTTCTTATATGTATGGTTGTTATAGATAGCAAGATGTGCATGGGTTGATTTCCAAGATCCCTTTCCAAAGGAGACTAATCACATAACAAGTCTAACTTAATATGTTTTATGTTCAAATCCTAAACTATATTGTATGTATAAATTTGCACAACACCTAGTTTCAATGTATATGCCTAGGATTCTTAAGGAGGAACCTAAAATAAAAAATAAAATGATTACAATAATATAAGTTATACAATCAAACAAAGCCTACCTATATGCTCTTTTGATTTAAATGATTACCAAAAAAGTAAAGAGTATTTTCTTTTCAGGGCATAAAATGGATTATGCAAGCATACAGAATTACCCTAAATTCAACTATATTTTGTTCTAATTCCTTGTATAAATTAAAAATAAAAATTGAATAAAATATGCTAAGTCTATTATTTTTCCCTTTATTACATTTACAATGAAAATAGAAACAAAGAAAAGGATATGACCAAAACCAAACCATAAAATTAGAAAAACTAGACAAAGATGATGCTAAAATAGGGTTATCTAATTCTATATCACACAAAAATACACCACCTATATCTTAATGTGTTGTCTGGAGTCTACCTAATGCAAATGCTTCTCAATTAATGCAAATGAAAAACTCATAAATACAAATAAAATAACAATAGGGATAAGACCAAGGGAGTCTCCCCAAATGAGATAGATATTTAAAATTTCTAAGTTTAGAGGTCAGACCCCTTGGCCACTTAAGGAAATTTTCAAAATTAAACTAAATATACAAAGCATACCTCAATGAAATTTATGTTTCCTATAGTAGACTAACTAGCATAAATGCTTGTAACAGAGAAATAGATAAGATCTAATCTAAGATACGACAAAATGTAGGTAAGATATGCTTTGTAGAGGTGTAATTTTTACTATAGATATGGTGGAAAGTTTATCTCAAGGTGAAAATATTATAGAAGGGTTTTAGATTGTAATAACCTTCTATAATCTAAGCAACAAAAATGCTCAATGCAGGAAAATAGGGAGATAAGGCTAAGCATACTAGGTCTAGTTTGAGTATAGGTATAAATCATTTAATATAAGGGGTATCCACTCACTACTACCAAGGAAAATATTGTTTTAAGAAAGGAGAGGCAGAGAAGAGATAATATAAATATGCCAATTTCTACAACTAGGGTGGCACAAATTCTAAAGAAAGACATACAAGTAAAGGGAGATAGGAAAAATAAAGATCTTAGATAACTCCATAGGAGGAATAGGTCTAGTCAGATAAGAGATTCAATTACTCTTCATATACAATTATAAATCCAGCATAAATACATATACTAAGGATATAAAGTAACATGCTAAACTAATAAAATAAAATAGGACTATGAATATAATAATTTATTAGCAATAATGAAATGATATTATCATAAAAATATGTTTTTTAATACATAATACAAGAAATATTTAGACTATATGAAATGATAAACAAAAGGGAAGGAATTCAAAATAATAGAGAAAGAGAGAAATGATATCACCCAATCATGGTTATGAACCTTCGTGTAGCTACTACCTAGTGAACTCCTTGCCCCTTTGTTGCAGATGATTAGTTGATGATCCTTCTTGCTTGCCCTATTGCACTCATCAAATGCCTTTGCAATAGGGGTAACTAAGAAGCTATACAAATAACTATAATGGTAGTATGAAGCTAAACGTATTCAAAAAAATTTAGAGTAGCATTTAAGTAAGAATATTTCTCATTACTTTTGCCTTTCCCTTAGAGTTTATTTAGAGTTTTTCATAGGGGATTGTTGGAGGGATGTTTCTATAGGTTCAACATTCAAAAGGAATTGGGTACAGATAAGGAATAAGCATGCATGCTTATGGAAAGGAGTTAAGGCATGCCTATGAGGAACACTTTTAATATTTTACTCATTCCAAAGCATTTGCATTGATCATATTTATGTCTAGGCATAAATTTAATAGGTATAAATGCTATTTGATTGTATAACATTATATTTTGGCTAAGAAATTATGGTTTGGTGGTTTTTGCATTTGCACCTCCCTCATCACATTTGTGTCATAAATGCAAATTGGTTACTAGTCAATACAATTGCACCTAAGGGGTAAACACTCCAAGTTTGAACTTGGGATAATTTGAGCTACTTTGGCTAGTTATGGGATTGATTGAGAAAAGTCATGGTTGTTGGAGTGCATAAAATTGGGTTTCTAAATTTTCCCCTTTTTGAAGGATTTATTGTATGATAAATGAGTCAAAACTTAATGTAGATGCTCTAATTTTATGGCAAGAAAGCTTTTTATTTCTTACTATTGTTGGTTTAAGGAAATGGTGCAAAAAATAATGTTACTAAAAATTGTACTTTTAATGTCATTAATGCTCACATGACCTAGGGCTTCCCCCTCGATTTTTGAAGGGAAAATTAAATTTTAGAGAAAAATCAATTTATTAGGGATTGTGGATAGCATATAGGAAGAAATATGGGAGGAATTGAAAAAAAATTAGGATGGGTTGGGGGGGTTTAATATGTCTAGAGGGGGGAAATAAATTCAATTTTACTATAAAAAGCTATATATTTTGGATCTCTAACCTCATGAATAGTGATAGAGAGCTTCAATAGCATAGTAGAGGAGATATCAACATCATTTGTATGTCATTTAAGGGCTATCAATAGGAGTAGAAGGCATAATTTGCTTGGGTTTCTAGACCTTAGCTTACAACTTTTAATATTTTTTGTTTAAATTTTATTTTTGGATTTAGTCAGTGCAAATATTGTAGACTAGCACAATTGCATCGATGCATTTGTTACAACCTGGTTTTTGTGCTACCTAGAACAAATTCTTAAGAGTGAATAGGTAAGGAATTTGATGGAGATGGTGACTGATGTTATTTTTTTGAGTTTGTTGTAGACTTGACATGGTATATTGGAGTTGAGGGAGTGCTGGTAAAATATTTTAGAGATGTTGGACATCTTAGATATTGAGGATTATATTTTGCTATAGGTAGTTGGACTGTATCACCTAGCATTGATTCCCAAGGTGGAATTTGATAGGTCATTGCTGGAAACCTTGGTGGAGCACTAGTTTTCAGATATCTTGGTAGGGGAGATGATAATGACCCTAGCAAAAATCTAGAACATTATTTGTATGTCCATAAAAGGTGCTATATTTATTCTACTAAGGAGTTTAAAATAACCTATGGAGTTGCTAATAAGGGACCCCTCTTATCCCTTGGTTTATTTAAGGTTAGATTGCAAGCTTGTTTGGTAGAGGGGCATGGATCACCATACAATTATTTTGAGTGCTATAGTGTCTAGGTTAGTACTAGGGAATCCTAGAAAGAAGGTATTACACTAGAGTATGAATCCCTTAATAGCTATGCTACAAGATTTTTAAGTGATATTTGCATGGGGCCCCTTCATTTTGGCTTGACTCTACCACATGTTGCATCGAGTGGTTTATCGAAGTGGGTAGAGCTTAATTTTTTGTATATTTCTCTAAGTGTGGGCCTAGGAGCACATAGTAGTGGTATGGCCATTGAATTTGCTAAGGATTATTATAAATAGTGAATAATAGATAGCTTACAAATGGGTGCACGAGTTTGAGAGGGGGGAGATGAGGCTAGTGAGAGGTTCATTAAAGATAGTGTGGAGGTGATTAGATGACTTGGTTCTCTCTTAGATCATCTAACAACCTTAGAGGGGATACCCAATGTGGTATGATGACACCCTTTAGTGATAGATATGCACATTGTATTGCATTAAATAATTTATTGTAATTTATTAATGTAAGCATTTCATGTAGCAAGATAAACATGGAGGATATTGAATATTACTGTGCATATTAAATGCACCCTTATCCTCTTATATGTACATGTAATTGAGCCCATGGATTGGATCATACCATGGTATTGTAAAGGTATTTTGTGCCTATAAATTACATGATTATCAATAGAAATACAATATGGATTTTTAGCCTATAAACCCATATCAGTTTGCTATCAGAGTCAAGCATTGGGTTTGGAGATTATCCTCTTCCTTATGCCAGGTTTGGTTCAAAAAGGAATGATAAATCCTCCCAATGGATCTTGGTCATTTTTTTTTTGGTTTCACCCACCCATAGTTGGTTTTTGTGGTCACTCTCTTTGGTTGTTCGCATCACCATTTCCTTGCGTGAGCATATTCTGTAAAGGGTTTAATATTTTTTCTTTTTATTTATGCTTCAAGAGCCTTGTTCTTTTTCCTATAAATTGAGGCTCTATTCAAACTCAAACATAGCCTTATGTATAGTAGTTGGAAATCTCTTTCTGCAATGGATCCAATAGAAGCATCAAATTTCAATTTTGTAAAGGTCTACTATAACCTATGATACCCCAAAGTTTATGTTACCAAAATTTAATTTTAACACTCAATGTTGTACTATGGAGTGCACTTTCAGTTGTACCCAACACTCCTCATCCACATTCATTTTTAGAGACTCTTTTGGAAGTATATTTATCCTTTAGACCATAGCCTTTGCATATATGTACTCCTCACTAATGGATTTATCTCGAAGATATTCATGACCATGACCTTATTATGTGATCCATAGACATCACACAGGTACTCCTTAATCATAGAGTTGTCATTCTCTCTTCCTTTGTAGGACCATAACCCTTTTATTGTGTTCAAAAACATCACATGGATATTCAATCTCTTGCATAATTTGGTCCTCCTTCACATTAAAGTTGTTTAACCCTTTTTTGGATCATCTCTCAATGGATTGTAACATGTTTTCATCCACAAGACACCAATTGACAACACTATATCAATCCTTCGATATCAATTTATACATTGAATTTATTAGATCCTTAGCCTCATTCAACTCTTGTTTTCTTCTCCAGATTCTCCTTTCCTATTTGTATGCATTGGGGACCAATCCATATTTAGTGGGTAGGAATGATAGGGATGCACATTGTATTGTATTAAATAATTTTTTGTAAGCTATTAATGTAAGAATTTCATGTGGCAAGATAAATATGGAGGATATTAAATGTTATTGTGCATATTAAATGTAACCTTATCCTCTTATCTGCACATGGTAATGAGCCCATGCATTTTCTCATACCATGGTATTGTAAAGGCACTTGGTTACTATAATTTACATGATTATCAATAGAAATGCAATCTAGAGTTTTAGTCTATAAACCAATATTAATTAGCCTACATGTAGAGGATCAGGTGGTTGTTGGGACAATGTAGAGATAGAGAGTTACACTAAAATGATCAGGTGCTAAGATAGTTTGATGTATAGTAGGGAATACCAAGAGATCCAAGGTGGTATAAGAAGACCATCTATGAGGATGAGTTTGGTGGGAATCCTAAACCAACTATTTTTGTATAGATTGACTAGGATGATTTGGTCATGGTGGTGCCATATTAGGATGATATGGATATTTTGGTAGAGAAAATAGATCATTTCATTAATCTTGAAAGATATTACAACAATAGCCTTTGTTACAATACAATACCACTCTTGGTTGAATGAGTCTCCAAAATCCCTACAATACCCCTTGGACTAAAAGAAGGTTTTCCAAGGTGAAAATCTCCTTTTACAAATCACAATATAATGGCACATTTGGAGTGGGTGGATTTTTATGCTTGATTACCACTCTTGGTTGAATGAGTCTCCAAAATCCCTACACAAAATCAAAAACAATAGTTAGTAGCACCCCTTAGGTCCACCTAAGTTGGACCCAAGTTTATGAGAGGAGAAAACAATGAAAACTTGTATTAAAGCATTAAATCAACCTCAAAATAAGATAAAAACATCAAAAACTTACCTTTCTCACATCTGTAGATTGTTTGTGGTTGAATATCTGACTATGTCTAGTTATGAATGGAAATCGTCCTAGGTGGGATAATCTTGATTATGAACTATTTGGGGTGGATGTATTTCTGTGTACTATTCAAAATGTGATGAAATTTTGAGGATAACTTCTATATACTATCAAGAAGGTACACTCCAAATTTGGTGGCTATTGTAGTCTAAACTTGTGATCTACACACAAAACAAGTCAAGATAGTTCCAGCAAGAACTGTCCTTGAAGGGATGGTTCTAACTATGAATCATATGAGGGTGGATGGTTCTCTTTGTACTTCCAAAAATGTGATAAAATGTTGAGGGGATATTTTGAAGGATGTTAGGTGCCTCTGGTTCAAATTTGGCATCTGTTGGAGCTTCCATCTACGATCAGTTTATAAAATAAATACATGCAAGTAGAGGCATGTAATATTGTCCATGGTTGATATGCAAGCAAATAGGATCCTAATAATGTGCACACAAGTAAGTTCAAACTAAATTTTGGTAGATTTTCCCTATAATAATCTCACACTCTCATGCAAATAAAATAAATGGGGGGTTATTTATAGAATTTTGGAAAGGGTTAGGGGTAGTGATGTGGATATGATATGGTAGCCAAGTGGCTTGGGTGAGGAGAGAAAAATCTAGGATTTTCCACTTGGATAGTCAAAGGGGCATGTGTGAACCATACCTCATTAACCTTCTTGGGTTGGGATATTCTTCACCCCACTCGAGTGGTATGTGTACACCATGCCTTATTAATGCTCCTATATGGGGAGAGTCCTCATCCCACCCATATGCATTAATGAGCATGGGGGGTTGTATGGGTGCATGGGGATATGGAGACAAGGGGGTAGGCTAGGATAGGGTGATACAAACCCAAGCTAGAGTCAAAGAGTAGGCTAGGGTAAATGGGATAGTCACATGGTGAACATGGACTAGGTGTAGGATGGGGCTTAGTGGTCAAAAGGGGCTAGAAGGGGTTGATTTGATGTTTCTAAGGTTATCATGCCAAATATTTGGATTAATTGGGACCTTTAAAGAATTATTAATTATTGAACTTAGACAAATGTAAATATGATATTTTTTAAGTGTCTATATTTACCTCTTTTTAGACTACATCATGTGTAAACACAATGCAGTGTAAAAACACATGATACAAAAATGATTGAATTGACGACAGACAACGGTGGATAATGATGGTTGACCATGGCTTTTGGTAAACTGTAATGGTAGTTGAGGAAGGAGACATCGGGTTGTCTCAAATCAAGAATAATTTAGGATAACCCAATTATGAAATGGGTAAATATCTTTGAAACTTTTCCTTTGATAGATTGTTGATATCATTTAATTTAGCAATTTGAACAACCATTGGTATGGGTCCTTATGACTTTTCAATTGATTAGATAAATGAACTTAATATTTCCACCTCAATTATATTGGATTGGATTAGGGTTTGTGTTGAGAAGGAAATTTTTGATTTTTACCCCAATAGAAGGGGGTTAATGATAGTCTTAGGAAAATATTCTTGGACAAATATATTTTAGGATTGTGTTTGGATATTGGACATGTTCAAGGTGGTATTCGGTGGTTAATATCTACCCCCTCAAGTAGTGAGTTGATGGATAAATATATTGAAGATAATAACGAAGCACTTGATAATAGGTCATTACACCACCAAGAAATGGAAGTGACCAAAGAAAATGGTGAGATTCTATGGCTAGAGGGTGAAAAAGTTGATCAAATAGAAACTGTATAGGGTCATACAATAATGACCATATTGGATTGTATGGTCATTGATTGTATCGTATGGCCATCAACCATATGATAGGATCTAGGGGTACTTGGCTATAAAATCCTAATCATGAGGTACGAGAGCTCATTTTCATCATGTGCTAGGAGAAGAGAGAGTGAGAGAGAGGCGTGAGGTGAAGGATTTGATGTAGAACACTACCAAATTAGAAATATGATCGAATGATATGGTAGGTAGTGGTGTGAGACCAAGAGATGGAAGGTGTGTAGGTCTAGTTAGTCAACATTTACCCATTTTCTTTTGTTTTCATATTTTCAATATAAAATAAACATGAGAGCTTATTTTTTAGTGAAATGAAACCCTAGAAGAATAGGATAGTGTAGGAAAAATGGTTAATATTACGAGGTCTACATGCATTTGGTTTTATTTTTAGTTTGGTTTGGTATAATTTTTAGTGTGGGTGTGTGAGCATGATTGGATTTTGAATTTTTAACATTAGTGGGATGATGTTTTTTGAATTTTTGTATATTTTTGGTCATTTCAAGGAAAAGGATATCCTAATATTCCTTTTGTTTGGGAACCATCTAGGGTCATACAGTTAGGTGAACCATATGGATCCGAACAGTTGGGTTTTTTTATGATTTTGACTTGCATGGGGAATCATACGGGGTAGTACGATCAGGGAAATTGTACAGATCCATATGATCAATTTTATTTTTTGATTTTGGTGGAATGTTGGATTTTATGGGAGGGAATTATGGAAGTTGAAGGTATTACAACCCAACACCAATTTTGACCACTCTTTGTCAGTATGAGGAGGAGGTTGGATTCTAATGACTAGAGGTGGTTGGAGGAGATAGGGTTTTATGGGATGGCCTAGTTGGAGATAGTTCACATGGATAAGTTGTATCTATCAGCATTGTGTGAGTGATAGGACCCAGATATAGGAACATTTTATTTACCTATAGAGTAAATGACTTTGACTCTAGAGGATATATATCGAATATACCAATTACCAATAAAGGGATGTACCATTACTAGAGTGGGTGAGACACAAATAGCACTAGTGATAGAGTGACTTTTTGGTATAGAGTGGGATCAAGTGAACATAGATAGTGGCAGGGTTCTATATGATTTGTATTATGAGATGAGTATGTTATCACCGAGACATACATTAGCGATAGTATTGATATCCAACAACATTTTTCTAGATTCATCAGGTACATTATTCCATGGAACCTACTAGGGATTGTAGAAAAATTGGTGGACAGGTCAGTGGTTTTATGTGGGCTCCAACTTTATTGACACATATGTATAGGGATTTATATGAGGTAAGGAGGACTCATCGGATAGGATTGAGTTGTATCTTATTGGTATAGTTATGGGTGTGAGAGCATATAATAGTGGAGAGACCCCAAAGTCTACCACATGATGCCCATAGGTTGATGGTGAAGGAGGTTTTGTATACCTTCATATGGCATATAGTGTAATGGTCCTCCTTGGAAAGAATAATTCTTAATACTTGATTTATGTATTGATGTGTTGATATCTAATGTATAATTTTATTTGGTATTGTTAAGATGTATTGATTGCTGCATTCCATGCTTTATTTTATATATGTGAATAATATGGTACTACTAATTAATTTTTATGGATGCAGATGTTAATAAATTTTGAGCCTCCCAACCTAATTTATTAACAAATGTACAAATTGTAAAGATCTAATGGTATGTGATGGACAAGTTCATGTTTATAGTTGGCAAATTTGACTGGTACACACACATGATGACTATATCTCATTTTCAAATGCCTTTATCCCATCAACAGGTACCTATATTCTAGTTGTAGGTATATGGAGACACCTAAAATGCATCATGTCGAGGCGATTACTCATATGGGATATGCTAACAGACCATATGAATGATCTTGGATAGCTCCAAGGTGAAGCAGTGGTTTTAACCACTCAATTTGGGTAGAGTTAGCTAACTTAGCCTTAGCTTCAGTTGAGACCCACGACTAACAGAGCTAGTTGCACCTCAGAGCTGCGGTTAGCATCAAAGCAGTTTTGGACCCAGAATCGGTTACAATGGCCTGGGTGACAAATCCAAACAACTTTTGGATGAGGAAGCCTCTAGAAATTTCCCTCCAACTACTCCAATTGTAGGTTTATTGTTCTTGGCTTCTCCATGAAGCTAGAGCAAGGCCTTCAATGTGCTATAAGACCCCCTCCAAATTGGGAAGAATTATAGAAGAATATCGAGTTGAAATGTAGCGAAACCCTATCAAATTATAGACTCACTTGCTACCTTTGAGAGGAACACTTTTGCTACCCAATTGGAGATCATGAATGCATTCAAAGCCATGAAGGTCCTAGAGGTCTAGGAGAATCAAGAAATACAATTGAGCCAATTCCATCATCGATTTAGATAATTCACACCACCAATCCGTCAGAGGACACTAAGGCAACCCTTGATCATCAATTCAATGAGGAGAATTGGATATCCAAGCCCAAATTTGGAGAGCAAGAATATTTTTAGCTCAGTCATAGTTGTCAGTCATGGCTAATAGTGCTAACTATGCCTCAGACTTGCAGCGAAGATTTGATCCCTAATTTTCCTTGTTTTAGCAGTAGATTTATATTTCTTTGCATTTGTTTAGATAGATCTTAGTTAGATTTACATGTTTAGATACAATTGTATGATTGAATTAGAGATTTAGGATAGACTTCCTTCATTTCTTAGCATTTGGCAATTAGACTAGTTTCCTTGTTATTTTCATGCATTTAGCTTTTCTAATGGCTAATTAGATTGATTTATACCTAGATATTTACTTATTTATTATGCTTTATGATAATTTCATCATTTCTTGCATAGATTGATGGTTTTACAAGCTTTATTGATTTTATGACACGTTTTATGTAAGATTCCTCTAAAAGCCTCATCAAGAGAGGTATCCTTTGCTTTTAATTGTTTCTTGTTGTTTCTTGAATGTAGGGTTTTTAGGACTCCATTGTCAATGCATTCAAGGCAACAAATGCCTCTTCCAAGGAGAGAAGAAGGTCATCATTGACCTGGAGTAGTTCGTGTGCATTTGGAGAGTCTATGTATTATACCAACCTCATTGTGGGGCTCAAATGATTTTATTGATTGTATCAAAAATTTGGTATCCCTAAGAGGGAAGGAATTATAATCCATTGGCAATATATTAATACAAAGGAATCCTTCTTTATTGTCAAATTTGTTGTTATTGTGGTTTAATATTTTAAATTTGCATTTCATTGATACAATAGCTTAGGTATATGCTCTCTACAATACCACATATGGCGATCACGGTGGGACCAACCAAATTTGATAGTTGTTTCTGATGTTTGACTATGTTTTTTATTGTAGGTACTCACTATGGCTGACAATCGCGGTTAACAATATTAGCTGCACATGACAGCCATGGGTGACAGTCTAAACCATGCCTCATAGTTGTGGCTACTAGAGAACAAAAAAATTATAATAAATAGTAGCTCCATCAGACTGGGATCTGAAGTAGGAATAATTCCCCTATGTTTTCATGTCTTTGCATGTGTTTTTGATAGTCTAAATGCACTAGGATGACATTTTAAGTAGGAAACATAGATAAAGTGTAAAGGAAAATATTTATATTCTTGTAGATTCCTACTAGCCATTGCTAGGAACAGTGGATCTCTGATTGTAATCCGCCCTAGTATCCAGTGGTCTAGATTAGTTGTTTTTGAGTTTGCATGCATGAGGCCCAATTAGTGGCCATTCCCACATAGTTAATTTACATTCTCTAAAAAATTATTTAGCATAGATGTGCATTCTTTGAAAGATAAACATTATTTTGAAAATAAGCATGTAGGAAAATCATTCGAATACTCTTTGATGCATTTTATTTACATGCAAAAGTAAAAATAACCACACACACCACGTACTATCTAAATTCTAGTGAGTTGGAAGTCATATCCAACCACTAGTAGGGTCCAATGACAATGGCAGTTATTTCCATATTTTGGCCCAACTCCCTCGATCCTTGTTACTAGACCAATACCAGCTTTAAGAACCGATATAACCCATGGAAATTTGCATGTATCTCTCTTCAAATAGGCATATCATTGACTACAGGTGAATAGGGTGATTATCAAGAGGACATGTGCTCCCTAACCGTGTATGGACTTCATTACCACACATTATAGTTTGGCTTATGTAACCGTTACTTTTATTGCCAATTGTCGAGATGTGAGTATACAAGTGAAAGCCTTAAAATATTGAGTATATCATCAACAATTTCAAACACAATGAGAGTAGTTTAAGTTTCAACAAATATCAAAACACATAAAACCAGTTAGGGCTTACAAACAAAAATTTAAAAAAGATAATCATCATTGTTCATTTTGTTTGCCTTAAAATATACATACGAGATAATATAATATCATGGTTAGAACATGAGAGTTCTATATCGACACATATTTTAAGTCAAGGCTGAAGCTCCACCCAATGTATAGTAAAATGCACAAAACCCTCAACCACAAGATCCTCCCAAATGATGTTTGGTGAGCATTAGAGGGGATAAATCTACGTGCAGGAGTTCTCATAAGAATACCCCACTCATAGGATGCAATGCACATACCTTAGGAGATAGATCCAAGTATGGGAGATCCCAATGTGGGCACGGTGAACATAGGAGTATATATCATGATCGTACACCTCGTGGATCCACTAGATCCATCGAAGAGTACATTTCTGAGGAAGTAACAGTAAACAGAATGGTTCCTATCTATACTTGAGATAAAAGTGGTTCAAGGCCCCTGTCAGTTCAAAATAGACAAGTAGAAAATATGCTTATTTAGGGGTAGGAAGAGAGGGATGCCTCAAGGTGTAGACTTTCACAGACTCCAAACAAAAATGAACCTAGGAAGTTCACATTTGACATATCAAAGGTTGGAGTCAATGGTACACCACCACATGAGTCATGGTGCACTAGGCAATTGGATGGTCTAGACAGAGTCTTAGGGTAGCTAGGGTATAAATCCTCAATTGCACACTCTCATTCTACAAGTTCTTGTATTTAGGACACACATCGGACCATTCAAGAGCTAGAAGAATGCTCCAAGCATTCTCATAGCATAATTGCCCTATCAACCCACATGGGCATAGAGTACAAACAACACCAAAATGTGAATACCATCTACACAGACAAGGGCAAAGGTATGGTAAACAAGTCTATCAGAGGCCATACTAACAAAGTTGCTAGGATAGAACGAGTACACCAAATACCACACACAATCGATCTTATAGATCAATCACAAAGATTAGTGTTAGAACAACGATAGTAGATCCTTCAAGATCAATTGGAGGATTTTTTTGCAAAGCATGAGCACCTTGAAAATGAGGATACTCAGAGGCAAAGGTTGCATAGGCAACATCTTTTCAAGCAATGCATGCACGAACAATGCATCCTTTATCAAAAGGAGCATGCTAAATGATAGGATCGATTGGCTCGGGCTAATTTATCCCCTCATAGTGAGTACAAGGAGCACACTCATAGACGAGCTACTTTGTAGCCTGATTTGCACCTTGAAAATATTGAGAATCATACTCATTACACAGCCCAAAACACAATGCAGTGCCAAGCATTGGAACATCATGGGTGTACGTAGTATGAAGAAGAAGCAGGAGATGATCAAGAGAAATAATACCCTGAGATCTCCCTAGTAGATGAGGAGGATGATCCCATTCCCCCACCTTGTATGAAGAAGAATTTACCTCCAAAGGCTCCTCATGGACCTCTCAGAGAAGAGGAAATTTTATCTTCAAAGACCTATCAGGCCTTGGCAGACAAGGTTCGAGCTATAGAAAGGCAAGTAATGATTTACCAGAAACCAACCTTAAACAAGATTCATAACGAACCTTTATGCCCTTAGGTGCCAATTCCAGTGTATCCTGAACACTTCAAGATGCTAAATTTGGATAAGTTTCAAGGTGAGAAATATGCGAAGGAACATGTTACGAGCTTCATGGACATGTGCTTTTAGATTGAAAGCAATGATGCTCTGTTGTTGAGAACATTTATCACAACCTTCTCAGGTCCTGCTCGAGAGTGGTTTAATCAACTCAAGAGGTACAACATAACCATATTTGAGCAGTTGGCTAATGCATTCCTTAAACACTTCTCCTTTAGCATCAATAATAAGGCTAATCTATCTAATATGGTTACTTTATTGCAACATTATGATGATTCAATCATGGATTATGACAAAATATGGAGAAAGATAATGGTAAAGTTGCCATTTTTCATTCCAACTATCGAACTTATGTGAATGTTTACCAATAGTTTTGTGAAGCACATATCATTATTGTTATAGTTGTAACAATACCAAACATTCAAGGAGGCCTTGGTGCAAGCCAAGGTGATAGAGGATATCAAGTTATAGAAGGGTAACTTGAAACTCAGGAACAAGAAGAAATAGAAAAAAAAGAACACCCACAATCAGAAGGAATAGGCCAAGCCAGCCAATGTCAACCAAGTGGTGTTAAACCTCTAGAAAGGGGATAAGGGGTAGCAACAAAACTATCAAGCCCAACCTCCTCCTATGTGATATGATCAATGCAACAACAACAAGGGTAAGAATAAGGAACAAAAGCCACCTTGCCAGTTCACATCGCTATTGGAATCAATGACCTTGATATTCCATCAACTGTGCGAGGCCAAGGCCATACACTTACCAAAAATCAAATTGATAGACCCTAATAAACCCAAGCCAAAGGGGTATAGGGATGATCTATACTATGTTTTACATAGGAGGAAGGGACATGACATCAAAGTATGTTGGATTTTCAAAAATTTAGTATAGAATATGATCAAAAGAGGAGAGTTAACTATAGATAACTCTCAGGTGCCTAACAATAAGAATATGGGGATCTTCAAGAACCCCTTGCCAAATCATGAGCCACTGAGGAACAATGTCATACATGTGAATAAAGTACAGGTTGAACTGCCAACTCAAGGTTTTGTTGGCATAGTTAATGTTGTCACGAGGCAAGGGAGGTATGAAAGACCAAATCCATCTCTAGCTCCTATTAGAGTGCATGTTACACCCTAGAAAATGCCAGCGCATAATTTTTTAGGCCCACTAACAAGACTGGTGGTGACCATTAGGATTAGGCTAGTTTAAAGTCTATAGACAACTCTAGCGAAGTTGTTAGTCTATGAACTAATTTAGTAGTCTTTCAAGCATAAGGAGATGCTCATGGATATCCTGATATCAATTGAAGTTCATTTCTAGGACCCTGAAGCATTTACAAACTTTTTGGGACATGTGCAGTGGTGCAGTGAATCGGTGATCCAATTCAGTGACCATGAGATTAATACGGTCTCCACTACTATATCAGACCCGTTGCTACATATCATTATGTGTGTTAATCACACACCATTCAAATGGATTTTTATTGATACAGGGTCATCAATAAACATAATTACAACCAAGGCATTAATGTATCTAAAGTTGCCAAAGTCACATATTGTACCTTCTACTTTCACCTTGAGATCATTCAATGATGCGCTATGCTCAACGATAGGTACTATAGTTCTTTTGATTCAGGTTGGACTAAAGACCATTCTTGTGATGTGTCATGTGATCGAAGGCACCATTAAGTATACAATCCTCTTTGGGAGGCCTTGTATTAGAGAAATTCATTACATTCCCTCAATTTTACATCAGTGTATAAAGTACATACATGACGGACAAGTTCACATGGTACCTTCTGACAAAGAACCATTCAAATACATGAACTTAGTTGATTTGTTAGGGGATTTTGTTCTTCCCTTAATGCATCTGGATATACGGTCGACGTCACCTATTATGCATCAAAACGATAACTTAAATGAGTGTGTGTGGGACCTTCTATGGTAGCACCGTAGATGTCAAAACACATTATAGTAGCTTCAACTAAACTTATGGTATCTAAAGTGCCTAAGAATGATAAGAATCTTAAGACAGTTATGGGTGACAGAGTAAAATAAAATGCCCAAAGAAGCAACTATTGAGGGTCCTTGTCCTATGGATGAAGAGTATATTCATCCATAACTGTCATTCTACAAGTTCTTGTATTTAGGACACACATCGGACCATTCAAGAGCTAGAAGAATGCTCCAAGCATTCTCATAGCATAATTGCCCTATCAACCCACATGGGCATAGAGTACAAACAACACCAAAATGTGAATACCATCTACACAGACAAGGGCAAAGGTATGGTAAACAAGTCTATCAGAGGCCATACTAACAAAGTTGCTAGGATAGAATGAGTACACCAAATACCACACACAATCGATCTTATAGATCAATCACAAAGATTAGTGTTAGAACAACGATAGTAGATCCTTCAAGATCAATTGGAGGATTTTTTTGCAAAGCATGAGCACCTTGAAAATGAGGATACTCAGAGGCAAAGGTTGCATAGGCAACATCTTTTCAAGCAATGCATGCACGAACAATGCATCCTTTATCAAAAGGAGCATTCTAAATGATAGGATCGATTGGCTCGGGCTAATTTATCCCCTCATAGTGAGTACAAGGAGCACACTCATAGACGAGCTACTTTGTAGCCTGATTTGCACCTTGAAAATATTGAGAATCATACTCATTACACAGCCCAAAACACAATGCAGTGCCAAGCATTGGAACATCATGGGTGTACGTAGTATGAAGAAGAAGCAGGAGATGATCAAGAGAAATAATACCCTGAGATCTCCCTAGTAGATGAGGAGGATGATCCCATTCCCCCACCTTGTATGAAGAAGAATTTACCTCCAAAGGCTCCTCATGGACCTCTCAGAGAAGAGGAAATTTTATCTTCAAAGACCTATCAGGCCTTGGCAGACAAGGTTCGAGCTATAGAAAGGCAAGTAATGATTTACCAGAAACCAACCTTAAACAAGATTCATAACGAACCTTTATGCCCTTAGGTGCCAATTCCAGTGTATCCTGAACACTTCAAGATGCTAAATTTGGATAAGTTTCAAGGTGAGAAATATGCGAAGGAACATGTTACGAGCTTCATGGACATGTGCTTTTAGATTGAAAGCAATGATGCTCTGTTGTTGAGAACATTTATCACAACCTTCTCAGGTCCTGCTCGAGAGTGGTTTAATCAACTCAAGAGGTACAACATAACCATATTTGAGCAGTTGGCTAATGCATTCCTTAAACACTTCTCCTTTAGCATCAATAATAAGGCTAATCTATCTAATATGGTTACTTTATTGCAACATTATGATGATTCAATCATGGATTATGACAAAATATGGAGAAAGATAATGGTAAAGTTGCCATTTTTCATTCCAACTATCGAACTTATGTGAATGTTTACCAATAGTTTTGTGAAGCACATATCATTATTGTTATAGTTGTAACAATACCAAACATTCGAGGAGGCCTTGGTGCAAGCCAAGGTGATAGAGGATATCAAGTTATAGAAGGGTAACTTGAAACTCAGGAACAAGAAGAAATAGAAAAAAAAGAACACCCACAATCAGAAGGAATAGGCCAAGCCAGCCAATGTCAACCAAGTGGTGTTAAACCTCTAGAAAGGGGATAAGGGGTAGCAACAAAACTATCAAGCCCAACCTCCTCCTATGTGATATGATCAATGCAACAACAACAAGGGTAAGAATAAGGAACAAAAGCCACCTTGCCAGTTCACATCGCTATTGGAATCAATGACCTTGATATTCCATCAACTGTGCGAGGCCAAGGCCATACACTTACCAAAAATCAAATTGATAGACCCTAATAAACCCAAGCCAAAGGGGTATAGGGATGATCTATACTATGTTTTACATAGGAGGAAGGGACATGACATCAAAGTATGTTGGATTTTCAAAAATTTAGTATAGAATATGATCAAAAGAGGAGAGTTAACTATAGATAACTCTCAGGTGCCTAACAATAAGAATATGGGGATCTTCAAGAACCCCTTGCCAAATCATGAGCCACTGAGGAACAATGTCATACATGTGAATAAAGTACAGGTTGAACTGCCAACTCAAGGTTTTGTTGGCATAGTTAATGTTGTCACGAGGCAAGGGAGGTATGAAAGACCAAATCCATCTCTAGCTCCTATTAGAGTGCATGTTACACCCTAGAAAATGCCAGCGCATAATTTTTTAGGCCCACTAACAAGACTGGTGGTGACCATTAGGATTAGGCTAGTTTAAAGTCTATAGACAACTCTAGCGAAGTTGTTAGTCTATGAACTAATTTAGTAGTCTTTCAAGCATAAGGAGATGCTCATGGATATCCTGAGATCAATTGAAGTTCATTTCTAGGACCCTGAAGCATTTACAAACTTTTTGGGACATGTGCAGTGGTGCAGTGAATCGGTGATCCAATTCAGTGACCATGAGATTAATACGGTCTCCACTACTATATCAGACCCGTTGCTACATATCATTATGTGTGTTAATCACACACCATTCAAATGGATTTTTATTGATACAGGGTCATCAATAAACATAATTACAACCAAGTCATTAATGTATCTAAAGTTGCCAAAGTCACATATTGTACCTTCTACTTTCACCTTGAGATCATTCAATGATGCGCTATGCTCAACGATAGGTACTATAGTTCTTTTGATTCAGGTTGGACTAAAGACCATTCTTGTGATGTGTCATGTGATCGAAGGCACCATTAAGTATACAATCCTCTTTGGGAGGCCTTGTATTAGAGAAATTCATTACATTCCCTCAATTTTACATCAGTGTATAAAGTACATACATGACGGACAAGTTCACATGGTACCTTCTGACAAAGAACCATTCAAATACATGAACTTAGTTGATTTGTTAGGGGATTTTGTTCTTCCCTTAATGCATCTGGATATACGGTCGACGTCACCTATTATGCATCAAAACGATAACTTAAATGAGTGTGTGTGGGACCTTCTATGGTAGCACCGTAGATGTCAAAACACATTATAGTAGCTTCAACTAAACTTATGGTATCTAAAGTGCCTAAGAATGATAAGAATCTTAAGACAGTTATGGGTGACAGAGTAAAATAAAATGCCCAAAGAAGCAACTATTGAGGGTCCTTGTCCTATGGATGAAGAGTATATTCAAAATATAGTCGAGGTACCTCATCCTACCTTTCTTACATCTTTATCAGGGTCATCTGCACTACCGATGACCATGTAGTGGGTCAACTATGGGTTAGCAGAGTACATTGCGGAATATGTGATGTTCACATTGATTATAAAAACTACACAAGATATGGGCCAACCATAAGCTCATTTCTTACCTGTGGAGATGGTGGTACCACTGGGGGTGCTTCCCAACTAGAAAAACTTCATTTATGGAGGGCTTTACCAATATATAAATTGTATGCCCATAGATGAGGATGATGATGAACCATTCATGACAAATTTTCATTATTTTTCTAACCTTGAATTTTCCTTGCACTACTTTGAACATTACCATTGGTATGGTTATGTCTTGGGATTATTTGAGCAAGGGCATAGAGTTCCCATCAAACCATAGTATCAGTTACCAACTAATAGGTTCAGGTTAGGCAATCATATCTGAGGATGAGATGAGCTCCTAGAAGCATATTTAGATTGTATAAACCTTGTTTTGCGGTATGATGTGGATTGGAACCCGTATCACCCTAACCCTTATTATCTATGAGGGGGTAATAGGTTGGTAACCTATGTCTCAGAAGTGCCACCAAATATTTACCATGAGCACATCACGATAGAGGTAAATCAAGGAGACAATATAAGATTCAACTTGGATAATAAAAGCTATGAAGCTATCGATGACATAGGTGTGCATATCCAAAATTTGGGCGTAGTAGAGTCCATTATTGAAAGTGATGGACCAAATTGCAAATTTGGAATAGATGATGATGAGATATCCTCACACAATGAACAATATGAGGATGAAACCGAGTTAGCCTACCTAGGCCCTCTAAATATGCATCATCTATTACCCATGGAACAAATGGGTGAGACTAAAGAATACTTCATGGTTGATAGTGACTATAAGGATGACACAGAGTAGGTTTACCTTGGGCCCCATATTTTCGATCACCCAATTCTAGTGGGTAGGGGTGAAGGACTCACATACGATAGTGATGATGAGGATGAGATTGAGAGAGCTTATCTTGGGGCTTAATATTTGCACCATCAACATGAGCTAATTGACATCAATGAGATGTATCAGTGAGTCTATCCAGGTCCACACCTCAGAGGAAGACCACCTAATTTGGATATGATTTATCATATAGTCTTCCTTGATCCACTAACGTACATGGAGCTCATCGAGCCTAGTGATCCTATTTTTGAGTCTATCCATAGATTGGATCCAAATATCCCCATACCCCTAGAACCACATCTCGAGGATGGAAGTTATATCAATGTAAATTCATATGCACGTGATCCTAGAGATATAATCCATTCCATCAATATGATCTCCATGGATTTTACCACTCCACTTTGCAATCCAACCGACCCCTCTAAACCATTGTATCTGAATGTAGATGCTATTTATTGGTATTGTGTTGATTCACCACTAGAGCCTAAAGATTTCTTCCCTAACAAAGAAATATTGCAACCTTTTCATTTTGCACCAGGCTATGCACATGATGTTTATCATGCTGAGGGAAATTATAATGTAGTACCTTTAAACCCAGTTGATGACATCCAATTGATTCCTACACCTCACCAGCTTGAGGAGGGATCACATATGTCAATAGAGGAAACCTTTGATGTGAATATCAATAATGATCTCTCTAATTCTAAGAAGGTCAAATTCAAAGATATTTTATCTCCTAATGAGCACACCACACTCATTACTCTACTTAAAGAGAGACCTGACCTTTTTGCTTGGACATAAAAGGATATGCCTAGTCTAGATCCAAAATTGGTCACTCATAACCTTTCGCTAGATCTCGCTAAGAGACCTATCAAGAATAATCTTAGGAAGATACATCTAGTAGTCATTTTATTGGCTAAATATGAGATACAAAAGTTATTAGATGTAGATTTCATTATTTCCATTGACTATCTAAAATGGGTATCAAACATGGTACCTGTAGGAAAACTTGATGGAAGGATCCGTATCTGTATGGATTTTAGAGACCTCAACAAGGTAACACCAAAGGATTCATTCCCATTTCCCAATATAGACGCTCTCATATATGCAACTATGGGTCATGATATGCTCTCCCTAATGGATAGTTTTTCTGGTTACAATCAGATTCATATTAAAGCCAAATACTAGCATAAGACCACATTTACAACACCATGGGGGATATTTTGCTATAAAGTTATGCCATTCGGCCTTAAAAATATTGGTGCCACATATCAATGAGCCATGATATATATTTTTCATGACTACATGCATAAGATCCTAGAATATTACATCGATGACTTATTAGCAAAGTCATTGTTATGAGAAGAGCATGTTGAGGTCCTAAGGAAGGTCTTTGATCGCCTGATAGAGCATAATGTCAGGTTGAATTCAAAGAAGTGCATATTTGGTGTAACTTTAGGAAAGCTCTTGGTGTTCATCATTTCAAAATGAGGTATCGAATTTGACCCAACGAAGGTCAAGGCCATTTTAGATATGCATCCTCCAACAAATATCAAGGAATTAAGAAGCCTTTAGAGCAAAGTAGCGTCCATAAAGAGATTTATCACCCAATTATCAAAAAATGTCAACCCATGAATCGATTGCTACACAAGGGGGTCCTATTCAATTAGTATGAGGACTATCAAGCATCCTTCACTGAGATCAAGCAATACCTGTCAATGTTGTCAATGCTATCTCCACCAAGACTAGATGTGTCTTTTGTGATATATATATCAGCAACCAACTTTGCATTGGGAACCATGTTAGTCCAAAAGTACATGTAAGACAAAGAGGAGGCCATATATTACATCAATCACACCTTGGTGAGTTATGATCTCAGATATGCATATGTGGAGAAGTTGTGTTTAGTAGTGGTGTTCACAATGAAGAAGTGTCATTATATGTTAATTCATATGACATACATGATATCCAAACAAAATCCTTTGCAGTATATGATGATCAAGACATATCATAATACATGTACTATGAAGTGGATCATGCTATTGACATAATTTAATTTGGAATTCATCAACCAAAATTCCATAAAGGGATAGGTCATAGCTGATTAGTTGGCTGAGGCACCTCTCAAGAATAGTAGATCTCTCACAATAGAGCTTCCTAATGATGCAGTATTCACATAATCAGAAGCACCCAAACTCAAGGAACCAGATAAAAAAGTTGATATGACTATGTTCTTTGACGGTTTGAAGTGTGAGCAAGGGGGTGGTCAGGAATTATATTTTTCATACCTCAAGGTGCTCCAATACCCTTGTCATTTAAGCTAGATTTTCCATGTACTAACAATAATGTTAAATACAAAGCCCTAATATTGTGCCTCCAAACAACTATCACCATGAAGATTAAACAATTAAATACCTTTGGTGATTCCCTACTCATAGTCAATCAAGTGAAGGGACTTTTTCAATGTAGGTGTCCCATCTTGAAAGCTTACAAGGATCTTGCTGACACATATCTAGCCCAGCTATAGTGGTACAACATCGAGGTAGTCCCTCATTAATAGAATAGATTCATAGATACTATGGCATATTTGGGATCCTTAATCCCTTAGAATCCATCTACCAACTTTACTACCATTCATGTAAATATTCTTTTGTAGGCAACGATGCAATGTGCAACTTTTTATAACAAGGAATCTATCAACATGATTCATATGGAACCAAATCATGAGTGGTTCTATAGAGCCAAAGACTTTCTCAATAAGGTATCCTAGGGGTCTTTGATATCGCAGGGTCCTACAAGAAATGGCACCACCATTCACCACAAGTTTTTATCCCAGTATGCATTCATGCATAACAAAATACCAAGGGAACAAGTCATCTTGATGATTGAGGTAGAAGCTTATCAAGATTTGATGTCACAATTACATGACTTCTTAAAACTTAGTTTAATCTTGTAGGGATTGTCGTGTGTTGTGAAACACACATTTATATAGAAAGTGATAAGTACATCTTTCTTGGAGACATATTGTACCACAGAAGTTACGATGGAGTCCTCAATTCATTGTCTTGATCCCCAATAATCATCTTGAGTGATTTCACAAGCTCACGACAGTACATGTGGTGGCAACTTTAGTGACATGTCCATTGTCAAGTAAATCCTTTGAATGGGTTATTATTGGCCCACTATGGATAAGTACTGCATCACGTATGTCAAGAAATGCATCAAATGTTAGCATCATGCTAATATTACGCACTTGCCATCGCAGGCCTTACAGCCCATTCAAGCAGCTTGGCCATTTGCTTAGTGGGATTTAGATATAATCAATAATATTTCTCCCTCATATTTGGGCCAACATACATTTATTATAATGGCTACTGAATATTTTACTAAGTGGGTGGAAGCAATCCCTTTAACAATGATTACTGGAATACGTATTACAAAGTTTATACTTCACAATATCATTAGTCACTTTGGGATACCATACAAGATAATCTCGGATAATGGAACGTCATTCAAGAACAAAACTATGGAAGTTTTAATGTATAAGTACAATTTACAACACACTTTTACAACTCCATACTATCTACAGGCAAATGGTCAAGTTGAGGCTTCAAACAAGACAGTGGTAGCCATCTTGAAAATATGGTATAAGAAAACCACAAAGATTGGCATATTAAGCTACCCCTTGTGTTATGGTCTTACAAGACTAGAATTTTTATGCCTACTAGGGCAACTTTTTTTGCACTAGTATATGGTGTTGCAGCCATTATGCCCCTAGAGTTGGAGATTCCAACGTTGTGCATCGTATTGAAAGAGTTCATCGATGACGACACTGCATGGCAAGATTGCCTAGATCAATTGATGCTTCTTGATGAACATTGCATGAATACCCTTCAGCACCTCCATGTTTACCAAGAGCATTTAAAATTATCTTACAAAAGTAAATTCCACTTGAGGAACTTTAAGGTTGGTGATCTTGTGTTGAAATAGAACAAACAAAACTCAAAACTATTGCCGCACTTGCGAGACAAAATTGTGGCTAATTGGTTAGGTCCTTATATAATCTCAGAGTATATTGGACCTAGAATGTATCACTTGATAGAGTTGAAGAGCCTAAACCTCTAAAAATCCATCATCTTAAGGTGTTCCACACATAATAATTCAAAAAATTATAAAATATGGAAAATCTCAAAATCCATAAAAATTAAAAAGCAATAAAATATAAAAAATATTGCATTTCATTTTGCATCATGCATTTCCATTTTGCACATGCATTTCATTTAATTATATTACATTTAGGTATTTTCATTCGTCACACTTGCATTAGGATAAGTTGTGTTTACAATCTTACAAATGATGCCACACTTGTGTTTAAATCATGCATCTATGCATTATCATCATCATTCATCATCCTTGTAAGTAATTGTGTTTCTCAACACAATCCCTCCTGTTGCTATGAATAATATACTAGGGTTTTTTGGTCATTCAGCCATACCTAGTGGTCTTCTCAAGAGTTTGTAGAAAGCTTGCTTTGCTTTTGTAGATGAGGTCTAGTTTTGATAGCACTTAGAATATCAGAATCCTATCACTAATCAAACACATTAATAATCCTACTTAGGGTAAGGAAGGACGAACACTACAAAAGTGGTCCGGGTCACCTTAGATGAAAGGTTTTGTTACTTGCTCATTTTTTGAGGCGCAATGGTCTAGAGTAGTGGTCATTGGCAAAAGGACAATTTTACCCCCTACCCAAATAAATCCCTTGCTTACAAATAAAGGAGAAAAATCCTAAAATCAAATTAGTTTCAAATACCTTGCTCAATTAAAATAAATAAATAAAATAAAATAAAATACAAAATAAACAGTGATTCTTATCACTTTACATGAGAAAGTATACCAATAAATTAATTAAAATAATGGGGTGAGCTTGAATCCCTGGAATGATCACTACTCAAAAGCCATAGAGTGATCCCTAATACAACAATGGGCTGAATGAATCCCATCTGGAATTGGGGTAGGTCTAAGAAATTTACAAATGAGCTAGCTTTAGGTGGCTTATATTGCCTAGTGGTCTAGTCTAACTAAATCTAAACCTAGGATCGGATGGATATTTGAGGATCCCCAATACAACAATGGGCTGAATGAATCATGCATGGCACTAGGGTATGCTTATGTCTCATATAATATATTCATTTGCACACATAGGGGTAATGAATATCTTGGTCTTTCATAGCAAAAAAATTATTTTTTAGAAGTCTAGTATGGTCATTATACAACTTTTGATAAGTCAACTAGAGTGTTTGAATTTCATGGAAAACCTCAAAAATTCCCAAATAGCAACAACCAATTTCAAGAAATCATCAAATATCAACTTCTTTCTATAAGAGTTTTTTTTTTAGTAGGGTTCATAACATAGGTTAGATACCATATGGCTATCAAAAATGATATTTAAACGACCATTGACTATGTTGCACATATTCTTTTAATTTTCAAAAGCTTATGAATAGAAACAATACATCATTGCATCTCACATATGGGTGTCCAATCGATTCATTCTTATAATAAGATATAGCAATTACATTTCATGATTTGTATACATTCTGTGGTGTCATACAGTATATTTTAAGTGATTTAAGCATACAAGTTAATTTACATTATAACAACATCATGTAAATAATGCATTACATACACTGCATTTACCATATCATATCATAAATTAAATGCATACAAGTACAATAAATTTAACATACATTTAACATCAAACATTGCATCCATATGCATACATCATAGTAGTCCATCTATCTAGATCACAATATCTTGTCATACATCCATCATCTAGCTAGTGCATGTCGTCCATACATCACATCATATAGCATCAAATAAATATAACATATAAGCATTGCATCCATATGCATCTCATCAACATAAAACAAATAAATCTACACATATAATGAGTCTCATAAAATTTTGATCATATATATATATGTGTGTGTGTGTGTGTGTGTGTGTGTGTATCAAAAATAAAGAGCATATAGGCATATTTCCAAAATTCCCGTAGGCTACAACTGTGTAGGTCCTCGACCTTACACTCAAAAATAGTACAAAAGCATATGTCATGATCTGTACTAAGTAGGCCCTGTGCCTCCTGCCTATGAAGCTCCTCCACCAGTGCCACCCTCCCTATGAGTCCACCTAGAGCTGGTACCAGTGGACCTCTCTGTCCTGGGTGTCTTATGGTTGGGTTGATCTAAATACTACCATATCTCCATAGTCTAAGTCCTTTGAGTCCCTGGGTCTATGGTCCTCTTAGGAATCTCACCCTTGAGCAACTTGATCTCTCCCTCTAGGCAAGAGATATGATCAGCATCTGATTCTCGCTCACTGATATGATGCTAAACCAAAACCCATAGCCTCCTAATCTCTACATCTGGATCCAAACCGATGCATCCCTATGTAGCTAGAACCATAAGAGTATCCTGTGGAGTTGAGGTCTCCCCTCATGCAACCAGTTCCTGATCCCTCCCATGAGTCATGAGCTATAGCTAAGATAGTGCTAAATCTCACTCAAGAGTCATATTAGCTAGAGTTGCAGAGGCACTCTCAATCTACACTAGGTGCAGAGTCTACTCCTCTAGATATCCCTACCATGGCTCCTATCCCTACCTCAGTTGATCCTATGCATATCTTAGCTGCACCTATAGAGTATCCATGGTGGTATCCCTCTATATGATATGCATCTATAAGGTCCCCATATGTGTTTGTATATTGGCCACCTAGACCCAGAGCTATGCAACCTCATCATCAGGCTCCTCCTCCTCCTCCTCCTCAACCTAGGGCACATCCTCAATAGTTGCACCCTCTCCCCATCCACCCTTAGTCCATGAGCGAATCCTACACCCATGATAATATACTCTCTCTAGGTGCACCTTAGCTGCCTCTGCTCCTACAGCTCTCTCTCCATACCTATTGAGTGGGCTGCCACCTCACCATATAATAAGAGCCCACCAAGAATCATAATCTATAATGGTCCCTACATCTACCAGCCTAGAGTCCTACCAATCATCATCCTCATCACCCAATGGGGTGACTAATGACCATGTTAGATCTCTCTCCAAATTTAAGAGACAGTAGATAGTAGGCACATATGGAACATCCTAGTGGATACCAAACTGCCTCAATATGCACGAGAAGTGTAAAAACTCATGTATTTCAGACTTATGCCCGATTAGCCACCTATATCATCTGGTACACCTCAAGCATCTATCCACCTTTGGCCATGTAGATAAATCTATGTAGGTCCTCCATAGTACCTATCCAAGCTACAATCGTAAAATTTGATCAATGTAGTACTCTAGGTCTCCTGCTCAAGTCCTACTCTAGAACCCCTCAACCTCTCTGGGCTAGCACGTAGCATAGCAATGTGAAACCTCTTTAATAGCATCAATGTGATGTGGAAGTCCCCTTGTACGATCGATGATGATATACTACCATACCCATATCTGCAACAACATGCTACAAGTGATTCCAATGCAGCCTCGTTGTGTAATCTTATATAGCTCATCATAGAGTTTGGCTAGGAGGGTGCTGACCCATGATAGAATCATCAAATCCTCTATAGTACTCCTAAGAAGATCCTGCATCCTAGAGAGGAGATTCTAGGGGAACCTCATTCCTGATGTGTTTGGCAAGAGGATGTGGATACATGAGAACATCAAGATGGCATGTCTCTCTAAGAAGACATGTGCCCTATACCAAAGCTCTATGGGCACACCCCCATGGTCAATGTCCTGGATCACTGCATCACTCTGATCATCGAAAATCCATCAAAAAACTACAGTCTTCATCGTAGTATGTGAAGAGGTGATGGCCTCACCATCGATAGGGATGTAGAAGATGTGGTAGACATCCTCCAGAGTGACTATGATCTCCCTGGTTGGTAGGTGAAAAGTGTTGGTCCATGCATCCCAGTGATGGGCCAACGCAGTCAGGTAAGTCTGATCAGGCCTAATGGTAGGGAGACAAAGGACATAGATGAGTCCTATAGCACTAAACCATGCTTTATCAGTAGCACTAATCTCTTGAAGGAGGTCCTGATAGAGCTCATATTCCCTAGCTTGAGAGGTTAGCTATAATAGCACATAATAATAAACATAAAATCAACCAAAAATGTCAAAAAATAAACCTAAAAAATCAAATAAATTCAAAAATATTCAAATAAGATAAAAACACTCATAAATACATGCAATACATTTCAAAAAAATCAAGATTACATTTCAAAAACATTCAAAAAATCAATTAAACCAGTTAACATTCAAAAAAATTGAAAATTTTGGAAAATTTTCCTAAAGTTGCCTAACCATAGATGGGACCCACGGCCGGTGCCAATGGTCAAATTTATGACCATTAGAATTTGAACCTAGGTTCATTATCGATAATTTAATATGGTTCAGTTAACCCATTACTTAATGAGGTTTATTTTTAACTGCTAACCCTAAGCTACGGTGAGGTTATTTACTGACAGTTTAATGTAGTTCATTTAAATCATTAATTAGTGAGGTTCAATTTTAATTTGGTAAATCAAGTGAGAGAGTTGCAATGTTACCTTTGCAGCATCGACTCCCCACTTGAATATCCCTTTGGTAGGTCAACCATGTTGAGTTGGTCGAGTGTGCGGTTCGACAGTGTTCCGTGTCAAATTTATTACCTCACCTCTCAAAGCTCTCTGGATAGTGACATCGAATTGGAAAATAATGACGTTGATAATGAAAAATTTTCTTTTGTATTTTCCAATTTTCCCCCGATCATATCTAGCACTCATGATCGTAGAATTAGGGTTTGCCGATCATGGGTCAAAGCCACGGCTAAGAAATTTGCAATTTATAGTTGTGTCTGGCACATGCGGCTAGCATCTGGACACAAATACCCTTAAAATTTTACCATGAGGGGTTTCAAAATGAAAAATTAAAAATATCTAATGGGCCAAAACCCTCAAAATTTTCAAAATAATAAAAAATTTAGATAAATCAAAATTGCAAATGTGCCTTGTAACCAATTATTTACCCTATACACTTGGCGATTGCAGTGACTTGCAATCCATGCAATCCAGAAAGGAGTAAATTTCCATAAGGTCATTTGGGGTAAATTAGTCATCGTGGAATTGATATGCTTCACTTCAATCCCTAATAAGGCCTCGACGACCGAACTGCTCCACGGGAACAAGGTATTTATCTTAATTCTTCTGTGACATATTTTAGAATATCATCAACCATTATGATTCAACACAAGCCTAATTATAATTTCTATCATATTGATTCTCTAAGAATGCCACAGTAGTTAGACCGCTCCACAGGATAGAGATGTACAATTACTCTTAACAGTTGCAATCATGGCTGAATTAAGCCTTGTCAAGTAATCAACATGCTAAAATCTTAAATTGTTAAAGTCACTCATAGTGGTCAAGCAAGTCATCGCTTCATTTAATTTTCCTACTCTCATCAACTCATTGCTTGAGGGTGTAGTCATTATATCAATTATCATAATCAAATTCAATAGGATATCACTCGATCTTATCAAATTGTGTTTGTCTTATGAATCATTGCCAAAGACTATCATAAGCTTACCATTTGCTAGGGAAAAAATCAACTATGATAGTTAAGTTAGTAGCTCTCCACCTATCGGTACTATTGTAGCACTGAAGATACATGATCATTGTTGGAGCTTGCAAAAGCTTCTTCAAATTTTAAGCCTTCTCTCAGTTAGAAGTAATGATTCTAAGATGCATGCCCCTTGGTAGGACTGGGCATCTAATATTGATCATATCAATGATCATCATTCAACCTACAACATCATTTTAGGAGGTCTATTTTTGCTCAACATTGTTCATTCTCACAATGCATCTCAAAAGGGGTATCCGTAGACACCTAAAACATGTCATGTCGATGTGACTACTCATATGGGACATGCTAACAAACCATATGAATGATCTTGGATAGCTCCAAGGTGAAGCAATGGTTTTAACCACTCAATTTGGGCAGATTTGACTAACTCAGTCTTAGCCATGGTTGAAACCCATAGCTAACAGAGCTAGCTGCAGCTAGCATCAAAGTAGTTTTTGAGCAAGAATCGATTACAACGACTGGGGCGATAAATCCAAACAAATTTTGAGCAGGGAAGCCTCTAAAACTTTCCCTCCAACTGCTCCAACTATAGTTTTCTTATTCTTGGCTTCTCCATGAAGCTAGATCAAGGCCTTCAATGTGCTATAAGACCCCCCTCCAAATTGGGGAGAAGTTTGGAGGAATCTCAAGTTGAAATATAGTGAAGCCCTATCAAATTGTAGACTCACTTGCTACCTTTGAGAGGAACACTTTTTCTTCCCAATTAGAGATCATGAATGCATTCGAAGCCATGAAGGTCCTAGAGGTCTAGGAGAATCAAGAAATTCAATTGAGTCAATTCCATCATTGATTCAGACAATTTGCACCACCAATCCATCAAAGGACATTGAGGTGACCCTTGATCATCAATTCAACGAGTAGAATTGGAGATCCAAGCCCAAATTTGGAGAGCAAGAATATTTTTAGCTCAGTCACAGCTAACAGTGCTCACTGCGTCTCAAACACGTGATGAGAGTTTGATCTCTAATTTATTCTTGTTTTAGCAGTAGATTTATCTTTCTTTGCATTTGTTTAGATAGATCTCAGTTAGATTTACTTTCTTAGATATAATTGTACGGTTGAATTAAATATTTAGGATAAACTTTCTTCATTTCTTAGAATTTGGCAATTAGACTAGTTTCCTTGTTATTTTCATGCATTTAACTTTTCTAATGGCTAATTAGATTAATTCATACCTAGATCTTTACTTCTTTATTATGCTTTATGAAAATTTCACCATTTCTTGCATAGATTAATAATTTTACAAGATTTCTTGATTTCATGACACATTTTATGTAAGATTCCTCTAAAAGCCTCATCAAGAGAGGTATCCTTTGCTTTTAATTGTTTATTATTGTTTCTTGAATGCAGGGTTTTTAGGACTCCATTTTTTACGCATTCAAGGCAACAAATGCCTCTTCCAAGGAGAGAAGGTCATCATTGACCTGGAGCATTTCATGTACATATGGAGAGTCTGTGGATTATACCAACCTCGTTGTAGGGCTTAAATGATTGTATTTATTGTATCACAAATTTTGTATCACTAAGAGGGATGGAATTGTAATCCATTGGCAATATATTAATACAAAGGAATCCTTCTTTATTATCAAATTTGTTGTTATTATGGTTTAATATTTTAAATTCTCATTTCATTGATACAATAGCTTAGTATATGCTCTCTACAATACCACAACACCTATCTTCCAATTGTAGGTGTCTATATTCTAGTTGTAGGTACTTATCTTCCATTTGACCACTTTGACTATGCATAATTCCTAGTTTGACCATGCATATTTCTCAGTTTTATTGTGCCTATCTTCCTGATCAGAGCACATAAACTTTTTGACTGAAGACCTTCACATTTTTCAATGGTAGAGAATATTTTAATATATTTTTTTAATCTCTTGCAGCTTTTATTTTTTGATGTTTAAGCCTTTTCTTTTTATGATCTGGCCAGATTTTGACATGTAAAATATTACGAATCTGGCCGGACAATAGAGAAGCATGTAAAATCTGACAAGTAGGTAAGAAGTGTGTGCAACCTTGTCATGCTAGTAAATATGCATAGAATATTAAAGACCTAACTGAAAAAAAAAAGTTCTGAAAGCATGGTAGTGTTAGTGGGTTGTTGTGATTTCAACTGTCTTAAAAGTATATGTAATGTTATGTGTAGTTTTGGTTGTATGTGGGTAGTTTGAAGCCTTTAATACTGTTTGGGTTTGATGTAAGGATGTGAACGTTGCTCATTTGGCATGGCTGGGTGGTAAGGGACTAGCAAAATCTATAGGTAGCTATAAATGTGACCATATACCACTTTGAGCTTAAGATGTAAAGTTGTGCAAATTTTACCGATCAAGGTGATTAAAATAAAGCACATGGTCAAGGTGATAAAAAAAAATTTAATTTTAATTGTAAGTTGCATGCTCTATTTAATAGCGGCACATGCACATTGTAAACTTGGCTTTGGTCCTCTTGGCCTCTCTTGGCTCTAAGATTTTGGCCCTGGTGGGCTAGTTCATGCTATTTTGTGCAAGCAGTGTAACCCCATAGATCTATTGAGTGATATTTCTGCTCGATTATGAAAATACACTCATAGTTAGGATCCGGTTAAGTAATCCTCTCTTGCAAAGAAAATTGTTAGTTTCTCCAAGGTTTTGTGTTAAAGTGTGCTTGTAAAGTGTGAAAATACTGTTGTAATAACTCAAAGGTGCACATTACCGTTAACAAGGGGCCTATGATTTTGATATTTGATTTACATAATGAAATATTATCGTTCATAAAATTCGTTCTCCAAATGTGAGATTAATAATTAAATATTGCCAAAAATCAACTTTATAAATGCAAATATTTAATTTTAACTTTAAAAAGAATAATTTTAATTAAATTTTATCAAATACTTTATGTTAAACTTTAATAATCATTATTTGGAAAATTTAATTGAAATTCTAATGTTTATTTCCGAATGTTAAATGTTGTGAATTTAAACATGAACTAAACATTTTTTTTCTAATGTAAAATTAAAATAAAAATTCTAATGTTTATTTCCAACTGTGAAATGTTGTGAATTTTGAAAACATGAAATAAACATTTTTCCCTAATGTAATATTAAAAACTTTATGTTAAAACATTAGGGTTTTTATTTTCGTGAAATTGAAATTAAAAAAAAATGAAAATGTTTAAAGGTAAAAAAACGAAATGTAAAATTAAATGCAGGTTACTGACAACTTCAATGCTTCATCCTGAAAATAGTAAACAAAAACATTTATGAAATAAAACCTAATTTAGATCAACCAGCATTAACTCAATTCAATCTAAATTAAGTGCAATCTTCAAGGAAAAAATAATTTAAATGTATCAAATTATTTTAATGTGAAAACATCATTAGCATGCATATTCTCATTGTAACAAAATGAATACATTATAATAAAATCTTACAATAATCTCTTTCCATAATATCTTTGTTCATCCAAAATGAAGCCTTATCTGAGCAACCTGGGAGGAAACCTTTAGCAAAACTTTTACAATTTTTCAATCTACTTCTCCAAAAATCTTCTGACCCCTTTTTATGAATCTCAATAGCCTATTTAAATTATTACAATCTCTGCGATTTTCAAAAATTTAGTGCAAAAATTGTTCTGTAACAGGCTTCCAATTGTTTTCTTTAGCCCTTTGAAAACAACTATATTCATTGTAAATTAAATGAATGTTTAATTATATGTTTCAATGTGATAATTTTGTTACATGTGAGGAATTATTGAAAATATTTCTCCAATTATGATCACGGACATCCTCCATGCTAACAACAAATATTGGCTCATATTTGTAATTATTCTGACCTATTAAAAGGTAATATTATGTTTATGGTTTCCACTTACTACCATGTAATAAATATTTGAAACAATGAGCTCTATTTGAATTGTAAATTAATCCCATTGAGAAATATATCTATATGCAAAAAACCAGGATCACACCAGTCAATAGTACAAGCGAATCACACATGCTATTACGGTTGAATAATAGTATCCCAACTGAAGACACCAATTCCTTTACTTCAAGACCCCACTGAATAATTTCGTTCTTGGCATTTCATTGAGCAATACGCAGATAAAACTAGTGCCTTTATAAACACGTCCATTAGGTATGTTGCAAGCATTTTAATTGTCCAAGCACAAGCTCCTGCTCATAAAACAATATTTACATCATTCTAAAGAAGCCATAACAGAACAAGACGCTCCTCCTTCCATGTTGTTGACCACAAGAAACTTGTAGGTGTTGATAATGGTATGTGTGGGACCTTGACACCTTCACTAGGTATCTTTACCTCTTCAGCTAAATTTATAGATGTAAATACCGTCATCGAATCATCAATTTAGTCTTTGTGATTGCCATGCTGACACTATGTAAAATACACCAATGATGTCGTAATATTGTAAAATTTGTGTGCATCCATCTAAACATTTGAAATCCATAATTCTTGTTATACTAGCAAAACATAAATTAGTGAGACCTTGTTATGCATAAATAGAATTGCCCGCACACATTCATCCATTGATGATATAGATGTGTATGCTTATAATTTCTTATCCTCCATAAATGATTTGTAAAACTGATTACACTGATTATTGACGTAGAAAGAAATATCAAATCGAATATTTGTGCAATCAAACTAACATACATTCAGCATGTTGTCATGTTATCTACGTATCTGATACATTCCATCATGGTAAACATTTATAGCATATTCATGCCAGATATAGGGATACATTTTTCTTGTATACACAATGTCTTTGCTCCCTATTACTTAAAATTTGATCACCATTTCGTAACACTTCATATCCGACAAAAAATAAAATGTTAGCGGGACAATAGCCCAAATTAAACTCCATCTCGTCGGTCGGTTCTCATTGTAAAAGTTAACGTCATCATATCAATGGGGAACAATATCATCATTTTTGGATAAACTATCATCTCCATATCGTGATCAGCCACCATTGTAGCTGCCACTATTGTGAGTGCCTCCATACTGCATTAAAATTTGCTCATGGATTTGAATCTCCTCCACCACCTAGCATGGTAAATATGCTCTATTTGTAAAAGGTGATGAATTGGAGGCATCTCTAATGTGTATACCGGAGAGCATGACCAGGTACTTAATAGTTAAACCTTTTCATTATCAAGCTCTCCTCTTTGATGAATATCAATCCATCCATTCATCCAATGGGAACTCTCCAATGAGGCTTTCATCTCGTTCTAATTTCACCATTTATAAATCAATACTTAGCTTATTTTAAATCCCACATGCACCGGGGAATGTACAAAAAAATATTTATAACTGCAAATGCCTACTATGCCTATTGATTCAGCCAAGCCATTGTGTGGCTCCTTAATTTGCCTCTCTTGACTGCCTTGTTGACACCTTGAAAATCACATTGAGCATTGATCACCTTGTGCTAAGTCTGTTGATCCACCTCAAAAACTGTATCGCTTGCCTTAAAAACCTGCAAAACCATAAAAAAATAAAACAAAACATTTATATTAGACTTTTCAATTAAATTAAAAAAATTTAAATTACCCCTTTTAAATATTAAAGATAATGTAATTTAAAACATTTCAAAATAATAAAAACATTATAAATTTAATTTTTTTTTTAGAATCACGACATTAAAATTAAAAAACAAAATAAAATCAACAAAACAAAACATCAAGAAAAAAAACAAAATTTTAATGCCATATTTTATTAATCCACATTAATCTACACAAAATAACAAATGCAAACAACAAATTAAAATGACATCAAAATTTCAAAATTTTCTAGTGGGTCTCCAATTTTGGGGTAAGTTGTGCAATGGCAACAACAAGATCCAATACAAAAATGCTTGTTTCTGTGTATATTTTATTTGAGAGAACTTCATGGGTTCATACCAACCTTACGTCCTACAATTGTTGTGCAATTTGTGTTCTTCTCTTGTGTTTTGCATTGCGTGGGCAGATTTAATGTAGTGATGGTTGCATCTGTGTATTTTTAGTTTGGATGATATTTTCATGGATTCCGACCAATATTACCTTCTAAATTTTGTCATGGCATCTATGTTGCATTCTTCATCATGTTTTCATGTAGTTGTAGCAAATCTGTCAACCATTTTAATTTTGGCACAATTGCCTCTTTATTTTTATTTTTGTGTTTGTTTGTTGTTGCAGCTTTTTTTTTAATTTTCCCTTTCCTCTTTTCCCCGGTGTGTTTAATAGTTTTTATTTTTGTTTAGGTTGTTTGTGAGTTTTTAATTTTTTTTTAAATTAGTTTTTATTTCTTTTTTTGTGTGAGTTTTTTAAATTTTTTAAATTTTATTTTTTATTTTAGTTTTATAGTTTAAGTTTTTTTTAGCAAGTTTAATTTAATAGTTTTTATTTTTATTTTAGTTTACATTCAGTTTAAGTGTTTTTATTTTTTTTGGAAAGTAAGTCAGTAGGTTAGTTTTTTTTTTAGAGTTGGCTCTCTTCGAAGGTTTTTCCTCTCACATAGTCCTACATGAGAGGAAAATTCCCATGTTGATGTTGTGCGCAAGTGCAAGTGTAGGCGTACATTTTCAACCATCAACAGATTTGGCATGCTCGATAGGACAAATCTATATTTTTATTAAAAATCTTCATAGATCCATTATTTTTTAAATCTATTAATATTTTGTGTTTGTCTTGACTATTATATGTTTGCTAAAGCATTTTTTGTAAGCACCTGGTAACTCTTGAAAGAATCGAGCTCAATTTATCTTATTTTTTGTTCTTTCTTTTTTCAAAGGTCTTTGTTGTCGTGTGCTTCAATTTTATGGGTTTTGGGTAAATCTATTGGGTGCAAAATTTTAGGATTTATTGAAAATATAATAATATTGCTAACTCTATACCCAATGGATGCGAAGACCACCTAGTCTTCTAGGTTATTTTCACATTGTAAGCATGTGTCCCCTATGAGTCACCAAATTATTAATAAATTTTGAGCCTCTTGCTCTAATTTATTAATGACTACACAAATTACAAAAATTTAATGGTACATGGTGGATAAGCTCATTTTTGTAGCTAGTAGAGTTTATCGATACACTAGATGGTGCATATATCTTATTTTTAGGTGCTTATATCCTATCAGCAGGTGTCGATCTTCTAGCTACAGGTGCTTGTATTCTAGTTGCAAGCTTTTATCTTCTAGTTACAGGTACCTATCTTCTAGTTGACCAGTTTGACCATGCATACTTCCTAGTTTGATTGTGCATACTTCCTAGTTTGACTATGCATACTTCCCAGTTTGATTGTGTCTATCTTCTCAATCAGAGCATAGAGAATTTTGATTGAAGATCGTAGTTTTCAATGGCAAAGAATATATATATATATATCTCACAACTTTTATTTTTATTGTTTAAGCCTTATTTTTTGTGAGCTGGCCAAATTTTGACATGTAAAATCTTACGAATCTGGACAGACAATAGAGAAGTGTGTAAAATATAGCAAGTAGGTAAGAAGTGTGTGCAGCCTTGTCATGTTAGTAAATTCACATGGAAAATTAAATACCTGGATGGTAGAGAGAGTTCTGGTAGTATGGTAGTGTCAGCAGGTTGGTGTGATGCCAACTGTCTTAAAGGCATATGCAATGTTATGTGTAGTGTTGGATGTACGTGGGTATTTTGGAGCCTTTAAGTTTGGATTCGATGCAAGGATGTGAGTGTGGCTAGGTGGTCAGGGACTGGAAAAATTTATAGGTAGCTATAAATGTGGCCATCTTCCACTTTGAGCTTGATATGTAAATCCATGCCAGCTATTTTTTCACCTTGATCATGTGCTTTATTTTAATCACCTTGACTGATAAAATCTGCACGTAATTTTAATTGCTACCATTTGCTAATTTTTAAATTTTAATTGTAAGTCACATGCTCTATTTAATAGTATTGCATGCATATTGTAAACTTGACTTTGGTCCTCCTGGCCTCTCTTGGCTCTGGTCTTTTGGCCTTGGTGGACTGGTTCATGATATTTTGTGCAAGCAGTGTAAATCGGTATATCCAATACAAAAACACTTATTTATGTGTATATTTCATTTGGGAGAACTTCATGGGTTCATTCCAACCTTACTTTCCATAGTTGTGATATTTGTGTTATTTTCGTGTGTGGTGTATGTGATACAAGAAAAGTCTCCTCAATATCGAAGAATGCTCTACAAGATCAATCACACACAAAAGAGGAAAACCCTACTTCAAATGAAGAAGGAAAACATCCACAATGAAGCTCAGTATATTACTCAATGATTCAACAATACAAGAATGCTTCAATGTTATGCAAAAATATGCATCAACATGATATGACAAGATGTAGTAGGTAACACCCCTATTTAAAGAGAAGCTTTTCTACTACAACCCTAAAATTACCCTAATCTTATCACAATATTATCTTGAGATGTGTGACAAATCTTATCACAATATTATCTTGAGATTGTGACAAGTGGCATCTATCAAATATTAAAAAGTGATTGGTTACTTTTTAATATTTGCTAGAAAAGGGGAAATAACTTTTCCCACAAATTAAATATTCCTAGCACCCTTATTTATTTATTAATTGGGTGGGAATATTTTTACATAAAATAGAATTATTTTCTAATTCAAATATTATTCTTTAGAATTTATATTTTAGTCTAAGAATAATTTACACAATGTTGCATTACATATTCCAACACTCCTCCTTAATGCAATATTGGGGAAAGGAATTATGAAACAAAGAAACATTATCCCCCTAAAGATACAAACGGAGATGAGAATCATATGAGTAATATAGTTACAATGAGCTTCTATGACCAAGAATGGCCTATAATAAGGCACCAATACAAAATGGGCCAAAATGAGACTGCAAGCCCCCAACGGAGTAGCTTTAGATACAAGCAGCTTACAAAGCCATCCATCAACCATAAGTGATTGCAAATGATAAGAAGTAAACATCACAAGGGTGTCTTCAATAAGCCTGCAAAACCCCAAACGGAGGTACCTGCAAGCTACAAGCAGCTCAACATAATATCAATTAGATACATCATCATAAATATATTCACCATAGCATATATGAATATCCAAATATGATAACAAAACTGATCTAACAAATAGTGAACTATAAGTCATCACAAAAAGATGCCAAGCCATACTTATAGTCATGTGCTATATAGTTGATTAAAAAATATCATGTACAAAGTTGCATAAAGTAAACAAGGAGTACCATGATAATGCAGACTCTAAAGTACCATTTACAAAAGTAGCATAAGGCTAACAAAAAATTACCATGTACAATAGTTGCATAAGGTATATGAAAATAATAAAGTGTGCACGCCGGTTGCATAAAGCCAACCATAAAATATCATGTACAAAAGTAGCATAAATGCTAACAAGAAAGTACCATGATAAACCAATTGCATAATGCCAACTACATAAAAACATGTACAAAGTTGCACAAGGCAACAAGAAAGTACCATGTAAAATAGTCGCATAAAGCAATTGCATCATATACCATAATTGCACAATGCCATCTACAAAGTAACATGTACAAAATTTGCACAAGGCAAACAAGAAAGTACCATGTTCAAAAGAAATACAAAAAGCAATTATACCACCAAATATCAACTCATATATATAGCACAAAACACCTCATAAGGATGAATTTGTCATCACACAAGTGTAACTACACTTCATTCCCCCTTGAGGATAACTTCACCAAACCAAGTGAGTCCCTCAACTTACAAAATTGCTCCTTGGAAAGAGGTTTGGTGAACAAATCAGAAAAATTAGAAGATGATGGGCAATACTCCAACTGAATAATCCCATCCAATACCTTCTCTCTGATAAAGTGGGCTTGGATTTCAACATGCTTTTCCCTTTGATGCATTACAGTATTTTTAGCCAAGGCAATAGCTGATTTATTATCGGAGAGAAAATGTGAAGGACCAAATTGCTCAAAGCCAATTTCCTTCATGAGGGTATGAAGCCAAACCGCTTCCTGTGCAGCTGCTATCATAGCTTTATACTCCGCTTCCATTATAGAAAGAGCAATTGTATCTTACTTCTTGTAAGACCAAGAGATAGTTGTAGACCCAATACTAAAAACATATGTTGTGGTAGACTTTCTATCTATTCTATCCCCTCCAAAATTAGAATCAGCATAGCCAAAAAGAGCAAAGGAAGGAAGCCTAGACTACTTGAGTGCCAAATATCTAGTACCTAAAAGGTACTTTAGAATCTTCTTGGTAGCTTGTAAGTGCTCAATATAAGGTTTCTGCATGAACCTAGCCATCATACCAACTGCAAAAGCAATATCTAGCCTTGTGATGGTAACATAAAGAAGACTACCGATGAGCTGCCTATACAATTTAGCATCAGCCAACTGAGATTTTGTACTTACTTCCAACTTAACCCCTATAGAAATAGGAATGGGAGTAGGATTGCCATCATCCAAATCAAACCTCTTAAGAAGATCTTCAATATACTTGGATTGACTCAAAAAGGTACAATCCTCATGCTGATAAACTTGCATGCCAAGATAGTAGTGTAGAAGACCAAGGTTAGTTATTTCATACTCTAAATTTAATTTGGAGATGAAATAAAAAATGGCCTCATTCTCATTTCCAGTCATAACAAGATCATCAACAAATAAAGCAATTAAAATGACCAAGTTATCCTTCCTAAGTACATAGAGATCTGTATCTGAATAGCATTTATCAAAACCAAGAGACAAGAAGTAACCTAAAATCTTCATGTACCATGCTCTAGGTGCTTGCTTCAGACCATACAAGATTTTCTTTAGTTTACACACAAGTGTTTCCTTACCTTGTACAACAAATCCTTGTGGTTGACTCATGTAGATATCCACATCCAAATCACCATTTAGAAAGGTACTTTTCACATCAAGCTAAAAAATCTACCAACCTTGAGCAGCAGCAATAGCAATGAGAAGTCGAATTGTGGGCATTTTGGCAACTAGTGCAAAGGTTTCATCATATTCAATGCCATGTTTTTTAGCATAACCCTTAGCAACCAAACTAGCCTTATACTTTTCTATCTCTCTATTAGAATTGTACTTGATTCTATAGACCCACTTGTTCCTAATAACATTTCTCTTATTAGGATAAGGCACTAGGTCCCAAGTTTATTCTTTAGAAGAGAATCCATCTCAACCTTCATGGCATCAACCCAACAAGAGTGTTGTGAAGCTTCTTGGTAAGAAGTAGGCTCATGATAATTCTCTATCTTAGCTAGAAGAGACATGTTAAGGGTCATACTTCTAGTTATCCTTTAGCTAACTGAATTCTACTCTTTAGGACCCCTAGAATGATCCAACCATTTGGTCCTTTTAACACAAGACCCACCCTTTTCTAACTCAAGAAGGTCTTCATTGAATTTGACATCTCTTGAAACAAATACAATGCGTGAAGAAGGTGAGTATAACTTGTAGCCCTTATGTTCTGCATCATAGCCAACAAAGATACATTTTTTAGACTTTTTATCCAATTTCTTCCTCTTTTCTAAAGGAATATATGAAAATGCATCACATCCAAACACTATTAAGTGTGATAAATTTGGTTTCTTACCATTCCAAACCTCATAAGGAGTCTACCCCTCAACTAATTTTGAAGGAAACCTGTTAAGAATGTAGATTGATGTACTGGCTGCTTCACCCCAAATAAATTGAGGTAAGTAGTCACCAAGCATGCATCTTACCATCTCCATGATTGTCCTATTTTTCCTCTCTACAACACTATTTTTTTGAGGATTGTATGGACAAGTATACTACCTTTTGATCCCATGAGAATAATTAAACTCATTGAAATCATTACTATTGTACTCCCCTCCATTGTCACTTCTAATAATTTTGATCTTTGCTCCCTTTTGATTTTCTACCAAATCTTTGAACTTCTTGAATGTCTCAAAACAATCTGATTTATTCTTAAGTAGATACCCAAATATCATTCTTGAATAATCATCTATAAAGGTGAGACTATAGGATGCACCACCAAATGATCTAACATGTAATGGACCCATAATATTTGTATGAATGAGTTGAATAATTTGTGTGGTCCTTGTTGACTTATCCTTTGCAAAATTTTGTTTGCTCATCTTGCCTAAGATGCATGTTTTACACAAACCATGAATAGGTGAAATGTTAGGCAAGCCTTCAACCAAATTTTTGGACTTCATCATTTGAATATTTTGATAGTTTGTATGTCCTAACCTTAAGTGCCAAAGCTTTCTACTGGGAGAAACATTAGTTACTAAACACACTTTAGGAGGAGCATCACTTAACACATAAATATTATTCTTCACATAACCTGTAATTATTGGTAGCATGCCTTTCCAAATGCTCCATGAAGTTGCATTGAACTCAATAGTGTGACCACTTCTAGCAACTTGCAAAACTAAAATTAAATTTCTTCTAAGGTTAGGCACATATAGGACATTATCAAGTAATTTCCCTTCAATTACAACATTGCCAACACCTTCTACTTGAATTCTAGTATTATCACCAATGACAACTAAATCTGAAGAGTGCTTATGAAAGTCCACAAACTTGTCCTTTTCAAAACACGTATGGTTAGTGCATCCAGAATCTAACACCCATTCATTAGAAGTAGATGATTCAATGTAGTAGAGGGCACAAACAAAGGCATTTTTATTAGAATTTTGCTTTACATTATTGTTCTTTTTCTTTCCCTTGCCAAACCATTTATTAGGTCCTTGTCCATTAGACTTTTCTTACTCTTCCTTTTCTGTAATCTTCTTCTTCTTGAAACAATTTTATTCCTTGTGGCCTTTCTTGCCTCAAAAGTTGCAAGTGAAATCAACTCTAGGCTTGTTGAGTTGGAAATTTTAATTTTTCCTTCCCTTGCATTTCTTCTTGAAGGAAGCCTTAGTGGCACTCAAGGCAACATTCTTCTCCTTGACAACTTGACCATTCACTTTTTCTCTATTAAGAGACTCTTCATGTTGAATCAATAATTGTGAAAGAGTGTTGAGAGAAATGACATCCTCTTCTTGCTCTAGCCTAGTCTCAATAATGGTGATAAAATTCTTGAAATTGCTTGACAAGTTCCTCAAAATGATAAAGCTTAAGAGCTTCTCACTTATCCAATCACAATTAAAATCCAATAGTTGAGTTCTCATGTCTTTCATCTTTGAGAGGAAGATCAAGGCACTTTCTTCTTCACATTGCATAGTGCTAAGAATTTTGGACAATAAAGTGAATTTCCTTGATGTTTTGGACCCTAGATGGACTTGTTTTAGCAAATCCCATGCATCTTTAGCATGCTCACAATGGCTTATAGTGAGCAATATCTCATCACTCACACTATTGATAATAATGGAAAGTGCAAGGTGACTCTTTTTGTTGTATGTCTCAAGTGCCCTTTCCTGGGTTGGGATTGCTTCATCTCCATTCACAATGGGCCATAACTTTCTTTCTTGAAATTCAGCCCTCATCCTTGGTTCCCATATTCCAAAATTTGATCCATCAAGGATGTGCTTAGGTGTGAAGGAGATTCCATGATCAGCCATTCTAGAAAGTGAACATAATCAAAACATAAGATGCATTGACAAAGAAAATAAATGATGCAATAAGAAAGTAGATAAACATACTTGCATATATAAAAAAAAACATAACTTTCAAGTAATCTACTTTTCAATCATTAAATATAATCATCATGAAAGATAAACAGCATGAAATATAATCAAAATTAAGCATCATCAAGAGAGATAAGCATCATCATGAAATATAATCAACATCATCATGAACTACTATAACCATATTGCAATAAACAACTATAACCATATTGCAATTGAATAAAGGAAATAAACCAAGATCAACTTGCAATAGATTAACTTGCAATAAGAAGGTAACTAACCATAACAATCATCTTGCAACAAAATAAACTAACTTGAATTGAACCATAAAATATTTGTTAAATTTTAGATAGTCAATAAGTTAGTAAGTTAGTGTTCATTTTAAGGTTTTTCTATAGCCTAATGAATTGCCAATTCATCTCACCCAAGGTCAACCAAGCTACCCAAAAGGGTACGGGTATGAGGACCCAAAAATGACTTGCTATAGATAGAGTGGATTCTTTTGGATTCAATAGGTGTTTAGAAAATATAAACTGTGTTTTAATTCTAATCAAATACTAAAGTTGTGGTTAGTAAGTTGATTCATTTTTAACCTTCTTGATTAATATGAAAATTAGTAAATTGCAAGTTAGTTGGTTAGTAGATTGTTTAGTAGCAAGTTAGTAAGTTAGTAGTTAGATTAGTTGAGATGCAAAATAGGTAAAACACAAATACTCTCTCTCTCTCTCTCTCTCTCTCTCTCTCTCTCTCTCATTCTCTTTTACTTTCATTATGAGAGATACAAGTTACATTAATTTACATTATGCTTCAAGAAAATGCTTGAGAGAGATTAGGGGAAGAGAGTGAAAAAGTTGATCCAAAATTGCCTTGTATACTCCAAAACATACTTGGATAACCCTGCAAAACAAGAAAACTCACAAACAACCATTGCTAATGTGAGAAAAAAAAATAACTATAAGATCTAAATTATTTGACAATTTGACTAAAAATTTGCCAAAAATTACATAAAAGGATTCTAGTTGCATTATACAATAATAAAAAATGCATTTCAATTTATGCAAAAAAATGACTATTAGGTCTTAAAATAAAATAAATGACTGTTTTTTATTAAAAAATAGAATAATAAATGACTGTTTTTTTATTAAATGACTATTTTTTTATTAAAAAATAGAATAATAAAAAATGACTATTTTTTTATTAAAAAATAGAATAATAAAAAATGACTATTTTTTTTATTATTAAAAAATAGAATAATAATAAAAAATGACTATTTTTTTATTAAATGATTATTTTTTTATTAAAAAATAGAATAATAAAAAAATGACTGTTTTTTATTAAATGATTGTTTTTTTATTAAAAAACAGAATAATAAAAAAAATTCAGACTGTACAGCAAAATGGGTGGGGGGCCATTTGGCCCCCAAATAAAAAAAAATTGCCTCAGATTTATTTTTCACCAAAATAGGGCAAATAATATATGGAAATAGGGTTTTTGGGCCTTCCGGATCAACCATGGGGTCCGTTTGGCTCCAAAACCCTTCCACCAAAAGCTCAATGCCAAAAATGTATAGATTTAAAATGAAAACACCATTTGCAAAAGATCTAACAACTAGATCAAAAAAAAATACAATAAATCTATAAACCCTAATGGTAGATTTGCAAAATAAGTTTGCCCAAATATCAAATGCATGCATTAAAATAAATATATATATATATATATACCTTAATGGGTTTTTCACCTCAAAGGATTGAAGACACTTGATGGAGATCCCAATCGCTCTGATACCAAATGTGAGACAAGCAAAGTCTCCCCAAGATCGAAGAATGCTCCACAAGATCAATCACACACAAAAGAGGAAAACCCACAACACCAATATTAAGTGGTAAAACCTTACTTCAAATGTAGAAGGGAAACATCCACTATGAAGCTCACTATATTACTCGGTGATTCAACAATACAAGAATGCTTCAATGTTATGCAACAATATGCATCAACATGATATGACAAGATGTAGTAGACAACACCCCTATTTAAAGAGAAGCTTTTCTACTACAACCTTAAAATTACCCTAATCGTATCTTGAGATGTGTGATAAATCTTATCACAATATTATCTTGATATGTGTGACAAGTGGCATCTATCAAATATTAAAAAGTGATTGGTTACTTTTTAATATTTGCTAGAAAAGGAGAAATAATTTTTTCCCACAAATTAAATATTCCTAGCACCCTTATTTTATTTATTAATTGGGTGGAAATATTTTTACATAAAATAGAATTATTTTCTAATTCAAATATTATTCTTTAGACTTTATATTTTAGTCTAAGAATAATTTACACAATGTTGCATTACATATTCCAACAATGTATTGTGTGGGTGGATTTAATGTAGAGACAACCGCATCTGTGTATTTTTAGCTTGAGGGGATTTCATGGATTTCGACCAACCTTACCTCATGTGGTTTGTCATGGCATTTGTATTACATTCTCCATCATGTTTTCATGCAATTGTGGTGAATCGGTCATCCATTTTAATTTTGGTGCAATCACCTATTTTTATTTTTATTTCGGTATTTGTTTGGCATTGCAGTTTTTTTATTTTCCCTTTCTCCTTTTCCCTAGTGTGTTTAATAGTTTAGTTTAATAGTTTTTATATTTGTTTAGGTTGTTTGTGAGTTTTTTTAATGTTTTTAATTTTTTTTTAGTTTAATAGTTTATGTTTTTTTAGCAGGTTTAATTTAATAGTTTTTATTTTTATTTTATTTTATGTTCAATTTAAGTGTTTTTATTTTTTCAGTAAGTTAATAGGTTAGTTTCTTTTCAATATTTAGCTCTCTCCAAGGTTTTTTACTCTTGTGTAATCCCACACAAGAGAGAAATTCCCATGTTGATGTTGTGTGCATATGCAAGTGGAGGCATTTATTTTCAGCCATCAACAATAGGACTAGGTACTCTCATGAGTCAATTGGTATGGGACAACCACTAGAGTTGAGAGAAAATTTAGGAAATGATGGATGACTCGTTCATTGATAGTTGAAGAATAAACGAATGCCCTTCATTTAGATGTATATCATATATGCTTGTTGTTTGAAAAGCACCGTTGTACCGTGAGATTGCTTTTGGTAAAGGTTTCATCCTTAATCGTTAGGGGATAATGTTATGGTTATCTTAAAAATCCACCTACTCAAGAAATACAATATGTGCATTATTGATTTGCAAATATCTCTGATTTACTTGTGTTTTGGAAGCTAGTTTCGATTGATGAATTCTAGGAAGTATTAATGGTATGGACAAGACTAATACTTGGAATATTAATATCAATGTTAATAATCAATATTAACCATTGGTATTAATAAATGTTCCAATTGCTTTATGATTGGTTTATATCATTAATATAAGAAATATTAGTGAGGAAGAGAAGCTGAGAGGATTAGACGTTTTTCGCAGGACTGCCCAAGCTGTCGAACTCGTTTCGGCCATATCTCACTCATCCGAACTCGGATTGAGCTAAAATTTTGAGGGTAGATGCCTGAAAATCCCTAGAACGTCTCCACCAATTTTCATATCATTTGGAGCAACATAGATCCTAGTGCATCCCTATGTGTGAACAATATATTTGGCAAGCGGCTATGCGAGGGTTTCATCTGGGTTAAGTGCAAGCAGCTCCAGAGGTTGGTTTTTAGGGCCTTCGGGCCCTAGCGGCCAATATTTTTATGGTTTATGCTCAATATTTTAGTAGTAAATGTTGTAGGGGATACAATATGGGTTAGAAATTTGTCTTTCAACAGATCATACTGTGAACTTGAGTGACAACGGCTTCCAATTTACTGCACAAAAGAAAAGTGAAAACCATACCTTTCCACGACATCTAGGGCAAGGATTAAAGAGACCACGAAATAAGTTTCAAGCAGTTGATCAAAAAATGGCTCATATCTCAAGTGAATTTGGTGCTAAGGTGCACCCACAAAATAATTCTACTATGAAAACCCCTATCAAGGGTAAGAATTTCGAAGACTTAGTCCCAAAAATGAATTTTAGGGATGCCCTTCGTGGTGGACAGCCTCAGCCCAATGCTAATATCAATATTAGGGCTTACCATAAACCTCTAATAATTAAGATTGATCCCAGGAAAACTGAGTCAGGATGTCTTAAAGCAGTTGATCTCTAGGCTGCAAAAAGCTGGAAAACTAAAGGTGAGTTACAAATCTCTATTTATCCAAATGGTTATTTTCTTGTTTTATTTGCTAATAATGAAGATAGAGAGAAAACTTTTCAAGGAGGTCCTTGGTTTTTTGGAAGGGCGGGGCTTTTCATGAAGCCCTGGCATACTAAATTTAAATTCGAAGAAGAGATGCCTTCTATAGATCCCGTGTGGGTTAGACTCTTTGGCCTCCCTATTGAATTTTGGAATCCTACTATTTTTTCTTCAATTGGAAACTATTTAGGAACTTTTATGATGACTGTTGATTGTACTCAAAATTTTGAACATATTATTTATGCTCGAATTTGTGTTTTAATGGATTTTGACAAACCCCTACCTAAAAAGATCACATTACAATTTGGGGAAGACACTTGGGAGCAAGTAGTGGACTATGAGAACATTTCTTTTCATTGTAGAATTTGCCATGAATATGGTCATTTGGCCGATGCTTGCCCAAATAAAATTCTTGATCAAAAGAAAGAAGATATAAACTCAAGCAGGTTTCCAAATACCTAAGAAGAAGAACACTCGAGAAAAAACCAAGTAATGAAGGATCAATCAAAGTCATTTGCTAATATGTTTGAAATCCTTTCCACAAATGATGTCCCAAGTGAGGAAGAGGAAATAATGGAAACTGAAATCTTAGAAACACAATTTAAATATGAAGGAAAGAACTCAGAGACAAACCAACAAATCAAAGGTTTTCAACAAAAAAAAAAGGAGAAAATTTACACAAGAAAAACAATATTTCAAATGTCAAAACTTCAAATAATGCAAGTCCCAATATAGACTCCATTGAACCATCTAGTAAAATTTTGGTTGTGTATGAGCATTATTCAAGGTTAGAAGCCATCTCAGATTCAATTGGAATAAGTCAAGAAACAGGGAAAAAAAATTGAAGATGGATTCTAATCAAAAAGTAGGTCGCAAGACCAATCAATATCATATGGTAAGAAAAGGTGAAAAGCTTGTAGAGGAAGGTAAGATTAATGCCCTTCCCAACATTTTTAGCCCTGGTATTAATGAAGATCATCACTTGGAATATTAGAGGACTCAAAGGGAGTCTTTCAAAACAAAATGAAATTAGAAGAATGATTCGGATAAATCATCCACATCTTGTTTTCCTTCAAGAAACAAAGATGTCAATGGAGGATATGGACTTAATTGCCAATAAAATTTGGCTAGCTAGAAAAGTGGTTTCCCTCAGTTCCCAAGGGACTTCGGGTGGCATTGCTTGTCTTTGGGACCCAAAAGAGGTAGTTATTCACCATATGGTTGGCATTTGGGGTTTGTTGGCTATAGCTATTCAAAGTAGACATTCCAACCAGATTATGCTCTGCATTATTGTTTATGCTCCGACTTCTTTGGAGGAAAAAAAGACAGTGGAAGGATATTACTCATATTATCTCTCATTTTCCTAAAGCTTGGATCTTGATCGGAGGATATTTCAATACCATCCTCTCTCTAGATGAGAAAAGGGGGGAAATAGAAATTTGGACAAAAGTATTGACCTCATGAGCAAATATATTGCAAACCTCCATCTTGTGGATATCCAACTAGATAATGGCCTTATGACTTGGTCTAACAGAAGGCAAGGCTTAGCTTGTATAATGGAGAGATTGGATAGGTTTTTGCTCTTTGAAAATTTCTTAATCCATGGTCACATTCCTAAAGTGAAGACTCTTAATAATGTTGGTTCGGATCATTGTCCAGTCATGGTGGAAATGTGGAAAACCAATGTGAGTTTCTCTCCTTTTCGTTTTCAATTAATGTGGCTTAGAGACATTTCCTTTAGACCTCGTGTGCAACAATGGTGGAAGGAAGGTAAACCTAGGCATGGGACTAAGATGTTCTGTTTTACCAAAAGATTGCAATACATTAAATCCAAAATCAAGACTTGGAACTGGAAAGAGTTTGGGGATGTTCATAAAAAAAACATGAAGTTATTGCTCATATTGAAAATTTGAATAAGAAAATCCGTTTAGATGGCCTCACAGAGAAGAGAAGTGTAGATGAAATTAAACTCACAACTCAGTTAGAGGAATGGGAAAAAAGAGAAGAAATATTATGGAAGCAAAAATCTAGAATTCAATGGCTCAAAGAAGGAGATCGAAACACAAATTTCTTCCACAAATCTCTTCTAGCTCGAAGATCTCACAAATTTATTTCTTCCTTAAAATCATATTCTGGAGATTTTGTTTATACTTGGGATGGCATGAACTCTATTGTTGTTGATTACTTTTCCAATATTTTTGTTGCTACTCCTCTTGACTCAACTTCACAACAAAATGTTCTTCAAGCAATCCCTTCTCTTATCACTTCTAAGGAGAACTCTATTTTGACTTGCTCCTATTACTATCAATGAGCTTCAACAAGTAGTTTTTAAAATGCAAAAATGGAAAACCCCAAGTCCTGATGGTTTTCCTATTGAGTTCTACCAAGAGTTCTGGGATATCCTTCATGTTGATTTATTAGAGGTGGTGGAAGAAGCCAAGAAATCCAAAGAAATTTTGAAGGTTATCAATAAAACTTATATTACTCTTGTTCCAAAAGCTCAAGAGGTTGATCATATCTCAGCTTTTAGACCTATTGCTTTATGTAATGTTCTTCTCAAAATTATTACTAAAATCATGGCAGAAAGGTTGAAGCCTCTTTTGCATAAGATTATTTCCCCGAGCAAGGGGGATATGTGGAAGGACGTCAAATAGTAGATGAGATAGTTCTTGCTCAGGAAGCCATCCATTCCATGGATATGCAAAATTCTCCTTCTATGTTCATCCGGTTAGACTTATCCAAAGCTTATGACAGAGTGGATTGGCACTTCCTTATCAAAGTTTTGAGGCAATTTGGTTTCTCTAAGGATTGGATGGATTGGATTATGGGATGTATCTCTTCAGTTTCCTACTTAGTTCTTATCAATGGCAGGCCTTCTCAGTCTTTCCCAACTTCCATAGGTATTAGGCAAGGTGACCCACTATCCCCTTATTTATTCATCATTCTTGTTGAATGCTTGGGTAGGACTATAACCAAAAAGAGGGAAAACAAAACCCTTGAGGGAGTTACCATTGCTCATGGAGCTAGACCTATCTCTCATCTTCAATTTGTGGATGACTCTACCCTTTTAGGTAAAGCTACAATTAAGGAAGCTTCTAATATTAAGCAAATCATTAGATATTTTTCTAAGGCTATCGGGCGATTGATCAATGAAGACAAATCTAAAGTTATTTTCTTTCACTGCTCTGCTAGACTAGAATCCATGGTCTTGGATAAATTAAGATATAAGAAGACCTCTCTTCCAATCACTTATTTAGGTATTCCCATAAATATTCAAAGGCAAAAAAATAAAGATTGGAATTGGTTGTTGGACAAAGTCAAGAAGAAAATTGGAAAGTGGACCAACAAGTGGCTTTCTTCTGGGGGTAGAATCACCTTGGTAAAATCAATCCTTCAAGCTATTCCTATTTATGTTTCTTCCATTTTGAATATCCCAAAGGTTGTTCTTCAAGAATTGGATCAAATCAGTCATCGTTTCCTTTGGAGTGGTACTAAGGAGAAAAGAAAATGGGCCTTGGTGAAATGGGATACTTTATGTCTTCCTAAGAGTGAAGGGGGGTTAGGATTCTGTCTTCAATTAATAACAACAAATATTTAGCTGCTAAATTATATTGGAGGATGTTGCATAACCCCAATGCTCTTTGGGCCAATAATATTTGTGCTAAATATGCTGAGAACAAAAGTCCTGAAGACCTTGTTCGCTATCAACTTCCTACCAAAGGTTCTCCCATTTTAGCAATTCTTAATACTAGTGAGGATTTGATAAAGAAAAAATTATTTTGGATCATTCATAATGGTCAACATGCAAATTTTTGGACAGATTCTTGGGATGGTCACAAGCCTTTGATAACTCAGTTTCCCGATTGGAGGCCTTGGATGGAGGAGCTTCACCGAGCTAATTGGATAAAGGTGGCTAATTACTATTGGTACCATACTGGTAATTCAAAGGTTGGTAGATATTGGATCCCTATTGAGGACTGGCCTATTCAAATCCCAGAAATGCAAAGACAAGATATCCAAGGCATCCTTCATATGAGATCCCTCTCTTGGTCCCATGAAAAAGATTGTTTTGGATGGAACAACACTACTAAGGGTGAGTATTCAGTTGCTCAAGGTTATTTGACCTTATGCCATAATAATCCCAACCATTCTTTTGACATATTTTCTCAATTGTGGGCTCAAAATCTCTAGCCTAAGGTGAGGTTCTTTAATTGGATTTTATTGCATCGTAGGGTGCTTACTGGTGAGCAACTTATGAAGCATGGTTTTCATGGCCCTTTTAGATGTGAAATGTGTGAAGAGAATGTAGAAAATATCAACCATATTTTTATTGAGTGTACTTTAGCCTCTAAGCTATGGAGGAGAATGGCAACTTTACTTGGCTTACAGTGGTCCAATTTTTTCACTTTTGAACAGCTTTGGAGGGATTGGCCTAATCATGAGGGTGTTGATCATTTTATTAGGCAGTTAGTTTGGATGGGTTCTATCATTCTTCTTTGGAATATTTGGAATGAAAGGAACGATCAAATTTTTAATCAAGATAGGAAGGATATTCACTATATTTGGAAAAAGACCATAGCAAACTTAGTTGAATCAGTCCATCAACTCCTTAATCACCCCCAAAACTCCCACCAAAGATGGGATCAAGTGATGCAAAGATTGAATATTAAACCTTCTAAGGGCAACCATCTTAAATGGAATGTGAGTATTAGTAAGATGGATAGGACTAGAAATTGGCAACCTCCTCCTAAGGATTTTGGAAAAGTCAATACTGATGGAGCCTCTAGAGGGAACCCTGGAAAAGCCAGTGTGGGAGGAATTGGTAGACTTTCAGATGGCTCCCTAGTTTTTACTTTTGCTGAGAATTTGGGTATTCTTTCCAATAACCTTGTTGATGGGTATGGTATCCTTAGAGGCCTTCAGGAGGCTACTAAATTTGGATGGGAAAAGGTGTTAGTTGAGTCTGACTCTCAACTTATGATTAATCTCTTGAAGACTCCTAAGAATCATAAGGTGGATTGGAGAATAAAAAGAATTATTGAGAAGATTCAGTTAATCTAGATGGGATTTTTGAAAGTTGATTACAATCATGTGGTCAGAGATCAAAACAAGAGTGTTGATGCTTTAGCTAATTGGGCTTTGGACAAAGGTGATCTTACTTGTTATGGCCACCCTCCTATATGGTGGGCTTCTCAAATTAGGGAAGCTCTTCTTTCTATCATTTCTTTGGATGGCTCCGAGTTCTGAAGGTACCTAGTTTCTTCTTGTTTTTTTTTTTTTGTTTCTCTTTGGTTCATTTAGTTTTTTTAGTTCCCTAGCTCATTCTATTCTTTATTTTGTTTCCTCTGTTGATTCTTGCATTAATAGTCTTCTGGTCTAGATAGGTCATTATTTTGTTCTTTTTTTTTTCTTTTGTCTTCTTTGTTTTTTTTGTTTAGTTTTTTAAGGTGGGTGGGTTCTTTTGTTTTGTTTTTTTTTTGTGTTCTTTGTGTTGTTTTTTGTTGTTCTTGTGTTTTTGTTGTTTTGTTTTTTTTTTATGTTTTTTGTTTATTGTTCTTATGTTTTTTTTGTTCTTATTCTTGGGTTTCTCTTTGTTTGTGTTATTTCATTTTTTTATGTGTGAGTGTTTTCTATGTTTTTTGTTTTTTTTTATTGTCTGTTGTTGGTTGTTTTTATTTTTGTTTTTATTTTTATTTTTATTTTTATTTTTTTAATTTTATTTTTTAGGTTTTGGTTGTATTTATTTTTCATGTTTTTTTTGGGTTATGTCTTTGTAGTGTTCTGTTGTTTTTGTCTTGTTTGTGTTTTGTTATGTGGTTCTTGTGTTTTTCTATGTGGTTTGTGTTGTGGTTTCTTTTATCTTATTGTGCGTGTTTGGTTGTGCTTTTGGTTTTGACACACTCAAGGAGCAGGTTTTTTATTTTATTTTATTATTTTTGTTGTTATTTACTTTTTTTAATTTGGTTTTGTGTGTTTGTTTGCTCCTTGAGTATGTCAAAGGTGGTAGTCCAGGTCCGAGTCCTAGGCGTTTTTGGTGGAATGGATACCCCTGCCTCCTTGGGTCTTACACGAAAGTGGCATCCCTTTTGGGATGTTTTCCACAAATAAAAAAAAATAAGAAATATTAGTGAAAATATTTTCTAATGTTTTGATTAAATAAAGCTTTCTTTTATTTTTATAAATTTCTTCTAATGTTTGCTTAAATAAATATTTGTCTTATTTAATTTCATAATATCTTATATAAATCAAAGCAATGTTGCATTAGTAATATTAAGAGGTGATGACGTGAAATAATATTTATAATATCATAGGATGTTACCCTTGCATGAAATAAAAGAATGGATCTTCGATCTTGCAAGGGGATTTTCCAACAATATAATTGTGAAGAGATTACCTAGAATGGATTAGTGTGTGGAAGGATAAGGAAATCATAGAAGCCAAAGCTAGAAGCATCTATTGAGAGGATGAAAAATGTCTGGCAAAGCAATATAATGGTAAAGAGATTTCTTGAAATGGGTTACTATGTGGAATGAGAAGGAAAACATGAAAGCCAAAGCTAGGAGCATCTGTTGGGAGGATAAGAAATACTTGGTATAGGTATAGAATTTTACATTGCACCCTAGATGGATTATGTGGTGTTCTTGCTAAGGTTTTTCCTTTGTTAATTAAATGCTTTGGAGCTTTAACTCTTTGTTTTTGATAGTTGGTTGCTTATTTTTACATTTCGCTTCTTTGTGAGAAGCTAGCTTGGCCACCTTAGTGATGTCCTTAGAGGAGTTAATATTTTGGAGAGATTTTTACTTTATTTTTAGATTTTCTCTTTAATTGCCCTTGTTTCAAACCTTCTTTGCAGTCCCTAAAGGATAGTACAGTTTGAGTAATTCCTTGTAATGGTAAGGCTTTGGTCAGAGTCATCTATTGGCAAGCTTTTCTAGATTCATATGTTGTCACCCTAGCCTCATGATCTGGTGTGAGTTTCCAACTATGCCTAGCTTAGTTTAATGTGCCTCTATAGTATTTTATTGAGGTGAGGTATAGGTTGGATAAAAAATCTATGTTTGTAGAAGGGCGTGGAAGTTGTGAGCCTTGGTTAAGGTTATTCTTTTGTTGGATACATTTTGTCTTGTTGCTTCATGTTTGTGGTAGGACATGGGTAACCCAAGCTAGATGTTGGGTGTATCTAAGCTAGATTAGCTCATATTGGGTTGTTTACTGTGGAGAGTTGTCATTTAAGTTGGATTTTTTGTAGTTTGATATTTTAAAAAATGATTAATTGTTTAAATGAAAAGTTACTATTCGGAAAATAAATATTGTTATGATTTCTTTATTGAAAGAAGAATGATTTGGTTGTTGTGATATTTTATTAAAGAGAATGAATCATTCTTTATATTCCTTTATTTAAAAGACAAAGGTTATTGTGGAGATATTTTGACTTAAAGAGAGTGTCTTTTTTAAGAAGAAATGATTTGTTATTAAGATATTTGTTGTAAAATAAAATGATTTATTTATTTATGTTTCCTTTAAAATGAGAAAGAGAGAGGAGTATTGCTTTGTTCCTTGTTAAAAGAAAAATGGTTTATTTAAATAAGATAGAATGACTTAGTTATGTTTATGATCCATAGTTTTAGTATGTTATAGGACTCTTTTGTTTGAATGGTTTGGTTGAATATTTTGGGCATGGGTTTTATAAAGAAAAGATTTTGGATTCTAAATTAATTATAATGGTTTCCTAAGACTTGAGTAGGTAGGGAAACTATTATAGAGAGGGAAGTATAATATTCTCTCTTTGTTTGCTTAAAATATATTTTGCATGGTTGCTTGCATTTATACATAGAGCATGTTAATTTGCATTGCATTAAGAGCTATCTTGATCCCTAAGTGTTTCTAAATTCAAGGGAGATTTCTTTCATGAAGAAGATCATGAAAAGAATATGGTGTAGAAGACTCTTGGGTGGATTTGCTCTAATGTATTTGGGAATGAAAAGTTGTTATGTAAATGAAAATTTTAGGATGTAACACTTGGATGATTTATTTTTGTTTTAATAAGGCTTGGAAGTCTTTATGAAAATGTATAAAATATTTGGCTTTGAGTAAATGAAGGAATGAGTTGGTTGTTAACTCTTTGAAGATGATCTTTATGTTAGCATTATGAATTATTTAAGCATGTAGAGATGTTTATGCTAGCATTATATTAGATATGGATATCTTGATTAATTTAATCATATTTAGTCCAAAGAGATGCTTCTTTTTTGCTAGCATTATGTTGAAATTATGCTTTATTTAAGTATGGAATGCAAATATTCTATTTTACTTCAAGATCTAGCATTGTGTTATAATTAAACATGTTATTTTGGTTAAAGCATTTATTTCTTCAAAGAGAGAGACATTATAATTTTTTAATCATGTTAATTTGGGTTTGGTGGGGCTCTTGGGAATGAATCTAAAACCTTGATAGGATTCTTGAGTCAAAGATAAAACCCAATCCTAGGAGTTATTGTGATGCAATAGCTAGGTGATTGTGAGTTTTGGAAGGAGTTACAATGATACAATAGCTAGACACTCATGAATATGGAAGGAGTTATGATAATGCAATAGCCAAATATTTGTGATTGATACACCTTAAAAGATGAGGATCAGGTGTTCCATGATTATGAAGTTAATGGAATCATTCAAGAGTCAGTAGTGGTGGTACCTTGAATGGTAAGGTTTGGGTGACCATGTTCATTACCAGATGAGTGGAAATGACCTTAGTTATCCCACAAAGGTGTGGTAACTAAGCACCAAGGCTTTATGCCAAAATAACCTACATATATGGACTTATGTTAATGTTAGAGAATAGACATTCCCCGTTAAGTGTTATGGACCTTAAAGGATAATCCCTACATTATGGTCAAATTGTCCTATGTCGATGAGGGTATAGGAAAGGTGGGGGGACTACTTTAGCATCATTCTAAATAGTAATTTTTATTAAGGTAAACCCTAGAAATATGGAAAGTTGGCAACTCCTAACCATTGAGTGTCATCTACAATAACAAAAAACTCAAATGTGGTGAAGCCTTGTGTATGTTGAAAAATGATATTGGATCTTTGTGAACCTACTTGAGTAAAATATGTATATATATATTAGGTTGGTTTTGGTGGATTATTACAGACATATATGGAGGCACATATGAGTAGGCCCTATGAGGGAGATAAATATCATTACCATAATGCATGGGTAAGTTTGAGGTCATTGGATGTGATTTGGTATCCATGGAGATGGGGGCTAGTATGGAGGTATGAGGTGTTGTAGCTAGCATGTGTGCAATGAGAGATATGGATGATTGGGTGGAGGAGCATATAGGTTGAGTATTTTTAGTATACTCAATTCTTGTAATAGTTTGGATTGAGGTATGGGATACCAGATCCACCTATACTATACATGAGAATACGGGATCATGTGATATCTACACCACTAATAGACCCATTGGACTTGGAGCCTAATGAGCCTATATTAATGCCAAAAATGGGTGATGATGGTACAACACCCGATTTTGATAGATGATGGACCACAAAATAATAGCATGTAGGGAAATCCATAAAGGAAGATATGGATATGGAGGACAAAGAGGTAGTTGGTAGAGGATAGGTAGCTAGAGAGACAATGATAATTATTAGCAGAGGAGAAGAGGCATCACGAGAGAGAGAGGAGGAGGAGGACAAGAAGCCACATAGGTGACATGTATGCCATCAATTAGGCGAGGGGGTAGGCCTATCAGGGGTGATGGCTAAGGAGGTATCAATGATGGATTTTGGGGATGGAGATAATCTTGATTTTGATTATAACATGGAGTTTGGTGGGATGATTTATGTAGTTGAGGAGGTTGATATGTTGAGGGTACAAGTACGATAGCTTGAGATATAACTGGTTAAGTAGGTATTAGTAAGGATACTAGAGAGGGTTGGTCTAATTTGAGAGAGATAGGCTATAGGAGAAGAGAAATGGATTATGGGTTGAGAGGGATGGATACCAAGTAGAAAGAGACACAATGACTACAAAGTGAGATATGTTGTAGGTAGAGAGGGACACAACAATTACAAAGTGATACATAGTGATCATAAGTAAGACACACTCTTTATAGAGTGAGTTGAGCTTCAATATTGGTTTGATGTCATGATAACGAAGAGGGATAGGCTTCAGTGGGAGATAGATAAATTGAGGGGTGGTGGAGACATGATGGATGCATAGGCCAAGATCATTATATTGTGACATTCTAGGGTTGAGTTTAGTACAACATCTACATGAGATAGGAACATAGTTCTAGCATATGAGGAGGTATTGTTAGGCCAAGATATGTCTATTATATCATACTCAACATCATAGTCTTAATAAATCCATAGGAGTGCACCATTAGTAGTCTTAATAGTGCCTTATTTTATAGAGTTAACATCTTAGATGTTGAGATCAACTCCATAATAGGGTGGCGAGAGGTATTAGATAAGCGAAGGATATAGATCAAGGAGACAGGAGGGGAGTGGATAGATTGTAGGGAGGCATAGATAGTGATTTACATTTTTGGTGTGGCCAAGTGCCATGATTATTATAGAGTGATGTTTTTTCAATATGAGGATGTATGTATGTATGACGTGGCCCAAGGGGTAATTTTTATGTAGCATGTAGGTGTTGATGATGATGTATGAGTGATGTACTATTTTTGATATATATGTGGGTGAATGGATATTTAATATGATGTGATGTAATACATGTATGGATATGATTTTGATGTTTATGATTAATGATTGTTTATTATTAGTTATAAATAGTATGTTAGATGTTATGGACATGATATACACATGTGATGGATGATGATATATTGAATTATTTTCATGGTTTAAACTCATAGTTCTGTGTTTGTATATGCACCTATGCATTTCATGATAAAAAATTAGCATAATTAGTCAATAAAAATGTTAAGGATCATAATCACACATGAACACAATGTAAGATAAGATAATAACAATGAACGCATGACTTATGACATGGATGGTAATGTGACATGTAATGGACAATGTGCAAAAGTTAGATGGACACTAGACAATGACTAATGATTAATGAAATAAATGGAGACTTACGATATATATGCAATGAATAGTGGTGAGCCATGATGCTTTCTACCCAAATACATTAGGGTTTTTATATCCTAGAGGTATTTTAAAAAAACTCAAACATTCTAGTTGCAACAATCAAAGTCATCTAATGGTCAATCAATATTCTTTAGAAACCTAGACTAATCCTAATAATGGACCGATGTGTGTACAACAATGTTCATTTTCCATCTTGAGTGAGGTTGTACTAACCAATTGTGACTCATGCTAATATAAGCTATCTCATCCATGAGTATTCAAAGGTCTATGCAAAATAAGGTCCCTAATGTGATAGACATGTCACCACTCAAAGGACATACTCCACTACTAGTCAAGCATTTATAGCCTTGATGGAGGTTAGCCCTATAATCCTTCAACATAGATCCACTACCAGTTAGACATATATAGCCCTAATGGAGGTGTATAAAGTACCTAAGGGGACCAATATTTGGATCTCTTTTTCTCTCTTGTTTTTTAACTTGCACTTTGGATCCTCAAGTTCAGATTATGCAAATGATAGGATGAGTGAGAAAACTTTTGCTTTATGGCAAGACCACTCATGGTGTCATATTTCCTAAACTCAAAATTTTATTAATGTGTGATATGTGTTTGGTCCAATAAGGAACTCAAGTTAGCCAAGGGAGGCCAAAATCTCCTTAGAACATGATGAGTTTTGATAAAGGTTGAGTGGAACACTAGGTATGGTTGAATAACAAAAACAACCTCTATTTCTAAACAACCTAAGAAAATTATTGAATAAAACATTGTGATAGAGGGGATTAATAATGCATTTTTATGAACAAAAAAATACTAAAGATAGACCATGGTTAGGAACATGGTAGACAAGAAAACATGACATGTGATAAAACAAGATGTTTAGACCATTTACAAGGTGGGAGACAGACAAATGGAAGACACATAGATGGATGCTAAAAGTATGATTTTTATATATCATTGATTAATTACATCAATTAGGGTTGTAAAATGCATATGCATGCATCCAAATGATGATAAAATTAGTGCTTAATGAGTTACCATGTTTATTGGTGTATGAATTTATGTGGTGAATGTAAGATGATTAGGAAAGAAGAATTTGAATAATGAATAGCATAGATATGGGAAAATTATAAGGGATAGAAGTGTGAGGGAGAAATGGAGAATAAGATGAAAAAATAGTGGGGAATAGAAGAAATTAGATAAATGAGAGAAGAATGAGGAGACAAAATAACCAACCATAGGTATGTAACTGCTTGTGCATGATTGTACAACAATGACATAGAACTTATGAATGAAGGAACAAAAAGAGGATGAGGATAAATAAAAGTGATAAAAATTAGAGAATAAATGAGAATGAGGTTAAAAAGGAGATGAATGGAGAGAAGAAATATGACATTGGACTTGATGCAGATTTTTTGTTATTTTTTTGTTTGTTTGTTTTTTAAAAACAAAGGATGTGCAAGAAAAAAGAACTTGTTAAGTGTTATTAGGTATAGAAAGGGAAAAAGTAAAGCATATTAATGGGTTTGATATCCTCAATCCATTAAAGAGTGGAAATATTGTAATTTCTAGAACCAAACATGTGTTTGACGATGTAAGGACCAAGCCAATTGGGAGTGAATTTGTTCTACAAATGGTTAGGTAGGTTTGAATTTTGTTGATTCTTTTTTAGCATGAGGTCATTGACTTGAAACTCATGCTCATGGATCTTTTTTTCATATGTGTGCTTGATCCAATATTGATAAACATGAAGATGCTCAAGAGAATTGATTCAATGTTCATCAAGAAGAGTAAGTTTATATAGCCAAGCTTGGTGCATAGTATCATTGTCAATGAACTCTTGGAGCAAGATTTGCAAGGATAGAATTTTTAGTTCAAGAGGCATAATGGCCTTAGTGATATAAAGCAATGAAAATAGAGTTTCTCTAGTAGGTGTGCAAATATTCATTTGGTAGGCCCACATTGCTAAAGTAATTTGGATGTGTCAATCTCTAAGGGATTCTTTGATAGTCTTATGCAAGATCATGCAAATGGTCTTGTTGGTGGCTTTAGCTTGGTCATTACCTTGAGGATAGTAAGGAATCGAGAAGCTATGTTGGATGTGGTATTTGTAATCAAATACTTAGACATCCTTATTCTTGAGGGATGGACCATTATATGAAATTATCTTGGAAAGGATGCTAAAATGACAATGATGTGATGCAGGATGAATTTTACAATTTGAGGACTAGTTGTTTTGATAAGAGGGACAAATTCAACCCACTTGGTGAAATATTCTATAGTTGTTATGATGAAAGTATGCTATTTGAAGGAGGTTGGGAATATTTTTTGCATGAGGTCAAAACCCTATTATGAAAATACCACAATACCTGGATTGGTTATAAGGTTTGTGGGGGTATGCAGGTTAAATTATCATGATGTTGGCATTTGATACATTTCTTGATGTGTGCACAACAATAATATTCCATGGTGGGTCAATAATAACCCATGTGAAAAAATCAACTTATGATGGTGATTCCACTAAAATGGCCATCGTAAGTGCCATCATGAGCTACATATATGACCCAACTAGCTTCCCATGGTTTGATACACCATCATAGCTTATGTGATAGAGGACATCCTCCAAGAGGGTGTACCTCATGGTTTTCTACTTGAGATTTTGTTTCCTAACCTACAAAAAAATAGAGGGAAGAATACTAAGCTTAAGGTAGTCCTTGACTTGAGAAAACCAAGCATTGTAAGGTTATTCTTGCACAAGATGGATGTCTAGTTTATTCGAGGAAGTCTTCTAGAAATAACCAATTGATAGAGAATGGTGACATGGACATGGGTGACCTTGTCATGTGGGTTTTGGGGATGAGTGAACTAAGAGAATCCATTGCATTAGTGAATCAATTGGTAGACCTTAGAGAGGCCTCAATATCATACCAATCAAAGTGTGATAACAACTCATATTAAACTTGCTTTTATTGTTGAGGACTATGCATTTAAATTGATAAATTCCTTTTAATTGATTGACGAGGAGTAAATCACCAATGATTTTTATGTGTTTTATGTGCAAAGAAATTATATTTTTGAGGTTGAGGATGAGAGCTTTGTATTCAACATTTTTTTGGTGTGAGGAAAGTCAAGTTTGAATGATAAGGGGATGGAATCCCCTTATGGCATGAATAAAATAACTCTAGTGCCTCCCCCTTGCTTGCATTTGGAATCATAAAAGTATAATGTAAGGTAAAATTTATCCTTAGGTTTGACATATTCTTCTTACTTGGTCACACTGAATATAGAGACATGAGAAGCTCAAATACAAGAGGTATATCATCGATGAGGGAAGATTTCATAAGTTGGTCTGCAATAACTTGACCTATGATGGATTATTAGCTAATGAATTCAAGGTCAAATTTTATTAAAATCATTATCTATTTGGTTATTTAATCATTATTGTAGGATTTACCCATCATGTATTGTAATGGGTTTTCCCTAGAAATGATGTAGGTGATATGATTGATCATATAGTGGTAAAGTTTCTTAGTAGCAAAAACTACTACTAAGAAAAAATTCTCAATAAGCATATATTATCTTATAGCTCACCAAATTATGACTATTATAGTAAATATCCTACTCTTTATTGACCTTATTCTTCTAGGCCAACATAGTCCCAAGGGCAAATTCGATGGCAAAAATGTACAGGTGGAGTGGAAAACCTACTCTAGACAAGGATAAAATTTGTGGAGATACGAGGTATTGCTCGATTGTCTCAAAAGAATCTTGACATTCCTTGGTCCAATTGAAGGCTACACCCTTTTGCAATAGACTATTGAAAGGCTTGAACTTATCTAAGTTGCATTATGAAACAATGAATTGCTTGAATTTTTCCTTGCAAGCTATGCAATTCTTTGAGATTCATAGGGGGTGACATGTTAATAATATTCTTTACTTTATTTGGGTTCACTTTGATACCTCAGTGAGAGATGATAAATCCAAGAATTTTACCTAAGATAACACCAAAGATACATTTCTTAAGATTTAGTCTCACATTGTGCTCAAGAAGTTGGTCAAAGACTTTACGTAAAACATCAACATGCTAATCATGCATTTTGGATTTTTCCATTAAGTTATCCATATAATCCTCTATAATTTCATGCATATAGTCATGAAAGATGTATGTCAGAGTACATTGATATGTAGCACCTACATATTTAGACCAAATGGTATGACTTTGTAGTAAAATGCCTCCCATGGTATGGTGAAATATGTCTTGTGTTGATGATTGGGATATTCTTAAATTTGATTATATCCTAAGAAACCATTCATTAAGGAGAGCATTTCATGATCCATTATGGATTCAACCAGAGTGTCAATGTTTGTAAGGGTAAAATTATCTTTAGGACATGCTTTGTTTAGATCTCAAAATTTTGTGCATATGTATATCCTCCTTTTTGACCTTCCAAAAGATACCATGTTTGACACCCACTCTGGATAGTCTATGGGTTGAATGAAGCCCATGTCTAGGATTTTTTGCAACTCCTCTTTTATGATCAATGCAATAGTGGAATGCGGCTTCTATAGATTTTGCTTGATCGACTTGGTGTTACTATATAGGGTAAGGTTGTCGACCACTAGGTTTGGATTGAGTCTTGGCATATCATTGTAGGAACATGCAAAAAAAATTTATACTTAGTCAAGAACGTTATGAAGTGCTCTCTCTTTGAGGTGTAAAGTATTTTTGATTTGAACAATGCAAGGGTTGGCAGGGTCAAAACTAAGGATGATGTCAATGGTTTCCTCCACAAGCATATGGTAACCATCCTCTATATGGGTAGGGGTGGGAATGAGATGTAGATCATCTGTCAAATTTTCAAAAAATATGATATCATAACTAGAAACTTCAAATTGATAGACATAAGAAGAAGTATAGGGAGAAGAGAGGGGAAGATAGGCATTTGACTATTGAATTAATTGCATTTTTGGAACAAATTCTAAATGAGTAGTAGAAAATATTTTCTCAAATTTGATGGTACTTGGATCAATGTTGAGGAGATGGGAAGGATTGGCCATATAGCAAAGTAGAGTGAAGAGGTCAATAGAGATCATGTTGACTATGGGTGAATCATGAGGTGGGTGGATAGGACTACTAAAGCATAGATTTGGTATTGCGTACTCTTATGGAAAAGATAAAAATTTTCAAAATATGGGTGGATAAGTATTGGTAATAAATGATGGATATTGTGAAAAATGAGGAAGAGGATGTGGGATAAGATGATCATTGGGATGCTCTAGCATAAGGAGTGTGGGAAAGATATGGAATGGAATGGGGAAAAGGCAAAGGTAAAAAGTACCATCATTTAGAGGCTTGGATATAGGTATGATGCCATATGACACTTCATCAAAACTATCAGAAGCAATCAAGAGAGTATAAAATTGCTTCTTGTTGTCATCCTCAGAACTATCAAACATGGAGACATGAATTATCACAACTTGGAAAAACTCTATAGGAATATTGACCATAGATTGTTACTCAATTAGGAGGGTGTACTTAAGGTTTATTTACTCATCAAAATCATCCTCTACAACTTCAAGATTAATATATTTTAGACCTTCCTTAGGGTGGTTATTGAGTAGCTCTTATTATATCCCAAGCCAAATTTGTCTTTGGGTAATTGGTAGGGTAGATCAATAAGATACTACAAACCCTACTCATATAGACTTAGACCAAATACTTGCAATTTTAAATATTGAAAATATCAAATGGATAAGGATAGGTTAGACATGTAGCTGATGTTCTTGCAAAATGGATCTTTAGGCTCTTCAGGAATAGGCTTATCGAAGGAGTTATCAACTCCCTCGTATACAAAATTGGTGCGGTTAGATGTGGAGTCGATAAGAACAATAACACCTATAGTTATGGAAATATCATGAGGTCAACTAAAGTCCATGATTTATTCTATAGGATGAGGGGATAATGTGAAATTATGTACAAGGTAATCCCTCAGACTAGAATTGGACATATGGATAGACACATGAGGTGACCCCTAACTTGTTTGTCATGAGGGAGACACTAAACCTAGATTTGGAGGTATAGGTATATTGGTTGATAAGGATGAAGATATGGGTGGGGAAGAGAAGGATAGATGTGGAGGAGATGCAGTAGTCTATCCATTGGGTGACAAAGAAGTTTATGAAGGGTGATTCACTAGTTGAGAATCCAATCTAAAGACATGTTACTCCCAAGAATGGTGATCTAAAGGAGTAGGTGGCAGAACAAAAGGAGGGAGACTCAACATAGGAGAAAACAACAAATGTAGTGTAAGGGGATGTATATTTGTCAAGGGGGCTATATAATATAGAAAAGGGAAAAATGAGATGTTGGAAGAAGGGGAGAGAGGTGAAGAGGCACGAATATGTGCCATAGGAGGAGGTAACCTAAGTGGAATAGAAGAAAAATATGGGAGAGGATATCTAGGAGAAGGGATGAGCGCAGGATGCATGGATGGGGTAGGAGTATAGCCATGTGGAGGTAGATAGAAGATAGGTCATGGATGATGAGATGCTTGTGGTGGAGGACTAGATGGATGAACTAAAGGAGAATGATTAACTACTATAAGAAATAGTAGTATCAAGCATTGGGTTATTGATTGGATAGGGGTAGCAGGTTGCACACTAGTAGAGGTAATATGTATGGATGGTATAGTAGGATCTTCTGAAATAGAGACCATGTTGTAGTATTTGAATGTTTTATCATTAGTGGGAATGTAGTGCACCCATCCCTCATGGATGTATTTTAAGCAGTGGTGTAGAGTAGAGGGGACACATTGCATTTCTTGGATCCATGGTCACCTTAGGAGCAAATATATATTATTTTGTCTTTAATGACATGGAATAGGGTATGGATGGTCTTAATACACACCTAGATAGGAAGGATGACCATACCTAGTTTTGAGTAAAGGATGTCATTGAATTCCTACAAGGTGATGGTAGGAGCAACCAAATAGATGGATGTAAGGTTGAGGTGTTGGAGGGTAACAATTGATATGATATTGATGGAATAGCCAATGTCTATGAGGATGTGCTTGAAATTTTTTTCCATAAATACATGTTATGATATGCATAGGGGGATTAGGCCCTACTCCCTTAATATTATTTATCTTACATCATAGAATACGATTGAGGGTAACATGCAAGTCTTCATGTTACCCATAATGTTGGAAAAGAAATTGGGATCATGTGTCTCTAGATCAATGGACCTCAATATGTCATTCAAATCTTCTCGATGCTTAATATATTATTGAATGAGGTTGTACATTAATAATTTTGTTGATTTCATCTTTAGGTTATGGGTAAGGTGACTCTTTAAGATGACAACAAATCATGTCATAGGAGGCATACCCTATGGGGGTAACACAGTAGATGGTGTAGGTGAATTTGGAAGGTCACATTATGTGGTTGTCAACTAGGGTACCATTGATTTTTTGTGATAATGTTGATCATTCTTAAAATACCTTGGTAGGATGGGGCACCATTGATGTGATTGACTTGATTAGATGTATTTGTAGAGTTTGAGGCACTTGTTTTCTATTGGGCATCCCATGTTGAGGTAGGAGGTTCTAAAAAATGCCAAGTTTTTGGTTGGTGAAGACCAAGGAGTAATCAATTGTTACCTCTCCCATTCAGTTATGTCTTGTACCAGGTTCTTGATATGTCAACAATCATTAATGTTGTGACCTCCTTGTTGATGGTAGATGTAGTACTAATAATCCTCATACCATTTGGGCTTCTCCCTATTGGGGTCCTCTAGCTATATATCAAGCAATAAAATTATTTTTGCATCAAAATTATTTTTTAAATATACTTTACAATGGCTTAGAAAGAGGTGTCTAGTTGTGAGTTGGATGAGGGAAGCACTAGGGGTGATTAGAAGGTTGGTTAGAATAGTATAATATTGTTAGCTGCATAGGGACTGATTGTGATTGGAAATTATGCTGTCATGGTTGAGTACTTTATTATTAGGGGTGGTTGTGGTACTCAACACTACTTAGTTAACTTGGAGAGACTTGGTTTGGTTGCTGTTATTATTGCCCTTGTTATTGGGATATTTAGCTTTCTTGCAAATTTTGATTTCCTCTTTTTGAATCTTAATTTATTCAATGCTTTTGCTTGGGCAATGGCCTCCTTAAAAGAGTGGTGTTGTTGAATTTGTAGTGTAGATGAGATATGCTTAGCAAAACTCTTTATGAATATCTTAACTAGCTCAATAGGGAGAATAGATAATGTCAAATTGTGAATAATCCCTTGCTAACTAGAGATATATTCACTGATCGAATCATCATAAAATTAGTAAAGACTACAGATTTGACAACGAAGTCTTCTTTTAGATATTTATTGAGAAGTTTTCTAGGAAGAGGTTGGATAATTGCTCAAAATTAAACAAGCTATGTTGAGGCAAATTGTTAAACTAATCTAAGGCTTGACCCCCAAGGTACATGGGGAAGGTTTGAAACATGAGAGGATCACAACCATGGAGTTTGAATAAATAGTAGTGATATGGAGACTCAAGGTGATTCAGGTGGAATATGTGAGGTTAAGAGGGTATGACATAAATTAGGGGATGTAGAGGGTGAAGGTTGGATGATATGGTTGGTATAAGCATAAAAGACATTAGGGTCATAGTGTAGGATGTTGGTGTTTGAGGAAGATGAATATTTCCCATCATTAGGGGTCTTAAGTAAGGTGGTATGGATGGTCTAGTACATTATACCTTGGTCATAGTATGAGGTTCTAGAATGGACCATGTCACTCAGGTAAGGGACATGATGGATGGTAGACAACCTAGTAGGAGGGATGAATGGCATATCCTCTAAATGGGTTGGAGGAGTCACTAAAGGATGAGGGATCATATTAGAGTGGTTCATGGAAAGGTACGCCTATGCTCTAGTTTGAATTCTATTTATGACCATAAGCAGTTAGAGATAGAACAAGAGATGGCAAAGTAGATGGTGCAAAATATTGATAATATGACTCAACTCTAGAAGGAACCAACCCTACCTAGATGGTCCTATATGGAATCGTACCTACCTAGATGGTCTTGTGTGTAGCTATACCTACCTGGATGGTTGCAATCAAATATAAGTTATAGGGGCTATGAAGAAAACAAGGAGGGTGTGTTGACTCTTTTTGGGTATTTTTGTCTATTTTGTGAATGTTTCTGGTGTTTTTGAATAATATTTGAAGGAAACAATCAATCAATAAACAATTAAAATGAAGATGTTTGATGCACATAAATGTTTTTTTGATGTTAGATGTTACTTAGGGTTATAATTTTTTGACTAAATTGTTTTTTGGTTTTTTGTGTGTTTTCATGTTACCTACCCTTGAAATATATAAAACTAGTATAGGAGATCTAAAGGTGTGTCTCTGCATGCTTATCGATATAACCAAGAGTATGTTAGAAGGATTTATGCATAAACATTTGAGAGCTTTCTAAATTAGGTCTGGCTCAAGGTACTTAAAAGGTAAAAAGACCTCCAATACCCTTTTTAGGGGGTATAAGAGGTAACATTGTCTAAAACCTGCATTAGCTTGGTTGGCTTCTACTTTACCCTCAGGGAGGCTCAATAAAAAATGATAGTTGCACACTCACTACTTATTTATCCCTATGAGTGAGGGCGTCTAACCTCAAACTACCCCAAGCTAGTCCCAAGGGTAGTAAACTTCTTGGTGATGAAATCCAAGAAACTATGTGCACTATCTATGGTGTCTAAAGGATGGTTTGAGATGAAGTCCAACATCATCAATTGGTTTGAAATATGTTTTTTAATGTGTGTGTGATTAATTATTTTTTAATTTTATTTTTTATATGCCTAACTATGATGCACAAACAAGACTATCCTATGAATGAAAATATAAACTTTTCCTATGCTAAATGCAATGAAGCAAATCCTAATCTAAGAATGATATTTTTCTACTTAAGATGCAATGAAAGGAAATCCTATCTATGAAATGAAATGCAATTTGCTGAAATGAAATGACAAGAAAGGAAACTACCTAAACAAAATGCATTTTGGAAAGACAACCTAATCTAAGAAGCAAGTGATAAAATATTTCTATGCTAATCAAGCAAACAAAGAAATCTATGCTAATTATATAGAAGAGTAAATTCCTATTCTAAGGAAATTAAGATGCAAGACATGAAAAAAATGAACTTTTGTAAGAAAAACTACACTAAGGAAAGCAAATCATAAAATAAGAAAGGGAAACCTATGTTAATGAAAGAAAATAACAATGCCATAAAGGAAATATACTTTAACAAAAATAAGGAAATTGCATGAAATGAAGACTAATATAATAAAGCAATAAAATGCATGAAATAAAACTTAATCTAAGAAATCAATAAAATGCATGAAAGTAAACCTAATCTAAGAAAGAAAGGAAATATGTGAAAGAAAACCTAATCTAGAAAAGCAAGGAAATGCATGAAAGAAAACCTAATCTAGGAAAGTAATAAAAATGTGTGAAAGAAAATATAATATAGGAAAGTAAGGAAATGCATGAAATAAATCCTAATATAAGAAAGCAAGGAAATTCATGAAAGAATACCTAATATAAGAAAGAAAGGAAATGCATGAAAGGAAACCTGATTGAATGAAAGGAGAACAAGATGTGATTCTTCAGCTAGAGGTTACTTACCCACTTTTTTTTCCTAAGGTTGCATGAAGTGCAAGGGAAGAGAATACATGGGACAATGCTCCTCTTAGTGTGATATGATGTGACCTGGATGTGATGTTCCTTGACTTAGAAGAAATTACTCTCTTTTGGTTTCCAAGATTGCCTAAGGTTCAAGGAGAGAGCATACGAGTTTCAAGTCTTCTTCTTAATGTGAGTTGTGGTGGGTTTTTTAACATAAAATAAATGACCCACTTTTGATCTCTAATATCACCCTAAGGTGTGAGGAGAGATCATATGAGAGTCATGTCTCCTAGTTGATATGGATTGTGGGAATGCAATACGATTGAAAATCCTAGAAAATAAGGAAAGTTATTTTGACCTTAAAGGCAACCTTCACACTTTTTGTCCTCAAGATCACTTTGTAGAACAAGAGGAGAGCATACAAATGGTGAGATATCATCTGTTGAATATTATCCAATATTAAAGGAAGTAAATTGGCAATCAAATCAAAAATACTAAATTAACTACAGTTGCTTGAAATTAGGCCTAAAATTGAACATAGGAACACCTACCTAGGGCCCAATGCTTATTAGGAGTTGATACGGGTTATTGCATAGGTTCTATTTCTAAAATTGACTCTATGGCAGCAATAATCTAGGGTAGGATTGTTGGCAACAAAAATTGTTTAGGGTAGTAAGGTTGATAATAGAAATTATCTTAGGTAGGATGGTTCCCAATAGGTTAGGTTTCTTGCTTCAAAAAATTATTTTGAGAACATTTTCTATAAAACCTAGATAACAAATAATTCATAAAGTGATCCAAAACCTAAAAAGTAGCAAAAGGAAAAGTAACAATGTTAACTAACAAACACACTATAAATGATTTAACCTAGCAATCATCAAATCTAACTATCAAAGTATCAAACTTGTAATAAAAGAAATAAAATGGACTATTGGTTAAAGTGATTGATTAGATAAGGTGTGATGCTTTTGTAAACCCACAAATTGGTTGATTTTGTGTAAGAAGGTACTTTAATTATAATGATGGTAAATGATCAGGAATTAAGGACTCTTACTCACCTACTCCTACTATGTTTTTCTATGTGAAGTTGGGTACCTAATAGATTGGATTGTAGTTCAAATATTAGCAAGAATCACCCACATAGATATGGTACCATTAACCACCCATGTAGGGATGGTTTGGATCATTAACCATTAGGGGTAGGATGGTTGGTACTATGAATCATCCAAGGTATGATGGTTGGGACTATGGACAGTTGATTTGGGACCAACCTAGATGGGCCCCAGTTTAGATAGGTTTTTGAACAATTTTGGACCTAAAAACACAAAAGAAGATATAAAACATGAGCAAGATTTAAAAATGCTAAATAGAACACACAAAGAAAGTCCTTGAAGTAAATGATGATAATAAAAATTAATTTCTATAGCCTATAAAATAAAAATTCCATGTGTGGTCAAAGGTTAGAAGGTTCCACTATGATTGCCAAAATGTGGTATAGAAAATGTAAAATTTCATTAATCCTTAAAGATATTACAACAATATCCTTTGTTACAATACAATATTTCATCACATGCTCCTTGGGCTACAATAAGGGTTTTTTAGGTGAAAATTATCTTTTACAAATCACAAGGTAATGGCACATTTGTCTTCTAGACCACCTCAAAGAGTGGGTGGGTTTTTATACTTGATGACCACCCTTGGTTGAATGAGTCTCCAAAAGCCTTGCACACAACCAAAAATAATAGTTAGTAGCACCCCTTGGGTCCACCTAAGTTGGACCCAAGTTTATGAGAGGAGCAAACAATGACAACTTGTATTAAAGCATTAAATCAACCTCAAAATGAGATAAAAATATCAAAACTTATCTTTCTCACCTTTATAGACTATTTGTGGTTGAATGCCTAACTATGTTTAGTTCCAAATAGAAATCATCCCAGGTTGTATAGTCTTGACTATGAGCCATGTGGGGGTGGATGGTTTTCTCTATACTACTCAAAATGTGATGAAATATTGAGGAGACCTTATTTATACTATCAGGAAGCTACCCTCCAAATTTGGTGGCTATTGGAGTTTGAACTTGCAATCTATCACAAAATAATTTGGGATAGTTCTGGTGGGAGACATCCTAGGGGGGGATGATTTTGACTATGAACTATCTGGGAGTGGATGATTATCTATGTACTATCCAAAATGTGATAAAATTTGGAAGGGACCTTTTGTAGGTTGTTTAGGTGTCTATGGTTCAAATTTGATATTTTTTGGAGCTTCCACCTATGAGTAGTTCATAAAACAAATACATGCAAGTAGAGGCATGAATTATTGTCCATGGATAATATGCAAGCAAGTAGGATCCTAAAAATATGCACACAAGTAAATTCAAACTAAATTTTAATAGATTTCTCTATAGTAATGTCACACTCTCATGCAAATGAAATAAATAGGAGGCTATTTATAGAATTTTGGTAAGGTTTAGGGATAGTGATATGGAGATGAGGTAGCTTGGGTGAGGAGAGAAAAATATAGGATTTTCCACTTGGATGGTCAAAGGGGTATGTGTGCACCATACCTCATTAATATTCTTGGGTGGGGAGAGTCCTCACCCCACTCAAGTGGTATGTGCACACCATGCCTCATTAATGCTCTTGGGTGGGGAGAGTCCTCACCCCACTCATATGCATTAAAGATCATGGGGGGTTATGTGGGTGCATGGGAATATGGATAGTATGGGGTAGTCTAGGCTAGGGTGAGGTGGACCCAAACTAGAGTCAAATAGTAGACTAGGGGAATGTGAACATAGGCTAGGGGAAGTGCGATAGTCACATGGTGACCATGCGCTAGGTGTAGGATGGGTATTAATGGTCAAAAAGGGTTATAAGGGGTGTATCTGATGTTTCTAAGGTTATCATGCCAAATATTTGGGCTAATTGTGACCTTTGCATGATTACTAATTATTGACATTAGACAAGTGTTAATATGACATTTTTTAGGTGTCTACATGAATGATTCTAGACTATGTGTAACAACCCAAGTCTACCAACCCAAGAGAGAGATTTTTTTTACAAATAGGGTTCACAAAATATCTAAAATATTTTCATTCATTATTCAAGGCTTCACCACAGTTGAGTTCAAGTCATTGTAGATGACACTCAGTGGATAGGAGTGGCCAAGTCCTATGGTTTTTGGGGTTCACATTGATAAACTTTCACATTTAAAAGGATTTCAAAAATGTTCCCCCCATCTTTACCATACCCTCAAGGGTGTAGGACAATGTGACCACAATGTAGGGATTATCCTTTAAGGTCCATAACACTTAAAGGGGAATGTTTATTCCCTAACCCTATTCTAAGTCCATCTAGGTAGGTTAATTAGGCATAAATCCTTGGTGCTTAGTTACCATACCTCCATAGGCTAACTAAGGTCATTACCTCTCCATAGGTAATGAACATGGTCACCTAAACCTACATGTTCAAGGTACCACCACTATTGTCTTGTGAATAATTCCTATAGCCTTATAGACATGGGAACACTTGATCCTCATTGTTTTGTATCATTTCACAAGTATCTGGCTATTGCATTTTTGTAACTCCTTCCAAACTTGAGTGCACCTAACTATTGTATTCTCGCAACTCCTTCTAAGGACTCTCTTCAACCTAGTTATTATATTCTCACATTCTTGGGCTAACTTTAACTTAGGTCCTAAAAGAAGATCTAGGTTCAACCCAAGAAAGCAATACCAAAACAAAATGCTTTTAAACTCAAATTCTTAAACTATAGCATCACATTCACATGCATCTTAAATAAATATAAGTTTCATCTAAAGGTAACCCGTTTATATTAACTCCCAAGCTATATTTAGCTATTTAAAGAGATTACATAAAGAAAAATTTCAATAGATCACCAAATCTAATATTCACAATATTATCAATTTCTACTTAAAGAGCATTAACTCTTCATCACAAAATAATAAGATATAGCAACAAATAATTCATGATCATGAGGGTTATCATAATCAAAATATTTTTTCTTTCTTTTTGCTATTCTCCAAATCAAACTATTTTCATAATACAAAACCTACTAATATTAAAATATCATTAAAGTTCTTCTCTCTAATAATTAGAAAGCAAATTATCATTTGCATAACCATTTTTTGATCCAAGATACAACAACACCATTCTACCTAAATGGTCTTTGTACCACCTTCCTCTAACGGCCTTCTTCTTGTAAGGAGTTACTTGCCAACTTGAGGATCATTTAGGGATTAGGACAACTCATTATGCAATGCAATCTAATCATGCTAATTGTATTTACAAACATCCATGCACAATACTTATTTAAAAGGAAATAAACTAGAGAGGATCCCAAACTTCTCTATTTATTTCTACATGCTATGTAATTGCAAAACCAAACATGCACATTACATTTTTAAAAGAAACCGATGAGAGAATACCATACTTCTCTCTATAATGGTTTCCCTACCTCCTCAAGTCTTAGGAAACCATTAATATATATATATATATATATATATATATATATATATATATATATATATATATTCCAATAATATCTTCCAAATTGATTCACAAACAAAATATTATAACTCAATTCTACAAACTTGTTCATATAATTCAAGAAATTGAAACTAATTTCTAATAGCATCCAGTAAAGATAATATTCAATCTTAAAAGGTTAAGATTAATATTTCTCTAACATTCCATAAAATAAAACATCAACAATATGATAAATAATTCAATAAATCAACTTTATTTATTCTTGGAGAGAATAGAAAAACATAGACTGAAACTTTCTTTAATTGCCAAGTAACAGTTTAATTAATTGTATGAGTCTACTTCCTTTTGATAATATTAAAAAACTTGTGTACTCAAGCATAAGCTTCTTCCATATCCAATTATTCAAAACATAAAATATATTAATATAATCTTAAGCATTAACCCTAAGTTTCAACCACATGTCACACCTAAAAGTTATAGGCCACATAGTGAAAGATAAACTAGCAACATGCAATGAATTTGATTTTCTCAAGCATGAATTCCAAGCTCAATGAAAAGATAAACACCATATCCACCATGTTAAGCAAACCAAGCTTAGGCAAACACATAAGTAGGTAAACTAACATAACAAGGATAAAAATTACAAAGGATGATATACAGTGACTAGAACTTGCCTCACAAAGCAACAAGTAGAAGATAAAGAACACATCCAATGACACATGAATTAGCTAGTTCTTTTGACCTTTGATCGAGATGTAATGTCTTAGGGGGATTTAGGGAATATCACCATTAAAAAATTAAATCTTATTGATAGTATACCAAACTAGCTAACACCAGATATGTCGTAAACAACTCGGCACAAACATTGGAATACTCAGCTCTACAAACCAATAATAGCAACTAATATACTATACAAGCTATCTAAGACTAAATTGCAAATATAAGGGGAACCAAAGGATGGTTAAAACAATATTTCTTCACCCACCACTAGAGAATTCCTAAGTTGTGCACATGCCTTCCTGATATCCACTACCACATTCCACTAAAATTCCTACAAAATGTAGTAGAGCCCTTCCTAAAATACTTGAAGGTAGATTTTTAAGATCTTAACATTTGTCCCCATGCTCACATGCATTTGAATTGGCCACCTCTAGCTTGTAACATTCTTAATAAATGTTAGTGATGCAAAACACTTTCCAATATTTATCCATGCATGGTCGTGAGAGGGAAAAACTAAAATTTAAAGAAACAATCATTTAATTTACAACATTAAGAAAGCAAAGCAAAGCATACAATTTATTTTTCTCATGCACCTACAAGGCAACCATCTAAACTATTATAAGAATTAATTCATTAATTCTATCTTGAACCTTATGATTCCCAACAATAATATGTTTAGATATTTTACTTGCTAATTAGTGTCAATTGTTAATATTAATTATTAATATTGACACTAATATTCAAATATTAAAGTTATCAGTAAATTAATACTTGAAATACTTTTATTCATCGATCTATGCTTACCACACACACACAAGCATATATGCCATTCAAACAAACAATATTACACACCATTATTTTATCCTTAAGTAGGTGGCTATTTTTTTAAGATAGTCTATCGCTACCACCAACCTATTAAGGAGACTCATTGCACAAGCAAATTCCTGACCCAATGGTGTGAATATTAAATAAGCACAAATGCAATGCACCTAAATGAAGGATATTTTTTTACCTCGATTTTTTGATGAATGAGTCATCATCATCATTTCCTAAAAAAAATATCTCAAGTCAGGTGGTTATCCACATTAATCCACCAGTGAGAGCACCTGGTCCTACAACCATAAATATATCAGTAATACCATATTCCAAGAATAGAACCAAAGCAAATAGCATGAAATAATATTATGCATTAACATCCATACATCAATACATAGTTTATTGTCAAGGATAAGTCTTGCTAAGGAGGGTTGTTACATACTCCCCCCTTGGGCTAAACACAATCATCTACATTTCTTGCAATAAAGTAAAAAAATATTTCATTCAAATAAGTATGGAAATTTTTGCCTCATTTATTCAAAAAAAAATCATGTGGCACAATTATTAGAATACTAGTCTCATTTGACCTTACATTGATCTAGGGTTTGTTTCCTCAATATCTTGGAATGAAACCCTAGAATATTTACTAGTTGCACCTCAATGGCTGAGGTATCTACCATTTGCAATTTAAAAACATTCCACATGTGAGTAGGATCAACAACATATTTCCTAATAAGGGATATGTAGAAAGTATCATGGATGTTTGATAGGTTGGGCAGCAAGGCGAGGCTATAGGCTACTAGACTAATCTTATCAATGATTTCAAAAGGATCAACATAGCAAGGATCCAACTTAGTTGACTTGATGGTACTTTTCATGGGTCTAACTCTTAAGAAGACTTTATCTCCCATAAAAAATTCTCTTGGTGATATTTTTATATCAGCATAGCTCTTTTGGTGATGTGTCACTTCCTTGAGCCTAAGACAAATCACTCTAACTTGTTCCTCCATATCTCGAATGGTGTTTATCCAATCATCACCCAATCCTTCAAATTATCGCATGATAGAGAGGTTATGCATTTTCTTCCATACAAGGCTTCAAATAGAGACATTCCCAACAACGCATGGTGACCATTATTATATGCAAATTCCATAAGATGCAAAGATTCCTCTCATTTAGAATTTTTGTCCATGTAGTAAATGTGGAGCATATCTTCTAAAACTTGGTTTATTATCTCTGTTTAACCACCTATTTTTGGATGATATGCAAAATTTATATTTAGCTTAGTGCTCATTGCACGGTGTAGAGCCTGCTAGAATTATGATGTGAAACTAGATTTCTTATTTGATATGATCACCTCAACAAATCCATGTAGCTTAAATATTTCTTTGGAAAACTTGTTTACCATCATCGATGCATCACCCTTGATGTTATTTAGTATGAAGTGTGCAATATTCAACCACTACTAGGATTGCATCATGCTAGTACCTAGTCTTAGGTAAATCCATAATAAAATCCATAGAAATTACCTACCTTTTTTTCATGGGTGCAATTTCCCTACTAGGTGTTAATGTTCTACTTTAAATTTTTGGCATTCTAAACATCTCACAATGAAACCAGTGATATCCTACTTCATTCCAACACTATAGCAAAAAAGGCTTTTAAGGGTGGCTAAAATAAGGTAGTTTTTTATGATGGTAAAAAATTACCCTAATAGAGCCTAAGAGGGTGGTTTAAAACCACCCTCTTAGGCATAAGAGAGCAATTTTAAACCACTCTCTTAGGGATAAGAGAGTAGTTTTAAACCACCCTTTTAGGGATAAGAGGGTGGATTTAAACCACCCTCTTAGGGTCACCCTAAGAGGGTTATTTTAAAACATCCTCTTAGCCCTAAGAGGGCAATTTAAAACTATCCTCTTAGGGAGGTCTCACCTTAAAAAAATGTCACGTGGGAAATGAACCATGTGCACATCTTCTCTTTTCTACCCTGCATAACCATCCTAAATTCTAGATATGTATTTTCAAAGGAGAATGAAACATCAGACTACACTCTATTATGTACCTTTAGAGAGCAAATGCAAGAATAATCCTCTCTAAACTCTATTTGAATATTGAATACCTTGGGGATGCACTGTTGTCATTCTGCTTTTCTTCTTACTTAACTTACCTTCATCGCATCGCATTCATTTCCTTTTCTTAAATATATGGAGCTTAAGTGACTGCCTTGCATATATGTTAAGCTTTATATTTTTCAAAAAAAATAGAAAAAAGACACACACACTCTCTAGTTGGATCTAAGGGAAGCAGTACTAGAGGTAGGACAAAATAAAGCCTTTTGTACCAGGTCAAGTCTTCTTTTTATTGATCTGGGGAGGATTAGACGTTTTTCGTAGGACTGCCCAAACTGTCGAACTCATTTCGGCCATATCTCACTCATCCGAACTCGGATTGAGCTAAAATTTTGAGGGTAGATGCCTAAAAAACCCTAGAACGTCTCCACCAATTTTCATATCATTTGGAGCAACACATATCCTAGCACATCCCTATGTGTGAACGATATATTTGGCAAGCGGCTATGCGAGGGTTTCATCTGGGTTGAGTGCAAGCAACTCCAGAGGTTGGTTTTTAGGGCCTTCGGGCCCTAGCGGCCAATATTTTTGTGGTTTATGCTCAATATTTTAGCAAGAAATGTTGCAGGGGATACAAGATGGGTTAGAAATTTGTCTTTCAACAGATCATACTATGAACTTGAGTGACAACGGCTTCCAATTTGCTGCACAAAAGAAAAGTGAAAACCATACCTTTCCACGATGTCTAGGGCAAGGATTAAAGAGACCACGAAATAAGTTTCAAGCAGTTGATCAAAAAATGGCTCATATCTCAAGTGAATCTAGTGCTAAGGTGCACCCACAAAATAATTCTACTATGAAAACCCCTGTCAAGGGTAAGAATTTTGAAGACTCAGTCCCAAAAATGAATTTTAGGGATGCCCTTCGTGGTGGACAGCCTCAACCCAATGCTAATATCAATATTAGGGCTTCTCATAAACCTCTAAGAATGCCTAAGATTGATCCCAAGAAAACGGAGTCAGGATGTCTTAAAGCAGCTGATGGAACTCCTATTGTTAAGCTTGATATGGGTAACATTCAGATTGGCATTGAAGATTTGGAAAAAAGAGGACTAATTTGTCGGTTCGTGGGTTTTCGTCTGAGTCTATCTGCTTTCAAAGTCTGGGCTGCAAAAATCTAGAAAACTAAAGGTGAGTTACAAATCTCTATTTATCCAAATGGTTATTTTCTTGTTTTATTTGCTAATAATGAAGATAGAGAGAAAACTTTTCAAGGGGGTCCTTGGTTTTTTGGAAGGGCAGGGCTTTTCATGAAGCCCTGGCATACTAAATTTAAAGCCGAAGAAGAGATGCCTTCTATAGCTCCCATGTGGGTTAGACTCTTTGGCCTCCCTATTGAATTTTGGAATCCTACTATTTTTTCTTCAATTGGAAACTCTTTAGGAACTTTTATGATGACTCGCTGATTGTACTCAAAATTTTGAACATATTATTTATGCTCGAATTTGTGTTTTAATGGATTTTGACAAACCCCTACCTAAAAATATCACATTACAATTTGGGGAAGACACTTGGGAGCAAGTAGTGGACTATGAGAACATTCCTTTTCGTTGTAGAATTTGCCATGAATATGGTCATTTGGCCGTTGCTTGCCCAAATAAAATTCCTGATCAAAAGAAAGAAGATATAAACTCAGTAGGTTTCCAAATACCTAAGAAGAAGAACACTCAGAAAAAACAAGTAATGAAGGATCAATCAAAGTCATTTGCTAATATGTTTGAAATCCTTTCCACAAATGATGTCCCAAGTGAGGAAGAGGAAATAATGGAAACTGAAATCTTAGAAACACAATTTAAATATGAAGGAAAGAACTCAGAGACAAACCAACAAATCAAAGGTTTTCAATAGAAAAAAAAAGGAGAAAATTTACACAAGAAAAACAATATTTCAAATGTCAAAACTTCAAATAATGCAGGTCCCAATATAGACTCCATTGAACCATCTAGTAAAATTTTGGTTGTGTATGAGCATTCTTCAAGGTTAGAAGCCATCTCATATTCAATTGGAATAAGTCAAGAAACAAGGAAAAAAAATTGAAGATGGATTCTAATCAAAAAGTAGGTCGCAAGACCAATCAATATCATATGGTAAAAGAAGGTGAAAAGCTTGTAGAGGAAGGTAAGATTAATGCCCTTCCCAACATTTTTAGCCCCGGTATTAATGAAGATCATCACTTGGAATATTAGAGGACTCAAAGGGAGTCTTTCAAAACAAAATGAAATTAGAAGAATGATTCAGATAAATCATCCACATCTTGTTTTCCTTCAAGAAACAAAGATGTCAATGGAGGATATGGACTTAATTGCCAGTAAAATTTGGCCAGCTAGAAAAGTGGTTTCCCTCAGTTCCCAAGGGACTTCGGGTGGCATTGCTTGTCTTTGGGACCCAAAAGAGGTAGTTATTCACCATATGGTTGGCAGTTGGGGTTTGTTGGCTATAGCTATTCAAAGTAGACATTCCAACCAGATTATGCTCTACATTACTGTTTATGCCCCGACTTCTTTGGAGGAAAAAAGAAGACAGTGGAAGGATATTACTCATATTATCTCTCATTTTCCTAAAGCTTGGATCTTGATCGGAGGAGATTTCAATACCATCCTCTCTCTGGATGAGAAAAGGGGGGAAATAGAAATTTGGACAAAAGTACTGACCTCATGAGTGAATATATTGCAAACCTCCATCTTGTGGATATCCAACCAGATAATGGCCTTATGACTTGGTCTAACATAAGGCAAGGCTTAGCTTGTATAATGGAGAGATTGGATAGGTTTTTGCTCTCTAAAAATTTCTTAATCCATGGTCACATTCCTAAAGTGAAGACTCTTAATAATGTTGGTTCGGATCATTGGCCAATCATGGTGGAAATGTGGAAAACCAATGTGAGTTTCTCTCCTTTTCGTTTTCAATTAATGTGGCTTAGAGACATTTCCTTCAGACCTCGTGTGCAACAATGGTGGAAGGAAGGTAAACCTAGGCATGGGACTAAGATGTTCTGTTTTGCCAAAATACTGCAATACATTAAATCCAAAATCAAGACTTGGAACTGGAAAGAGTTTGGGGATGTTCATAAAAAAAAACATGAAGTTATTGCTCATCTTGAAAATTTGAATAAGAAAATCCGTTTAGATGGCCTCATAGAGAAGAGAAGTGCAGATGAAATTAAACTCACAACTCAGTTAGAGGAATGGGAAAAAAGAGAAGAAATCTTATGGAAGCAAAAATCTAGAATTCAATGGCTCAAAGAAGGAGATCGAAACACAAATTTCTTCCACAAATCTCTTCTAGCTCGAAGATCTCACAACTTTATTTCTTCCTTAAAATCAGATTCTGGAGATGTTGTTTATACTTGGGATGGCATGAACTCTATTGTTGTTGATTACTTTTCCAATATTTTTGCTGCTACTCCTCTTGACTCAGCTTCACAACAAAATGTTCTTCAAGCAATCCCTTCTCTTATCACTTCTGAGGAGAACTCTATTTTGACTCGCTCCTGTTACTATCAATGAGCTTCAACAAGTAGTTTTTAAAATGCAAAAAGGGAAAACCCCAGGTCCCGATGGTTTTCCTATTGAGTTCTACCAAGAGTTCTGGGATATCCTTCATGTTGATTTATTAGAGGTGGTGGAAGAAGCCAGGAAATCCAAAGAAATTTTGAAGGTTATCAATAAAACTTATATTACTCTTGTTCCAAAAGCTCAAGAGGTTGATCATATCTCAGCTTTTAGACCTATTGCTTTATGTAATGTTCTTCTCAAAATTATTACTAAAATCATGGCAGAAAGGTTGAAGCCTCTTTTGCATAAGATTATTTCCCCAGCAAGGGGGATATGTGGAAGGACGTCAAATAGTAGATGAGATAGTTCTTTCTCAGGAAGCCATCCATTCCATGGATATGCAAAATTCTCCTTCTATGTTCATCCGGTTAGACTTATCCAAAGCTTATGACAGAGTGGATTGGCACTTCCTTATCAAAGTTTTGAGGCAATTTGGTTTCTCTAAGGATTGGATGGATTGGATTATGGGATGTATCTCTTCAGTTTCCTACTTAGTTCTTATCAATGGCAGGCCTTCTCAATCTTTCCCAGCTTCCAGAGGTATTAGGCAAGGTGACCCGCTATCCCCTTATTTATTCATCATTCTTGCTGAATGCTTGGGTAGGACTATAACCAAAAAGAGGGAAAACAAAACCCTTGAGGGAGTTACCATTGCTCATGGAGCTAGACCTATCTCTCATCTTCAATTTGTGGATGACTCTACCCTTTTAGGTAAAGCTACAGTTAAGGAAGCTTCTAATATTAAGCAAATCATTAGCTGTTTTTCTAAGGCTATTGGGCAGTTGATCAATGAAGACAAATCTAAAGTTATTTTCTTTCACCGCTCTGCTAGACAGGAATCCATGGTCTTGGATAAATTAAGATATAAGAAGACCTCTCTTCCAATCACTTATTTAGGTATTCCCATAAATATTCAAAGGCAGAAAAATAAAGATTGGAATTGGTTGTTGGACAAAGTCAAGAAGAAAATTGGAAAGTGGACCAACAAGTGGCTTTCTTCTGGGGGTAGAATCACCTTGGTAAAATCAGTCCTTCAAGCTATTCCTATTTATGTTTCTTCCATTTTGAATATCCCAAAGGCTGTTCTTCGAGAATTGGATCAAATCAGTCATCGTTTCCTTTGGAGTGGTACTAAGGAGAAAAGAAAATGGGCCTTGGTGAAATGGGATACTTTATGTCTTCCTAAGAGTGAAGGGGGGTTAGGATTCCGGTCTTCAATTAATAACAACAAAGCTTTAGCTGCTAAATTATATTGGAGGATGTTGCATAACCCCAATGCTCTTTGGGCCAATAATCTTCATGCTAAATATGCCGAGAACAAAAGTCCCGAAGACCTTGTTCGCTATCAACTTCCTACCAAAGGTTCTCCTATTTTAGCAGATCTTAAGACCGGTGAGGATTTGATAAAGAAAAAATTATTTTGGATCATTCATAATGGTCAACATGCAAATTTTTGGACAGATTCTTGGGATGGTCACAAGCCTTTGATAACTCGGTTTCCCGATTGGAGGCCTTGGATGGAGGAGCTTCACCGAGCTAATTGGATAAAGGTGGCTAATTACTGTCAGTACCATACTGGTAATTCAAAGGTTGGTAGATATTGGATCCCTATTGAGGACTGGCCTATTCAAATCCTAGAAAGGCAAAGACAAGATATCCAAGGCATCCTTCATATGAGATCCCTCTCTTGGTCCCATGAAAAAGATTGTTTTGGATGGAACAACACTACTAAGGGTGAGTATTCAGTTGCTCAAGGTTATTTGACCTTATGCCATAATAATCCCAACCATTCTTCTGACATATTTTCTCAATTGTGGGCTCAAAATCTCTGGCCTAAGGTGAGGTTCTTTAATTGGCTTTTATTGCATCGTAGGGTGCTTACCGGTGAGCAACTTATGAAGCGTGGTTTTCATGGCCCTTTTAGATGTGAAATGTGTGAAGAGAATGTAGAAAATATCAACCATATTTTTATTGAGTGTACTTTAGCCTCTGAGCTATGGAGGAGAATGGCAACTTTACTTGGCTCACAGTGGTCCAATTTTTTCACTTTTGAACAGACTTTGGAGGGATTGGCCTAATCAAGAGGGTGTTGATCATTTTATTAGGCAGCTTAGTTTGGATGGGTTCTACCATTCTTCTTTGGAATATTTGGAATGAAAGGAACAACCAAATTTTTAATCAAGATAGGAAGGATATTCACTATATTTGGCAAAATACCATAGCCAACTTAGTTGAATCAGTCCATCAACTCCTTAATCACCCCCAAAACTCCCACCAAATATGGGATCAAGTGATGCAAATATTGAAGATTAAACCTTCTAAGGGCAACCAACTTAAAGGGAATGTGAGTATTAGTAAGATGGATAGGACTAGAAATTGGCAACCTCCTCCTAAGGATTTTGGAAAAGTCAATACTGATGGAGCCTCTAGAGGGAACCCCGGAAAAGCAAGTGTGGGAGGAATTGGTAGACTCGCCCCCCGTTTTTAAATATCTTTCCAACAACCCCGGGCCCGGGGGGGGGGAGTCTCTCTCTCACACTAAATACACAAAAAAAAAAGGGAGAAAAAAAAAAAAAAAAAAATCCAAATGGGATTTTTGAAAGTTGATTACAATCATGTGGTCAGAGATCAAAACAAGAGTGTTGATGCTTTAGCTAATTGGGCTTTGGACAAAGGTGATCTTACTTGTTATGGCCACCCTCCTATATGGTGGGCTTCTCAAATTAGGGAAGCTCTTCTTTCTATCATTTCTTTGGATGGCTCCAGTTCGAAGGTACCTAGTTTCTTCTTGTTTGTTTTTTTTTTTGTTTCTCTTTGGTTCATTCAATTTTTTTAGTTCCCTAGCTCATTCTATTCTTTATTTTGTTTCCTCTCGTTGATTCTTGCATTAATAGTCTTCTGGTCTAGATAGGTCATTGTTTTGTTCATTTTTTTTTCTTTTGTCTTCTTTGTTTTTTTGTTTAGTTTTTTAAGGTGGGTGGGTTCTTTTGTTTTGTTTTGTTTTGTTTTTGTGTTCTTTGTGTTGTTTTTTGTTGTTCTTGTGTTTTTGTTGTTTTTTTTTTGTTTTTTTTTTTATGTTTTTTGTTATTGTTCTTGTGTTTTTTTCGTTCTTGTTCTTGGGTTTCTCTTTGTTTGTGTTATTTCATTTTTTATGTGTGAGTGTTTTCTATGTTTTTTGTTTTTGTTTATTGTCTGTTGTTGGTTGTTTTTATTTTTTTTTTTATTTTATTTTTTAGGTTTTGGTTGTGTTTATTTTTCATGTTTTTTTGGGTTATGTCTTTGTAGTGTTCTATTGTTTTTGTCTTGTTTGTGTTTTGTTATGTGGTTCTTGTGTTTTTCTATGTGGTTTGTGTTGTGGTTTCTTTTATCTTATTGTGCGTGTTTGGTTGTGCTTTTGGTTTTGACACACTCAAGGAGCATGTTTTTTATTTTATTTTATTATTTTTGTTGTTATTTACTTTTTTTAATTTGGTTTTGTGTGTTTGTTTGCTCCTTGAGTATGTCAAAGGTGGTAGGCCGGGTTCGAGTCCTGGGCGTTTTTGGCAGAATGGATACCCCCGCCTCCTTGGGTCTTACCCGAAAGTGGCATCCCTTTTGGGATGTTTTCCAAAAAAAAAAAAAATTCTTCTTTTTATTTGTAATTTTTTTTCATTCAGTAGTTACCTATGTTAAAATTGTTAGAGCCTGACATGGAATGGTTGTGGAATGAATTGGGTGTCTTTTCTTGTTTGAAATGAAGACAAAGGAAAAGAAAATTGTGGGTTTGAATAATTTTGTCTTGGGTCTTCGTTTCACATAGAAAAATGGAATGCATGCTTGATTCTCCTCTCTAAGTTGTATTTTGCAAATGCTAGCTAGTATGAATTACTTGCCTACCAATGAATAAAGAAGGGAATAACATCAAATGAAAGCCACATTCTACTTGTTAGGGATAAAACCCTACATAGCCATTAAATGGGTAAACCCTTTTATGTTTTTAAGGTATTCTACTCATTTTAAATTAGTTCTACTTGTTTGATGTAACCACAGAGTTCTAACCTTCCTATTGTAGGCCATATGACGTTACTTGTTTGGGTAAACCCTTTTACATTTTGAAGGTATTCTCCTCATTTTAAATTAGTTGTACTTGTTTGACGTAATCGGTCGAATGTTCTACAATTTTACCATGGTTACTTGTTTGATATAACCGCGGTCTTAACATGGGAAGGCTTACATTTGAAAAGTTTGCACTCGTCATCAGACATTTAGGTAGCTTTGGTGCTACAATAGGAGTTAGACCTATATAACAGAAGGATGAGAGCTACAAATGAAATTTCATATTTGCTATTTGTCCTAAGCATAGGGGGAAACTTATGATAGTTGTTAGCTATGATTCACAAGGATGAACGCAATTTTGACAAGATCAAGGGATCTATGATCTCCGGGATCTTCTATTGATTTTGATTATGACATGAAATTATGACTACCCCCTCAAGTGACGAGTTGATGAGGGTAATGACAATATCTGAAATGACAAAATTGCTTCACCATAATGAATGATCCTGAGAAAATTTTTGATTTGAGACGTCTAATGCCTTGTCTAGGCCTAGTTCAACTTATGATTACAACGCTTAGTAGTATTTGCACATCTTTCTCCCATGGAGCAGTCAGGCTATGATAGTCGTCTTAGAGAGTCAAGATAATAAAAATTTAAGAAGACTTGTGTTGAATCATATTGTCGATGATTTGTTGAAAGATGTCATAAAAGAAATGACAATTTTACCCCAAATGTCCTTATTGTGATCTACTCATCTTGTCGGATTGCATGGATCGCAAGTCGTTGCAACCGCCAATTTTATAGGATAAATCATTGAATACAAGGCACATTTGGTTTTTCATTGTTTGATTTTTTTTGTTTAATTTTGCATTTATTGGATTGATCCTGGTACTTTTAATGTCATCAAATTTGCAATTTTGATCATTTATTTTGATTTTTATCCACTGGGAGTCATTAGTTTATCTTTTCAGACCTTCCCACGATGGGTTTTTAGTGCATTTATTGCTAGTTGTGGATCGTGGGTACGGTCTACGGTTTGCACTACCAAATTTTGGGGACCGTAGGTCAGACCTGCGGGTGGAAAACCCTAGTTTTGGAATCGCGGGTGTCAGTTACGGTCCGTAGAGACTAGGAGGACCTATAAATTGAAATCCCATTTATAATTTTTCATTATTTTCTTACAACCTTTGGCAAATTGAGAGCTCTGAGAGAGAGAAGTCATTCCCTAATACGAAACGCTATCAAACTCGACCATCTTTACACTCATCTTCCCTGATGGAAGATCCTGATCAGCCATCGACTAGTTGAGAGTAGGGTGCGGGCAAGGTAACTCGAAACTGAGACCTCCCACTCCATATTAGTAAAATGAACCACACTTAATAAATGCAAAAATTGAACCTCATTAAACTATCGATAATGAACCCCACTAGTTTAGGTTAGACTAGGATTTAATGTTTATGCATTAGTGGTCTAGGAGGGTACCCACTATGGGTGCCACTCCTAAATCACAGCTGGTAGCTGCGGTTCCCAGGTGGCAAAATGGGAACCATAGGTTTCAGCTGTGGCCCCCAATTTTGCAAATTGGGGACCGCAAGTTGCAGCTACGGTTCCCAATTTGCAAATTGGGGATCGCAAGTTACAGTTGCAGGCTACAATTGCTTGTTATTTTTTTTTTTGAAATTTTTACTTTTCTCTAGCTCTACTTAGCTAGATTTAGCTTACATGATGTTTCTTTTTTTTTTGTTGCTTTTTAAAAGTTAACTTCTAGAGTGCAGGAGCCTGACTTGATGAGGACTCTCCACGAGGCCTTGTCAGATGATGACCAAGCGTGGTTCTGAGCCATTGGGTTCAGTTATGTCATGGATCTACCCACCATTAGGGTAGATCAGGCCTATATTACTATGTTGGCCCGACATTGGAATGCGTAGACCAACACATTTCACCTGCCTCTTGGTGAGATGACCATCACACTAGAGGATGTCTACAAGATCTTTAGGATCCCTATCGATGGTGAGGCTATCATTTCCTCTGCCTACACGACAAAGGATGTCATTTTTATGCCATATTTGGTGATCAGAGTGTCGACACACAAGATGATGTAGGCCATGGAGGGGTGCACATCGGGGACTAGTATCAGGATGATGTCTTCTCTATTCGAGAGGCCCTTTTTATGCACCTCATCATTCATATTGTCCTTCTAGACTCCTCAGGTGTGAGGATTCCCTAGAATATGTTGGCCCCTGCTTGGAGGGTACTTCAGAGCTTGACGAAGGAGCCACTACTGCTAGCTTGGGGGAGTACCTTACTATGTCAGCTCTATAGGGAGCTATACTAGATTACAAAATGAAGCCGTAAGGGCATCAGTTGCAACCTATTGCTATAGATTTGGGGGTGGCAGCACATCCAAATTGAGCATCTTGCTAATCTACCTCTGTGCATCACTACCCTAGATGACGATCATCAATGTTACACCACCTGCTAGCCTCGTGCTGAGGAGGGTGTCTGCAGCAAGGCTTATGCTAGGGATACACAACATTAAATTACCATATTTATAGCACTTGGTTCGGGGGACATCATTTGGTGCCCCTACATGGATTGCATTACATGGATAGAGGTGGAAGAGTGGCTGTGATGGGCCCATCAAGACAGATGGTTTATCTGGCATAAGCTAGAGGTCTAAGAGTATCATTTTTTCTCGTGTCCTATGATAGTTTGGCCTGGTGCAGGACCTACCAGATATGCCCTTGAGGTACAAATTCCTGGCTCTGAAGAGGGATATCTTTGTGATAGTTCCTCTATCATTAAGAGATACACCTAATGACTTCTAGGAGTTAGGGGTTGATACAGCTGGGACCACGCTCGACTATGATAGGTGGTGGTATCTATTTAGATGGCATGGTACTGATTATTTGGGTCAAGAGCCAGTAGAGGCAAAGGCAGAGGTAGATCTTGATGGGTGCAAGGTGCACCAGCATACTAAGGGTGGTTGGGGCACAGAGGCTACCATTGAGGACCTACAGGAGAAGAGGATGCTCCAGAAGAGGGTGAGGCCCCTCTTGATAGTGTAGAGGGATAGCTACTGGTGTAGGTTGCTGACCTACAAAGTCATATTTTATGCTTTCACATGCAGTAGCATGAGAGAGATACCACCATCGCCACTCTCAAGGTGAAGTTGGATGAGCGGCACCTGAATAAGGTGCAGGGCCAGGTACAAGAGCTCATGACTTGAGCTACCGATGCAGAGGCCCAGGTGCAAAGACTACAAACTTCCCTAGAGTTAGCATAGGTGCAGTGGACTGTAGTAGAGGTAGAGTAGGATCTTGCACGAGCAGCGAGGGGAGCTATTATGGGGCCTCCTCAGGCTATCATGGGGCCTCTTATGGTACCATCAGTAGGTACAATAGCTATACAATATCTGACTACTGAGGTGATGTGACTGCACGATATGGTCATGAGGACCAATGAGATGCACGTATCCTGGCTTGCTCACATTGATCAACTAGTTGGCTACATAGAGATTCATGGGCTACTAGTTCTTGAGGATCCTTTTGTAGCAGAGTTGCAGTGTACTAGGTCTAGGACCTTAGGGCAGTCCACAGTGAGCTCGATTCATAGGACTAAGAGGACTCATAGGTCCTCTAGCATGCACATAGCAAGATCGTAGGTCAAGGCTAGAGATCCAGGGTAGACATTAAGGGCCTCCAACCAGAGGACTAGCCTACTACAGTTACCAGTTTATCATATGTTGGGTGCGTTAGGGCTTGGAGGCAGGCAAGATCCATAGCAGGATCCACCATAGGTTCCAGGTCAGCCAAGAGAGTAGGCTCCAAAGCACAGTGTAGAGGGATGCAGTGAGAGCTCCAGTATAGGGGGAGCACCCTAGATCTAATTTATAGCAGTTGTCGACTATAGTTTTGATGTATCATTTTGTGTGTAAGGTCAAGGACCTACATAGTTGTAGCCTGTGGGTATTTTGTACTCCCTATGTACTCGTTTGGACACACATATATATGATATGATATTTCATGGCTCATTATGTATACATGTGTATTTATTGTTTTTTATTTTATGTTTATTTGATGCACATGGATGCAATGCGTATTTAAATGCTATGTTTATATGATGTGATGTATGGATGTCATGCATTAGATAGCTATTCTACTTTATGATGATGATGTGCAGTGATCTAGATGATTAGATGTGAGACATATGATGTATGTAGATGGATGCGATGTTTATTTTTAACGCATATTTATTTTTTCTTTGTGGGCATGCATATATTTTATGTAGTTTATGATATGCTATGCAATGTATGGTAATGCATTATGTACAAAATCATAATCTAATGGAGATGAACCTGTATGCTTTAATAACTTAAAACATAAGAAATGAATGTAAACTGTGTATATCAATTTTTAAAATATGACCCCACAGAATGTATAACAATCATGCAAAATAATCGATAATTCTTATTACAAGAACTTAATCAATTAATCACCAATTTATGAAATGCAGTGAAATAGATTGGTGAAATACTAATGAATTATTATGTCATTTTGTACTATATAATCAGTGGTCATCTAAACATCATTTCCGATCTTCATGTGGTATCTATCTTATATATTTGATTGTACTTTGTAAAATGCATTTTGATGAATGAATAACTTATATTTATGCAGTCTGAAGATATGTGATATCTTGTTGCTATTGGAGCACTTTTTGGGGTTTTCCTTGAGACTCAAACACCCTAGTAAACCTCTCCAAAAATCACATACTAACTATACCAGGCTTATATTAGACAAGGCTTTTGTCGTGATAGACCCAACTATTCATAATCCCTGTGTGTGCATGTGAGTATTTTTAGATAGATTGTAAGCATACCCTGTATGTCAGTTGGGACTCTTTCAACCCATATGTGAGATAAGGTTCCTCATACGATCGTATCATCCTTATTTTAGCTTTGATTAGACTTATACAGCTAGATAATCCTAGGTAACTAGAGCTAGCTCATATTGCAAATTGATCAGGGCTACCCCTCCAAATACAGGCGGGACTCTTTCAAACCATTGCTACATTTGGGTATCACCCAATAGAACTACCCCTCTGATTGCAGGTAGGACTCTTCCAACCCATTGCTGCGATCGGGGATCACTCTATGGCTTTCAAAAGGTGTACAATCTAGGGATTCAAGTTCTCACCCTTCTTACTTGCTCAGATGTAGTGATAAAAATCATTGTTAGTCCACGTGTTACCGTTTTATTTGAGCAAGGGATTTTTATAGTACTTTTGATTCACTATGTCACTTTACATTTTGAACTTGAAATTTGTACTTTTTGTTGCGCTTTGTAACTTGGGATTTAACTTTTGTGACTTTGGGATTTATAGGGGAAATTCTTATCCTTTTGCCAAAGCACACTTTTTTAGACCAACTATTTGCAAGATAAGCAGGTCGTGAAACCCATCTCTCTAGATACCTAAGACTGCTTTCGCAGCTTTCATCCTCTCTCATCTTAGCAGGATTTTATATTATTTTTCTTAGTGATGGGATTCTGATATGTTGAAGCACTATCCCAACTAATGACCTTGTCTATAATAGCAAAGAAAGCTTTCTACAATATCTGAAGAATTCACTAGGTATGGCTAAGTGATAGGAAAACTTTAATATACATATATGTTTCTTAGCAATAGGTATCGTGTACGAATGTAATGAATTATGATAAATGCAAGGGTGCATGATTGTCATACAAACATGTGACTCTTGGTAAAACTTTGATAAATGCACTACACTCTATTGTGGAATGCAACATATGACAAATGCCTAAATGTAATATGATGATGTGAATGCATGTGTGAATGCAGATGAAAATGCAAATATTTTTGGATTTTAGGCTTTATCCATTTTTTTTGGACTTTCATATATTTTTCTTGATTTTTATAGGTTTTTGAGCTTTCATATTTGACCAAACGATGAGTACATGTCCTTGGAGATTTTTAGGGTTGACCAAGCAATTTTTAGAAATCCTTGGAGCCTTTTGAATTGACCAAAGGTTTTACAGCCACCTTTGTAACCTTTTAGTTGACCAAACTCTCAACAAGAGGGCATGGAACCTTTTGGGATGACCGAGAAGTTATAGGAACTCTCGGAGCCTTTGGGTTGACCAAGCAATTTTTGGAAATCCTTGGTGCCTTTTCTTGACCAAGCTTCTTAATCAGAGAGCTTGGGGCCTTTTGGGGTGACCGAGCGGTTTAGACAAAACCCTTGAGGATTTTGGGTTGACCAAAGGCTTATAGATGCCTTTGGTTCCTTTACTACACTCTCAAGCATAGAACGCCTTAATATGGATGATATTGAGAGGATCAAGCTCTTCCACACCCTCTAGTGATGTTAGGTGATAGGTTCCTGAACCAATCTCTTTAGATATGATGTAAGTCCCTATCTAGTTAGCCGTGAATTTGTCTCGCATGTCAGGCGGTAAATTTGAGTTCTATTGGTTCTCTTTTAGCACAAGATCCCCAACTTCAAAGTCTCTCTGGTGGACTTTGATATTGTAAGCTCGTTTTAATCGCTCCTGATAAACATGAAGATGCTCGAGGGCATTCACGCGATGTTCATCAAGCAATGTTAATTGATCGATGCAAGCTTGTCGTGTGGTGTTTTCATCGATGAACTCTTTCAATGTGACGCGTAGCATTGGAATTTCCAACTCTAAGGGTATAATGGCCTCAGCACCATATACTAGTCAAAACGGTGTTGCCCCAATGGGCGTCTAAATGCTAGTCCTGTAAGCCCATAGTGCAAGGGGAAGTTGTAAATGCCAATCCTTGTGGTGTTCTTACACTATCTTTTTCAAGATAGCTACCACAGTCTTGTTTGAGGCCTCATCTTTCCCGTTTGCTTGCGGATAATATGGAGTTGCAAAATTATGTTTAATGCGGTATTTAGACGTTAAAGCCTGCATATTTTTGTTCTTAAAATAAGTTCCATTATCCAAAATTATCTTGGATGGTATCCCAAAATGACATATGATATGCTCGAGAATAAATTCTACGATGCAAGCTCCAGTGGTCGTTGTAAGGGGAATGGCCTCCACCCACTTTGTAAAATACTCAGTAGTCGTGATAATGAATATATGTTGACCTGATGATGGAGGGGAAATCTTACCAAACAAATCTAATCCCCACTGAGCAAATGGCCAAGCCACCTGAATGGGTTGTAAGGCCTATGATGGCAAGTGCATAAGATTAGCATGATGTTGACATTTAACGCATTTCTTGACATACACATTGCAATCCTTCTCCATAGTGGGTCAATAATAACCCATGTGAAGGATGTGTTTGATGATAGCCATGCCGCTAAAATGGTCACCACACGTACCATCATGAGCTTTTGAGATTGCCCAAGATGACTCTTGGGGCTTAAGACATTAAAGGAGGACTCCTTCATAGCTACATCGATACAAAATGTCTCCTATCAAGATATACTTAGTCACTTTCTATTTAAATGTGCATCTTGTGACACGTGAAAATCCCTTTAGGATCATACCAAGTTTTAGGAAGTCTTGTATTTGCAACATCCAGCCTTGACAAGCCTCAACTTCGACTGCTAAGATGGCCTGCTCCCCCTACGTATTTAGCTTTGTAAATGCAGACTGGGAAACAACCTTGTGGTGAATGGTAGTACCACTCCCCATAGGACTCTAAGAAGTCAATGACTCCCAGGGTGCCTGCTTAAGAAATTATTTCACTCTAAAAAACCAATCAGTTGTTGGTTCCACGACAATCATGTTGACTAATTCTTTGTTATCAAAGGTTGCACTCTCTACTTTTGGGTGTGAGAGCTTTCTAACATGGATGGTAGTAAAATCAGTAGATGGATTCTGAAGGATCAAGGACCCCAAAGATACCATGGTGTCTGCAAACCTATTTGATGAATGAGGGATTGCCTCGATGTCATACCATTCAAGTTTAGCCAGATAAGTGGCAACAATATCTTTTTAGGCTTTTAGTACGGGACATTGACACTGGAAGAGCCCCTTAACCTGGTTAACTATGAGCAGAGAATCACCAAAAATGTTCAATATTTTAATACCCATGGTGATGGTTGTGTGGAGGCCCAAAAGTAGGGCTTCATACTCAGCATTATTGTTGGTGCATAAAAAGTCTAACTTGAATGACAAGGGCATTGGAGCTCCTTGTGGCATGAAAAACACTATTCCTGCACCACCCCCTTGCTCACACTTTGAACCATCGAAGAACAATGTCATATCAACATTATTTTCTAGTTCCTCGGGTTCGAGAGCTTTAGATATTATGAAGACCGCATCATCTGGAAGCTCAATGGTTAGAGGCCTACTATTGGACAGTGGTGCCTCAACCAGTTGATCAGCTATGACTTGTCCCTTGATGGAATTTTGGCTGATGAATTGCAAATCAAATTCTGTCAATAGCATGATCCACTTTGCAGTATGTGTGTTATGATATGTCTTGCTCATCATGTACTACAAAGGATTCTATTTTGATATAACATATGTGGTATGACTTAGCATGTAATGCCACAATTTCTTGGTAGTGAACACTACTGCTAAACAAATTTTTTCAACATATGCATATCCTGACTCATAACTCACCAAGGTGCGACTGATGTAATATACGACTTGCTCTTTGCCTTGCATGTTATTTTGGGCTAACATGGTCCCTAATGCAAAGTCGGTTGCCGATATATATAGCAAAAAAGGCTCATCTAGCCTTGGTGGAGCTAGTACTGGCGGCGTTGCTAGGTATTGCTTAATCTCAGCAAAGGTTGCTTGGCAGTCCTTGTCCCAATCAAATGGGACCCCCTTGTGTAGCAGTCAATTCATGGGTCGACACTTATCTGATAATTGAGTGATGAATCACTTTATGGACGCTACTTTGCCCTGAAGGCTTCTTAGTTCTTTGATATTAGTGGGAGGATGCATCTCTAGAATAGTCATGACCTTTGTTGGGTCTACTTTGATGCCTCATTTAGAAATGATGAATCCCAAGAGTTTTCCTGAAGTTACGCCAAATACGCACTTCTTAGGATTCAACCTGACATTGTGCTCTATCAGGCGATCGAAGACCTTCCTTAAGACCTTCGCATGCTCTGCTCACAGCAACGACTTAGCTAGTAAGTCATCGATATAATATTCTAATATTTTATGCATGTAGTCATGAAAGATATATGTCATAGCCCACTGATATGTGGCACCAACATTTTTAAGACCGAATGGCATAACTTTATAACAAAATGTCCCCCATGGTGTTATGAATGTGGTTTTATGTTGATCTTTGGGTTTAATCCGAATCTAGTTATATCCAAAAAAATTGTCCATAAGGGAGAGCATTTTGTGACCTACAATGGCATCTACCAGAGCATCGATATTTGGCAACAAAAATGAATCTTTGGGTGTTGCCTTGTTGAGATCTCTAAAATTTGTACAAATACAGACCCTTCCATCTGGATTTCCTATGGGCACCATATTGGAGACCCACTCTGGATAGTCGATGGAGATGACGAACTCTACGTCCAAAAGTTTTTGCAACTCATATTTTACCATTAAGGCTACTATTGGATGCATCTTTCTAAGTTTTTGCTTGACTGGCTTCTTCGACAGATCTAGCGAAAGGTTATGAGTAACCAATTTCGGATCTAGACCCGACATGTCTTTGTAAGTCCAAGCAAAGAGATCGGGTCTCTCTTTCAATAGAGGGATGATGCTATCACGCTCATCCATAGTGAGACTCTCTCCAAATCTAACCTTCTTTGGATTGGTGGTATCTTTACTGATATCCACATCAAAGGTTTTCTCTACTGACATATGTGATCCCTCCTCAAGCTGGTGAGGCATAGGAATCAGATGGATGTCATCAGTTGGGTTCACATGTTCCTCTTGGGAAGCATTCTTAGTGTGACAAACATCCTGAGCATAACCTAGTATGAAATGAAACGGTTGCAACATTTCTTCATTTGGGAAGAAATCTTCAGGCCGAACTGGTGAGTCAGCGTGATCCCAATCGATAGCATCCATGTTCAGATGCAGCGGTTTGGACGGATCTGCTGGATTGTAGAGTGGAGTGGTCAAATCAATGAAGACCATATTGATGGAATGGAATTGATCTTCGAAACCACATGAACAAAAATCTATCCCTGAAGCGTAGCTTTCATACTCAAGATCTGGTTTGGATGGTACGGGCACAAACGGATCCTCTCTATGGGATGTCCATATAACTAGATCCTCCCGGTGCACTGGCTACAAAATGGGATCTCTCAACTCAAGGAGCTCTACGTACATAGGCGGATCGGGAAAGAGTTCCTGATACCTCTCTTCAAGCTCTCTTCTTTCCCTCAGGCTACGATGGAGATTAATCTCCCGATGCAAACCTACAACTATAATAGGTGGGGGACCTCTAGGTGGAGGCCTATTACGTAAGTGGTGAGGTCCCAAATAGGCCATCTCCATCGAGTCCTCATCATTGTTGTACAAATACAATCCATCACTTCCCCCCTCTTCTAAGGAGCGATTAGGTAGATGTGGTCCCATGTATCTAATTCTATGGTCGCTATCATCACTATCTAGATAAATCTGATAGAACGATCGTATATATGATACTACCACGTAAACTAGCACTACTCCTTCCTTAGAGCACTCAGTGTTGGGAGGGAATTCCTCCATAACATGCTCTGATTCCCTAGGCAATAGATATTGTGGATACACGAGCCTGGAATCGATCCTCTCATCTACATCACTATGGTCACTACCATGGATGGGCCACTCTATTGTGTCTATGCACAGTGGGAGATCAGCTGGGTGAGGCTTTAAGTAAGCCTCCTTTGTTTCATCTTTATAATCACTATCGACTATGAAGCGCTCGTTCATCTCTTCCACTTGTTCCATAGGTAGAAGATGGCATATAAACATCAAACCTAGAAAGGTTAGCTTGATTTCCTCCTCAGATTGATCATCGTTTGAGGACTCATCATCCGCATCATAACTAGGTCCACTCATTTCGGAGGTGGACTCCTCCCCATCATCATCACAGAGATCTCCTAACTTGAGATCGCCTACAACATGGGGGTCATGCCCCTGCATACCAATGTCATTGGTAGCACCATGGATTTGGTTACCCAAGTTGTCTCTAGGGTTGTCCTCTAAGGGCCCATCATGGTATGAATCAGGTGGCCCTATGGTAACAAATGATACCGTTTGGTGAGTCCTCCAACAATTGGAAGGATCGGGGTGATATGGAGTAAAATCCACATCGTCCTCTAGACTCAAGTACATGCAATCTACGGATGCAACAAGCAAATCATCATGACCCTATACTTATAAACCTAACCCGAACCTATTAGTAGCTAACTGATAATGAGGTTCGAGTGGAGTTCTACATCCTTGTTTAAAAATACCAAGGTCGCATCCATGCCAATGATACGACTCAAAAATGTACATGGTGTATTTTGGGTTGGACAGATAGTGCACATTCATAGCGAATGGCTCATCATCGTCCTCATCTATGGATATTCTGGTGGGTGCTTGATCCAGCCCTACATAGACGAAGTTTGTTTGGTTGGGTGGCTCACCCAACGACACTATAGATCCAATAAAAAATCGATGGGCATGTGGTCGGCCCATCTCTTGTGCAGTTTTTAGGATAGGTTCGAAAGTAACATTTTGCACAAGATACTCACCCAACCCTGTGCTGGCCAGATGAATGGTCACCTATGGTGCAGATGACCTTGTTGAATATGCAGGTGAAGCAGGTTGAGGTGCCTCCTCGACTTTATCTTGAGGTTCTTCCACATCCATGGGAGTGGGAGTCTCATTGGTGACTGATTTGGGCACATGATTTTCCACTTTCTCACCCAATTTTGCCTTTAGCTTCTCGACTTGCCGATGCATTGCCAATGCAGCCAGCTTTAGAGAAGTTGTAGTCGTATGCTCAGATCTGTGTGACACAAATGTCAATGGTTGAGCATGGGCTACTAGTTTACCTATTGGAATCTTAACCGACGAGACAGGTCGGATATCCAAATGCATCGACGGGAGTACAAAACCCCCAGGAAAATCTTCTAGGTTCATGAACTTGAATGGTTCTTCATCCGAGGACACTACGTGAACTTGTCCCTCATGAATGTATTTCACACACTGATGCAAGATAGAGTCCAAGGCCTCTCGAGCAGAATGTTGTACTGCATGGCACCCTCTATCACGTGACACATCATAGAGATGGTCTTGAGTCCCACCTGAATAGGTAGAACAATTGTGCCAACCGTCGAGCATAGCACATCATTAAATGCTCTCAATGTAAAGGTGGTAGGCACAATGTGTGACTTGGGTAACTTGAGGTGGCTCAGTGCCTTGGTCATGATTATATTGATCGAGGACCCAGTGTCGATCAAGACCCTTTTGAAAGGCATGTGGTTAACACACATGATAATATGCAATGGTGGGTCAGCCATAATAGTAGGAACCATCTTCACTTCATGATCATAAAATTGTATCGTGGGTTCTTGACATTGTTGTACATGTCCCACAAAATTTGTAAATGCATGGGCATCTTGGGACTGTACCTCAATGGACCTCAAAATTTCCATAAGAGTCTCCTTGTGTCTAGGGGACTACTGAATAAGCTCATATATTGACAACTTCGCAAGAGCTATCTGCAGGTTCTAAACTAACCTGCTCCTTATGGTCACCATCGGTCTAGCTGGTGGGCCTAGAATGTTTTGAGCTGGTCATTGATCTAGTGTAGCTTGTATTCTAATGGGAGCACGAGGTCGATTCGGTTGATCATACCTCCCATGTCTCATAACAACATTGACCATGCCTATGAACCCCTGGGTAGGTGGTTCGATTCTCACTTGATTGACCTGGTCGGCATTTTTATGAGGTACCTCGTGATTAGGTAGTGGATTTTTGAAAATCCCCATGTTTTTATTGTCGGACGCCTATGGGTTTCTTGGTATTACCAACTCTCCTTTTTCTATCATGTTTTGCATGATGTGTTTGAAGGATCAACATGTCTCGATGTCATGGCCTTTCGCTCTATGGAATATGCAGAATAGATCGTCTTGATGCCACTTTGACTTTGGCACATTCAGATCTACTAATTTGACCTCAGGCAATCGTATGGCCTTGGCCTTGCACAGTTGATGAAAAATTGAAGTCATCGATTTCGTCAAGGGTGTGAACTGGCGAGGTGGGTGCTCTTCTTTTTTTTGCCCTTATAGTTGTTTTTGCATGTCTCATAACGTGCAGGAGGAGGTTGAGCCTGATAATTAGGCTTTTGCTATCCCTTGTCTTCTCCTCTAAGATTTAGTACTACTTGATTCACGTGGGCCTGCTTGCCTTGTTGTTTTGTAGTACTCTTTTTAAACCCCTCTTTCCTGGTCTTGAGCTTCAAGCTGCCTTCTTGCAACTTGATGTCCTCGATCACCCTGGCTTGCGCCACAACTTCCTCGAATGTAGGGTACTACTGTAGCTACAACAGTAGCGAGATGTGCTTGGCACAACTCTTTGTAAACATTCGAGTCAGTTTGGTTGTAGGAATAGGGAATGGCAGCTTTGCCATTATTCTATGCCATCTCTTTCCGTATTGCTTGATGGGCTCATCATCGCGCTGAGCTAGCATAGCTAAATCAAAAAGGTTGGCCTGTTTCTTGATGCCAAATGAATAGCATTCAAGAAATGCATCGGCCAACTGCTCAAAACTAGTAATACTATGTTTCTTTAGTTGGTTGAACCACTCTTAGGCCGGGTCGAAGAGTGTCATAATGAAAGTGTGCAACAACAAAGCATCCTGAATCTCTATCTGGAAACAAGCATCCAGAAAACTCGTAACATGTTCTTGTGCATCCTCATCACCCTTGAATTTTTCCAACCGGGGCATATCAAAATGCTTGGGATATGGAGGCGTAGGCACCGAGGGGTCTAGAGGTTCATTGTGTATCTTCCTTAGTGTCAACTTTTGCATAGCCGCACCCTACCTCTCTATTGCTTTGACCTTATCGACCAAAACCTTGTATGCCTTAGAAGACAAAAAGTCCTCCTCCCTAAGCTACCGTGGAGGTGGTCTAGGAGGTAATGTCTTCTTTGGGGGAGGTGGAGGACATGGCTCTTCCTCCTCCTCAACTCGGCAACTCTCAGGGTAGCCCTGATCATATCTGTCTACATCTATGTGCTCATGCTGCCTCTGTCTAAGATCATTGAGTGATGGCAGTCACTCCCTCTATTGGGCACTGACATGAGTACAAGCATCTCTTCGCTCCTCATGCATATCGGCTAGGGACACAGCCCTTCTATGCACATGCTCTCTATGCTCCTCGGGAGGGTATAGGCCAACCCTGGCTAGCCGATCCTCCTGCTCTATACGCTCCTTCTGAGCTAGAATACGCTCCTCGTGCATGCACTGCTCATATAATCTCTGTCGTAGGAGCCTTTGTGCTTGAATATTTTCATCTTCAATATGCTGCCTCTCTAGGCGAGCATCATCCAATTGATCTTGGAGGAGTTGACATCTTTGCTCGGACACCAATCTATGTGATCTATCGATCTGGTCGACCGTAGGAGGCCTTCGGTGTGCATGCTCTGTGTGAGCTACCTTATGGGTTTTGTACCCATTAGACAGATGTGTGGATGGTGGACGTGTGACATGAGGGTGCTTAGAAGCCTCTCCATGCTCTCTAGTGATCTTGATACAACTGCCACTATGCTCACTCAGAGCACGAGTGGGCGGAGTTGTAGGCTTGTAGCCTAGCTGCTCAAGAACACTACCTAGACCATCTAGCTATCTAGACCTCCACCACTCATGTGGTGGTGTTCCATTAGCTCCCACCTTTGATATATCAATGGTGATCTTGCATGGTGAGCCATGCATGGGAGTATGGGTGGACCTATGCTCAAAAGTGAGCCTATCCTCTTACCCCTGAATGGGTGGATCTCTGACTCATCTATACTCTGACGGTGGAGGGTTAGAACCTCCTATGGACCTAGTACGTATGGGAACCAACTTGGTCCCCTGCACCACATATTCCTCGGCCGATCCCGTGGACACGCATGCAGTGCGGTCTCGGTAATGGCTTTGGGGTAGAGCATCCTCATGCTGAGAAGCTCCGCACTCAGTCCTATGCCTAGAGGAGTGTACTAAAGCTCCTCTATTGGGGGTCCACTCAATGGGATCTCCTCGTGTTGAGTTGTCACCTCTAATGCTTGTCGAACATCATTTGGTTCGCTCATGTGTATGAGGACTCGACACATGCTATTGTGAACCAGTTGGGGGTTGATCATGGGCATCGGTCCTAGACCTTTGTCGATCACCCTGTGTGTTCACCATTTGTGTACCTGACGTCTAGATGTGTTTTATTATGCAAACAATGTAAACAAATGGTGATTATCTCTTTTAAATTTTTATTGTGAGCCCTAAACTGTTTGATGTTGTTTTCAGATGTGTTGTATCAGTGTTAGAAACTCTCGCATGTTTTGAAATATTGTTGGATTTTAAACTCAGTTAAATTGGCTTTCACCTATATACTCGCACAAGCCAAATATGGTAATGACATCCATACTCAACGAAGTAGCATAGGTACTACCAACCCTCACCCAGCACACCATGTGCAGTGATACACCCTTTCGAAGAAGAGTGCATGCTATTTTGCATGGATAGGACAGTTCTTGGGTCGGCCTTGGCAACGAGCGGGTCCCGATAATACAATTTCAAATGAGCCAACCAAGTGGTAATGACATCCACTGTTGGTCTCAATCAAGCGGGTTGGATGTGAGAGCCCAACGCCACTGATGTTTAAATGATACGTGGTGTGTGTGGTTCCTTTTATTTTGCAAAAATGACAAATGCATCACAGAGCATAATGACCATTCCTACATGATGTACATGAAAAGAAAAGGAATGTTTCGAATTCAGACATAATGCATGCTAATGTCCTACATGATATTTTGATGATGCAATTACAATGACATGGTCATTGATTGGACCTCAAGCATGCAAATGACACACAATCTTTATCAAGGTCATTGTATTTAGGGGCAGACTACACTCAGAGGTCCATTATTCCCAACAACGCCTTTCCACTAAACAAAAATAGAAAATAAACTAGGACTTGTTCATTGACCCCTTATATTTTTGTTCCTAGTTTGCAACGGTTCGATGATTTTTGGAAAGATGCAGAGCAAAAAATTCAACACAAAAGGTGAAATTGGGACCTACCTCAGCTCTTGCTCTATTGCCCACTGATTTCCTTGATGTCTGCTTCTTCCTCTGTGAACCGTAGGTCCGACCTGCGGGCTGCAGTGGAGACCGCAGGTTACAACTATGGGCCAAAAAATAACCGTAGCTGAAAGCTACGGTTAGCACCTATGGAAAGAAAAAGCCAAGAATAGTCAAAATTCAAGGCTAAAATTGTGGGGTTCCATCGTGATCGCCATCTGACGTAACCGCAGAGTGTGTGCCTAGCTAGTGTATTGATCTATACCATCATAAAAACACAAAGATCCACACAAATGCACAAATTGAACAAAGAAGCCAACTAATGCAAAGTTTCTTATATTAATATTCGAAAGGATCTCGGGTTACAAAAATGCCCTCTTAGGGTCACTCCAAAGACGATACAGATGTTACAATTGCCAATGCCCTCAATAGGGTAGGTGCACTTATTTTTTGCTCCGGTGATTACTCACAAACTGCCTTGGGGTAGAGCTAACCCCCTTCTCTACGATGTGGAAGGATTATGATATAGGCTCCCTTTTGCACCTGTCTCCCTGTGAACAAGAAACAACAGCACATGATTACAAAGTTTGATAGCCTCTCGTGATGAGGCCCTTTAAAGAAACATACATGTAAATACCATTAAACTAGTAAAACAAGAAAGCATAAAGAAAGGCTTTAAGCTATTCTAATCACATCAAGAATTATACTACAACATACAAGACATGAATAAGAAAATGATGCATTGAAAAAATATCAAATTAGAAGCAATAAAACATCTAAAATATCCAATATACTCCTACCCAATGCAACGCATAAAATACCTAATTCCTATGGTCAGAGTTTCTCTAAAATGTAATTAAACCTATGAAAATACTAACATGACTAATCTATGCGATAAAAAGCAAAATGAGTAAGGTGATCTTTAACCTATTGCAAACCACAATTGTGAGGGGTGGTCTGCACTGTGAACCATTGCTGACAGCTGTGGTTTGACCTCTGATGTGTTTTCCCTCATAATTAGGGGTAGTGGGCTTGACCTCCTTGTTCGAATTGATGTTCAAGGGTCGCCTTTGTCATCCTCTAATAGATTTGGCGGTCAAATCACTATGAAGGGCCTTCATTCACCCAAATTTGCATTTCTTGATCCTCCTAGGCACCTAGGGCATCCATGGCTAATTGGTCTTTGGATGGATAGGAAAGGGGGCTCTCAAATGCACAAGGTCATTATGCAATTTGATAGGGCTTTGATGCTCTCTTGATCAATTAGCTCGCTCGATAATTCACCAGCACTTCGCTATACAAATTATCTCTCTTATTTATCATCCTCGCTTGGAGGGGGTATTTGTAGCATGCCCCTAGGGCTAGGGGTGGCTTCATGGAGAAGCCAAGACCAAGAAGGTTGGTTAGGACAGTTGGGATGGAAGCCTTTGGAATATTTCATCCTCCAACTGCCTCCTTCTAGATCTCTTGGCCGTTCCAACCGATTTGGCTCGGATGGAAGGCCTAACTAAACTCCAGTTCAGACCGCAGGTCACAGCTATGGTCCAGACTGTAGACCGCAGGTGTCAACCATGGTTCAGACTGGAGACCACAGGTCTGGGCTACGATTCAGACTGCTTAGGCCAGAATGCCTAAATTGAGTGGTTAGAACCATTGCTCTATCTTGGAGTCTATCCAAGATACTTCATATGGTTTTGTAGCATGTCCATATGAGTAGTCGCCCTTGGCATGACGCATTTTAGGTGTCTACATTTTTAAACCCTATTCTTCTTAATGTACTCGATTGATTGGAAATGATTTAATAACCATACCCAATTTTGAAGCTTTCCTTGGGTGGAAATTGATATGTTATGCCCTGTTTTGAAGCATTAATCTAGTTCTGATAGACATACCATGCCCTATTCAAAAGCATTATTCTAGTTGTGATTGACATACCATGCCCTATTATGAAACATTACTCAGGTTGCAGCTGCTATACCATACTTTGTTGTGAAATATTTTTTGGGTTTAGTAGAAAAACCCTACCATGTTATGAATCATTCTTTTGGTTCACACTACCCTATTCTAAGGTAGTATCTAGATTGTTTGTGGGACTAAACAATGTATAAAGCTGAAGCCTTCGATTGGAAGCATAAATTTGCTCTGTTCAATGATATTTTGACTTGGTAGAATTTTAAAAGGTCTTTGAACTGCTTATCTTGAAATGTGTCATACTTTTGGATATCAGAATAAAAACTTATCTTATTCATAGGGGGTTTGTTGAACCCTATTTTCTATATAATAATTACCTTAAGATTAAGAAAAGTGTTCATGACAAAACTCTATCTTGTCATTCTTTTTGAAAGCACCATGATGAAGAATGCTTTGACTCTTGTTTACAAACATAACTATTCATACCTTGTTACCCTTATCTGATTATTATAGTTGCACTTGGGTTTCAACCATAGTTGAGAAAATCATAATCAACAAAGAATAAACATTTTTAAAAATCGATAAAATCAATAATTGGCAAAAAATTGGGGAAGGTATCGACAAAAAAAAAACCAAAGAAAACAAAAATTTTCATTGAAAAAATATTTTTTTTATGCATATTACAATGAATTAACATTATGCAAATCAAATATTATGTTACAACACTAATATAGCCAAGTCGGCTATATTTCCAAATGTCATTGATTTATTGATTTAATCATTATTAATAGTTGTAGGTTGATTCACAATTAATCATCTTTCATTTTTGAATAATATTTGCATAAACCGCAAGGACTAAGTCCTCCTCAGTGGCGAAGGACTTAGCCCTCCTAAAGTGGCAATTTATTATTCACTCATTTATTTATCCATTCATATATTATTGTTTGCTTGTTTGTATGGTTTTTTGGCTTCAAGTGGTATCAGGGCACTTTCTTGGCAACATAGTAATCAAAAATTGTGTGAGAAATCATTGCGGTCCATCCAAGAAAAAGATAATTTTTTTATTGATAAATCAATGTTGGGAGTTCTCCTCAAATTCATTAGCATGGATTCTTCTCTCCTAGAGTCCTAGAAAACTTCTATCCTCTAGTAACACGGTTCGACAGTTTTTTGCACATTATAAGTACATCCAACAATTTAGTTCCAACAATAGATGAGCATAAATTGATTTTTGTGTTGTCCAATCAATCGATGGAATTTTCTAGCATAGTTAGAAGGCACGTAGTGGATAATTACACTGTGTAAAGCTATGGTAGTTTTTCTTGAGTGATATAGGTTCGTCGAATTAATTAATTTTGATATCTCGACCCAGTTCAAAATATTAACATTGCACAATAATCTTATCGCCAAGAAGGCATGGTGGTTTGCTCGATGGGTATAGAATTATTTTCATAAATTAAATACAAAAAAAATTATAATTATAATCGAAGTATCCTCAACAAACACATGTAGTAGTTTTCTCCTTAAAATGGTATAGGTTTGTTGGCATCTATAACTACGCTAGCGTATTAAGCGATTTCCTGCTGAATGGTATAGCGTGGTTGTGCATCTATTAGTTGGTGGTGTGTCCCAAAATATTAGGGTAATATGATTTCCCTTCCAACTTAATGATTACATCCAGGAATCACAAACAATTGATCACAATAGTGTAGTAATTGGCACAACCTGATATCCATTGAAAAATTGGTGGAATAGAGTGTAACACGCCAATGAATCGATATCACCCTTATTCCATCCTTTGAAGCATGATCGATGAGCCATACACGAATCAACGTAAAATGTCACTATGGGAAATAAGTCATAAGGTGTGTAAAATTCTTGATAAAAATCTATTCTGCATCATCCATTCAAAGTCAATCAATCTTTCACAAATCGGCATTAAGTCTTTATCCCACGAGTGGTGTTGAGTGCACAAGGAGATTTATTAACATTAGTACCCACTAAAGAAGTGTGAACACTTAGGTGTTCATGATGTCTCGACCGTGCAATCTCTCTCTGCAAGCATGCTTAGTATAGATAGTTTTAGTCAAACCTCATTGTAGGTCCAGTCATCTTTAGTTTAGTTTGTCATATCTAGTCAGGTTTCGTGTATCTAATGTCATTGATCTGTATCATTCGATGTCTAGTCTATATTACTATGTATCAAGTCTTCACATGTTCAACTGTCATAAATCATAGTTGTATCCAGGGTCAGTCATCATCACCATATGTTTAGGGTGTCTGGTGTCCAATAAATATCGTGTATCCAGTCATCTTCATCAAGGGGTATCGATTTTCTAGATACATCATGGTAATATCTAGGGTTTAGTCAACATCATTACTTTCAAATTAATACTGTGTTGAGTGTCACTATCATGTCCAGGTACTCAATGATGTGTCTAACATTATGGTTGTGTTTGAGTTTAGTGACCTAGATCATCGTGTTGGTTGTAGATCCCAATTCATCATTTTGTTTGGTAAATTAAATCATAGCATAAATCTTGGGGTATCAAGTGGGAATGAAGGTTAATTATCATAGTTGATGCTAGTATACACCAATTTTTGGGCATGATGAAGAAACTAGTTGTTAGAGGTAAAGAAACTAGTTGTTGGAGGTAAAGAAAAGGAAGTGCAACTAGCCATTGGAAGACCAAGTGAAGGTAGAAGAAATTAGCCATTGGAAGTCCAAGGAAGGTAGTCGTTGGAAGACAAGGTGATGAAAAGTGGTCGTGTTAATATTTGATAAAATTGGTCAAAAAAATATTATTATAAAGCAAGTGCATGAGCAACAGGTGGAATAAAGGACCAAACGGAAGAGTATATAGCATAGACAATACAAATGAAGGATCCTTGAAGTCACCAAGAAGACCAACATGAAATAAAGGTACACAATACAACTCTCATTTACGCATTAATAGTTTTAACCCCAATCATCTTGCTATTAACACCATGGCTCCTTCCACCTCACCCAACTCATCCCAAGAAAATCTCACACATGAGGAAATGGGAAACCCCAATACAAGCAACCAAGGATTACAAGCATGTTTGACTCAACTAATGTCTAGTATGAACAATATGACATTAATGCTTGGGCAATTAATGAATAGACAAAACCAAGAAGCTCCTCCTTCCCCAAATAACTACCATAGACAAAATGATAATGTGGATCAAGATATCAAGGAAGTTGATCAACAAGCTAGATGGCCTATAGGTGTCAATTTTCCAGGTGTAGATATGCCCACCTTTGAGGGTGGATATCCACATGGTTGGATAGTTAAAATGGAGGGTATCTTACACCTATATCATGTCCTTGAATCTGAAAAAAAAAATTATGCCTCCTCCAAATTAGGTATTGAAGCTTACCAATGGTTTGCTTTGTAAAAACATCAACATATTCATTCCCTCTTATGGCCTGAATTCAGGAATATTTTTCTCAACATATTTGATGAAGGTAGTTCATCTTCTTACATCATTCATCTATTGGCACCTAAACAAACTGGGTTAGTCAGAGATTATGTTTCATAAATCACAAGTCTTCTTGCTTATACTGGAGATTTACAAACCGATGTGGTGGTTTCATCCTTTAGACATGGATTGAAAGAGAATATTCAAATTGAAGTAGACTTACATGATCCATACTATTTGGATGACACTATAAGGATTATTAAGCTTGCTGAGAAAAAGATACAAAATTTGACATCTTTTAAATGTGACTCTTATAATTGTCCTCAATATCGTAACAATTCCTTTCATAGAAATGACCAACCATCAAGATATTACTACTATAAATATCTAAATCATCATCCAAAAGATCAAGCATGTATACCATGACAAAACTTTCAAATATAATATGATAATAATGAAGATGAAGAGGAAGCAGAGGATATCAATCCACAAGAGTCACCTATGTCTGAAGAACAAATAGATCATAATGAAGCAACATTTGATGAAGACACTATGGCTATTTTAGTACATGCTCTTATGGGATTAATAGCTCACCATACAATCAAGGTACCAGGATTTATTAGGCAGAAAAGGATAAATATGCTATTCGATTCAAGTAGTATTCATAATTTTATTGACCTTAAAACTGCTAAGGCATTGAACTTACACATTCACTCCTGCAATCAAGATAAGTTTTAGGTTTTAGTTGCAAATGGAGAAAATGCTCAATGTATTGGTAGAAAATATTCAATTTCAATAGAAACAGGAAGTTATACTTGGAATGGAACTCTTTTTATCATGATTTTAGGGAATTCAGATGTAATTTTGGGAGTTGAATGGATAGAAAAATTGGACATTGTTAGTTTTAATTTCAAAAAACTATTTATGGAATGGAAACAAAATGGGAAGATTATTCACCTCCAAGAAATTCAAACTCCACCATAAAAGGTGGCGATTTCTCACAACATGCAAAAAAATTTAAGGAAATGAGGTCATGAATTCATAGCTCAAATCAATTGTTTGGAATTGCAAGCACAATATATTACTAAAATTCACTCAAAGGATCTTCAAGATATTATGGCTAACTATGATGAAGTTTTCAAATAACCAAAAGGACTACCTCCCAAACAATCTCATGATCATGCCATACATCTTGTCCTAGGAAGCCTTCCTCCTAATTTTCATCCTTATCGCTACCCTCAACCTCAAAAAATAGAAATTGAAAAGATTGTCCAAGAACTTTTAGAACATGGAGTCATTCGTCATAGCACTAGTCCTTATTCCTCACCAGTGGTTTTGGCCCGTTGTAAGAATAACTCTTGGCATATGTGTCTTGATTTTTATCCCCTCAATAAAATCACCATCAAGGATAAATTCCCTATTCCTGTCATAGATGATTTATTAGATGAATTGCATGGTGTAAATTTTTTCATAAAATTGGATCTACGTTCTGGTTTTCATCAAATCATATTAAGGGATGCAAACATTCCTAAAATAGACTTTCATACTCATGAAGGTCATTATGAATTCCTATTCATACCTTTTGGTCTCACTACTGCTCTCTCCACCTTCCATAGTCTCATGAACCATGCCTTTCATCTATTCCTTCATAGATTTGTCTTAGTCTTCTTCGATGACATTCTAGTATATAGTAAAACATGGAAGGATCATTTGATGTATGTGGAAAATGTTCTTCATATATTACATAAGGAAAAACTTTTTGTCAAACACTTCAAATGTTATTTTGGTGTTCAAGAAGTTGAATATTTGGGTCATAGCGTTTCTCATGAAGGTGTTAAAGTGGATCCTAATAAAATTAAGGCCATTCAAGACTGGCCTTTACCTAAAACCATAAAGAAAATTCATGGTTTTTTGGGTCTTATTGGTTACTATCACAAGTGTGTGCACAATTACGGTAAACTTTTAGCCCCTCTCACAGCTCTCACAAAGAAGGATGCTTTTCATTGGTCTGAAGCAGCCACTCAAGCATTCATGACACTCAAGAAAGCAATGTGTATCACTCTAGATTTGGTAACCCCAAATTTTCATAAACTATTTGTGATTGAATGTGATGCCTCGTGAACAAGTATTAGGGAAATATTAATGCAAGAAGGGCATCCCTTGGCATTTGAGAGTAAGTAGCTTTTAAGTAAGAATTTTGGAAGGTCCACATATAAGACAGAAATATTGGCTATTCTACATGCAGTTGAGAAATGGAGACACTACTTAATTAGTAGTTGTTTTATCATTAAAATAGATCATAGTAGTGTTGAGTAGTAATTTTTCCCAAGTGCAAAACCACACTCACAGTTAGGATTTTAATTAGAAAACCCTCTCTTGCAAAGAAATGTAAATTTCTCCAAGGTTCCTTTTACTTAATGTGTGCATGTATATTTGTATAAATGTGTCAAAAAGTGCTTGGAATACCTTAGTGCTCTGCAAAATAACTGTTAACAAGGGGCCTATGTTGGTGTTTCTTTATTATGCTATGCTATTATTGTTCATGAAATTTAAAATAAAAATAAATGTGATTGGCCCTCATATGACCACGATGTAGAAGTGAAATTCCTTTTATCTTGAAATATTTTAAATAGATTTTTATCTTTCTTTGTTAAGAAAATTTAAACCATTTTTATCCTTTATTAGGCCTTGCTTTAATCATGAAATTAAAATATTAGAACCTATATATAAAATGTGAATCATGAAAATGATGCAAGAATTCCTTTTATGTTGCTTCAAACATGAAAATGGAATATTTTTTTATGACTAACTTTGTATATTTAATAGCCTTTGATGTGCCTTATAAATAACTATCTTTAATGAAATTGATTTTCATAAAGAGAGTTAATTGATTGTTGAAATGTTCTATAAATTACCCCTCTTCGGTGAAATTGTAATTTTCATGAAGAGCACTCAATTTATTGTTTTTAATGTAATGGCCTATGAAATGTCAAATAAATTACCCCCTTTGAATGAAATTGTGATTTTCATTAAGGGAAATAAATTTATTGTTTGCAAACATAAATGCAAAATTTGAAATCCAAATCTCTTTTAAAACATGAAATCTTGCAAAGCTCGAACTACAAAATTCCTATTAACAATATGAACTTTAAATCATTTTGGAATTTTACCTTTTCCTTGAAACAAAATCAAAATTGCTTTAAATCAAATTTTAAAGCTTATTCTTTAAATCTCTATTTTTGAAATTTTATAATTTTTATATTTTATTTTGAAAACATAAAAAAATGAAAAAGACAGGGTTAGAAAATAAAAATAAAATAAAAACAAACATAAAATAATGTTGCAGCTCAGAAATTCCACAAACCCTACAAACATTAGTATTCTACACAAAAAAACCATTCGTCAAATCTAACCTCTAATAAGGTGCGATCTCCTAAGGAAAATAAGCAATATATTAAACATAACATGCAAGCAACCATAAATATGCATAAACTCATTGTATATCAGTGTATTATAGAAAATAAAATTTTCAATAAGCTTCAAAAAGTGCAGAATACAACTTTCTATTTGGCATTAATGGTGTAACTACAGTCCAACTTTAGATGGAAGGAAAAATTTTCAGAAAATAAACCCAGTCTTCATTTCTATAGTCTTGTTCCAAAGGTTTCCAACCACCATAATTTCTTTCACAAGCGTATTTAAAGTTTCAGAACCCCTCCATTTTATTTGTTTGTTCCTTGCAGTAGTATGCATCATCACCCATTTCATAACTGATCTCCTTTCTCTGGTGTACCTTTTGAAACTGCCACATTTCCCTTCTTTTATGAGTAACGATGTTTCTCTTCCCGTAACGCTTCAATATTTACCACCTGGTTCTATCTATTATCCGAAGCACCATATGTAGTTGTTATTCAAATGATAAAGCTTTGGATATGTAGAGAGAAAGGACGGATCAAAATCGGTCTGTTTGCTATGCCATTTTATTCCTTTCTTACAATGGATACTGGCCTCTAGGATGCAAAGGCATGTTTGACACGCGTTCCAATCCATGAAATTGCACATTTCTCAATCATTAACACATGTTGCCCCGAATTGGAATAATCCTTTGTGTCTATCATTTGGGACACATCCATATTTTTCTTTTAAAAACAAAAACTCTAAAATGTTCGTGGTTTCTTCTTAATTACTTCATTTACATAATGCCTCCTAGTGTGTAACGGTAGAACGTATATTATTGGGTAACACCAACTAACTATCCTCTATGCTAGTGTGGACAACATGTACTATTCGTTAAGATGCTACTCAAAAATACGATTATCTGATTGACCTAGCCAATAACTACTGCTTAATAGGAGAAATGATAGGTATTTTGTCCTAGCTCTTTGATGTTGTGTACCCATAAACCAATTTTATCGATGTCATCCTTCGTTATTGATATCTATTAAATATTCAATATAGTCGATGAGACTCTGCATGCTAGCTGATGTATTGAAACCTGCATCCCAAAATGATTGCAAGTCTTATTTACGTCCATCATTCACCTATGCACACTCGTACTTTCCTTGTTGAGTCTTCATTATGTCATGGCTGCTAAATTTGGCTATTGCATCATCAATCTGCTTAACATTCGTAGTGTCTACCTATCATCCATTGTTAGCCAAGTTATCACACACTGTCGCATCAGCATCCAAAGTATGAATTTCTTTGCGACTTCTCATTGGCTTTACCGCTCAAAACCCCCATCATGCTTCATTGCATCATCTTATGGTCAGTGTCATTACCCACAATTCCACCATGGCACTCGGTGCTTATATTCATTTACCACATGCACTGCATCCCTGTTACATGGCAAGCAAACTGAAGATAACCTGTATTACTAAATTAATAGCTTCTGAAAACCAACTCAGATGCATTTGAATAGTACCAAAACTATACGTTTTTAATTTTATATCCTCTAATTTGAATAATCTTGCTGACTGTGAGATCCTTGCATAACTCGGCATCCATTATACCATCATAAATAAAGTGTTTCCTATTGTATTTCTATCCTGACTGGTTGTTTCTGTCCCAAGGCCCTTCATGTTTTAGAGCTTTCTATAATGGATCTATATTTCCATAATTAATGAACATACATAAACTTTCCATTTAATTTAATACATCCCAGTGTCATCTTGGTCATCTCGTGGGGCCAAAATGTTCAAGACAATCTTTTACAGACCCTGCACTCTTCATAATCATTGACTTCGTCGTAATTTCTCTAATATACCCAATAATTTGACCTTATTTCCAATTGCAGAAGACTCATAGTCTACCACGTGTGTTGCATCTTCTCCACATTGGACATTCAAGTCCCTAATTCCATGCCAACGTATCTGGGTCTAGCTCACTAGCCTACTAGTATAAGCTAACCCACGTTGCTCAATATACTATCCTGATCATCATCGGTAATAAGAGGTCCCACCTATCTGTGTTGTTGGGTCTACTGTTGCTCCATCACCATTCACGTAAGCTCAACATCACTTGGTGTTCATACTTGATCTCTCTGTGCACAAAATCATTCGAGCCATCGGTGTCCAAGTGGATAATTCAATTCCCATCACTATCACATGTAGTAGTTTTTCATCATCATAAATAGTGAGCTCTCCTTTAGATTATGAATTATCATCTACCTCATGTGTTCATGTGTATGGATTTCCCCTTGGCTCCACTGAAATGGTCCCAATAGCATGTATGCGTTGATGCCCTACTGTCATCCAAGATATGGGTTCATTGCCATTGTGCATGCCAACTCCACAGAGGAGTTGTTTCTATTTTCATGTCATCCAACTGGTCCAACCAAGTCACCACTATCATTTGTATCATATCCATGATGTAAGCCTAAACATCCATTACACGTAAGCCTTCTCTTGGTTTCCTATTTCACCTTCTTGAGAGCTACCCTATCACCATCGTCATTGCCCTACAGCCATTGCAAGTCTAGCATTGCACACATCAATGAGCTAGCCACTGTTTTCTCTCTTATGTAAACCATTCTATGTTTACAAAGGAGGAAATAAAATAAACTTTAAAAACCATATTTTATCCTCATCCATCAAATTTGTCTATGCGAATGCATTACTCTTCGAAATGCTGCCCTCGGTCTACGTGTCCTATGTCCAGGCCTTCATTGCACACTTACGTGTCTTCCACCATATGCATACACCAAGCTATCACACATTGCTTATGACTAGTCTATTGACTAGGATTTCCCCATTTTATCGTTCATGCCACCTGGTCTTCTGAAATAGCCCATGTATGTTTCTCATTATATCCGAAAGAAGTGGATGTCCTTGATTAGAAGCCTATATTCACAAATATCCATGTGCATACATGGAGACTTATTCGATGAAATCTCTTGACACTCGTTCGCTCTGTTGGCAATGCATATACAGTATTCTATCTGCAAAGCCAACCAGTCACATGTCTACTATCCCAGGGTCATCTAAGACAGCATGTTGCCACATCATCGTTAGGTGGTGTCCTTTGTCCCCACATCTATGGCTATTCAGACCTTGAATTTTTTATCAAACCTTCGCATCTAGAGTATGTTATACCACATCATCCTCAGATCGCTTGCATCGTACGGGGTCCATATCACCACATCTATTATTGTATATGTTCTATTGAGAAACAAGCCCACCACGTAGTCATCACCGCCATGGTACTACGTGCATGTTGTGGCCCCCACTGGTGGTCCAACTCTACACACAAACAAAACTGTTACGAACACCTTTTTAAAATATTAAAATTATTAAAGAGCTTAATGGTGTAAGAATAATTTGAAGCTTTTAAATTCTAAATCCAAATCATTAAACTCCAAAATTAACACAAAAGATAATTAAAATTCTAAAATCCAAACAAGAACAATTAGACTTTAAAACTGAAACTAAAATCATTAAATTCTAACATAAGATTTTAAACTTCTAAACCAAGAACCCACATAATTAGACTTGGAAATCCAAAATCAAACAAAAAAACAATTAAGAGTATATATAAATATATATTCTTTTATTTATTTTTTCTTATTTTTTTATTTTTAGTTTAATTTAATTAATTTTAAATGCATGAACTGGTCAAATTCAACATTCAAATTAATTAAAACAATATAGATGCAATCCACACTAATATCTTAAGAAGACAAAAAAACCTTAATCATAACAACCCAGTAGCCACTAGCAAAATATAAGTTGACACTACCTAAAAAGAAACCTTGGAAGCTGCAATCACAAACTCAAGGAGGGGGGTCTATCAAAATTAGCACTCAAAGAACACCAAAACTTCCTAAATCACAAAATTTAAAGGTGGGTCCCCAAATTTGGGGCTAGTTGTGGAATATCCAAAATAAATGGTGACTCTGTTAGGGAATGCTATTGAAAATTCCGGATGAAAAACCTAGAATCTCTAGTTTTGAAATCAAACAACCCGAATATTAGAAAAAAAACTATTCAGCAACATCCAAAGATGATGGGAATAAACAAATTCAATCAAAAACACATGAACCATTACTTCAGCTAAGTGTGTGAAAGTGCTTTCATTCTAGCATTTTTGGTACTATTCAGAATCCATCACTTGCTTTGCATTAGGCTATAAATATTACTCATAAAATATATGCCTTTACACTGCTCCACAGCCAGTCAGGCATTTATAGCCCCGATGGAGATGGCCTCGTTCACCCAAGTATTAGATTAACCTTGTATTTGCTTCTTTTATAAACATTGCTCCATTGCCAACCAGGTGTTTATAGCCTCGGTGGAGATGTCTTATGCCATCTAATTGATTTAGTTTTTCTCTCTTTTTTCCATTGTATTTCTTTACAAGCTTTACCTGCTACCTGGGTTAGAGATCAAGTAAGGTTAAATATTGAGTATATAAAAGAATTTTGCCTTAATTTGCAAATCAAATAACTTCCTCTTTCAAGATTTCAAGAATACCCCTTAATATGATGTGTTCATGTGTAGCCTTAGCAAAATAATTAATGGTTCCCAAAATTCACTATCTTACTCCCCAAAATCTAGGAGCAACTAAATAATTCTATCCCCTTTTCCTTGATCTACATGATAGGTAATTCATCCTTCAAGAGGCCAAACATTAGTGAGTACCATAGAACAAAATCACCAATCGAGAGACTGAACCAAAACGTAAAACTCACAAACAAAACTCAAAAACAAACCCAAAACCTATTCTAACACAAACTTGACAAGGAAACAAACACACAAAACTCACCAAACCAAAAAAAATTAAAATAAATCCCAAAACATAACACCAAAAAAAAACATGAAAACCAAAACTTATATACAATAATATGCAATATGATTCAAAATTTTGGACCATCATTTCCCTCGGTCCCAAACATGATTAGAACATTTTAAAAGATAAATAACATGATGTGCATGCCAATCTTTACAGAAATTAAACCAAAGTAAGATTAAGTCGAGCAAAACAATAAATCTCACTTTGTCTCTATCACCCCACCAATTTTATCCCATGATATTAGTAATCCCATATTTAGCATTTGATTCCTTAAACTGGAAAATGAATACATGATTTTCAACTATCTTTTGTTTATTCAATGAGATGTAGATTTCAAAATTAAATTCAATTTCACAATCATGCAATATGTCATTCAAATAGGAGGCTATTTATGAAAATTTTAAAGCACATTCATCATCAATATCTTTAGACCAATCATACTCATGAAATAATTTACAAGTATCTAGGATATTTACTAAATGAGAATCATTATAAGTTTGTATCCTAGATTCAATTGTTAGTTATTGATGAACCTGATTTAGCAATTCAAGCATGTCTACTTCTCCTTCATTTAACAATGCAATCTCATTAGTGGTGTGATTAGAAATATACTCTAGTTATTCATTCACCTCTAATGGCATTTCACCATATATAGCATTTGAATCCAATAAATGATCATACAAATTTTCACATGAAGCTTGGATGTTTGGACACAAAAGGTTAGATTCTACCTCTTGTACATTTTTATTTACCAACACTTGGTGAGCCATTGTGATACTTTATTCTTCTTCAGGGGTTTCATCATCATGATCTTGTAACACTTCATGTGATATAGCGACATTAGCATCTTGCATATCAAATGAAATAGAAATTTCATTAATAGGAATGTGAGAAACAAATAAGTCCTCATATCTTCCCCAACCATTATAATAATCATCTTCTAAACCCATGGGATGACATTCCATAATGTTTTCCAAAGGAATGTTATTCTCTACTTGTACAGGAATTATAGGCTCTTCATGCAAGATAACATCTTTAGGGTCCAAGTCTTCTGCATAATCATTAGATTCATCTATTGGTTCACCTTCCTCAACTTCAAAAAATTCATCTTCCTCAAATTCAACCTCTTCAATTTTAAAAAATTCCTTTGTCTTAGATTCATCTACTGGTGGATCAAGGGTTTCTTCAGTGGGATCATTTCTTGCATTCAATTTTCTATAGTTGTTCCAATCCTCCTTTGTAAATAAAAAGGGCCCAATATCTACATCTTGATGGTTTTTTCTACCGTAATCCTCATTGGTAAACATTGGCTTTGAAACTCGCACCTCCTCTTAGGTGATGTCTAAAGTGGTTGTAATATGTGGACATTCAACTTTATCCCCTTGATTGCTCACATTAGATCTCATTAAATTCAAGGATGCTAGATTAGATGGTTGGTAATGGTTTGACGGGGGACCGAGATATAGACGCACAGGCACACTCACAAATTCCAAATTTCCTCTGTATTAAATTTGGAAAAATACATTACAAACAGCCCGCAGGCTTCTAAATGACTAGTGCTCTGCTTGGTCTTCAAAATCACACAACCGCTTCTATTCCCTGATCCACCACCGATCTATTACAAATTCCCAAATTTTTATCAAGGTCTCGGCCCTCTAGGAAATTAATGACCCACCTGCGCGAATTCAAGAAATTAAATATCAAAGTTCGCTTCCTCTGCTAAGTTTTCAAATTTCCTTCCATCAATGGGCAACTGCCCCGATCCGCTATGGAAGCTTACATTAAAGACTCCCCTTGCCCTGCAATCGCCATTTTGGTCAGACTGTTCCTCTGAACCACTGTCGCCTTGTCAAAAAATTTATCTACACCCGCTACCTCTTTTCTCGCGCGCACGGCCTGTCCACGTGTCCATTTTTTATTTGTCTTCAATTGGTCGCGATACCGCGACATGTCACGATATCACGACCAAACTGTCGCCTTGCCTTCGTCTACAAATAACGTCGTGACATCGTGACCAAAATGCCCCCGTGCCTTAGTCCATAAATAATGTCGCGATATCACGACGAAAAACCCCCTCCGTACCTTAGCTTCAAAAACATCGTGACATCGCGATATCGCGACGAAAACTCCCCTTCATGCCTTAGCCTCAAAAATGTCGTGACATTACGACGTCGCGATATCGCGACGTCGCGATATCACGACGAAAACTCCCCTTCGTGCCTTAGCCTCAAAAACGTCATGACATTACGACGTTGCGATATCGTGACGAAAACTCCCCTTCGTGCCTTAGCCTCAAAAATGTCGTGACATCGCAACATCGTGATATCGCGATGAAAACTCCCCTTCACCTTGTCGTAGCCTTTGGGGTCACGAAATCATGACATGTCACGATTTCGGGACCCCCCCAACTTTTGCCTTGGGAAAGAACTTGCTTTACAAAACTTAAACTTCCCCCTTGTTTTACAGAACTTAAACAAAATACATAACACTTAGAAATGTTTCGGTTGATGCGAGGTTGCCCTGTTGCCGCTGGATGCTCCTGCATTAGACACCCGGGGTAAATGGAGAAGTGACCTTCACTTTTGTGTTGTTCGGTCCACGTCTTTTGTAACACCTCCAGACACTCATCTGCCTTTGCAGCCTGCTCAAATCTCGTCTTCTGAAAAAAAAAATTTTGCCTTCTACCAGACAAATTCTGGCATTGCTGCACACCTTCTCATCCACTGCCTGTAATGGCTTTAATTTGTGGCGCACTCCACCTTTCATCAAGGAGTACGTATTTGCACGACCATCATGCACTACACTTCGATCAAACTACCATGGCCTTCCTAATAGCAAATGGCAAGCATCCATGGGGAAAACATCACACAGGACCTCATCCTGGTACTTCCCAATATTGAATGTGACTAAGCACTGTTCACGGACCCATGCTCTGTGGTCCTTCCATAACCATGCAATCCAGTATGGATGCAGGTGTCTCCTCCTCTCCAGTTGTAACTTAGCAACCATCTCCTCAAATACTAAGTTATTTGTACTCCCATTGTCTATAATAATATTACAAACTTTGCCTACACTTTTGCACCGTGTGCAAAAAAGGGTTCTCCTCTGCTCTGGTTTGTCTTCCTCAATCAGCATGGTTCTCCTCACGATCATTGCTTCTCCTTTCTAAGCTTCTTCAGAATGTTCTAATTCAGCATCTTCCTTTGCCACAGCAACTCTGGCAGGACCCACTTGTTTCTTGTTCACTCTCTCGGGGTGCTGGGGACACTCATATGCCCCATGTCCCTCTTCTCCATAGTGGAAACATGTTCCCCGAAACACTCCTCTTCCATACCCATGTCCAGATCTACCTCTTCCCCTTGGGTAACCATTGTTTTGAACTTGGGGTTTGGGTTCCTCATCTTCCTTCTGATCCCGGCTGCTGCTAACCTCTTCTTTCTTCTCCTCTTTTCCTTCATCTTTTCTTCCACCAGCCTTTCCTCCATGCCCTCTTCCTTTTTGCTTGCTCTCAAACCTTTTGTTCAATTTTTCTTCAACTTTCAGAGCAAACTGGTAAGCATCTTCAATGGTGCTCACCTAAACTAAGCTCAACTCTTCCTGGATACTGGGTCTCAACCCATTGATATATCGGGCCACCTTCTCCTTGCTTGCTTCTAAATGGCCAGTTATTATGGATATCTTATAAAACTCCTCCATGTATTCTTGGACAGTTTTATTCATCTGTCTCAAACTCTGCATTTTTCTTAGCAGATCCAACTCATAATCTATCGAAATAAACTGTCTTTTTAATTTTTCTACCATCCGTTCCCATTTTGTTATTCTCTCTTTTCCTCTTCTGTTTCGTTCTAGCTGTACTCCCTTCCACCATATGCTGGCATGACCTTTCAATTTGGTCTTGGCAAATCTGACCCTCTCGGGATCTTCAACTTCTTCATACTCAAAGTATTCTTCCAGATCATTGATCCAGTCAATCAATTCCTCCGGATCCAAGTTCCCAGAATACGTGGAAACTTCTATCTTCGGCCTCTTCCCAATCTGGGATATGGCTTTGTACAGTCTGGCTTGTGCCGGATCTACAGCCTCCTCTTCTTCTTCAGACTAATTTTCTTCTTCATCTACTTCGTCTTCACTGTCTGCATCTCTTCTTGGTTTGTGTCCTCTACGCAGTTCTTCTTGCAGGGCCTGAACTTGCCGCTGCAAAGCTCAAAAATTTGCTGCTGCCATCATGCCTCCCCCACCAACAGGGTTTCTTCTCGGAGGCATTCTACTCACTTTTCATGAGCCTTCCCACAGATCCTGGTGTAACTGCCTCACGTCCGGCGATCTGTTACACACTTAGGAACTTTCGGCTCTGATACCACTGACGGGGGACCGAGATATAGATGCACAGGAACACTCATGAATTCCAAATTTCCTCTGTATTAAATCTAAAAAAATACATTACAAATAGCCCACAGGCTTACAAATGACCAGCGCTCCGCTTGGTCTTCAAAATCACACAACTGCCTCTATTCCCCGATCCACCACCCGATCTATTACAAATTCCCTAGTTTTTATCGAGGTCTCGGCCCTCTAGGAAATTAATGACCCACCTGCGTGAATTCAAGAAATTAAATATCAAAGTTCGCTTCCTCTGCTAAGTTTTCAAATTTCCTTCCATCAATGGGCAACTACCCCGATCCGCTATGGAAGCTTACATTAAAGACTCCCCTTGCCCTGCAACCGTCGTTTTGGTCAGACTGTTCCTCTGAACCGCTGTCGCCTTGTCAAAAAATTTATCTGCACCCGCTACCTCTTTTCCCGCATGCGTGGCCTGTCCACGTGTCCATTTTTTATTTGTCTTCAATTGGTCGCGATACTGTGACATGTCGTGATATCGCGATATCGCGACCAAACTGTCGCCTTGCCTTCGTTTGCAAATAATGTCACGACATCGCGACCAAAATGCCCCCACGCCTTAGTCCGCAAATAACGTCACGATATCACGACGAAAAACCCCCTCCGCACCTTATCTTCAAAAACATCACGATATCGCGACGTCGCGATATCGCAACGAAAACTCCTCTTCGTGCCTTAGCCTCAAAAAATTCATGATATCGTGACGTCACGATATCACGATGAAAACTCCCCTTCGTGCCTTAGCCTCAAAAATGTCACGACATCGCAACGTCGCGATATCGTGACGAAAACTCCCCTTCGTGCCTTAGCCTCAAAAACGTCGCGACATCACGACGTCGCGATATCGCGATGAAAACTCCCCTTCACCTTGTCGTAGCCTTTGGGGTCGCGATTTCGCGACATGTCACGAAATCGTGACATGTCGTGATTTCGCGACATGTCGTGATTTCACGACCCCCCCCCCAACTTTTGCCTTGGGAAAGAACTTGCTTTACAAAACTTAAACTTCCCCCTTGTTTTACAGAACTTAAACAAAATACATAACACTTGGAAAAGTTCCGGTTGATGCGAGGTTGCCCTGTTGCCGCCGGATGCTCCTGCATCATGGTTGGAATCTATAGCTCCTGAAAAAACAATCCAGCATGGGAGAAGGTGGTATCTCAACCTGACTCATGGATTCATTAGGTTCTTTACAAATGGAGATAAATTGATTTGATATCATATTTGGGTCAACCAAATTTCTAAAATGTTCAAGAAATTTTGCTTCTAATTGATCCCAAGAAGTAATAGAACCTGTAGGTAAACCAAGATACCAATCATAAGCAAATTCATCTAATGTGAATGGAAACATGTTACAAATAACATCTTCATGCATCATTTGCAATTGAATTAAAGTGTTCTTGTATGCTTGAATATGTTCCTCAGCCAATACCATTCCATTATATCTAAACTGAGGTAGATGATCCAAATAATCTATAGACATAGGATGTGAAGCCCAGTTATGTTTAAAGTACAAACTACCCTTAAAGAAATAAGGAATGCCATTAGTGAACCTTAAAGAATACAACATTAGTACCAAGTTTTTTATTCAAATAAATACCTTACAAAGAAGCACAAAATGACTAACAAATCTCAAAATATATGCATCAATTAAATCATGACATTAAAGACCATTCTCCAATTTGCAAAAGGGGTAGCATCAATGCATCATGAATTAAAGGATTTTAAAATAAATGAATGTGACCAACAAAACCTCATTAATCAAGACCAATGCCTTCCAATAACACTTGCATGTAACATGAACAAATTAGCATCTATGACAAAAATAACCAAATCAGGCCCTCCTTCTAGACCCAAAATGTTGAGTAGTAATTTTTCCCAAGTGCAAAACCACACTCACAGTTAGGATTTTAATTATAAAACCCTCTCTTGCAAAGAAATGCAAATTTCTCCAAGGTTCCTTTTACTTAATGCATGCATGTATATTTATAGTTCGATGAAAGCTCTTGACACTCGTTCGCTTTGTTGGTAGTGCATATATGGTGTTCTATCTGCAAAGCCAGCCAGTCGTGTATCCACTGTCTAAGGATCATCTAAGATATCACGTAGTCACATCATTTTTAGGTGGTGTTCTTCATCCCCACATCTATGGCTATCCATACCTTGACTTTTTTATCAAATCTTTGCATCTAGAATTTGTGCTACCATGTCATCCTCGGGTCACTTGCATCGTGCGAGGTCCATATCACCATGTTTATTGTTGTAGATGTTATCTTGAGAAATGAGCCCACCATGTAGTCATCATCACCATGGTATTACGTACATGTCACGGCCTCCATCGATGGTCCAACTCTGCACACAAACAAAACCGCTATGAACACCATTTTAAAATATTAAAATTATTAAAGAGCTTAATGGTGTAAGAATATTTTGAAGCCTTTAAATTCTAAAGTCAAATCATTAAACTCCAAAATTAACACAAAAGATACTTAAAATTCTAAAATCCAAATAAGAACAATTAGACTTTAAAACTAAAAACTAAAATCATTAAATTCTAACATAATATAATAAGCTTCTAAACCAAGAACCCACATAATTAGACTCAGAAATACAAAACCAAATAGAAAACAATTAAGAGTATATATAAATATATATATTCTTTTATTTTATTTTTCTTATTTATTTTTTTTAATTGAATTTAATTAATTTTAAATGCATGAAGTTGTCAATTCAACATTCAAATTAATTAAAACAATATAGATGCAATCCACACTAATATCTTAAGAAGACAAAAAAGCCTTAATCATAACAACCCAATTGCCACTAGAAAAATACAAGTCGACACTACCTAAAAAGGAACCTTGGAAGCTGCAATCATAAACTCAAGGATGGGGGTCTATCAAAATCAGCACTCAAACAACACCAAAACTTCCTAAATCACAAAATTTAAAGGTGGGTCCCCAAATTTGGGGCTAGTTGTGGAATAGCCACAAGTAGTCTCAAGCATTTCCTAGAACAACAATTTTCTTATCTAGAGGAAAACAAGTGGTTAACAAAATTATTGGGATATGATTTTGTTATTGAGTATAATAAAGGGAAAGAAAATGTGGTAGCAAATGCATTGTCTCGTAAATATGAAGATGAAATGGTTATTAACACCATTTTGGGTCCTTGTTCCCAATGGGTTGATAGGATAATGAGTACACTCTCAGTTATAACTTCCAATACTTGATGAAGAAGGACGTATATATCTCTAGCCAGAAGCAATATTGCAAAGCAAATCAAATATTCTTCATTCCCAACACATCAAAGAATTTTTAATCAAATGGTAGAACCTACCAGTAGAAGATGCTACATGGGAAATAGAAAGTATCTTTGAGTCATTTCCAGCTTTAAGGACAAAGGTTTATGAGGAGGGGAGCCATGTTACAATACTAATATAGCCAAGTCGGCTATATTTCCAAATGTCATTGATTTATTGATTTAATCATTATTAATAGTTGTAGGTTGATTCACAATTAATCATATTTCATTTTTGAATAATATTTACGTAAACCACAAGGACTAAGCCCTCCTCAATGGTGAAGGACTTAGCCCTCCTAAAGTGGTAATTTATTATTCCCTCTTTGATTTATCAATTCGTATATTATTATTTGCTTGTTTGTATGGTTGTTTGGCTTCATATTGCAATAAAAACAATAATTCATGTCAAGACATCATACAAGGCTCAAGCTTTAAGTATACATGAAAGTGACAAAACACATATTGTATTGCTTATAATATGAAAAGATACAATGTTACAAGTAACAAGGAAAAAATATTTTTTATATGCATGCAAATGGAAATAAGTGACAACAAAGTTACAATCATTTGAAAAAAGGAAAAACAACCTAAACCTTAAATCAAAAGGTTAGCATTTAGGGTTTAAAATTGAAATATTGACAGCTAAAAAATGGGCATGCATGCATCGTTATCAAGCAGCAATATTTACTTTAAAATATGAGGAAAAAAACCCAAAACCCTAGGGCCTAGACTAGGGTTTAGGGTTTGAACTTCAAGTTCAAAGTTCAAAGTTTCAAATTCAAACATTAATGGCTAAAAATGGGTTTGCATACATAGTTACCAGGAAACAATATTTACTTAAAAAGAGGAGTAAAAAAAACAAAACCCTAAACCCAAAATGGGGGTCTAGGGTTTAGGGTTTAGGGTTTGAACTTCAAAGGTTCAAAGTTTCAAACATTAACAGTTGAAAAATGGGCTTACATACATAGTTATCAGGCAACAATATTTACTTAAAAATAGGGTTTCAATTTTAGGGTTTAAACTTTAAACTTCAAAGTTCAAACATTAATAGCTAAAAAATGGGCTTGCCTAAAAAACCCTAAATCTACTGTAGCTTAAAAAAAAATACAGATTTTTTTGAAAAAATTGGTAAAAAATATTTGCATTGCCAAGAGTTTGACGATTGCATCAACATTTTTTAAAATTGGCAAAAAACCAAGATTTTGTAGATTTTCTCAACTATGGTCTCAACATAGTACACCATGTATCCTGTTATACATCTGAAGAATGTGGAAACCATAGTTGTGTGTCAAAATAGAGAATCATTTCAGAACATGCATCACTAAAAGAAACTGCTTTTGACATAAAAGTTGTTGAGCTAAGTTAACTTACTGTAGGTTACACTGACCACTCTCAAAACTTCTAAGTTTTAATTGCAAATATTAGTTGATTTTTCACCTAAAGTTGCATGTAAGGACTATGAACTTGTAGAAGTGTATAATGATAGTAGTCATGCATTAATAGATTGCTACATAATTCAATTGATTTGTGCATGTTTTTGTCTAATGTGGACAATGATAGTTTGATATTCATAAATTCAGTTGTTCAAAAATATGATTGCAATTATTAAATTATATACTAATGTTGGGGGTGTACCTTTAAATTATTTAAGGTAATTATAATTTAAATTTTGAATTGGACCACTTGGAAATTAATTATGCTTTTATGTTTAGAGGCCCGTAGGACCACGAAGAGATTAACAAGCTAAATAGGTTAATAAGATCGTGGGGTCGGGAAAATATTATCATGCTTTTTATCTAAGTTAATGAATTGGTCATGGAGGCCATGTAGTTAAAATATTCCCGTATATTATATACGTTTAAATAAATGGGCCATGGGCCATATGTTTAATATGTTTCTAGGGGGGCTATGATTTAAATTATGCTTTTAATTAATTGTTTTAAAGGGGCATGGGATAATGTTTTAAAATGTGCTTTTAAGCTTTGTTTAAAGGAGATTATTAGATTTTGACTTACCCTATTTTAAGGAGGGCTAATTTTTTATTTAATAGAACCCCTATTGAAGGATTAAGAGGGGAGGGGCTATTTGATTAAGTGAAAGGACTTTCCTTATTAAATATTTGAGATATGAGCATGCTATGGTATATGATTCAAGATTTGAGTATACTTTACATTTGGATTGGCATTATACATATTTGAAATTATATTGACAAACTAAATTTATATCATAGATACAGAGATCACATATAGGATAGTTTGATGACAGTTTTTTCAATATGAACAATTAGAGGTCATTGATATTTTGTTTAATGGACTTATCCATTAGTGATGAACAGAGGGTAGATCATGATCTATTTTTTTAAGGTCACAAAGGTATGTCATCTACAGAGAGTGATCTAGATAGTGTTGGATATATATTGACACTCAATTGCAGTGGATTATCGAATATTTAGATCATTGAGTTTATTTATAATTTTTTTATGAAAACTCCCACAATCCAATACCTCCTAAAAGCTTTATATATTCTATGGATTGTTGTAGTTGTAGCAGTCTTGTCTTATTAAGGCCATTGACTGCCATAAAGAAATAATAGTGTATCCTTGATAAACATAATATACATCTACAAGTGCTTGCAATACTTAGATTTATCATAGTGTTGACTTCAAAGGTTGCATTTCTCATAAAATCATCTTTTCTCAATATTTATAGTGAAAACTGCAAATATTATATCTCTACAATCTGACAATAACAACACATGTGCATATCCAAATCATATCTAGGACTTAACATCTTCATTATTTCCTTGTTCAGGTAAGATAAGAAATCCAAACAAAGATTCAAGGCTTAGAAAGTGATAGATAAAATAGTACACAAAACTCCAGGGCTTAGAAAAGATAGAGAAAGGGGCAACCATGCCCACTTGACTCTGTTGTTTATATTACGTATACAAGTTGATTTGGGTATAAGGTGATTGTACATTGCAACTTCCTCATTCCATTTATAAAATTCAACCTCTCTTTTTAATGCATGGAGCTTCCATTATAACTTGCATTTTGTTAAATTTCTTCCCAAGCTATTTCGATTTCATGTTAAGAATCCCCATGTTATGTAGATATGAAACTTTATTGGCATTTTATCTATATTAATAACATACAAATATTTTAAATTACAAATACACAAGCAAACATCCTAAAATTTATCAGATAAAAATTTGGATAGATTGAGGCTTTGTTCACTTTATGCAATTTAATATGCTGGCAAAAGAAGCTTGATAGATGTAAGTTTAGCACAATACATTTTGTATGCAATGTACCAGATGTTGGACTACATGTCTGATATTATTTCTCCACCTCATATTAGTGGAAGGAATCTATATTTTGTTTTTGTTTTTGTTTATCATTTGGATAAGAGTCTTTTCTTGTGACCATCTCTATTTGTAGTCATACATTTAAATACAAACATCTTGCCTCCTTGAATTGTCCAGCTTGACCACCTTAGAGCAGGGTATTCTCATATGAACATTAGCAGATCTTGTATTGTCCTTGTTGTGCTAGGTGATAATATTGTTGGTTCTATTTTTATTGTGTGCATTGAGATAAACATGTGGCAGTGCCGGTCAGCAGCCTCATTCTCCACCTTTGGCCTTCATCTCCTACTTATTTTACTTAGATGGCTATTTGTTTTTATACTAAAATAACATGAGCAGGGTGTACCCACTTTGAATTTACCTCTTCTCATTATTTATGCATTGTGTTAGAGTTTTATTACATAGTCACTATTTTAGTTCCTTTGGCCTTCATTTGCTACTTGTTTTATTTAAATGGCTATTTTTTTTTAGACTAGAATAACAGGAGCAGGGCTTACCCACTTTGGATTTAACTTTTTCTTATTATTTTTACATTGTTTTAGATTTTTATTACATAGTCACTGTTTATAGTTTTCTATTGCATCTGGATGTACATTTGACTTTTGTTGACCTACTTCATTTGCTGGTAACATTGATATATTTTCTTTCTTTCTAATTTTTAAAATAGTGAGCTTTACTAGTCAAATTGTTGTTGAAGTATAACTACCCTTTTAAAACATTTTGATAACTGGGCCATAGCCTCCTTAGCTTAAATCATGTTCAATACTTTAGTTTATATATTTATATTTATTATTTGGAAATATTTTTCCTTTTTTGAAGACATCTCTATTATCAACCATCCACTTTTGAGCTTGTGAACATTAATATAATTTTTTTCTTTTATTTCCAATGTTTGAATCAACGAGCTTTGCTAGTTGGTTGGTTGCACAAGTGCTACAACCTTTTGAAACATTGTATTATCATGTTGGTGCATACTTTCTTAAGCTTAAACTATATTCGATGATTGGCACACTTGTATTTCCTTTATATTTTCTTTTGGCATATTATATTGTACCTAAAATGATGCTTTATGTTAATTTTCATGCTACAATTGGCATCAAGGAACTTTTTAATTGCCTAATAAAACTTTACCTGCTTTGGTGCAGTAAGGACTTAGCTAATTTTCACCGACCAAAGGCTTTATGGTATCCTCATCATAATGAAGTTGCTACTAAAGAGCAGGGAAACCTTTTTGCAAAAGAACATAATAATCCCATCAACTAGTAAGGTTAAGTTAAAATAGGGTTTGATCCTTTCCACAAACATTTATATAAGGGTAGAGTTTTCCAAGTTGTAAATACTTCATTGGTAGAGAGCATTATTCAGTTAGTTTCTCATATCATAGTTCAACATTTTCTTATACTTGTAGGTAACACAAATGGACAACTTGGATTATAGTACATACACATAAATGACAACATCAACATTTAATTTTTTGTATAGAGCAAGAATGTCTTCCTTTCCTTTTTGCTCTTTGTTGCAACCACATTGGTTTTGTACATAGTAAATAATTGATTATATTTTACAACTGCAAATTATTCAATTTGACTTCATTTGGTGGGAGACATTATCTTTTGGTGAAATTCTTCCAAGAAGTGATTCTTGTCAGTATCTATAGAATAACTATATGGTGAATAGTTGTGTGTTGAATTTATAGGACATATAAGCTCAAGTGTGGTAAATAAATCAGTCAAAATATTCAATGATTATTTTGCAGTTTGAGTTTAAAACAGTTAGTTTCTCATATCATAGTTCAACATTTTCTTATATGTGTAGGTAACACAAATGGACAACTTGGATTACAGTACATACATATAAATGGTAGTGTTAACATTTAATTTTTTGTATAGAGAAAGAAAGTCTTCCTTTCCTTTTTAGTCTCTTTTGTAACCACATTGGTTTTGTACATGGTAAAGAACTGATTATATTTTGCAACTACAATTTATTTAGTTTGACTTCATCTGGTGGGAAACATCATCTATTTTCGTGAAATATTTCCAAGAAGTGATTCTTGTCACAAAATATTTTAGAGACTTGACTACTAGGATTTGTCTAGATGTATTGAACTGAATCATTTGAGGATTTTATTGTTTTTGTCATTATGTTTCTATGTCAGTTTCATTAGGTGACTTTGTAATAATCTCTTTGGACTTGCCATGGTTAACACTTAAATCATCAATATCATAAAATAATTATGTAGGCTTAAGTAACCATAATCTTATTAAAAGAGGACTACAATAATCCTTATGAAAAGCTTATCTATTGCAACTCAGAATATTGTCTATTGCACAATAATACTGTACCCATTCCCTGCACTTCAATGTTATGAAATATGGTGCAGTTGGAGATGGTTTCCATGATGATAAGCCGATAAATATATAGTGATTATAACTTTGGTTTTGTTGAAATAGAGCTCTTAATATTGGATTCATGTATATGGTTTCACCGGATATTGTTATCCATAACTATTGTGTGTAATAATTCTTTTTGGTTGTGTAGGCATTCATGAAAGCATGATAAGCGACATGCGGGGCCCCTTACAATGCAATGCTAGTGGTGCCAAACATGAACAAATTTCTTCTGAGTCCTATCACATTTGTTGGGCCTTGCAGGTCTCATGTTTCATACCATGTAAGAAAGACTCTATACTTTGTTTGTTTGTGAGTTCTACATAAGGGATTTAGGCTCAATATTTTCATACAATCAAGAAGAGCTTTCTACATAGGGATTTTGGCTCGATATTTAGGCATAATAATATCAAGAGCTTTCTACCAGACTCACCAAAGGCTTTAGGGAAGTGACTATCATGTCTACAATTCAAAAGTTAGATCAAGCTCTGAAGAAGGAAAACATACCTTATTATGATCTATGTGGTAGACCAAAGAGCTTGTACAACATTTACCTAAAGATGTTGAAGTAGGTTGCCTATGTTCATTACTGCAAATAGATATAATACAACTCATTTCTTCTATTTTATTTTTAAATTTGTCTTTGATGTTTAATTCTGATTTAGTGTAGGTTTGATTTGGATTTGTCAGGAAGAAGCAGATAATTGATGAAATCCATGACCTCTGTGGTCTTTGATAGATTGTTCTTGATGAGAAATATTGCTATGTTGCATTGTAATTTTTAACCAGTAATTTTTAACCAGTTATGATAGCATGTCATTAAGAAGTTGAAATATTTCATCATTTGTCCAAAATTCAATGGGTATGACAGTCTTTGTTATGTGGAGTAGCCCTTTTTTGAAGTGTAATTATTTTCTTTAATCAATTGAACTTGAGCTGTGGGATCTTTTATGGGATTGTTCCTGAAACAGGTTAGATGTTTTGATGAATGTTTTTAGGTATCAGTCTTTGCACACTGTTGTTTGTGGTGAGGATGGTCTTCCATTGGAAATACAGATACGGACCAAGGAAATGCATCAGCAAGCTGAATATGGAGTTGCTGCACATTGGAGATATAAGGAGGGTGAAGCAAAACACTCCGCCTTCAAAATTCAAATGGTGGAATGGGCAAGATGGTGGCTAATGCGTAATAGTGAGATTATGGATACTAAGTTGCGACTTTCTCCTCAGGATATGGGCTTGAGACCACCTTGCCCTTTCCCATCTAATGAGGATGGCTTTCCTAACATGAATAAGTTTTGTGGACCACCATGTGGCATGAATGATAATTTTTTTGTGATTATGCTGGAAGATGATAAGGTGAGTTTTGTATTAGTTAATTCATATTTTAGTATTTGTGCTCCGTTGTTTGTGGCATATTATTTTTTTTGGTACTTGTAATAAAAATAAATATGAAACTAATTGTTTACTACTCTAAGCTACTTGGAAATTACAAAAAAAATTAGATATGCCTCTGCAAATGTGGCTAAAAAAAATGATGACATCAGTTTCAAAGCAATAAAAATGGAACATGCAACAAGTTATGTTGATGTACAACTTTTCTTTTTGGTAGGAATCTCCTGTTTTGGTCCTAGAATGATAATCTTAGTGCTTGACAAAGAGGATGTACTTCCATTACCTTGATATTGACTTGCAATAAGGGCCTTCTTGCTGACTACCTTGAAAATTTCCATCAAAACAATTAAAAATGCAGTCTCAATATTTGTTGCTTCCAGTGCTAAAGTCTCTAAGAAGAACAAACCCTCCTTTTGGATGAATTATTTTGCATCCTCTGTAGGAACTACGCACAGGTTACCAAGATCACATTTTTTGCCTACCAACATAATCACAATATTGTTGTCGGCATGGTTTCTTAACTCTTCAAGCCATCAAGGGACATGCTCAAATGTTTACCTTTTAGTTATGTCAGACAACAACATGGTCCCAAAAACACCTCTATAGTAAGCACTCGTAACTGCTTTGTATCTCTCTTGGCCTGCAGTATCCCAAATCTAGGCCTTGATAGACTTGTTCTTGATGGCAATGGTCCTCATTTGTAACTTCACTTCAATCATCACCTTTGAATCTAAACTTAACTTGTTCCATGCAAATCTCACCAAGATCTAAGATTTCCTAACTGTAGAGTCTCCAATCAGAACCACCTTGAGCACATAGTTTGTGGCATATTATTTAATGAACAAATATTATTTAATTTTTTTAAAAGTAATAATAAGAGGGTGGTTTAAAACCACTCTCTTAGGGCCTTTCCTAACTGTAGATTCTCCAATCAGAACCACCTTGAGCACATAGTTTGTGGCATATTATTTAATGAAAAAATCTTATTTAATTTTTTTAAAAGTAATAATAAGAGGGTGGTTTAAAACCACTCTCTTAGGGCCTAAGAGGGTGGTTTAAAACCACTCTCTTAGGGCCTAAGAGGGTGGTTTAAAACCACTCTCTTAGGGCCTAAGAGGGTGGTTTAAAACCACTCTCTTAGGGCCTAAGAGGGTGGTTTAAAACCACTCTCTTAGGGCCTAAGAGGGTGGTTTAAAACCACTCTCTTAGGGCCTAAGAGAGTGGTTTAAAACCACCCTCTTAAGGGGTAATAGGGTGGTTTTAAACTGCCCTCATAGGACCCAAGATAAGAGGGTGATTTTAAACTACCCTCTTAGGCCCTAAGAGGGTGGTTTTTTTAGGCAATGCCCTCATAGACAATGATTGAATAACCTCCCTTAAAGACCCTTTTTGATGTAGAGTATCCCAATAGGTATTTTTCATATTTTCCTTCATTTTGACACTCCTAGATAAGTATAATAGGGGGAATTATATACCTCTTGCATAATAAATCCCCTTAGATCACTAATATTGGATATAATTACCCTATCCTTGAAGCATAAAAGTCCATATTTTATGTTAAAACCCTCATTCTCTTTAGGATTTCTTTTAATTTTATCTTGAATTACAATAACCTATAGTTGCACTTCCTTGACCTTATCCATAAGTTCTATATGACTCTAGGTCAGTGCGGCTATGTACCTTCTCCTACTCAAGGTATCTAAAATCTTATTTTCTTTCCCTTTGATATACTCAATACCAAAGTTGTATTTTGCTAAGAACTCTATCCATATTCTCTATCTTGTGTTCAACATAGGTTGGGTAAAAATATACCTTAGAATTTGATGATTTATCCTTAGCTCAAATGGTTTTCCCAAAAAATAATATCTCCAAACCTTTAGGGCATGCACAATTGCTGCCAATTCTAGGTCATGCATAGCATAGTTTACCTCATGCTTCTTGAATTTTCTAGACTCATAGGCTATTGTAGCCTCTTCCTAAGACAATACTCCACCCAAACCTTCTAAGGAAGCATCTATACACATGGTAAAATTCCTAAGAGGATCTGGTATCTTGAGAATCAGTGTTATTTTTAGCTTATTTTTTAGAGCCTCAAATGTGACCTCACACTTATTTGTCCATTTGAACTCTTTCTCCTTTTTTGAAGGTTGGTGATTGAATAGGAAACCTTAGAGTAATCTCTCACAAAACACCTATAATAGCCAGTGAGTCCCATAAAACTCCTAAATTTTGACACATTTGTTGGTGGAGGCCAACTTAATATAGCCTCAATTTTCTTTGGATCCATAACAATTCCCTCTACCAAGATGATGTGTCCCAAATATTGCACCTGTGAGGTATAAAACTCACACTTGGAAAAATTTTCATATAGTTGGTTTTTCCTTAGCACCTCTAACACTAATATCAAATGATGGTCATATTCTTCTTTGGTATGAGAATATATCAAGATATCATCTAAGAATACCAAGACAAACCAATCTAGATATTTTTGGAACACACTATTCATCAAATTCATAAAATTTGTTGGTGCATTCATTAGCCCAAATGGAAATACTATGAATTCATAGTGCTCATATCGAGTCTTAAATATTATCTTGGGAGTATCCTCTTCTCAAACCCTTAATTGATGATATTCAGATCTTAGATCTATTTTTTAAAATATAGTAGCATCCTTTAGTTAATTGAAACGGTCATCAATCCTTGGAAAAGGATACTTATTCTTAATATTTATGTTATTCAACATTCTATAATCAATGCATAACCTAAAGGAACCATCTTTCATTTTCACAAAAAATACTAGATCACCCCAAGGTGACACACTAGGTTTGATCAGACCCTTTTCTAACAAGTCTTGAAGTTGTACCTTCAGTTATTGCAACTCAATTAGGGTCATTTTGTAATGTTTTCTTGCATTAGGTTCAACCCTTGGTATTAACTCAATAGTGAAGGCAAATTCCTATCGAAGTGATAGTCCTAGGAGATATTTTGGAAATACATCTCTAAATTCATGCAAGATTGGGTGTTTCTTAAACATTTTCTCATCTCCCTTTTCTCTCGACTTTCCATTAATCTTGACTACATATAGCATACCACCTCTTTTAACAACCTTCTTTAATTGCATAGCTAAAAATAAGTGAGGTTGAAAAGAACCTTGTCTACTTTGAACTCTTACTCTCTTCTTATCCTTATCAGTGTAATCCATCCACCTATCTTGAAAGTTGATTAAGGCTCCATGAGCCTTCAACCAACCTATTCCGAGGATAATATTGAAAGCATTAAGGGGTACCACATATAAGTGTCATACAACGAACCCATTGGGTAGAGTTATCTCAGTTTTAAGTAAACATTTATCCACTGAATAGACTTATCCAAAACCATACTCGAATTTCCACCCTTGTGACAAAAATTCTAGTCTTTTGACATATCCTCAATAATACTAGTGGAAATAAATCTATTTTTGGCTCCACTATATATTAAAAATTTAACATATTTGTCAAACAACTTACAAATTAGTAACATCAATGTTTCTTGACCATCCATATTTTGATTTTTGATAGTGGCATATATTCGGTGTGACTACTCCTTTGCTTAGTAACTTGACTTCGATATTTGGGGATACTTCTTGGAATAATGAAGACCCCCACATATGTAGCAACTTTCCTTGGGTGACTAATATGTCTCCTATATTTTCTCCCCTATTTCTTCTTTCTATGCTAACTCATTTTGTTTTAATGGATGAGGATTGGATCTATACTTTTTCTAAAATTTATTTTTATTTTGTCCTTGATTCCCATTATTTATGTTATTGAGTTTTGGGTTTTCTTTATTTATCTTGTTTTATTCTTTATCCTATTTCATAAACATTGCACTCTTTATTTTCTTAAGCTCATGTCTCTCTGTCTCTGTCAACTCTAAATAGTTGAAGAAATACTTTTTAATCTACAGATTAGTATCTTCTTGCCTAGCCAAGTCATAAGCTTATTGCAAGATTTTAGGTTTGAGAAAATTAATTATTGTTTTAATATTAGGTTCTACCTCTAAGATGAACTTATACACATTTATATGCTCTTTTCTCTTGTACTCTGGAATATACTTCAAAAGTTTCACATATCTTTGAAAATACACCTCTATCGATAGTGATCCTTGTTGAAGTGTAGAGAATTATTCAAATTTCTCTACATAAAATTGGTTAGAAAGAAATATTTTCTTAAAATCCCCAAAAAAATAATCCTAATTAAGTTCCATGGCTTGTATATTTTTGCTTGTGTTGAAAGTATCCCACCATTCTATGGTTGAATCTAGAATATGAAGGGTAGCCTACATAATTTGAGTTTTAGAGGAGTAACATTTCATGGAAAGTAAGTTTTCTAAATCTTTTATTCATTACTCAACCACATCTCCCCCTTATTTCCCATTATATTTGGTTACTTTAATATTCTTGAGGTCTCTAGCTAGCTCAGCCTCTATCTAAGATTTACCCTCTTGGCTTCGTCTAGCAGGATTTTCATCTTGTCTACCTTCTATATTCATAGTACTGGTTTCCTTATTGATTAGAGTTTTTGTTAATTTCTATTACTAATCCAACCATTCTTGAAGCAACTTCACCATAGAAGAGACTTCTTTTTCTCTCCCCTTAGAACCTATAGTTCCCTTGGTGTCCCTGTCAGGGTTAGTTATCCTCTCAGGTCTGTTACTAGAAATTGTTATTCTCCTAGTTTTCTTGTTGGGTTCTAGAATTTGTTTATACTTTTGCATTGCATTTTCCTTATATGCAATTATTTTGGTTTTCTTATATGAACTCCCTTTTAAAACAAGTGACATCTCCTATCCACGAAAATGATTTGGATACGTTAAAATTTTTCCTTGATTGTACTTATAGTTAGTTAACTTCATCCTCTCTATAAACTAACATAGATTATTATCACTCAATTGATAATAATCAGGGTCATACTTGCCTTCCTAGGCACACCAAAGTATCACATCAAGTCAAGGCTCATCCTAGGCACACCCCATGAAAGCTTCTAGCCCTATGACCTAGAGATCTGATACCAACTATAACAACCCAAATCTACCAACCCTAGAGAGAGATAATAATTTTTTTTACAAATAGGATTCATAAGAGACCCAACATATTTTTATTTAGCATTCAAGGCTTCACCATATATAAGTTCAATTCATTGTAGACAACACTCAATGGACAATAGTAGCCAACTTTGATGGTTTTGGAGGGTCATCTTGCTAAACCTTCTTGTTTAGAAGGACATTAAAAATGGTTTCCTTACCTTTCCATACCCTCACCAGCATAGGATAATGTGACCATAACATAAGGATTATCCTTTAAAGCCCATAACACTTAAATGAAAATGCTTATTTCCTAACCCTATCCTAAGTCCATATAGATAGGTTAATTAGGGGTAAAACCTTGGTGCTTAGTTACCACACCTCCCCAATCTAACTAAGTTCATTACCTCTCCATAGGTAATGAACATGGTCACCTGAACCTACACATTTGAGTACCACCATTGTGGCCTTTTGAATGGTCCCTATAACCTTCCAGACATAGGAACACCTTATCTTTATTGGTCAAGGTGTGTCATTTTATAAGTATATGGATATTGCATTCTTGCAACTCCTTCTAAGGACTCTCTTCAACTTAGTTATTGCATTCTCACAACTCCTTCCAGGATTGGGCTAAATACTTTAACTTAGGTCCTAAAAGAATATCTAGGTTCAACCCAAGAAAGCAATACCAAAATAAAATATTTTTAAACTCAAATGCTTAAACTATAGCATCACATTCACATGTGTCTCAAATAAATATAAGCTTCATCTAAATCTAACTCATTTATAATAACTCCCATGCTATATTTAGCTATTAAAGAGATTACATAAAGAAGCATTGCAATAGATCACCAAATCCAATATTCACAATGTTAAGAATTTCTACTTAAATGGCATTAACTCTTCATCACAAAATCATAATATATAGCAACAAATAATTCATGAGCATGAGGGTTATCATAATCAAAATATTTTTTCTTTATTTTTGCTATTGTCCAATGCATATTATCTCCATAATACAAAACCTACTAATCTTAAAATATTGTTAAATTTCTCTCTAACAATTACAAATAAATTTCTCATTTGCAAAACCATTTTTCGATCCAAGATACAAAAATTCCATTCCACCTAAATGGCCTTTATACCACCTTCCTCTGATGACCTTATTTTTATAAGGAGGTACCTGCCAACTTGAGGATCATTTAGGGATTAGAAAAACTCATTATGCAATGCAATCTAATCATGCTAATTATATTTGCAAACATCTATGCACAATACTTATTTAAAATGAAATAAACTAGAGAGAATTCCAAACTTCTCTATTTATTTATTCATGCTATGTAATTACAAAACCAAAAATACACATTACATTTTTAAAAGCAACCAATGAGAGAATCTCATACTTCTCTCTATAATGGTTTCCCTACCTACTCAAGTCTTAAGAAACCATTATATATATATATATATATATATATATATATATATATATATATATATATATTTATTATAATCCAAGAATATCTTCCAAATTGATTCACAAATAAAATATTATAACTTAACTCTACCAACGTTTTCATATGATACAAGAAATCAAAAACTAATTTCTAATAGCATCCATTAAAGAACATCTTCAAGATTAGAAGGTTAATAATAATATTTCTCTAACATTCCATAAAATAAAACATCAACAATATGATATATAATTCAATAAATCAACTTTATTTATTCTTCTTTGGACATAATAGAGAAAAACATAGACTTAAACTTTCTTTAATTTCCAAGTAACAATCTAATTAATTGTCTAAGTCTACTTCCTTTTAATAATATTCAAAAACTTATGTACTCAAGCATAAGCTTCTTCCATATTCAATTCTTCAAGACATAAAACCTATGAATTTTAATCTGAAGCATCAACCTTAAGTTTCAACCACATGTTGTACCTGAACGTTACAAGTCACACAACGAAAGATAAACTAGCAACATGCATTAATCCAATTTTCTCAAGCATGAATTCCAAGATCAATGAAAATATGAACACCATATCTAACATGTCAAGCAAACCAAACTTGAACAAAAACATAAGGAGGTGGAGTAACATAACTTAACAAGGAAATAAATTAAAGAGGGTGATATATAGTGACTAGAGCTTACCTCATGAAGCAACAAGTATAAGATAAAGAACACATATGATGACACACAAACCGATTACTTCTTTTGACCTATGATTAATACGTAAGGTCTTAGGGGGATTTATGGAATCTACCATTAAATCACCAAAGATTACTGGTTGTATACCAAACCAACTTGCATTATAGATGCCTTAAATGACTCAACATATTGTCATATTCATCTCTGTAAATAAACAATAGCAACTAAAATATTGAATAAAACTATCTAAGGCTAAAGTGTGAATTGAAGTGGTGCCAAAGGATGGTTAAATGAGTTTTCTTTGCCCAACACTGGAGAATTCCTAAGTTGCACACCTGTCTTCCCAATCTCCACTACCACATTCTAGAAAAAGTCCTCCAAAATATAGTTGATCGCTTCTCTAATCCACCTTTAGGTGCGTTGGCCTGTTCTCTGCTCAGAGCTAACTCAGGGTTTTAGTACTCCTGAAAAAGCTCTCTATTTTAAGGAGCCGGGCACTCACTCAACAACTTCTATTCGCTAATAGTAGGGCAATTCAATCCTACCTTTTCTTGGGCCCTCCGACTAGCAACTTCACTTGAAGGTGGCTTTTCAAGATCTTAACATTTTTCCACATGCTCACATGCATTCTATATGGCCACCTCCAACTTGTAACATTCATAAAGAATATTAGTGATGAAAAATGCTTTCCCAGATTTATCCACACATGGTCAAGCGAGGGAGAAACTAAAATTTCCTTTTCTTAATATTATTTCAAAAAAGCAATCATTTAATTTACAACATTAAGAAAATAAAACAAAGGATACAATTTATTTTTCTCATGCACCTACAAGGCAACCATCTAAACTATTATAAGAATTAATCAAATAAGTCTATCTTGAACCTTATGATTTCCAACAATAAGGTGTTTAGATAATAACTTGCTAGTTACTATAAATTGTTAATATTAATTATTAATATTGACAATAACATTAAAATATCAATGTTATTAGCAAATTAATACTTGAAATACTTATATTCATCGATATATGCTTATAAAACACAAACACAAGCATATATATCATTCAAAAAACAATATTCCACACCATTGTTTTATCCTTAAGTGGGTGGCTATTTCTTTAAGATAGTCTATTGCTACCACCAATCTATTAAGGAGACTCATTGCATAAGCAAATTTCTAGCCCAATCATGTGAATATTCAATAAGCACAAATGTAATGCACCTAAATGAAGGTTACTTTGTTACCCTAAGCTATCAATGAACGAGTCATCACCATAATTTTCCAAAAACTTTCTCTCATCTCATGTGGTTATCCACATTAATCCACCAATGAGAGCACCTGGTCCTGCAACCATAAGTATATTAGTAGTACCATATTCCAAGAATAGAACCAAATCAAATAACATGAAACAAGATCATGCATTAACATTCATACATCAATACATGGTTTATTGTCAAGGATAAGTCCTTCCAAGCAGGGTTGTTACACTATGGGCCCTGGTATATTGATTTTAGACTAGATTGGGTGACACTTGTGTCTAGAGAACCCAAGGGGAGGTTGGTTTACTAAAATTTTATGTAGGCCATATGATAGGCCACTTTATAGAGAGAGGATAGATAGGCAATAGTAGGAGAGCACCAAGAGCAAGGTCTAGTGTGCAATTAGACATATCCCTAGTAAGGGTCATACTAATAATTTTGAGGGTGGTGATGATTATGGGTCCTATCCAACCAAAAATAGACAAGATGCCATAAATAATAATGGGGATGAGAATATCTCAAAGTCCAAAAAAGTTAATTATAGCAGAGATAGTGGACCTACTTTTGTAGGTGAAGATTCTGACTACCTTGGTGGGGAAGCTAAAGGGAGATATTACTAACCTATAGGCTATATTGGGGATAAATGTGGATGAAATTAAGGCATAGGTGGTAGGGCTACAATAGGATCTAGCCTTAGCATGGTCATGACTAGATCAAGTAATAGCAAAGAAATATCATTTTGTAGTATAGATATTAGTGCTATAATATGAGTAGAATCAAGTAGTAGACTAGGTCTAGTAGTTGACTATAAGATATACTACTATGGCATAAGAAATTTTATCCAAGTTTAGAGGAGATAGCATGGTGAATATGTTATTTATCTATATGATATAGGCTCAAGTGTAGGCCGAAGATGCCTAGTAGAGTGCACACGCAAAGGTGGAGTGAGTTTCTCATTACTAGATCTTATACCACACTACCATGTTGATTGATCAGATGGTACACTCTCCCATGTGTTCTAGGATTTAATCTTGATTATGTTCCATGACAAGGTAGTCTTAGAGTTCCATTGGGATGAAACCACCACCATCACCACTAGATGTTGATGGAGTCACTAAGTCCTCTTGTTGAAGGAATATTCTTTTAGGATATTGTCTATCATTTTGTATGCTAAGTGCAATAATTGTGTGCTAGGTGGTACACTATCCTATGAATTAAACTAAGTGTACCAATTTTGCTATTATGGTACACTAGTCTTGATATGATGTAGATAGATTCTATTTCCATATCTATACAAATCTTGGCTCCATTTCTTGTGTGAATGTATTTTTGTGATGATGGTGTATGTGATTATATTTATGGTATTGATTTTTATTCATTGTGTTAATTATCATTTACTTGATGGTTTGCATGGATAACTTGATAGTTGATATTTTGATACCAATTCTAAAGTGCAATACTAATTTAGAGATATTTAAAAGCAATAATTGGTTTTAAGATAAGGCTTAAGTAATTTGACTTGCGATTGGAAAAAAAAAGTGAGAAAAAGTCTTGTTGGCACAAATGCATTGCCTGATTATAGTCAAATGGTGCAAATTCCCATGATGGATTTTTTCCCCAAATAAGGGAATAATAATGTTGGCAATTTTGGGTACCTTGGGTACATTGCCTTTGCTCTAAGTGAAGATGTCATTGATGTCAAAGAGTTCTTGAAGCAATTTGATTTGATGTCACAGAATGTGGTTTGATGAAGGTTTCATTTTGGACAGTGAGTTTCCAAGAAGATCAAAGTAGCGCAGTTGCAAAAGATCAAGAAAAAGACAAGTAAGAAAAAGTATGCAGAAGGCTAAAAAAATTGTCATGATTTCGTGACATGTTTGAGGAGAAAGAAAGTTCTGGCAAAACTATCATGATTTCATGACATGCTGGAAGGTAGAGACGAAGCAGGCAAAACTGTCACGATTTCGTGACATGTTGGCAGAGAAGAAGAGCAAGATGAAAAGTGTCACGATTTCGTGACATGTCGCATTTTCGTGACTCGGATAGTGCAGGAAGGCAGAGAAAGAAAAGTGTCACGATTTCGTGACATTCTGCAAAGGAGGCTATACGGACGAAAAAATGTCATGATTTCATGACATGTTGCAGAAGAGAGAGTCCATAGTGTGAGCTGTCGTGATTTCGCAACAAGATCGAAGAGAGAAATTTTTTTAGGAACTGTCGTGATTTCGCGACATACTGCAAAAGACAAAGTGAGGACTGTTGCAATTTCGTGACATGCTGCAAAAATCAAAGTAAGGACTATCACAATTTCATGACATGTTGAAAAATCTTGAAGAGAGAACTATCGCAATTTCGTGACATGCAGCAAAAGGAAGAGTCTGAAACAAGAAGTGTCACGATTTTGCGACAGGCTTCAAAGAAGTTGTACGGATGCAGAAAGTGTCATGATTTTGTGATAGGTTGAGTTGGCAGCATACAGTTGGAGAAAGTGTCACGATTTCACAACAAAAATTGGAAGCAGGTCTTCCATGGGAGAAGTGTCATGATTTCATGACAAAAGTGGAGAAGAAGGCATTGAAATCTAAAGCATCGCGATTTCGCGACATGAGTGAAGATGACATAAGCAAAAGTTAGAAGTGTCATGATTTTGCGACAAGCACATTGTCAAGGCAGACAAAGGCAAATAGTGTCACGATTTCACGATAGAAGGCAATAGAAGGTGTACGGCAGGCAAAGGTGTCACGATATCACAACATGTAGTTTCGCAAGGATAGCTATAGAACCAGAGGCATTTTAAGGACAGAGTTAACTTTGAGCCAACAGAGTTAAATCTAGGCCGACGCAGCATAGGTTTTTGCATCGACGTTGTTTTAGGGATGTGCAGCCAACTAAGATCAAGGTTATAATCTTGAGATTGTGAGTATAAAATGAGGGATGCTTGAAGAGTTTGCATCGATCAAGTGTGCGTTCGAAGTGCGATTTGCGCAAATAGAGTGCGGGGAGAAGTTTGATCGTAGAGGTGCATAAGTGGAAGTCTGATCGTATGCTGGGTTTGCACAGAGTATGCGAATACTGTGCTATTGTGTTTGAGTAGAGAGTATGAAGACTGTGCTACTGTGTTTGCAAAGAGTGTGTGAAGACTGTGTTGTTGTGTTTGCGTAGAGTGTGCGAATACTGTGCTACTGGGTTTTCGTAGAAGTGCATAAGTTGATCGAGTGCTGCTGTGTTTGCACAGACAATGAAAAGTTGGTTTCGACCAAGTGTGGCTGTAACAGAAAAGAATAGAGGAAGAGGAAAAATTTGTGCTAGATCGAAGGACTATGTTTGGTGTGAATTTGAGCAATGGCTTTGCAATGATAGAGTTGAGGATAGAGATCTCCAGCCAGAGCAGGGAAGACAGGTGTCTTCTATGGATAGAGTTCCACTTGCTAAGGGCAGAGGAGGTAGAGGTATTCTAGAGGATCACCACTAAGAGCAGAGCTAAGGGAAGGTGTCTCCTCTGGGTTGGTGCCCATAAACTTTGTAATTGGGAAGGTTTCCCAAAGAACTGTGATATAACTTTTAGAGAAAAGTTTTATCCGTGGAGTAGCCCACATTGGGTGAACCACGTAAATTGTTGTGTCACTTTATGGATGGTGTGTTGTGCTTTGCTTTGGTTACTGTTGTTATTACTACTGTCTATACACTACATTATATTATTTTTAAAGTTGATTTTAAAGCAAATTAAAAAAGTGGTCTTATACTGTTCACCCCCCCTCTTAGTATAAGCTTGTGTTCTTCAATTGGTATCAGAGCGGGTTCCTTCGGAAAGGTTTAATAGCCGAAAGGAAGAACTGGTTAAGAACACAATGGATTTTTTAGGTGGCAATGCAGCACCTATTCTTGATGGATCAGATTTTGGTTTGTGGAGTGCAAGAATGAGAGTTTATCTAATGGCACTTGGTAATGAGGTATGGGAAGTGATTGAAGATGAATACACTATTCCTAAACATGGTCCTTATACTAAAGAAGACAGGCTCATGCTTCACAGCAATTCAAAAGCCATGAATGCAATCCTGAGAGGCTTACAAAAAGTAGATCTCACCAAATTTATTCATTGCAAGACATCTAGTGAAATGTGGAAACAATTGCAGGTGGTTCATACAGGTGATGCAAATGTCCGAAAGGCCAAATTGAGACATTTTAAAGGTATGTTTGAACAACTCAAAATGAATGATGATGAAAATATTAGTGACTACATGCTTCGTATGGATGAGGTTGTTAACTCCATGAAAGACCTTGGTCTTGAGCTTGCTGAAAATGATGTGTGTGATAAGATTTTAAGATCTCTTCCTAATAGATTTAGTGAAAAGATTTTTGCTATTGAGGAAGCTAAAGATTTAGATAAATTGAAAAAGGATGAGCTCCATAGTATTCTTGCAGCATTTGAGCTGAGAACTCAAGTGAAAGTTGATGTCAAGAAAGAGGCAGATTTCAAAGCTACCAAGAAATCAAAGGGCAAACATATTCAAGAGAGTGATGAGTCTTCTAGTGATGAAGAGGCATATTACAGCAAGAAAGGCAAGTTCTCTAGAAAACACAAAAGCAAGAAAAACATAAGATGTTTCAACTATGGAAATTTTGGTCATTATGCTACTGACTGTACTGTTTCCAAGAATGAAAGTGATGAAGATATACAGGATGTTAAGAGCAAGGATTCTGAAAAGCACAGGTATTATAGAAAGAACAAAGATGAGCATAGCAATCAAGGAAAGAGGCATTCACACAAGAATAAGAAGATTTTCTACCTAGATAAAGCAAGTAAGTGTTCTAGCAGTGATAGTGAAAGTTCTTCTAGTGATTATGAAAATGATATGTTGTTCATTTCAAAAAAGAAGGAAGAACCGAAACATAAATTCATTGTCATGAAATGTTTTAGATGTGGAAATTTTGGGCACCTTGAGGATGATTGCACAAATAATGAATTGGTTGCTAGTATGTATGAGGATGCTTCGGAAAATTATAAGGAAGTTGTCTGTATGGTTTTTGAAAATGGTAGCACCTCTAGTGATAAGAAATCTAAAAAAGGCCTTGATGATTCAAAATGCAATAAAATAGAGGATCTTGAATGTGAACTTACTAATGCTCTTACTGTTTTGAAAAAGGAAAGAAAGAAGAATGCTAGACTCAAGGATAAATTAGATGAATGTTGTATGGAGAGAGACGAACTCATAAAAAGTCTTGACATCTCTATGGCTAAGACACAAGAACTCAAGAATGAGTTAGAATCTAAGATGCTTGAGTATAGTGAATTAGAACAGAAAATGGTTGCCTTGAAAGAGGAAAATAAAGAATACAAGGATAAATTGTACAAGTTTCAAGAAAGCTCCAAAAAGGTTAAATCTCTTATCAAAGGTCAAAGAAAGACAACAGATAAAACAGGTCTTGGTTTTGTTAAACCACACAAGGAACAGGTTGGAGAATCTAGTAAAATATTTCAAAGAGAAGAGAGTTCTGATGAAGAGAGTATCTCAGAGAAAGAGTCCGTGAGTGATAAATGCGCAGAAACAGAAAACAAAATTTTGAATGCGAAGAAGAAGTTTTTGGGACCCAAAAGGTCGATTAAAAGAATATTTTACGGTAGATGTTTTGCGTGTCACAGGTTTGGTCACACGGCTTCATAGTGCATAGATCAAATGAAGAGGGTAAACAACAATTTTAGAAGTTTTAGTTTCTTTCAAGGGTATTGTTACTCTTGTCAATAGTTTGGGCACAAGGCAGTCTATTGCAAGACAAATAACAGGAACAGATTTGATCAAAATAGGCAGATTCAAAGAACCAGTATGCCTAAAAGAAATAACTTGGTTAATTGTTATAAATGCAACAATGCAGGTCACAAAGCTAGAAAGTGCAGAACTCAACTGCCAAGGTACAGGAACAGGAAAATTAATATGAACAGGTCTGTGGATCAAGGCATGAATAAGAACAAGGATGATAACAAGAGCAAGAAAAGTGACAAAAATAGAAATATGGATAAAGAGTTCAAGAGAAGGCCCGGCAAAGAAATTATAGACACTAATGATGATGAGTGCCTAATGGGAGTTTTACTCCCACCCTTGTTTTAATCACCTCATCAGGAGGTGGGGGAGGGACTAAGCTAAGAGGCTCATTCTTAGTCTTGAGCCCCAAAGGTGACCCTTTGCCATTGATGACAATGGGGGAGAGATTTGAATAAGTGGGGAGAGATATGAGTAAGGGGGAGAGCTTCAATGTGAAGAGGAAAGCTTCAAGTCAGGGGGAGAAAAACTTCAAAAGCAGATTCTCAAGTGGTTGGCACAGTTGGTTTTAGTTTTGGCTCTTAAGATGTGCTTTTAGTAAAGTTTTGCCATCAATGACAAAGGGGGATATTGTTGGCAATTTTGGGTACCTTGGGTACATTGCCTTTGCTCTAAGTGAAGATGTTGTCATTGATGTCAAAGAGTTCTTGAAGCAATTTGATTTGATGTCACAGAATGTGTTTTGATGAAGGTTTCAGTTTGGACAATGAGTTTCCAAGAAGATCAGAGTAGCCCAGTTGTAAAATATCAAGAAAAAGACAAGTAAGAAAAAGTATGCAGGCGACTGGAAAAACTGTCGTGATTTCATGACATGTTTGAGGAGAGAGAAAGTTTTGGAAAAACTGTCGTGATTTTGCAACATGCTGGAAGGCAGAGACGAAGCAAGCAAAACTATCGTGATTTTGTGACATGTTGGCAGAGAAGAAGAACAAGATGAAAAGTGTCACGATTTTGTGACATGTCGCATTTTTGCGACTCGGACAGTGTAGGAAGGCAAAGAAATAAAAGTGTCATGATTTCGTGACATTCTGCAAAGGAGGTTGTACGAACGAAAAAATGTCACGATTTCGTGACATGTTGCAGAAGAGAGAGTCCGCAGTGTGAGCTGTCGCGATTTCGCGACAAGATCGAAGAGAGAGAAAGTTTTTCAGGAACTATCATGATTTTGTGACATATTGCAAAAGACAAAGTGAGGACTGTTGTGATTTTGTGACATGCTACAAAAATCAAAGTAAGGACTGTCACGATTTCACGACATGCTAAAAAATCTTGAAGAGAGAACTGTCACGATTTCATGACATGCAGCAAAAGGAAGAGTCTAAAACAAGAAGTGTCACAATTTTACGACAGGCTTCAAAGAAGTTGTACGGATGCAGAAAGTGTCATGATTTCATGACAGGTTGAGTTGGTAGCATACAGTTGGAGAAAGTGTCACGATTTTGTGATAGAAATTGGAAGTAGGTCTTCCATAGGAGAAGTGTCATGATTTCGTGACAAAAGCGAAGAAGGCATTGAAGTCTAAATCGTCATGATTTCGTGACATGAGTTAAGATGACGTAAGCAAAAGTCAGAAGTGTCATGATTTCATGACAAGCACATTGTCAAGGCAGACAAAGGCAAATAGTGTCACGATTTTGTGACAGCATGCAATAGAATGTGTACGGCAAGCAAAGGTGTCACGATATCGTGACATGTAGTTTTGCAGGGATAGCTACAGAACCAAAGGCGATTGAAGGACAGAGTTAACTTTGAGCCGACAGAGTTAAATTTGGGCCGACGCAACATAGGGTTTTGCGTCGACGTTGTTTTAGGGATGTGCAGCCAACTAAGATCAAGGTTCTAATCTTGAGATTGTGAGTATAAAAGGAGGGTTTCTTGAAGATTTTGGCATCGATCAAGTGTGCATTCAAAGTGTGATTTGCATCGATAGAGTGCGGGGAGAAGTTCGATCGTAGAGGTGCATAAGTGGAATTCTGATCGAATGCTAGGTTTGCGTAGAGTATGCGAAGACTATGCTACTGTGTTTGAGCAGAGAGTGCGAAGACTGTGCTGCTGTGTTTGCAAAGACTGTGCTGCTGTGTTTGCATAAAGTGTGTGAAGACTGTGCTACTGGGTTTTTTTAGAAGTGCATAAGTTGATCAAGCGCTGTTGTGTTTGCACAGACAGTGAAAAGTTGGTTTCAACCAAGTGCGGCTATAAAAAAAAGAACAGAGGAAGAGGACAGATTTGTGCTAGATCGAAGGACTGTGTTTGGTGCAAATTTGAGGAACGGCTTTGCAGTGATAGAGTTGAGGATAGAGATCTCCAGCCAAAGCAGGGAAGACAGGTGTCTTCTGTGGATAGAGTTCCACTTGCTAAGGGCAGAGGAGGTAGAGGTCTTCTAGAGGATCACCACTAAGAGTAGAGCTAGGGGAAGGTGTCTCCTTTGGGTTGGTGCCCATAAACTTTGTAATTGGGAAGGTTTCCCAAAGAACTGTGATATAACTTTTAGAGAAAAGTTTTATCCGTGGAGTAGCCCACATTGGGTGAACCATGTAAATTGTTGTGTCACTTTGTGGATGGTGTGTTATGCTTTGCTTTGGTTACTACTGTTATTAATGTTGTCTATAAACTGCATTATACTGTTTTGAAAGTTGATTTTAAAGCAAATTAAAAAAGTGGTCTTATACTGTTCACCCCCCTCTCAGTATAAGCTTGTGTTATTCAAATAAATGAGATTATGTTAATAGGATCAAGTGTATGTCCTTTGAAAGATACATAATTAATTGAGGGTAAACAAAAGATTAATCCATTTTCATTTGCAAATGTGTTTTCTGATTATAATTAGGTGATGCAAATGCATTGAGGAGGATTATGGGGGAATCAAATATACAATGAGAAATTGGAGGATGAAGGGACTAGGTTTATGCCAATTAAATAAAAGCAAAGGCATTGGATGTGGTCAAACAAAAAAGTCATCTTTTGGAGCATATATGTTGATTGACTATAATTAGGTGACACATTTTCTAGGATGGTTTTGGGTAAAATAAGAGTACATTTTGAGGGGAATTATGGGAGATCCTATCTCAATAAGTATGGTTTATTATGAAAGGATATAATCAGACCTTTCTAATTTAGCACCAACCATCCTTGTTTTTTTCTCTAATACAAAAGGAGAAAGAAGGAAGATAATTGATGTTGAATCAAAATGGGAATACCAATATGAAAATTTACTAAATGCTAATAGGGTAGACCCTATAAAATATTAAAGGTATCCTTAAGTGGTGTCCTAGAAAGCCTTTTAAGAGGTAAACACCTAGAAGATACAAAAGTATATCTATATACAAAATCCCATTACATGTTTTAGTGGTGACATATATGCCTGATGATAGACAAGCGCTCAAGTTGACATGAGAAGAAAAATGTTTGAGTATGTATAAATCATTGTTGAACTTCTAAGTGATGTCTTGAGTGCCCAATAAAGGATAAAAACTTAGGTTCAAAACATGTATATCTAATAATATGTACAAATATGTATCATATCCCTAAGCAATAACCAAATAGCTTGATAAAGGACAAATATCTAAGAGATGAAATAATATGTCTATGGTATATACAAATTAATTATCATTCCAATGTAGTGGCCTTGAAGCTAGATAAAGGATAAGCAATTAGAAAATGATGATAAACTATCTACAATACATACAAAGTAATACAAAGAGATATATAATAGTTTGGATAGTGTTGGTGTATATTATTTTATTTGGTACATGCTAATGTACCACCTTGGGTACATAACTAGAGTAATATTTTACTTTAGAATAAAGTTTGAGTATTTAGTTCATGTAATGTAATGAATTCACAAGTGTTAGAATATGCAATTATGAAAATGTGCATGTATTTCACATGTACATGAGTCATAGGTTAGGTATATGAAGAGTCATGGGTAGATGAAAGGCCTAGGGACTTATCTCCCTATATATATGCCTTTAAGAGAGTGAAGCAGAAGTTGAGATAGCTAAATTAAGTAGCACTAGTAGCTAGTTAGTATAGTGAGTACAATGTAGATCCTTCATGTATTTTCAGAGTTTTCATGTCCTCCATTATATTACATCATACTATTTTCATGAGTTTTTATTAATGGCATATTTTTGAGTTATTGCAAAAGTTTCTTCTATATTTTTCTTGCATATTATAGTGCCATTATCATATAGTTATCATTGCTTGCTCATTTTATATATTGTGGTTGAATTTTCTTTAATATTGTAGATGATGATAAAACCTCGTGTTCTTTTCCCTTTAAGTCTAATTAATGTGAAGTGTACGTGGGGGAGATTCATTAGAATCTTTGCTTCCCCACTTGAGGATCTCTTTCCAAAGGAGATCCCGAGGACCACGAAGTTCCTCAACACAATTAGACTCCTACTTTAATACCTTTTCCTATGGTTGTATGATAGTTGATGTAATGCTTGTTTATATGGTGTTTATGAGTTCAATTAAGACAAACACCTAAGGATTTTTGGATCTCTATTAATATTGACTCTTTATTGAGCCTTAATGGTTATTTGAACCTAAATCACCAAGTATCATTTAAATGTAAGGCTTAATTTTTAATCACACAAATGCAATAAAACAAGAGCTAACCTATATGCACTTCAAGTTTTGAATGCACTAGACTAAGGAGATTTCGATTTCAGGGGAAAACAAGGAGAAATGCAATAAGATAATCTAGCCTAAAGCAACTATATGCTTTTCATTTATTTTTCTAAGTACTTGAAAATAATAAAGAGGTTATATTTTAGTCTAAATTTCCTTAATTTATTAGTCTTATAGTAATTTGTAAAGAAATTGAAATGTTTTGTAAATAAATTGCAAGGTTTTGTAAACGATTAAGGTTTCCTAGCTAGAATTCCTTAATTTACCAAAATAGATGTGATTTATGTTTCAAAATAGTAGAAAAATAGAAACATAACACAAAGGAAATGAAATTTCAGGGCTAAGGATGGGCCAAGTGGCTAGATTACCTCTCATGGAGCCTATTTATCAAATTCACCATAAAAAGTGCCAAATTTACCACTACTACCAAATTCACCACAGGGGTGGCAAATTTGGTAAAACTTGCACAAAAATTGAAAAAAATTAGGTTTTCTAATTTAAGGTATTTTTCTAAGGGTTGGATAGGATACGATCTTGTCTAAATAGATGATCAAACACCTTTTTGATTAAAAAATGAGTATGCTTGTCTCCTAGGATGGAATATTTGGCATGTTGTCAAATTTACCATAGGAGTGAAAATTTTGGTTCAATGTATTATGGTTGCAAAATTCACCATGGGGGTGGTGAATTTGGTTCAATGTGTTTTGGTTGCCAAATTCACCATAGGGGTGGCGAATGTGGTCATGGGATGGGTTTTTAAAGTTTTGGGGCAAATTCTAATGGATTATGACTGTATTTTGAGCTAAAACTTGTAGGTAAGGATCTTATTATGATTTTTAAGGTCTATAAGTGGTAAAACTAGAGGATTAAGCCTCTAAAATAGATAATTTATGGACTAAAATTAGAATGACAAAGAAAAAGATAAAATCCCCTCAAGGGACTATAAATTTGATAAATCTAAACTATAAGAAGATAGGGGGTGTAATCTGTAAATGTGAGAACATCATTGTATTATTGAAGAGCAGTTTAAATAATACAACATGCAGAAACAGCACTCCTGGATTAGCCCGGGTTGGGCGCATCTCAACAGGATGCCGCTGCAACAAGGTGCTAAAGTTAAATAACAAATTAACTAATATAACACCTATTGTAATAGTACGCTAACATCCCCCTTTATTACATTATTTGGGTAATGTAATAACTAATAGCTATACTAACATCCCCTTACATTATTTTGCAATACAAAGTGAGCTGCGAAACAATTCAAATTTGACACGTCCAAGTGCCTTAGTGAAAATGTCTGCAACTTGAGCATCGGTGGGAATGTGCTGAAGCTGAATTCGGTGCTTTGGAACTTCCTCTCGAATGAAATGACATTGTGTGTCAATGTGCTTTGTTTTTTCATGATGGACTGGATTCTTGACGAGGTTCAGAACACCCTGATTGTCGCAAAACAAGTGTATTGGAGATTTTGATGGATGGCCCATACTTGTTAGAATGCGACGTAACCATATCACTTCGCACACGGCTTCACGTGCGGCGCGATATTCTGCCTCTGTTGAAGAAATAGCAACCACCTGTTGCTTCTTGTCGTGCCAAGAGACAGGACCGGATCCCGGATGAAAAATGTATCCGAAGTTGACTTGCGATCATCAAATGATCCGGCATAGTCGGAGTCCGTGTATCCTTGCAAGAAGAATTTGTTGTTCCTCTTGTATTCTAGGCCATATTCTATAGTACCACGGACATAGTGAAGAACACGTTTTGTTGCTTTCCAATGAGTAATCTTAGGCTCCTGCATGAACCTCGAAAGATAGTTTACAAGAAATACGAGATCTGGCCTAGTATTGGTCAGATATATGAGACTCCCAATCAACTGTCGATAGAGAGTGCCATCTACCTGGGGTGAGTCATCATATCGCGATAACTGAAGTCCATTCTCCATAGGAGTTGCCATTGGCTTGCAGTCAGTCATGCGATATTTATCGAGCAATGTCTTGGCATACTTTTTCTGAGACACTTTGATGGTGTGCTCCTTCTGGCTGAATTCCAGACCAAGACAGTAATGGAGAAGTCCAAGATCTGTCATCTCAAAAGATTTGCACAAGTTTCTTTTGACAGTAGAGATCAAATCTTCTGAACTCCCTGTAATGAGCAGATCATCCACATAGAGTACAAGCAACACTATCTCAGAACCCTGTTTCTTGAAATAGAGGTTTGCATCTGACGGACATCTCTTAAATCCATGCTGCATTAGGTGATTGTCCATTTTTATATACCAAGCTCGAGGAGCTTGTTTCGTACCATACAAGGATTTAACCAATTTGCAAACTTTCTGCTGTTGGCCTTCCACTTCAAATCCTTCAGGCTGAGTCATATAGACTTCTTCTTGGAGATCACCATTAAGAAAGGCACTTTTGACATCCATTTGGTGAACTTTCCACCCATATTGTGCTGCCATAGCACACATAACCCGAATTGTGGTCATCCGAGCAGTAGGTGCAAAAGTTTCTTCATAGTCGATGCCTTCCTTTTGAGCATAGCCCTTTGCAACAAGACGGGCTTTATGCTTATCAATTGTTCCATCTGCCTTGTACTTGACTTTGTATACCCATTTGCAGCCAATAGGTTTCTTTCCATGCGGCAGATCAACAAGCTTCCAAGTTTTATTCTTCATCAGAGACTCATACTCTGTATCCATAGCGGCCTTCCACCGAGGCTCACTAAGAGCATCTTGCACTCGATGCAGGTCCAAGACTATCTATGGTAGACATGAATGCCCTGTCATCATCAATATCCATATCCTCAACTTCTCTACTTGGAGTCACAGAAAGTTCCTCAAAAGATTGACAAAGATCATCAACCTCACCAGTTTCTCTGGCTTCTCTTTCCTGTTGAGCCATACTGCGTGTACGAGGTCTATCCAAATTCAAATTGGGAGGAGTGGATAAATTTGCATCTCTGGTTGTATTTGTACACCATTTAGGATTCTGCTTCGGTGGTGGTGAAGAAGATGTAGAAGGACCTCCTGTCTCGTGTTGACGAAGGAATCTCCTCTTCCTTTGGTTCCACTATATCCTCGGTGTACTCGTAGATGTGCTCTGTGATGTGAAAGCTTCATCAAAGACAACATCTCTCGCTGATATGAATTTTCTTGGTCAAAGGATCTATCAACCGATATCCTTTAGAGTGCTCAGAATATCCAAGAAAAATACATCTCAGTGTTTTCTCATCTAGCTTCTTCCTTTTTTCTTTCGGTATGTGCATGAAAGCTTGACACCCGAAAATACGTAGATGAGATATGGAGGGTTTTCGACCACTCCATGCTTCCTGTGGAGTCATTCCTTTTAGGGCCTTTGTGGGTGCCCTATTCAAAAGATACACTGCAGTGGTGACAGCTTCTGCCCAATATTGTTGCCCAAGAGTTGCACTTGTGAGCATACAACGAACCATTTCCATGATAGAACGGTTCCTTCTCTCAGCAACTCCATTCTGCTGAGGAGTATAGGCAGTTGTTAACTGTCTCTTGATCCCATGTTTATCTAGGAATGCAGAAAATTCAGTAGAGGTAAACTCTCCCCCTCGATCTGAGCGGAGGGTTTTAATAGAAGCCCCTGACTCCTTCTCAACGGATTTCTTGAACTGTTGGAAGAATGCGAAAGCTTCAGATTTCAGTTTGAGAAAGAAAACCCACATCTTTCGTGAGTAGTCATCTACGAATAACCGAAAGTACCTCTTCCCTCCAACACCGTTGGGTGTGAAAGGACCGCATAGATCGGTGTGAATTAGCTCCAGAGGTTTTCGTGCTCTTGTAGAGCTCTTCTCAAATGGTACTCTATGTCGCTTTCCCGCTAGCGATCGAGCACACTCGGCAATGTGGCAGAAAGGGAAGGAAGACCCTTTACCATCTCATACTTGCTGAGCTCAAGTAAGTAGCCAGAACTAAGATGCCCATATCTCTTGTGCCATAGGGAAGTTGCCTCCTTGGTAGAGACAATCATGGCAACATGTGGAATAGAGATAGCATCTAGTGCAAATAAGCCATGCTTATATGAAGTCGTTGCAATCGCTTACCCTTCCCGGTAATTGTACAACACTTCTTTCCATTCTCAACACGAAAGTTGACAACCATATTTCTGTCCGGGATTTGTGTCACTGACAACAAATTGTTGGCCAATCCCGGAACATAGAGGACCTTGTCAATCTGACACTTGCCATCAGGAAGAGTGACTGAAACTGTACCCTCTCCCTGAACCCTGTAGGTTTTATCATCAGCAATGGTGACAGGTTTGCCCTCCTTGGCCACAAATGATTCAAACCACGATCTGTCGCCAGTCATATGTTTACTAGCTCCAGAATCGACATACCAAATAGGATCCCTCTGAGTGGAATCTGTGGTAGTCATGAGCACCTTGTGTGCCCATTCGGAATCCGAGTCGATTCTTCAACATAGCAACATTCGCTCGGGGTTGCTTGTTTTTATTTTGTGGTTTGTTTTGGCCTTTTTGCTTGTTCTTATGCCAACACCTGTTGGTGTCATGGTTGTCTTTCTCACAGATCTTGCACCACCTCTTCTTCTGATGAGGTTGCTTGCCTTTTCCTTTCGTATCCTGTTGAGAATTTCCTCCTTTCCGAAAGTTGCCTCCTTTTTGCCCATTACCTTTCTTCCTAGAACCCTGCTGGTTGGTGTATAGGGCTGTATTGGAAGAATCATCCTTGTGAAGTTGGCGTGCCTCCTGTTGTTGAAGCAGATTGACCAACTCGATGTAGGTAATTTGTCGTTGGGACACCAGGATGGAGGTTATCAACATGTCAAATGAAGAAGGTAAAGCTCTCATCACAAGTGAAATGAGAAGCTTTTCATCCACGGTATCTCCTAGAGAACTCAATTTCTCTTTCAACTCGGACACTCTGCACGTAAAGAGTTCAACCTGTTTCACCCTGTCTCAAACTCAGGTTATGAAGTTGTTGTTGAAGATGAAGAATGGTGGATTCATTCTTCCCCTCATAGATGGTTCTAAGGGCATCCCATGCCTCTTTACCACTTGCTTTATCAGCTATATGAGGTTGCACTTCATCGAAAACAGCAAACAAAATGAGCACCTTTGCTCTACTGTCTTTCTTGTCAAAAGCAATCTGATCTGGCTGAAGGACCTGTGGATCCTGCTGTTGGTGAAGGCCTTGTTGCTACTCCAATAACAATATCCCACAAATCTTCCATTTGGAGAATAGCCTTCATCTTATGTTTCCATGGTGTATAATTTGGACCTTTCAATAACTGATGCGGATCAGTCATCAATTTTGCAACAACGGCCATAGTGAAGGTTCCTTATATCACCAAATTGGTCCCCCTTTCGATATACCTTTTGCTAGGCCAATATACCGTACAAAATACCCGCCCTTACGTGAGGGAAACTATAGGTATTTAGAAAGATCAACAAAAAATCACCCGCCCTTACGTGAGGGAGACTATAGGTGAATTTTAGAGATCATACGATACGTGGAACATAAGCGGTACCGAAAGGGAATCGCCTTGTTGATGGCACCTACCATAGAAGATTCTTCTCATGCGTGGGGCGTAACTTCCCCTAAACACTATGAAGAATACTTCGTCGGGATTTACGCCTAAACACAAGTGCGATAAAGGGTAGTGGATGGAGTAAAAAATGCAAAAAATGGCGTACTTATTCCTCCCCGACGATTTATAGAGAACAAGCTCAGACGTCGTTATAGCAGCTATATTAGGCGGCGGATACAGTAGCCAAATCACGACAGCTTTACCTGTAAGTGTTGGCCAGAGGTATCGCAAATACCGAACGCTGCAGTGCAAATAAATTGCACAGATGGGTTTTATATTCCGGGGACTTAGGGAGTGTTTTGATTTTAATTTTTAATGTTATAGTGCAAAAATGAAATATGCAACATACAACAAAAAAAAATTGCCCACAAGAATAACCCACAAGGTGTCGGTCACAGCCGAAAATGCACCTTTTACAATGCCAAATTGCTATTTTTCGAAAAATTACTCTCTATCCCCCTTTGATTTTTTTGAAAAAAAATCCCCCCTTAAAAGACTTTCTTTAACAAAGCATTTTTATAATTATTATCAATTTTAAAATTAAAATAAATAATTTTAATTTCTATAGTTTTAAACTTTTAGAAAAAATAAATTAAAATTAAATTTAATTTATTAAAGTTTATAAACTATATTAAAAAAAAATTAAAATTAAAAATTTTAATTAAAAATAATAATAATAAAAAATAACTTTAAAAAAAAAAATTATACCTTGGGGGAGTCGGCGGGATTCGAACCCCCGACCTGTAGGCTCCCTGAGCCTTACCGCACGGCTCACGACCACGTGAGCCAGCGGGCTGATCCGGAAGAAACAATGGAGCACCTCTCCTTTGTCCCTTCTCGGTCTGCCCAAGCCCTCTGCCACCTCCTCTGCAAGTTCCGGTATGCTGCTCCGTCGAGCTCTTCCGTTGCTTGCTGCCTCTGTTTCCCGTCCTCCGCAGGCTTCTGTCTCCCGTTGCCTGCCTCTGTTTCCCGTCCGCGTCCCTCCCTGCGTTCCGAACAGGGGTTTTTTTTTTTTTTTTTTTTTTTTTAAATTGTTTCGAAACAAAAGAAAAATTTCGAAAAAAATAAAAAAAACGCGGCCGGTGGGGGGGGGGAGGAGCGCGCGCAGCGCAGCACGCGGCGGGCGCGGGGGGGGGGGGTTTATAGCGATGGGAGAGGGAGCGGCGGGAATTTTAAAATTTAAATTCCCGCCGGGGAATTTGGGAGGGGGGGGGCTCGGGGAACGCGACGCGCTCTTTGCGCGTCGCACGGGGGGAAGGGGGGGGGTCCGTCCCTCCTCGGGCGCCGGGGAATTTAATTCCCGGCGCGTCGGCGGTCGCGTCACGGGGAGGAGCGCCGGGGAATTCCCCGCGCGTCGGACTCCCTCCGACTTGGCCGCGCGACACCTCGCACCCTACGCGAGCTCTGTCGCGTTGCGCCCTGCGCGACCGTCTCCTCGAGCGTCGCGCGACAGGCCTGCGTGCTCTGTCGTGTGGCGCGGCGGTCTGCTGTCGCTGTCGCTACGCGAACGGGTCTGCACGGAGGGTCGACAGAAAAAAAAACGCGGCTGTCTTCTCCCTCCTAAAAAACGCAGTCCTCCGCACTTTCGGCTTCTCCCAGTTCCCTGCAACTTGGCTCTGATGCCATGTAAATGTGCGAACATCATTGTATTATTGAAGAGCAGTTTAAATAATACAACATGCAGAAACAGCACTCCTGGATTAGCCCGGGTTGGGCGCATCTCAACAGGATGCCGCTGCAACAAGGTGCTAAAGTTAAATAACAAATTAACTAATATAACACCTATTGTAATAGTACGCTAACATAATCTAATGGATTAGGAATGCTATAGAGATGCTAATCTAACCTCTAGCAGGGTCAAATAAACAAGAAACAATGGTAGATGAGAAGATTTAATGAAAATATGTAAATACTATCTATAAGTTAAAAAAAATTGCAACAATCAATACATACAAGATATGACTAAAACCTTTAATGAAAGTGAAATATAGGGGACCCAAATTACATGCCAAAATATTAAATATGGTAGGAGATCACTAACTCAAATCTTAATGTAAATAAATCAGTGATTTAAATAGTGTTATATTATAACATGTAAATATGGCTTAAGAATTCATCAATATGCCCAAAATGCAGATTATGATGAATATATGCTTGTAGGTAAAAGAAAACAAGAAATTAAAAGAGCATGGAGGAAGATAGAAAGTGTTAGTATACTATAGATAACATGATATTATTGTAGCCAAGGACTTCAGTAAGAATTTTAGTATGAAATATGCAATAAAATGTGTTAAAAATATTGCAAAATAGAGGATTAGAAACAAAATATGACAATAGAATGTGTGCAAGATAAGATAAACCTAGAAAAAATAGATTAGGAATAAAATGGGGATGCTATGATTAAGTATAGGCTACCAAGGCACTGTTAAAATAATGCAAAAACAATGTTAGAGACTGCCCAAAAAAAGGATTAGAAATCTACAAGAGGAGTTAGAGCAGAATATGTAGAAATGCACCAAATAAGAACAAGTAATTTAGTAAGGCTACAACCTAGAGGATAAAATATAATGCATCTGAGGTGGGAGGATATAAGAAAGAAGCTATAGGAGTTCTCTTTCTTACCTCCAATGGTGGCCTCCTTGCTCCAAAATCCTCCTAGCCTTGCTTGACTTACCCCCAATGCTCACACAATGCTCCAAAGTGCTTGATGAAAACTCAAGGATGCTTGAAGAGAACTCAAGAATAGATAATGCTATTGAAAGAGAGATTGCTAGAAAATGTGGCAGAGCTTTGCTACAGTGAAATTGCTTGTGGAATGCTTACCCCATGACCTCCTTAAATAGGATTTGGGAGGGGACTTGGAGGGAGAAGAGGATAAGGCCCAATTCAAATTGATCTAAAACCTTGTTGGAGCATATGAAATCGATGGTAGATATGAAAGGGAGCTCAATCCATGCCCAACTAGTTTGTGTGGAAGATTCCCAACTATTTTTACCAACAAGGATGGTGAATTTGGTTTTGGGTACCAAATTTGGTAATGAATCAAATCTGATTTTGACCATTTTGAAGTTTAAAAAAAATCCAAAATCACCACTAGCCAAATTCACCATAGGGATGGCAAATTTGGTAAAAGACTGATTTTGAGTGTAAAACTTTGATTTTGGAAGTTTTGCCAAATTTGCCACTCATCTTGCTAAATTTACCACTAGCAAATGTGGTCAAAGTGGAAAATTTGGTAAAGGTGAAATTTTATGCCTGATATGATGTGGAATGATGTTTTGTAATGTTTGGAATCGATTTTGGGAGGTTTTGGAGTGTTTATGATCAGTTTTGGGAAGTTGCAACTAGTATGTCAAAAAATTTGGAGTGTCTACCACCAGTTTTGGGAAGTTACAACTAAGATATTACATCAAAATTTAAGTCATGATATTGCATCCAAGAAGAGGGAGAATGGTGAATGTGTACAGATTTGAGGACTATCAATAAGAAAAACATAAAATATATATTTTCATTATATGGCATGGATGATTTTATGGACTGCTAGAGTGGAGCAAAGTATTTCACAAAGGTAGATTTGAAGAGTGGTTATCATCAGATCCGGATTAGGGAAGGAGATGAGTAGAAAATTTCATTCAAGACAAAATATGGATTGTATGAGTGGTTGGTCATGCCATTTGGGTTGATAAATGCACCCAGTACCTTTATGTGATTAATGAGTGAAGTACTTAAGATATTTATCGGTAAGTTTGTGGTTGTCTATTTAGATGATATTTTGATATTCAGTAAGAGCAAGGAAGAGCATTTGACACATCTGATACTGGTCTTACAAATATTGAAGGAAGATAAGTTGTAGGTAAACTTGAAGAAGTGCAGTTTCATGAAGGAAGAGTTGGAGTGCTTGGGTTTTGTGATTTGACCAAGAGGATTTCGAATGGACCCTAAGAATGTTAAGGCCATTATAAATTGGTCATCGCCAAGGAGTAAGTTTGAGGCAAGAAGTTTCCATGGTCTAGCAAGTTTCTATAGGAAGTTTATCAGAAACATCAATGGGATTTATACACATGTAATGTTCCCATTTTGGTATTTTCATATTTTATATGTTCTTTATGTAATTGTAGCACCCTAAAATTGGCACGGTTAAAACATTAGTAAAAAGATAAAATATTAAAATTTGAATTTCAACCCCAAACTGCCCGTTAAACCGCCTTTTACCCGCTTTCCCCATTTTTCATGCCATTTTTAGGATTTGTTTTGACCGTTGGACGATATCGTCTCAGATTAGACGAAATCATCCCTGATCTGACGAATTCATCTGGAACAGAACGTCCAGACGATTTCGTCCCAAAACCAAATTTTCATAATTAGCTTCTGTTTCAACAACCTCTCCAACTCGGGCAGAAGCGTGTCTACGCAGTTGGAGATTTCCCTGTTGGAGATCTCCCAGATTGGGATGATCCCCAACCTCCCAAACCTCTTCCTAATCCTATATAAACTAGGATTTTTCTAGTTTATCCCCCTGATTCCCCCTGGCTGGCTGGCTGATTCTCCCTGAACTCCCAACCCCTTAGTTGATGGATTTCATTGCAGAGTTAGCTCCTTATTCCCCTCGCACTACTTTGCTTGCATTCGGTATTTTTACATTTTTATTGCAGGAACTCTACTATTTTCAGTCGAAGCTAGCTTGGATCGTCTCGGACGATCTCGGATGATTGCGGACGATCTCGTACGATTGGAGGCGATCCTGACTGTAGTCCAGATTGGGGGCAGTCCGAGTTTAGAGTTTGCATTTTCGTAGCTTTTTCTGCATTTTTCATATCAGATCTCTGCACTATTTTAAGTTATTATGTTTTATGCATCTTGGAGTTCACCTCATTTAGCACAATCGCATGATAAAGTTAAAATCAACCATTAAAACTACTGCATTTCCTTATTTTTTTATTAGAATCTATTATTCAGGCATGTTTGCTGTTATTTCTACCCTTATCCTTTGCTTTGCACTTGCATATTTGGTATTTTGTATCTATTTTTGTGATTGCAGGTTTTTGACGAATTCGTCTAATGAATTCATCAGATTTTAGATGATTCTGTCTGATTTCAGATGACCTTCAGTGATTTGGGATGATTACGTACAAACTGAGACGATCTGAACTGCTACAAGACTCAGAATCTCCATCAGACATCCGGGATCAGGTATGACACCTTCTAGTTAGCATATTCTCTGTTATTTGCATCCATTTCTATTTTTTGTATTCATTTAAATCAGCATTGGCATATAGAATAGTTTAGATTCATATCGGCCAAACCTAGGAGTTGAATGATTAAAGCACGAAATGAACACATTAAACATACTATCAACCTAGGCATGGAAACTGCCATTCAAAAGTTTCCTGGTGAACCCACCATCCATCAAAAATTCACCCTTATACACCTTCCCCCGAGAGGCGGGACCTTCAAAGGGCCTCTCAGTCCGAGGTATTGTCCCATCCTTTTCCCATCCCCCTTTCGGGCACGGATCCTATAGCCTGAAGGTAAGGATGCAAAAAATTTGGAGCGATACATTTTGGTGAACCCGACGTGAATAACATAGGCATATTTCTGATTCAAAAATATAAAAAAACAAAATATATATATATATATATATATATATATATATATATATATATATATGTATGTATACAAAAAAAAACAAAAACAAAAATCATCATTTCAAGTTTGTATGTTTTAGATTCAATTCTAAATAATAGATACTAAATATTACTTTTAGAAGTACTAAAGAAACCATGAGTTTTTACTCAAATCAATATGAGCCCATTAGTAATGTTGGAAGAATTCAGCCAAATACATTTGTTGATTATGACCAACCTCATCCCTATTCAACATCACCTCCATCACACTTTTCTCATTTTTCATCCATTACCCAACAGGACAATCCCTTTTCCAATCCTCTTCATAACGATATTATCTATTCTCCCATATATCCATATTATGTCTATCAATCTCCATACAATCCTCCTCCACCCTTTCAATATTCTTCTTTCAATACAACACATCCATTTCAACAAGAAAATACTTATTCTTCCAATCCTACCATGCACTCACATCATACTTCACAATCTTCCTATCATCATTCTACCCATAACAAAGAAAATAGAGGTAAAAAACCATTAGGTCCTTTTATGACTGAACTCCTAAGGCACATATCAAAAACCTCTCGAAAACCTTCATCACGTACATTTACAAAGCTCAATCAACCAATGGATATAATTCTCAAGCATTTACTTGATACAAATAAGATTGAACTCCCTTCCATAAGACAACTTGATACCACAACAGATTGGTTTAAACCTGAGCTACATTGTGAATATCATAGAGTAGATGGACATATGACACAAAATTGTAAAGATTTAAGATGTGCAATTCAAGATTTGATTGATGAGGGTCTTTTTAATATAAAGGAATTACAATCTACAACTGATTATAAATCTCTAGTAAACTATCAAACTCCTACACAACAAATACCAATAATCAATCAAGACATGGGGATCTCCCAAGAAACCCTATTCAATTATCAACAACATGAAACCAATCAAATATTGCATGTTAATGTGTCCCATCATGATGATATTACTAATATTGTAATAGAAACTACAAATGAGCAACCTCAAGTTCAATCAACTCAATCTGATATTCAAGATATGGATTCCTCATTTGACCAACCTTCAAAACTATCTTTGGCTCTAGAGAATGATCCAAAATGGAATGTAAGCATAGAAAGCTCATCTTTAGAATCAAAATCTCAATCTGAAATCCACTTTGATAGCCAACAACAAGTGATTAATCCTCAAGCAAAGATATCCCTTTTAGAAGTATTACAAAGTTCTCATAAGGAAACTTTGTTCAAGATACCTAGCCAACAATTTGTTCCTCATCATATTTTCTCTAAGAACATAATTAATGGTGTAAGCCCTCTTGAGGTTAACCATATTTCATTCTATGATGAGGAGATTCCTTCCTCTACTCCACAAGAAGACTCCTATCTTTACATTACAGGATCTAGTAAAGAAACACCTATTAAAACTATCATGGTAGATAATGGCTCCTCTCTTAATTTATGCACTTATCAATTATTCCAAAAACTCAAATTAAAGGAAGAAGATCTTAATGAATCAAATGTTATTATAAAATATTTTAACAATGAAATTCAAGAAGCTCAAAGTACTATAATTCTTCCTCTTAATATTGGATCCAAGATCCTGGATACTTTGTTTTATGTAGCATATTGCCCTTCACCTTACAACCTACTCCTCAGAAGTCCTTGGATTCATACGATGAGGGTTGTCCCTTCCACTCTTCACCAATGTTTAAAGTTTGAACTTGCAAATAAAATTGTTACCATACATAATGACCCAACACCATTTGAAGAATATTTAACGGTTGAAACATCAAGTTCTATACATTCTCTATTGTCACAATTATCTTCTATCCATCACTTTTCTTCATCCATATATGATCATCCTTGTTTACCAAATAACACCCATGCATATCTTTCACATATGCTCCCTCCATATTATCAAGACTTGGAAGATAGTGATAAGAATGAAGAACCTTCTTATCCTTCTTGACATTTTATTTTGTAACATGATCAATTTTACACATATAAAAGTAAAATCTTTTGCTACATTATTCTACATTATAACAAAGCTTTTGTTATCACTACCTTTTATTCATCACCTTTTGTTCTTACCTTCAACACAACCAAATTATCCTTCAAAACCTCCTTTGATTTTGAAGCAACCTTAGACATGCTATACTCAAATAACCTTGTATAGTGTATATAGATCATCTTGTATATACCACCAATTCAATTCATCAATTAAAATCAAAATATAAAAACTTCAAAATCCTCAAAATCTTCAAAAACATATTTTTTATACCTGTCAATTCTTGGAGTTTGCAGTTATATTTTCAATTATTTTGGATAAATGAGCATTTATTTGGAATCCCGCACTTTCACACTCACATGAATAAATATCTTGATTTTATTTAGTATGATTATTAATCTCTCTTATATCAAAGTCCACATTGGCATTAAATAAAATTTTGAGCATAGAGAACTGATCTTGTTATTTACTTGAACTAAGTATATCTTTTCACATTAAAATGATTTCATTGCAAATTCAATATGATGCTACATAGTAGAAGTGGTTTCTTGAGCGAAAAGTTTCCCCTGCTATCCTATCATGCACATGGTCTAGAATCTTTGAGAATTGACAAAAGGACAAGCTCACCCCTACCCAGAATAAAAATCCCTTGCTCTACAGCTAATCCGAGCAAGTATCCCTAGCATAGGAAGGAAAAGAAAAGTTCAAGAAAAAGAGAAAAAGAAAAAGGTTATTTTGTATCATCACAAAGCAATGTTCTCCAATATCAAGCATATCTACAAAATATACAAAATACAAAAAATACAAAAAAAAAAAAAAAGAGCAAAAGAGAAAAGCAAAAGCAAAATGCAATAAAATCCTTTCCCTACCCCTTGAAAAGAAAAGAAGGGTGAATGAGCTTGAATCCTTGGAATTCTCAATTATTCGAAAACCGTGAGGTAAGCCCCATAACAGGTGGTTTGTGCCCAACCCGCTTGGCCTTGGGTAATCCCTAGCGTGGTGATATGTCCGTCACATTAGCGACCTTCTTTTGTACAGACCTATGTCGGCTTATGGATTAGCTAGCTCTTGATAACCTAACTTACATAGTAGTCTGGTACGGTTACATGCATATAAATCATGGTCAACGAACATTCATTTGGTTACGGCAAATTACTTGTATCAAATTATCTTGCTCAAAATTGGTGAATGAACAATACAATCGCACACACATTTGTATTTGAGAGATTTTGTATCATTATGATAAATCAAGATCGGTAATGAAGTCACATTTGCACATGAGGATTCCTTATAAATCTACATTTCTCTTTGAGATAATTTAAAATATTTCTGTAACTCTTTTCGGAATAATTTTATCCTTTTATTTCAGAACTTTTTGTTTGTATAAAAGCAATTACATACATCTTCTCACAAAATCTTAAAAAAAAAAAAATATATATATATTTTCAAACAAAATTTTCATATTATTATTTTTCTATTTATCAAAGGTCAAAAATTCATCTTGCAATAAAACCAACAATCTATTTTCTTCTTTGGATTTCGCGATGATGGTATAAGTCTATACCTATAATTCTATGCCTAGCGCAAACCATTGTTCTAATTTTATTTTCCATTTATTTTAAAACCAAATTCATCAAAACATATGACTTGCATCATTATGTTACACAATTATGCTTTACCAATGAACGAACACCTATTCTATTTCATGTCATTATGTTCAAATTCAATTTTGCAACCATGGTATAAATTCTAAGGAATTGTTCAAAATTTTATCACACTTAGGAATTTATGCCTAGCAAAATTATATTTCTTTTCGTATCTCATGCATACTATTTTTATGAAAATCTGAAAACAAATCATCAAACCATCATTATCTCCATCATTACAACACAAAGTCTTAAGACAGTCTCTTAAGCACTCTTTTACTTTTAAACAATATTTCTATACTGGGATTAGCTTGACGACCGAGTGAGCGGCGACTCCATGAAATGGTCTATAACAATGACAATGTCCTTTGAAATTATTGTTAGAAGTCTCTTTTTATTTTTTTATTTTTTATCAAATCACACCACCACAACCAATTGTTTACATCAGATTATTTCATTTAAAATCTTACAGCATGACATCAAATTATAATATTTCAAAATGACATAATTACATGAATCCTCAATCAAATAAGCAAACAATTCAAACATTAAAGCATCATAAAAAACATATGAACAAGTCATATCATCAGCAACAAGATCATATATATATCCAAAAATTATATACATCATATCAAAACTGGATTGGTATGCCACAATCTATACCCTGGCATACTCAATCCTCTCAAACAATCTCTACAAAATCTATAGTCCATAGACACCTAGCCTCGAGAAGCCCTCGAGCTCTCAGCCTCATCTCCTCCCCCACCCTGACGTGGAGGAGGTGGTCCCATAGAGGTCCAGGATGTATCTCGGGTCCTCGTCATCGATCGGGAGGATGTCCTCGCCGATCCCAGCCTGATTGGTTCTGCAATGTTGGCTGGCAGCTGTACCCTCTGGCCCTCTGGAACCAGCTGGAAGTATACCCCCTGGTAGAATGTGGTCTGCATCATAGACCGCACTAGCTCATCCCTGCTCGCCCCTCCGCTCCGTGCCCTGAGCCGTGTAGTCTCATCCTGCAGTGTTCGTACCTGCATCCTCAGCTGAGTGGCCTCGTCCTGCAGTGACTGCACCTGAGCTCGAAGGTGGGCAGCCTCAGCCCGGAGAGCCGTCGTCTCGTTGCTCTCCCCTACATCCACACCCTTGCCCTTATCGGGCGATGGTGGTCTCTCCCCCTGCTACGAAGGGAGTCTCTCCTCCCTTCGCCCTGTCTCCCGTGGCCTCTGTGGAGCCCGTGCCATCCTCTGGCATCTCTCCTATGGGATCCATCATTGCTCTCTCCCCTCGTGACCCCGTGCTGCCTCAATAGCAGCCTGTCGTCGCCTCCCCATCTGGTGCACCATAGCGTGCACTGGACCCTGCACCCTCATCATCCGAGGAGGGCGGATGCCTACGTACCAGGCATCGTACCCATCCGTGACCTCGATGTCGTCACCATCCACTGGCTAGATGGGGGCATCGTCCATGTCCTGACTCCAGAATCATTGCATATCTGGAGCCCCACTCAGTGTAGTACTATCCCGAATAGTCTGGGAGTACTCGTAATCCCTGAGAGAAGGGATCCCCTACTGTAGACCAAACTATCGTAGTACCCGATCATAGCGGTGGAGCTCTACCTCTCCCCGCTCCATCCTCAGCCAGCAGACTCGCCTGATGCGAGCCAGCTCCTGCCCATCCTCTGCCCACCCGGGGTGCTCTCGCCATGGCCTCCAGGTGATCTGGTCTGGGATGAGGTCGTCCAGCAACCTTCGAGACATCGATAGATCTATCCACCGCTGTGACCCTCTCTGTAGCCACCAATAGAAAACCCGGGGCCTCTCCCAGTCAACCCCTGTCAGTGGGAGCCCTATCGGCCTCCGCATCGCAATGTGCTCCCAGCACCAAACCTGTAGTAGCGATGTCAAAACCAGACATCGACCTCCCTTGTATACGACCCCATGCAGGATCCTATACAAGCGGCATAGTACAAAGCTGCCCCATGCAAATCTGTACCCGTGGTCTCTCATGTCACAGACCACGTCTGAGAGCACCCACGGTAGTCTGCACCCGCTCTGGTGGCACAACAGTAGGCCACCCACTATCCTGGCCAAAACTTGAGTCAACCTAGATGCCCCAGGCATCTGCCTCAGTGACTCGATGTTCACTCCGCCCTTCTCCAGGGTGAAGCTCGGGTCTCCAGTGAGCCTCATCATCGCCTAGCCCTGATTGGCCGTAGGCATCATCAGTCGTCCTTGTATGGGGATCCTCATGATCCTCCATACGTCCTCTAGAGTGGGAGCCATCTCCCCTGTCGGTAATCGAAAGCAGGATGACCCCGGATACCACCTCTCTGCTAGGGCTATCAGTAGCCCCATGTCAGTCGACACTTGTGGCATCTCTGCCACATGCTATAGACCGACCAATCCAAGTCGGTCATGCTCTGCCTGGTCAAGCGCGGCTATGTCATCTCTTAACCCATCGTATTTCCATTCTCGGCTCTTTAGTAATCCCTTCTGCAAAACAAACAATAAACAACAAAATCATTAATAAACCAATCATTAACATCAAATTAAACAACTTAAAATCAAGTTCAAAATGATATCGTCCACCATTGGATGATATCGTCCCCAATTGGGCAAAATCGTCTTTTGTGAGGACGAAATCGTCTCCTATTTTGCAACTTGGGAATCGCCCCTTGTTGGACGAAATCGCCCCTAATTCACCGATTTCGCCGTCAGACGAAATCGACGATCTAGGGACGATTTCGACGAAATCGAGACGATTTTGTCCCGACGACGTCGATGGCCTAAAAACGGCCGCGATGCCCCAAACAATCAAATTTAAATCAAAAAAAATTGCACAAAGTTAAATTAAACCTAATCTACTAGGATTAGATCCTTACCCGTAGCCCGCGTCGGACCTCTGTCGCTCTGTGCGCTGTCTCCACCATTTTTCTCTCTGCAGAGCTTTGGAATAGTAAAAGTGAATAGTAAAAATGAATTAGGGTTTTCCCTATTTTCTTTAATTTATTTAAAAACAACATTTTTTTCAATTTTTTTGCTTTTTCGCATTTTTACCTCAAACGTTCGATTTGGGTAAAAACACGGAGGGGGCACCATAGTCAACATTCGTACGATTCGACCAAGAATCGTCGTCTAAAAAATTGAGTACATTTTTGCTTTCTCGTAAAACGGGAAAAACTCGTCTTTAACGCATTTTCTTTGAAAATTCGCTAAAGAGGGGGCAAAATGTAGCACCCTAAAATTGGCATGGTTAAAACATTAGTAAAAAGATAAAATATTAAAATTTGAATTTCAACCCCAAACTACCCGTTAAACCGCCTTTTACCCGCTTTCCCCGTTTTCCATGCCATTTTTAGGATTTGTTTTGACCGTTGGACGATATCGTCTCAGATTAGACGAAATCGTCCCCGATCTGACGAATTCGCCTGGAACAGAACGTCCAGATGATTTCGTCCCAAAACCAAATTTTCATAATTAGCTTCTGTTTCAACAACCTCTCCAACTCGGGCAGAAGCGTGTCTATGCAGTTGGAGATTTCCCTGTTGGAGATCTCCCAGATTGGGATGATCCCCAACCTCCCAAACCTCTTCCTAATCCTATATAAACTAGGATTTTTCTAGTTTATCCCCCTGATTCCCCCTGGCTGGCTGGCTGATTCTCCCTGAACTCCCAACCCCTTAGTTGACGGATTTCATTGCAGAGTTAGCTCCTTATTCCCCTCGCACTACTTTGCTTGCATTCGGTATTTTTACATTTTTATTGCAGGAACTCTACTATTTTTAGTCGAAGCTAGCTTGGATCGTCTCGGACGATCTCGGACGATTGCGGACGATCTCGTACGATTGGAGGCGATCCTGACTGTAGTCCAGATTGGGGGCAGTCCGAGTTTAGAGTTTGCATTTTCGTAGCTTTTTTTGCATTTTTCATATCAGATCTCTGCACTATTTTAAGTTATTATGTTTTATGCATCTTGGAGTTCACCTCATTTAGCACAATCGCATGATAAAGTTAAAATCAACCATTAAAACTACTGCATTTCCTTATTTTTTTATTAGAATCTATTATTCGGGCATGTTTGCTGTTATTTCTATCCTTATCCTCTGCTTCGCACCTGCATATTTGGTATTTTGTATCTATTTTTGTGATTGTAGGTTTCGACTGAATTCGTCAGATTTCAGATGATTCTATCTGATTTCAGATGACCTTCAATGATTTGGGATGATTACGTACAAACTGAGATGATCTGAATTGCTACAAGACTTAGAATCTCCATCAGACATCCGGGATCAGGTATGACACCTTCTAGTTAGCATATTCTCTGTTATTTGCATCCATTTCTATTTTTTGTATTCATTTAAATCAGCATTGGCATATAGAATAGTTTAGATTCATATCGGCCAAACCTAGGAGTTGAATGATTAAAGCACGAAATGAACACATTAAACATACTATCAACCTAGGCGTGGAAACTGCCATTCAAAAGTTTCCTGGTGAACCCACCATCCGTCAAAAATTCACCCTTATACACCTTCCCCGAGAGGCGGGACCTTCAAAGGGCCTCTCAGTCCGAGGTATTGTCCCATCCTTTTCCCATCCCCCTTTCGGGCGCGGATCCTATAGCCTGAAGGTAAGGATGCGAAAAATTTGGAGCGATACAAGTAATCCCACTTATTTTATTATAATAAAATGCTAAATAAAAAAGGGGATGTGGGACGCCCCTTTTTGTGATGTCTTTAGGAGTCTCTTGGTGTGAAACAACTTAAGTTAAGTTGTGTAGTATAGTGGGGCCCACTCAACAAAGAATTAGAACGTGGTCTATAAGAGAGATATGTGAGCTCCATTTTGGCATGTCATTCCACTATATTTTGTGAACTTGTTGTTGTGGGCTGAACCCCAACGTCCTCTTGAAAAACCCTAGGTGATGTGCCCTAGTTTCTCAAGAGAAACCAGAAGTGTAGCAAGGTGATGTGCCCTTGTATACAAGCTGGAATTGTGGTCCTGCTGCTGAATCCATATTTGAGTTTCAGATTTTAGTGTACAGCTGGTAAGAGGGTGGATTTATGATGTATGAAGGTTGGTCTATCTATTTCCGCAGCCGAATATTTTTATAAAATTTATGTGGCCAGATCTGCCATTTTGAGGGTCTCTTGTGTTCATTTCTGCTTAAATATTCAGATCTGATTTTTTGTTTGAATAGATCAGAATTTTATTGGAGAAATTTCAAATATTTGCAGCTAGGGTTTGGTAATTTTTACTTAGGATTCTTACAGTGGTATCAGAGCCACGTTTTTCCTGCCAGCCTGAGGGAAAAGTGACATGCAAGTGACATGCAAGCAAAAAATCGTGCATGCAAGACCAATACCCAGTTTGTTTGTAGTTTGAAGGGTTTTGAATGCAGCCAGGGCATAGGTATAATTTGAGGAGAGATAGATCAAAACCTAACCCTCAAACCTTGGATCAGCCAGGAGGGTCATCTCACCAGGAAATCGAGCCAGAAATTGCAGTAATGGAAGAGAGAGAGGAGCGCCCACCAACGGATGAGGCAGAACGAAAATTCAACACCATGATAGAGTTGTTGGGTAGAATCGCAACTAGGTTGGATCAGTCAGTCCAGCCACTCTCCGGCCAATCCCAAACCCAAACGCACCATCCAGAAAGGCCTCAATCCCAAGCGCATGGTGAAAATTCTGCTAGGGCACGGGTGCGAGAGTTCGAAAGTGAAAAATCTGTGCAGTGTGCAGTATACTCATTCCCCTTTGCCTAGACCTGCAAAACCCATGTTTTTGCAGCCTTTTGAACCTGATCCACAGAGAGTTTCAGATGAGCTAGACACTCTTTTCATGGAATATCAAACAAAGAATGAAGCATTCAGGGATGCGGTCTCTTTTGAGAGTTATTTGAGTATTTTGGGGAAGAAAATTGGTAAAGGCAGCAAGTTTGAGGATAAAAGGAAGACCCAACAGAAAATGCAAGTGCCCATGTTCAATGGCAAAGGTATTACAACTAGAGCATGGTTGCAAAAGTTGCAAACCTATTTCACTTTATGCCCTATGGCTGAAGAAGATGCAGTTCAATTGGCTACTCTTCATCTTGAGGATGCAGCATATGATTGGTGGCATCATGGTCTCACCACACAAGGCCATGGAGAGATCACCACTTTTGATGAGTTTAGTAGAAGGGTATTGGACAGATTTGAGAGAAAATATGAGGAGGCATTCTTTAAAGAATTGGCAACTCTCCAACAAAGAACTACAGTAGAGGCATATGTGGAGGAATTTCAGAAAATTTCAGTTATGGTGCCCAATCTTTCGGATAAGAGAGTCACATTTCTCTTTATTGAAGGTTTGATGGAGCCTTTGAAGGGATTGGTGAGAGCTTTTGAGCCTCCTGATTTGCAAGCAGCAATTAGAAGAGCTCTTTCTCTTGAAAGTTCAGCTCCACCAAAGCCCAAATTTTCAGCTGCACCTCCTTATAGACCAAGCATGGCCGGTCCTTCAAATATATCTCAGAAAAAGAACAACTTTCAACCAAGAAATCAGCCACCTACAGGTAAAATCCAGCCCATTGGAAGGCCAACATTCCCTCCCCAAGGGCCTCCAATGCAAGCACCACCAGGTGGAAGGGTAGGAGATGACCGGGATGAGCTGAGGAGGAAGAAATTATGCTTCAGCTATAGAAATCCTTGGGAACCAGGTCACCGCTGTCAAGGTAAAGGTCAAATTCATTACATAGAAGTGATTTCAGATGTAGAAGATGATTCAGAAAATGAGTATGAGTCTAGTGAAGAGCTAGATTTTAATGAAGAGTTGGCTGTCCAAAATGCAGCATATACTGTTGAAAATACAGCCCCTGGTACAGTTACAAATTCTATCTTTAATACTGGTTCATTGGCTACTTTGAGTGGAACAAACAAGTTTTTTTCCATTAAAGTGTCGGGTAATGTGTTGGGTGACAAAGTGATTGTTCTAGTGGATAATGGAGCCACACATAACTTCATTGATGAGAGTTTAGTGGCTAGGAAAAGGCTGAAAGCAGAAACATTTTCTGGTTTCAATGTGGTGACTGGAAATGGAGCGCTCACTCCTTGCAACAAATATGTCTCTAAGGTGAAGGTGAATTTTGGAAACTTTTCTGTTGAAGATGATTTCTTTGTTTTTCCACTCAAGGAGGGTCCTCAGATGGTGTTGGGGGTGCAATGGTTGTACTCTTTGGGAGACTACACAACCAATCATCAAAGTTTGCAGATTAGATTTAAGGAAAATGGGCGTGATGTGGTGTTGCAAGGTATCAAAGAGAATGTTGTCCAAATTGTTACAGCAAAGAGAATGGAGCGGATACTCAGAAAAGAAAAGGTTTCATGGGCTGTTGAAATATTCTTGATGAAAGGTAAGCCTCATACTGCTGAAAATGATATTTCTTTCAATTCAGAAATTCAGATTTTATTGGACAAGCATAGTAAAGTTTTTGATGACATTCCAAAAGGTCTACCACCCAGTAGAGGTTTCCAACATGCTATAGAGTTGGAACATGGTACAAGCCCCATTCAGATTCAGCCTTATAGACATCCAAAAATTTATAAGGATGAGATAGAGAAGACTATTAGGGAGTTGTTAGACATGGGCCACATTCATCCAAGTAGTAGTCCCTTTGCATCTTCCGTTGTTTTGGTTAAAAAGAAGGATGGGACACTTAGAATGTGTATAGACTATAGAGCCCTTAACAAGAAAACAATCAAGAATAGGTATCCCATACCCAGAATTGATGAGTTGATTGATGAACTCCATGGTGCTAAGTATTTTTCTAAGATTGACTTGAGGAGTGGTTACCACCAAATCAGGGTCAAAGAGGAAGATATCCATAAAACAGCTTTTAGATGTCATTATGGGCATTTTGAGTTTTTGGTTATGCCCTTTGGTTTGACAAATGCACCAGCTACGTTTCAATCATCTATGAATCAGATTTTTAGGGAGCATTTGAGGAAATTTGTGCTTGTGTTTTTTGATGATATTCTTGTGTACAACACTACTTGGGAGGACCATTTGAGGCACCTAGATTCAGTTTTGAGCATCTTGGAACAACAAGAGTTTTATGCTAAAAAATCTAAGTGTGAGTTTGGATTGACAGAGATTTTGTATTTGGGTCACATAATCAGCCATAACGGAGTTCATGTAGATCAAGAAAAAATTGTTTCAATTAAAAATTGGCCTATTCCTACCACCCTTACTCAATTAAGGGGATTTTTGGGGTTGTGCAGTTATTATAGGTGGTTTATTAGAGGATTTTCAGCTTTATCAGCCCCTCTAACTGAATTGACAAAAAAAGGAGCCTTCACATGGAGTAATGAAGCACATGCAGCTTATGAGAAATTGAAGGAGGTTATGTCTTCTTGTCCTCTACTCGCTATTCCTGATTTTTCTGTTCCATTTACTATTGATTGTGATGCTTCAGGAATAGGCATAGGGGCTGTCCTAATGCAGAAAGGCAGGCCAATTGCCTTTGAGAGTAGAAAATTGAAGCCAAATGAACGAACTTTCAGCGTTTATGAAAAAGAAATGCTGGCCATAATGCATGCATTGACTAAGTTCAAACAGTACCTTGTTTGTGGCAAATTTTTGGTGAGGACTGATCATAATAGTCTGAAATATTTTCTTGGACAGCATGATTTGAGTGAAAGACAACAAAAATGGGTGATGAAATTGCAGGCATATGACTTTGATATTGAATTTGTGAAAGGTAAAAAGAATGTTGCTGCTGATGCACTGTCTAGACACCCAAATTTTTACTCTATTTCACTTATAACTGATGATTTAAGGGCTGCACTCATGGCTGATTATGCAAAGGACAGTTTTACATCCAAAATCTTGAACGGTGACATACAGGATGACAGGTACAGCATTAAGAAGGGTTTGATTCTTTATAAAAACAGAATTTTTGTGGTCCCAAATTCAAAGTTAAAACAGAAAATTATTGCTGCAATGCATGATGCACCTATGGCTGGTCATTCTGGGTTCTTTAAAACATATAGGCAGTTACGTGAGAGGTTTGCATGGAAGGGTTTGAAGGATGATGTCCTCAAACATGTTAGAGAGTGCACAACATGCCAAGAGAACAAATCTGAAACTACTTTACCAGCCGGCCTACTTCAGCCCTTACCCATCCCAAGCCAAAAATGGGAGAGCATCTCAATGGATTTCATCACGGGGTTTCCAAAAGTGAATGGTAAGGACTGTATTTATGTGGTAGTGGATAGACTTACCAAGTTTGCTCATTTCTTTGCTATATCTACCACATTTTCAGCTGTACAAATCGCTGATTTGTTCTTTAGAGAAGTTTTCAGGCTTCATGGCTTGCCAAAAGCCATTGTAAGTGACAGAGACAACAGGTTTATGAGTCACTTTTGGCAGGAATTATTCAGACTTTGTGGGACTGTTTTGACTCCTAGCACATCTTATCACCCACAAACAGATGGACAAACGGAGATAATCAATAAATGGATTGAAGGCTATCTTAGAAACTATGTTGTGGGGCAGCAAAACTCATGGGTCAAATGGCTGTATTTGGGAGAGTTTTGCTATAATACTACATACCACATGTCTATCAAGATGACCCCATTCATGGCCCTTTATGGTTATAATGCTCCTAACATTGCTGATTTGATTTTTCATGACAACAAGGTTCCAAAAGCTAATGATTTTGTGCAGGAAAACCAGAAAATTTTGCAAGCTTTGAGAGATAATATTCAGATGGCACAAAACCAGCAGAAAAAGTATGCTGATCAGCAGCGTATAGAGCACCATTTTGAGGTTGGAGACATGGTTTATTTGAGACTTCAGCCCTATAGACAGTCTACTTTGAAAAAAAGTGGTGCGGAGAAGTTGAAACCTCGTTTTTATGGCCCCTACAAGGTCATACGCAGGATAGGGGAAGTGGCATATGAGTTGGAAGTGACATATGTCTATCTATTTCCGCAGTCAAATATTTTTATAAAATTTATGTGGCCAGATCTACCATTTTGAGGGTCTCTTGTGTTCATTTCTGCTTAAATATTCAAATCTGATTTTTTTTTTTAATAGATCAGAATTTTATTGGAGAAATTTCATATATTTGCAGCTAGGTTTTGGTAATTTTTACTTAGAATTCTTAAAACATTGATTACAAAGACCTTAAATGGAGGAAGGTATGAATTTAAGTGGGCAAGTGCAGCAGAAAATAATTTTCAAGTCCTAAAAAAAAAGTTAACCGAGTAACCAGTTAGAACCTTATCAAATTTCAACAAGATTTTTCAGGTGGATTGTGATGCAAGTGGAACAACAATAGGAGTTTTAAGCCAAGAAGGTAAGCCCATTTTCTATCTCAGTGAAAATCTAAATGAAGCAAAGAGGAAATACTCGGTCTATGACCAAGAGTTTTATTCTATCATTCAAGCTCTTAAAAAATGGAGGCACTATTTGATGTCAAAAGAATTTGTCTTGTTCACTGATAATCATGCTTTGCATTTTATTAACAATCAAAGTAAGTTGAATCAAAGGCATATGAAGTGGGTAAAATTCTGGCAAGGATACTCATTTGTCTTAAATCATACAAGTGGTAAATCAAATCGAGTAGTTGATGCCTTGAGCAAGCAAAACTTGCTAGTGAATATGATGAGGGTAGAAGTGGTTGGTTTTGATGCCATGAAGGAGTTTTATAAGGATGATGAAGATTTCAAGGAAGCTTGGGTAGCATGTAGTTACCCTACTATAGGAGATAGGACTCCATGGCTTGAATATTTCATCCAAGAAGGGATGTTATTCAAGGGGTATCAACTATGCATACCACGAAGTTCAATGAGAGAAAATTTGATAAGGGAAAATATTGTGGGGGACTTGTAGGACATTTTGGGATGGACAAAACTATGAAACAACTTGAAGAAGGTTACTATTGGCCTAGAATGAATACAGATGTAAGAAAAATTGTACAAGATTTATAGGTATGCCAACATGCAAAAGAAAAGAGCCAAAATACCAGATTATATCAGCCATTACCTATTCCAAAGAGACCTTGGAAAGATATAAGCATGGATTTTATCCTTGGATTATCGAGGACACAAAGGGGGGATGACTCTATTTTTGTTTTGATCGATAGATTCTCCAAGATGGCACATTTTATACCTTGCAAGAAGATGAATGATGTGACGCATGTTACTACTTTATTCTTTACAAAAGTGGTGATATTGCACGGGTTATCAAAGAGTATTGTTTCAAATAGGGATAGAAAATTTGTGGGTCGTTTTGGAGGACATTATGGAAGAAGTTGGGTACTAAGTTGGCATTTAGTTCGACTTATCATCCATAGACCGATGGACAAACTGAGGTTGTGAATAGGAGTCTTGGAAATTTGTTGAGATGCTTGGTCGACAAGAAGGTGAAGCTTTGGGATACTGTTTTGGCACAAGCAAAGTTTGCATACAACAACTCAGTGAATCAAAGCATAGGTAAAATTCCATTTCAGGTTGTTTATGAAATACGTCTGCGTGGAGTAGATGAGTTACAAAAGATATTTGATTTGCAAAGACCAAGTGCTATTGCAAAGGATTTTGTTGACTATATTCATGATTTACATAGAGAGGTACGAAGTGATTTAGAAAGGAATTTCATGAAGTATAAACACATTGATCGTAAGCAAAGAGTGCTAGAATTTTAGGTTGGAGATTTGGTTCTAGCATATTTACGAAAGGAGCGATTCCCAAAAGGCACTTACAATCAGTTAAACTGAAAAAATATTAGACCCTGTAAGGTCTTGAGGAAGTTTACCACCAATTCTTATGAAATAGAACTGCCATAAGGAGTGGATATATCACCCATCTTCAATGTAGTAGATTTATACCCATACCATGAAGGATCAACTTGTGAACAAGAGGATGTAGTTTCAAGACTTCCAACCATTGATTGGGTACAACAGCTACCAGAAAATAAATATGATGAAATTGAGATGATCATAGATTCCAAGGTTGCCAAAAATACAAGAGGCAAGGAATATCATGAATACTTAGTCAAATGGAAGAATCAAAAAATTGAGGATGCCACGTGGATGAACACATTTGAGATTACCAAATATGGGATTCAGATTGAAAAATTATTCAATGTTCATGAACCATTTTTTTTACCTGACAAGTATGATGTGGGAGCATCCCGACAATACTCGAAAGATGAATAGTCATGGAGTTGAAAAGCCAACCGTTCACCTCTTGTGCAACTGCGGCTATAAATTGTTTGTTTTTGGTCTAAGAGGGGGCTGGCGAAGAGAGGAAAAGAGAGATTTCCAATTGGCTTGTAACTCAAATAAATAAATAAAACTTTTCATTTGTTTACCTTTGTGATTTTGATGTTGTAAATCGTGTGTTCAAAATTGCATGTATTTTGTTGTTCCATTATGCAGGTTCTTGGGGATTGTTGGATATGTTGCAACCCAGTAAGGAAGAACTACAAGATGGGCATTAATTTTTTTGAAACCCTTTAAACGAGAGGAGGAAGGAACACATTGAGGATAGCCACCAGCAATAAAGACGATTTAATACGCAGGAAGGAGTTACCACTCACTTTGGAGCTAGACAGGAAAAAAGAGATTGTAGGTAATCTAATTACGCAACTAACCTACTAGGGTTCAACTCCAACTTGTCCTTGCAAGTAGAAGCCATCTACCTAGTTTCATGGAGGAGGAAAACATTGTTAGGGATCAAGATAGAAATGTACATTTGTGTTGTCTCAACCAAGGAATCCTCGTACAATTGAACGATTTGTTGAATGGTTGCTCGAATCACATGACTGCCTAGGTTTGAATGATTGTTGTTTAGATTGAACAATTATAGTGTAAAATGTATGATCTCCCAGAGTTGTACGATTGTAGTGGTATGATTTTCCCCAGAGTTGAACGATCTACAGTGTGAGTTGTATAGTTTATAGGGTTGTACGAATATAGTGTAAATGGATCGTACGATTTGTTGCTAACTGTACGATTTTCTTGGAGTGTACAATTTGTTACTAGATTGTATGATTTAATGTTGGTTGTACGATCTGCTTGGGATGAATAGTATCTGGTTGTACAAACTGCCTGCATGCAGTTAGTTACCATTGGAGTCTCTTGGGAGTCGTTGTGTGGGTACTACATCAAGGTATAATAAAGATCACCTACTCAAAAAGGGCAAATGCAACTTTTGACCATGATACTAATGATGATAAATTTTGGGCCAATTATAATGGAGATTAGGATATCCACAAGCTAGCAACTAAAGACTCCAATTTTTCAATGTGGATCATGATCCATGTTGACCAAGTAATAATTGATGGAAGGGGAAAAATATTTGAAGATTTATCAGGTGAGGAAAACACGAAGGAAAATTCTAGAGAACACTCATGATAAGTCCGCGCAAGAAGTGCAAAATACCTTGATATAAGTCTGCGCAAGAAATGCAAAATACCTTGAGATAAGTCTACGCAAAAAGTGCAAAATGCCTCGAAGACTAAGGAAGTCACCTCCATAGAAGAAGCCACTATAGGAGAATTTTCCTCTAAAGAAGTGGTCAAAGCTAATACAAAGATTCAAACAACAAAAGTTGGTATTATAGGAGGAGATTCCCCCAATGACTCGGCCATTCAACACTACAACCCGAGATAGAAAGAAATAATTAGAGTATCGATAGGATTCCTAAAATCACAATAGTCCCACAACATTTTTTTAGGACAAGTTCTCAAGGCACACCTATAAAATCCTTACAAAAGCAAAGGCCAATTGGACACATGGATGAGGTTGTTGGAGGAGGCATCAAAGATGTTGATGAAAATGATGATGGTGACCCATTAAGTAGAAACAAAACCATCATCGGACAAGGGGAGGAAGAAAATAGTGAAGAAAAATTATGATAAAAAAGAGGCCCATGATGACACTATCTATTTGGTAAATCATAATTCAATGAAAGTAGTAGAGCAAGATGGAGGAGAAAAGGTCTTGGTATTGGTAAACCAAACATAGAATGATCATGAGGACTTTCTCATGAAAATGTTGAAAGAGGATTAGCACTTAGAGAATATTAGGAAGGAGAATGATCTCTCTAATTTGTTTTATGATGTTTTGATAATTTCAAATCAAAAGGGGGTCAAGTCAAACATGGCATATAAGAGGGGGAAGAAAAAGTGATAGTCAAGCAACTTATTGTGAAGAAAAACATCCCATTTGGTAAAAAATCAATAAGGGAGGACTTTGATGTCGTCACCCATGGCTTACCCACCCTAGACATCTAGGGGAAATTTGACTACTAAAATTGGCATTTGAGCTCGCGAAAGGCAACATTAGTAACCAAGCCAATAGAAATGCAAATCTAAAGGTAGAGAAAGAGCAAATGAATAAGCTCTTTAACAAATTTGGGATAATAAATATTAGGGAGGAGGATATTGGGTCTCCCAAGTCTAAAATCGTATAACTTGAAGAGAGCATGAAAGGTCCTAACCCTATAAAACAAATCATATATGCAATTAGGAGAGAAAATGAGAACTCAATGGTAGAAGAACAAGAATCAAATAAGATTGCCATGGATATTGATAAACAATTGTGGTATTGCTACAATTAGAAGAGTCCTAGAGGATGTGGTTGACAAGCTACATAAGGAGATAGAGGTAATAACAATGAAGGAATGGCTATTATATATAAGGCATAACCAATTGATGGTCAACCTATGGCTATTATATATATGGCAATCCTTTGTTATGGGTAGCATAGGTAGAGATAAAGAATGAACATTGGAGCAAGTTGCTAAGAACTACACCAAGTTGATTGATAAGATCCAACTAAATAAACAAAATGGATGGGTGTATCAAAGGAGTTGGTATCAACCTGAGTTCAAAGTAGACAATAAAAAATATCAAAGATGTAGCTCTTATTGAATTTAACATCAATGGAATCAAATCTTTTTAAAATTCAATAAATTCAACAAAGTGATTATGAGCAAGTTTTGTGGGATTTTTCTCAATCAAAAAGCAACTCCTAAAGCTAACTAATTCCATGAACACAAAAATGAACAAGTGGAACATGAAAAAATCAAAATGCATGGGTGTATCAAAGGAGTTGGTATCAACATTAATTTTATTTCAAAGTAGACATTAAAATAAATCAAAGATGTAGATTTTTAAAATTCATTAAATTAAACAAAGTGATTCTAAGCAAGTTTGCATGATTTATCTCGATCAAAAAGCAACTCCTAAAGCTGACTAATTCCATGAATGCAAAAATAAACAAATGGAAAATGAAAAAAACATGGTTGATGTCAGATTGCTTAGGTTGGACAAGTCAAACTTATATTTCCTTAGCACACAACTCAAAGTCTAGGTAAGATATCAACATAAGATTACCTTGGGAAAAACAATTGATGAAGTCACTTCTTAGTGCGCTTATGGCCTCCCATTTTGTTCCTTCCCCTCATGGAAAAAATATCTCAAAATATTTGCTTAATGGTGTTGTTGTCTTGTAGGCCACATGTGACTTTCGTACAAATTGTAATTGAGTAAAGTAGTTGATTAGAAGATTGTCTAGTTAAGAGAAATAAGTTAAAAAAGGTTATGAATACCACAGAGGTGAAGACAAAGAAATAAATAAATTTTAATTTTGATTTGAATAATAAAATGGCATGCAGTACCATAAAGGACAGACAAATGGAAAGAGAAAGAATTATATTTTCCAACCTTACAAGTTGTTGCCCCAAAATCTAAAGAAAGTGCAACCAAGACAAAACCAAGCCAAAATTGATTTTGGGAAGCGAAATCGACATAAAAGAAGGAAAAATAAAAGATCTCCCTTTTGTTGATGCATGTGATAAATAAATAAAGTTAGATGCATTATTAGATTTCAACTCTTAAAAAAATTGCTTTCGTAGGAGTTCATCAACACATTAAAGCTTGAAACTCATCCCTATCCTCATCCATACCATTGAGGGTGGATTAATAAAGATAAAAGTGACAAGGTAAGCAAACGATATTATAGTTGATTATGTCGATGAAATTACATGGGATATGGTACCACTTGATGTGTATAATGATGCTTTGTAAGCTTTACTTGTTGGGGAGGGATGCCCTTTGCATGACAAGGGCTAATTTGTAGGTACTTGACATATTAGTAATCATGCATTGCTAATGCATACATAAAAAATGGCATCTCATTGATTACCATCAATCAACTATAAATACTAATAAATATAAGAATTTTGTCCTCCTTGTGTTGAGAGAGAAGACAAAAAAGGGAAAAACATTCACTTGGGATATGCAATAAGCATATATGTTCCTCCAAACAACAAATACACGGTTAGAGAGCATTCTTCAGCCCTTCCATAAAGTGTTTTAAACTTTAAGATGTCTTTTGCTTAAGCATGAGGTAGATCATCAGATTTGAACTCTAGTTAGAATTTTTGCTACCAAATATTAGCTTATATCAACAATCAATCTAGAAGCAAATAAGGTAAAAAAAAAGGCAATTGCTCAAATTTTTAGAACAATATGTGATTAGAATTTAGTACATCTCTATATGGTCTTTGACTATATTAAGCCTAAAAGAGATAGGACATGTTTGTGGATCATAGAGTCCTTAAGAAGATGACCATAAAAGTTACCAACAATAAAATCAATTACTTCAACAAGTTGGATTTGAAATCAAGTTACCAACAATCAAAATCAAGGAGAAAGGTGCATTAAAGGTTGTTTTCAAGATAGTGCAAGAGTTATATGATTGGTTAGTTCTGCCAATTTGGCTATGCAATGCATCAGCTATGTTCATGAGGGTAATATATTATGTGATTTAATTATTATTTGATTTATAATTTTATACTTTGATGGCATTCTTTTAATTTATGGCACATGCAAACAACACATGACACATCAAAGTGTTGGAAAATTTGAACAAAAATCAGCTATGCAATGGAAGCACTTCTTAAAGAAGCAATCTACTTTTTATCATTCATCTGTGAAGTATTGCACTTAGCCATCATGAAGAGGAAGCATTATCTTATAGAAAAGGAACCAATTATACATAGAACCACCCAACATTGTAGTATTTGTAGGCTCAACATAGGTTGCAATAAAGTAGATAACAAATGGATGGGATTTTTGTGATGATTTCAAATTGTGCTCAAATACAAAAAAAATATATGTTGTCTAGACCCACATAAACTCTATTGGACCAAGGATGTGCAATTCTTCAAAGGCATGCAATTGTGCATACCCAAGGTTGACAATAGGATGATGCAACTCGTGAGAGATGCAAGCATATTCATGATTGTTGGTCATCTTAGAAGGTAAATGACTTTGGCAAAATTGAGGTGGTATTTGGGTTGACCCACTATGAGTAGAGATGTTCCAAGTTTATTCATGGTTACACACTTTGTTTTGTTATTAACAAGTCGTGTTGAAGGTATGCATATTCCATCATTGATACCTTCTAGCCCATATGAAATTGTTTCCATAGATTTTTGTACGAGATTTCCTGAAACAAGAAGTGCTAAAAATCGCTTATAGGTCTTACAATTTCTTGCCAAAAACAAATGAGTTATTAGTAGAAATCCTTATGAAAAGCTTAATATATTATTGTGTAGATCCAATTATTTTCATCTACACCATGATACTAAAACAAAGGTGGTGAAAAGGGACCATGATATACTTGTTGAGAGCCTACAACTTGAAATATCCCAAGATATGGGATGAAAGCAGTCTTTGCAAAGAAATTCATTTGACGCATGTTTTGGATTTCTTCCATCTTAACCTTGCATGTAAATAAGTTGATAAGATGCAACTAGATAAGGTGTAACTACACTACTTGACTAAGAAATAACTACAAAGTCAAATCCTTGAGACATGGAACATTTGAAATTCTTGAAGCAAAGCATTAAATTTTAACATTCGATATATCGAGCCACGCTTGTTGGCTGAAGGTCAAGATCATGAACTCATACTTCCTATTGTTGAGGAGTCGGTACTGGATGCACTAGAAGAGGTGGAAGAGGACAGTATAAAAATGGTTTGCCCCACAAAGCCAAGAAATATGCCAACAAAAAGACAAAAAACTTGTTTTGCCTATCTCATTTTTATATTAAGCTTTTATAAGCTTTTACTTACCAAAGGCTATCTCCATGAAGGAGGCATACAGAAAGGAGGATTGTCAAGGTCAATAAGACACCCAAATATTAATAAAAATAAAAAGGTATTAGGGTTCAGTTCCTATGTCCAACCAGCAAAGTTATGAAGGGGAAGCAACTTTTCAGATTGTAAGGTTTTTAGTTACAAAAGCCATGAAAGAAGTTCTTGTACCAGGAATAATGGAATTCTCAAGTCTTATAACCTATGGGCCCACCTCTTTGTTATAAATGCTATTTACATCTTCATTTAAGCATTAAGAATTTATTTTTTATTTGCTTCATGATGATATTTTCCACGTTTGCATTTTATGTTACAGAAGTGTTGTATGATGTTCTATTGTGTTTTCTATTTTCCTTGGTAAAAAAGAAAAATTGTAGTTGCATGTTTTCTACAGTTCCACTGTTATATTTATAATTTTTGCAAATTTTCTGTAATCTTATTTATTTGAGGGGACCTAAAAAAAAAGTCAACAATTTCAAGTCTGATTTGTGTTCTCACGCAATTCATCTCCGAGTATGAATTCCCTATTCTCACCAATAGGGAATAATTAACACCCAGTATCCATTTTTATAATTGGATCTATTTATAGTGTAACATTATTTTTTTAATTTTCATTTTAAGTTGGTTTCAATAGCATTTTTATAATTGGATCTATTTATAGTGTAACATTATTTTTTTAATTTTCATTTTAAGTTGGTTTCAATAGCATGTAACATTTTTACTTTTCATAAATCTCAGTTACACTATATTTTTTTAATTTTCATTTTAAGTTGGTTTCAATAGCATGTAACATTTTTACTTTTCATAAATCTCAGTTATTTTTGTTTTTATTCTCGAATAACCATGTTCCATGAGTAATCATTTTTGTATGGTATTTCTTCTTTGTGGATGATGCTAATTAATCTATATGAATTCCACTCCAAAGCCTACGTCTGACTTGGCAAAGATAATCAAGTATTATTAATGTAAGATAATCAACACCAAACACTAATTTAGTTTATTATCAAGTAATTGGACTTTTCTATAGCGTAACATTTATTTAAAATTTTCATTTCAGATTTTTATTTCATGAAGTTATCTTTCGAATTAGACTTAACCCCACTTTAAAAACATATGAAATTGAACACTTGCTTATGAAGAATGTCATCAATAAAAAGTGAATGTGATTTTATGATTGAATTTGTTGTATATGGTGAATGTTACAACAATCTTAACAATTTCAAATAAATTAACATAGAGCAAGGTTACCACGTAGGGGGCGTAGGTACGGGTACGGTGGGTAATTAGGGTTCGCCGGATGGGGTGCAGCTAGTTTTTAATTTAATGTATTTTATTAGGGTTCATTAAGTGTGGCTAGTTTTAATATATATATATATATATATATATATATATATATATATATATAATAAAATAAAATAAAAAGAATAAATTATGTACATTGTAAAATAATTAAATAAATGGTAAATCGTACACATTGTGAAATAAAATAAATTATTCACATTGCAAAATATTTAAATATGGCATCAAGCATATTGATATATGATATTCATGTAAAAAATGACATGATGTGAAGTCATAAAGAGTCAGAAATAACAATATACTATAAGTATATGCTATATAGTAGTGAACATATACAAAAATAAAATCAAATATCTCTAATTTGACTCTCATTCATCATATTCCTCATAATCTTCTATAGCAGCAAGTCTAATTATGTTCTATTTGTATGCTCTATAGGGATGAAACGGGATTAGAAGTTTTGAAAACTCCTTCAACTAAGGACTTTAAATTTGCTTTCTACAGGATTTTCTATGTATGTTGTACTGTGTATAAGCATCAAAGATTAGTACTTCTTATGATCATTGACACCCAGCTTTTATCATTCACAATGGGAAAGTGATTCTGGCTTCTTGGTCTTGGATTAGGTTTGCATGTCATTACTTTGTTTAAAATTATTAATAGTCCTTATTTCGAATAAAAATCCAGTCTATTTACTTTGGGTCGCACCATGTCACATTACTTTGTTTAAAATTATCAATAGTCCTTATTTAGAATAAGAATCCAGTCTATTTACTTTGGATCTCACCATGTCACATGATGCTTGCTTAAAGTTTACAGGCCTCTTGCTGAGATAATTTTTTAATAAAAAAAAAGTGTTTAGCATATACTCACTAAACTTTAAATTATAATTTATAAAAACTTTAAAATTCAAACTTTTTTAAAAATTAAAATGTTTTTTAATTTTTTTATAATTTATAAAAACTTTAAAGTTTAAACTTTTTTTAAAATTAAAATGTTTTTTATTTTTATAATTTATAAAAACTTTAAAATTCAAAATTTTCTAAAAATTAAAATGTTTTTTAATTTTTTTTATAATTTATAAAAACTTTAAAGTTTAAACTTTTTTTAAAATTAAAATGTTTTTTAATTTTTTTTTAAATAAATGTTTTTAGCCAGTATGGACTGGCTGTGGCTGGGCCCACCTAAAGAAATAAAAAATAAAAATAAAAACCATTTTTTTCTATGTTAATGCCCAAACTGGCCTGGGTTCAGCTGGCTGAACCCTGACTGGCCACAGGGTTCGGCTTGGAAGAACCCTGACTGACAGGGTTCGGCCCAAGCTGAACCCTATCAGACAGGGTTCGGATGGGGTTCGGCTCAGTCGTACCTATTCGTGAACCTGTGCACCCGATGCGGATACGGGAGCGGGTTCGCGCACCCAGCCAACAGGGTGTGCGAACCCTGTTACACTGACATAGAGTAAATAAGAGAATGAAGAATAAAAATATAGGCTTGAGAAGTAAATGACATTTGCAATTCAAAGTTATGATCCATGATGAAATAGCCAAGTCCAAATCGCATCTAGAGAATCTAGTCAGATCACAGACACAAAAGGCAATTGAATTTTGAAATAAGGATCCACATGATTTTTCCTTTAATGTGCTTGATTGTCATAGCACAAAATATTTACGAGCTGGTAAAGAGACTCAAATTTGGTTTTACATGGATCTTTGTAGTTCTGCAAAGGACATTTGATCTTACATGGATCTTGAAACTAACCCTTTACTTAAATATGCAACTTGTGCAAATCCATCAAGACACCAAAAGATAAGCATCCCAACAGAACAAATATCATCAACCGATCAAGTTGTTGATAATTTTGGCATCAGACCTGTATGACATGGGAATCAAATCTAGAAGAAAGTTGTTTGATCATTGTTTATGAAGAATCAACACCTACAAGGAAGAGACAAACTAAAGCATATTTTCCATTAGTAAAATTCCAACACGAAATTTTAGGAACAGGAAGGGCACTTCACATAACATTTAAATAAAACAAGTGATCTCAGAAGTAGTAGCAAGCTTAGACAACTCTACAGGAATTGACATTAAAGACGAAGTGAATGACATAGACAAAAGATGTGCAACAACAAACGAAGCAATCTTCAATTCAAAGAAGAGAGGCTCATGACATGATCATGTCAGATTATCAGATACAATCAGCATCAGAATGGCAATCATTCATGGTGATTGAAATACTTACACCCTAGACATATAGCGACTAGGTATTTCACTAAAAGAGAATAAATACCCCAAACATGGATAAGACTTCATGAGAACAAAATTTAAGAAATCATATATACATAGAGATGAGCTTGATGAAAAGAGTCATAAAGAGGAGGTACAGCCCACATAGGATAACAATAGTCGTTTTTTCACGCCCTTAATTCTACTCCAATGCACCCAAGAAACTAGAAGACCAAAGCTCCAAAGACTTAGCATACTGGGGAAAAAAGTCAGGTAAAAGACAAAGGAGACTGCAATATGAACAATACAGGTGCAGAAATTGAAATAAAAGCGGCATCATATGGAAGCAAGAAACCCAATGGACAGAGATTGCTCAATGCAAGTACTTATCCAACAAAGGTCTATGCAGTATTATAGCATCAATCGACAAAATATCATAAGATTACTTTCCAACTAGCATGGACAGTAAGCAATTGTGCTGCTTGTCATTTTCACTTCACTTACGTTCACGAAAGTTTAGAAGGTTAAATTGTATACGATCAATCAGACTAGCAGTGATTTCGTTTCCTGAACTCTTGATTTTGTGACCCTTGAATATCATGGCATAAACAAATAATACATTAGGTTTTGAATGCCTTCTTGACTCTCACAAGACATCAACAGCTGACTTTTCTTCTCAATATTTTCACTAGGACATGGAATGTGAACCTTCAATATAGATGGGAGATAAATGTTAAACAAGTAAAGAGCTCATATTTGCCTCCTTAAATATGCATCCTCTGTAGTTAGCTTAATGTTTCAATGTCTCTAGCAGCTTTGACCTCCAGCAAAATCTTCAGCTCAATTTAATTCTCTATAAGAGGTGTATTTTTCACAATGCTTTTCAGGTTCCTGGGCAGAATCAGTGTCATAGGCTTTGTTTGTACTTCATATGACAATAAAATCTCATAAATTTTCATCGAAACATATAACTTACTATATCTGATCCATTCAACCTATCTGGAACCTCCAAAAACAAATTCCAAATTAAAATATTCTCCTCCTAACATGGATAGGGAAAATAAGTCATGCACAATTTATAACAATTTATGGCAAATCAAAATTTGTGCGACTTTCAGGTTTTAGAATAAGAACAGGCAAAGCACCTAAACTCTCCAAATAAATTATATGAATGTCCTCCATGGGCGACCAAAGTCTATCAATGTGACTCTCAAGTGAAGCAAGTTACAGTAGTTAATCAGGAGTTCTAAAAGGACTACAACAACTAAAAGTAAAATACTCAAGTCTAAAATATCTAAAGCCAAATATAGATTTTGTTCTAGGAAGCGAAGGAACCTAACAAGAAGGGTAATTGAAACTGTTAAAACCTAGACAAATAAGTGAATATAAATCCATGTATGGCAAAAAAAAAAACTGGAAAAGGTTATATGCTAAAAAGAAAGCCGTGAATAGAGCCAATGGAAAACAAGACTCTAGATCGTATCAGGGTTACAAGCACAAAAGGGACCAGCACCTTTGTTGATCATCACAAAAGGGGCAATACAAAATCTGATGATCTCCTCAAGAGAATTGAATAGGGGAAGAAAGCCTTGACAGGCAATGCTTGGAGGGAGAAAGCCACTCCTCCAAGTTTAGGCCATACAGAAAGTTGAAGAATTTCTTCTATTGCCAGAGAGTTTACCTTATTTCAAATTTCTGGCGTTCTTTTTCACAAATTTTCACCTTTTTAAAATTTCTGCACAATGTTTACCCTTTTATTTTAAAATTTAAAACATGTATAGTATACTGCTTTAGGCCAGCTGACAAGCCGGGGTTCAGCTTTCCGCACAATGTTTACCCTTTTATTTTAAAATTTAAAACATGTATAGTATACTGCTTTAAGCCAGCTGACAAGCCGGGGTTCAGCCAAACCTAGTAACAATGACATGATATGTGCATGGGTTGGGCCTAATACTTAGAATTAATCACAGATGCTGATACTACTTCTTAGTTGTTGAGTTTTGAACTTCACAATCTTCCCCAACTACACCAACCACTTTTAACGATGCTAATGACCAACATACCTTCATAAAATACCATCAATTTGATTGAATGCATTGCTTAGAAATAAATCCTCACCTAGTCTAGGAATGCCTGGATAATTCTCTCATAACCGTTGACCATCTTACCCATCCCAACCAGTACACTGACTATGCCTTATAACCATAGTCACAAAGTTCAGGGGGATTGGTTCAAAAGGAAGGGAAAAGTTTGAAGGTTCAGTTTTTCCAAAAAGATTATGTTTGGAAAAATACAAATGATTATAAAGGACACACAAAACCTTGTGAACAACACAAAAATACAAGTGCAGAAAAATTCAGATTCTATGGTTCCAAAAAAATACAAGTGCAGAAAAATTCAGATTCTATGGTTCCAAACTCAATACCATTAACACACAAGTTCAAAACAACTCCAGATCTTTGAACCCTGAGATGGACCACAATTCACACCACTTGTGCCTTTGTTAGGAACCCAAAAGCTGGCAAATATACAATGTGGGCAGCTAAAAGTAATGAATGTATTTGTGATTGAAATATCTTTTGAAGAGTAAAGGAAGTACATGTTAAAACATAGTAAGAATACACTAAAATTTTAATGTTGATAAATTCTTGCTGATCATTCTTTCTCAATTTTCTCCATCTTTCGTTGCTTTAATTTAGATAAAATTGTAACTTTTTCAAGTAAAAGAAATGATATCCATACAATGGTTCAGACCAAATCAGATAAGTCTGGTCCAGATTAAACCAGATTCAGCCAAACCTGATAGCTATTCTTCTAATATTTGCATGCTTTAGGAAATACCATTCAGCTATGTCTCCACTTACATGCAAAAATGTTTATGAAAGGAAACTTGGGAATGATATTTGGCAGGACAGCATGGGTTTTAATATGAGCAATATTAACAAGAAAGGGTTCCTTATTTACCAATAGGGCTCATGCAAAGATATTATGTATGAAAGCCTTGGTGATCACTGTTAGTAAGATCCATGCTCAGCTTTTATAAAGGCTCTAGTTTGTAAATTCAGTGATATCCTCCCTTTTTATAACTGGATGTGTTTTCAGATTGATGGTTTAAGATATAATACTTGGAAACGCAACAGCAAAATAAAGAGAAGAAAACAGACAAATTTCATTGCACAGAATGAAATTGTTACAATATTAATGCACAGTATGCAAAACAAATATATTTATACTACCAATAATATTACTCACCTCATATATACAGAAAAATCTCTAAAAACATGGAAGTGACCAGGTTGAAGTACACCCCATGACAAATTACAATTACAACACGCACTTGTGATAGTAGCTTGTGACAGCAGCTAACACCAATAACAGCTCTTGCTGCAGCCATCTTACTAGCTATACTCAAATAGAAACGAAATGCAAAGTACATTGTTAGTATCAAAATGTCTAGATGAAATCACCCTAGTCTTAAGACGCAAGAGACAAAGATCTGCTGCGGAGTGAATAATCACAAAAGATGTGATACAACAGGAAAACTGAAAAGACCAGAAAGATTGTAGCATTTCTATCACAGTAAATCAATGGCTTGTATAACAACAAGGGAACATCATTAGTAAAGGAAAAAAATAGTATACCTCATGATATTACAAAACAGGGAGCAAAGAGCACTGAGAGTAGACTCCCAAATTATTATATTTGTCAACATTGCAAAGTAATGCACACAACCAGAAAGATAATACCTTATGATGTATCTAAAACTCTAAAGGAATCGACATAATGCTGGAACTGTTTGTGAGAAGCCTGAAAACTGCAAGGTGTATGATATCATATGCTGAAGCCATCTTACACTGATAAAATACACAATATCATTATCTTGATCCAAACTCTATGCATTTGATCAGCTCCGCTTTTACTGTTTCCCAGTGTGTTAGATACATCAGAAGAGCACTGTTGGAAGCTCCCACACAACTACTCTGATCCATGGAAAAAGGGCTCAGTCCATACCCAACTGCTAAAACATGACCTTAAAGTAACATAAAAGTTACAAGAGCATATGCTCATGTACCCAGAAATTGAATCCTTACACAGACTGATACACCAAGCCAATTAAGGAGATGTTGCAGTCAACAAATATAGCAGCATCTCATGAAAATTCTTTCCAATGCACAGAACCAGAATCATCTCATATGATTCAGAATTCTCATGAGAAGGATCCAACAAAGAGTGAGTAAATACCAAACATATTCAATCTGCATGACTTTAAGAGAAGGATGCCCCAGATGTTCCAGAGGATTCAGCCACATCATCACTCCTCACTGAGGTTGCGGTGTTATCAATCCATTTGCCATGATCTTCGCCATGCAGTGCTCTATTTAATCTTCTTAACCATATTTCATAATCTACAGGATAAGGGGTACCACAAAGGCTATCCACATAGTCAGCAAATGCTTTCAATACAGCCGAAACTTCACCCAGCTGCTGCTGAATAGACCTTCTTGCCCATGACCTTTCTCTCCACTGCAAAGCAGCTTCCAAAGAATCTAATTGCGGAGTAGCCCCACCACATAAATAATATAGGAGGTATACAAGACTTTCTGCATCTGAAGCAGGGCAGAGTTTTCCTTCTTGAAGAGCATATGTAGAGGAAAACTGAAGATTGATAGCCGGACTATCCCTATCTTCAAGAATAGCATGTCCCCAGTCTACAAGCATATAATAAGAATGCCTTTCTCCACCTGTCACACGAATTACATGCTCTGGTGAGATATCTCCATGTTGGATGCCAGCAGCAGCTGTGCTTCGCAGAGCAGATAAACAATCATGACAGCACTTCAGGGCTTCCTCTGCAGTGAAAATACCATTCCTTGCAACAATACTGGCAAGAGATTCACCAACTGGAGAAGTTACCAGAATTGGGGTTCCACACCATGGATGGTCACAGCGACCACCAGGACTCTGCTTGTGGCAGGGACCAGGGTGCATAATTCTTCCAGATGCAACAAGCTGTGGTAGATATTTGCTTGATATACCCCTTTGTTTCATGATGTTCAAAACTTTTGTCTGCCGCTGGACCTGGTACCACATACTCATATCTTCCCATGCAGGCTCAAATTGTGAAGGATGGGAGCCAACATAAACAGCCAATAACTTTCCTGGTTCTTCCAAAGAAGTAGAACTGTATAAGGACCGTCTTGCATCTAAAACCTCATGTATTTGGAAACCTCTTTGCCAATGTGGATCTTCCAACCATAGCACAGTTCCTCTCTCAAGCTTCATAGTTTCTATTTCCTTCCTTATAACAGATTCTGATTCGTCCTCAATTTCAACAATTTCCCCATGTGAACGAATACTTTGATGACGGCGGAAAGAATCGCCACCATTCTCATGCACTTCAAGAAGCCTCCTTTCAATTCTTCGCTTTTGCAATCGAGTTTGGTGATCTGCAGCCAGCTCAGCAATGGACTTCTTTGGCAATCCTTTACATTGTACAATAGAGTAAAACGTAGCCAAAAGAAGCTGACGGGCACCAAGATCTCCCCAGTTAGCATTCCCAAGCTTGTTCCAAATTTGTTCGAAGGAAGAGATAGTAACTTCCGCGTGTTGTTTTATCCATTCAATTGCACAATCATACACCCTGTTTACATTGATGTCCAGTTTATTGACATCTCCCTGGAGTTTCACTACCCCTCCATACTGAGAATCAACAAGCAGAACATAGGCACAATCAACACGCTTCAAAACACTAGATTTACTTAAGCCTCTTGACATCAGCATATAAAAAGCATAGAATAAAGCTTCACCAATAGCTACAACTGAAGGAACTCTATCATTTTCCTGAGGTGAACCACTATTATCAGTCCTCAGCAAAGCAAGCTCTAGAACATGATCCCACTCTGCCTGTGAATTCTTGCTATTCTTTACTAACAACGCTGCTCCACACAGATCTTCAACTTTTCCCCTTGCAATTGCCTTCTCTACAGTGTGGAACTTTGATCTTACACCATAAGGGCAAGACATATAAACCGGCATCACTCCATCCTTACTCCAAAATGTTTCCCATAAACTCTGTGCAGCAGCATGCAAAAAATCTTCTATTGCAAGATATGTGTCTGCTATCACAGAAGCAGAAGTTGATGCAGATGGTCCACATGGCATTCGAATAAGTTGTTGGAAACCAATCCCCTCCAAAGCATAATCAAACTCGCAAATTTCATTTGGCTTAAAAGGAGACTCAAACTTATGTTTTCCATCTGCAGACTTTTCTTGCTTTTCTGAAAACCAATCATGAAGCTTGTTTGTAAATATTTCACTGTCAACAAATCTTTTTGCTAAAGCTTTTAATCCTTTCTGTGGTGATGCTCTCATTCGATCTCTTGTAGAACCACCAAATGTGCTTGAGGGTGAACCTCCAGATCTTGTATCTGACAATATCCCTGCAAAGCAATTTATTGTCTTACATGAGAAGAATATAACAAATAACAAATTTTTACGCTCATCCAAAACATAGAAATAGAAAACTTGTTTCTTTTCCTTTTGAGTGTAAGATCACCTTCCAGTTTGAACCATTAACTAGAACGATGCACCTTTTTCAACTTTTCAGAAAAGCAAACAATGTACTAGCCAAAGGAAATCAACACAAAGCATAAACAAACATGATTTATTAATTTTTGTTCCATAGATAAAATGTTTTGAAATCGTGCTTCTAACCAATCACCAATATGATCATTTTAAGTATTCTACAATTATTATTGATTATTTGGATTTGTAGATAAATATTTATCGTGCAAAAGAAATGAAATACTACATAACAATAAAAATGGTAAAAAAGAAAAAAAGAAAACCTATCAATTTAAAATAACCGCTCATCAACTGCAAGCTTATTGCAGTGGTAAGGGCTTTGGCCTCTCTTTGGGAGGTCCAAGGTTCAAACCCCACTGAGTATGACGGGACCGGGACCCCTCATAAAAACCTGTGTAAACTCATTGAAGAAAAAAACAGCTCATCAAATGGCATTAGCTCAACTGGTTAGATTCCTCAACATTCAAGGAGAAGACCAAGGTTTGAATCTTGCCAAGCGATACATGGATAATATCCAAGCTTTGTTGTAATACCACTATGTGGTGACAATGTAATACAGGTGGAGCCCCTTTCAATCCCTTATAACCACTTGAAAAAGAAATTAAAAATAACACCTCAAATGAGAAAGATATGCAATTTAATTAATATAGTTTTAAAAGCCAATGGAATTGAAGTCCAACTTGTGAAAATATTTGGCCCATAAAGCACCCATGAAGGTCCAACTCCCATGGGTGTCATGATATAATAGTTTGTTGTATACAACAAACTATATGGTTCATCAAAATAGTGCAGTACCATGGTCATGATGTGATATGAGTGGGTCTGTTTCACCACCAAATAACCAATTCTAAACATATATGTTAAAAAATAAAACAGCAAAGCTCCTAACAGGTGCCTTTGCCCAAAAGGGACAACTGCTAGTTTATATTGTGGGGTCTATGTGGTCAATAGTTTTACTACTTAATCATAAGCTCTATCTAGATGTTAGGACCCCATCCTAACACTATGATGTAATGTTCCTTGTGAACGTGGGGGGATACCCATAGTAATATTTTGTAATGTTTTGTAAACGTGGGGAACACCCATGATAATGTTTTGTAAATATATTTTGTAATAGTTGTGGCTCTAGAAGCGCCTAGACAAGTGGCGCCATCATATGTAACCGTTATCAAGAATGTAACTGTTTTGTAGGTAGGAGATTCTAGCTCGGGTGGCATTTTGCATGTAAGCCAACCTTGAGAGTTAGGTGGTAGATGAAATCTTTAAAACTGCGAGGGGCAGGAATGTATGTATCCTTTTGCATAATTGAATGAAAGTATTGAAGGAGGTTGCCCCCTCGAAGTGGCCTGCGATTCTGTGTTACTTTGTGAGATTGTTTCATTTTTCTGCATTTATATTTCATAGTTGAGTTGTTTTATGTTTATTTGCAATATTTGTGTGAGTGTGTTTATTTTTAATAGTAGGTTCCTAACAAGTGGTATCAGAGCGCTTTCCAAGGCCGTGTTCTGCTGCGACTGCGATAGTTCCTGCCATTCCGACTGTTAGGTATAAGATTTTGTGTTTTAGTTTTTGCTAGTTTCCTTATCAAAAAAACATCCAACCTCTTTTTTTTTGCATTAGTTATCTAGGTTAGAAACCCTGTGTTGGGGGTTTTAAAATATCATGGAGGAGTTATCGTTATTGGCTAAGCTAGATTGCCCATAAAGCATCTAGTGAAGTGAGGGGCGATCAGGCTCCAATACCCAGGCCTCAGACAACACCCATCTACGGAATTGAGCTCCCACGTATCTTTGGGTATATCGGGAGACCCCCTAGGATTAGGAGAGACCTTTAGCCCTTAGGAAGATTTTTGGCCTTGTATTCTCCATAGTGCACCGGACACAACATCCGAGAAGATTACCCTCCCATACTGACAGAGAGGCAGGTAGTGTGCTCAAGGGTATGTGTGGAATCCTCCTTGAGTAGTGGCCTAAAATATTGGTCCGAGCACTATCGTTCATCACTACGGTATAACAGAGGGCCTATGGGCAGTACATACACCTTGGCTTAGCATACCCTGTTATGTTGAATATCAAACCTGCAACAAAAATCTTGTTCTATGAATTTCGAACCTGTTACCATACCCTTATCACAAAAATTGAGCATACGAAGAAGACATCCCTATTCCAGAATTCTTGCATGCAAAATAGTCAAAAAAAATTACAGAAGAATATCACAGGCGGACAGAAACCACCAAAGTCAGAAACAGTGGGAACAAGGGGGTCAGTGTCAGTTACAATCAGAAAATTTATCAATAATAGTCAATACAAGGTCATCAGTTATCAGTGTCAGAACAATTACCTATGACAATCAAAATTTAAATAGATAGGGAATATCTATGATAGAGTCAGACCAGGCAGGTGACAATACAGTGTCAGGAGTGGTCAATAGTCAGAACAGATAGGACAGAGTGTCAGAAAGGGTTGGTCGACACAGAACCTAACTTTTGAACCAAGACTCTAGAGGAAAAACCGACCACACCAGTAAACTCGACAAAACAACAATATAAAAATTAGGGGTGTCCAAAACTAGTGTTGTGGTATATAGCTCATTGTGATCATCTTCTCGAGCTAATCATTTTGATATATAGCACCCAAACCACTTTTTAGGCTCCTTACTAAAAATAGTAACCCCTAAAACCACCTTTCTATTTTTAGTAAGTCTCACCAACAGGACATAACTCTGAGAACATGGCTGCTGGTACTCGACAACAAGAATTAGATAACCAAATTACTCAAAAAGTGGATAATATGGGCAAACAAATATGGTCCTCACTCAACCACAACTTAGAGGAGATAAAGACACAACTCAAAAACTTCCAGGAAACTATGAGTGTGGTCACCGAGGCACAAAAAGAAATGAAGGCAGAGTTGGATAGTTTTCTACTGATTCATTTGGTCATCAGGATCAACAAGATACAGGTACAAGTCATCACCAACGAAATGTACCAGATAACAATGGATTTAAATTGCCAAAATTAGACTTCCCAAAATTTGATGGAAAAGATCCTAAGGGGTGGATTTGTAAGGCCGAACAATATTTCACTCTTCATAATATCCCACGCTACATGTGGTTGACAATTGCCTCTTTCAATTTTGAATCAGATGCACTACATTGGTTTCTATGGCTTAGGAAGGCTGAAACTGACCTTTCTTGGCAAGATTTTGAACAATGTCTACTCACTCACTTTGGTCCTAGTGAGTTTGAAGATTTTACAAGAGCTCTTTTTAAACTTAGACAAACATCAACCATTCGAGAGTATCAAACTCAATTTGAAAAACTTGCCAATCGTACCACTGGTCTAACTACTGACTCCTTCCAAAGTTGTTTTGTGAGTGGTTTGAAGGATGACATTAGGGTTGAGGTTAAACTATTGAGACCCCAAACATTACCACAAGCAATACAATTGGCTAAATTGGTAGAAGAAAAATTTAAGGCTCTAGGACGCACCTCTAAATTTCCTCAATCTCGGCCATCTTTTCTGTCCAAGCCGATGACAAGTCCTACCACTAAATCTCCAACTATAAAAAAATTGACTCGTGAAGAGATGGAGAGTAGAAGGGCACAAGGGTTATGTTATAATTGTGATGAAAAGTATTCTCGAGGGCATAAGTGTGTGCAACAAAAATTGTATCTACTAGATATGGATGAAACACCAACCGTAGAATCTTCAGAGGAAGAGGAGGATCCTCAAGAGGAAGAAACCACAGATCAGACAATAGATCCAGAGGACTCCCAACCAGAAATCTCTGTGCATGCTTTAGCAGGAGTATCCACTCCCCAAACAATGAAAGTGATTGGCTACTTCAAAGGACAATGGGTCATCATTCTTATCGACTCTAGAAGTACACATAACTTTATTGATCCACGTGTAGCCAAACAAGGAAATTGTTACATTACTACATGCAATTCCTTTGAAGTCATGATTGCTAATGGAGGCACCCTACCATGCAAAGGAAAATGTCATAATGTCAAACTTCAAATTGGGGACTATAATCTCAAGACAGACATGTTTGCCTTACCATTAGGTGGGTGTGATATAGTTTTGGGAGCACAATGGTTGAGAATGTTAGGACCAATTTTATGGGATTTTGTTGAGTTGTGGATGAAATTTAGTCAAGAGGGGAAGGAATATACTTTACATGGCATGAAAGTTGGTGTGGCTCAGTTTATTTCTACCCATAAGATGGAAAAGTTATTAAAAAAGTCTTCTCATGGAGTGGTGGCACAAATTTTTGCTATCAATGCCCCTAAGGAAGAGGAACAGAGACCATCCAATGCAATTACAAGGATTATTAAACAAATATGCTCAAGTTTTTGAGGAACCCAAGGGACTACCTCCTCATCGCTCACATGACCATGCAATACAACTTTTTCCTGGTAGTCTTCCTCCTAATGTCCATCCATACAGGTACCCTTATGCTCAAAAATCAGAGATTGAGAAAATAGTGCAAGAGCTTCGTGTTATGAGGGTTATCCATTCCAGTGTTAGCCCCTATTCTTCGCCAGTGTTATTAGTACGGAAAAAGGATGGCACTTGGCGCTTGTGTGTGGATTATCGAGACCTCAATAAGATCACTATTAAGGATAAATTCCCAATTCCAATGATTGATGAACTACTTGATGAGTTGCATGGGGCCCAATATTTTTCCAAGTTGGATTTGTGGTCAAGATATCATCAAATTCAAATCAAGGATGAGGATATTCCAAAAACAACTTTTAGAACTCATGAAGGGCATTATGAATTCCTAGTTATGCCATTTGGGTTAACCAATGCACCTTCTACCTTTCAGAGTCTGATGAATTCCATTTTTCGCCCTTTCCTTCGCAAATTCATTCTAGTCTTTTTTGATGATATATTGATTTACAATCATTCATGGGAAGAGCATCTTCAACACTTAGATCAAACACTCAAACTTTTGTCTGACCATCAACTTTATGCAAAGATGTCCAAATGCTCTTTTGGCCAGCAAGAGGTTGAATACTTGGGTCACATTGTCACTAAGGATGGAGTTCAAGTTGATCCCAAGAAAATTTAGGTTGTCCAAGATTGGCCTAAGCCTCGTACCCTAAAGGGACTTCATGGTTTCTTGGGACTCACGAGCTATTACAAGAAATTTGTGAAGAATTATGGCAAGATAGTGGCCCCCTTGACAGCCATGCTGAGGAAGAATTCTTTTATATGGATAGAACCTATCGAAAAGGCTTTTGTTGATTTGAAGTATGCCATGACCACTACCCTCGTGTTAGCAATGCCAGATTTCTCTAAACCTTTTGTCATTGAAAGTGATGCATCGAGCACTGGCATTGGGGCAGTTCTAATGCAAGAAGGTAGACCCTTGGCCTTCACTAGCAAGGCACTCTCAGGCCAGAATTTGGGTAAGTCTACTTATGAGAAGGAAATGCTTGCCATTTTACATGCGGTCAATCATTGGTGACCGTATCTCATTGGGAGACATTTTTCCATCAAGACTGATCATCAGAGTCTCAAATATTTTTTAGAACAAAGGGTGGCCACTCCAGAACAACAAAAATGGGTTTCCAAATTGTTGGGTTATGACTACGACATCACATATAAGAAGGGTAAGGAAAACGTGGTGGCGGATGCTTTGTCCCGATTACATGAAGAACAAGTTATGCTACATGCTATATCCACACCACATCCTCAATGGATTCATCAACTACATGAGGAACTAATCAAGGATTCCTCTTTGGAAACTCTCATCCGCCAACTTCAAGCAGATCCTCATTCATGCCCTAGCTATACTTGGGATGGCCACGATTTATGGTACCATGACCATATTGTCATACCCAATCAATCATAGATAAAGGACCTCATTCTTCAAGAAATGCATGCTTCCCCAATAGCTGGCCATTCAGGGTTTCTCAAGACTTATACAAGGACCAAGCGTACCTTTTTCTAGTGAGGCATGAAAAAGATATTCATACTTTTGTGGCTGAATGTGATCATTGCCAATGTATGAAAGGTGAAACTATGAGTTCCCCTGGTACCCTTCAACCCTTGTCGATTCCTGAGCAGGTTTGGATGGATATCTCTATGGATTTCATTGAAGGGTTGCCTAAATCTAGAGGTAAATCAGTTATTCTGGTGATAGTGGATCGTCTTACGAAGTATGCTCATTTATGTTCCCTATCCCATCCATACACCACATCCATTATCGCTCAAAATTTCCTAGACTCTATCTTTCATCTCCATGGAATGCCTAAATCCATTGTCTCTGATAGGGATCCTACCTTCACTAGTCGATTTTGGCAGGAATTGTTCAAGTTGCAGGGAACACAACTCAAGATGAGTTCGGCCTATCACCCTCAAACTGATGGCCAAACTAAAATTGTGAATAAATGCTTGGAAACATATCTTCGTTGCTTCACCTCTGAACATCCTACACAATGGGCCAAGTGGCTTCCTTTAGCCGAATGGTGGTATAACACAACATATCACACTACCACTAAGGTGAGTCCCTTTGAAGCAGTCTATGGTCAGCCTCCACCAACACCATCTTCTTACATTCCAGGCAGTTCCAAAGTTCAAGCTGTGGATTCAACTCTTCGCCAGCGTGATGCCATTCTTCGCCAACTCAAGGTCAATCTGGACGTGGCTCAAAACCGTATGAAACAACAAGTTGATCAACACCGCATTGAACGTAGCTTTGATGTTGGAGACATGGTTTTTCTTCGCTTGCAACCATACAAACAATCCTCTCTCCAGCTTCGAGGTTGTCAAAAACTTGTCGCAAAATATTATGGGCCTTATCAGGTGTTGCAAAGGATCGGGTCGACAACATACAAACTAGCCCTTTCGGCTAGTTCCAAAATTCATCCAGTCTTCCATGTGTCTTCCCTCAAGCAAGTTGTTGGCAACAAGGTCTAGGTGCAATCTACACTTCCAGAGTTGGATGAGGAAGGTTCCATCATTCTTGAACCTGAATGCATTCTAGACCGTAGATCGCGTACCCTTCATCGACGTGTCATCATCGATGTTCTTGTCCAATGGCGTGGCTTACAACCTGAAGATGCTACGTGGGAACCTCTTCACCAACTCCAACAATAGTTTCCTCACCTTCAACTTTGAGGACAAAGCTTTCCAAAGGGGAAGGGCATGTTAGGACCCCATCCTAACACTATGATGTAATGTTCCTTGTGAACGTGGGGGATACCCATAATAATATTTTGTAATGTTTTGTAAACGTGGGGAACACCCATGATAATGTTTTGAAATATTTTGTAATAGTTGTGGCTCTAGAAGCACCTAGACAAGTGGCGCCATCATATGTAACCATTATCAAGAATGTAACTATTTTGTAGGTAGGAGATTCTAGCTCAGGTGGCATTTTGCATGTAAGCCAACCTTGAGAGTTAGGTGGTAGATGAAATCTTTAAAACTGCGAGGGGCAGGAATGTATGTATCTTTTTGCATAATTGAATGAAAGTATTGAAGGAGGTTGCCCCCTCGAAGTGGCCTGCGATTCTGTGTTATCTGTGAGATTGTTCATTTCTGCATTTATATTTCATAGTTGTGTTGTGAGCATTTATGTTTATTTGCAATATTTGTGTGAGTGTGTTTATTTTTAATAGTAGGTTCCTAACACTAAAGTTTATCATGCTACCAAATCTATTAAGTGTCCTTTTATTTCCCAAATTAATGGTGAGTGGCGGTGCGTGTCAATACTTTGACTCGGCTATACATAACACTTTGGAGACATACATGGGAATAAAGTATCAATGTCGTAGCTCTCCTTCACCATATGTTCCCCATTATGCCAAACTTTAATGAGACACAGGAAAGCAAAAGGGAAGCTTCTAGATTCCCCACTCTCCTTAACCCTCCATAATCCCTGCTATTCACCACCATCACTCTCAGTTATGCTCTCCTTGCTGGAGTTTCTGGTATCAATCCTTGTTTAGGTTGTTTGCAAAATTTGCCTTGCACTTTAGTCCTCAATCTTGCCCCCCATCCATGAACAGGTTTAGCTCATCACTAACGCATGTAAAGAGTAAGTAGTCAATATCATAATTAAAACTACATGCTCCCAACATTTGGTGGATTTGAGAAGAAAAAATGATTCACCAAAGTTAAAAATTTCGCAAAGTTTTCCAAAAAGATTTGAAACTACAAAACATACAAATCTATGCATAATTGGATAAATAAAATATAACAGAGATATATTAATTTCAAGGATTCACAAAAGGGTGAAATGCTGAAAAAGAACAAGGCCAATAAGGCTGTCAGTGGTGGTCCTCTGGGTTCTTTGGGAAAACAAATGATGTGAACAGCAGTGATGATGTTGGAATAGGAGTCAGCTCTGAACAGCCCATGGTAGAAGATGGTTCTCCAAAGAAAGGCAACGGGGATCTGAGAGGAACATGCATTCATCTCAAGCATGAGATATTGGGATTTGAGTCAGAAGGTGGAGAGACAGAAGCAAACCAAATTTTGCTTGGACAAGATGATTGAAACATACAAAGTAAAGGTCTGTGGCTCAGATGGCAAAGCCATAATTTTTTGGGTCCTATCTTTTGTTTGGCTTCTAGTTCACAGTTCAAAAATTTATGCATCATACATAAAATATTTAGATAGTAGTGATAGCTTGAGTCTCCATAGTCTAGGTGCGCATGGTCCCCCAGGCTCTAAAATGACAACTTAAACTTCTTAAAAACTAAAACTTGCTACATGAGGTATTTCATGATCATTAATACAAGTGGAGCTAGAAGTGAGAGACTTCATGTACAGAGGCTGGATAACAGAGTTAAATGTAACAAAAATGAAGGCTAACATCACTTTCAATGACGTTACCAGAGCTCTTTGCAGGTTTGCTCCAATAAGTTTAGCCCTCCAAAAATTTCAAAGTTTTTTGAAAATCCTTGAGCTTTGGCCAAACCCTGTAACTATGGTAAAAAGACATACCAGATTGGAGTGCTATAATGCCAATGCTGCCGAGTAGGCGCCTTACGTTAAGTTTCCTTTTAAGGTCCATGAGCATTGAGCAGACATTAACTTTTTGAGTTAACCTTTGAGGATAAGAACAATAATCTGTACAAAAAGGAGAATCTGGTACTCCTGGGTAGTTGGCGGGAGAAGACAGACAGATGTGCACTGATAGTTTTCTTGATAAGCTCTATATTGGAGATTAAGGAATCCTAGGGTTTGCCTACTGACTCTGACCATTCAGTCAGCTGTAAAAATCTCTTTAAAATTTACAATGACTGACAACCATCATTTTGTTAGTAAAGAATGCAGTAGCTTCATGGAAAATGTTGCAGTGAATTTCCTGTTTTTAGTAATTATTTTGATTATTTAAAATGGAAAACTGACTTTTAAAATTTATCTTAATTGCTACGGATTATAATATTACTTTTATAAACCTAAAATTGCACCGTCTGTATGCAAAATCTAACTGACCCACTGCTAAACAAGGAAAAAACAGTTAATAACTGCTAAAAAGAGGATAGAACTAGCTTAGAATAGTCAAATACACACCTCACACTTCAAATTAAAACTTATCACAGAATAATTATATATTACCAAGAAGTATCCTTCATTAATCCTGCTGCATTCTTAGTAAGAAACCATCTTACATTTAAGAATGGGGCCTGGGAAAAATACAGAAATGTGGTTACCTCTATTTGTTCAATCACAGTTATAACGCTTTAAAAACAACATTTTAATTTGCAGGTAATTTTACTAACTTGCAAAAAGTCATTAGAAATGAGATGTTTGTATTACAAAGTTTTTCTTTTTGACAAAAAGGATATATTTACTATAGGACAATGAATACTGTTCAGACATCACCTTCGTCACTAGTCTGTGCTGTTTCCAGAGCCTAAATTATGAAATTCACATAAGCTGACAATACAATTAATGCCCTTTCATTATGTAAGCTTTGCAATTATATGCAAGTTGGACACGGGTATATTTATAAGCCATATGAGTCAGCAAGAAGATATAACTGAAGAACCATTTTATAAATTGCTTCATTACATATTGTCAAGGGTCACACTGCTTCCTTTTTAATACTTACAGATCCTCCCAATGAGACAAGCATTAGCTTCGATGAAGTGAAAGTAGTTTTTTGCCAGTGTCATGTTAGAAGAAACATTGTCCTAAATATTTTAAAGTATCCTCCATTATTTGAGTGTTGAAAGTACCCATTCTCTTAAATTGTTCCAAAGTAGCCACCAGCATTTAGTGTCATTAAGGCAAAGTATTTTTCACTCTAATCAAAACCGGTAAAGCTACCGAGTGTTATGCAACCTCTCTTTGTATGACACATCCCACATTTCTCACCTCAGTCTGTAGTGCAAAAATTCAGTGTTTCAAAGTTGGCAGGACTAGAGATACAACTCTGCAACTTAGAATAAAAAGATTACGAATTGGTACATTCCTGATGCTATTCCACCTTGTGCAATCTTTTTGTAGTTCCCATCAGCACTAAACAAAATCATCTACAGATTATCCATCCCCACTTTCACATTCTGTTCATATTGACCTTGGAACAAAAGGACCATACATTATAATATAGGCAGGCAGCTTCAAAACGAAAGGTATGCAGGCTCTTTTCAAAAAAATAAAACTTAGCAAAAACAAACCTAAAGCGTATAAAGCTAAATCAGTAAATTATAAGTTAGCAGCAGTATTATGAAGTTTGAACTGAATGGAACTACAAAAATCGAAGGCAATCCTAGAAAAATAAGCAGATTGTGATAGCTAAATAAGATATCAGTACACGCTAGTGGAAACGCACAACACAAGACAGACTAAGCGAAGTTAAGCTTTCTATATTTTTTTGATCCAAAATAGACCACAGCCCCTGTACTATTGGAAGTTGACACATGACACTAGCATGGAGAACATATGGAGAGCATGGGATCAAACGAAGCATTATGAGGATCACCTAATGCATTTAGGGATCATCTAGAGAATGTAGAAATCACCCCAAGCATGTGGGACCATGGAGACTGTCTGGGATTCATTTCAGGTCAAGGAAGACCAATTAATTTCAAAGGACGTCAAAACTTCTTTTTGTCCTTCCAATTTAAGGTCACTGTTTACATTTTTGGGCATAAGGAGACAATTAGAGCTCCAAACCATCAGCAAAAGATTGAGGATCAAGTCAACCATGTAGGGCTACAAGTGTCTGGGAAGACAAATCTCTAGATTACTACAGTTCAAAGCCATGGCGATCTCAAGGTACCACATGTCTCATGCCCAATTCTGTGTAAATTTTCCTTCTTTTCAGCTGTAATAAAGCTCAGTTCCATCCCTCCAGTTTTATTGCCCAAGAGGGTTTCCCCACATTATATGCTGTGTAACAAATATGATCATGTGATGTTTAAACTTGTTCATGATATGTGATTTTCCAGAATTAAGCATAATGTAGTCAATTTCTTTCCAGTTTATCTAGTTTTGCAAGTATAAAAAAGCTAGACAAGGAATGGAATTGTGTACGTTGCACACTTAAAAAGATCTTTATAACAAAGCAGATAGGAAGCATATTCAAATCATTTTGCTGGGAAGCATTCTACAGAACTAAAAATTAGTTTATGGACCTATGGTGATCTGATAGGTCCAGGAGGCAGACACCTTTCCAATGCAAAATAAACATAAACCTGTTTTAATGTATAACAGAATTGCCCAAGCAGATAGAGGCTACAATCTTAAAAGGTTGATTATTTGGCATATATCAGAGCATGTATAATCTTGTCTCATATCCCCATGAAAACTCAACTCTGTCGGATCAGTGGATATGTAAGGTGTATATTTGGGCCTTCTAATGAGTCACCAGATGGTTGTATGCTTAGAATTATACATTATTCTATTTGGCATTGTATCATTGTCATAGTAGGTGCAAGGGGTTGGTTAACCCCATTTAGTATCAAGCCTGACTTAAATAAAGGGTCAAGAAGTGTCTAAATAACAGATCAAGAAGTGTCTAAATAACAGGTCAAGAAGTGTCTATGTAGGTGAGGCAAATCCTCATATGCCAATCATCTCATGTAATTCATTTGTCATCCATTGAAATATCCCTTATTAATATATTTAGGTGTTTGTCAACACCTTTCATATCTTTGGGATCTTGATGCATGACGTTCTCTCTTGATTTACATGTTTTGTAATTCTTCTTTTTTTATGCTTTGGGAGTTTACTTTTGATCCTTATGGCAAATATTGTGCATCCCAGCAGCATAAACTTACACATTGGGATGCAAATGGTAGGATAATGGAAACACAACATTTCTATTAAGACATTGAATGCAAATTGTAATATTGCCCTAGTTATTTTCGTATGCTAAATTTTGGGTTAGTATGGCCTCTAGGGTACGTACACAGGAAATTGTATATTAAGCTGATGTGCAAATTATCCGATTAACTTGATATGGACACCAGGGAAAACTTGACGAGTTAAATTTATCGAAATCCCTTGTTTGGATAAATGTAAGAAATTTCATCGATACACAATAGTTTTATACACTAAAACCGACAGGGTTTTGGATACATGTAGGCAGTACAATGTACATGTGTCAGACCCTGCAGGTTATAAGCTAACACCAAATATAAAAATCAAATTCCACAGAGAATCTCATTAACTTGCTTATACAAATTGACTCGATTGGAGATTCATACATTGGAAGCGGCTAGGAGATTGTTCTACAGAAAATTGAAATCAACATTTGTCTACATTTAACCAAATATTTAATATATACACATCAGATAAGAAATGCTTCCATAGCCATGAACTGCTGTCCAGGAAACCAAGACATGTCAGAAACAACTTAACTGTCTGCTTATGCTTCAAAAATTGATTGTGCAGAATGCTGGGCCCTGGAATCTTTAATACCAGATAGCTGAAACTGTGGCAAGGGCACTTGTTCCTCCCCTGATGCTTGATGCCATCCTTTCATGAATTCATCAATATTCCTATCCATGCACAAACTTATCCATATTCTCTGTTCTACATTCTGGTCCCAATCCATTTAACCCTAGTTCGAAAAATTATCTGTTTTCTGCGATTTCTCACAAGACTCACAAGAAATTGCAGGCGGCAAGTTTTTTTAAATCTTCTGGACGCAAACAAAATCACCAGCTCACAGCAATATTTCATACAATTTCTTGTTGTTTTCTTGCAGAAAACTCTGCAAAACTTGTGCAGTTTGCAGAAATTAAAATTCCATTGTTCTTGGTGAATTGAATCATATAGTTGGAAAAATTACCAGTTTTCCACGATTTCTCACGAAGCTCATGAAAAATTGCAGGTGGCAACTTTTTTTTTAATTTAAAATCTTCTTGACACCGAGAAAATCACCAACTTGTGGCGATATTTCGTACAATTTCTCGTCGTTTTCTCACAGAAAATTTGGCAAAACTCATCAACTTTGCAGAAATATTAAAATTCAATTGTTCTTGGTGACTAGATTTATAACTATCACTAAAGATTTGATGATCATAAACTGTAATTATACTCTTTTTTATGAATATCTACTATAAAATCAGCTTTCTGGCTGTACAATTGTTGTTTAATTTTTTTTCTTTAATTGAAAAAATTTCTTCGTTTTTGTTTTGGCCAAGTTGCCAATAAAAATTTCCAAAATTGGGGTGCTGAGTTTATCGCGAGTTGTGAGTTTTCCAACTATAAATCTAACTACTTGGTTTGACAGACTTTTTGAACAGAAAGAAGGAATTAGTAAGCTCAAAATATATGATTTGACTTTTATCAGCATAGTTATTCATTTTACCTTAATCCAGGAACTAAATTCACCAAATAAAAAATAAAAAATAAAAATCTTATGTTTAGTTATATGGGATTAAAACAGGCCCCACACATATTGCATCATGACCACATAGTGTATTATAACAGCTTGTCAATTATGCATGTACCGCTTGGCAAGATCTGAACCTCGGCCTCCTCCTGGACAGTCGAGGAATTAACCAGTTGAGCTCTTGTCATTTAATTAAAAAAAATTAATTGGTTATATGGCATTGAAACAGGTCCTACCCATATTACATAATGTCTAGATAGTGGTATTACAACTTGGCAATTATACATTAAAACTTCAGGAATTTAACCGGTTGAGCTTTGCCATTTCATAAACATTTACCTATATTACTTCCTAAATATATATATATATATATATATATATATATATATATATATCACAGAATTCTAGGTCCTCCACAATCACAATCAACTTAATTTGATCATAACTTATTGCAAGTAATGTCACACTTTGTCAATGTGATAGAAATAAAAGCTTACACAAAAGGGCTTCAAATATATACCTTAAGCTAAAAATATTATCTTTTATTAGATAGCAGGAGAATCAAACCATTGATATCAATCAATTAATATCAACACTCTTCGTTTTAAAAAAAATTATTAAGATCTTTAGCTTGCTTATCCCTCTGCAAAAAAAAAAATAGGAATGAGAAGTATAATCTCCGAGTTGGATATGTCCTTATGCTTTTGCTCAAAAGGCAGTACTAGATGAGCAAGGGCTTCTTTTTGAAAATTTGAGTGTAGCATCAAGGACCAGGAAGGACCAGTGCTCCTGAAGGAAGTCCATCTACTTCATGTTTGCATATTCTTGAACTGCTTATGGATATTAACAGTGGGGAGCTTCAGTACAAAAATGATGATAATCTCTTTGGAGAACAATTTAATGATAATAACATGATTGCAATTTGTATTTTCAACTTCTAAAGTTATCAAAATTTGTTTACTTAATACCATGATCTTAACAAGTTTAATTTTTCCTGCTGTCCGTATTCGTACCACATCCGTTTCCTGATAACTTAATATTGCTACTGTTTCGTGCTGTTCAAGCCTTTAAAATGTGGCATAAGAGGGGCAGAAACGTAAGATCGCAGATACATTGGTCCTTGGATACTTTAAAATTTAAAATTTCACTGTCAAAAGACAAAGAGTACTGTGACAGGCTGATTAAAATTGACCATCCCTAAACCCAAGTGGTTTTGATCATGTTTATTTTTTTTTTTGGTTGGTTCTCCCTTTGCTTCCCGACACTATGTAATCAGTTAGACATTCCCTGGAATTTCCCATGGCCAACAACAGCTCAGTTTCCAGCTCGCATGCATCGTGATTACAAAACCTGACTCCTGGATATAGCACCACAATTTCATTGAACAAGCTCCAAACTTACGCCTGTCCAACACAAAGAATTCCAAAATATTCTATCTTTGATTTCCATTATTTAAAAGTTAATTCAGTGGTAAACAACAATAACTGCACAAAATTGTAATGTTTCCGGTTTCCTTCCATCTGTAATTTCTATGAAGTAGGCACAAAACAAAGCTGACAGCGCAATTTTGCTATATTCCTTAATACCGTACGTAACAGAAAGTCTCTTGCTTTTAACAATCAGCACGCCAACGAAAAGCCAGCTAAAATTTTAGGCTTTCCCACGGTAAAATCAACACCGAAACTTCTGCTAAAGTGTTTTCAAGGAAAAAGTAGGGTCGTCTGCCTCACCGTTCAAGTACTGATTAAAGGCCAAGGTGGAAGAGTAGCCAATGTAGATGTAGGAGTAAAAGGTAAAAAGGACACATAGCATACGCAGGGAAGGTTTAAAAAAGGATAAAAAAAAACAATTACCGGATTTCATAGTGGCTGCCTCACGAGCTCCCACACTACAAACGTCCTTTAAAGAAAACAGCTGCGCCCCAGCCTCCCTTTCCTTGCACGCGCCCAAACAGCTTCATACGACTCTTCGCCCCGGCTTCACCCGCTACCATCGCGGATGAAGCTCCGAAACCCTCGGAGAAACTTTGCTCTAGCTCACGTCTCAAATTTTTTCCAACTTCGCCGGCTCTAAATTCCAATCTTCGCAATTAAACCTCGAAATGACAGAATTTAGCAAATCTTTCAGCTGATCCAGACACGAAAGGCTCAAAAAGAGATCTTTTCCCTGTTTTAACCCCGTAAATTCCTCGAACAGCTCCCCGATCCTCAATTTCACTGCGGATTTTCCAATAAACTGACTCTCGCCCGAGTTTAGGAGCCCCGGCGCCGATTTGTTATTTCCCGCTCTAGGGTTAAACTCGGCGGAGGCCAAAGGACGCCGTTTTGAGCTCGAAATATTCACTTCCACGACAAATCCGGGACGAAGAACACGAATCTCTCTTCGAATCCGCCAAAAAACCGCCGGAAGTCGAAGAATTTGAAGAGCCAGAAAAGCTGAAACGCACCCGGAGAAGCTAAAGGATCCATGATTTTGATGCACATAGAAAGGCCCCGCCACTGTAATTTTGGCACTTTGATTAATTAATTAAATTTAAAACAAATAAATAAAAATTGCAAGTAAGTCGTAAACAAATCTTTTCCGCCATGTATTATGGTACGATTTTCTGGAAGTATTCAGTCAACCTCCGTGGTAAGGACATAAACGAGACGGCACGGAATCATTTCAATCACATTAATTAGATTTTTTAAATCTCTTGTTGAAAAATTTTGCCTTATTTGTTAATATAAAAGGAAACCATGGTAGGTGGTGTGCCCTGCTATAATCGGAAGACCGGTCTTGGAACAAGGGTTAAATTTAAATATAAGAAAGATGTTTAATAACTAAATTGGTTTATTATTAAATAGTATTAGTTTGGTTAGTTAAAAAATTTAATTTTATTAAGTTTGATTATAGGATTTGTTTTAATTGTATAGAATTAATTAAAATTATAATTTAATTAAAAATAATCGGTTGTGGATTGAACCAAGTCACATTCACCATGAAAAGTTTAAATTAGATTTTTAATTTATTTTGTTAGTCTAAAGTTTATTAAATTAATGAGGTGATAAAAAAAAAAAAAAAATCAATGAGTTTACATAAATTTTTATAAGGGGTCAGTTCGTGATAAAAATCTTAAATGATAAGGTCTATAAACATTTAATTATTTTTTTAAATGATAAGGTCTATGAACATTTAATTATTTTTTTAAATGATAAGTTCTATGAACATTTAATTATTTTTTTAAATGATAAGGTCTATGAACATCTAATTATTTTTTTTTTTTTTTTTTTGGTTATTGTGAGACGGTTGAGCAGTCTCCTCCCAACTATGACCCCTCATAAAGATTTTTAGATATATAAAACAAGATTGTATATTCAATAATCTTACAAAAGTTTGGTGTATAATTTTATCTCCTTTTAAATTCATCTTTTGAAGTTAAATATTAAAGTTTTTATTGGTGAGGCCACTTGATTTGTCGAATTCACATAATTTTATTTAGTTCTTAAGATGCACCAATAAAATTGAAACATTGGTTTAGGATGTAAAACTATTTATTATTATAGGAACATTTTTGTTCAAATATAAATTTTATAACTATTAATTTAATTATATTATTTAAAATAAATAAAAATAATCATTTTGATTTGCACATATTAAGGTTCAAGGTTCAAATCTTGTAAAATATAGGGTTATACACCATGCTTTGTTAAAAATAATAATATATTAGATAAAGAACATGTGTCCTATATAACCTATAACCTTGTCAATTTTACAAACCACTTTAACCTTTATAATATATACAGAGAAAAAAATTACAACTAATAATCTCTATAGTGAAACCAGAGTGATAAAGGTAAGGCTCTTCTTACACAGATTCAAGTTTGAATCACAAGAAGGATGGCCCCAATGTACCCCTACTACTTATACTCTTGCAAACTAAGAAAATAAAATCCAATATCCACCAAAAACAAAGAGCATCTAAAGTTAAACTAAGCACACAAAATTGTTCCAATCTAGGCTCTCCACTTATTAAAACTAATAATACTAATTACCTTCACCTAACCTGTAATAGACTTTGAAACTATGAATAGAAACTTGGAATTGTACATTGGCTAACTAAATTATGGACCACTTGTTCAAATCACATAAGATATAAAACTGATAAAACCAATTACCTTGCCCCCAAGGGCTACGTGGATTGGTAAGTGCTTTTTGGCTAGGCACTTACCAAGAAGACACCCAAGTTCAAACCTCGAGGACAACCTGTTTGCAAAGGTAGTAGTCTGGTCTGAATCCTTTAAGTGTATGCCAGATTCATGATGACGATACAAATCTCAAGCGATCGGTGGCCCTCTTCACGTCAGGTCAACAATAACAAAGCGAAATAAGTTTGGTGGAAGCAACCCCTGGTTTTGAACCCTACGCTTGTGAGGTGCTAAAAATAGTGTACTTGTACTCTTACCAACTAAAAAAATAAAATCTTATATCCACCGAAAACAAAGAGCATCTAACATTAAACTAAGCACACAAAATTGTTCCAACCTAGGCTCTTCACTTATTAAAACTAATAGTACTAATTACCTTCACCTAACTTGTAATAGACTTTGGGACTATGAATAGAAACTTGGAATTATACATTGGCTAACTAAATTATGGACCACTTGTTCTAATCACATAAGATATAAAACTGATAAAACCAATTACCTTGCTCTCGAGGGCTACGTGGATTGGTAAGTGCTTGTCTGGTCAGGCACTTACCAAGAACACACCCAGGTTCAAACCTCAAGACAACCTATTTGCAAAGGTAGTAGTATGATTTGAATCCTCGAAGTGTGTGCTATGGTTACAATGATGGTACGAAGCGATCGTCGGATCAATAATAACGAAGCGAAATAGGTTTGGTGAAAGCAACCCTTGATTTTGAACCCTGCGCTTATCAATTACTAAAAATAGTGTGGTTGTGACCAACTCTCCTATGTAACCGAAAGGGAAAAAAATCAATTACCTTCACCTAACTCATAGAGATCTAGAATTGTACATTATGACCAACTCTCTTATGTAACCGAAAGGAAATAAATAAAAAATAAAATCAATTACCTTCACCTAACTCATAATAAAGACATAGAATTGTACATTATATTCACTAACTAATTAGACCATATTCTAGTTACTAGAAATAGTAACAAAGGTAAAAAATAAAATCAATTACATTCACCTAACTCATAATAGAGACTTGAAATTGTACATTATGATTCACTAACTAGAATATAGACCATATAGACCATATTTTGAGTAAAACAATATTTGTCTCATATGGTTTATGGTCTATAACCTATTCAACCTTAATATAATTATTATATTTTTTTTAAACATACATACCGCATGGGTTAGGGGTTGTGACCAACTCTTCTATGTAAGAGAAAGAAAAAAAAAAAAAAAATCAATTACCTTCACCTAATATATATATATATATATAAAGCGAAAAACCCCTTGCAGGGCTAGCCTTGGTCTAAGAGACCACGACTGAGGGGTTCTATACCGTTAAAGTCATTGTTAAAGTCATCGAGTGTCATGCCTTGCTCACACCAACATTATCAATTGGATTTTAGGTACCCAATTCAACTTTTTAGTAGAGTGGAGATTCGAACCTGGAACCTTCCTTGGAGGATTTCCCTCTACTCTCCAACTCACATACAACACCCGAGTCACCTAACTCATAATAGAACACCTGGGTCACCTAACTCATAATAAAAACTTGAAATTGTACATTATAATTCACTAATTAAATATAAACCATATTTTAAATAAAACAATATTTGTCTCATATAATTTATTATATATTTTTAAACATACATTAATAACCCACATCAAATTTAGCTTTCTATTAAAAAAAACTAATACATTTACCATCCAACAAAAACAAACTTATTTTATTTTTTTAATCTTATAATTGATAAAATAATTTTAAAACTTACATAAAAAAGACTTGACTTGATGATGGTCGCTTTGACATATAATAACCTCTTTAACATTAAAAATTATTTATTTATTTTCGCTTTATAATTAACTAATAAAAGTATTAAAATAATTTTAAAAACTTTAATAAAAATATTTTACTTTTAACGATCCTCGTCATGATCGGTTTGACTATAAAATGGTGATCTAGTGATGCTTGCATGGATGGATTACAGAATGAGTCACTAATAGACCTATTATAGCGATGTTTAATATAGATAGATATGAGAATCAGTCACATTAGACCTCCCGATGCCTTGGATGCATGCCTTGGATGCTGGATGCTAGGATTACGAGGAATCAGTCCACGTCTGACGTGGGGCCTTCTTGGTAATGCGTTTCCTATAATGAGAGGAATAGTGTTCACCATACCCTCGTAAAATAGTAATTTGCGGCATTTACTTGGATTCCGGAATTACGTAAAGGTAAATTGGTATTTAATTTTTGAGAGTTCGGTTATTTTTTAATAGTAAGATTTTGGAAATTTTAAAAGTTTAAAGTTAGAATTTAACAAAAATAAAATTATATAATAATTGAAGTTTAGTTAAATAAACAATATAGTTTCATATGATATATGTTAAAAATTATTATATTTTTAATTTTAACTTATACAAAAAAAAATATAAATATATTTATAATTATATTATAGATAATATAATTTTTATCTTTATTAAATTTAAACCTTAAAAATAACTAAATTTTATCACATATATATATTTATTTGGTTAACAAAGTTTAGCAGGCATATGAAATTTAATTGAAGAGAAAGCTGGCCTTTTGAAGTTTTTATGAAAAACTAAATTAATTCAAATTCAAACACAAAAAAATATAAACGATCCATTATATTTTATTTAATATATATTTTATATACAATTTTACTTTCATTAAATTCAAACCTTAAACATTTATTATAAAAAATATTTAAATTTTACCGTACTCAAATTGTAGCCGTATTTTATTCTTCTAGTTTGAATGAGAGGGCCCGGGAGGGTAGATGCGAGAGCTCATCCCCAACTTTATTGCCAAAATGATGTGTGTGGTCCTCTTTAAGGATGGCGCCGTGTGGACTTTGTCGGCTTGCGGCCACAAAGTGCTCAATGGGAAATCGTGAATTGAAATCACCGTGGTGTCCTTCTCAAACTTTAATATATGCGAACGGCCGGGAGACAAAAGTTCAAGGCAAAAAGATATTTTTAGTTAGCAAAAAGCCAAGGCATAGCAAACACGGCCAAACTTGGAAGCTAACAATTATGATTTTGATAACTGAAAATGTTAAACAACATCTGTCTATAGATATTTTTAGTTAGCAAAAAGCCAAGACCTAGCAAATACGGCCAAACTTGGAAGCTAACAATTATGATTCTGATAATTTGAAAATGTTAAACATTTGTTTCTATGGTTTAAATTTTGTTTTGGTAGTTAGAATATAATTTAATAATTATATATGGGTAAATAATATTTGTTTTATACGTTGGTTTTTTTTAGGAAGGTTCAAAGTTTAAACCGTTGTATGGGTAGGCATGGACAAGTGAGTGTGTGGTGGTTGTGTGTTAAATTACCTGTTGATAAGCATAGCTCTAGGTTTTAGGAAGGGTCATGGTTGAGGGAGCCTGCCTAGCCCTATGTGTTGGTCGTAAGAGTTTCTCACACTAACCAAATCAAACAAAAAAATATTTATTTTATATAAATTAATATCATGTAAGGTTCTTACACTAACTAAATCAAAAAATATATTTATTTTATATGAATTAATATCATGTTTAGGGACAATATTTGTCTCGTATAACCTAAATAATACTTCAACAACGAAATAAGATAATAAAATGATTAATTTTAGAAATATAAAATTGCACTAATATTTTTCAAAGTCCCAAGTCTATCACTTAAAAAAACTGAACCATTTATATTTATATTTATTTTATATTTATGATACGTTACATTAAACTTCATTCATATATGGGTAAATACAAGATTAAGCGGGACATATTAAGGATTACTTTTTTTATGATTCAAACTTGGGTCTTTAGATGAAAGTTTGAAGACATACCAAGTTGGTCTCTTTATAGAGACGAAATATAAGGGTCATTATCAAAGGTCATTTTCCATGTAATTTGAACTTGGATCTTTTAAATGAAAGTTTAAAGGGAACAACGTAACAGTTCAGGCTTTGACTTTTCTTCAAGAGTTTCAAGGTTCAAACTGTGGGGTAGGTAAGTGTGTGAGGGGGTGTGTGTATTATTGTGTGTTTGGCCCCTATTGATAAGCTCAACTCTCGTCCTTATCAAAGGTTATGGTTGGGATGGGGATGCCCAATCTTGAGCGTCGGTTGTAGGGGTTTTTCACACTAACCTCAATAATTTTTTTTAAAGATATACCAATTTAATGTGTCAACAAAGATTAATTTTTGGGTAAAACATGTTTTTTTAAGGGTTCCAATCCCTTATGTAATGGTTTGAACTTGAGTCTCTTAGATGAAAACCCAAAAACATAGTATGTGGTTTGAACTTGAGTGTCTTGGATGAAAGCCTAAAAATATACCCACTACGGTATTATAACAAAAAAAATTAATATATACCATATTTTTTTAATAAGTTGTGTGTAGCTCTTATTGGGGTCACTTTCATTAGCATTACATTGCTCGCGTTACATTTCTAACAAATTAATTAAAGCCTACTCAACTTTGTCGATAATTTTCATTTGTCTTTCTATCAAAGATATTCTCCATCTTTCTCAAATGGTTAATTTTCCATAATCAACTTTTTTTATATCATATACCTTCCAAAATTTAAATTCTATCAAGATTAAATTCGACACCTAGAATGACTAAAATATTTGTTGTCTAACTTCTATATCCATAAATATCTTGTCTATAACAACCTCACAATTTCTTAATACTTTTTTTAGAGTTCTTATTCATTCCTCTAATATTCCAAAATATTATTTTCATATTTATTTTTTGTATTTATTTGTGGTTTTAGTCCCACTTCTTATTAGCACTTGTGATATTTGCTTGTGTTTTTTTTTTTTATTATTATGAACCTTCTATATACAACATATCCGCAACATGTGATGGGAGAGATTTGAACCTGGGCCTCTCGATAACTGGAGAGTTTTAACTACCCACTTGCTCTCCAACTCCTCTACATGAGCGAATGTTTTGTGTTTTTTCATATTAATATTTATGGGTTTCTTTTTCTCTTTGTTTTTATTTTTTTGAATTTTCCTCTCTCCTTTCATTTCCAACAATACTTTTATCTTCATCAATCTCTTCAATCTTCTCACATTGCTCATAGTAAAACTTATCATCTTTAGTTTTACCTTGTTCTAAAGGATTTAAAGTGCAAGAAATAACCTCAAAAGCACAATCTTCTTTATGTTGCCCTATAAGCCCTAAAGTACAAGGATAATCTTATGTAACAATTACCTTCTTATTTTACCCTAAGAACCTAAATTGTTATGGGTTTCCTCCATCCTCATTTCTTTATTATGCTACTCTTGAAACCTTAAAGTGCAAGTTATAACATCTTCATCCCTTTTCACTTTTATTACTTGGAAATGATTTTATATTATTTAAGAGAAATGAAAATTTAATATTATACCATATTAGTTTTTAATAAGTTGTGTGGCTTCTATTGGGACCACTCCCATTACAAAAGCAAAATATTACATTACTCTCATTACATTCCTAACAAGTTAATTATAGCATACTCGTCTTTGCCTTTCTGTCAAAGATATTCTCCATCTTCCTCAAACTGCTAAGTTTCCATAATCGAATCTTTTATTTAAGGAACTAACAACAAAAACAACATTTACATGACACATAACTCTAATAGATAGAAGGAAAACAAACATAACAATCATCCATCAAGAGGAAATTAGTTCAATTAGTTTTCTTCTATAGCAGGGATTCTTCCTCCTTTAGAGTGGTCATCCATCAAAGAGGAAATTGGTTCGATTATTTTTCTTCTGTAGCAGAGGTTCTTCCTCCTTTAAAAGCACAATATCTGAGAATACGTTTTTGCACTTCAAGCTCCTAAGGCAATATCTAGTTGTAACATATTTTGTAAGATCTTCATTTTCAAAAAATTGACTGACATATTGTTTCATGAATTAGCTTCAAGAATACCACCTGAGGTGTTAATATTTTCCATGGAACCGTCTGTATGGTCTTTAGTAACCATTGGCTTTTATCAATGATCTGATTCAAATTCTCTTTTTGGGGTGAGTCTTATGTTGCTTGCATGATTCCTGTTGGACAATTGATGCATCTGGAGGATGAGTTTCTTTCTTTTGAACTGGGATATTTGAAAGTTTCAAATCATTCCAAGGCCTTCTCCTCTACCAAGGAGGAATTAGAGCATGATTAAACGATTGAATATCTCTTCTTCAAGTGGCCATATTGTTGACAACTATAACATCTTAGGAGAAGTTTTCATATTCAATATTTTGGATCCATTTCCCTTTGCTTGAGGAGATATTAATGGATTGAGGCCTACGAACTGAAACATCAATCCAAACAACCAATCTTGCTTTACTCATATTAATTTTACTAGATAATTTTTTCTTTATTTGGGTATCCATATATTGGAATGCACCAATGGCATTATCGATTTTGGTGAATATCTTCTATCCCTAAAACTCCACAGGGATAGTATAAAGATTCACCCAAACTGGAGGCCATTAACTTCTTTTGTAAAAGGGTTGAAACTAGGAGTCCAAGGTCTTATATAGACACCCATTTGTATGAAAACCAATTATATCTATAATCCATCACCCTGTCTCTATAGAAAAGGAAACATAAAATAAATTTTTGGGTAAGAAAGTTACTTGGAATTTTGTACTGGTCCACCAATATTTAATGTATCCTTTGAGCTCCTCCAAGCTTGTTATTTTGCCTTTGAGTTTACAGATAATTTTTTGGGCTTCATGATCAATCAAATCCAACCCAAATTCATCTTCTAAAATCCTAATAGAGGGCAAAGGTTCATCCACTACGAACCCAAAGATCCTTGAGAGATATTTATTTTGATCGAATAGGCTTTCTCATAGATTGAAGAGACGGTCTACTGCGAAAAACCCTCTTCCTTCAATGTTTGACTGCACCTAAGGTTTCCATCCCTTTCACGAAGACTATATCCAAATTTGTCCACTTTGTTGTTAGAGTAATATTCCATCATTTGGGATATTTACCCTTTTCCTACACTAGGTAGAATTTATTTTACTGCATGGTAAAAAGTAGCTTGTTACTTTTTACCACTAGTATTTACTTTTACTAGTTACCTAGGTTAGTTCTTTGGTTTACCGACATTTGTTTGGTCGGCTGATATTTTGGACGGCAAGTTAGTGGTTAGTCTACGTAGTCAATTTGATTACGTTACTCTTACCTTTGTCCTATATATATTTTGCATATCAATAATATTTCTAATGTTTTGCCTCCCTACTTTCATGGTATCAGAGCGGGTATTTGGGTGAGCAGATCGAGTCAAGGAATAAATCCTACTGGTTCCTCCCCTCCTTTAGCTTTGGGCATGCATCTCGATGCAAAATTATTTTTGTTTGCAAGCAATTTAGACGGAAAGCCTTTGGATTTTCATTTTGTTCGTAGATTTGACAACACTTTGCTATCAGACCTGTCAAGCACATCGTGGGCAGGTGGCACACGTGCCCGTACCCTCAATTTTCGAAACGTCACCTACAACGATCTCTAACCAAGCGCTGATAGAGCGCTCATTACAGGCATCATGGACAACACGCCTCACAAGCACATTGGTCCACACTTGGGTGGGAGCAATGACATCTGACCACATAACATTCTACAAGCCTACTAGAATTTGAACATCTATCGCATGCCCATCGAAATTCGTTTGTGATCTAAGGAGCACATTGGAACACTGACGCTACATCATTTGCGATCCAAGAAGCACATTGGAACACTGACGCTACGTCGATCCTGAGTTGGTTCACTCTGACATGGTAGATGGCACGAATTACAAGATCCTTGTAGTTGGAAACACGTGGTGGATGACTCATCTTTCAAGATCCTCACAATTGGCGACAAGTAGCAATGTTCAATTTGTACTCCGAGGCGTGACGTGGCATGATCTAAATTGTTGGCTATCCTATGGTGAAGTGGATGACACGAATCTTGAGACTTGATGTGGCACATCAAACCCCTAGTGGCTGATGTGGCGAGATCTAGCAGCAACTGATGTGGCAACGATGTTATTTTTGTAGGTGACAAGTGTTGTTGCACGATTGGTTGAACGATGATGACGTGTCAAGTTTCAGTTTGTTGCGTTGGATGGCAAAAGGCGGGTAAAGTCTTTTGATTGCTCGAAGGCAATCGAAGATACAAATACGGGTAATATGTTTTAAACGTCTAATTTGCATCTGTATGATGCATGTGGGACAATAAGTCCCTATATATTTTTTTTTGCTTAGTAGCGGATTAAGGCTTCAAGAGGACCTATGTGAACTTATGTTCATGTCCAACCCGTAGCTGAACTGGTTAGCGCCTCGTCGCTAAGGCGCTAGCCCGCGGGAGGTCAAGTGTTCAAACTCTCACGACCCTTATTCAATACCTTTTGCTCTTAAAACAAAAGGGCAGCACTAGGACTAAGGTAATTTTTCATTTGCATTTTTTTTTAAGTGAAAAACCTTTTGCGGGGCCGCCTTGGTCTAAGAGACCATGAACGGGGGGTTCTACACCGTCAAAGTCACCCGGGAGTCGCACCCGATCCTACCCGCACCAACATTATCAATTGGATTTTGGATACCCTATTCAGCTTTTTGGTAGGGTGGAGATTTGAACCTGGGACCTCCCTTGGAGGATTGCCCTCTCCTCTCCAACTCACCTACAACACCCGGGTATTTTTTTTTTTAAATCAAGTTTATTTTAAAAATATATTTTTTAATAATTTAAACATATATTGTTTTTTAAATCAATTTTATTTTAAATTTAAATTGATTTTTAATACATGTTTGTTTTTATTATTAATTAAATTATTATTTTTATTAAACTTTTATTTAAAATTTTGCAAATTCAAAGGAGAAAGGACCTATTTTTTTTGCAAATTTTAAACACATGAGAGCTTCTGTTTTCTCCACCAAGGGAGGTGTAAGACAAGGAAGAGCACCTATTTTTTTTGCAAATTAGAAAGCCCTAAATTCTTCTCAACCTTGTTAATTTTACAAATATAAAAGGGGACAAAATCAAAGACATTTGATTCTTTATTGCAAAATTAGAAAACAAGGAGACTCAAAATTTTGCAAAATACAAAGGCAAAGTGTGCATTTGTTTTCTCCAAGGGGGGATATAAGACATGAAATTGCACATTCTATTTTTTGCAAAACTGAGAAGAAATTGAAGCCTTGGGTCCATAAAAACCAAGTCGTGTGTCGACTAGTTCTGGAAGCCTTTCAAACGCGGGTCGTGTGTTGACTTGTCTTGAAAGGAGTGCTATTTTGTTAATTTTGCAAAACAAATGGGGGAAGACAAGAAATTGTACTTATTTGCAAAATTGTAACACAAAAGTGAGGAGCACTTAAAACAAAATCAAACTTGTTAAATTTGCAAAACAAAAAGAAAAGGCAATTGTTTCATGCCCCATTCTTTGCAAATTTGGAAAACAAGAGGAGACAAAATATATCAATTTTTTGCACAACACAAATCCAAATTTTGTTGCAAAAATTAAAAGGTGCATTTTTTATTTTACTCGACACCTTCATTGGCAAATTAGGTGCATTTTCGGTTGCATCCGACACCTATGTGATAAGAATTTTGTGGGCATTCTTGTTTGATTATTGCATTATTTTTTTTGCAATTATAAGTCATAAAATCAAGAACACTCAAACCCCAAAATTTCACAATAATTTGTGTCAACCATTGCACAAGTTTAAAGCCAATTTCACTTGATATTCTCTCCTAAAACAAAAACCCCTAATTCACTCTTATTTGTTTGGCTTAATTTCCTCAAACTGATTATCCCTCTTCAAGAGGATTTTCAAGCAGGTGCCATTAAATATTTTTTTGAGTGAATTCTCTTCCACTTCTTATTTGTTTGGCTTAATTTCCTCAAACTGATTATTCCTCTTCAAGAGGATTTTCAGGCAAGTGCCATTAAATATCACTTAAGAGTGAAAGAAAGATCCATCTTAGTACAAATTCTAGGACCTTCATCATGGCAACTATCAAATACTTAAATGATACACAATTGCTTAAAGGTCCTAACTATTCAACATGGAAAACTAAGATGAAAGCCATCCTGACTATAGAGGAAATGTGGGATTTAGTAGATGGCACTGAATCAAGACCCACATCACCAGGAGCAGATCAAAAAGCATGGGATAAAAAGAACAATCGTCTTCTCATGTTGATACTCCTAGCAACTACTGATGAGATTCAACCCCATATTTGTGAGGCAAAGAATGGAAAAGATGCATGGGACTCCTTGTGCACCATTTTTGAAGGAAAGAATCAATCTTCGATTCTCAACCTTCAAACCCAACTTCATACACTCCATATGAAGATGGGTGAATCAATAGAACTCTTCCTCTACAAAGTGTCAGAACTGAAGTCTAAGCTCAATGCTTTAGGAGCCAAAGTAGAAGATACCATTTTGACTTCAGTAATATTGAGGGCTCTTCCTAAATCCTATAAAATGTTGATTACATCCCTTAATGTATCACAAATAATTGTCACCTTTGTGGAGTTAGTCAATTTGCTTCAAACAGAGGAAGCAAATCAACTCCAAAGCGATGAAGTGTCGAACAATGCACTTTACTCAAACAATCAAGGTGATAAGAAGAAAGGAAACTTTCAAAAGGGAGGATCATCTTCAAAAGGTAAGGGAAAGAAAACTCAAAAGAGGTTTTGCTCGCATTGTAAAAAGGATAACCATGACACCAATCGATGTTGGTTTAAAAACAAGCAAAACAAGAAAGGCAAAGGCACATCACAGAAGCAACACAAAGGCAATATTGCTAGTGAAGTGTCTAATTTCGATTCTGATTCTAGTTCAGAAAAAGCACACAGAGTGCTCTTTTCTAAGACAATATTGTAGAGGGAAAACAAATTTGTCACCTTAAGCAAGCACCATTTCTCTCTCTTTTTTTAGGCTTCATAAATAGCATAAGTTTTTGTTTGAAGTACTAGAAATAAAGGGGTGATTGTACCTCTTTTAGGCTTCATAAATAGCAAACTCTCATTGTTTGAAGTACTTGTAACAAAAGGAGGGAATTTTCTGGTGAAAAATTTGCCTAGGAGGCAATCTTTGTACAATCCTTCACAAAGCTTCTTGAGTTGCACATCTTTTGCAATTAAGGGGGGATAAATATTTCTTTTCTTACTTCACACAATTTTTTTGTAAAAAGAGAAGAAGACTTATAAGGGTGCATTTTCAGCAACGACTGACACCTTAGTCACACTTCTTTCAGAAATTTCATTACATGTTTTTGCAACAAGGGGGGAAACTTATAAGGGTGCATTTTCGACAACGATCGACACCTTAGCTACCTTATCAAAACTTTTGCAAAATCATATTGTAACCGAATGAACCTCGTATGAAGTGATCTACTCTACTACACCTAGCGGTTGCAGCGGCTGGTTACCCATGCAATCCGGTTGGATGACAAGATTACAATAAGGACATTCATTGATGTGAAGACAAAGTGAGGAATGACCCACTTTTTGCTTAGGAGCAGCTAGAGCACTGTGATAGAGCAAGAACCAACAGTTCAACATATTTTTCACTGTATTGGGACAATTATATACATTACCCAAATAATGTAATAAGGGGGGATGTTAGAGTAATATTCCATCATTTGGAATATTTACCCTTTTCCTACACTAGGTAGAATTTATTTTATTGCATGGTAAAAAGTAGCTTGTTACTTTTTACCACTAGTATTTACTTTTACTAGTTACCTAGGTTAGTTCTTTGGTTTACCGATATTTGTTTGGTCGACTGATATTTTGGATGACAAGTTAGTGGTTAGTCTACGTAGTCAATTTGATTACGTTACTCTTACCTTTGTCCTATATATATTTTGCATATCAATAATATTCCTAATGTTTTGCCTCCCTACTTTCATTTGTTCCATTGTTTGGCTAAGGTTTACAACCCTTTTGTCAAGATTGTGAAATTTAAGTTTAAATAGATTTTTATGAGAGGTCCTGGTTCCCTCTTACCGAGGTTTGACTGATTTAATATATACCTCATTATTTATAATATAAAATTAAATTTATTAAATTAAAAAATTAATTTATATTGTTTTCTAAAAGTACATACAAATTTAAAGGCATATATTAAACATTGGTAAAATTATTAATGTTATTAATATAAAATTATAATTAAAATTTATTATTTTTTATATTGAACATCGTTTACAAATATTTACAAATATCAGTGCTCGTTCGAGCAAACACAAGAGGAATCGACCTCACAACCACATGGATGATAATAACTAGGCAACTGCCATTACACCAAATGTCATTCGGTAAAATTTCTTATTAAATTTAAATTTATTTAAAATATATTATAATTTACATGAATGATAAATTAAATATTTGTCAAATATATAGTGTAAATTCATTGAAAAATAATAATAAAAATTAATTTCTTAAGTCTAATTAATCAATTAATCAATTTTTATATTATTTTTCATTGGCTTATATGGGATTGAAAGGGACCCCACCCGTATTACATCATCACCACATAGTGGTATTACAACAAAGCTTGGATATTATCCATGTATTGTTTCACAAGATTTGAACTTGGGTCTCTTCCGTGAAATAGGTCTATTCCTTAAAATGTTGAGGAATCTAACCGGTTGAGTTAATGTTACTTGATTATATATTGATAAAATTTAACTTTTAAGATTTAAATAATTTATTACAAATTTTCATAATCTAATAACAATATTTTATAATCACCACAAATGACCTTGTTATTTTTTAAACATTTGACATTATTTTTTGTGATACTATCATCATATAGTCTTATCATTCTCTCTATATATAACATGACATTTTAGATCACATGCCTTGTTACTTTATAAACATTTGACATGATTTGTGTAACATTGTTACATCGATAATTGTTTTTAATAAGTTATATATGTGGCTTTTATTGGTGGCCACTTCCTTCAAAATATCAAAATGTCAATTAAACCATACCCGACATGAATTTTTATCATATGTTTCATTTGTTTTTCTATTAAATATATTCTTCAAACTTTCTCAAAGTGTTATGTTTCCACAATCAGCTCTTTACATCATTTTGATTAAAAGATAAAATCTCATTTGGTAAGTTGCCTTTTAAAATTTGAATTTCACCAAGATGAAGATCAACATTGTGATTGACTAAATTATCTACTACTCAATTCTCTATAAATATGCTCACATTTCCAATAAATTACCTCCAATAATAGGTGATGAATGACAATAATTTTATATATATATATATATATATATATATATATATATATATATATATATATATATATATATATATATATATATATATATATATATATTTTTGATAGTATTAATGAGAATTTGAGAATCTCCTCAATTGAAATATATTTTTATTTATTTTCTATTGCAATTTTAATCCACATAAATGCCCTAGACTTTACATAATTGTTAGTTGAAGTTTCATATAATTACGAGTAAGTGAAGAGAATTTTTTTGAATGAAAAACCTTTATATTAATTAAGATTAATCATACAAAAAAGGGCGGGTGGAATTAGCACACCCCACAAACCATAAAAGCCACTAGGTGGAGGAAATCACACCTCCCTAATAAAAGCAGAGTCCATCCCAAGACATAATCAATAAACAAAGATCAAGGAGAAAAGTTAACTTCCTCGCTGACACATTACCAACCGCCATTTGAAGAGACCGGGGCAGTCCATCCTTCATATGTATTACCACCAACCAGAGTTCGTCGAGGACCTTGGTTGACTCAGCTTGAAGTGCTTGTATACATGTTGCTTGTAAGTTGCGACCTCTTCTGCATCCGGGACAACTCCTTTCCCAGGAAAATTCTTGGTAGAATACATGTTACGTGTAAGTTGCGGCCTTTGCTGCCTCTGATAATCAGACCTAAACAAACTCTATGCTTCAAGCATTGGGCTTTGGTTAGTTTTTCATTAGCACAATTCGCATGAGGACTTGTCATGATTCATAATATCCATGACATCCTTGAAATCACCTAGACCCTAAAGCAAACTGAAGGAATTAGTGCCTCCATTGAAATTACCCTTGTCCAAGGATTTTTGGTGACGCTTGTCAAAGCTCAGGCCCAAGTTGTCCCTCAAGGGGCTTCGAGAACGATGATATTTAAAAGCTTGTTCCTCCATAGCCATGGAGAATGTGGGCATTGTCAATGAAAACGTTGGCATGGTAGTGGGATGAGCATTCGAATAATCGAGGCCCAAAGATACGCTAAAAAAGGTTGCGGTTGAGTAACTACAAGGATAACCAAAGTAGCATTCGGGACCCCTACAGTTTGCATGGCGTGTTGCATGTTAACGACAACCAACGTGATGGCTTCAAAAGACTACATAGAGCTAGTGGGGGCTTACATAACCTGGGTATCAATGAGCCTGGTCTGAGTAGGCTGCATAGAGGGATTGACCTGCTCAAAGTACTTACAAGCATGATTTTTTTGGGTAGTAATTGATTGCCAGTCGCTTTGGCATTCTCAAATCCCGTTAGACTGAGCTATCGGGGCAGTTGAAGGGGGTTGGGTCTGTTTGAACTTCCACTCCATCAGTGGGCAATCTCGAGTCTTGTGAGCAGCAAACTGGCAACGATAACAAGTATTCGATAAACTGATATAGGCGATAGGTTACCTAATGGAGGTATCACCAGTCTGGATATCTATGAAATCCAGTAGGCCTATGGTGAGATTGGCTTTGACACAAGTCTGCTTGGTAGGGCAAGTTGAGAAAAACCATTCAGGCTCAAGATATACAAACTTGCCGAGGGAAGAGGTGAGCATTTGCAAAAAATCCCAAAAGGGGACAGGTAAACCCGGGAACTCAATCCACACAGGAACTTCCAGCTCAGCTTGGTCACTAGTTGTGAAGTCACGAGTGTAAGATTGTAAAATTAATAGGGAACTTTTCATCGTCCAGGGGCCTTTGGCTAACACTTTTTGAGCTTGAGAAGGATCATAGAAGCGAAAAAGGAAATAACCCTTGGTGAGACTCTGAACATTCTCAACTATCACACCATGCAGACCCTAAACTTATTGCACCCAAGACCTAATGAGGGTAACATTGGGAATTCTACCCAAGAAATACCCGACAAGGGTATGTGACTTAAACTAGTGGCAAGCATTGTGAAACTCATGCAAGGAAATGGAAAACAATAGGGATAATACTCTTACCTTGTGAAACACTTTCGGGATAAAATTTCTTGGGTGCTTCCCTGGTGCCATTGCTCTCCCTAGTTGGCTCAGTAGCAACTGAGATAGCCATTTACAAATGATGACAGACCCAAACCCTAGCAGAGTAGTTTTTTCTCATCAAACCCTAGCAAAGCAATTTTTCCTCATCAAACCCTAGCAAAGCAGTTTTTTCAATGAAGAGAGTTTTGCCTTCATTATTTTAAAAACACAACCCCCACCAAATTTTTTCAAATTTCCTTTAAAAGCACCATCATAATTAATTTTGATAAACCCAATACTTTTCTATTTCAAGTCCTTGGTCCCGCTTATGTGGGACTCCTCACCCCTATTAACATTGAGTCATGACATGTGTGTGGGGGGTAGTTGACCCTCTTGCTTTCTAACTGGTTCATGTGATGTTGTTCCCATTACAAGTTGTTTATTTCCAGTGGCATATTCCTATGTTGGAATTTTGTTCCACTTTAATACCTCTTCTACTTAGTTAGTGTAGTGTGTGTGTTAATAATCCCACATTGACCTGGTTGTGGGACTTGAGTGGTTTATGAACCCCAACACTTGTCAAACTCTTTTCCAATGGGGTAGTAGGCTTAAAGGTGAAAGTCCTTGGTCCTGCTTATGTGAGACTCCTCACCCCTAACATCGAGTCATGGCATGTGTGTAGGGGGTAGTTGGTCCTCTTGCTTTCTAACTGGTTCATGTGATGTTGTTCCCATTACGAGTTGTTTATTTATAGTGGCATATTCCTATGTTGGAATTTCATTCCACTTTAATACCTCTTCTTCTTCTAGATCAAAGTAGATCATTTGTTTGATTTTTATTATCGTAGACAATTCTTTAATGTATGTTTGTAACCAAGTTGTTACCACTTATGTTTTTGCACTTTAGACTTTCCATGACGAGCACCATATTTGTAGATAATATGGAAGAGAGACAATAATACAATTCCAAACTTGGGCATGACTAGCCCTATTGGGACACTATAGTGATGTGTTTGGGTTCTTATCCAAGAGACCCAAGTTCAAACCACACGGGAGTGTTTGTGAGTGGGTACAAAACAAACAAAAAAAATCTTGGGCATGATTTTTGAGATTTATTTTTAAAAATTCTATTATTTCTTTCAAACCATAAATTTCAACAAATAATGATAAGGTTAATCCTCAATCCTCCACAAAATACATAATGTTTTAGGTTTGAAATAATTAATCTAACATTTCATCAACTCTTTCAATATTGATGGAGTTACCTAGTATATATTTAATAATTATTAATACTAAAATTTAATTTCTTAAGTTTAGATAAAACATAACCAAATCGTCTCAATATATAGTAAAATTTTTTACTTAAAAAAGTTAAATAATTTATTACAAAAGAAATTATATCCTAATAACAATATCTTCTAATCACATAAGTGACCTATAAATTTTTTAAACATTTGACATAATATTTGTGATATTTTTTTTTGATTGGTGAAAAAGGGTTTTGAAAGGGTCTCGTAACCTTTTACAATACTAGCAAAAGCCCAAAAACTCCCTGGAGGCAGACAATCCCCAAGGAGGACTCCCTACCAGACAACAAGAGATACTACTGCCACAGACCTGGCAACACTACAGACCCAAACTGGGCTAACATAAACTATATACAAACACAAAGGAGCCCGCATAGGGCCAAATCACCCAAAAAAAAAGCCCACGCAGGGGTAGACATTGAGACATAACAACAAAAACCCCTCTCTAGGCCAATTGGAGACCAAAACGAAAAATAAACTGCCATCCAAACCCTGAAATTGGACCTCCATTGGAGAGTCTCCTCTGCTCCAGCTCACATATTGGGTCCATAGCTGTTGTTAGCAGGGTTCTCCCCCACCAGGCTCTTGAAATCCTAGATGATCTTGAACTGGTACTTGTACTCCTCAAGGAGGGAGTCTGTCTGTGCCAATAGAGATGAAGTAGTTCTGGACACTTGTCCTAAAGCTTTCAATAGGTCCTGAATCTGCTGGATATGCCCACGGTCGGAGAGGCTCAGGGAGGACGTCATGCACGATGTCAACAGGGGAGCTCGCGTCGAAGTCCCTTCTCTTTGGACCAGGAACTTCATTGAATTTTCTTTTTTTATTTGGAATTACAGAGAGTCATCAGACGTGTCATCGATAACCAATGGAGCCTTTCTCTTACTGCTGCCCCCTTAGCATAAATAGGGTAACGATAGGCTTCAATATTATGAGAAACTAGGGTATCATCCACTTTGACTACTATGCTTAAAATATCAGTGAGTGGGAGGGGTGCGTCTTGTTAGAATTAAAGTGCACTATGCCTCTGTTTTGACACTTGTCAGTTTATATTGACACTTGTCAGTTTATCATATACGCCTTCTGCCTATATATGTAACTCATTTGTATTAATAATATAATCTCATCAGTTTCAAGTCCCAACATTTGGTATCAAAGCAGGCTTTCCCTGCCTTGTGAAACCCTTGAGGGGGGATTTCCCTCATGGAAATCCTCCCTCACCCCTCATTTTTTCCATTTTTTTTTCTTTAGCTAGGGAGTCTGCTCTCCATCAATGAGATGGATCAGAAACCAGAAGCTTTGAAAATTAATGGCTGGCCCCAATTTTTTTTAAGAATGATTTATTTTTCTCCCTATATATCCATCTGCAGAAGTAATATCTCCATGAAATATGAAAAATGAGATACACGAGTTTGCGTTATTATGGCTGGGCAGAACCTGTTTTGTTCAACAATAGGCCCCTAAATGGGGTTCCATGGGGCAGCGCCCCTGACGAGGAGATTTTTTTTTTTTGAAAATTTAATTGTTTGTGATCTGCCTTGTATTCCATTAATACGTCATTATGATCCTTGGTTTAATTATTTTTTATAAGAATTTGCAGTCTCATCTATTTTAATCTCTGAGCATTGTTTAAACACCAGATATGACATTATATATTGCTAAGATTAGAGATTATGCACCTACGTTCTGGGGTTGCCCTACACTTTCATGAAAATGGGATGGGTCTCGAGGATCATAATTCTTGAAATCATGGCGGCTCTGATCTATTACTGCATGATGCTCCTCCTCTGGACCAAGCGAAAGCTCGACAAGGATGGCCACACCAAAATCAGCAGCTTCGACGATGTCGGCTTCACGGTGGCAGGCCCCATGGGCAAGGCCATGGTGGACTCCATGATAATTCTCAGTCATGTGGGATTCTACGTCGGTTATCTCATTTTCATCGATGACAGCATCTCTTCCGTTTTGCTAAAGTCAGATCAATCAGGCGGGCCAAGGGTTTGGATCCCGGGCGCAGGATTTTGAGGTGACAGATCTGGAATTTCTGATGCCCCTCCTAAGGCGCATCGCAGAAGGCATGTCCTACGAGGGCGATATTATCGCCGCCATGTGTATGGAGGGCACCAACAAGGAGGGTTCCTCTTTCGACTACGACACAATCAACCAGACGTCATCCCCATTTTCGGGATCGTTCACAGTCCTGATTCCCTGGACTTTCGATGCCAACATGAAGGACCGAATGCGCAGGTATGCCCGGACGACGCATATCTTCAGGATATTTCATGATAGCGACGACGAGAACGTGATGCGATACCGAGAAATTAATTACGGGCTTCCTGATGTGGACAGGGAGAAGCTCGCGGAGGCACTGAGGAGGGCCGTGAGGATCCTCATCGCTGCCGGCGCCACGGAGGTCGGGACCCACCGGAGCGACGGGCAGCGGTTTGTGGCAGAGGGTGCCACCGCGGACGAAATCGAGGAGTTTGTGAGCAACGTGGCCCCTGCGAAGGTGGATGCAAGTTTGTGGACTACGACGTGCTCGGCACACCAGATGGGGAGCTGTCGAATGGGGAAGGACGAAAAGAGTGGGGCGGTGGACTGGAAGGGAGAGAGTTGGGAAGTGGAAGGGTTGTTTGTTTGCGACGGGAGCCTGTTGCCCACCGCAGTGGGCGTGAATCCAATGATCACCATTCAGTCCCTGGCCTTCTGCGTTTCCAAATATATTCTCGAATTTTTGCGCAAAAATGGAATAGGCCAATAAGTAAAATTTCATAAATTTAAAGCTAAATACATTGAAAGGAAAGTAGATATTACATCCCATGAAGAAAGTATATGCTCGACTATAGCTACTTTCAGTTCAATGACATAAGTGTGAAGTCGCGCCATGTGTGTGCATTTATTTGGATTCAATGATGGTGGAACTTTTACAAGTACACTTTTACAGTGGGTGGTAGGTTTTTAACGGATAGTGAGTGGGAACTCGCCAAGCAGGATCAAATTGAATCGAATGACTTCATTCAGCTATTTTTACCAATTATTTGTGATTGCTTTAAATTGGGCAATGATTGTATGGTTGTATGGGAATTTTTAAATGGAGGGAATAATGACTTCATTCAACTATTTTTACCAATTATTTGTGATTGATTTAATTGGGCAATGATTGATTCAAACAAAGTAATGGTCTGTCTTTAGGTCTATCTCTGGGTCATGATCTCTAGGACTGCCACTCGGTTTGTCATTGGATTTGCCTCGGGGTCTACCATAGGTTTTACCTTTTTGGTAGAAGCCATACAACATTTCTTTCATCATGGTCCATTGTGTGAGATCTGTCCATCCACAATCAATATGAACCTTTTTGGCCATTTTCACTTTGTACCAACAATTAGAAGAAGAGTGATTCGTACATCCACATGAATCACAAGGATGTAATCTCCAACACTTAGCTGCAACATGTCATGCCTTTCCACAGTGACTGCAATAATGCTTTTTAGGAGATGTAGGAGATTTAGGTTTTACAAACATGGAATTATTGGTACTTGCTTGTCCAGTATAGCCAAGGCCTTCATTCTTTGCCCTGACATTTGGCATTATAGGAGTTTTAATGCCTTGTTCCTGTTTACCTAATCTCTTACCATTGAATCCCATTTTCTTCATCATTTTGGAGCCAAATCCTTTGGTGTGTTTTTCAAAACACCCAATTTCATCATCTTCATCAATGCTTTTAACAATTTTGCATTTGTCATTATTGATGAGATTATGGAGCTCTTTTTGAGGAGGTTCAGTTTTTAAGTCACTAGTGTCACAAGCAAAATTTGCTACTGAAATGAGATCACCTGTGCTACAACTGATATCTACCATAGAAGGTATGAGGTCGCTTGTATCACAACAAGCATGTGCCACAATGGGCTGAAGGTCACTTGTGTCACAACAAGCGTTCGCCTTTAGGACCTCGTTTTCCTCATTTATTTCCAATTTACGTTGGGCACGGTCAAGTGCAACAAAGACCAGGTATATGCCCCTTAGAACGCCAATAGGAACTTGAGCACCATTTTTCTGAAGGTCTATGCAAGACTCAGAATCATCGAGGAGAGCTACTAAACCATTGTTTAGTGTGAGGAATGTGCCCTCCTCATAAAAATCCAACCCATCCATCTCTGGTGGAAAGTATGGGTCTTTAACTGATTTAGCAACATCAGTTTTTAGGGCTATCTTTTTCTTTGATCTGCCCATTTTTAAGGTGTCGGTCTCTGCCGAAAATGCACCTTTTACAATGAATTTTGCAAAAATAATCTGACTAAGGTGTCGGACTCTGCCGAAAATGCACCTTTATAAGTCTTCCCCCTTTGTTTTTGCAAAATTATATATCCCCTTAGTGCAAGATAGGAGATGGTGGAGAGAAAAATGTTATTCCCCCCTTTTAGTGCAAAAAAATGCAACAATTAAGCCTCAAAAGGCTCTTACAAAGCTCGCCTCGTAGGCAGAGTAGCACAATATATCACCAAAAAAAAAAATCCCCCTTGTGTGAAGTACTTCAAAAAAAAAATTGCTATTTATGAAGTCTAAAAAACAGGTTTGGAGGTTTGATGATTTTATGCCTCTTTAATTGCTTTGATGGTGGAGAGAAAAAATCTATCCCCCCTTGAAAAAAAATAACTCCCCCTTTTTAAGTTTGATAAGAATATTTTCCTTCCAATTTGTTTTTTTTTTTTAAATAATTTAAAGTTTAATTTATTTATTTTTCCCAAAAAAGAAATATTTTATAAAGGATTTAAAATAACTTATTTTTTTTTAAGAAAAATTAAAAAAAATAAATTAAACTAAAAAATATTTAATATATAAAAAAAACATTAGAAAAAAAATAAAAAATCAAACAAAAAAGTTTTTACCTTTGGGGGGGTCGACGGGGTTTGAACCCCCGACCTCGAGCTTCCAAAGCTTGGCCGCTAACCAGCCGAGCTAGCTCCTTGGCTGGGATATAAAGGGCAGGGTCCTTTATTTACCTTGAAGCGGCGCCTCCCTTCTCTGGTGGCGCCCCTCCGAAAGCAAACTAGCCTCCTCCTATGTTGGTCTTCGAAGACAAATTGTCCTACAATCCACGACGATCGCAATATGAAGACTGCGTCTCCCGTCCCAGCACCTCTGCAATGTTTAAGTAGCAGAATTTAAAAAAATTGTGATCCTCCATTGCAAACCCAGAAGGCACCTGTCTTCAATTCGTCAGAAAATGTCAAAACGTCTTCTTGCAGAACGTCTTCACCGACATGCAGGATGATTGAAATATGACTTCTAGTCTTTCAGAAAGCACCCTTGATCGAATCAACAACAACATCCCATGTTGGAAATCATCAGATTTTTTTTAACATATTGGAACAATCCAATCGACTATAGAAGGAGCATGTCAGCTTGTTCGCCTATTGCACTGGGATTTCTCAATCACTAGTCTCCCTTCATTTTGCTTTATCTATAGTAAATTCATCTGTAGAGTACCCGTTGGCTAAAAAAACTGATCTCTAGCAGATCTATAATCAACAAAGAACAAAAAAATATCCTTCAATGCTTCACCACACATTGCGGCGATCTTCTCCGGCTAAGCTGCCTTTGACGAGCTGTGCGACTCTACTACAAAGGTCAGATATGCCCATTGCCGTCTGCAGCTGTTGGTAAAAAAAATCTTTGTTTTCTTTTAGTCCCACATGGGACGTGCAGTCAGGCATACAGGGGTTTAAAAAACAAAACCCTCACCTTGGTTAATGTCTACCTTCGGGTAGACTCTGCCACCCAAAACAACCCCTTGTGTGTGCTATCGTCCACAGTGTATTACGCCACTTGTCACTGTAACACTAGTTTTGTCATCTTGTGTTGCTGGTTTCGTCAGGTCACAGGTAGCCCACAGGTAGGTTGTAGGGTTGCTAGGTCGTAGGTAGTCTGTCGTGTTCTGGAATCTTGCCACATAGGTTTAGATTGCCATCTAGACATTAGGTCCCATAGAGTCACATCTTCACATCGCGTGCCAAGTGGGTTCGTCCTACAAACAGTCAGACTTTGACTAGTGTGCAGTCCAGTCAGATCTGGCTGCCACTGTCTCAGATTTGACAGCTTAGGACAGATCTGCTATCCACTAAGAGGTCGAATCGCCCAACCAAGAGGACCAGGTCTCTAACTAGCAAGTCCTCCTCATGTCTCCAACCAGCAAGTCCTCCTCGTGCCTCGAGAATCTCTCAGGCTACGTATGAGCCTAGAGCTCGATAAGCTCTGATACCATGTTGGGAAAACAGAGTAATGAGAGCATTGTATTAGGTAAATATATAGAATACATTAGGCTGTAAATAACCTGTAGATATAGGATCTACTAACCTATTAGAGCTAGAAATAAACTAGCGCTAACTATAGGCTAACCAAATGATTCCTAATAACAACATAATGTAATAATAGATACTATATGCTTACAGGTTTCGATGGTGTATTTGAGAAAATAGATCCAACAGTAGGTCAAATATATACGCACACAAAAAATTTGAGTCCACCATTGTAAATATCTACACACCTGCGAGACTGCACTTGCATCAGCTCGATGGCCTGCGCCCATGGGGAGCTCCACTTCTTCGAATTGACAGATCGTCTTAGCCTTGCAGTACTACACCAGAACCTGAAACTAAAAAAAAATTCTGAAAAAATTTCCTAAACTTTAAATTCTTACCATCTGGTTTTTGATCCATCAAATGATGGAGAGCATACTCCCTCGGTAAAAAAATTTAAAAAAATAGGGAAAAAAAATCAAGGGGAGGGAGGATTTCCATGAGGGAAATCCCCCCTCAAGGGTTTCACAGGGCAGGGAAAGCCTACTCTGATACCAAATGTTAGGAGTAAAACTGATGGGATTATTTTATTGATACAAGATGAGTTACATATATAGGCAGAAGGCCTATATGATAAACTGACAAGTGTCAATATAAACTGACAAGTGTCAAAACAGAGGCATAATGCACTTTAATTCTAACACGTCTACCCCTACATCATCTCTAGGATTGGTTGGCCCTCCGATGAGGAGGAGAGGCCTCGTCGACCCTCCAGCAAGGGGGGGCCCAACCGAAACACCAGTGATGGGGCCCTATTGGAGGTGTCATTGCAAGGTTCTACTCCTCCACCATGAACCTGAAAAAAACATGATATTGACCTTGATGGAGCAGGGAGGAGGAGGTACCCCTCTTAACACTAAGCACTGAATGTTCTACAGATATGAACATATATTTAGGGATATTTATGGTTTTCTTCCCTCTAAGGTGGTTTAAGAAAGTGAGGTGGAAACTCTACAGAATAGTTGAGGGATTGTCAACGGTGAAGTACTGGAGGACTATGATCATAACTGTGTCCCATGGCTTTGGGAGCGTCTCCCTGACAATCTCCCCCTTCTCCTTGCCCAGGGATTCTCCTTTATCCCTGAACAATGTCAATTTCCCTTGAAGGGAGTGCTTTTATCGATTGATAATTTTACCTTCGTTTGGGAGACCAATAATTGTCACTAAGAGATCCGCCATTACAGTGAACCCAAAATCTCGAATGATCGCATGTCCTCCATTCCATGAATAGATAAAATCCTTGGACAATTTTGATTCAACCCCATGGAATTGTTGCAAAACAATTAGGAGGCCATGATCGTGAAAAATATCCTCGACCAGGGGGGTTAATTGGAAGGACGTGGGCTTGATTTTGGCCATGATGGTGATAATCGAAGGAGACAAGGGATGACAGAACAAGTAGAAAGTGAGAGGGTAATGAACATGGTGAGGAAGAAAGCTGGTGGAGATAAATAATGGCCAATGCACAGGTAAAATCCTCCACCCAATACAGCTCGTGCTCAAAATCTCTTGAGTCACTCAAAAATTCGGTGGCACGGTTGGAAGGGCACACCAAACAATGGGGGGACTAGATGGAGGCCTGAGGAAGTGACACCACAATTGACCAATGAGGTAGGTAAGCACATGTTAAGATGATAGGGATTAGCTTCCTTGGTGGTACAACAAACATGGCAAAAATGAGTAAGAGCGATGATGTGGGAGGTTACCATGAGGTAAAATGATCGAGAATCCACCCCCATACTGGGATTGACAGTGCAACTAGACAAAATGATGTTGAGTGGGGTATGAAGAATCAACATAAATTGGCTAAACAGGAGGAAATCCAAAAAGCACCTCGAGAGCATGGGAATTGCTATGATGACTTGGTCGCTGACTTAGGAATCAAGGGCCAAAATTCCCTAAGATAAAATGACCTTGGTGCCACCTAAATCATCATTGAGGTAGGTATTGAGATGACACCTAATAGCATGGCAAATATTTTGGTTCCAATGTGTCCTAATACCATGGATGGGCCTCCACTTTCGACAGGATAAGTAGCTTCAGCTACCAAAAAGCACACTCATGCACACGATGGAAAGAATCACATGAGGAAGCTTTGCCTGGAAGGAGACTACATTGAGAAAAAAATTGAAGTCGACCTTGAGGTGTCGCTGCAAGAGTAGGCCATATTGGAGCTCGATTGATGAGTTGCACTTTGAAGGCAAGTACAAACATGAAACTCATGATTTTTCATGTTGGACCTCCTTGGCTCACTAACTAGTGAGGTCCGTAGCATTTGCATCAATTATGTCTTAGGAAAAGGAGTTAGTACAAACCCGAAGACCTAACTCTACGATACTAGTGTTAGCTAGATGGTCAGCCACGCTATTACCTTCTCTGTAGGTGTGGGTTGCGTTAGTATTAGAGAAGGAGCACAACAAAAGCTTGGTTTCGTCAATCATGGTGGAGGAGTTCCACGATGAAGAGAGGGATCCAGGGGATAGGCTGGAGATGATATTCTTGAAGTCGCCTTCAATCATCACATTGGGGACCTAAAGCTTGTGGGTCAGAATAATGCATTGGTAGAGAGTTTGGGATTCTGCAAAGTGGCTGGAGTTGAAATCCAAGTTCTTCACATACGCCAGGATGATACTGCCTTTGTGATCATGGACGACTCCCTCGACACTAATAACTACATAATTACCTTTCGCTGCATCGTCAAAGTTGAGCTTGAGGAAGCATGGACATGAAGGTATCCATTTGACTAGGAAGCGATCGACCTTGGGGGGGTCTGGATACGGATGCCATGCGGGATGACGAGGGTGGAATTTAAGATAAATTTAGGGTGAGGCTCAGGACCATCCTTAAACCAGATGATAGACACATTCTCAACTATATCAGAAATGATCTTGGCCAGGACATAGCTACTCTTGTGGGACAAATATCTGAAGGCCTGGGTGTTATATTCTCTCTAGATCTCCATAGGAAGTGCAAGAGACAAAACGACTAGAAGGTTTTTAATCGGTGCCCCCTGAAAGAGTTTGGCCACTAAACACATATATCATTGAGCAAAAGGGGTGGGACCCAAGAGATGTCGATCGAGGTAAAAAGAAATGACATGATGGAATGAGTGAAGGGATATGAAAGGAAGATATGCTGGGTAGACTCACAATTCATACAACACAAGTAGCACCTGTTGGGGAGGGACAAACCACAACGATGGAGGTTAGGGATGGTGAGGATCTTATCTTGGATGGATAGCCATAGGAAAATTTTTACCTTGGGGGTGAGGTAAGGCCTCCAGATGAGCTTGGATGAGAACCAAGCGGGGTTGGGAGAAACAAATAGAGCGTAGGCTGACTTGACAGTGAAAAGGCCCAACGGGGAAGGAGCCTAAAGGATGGAGTCCTCAACTGGGAATGAGGGGATGGTGTAGAGGCGAAGGAGATCAGATAGGGTGGCAGAGGTAATTTACTGGTTAGTTGAGAGGTCATCGATCAGGATGAACTTCCAAGAAGAGGACCCTGGGAGGATAAAATCACTAACTTTGGGTCCAAAGAGGGAGTCTATCACTGGATGAATGCAGACTAGATAAGTTCTAACCTGAAGAGGGCCACTCTCCAACTAGGGATCACTTAAAAAAATTATATTGGCTCCATTGTCAAATTTCCATCTGATGCCCTTCCTGATAATCTCTCTAGCTTTGGAAATGGAGTTCCACATCGTAGATCATTTTATTGGGTTAGGATAATTCAAAAAATTTGGATTGTTCCAAAGGTACTTTTCTTTGATTATCAAAGCCTACAGAGAGTCTTTGTTGGTGAGGACTCGCCATCCTTTTTTGGTGATGAGCACTAGGTTCATGTTGCAGACCTTACGTAATCCAATGCCCCCTTGATCCTTCCCTGTGCATACCTGGTTCCACGCCACCAGGTGAATCCTTTTTTATCCTTTGACTTAGATCACAGGAAGTTCCTTTGGAGTTGTTCGATGCAATTACAAACTTCAACAAGGATCTGGAAAACTTACATGAAGAAAACTATAATGCTTTACATGGTGGCTTTAACGAGGGTGGCCTTCCCAGATTGGCTGAGTAGGCTATCTTTCCAGCTCACCCATTTTTTTTAATATGCTTGATGATGGATTTCCAAAGGGCTTTTATGGACTGACCATCGAAGAGGGTGAATCCTAGGTATGTTGTTGGGAAGGAACCGATGGAGCATCCAAGGGTAGCAACAATGCAGGCTTGACGTCTCATCGGTGTGTTAAAGAAATAGAGGTTGTTTTTTTCAAAGTTCACCTTCTACCCTACCACCTCATCAAAGGAGAGGAGGATGGACTTGATGTGCTAGGCTTGGGGAATTGACACTCGGGTAGCCAAGATAGTGTCATCGACAAACTGTTGATGGGACACCGTCGAAAGGGACAAAGCCGATTTGATGCTAGAGATGGACCCTTCAAGATAGGTATGAGTGAGGGTTCTTCCAAGCACTTCTACCACATTGATGAACAGAAAGGGGGAGATGGGGTCTCCTTTTCTGAGTCCTTTGAAATTCTTGAAGTAGACCGTAGGGGAGCCATTGACCATGAAGGAAAAGTTCACTGAGGTAATGCACCCTTTGATCAATTCAACCCAATTCAGGTGAAATACTAACCAATGAAGGACCATCAAAATGAAATCCCAGGATATCCTATCGAATGCCTTGTTCATGTTGAGCTTAAGGAGGAGGTTCGCTTGACTGCTCGAAGATATGGAGTGGATGAGCTCATGAATGACTATAATGATATCAATGATTTACCTTTTGTGAACGAAACTACCTTGATTGGGAGAAATGATAGAGGGGAGGATGAGATTAAGCCTGGAGGCTAGGGCTTTGGTGAGGATTTTGTATAGAACATTGCATAGGCTAATGGGATGAAAGTTAGAGATGGTGCAGGCCTAATTTACTTTAGGGATAAGGGCTAGGAAGGTAGAGTTGATATATCCTTGGATTACCTTATCTGCCTGCATTTATTGGATTTTTGAGACCACATCCAGACCAAGGATATCCCAAAAGTGCTAAAAAAATATGGGGGGGGAACCCGTCCGGGCCTAAGGCTTTCCCCCCTTACATGGAAAATACAACAAATCTAACTACAGAAAGAGAAGCAAGAAGCATTCAATTTTGGTCCTCAGTGACTCACCTTGGGATATGCTGTAAGAGGCTCTTAGAAGCCTAGTAGTTGCATCTAGGAGAGGGTCCAAGAAGCTCCTCAAAGAAAGAAACATTCATAGCTCAGATTCCCTGGATGTCAAAAATAATTTATCCATCCTGCTGGACTAGCTTCCTGATTTTGTTGCTGCCTCTGTGCCTCACTACTGTGGCATGAAAAAATTTGGTATTCAGGTCGCCTTATTTGATCCAAATTACTCTGGACTTTTGCTTCCATAAAAATTCTTCATTCTTTAGAATGTTGTGATAATCAACGAGAAGGACTCGCTCAATGTTTTGGACGGTGGGTTTTGGGTTGCTATCCTGAACAATGAGTTCAATATTCTTGAGCTGGGATTGAATCTCCTGCTTCTTCTCGAAGATGTTCCCAAAGACTTCCCTATTCCATATTTTGAGATTGTATTTTACATATCGAAGATTTTTACTTATCTAGAAAATTTTGGGTTCGTGGAAAGGCCTGGCCCACCACTAAGCGATAAAATATATGATGTTTGGGTCATGGAGCCACATTGCTTCAAAACTAAAATGGAATTTGAAGGATGAGGTGTGAGGATGGCTCTCGATGAGGAGGGGATTGTGGTCGGATCCAATCCTTGGAAGATAGCTCATAAATGCACCATCGAACAGGGAGATGAAATTGATAGAAATGAGGACACGGTCTAGATGCATCTGGATTAGTTGATTGCCCTTCTTGCAATTGATCTAAGTGAATCTTGGTCCTCGAAGGTTAACATCCATCAGTTCATTGTTATCCATAAAGCTGGTAAAGTGCTCATAAAATCTCTTCGAGATAGGAGTTTCTCCTTTCTTTCCAAACCTCTATAGAAAAGACCTCTCGCAGCTAGCTAAGCGAATTCCATAACGAGGATCTCCAAGAGGGAGAATTTGGGGCATACATATTTGTTAGAACCCATTGGGACCCATCATATTTATTGGAAAACATAATGTTGATGTAGCTTTCTACCATTAACAACACTGTCCCCTCGATTTTGGTTGGGTCCCATAGGTACATAAGGCCTCTTGAGGCCCCATTTGCTAAAATGAAATAGGAGGCAGAGTCCCTTCATATGTAGTTTGATATAGAAAAAATGTTTTGGGTGTTGAGTTTCATTTTTTGGAGAAGAAGAATTATCGGTCGGTGTTCCTTCCTCATGGACTTGACCAAGTGCTGCTTGTTTCACCTATTGAGGCCTCTCATGTTACATGAGAGGGTCTTCATTTAGAGAGTCTAGTTGAGATGCACTTCCCTATCCCGACTGGGGGGAAGATTGGTTCTATTTTGATCCTAGTTTTTCGAGAGTTGGGAGGACTCCCTGAGGGTGAGTTGGGTGCCATTTGTGATGTCGTCTAGAGCTTCGTTGATTTTGATGTCCTGATTGGAGGGGTGACCCCTCTTCTTCATTGATCCCACGCTCGTTGAAGCTTTCTTAGGGGGGAAAGAAGGCACGGGGCTAGGGGGTGGGAGTTCGGGGAAGGGGGAGGGGAGGAAGGGGATGCTGAGACTCAAGAATGGGAGGGGGAGGATGGGAAAAGCTAGCAGTTGAAGGCTGGTTTAGTTAATACTACGAGGGGGTTGCCAAAGGATAGAGGGAAGAAGTGGTTAAAGACGGGGATGGTCAGGCTACAAGGGGGAGGGGTCTAGTAAGGGGGGACCAGGGGGTATCCTTATTACTAGGGACCTACAAAGGGGGATCAAGAGGATTCGGGGCAGGGCCGGAGCCCTAGGGGAGAGGGGTTTTGGAAGATTGGTGATTCCTTCGAGAGGAAGCAACAGGGGCATGAGAGGGGAACTAGGAGGACAAGTGGCCCTGATTGAAATTTTTTTGTAAAAAGCAGGTTTATTCTCATATTCAATATTTTAGGTAAAGATATAGACCTTGGAAATGATATTGATTGATAATGGTAGATCAACGTCCAGGATAGCATTAACACACATGCGAGCCTGAGTCATTCGATTCCCAATGCGTGTTGGTGGGTTGAATGATATGAACTCTCCAATGCTTCTCGCTATCCCTCGAAGGATGCCCTCATGCTAGAATTGAACAAGAAGACCAAGGAGGCAGACCTATATTGGAGCAGAGTTGATGCTATGGGTTGTTGGGTGTGTATCGCTCCAAATTTTTTGCATCCTTACCTTCTGGCTATTGGATCCGTGCTCGAAAGGAGGATGGGAAAAGGATGTCGTGGTACCTCGGACTGAGAGGACTTTGCGAAGGTCCCGCCTCTCAAGAGAGGTGTATTTTGATGATTTTTCGACGGATGGTGGGTTCACCAGGAAACATTTAAGGGCAGTTTCCACGCCTAGGTTTGGAATGTGTTTTAATGTGTTCATTTTTAACTTTAAGCATTCATATCCTAGGTTTGGCCAAATGAATCTAGATTAATCTACATGAAAATGCAAATTCAATGAGTATAGAAAACAGATTTAAAGACATAAAACAAAGAATTTACAGAATACAAATGAGGAATACCTGATCCGGATGTCTGGTGATGATTCTGATGTTTGAAGCAGTCAGGATCATCTGGAATTCAACAGATTCATCTGAGATCTGACAGAATCGTCTGAGATCTGACGAATTCGTTAGAGACCTGTAAGCAGAAAAATAGATACAAAATACAACGAATACTACTGTGCTAACAGAGGGAAACAACACCAAATGAATGTATGAATATTGAATAATAGTTATGAACAAAAATTCAAGCAAATTACGATATTCTAATGACAAATCATGATATTAGTATGCAATCTAAGCTAAATGGGTGAACTCCAAATGCAAAATAACATAAACACTGAATAAACTATCTAATTTGCAGAATAAAACAACAGAGAAAAGGTTGAGAAGTGCAAACTTCAGGCACTGATTGCCTCAATATGGACTGTAGTCGAGATCGTCTCGCATCAGTATGAAATCGCCTCGGATTCGACAGGTTCACCTCCGATCTGAACAAGTTCATTGACGACGATGTGTGCTGGCTCTAGCTAAAAAACAGTGATGTACCTGCAACAAAATTGGTATGGGACCAGTGCAAATGAAAAATTGGGATGGTTCAACATAGATGGAGTTAAATTGCAGAGAATTTCAGCCAGGGATGTGCTAAGGGAATAGCTTAGGATTAAATAGGCTTAGGGAAGTAGTTAGGAGGTTGGAGATCATCCCAATTTGGGAGATCTCCAACGGGGGAGGGTCCCTAACAGCGCAGACATGCTTCTACCCGGATTGGAGACCCGTTGGAACAGAAGCTAATTTTGCAAAATTAGTTTTGCGACAAGATCATCTGGACGTCCTAGCCCAGACGAAATCGTCAGATCTGGGGCGATATCGTCTGATCAGCGACGATATCGTCAAACGGTCAAAACAACCTCTAAAAATGGCACAGAAAAGGAGGAAACGGATTACCCGACGATTAACGTGCGGTTTGGGAGGTTAAATTTGAATTTTAAATTATTTACTAAGGTGAATGTAATTATGACAATTTCACTGCGCCAATTTTAGGGTGCTACAGGGTGGAAATCCACTTCCCACTTGCAAAGAAAAAGGCCCCTTCGATCGTAGAACCAAGGCCCTCCAGAGAGAATATGCTGGTAACTGCAGGGTCGCTCAGTTAGATTAGAAAGAAGCCTCTAGTTAACTTCAAACGCTCGACAATGGACCTCGCAATTAGATTTTTCTGCGAGCCATTATCCACTATACAATCAGTTGCAAAGTTGTGAAGTAAGTGGGCTCGAGTGATGAACAAAGCATCACGAGCCCCTTCTGACGAACTTACATTTACTAAGGTAACTTCATTAAGCTTACCTCGTAATTTTGTATATACTCTACTCTCTCCTACAGACTCAAGGGGACCCTTGGAAGCATCCTCCTCTTGAGTAGTAATTACTAAACTCTTATTTTTGAGCTTAAAGCAATCAACTTTCTCATGCCCTTTCTTCTTACAATAATTGCAGAATTTCTTAGAAGAAGAAGAAGAAGATTTTGAAGAAGAAGGAGTAGAAGCGAAAGGGGAAGGAGAAGAAGGAGATGGAGAAGACACATTCTTCTTTTGAGCAAAATTCTTCTTTTGTGAGAAAGAATTATTCCCTTTTGATGAGTTTGCAACCACTTGAGTAACAGGTGTGCGGAATGCTTGCGATTGCGCCTTAAACTTGTCCTCCGCAAGTCGCGCTCGGTTGAAAACTTGATCCAAAGTTTCCATAGAAACAAACATTAGTTCCCCAGTACAAATGTTCTAACAAGCCACTTTGAAACTTGAGAATGAAACCTGGAACATCATCCTCCACATTCACAAGTATTCTGAACCTGTTAAATTGGAAAATATATTCTTGTACAGACATATTAGTACCTTGGCGAAAACGAAACCATTTAATAACCAATTCCCTAGAATAATTTGAAGGATAGAAATTGGTCTTAAGACATTGTACAAGCTCATCCCATATAGTGAGTTCTTGTCTTTTTAGGAGTTGTGCTCAAACAGAATGGTCATCCAGTTGCTTATCATTCAGAAACTTTTTCTGCTGCTAAGTTGAACTATTCTACATATGACAAGGAGTTGTATGCTTTAGTTCAAGCTATTAAGTATTGGAGACACTATCTTTTGGGAAAAGATACAGTAGTACACACTGATCATATGCCTCTCAAGTTTTTACAATCTCAAAGTAAAATTGAAGAATCAAGACATGTGAAGTGGGCCTCTTACCTCCAACAATTTCACTTGGTGATCAAGTAAAAAAAGGGGAAGAGTAATACTGTTGCTGATTATTTGAGTAGGCCTCCAGCCGCTCTTGCCTTAACAGTTATGTCCACTTCACACTTGGGATTTCGGACTTGGCCTAATCGGTATTCTCGGGATCCCGATTTTGGAAAAATATTTGAGCAAGTGAGTAAGCCTTCTTCTTCCAATTTGCGTCCTTTCCAAGATTTCTACATCAAAGAAGGACTTCTTTACAAATTGGACAAGGTTTGTGTTCCTTGTGAGCCTAGAGTGTCACTTCTTAAGGAAGCTCATTCTACACTTTATGGTGGTCACTTTGGGAAGCATAAAACACTTTATCATTTGCAACGATTTTTCTATTGGCCAAAAATGCAGAGGGATGTGTTGATATTTCTTAAACAGTGTGCAGTTTGTTGTCGCTCAAAACTAGCTAATAGGAAGTTTGGCTTAGGCATGCCTTTGCCCATTCCTTACCCTCCTTGGGAAAGCATTTCCATGGACTTGGTTAGTGGTTTTCCTATGACAGTGCGCCAACATGATTGTGTGTTCGTGGTGGTTGATAGATTCAACAAAATGGCTAAGTTTATTCCATGCCACAAGACAAGTTCTGCATCAGACTTAGCTCAATTTTTCTTTGACAGCATTTGGCGTTCCTTTGGTCTACCTACCAGCATTATCTCGGATCATGATTCATGCTTTGTGGGTCACTTTTGGCGTTCTTTGTGGAAGATTTTGGGAGTTTCCCTTAACTTTTCTATCGCCTATCATCCGCAGTCCGATGGGCAGACTGAAGTGGTAAACCGTACACTTGTGCAAAGTTTGTGAATCTATCATCACGCTTCACCAGCAAAGTGGGACTTGAGTCTCACACATATTGAACATGCCTATAATAGGGCCCTACATTCTTCTACAGGTCATTCACCCTTTGAAGTTTGTATGGGATTTCAGCCCTTGGCACCTTATGAGTTACCTTTGTCTTTGCCTTCTCCTATCACTTCACATCTTCAGAAGGAGCAAGACAAGGCACACTCATTTGTTCAACACTTGCACAATCTTCAATCAAAGGTGGTTGAGATTTTGCAAAAGACACAGCAGCAGCAGAAAAAGGCCATGGATCGACATCGAATTCCTCATCCATTTCAGGTTGGTGATAAAGTTTGGTTGCATCTTGACAAGCGACGTTTCACTGATAAGACTCATAGCAAAATCAAACCAATTCGCTATGGGCATTATACTATTCTTCAGCAGGTGTCCGAGAATGCTTTTCGCCTTGATCTTCCCACACACTTGGGAATTCATGACGTCGTCAATGTAGATCTCTTAAAGTTGTACTTTGACTCTACATTGGAGACTGCACCAGCTATCAGTCATCCTGTGGACGTGGTTCCTAAAGCACAGTTACCATTGGATGCAGATCAGATCTATGACACGAAGACTCGACAGACTCGTTAGGGGTCTACCACCTCATATCTTGTGGCTCGGCGAGGACAGCTGCCGCATCAAGCTCGTTGGATTTCTTTTCATCAGATGTCCCGTGACTTTCCTATTCTTCTGAAAGCATTGGAGTCCAATGCTTCTATTGTGGGGAGGCATGATGAGGATTGATGTTAGATCTTTCATATGACCCCTCTAGTAGTTCCTAGCTAGGTTTGCATAGTTTATTTCTAGCAAATTCATATTGTAAGTGAGTCTCCTTCTCACATGCACTTATGGGCACTAGTTGTCTTCTAGTTGTCATTTAGAGTGTTAGTTAGTAAGTGTGAACTCAAAGTAGGAAGCGTGTACTTCAAGATAGCTAAAATGGATCTTCTAGTTAGCAATCTTAACTTAGAAGTTTACGTGCATTCTCCTTTGCATCTTTGTAGCTTTTTGGTTAAGCATATTGGATCAAATCCATGATTTCATGGGTTGGTTATATATTTTGGGCCATTAGTGCCTATATATTGAATTGTAAATAATAGAACACTTAGTTGGATTTTCAATCCTTTTCATTTTGTTAGCGTACTATAATATACTTTGTCTGTATTTCATTATTAGGCATACTGTTACAACTCCTGTAACAGTTCTATTTACGTCGGTGACTATTCCCGGCATTGTAACCTCTATTTAAACACTGCTGAATAATAAACATCAGTTCGCTGTTTTAACAAGGTATCAGAGCCATTCTGAATTTTTGGGTGAGGTAATTACAGACAAGGATTTTTTTTGCGGGTGTGATTTTTTTTCCCTGCCCATGCGCTATCTCCTCTCCCTGTCTGCGCAGCTGAGCGAATTAATTTTTTTTTTTTTTTTTTTTGTGTCATGTGCAGACCCGCGACAGTCATCGTGCATCCACGCGCGACTGAGTGGAAGCTGCGCAGATGTTGCTGGAGCGCGCGCAAGCGCGTCCAGCCTGCAGCCGCATCCAAGGGAGGCTGCGCAGACGTCGAGCCGTGTCCAAGCGGACGTCGCTGGAACGCAGCCTGCAGACATCGCTGCTGTAGTCGCGTCCAAGCTGCAACCCCCCCCGTTGAACGCACTGCGCGTCCAACGTTCAGCGCCCGCCCCGTTGAACGCGCTGCGTGTCCAGCATTCAGTCCCCCCCGCCGTCCGTTGAACGCGCTGCGAACGCAGCCACTGACGCCGACGTCCGGCGCCCCGCGCGTTCAACGCTGGAATGCGGCGCCGACGCCGACGTCCGACCCCGGATTAAAAAAAAAAAAAACGCAGCGGAGGAGAACGCGAGCGGAGGTGGCAGAGGCAGCCACAGAGGGCTCGGGTAGACTGAGGAGGGATATACGAGGGGGCTCCACTGATCCTTTCGGATCAGCCCGCTGGCTCACGTGGTCGTGAGCCATGCGGTAAGGCTCTGGGAGCCTGCAGGTTGGGGGTTCAAATCCCGCCGACTTCCCCCTTAAGGTATAATTTTTTTTTCAAAGGTTTTTTAATTATTATTTTTTAGTTAAAATTTTTAATTTTAATTTTAATTTTTTAGTTTTAAAACTTTATAAATTAAAATTTATTTTTAATTTTTTTTTTTCATAAGTTTTAAAAACTATATAAATTAAAATTATTTATTTTAACTTTAAATACATAATAATTATTAAAATGCTTTGTTAAAGAGATTTTTTTAAGGGGGGATATTTTTTTCAAAAAATCAAAGGGGGAATGTGAGTAATTTTATGAAAAAACAATTTGGCGAATTGTAAAAGGTGCATTTTCGGCTATGACCGACACCTGGAGGGTTAATTCTTGTGGGCACTTTTTATGTTGTATGTTGCATATTTCATTTTTTGCACTACTTCATTAAAAGTTAAAAAAATCAAATACACTCCCTAAGTCCCCGGAATAATTAAAACCCATCTGTGCAATTTATTGCAATGCAACGTTCGGTATTTGTGATACCTCTGGCCAGCACTTACAGGTAAAGCTGTCGTGATTGGGCTATCGTATCTGCCGCCTAATATAGCTGCTACAACGATGTCTGAGCTTGTTCTCTATAAATCGTCGGGGGAGAGATAAGTTTGCCATTTTTTGCATTTTTTTACTCCATCCACTACCCTTAATCGCTCTTGTGTTTAGGCGTAAATCCTGACGAAGTATTCTTCATAGTGTTTAGGGAAAGTTACGCCCCACGCATGAGAAGAATCTTCTATGGTAGGTGCCATCAACAAGGCGATTCCCTTTCAGTACTGCTTATGTTCCACGTATCGTATGATCTCTAAAACTCACCTATAGTCTCCCTCACGTAAGGGCGGGTGATTTTTGTTGATATTTTCTAAATACCTATAGTTTCCCTCACGTAAGGGCGGGTATTTTGTATGGTATAACGGCCTAGCAAAAGGTATATCGAAAGGGGGACCAATTGATGTTATAAGGAACCTTCACTATGGCCGTTGTTGCAAAGTTGATGACTGATCCTCATCAGTTATTGAAAGGTTCAAATTATACACCATGGAAACATAAGATGAAGACAATTCTCCAAATGGAAGATTTATGGGATATTGTTACTGGAGTAACATCTAGGCCTTCATCAGCATCAGGATCCACAACTCCTTCTACTGATCAGATAGCTTTTGACAAGAAAGACAGTCGAGCAAAGGTGCTCATTTTGTTTGTTGTTTCAGATGAAGTGCAACCTCATATAGCTGACAAAGTAAGTGGTAAAGAGGCATGGGATGCCCTTAGAACCATCTATGAGGGAAAGAATGATTCCACCATTCTTCATCTTCAACAACAACTTCATAACCTGAGTTTGAGACAGGGTGAAACAGTTGAACTCTTTCTGTGCAGAGTGTCTGAATTGAAAGAGAAATTGAATTTTTTGGGAGATTCTATGGATGAAAAGCTTCTCATTTCAATTATGATGAGAGCTTTACCTTCTTCATTTGATATGTTGATCACCTCCATCCAGGTGTCTCAACGACAAATTACCTACATCGAGTTGGTCAATCTGCTTCAACAACAGGAGGCATGCCAACTTCACAAGGATGATTCTTCCAATACAACCCTATACACCAACAGAGAGGGTTCTAGGAAGAAAGGTAATGGGCAAAAAGGAGGCAACTTTCAGAAAGGAGGAAATTCTCAACATGACATGAAAGGAAAAGGAAAACAACCTCAACAGAAGAAGAGGTGGCGCAAGATCTATGAGAAAGACAACCATGACACCAACAGGTGTTGGCATAAGAACAAGCAGAAAGGCCAAAAAAACCACAAAATAAAAACAAGCAACCCCAGGTGAATGTTTCTGTTGAAGAATCTGACTCAGATTCTGAATGGGCACACAAGGTGCTCATGACTACCATAGATTCCACATAGAGGGATCCTGTTTGGTATGTCGATTCTGGAGCTAGCAAACATATGATCGGCGACAAATCGTGGTTTGAATCATTCGTGGCCAAAGAGGGCAAACCTGTCACCATTGCTGATGATAAAACCTACAGGGTTCAGGGAGAGGGTACAGTTTTAGTCACTCTTCCTGATGGCAAGTGTCAGATTGAAAAAAAGTCCTCTATGTTCCAAGATTGGCCAACAATTTGTTGTCAGTCACACAAATCCTGGATAGAAATATGGTTGTCAACTTTCGTGTTGAGAATGGAAAGAAGTGTTGTACTATTACCAGGAAGGGTAAGCAGATTGCAACAGCTTCATATAAGCACAGTTTATTTGCCCTAGATGCTATCTCTACTCCACATGTTGCCATGATTGTCTCTACCAAGGAGGCAACTTCCCTATGGCACAAGAGATATGGGCATCTTATTTCTGGCTACTTACTTGAGCTCAGTAAGTATGAGATGGTAAAGGGTCTTCCTTCACTTTCTGCCACATTGCCGCTGTGCTCGACCGCTGGCAGGAAAGCAAGATAGAGTACCATTTGAGAAGAGCTCAACAAGAGCACGAAAACCTCTGGAGTTAATTCACACCGATCTGTGCAGTCCTTTCATACCCAAAAGTTGTGGAGGGAAGAGGTACTTTCAGTATTCGTAGATGACTACTCATGAAAGATGTGGGTTTTCTTTCTCCAACTGAAATCAAAAGCTTTCGCATTCTTCCAGCAGTTCAAGAAATCCGTTGAGAAGGAGTCAGGAGCTTCTATTAAAACCCTCCACTCAGATCGAGGGGGGGAGTTTACCTCTAATGAATTTTTTGCATTCTTAGATAAGCATGGAATCAAGAGATAGTTAACAACTACCTATACTCCTCAGAAAAATGGAGTTGCTGAGAGAAGGAACCGTTCTATCATGGAAATGGTTCATTGTATGCTCACAGGAGCTACTCTTGGGCAACAATATTGGGCAGAAGCTGTCACCATTGTAGTATATCTGTTGAATAGGGCACCCATAAAGGCCCTAAAAGGAATGACTCCACAGAAAGCATGGAGTGGTCGAAAACCCTCCATATCTCATCTACGTATTTTTGGATGTCACACTTTCATGCACATACCAAAAGAGAAAAGGAAGAAGCTAGATGAGAAAACACTGAGATGTATTTTTCTCGGTTATGATGAGCACTATAAAGGATATCGTTTGATAGATCCTTTGACCAAGAAAATTCATGTCAGCAGAGATGTTGTCTTTGATGAAGCTTTCACATCACAGAGCACATCTAAAGTACACCTAGATCTTATGGAATCTAAGGAAGAGAAGATTCCTTCGTCAACACAGACAGGAGGTCCTTCTACATCTTCTTCAACACCACCGAAGAAGAATCCAAAATGGTGTACAAATACAATCAGAGACGCAAATTTATCCACTCCTCCCAATTTGAACTTGGATAGACCTCGTACACGCATAGTATGGCTCAAAAGGAAAAAGAAGCCAAAGAAACCGGTGAGGTTGATGATCTTTGTCAATCTTTTGAGGAACTTTCCGTAACTCCACGTACGAAGTAGAGGATATGGATATTGATGATGACAGGGCATTCATGTCTACCATAGACGATCTTGAACCTGCATCAGTGCAAGATGCTCTTAGTGAGCCTCAGTGGAAGGCCGCTATGGATACAGAGTATGAGTCTTTGATGAAAAATAAAACTTGGAAGCTTGTTGATCTGCCGCATGGAAAGAAACCCATTGGCTGCAAATGGGTATATAAATTCAAGTACAAGGCAGATGGAACAATTGATAAGCATAAGGCCCGTATTGTTGCAAAGGGCTATGCTCAAAAGGAAGGCATTGACTACGAGGAAACTTTTGCACCTACTGCTCGGATGACCACAATTCGAGTTATGTGTGCTATGGCAGCACAATATGGGTGGAAATTTCACCAGATGGATGTCAAAAGTGCCTTTCTAAATGGTGATCTCCAAGAAGAAGTCTACATGACTCAGCTAGAAGGATTTGAAGTGGAAGGCCAAGAGCAGAAGGTTTGCAAATTGGTCAAATCCTTATATGGTCTGAAATAAGCTCCTCGAGCTTGGTATATAAAAATGGACAATCACCTTATGCAGCATGGATTTAAGAGATGTCCGTCAGATGCAAACCTCTATTTCAAGAAACAGGGTTCCGAGATAGTGTTGCTTGTACTCTATGTGGATGATCTCGCTCATTACGGGGAGTTCAAAAACTATGATCTCTACTCGTCAAAAGAAACTTGTGTAAATATTTTGAGATGACGGATCTCGGACTTCTCCATTATCGTCTTGGTCCTGGAATTCAGCGGAAGGAGCACTCCATCAAAGTGTCTCAGAAAAAATATGCCAAGACATTGCTGGAAAAATATCGCATGACTGATTGCAAGCCAATGGCAACTCCGATGGAGAATGGACTTCAGTTATCACGATATGATGATTCACCTCAGGTAGATGGTACTCTCTATCGATAGTTGATTGGGAGTCTCATATATCTGACCAATACTAGGCCAGATCTCGTATTTGTTGTCAACTATCTTTCGAGGTTCATGCAGGAGCCTAAGACCACTCATTGGAAAGCAGCAAAACGTGTTCTTCACTATGTCCGTGGTACTATGGAATATGGCCTAGAATACAAGAAGAAGAACAAAAAATTCTTCTTGCAAGGATACACGGACTCCGACTATGCCGGATCATTTGATGATCACAAGTCAACTTCTGGATACATTTTTCATCTGGGATCTGGTCCTGTCTCTTGGCACAACAAGAAGCAACAGGTGGTTGCTATTTCATCAACAGAGGCAGAGTATCGCGCCGCACATGAAGCTATGTGCAAAGTGATATGGTTGCGTCGTATTCTGACAAGTATGGGCCATCCATCAAAATCTCCAATACACTTGTTTTGCGATAATCAGGGTGTTCTGAACCTCGTCAAGAATCCAGTACATCATGAAAGAACAAAGCACATTGACACACAATGTCATTTCATTCGAGATGAAGTTCCAAAGCACCGAATTCAGCTTCAGCACATTCCCATCGATGCTCAAGTTGCAGACATTTTCACTAAGGCACTTGCATGTGTCAAATTTGAATTGTTTTGCAGCTCTCTTTGTATTGCAAAATGATGTAATCAGGGGGGATGTTAGTAGTCTAGTACAACTATTAGTTATTACATTACCCAAATAATGTAATAAAGGGGGATGTTAGCGTACTATAATATACTTTGTCTGTATTTCATTATTAGGCATACTGTTACAACTCCTGTAACAGTTCTGTTTACGCCGGTGACTATTCCCGGCATTGTAACCTCTATTTAAACACTGTTGAATAATAAACATCAGTTCGATGTTTTAACATTTTTGATATTACCATCACATACCTTATTACTTTATAGACATTCAACATTTGTTTTTATAACATTACTACCACATAACCTTAATATTTTGTAGATATTATACTTCAAATGAATTAAATGATAAATTAAATATTTGCTAAACATATAATTATTAATACTACAATTTAATTTTTTAAGTTAAAATAATAATATAATACCTATCTATCTATTTATTAAGTGGTATTAGCTCAACCAGTTAAATTCCTCAATATTTAAAGAGAAGATCAAGGTTTAAATCTTACCAAGCTATACATAAATAATACCCAAGCTTTGTTGTAATACGATTAAGTGGTAACAATGTAATACGGGTGGGGCCATTTCAATCTCATATAATCAATTGAAAAAATATATAATAAATATTTTTAGAAAAAAACTTTTAGGATTTAAATAATTGATTCCAAAATTTTCACAATCTAATAATAATATTTTTTTATTGAAGTAAGGCGAAATACAATAAGTGGCACAACTACGACTACACTCGCCGAAAGCACACTAATAATAATATTTTATAATTATTATAAGTGACTTTGTTATTTTTTAAATATTTCACATGATTTGCGTAATATTATTATCACAGTCTAATCTTGTATTTTGTAAATATATAACATAATTTTAAAATATTGACATCATATGTTTTGTTATTTTTCTAGCATTTAATATGATCTTAACATTGTCACCTTAAGATATTACCATCATATACCTTATTATTGTTTAAACATGACAAGAGAGTACCATCATATACCTTAGTCTTATTATTTTCTAGACACTTGACATGACTTTCTAACATTGCTACCACATAGTCTTGTAATTTTTGTAGATATTTAATATTGCCACCACTTTAACTTTTAGGATCTAGATAATTGATTCCAAAATTTTCATAATTTAATAATAATGTCTTATAATCACTATAAGTGACTTTGACTATGTTTTTTTTAAATATTTGAAATTATTTGTGTGATATTATTATCACATAGTCTAGTATTATATTTTTGTCAATATATAACATAATTTTCCAAAGATATTGATATCATATGCTTTATTATCTTCTAGACATTTAATATGATCTTAACATTGCCACCTCAAGATATTACCATCATATACCTTATTATTTTCTAGACACTTGACATGATTTGTAACATTGCTACTTAGCTTTTTTATTTTGTAGATGTTTAACATTACCACCACTTTAAATTTTAGGAATTAAATAATTGATTCCAAATTTTTTTAATCTAATAATACTATCTTATAATCATGACTTTCACTTTGTTATTTTTTAAATATTTTATATGATTTTGCACAATATTATTATCACATAGTCTAATCTTATATTTAGTAAATGTATAATATAATTTTCGAGAAATTGACATCATATTTATAGACATTTAATATAAACTTAATATTGCCACCTCAAGATATTATCATATGCCTTATTATTTTCTAAATATGAAAATACATTATTTTCATATACCTTATTATTTTTTAGACACTTAATATGACTTTGTAACGTTATATTTAACGTTACCACCACTTTAACTTTTTTTAATTGCGAGAAACCCCTATGACCGACACACAGGACTGAATAGTCTCCTCCCAACCATGACCCCTTCTAAAGTTGAGAGCTGATCACTTTAACTTTTAATTTAAAAAATTGATTATAAATTTTTCATAATCTAATAAGAATATCTTATAATCACTCTGACTTTGACTTTGTTATTTTTTAAATATTTGACATGATTTGAGTGATACTATTATTTCCATGATATTATTATCACATAGTCCAATCTTGTATTTTTTAAATATATAATATAATATTTGAGATATTGATATCATATGCCTTATTGTGTTTTCTAAACATTTAATATGACCTTAACATTATCACCTCAAGATATTACCATCATATACCTTATTATTTTCTAGTCACTTGAAGTAACTTTATAACATTGCTATCACATAGCTTTTTTTTATTTTGTAGATATTTAACATTGCTTCCACTTTACCTTATATATTATAATTCACATGAATGAAATGATAAATTAAATATTTGTCAAACATATAATTATTATATTATTATTTTTAACAATCTAATTTATATATACGCACACACACCCATCGTGGTTTGAATCTGGGTCTCCCGAAAGACAGCCTAAAGCCCAAACCACTACGATGTCCCACAAGGATGTACACATTATTACAATTATAGTTTTTTTTGGCAAATAAATAATTATCACTTTGTATTAATAGATGAACTTTTGTCATGTTGATAGCCAATTATGAATTGATAGAGCTAGGGCAATTTTTTTTTGAAAAATGACTCATTTTTCAAGAGCTATATCTTTGTATAGAGTTGTCCAATTTAAAGTTTTCTTGAGCCATTTTGGGTGGAATTTGAAGAGCTTTGAAATGAGTTGTCATACAAAAAAATCCAAGTAGTATTGAGGGATATACAACCATGTGAAGACAACCATCTAGAAAAAGGGTAACGTTAGGATAAATATTTAAAAAAAAAAATCTCATTATTTAAGAGTCATATCATTATGAAGGGTTGTTCAATTCAAATGATTCTTGGACCAATTTGTGCGAAATTTGAAGAGTTTTAAAATTAATGGTTATATAAAGGAATATGAGTAGTATTGAGGGAGATATGACCCTATGAAGTCATTCATCTAGAACAAGGTCAATGACAAATTTTCAAGTCACAAGAAATGAAATTGCAGATATTTGTCAACTAGTGTTCAGATGATGGGAGAAGCAATGGAGGGTTGGAGCATCAGTAAGGTAGGACCTTATATTTGGGTGTAGAATTTTTTAGCTAAGTTTTATTTATCCCTTCATTATATTAGAAGTTTTGAATGCATATTATTATAGGTTTATTTTTTTATAATATAATCACTATAGCATATACTGTTAAATTTTAATAGTTATCAAGTTATAGTTTCTTTCCCATGGATCGATTATAGCTAAATTATTAGAATCATCTCTTGTAATAGAGGTTAGGGAAGACCTCATAGAGAAAAAATCAGTGTTGCTCAAAGAAAAGGTAGACATTGGTAAATTTGATGGGTCTTAGGTAGGGGATTCAACTTTGAGAAAATGGATTGATAGGAGACAAAAGTCTCTAGGTGTAAAGGTTCTTTTTAGTTATTTTTTGTTCTAGGGAGAAAAGAGATAGAATTCTAAAATGGGGTCCTTGGTTTATGGGAAGTGCAAGACTCTTTCTTACCCATTGGTATTAAGAATTTACACCTAAAACCATAAATCTATCTCTAATACCAGTTCGGGTCAAGATGTGTAGACTATCCATTGAATTATGGGAAATGGATACCTTCAAGGTAATAAGCAACACTCTGTAAGAATTACTTAAGATTTCAAAAACTACAAAATGTGGAGTCTTGGCTATTTATGCCCAAATATTGGTCATGATCAATATTATTAAACATTTACCAGAATCAGTCATTCATAAGTATGGGGGTAAGTTGTGGATCCAATCCATATATTATTGAAAACATATATTTAATATGTAGAATTCATGAGGTGGGGCATATTGAGAGATCATACCCTAAGAAGAGTCCAACATAGATATATGTTGAAAACTACAATAGAAACTTATAAATGGATATGGATGAAGATGTTTTTAAACTTCCAAAAAATAGGTCCAAATAGATGAAAGTAAATAAATAATGGAGACTAGTTAAGTAAGGATATTGGAAGAACTATAAATTATTTTTAGGCTTTAGCCTATGCAGAAAAAATATATCAAAACTTAGAGGACATGGTACAACAAGATCATAATATTAACAAGGAATCATCTACTCATTATGATCCCAATTTAGGGATGAGCATTCCTATTGAACCCAAGGAATGTGTAATGACCCTCGTGACATGACTACCCTATTGTGTGATTTATGTAGTAATGTGTGAATATTAATGCATAATCTTATTATGTTCTATCATGATGAATTGATAGTTATACTTTCTAAAAGTTGGATTTTGATACTTTTAGAATATGGTATTGATGATGAATTTTGTGATTTTTACTCTCATAGGTGGATTGGTATGGGACAACCGTTGGAGTTGAGGATAAAAAAGAAATTATGGATGAAATTCTCATCAACAACTCAAGCATAAAAGAAAATTCTTCAAATAAATACATTGAATATGTGTATGTATAATAAAAAATGCATCTTTGGGTAAAGAGGTTGCTATTAAACAAAAGAGCCATCCTTAATAGGTGGGTGATAATGTTACAGTTATCGTAAAGCCTCATACTTGAGGGAAAATTTGTTTGTGCATATTGTTGATTGCTTCTTTGGCCCTTGTGTTGTATATTTGTTGGGTGTGGAATTGTTTGCTTAAAGGATGTACCAATAACCAAACAAGTTTTAATAATGCTAGTAAATATTGAATACCAATATTAATGGTTAATATTAACATTTGGTATTAATTAAATTAATTAGGTGAGTAATTAATTAATTTTTTTTGTGTGGAAAACATCCCAAAAGGGATGCCACTTTCGGGTAAGACCCAAGGAGGCAGGGGTATCTCTTCCACAAAAATTTCCCAGGGCTCGCACTTGGCCTACCACCTTTGACATACTCAAGGAGCAAACCTGAAATAATAAAAAATAAGAACACAAAAACACAAACACACAAAAAGATTAAAAAATAAAAAATAAAAAAACATGCTCCTTGAGTGTGTCAAAAAGATAAAGCACAACCAAACACACACACAATAAGATAAAAAAAAACACAACACGAACCACACAGAAAAAACACAAGAACAACATAACAAAACACAAACATAACAAAAAATAATATAATGCTACAAAGACACAACCAACAAAACATGAAAAACAAAAACAACCAAAACCTAAAAAATAATATAAAAAATAAAATAAAAAAACAACTAACAATAGACAACAGTGAAAAATAAAAACATAGAAAACACTCACACACCAAAACATAAAAACACCAATTAACACAAACATACATAAACACAAGAACAAGAACATCAAAAACACAAGAACAAAAACAAAAGCACAAAACAACAAAAATACAAGAACAACAAAAAACAACACAAAAAACACAAAAACAAACAACACAAAAAAGTGCAAACATAAATATATAAGAAAAAAGAAAAAAAAAAAGAACACAACAATGACCTTTCTAGACCAAAAGACTATTAAGACAAGAATCAACAAAGGAAACAAAAGAAATATTAGTTTGAGCTTGGGAACTAAAATACCCTAACCGAACTAAAGAGAAGCAACAATAAAGAAAGAAGAAACTAGGTACCTTCAAAACTGGAGCCATCCAAAGAAATGATAAAAAGAAGAGCTTCCCTTATTTGTGAAGCCCACAATCTAGGAGGGTGGTCTTAGAAAGTAAGATCACCTTTGTCCAAAGCCCAATTAGCTAAAACATCAACACTCTTATTCTAATCTCTGACCACATGATTGTAATCAACTTTCAAAAATCCCATCTGGATTAATTGAATCTTCTCAATAATTCTTTTTATTCTCAAATCAACCTTATGGTTCTTAGGAGTCTTCAAAATATTAATCATGAGTTGAGAGTCAAACTCAACTAGTACCTTTTCCATCCAACATTAGTAGCCTCTTGAAGTCCTCCAAGGATACCATACCCCTCAAAAAGGTTATTGGATAGAATACCCAAATTCTCAACAAAAGTAAAAATGAGGGAGCCATCTAAAAGTCTATCAATTCCTCCTGCACTAGCTTTTCCAAGGTTCCCTCTAGAGGCTCCATCAGTTTTGAATTTTCCAAAATCCTTAGGAGGAGGTTGCCAATTCCTTGTTCTATCCATCTTGCCATTACACACATTCCCTTTAAGTTGGTTTCTCTTAGAAGAGTTAATATTCAATCTTTGCATCACTTGATCCCATCTTTGGTGGGAGTTTTGGGGGTGATTAAGAAGCGGATGGACTGATTCAACTAAGTTGGAAACAGTATTTTTCTAGATATAGTGAATATCCTTCCTTTTGTGATTAAAAATACGGATTTTCCTTTCATTCCATATAATCCAAAGAAGAATGGTAGAACCCATCCAAACTAACTGCCTAATAAAATGATCAACACCCTCTTTATTAGGCCAATCCCTCCAAAGTTGTTCAAAAGTAAAAAAATTGGACCACTGTAAGCCAAGTAAAATGGCCATTCTCCTCCAAATATTAGAGGCTAAAGTACACTCAATAAAAATGTGGCTAAGAGTTTCCACATTCTCTTCACACATTTCACATCTAAAAGGACCATGAAAACCACGCTTCATAAGATGCTCCCCAGTAAGCACCTTGCGATGCAATAAAAGCCAAGTAAAGAACCTCACCTTAGGCCAAAGATTTTGAGCCCACAACTGAGAAAAGATGTTAGATGATTGGCTGGGATTATTATGGTATAAGACCAAATAACCTTGAGCAATTGAATACTCACCCTTAGTAGTGTTGTTCCATCTAAAACAATCTTTATCATGGGACCAAGAGAGAGATCTCATATGAAGGATGCACTGGATATATTGTTTTTGCCTTTATGGGATTTGAATAGGCTAGTCCTTAATAGGGATCCAATATCTACCAACCTCTGAATTACCAGTATGGTACCAACAATAATTAGCCACCTTTATCAAGTTAGCTCGATGAAGCTCCTCCGTCCAAGGCCTCCAATCGGGAAACTGAGTTATCAAAGGCTTGTCACCATCCCAAAAATTTACCTGTTGACCATTATGAATAATTCGAACTAAATTTTTCTTTATAAAATCCTCACCAGTCTTAAGAACTACTAAAATAGGAGAACCTTTAGAAGGCAATTGATAGTGAACAAGGTCTTCAGGACTTTTGTTCTCAACATATTTAGCATGGAGATTGTTGGTCCAAATAGCATTGGGGTTATGCAAAATCCTCCAATATAATATAGCAGATAAAGCTTTGTTATTATTAATAGCATATTGAAATCCTAATCCCCTTCATTCGTAGGAAGACATAAAGTGTCCCATTTCACCAAGGCCCATTTTCTTTTCTCCTTAGTACCACTCTAGAGGAACCATGACTGATTTGATCTAGTTCTCGAAGAACAACCTTTGGGATATTCAACACGGTAGAAACATAAATAGGAATAGCCTGAAGGACTGATTTTACCAAGGTGATTCTACCCCCAGAAGAAAGCCACCTATTGGTCCACTTTTCTATTTTCTTCTTGACTTTGTCCAACAACCAATTCCTATATTTTTTTTTGTCTTCGAATATTGATGGGAATACCTAAATAAGTGATTGGAAGGGAGGTTTTCTTATATATTAATTTATTCAAGACCATGGATTCCTATTTGGCAGAGTAGTGAAAGAAAATGACTTTGGATTTATCTTCATTGATCAATTGCTCGATATCCTTTGAAAAATAGCTAATGATTTGCTTAATAGTATAAGCTTCCTTAACTGTAGCTTTACCTAAAAGAGTAGAGTCATCAAAAAATTGAATATGAGAGAGAGGTATAGCTCCATAAGCAATGGTGACTCCCTAAAGGGTTTTGTCTTCTCTCTTTTGGTTATAGCTTTACCTAAGCATTCAACAATAATGATGAATAAATAAGGGGATAGGAGGTCACCTTGCCTAATACCTCTAGAAGACGGGAACAACTGAGAAGGCCTGCCATTGATAAGAACTAAGTAGGAGACTGAAGAGATACATATCATAATCCAACCCATAAAATCCTGAGAGAAACCAAATTGCCTCAAAACTTTGATAAGGAAGTGCCAATCCACTCTATCATAAGCTTTGGATAAATCTAACCGAGTAAACATGGAAGAAGATTTTTGCATATCCATAAAATGGATGGCTTCCTGAGCAAGAACTATCTCATCAACTATTTGATGCCCTTCCACATAACCCACTTGTTAAGGGAAAATAATCTTATGCAAAAGAGGCTTTAACATTTATGCCATTATCTTAGTAATGATTTTGAGAAGAACATTACATAAAGCAAACATCTAAAATCTAAGATATGTTCAACCTATTGAGATTTTGGAACAAGAGTAATATAAGTTTTATTGATAACCTTCAAAATTTCTTTGGCTTTCCTGGCTTCTTCCACCACCTCTAATAAATCAGCATGAAGGATATCCCAAAATTCTTGGTATAACTCAATGGGAAAACCATCAGGACCTGGGGTTTTTCCTTTTTAGATTTTAAAAACTATCTGTTGAAGCTCATTGATAGTAACATGAACAGTCAAAATAGAGTTCTCCTCAAGTGATAAGAGAAGAGATTGCTTGAAGAAAATTTTGTTGAGAAGTCAAGTCAAGAGGAGTAGCAGTAAAAATATTGGAAAAATAATTAACAACAATAGAGTTCATGCCATCCTAAGTGTTGACAACATATCCAAAATATGATTTCAGGGAAGAAATAAAGTTGTGAGATCTTTGAGCTAGAAGAGATTTGTGGAAGAAATTTGTGTTTCGATCACCTTCTTTGAGCTATTGAATTCTAGATTTTTGCTTCCATAAGAGTTCTTCTCTTTTTTCCCATTCCTCTAACTGATCTTTGAGTTTAATTTCATTTGCACTTGTACTCTTTGTGAGGTCATCTAAATGGATTTTCTTATTCAAATTTTCAAGCTGAGCAATAACTTCATATTTTTTTATGAACATCCCCAAACTCCTTCCAGTTCCAAGTCTTGATTTTGGATTTAATGTATTGCAATATTTTGGCAAAATAGAACATCTTAGTCCCATACCTAGGTTTACCTTCCTTCCACCATTGTTGCACTCGATGTTTAAAGGAATTGTATCTAAGCTACATTAACTGAAATTGAAAAGGAGACGGACTCACATTGGTTTTCCACATCTCCACCATGATAGGCCAGTGATCCGAACCAACATTGTTAAGAGTCTTCACTTTAGGAGTGTGACCATGGATTAAGAAATTTTCAGAGAGCAAGAACCTATCCAATATCTCCATTATACAAGCTAAGCCTTACCTTCTGTTCGACCAAGTCATAAGGCCATTATCTGATTGGATGTCCACAATATGGAGGTTTGTAATATATTCACTCATGAGGTCAGTATTGTTGTCCAAGTTTTTATTTCCCCCTATTTTCTCATCTAGAGAGAGGAAGGTATTGAAATATCCTCTGATCAAGATCCAAGCTTCAGGAAAATGAGAGATAATATAAGTAATATTCTTCCACTGTCTTCTTTTTTCCTCCAAATTAGTTGGAGCATAAACAATAATGCAGAGCATAATTTAGTTGGAATACCTGCTTTGAATAGCTATAGCCAAAAGACCCCAAATGCCAACCATATGGTGAATAAATACCTCTTTTGGGTCCTAAAGGTAAGCAATACCATCAGTAGTCCCCTAGGAACTAAGGAAAACCACTTTTCCAACTGGCCAAATTTTACTAGCAATTGATTTCATATCCTCTATTGACATATTCGTTTCTTGAAGGAAAACAAGATGTGGATGATTTATTTGAATCATTCTTCTAATTTCATTTTGTTTTGAAAGACTCCCTTTGAGTTCTCCAATATTCCAAGTGATGATCTTCATTAATACCAAGGCTAAAAAAGTTGGGAAGGACATTAATATTACCTTCCTCTACAAGTTTCACCTTTTTTTACCATATGATAATGATTAGTCTTGCAACCTACCTTTTGATTAGAATCCATCTTTAGTTTTTTTTCCTGTTTCTTGACTTACTCCAATTGAATTTGAGATGACTTCTAGCCTTGAAGAATACTTGTACATAGTCAAAATGTTATCAAAAGGTTCAATAGAGTCTATTTTGGGACCTGTATTATTTGAAGTTTTAACATTTAAATATTTTTTCTTGTGAATATTTTATCCCATTTTTTCTATTGAAATCCATTGATTTATTGGTTTGTCTCTGAGTTTTTCCCTTTATCTTTAAATTGTTTTTCTAAGATTTTTGTTTCCATTATTTCCTCTTCCTCACTTGGGACCTCATTTGTGGAAAGAATTTCAAACATATTAGCATATAACTTTGATTGATCCTTCATAATTGGTTTTTTATGAGTGTTATTCTTCTTAGGCATTTGGAAACTTGCTGAGTTTATATCTTCTTTCTTTTGATCTAGAATTTTATTTGGACAAACACTAGCCAAATGACCATATTCATGATAAATTCTACAACGAAAAGGAATGTTCTCATAGTCCACTACTTTCTCCCAAGTGTCCTCCCCAAATTGTAAAGTGATATTTTTAGGTAGGGGTTTGTCAAAATCTATTAAAACACAAATACAAGCATAAATAATATGTTTAATTTTTTGAGTACAATCAACAATCATCATAAGTGTTCCTAAAGAGTTTCTAATTAAATAAAAAACAATCGTATTCCAGAATTCAATTGGGAGGTCAAAGAGTCTAACCCACACAGGACCTGTAGAAGGCATCTCTTCTTCGGCTTTAAATTTAGTATTCTAGGGCTTCATGAAAAGCCTTGCCCTTCCAAAGAACTAGGGACCCCCTTGAAAAATTTTCTCTCTATCTTCATTATTAGCAAATAAAACAAGAAAATAACCATTTGGATAAATAGAGATTTGTAACTCACCTTTAGTTTTCTAGCTTTTTACAGCCTAGAATTTGAAAGGAGATAGGCTCGACTGAAAACCCACGAAACGACAAATTAGTCCTCTTTTTTCCAGATATTCAATGCCAGTTTGAATGTTGCCCATATCAAGCTTAACTATAGGAGTTCCATCAGCTGCTTTAAGACATATTGACTCTGTTTTCCTGGGATCAATATTAGGTATTATTAGAGGTTTATGGGAAGCCCTAATATTAATATTAGCATTAGGCTGAGGCTATCCACCATGAAGGGCATCCCTAAAATTTATTTTTGGGGCTGATTCTTCAAAATCTTTACCCTTGATAGGGGTTTCCACAGTAGATTTATTTTGTGGGTGCATCTTAGCACCGATTCACTTGAGGTCTGAGCCATTTTTGATAAGCTACTTGAGACTTGTTTTATGATATCTTTAATCCATGCCCTATACATCGTGGAAAGGTATGATTTTCACTTTTCTTTTGTGCAACAAATTGGAAGCCGTTATCACTCAAGTTTACAACATGGATATCTATTGAAAGATAAATTTCTAATCCATCGTGGATCCCCTGCAATATTTCTTACTAAACTATTGAGTAGAAACCATAAAAATATTGGCCTCTAGGTCCCGAAGGCCTCGAAAACCAACCTCTAGAGCTTCTTGCACTTAACCCATATGAAACCCTCACATAGTTTCTTGGCAAAAATCATGTTCACACATAGGGATGTGCTAGGATCTATGTTTCTCCAAATGATCTAAAAATTTGTGGAGATGTTCTAAGTTTTGTTATACATCTACCCTCAAAATTTTAGCTTAATATAAGTTCGAATGAGTGAAATATAGCTGAAAAAAGTTCGGAATTTTGGGCAGTCCTGCGAAAAACATCCCCTTCATCTATCTTTATTAATACCCGGTAATGCCTTAATTATATTTAAAATCCATCTATCAAAAGATCATGAGTAATTAATTTTATTACTATTATGTTGAAAGCATTAGAATGGATTTAGATGATTTATTTATTATAGCCGAACCTAAGAGAATTACTAGATTAAGATAAGATCTAATAAGATAAATCTTTGAAAAAGGAAAGTTCATTAAATAATTAAAGCACTTTTAAATAATATAAATTAAAATGCGTATTATAGTCATGTTGGAAGAATTGAAAGATTGTTGTAGTGTAACATAAGGAAATGTTACTCTTTAGCATAATGGTTTGGTATGCAAAACAATTGCTTTCTACATGGTTCTTTCTTTTGGTTCCTCCAAGAATACATGGAGGGGATTGCCAAGTTTTTTGGGGTTAATGGGGGAAGAAAGAAGGAAAAAGAGGACATAGAATGGTTGAAGAGAAACACATCGTGACAAAGTAGGAGGAAGGAGGGAGTTGGTGATAGTGATAGAGGTAACACTTTTATGGTTTTTTCTCTTATTCCTCTCCATGGCTTCTTTTAATTTCTTTTATATTAGTATTCTTCTACATCTTTATTGAATTGTGAAGCCTAAAGAATTATTTTAAGTTGGTAGGGAATAAATTTTTAGAAGGTTTGGAGTGATATTTTTAAGTTTGAGCTCTATCAACTTGTAGGAAGCTTAGTAAGATTAATGCTTTCTAATTTTTTATTTTGTATGTGTATTGTTTAGCGATCAAAGGAAATCATATTATTCATTTTGATGCCAATGGTCATTATTACTGATGTTGAAAAGAGTTTGGAATAATTGAGTCAGTCATGATCACCACCTATGTTTTTTGATGTTGTTGGTTGTTGCTAGTGTTTTTCCTTCTATTTTGGTTTTAGACGTAAGGATAACTTGTCTTAGGTAGCCGTGTTTTACTTGTAGAACATCTTTATTTACATTTTTTGGTGTAAGTTGTTCTCTGAAATTTGGTCCATCTAGGTTTAGGGTGACATTATGCCTTAATTTGGAGAGCCACACCTTTAGTGTGAATTTTAAGGCAATTGGATATCGAGTCTTCCTTCACATAGCTTATTTTTTTAGGGCTTGCGTATTGGTTGAAGTTTTATTGTTATCTTGTTTTAACTGTGCTTTCCAATGTTTGGGTTTTGAAGGCCTTGCTATTTTTATTTTATTTGTCCAATCGATCTATGGATTTCATAGGGTATTCTATTGTTATTGCATGCTCTACTTGTTAGAATTTATGCTTTTACATTGGTGTTATAAAAGTTTAGTTGGCTAATTTTGTCTTTTGTGAAGAAAATATTTAAATCATTTTCCTTAGTTTTAAGCAATAGAATTTTGGTTAATATGCTTGGACCTTGTTTCCATTGCATAAATATTTTAATTATTCATTATATAATATGTGGTTATTAGTGACGGTTTTAGCTAAATAAACAATTTGAATGATATTTGACAATGTTATATGTTGGTTGTATTAATAGTTATTGAAAGAAGTTAATAACTAGATTGAACAAGTTTATGTTATTTAGATTGATTAATTAAGGTATTATTATTTTTAGCCAATAATATATTATGGGAAAAAATGATTATGTTTATCTTAGTGGGAAAGTTTTCTTCAAATTAAAATAGGTTCTTTTTAAGAATGAAGCATTGTACAAAAAATGCTTATTTAAGAAATGGAAAGTTACTTTTGGAAAGTATATAGTAAAATATGGATGAGGCTTGAGTAGCTAAGGAATCCATGATTGAGAGAAGTATGATATTCTCTCAATAATCATACATGTTATTTGATGCATGGTTGCATGTGTTTACATAGTGCATGTTAGGCTTGTATATGCATTGAAAAAGTGGTCCTGATCCCTAAATCTTAATTCAAGTGTCCATTGGAGGAGCACTCAACAAGTGAAAAATTTGAAGGAAATATGGAAGATTATTAAGGTATTTAAATTTTGAAATGTAATATCCTTTTTTTGGGATGAGGATTATTATGAGTATTATGAAGTTAAGGAAGGAATAAATGTTTTGTAAATATATTTGCTATATTTGATATTTGCTCAAGAATGGAAGAATAGTAATGTTATTATTTATATCGTAGTTTTTGAAGATAGTGGTTATTTGCAAAATGGAAAGAATGTGATGAAATTCTAATTTCATGGGTTATGGTTATAATGTTTTTTTATTCTTTTTATTATAGATAAGGAAATGGTAAATGCTAGTATTATGAATTAAAGAGTATTTAAATTCCTAGTTTTAGCAATGTGTTGTGTTGAAATTATTTACGATTTAATATAACACTTTATTCATTTTTGATAGAGATGTTATTCTTTTAAAATATTAAGACTCTTGGATTGTTTTGGGGGTTTTTGGCCATGAACTAAATCCATATGATAAAACTCTTGAGTCAAGATGTACCCAATCTTGGAAGGAGTTGTGGTGATGCAATAACCATGTATTTGTGATCGATACACCTTGAATGGTGAGGCTCAAGTGTCCCAAAGCAATGAGGCTTTTGGATAGTCCACAGTGATGAGGCTTAGACATATTCCTAGTGGTGAGGTCTAGGAATATAAATGGTGGATTGATCCACCAAATCATTCACAAGACAATATAGTGGTGGCACCTTGAACAATGAGGCTCAAGTGACCATGCTCATTACCAGGTGAGTGGTAATAGCCTTAGTTAGCCCACAAAGGTGTAGGTAACTAAGCACTAAGGTGTTATGCTAGAATAATCCTACATAGATGGAATTATGTAGGGTTAGGAAATAAATGTCCTCCTTTATGTGTTATTGACCATAAAGAATAATTCCTATATCATAGTCAGGTTGTCCTATATTGTTGAAGATATACGAAAAGTGGAAGGACCACTGATGATGTCCTTTCTAAACAATGAGGTTTAAAAAGGTGAACCCCATATGTATGGAAAGTTGACCACTCCTATCCACTTGAGTGTTGTCTATAATGACATTGAAATCAAAATGTGGTTATGCCTTACAATGCTAAAAAAATATTGGGATTTCTTTGTGAGTTATTCCTTATGAAAATGAAAAACCATATCTCTCTCCCTTGGGTCGAGTTGGTGGGTTGTTATAGAATGTGCCTATTTAGATTTTGAAGACTCTCTTGAAGTACCACATAACATTCAAGATAAGAAAAGTGATAGAGAAAATGTAGTTTTAGATGTTAATACCTCTAGCATTAACAAGGAAATTTTGGAAAATGAGTAGGATAAGTCAAAAGCTTCCTTAGTAGATCGAGGATAAGAGAAATCTAATGAAAAGGAAACTTGTGAAAAAATATTGAGGCATAGAATAATAAGACCTACTCTTGTTACTGGTAAGGCAAAAAGAGAAAATCCTTCAAATTATCAAGCAAGAGCCAGGGAAGCAAGAGCAAACATAGATAAAGGAGCACAATCTAAGTTGGTTGAACTTCTCTTTACCAAATAGCAAAATGATATTGGTATTTTGAAAGAGAGGCAAATAGCCCCTAATGAGACATAATTACCATCTCATGGAATATAAGGGGTGCTAATATCCCCTTAAAGTAGGGGTGTATCAATGACCTCTATATAAGTAATAAGTCTGGTATTCTTTGCATCTAGAAAACTAAAATGACAAGGGAAGGAGTTTCCAAAACTATGAAAGTAGTATGAAGAATATGTGAATGGGATGTTGTGGATTTAGAAGGATCTTAGGGAGAATTCTAGCATGTTAGAATCTAGTTAGAACGTCCTATGAAACCATTAATAAAACTAGGCATTGAATAGCCTCATTAGTCACATGTTACTTTGCAAATATTCATTTCATCCTTATCAATGTCCATAGATATACAACTCAGTCAGGTAGATCAGAAGTATGGAGTGGTATTAAAGCCTTTATGAGAAGTGAAGACCAAGAAAACCTATTCATGGTCATAGGATATTTTAGTGCCATAACCAAGCTAGATGAAAAAATTGGGGGAATTAGGAAACTTAACCTAAAGTATGAGAGAATTCTCAGCTTTTATTCAAAATAATAGTTTATGGGAGGTTGAATTTGAAAAAGAAAACTATACATGGACCAATAATAGGATAGGCCAAAACTTTACTTTTTGAAAAATTAGACAAATGCATACTCTAAGGATCATTGGTTGGATGAATAAACTTGTAATAAAATTAATACCTTAATAAGGATTGGTTCATATCACTGGCCAATCAAAGTTAAAATCATGGTAAGTGAATTAAAAAATGATCATATTTTAAATATAAGCAGATGAGGGAAGACCATCCTCAATTTATGATATGATAACATAGATGTGGAATTCTTTAGGAAACGGTGGATTGTATACACCTCCAAAATAAATTAAATCAATGACATCTAGATTAAAATAATGGAACAATAACACTTTTGGAAAATTAAATTAGAAGAAAGAATATCTAAAAAAGAAACTTTTAAATTTTTAAAAAGGTGAGCATAATAATCCAAGCTTGGAAGAAAGGAAGTTTCTTAGTCAATATAATAATATTTTGAGTAAGAAGTAGAAAATTTAGATGTTAAAATCAAGATAGAAATGGTTAAAAGAAGGAGATAAAAACATAATTTTTTTCATAGGATGGCAATAGTACAATGATCAACATCCATAATTAGTAAAATTGAATTAGTATAAGGGATTTGGATTGAAAACCAAAGCAAAATAAAAAATGAGACAAGGATTTTTTACCAGAATATTCTAGGATCAAAGGAGATTGAAGTTCTTAATGATAAACTACTGCAAGTACCTTCAGTTATAATAGATGAAGACAATATTAAATTGATGGAGCCTATTACTCTAAATCATTTTTATTGAGCTCTTTTCTCTCTTAATAAGGATAAATCCCTAGGTCTGGATGGACTCTCTACAACATTCTATCAACATAGCTAGGAAATAATGAAGGATTATTTATTGGTGGCAGTTGAATAGTCTAGGGTAAACAATACATACCTTATACAAAAATGCAACATATCTTACCCTAATTATAAAAAAGAAGAATACATAATTGTTTGATTCGTTTAGGCCCATGAACCTATGTAATATGGCATATAAGATAATCTCCAAAGTGATGGCAAATTAGTTAAGACAAAAATAAGACAATTATTCTAGAAGAGTAATGAGCTTCAACTTAATACTTTAATTGTCAAACCAGGGTTACTAGTTTAAAAGAGATATTGCTCTATATAAGCCAATGAAAGGATCAACTAAAATTAAGTGGTTCTTTTATTCTATATCTAAAATCTAGGAACTGGATACTTCTAAAGAAAATTTGTAACTACTGAAGAAAGCAACTTAACATATCTATAGCCTAATTTCTATTAGGCAAGGCCAAAAATTCAAGATGTTCTATTGAAACAAGGTGGTCCCTACCTAGACAACCTAGATTTGAATTTCTTCTTACAACTAATTACTAATTAACTATAGAAATTAACACAACATAATTATAAGAAGTACTAACTTAAGCATAAAAATAGGAACAATAATTCTTGAATCAAAATGGTAATTTATTCATGCTTAAAATCCTTAGGTGAGAATCCCTTACAATGGACAATGTTTGAACTGAAACTGACTAGTTCTTATTTTTCCTCTTCAAAAATTAATCCTTATTACAATCTAGGATGTTTTATTTATAGTCAATATATTTATTCCTATTTTTAGTAGGTTCTAAAAATCTAGATCAAAATATACTACTTTCCAAAATAAGTTTAACAAATTCAATCTTATAATAGTAATCAACCCTGTTATTTTGTAGGTGCATAAGAAAATCTAGCAATTGTCTTCCTTGTTTGGCATGAGATAATTTTGTCCTATCTCTACAACTCATAAATTTTATTTACAAGGGATTTGGTGTGGGTGGCGTCCTAGGTTTGAGGTATCTTGTGTGGATAGTTTTCAAGTCTTCTCTACCAATTGTTGTTATGTTATTTTCTAGATGCATAATGGTCTAGCTCTTTAGTAACTATGTCACCCTTTTGCAGTAACTGAGTCTTCTACAAGAACATATTTTTGTAGTAACTAGGTAATAGGGCAACAACTAAACCATAAAATAGAGGTATGCTCAACAAGAAACAAATATTCATTTAGCATTCCCTTTTTATGAGTAAAATATATAACTATTCAAACTAAACAACTAACATATTTTTTATTTCTATTCAAAAAAGCTTTATCTATTTATATATATGCAAAATAAACTTATAAATACACATAATATTGCAAAAGATAATCAATTTAGGTGTGAGTTAAGACAAAAATGATGACAAAGGATGGTTAATGTCATATCCAATAATTTTACCCCCAACTGAACATGTTGTATGTCCCAATGCAATCAAAACTAAGTAATATTGTTTAGATGGATAATCATATTGATCTTTTTATACTTGTCTTCTTTACCAAATCCTCTAAACCAGTTTTTTCTCATCCTATTGTAATTGGCTTGTTTCTCTGGATTATCAAGCTTTGGATGTACAATCTGTTTTGGTCTCTATTTAATACCTACTAGAGTAGACTATCCATGTGCCTCCTCGTATCTTTCTCAAAAGTAGATACTAGATTAGATAGGCCATGTACCTCCTTTATCAAAAGTTTCATCTTCCCTAAGAGCCATCTATTTGGCTATAAGTTTAACTCTTTTTGGTATAGAGGGTTCCTCAGAGGACTATTCTGGTTATTTTTATTTTTCTTTCTCAATCCCTTCCTTTGTAGCCAGTGATGGTTAACCCTAGGGTATGCTTTAGAAAGTAGAAATTTTCTCAAGTTCACTCAAATACTTCTCTATTGTGGCCAACTCATTGTGTATCAGTTCCTCCTTTACTATTTGTACCCCTCTTTGATACTTTTAACTAACAAAGCAATTTTTGTAGTAGTTGGAGATGAAGGATTATGAATTCCTTTAGTAGCACCCTATGCAACTTTTGATGCAAGAGTCTAAATTCTTTTAGTAGTACCTTATGCAACTTTTGATACATGAGTCTAAATTCCTTTAGTAGCACCCTCTACGACTTTTGATGTAGGAGTCTAAATTCCTTCAATAACACCCTTTATAAATTTTGTAGGGCTGCAAAATTCTATAGATCCCTATGATGAGCCTTCTCCACTAGATATTTCAATAATTTTTCTCTTCCTCTTCTCAACAATAGGTGATTCCTCTTAGACTCTTTTGCCCTTTTTTGTAGCTAAAGCATGTGTCATAGATCTAGAAATTCTAGTGGTTCTAGATTTCTTTGTAGTGTTATGTCCCTTCTAAGATTTTATAGAATATTGTACTTTTTTTCATAGGGGGAGCTTCCTAAGAGTCTAAAGAAGACTCTCTACTTCCTAAAGAAGTTTCTTCAGTTTATATAAAGAAGAAGGCTTTGAGTCATCTTCCTCTTTTGCAAAATAATCATCATTATCAAAGGACACAAGGGCTGAAGAGACCATGTTAGCCCATGATGGGCTATTGCATATGTTTGTCCATTTTAAACTTTCTTGACCATTACTTTAACATAATGTATAAAATAAAAAGGAATGCAAATATTTACTATTACAAGGAAACCTGATGGTTAAAAGAAACTGAAGATAATAACTGTACAAATATGTAAATCTACCCTCCAAGGTGAAAAAATGTAGTATTACAATGCTTACCTCTTGTCAAATTTTTGACAAAGAGATTTGAAAGATTCCCTTGCTATTGCTTTTGTGTTCATCCAAGGAATAGGGCTCTCCAAATGTGTCTACAATATCTTTGACTTTGAGCCCTTACATTCTATACCATATTTTTTTAGTCAAGGGTAGTTACAAAACCTTACCAATGTTGGCAAGGGAGACTTCAACAATAATATTATGAGATAAACGAGTTGCCATGTTGTATATATTCAATATTTTTATAAATTCTAGCATCACATAATCATTTCCTCCCTAAATTTGTTCATGGCTTGATACCATGCCACTGCATGTAGTTTGTTTTTGGCTTCTTAGATAGATGTAAAGACTCTACAGTTATTGACTCACTATGCTTGCAAGGTCGCACCCTTTTGTTGAGATTTGTAATTAAGGACAAATCTTCTAGAGGAAAAATAAGGGGGCTTGGAGAAAATAAGGGTATGTCTATAGAAATAAAGTCATGTCTATAGAAAATAGGGCATGACACTATTGTAGGAGATGGGATACATGTATAAGTTGGGACACACAACGACAAAAAAGGGGATGTACGACTACAAAAATAATTAGGTGTCTATAATAGGAAAATACAACAAATACTAGAGGAAATGCAATGGATGAAATGGAGAATAATATATTTGGAGTTATGGGTAATGGAGTCAAGTTGGTTGGAAATACTATAAACAAGGCATGTGAAGGTGAATGAGGTATGCAAAATAATAATTCTTGTGCATGCAAATTTAGATTGGGACACATGTCATGTTATTTGGAAAACATGACAATTTCTCTAATCGAGGATGGTATGGATTGCATTTTTTATTTTTTATTCATGCATGCATATCACTTTATCTAGCCAACTATCAGTTAGCCAATTGTATACTTATTCATGCATGTATATCACTTTACCTAGCCAACTATATACCCATCAAAGTCATTGATTTACCCTAGACACATCACCTAGCCAATTGTATACCACTTTAGGTTATCAAACCATGTGCTACATCAGTAGGTCAAACTAAGTTGACTTGCCTTTGTCATTATATGTTACTATAGAGATTTATTGCAAAATATTATGGTACAAACAATTTATTGTAAAAAAATTGTACACCAAAATACTTTCTAGAAAATCGTACACCAGAAGACTATGGCTAACTACAAGCAACTTGAGAAAGAATTTTTGTCAACAAAAAAAGGTATTCCCCAACTAAAATATTTTCACGTCCTGTGAAAGAAAAAGGTAAGGCAAAAGGGAGAGGAATGGTACATAATGTATATCTATTCAAAAATATTCAAAATAAGTAGTTATATGGTGGAGTGTTATGAATAGATGAGGTGAGATGTATAAGGTATATTTTTCAATAGTATAAATCAATAGTAACTTTCCATATATTGGAAGACTATGGATGTACTACGAGGAATTTAGAAGAACAATACACTGGTTTTTAAAAGTTTTTTGTTCGTTTGTGTCTAAGGAGGTTTTCACAAATGGAATTATTCATGCAAGGGTGGAAAGCCAAAAATCTAATTTTCATTTCCATCCTTGGTTCTACAGTGCTTGTGAAGGTTTTCACTACAAAACATTATTTTTATTTTTGCCCTTTTTTATTTTTATTTTTATTTTTTAGAGCTAAAAAAAGGTTAATTAGGAGTAGAAGAAGGCAACTCTTCAATGAGTTGCAACTGTGCTTGCTTGATGATTTTTTGAATAAAATCTATTTTTGAAAATGGTTTTTGATATAGCTTTATGCAATATCCATTAACCATTAAGCCTCAAGTAGAGTCATTAATGGTTTTCAACTTAACCACACCATTGTAAAAAAAAATTCAATATCATAAGGATCTAGCCACTAAATTATGAGTTTACCTTTGAAATATTGGAATTTAGAATCATAGCAAAAAACCCAATCTCTCGAGAAATAAGAGATCCGAGTGGATGTGATGGTGAGAGTTGGAGCAGGAATGGGAGCAGGAGTGGGAACAGGAGCGGGAGCAGGTTTAGACATAGGTGCAGGATCCAGGGCAAGCACAGGATCGGGATCAGGGTCAGGCATGTTGGGGCCCGAGCCCGGGCCCATAAGGTACTCGACAGGACTAGAGGAGGGCTCAGAGGATGAGTAGACTGGAGGCCAGGGCAGGGATGAAATCTTGGGCCCGAGGCCTCCTCCCAGTCTCGATGCTAGTGCAGGCCTAAGGAAAAAGCCTCCAAATCCTAGGCAAGGTTCTACCCTGGGGGGGCCCAAACCCTCCTATCAATAGATCTTGGCTGGCGCTAGGGCCCAGCCTTGGGCCTTGTGCATGGGGATTTCCCTCGAGGGCACCCACATTTCCATTCAAGAGGAGGTCTACTCATCCTTTGTCTCTAGATCCTCTGCCTCCTTGGTTGGGAAGTTCCTGGGAGGGCGACTAGACATGGAAACCATCCGCAGATGGGCGACTTCCAAATGAAAAGTTTTTGGACATATTCAGTTGGTCGCCCTTATCGAGGGATTCTTCATTATCAAACTAAACAACACCGATGACGCTGAAAATATTCTATCTGGCGGGCCCTAGTTCCTGGGTCACAAAATCCTCTTCCTCAGGCGATATGGAGCTGACTTCCATCCCAACACCCAAAGTATCAACTTTGCCCTGGTCTAGGTTTGACTCCCTGAGCTCCCCTTCCACTTGTGGCACGAAGACGTTCTAAGGCTCATTGCCTAGTCGGTTGATGAGTTGGTGGCCTTCGATCTTGCTACCAAGGTAGGCTCTTGAATGGTCCATGCCAGATTCTACGTCAATACAAATCTAGAATTCAAACTCCCATCTTTTGTGTCCATCTCCTCCAGGTACTTCTTCTGGTGCCAAACCTTGATTTACGAAAACAAACCTGCTTTCTACCCTATCTGATGCACTCAGGGACACATCCCCTACCAATGCCCTATATCTAAGAAGGCTGATGCCTCTCTCCCTGCCAAACCCCCTTCTCGACCAGGTCGGGCCCCCTCCCATGGGCCCCCCCGCGATGGCCATAGATCCTAGGCTTGGACCACCAAGGAGGCTCCCCCTTCTATCCCAAAGGAATCCCAAGCGGGCCCTTTCCTAATGGATGGCCTTTCCCAGATTCCCCCTTCCCTCATATTCCTCCCTAGTTCCTCTTCTGGGGCCTCGATCCCAACTTCCCCCCCCTCGCCCATTGTGAATCCCTCCCCGTAGGCCCTTGCTTGTGCCCCCTCTCAGCCCTACAAGCCACTCGGGCTCTCTCCCCCATTAGCTCTCACCTTCTCGTCTTCCTCTGCCAGGGTTTCCTCCTCCCCCCTCCTCGCTATCCCCCTCTCGACCCCCTCCCGCCCCTCTCGATGATCCCTACTGGCATCCCCCATCAGAGTGTAGCTTCGAGAGGTTAGATGAAGAGGTTGAGGGTAGCTCTCCATCTAGGCCTAATGAAATTAGCCCCAAGATGACCTAAAGTAGGACATTCACCACAGACTTTGGCAACAAACTCAAGAGAGGTCGCCCCACCTTGGGTGATCAGTGATCGAGGATCACTGAAGATGACATAGCCAATGGCTCCTAGGAAACCATATTTGATGTCATTGTGAGCTTCTCCAAAGCATATGCCCTTCGATCCAAACCCCTCGCTCAGCTCGAGAAGGGGGGCAAGCGACCTCTCAACCCTATGATCCACCCAGGCTCTCTCCCCCGTCGGCTCCCACCTTCCCATCTTCCTCTGCCAGAGTTTCCTCCTCCCCCCTCCTTGATATCCCCCTCTCGACCCCCTCTTGCCCCTCCCGATGGTCCCTACCGGCCTCCCCCCTTAGAGTGTAGCTTCGAGAGGTTAGATGAAGAGGTTGAGGGCAGCTCTCCATCTGGGCCTGATTAAATTAGCCCCAAGATGACCCAAAGCATGACATTCACCATAGAATTTGGTATCAAACTCAAGAGAGGTTGCCTCACCCTAGGTGATCAGTGATCGAGGATCACTGAAGATGACATAGCCAATGGCTCCCAGGGAACCCTCTCTGACATCACTGCGAGCTTCTCCAAATCAGATGCCCTATGATCCAGATCCCCTGCTCAACTCGGGAAGGGGGGCAAGCGACCCCCCAAGGGTGTCAAATGAAGCTCATCACCTAGAATGTTAGGGTGATCAATGATGCCCCCCAAAAAATGATCCTTGACCAACTTTGCAAGGATCACCGCCCGTCCTTCCTCCTACTCCAGGAGATCAAAATAGATGAAGCAGCTACTCAAAGGGTCACCCAAGCTACTTGGTGCAATTGTGAGTCTCTGTCTACCCCTGCAAGTGGCACAACCGGAGTCCTACTATGCATGTGGGACCCTCGATATTTTAAGGGGAGACTCATATCATCTTCCCCTAGAATAATCAACATTCTGGTCCATTGTGTGAAGTCAAGGCATTCATGGATCTTGTCTAACGTCTACGCTCCCAACAGCCCGATTGAGAAAGCTACCTTATGGAAGGAAATTAACTCGATGAGGGAAGCCTTTGCCCCCCTTCCTTGGATCCTGGTAGGGGACTTCAATAGCCCCCTTTTCCTTTCTGACAAAAGTGAGGGCTCAGCGGCTCCGTCTAAAAGCATGGAAGACTTTGGAGCCTTCACCGACCTCAATGAGCTCATGGACATCAGCCTAAAAGGAGCCAGGTTCACTTGGTCAAATAGGAGAGCAGGAGTAAGCCATATCTAGGTCAGGCTGGATAGAGTATTCTTTTCTAAGGAAGCCATTCCCCTATTTGCTGATGCAACCTTACTGGCTCTCCCTAAAATTGGGTCTGACCATAGCCCCCTCCTCCTCAAAATTGACCATCGCTCCTCCCTTAAGCGGCCATTTTGATTTGAGTCCATGCGGCTGCACCACCCCAACTTTAGGGCCCAGGTTGGTTGTTGGTGGGGTCCCCCAGTCCCTGGGTGCCCTGCTGAGCAAGTCTACCACAAACTGAGACGTCTCAAAGAACAAATCAAGGTATGGAACAAAGAGGTGTTTGGTAACATCTTCAAAAATAAAGCAGCAATTAAGAAAAAACTCGAAGACCTTGAGCTCAGGTTCCAGGAAGGCTCCCAAGACCCGAGGATCAGGTAAGAGGAACGTTCAACCCTCAACAAGTACCACAACATCTTGGCCAAGGAAGAAACATTTTGGGGGTAGAATTCAAGAGCCCTATAGCTCTAATATGGTGATGCTAATACTAAGTTCTTTCACACGTCGACCCTCAGAAACAAGGGCTCTAACATAATTGTCAAGTTAGTGAGCAGCGATGGCAAAATTATCAAATACGAAGAAGAAATTAAAACTGAAGCCATCAACTTCTTCCAGGAGCTCCTTGGTAACAATACCAATGTGCCCCCAGAAGCGACAGACACCCTGCTGGAGCATATTCCAACTTTAGTCTTAGCCATGGCAAACAAGATGCTCCTACAGCCCCTGTCTGACTCTAAAATCCATGTTGCTATATTTTCCATGAAGGCCGAGGCAACCCCGGGACCGAACGGGTTTCCCCCATTTCTTCCAATCCTTTTGGGACATCATTGGCCAAGAAGTGTGTGCAGCCATCCGGGACCTCCAGTCCGCTAGCTCCATCCCTAGAGGTATAAACTCCACCTTCATTGCCCTGATCCCCAAGTCTCAGGAATCCAGACCCCTCTCCAATTTTTGCCCCATCAGCTTGTGCAATGTCTTATACAAAATCCTGACCAAATCCGTGGCCTCCCACCTTAAGGATATCCTTCCCCTGATCATTGCCCCCTGTCAGGGGATCTCGATCAAAGGTAAAATTATCATAAATGAAGTTATCATCATGCATGATGCCATCCACTTGGTCCTCCTATGCAAAAAGGCCTCCTTTCTGCTCAAGCTAGATATGAACAAGGCCTTCGATAGAGTTGACTGGGATTTCCTTTCCAAGGTCCTTCTCAAGTTTGGGTTCCACCCCTCTTGGGTCAGCCTCATCAGAAATTGTGTCCTCCCCTTGGTTTTCTATCCTCATCAATGGATCCCCCGTTGGGTTCTTCCCTAGTTCTAGAGGCCTTCGCCAAGGTGACCCCCTATCCTCGATCCTCTTCATAATCCTAGCTTAGGCCTTGGGATGCACCATCTCGAGTGCTGTCTCCTATGAACTTATATCAGACATCAGACCTATGTCGGGCATACCCCTTATGTCCCATCAGCAGTTCGTGGATGACACCATCCTTGCTACTTCAGCTTTGATCCCTCATGCCAAGACCATAAAGTTCATCTTGACCCTGTATGAGGAGGCGGTCGGGAAGAAAATCAACCTCCAAAAAAACAAAATTTTCTTTATCCATACCCCTCGGGCTAGGCAAATCAAAATCGGGCAGATTCTTGGTTGTACCCCTGATTCCCTCCCCTCCTCTTACCTCGAGCTCCCCCTATTTACAGGAGCGTCCTCCAAGACCCTTTGGAGCGGGATGATTGATTGGATCTAGAGGAAGTTGGCCCCTTGGAAAGGCCACCTCCTCTCACAGGCTGGCAGAGCCACCCTACTATTGGTGGTTCTTCAAAGCATTCCGATCTACTTCATGTCGATCTTTAGAATCCTGACCTCCATTGTAGCTCACATTAAGAAAATCCATAAACACTTTCTATGGTCGGGTAATGAAGATAAGAAGAGGATTCCCCTGGTTTCCTGGCCCTTGGTCTACTGCCCCAAAGGCAAGGGAGGGATCGGGCTCAGGTGGGTGACCCTCATGAACAAGGCCATCTTGTCCAAGCACGCCTGGAAGGTGTTCACCAATGCCCCTGATGAATGGGTCAGTATCATGCGTAGGAAATACTACCACCATCACCCCTTCCTCAATGAATCCTAGCCCAGAGATGGATCAACCTTATAGAAATCCCTGATCTCCACTAAAGATATCATTCGAAAGGGGACTAGATGGATCCTTAGGGATGGAACCAAGATCGACTTTTAGGAAGGTAGGTGGATCCAAGATGAGGCCCTAACTGCTGACAATGATCTCCTCATCCTCAAATCAGGATTCATGGACAAAGGGCCCAAAGTGTCAGCCTATCTCACCTAGAACCAAGGACGAGTAACATGGAAGACCATCCTGAACCCTAGGCACCCGCTCCAAGCCTCCAGGCTCCAACATCTCCTTAAGGTGATAGTTATCCTATCTTCTGGAGGGAACGACAAATGCATCTGGCATGGAACTCCTAGTGGTGTCTTCTCTATCAAATCTGCCTACAACTTCTAAAGAGTCCCTGATGAGGCCCCATTCCCAGTCCACCAGGTGTGGGCCAAGAAGCTGATCCCCAAAATTAGTCACTTCATTTGGGTGGCCATCCAAAATAAGATCTTGACCATCAAGAACTTGATCAAGAGGGGATTTTAGATCCTGAATAGATGCTTCCTTTGTTGTGTTACCTAGGAGTCTACTAATCACCTCTTTCTCAGATGCCCCTTCTCTTTTGAAGTCTTGGGCCTCATCCTTTCCCAATTTTCTATCCAATGGGTGGCCCCCAATTCCATCTCTGACCTCTTGTCCCAGTGGCCCAATCCCTTTGCCCACCCCTTCATCCGCTTCCTATGGGGCTCCTACCTTCCTCACCTACTCTGGAAAATCTGGCTTGAGTGCAATAATAGAGCCTTCTCCTCCCCGAACCGCTCCCCCCAGTGGGTGGTGGCTAAGGTGGTTTCCTTCACCCTTGAGAACTCTCGCTCCCTCCCTTTGACCGAGGCACCCCACAGGCTAGGCAAGTCCACCCTCCTCTCCTCCCTTGGAGTCCAGCTCCCCCCGATCCCTCTCCCACCCCCTCCCATCATTCTGTGACAAGGTGGACTGCCCCCCTCCCGGATGGGTCAAACTTAACTTTGATGGAGCTTCTAAAGGAAACCTCGGCCCCTCTGGAGCAGGCGGGGTCATCCGAGATAGTCACGGGGCCTTGATCTTGGTGTACGTTGAACTACTTGGCATCTAGACCAACAACTTTGTCGAAGCAATAACTCTCCTCCACGGGCTGATAGCCCTTAAGGAGACCTCCCCAAAAGTCATCATCGAGGGCGATTCCCAAGTCATCATCAAGATCGCCCATAGCCTAAGAAGCAGCTCTTGGTGCATCCACAACACCATTCAGGAAGTTCTCACCATCCTCCAAGGATACACTCACCATGCCTTTCGCCATGTGTACAGAGAAGGTAATAGGGCAACCAATTTCATGGCCAATCAAGCCACCACAATGAAATATCTCACTACCTGGACCATGAATTTCCTTGATGCTCTGGTCCAAATAGCATCTCAAGACAATTCAAGCACCGATGAGAGTCCAGGCACTTAGATCGCTTCGAATCGAGGCCCTGAAGATGTGCTGTTATGCCCTCCTCACATGGATAGGGGACACTCCTTCTCGCTCTACCATAATGATTGGCCCTAGTGACCCTCTCGTCCGAGGACTGGCTAATCCGATCAATCATTTCCATGCCTTGCCAAGTACTCCCCACTTCAGAGGCCACGTAAAATTTTGGCCTATCGTATTATAGATAACCACAGCCCCGTTGGTAATCTTTGCAAGTCCAAGTTAGAGCACGCGGCTTCTCAGTCTGACTTTCCCGCCTTAGGTGCTGCTTCAATGGATTTCCATGCCAAGTCAGCCTACATGCACCTTTCTCCTGTGAGTTTTCCCCAAGCTACTCCCCCATTCATATTGTTCCAACTGGAGCACTGGCATTGGCTCCCCTCCCCTTCCCCATGTGGCTGTCGATAGCCATGCCCCCTCAACTCCTCCCAGCTAGTGTCGTTCCCTACCCTAAGCGCTCCTTCTCGATGCTTGCGGTATTTCCCCTCCTTGGTGCCTCCCTACAAGATTTTAACCCAATCGTGCTCAAAGCTCTCTCACATTCTTGTCTATTTTCCCCTCCCCCCTGTCCCCATGAATCTCCCCTCTCAGTTCAGGTCGACTCTGGTTCCCTTGCCCCTGGACTGCCAATTTACCTTCTATGGCTGCCAAGGCTTTTTTCCTTGAGTCCTCCACTCTCGACTTGAGCAAGTCTACCAAGATCTTTTCTAATTCCAAGAAATACACCCCCTTCTTCAGTAAGTTCACAGGGGCCGACGAAGAAATCACGTAGGGATTTTTGGACACTTGGAATGATGGAGAGGTCAAAGTGAAAGGGCTTCATTTCAAAGTGTCCAAGGAGTTTCTGACTGAAGTGACGGGTTTGCACTACGAGGAGAAAGGTAGATTAGTTTGGTGGGACAAGCACAATTGGGAGGAGGAGCTCTCTCAATTCCCAGAGCAGCAATGGGACAAGACCAATCTATTTCGAGCTGATCTCCTAGACCCCTTTGACGAGGCCATCGTCCTAGTGATGCAATACATTACTTGCGATGACCCGGATCAGTGCCTCTATAGCTTTCACCTTAGCTTCTACAATCACCTTCATGGAGCCACGTTGGTAAGCACCCCTCGGTTTCTCCTTTATTCCTTGAGCCTCACCATCAACTAGGCCCATAGGAACCATTCTCGACCCTCCCATAAAGGTCTCATGGTTGTTCTATATAAAAATGCCCTAGCTAACCAGCCACAACTACATTACATCCCTCCCCTATCCTTTGTTCCCCCCTGAAGCGGTTGGCTCCCTCGTTGCTTCCCCTACAACGTCCAAATCTAAGGAGACCCCATCCCCTGAAGCCTCCCCTTCCCCAAAATGATGTAGACCCACCCAAAAATGTAGAACCTCGACTCAGGCCCCAGGCGGGGCCCCGACTCCTGGCGCAAGTTCAATCTGCAAGGGCCTAGCCCCCGACAGTAGCAGGGCGGCTGGTAGCTCCAAGAAGGCCAAGGTGGAGGTCTCGAAAGCCACAAAAGTTAGCTCTAACTCTGGTAGCAAGTTGCAAAACTTGTCGACTAGAGCCCTCCTAGACATTACGATCAGCTCCTTGATCGCTTCTGCTAAAGCGGCTTCCTCAGCGGCAAATGCCTTGGGCAAACTTTGTCGTAGGTTGGGCGATGACCCTGACAGGGAGGGGAGCTAATTTTCCAGGTTGGGGCCGCTGTCTAGGTTAGGCCTGGCTACAGGGCTACCTAGAGCAACAATGGGCAGTATTTTTTGGGTTATCTGCTGAGTAGCTTCACAGTTTTTCCCTGTTTGGTGGCCTTAGGCCAAATTTTGTTTTGCTGGAAACATAGTTGGACGGGATTTTTGTAGGCACCAAGGCCCCTGGGCCCCGATTTGGTTCCCAAGGGTGCAGCCCTGGTATTTTAACACCAAAATATAGCTATGGCTACCTATGTACCTAAGGTTTTGGGACCCTTAAAAAAAAAACCCGCTGTAAATATTATTGTTACTTATAAAAAAAAAAACCCAATCTCCCAACTAAAATGTTCATGGAACAATATGCTTGTCATGACACTTTTTTCACTGTGATTAGATGAGTTTAGTCTAATGTAGTGCATTGGTCCTCATCTCATACAAAGCATTCAATTGAAGAAGTCATTCTTATTAATTTGTAGAGAGTTTTATTCCAACTTGCAAGGCAATACATAAGGTTTGTATTTCAAACTTAATTGGCATTAAATATTTCTTCCTATAGAACATTTCATAAGGGGTAAGACCTGTGGTTGTCTTCCAAGTGGTGTTATAGGCCCAAACAACTTCCTTTAGTCAATGTGCCCAATCTTCCCTATGTGATGCTACTATCTTTGTCAAAATATTTTCAAGTTCTCTATTGGTAACCTCTACCTATCCATTTGATTGTGGATGGTAAGGAGAGGAATTTTGATGATTAACTTGGTATTTCTTGATAAAAGTTGCTATCATTTTAGAAATAAATTGAGGTTCCTAATCCATGAAAATTTCATAGGGTGCTCCAAAGCACTAGAAAATGTTATCATAGAGAAAGTTAGTGACTTTCATATCATGTGTATGTTATAAAGGTTTCACTTCCATCCATTTGATTACATAATCTATGCATACCAAAATATACTCATTGAATTGGCAAGTAGGGCTAATAGGACCTATAAAGTCAAGTCCCCATTTCTCGAATGGTTCTAGAACTAATTATGGATGGAGGGGTATTTCATCAATCAGAGTTGGTCTCCCCATCCTTTGACATTGATCACATCTAGCAACATAGATCTTGACATCTTTATGTAAAGATGGCCAATGGTACCTTGCTTGCAATATTTTATGAATGGTTCTTTTAGCAGCACAATGCCCACCACAAGGCTCATCATGAGATGCATGTAAGATATCATATATTTCTTCTTCCTACACACATCTACAAAGAACATGATCAGGACACAATTTAAACATAAGTCCATCAATCCAAGTGTAAGGTCCACTTTCATGGATGAGCTTCTAGCATTCTCTAGGAGAAAAGTGAGAAATATGTTTTCCTAAAACAAGATAATTTGCAATGTTAACATACCAAGGAGTATGTAAAGAAAGTGCAAATAAATGTTCATTAAGAAAAGTATCTTGTACTAGTTCTGGATCATTAGCTAAATGCAAACGTGATAAGTGGTTAGCAACTACATTTTCCTTTCCTGGTTTGTCTATGATGGTGATGTCAAATTCCTACAAAAGTAACAACCAACGAACAACTCTTCCACTAACAATAACTTTATTCATGAGATAACGAATGGCAGAGTGGTTGGTGTGAACAAAAACTTTATAACCAGTAATGTAGTGCCTAAATTTATTGATTGCATAGACTACAACAAGAAATTCCTTTTTAGTGACTATGTAGTTCAATTCTGCACCATTAATATTTTTACTAACATAATAAATTGCATAGGGTTGTTTCTCCTCAATTTGAGTTAAAACAACCCCTAGTGCTTGGTCAGATGCATCTGCATGAATATGGAAAGGTAAAGCCTAATTAGGACCCCTTAAAATAGGAGTAGTAGTAAGTTTTTGCTTCAAAGTGTCGAATGCCTTTTGACATGCATCTGTCCAATTGAAATCAATATCTTTTGTTAGTAACTAAAATAGTGGGGCAACTATCTTATTGAAGTCCTTAATAAACCAACGATAATAACCAGCATATCCTAAGAAACTACATATATTATATGGTTTCAGAGGTGGTGGTAAGGAGGAAATGATTTTGATTTTGGCCAGATCTACTTTAATACCCTTTGTTGAAATATAATGTCCCAAAACCACTCCCTCAATCATCATCATAAAGCATTTCTCATGACTGAGAGAAAGGTTTTTTAATCGAAAATGTTCAAGTACTTTATGCAAATTTTCTAGTGCATGTTCAAATGTGTCTCCATAAATAATAAAATCATCCATGTATACTTCAACACAATCATGGTTTAGATCAACAAAAATGGATATAACAACTCTTTGAAATGTAGTTGGAGCATTGCAAAGTCCAAAAGGTAAAACTCGATAAGCATATGTACCCCAAGGACAAGTGAAAGTGGTTTTATCTTGATCTTCTTCAGCTACCTTAATCTAGTTGTAACCACTAAATCCATCTAGAAAACAGAAGTATTATTTTCTAGCTAGAGTGTCTAAGACCTGATCTATGAATGACAAAGGAAAATGGTCCTTTTTCGTGGCTTTGTTTAATTCTCGATAGTCAATGCAAACTCGCCACTTACCATTCTTCTTTGGGACAATAACCAATGGAGAAACCCATTGGCTATCTGAGATGGGGTAAATAAATCTAACATTTAACAATTTTTGGATTTCTTCTTTAACAACTTCTTTCAGGGTTGGATTGATCCTATGTTGTGGTTGTCTTACTGGATCACACTCTTCTTTAATAAAAATGTGATGGGTGCATATAGAGGGATGGATTCCCTTCATGTCATTATAATCCCATGTGAAAGCATCTTGTAGAGTGGTTAAGAGATCCATTAACTATTTTTCTTGAAGTGGCTCTAATTTACTATTAATGTTTAGGGTCTTTCCAAGGTGCACTTCAACTTGTTTACAAGCCAAGTTATTGGCATCAATACCACAAATATCATTGATAAAATAGTTGAGTGGACATTTGTGTGGCAGTAATTGGTGAAAAATAACATAATTTTGAGAATTGTTGGGATCATGGGGAATGATGGATTCCAAAGGATAAATATGTCCAACATGAGGATTCTGTAGGCAAGGAACTTGCCAATGATCTTCATTTTGTAAATCTCGTACATATTTCAACTGGAAGCATACTGAGCACAAACTAAAGAAGAACCTATATCTTCATCTATGATGAATGTATCACACAATTCTTCTTTAGTACTATGTTCATAGGCACTAAGCATGGCCAAATATTGGATGATTTCTCCATATTCTGGTTCATCAATCCAAAAATGCTCATCATATGATTCAAAAGGTTTGACAAGTGGGTAAAGTGTAAGTTTCTTAGTACTCATGCCATTAGAGATGGTCATGTTGCCTGACCTACAATTGATAAAAGCATCTACAGTGGCTAACCAAGGTCTACCAAGTATCAAAGGATGTCCTCCTAACTTGGTTTTAGTTTGTAGGACTACAAAATCTATGGGATATTCCCATGATGTTACATTGACAAGAATATTATCAAGCACTCCTTCTAGTTGGACAATAGACCGATCAACCAACTATAGGACCATGGGTGTGGGATGTATATTTTGTAAGCCCAATCTATCCATTGTTTCCTTGGTCATTACATTTATGGTAGCTCCTAAGTCAATTAAAACATTTTGCAAATTTGTTTGTCCTATATTTACACTCAATGTTGGAATTCTAGGATCCCCATATTTAGGAAGAATCATTTTTCTAGATATTAGGTTAGAAAAATTTCCTCAGACTTGAACGGTATTGGGATATTTTCTCTTTCTATGTGGGTGTTTAATGCAATGTTTTTAAATTATTTTGGCATAGATGGGAACATATTTAAGAGCTTGCAACAAAGGGATCTTAACATTGATATTTTGAAGCTCTTCTACTAAGTCAAACTTAGGTTTAGGAACCTCTTTTGTTAAATTCAATTTGTGAGGGAAAGGAGGTTCAATTGAAGTTTTAGACTTAGGATCATGTCCTTATTCAGAAACAATAGATATTTCTTTAGCTAAAGAAGACTATGCTTTTTTTATTGAAGATGGTTCCCTAATGACTATAGTTTTGGAATATTCAAGGGGTTCATCATCAAATTATTTGGTAATAATTGGTGAAACAAGATCAAGTAATATTTTTTCTAATTGTAACTAGATCTCACTACAAGATAAAAAGTCAATAGAGTATGTTCCTTCAACCTCATAGACTAGTTGTTGTGTTGATTAGTTATTTGAATTGGATAATGGCTGAGATAGAAGAGGAGGTTGTTTTGATGGTGGAGGATTATTAATAGGGTAAGGCAAAAGATATTGTTTTTGTGGTTGAGGATCCTATCCTCTATATTGGTGATGGTTAGGTTGATTAGGCTAGAAGTCTTGTTGTGGCCACTATTGGGTTTGCTAACCTTGCTATGGCTAATACTAGCTTTGCCAATCTTGTTGTGGCCAAGGTTGATTATTTGAAGGCCATTGGTTTGGTTGGGGCCATTGAGGTTGTTGAGACCATGGGTATTATGGAGGTACCCATCCTTGTGCAGCATAAGGAAAATTATTAAAAGGAGCATAAGCATAGGTATATGAATCCTTGTAGTGGTTGCATTTGAGAGATGAAATAGATATATTTAGTTTCATGAAGTTTAAGTTCCTTCAAATCTAACTTATTGCAGATAGATATCGATAGTTATCTATTGAATGCTTTTGGTCACAAATGCTGCAGATTATTGTTTTCTCCAAAGGACACTCGTGCAAAGCATGCTTCTTTTTGCAGTAAGGACAATAGACCCCTTCAACTATTTCAACTTTTTGGTGCATTAAATCCATGGAAGTTGTGAGTGTTCCAAGGAGTTCTGTTTTGAGATTTTCCAATAGGTTTCCTAATTCACTTTGTGTAATTCCTCCAAAATTTCCACTAACTCGATGGTTGTGCAATGTTGGCTTGGTATGAGAATAATTAGTATATAGTTCCACAATTTTATCAATTGTCTATCTAGAAATATCTCCTCTTCCTATTAAATTAAGGATATCAAGCGATTCTACCAGTCCTTTAAAAAATATAGTTTTGAGTAGGTTTTCTTTCAAGTCAATATCTCCTCTTTTTTGTACAAATTTGGATCACTCAATGTAACCCTCTAATGGTTCATCTTATTTTTGCATCATTTTGAAGAGCTCGTCATTTGAGTCATGTACTCTACAATAATCCTGATATTTTTCTAAAAGGACTTCTTTCATCCCCTCATTGCCATCCCATGAAGTAACAAAATCTTTCGGTAAGCCCATAAACCCTCTCAAGGCAACATATTTTTATGTGGATGGGAATAATTTGAGCTTTTGTACATCTGCCATGTAATCATAACTACAATAGAGTACTTCAAATTCAAAATGAAAAGCATTGAGATATTCGATTACCACTCCATGAAATGTAGGAACAACTAAAGTAGATATATTCTTCATTTTCCCATTGGCGTTGGAGTCACCTCTTGGAAGATGAATTGGAAAATTGAACATGGTTCATACTTCCCTTTGTTGTTCCATTTCATTATCCATCTTGCTTGCCCATAGAGTCCACTAGGGCTATGTTGAAATTCATGTTGTAACATGAATTGACAGTTGCTTCTTGATTGATGATGAGGTAGCAGTTGATAATAACTCAACTTGATTCTATGATTTTCTCTCTTCAGTTTTGGGAATAGAAAAATGTTTGATTGGTTGTTGTCCATTTTTAGTCTTAGGAGTAGAGGAATGTGCATTCAAAGTTTATCCCTATTTAGTCTTAGAAGCAAAAAAATGGTGAATGTGCCTAGATCATGCAATTGAATACATGGTTGTATTATGTCATTCTATGAAAACAATAATAGTGTCAAGTGGTTGATTTTCAACAACTAAAAAAGTGGGATTTTTTTGGTCTATCATGGAAGCACCAATATCCTCTTCACTAGGTAACCTCTCTTTAGGCTGGCTAGTACCCAATAGTTTAGGTTTGGGGTTGGAAGTTGTAGAGATGAATCTACCACAGTTATCCCATGGGCGAGTCATTCACTCATACTTTCCCTCAAACAAATTATTCTTCAAAAATGAAATAAATTATATTCACAAAAATAAATAATTGTTGAAAATAAATTATCTATAGAACCTAACTTTTAGCATTGCTTCTTAGCCTGAGAACTGTACAATCCTTCTTATGCAACATGAACTCTTAGTTTGGAGAACTTCTTATCCCCTTCAAGCATTTCAACACTAAAAATCCTCCATTGACATAAGTCCTAACATTGTGGCATCTTTTTATTTTATAATGACGCCAAAAAATGACGGGCTTCAACTTTACACTTTAATTGTCAAACCAGAGTTACTAGTTTAAAAGAGATTATTGTGTATAATCCAATGAAAGGATCATCTACAATTAAATGATTATTTTCTTCTATGGCTAAATATAGAAACTAAAGACTTCTAAAGAAAATTTGTAGTTTCTGAAAAAAGCAATTGAACATATCTCCTACTTAATTTCTACTAGACAAGGACAAAAATTTAATATGCCCTGTTGAAATAAGGTGGGCCCTACCTAGACAACCTAGATCTGAATTTCTTCTTACAACTAATTACTAATTAGCTACTAACACTAGATAATTATAGGAAGTACCAACTTAAGCATAAAAATATGAACAATAATTCATGAATCAAAATGACAGTTAAATCATGCTTAAAAGTTTTAGACAGGAATGCCTTATAGTGGACAATGTCTGAAATTGACATTGACTAATTCTTATTTTCCTCTTCAAAAATTAACCCTTATTAAAATATAGAATGTATGATTTATAGATAATCTCTTTATTTCTATTTTTAGCATCTATTTTGTAGACCCAAATGGACTACATTTCAAAATAATTCTAACAAATTCAATCTTGTAATAGCAGTCAACCCTGCTATTTCTTAGGTGTATTAGGGAATCTAGAAACTATTTCTTCCTTTTTTGGCATGATAAATTTTTTTCCTATCATCATAACTCATATTTTTTGTTTACAAGGGATTTGGTGTGGCTGGAATTTTGGGTTTGAGGCAACTTGTCTAGATTCAGTTTTCAAGTCTTCTCTGCTAGCTATCATTCTATAATATGCCATCTATTCTGTAGGAACTATTTACTAGACAACTATCTGACTCTTCAGTAATTGTGTCACCCTTTTGCAATAATTGAGTCTTCTATAAAAATGTCTTTCTGCAATAATTGGGCAACAACTAAACCAAAAAATAGAGATATGCTCAACAAAAATAACATTCATTTAACATTCCTTTTTCTCAATAAAACATATAACTAATCAAATTAAACAAGTAACATCTATTTTTATTTCTATTCAAACAAGCTTTATCTATTTATATATATGCAAAATACACTTATAAATCCACATAAGGCTGCAAAAGATAATCAGTTTAGGGGTGAGTTAAGACAAAAAGGATGAAAAAGGATGGTTAATATCATATCCCATAAAAGAGAAAGGAGGATTTGTGAAAGGGAGATAAATTATGGATGGGATCAGAGTAGATCATGAAGTAATGCATTCAACAATTTCTAGAAAAGTAAGTAATGATCTTAAAACTTGATATGAATAAAGTCTATGATAGGGATAAATGAGATTTTCTTTTTGCAATATTAAAAAAGTTTGGATTTTAAAAGAAATTGATTAGATGGATTATATCTTGTGTCTCTAGAGTATCATATTCAATGATGGTTAAGTGCCAGTAACAAATCTAAGAGAGGTCTTAGACATGGAGATCCTCTATCACCACATCTATTCATTATTATGACCAAGGTATTGGGAAGGAGCTTAAAGAAGGTATACAAAGATGGGCTAATAATTTTTCTTAAGGCTAGTAATAACATCAACAACATCACCCATCAAAAATTTGTAGATTAGACAACCCTTCTTGGGAGGATAGGAAAAACTGAGGCCATAGATTTGAATAACTTGTTCAAGGAATATGAAAGAGCTTTAGGGTAGAAAGTTAATAGGAAAAATCCAAAATTTAATTCCTGAGTACTCAAACTAGAATCAAAGCAGGGCTATGCAAGCTACTTAAAATGAAGGAGATAAATTTACCAGCAATATATCGAAGGATTCCACCCACGTGTTGTAGGTGAGTTGGAGAGGAGAGGGCAATCCTCCAAGGGAGGTCCCAGGTTCAAATCTCCACCCTACCAAAAAGCTGAATAGGGTATCCAAAATCCAATTGATAATGTTGGTGCGGGTAGGATCGGGTGCGACTCTCGGGTGAATTTGACGGTGTAGAACCCCCTGTTCATGGTATCTCAGACCAAGGCGGCCTCGCAAGGGGTTTTTCGCTTAAAAAAAAAAAATCTAGGGATTCCCTTATTTGAGGGTATGCCCTTATAAATAAAGTTTAGAATAAAATTTTAGCATGGAAAGGTAGATGGTTATCATAAGTAGGAAGAGCATAGTTAATTAAATCAATCTTACAAGTCATTCCAACATATTATATGTCCTTATATATTATGCCAAAATTGGTAAAAATAATTTAATCTATATTATGTGATCATTTTTGTGGTTAGGATTACATGATAAAAAGAAATTTAATTTGGTGAAATGGAGTAAGGTGTGTGATGATAAAACTATGGGAGGTCTCAAGAAGGAATTATAAGGGCAGTTACCTAAATGAAAGAGCATAGCAATGATCTGAACCTCTTGTTATTCTACAACTTCGTAGAGGATACTCTTGCTAAGACTGCCGTTGAAGACAAACCAGAGGTCAAGGATGATGATGTCATAGCAATTACAAAGGATGTATTCAAGGATGTCCCTAAGGATACCACAAAGGATGTCAAGAAGGATGACATAAATGACACTGTAATTGCCTAATTGGTTGTTCTTCTATGGTCTTACGTTTCTGTCCTGTATGGGATTTTCCTAGTTTCCTTTTGGTTTGTTTATGTTTTCCTTTACGTTTTTAGGTTTTCAAGGATGCGTCAATGTTTTTTGAGGATAGTGCATCCTTTTCTCTAGCTGATGTACTAAGGCGTTAGGCACCTTTAAAATGCCCAAATCAATATAAACATTTAACTTATAAAAAAAACTAGGGGAGGTCTCAATTTAAGAGTTCTTATGGATGCAAACTTAGCTCTAAGGGGAAAATTAATTTGAAGATTGTACAAAGAGAGTCAAAGAAAATGAGAAATAATTATATGTATGTTGATCCCAATGACCCAAGCTTAATATTTACAACATTCTCACTACTATATGGTTCTACATTATGAAACGGTTAAAAAAATAAATTCATCTAGTGATATCTAGTGATTAAATTTCTAAGATGGGTGGTGGGAATTGGAGAAAAAATTTCTATTTGGATGGATACTTTGTGTGATAAAAAACCATTCAATCTAGATCCAATTTTAAAACCATGGATGAGATTACTTTAAGATAAATATGGTGATAGGGTTTCAAATATTATGTATAAGTATCAGGAAGGAAGATACAAATGAAAAACAAATATTTTTACAAGTATGTTAGACATTATTGCTAGAAGGTAGTTGAGTAGAAATATAACAACAATGATTATTCTAAGGGGAGCCAAGGATAAGCTGATTTAGAAGTTTAATATCTCAGGAGAACACACATCAAGAAGTGGATATAATATAAAGCACCAATAAAATAGGAATACTTCAAGAATATGGAGAGATATTTGGGATAGCCTGAGCATTCCAAAAGTCAAAATGTTTGTATGGCTATTAGGTCATAGAATTTTTATCTTGGGATAGCCTAGTAAAAAAAGGTTTTCATGGCCCTTCACTATGTGTTCTATATAAAAAAGAGAGTATAAACCATCTCTTGGGACACTTTTCAATAGTTTAGGAACTATGACAATAGATTCTTAATATGTTTGGTAATTGCATTGTGACATAATTGAAAAATTTATAAAAAAATGGTGGAGCAATTTTAGAAGTGAGGCATTATAGACAATCTAGGATACATTAAAAGATACAATACTTTGGACCACATGGTTGGAAAGAAACAAAAAATAAAAGGAAAGTAAAGTAGTTTAGAGGCAATGAAAAGGAAGATTTGTTTAGCCATAGAGGAGTCTAAACCAACCCTATCAACTCACCCAATACCTAATATTAAAGCATAAAGCCTTGATAGATGGATTCAAGTCATCAAATAGAATTATGATGTTGGGTACAGGAGAAACAAAAGGAAGGAAAATAATATAAAGTGGAAACCAATGGAAGTGGATTTGGTCAAATTGAATTTTGATGGAGCATCTAAAGAAAATCCAAGACTAGTAGTAGAAGGAGGAATAATTAGAAATAGTAGGAGTGAGATTTTGTTAATTATGCTTTCAATAGTGTATTAATGACAAACAATGAAGTTGAAGCTTGGGCGACTTTGAAAGGGTTAAAAATATGTAGATAAAAGAAACGAAACAAAGTATGGATGGAAGGCGATTCACTAATAGTAATAAATGCAATTTTGCAGAATGTAAAGTCTCCATGGCACATACAAGAGATCATTTTAGAAATTCAAAATATTGTTACATAGTTTGAAAAAATTAGGTTTACACAAATTAAGAGAAGGGAACATATGTGCAAATAGGCTAGCTAATAGATGGGTTTTAATAGAGGATTGTGAAGTTAAATTCTCTTTTCCATGGTTACAGGAAGTAGTAAGTTTAGATCAAGCTGACAATAAAATATTGACTATATGAATCAAATAATGATATTGTTTACTTTAATGTTTTACACTGGTATTATTTGTTATGTTTTATAACATTAATGTGTTTTCATATAAACTATTTAATATAGTTATTATAGTTGCATGTATGTTTAAGATTGAAAAATAATAGTGTAGATCTGGTAAAGAAAACTATGATAGCACAAAGTTTTGGAAATATTACTCTACTAAGATGTAGTGAATGGATAATAGATGTGGAGTTTTGATATTGCGAAGGTTGCTATAGGAAATTTTAAGAAGAAGGGTGCCAAATTTTGGAATATTTGTATTCATAATGAAAATTGAAGATCCAGAAAATGAAAATCAAGAATTCAAACTTTATATGAAAAAAGATGTAGGTATCTAGCTATAGCAACTAAAATGATATGAGAATTGAATTTATTTGTAAACTCTCAAGCTCTAAAGAAGAAATTTACATTTTGTCCTCAAAGAATTCTTCCGTTCTTCGTAAATATCTGTATCTGGGCTGGGGAGATAGATTACCACCGGAGCGAGGGGGGAAGTCGTGAACTCTCCCTATATACAACCTGGTCTGTCGCGCCGTCGCCCCTCTCTTTTCAAAGGGCGAATCTCTCTATTTTAAAGGCTGGACCTACGCACTCGTAAGTACCTATCCATCTACGACGCACTCCATGGTTGTGGGTGGTGGCTACTCTGACACCCATCAATCCATACCTTCCAGCTTCAGCATATCGAGAAGCATGAAAGGATGGTTACCGAGTACAATCCCTTTTTCTCTTGAAAAAAATCAAATTTTAATTTCTTAAAATTAATAATAACATAATCAATATTTTTGAGCAAAAACTTATAATAAAAAAATAAATTTTAGGATTTAAATAATTTATTACAAAGTTTTCATAATCTAACATCAATATTTTATGGTAGACATCACCACCAATTAACCTTATAACCTTATTATCTCTAAAACATTTAACATACTATTTGTGTTGTCACCCCATAATCTTATATTTGTTTTTTGGATATAGAACATATATCTAGAGATATTACCATGACATGCCTTATTAATCTCTAGAAATTTGAGATGACGTTTATAACATTATCACTTTGTGATATTGTCATCATGTGCCTTATTATTTTCTAAGCATTTGACATGGTTTTTGTAATATTGCCACCACATGACCTTGTTATTTTATAAATATCTACCATAGTCTTTGGATTATTAGTTTTAGTTTTTTATTTTTTAAAGAATAAACTTTAAAAATGTTTTTATTATAGCTTTTTAATAGAAATTTTTTTTCTATTATTTATAGAACTATTTTAAAAACATACAACAATTTTTTTGGATATAAAATTTCTTAAAATTTAAATATTTTTAATCTTTAAATTTTTATTTAAAAATAATACAATCAATTAAATTTATATAAAATGATATATGTTTATATAAAAAAGATGTCTTTAGATCTTAAGCGATTAAAAATGTGAATTTTTAAGGCAAAGACTAAGGTTTAATCTTGTCACCTGCTATATATATATTTTTTTGCTTGAAAAAAGGGTTGTACTTGGTCTCCCATTATAAATCACAACTCTCTTATGTAAGTCTTGAGAGTTTACAAACATATTCAATTCTCATCTACATTGAGATGCTAAACTAGATACATGCATCTTTTTCACAAAACGTCTGAATTTTTTATATTTATTTTCTGGATCTTCTTCACTTTTTTGTAAATACAAATATTTAGCATCATTTTCCTTGATAATTCTAATCTTGTTCATCCATCAATCCAATTGAAATCTTGATGAGTGATGGTATTTTATGACGCCAAGTTTCCATTGTGCTACTTGAGTATCTATAATTCCTCTGATGGTTTCATGCTTTTGCTGCTTTGCTTTGATATTTCGAAGGGTTGGTCTTGTTGTTCCTTGATGCTATTGCACCCCTTTGAAATCTAGAAACACTATGCTTTTCCTTCCAAACACTGTTGTACTTGATGCATTTTTTACTCCATGTAGATAAAAAATTTTGATACCTTAAGCCATACCTTCAAGATTGTTGTTGCATAGGACGATGCAGGTGCTAATATGCTACCACCTTAATGTAACTTTTTATTTTTATTTTTTTTTGCTTGATAAAAAAGGGTTGTACTCGGGTCCCCCACCCTTAACAAATTACATCTCTCTTATTTAGAGCTTGAGATATTACAAATAGTGTAGACACCAAAATCTAGCACCCTTCAGTTCACATTCACCACCTCACCATCAAATCCTGCATAATAAAGATATATGCCTAAGTTCTAACTTAGGGATATAAAATCCTGCACATCATTATACTTTCCTAATTTATTTAATTAGGAAAATCACCCTAGGATACCCTCTCTACCCATTGGACATGTGTCCTGGACACTTCATCCAACATCCATGCCACATCTTACCCACTCCTGTCCCCTTTGTCCTTGCACATGGGACAGATTCCCAACACCCATGCCACAACTCCTTTGTTGTTGTCCCCTTGTCCCTTCACATAAAACAACATCCCACATCCCACTCCACTTGGGGCCACATCACCCCAGTTAAGTGAGCCACACTGAGTGACTCACTATAATTGCCCCTTCCACCTGGCAGTCCAGATTTGCCACTTGGCAAATCAGGCTTGCCACCTCACATTCCCCTCCAAAGCCCCAACCAATCTATAAAGACACCTTCAATCCACCAAATAGAGGGAGCTAAATTTGCATACCGACAGGCTACCGAATTAGATCTGGACCCGACGAGAAGTTGAGGGTGCAAGCCGGACTCTGACCGTCGGCTCGGATTCTGAGGCAATCTTACGTTCAATAGAAACCGCCCATCCGTGGTTCCACAGTCGAGAACGCGCATCCACGGTTTCACAACCGTAGGTCCATAGTTTCTAGCCCGTAACCGCGCTTTCACGGTTCCACAGTCCCGAGAACAAAAATGGGTTCCATCGACAGAGATTAGCGATCCGAGAAGTAAGCAAGGTTTAATTTGTTAATTATTTTGCATTGTCTATTTTACATCCTTATCGATAATAGGTTTTTATGTGTAGCATTGGATTTATTTGTTTGAATATGTGGGTGCTACTAATCCCCTTTGCTGGTTTGCATGTGCGCAGGTAACAGGTATCCTGGATAGGCTGCTAAAGCTGGAGTGGTCCCGTAGTGGATACCAAAGCCCACTCACCCCTTGAAGTTGTAGCTGAGGAACGAAGAACACACAAGCTCCTTAAAGATCTGGAAGACCCATTTCCTATCAAAGTCATTGTATTTCAGAAGAGAGGCAGATAAAGCATTGTTACATTGCTCCCAACACATTTGGGGCAATTCAAAATCTTTGTAAAATTGTATCAAATATCAATATAAAGATTCATTTGTGGCAATCTCTCTTTTTTGTATTGTATCTTTGTTTGTGTTTAGTTATTTTGGTTACAGAAATGGTGATCATGATGGGACCTCCCAAGGGTTTCATTTTGTTTTGCCTTGCTTTATTTTAATCTTACTAATCTATGTTTGCATGTACAAGTGCTAATAATCTAAAGCACATGAGGATTTAATCTCGGGTTGGTGAGTATAAAACTGTCATTGTGAAACTACACATTTGCTGTTTCTAATTTGTGAAACCATGCATCTACGATTTTTGATTTGAGGAAACGTGTATTCACGATTGCTGCACTATTGAAACGTGGACCGACGATTGAAAGCAGGAAGGAGCAACGAAAGGAACATAGGTATGTACCCTGTGTCATATTTTTAATTTCTCCTTTAGTTCTAGGTTTAGGCTGCATTTAAGTAGATTAAGGGTTTCAGTTTTGTATGTCAATGCTTGCATTTAGGTCTTAGGATAGAAAAATCTACTTAAATCTTGCATTCATAAACACAATAACAAAGCAAAATAAATGAAAATCTGCATATGCATAGTAGAGGATAATCATATTGCATGTACCAAGTTAGAAATAACCTAGGTATTCATGTTTCAAGGTTTAGGCTTGTATTCAATTTATGTTCTATTGACAGAAAGGACCCGCGCACCCGCGGTTGGGATCTCCCAAATGTGCATGCACGGTTGGCAAACCGCATACCCATGGTTTACCAGAACTAACCGCCCACCCGCGGTTAGCCCTGTTAAATAGAATTGGGTCGAGTCTTACCTGAATTTGCAATTTTACCCCTGATATGATTTTGTCTGCTATTCTATGTCTTTCCTGCTTTCTGCATTAGGCATAAAAATAGAATTGCATGTTAGATTTGCATCACATGATAGAAAACAAAACATTCACACACACATATAATTAAAACATTGGTCCGGTTGGATTTCATCACCAACCCCCAATTCAGACCGATGACGTTGGAATTCATCTCCTTCCATCGGCTTGCCCCCTAGATCATTCGTAGATAGGATAAAAGTGCTCTTTAAGCTGGTATAAGTCATTGGTATTCAAGTTGTCTCCCACTATTGGAACGATTGTTGAATCATAGTGGAAGAGCTAGGCGAACCCCCCATTGGGATTTAAGCGGTGTACCCTAGCCTCTTTTGAGAAATCATGCTTGGTGCTATTGTTCTTAATCACCATCTTCATCGAGTTCTATTATTCTATTCCAAAAAAAAAAAAAACAAAATCTCTCCAAAAACTTCAAAAAAACAAAAACACATTGAAAAAAATAGATTCAAAAACTTAGTGCAAACTAGGGTCAAACATTTTGTATGTTTATTTGCTTGGCGTGTTGTATTGCATTGTACTTTCTTTTTCATTCACATAGATAGCATATTAGCGCATGGTAGTGACTCGTAATCAAGCTAAGAAATTAGTGTCAAGCCGAAGTCAGTGGTCATCCCCTATGGCCTCTCGGTTTGACAATGTCCCTCACACTTCGGTGGTGGGACAAGTAGAGGTGCCCCTTTCTATGTCCTCGAGTCTTGATATAGGGCCTTCTAGTAATGCCCCCAACATGAACATAGACATTATGCATAGAGCTACTCACACAACTATACCTGAGACACCTAGGAGTGAACCTCTTGCAACAGTAGACAGTCAGGCCACCATGATAGATATGGACACTATTAGAATGTACTTGAATGCAGCTGGAATGGTCTTCCCATCATTACCACCACTCTCCATCCCATCACGTGTTGTACCCTCATCACAACAAGAATCCATATTCGCCTATCCACAATAGTCACAACGGATTTTCACCAATCCTCTCTTTGAGTTGGCCGTTGTAGCATTAGCCAATCAACCATTGTCATCCGACCAAATTCCCCCCACATTATCACAACAAATGACCATTACCACTAATCCCTTGTATGAAACAATTCCTATTGTTTCGCAAGCCCCAACATTCATTCCTCCATCCACACTTGTAGGACATACATCTCATACCATTCCACAGTCAGTGGCGATACCCTTCGCTACTTACCCCCCATCCACCTCCACTACCATGGTTGTTCCACAACCAACTCAATCCACCACATCACAGGTAGCAGTCCCTATGTCAAATGCAACTGATATGCAACAAGCTTTCTTACAGTTGTAGCAAATGATTTTAGACAATGCTAACCGTAGCATAAACCCTGACCCTAACCAACATTTGCAAGGGATTGAGCAAAATCTTCCACCTACATCTCATCAACCTAATGCCTTTATCCAAGATCCATCTTGGGTAATGCGTCCTCCCTCTACCACTGTTGTTCACAATCAACCACCGCACCCATATGCTAATGCAGTAGGTCAGCATAATACCATACCTTCATCACCCCATCCATATCATAACATCCCTCAACATCCATACCATAACACATTTCCGCCAAACACATCTTATCATCCCCAACCTACATACAATCCACCCCATTACCAGCAGCATCAAGTACATTCGAGTGTCAGTCCTGTAGATGATCCTAGATACCAGTTTTTACAGAGTCAGATTGATAGTCTTGCCATGCAAACCCCAGGCTTGCAATACCAAAAACCAACTTTAAGGCAACTACTCAATCACCCTATTCACGCTTCGGTACCAGAACCGCCATATCCACATGATTTCCAAATACCGAAGCTTGAATTTAAAGGAGAAGAGGATCCTAGAGAGCACGTAACGAGATTTGTGAATGCATGCTTCAGAATCAAAAATAGTGATGCATTGCTAGTACATACATTTCCTCAAACATTAGGGGGGAAGCCCAAGACTGGTACAATCATCTCCCGCATCAAAGTATTTTCACCTTTGAACAACTAGCGGACCAATTTCTGGAAAGATTCGCCCTAAATGTTAGAAAACAAACAACATTGACTGATTTAATTTATCTAAAACAATATGACGATGAATCAGTCTATGACTTTGGCAACAGATGGAGATCAGTCATGATCAAGTTACCATTTTCACTCCCCATGCCAGAGATAATACGAATGTTCACAAAGAGTTTTGGTAGACCCATCTCTTCATTACTACAACTACAACAATATAGAACATTCGATGAGGCACTCGCCCAAGCAAAACTGATTGAAGAAATCAAAATTCAAGAAGGCGAGATTAAGCCTAAGAAGAAAGAGTGGCATAATAAGAATCAAAATGGGAATAACCATGGTCAGTCCAAGACCGCACAGGTTAATCAGATAGTTTTGAGCCAACCACAATCAAATCAACCGGTTCAAACATAGATCCAACAACCCCAACAACAACGGCAACCACATCAACCGAATTATCAAGCAGTTCCACCCCCACAACAGACACAAAATCAGACACAACCTGGGGAAAGGCAACAACATCATTTTAAACCAAAAATAAATTACACGCCAGTACAAGAGTCATATTCATTAGTATTTCAGAAGTTGTATGCGGCAAAACTTTTTAATTTACCGAAAATAAAACCTGATGATCCTAACAAACCAAAGACAAAAGGTTACAAAGAACACCTCTTTTGCATCTATCATAGACAAAGAGGACATGATATTGAAGGTTGTCATGGATTTAAAGGAATTGTGCAAGATTTATTGGAAGTGGGTACAATCAAAATTGACAACCCACTAGCACAAAATAACCAAAACCTAGGCATATATCAGACACCTTTGCCACATCGAGAGGTGAATCAACAACCGATGGGAGCATCAACTTCTACAGTTCCTCCCAATCAGGTTAATTATGTGTCTCAACTACCACAAGGTTTTGTAGGGGCTATTAGTATAGTTACCCATGGACAAAGGTAAGCTAATCGCACAACCCAAGCTCCGGTAGCATCACCAACTAATGTGCCCATACAACTTGGATCGAGTGGGCCACCACTACCACTTCACAACCACCCTGTTGTTACATTGAACAGTCGGTTGACATAGAGTTTGAAGATGGCTTCAACAAAATTGTCAATTTATGAACTGATACAACAATCAACACCTCACAGGGAAGCATTGATGGAAATTTTAAAGTCTATTCAGGTACAATCAGAAGACCCAAATGCATTCAATTCCTTTGTGGGTAGTGTGCAAAAGTGTATGGAACCCTCGATAGTATTCTATGACTTCGAGGAAAAACAAATATCAATAGATTCACCTGACCCACCATTGCACATAGTAGCTCACATTGACAAGAAACCCTTCAAGAGAGTGCTTATTGATACAGGTTCTTCAATCAACCTCATTACCACACCTGCCATGATGAAGCTCAATGTCCCATCATCTCACATCATGACATCCACATTCACTCTTAGGGCCTTTAATGACGCTTTATGCTCAACTGTAGGGAATGTTGTCCTTCCCATCACAGTGGGGGTGAAAACAATACATGTTCTCTTTCACATCTTGGAAGGGGAAATGCAATATAACATACTTCTTGGATGCCCTTGGATTAGGGAAATGAAATGTGTGCCTTCAACATTGCATCAATGCTTAAAATATGTGCATGAAGGCAAAGTACATTGCATACCAACAGACACTGAACCTTTCAAATACTGCAACTTTATTTCAAATCCTTATGAGCCTTTACTCCCATCCGCACATCTAACCATCCAACCACTAGTCATTAGAACAATTCCATCAAACACCACATCATCAAAAGCACCCATTCCAGAAGAGTTGCCTATAGTTGATCCAACTTTCACATCCAAAAGTGTCAGCTCAACGCATCCTTCAAACACTGCATTCCATTCTCAAATTACACCCACTCATCCTGCTAACCAATGGTCAGTTCCACCTAGCACACTTCCAGATTCAAAGCCACCTTTCACATTCAAAGCACAACCCACATCATCAACCACTACTTCGTAGTCATTAGAACCCGTAGTCTCACAAATAGGGCCGCTTGTTAGAGATAATCCAATGCCGCCTAGTAGAGCCAAGAGCTAAGGCTCAAGAACCCTCTTCATCCATCGAGCCATTAGCCACACAACCATCTAGAGTTGCAGTACACCTCGCCAATCCAAGTATTGGTGAGTACATCATTGAGAGTGTCATAGTTACACCACCTATAGAGTCAGTCAAATATTACGATCACCCTCGTGACCCACCTTTAGCTATTGGTGATATATATAGAATGGGTTCTCAAACAAATGCAATCAATTTCATATATGGAGGGATAGATTCTTCATCGGATCCATCCCCTCAAAATGACAACTCTTTACAAGAGTTTAATGAAAACATTGATTATCTATCGAACCCGAGTTTCCCAGTCAGATATTTTTGAAGAGTTAGTTGGCAAGGATATGGACTTGGAAGACATGAACAAGGTCCTCACCACATCATTGAACCGGAATATAGAGAGCCAAGTGACCGCTCCGGTCTAGGCTATAAACCTTCCATCGCAAGCTCTTCGCTTAATCAAGCTTTCCAAGAGCTAGACATAGAATGCGAACAAGAGGAGGAAAAGAGTGATGATGAGGATGAACATAATGATGAGGGTGAACAACTAGAAAGTAGATACCACACATACAATTTTTACCCTCGAGAGCAAGCTTTACAACGAGAGGCAGATTATGAAGATCCTACTGTGATAGCATACCTTAGGCAAGACCTTGAGCCACTAATGCTAGGACCTCATACAAACGCTAATGGATTCTGGATAAGTGATAGTGATGATGATGAAACTGAAATGATGTTTATCAACCATGCTCTTGAGATACAAGCAAGGAGAATGCTCCAAGATGAAGAACGTCCCGAATGGTTTAATCAAGAAGAAGAAGAGCCTCAGGAAGAGATAATATATGGAGAAACCATGCAAACAAGGTAACTGGTATCAACAAAAATTTCCAATAAACCGCATGCTTTTTTGGTTAAACAAAGAGCGTGAGGGTCCTGAACCAGAACCTCCTCCATCACATTGGCAAAGCATACAACAAAACCAATCACACACATTAGGTCAGTTGCAACCTAGAGAATACGAGTCATCAATTCTTGAATCGCAACCACCTCATTTCCATCAAGCCAACATGATTTCTATTGATTTGCTCACCCCACTCCGCAATCCATATAATGAGACAAAACCGATCTATATCGACACCAGTCTCATAGCTATGGACAGGATTTCATCCCCACCATCCACTGCTGACTTCATCCTATCCGAAGAGTTGTTGCGCGCTTCAAACGCTTATATTTTGCAACAACCTTCATCATCAAACAATTCAGTTTTTCAAACTGAGATAGAAGGGGACACCCCGGACACATTTGAAAATGTGGCAGATGATATCCACCTCATCCCAACTCCGCATCAGCTAGAAGAAGGTTCTCACATGCTAATAGAAGAGTCTATAGATGTGAACCTTAGTGAAGACGTGGATAATCCCCAGATTGTCAAGATAGCAAAAGAATTATCCACAAAAGAAAAAGACAGCCTCATAAACATGCTTATTAAAAAGAAGGAAGTGTTCGCATGGTCCTACAAAGACATGCCTGGCTTAGATCCGGACTTGGTAGTCCACAACCTTACGCTAGCACGTGATGCCAAGCCATTCAAGCAGAAGCTTAGGAAAGTTCATCCGACAGTCACATTAATTGTAAAAGAAGAGCTGCAAAAGTTATTGGATGTACACTTCATAGTACCAATCGATTATCCTGAGTGGCTTTCGAACATGGTACCCGTTCGCAAACCGAATGGGGGGATACGAGTATGCACTGATTTTTGAGATTTAAACAAGGCGTGTCCCAAGGATGATTTTCCTTTGCCAAACATTGATCAATTAGTAGACTCTTGTGCTGGTCATGAAATGCTCTCTTTAATGGATGGTTTCTCCGGATACAACCAAATTCGGATTAATCCAGAAGATCAACATAAAACAATGTTTACAATGCCTTGGGGGACATTCTGCTACAGAGTGATGCCTTTTGGATTAAAGAACGTAGGAGCTACATATCAGCATGCCATGACGTACATATTTCATGATTATATGCATAAGATAATCGAAGATTATGTAGATGATCTCATTGCTAAATCAAAAATGCGTCTGGAACACATAGATGTGCTAGAAAAAGCATTTGATCGATTAATGGAACATAAGGTAAGGTTAAATCCTAAGAAGTGTGTATTCGGTGTAACATCAAGAAAACTTCTAGGATTCATTGTCTCCAAGAGAGGCATCGAAGTAGACCCAGGCAAGGTAAAAGCAATTTTAGAAATGTCACCTCCCAAAAACTTGAAAGAGTTGCAAAGTTTACAAGGAAAAGTCCAATCTATTCATCGATTCATTGCGCAACTCTCAGATAAATGCAGGCCTTTTAATCGCATGTTACAAAAAGGAGTGATATTTTCTTGGACAACTGAATTTCAGGAGGCATTTGATGATATAAAGAAATATCTAGCCTCACCGTCGGTTCTTACGCCACCAAAAATAGGAGTCCCATTTCACCTATACATTTCTGCAATAGATTTTGCCTTGGGAACAATGCTTGCACAAAAGAACGAGAAAAATAAAGAGCAAGCGGTTTATTACATCAGTCGAACACTGGTAAGTTACGAAACAAGGTATGCTTATGTCGAAAAGTTATGCTTAGCCATGGTTTTCGCCACCAAGAAACTTAGACATTACATGCTAAGCAATACCACCTATGTTATAGCTAGAGAAAACCCTTTGCGATACATGATGAATCACACTTACAACAACACCCGCACTGCTAAATGGATAATGCTTTTAACAGAATTTGACCTCGAATTCACAAGTCAAAAATCCATAAAAGGGCAAGTAATAGCTGATCAATTAGCGAAAGCTCCACTGCACAATGATACACCATTAATGATTGAACTTCCCGATGATTCAGTGTTTTCTATCACAGAACAAGAAGAAATGGTTTCACCTGAGGATGAAGTGGATATGACAATGTTCTTTGATGGATCAAAGTGCGAAAAAGGGCAAGGTGCAGGAGTTGTGTTTTACACACCTGAAGGAATACCCATTCCTTTATCATTCAAACTCGACTTCACATGCACTAACAATAATGCAGAATATGAAGCCTTAATACTAGGTCTTAAATCAGCTATAGCAATGGGAATAAAAAGAATAAGCATTTTTGGTGATTCTCAATTAGTTGTCTACCAAATAAAAGGAGAATACCAATGTAAAGAGCCAATATTAAAGAGATATCACGAAGAAGCAATACAGTTGCTAGGAAAATTTGACTGGTATGAAATTAGTAACTTGCCACGATCAACAAATAGATTTGCGGATGCAATGGCTTCCTTGGGATCTCTCATTCCTAAAAATGAACATGGAGAAATGCAACCGCTAATCATAACAACAATGTCTAAACCATCAATTCAAAAAGCAGAATCTATGGGTGAGAAAAATGTTTGTTTGATACATGTCGAACCTTACAATTCTTACCTTGATGAGATAAAATATTTTCTCAAAATAGGCACACTACCAATGGACATGACACGAGCTGCAAAAAGAACATTCAAACAAAGAGCCATTCATTTCACTTTACTTGGAGATGTGTTATATAAACGTAGTTATGATGGAATACTACTACGATGTTTAAATCCAATTGAAGTAGAAAAAGCAATATCAGAAGCCCACGATGGTACTTGCGGTGGTCACTTTAGTGGAATGGCAATTGCAAAAAGAATATTGCGCATGGGATACTACTGGCCGAAAATGGAAAACGACTATTGCAAATATGTCAAAAGATGCCAAAAATGTCAACATCATGCAAACTTGACCCATGTGCCATCACAAAATTTGCAACCCATTCAAATTTTGTGGCCCTTTTCACAATGGGGCCTTGACTTGATCGGTAAAATAACACCTGCTTCATCAGGACAACATAAATTTATCATAACTGCTACAGAATACTTCACAAAATGGGTGGAAGCAATTCCAATGACAACTACGACTGGACCTCGAATAGCGGAGTTTATACTTCAACATATTATCTATCATTTTGGAATACCCTCAAAAATAATTTTAGATAATGGAAAGTCATTTAAGAATAAGGATGTTAGAGCATTGTGCAATAAATTCAAAATACTACACAACTTCTCAACACCTTATTACCCGCAAGCAAACGGGCAAGTTGAAGCAACAAATAAAATAGTCATATCCATTCTCAAGAAAGTGGTAAAAGATAATCATCGAGATTGGCATACTCGCCTCCCTTTAGCACTATGGGCTTACAGAACAAGCATAAGAACACCAACGGGAGCAACACCATTTTCACTAGTTTACGGTGCAGAAGCAATATTACCATTGGAGCTCGAGATACCATCCTTGCGAATCGAGATACAAGAATTCATGAACGATGATACAACTAGACAGGAGCATCTTGACCAATTGACAATTATTGATGAGAAATGTATAAATGCTCTAGAACATTTACGAGTATATCAAGATAGAGTCAAGCGCGCTTACAACGCAAAAGTCCATCCTCATGAATTTCAAGTGGGGGACCTAGTGCTCAAAGAAAATCAACAAAATACCAATGCTTTACCACACTTAAGGGATAAATTTGCAGCAAATTGGTTGGGCCCATACATAGTAAAGCAAAAATTGGGACAAGGAACGTATAGACTCTCCAATTTAGAAGGGAAATTGGAGCCAGAACCACTGAACATTATGCACCTAAAGGCATTTTATGCATAAAACGACTTGCAATATATGTATATATATATGTACATGGCAAAAACAAAAAAAATAAAATAAAATAAACAAAAAATTTCATTTTAAAATTTTGCATGCATTTCACAGTGTAAATAGACATATTTCAAATTGCATTTTTCATATGGCATTTGCATTTCAATTATATGTTCATACACAAAAAAAAATAATAATAATAGTTGCATCCATCCCATCCCTTGCTCAATAATCTTTAATAGTGGTGATGATAAGACCAAGAAAACAAATTCCAGAATTGGGGGTATTCAACTAAGATTCTTTACAACTCACAAATCATACACATCATATATGATATATCATACAATTTTCAGTCACTCAAACATGTCTAGTGAAAAACCAAACTTCATGAAGTGTCCAATTTTCTTTAGGACCAAAGCACTTTCATCACATTAAGAAAATCTTGAGTATGGTAGATTGATCCAAAAGCAATCTGGAACCAAATACACTTTTACAAATCTTAAAACACTTGAATAATAGAAAGATAACGCCAATTTGGGTAAACCTCAAAGCAAAAAAAAGTCAAATTCTTCGCTTACCCTATCACGCAACATAGTCCAAAAACAAAAATAGTGGTTATCACCACTACCACAGTGAAACAAAAAATATAAATAAATGTAGAGTAGTAAGGATAGGGTAAAATTCTCATCATACTTCGGTTGAGAATCCGATTCCCCAACACTCTACACAAAAAACAATTAACAACACACACCACAGATCTCTAAAGCTGAAAAGATCGTACTATGTTCCCCTCAGAAAGTTATGTAGTCATCACAAAGGCTTAAAGATCAAAACCATTGGACTATGGAGTGAGCCTCCACCGGGGCTATAGACGCTTGAATGGCAGTGGAGTAAACTCATGCAGGGCGACATGTCTCTCTCTTAAGAGGGAGACCTCTGAACGCACATACGGGTAAGCTAGCCAAAAAGGAAAACCCAGAAAGGTACCATCCAAAAATTACTCAAGATGGGGCAATAAACATCACAATCACATGCACTGGTTCTGGATTGCCTAGGGTCATCGACACACAAGATTTAGAAAATGAACTTCACTTGCACACAATATGGTCCTAAAGAAAGTGAGACAACATTCAAGAAAAATGGTTAACATTACTAGCTTCTTTGAGTATTTGAGAATATTTCTAGTTACATACCAAAAGCAAAATCATTATCCATATCACCATCCGCATACCATTTATACATACCACATACATCACAACAAAGAATAATCAAGTGGGAACCCCCAATTGCAAATATGAATGAGTAAAGGTCAACTACTCTGAGCTAAATAAGATTACATGAGCACCATGCATACCTTCATTTAGTTACATTACAATAAATCAAAATAAATTTTACATGTTCACTTGCATTCATTATCATAGCATTAACATACAAATATAAGATTGCATAATATAAGCATTGCAAAAAGCATAAACAAGAAGAATACATATACAAATAACGCATGTGAATACCGAAATAAAATGCCATGTATATATATATATATATATATATGAAAGTCTACAAAGTACAAAATGCCCGAAGGCAGTATACATCGGAGCACTGAGGCTCATACTAAAATATACAAAAAAAACAAAGATAAGGCAAATACAAAATCTAGCTAGTGCCAGCAGGATCCCTCCATGGACCCTACGCAGTAGAAGCCCCGTGAGAGCTAGAAGCATGATGAGTCCTACGACTCGTCTCAGTCCCTCGAGTAGTAGTGGCAGTAGATGATGAAGGAGGAACAGGTAAAGGAATCTGATGCTCATGAAGAATGTTCTCCAACATCTCGATATAGATAGCCTGCTTACGCAGGCTCCTCAAATCAGCACCCTAGCGAGCGACCCTCTGAGAAATATCTGCTCATAGAGAAGCAATAGTCAGAGCCGAATCATCACCTCCAACACCTGACTGCAACCGAGAAAGCTCACCCTATAAACGGGTAATCTCACCACCGAGTCTAGTGATCTCTGCATCCTTAGCAGCCACAACAGTGTTGCTAGGTCCAACCCGTAGCCCATCCACCTCAGCCTGAAGATGAGCAACCTCACCCTGATATCGTGCTAGCTCGGCCTTCACTCGACCCAGCTCCAAATCTAGGCTATCTCGCTCAGCCTAGAGAATCCCCCACTCCTCCTCGGACCGTCGAGGAGGTAAACCCTCATCACCACCACCCTCCTCAGGTGGCTGAACGTTCGTCTCAGTGTCAACTCTCGTAGAGCTACCACGTCGATGCTTCGTCGACCAAGGAACCCATCCACCCGCATCAGCATCATCACCGCTCCCATCGTCATCTACAATGATGCTAGGAGTCCATAGAGGCTGACTCGCAAACCAAGCGTCATACTCAGTAGTCATACCAACATCATCCAAGTCAAGCAACTCCAAGTCTGAGTCATCAGTAGGATCATCGACTCACCAAAAATCAGGAGCAATAGGCAACCCCAACTCATCATCTCATCGCTTGTACATAATAGGTGCATCAGAAACGTCCTGAACAAGACCAAACTATCGCAGTACATGAGAGAACTGGATAAACTCCATATCCCTCAAATGGGCACCAACAACCCATCGCCCTCGCCTAATGCGACGAAGCTCCACTACATCCGTCGCCCAATCCAAACCCCTCCATGGTCGCCAACACATCAAGTCCCTAGTCAGAGAACTCAAGGTATCTCTGAACTTCGATGCGCTCAAAGTAGATCGACTGACCTCCTCACTGAGTAACCACCTGTAAGCACGAGGAGAGGTGGCATCCACATCGCACGATAAACCAGTAGGGCGACCAATGATGATATGCTCCCAACACCAAATCTGGAGCAACAAACTATAGCCCAGGCCCTTGCACCCATGCCTCTTCACCTCATAGAGCTCGTTGTAAACCTCGTAGAGAAGAGCAAGAGCCCAAGCTAACCGACGAGGATCAGCTATCAAGTCGAGAACAATAGACACCTGATTCCACGGGATCCTCGATCCCATGGAATTGGGCAACAACATGTTGCTCAAAATGTACATCATGAAGGCAGGCAATGCACCCAAGCTGCCAACTACAAAGAGATCCAGGTACGCAATGCCCCCTACTGCAATCGATGTCCCACATCTCACCAAACAGAGGGAAAAGGGCCTCCTTCTTGTCGAGGCCAACACGAACGGTAGGACCCTCGATAGGGACGCAAAAGATGCGGTAGATATCCTCGAGAGTGATAGTCAGCTCCCCCGTTGGGAGCTGAAATGTGCCCCTGTCTGGATCCCAACGCTCAACAAGCACCGAAAGAAGATCCTCATCAGCTCGAACGGTGCCTAACCGCCCGCAACCATCCAAACCGATAGTCTGAAGTACAACCCAATCATCGTCAGAAAGTGCTTTCCGCACTTTCCGAATGGTCCTCGACCACCTATGTCGAGCATCAAGAAGCTTAACCTGAAAAGAAAACATATAAAAAAATGAAAGTTAGCACAACATGCTAAAAATAAAGCAAAAAAAAAAAAATATTTACCTACCCTAGGTAATAAAAGCAAAAAAAATTTTTTTTACCTACCCTAGGTAATAAAAGCAAAAAAAAAAAAACAATTTACCTATCCTAGGTAATAAAAGCAAAAAACAATTTTTTTTACCTACCCTAGGTAATAAAAGCAAAAAAAAATTTTTTTTTTACCTATCCTAGGTAATAAAAGCAAAAAAACTATAATAAAAAAACAAAAAACATTTTACCTACCCTAGGTAATAAAAGCAAAAAAAAATTTTTTTTTTACCTACCCTAGGTAATAAAAGCAAAAAAACAATTAATTTTTTACCTATCCTAGGTAATAAAAGCAAAAAACAAAAAAATTTTTACCTACCCTAGGTAATAAAAGCAAAAAACAAAAAAAAAATACCTACCCTAGGTAATAAAACAAAAAAAATTTTTTTTACCTACCCTAGGTAATAAAAGCAAAAAAACAATTTTTTTTTACCTACCCTAGGTAATAAAAGCAAAGCAAATAACAATTTACCTACCTATAATACAAAATAATTTACCAACCTAATGAGAAAACAATAATAATTTACCAGCCCCGCTTAGTTTTCAAACAAGCAAAAACAAAACCAAAACAAAAGAGGCCAAATCGCCTACCTCTGCAAACCGACCGCCAACTTCCGCTCCAGCCGAGCCACCACCACCGCTCCCCTCGCCAACCTCCATCTCACTCATCACTTCAACCAATAAAACAAATAACAACTGGCAAAATGATTTTGAAAATGACACGAGCCTATAAATAACCGCTTTTCATGGCAAAAACGCACGCCCGTGTTTTCGTAGCGGCAAAAAAAGTGCACCCGCATTTTTTGCAACGACGAAAAATGCAAACGCACGTTTTCCACAACGCGCGAAAACACAAACCCGCATTTTGAGGCAAAAAAAAATATATATTGAAAAACCCCACAAAATCATCATCTCGCATCATCATCATCTCAAGTGAACCTTGTATCTAGTGGATTACCCTATATACCTAGCGGTTGCAGCGACTAGCAATCCATGCAAACCGGTCGGATGGGTAGCTCACCATAAGGAAACTCATTCAAACATTCAACATCAAATCACTATGACATTAAATCAGCTAGATCCCTAAATATTTGAGCTTAAATGTGCCCAAAATAGATTTGCACAAGGTTATCATTCAACCCCTTCCGATGGGTCAAAAGCGGAAAACAAACAAACACAATTTGGTAATAATCAAAAATCACTTGAGTATCAAATTCCCGAACGACTGGTTCCTTGAACCCATCATTTGGAAGGAATTGCTAAAGTCAAAGTGGAACAAAAACTCCAAATGTGGTTAAATATTTTACCATAAATTTTGCGCATCAACGAAACCAAAGGCAAATTTGCAAGAACACACAAAAACCCAAAACTTGGGGCATCAAGTTGGTCAAAGTGACATACATTTGAATCACATCCATATCATTCAAACAACCGCATCCGTTCAGCAACCGCATGTGGTCAATCGGCTCGTGAGTTTCATACTTTACCCATTCTCCAATTGAGGGGGTAAGCAAATAAGCAGAAATCAAAATGAAAATCAAAATGAAAAACAATTCATTCATTCTGAATGTCAAAAAGGAGTTAACCCATTCATCCAATAAAGTTAGATGTCATTAGTTTTTGCACCGCATTGTGTTGCACACAACACAGTACAAAAAGGGGCAACTGTAGACACCAAAATCTAGCACCCTTCAGTTCACATTCACCACCTCACCATCAAATCCTGCATAATAAAGATATATGCCTAAGTTCTAACTTAGGGATATAAAATCTTGCACATCATTATACTTTCCTAATTTATTTAATTAGGAAAATCACCCTAGGATACCCTGTCTACCCATTGGACATGTGTCCTGGACACTTCATCCAACATCCATGCCACATCTTACCCACTCCTGTCCCCTTTGTCCTTGCACATGGGACAGATTCCCAACACCCATGCCACAACTCCTTTGTTGTTGTCCCCTTGTCCCTTCACATAAAACAACATCCCACATCCCACTCCACTTGGGGCCACATCACCCCAGTTAAGTGAGCCACACTGAGTGACTCACTATAATTGCCCCTTCCACCTGGCAGTCCAGATTTACCACTTGGCAAATCAGGCTTGCCACCTCACATTCCCCTCCAAAGCCCCAACCAATCTATAAAGACACCTTCAATCCACCAAATAGAGGGAGCTGAATTTGCATACCGACAAGCTACCGAATTAGATCTGGACCCGACGAGAAGTTGAGGGCGCAAGCCGGACTCTGACCGTCGGCTCGAATTTCGAGGCAATCTTACGTTCAATAGAAACCGCCCGTCCGCGGTTCCACAGTCGAGAACGCGCATCCATGGTTTCGCAACCGTAGGTCCACGATTTCCAGCCCGCAACCGCGCTTCCGCGGTTCCACAGTCCCGAGAACAGAAACGGGTTCCATCGACAGAGATTAGCGATCCGAGAAGTAAGCAAGGTTTAATTTGTTAATTGTTTTGCGTTGTCTGTTTTACATCCTTATCGGTAATAGGTTTTTATGTGTAGCATTGGATTTATTTGTTTGAATATGCGGGTGCTACTAATCCCCTTTGTTGGTTTGCATGTGCGCAGGTAACAGGTATCCTGGATAGGCTGCTGAAGCTGGAGTGGTCCCGTAGTGGATACCAAAGCCCACTCACCCCTTGAAGTTGTAGCTGAGGAACGGAGAACACACAAGCTCCTTAAAGATCTGGAAGACCCATTTCCTATCAAAGTCATTGTATTTCAGAAGAGAGGCAGATAAAGCATTGTTACATTGCCCCCAACACATTTGGGGCAATTCAAAATCTTTGTAAAAACTGTATCAAACATCAATATAAAGATTCATTTGTGGCAATCTCTCTCTTTTGTATTGTATCTTTGTTTGTGTTTAGTTCTTTTGGTTACAAATAGATACACTTCTCATCTCAATTGAGATGCTATAGTTAGAAACCTACATCATTTTACATAAACTTTTTGAATTATTGATTTTCATTTTTTAGATATTTTAAAATCTCTTTATGAATACAATTACTCTAAAATTTAGCATCTTTCTTGACATTTTCCTATAGCAGCCTTCACAATGCCAAAACTTCATCTCTATTATCTATGCCTTGCATCTTAGTAGAGTAATATTTCTATAACATCGCACTAACATAGTTTATAAAACCAAATATGGTTTGCTAGTTTCCTTCCTGAAACACAAGTGCAACAACAAAAATTATAATAAATAGTCTAAATGAACACACATTATTGTTACAAAATAAAATAGATATTACCAATGGAAAATATTAAAATAAATCCTAATCATTAATTGATATAGGCAATCAACATTTTTTTGTCAGCTTCAGCTAAACTTTCTACTTCCTCTAACCATGGGAAGGAGATGTTAACTTCACGATCCTCAACCAAAACCCCTCTATTGGCTAAATTATCTACACATTTGTTTCCTTCCCTTAATATATGTGTAAACTTGATTTCTTCAAACTCTTAAGCAAGATCTTGAATTTCCACAATTATCTCATGTATGTTTCATGGAGCCTTTGCTTTCCTCAAAATTGCATTTATTACAATGAGAGAATCACCTTCTATCCAAACTCTATTTTATTTCATTTGTTTACATATTTTTAACCCTTCTAAAGCTGTCCAGCTTTAGCTTCATTATTTGTCTTAAATCCACAATTGAAAGCATAATGAGATAAAATCTCTCCTCTATTATTTCTAATTATTCTTCCTCCTCCTGCTGGTCTTGGGTTTCCTTTAGATGCTCCATCAAAATTCAACTTAACCCACTCCACTTTTTGTTTCCTTTGATTCTTCAACAATTTATCTTTTTTAATTCTTCTTCACAATCTTCATTATTATACCTTCCTTTTCGTGCATCCTTGTGCACTTCTGACAAGGCTTCCTTGGAATTTATTGTTGCTTCTTCCATGGATTCTATTGCTGCTATTGTTGTAAATTCAGATTTTAAGTTTTCTAATGGTTATTCAACTTGTTTATTTTCCATAACTGCTTCTTGCTTCTTCTTGTATCTTTGCTTCGTAAGATTTTTCTTTTGAATGTGACCATGAACTTGAATATTATCATCTGTAATTTTTTCTTCTATTATATCCTCTTATTAATTTCCTTTAGTTCTCTTTGAAGCCTTTTTATTTCTTCTTCATATCCTTTGATGGTGACCTTAAAACTAACTATCTTTTTATATGGGTTCTATTGACTCAAGAATGCATGCTCTATTTAATCCTATGTGAAATCCCTTTCCTTAATAAGAATTGCACATCAATCATAAGCTTCCTCTTATAAAATATAAAAAAGTTTACATATCCAAAAATGGTCACTAGAATATAGAGATCTAAACTTCATCCACCATTCTTGAGCATCAATGTCATCATTTCCAATGAAAATGTAATGTCCCTATTTTTGGTCACTTTAGTATTATAGTTGACCCCATCTCTCTTGAAGACTGTCAAACGTGTCAAAGGCGATTTTTGATGCTGGTAGTGAGCTCGGGTGACCTAGAGGACCTTGATGACACTTTTCAAGGTTGTATCCGACTTTTGGTGTGATCTCTAAGATTCTTGGAGAGAGCGTATATTTATAGTAAGTCACCCAATCAGGTCTGATCAACATTACTCATCATCGGTATCACTTCGGTGCAGTTAAATTTTGATTCTAATGTTTTTTGACTATTTTCGTAATTTGGGTGTTAAATCAAGCTATATTTAATTAATTTCCTCTAAGATTGCTATTTTAATTAAATAATTTAATGGGCACCTAAGTGTTATAGCTCGTTGGAAAGAGAATCAAAAGTTTTAAATCATAGACGCATAATTTTGGAGCTTTGCACATCAAAAATCAATATTTTTAACTAAAGGGGGTCTTTTGGAGTAAAAAAGAGCTTTTAATTATAAAGTGACTTTATAAATTTTATCCCACATTGGGTGCACAAGAGAATATTTCCCAAGAAAGGTTCTATTTATTCAGTTGTTTGCTCTTTTTTATTCATTCAGGTTATTTGGTTATTTTCTTCTCTTTGAGAGATAGAGGCTCTGGCAACAAAACTTCATTTGCTTTTTGGGGACGAAAACCTCTAGGAAGGACATTAGCTACGAGTGTGAAAGATCACCTCTGGTTGATCTTGGCATTTCTACTTCAGGGAATGTAGTTGGGCTTCATTGTTTGAGGATTCAGAGTGGAGTTCAAGTGAATAGCAAGGTTGAATCAAAGTATATTTGCTGCCATTTATTTTGTTGTTCAGCCTCCAGCTTGGCCATACCATTTTGACCACTTTTCAGAGCTTTGTGTTGAAGATTGAGCTAGGGTTTATTCCTATAACTGTATGCCAGCATAGAATACTTCTTGCAATAGTATTTCAAACTGATTTCAGATTTCTTTTTGGCATTTTGAGACCTATAGTTGCAGGCCGTACACTTCTTGTACCCTACCGTATCTATTGGGAACCCACGTTGGAATTTGTGTAACAAAACTCTTCCTTCTTAGGTTATTTCATTGCATCATCCTAGACACTTAGGGTTTAGAAATATATGGTGATCATTCACATGTGGGAGAAATCATTATTTTTGAAGTTGTAATAAATTATCTAAATTCTGGAGCTGCTGCTCAATAAACTTTTCTACCATTTCCAAAATTTTATATCTTTTGGGTACTTTCATATTTTGCTATTTTCTTAAATGGGTTTGTAGATGTATGTTATTATTATCTATTTCTATAATCTCATATCATTTGGATGAGTAGATTAGAAGTTATTGCATTTTCAATATTGTTGTCCTGCATTGCTGAAAACACAAAAAAATAAGAAAAAATATAAGACACAAAAAATTGCAAATTCAGAAAACACAGAACAAAGTGGGACATTACAGAAAATTAGTAACTCCATGATCTCAACCCCCAAAAAATTGCAAAAGTAGCTAGGTTATTGGAAAAAAACTAGCATTTTTTATTTTTTTAATCTCTAATCTTTGCTATCACCAATATAATAATTTAAATACAAAAAAATTGACATAAAAAAGGAATGAAGTTGTCCATTACGACTTTGCATTAATTCATTACCAAGCTTATTCTCCAAAAGGTTCAACATTGTTTTACAAACTGCAACTTATGTTGCGAAGAAACATGGACAATTGCGATGACAATATGGTTCTTCTCGATGATGGTGACGACAATGCTTAATGGTTTTTGCTAATAAATAAGATATCATAGTTGAAACTCAAATAGCTTCTCTTTGCCAATAATATTCAATTTACTTCTATTTTTTGGTGATCTTCTTTTTCAATAATCTCCTCTTCCACAAATCTCCTCTTCTACAAATAATCTCCTATTGCCCTTAATTTTCTTTTGTCAATAATATTATCTTCTACCTTCACACTTTTGGGTGCTCATACAATGTCCCTTATTGACTAACAACCTAATATATTTATTAATCAATTATAAACTCTTTGATATAAAGTTATATGTTGCCAAATCCATAGACAAGTTTTGTTTCCTTTATCACTTGCCATATGCATAGGTGCTAAATTTTTATTATTCTAACATTACTATGTGGTTGGTTGAAATATTATAACAATGTAGTTATATCACAATATATATGAGATATAAAAACAACATAATTATGTATAATATAAATAATAATATATAATAATTATCAAATGACATTAACTCAATTGGTTAAAAACTTTATAGTTGCAATCTTACTACAGTGGTAAAGGCTTTAAAATCTCTTTAGAAGGTCTAAGGTTCAAACCCAACTCAATATGAGGGGATTGGGACCCTTCATAAAAATATCTATAAACTCATTGAAAAGAATTGGTTAAAAAATTTCAAAGAGGAGACCATATTCAAATCTTGTCAAGTGATACATGCATAATAGCCAAGTTGCTATAATACCACTATATGACCATGATGTAATACAAGTGGTGTTGGTCATAAAATATGCCTATGGAAAGGTTGTGCACCCACAAACCTTGACCAACATTGAATGACCTAAAATTTGTGAGGCTTCAATGGTCAATCTCTGAAGGAGGTCAATTCCTATGAAGTCTTAACTAAATGTTTGTAAAATATAGGGGAAAAAGGTGTTGAAAGAAAATTGGAGATACCTCTAACATGGGAAAACCCCATAAAATTGAAGTTCCATGAGTACATTTGGTTGCAGTTGATAGCTGCCTCAAGTCCAAGTCAGATACTTTAAGAAATCACCATTCTTCTGGTTGTTGTGCTCTTTATCCTTTATTTTTTTCTTGACCTGGCTGAGTAAGAACTTCATTTTGCCATCTCCAAGCTTCCAAATCTTCTTGCTTTCTTCCATCATGCCAATTATCAGCATTTGAGGATACTCTTTGAATGTGGCCTTAAATAGGACTAAGCCCTGAGTCCCAATTGTGCCAACCTCATCATATTTGTGATTCGAGAAAATTTTTAAAAACCCTATTGGTTTGATGTAAATTTATTGCTCAGTACTAGGTCTAATGTGAATTTAAAACTTAGTAATGGGGTTCATCATCATTCTCCTAATGAAATGTGCCATTTTTGTCTTTTTAATTATTTGTGCTAGTACAATTTTTATCACCATCATCCATTGGGATTCAAAGTAATTATTACTAAAAATACTATATGGTTTAATTTGTACAAGCATGAAGACATTATAGTACAAGAAAGCATAGCCCTCATAATATTATCAGTCATCCTCCCTATTTTGAGGGTATGCCTTATTTTGCTGTTGGGGCTATCTTTATGAAGCTACCTCCAATGACTCGCCCTACTGTGAACCTACTTGAGATGTCATCGGGATGTGGAGTTCTTGGTGCATATTATTCCAAACTTCCAAGGAGAGGTTTGGAATTCCCTCAAGTTCTTACGTAATATTTTTCAATATGTGAAGGTTTCCTTAGGGAGGATTACTATATCTTCCAACCATATCCTTTTCTTTGGTTAAGATTCGAGAAAGTTTGCAAAAGAGTGCAAAGACCTTTTCTACCTCCAAAGGTTCTTGGAGTGACTCAACTTCACTTTCATCTTGGATTAGCTGGTCAAATAACTGATTGATCACTTCTATTTTTTGTAAGAGCACATTATCATCCCATAAACTTGGTGCACCAAAAGCCTTTATTTCTTTAGCAATTGTGCTCATCTCATCAATTTCTTTTTTGATAATGGCAAAAAAATCCTCTCCCTAGTAAATTAGCTTAGTTGCATGATAAAACTAATGAGTTACGAGTCTCCATTCCTCCACATCCTTGTTAGGTTGCTTTTGTAGGATAGGATAATTTTTAGGATTTCTCAAAAATTTTCTTATCTTTTGTCCTTCTTGAATCTTGGTCATCAAAGACTTCTTTGCTCTATCAAACTCTTTGCTAGCTTCCACAAATATGGTCACAGTTTCTAATAGCTTAGTGCAAAAAGGAGGGAAAACTAGTAATATTGCTCCTTTTATTTTTCCCTAGTAGTGGTGCTTGACCTACCTGAGTCACTCCTTCAAGATTTTTGATCCATGTGGCTTATATTTCTCCTACTGTAATTCATTCATGTCAATAGATAGGGCTTCCTCCTACTATTGTAGTTTGGCCTTAAGTTCTAGTAGCTCTGAATCTTGTTGTTGCATCATATCTTGTGTTTACAGTTTTAGCTCTAGGCTCTTGATTCTTTCATCCTTCTACTACAATTATTTTTTAGAGGGGGCTTCATTAATGATGCCTTTCAATATATTGATTTTATTTTTAAGGGCATCTTGATCTAGTTTCTCTCTGGTAAGTTTGACTTCTAGAGTTTCAATATTCTTCTTAGTAGCTACCATACTTCTATCTATTTTCTTGGACTACACAAACAACATATCTATCTTTTTATGAATATATTAGGGAGTCTTTGCTTTGGATATCTTGAATATATCTTTGTTGTGTTCTTCTATCTAACAATCCTTTGATCTCATTTGGGACGTTGGCTTCTTGACCTTCGAATGAGAAATCACCTTTATTATTTTTTTCTTTAATTGGGTCCAATATTCCTCTCCATTTTATTGTAGTTGCTTTAGTTTCTCTTATTCTTCTCTCCACTTCTACTGATTATCTTCTGCAGTCTGTATGGTAGAAATATTTTTAGAAGTGGTTCTTCAGTAGCTAAGGGAAGTATGAGGGTAGTAAGGAATCTTGGTAATGGAGTGAGAGGATAAGAAATCATAGATTTTATAGGGGATATATTTTATACAATACCTAATGATTTTGGATTATATATGGTGAAGTGAGTGATGGAGGGTATAATGGAGATTCTTGTAGAATGAATGATTGAGCTAGTGGAGTGGGTGTAAGGAATGGCAGAATGAGTGCAAGTAGAAATAGAGTGGATGGTACAGATGATAATGGTGCCTTATTCCAAGAAGAACCAAAATACTTGCTCTCACTTATTTTCTCTTAATACATTTTTGCTTTGGGTGTTATGTGGGGGCATCTTCCATATATTTCTACTAACACAGGTTCCAAGAATTATCTATTGAAATCTAGGTATGGAGCACTTTCCTTTAGAACATGAGTCAAGTTTACTATCGAACATGCTAAACCTGTCTCATCTGTCATCTATATTGTTATGTCATGTTTACCTAAAATCATGTGGAAAAGGGTGAGCTAGGCTAGATATGATGGGTATGTGAATATCTAACAACACCTATTATTCACGGATTTTAACTGTTCATGTATACTTATGATAAAAAAATCAACCCAGTCTAAAGTGATGTAGGAGGAGGCTACCAATATTGTATTCACCATACTCATTTGATATGGGTATACAACCGAATCAGTCGTTAAACCCAATATTATTACCAACATAAAAAAATTGGTTGCACCTCTGAGTTGAATTCCCTAAGCTTCCTCATCTAGGTCATGTAATCTTCTGACAGTTTTTTTATCAGCTCAGTAAGCCAAGTTTGAACTATCTCCTTTCCTAAATACAACCTCTAATCCAAAATATTTTTCTTTGGAAGAACTTTGGGAGTGTCCTTGAATGCAAATGACTTGATCACATACTCCTTGTTGATGGTAAATAAGGGTTGCAAAGCTGAATTATAGATGGTGTCCATACTAGGATCATAATACTTCCATATATTTTATGAGATTTGGGCATGAGTGCACTGGCATGGGCATGAATTTACTTAAACCAGAACCCCAAGCCACACCAACATGATGATTTTGTGATTTTTTTTTCCTTTGGCTTTGGACCGTTCTTAGAAGCTTTTATGCTTAGAACTGATGGTTATCATTGTATCATGAATACCAACCATCCTATATTAAATTTCTTTAGTTGTATTATATACAATGACACTCCTATTTCCTCAAGTTGTTTCTCTAAATTCTACCTCTATCTCTAGATATTTATTTCTCTAGTATATCAGAGCTTTCGCCTATAATTCACAATAAAAATTATGTAAGGAAGTGATTTTTTGAAGGTGGAGCTCAATTTATAGTGTCCAATCGTATCTTTCACTGGTTTAGAGACATTACTATCCTTGTGCCAAATATCACACATGCTTGGGAGGATTTGTCTTGGGAATAGTTTCCTTTTGAGATTTCCAACATGTGCTATGGAGTGGCACTACCATCCAATAGAATTATTTTATAATTTGAAATTGCAAGTTAGAAATGGTATGGTTTATTGTTCAAAGCATATTATAAAATAACTACCACTAATAGTTGGGTTAATGTCACATCATATCATGAACATGGGCAGTTACACTAATCTAAGCAAATCTTACTGAGGATCACTATTTTTCATCACAATAATAGCACACACTCAGCTCTGTAATTCCTCTAGCCAATAGAAATCTAGAATTCATCAAACTTGGGTGGCCAACGTGTTATGATAGTCACCAACTAGCAACTGCTTCATAAAATATATCAAGAGGTTTTAATCAGTTAAGAGATCCCTTTATTGGTAGGCCAACAAAATTACCACAAAGGACGGGCATGACCTGTTAGAGAAAATATACTGATGATTTTCCATGTTGCACATTAATTACGATGGCAGTTCTTCCAACCAACTAGACTTCTATCTACAAAATATATACACTTGTCTTATTTACATATGTACACAAAGGATACCACTTGTCTTAGGCATAATGTTTTATATGTTGGTTGTTTAACAAAATTGGTAATACGTGGTCATCTAAGTGATGTATTTTGAATGTGTTCAAGTCCTTCTTTTGTTTGATGAGATATGGGGTAAACCACATAGAATCAAACTTGTCATGTGAACCTAGCTTTGCTCTATCCATGTCCCATATAAGAACTAGGTCACCTTTATTAAATACCTTTGATGTAGCCTTTTTATCAAACCAATATTTTATAACTTTTTGGCGGTGATAGAGATTGTTATATGATTGCTCGTGCCTTTCTTCTAACTGAATAAGCTCTACCATCCTTCTCTCCATTGGTTGGAGGTTCTTCAAATAAATTTCATTTATGAATCTCAATGCCAAAAGCTCCAAGTTAATAGGAAGTACAACTTTATTTCCATATACTAGGGCATAAGGAGATGTTTTCAATTATTTCTTGATCATGATCTGATAAACCCATAACACTTGATCTAACAACAGGTGCCAACTTCTAGGGCTATGCTTGATACTATATTTAATTTATTTCAATAGGTTCTTATTGGTGGATTTTGCAAGACCATTCCCTTGGGGGTAATAATTCTATGAAGCTATCGAGTAGATATCATATTTTCTTGAAAAATCAATAGTATTGACAACTATGAAGGATATGACATTGTCTAAGATGATAGTATCTAAGATTACAAACCTTGTAATCAATATATCTAAGAGTTGGATCATCGTATCTTAATCAATATGCTTTGTTTCCTCAACTTTCATCCACTTGGTGAAATAGTATGTAGCTATCAAAATGTATTTATGTCTAGAAGATGAGTTGGGGTTGATCATGCCAATAAAATCTAATACCCTTTTTTGGAAGGGTTCCTTTGTAATTATTGGTTGAAGAGGTATTTTTGGATGATTGCTTTTGCCTAAAAATATTTAGCATTTATCACATGCTCAAGCCAGTTTGAATGCATCTAAGAAAGTAGACAACCAATAGTATATGACCCTTATTATTTTTGCCATAGTGGTTTGTCCAAAATAGTGGCCCTTGAAAAACCAATATGAAATTCAATGAGTACTTCTTTCATCTTATCTAGATGCAAGCATCTCAATAACACTCCATCAAAGTTTCTTAGATATAATACCTCTTCAATCAATGCATAGTCTATAGCCTATAATCTGTATCTTTGTTTTTGAGTAGTAGTTAAGTCATCCGTACATCTCCTTTAATTAAAATATTTTTGCAATTGCTCAATCCAAGTGTTTGGTTGTACTTGTTCCCTTTTCGATTGGGAATTTTATCCTTCCTTATTTAACATATTGACATTTTGAAATATAAATTTTGCTAAATTTTGACATAGGGATCTACCTCTTATTAGTTTGGTTGGATTGATTTAAACATCATATTCTTGAATTTTAGTCGTCCAACTAACTCTTTTGTCACCCAACTCTCCATAAATCACAAATTTTCAGATATCGATATGTATTACATAAACCAAAGTTTTTATCTGAGAAATAAAATGTCTAAACTTCTTTAGAGACTTCACCACTACATAGACCTATTTCTTGATGTAATTATACCTTTCTTCATGATCATTCAAATTTTGGCTTAGGAAAGCTATTGGTCACTTATCATTTTATTCCCTTTTTGAGTAAGTACAACAACATAGGTTCCTTATGCTCCAAACATGTAGAGGATGAAATAATTGGAGTAGTATGGATTAATGAGAAAAAGAACCTAACATATTGCTTTTTTTTATATCCTTAAAAATATTCTTTCAGACATCTGTCCACTTGATATATACTCCTTGCTTCAACATCTTAATCACAGGCTTAATTATTTGAGCAAAATCTGAAATGAACTTTCAAATGAAATTGATCTACCCAAAAAAGAATGAAGTCATTTTTTATTTAGTGGTAGAGGGAGAGCCAAGATAGATTTTACTCTATCTAGGTCAATGACCAGTCTTGTTTTTGACATCACATGTCCTAATAATTTACCTTTATATAATGTAAATACTGATTTCTTAGGATTTAATGAGATCTCAAATTCTATGTATTCTTCACATACCATTTAGAGGTGCTCAACATGTTTATCCTTGTCATGAGAGAACACAATAATTTCATACAAATATATTACTATTATCTTGTTCACTAATTCTACAAATGTTGAATACATAGCTCTCTAGAAGGTAGCACCAACATTGGACAAGACAAAAGGCATCTGTTGATATGTAAAGGTAACCTATTCAGTGGTGAATGCAGTCTTATGATGATATTCATATCAAACCCATATCCGATTAAAATCGAAGACTCCATCTAGTAAAGAGAACCCCCTGAATCTAGCTACACTTTGCAAGATTAGAGTAGTTTGTGGGAGAGGGTGGTGATCCTTCAAGGAAGCTTGATTTAGATTCTTGAAGTCTACACAGAGATGAATAAATCTATTTTTATTTCTTACTGAGAATAGGTTAGCCACACATGTAGAATGTTTTATTGGGTATATTATCTTAGCATTCAACAACTTTAGTAACTCTTTTTATCAGAGCTTCTATCTGAGGGTTAACCAACCTTTATTTTTGTCAAAAAGGTTTTGCATCTAGTACGAGCTTAATGGTGTGTTGAATAGTCTCCTTGTTGTATACTTTGAGGTCATAATAGGTTCATGCTATGATATCATTGAATTCTTTATATAAATCTAAAATTTTATTAACCTCTTTTTTGAGTAATGAACACCAAATTTGATGTTCTTACCAAGTTCAATTTGCACATATTTATAGCTTTGGCTATCAACCTCAATTCTATGAGCAGTTGGTCTGTCATTGCTATCAAATAAAATTTCTAGAGTTATCAATCCTTTTGGAATGTGATTATTCTTAAGTTGTATTAATTCAATTTCTTCATCCTATTTTGATATCCTGTCACCTACATAATTCATTTCTTGAATCAAAAAATCAACCTCTTGTTTATCATTATCAAACACTTGCCAAAAGGTATCCTTATTAGGTACAAAATTCCTACATAAGCCTCACAATTTTGACATTATGTATGATATTAGATACTGGATAAAAATTAGCTCCCATAGATGCTAATATGTCAGCATGGGTATTCTGCTCTCTAGGGATGACCTTGATATTCAGAGCTTCAAAAGCCTCTAATAAATCTTATACTCTATTTTTGTATGCTTTGAGGTTGTGTTGTTTGTTGCTATACTTTTCTCTAATATGATTGACTATTAACTCAAAATATCCAAATATTTGTAGTTGCTTGATGCCCATATTTTTAGATTTCTTTAATCCTAGGCATAGTGTCTCATATTCTATTGCATTTTTTGTACAACTCCATGTTAACCTATATGAATTTTTTTCCTATTTCGATAAGAGCTATCAATACTATGCCTACCCTAACACCATTTTTATATTTGACTCCATCAAAGAAGAGCTTTAACACTTGATTTATTTTAGGAATTTAACCTATCGAGGATGGAATATTATTTTCTTATAGCTTCATGATTGAGTAGGTGTCAATTCTCATTTCAATCATAACATTGAGATCCTTCAAAGAAAACTAATCTTTAGTCGAGAGATCTTCCAGTAATTATTTCATCAGATCCACTTCTTTTGTTATCATGCTAAATTTGTTAGCTTACTGCATTTCCTTCTTGAGCTTCTCTATACGAAAGGAGGATGGTTTCTCAAAGAATATATTGATTTTTTTGCTTTTAAATGGGATATCCTTATGAGAATAATCAAGAGATAAATAACCATCCAATTTGGTAGTGAATTATCTTGATAGACACATTCCAAAATAAGATTCCAAATCAACTACCATAATTTCTTGGATAACTGTAATTTGAGGTAATCTGTGAAATTTCATGGGCATATCTTTGGTTACACCTATTTTTACTGGTGTACCATCTAGTTTTAGCACCCTAGGACTGCTCCTTTTATATTCCATATCCATTATCTCATAAACTACCTTGGGCATTATCGTGGTAGCTACTCTAGAGTCAATTATGTAATTATGAACTACCCATCCTTCCATCTACAAGGAAAAATAAAATGGTGATGGTATATTCTTCCTTGTTATTAAGGTGGTGTGGACTTGAGGTAAATTAGGCTCTGCCAAAATATTCCTTTGATTCTTGATAGACTTAAGATAAGCCTACAATAAATCAATCTATCTTGGAATAAGGAGTGTATCATACATACTAGCCTTTGATGGAGTTTTCTTTAATTCTTCCACAATGTTGAAACTAGGAATATCAAGCTATTTTCTATGTTCCTTTGCAGGTTCATCATACTTACTCCTATATTCCTAAGTTTCCTCAATCCTTTGGCACTTGGTTAAATAAGGGTATCTTAGCTTATCTCTTGCATGTTCTTGGGTTTCACCTTCCTTTGTTATCTTTTGTTGTTGTTGAGCAAGCTTTTGGACCGAAAAAACATGAGGCACATCCTCATTTGGATGGTATTTTATTTCAAAAGGAACTTTAAAAGGATCCATTACCTTAGGGTAGATTGGAAAAGGTTTCTTCCTTCATCTTATTAGGATCGATACCTGTTCAATAGATGATATGATGAAGTTATATTCCATTTCACTCAGCATATTCACGTGACCTTTTTGAGCTCATTCTACCTTCTCAATGGTAATTTTTTGGATGTGATGTTGGTGTACATGCATGAACTCTCACGATGTGGGTCATTGCAAGTTGTACACTAGTAGTTTAACTCAAAGTCTGAGGCAATATGTTCAACTTCTTAATTTTTGTATATAGTATTGGAATTTTTAAGAGGCCTATTGGTGGAAGAAACTTTATTATTTATGACATACAAAGATCCTATTGGCTGAAATTTTTCCTCAAACTCTCTTCTTTTCATGGTAGTAAATTTATTAGTGAGATTTTTTATGGCTATGACCATTTCTTGGAAGACCAATGTTTGAGGATCAGGGGTTGGTAATGCAAGAATAGTAGAAGGTGTTGACAACAATGGTATTGTAGTAGGTGTAGGTACTGTCTAAGTAACTGGTATAGCTAGCCATGTTGGGAAGTTGATAGCAAGAGTGGTTACTGGAAAAGAATTATGTGCAATAGAAGTATGCATTTGTTGTTGAGGAAATTCTAGGCAAATTGGCATTACCATTTTTATTAGATAAGATAAGGGATTTTGAAAGAGTCCCAAAAAATTATTACATATGGGCATAAGAGAGATCATAAAAAAAATCTAGATCTCTCTCAAGAAAGAAAACCAACCAAAAATTTAAACTGCTTAACAAGGCTACCGCTATAAGCCCCAAAAGAGGGGTCTTTTAGCCTTACAAGACACCACCTAGAAAACCAAAGAAAACCACAAAATTCCAAGGCCCAAAGAAGGAGATCCATGTTCCTAGACCACTAATGAACCAACACATCCTTCTACTATTGTGGCATTCAATGGATCTCATTGATGAAAGAGATCACCACCTGGAGTGAACCCAATAATGCCTAGTGCTTTTCATCAAGATTGCACATGAATGATTGGATAATAAGGGATTTAGGAACCAAGGAGAGAGACATATCTTTCACACTGTTTGAATCCTACAACCACTTAGAAATTTTATTTTTTTGAAGGATTTCCTTTGAATCTGTCATATCCATCAAAATGGGAGAAGTTTCAATTTTCATTGCCTTCGAGGATATGCGCTTTGAGTGGCGCACTTTACCTCCCTTTTTTATGCTCCAAGAATTATTAGCTTTATTCAAATTTGATGCCTTCCTTTTAAAAGAAGAAGGGGGGTCATAAAATCCCAAAAATCCAACTCAAAGAATTCACCAAAGGAGTCAGAGTATGTTAGCGGTGGATTTAGGGTTGGAGGATTTTTTTCAAAATTAATTCTCTCTAATGCCTCTTCCATCGTAATTCCTTTAGATTTTTCCAAATGCTCAAATTTTAATAGTATCAATCCTTGATAAATTGGATCTAGACCTTTTCCTCCTCTAACATATTTCAATGAATTTGCCAAGGAGTGGTAAATAAAAGAAGGTATGTTCATCAACCACTTCGTCTTGAGCTGGTTCAAAAACATCATGTGGTAGCTACGAATGACCTCCCTATTTGAGTCCAAGGTAAAGTAGTCCATTATCACCATAATAACCCAATTTCAAGGAGCCTTAAGATCCTTGAAATCATAGTCATTCTACAACTTCAATAGATATTCCCATGCATCTAAGAAAAATCTAAAATCCCACTTAAGATAATGCTTTGGTCGATTATGGCAACCATCATCGATAAGATTCTCTATTACCTCACTTATGAGAGCCACCAAGAAGAGGAATTTGATCCCTCTAGCTTGGAACCACCCTTTCCTCCATGAATGAGCTATTATTATTGAAAGGGCTCTGTGATCCCCATGAAAATATTGGAGGTATTCTAGGAGACCACATTTTCACAATATTTTTTTCACTTAGTCACCTCTAATTCTCTTGGCTCTATTGGTATATTCATGTCCTTATGTGTAGATATCTATCCTATTAGAAACCATGACACACTTAGTTCATAGGAGAATAGAGCCATTCTCTCACCATCCTTCGATCTAAAGTTACCTTCTTTAAAATAAAGGAGCTCCCTAAGTGGACCGTAGAATCCTAGGCCTTGAAATTCAATGAGAGTTTGAAGAATTGTCAAGGGTCACGATGCCATAGATAAGGAGACTAACTTTTTGAGTGGATTTGCTGATAAATATCATACCATAATTCCTAAAATACTGAAGGACCTTGGGTTTGTCATCAATGCCCACTACCCGAGTAGGATTGAGATGTCATTTTCCCTGTAAATGCCACAAGCGAAAATGAAAGTTTCCAAACTAAGCAAAAGCTACATAGTTATCATTGATTCTACTAGAAGCAGACACTCTTAGAACTTTGCGTGATGTGAGGAAAAGCAAAGATTGAAATATATGGCTAAAAATCATGTAATTGAGGTGAGTAGTGAGGCTCAATGACTTCTAAGTGGCTAGAGTCTAGTTGTACTGCCAATAAGAATCCACATCTGCAAATTGACCCCACCTTCCAACTTAATATGAGAAGGTGACAAGGTTGATCCACTAGAATAATGACAATTGACTATTATACCACCTGGACCAATCTGAATTGACGACCAAATTATGACACCATGGTTTGAATTGAATAGTGTTAGCACCAAACAACAACATAGGAAATTCAAATTTAATAGCAGATTTGATGTGGATAAACCTTCTGAACACTATTGGAAATGGACCTACCCACCCATTTTGATGCCAATCAGGGAGGGGGATGCCAAAAGATATAGATGTAGAGAAAAAAATCCCCATTGACCCCTTGAGATATCTCTTTCACAATGTCTAAATCCTACAACCACTTAAAAATTTTATTTTTTTGAAGCCTTTCCTTTGAATCTGTCGTATCCATCAAAATGGGATAAGTTTTAATTTTTATTGCCTTCGAGTATAGGCACTTTGAGTGGCACACTTGACCTCCCTTGTTTATGCTCCAAGAATTCTTAGCTTTCTTTAAATTTGATGCCTTACTTTTCAAAACATAAGGGGGGGGTCATAAAACCCAAACATCCAACTCAAAGGATTCACCAGAGGAGTCAGAGTATGTTAGCGGTGGATTGAGGGTTGGGGAAATGTTTTAGAAATTGATTTTCTCTAATGCCTCTTCCACCATAATTCCTTTAGATATTTCCAAATGCTCAAATGTTAATAGTATCAGTCCTTGATAAATTGGATCTAGACCTTTCCCTCCTCTAACATATTTCAATGAATTTTCCAAGGAGTGGTAAAGAAAAGAAGGTATGTTCATCAACCACTTCCTCTTGAGTTGGTTCAAAAACATCATGTGGTAGCTATGATTCTAATTTGAGTCCAAGGTAAATTAGTCCATTATCACCATAATGACCCAATTTCAAGAAGCCTTAAGAGCCTTGACATCATAGTCATTCTACAACTTCAATAGATATTCCCTTGCATCTAAGAAAAATCCAAACTCTCACTTAAGAGAATGCTTTGGTTGATTATGGCAACCGTCATCGATAGGTAACCCGATCACCTAACTTATGAGAGCCACCAAGAAGAGGAATTTGATCCCTCTCTCTTGGAACCACCCTTTCCTCCATGAATGAGCTAGTATTATTGAAAAGGCTCTGTGATCCCCATGAAAATATTGGAGGTATTCCAAGAGACCACATTTTCACAATATTTTTTCACTTCATAATCAACCTCTAATTATCTTGGATCTATTGGCATATTCATGTCCTTATGTGTAGATCCCTATCCCATTAGAAACCATGACAAACCTAGTGCATAGGATAACATAGCCACTCTCTCACCACCCTTCAATCTAAAAGTTACCTTCTTTAAAATAAAGGAGCTCCCTAGGTGGACCGTAGAATCCCAGGCCTTGAACTTCAACGAGAGTTTGAAGAATTTTCGAGGGTCACAGTGCCATAGATAAGGAGACTAAATTTTGAGTGGATTGCTGATAAAGCTCATACCATAATTATCGAAACATTGAAGGACCTTGGGTTTGTCATCAATGCCCACTACCTGAGTAGGATTGGGATGTCCTTTTCCCTATAAATGCCATAAGAGAAAATGAAAGTTTACAAAATAAGAAAAAGCTACATAGTTATCACTAATTCTACTATAAGTAGACACTCTTAGAACTTTGCATGTTGTGAGGCAAAGCCATGATTGAAATATATGGCTAAAAATCATGCAATTGAGGTGAGCAGTGGGGCTCAATGACTTCTAAGTGGCTAGAGTCTAGTTGTACCACCAATAAGAATCCACATTTGTAAATTGGCCCCACCTGCTAGCTTAATATGAGAAGGTGAAAAGGCTAATCCATTAGAAGAATGACAAGTGACTATTAGACCACTCGGACCAATCCAACTTGACGACCAAATTACCACACCATGGTTTGAATTGAATAGTGTTGGCACCAAACAACAACATAGGAAATTCAAATTTAATAGCATTTTTTCTATGGATAAACCTTCTGAAAACTATTGGAAATGGACCTACCCACCCATTTTGATGCCAATCATGAGGGGGGATGCCAAAAATTATAGATGTAGAGCAAAAAATCCCCACTCACCCCTTTATCCCCGCACACTAGATTTCAACCTTTATCATCCACAACCAAATTTTAAAGATTTTGAGGAAAATTGGAGGTCCACACTAAAAAACCTTATTGAGAAAGGCTTAGATTCACCATTAGATTGATCATTTTATTCCATTATTTGTAAATATGCTGAACTTGCACTTCTATTCTAGAATGTAGGATTCTATTGGCTTCAACAATCATGTTGGCTATCATCCAATTTGGAGGGCTTGAGGACTTGATTAAATTGATGATATTTAGAGAGTCACCCTCCACTAGAACTCTTTGGAAACCCAAATATTCAACCAACATTAATCTTTGGAGCAAAGCTCTAGCTTCCATAAAGTGGGAGGATTGGATTGAAAGGAATTCTACATAAGCCCTAATTAATTCTCCTTTATCATTTCTAATAATTCCTCCCACTCCAACTAGCTCCAAGTTCCATTTGAAGCACCATCAAAGTTAAGTTTAATCCATATTCTTGGATGTGGGGATCATTTTACCAAGATCCTTCGGTATGACACTAGAGGACTAATAGGTGCAAATTTAGGAGGAAAGCCTAGCCGTTATTCCAAATTAGCTTCTTTGAACATTCCACTATCTAGATTTGGCAAGTAGGTAGGCACATTTTCCACAATATTCTTGATCACATTCAAGAAAATTGATTTCGGGTCTTATTTGGAGTTTTTATACTCTCTTTGGTTTCTTTCCCACCAAATTCCCTAAAATAATTGAGGAAGCAAAAAATTCTAGAAGCAAACCAAACAAGGAGACTTGAAAGGAGTTGACCACTGCAAGAAAACATCAACAATTAGATGCAGAAAGACCCATTGAATACCCAAAGAGAGGATAAAATGGTCTAGAATAATGACAAAGAAAGGACAATAAAAGAAAATGTGTAAACAAGTCTCTTCTAAAGCTTCACAAAGGGAACATCTGTTAGGGAGAATCATTCCCCTCTTGTAAAGATTCTCTAGGGAGGAACATTTGTTTTGGATGGCCAACCAATAAAAATGTTAACTTTAGGAGTCATATGTTTAAACCAAAATGATGCACCTTGCCGGAGCCATAACTTGTGAACCGTACGCCCGTTTGCCTTGAAATTTAATTGGTGGTTCCACATGCGTGTTCTGCATCAGGAAGATCTCTGATCCTCCTGACCCTCCGAAAATCATGTTTTCGGGACCTAACTCTGACATATAGTTCCCTAAAATTATATTTTAGAATAGGTTCCATGTGCGTGTTATGTATCAAGATGATCTCTGATCCTCCAGACCCTCCAAAAATCATGTTTTTAGGACCTAACTCTGACATCTAGTATCCCAAAATTAGTTTTTAGAATAGGTTCCCGAGTTTTTTGGGTTTTTTTGGCTATTATAATTTTATTATATTTTGTTATACCTTAAGTTGAGACCTAATATTTTAAATTAAGGTTCATTATTACAAGATGGATGTGTGCACCAAATTTGAGCACAATCCGACTCATTTCTATTTTTAGCAGTTTTTAGGAAAAAGATCTATTTTTAGCAGTTTTTAGAAAAAAGACATTTTTATGGTTTCTTTAGGGTTTATTTGGTTTTTGGTTGCTATATGATGGATTGTAATATTTTGTAGAAGGGGTGTGAATTTAGGAATGAGAAGAGAGTCCATTTTGTTGGTCTCTTGTAGATGAGTTCACACCACAAATTTTTCTAGGAAGGATCCACAAGGGAGGATTAGTATTGAGGATATTGTATGTTAACTTGACGAAAAATGATCCATTGCTTTCTCCTTTCTAGATTAAAGAGTCCTCAGATTCTTGCACTTTCAGGACCTACAATTTAAGAAAGTTGGAGATGGTGTTCCAAGAATCTTCTTCTTCTTTGCTACAGTTGGATAAAAGTATTGATTTCCACAATATTTGGCCCTCAAATAGCATGATAAAATCTTACACCTTAAGCCACACAAGCCTTTTGGTGAGAGATTCAGATGACACGAGGTTGGCATCCTATAGAAAATGATAATTAAGGAGCCATGGATCTTTCCAAAAGTCTATAAAATTTCCATTAGCCACTATCCAATGAGAATAAATCGCTAAATTATCTCTAAATTTGCACACATTCTACCAAAAATAGATGTTAGTGCCCTAACACTATGGAATTTCCATTACCCACTATCCAATGAGAACCAATCGCTAAATTTACTCTAAATTTACACACATTCTACCAAAAAATAGACCCCTTTAGAGGGAGAGAATCTACAAGAAAGCCTTCTGATTGGTTAATGTATTTGACTATAACAATTTTGATCCATTTTATCTTCTCATTCTTCAAAATTTTCCAACCCTACTTCAAAATTAGAGCTTCATTCATCAGTTAAAGTTTACGGGGACCTATACCGTCATTCTCCTTCCTAGAACAAGCTTGGTTTCAGGAAACCAGATGAAACTTCTTGTGATCTCAAGATCTGACCTATGGAAAATATTTATGAATCTTCTCCAATTTAACTAAAATTTTTATGAGAAGTTTGAATATGGACATAAAATAGACATAATTATTTGAAGAACCGATTTGACCATGAGAATTTTTCCTGCTTATCTTAGCAAGGCCCCTTTCCAGCTAGTTATCCTCCTCTGAAGCCTCTCTATATCAGGTCCCAATAACTTTCCTACATTCTACCAATAAATAATGGTAGGCCCAAATATGTAAGAGGAAACTCTGATATATTGCAACCAAGAATATCAAGTATTTTCCTCTGTCTAGCTTGAGGAGTGTTTAAGAAGTACATTAAAATTTTAATATATTTGATATTCTAGTTAACTACTTTCTTAAAGGTAGTAAGAATTTTCTTCACTACTCTAGCTTGCATCACCTAAGAAGGAAAGAAGTATGTCATTGATAAATTGGTGGTGAGAGATAGGGTTAGAAGAGATCACTGGTTTGATGCCTTCAACAATAAGATCTAGAGAGATAGGCCTTCCCAATGCCTCAGCCATAAGGATGAATAGATAAGGTGATAAAGGGTCTCCTTAGTGGATACCTCCGAGGCTTTGAAAATAGCTAGTAGGGGAACCATTCACCAAAATTAAGAACTTTACTAAGGTAACAAATAACTTAACTAGCTTGACCCAATTTTGGCTAAATTATAATTTACCCAACACATCAAATAGAAAATTCTAGGACACCCTATCATAGGATTTGTACATATCTAGCTTAAGGAATAGACCTAGTCTACCACTTCTCTGAACCGAGTGTAAGATTTCATGAACCACCAAAACACCATATAGGATTTGTCTCCCTACCACAAATCCACTTTTTGCTTAATCAATCATCAAGGGCATAAGCGGTTTTAATCTATTAGCCAAATTTTTGGAAAAAATCTCATATATAGTGTTGCAAAGGCTAATTGGCTGAAAATCACTGATTTTTTTTGCCTTTTCTGATTTTGGGATAAGCACAAGGAATGTGGAATTCACTTCATAAGGAATCAAATTAGAAATTTGACATATCTTACTGCATCACAAATCTCCTTTCCCACTATGTGCTAGAATTTTTGAAAAAAAAGGAGGGAAGCTATCTGGACCTATCACCTTTAATGCTCCCATATCAAAAGTAGTCAATTTGATCTATTCATCCTAAAATGGAACTTCAAGTTTCAGATTCATGTCTCTCAAGATCATCATAGGGTAACATTAAGTAGACAATTTTTAGACTCTTTATCCCTCCCCTCTCTTGAACCCAACAATGAGCCAAAAAAGGTTACTGCCTTGTCCATATCTTGAATTTCTACAACTTTGGAGCCATCCTCTCTAATAATTTCTTGGATTCGATTGAAGATCCTATGCCTCAAAGTGGAAGCATGAAAATACATAGTATTTTTATCACCTTATTTTAGCCTTAGGGCTTTGGATTTCTGCTTCCATAGTTCTTTCTCCTTAGCTAAAGTATTGTGAAACTCTTAACACCAAAATATTCTCCTTAATTCTAGCATCATTCGATAGACCTACTGCTTCCACATCAAAGTCTAGTTCTAGGAGTTGCCTTTTAAGATCATCATTCTCTTAAAAAATATCCCCAAATACCTCTTTATTCTAGAGTTTTAGTCTACCTTTTAGCAGCTTAATCTTGTTCACTATTCTCATCAGTCCTCCTCTCGAACATGTTCTGCCCACCATTCCTTGATCTTTGCTTCTAAATATAGATGAGTGACCACATAGCCTCAAAATGGAATGACCTAGGAAAAAATTTCAATTACTGGGGAGTTTAAATCCAAAGCGGGTTATGGTCATATCCCGCTTTAGGCAATACATTCAAAGAGATATCATAAAAAAGAGGAATACAATATAAAAAATTTATCTAGTCTGATAAGAATAAGTTGGTCTCGAAGCCAAATTTTAAAGTAAATAAGGTGAAAGAGGCCATGTTTATTCTAAGTGAATGGTTTTCATTTTTCTCAAGAAATTAAAGTACAATAGAGCTTATTCCTTACACTCTAGGTTTTTAAGAGCAACTTAATAAATAAATGAGTATGGAGGATATCCAGGAAATTTAGTATTTTTAAGGAAGCATAAAAATGTAATTTCTAAGGAGGATCACTCTTAAATTTTAGTGTTTTTGGGACAATATAAAGAAGAAAGTTTTTTGTAAAATTATTTTCTTGCACTTGAAATTCTTCAAGGTAGCATAAAGCTTTACAAGGTAAGCCTTATATGAATAGTATAGAAAATGTTAGAGAATATTACATTATATGGTACATGCTAATGTACCCCCATGGTACAATTATATATATGTAAATATTAGAATAGGTTGTGAGTCAATAGTTTAAAAGTGTGATTTTAATTCCTCTTATGTATATTTCTATGTGTAGGATGTGCACAAATGTCATGTAACAATGTAAGTATATAGAGTGAGAAGGTGTGCAAGTGTCATAGAGTAAAGAATTTAAGTAAATAGAGAGTCAAGAGTCATGTATACATGTGGCAAGATGTAAAGCTAAGGGTTATGAGAGACTTATCTTATGCATAGAATAAGAAATAATGCATCTCCCAAATATATAGGGAGTGCAATAGTCAAGTATTGAAGAGTCACCTTTATAAGGTTATATTATGGAGACAAAGCTCCATGAAATATATCTAAATTTCAAAATAGTAATTTATTCAAGCATTGAAGATATTGAAGCTTGTATACAATTTGAGCAATATTATTGTAAGTTTTCTTCATGTTATTTCATGAATGATATTGACCATTTATTTCATATTATTGTTGTTATTTTCATGAATGTTATGTTCATTAACATTGGTCATTTATATTGAATGCTCAAATATTGAATTTTATATTTGATCCTAAATATTAGGACCTATGACAATTTGGCTAAAAATCCATCAGTGGTATAACAACTACTTCGAGTAGTTTCTATTAGAGCAACCTTGAGTGGAGAGAGGTACAATCAAGAAATTGAGTGAAGATAGCTATAATAAATCAAGTTAGGTTTAGTTGTTCAAGTTAGCTATCTAATTAGTAATTTATTTTTCAAGTGTAAGTTGCACCATACCATTCAATTAGAAATTGCACCATTCCATACAAGTGGAATTTACACTATGCTATACAAGTGGAAGTTTCACCGTGTCATACAAGTGGAAGTCACACAATACCATACAAGTGGAAGTTACACCTTGTCATACAAGTAAAAGTATCATTGTGTTGTGCAAGTGGAAGTTGCATCATGTCATACAAGTTTAGGTTGTAGTGTGTTGTACAAGTGTTGCACCATGCCATACAATTGTATGCATCATTCAAGTGGAATTGTTCGTAATGTCTTGAGGTACTTTGATCTTTTCATAGTGTTGTCTTACCAATTGTTATATTACCATTTTAGAAATTGCTGTCTTGCCATTTTTTGTCTAGTCATTTAGTGCATGTAAATTAGAATGAAACTAAATCTTACATTGTGGGTGCTAGTGAATGATGAATCCTTTGCTGCTAGGGAGGTTGTTATTTTGTTGACCCCCTCTATCTAGACTACATAATTTGACATCAGAGCTAGGTTATTTGCAATATGCATTGGAGGAAATATGACACAACAAGGAAGGGTAAGACCTTGTATTTTGGGACCTCCACTAATGAATATAACTAAAATACTTAGAGGAATCACCGCTAGGCTAGATGCAATTGAGATTAAATAAAGGATAAACATTCATCTTGAGGATATTAATTATAGTGAAGAGGATGAAATTGGTCATGTGGAATCTCAAGGTAAAGATCAAGGAGAAGAACTAGAATGATGATTGATTCTTACAATTTTAATAAAAAATTGAATCTTAAAGAATTTATAAATTGGCTAATGGACATAAAGATATTATTTGATTATGAATCTATGGAGGATCCAAAATAGGTCAAATAAATATTTCTTGAGAGGAAGAGGAGGATATGGTAGAGGTTTCCAAAAAATTGTTATAGATGTGGAGAAGCTGGCCATTAGGCATTTGAATGTCTTATAGTATAGTAGAGCAGTAGTAAAGAAAATGAAGCTAGAAATAATATTATGCAAGTAAATGATGAAATTGTTACTTCATCAAAGCATATGAAGGAACCAAAACAAGAATAATCCCTTGTGATAAAAAGGGTATTGTTGAAACTAGCAAAGGTGGTGCATAACCTTGAGTAAAAAAGGAACCTATTTAGGATAATATGAAAATTGAGAGGTAAATGTTGTAAGGTGATCATGGATAGCAAAAGCATTGAAAAATTAGTGTCAACATATATGGTAGAGAAACTTGGTTTGAAGAGAATTGATTATTTGAATTCTTACAAAGTGTCATGGTTACAAAATGGGCTCCAATTTTTGATAACTAAATAATATATAGTGAATTTTTAAATTGGTTCTTATAAGGACGTATTTCTATGTGACATCATGTTGATGGATGCATGTCATATTTTTTTGGGGAGACCATGGCAATTTGATAGGAAAGTAGTACATGATGGAATAATAAACACTTATTCAATTTTCAAGGATGGTAAAATTTATGCATTGAGTCCATTGAAGGATAAGAGAAGAGGTGGGAAATAGTTCTAAAGTTTGCTTAATCTTTGAAAAATAATTCTTGAAGGAGATGGAGGAGGAAGGATGTTTTGCTTTCATTGCAAAATCCACAAAAGATAGGACAACAAATAATATGGTTGATGTTCCACATGAAGTGAAGGATATGTTGGAAGAATATGTTGATATTCTTTTAGAAGAATTACTTTATGGGTTGCTGTTAGAGTATATTACATAATTTAGGTTATGTAAATGTACCACCTTTGGTACATATCTAGAGTAGAAGTTTACTTTAGAGTAAAGTTAGTTAATTCAAGTATTATAATAAATGCATAAGTGTCAATGTGCAAGTTGTAAATGTGCATGTAGTCCACATGTACATGATTCCTAGGTAGAGTAAAGGCCAAGCAATCTATATTTCTATATAAAGGTCTCATAGGTGAATTAAGAGAGAGAGAGTGATATATTAAGTATACAGTGTGTAGTAGATGTAGTATGGTACAATGTAGTTTTTATATATTTTCATGGAGTGTTCATGTCCTCCATACATAGCATTGTACTATTTTTATCATTCTTATTAATGGTATATTTTTGAGTTATTTGTAGATGTTCATTTTTTTATTTTCCTGCATATTATTGTGCCATTAGATTTATAATTATCTAATATTAGTTAACCTACATATTGTGGTTGTACTACCTCCCATCAAAAGCTAACAGTGGTATCAGAGCACATGGTAGATTAATAGGAATAGGGAGATCCACAAGAAATCTTACTGCATCTTTGCAAACAACACCACAAGAGAGGTTGAGAGGAGAGAAGCAAATATCAGTTCCAAAAAATTTGAGATTGCATTTGGCTAGATTATTTCCATAGAGTTGTAGAAAAACTCGTGAAGACTATGGCTCAAAAATCATCCCACTAGGTTGACAAATCAACCAATGAAGAGTCATCATCTTTATATTTTAAAGTTTCCACCATTTCAGTTTTTAACATCTTGTTGCAGGAAAAAGAGATTCAAAAAAAGTTGGAAAGCTTCCTATAAGAGAGCTACAAATGATATATTCTTAGAATCATTCCAACACTTGCAACAACAAGTAGAAGACTGAATATTTCAAAGACCTGAGAAGAGGTCTCATTACTAGAGATTGTAGACCTGTAGGAGTGAAGAAGAAGAAAATGCCATAGTAGCCTTACTATTGATTCAAGAGACTCTAAAAAAGAGTCAAGAAGAAGATTTGAGGTTGATGATCTCCATAAAATATTACAAACAACATATTGAAGAAATTAGCCAAATGAAGATTAAAGAGACCCTTAGAAGGTCCGGTTACAAAACTTCTAGTTTTTGAATATTGGAGGTTGGTGATCTTAATTAAAGCCTACAAATTGCAAAAGTAAAAAAGAAACAACAAAGGTCTTATTCTAGATTCTAGATTTTAGAGATCCATGAGAAAGATATCATTACCAACACTTCTATAGTAGAAGGTTGAAGGAAAGGTCTCATTTGGAAGACCAGAGAAGCTGCAAGACTAAAGATCTTGGAGAGGTCTCAAGGAGAAACAAGGAGAAGGCTTGGAGAGCCTTATTTTTAGAATTTGAAGAAGGCCATTAAAGGAGTTCCTAGAAGAAATCATTGGAGAAATATACCAGCAAGGAGGAGTTACTAATAGAGTAGAATTTGGGATAATTATCACCATTCGAAAACAAATCCAAAAGGATAAGAATTTGGCAAGGAGTACCAAATATCGAAGGAGAATACTAAGACCTAAAGAAATTTAGATTCTTTAGGAGACCAGGATTGAATTCAAAATTCAATAAATAGAAAGAAGCCAAAAATTACTACCAAACCAGAAAGGTTTGAAGATTACCTTTGGACGCTAGAAGGCTCATCCAAATATAGGGGTTTGTTGAATCTATAAAAAAATATTGAAAGGTTACTTAAAGTAAAACTCAACTACAATTTGGGGGATCTCCCTACCAAATTTATGAGTTTCAAGAACAACATTTCAGTGCAAAAATTGACTATGAAAGGGCAACAATTAAGACAACATTACTAGCTGTAAAACTTCATGAGTTTCAAAGTTCATACTAAAGGCTAATAGGAGTCACCTCTATAAATTAAAGGGTAGCAAGATAGAGGAGTTACTAAGTTGCAAATTGGTGAGTTAAGGAGTTTTTTAGGATAACCAAGTAGAGCTACGAATCCATTCAGTTTCAAGGTAGCAATAAGGTATATCTAATCTCTTGCAATCCTTCATTTGCAGTGATCATTAAGGTAAGCAACTTGGGTGCACATAGGTTCATTAGTTGAAATTTAAATTGGATTATTATTTAGTTCCATTAAAGCACCTTATTAGAATTCAAAAGGTGAAAAGAGAAGATTGCATTTTATAGTCTTCAAGGAGTGTAGAATAAAGTTACTTTTAAGGTTATTATTTTTAGTACATTAAATAGGAGTTAGATATATTTTGATAAAAAGAAAAATATCATCTACCTATTTTCTGTCTAATAATTAAGAATACTACATCCTAAAATATTGATTGTAGTGCATAAGATTGATTACTTTTAAGGATTCTTTATAATTACTCTTAAGAGAGTTACAAAAAATATTAGTACATTTGAGAGTTCTTTAAGCATTTCTATTAGTGCATTAAAGGAGCAATAAGGTGAGTCTACTATTGCAATATTCTAGATTGTCTCACTTATTTACTCTTAAATATTATTATGTGCATTGGTTGATTGAGTTAAGGTAATAAACCAAAGTGCACAAAGATAAAAATATCAAAGTATTTAGAGACACTATTTAGTGCATAAAATCAGCAATCTATTGTGGCCTTGAGAATCCACTAAAAAAATTCATATTCCTCCAAGGACTAGAGAAGAAATCCACCATTAAAATAATTGAAAGAAACTACAAATCAAGACTTGGAGAGTCTTAGATTTAAGGTGCACTAAGGGTTTCATAAAGGTGAAAGTTAGTGTAGAAATAACTATTTCAAAAGCACATTATTTGCATGATTATTAGTTTGGATTTATTGTTACTAAACTATCCAAGTGAAGGAGTTACTGCTGTCTTATTAGAAAGACAACAATACATTGCTCTCAAGGAATAGAGTAAGTAGCGGTTGTATATAAGAAGCAAGGAAAATGCTTCAATTCATATACATTTATCCTTAAACTATACAACGAGGAGCAGATATACCTACATAATAAGAAGCCATCATATCAAAGGATAAAATAACATCAAAAGGAGACAAGAATCTCAATAAAATTTGATGCAGAATAAAGTTTCTTATTCGTTCTACATTGGTGCACCATATTCCTCACAAGGAGGACATAATATTAAGTGTATTAAAGACACTAACATAGTAAGTATTTTACATTTACTATTGGTGAAGCAACAAAGGTAGAAGGATAATCAATATAGGGTTCATAAGCACCAGTTTAAGGTTTATAGAAACATCATTCCAATTGCCAAAAAAAGCATCTACAAATGATGTCAACCTGAAGCCACATTGGAAGCCTTGCTAACACTACATTTTTGTTGAAAAGCAAGGTAGAATAGTAGTGAGAAAATTTGCATAGAAGCAAAGTAAAGGATGCATAATATTATCTCAATCCAACATCAAAGTTCTAAATAGAAAGAGAGACATCAAAACATCCAAGGAAAATACTTTGTAATAACTAAAGGCACGCCATAAGACCATCTCTAAAGTGCCTAGGACTTCCATCAAACCAAGAGCCAATATCTTGAGAAGAATAGTTCCTTCGAAGAAGTGTTGAGAGTAAGAAACCAACTATATTTACATTGGCAAGAGGAGTATATAGGTTAAGGAAGGCATTGGAGAAAATATTTCATGTAAAACACCACTTGTCACATACGATAGAGCATTCGGTAATGCTCACAAAGGAAACACTCAAGATAATGTCTATATTTTGAATTTTGAAAGGAATCATTGAGAGCATCATCATCACCACTCATCATTTTAAAAATAAAGGAGCATTACTCAAAGGCCAAAGTATTATAATAATGACTCACTAGATAGCAGTAACAAGTGGGTGTAAGTCTAAGGAGAGTAGAAGCTACATAAGCATCCAAGTCCAAGAAATTACAATGAAGTCCAAGAAAGTGTAAGCGTAGTTTGAGAAAAGAACAAAAGCAAGTTTACAATGAAGACACATTGAAAACCCAAAACCAAGGAGTCAAAGGATGCCCACTAAAGCCTATAATAAATTAATGATTCCAATAGGTGTTAAATGTTTGTGTGGAAAAGATAATACCAGAATCCAGTGAAAGCTTACATCACTACCATAAAAAGAGATCTAAACCACTTAAATCACCATGGTTAAGGGAGAGGAAGCCCACCTACATCACAACCATCAAGGGAGAATAAATCAATTTCATTACCGTATCCAGTGAGAGTGTCCTATACTAACTACTAGCCGAGCCACCTACATTGAAGGAAGATAAGTATATTATTTTATTATATGTTTTCTAAAATTTGGAGTTATAAGGTGTTAAGCATAAGGTTGATTACTATTAGTAAAATAACAACCTTAGAAAGCACGGAAGCCATCCTAACAAAAGTAGAAGAATTATAGATATTTGCAAATCACCAAGTAGGATATATAAGTTTGTCAAACTTAGTAAACCAAAAATATTAAATTTACAAATATTATTATTATTTTCTAATATTCCAAAGTAGGGAGTTATAAGTTATACTACATCAAAATAGTTTATTGGATTTTAGAAATATTAAACTATTGGACATTAAGGGTTATAAAATGAATTTCCTCATTTACTTAAAGAATTTGGAATTATATACTTACACTTGTATCATATTCATACTAAAGGGTAAAAAGAAACCCAACCATAGAGAACTAATTAAGTGTATAGTTCATTAGAAGAGATAAGGTGAAATAGAATTTGATTATTGTTACTTTCAAAACATTACAAAATTAGCTCAAAAGTGAACTATTATTTACTAAGAACTTATTAAGATTATAGCTTACTCTAATCACTAGGGAGACAAAGAATTCTACAAAACCTAAGTCTAGAAAGGGTTTTAACAAATTGGATCATATACTCAATTTACTTGAGAAAGATATAGTATTCTACAAATCCTTAATCTAAGTTTTAAGGAAACAAAAGAATACTACATATCAAAATTTTCTAGCTTGATCATAAACTTAATTTACTAAGGAGTCATAAGGTAAACTACTACAAAGGATCTAAGAGCTAGAAGAACTATATTGGTTGACCTCAAGATTATGGATGAAATATTAAGAAATGCTTTTAATAATGAGGAACTATTTCATGAAGTAGAATTGTACTCCCAAAACTTAATAGATACCCTTGAAGGATACAAGAATATATCAACTAGTGATAAAGAGAGATTCTCCTTATTTCTTAAAGAGGAAAAATAAGATAAATTTACATTATTAATCAATTATATTCATGAAACTCTCTTCAGAGCATGGTGGAATACACAAAAAATAGTTATATTCATATTAGAGGAATGTTTGATGATTTATATATCATTAATTATTTTTGTACTTACTCAACACATGAATCAAACTAGCAATACAAATCAATATTATTGTGATGATAGACTAACCAGTAATGAAATAGATATTCCACTAGCACCAATATAGAATTAAAAGAGAAGGAGGAAGAGAAAGAAAATATATACTAGGAGAGAACACAACAATGAAGATATGAACAGAAAAGAAAACACAAAGACTGAACCAGATGGACATATTCAAGTTGGAAAATCAGAAGAACCTTTAACTACAAATTTATTTACCTTGTATGAAGATACTAGCTGGTTACTAGATCATATTACAGTAAGCAGTGAAGGACGATACAAATTCCAGTACCAGATAAAGGATCCATACTGAAGACTAAAGTCTTCAATACATAGATAATGTAATACAGGGGAGTGTTAGAGAATATTACATAATTTGGGTCATGTAAATGTACCACCTTTGTTACATATCTAGAGTAGGAGTTTACTTTGAAGTAAAGTTAGTTAGTTACTTCAAGTATTATAATAAATACATAAGTGTCAATGTGCAAGTTGTAAATATGCATGTAGTCCACATGTACATGAGTCCTAGGTAGATTAAAGGCCAAGCAATCTATCTTTCTATATAAAGGCCTCATAGGTGAATTAAGAGAGAGTGAGAGTGATATAGTAAGTATAGAGTGTGTAGTAGATGTAGTATGATACAATGTAGTTCTTTCATATATTTTCATGAAGTGTTCATATCCTCCATTATATAGAATTGCACCATTTTCATCATTCTTATTAATGGCATATTTTTGAGTTATTTGCATATGTTCATTTCTTTATTTTCATGCATATTATTGTACCATTAGATTTATAGTTATATAAAATTAATTATCCTACATCTTGTGGTTGTACTACCTCCCATTAAAAACTAACAGTGGTATCAAAGCACATGGTAGATAAATAGGAATAGGGTGAGCCACAAGGAAATTTGTTGCATCTTTGTAAACACTACCACAAGAGAGGTTGAGAGGAGAGAAGAAAATCTCAGTGTCAAAAATTTTGAGATTGCATTTGGCTAGAGTCTTTCCATAGATTTGTAGAAAAAATCATGAAGACTAGAACTCAACATTCATCCCACTAGATTGACAAATCAACCAGTGAAGAGTCATCATATCTAGATTTTATAGTTTCCACCATTTCAATTTCTAACATCTTGTTGTAGGAAAAGGAGATTCAAAAAAGGCTGGGAATCTTCCTACTAGAGAGCTACGAAGAATATCTTATTAGAATCATTCCAACTTGTAGCAACAAGTGGAAGAATGAAGATTTTAGAGACCTGAGGAGAGGTCTCATTACTAGATATTGCAGACCTACAAGAGTGTAGAAGAAGAAAATGCCATAGTAGAGCTCCCTACAATATTTATGAGTTTCAAGAACAATATTTTAGTGCAAAAATTGACTATGAAAGGGCATCAATTAAGATAGCATTACTAGCTACAAAACTTCATGAATTTCAAAGTTCATCCTCAAGGCTAATAGGAGTCACCTACTATAGATTAAAGGGCAGCAAGATATAGGAGTTACTAAGCTACAAATTGGTGAGTTAAGGAGTTTTTTAGGACAACCAAGTAGAGCTATGAATCCATTCAGTTTCAAAGTAGTAATAAGGTGAATCTAATCACCTACAATCCTTCATCTATAGTGATCATTAAGGTAATAAACTTGGGTGCAATAGGTTCATTAGTTGAATTTTAATTTGGGTTATTATTTAGTTCCTTTAAAGCACCTTATTATTATTCAATAATTGCAAAGAGAAGGTTGCATTTTATAGTCTTCAAGGAGTGTAGAAGGAAGTTACTTTTAAGGTTATTATCTACACATTAAATAGTTCGATATATTTCACTAGAAAGAAAAATATCATCTACCTATTTTCTATCTAAGAATTAAGAAGACTACATCATACAATATTGATTGTAGTGCATATTACAGATTAATTTTAAAGGTTATTTATAATTTTTTTTTTAAAAGCGAAAAAACCCTTGTGGGGTTGCCTTGGTCTGAGAGACCATGAATAGGGGGTTCTACACCGTCAAAGTCACCCGAGAGTCGCACCCGACCCTGCTCGCACCAACATTATCAATTGGATTTTGGATACCCAATTCAGCTTTTTGGTAGGGTGGATATTTGAACCTAGGACCTCCTTTGGAGGATTGCCCTCTCCTCTCCAACTCACCTACAACACCTAGGTTAAGGGTTATTTATAATTACTCTTAAGAGAGTTGCATAAATTATTAGTTCATTTGAGAGTTCTTTAAGAGTTTTTATTAGTGCATTAAAGGAGCAATAAGGTGAGTCTCTAGATTGTCTAACTTATTTACTCTTAAATATTATTATGTGCATTGGTTGATTAAGTTAAGGTAATAAATCAAAGTGCACAAAGATAAAAAATCAAAGTGTTTAAAGAAACTATTAAATGCATAAAATATTCAATCTATTGTGGCCTAGAGAAGCCACCAAAAATATTCATATTCCTCCAAGGAGTGGAGAAGAAATCCACCATTAAAATAATTTAAAGAAGCTACAAATTGAGACTTGGAGTCTTATATTTAAGGTGCACTAAGGGTTTCATTAAAGGTGAAAGTGCATAAATAACTCTTTCAAAAGCACATTATTTGCATGATTTTTAGCTTGGATTTATTGTTACTAAACTATCCAAGTGAAGGAGTTAGTATTTTATGATTAGAAGGGAAAAAATACATTACTCTCAAGGAATAGAGCAAGTAGTAGTTGTATCCAAGAAGCAAGGAAAAAGCTTCAATTCATATACATTTATCCTCAAAATATACAACGAGGAGAAGATCTATCTACGAAAAGAGGAGATATTATATCAAACAATAAAATAACATCAAAAGGAGACAAGGAGCTCACTAAAATTTGATGCAAAATAAAGTTTCTTATTCATTCTACATTGGTGTACCCTATTCCTCATAAGGAGGATAGAATATTAAGTGTATTAAAGATACTAACACAACAGGTATTTTATGTTTACTATTGGTGAAGCAATGAAGGTAGAAGGAGAACAAATATAGGGTTCAAAAACACCAATTTTAGGTGTCTATAAACACCATTCCAATTGCCAAAGCAAGAATTTACAAATGATGTCAACCAACAACTACATTGGAAGACTTGCAACCATTACATTTCTATTGAAAAGCAAAGTAGAATATCAGTGAGAAAATCTGCGTAGAAGCAAAGTGAAGGCCACATAATATTACCTCAATCCAACATTAGATTGCCAACTAGGAGGAAATCCATCGAAGCATCCAAGCATAGCACTTTGCAATCTCTAAAGAAGTGCCATAAGACCATCTCTAAAGTGCCTAGGACCTCCATCGAACCAAGAGCCAACATATTGAGAAGAATAGCTCCTTTGAAGAAGTGTTGAGAGCAAGAAACCAACTAGATTTATGTTGGCAAGAGGAGTATATAGGTTAAGGAAGGTATTGGAGGGAATATTTCATGCAAACCGCAACTTGTCACATATGATAGAGCATTCGGTAACACTCACAAAGGAAACACTCAAGATAATGTCTAAGTTTTAGATATTGAAATGAATTATTGAGAGCATCATCATCATTGCTCATCGGTTGAGAAATGAAGGAGCATTACTCAAAGGCCAAAACTTTATAATAATGCCTCACTAGCTAACAGTAACAAGTGGGTGCAAGTTGGAGAGGAGAAGCTACATAAACACCCAATTCCAAGTAATTACAATGAAGCCCAAGAAAGTGTAAATAAAGTGTAAGCATAGTTTGAGCAGAGAACAGAAGCAAGTTTATAATGAAGACGCATTGAAATCTCGAAGCCAAGGAGTCAAAGGACATTCACTAAAAGCCTATCATAAATCAATGATTATAATAGGTGTTAAATGTTCACATAGAAAAGATAATACCAACATTTAGTGAAAACTTACATAACCATCATCAAAAGAGAGCTAAACCACTTAAATCACCATGGTTAAGGGAGAGAAAAACCACCTACATCACAACCATTAAGGAAGAACAAACTAGTTTCATTACCATCGTCTAGTGAGAGTGTCCTATACTGACTGCTATTCAAGCCACCTACATTGAAGGAAGATAAGTATATTATTTAATTATTTACTTTCTAAAATGTGGAGTTATAAGGTGTTAAGCATAAGGTTGATTACTATTAGTAAAATAACAATATTAGAAAGCAAGGAAGCCATACCAAAACAAAAGTAGAAGAATTTTAGATATTTACAAATCACCAAGTAGGAGATATAAGGTTGTCAACCTTAGTAAACTAGAAATATTAAATTTTCAAATATTATTATTATTATTTTTTAATATTCCAAAGTAGGGAGTTATAAGGTATACTACATCAAAATAGTTTATTGGAATTTAGAAATATTAAACTATTGGACATTAAAGGTTATAAAATAAAGTTCTTCATTTAATTAAAGAAGTTGTAATTATATACTTACACTTGTCTCATATTCATAGTAAAGGAGAAAAATAAATCCAACCATAGAGAACTTTAAATTAAGTGCATTATTCATTAGGAGAGATAAGGTGAAATAGAAGCTGATTATTGTCACTTACAAAATATTACAAAATCAACTCAAAAGTAAACTATTATTTACTAAGCACTTATTAACCTTATAGCTTACTCTAATCACTAGGGAGACATAAGGAATTCTACAAATCCTAAGTCTAGAAAGTGTTTTAAAAAATTGGATCATATACTAAATTTACTTGAGAAAGATATATTATTATACAAGTCCTTAATCTAAGTTTTAAGGAAACAAAAAGAATACTACATATCAAAATTTTCTAGCTTGATCATATACTTAATTTACTAGGGATTCATAAGGTAAACTACTACAAAGGATCTAAGAGCTAGAAGAACTATATTGGTTGACCTCAATATTATGGATGAAATATTAAGAAATGCTTTTAATAATGAGGAACTATTTCATGAAGTAGAATTGTACTCCCAAAACTTAATAGATACCCTTGAAGGATACGAGAATCTATCAACTAGTGATAAAGAGAGATTCTCCTTATTTATTAAAGAGGCAAAATAAGACAAATTTACAACATTAATCAGTTATATTCATGAAAATATCTTTAGAGCATGGTGGAATACACTAAAAATAGTTATATTCACATCAAAGGAATGTTTGATGATTTATCTATAATTAATTATTTTTGTACTTGCTCAACACATGAATCAAACTAGCAATACAAATCAATATTATTGTGATGATAGACTAACTAGTCATGAAACATAGATTCCACTAGTACCAATGCAAAATCATAGGAGAAGAAGGAGGAAGAGAAATAAAAGGCATACTAGGAGAGAACATAACAATGAAGATATGAACAAAAAAGAAAACATAAATATTGAACTAGATGGACATCAAGTTGGAAAATTAGAAGAACCTTTAGCTACAACTTTCTTTACCTTGTATGAAGATACTAACTTATTACTAGATCAAATTATAGTAAGAAGTGAAGGAGGATACAAATTCTAGTACCAGATAAAGGATCCATATCAATACCCAAATAATGTAATACAAGGGGGTGTTAGAGTATATTACATCATTTGAGTCATGTAAATGTACCACCTTTGGTACATATCTAGAGTAGGAGTTTACTTTAGAATAAAGTTAGTTAGTTACTTCAAGTATTATAATAAATGCACAAGTGTCAATGTGCAAGTTGTAAATGTGCATGTAGTCCACATGTACATGAGTCCTAGGTAGAGTAAAGGTCAAGCAATCTATATTTCTATATAAAGGCCTCATAGGTGTATTAAGAGAGAGTGAGAGTGATATAGTAAGTATACAGTGTATAGTAGATGTAGTATGGTATAATGTAGTTCTTTCATATATTTTCATGGAGTGTTCATGTCCTCCATTATATAGCATTGTACTATTTTTGTCATTCTCATTAATGGTATATTTATGAGTTGTTTGCAGATTTTAATTTCTTTATTTTCCTACATATTATTGTGCCATTAGATTTATAGTTATCTAAGACTAGTTATCCTACATCTTGTGGTTGTATTACATCTCATAAAAAGCTAATTGTTTCCCTTATGAGAATAATGAATCATTAAATAGACTTCATACCTAAAGCAAGTTTTCCAAACAAGGCAACCTATAGGATGACACCTATGGAAATAAAGAGATGAAGAGACAAGTCCAAAAGCTATTCAAAAAGGGGCTTATGAGGGAAATTTTGATCCCATGTGCAATACCAGTAATATTAGAACCATAGAAAAGTGAAGAGTGGCATATGTGTGTGGTCTCCTATGCTATCAATAAGATCACAATATATAGGATTCCACAATCGCATATGGATGATTTTATGAATTGTTTTAGTGGAATAAAGTACTTATAAAGATTGATCTAAAGAGTGGTTATCATAAAATTTGAATTCAAAGGAGATAAGTGGAAGACTGTATTTAAGACCAAAAAAGGCTTATATGAATGGATGGTCATACCATTTAGAATGGAAAATACACCATGTGATTACTGAATGAGGTCTTTAAGACTTTTCTTGTTAAGTTTGTGTGGGTATTTTTTGTATCTACCCACACCTAGCTAGTAGCAGCTACAAACTAGGTTTGCTTTGTATAAATAAAACCATAGATCATAAAAAAGTTTGTTAGTTCAGAAGCCCTATCAGAGACAAAGCAGAGCAAAATAGAAAAGGTCAAGGAAGAAGGGCCTTGAGATTGCTATAATTGAAATCTAGAAGCTAACTGAGGTCCACTTAAGCCTTGCAAGAGGATCAATATGGGAATTTACCTCCACAATAATGGCACTCAGTAGTGCAATGTTGATACTATGATCAAAATATAGTCTTCAGTTCAAATTATCCATCTCCTGAGGATGTTGTTAGATGTAAACTTAATAAAATATCGAGATGATATCAATTCTCCATCCATTGGTCGAAGGCTATCAAAAGTAAATTCAAACAGATGTCCAAGTCTAGAGAATGTCAAAATAATTGTAGATGAATAAGGCCCAAAAATATGTCAAAGATCTATCCTAAAGCCAAAAGAGAATAAGAAGAGAAAAATAACCAAGTCTAGAGAGAGGCCAAAATAATTGTACCTGATTGAAACCTGGTGGGCTCCTAGTAGCCTGACCTTCATCAAGAAAAATGATGGCCAACACTACAAAATGCCAAAATAATTAAATGTTATTAGACTTTAGAAACCCCCAAGAGGTCAGATCAGAGGAATGGCCAACTCCTTAAAGCACCAAAATATTGGTACCAGATGAAACCTGACCAGGCTCAAGTTTCATACCTAAGTTTGAAGAATGCCAAAAATTTCATATCTAGTGGGAGCCCGATCAGTGCTCAAAATCTCAACATGTGCAAAAGCAAGAAATAGATCAAGTATTGATAGCATCAGAACAATTACATCCAGTCGAAACCTGAGGAGGTTCCAAAAAATCTTAACAGTACCATGAGGGACTGGTCATAAAAATGGTAAAGTTCCAAGAACACAAAAACATTCATGTCTGACCGAAGGCTGGTGGGGTCCCAATGTTTCGGTTCAAAATCTGAAAGCTGATAAAGGGAGCATAATGCAAAAGAAATAAAGGTTGGAGAATACTAAAATATCCATACCCAGTTGGATCTCATATAGCACTCAAAGACCCAATGCATACATTAACACAAATAAGACACCAAAAGACTTATATCTAGAAAGGTCCAATTAGGTTCTGAGGACCCAGTATAGTAGAGGAGGTATCTGATATAATAATAGAGCTACTAGTAGTTTGGTGTACAATAAAATGTTATCAATGAGATAAAAGAGAATCTCATAGATGAAAATGTGATCTGACAATCACTTCCCAATAATATAGGGCGTATTTTGCCCACAATGTCTGTTGGGCATGATTTTGTGTTAGGAGATCTCAATAGTAAAATATATCATGCAAACGATAGGGTGGCTGAGAAGAGAGGGTCAATAGAAATTAAGGGACCATATGCAACCAAAAATATAAGCACGACTTGAGAAAATACTAATCCAGGCCACACCAATCAACCACATCCGGGTTGTTGTAGCAGCCATACTTTCGAAGCAACCCTACATACTGATGGAATATCTAACATAGAAATAATCCACTCTAAAAGTAATCATGACTTAATATTATAATATGCCTATAAATTCTATGATGTATAATAAAAAATGGTTGGATCTTAGGCATTTACAATTCATATGTAAAGATGGATTACTGGCATATTAATACAAATTGACTATTGTTTGGTCTCTGGTTCAATTCATTTGCAAAGCATGTATATATGGATGATTGCTTATTTATAATTTAAAGATGTTGAATTTTTATGGTGTTTTATTTTGAATCTTATATTTGCACTTTTTCATTCACTTGTATGGAATTGGTGGTCTCATAAGATACATTATATTAAAATTAAATATTCTATAGTTTATTGTAAAACTAGCTAGTATGTTAGGTATTTGATTATTTAGCTGTATGATCATTTTACACGTCTTGATGTTGCTTAATATACACCACTGTAAGTTATGAATTTAACCTCTTTTATCTCTTTTAGCACCTTTTCCCCCTACATTTAGGCATATTTAGCCAAGACGTCAAGGAACTAGCCTCCTCCGGATATTGACCATTGTAGTTATCACAAGCTCCCTAGTCATTCAATGCTAGTCAAGGTCTATGGGTGCACAAACCTTTCCATTAGATATATTCTTTGAACAACAATTGTTAACATGTTCAGTGGGATCCAAAGGTCCCTTAGCTAGATAATTTAAGGATTGGTGATATCCTTGATTATCAAATCTCATAAAAATCACTTGACAACTTTGCTCAAATTAAAAAAGCTATATTATATAACCAGTTGCCTTTCAGATCTAAATGAAACATGGTGATAATCTATTTTTGTCCACAATATCCATCACTTGGAGACTCCCCTGCAAGAACAAACTCACTCTTATGATCAATTACATTTGAAATAAGTATAACAAGGTGGCCCTGCTAAAAATTAACCAAGATTCATGATCGGTTACCCTTCTGCACCATTTATAAAGACCTATCTCCTAGATGACTCAAGGTTTGATGAGCAATATTGACCTCACTAGTAGAGAAGTTATTCTCATATGATGATTTCAAGGGCCCAAGTTCTATAATGGCTCACTACAAGTATCCCTGTTGGAATTACATAGGCCCTCTCAATGTTCACAATCTTCATGAGATTCCTAGGACTGCTTTGAAGTACTTTCTAAGTTTTTATGGGATAGATAAGACTGCATTTGAACATTACCAAGATGTTGCTTCCTCGATAATGATTCATAATGTTATGCATGAGGACATGATGCTTAGACTCCTTGTCCTCTCTCTTAAGGGAAGAGCCCTAATGTGGTATAAATCCTTGAAGGATGGGAGTATTTGTACATGGGATGACCTAGCCAAAGCACTCATCAACACATTTGATGACTTAGGAGACCCCTTCTTGATGCTCAATCAGTTCTCCTTCATCAGACATGATCCTTAAGAGAATATCATTGACTTCAACATCTATTTCCAAAGAACTTGGAAAAGAATCCCCTACTAGCTTCAACCATCTCCCACTCAGGCATACTTGTACTATACCCTGGTCTTTTGCTCAGATATGAATCTCATTTTTCAAAAATCCAAAGAAAAGAGGTTTCTAGATATTTACGAGGCTATGCAAGCTGAAAATATGTTGATCCAAGTGGGAAAATTTCCCCTCAGGGATGTCCCTTCTTCATGGCAAGCCTTTTCAAAATCACCTCTTGAAGCATCTATGATAGAATTTTCCCAAACAATGCAAAATACTTTTCCCATCAATTCCTATGAAAGCAAACCCTTGGCATATTGGGAAGTGTTGGTAGAAACTAGGACAACCGCAGAAGAATATGGTCAGGTGACCTTTCTAATTGAGCAAAATACTAGTAGTACAACCTTGTATCCACTAACACATAACATGAATTCCTAGGTTTTAGTGTCTTTGTGGCTATCTTTGCTTCTAGACTCTCCCATGAGTCATTAAAGGCCAATAGGAAGTAGGAGGCCATCAATATCGATCGACGATCCTAAAAAATAAGAGGGAATATTGATGCTCTTTCATGATATATTTGGTAGACCTCATTTTCAACCGACTGAGCTCTGAGATCATTTCATCTCAGCAAAGAAAAATCAACATGGACATCACAACCCATGCCATGTGACACATTTCCTACCACAACACTCTTTGGAGAGCCTACTATCAATTTTCCAACCCCCTAGCAATTAATGTATGAAAATCATAATGGTAGTCTCAGACCATGGTGGGAATAGACCAATATGGGATATGGACCTTGATCCTAATAATTTTATATGGAATATGACATTGACACCCTTTCCTAGTCAATTTAAGTGCCAAAGTCAATTAGACGGACACTCGTACATTCTTGATTAGTTATAACCCGGGTCTACCAATCCCAAGGAAAAGTACTAGCCCTAGATGGTGTCCCATGAGACTTGAGAATGGTGACAAAAAGTATGAATATCAACATGATGAGCATCTTAGATTGTCCAAGCATTGTAGATTCATAGGATGACCTGCAATATTTACTCCCTAGCCAGACATGTTGAAATTTTGTGTAAATATGTGGCAAGTAAATAAGATCTATGATGAAGAAATGGCTACTCATAGTTTGCAGGAAAAGCACTCAAACTTGAAAATACTAGGAGATTTTCTAGGTCAGCTCTTGGAATCCTTACACTTTCTTTTTCACCTCCTCATATTCCGTTGTTCTCTTTATTCTCTATTTCTTTTTACATTTCTATCTTTTATTTTTGTGACTCAATAGCCCAATGAATGACACCCAAAAAGTACAAAAGCATTAAAATGCCATCCTCGAGAATCCAATATCACATGTAAGAAATTTTGAGACTCATGTAAATAGGACAATATGCCACACCTACATGGAAATGAAATCAATAATGAAGAAGATGCCTAGAAATATGGATCCACACTCATGCACTAATTGGACTTCTATATGATGTGGTGCATGCAAAATCTATCCAAAGCAAGGCATATGTACAAAAATGTTCAAGAAATATGAGTCTCAAAGTGCAACTGGAGCCAAGTGATCCTATGGTGAATGACGATGAGAAAAAAAGGTTCTTGCTGGATTGTATTAAGAAAAAAGGTCATGGCAAGGTGGGAAATTATCATTTTAAAATTTTGCTCATTCTTGAAATCAGGTTGGGGCTTTAAAGAGTGTGTATATTGGAAAGTAATTTTTGGGGGTGTCCAATGGAATGGGAAAATTATCTTTGCTATCTCTTGAGTTAACCCCATAGTTGCATTCTATTTTATGTTTGTACTTTTTTGCATCCTTCCCTTTCCTATATTTTCCCTTGTTGTTTGTGATCACCAACCTCTTCAATTAGTGTCTTGTATTCTGTTGATTATGCTATTTCCCATTGCCTCCCCTTTCTTCCTATGTTATTTTGTTATGGTTTTTAGGTTTTGCTTGTTGTTTCCCCTTGTTATCTCCCTTATTTTATTTTCCTTCATGATATCTCACTGTGTTATCTCTCCATCGTGCCCTCCCTTCCTTTTTTCTATAGCCTTGATCGACTGTATTCTTTCCAAATTTTCTTCTAGCTCCTTCCCTTTTCCTCAGAAAGTGTTAAGTCCGAGAATTTGTGTTTTTGTAAAGTGAAAATTCCCTATGAATCACCAAGAATGTGGGCATTTTTTGTATCTATGTACACCTATCTTTTTTTTATTATTATTTGTGGAAAACATCCCAAAAGGGATGCCACTTTCGAGTAAGACCCAAGGAGGTAGGGGTATCCATTCCACCAATATGTACACCTATATTAGCAACTACAAACGAGGTTTTATTTGTGCAAATAAAACCAGATATTACCAAAAATTCTATCCATCGAGAAGCCCTGTCAAAGACAAAGTGGAGAAAAATAGAAAAGGTCAAGAAGGGAAAACCTTGAGCTTGCTATAACTACAAATTGGAAGCTAACTAAGATCCACTCAGGCCTCGAAAGAGGATCAAGATGAGAATTGACCTCGAGAATAATGGTGCTCAATAGTACAATGTTGATACTATGATAGAAAGATAGTCTTTAGTTCCATCTCCCAAGGATACCATTAAATGTACACCTAACAAGAGATTGAGATGATATCAATTCTCTGTCCATTGGTCAAAGATAGATAGAAGTGAAATCAAGCATATGGTCAATTTTGGAGAATATTAGAATAATTGCAGATGGTTGAGGCCTGATAATATGTCAAAGATCCATCCTAGAGCCAAAAGAGGAGAAGAAGAGCAAAATAGCCAAAATTTAAAGAGATACTAGAATAATTGTACCTAGTCAAAACCTAGTGGGCTCCTAGTAGCTTGACCTTCATCAAGGAAAATTATGGTCAATGCTATAAAAGGTTAGAACAATTAAACATGATCAAAATTCATTAGACCTCAAGAGGCCCAATCATAGGAATGGTCAACTCCTTAAAGCATTGGAGAATTTGTGCTAGAAAAAACTTGGCCAGGATTGAGTTTCACATCCAAGTCCAAAGAATGCTAAAAATTTCATACCCGAAAAGACCCGACTAGGTTTTAAGGACCCGATATAGCAGAGGAGGTATCTGATCTAGGATTAGAGCTTTTGGAAGTTTGTGTACAACTGAATATCATCTATGAGATAAAAGGTAATCTCATAGGTGCACACGTGATCTGAAAACCACTTACCAACAAGATAATATCTCTTTTACCCACGATGTCTATTGGGTACGATTTTGTGTCAAGATATCTCAATGAAAAAAGCCATCACATGGATGATAGGGTGAATGAGCAGAGAGGGTTAAAAAAAATCAAGGGATCATATGTAGTGAATAAGCTAAGCATGGCTTAAGAAAATATAGATCTAGGCCACATCAATTAATCAACTTGGAGTTGTTGGAGCAACCATGCTTCCGAAGTAGTCCTACAAGCTGGTGAAAAATCTGACATAGCAAAAATCCACTTTAAAAGAAATCATGACTTAATATTGTAATATGCCTATAAATACTACGATGTATAATAAAAAATGGTCAGCTCTTAGGTGCTTACAATTCATATATAAATATGGATTACTAAAATTTTAATACAAATTGATTGTTGTCTGACCTCTAGTTCAATTCATTTGCAAAACATGTATGTATGGATGACCACTTATTTCTAATTTAAGCATGTTGAATGTTTATGGTGTTTTATTATGAATCCTGGATTTGCACTTCTTCATTCACTTGTTTGGAATTGGTGGTCTCATAAGATACAATAGATTAAAATTAAATGTTCTATAATTTGTTGCAAAACTGGCTAGTCTATTAGGTAGTTGATTGTTTAGTTGCATGATCCTTATTTTTACACATGTCTTGATGTTGCTTAATATGCACCACTATAATTTCTATATTTAGCCTCTTTTATCTCTTTCAACACCATTTTACCCTCGCATTTAGACATAGTTAGCCAAGGCTTCAAGGAACCAACCACCTCTGGATATTGACTGTTGCAGTTCTGACAAGCTCCTGGATCATTCAATGTTGATCAAGATCTATGGATGCACAAACCTTTCCATTAGACAGATTCTCCAACCAATAGTTTGTCATGGTTTACTTAGATGATATTTTAGTGTTTAACAAGATGAAGGAAAAACACCTAATGCATTTGAGGTAAGTTTTGTAAAAGTTGAAAGAGAAGCAATTGTTGATTGATTTGAAGAAGTGTAGTTTTATAAAGAAGAGATTGATATATTTGGATTTTTTCATATCCAAGAATGGTTTGCGGATGGATACTACAAAGGTAAAGGCTATCATGGAGTGGTTGTTACCAAGGAATATGTTTGAAACCAGAATTTTCCATGGTTTAACAAGTTTTTATGGAAAGTTCATTAGAAGCTTGAGTGGAATTTGTGCTCTAATCACATAAATAATTATGGGAGGTAGAAATGAATTCAAATGGATGGATGTAGCACAAAATAAACTTTCAAATATTGAAAGAGAAAGTTATAAAATAATTAGTTTTAAAATTGCTAGAATTTACTAGTTTTTCAAGTAGACTGTGATGCAAGTAGAACCCACATTTGAGGAGTATTAATACAAGAAAGTAAGTTCATTGCTTATTTCAATGAGAAAATAAATGAAGTCAAGAAGAAATATTCAATTTATGATAAGGAGTTTTATGCCATTGTAAAAGCACTAAAGAAGTGGAGGCATTACCTATTACTGAAGGAGTTTGTTCTATTTAAATATCATCATGTCTTTTAGTTCATTAATAGTCAAGACAAAATGAACCAAGGACATATAAAATGGATAGAGTATCTTAAAAGTTATTAATTTATTTTGAAGCATACAAGTGGTAGTTCAAATAGTGTAGTTAATGCCTTGAGTAGAAGAATCATATTGATGTGTGCAATGAGGATTAAAGTCACACGTTTTGATGCTATGAAAGATATTTATGGTTAATGATTTGAACTTCAAGGAAGCTTGGACAACTTGCAATAACCCTATTATAGGAAATAGAACACCATGACTTGATTATTTTATCTAAGAGAGCTTATTATTCAAAGGGAAGAAAATATGTATACAATAAATTTTAATGAGGGAAAATATGATAAGAGAAAATGTAACAACCACCAAACTACCAACTCAACCCATATATATATATATATATATATATATATATATTAACACAAGTAAGATTATAAAAGGTCCCAATATTTTTTTCTAGCATTCAAGGCTTCACCACATTTGAGTTCATTGTCACTGTGGATTATACTTAGTAAATAGGAGTGACCAAAATCCTGCAGTTTCTAGGGTTCACCTTGTTAAATCTCATTGTTTAGAAGGACATCAAAGTGGTCCCCCCACATTTCCTATACCCTCAGTTGCATAGGATAACATGACCACAACATAGGTATTATCCTTTAAGCCCCATAACACTTAAATGGGAATGCCTATTCTCTAAACTTAACCTAAGCCCATCTAGGAAGGTTATTCAATTGTAAAACCTTGGTGCTCACATACCACACCTCTGTGGGCTAACTAAGGTCATTACAACTCATCTGGTAATGAACATGGTCACTTGAACCTATAAACTCAAGGTACCACTATTGCTATCTTGTGAAGGATTGCTATAGTCTTCTAGACATAGGAACACCCAATCCTCACCGTTCAAGGTGTATCAATTCACAAGTGTCTAGCTATTACATTATTACAAATCCTTCCATACTTATCAATACCTAGTTATTACATCCTCACAGCTCCTTCTATGACTCACTTCCACCTAGTTATTGCATCATCCAAAACTCCTCCCAGGATTGGATTAAATAATTAGAATAGGGTCTCTAAAGAAGGTCTAGATACATCCCATGAACTTATTTCTATCCAAGCAAGCAATAAGGTAACTCTCTCTAATAAATTCAATTACTTCAAATGATTCAAATATACTTAAGCCATAACATCATATCAAAACTGAGAAAGAAAGCATATGCATCTCAATTAAACATAAGCTTCACCTAAAGCTACCATGATATAATAATCTAGATGCTATATTTGAATAATTAAGGCAATTACATAAAAGAGCATTACAATAGAACACAAGACAACCATTCACAAAGCTATCAATTTCTACATAGAGATCAAAGATTAACATTACATCGCAAGATCACATGTTTATAGAAACAATAAGGTCACTGGACATGAGAGCTAACATATTTTCAAAATCCCCTTTTTCTTCCTTGTTATTGCTCAAAACAAACTATTTCCATAATACAAAATTACTAATTCTTGAAATAACATTTGAAGTCTTTTCTCTATACATTACAAGGTAAATTCTCATTTGCATAACCACTTTTCAATCTAAGATACAACAATGCCATTTTGCCTAAATGGTCCTTGCACCACCTTCCTTCCATGATCCTCTTCATGAAAGGAATTTACCTACAACTTGAGGGAACATTTAGGGATCAGGATAGCTCCATATGCAATGCAATATAACTTGCTATATGTATTTGCAAACATCTATGCACAATACTTCTTTTTATAAGGAAATAAACTAGAGAAGATTCCCCAAATTTCTCTAGTTATTCTCACACATTATGTAATTGTAAACTAAACATGCACAATACATTTAAATAAGACAACCAATGAGAGAATCCCATACTTCTCTCTATAATTATTTTTTGACCTACTCAAGTCTCAAGAAACCATTATAATATAATTCTTCTAAACCAAGAATCTCTTCCAAATTGAACAAAAAATAGAGGTTCATAAATTTCTCCATATCAACATATCCATAAAATATAAAAGATCCAATTAATTTCTACTAGCATTCTATATAAAGAAAATACTTAACAAGATAGGAGATCAAACTATTCTCTATTATTATTCCATAAAATAACGTTCATCAAAATACTATTTTATTATTTCTTATATGATAGATTCAATATTTAATAGCTTCCTACATATTTAATAGCTTCAATATTTAAGCCTAAGTTCCTTTAAATTTTATTACTCATTTGAAACCTTTAGGCTATGCATTTAAGCTTGCGTTCCTTCACATATCACAATCAATATCACAAAAGAAATGAAATTTCTACAATATAAAATAAAGAAATTCTAAAGCACTCTTCCCAAACTCAAACACACATAAAACAACCCAACTCTAACATCCCCAAGCAAGGCAAACTATTAACCTTAAAAGCAAACACCCAACGTAACATGGATCACAATAATATAAAACTCAGGCAACCAAAACCTGGCTCACATGAAACACTTAGGTAGAAGAAGGAAACACCATAGGCAACACCCAAACTAGACTGGTTCAACTAGGATGCCACTCAGGATGTAACCTTATGGAGATAAAAAATCTAGTCAACCAAAATTTTAATAACCACTAGTGCACAAACAACCAACACTAGGCAACATCCTAGATGAACTTGGTGCTAAAAATGGCTTAATTTTTCCTAAGAATATAATATACACATCTGAGTGAATAGAAGGCCACACTCACTATTCTATGATCAAAACACAAAATGAAAGTTCCCTATCAAAGTATGATTAAACCTAAACTCTAAAGTTCATCAAAACCAAAGGTAAAATAAGCACAACTCATATGGGCAAGAGCTGAGTAATAACAGGGAAAACACAAAAGAGTCAACCACTAGAGACATAGAAAAGAGACTATGCATCACACATTCACATTTACCTCTTTTTTCCCAAAGCTGAAGACCTTTTATGTTGCATGCCTCCCTTCTAGCTCTCTACTGCCTCCCTTATTCTCCCCAAAAATCCTCCAAAAAATTACTTGAGTGTAACAACCCAAAACTACCAACCCAATTTTATTTGAAAAAGAGATAGATTAACTTCAAAGGTTCATAACACTTATAATAATTCAGCATACAAGGCTTCACCACATTTGAGTTTCAATTTGCTGTAAACGACACTCATTGGAAAAGAATGGCCAATTCCTATGAGTTTTTATGGGGTTCACCTTACTAAATCTACACATTTAGAAGGATGCCAATAAGTAGTTCCCCACTTTTCTCATACCTTCACCCATTAGGGACCATGTGACCATGACATAGGGATTATCCTTTAAGACCCATAATACTTAAAGGAGATGTTTATTCCCTAAACCTACTCTAAGTCCATCTAGGAAGGTTAATGAAGCGCAGATCCTTGGTGCTTAGTTACCAAACCTCCATGGCATAACTAAGGTCATTACCACTTCAATGAAAACTAACATGATTACTCGATCCTACAAAATCAAGGAATCACCAATACTATCCTGTAATTATTTCCACAACTCTTAGTTGGGTTACACTCCATCCTACATAATCAGGATCATACTAATCTATAGGTACCCTGGCTATTGTATACACACAACTCTTGCTAGGTCCAAGAGTTCTTAGCTATTGCATCCACACAACTCCTTATTAGACTCATGCTTACCTGGTTATTGTATATATACAACTCCTTCTAGGATTGGGCATTATGGCTATCTAGAGAAGCATTCCTACCCTTCCCAAGGATAGATAAACAATTGCATCAATTAATCTAAATTGAAACAATATTATTAAGCATGACATAATCCATCAATAAATGAAATGCTAAAGAAAACCAAGAGCTTCTCTTAACCAAATGTCAAATTTATTCAACACAAGAAACTTGATATAAAGTATGAAAACTACTTAATCCATAAGGAGTATATTTCCATTACTTAAAACAACTTCAAGGAAACATATTATCATCTAAAAGATATAGCTAAATAGGTCATCAACCATTCCATTATCATATTCATAGTATAAGGAGCATTTTCCATTACTTAAAACAACTTCAAGGAAACATATTTTCATCTAAAAGAGATTGCTAAATGGGTCATCAACCATTCCATTATCATATTCATAGTAGTTACATTTAAAACAAACTTATTTTCTCATAAAAAAAGGAAATATTAGAGCCACATAATTTTTCCTTTGAAAAATAGCCAGGTTTTACAAATCATGCAAGCAAATATTATCCTTTATAATCATTTTCTTATTTACATCAACTTTCGTCAAGGACCTCTAGCCCAAAAAGCATCTACAAGCTTCTTCGAGATGGAAGAACCACCTACGACATATGAGGTTTACTTAGGGATCAAGACAACTCTAAATGCAATGCAACTATAACATGCCATTTTCTATTATGCAACAACCATGCATAAAATATAAGCAATATTCCTAAGGAGAATCCCATACTTCTCCTTTTAATAATTCTTTAACTTACAAACATCTCAAGAATTATTAAACAATATTTTTCTTTCAAAACCATTGAACAAGGAATACATCCAAACAAAGAGAATCCCATACTTCTCTTTATAATAATTATCTCCCTATAAAAGTCTCAAGAATTATTATACAAGTTTCTCTTTCAAAACCATAGAACAAACAATAGATTTAGTCAAAAAGAATACCATACTTCTCTTTATAATAATTCTCTCTTTATAAAAGTCTCGAGAATTATTATACAAGTTTATCTTTCAAAACCATAGAAAAAACAATACATTTAGTCAAAGAGAATCCCATACTTCTCTTTATAATAATTATCTAACCTACAAAAGTCTAGAGAATTATTTTACAAGTTTCTCTTTCAAAACCATAGAACAAGCAATACATTTAGTCAAAGAGAATCCCATACTTCTCTTTATAATAATTCTTTAACCTACAAAAGTCTCGAGAATTATTATACAAGTTTCTCTTTCAAAACCATAGAACAAACAATACATTTAAACAAAGAGAATCCCATACTTCTCTTTATAATAATTCTCTAACCTACAAAAGTCTCGAGAATTATTATACAAGTTTCTCTTTCAAAACCATTGAACAAACAATAATTTTAATCAAAGAGAATCCCACACTTCTCTTTATAATTATTCTCTAACCTACAAAAGTATCAAGAATTACTATACAAGTTTCTCTTTCAAAACCATAGAAGAAACAATACATTAATCAAAGAGAATTCCATACTTCTCTTTATAATGATCCCTTAGCCTACCAAAGTCTTCAAGAATCATTATAGATATTTTCTCTTTCAAATGCAACTAAATATAAAAACTTAAAGAAAGCTACCTCTTAGTTTTTCCAAAGTCTAGCATATTTAGTTTGAATAAAATATAAAGTTCTCATTCAAAAGCAAGCCTACAATTCAGCTTTTATCCAAGCATAAAAAAAATTATACAGACTTAACAAGATGAATCTTTAACTTAAGCATAGAACCATCTACGTTCATTAAATATTTTACGAGAATAAGAAAATCATACTTACAATGTAACACTTCATCTTAAAACATAAAACTCTCCATATTACTTACAACATAATACTTTAACTTAAGACATAAAGCCATCCACAATTATTACAACATAAATATTTAAATTAATCACATAGGTGAGTGGAAATAAAATTAAAGATAGATGATGTAGCTCAAAGAAGCAACATAAAAATATGAAGACCAACCACGTAAAGACAATCCTTAGCACCAAAGGGCTCTACAAAATTTTTTCCACAAACATGCAAATGGGAAAGATCAAAGCAAACAAGACTCCCTCCACACATACCAAAGCTAGATATAAGGGTGCTCCTCAACCAAAACAAGTGAAGCAATCACAAGGTGCAACAGACGAATAGAAAACTAAAGCAATACTATCATAGGTTAACAACTGAGAAAACAAAGCACACAAACCAACAACTTGGATTTCAATAAAAATAAAATAAAATAATAGAGCATAGATGGGAGGAACACCGACCCTCCTAGAAAATCCAAGCAATGTAGCAACCAAAAAAGCAAGGAGAACTATGCAACATAAGGCCGAAATAAAAAACACCAATGAATAGAGCACAACCAATAGAGATCGACAAAGCAAAAATGAGAGAGTTTTAAACAATGATGCCATACATCCAAAGAATATCTTCGAATGTCATTGCTTGCTTCTACCTTTTGCCTTCATTTCTCCACTTCCTCAAGTGTTGATTACCTTCTTTTCACTTGCCTTCCCTTGGATTTAAGGAAGGAGCATAATCTTACATGGATGGACACTCACCCAAATGCCCAAAGAGCATTACGTGCAACCATGCCATGCATGCTTGAGAGATTTCTTTGCTGAGTCTTTTAAGGAAATTAAAGCTTACCTTTATCTTCCCAAGGTGGCTTAATAACCATAATGTAAGAACAACTCATATTCTATGGTAACTTAATACTTAGTGCTTGATATTATTTTAAATTATAAACATATATAAATAAAACCATATAATGCTTGGTTTATTAAGATATTTAAGTTGCCATACAAGTAAATAAAAGAATATTAAATTTCTAATCAATACATAACAACTTTAGTTTGTCAAAAAAGCAAAATTAGACAACCATGATATCACATCCACAATATTCTACACCACTTTTCTACCCCCAAGTGGGTGGCCTTTTTTTTATGATAGTCTAAGCTATCACCAAACTTGTTGAGGAGGATTATTGCAAGCAACATCCTAGCCCAATGGTGAGAACATGAAAACAATAAAATGATATGCATCTACATAAATGTAATTTTTCCATGTTACCTTGAGATGTAGATGAACAAGTCATCATCATCATTTCCCAAAATATCTCTCATCGTAGGTGGTTTATCCATATATTCCCACTAGAGAGAGGTACCTAATCCTGCATCCACAAATGCATCAATAATACCATATTCTATGCTCAAAAATACTAAAATCATTTCATCACATAAACATCAAGAAAGAACCTATACCATTAATTATTCATATCAACATATAGTTCATTGTTCATAAAGAGTTCTTCCAAGTAGGGGTGTTACACCAAGCCTCCTCTCAAATACTCAGGGTAGTCTCTCTAAGATTAACGTTCATCCCATGTGTAACAACCCAAGTATACTCACCTGGTTTTCAAAACACAAATTCAAAATTTTGCTAAATACAAACATAAATATCACATGTTTACGTAGATATACCCAAATTTCTATTAGTACTTTGGCATAGAAGTTCATACTTCAATATCATTTACCACTACATACGATATCTTAAGTGCTCGGGACTGGACAACTTACCGCAATAGGTTACCATCTAAAATATCCTTATTTTTCTCTTGAGTTTCCTTGATCTTGGCATGGGATTGCCATTCCAGGGTCCATAACACCTGGAAGAGTGGATGCACTAGTTCCTTATCTCAAAGCATGGTGGACCTGGATTCATAATAATACTCTTATCCTTATTGGTCCATCGACCTACCAATTTCTAAAGAATCATGCTTTGGGTTAGCGTAGCTATGCCAGTGCCTGATCATCGACCTTCAACTAAGGTTTAACCAAGATCCACCATCGTATGGTTTTCAAACCAGTTGTCTCAGAACCAGCTCCAGTTGACGGTAATGATGCCCATACCATATACCGTTGGACTTTCCAATCCCAAATATGCTCTTTAGCCTTGAGTTTTTATTGGAAATTCCACAACCAGAGTAGGTTCATGAGCAACCTCACGTACTACTCTTATGGTAACTTAGAACGACATCCCATTCCATCATTCGTTACTCTCTATAGCATAGGACTTCCGTCCCTTAAAAATACTGGAGAATGATTTCCTTTGATTCACAATAGTTGCCACTGCAAACTATCAGAGTTGGGTGGATAACATCCTACTCGATGCCATCATATACCATTTTTCACAATGGTTTCACTTAATTACACCATTCTTCTCAATGGGTAATGGTCTTTAATTACATCATTCTTCTCAATGGGAGAAGGTTTTAGTCTGTCGTTGATTGTGGTTAAATAGTCTCGATGTTTTGAGTAATATGGTTTGCTCATCATGCTAAGACCCATTAAAATAAAAGAAAATACTATATAAATACTTTGAAAGTCATTTAATCTACTCATTTGAGCATTTTTAACTATATATGGCATATATATAAAACAAATGAAATTAACCAAAACTTTACAATTCTCCTTAATAAAAATCTTCTTATAAAGTAACCTTTAAAAGATTCTAAAAACTAATTTGCTCATTATGTCGAAGTATATTTTATTAAAATGGCTATAAGCTTACACTTTTCTTTAACCTACCACACACTACGTAATTATTTTATTACAAGATTCTTTTAACTAATGCTAAAATTGTGAACTCAAACCTATCATTCAGGATAAGAGAGTCATATGAAATCATTATCTAATTAAAATACATAAAAATATTTTCTTAATGTTAAGTAGAACGATATTCTAATTCATCATTATGAAAAATATTAAAGTTTCTATTACATACAAGATTTCGAAAAGAAGTAAATTTCTCCTAGATTTTTCTTGAACCGATAAATATGTGCAAAGGTTATTTTTCGAAACATACAAATAAAGCAATTATATTATCAAGGAGTGTTTAAAGACAAGAGTTTGATTTAGAGCATCATTCATACCTAGGGTTATAAATATGGCACCAACCTCCATAAGTTAATACTACGACCAATATAATTTCTAAAAACTAAGCATTTAATCTGTCATTTTACCTTTTATTGCTCGATTAAAGACAAATTTTGGAACGGTTTGGAAGTTAAGTTAGCAAGCTTATGATATTAATCATTTGCATTATAAAACTATAAAATAAAATACGTATAAGACGAGATAAAAACATGAGGTAAACTACAGATCCTCAACTACTATAGGGCTCATTAAATTGGAAGGCTAATCTTGTTAGAATTAAAGTGCACTATGCCTCTGTTTTGACACTTGTTAGTTTATATTGACACTTGTCAGTTTATCATATAGGCCTTCTGCTTATATATGTAACTCATTTGTATCAATAAAATAATCCCATCAGTTTCACTCCTAAAATTTGGTATCATAGCAGGTTCCCTCTCCTGCCTGTGAAACCCCTTGAGGGGGGATTCCCCTCATGGAAATCCTCCCTCCCCCCATATTTTTCCCCCATTTTTCATTTTTTCATTTTCCCCCCTTTTTTTTTCAAAACAGGGAGTATGCTCTCCATTGTTTACAATGGATCAGAAACCAGACTTTTGAAAGAATCATGGCTCCCAATTTTTTCTTTAAAATGAAAGTTCATGTATTGCCTGATTTTCTATTACCTGGACTGTGTTGATGCCATCAATGCAAGTTTCTAAGACCTGAATAGAGCAAAAAGAAGCCAAGTCATGATTTTGAAAGTTGTTGGATGTCTGTGCAATTGATTTCAATCCTCCGAAGATGATGGACTATTTGTGTTCATCGATCATACATTACCATCTACGTTCTAGGAGGTTCCAATTGGTGCAAATATTACTACATGTTCATGGATAAGTGCATTTTTGATTCTTTGCCTCATGAGTTTGTCAAAAAACACATCAGTTGATTGCATGGCCTGGTTTTTTTGTGCCACAATTTGCAGTAATTATCAGAGGAATCTGATTTTGGTGATATCATGATGCATAAACGAGGAAACTTGATTGGAACCGGCGACACATTTCTCCCCTCAACAGCAATGGCCAGTGAGGAAGGTTGTAAAGCGATAGCAAAAATGGGCATTTTTTGTTGTACGGCTCCCATCATGGATGTGTTGTACTGGTCTATGCCGCATCTTATTTTTAGGTGGGCCAAGATTTTTTTCCGCAGTAGAAGTGAATCGTGGATAAATCCTCTATTGTTGCTCGCCACTATCACCTGTTAATACCACTGTTAATTCAGTGTTGAACTGTTAGCTGTGGGCATGCCACAAGTACAGGAACTGGAGCTGTATGTGATTGTATTTGGAGCTACCTAATTTAATTTATTTTTTTTCCAGAGGATTTATCACTGCATTCTCATGGTGGAATCTGTGGCAAATTTTTTTTCGTAACCTTGGCACTTTTATTGGCTTATTTTTTGGGGACCGTTGGAGAACAAACAGTGACCGCACTATGTAATTCTGAGTCACATTTTTTAATTCGTTGGACGCAAACCTACCGTGGCGCAATACCTAGAGGGTGAAAATCGAGTGAGATCGAGAGCAGCGATGATGGTCATAATTTGCAGAGATGCTTTGCAAGATTGCTTTCAATTTTTTAAAGAGATGCTGCATTGAACCAAACAAATCCAAAAAAATTCATCTGATTGATATATATCTCTGCCACAAGAATGACAGTGAATGTTGGTTGTTCGATTTTCTTCTGTGCATCGTCTTTGTAGCTACCCGATACAGGAGCCATAAGAAAAGGAGGGAATGGTGTCTGTTACTTTCGGTACCCACTATTTCCAATGTCTGACTAAAGCCATAAACTACACTATTTTCACTCAATATTTCATGCCAGATGATGAGACAATGCAAGTCTATCTGCCTGCGAATGATATTTTTCAAAATGATGTTTTGATATGAAGCATGTTGACAAAAACAAAGAATTTTTTGATTTGAAGGTGGCAGTTGATTAGCCGTGAGGTGATGTTGTATTCTAGTGTGCTGCGTGTCGAACCCTGCATGTTGAAGTAGTTCCTGATGACCTATTTCTCATCGTCAGTGGCATGCACCTGCCTGTCTTCATGCTGGTGCTCTTATGGCAGTTTTGTTCGACCCCACGCATATTAAATATTTCATCAATTTTTTGCTGAAATTCGAGATTTGGCAGGAGGCTGCTGAGCGGCTGGCGGGGGTTTTAAATAACCCAATTTTTTTTTAAAGGGAATACGAAGCATCAATTGTGGCTCAAGATTTGTGACTTGCTGACATGACATGTGAATGAGGTTTTTGGGCTCAAGGTGGATGCCATCATCAGGAACAAGATACAAAAATTTACTGATGAAGCCGGGCATCTGTGGACCTCGCTGGTGTTATCGGGAAGGTGTAGCACTGGCCAAGCCGTGAAGTCGGTGACATCCTATCATCGGTCGATGTCAACAATGTGGAGAAGGTCGTCGGCAACATTCGATGGCACCGGGGTGAAGTGGAAGAGCGCCAAGCTGGCCCAGTTGGAGAACGAGACGTTCGCCATACATCTCTGGAACAAACAGAGCCGGGACTTTATGGTTGAAGAGCACTTTATGGTATGGGCATTTTTTTTAAATAATGGGGCATATTTATTTAAAAATGATAGTGGGGCATTTTATTTTTCCCACATGCCGTGGAGGGCCACATGGCCATTGTAATTTCCCTTGGAGGGAAATATTTTAATCATGGTGAAAGTGGCTGATAGTAAAACTTAATTGGCCTATTTTTTCCACATGAGAGTGGAAGTGAAATGACTGATGGCCCATGTAATTCCCCTGCGAGAAAAAATTTAAGACTGTTTTTATTTCGCCTGAGAGCGATGCCGCCATTGAGCGATATTTATTTTACTGCCTAGAGAGGCATGCTATTGTTTTTTTTTTCAGCAAGTTGAAACCCCTATTCAAACCCAAGTATAGGGGTATTTATAGTCGTTGGAAATGTTTTTCCGTGATGGACACAATGGTGGTGTCATATTATAATTTTGAGGCTATTTCAATTGAGTTTTTTAGCCTCAAAGTTTTTCTACCTTAGAGTGCACTCTCGGTTGTACCCGACACTCCCAAGGTAATTTTATATGTGATCCTTGTATCTAGTGATATTTTCTATACACTTGACGAATGCAGTAGCTAGTTACCCATGCATTTCGATGGGATGACATGGTCACCATAAGGACACTTATTTTAGGGACTACAGACATAGACACCCTAGACTCTATCTGAGGTTTTTCTAGATCTACTTCTGAAGACTACAGATGAAGACACTTCATAAGATTCTCTTCTTTTCTTCTTTCTTCTTCTCCTCCATATTTGGATCTATGGCTCATTTTATTGTATTGAGTGCATTTTCATAAGATACCGACACTCTTATATGGCTCGTTTGTCCTTTGTATTAAGGTGCATTTTCGACAGATATCGACACCTTTTAGATTGAGTTCACCATAAGGAGGGATTTGATATTTATGGTGAATCTAGTCAGTGACCTAAGAGAGGCAACATCCTCTAAGGATGACCTGTAGAGGCAACAGACCCAGAAGTGGATAACCCTAAGGCAATAGACCAAGACGTATACACAGTGAATCTAGCATTATTCACAGTTGGAGAGCCAAGCGCAAAGAGCATGAGCCTAGACCAAATCAGCAATAAAAGAGGATGATAGGTTATATTTAGAGAAGTCAACATTAAGGGTGAATGTTACCTAATGTTGACTTGTTTAGTTAGGATAGTGCACTTTAAGGGGGAATGTTAGAATTAAAGTGCACTATGTCTATGTTTTGACACTTGTCAGTTTATATTGACACTTGTCAGTTTATCATATAGGCCTTCTGCCTATATATGCAACTCATTTGTATCAATAAAATAATCCCATTAGTTTCACTCCTAACAAATCTTGCAAAAAGTGCATATGGAACTATGAGAGCACCATGGTTTAAGTCAACATTATAGTCAATTTATTATCGCCATTATTTTGGTGACCAAGCAATGAAGAATAAGTACAAATCGAAGGAGATACAATACCATATTAATGTCTTGACCCTTGCTCAGGTAAAATAAAACGTCATTTGAAAATTCCAACAAAGACGAACATATATGAAAAGCAAAAATTGTGAACCAACTAATAAGCTATCTAATCTAATCAGATTTAAACCCTTTGACACAATTGACTATCATAAAATTAGAGGTTCAGCTACGAATATTTATTTCAAACCAAACACTATTCGCTATGCTCAAATGGATACAACTTTCACATAATCTAATTACGCCATCTAATTTTGAAGATATAATTAGCACATGAATTGTTATGTTGGAATTTCGTTCCACTTTAATCCCTCTTCTACTACCGACAGGGAAATAAATCATCTTTCGTATTTTTAAAGACAAGACTTGGTTTTCTACTAGCTGTACATAAATTATACACACGCTTCTACCAGGGTTATATTTTAAATTAAAATTTGAAGGCTTCCCTAAATTCTAATCTGCGTAACTAATAAAAATTATAAGTTCCATCTAAGAATTCATTGCACTCTTACCACATTCAATAATTCTAGTTGTCTTTTGTTTATATTGAATTTTTGTAAAATGTCTTACCTTTAGCAATGGTGGATGGAGACAATAATTATACCCTACAACCACAATAATAAAGTTGTAATCTTTGAACCTACTGATTCATATTTGACAGAGACCATTCAAGGAGTTCACTATTTCTACAAATTTATAAATTTTAAAACCTATTTTTTTTGAAAAATAAATATACATGATTATTATTTTAAAAATATATCTTTAATAAATCTATGAGCCTCTTTTAATCGTTCTACAAGAAGAACATAAACCATTTGTTCTTGTTTTTAAGAACGACAGACAAAGCATAACCTTCGTTGTAGCCGCCTTAAAAAAATAAATACAGCCTCACCTCCTAGGGACTCAAATAGTGTCGCCTTCAAAATTAGTATCGCCTCGCTCTTCTTCACATTGGAAGAGACAAAGGGTTTAATAGCCTTGAATGGGTCATCTTGGCCCTTTAATGTATGCACTAATATACTTGCAAACATAATGCATGCATATACATTTGATTTAATTTTTTTCTTCCAGACCTAAGTGCATCAATATAAATAACCAGTAATTATTAACACACAAATTTTCCACAAACAAACCCAAAGGCATTCCACATACACAAGAAGTTTTCCATTATGTATGATAGTTTTTATTTTCTTAGAAATTTCTTCTTCACAGAATCCAAAGGCATACAACTAACATATTAAGATTTCAGTCATGTTCAAGCTATCCTTTAAAATTAATTTTATCATCGTCACGATACTGGCCTTACAATACATTATTTTGCATACCAAAAAGAAAATTTCAAGCATCACAAGAGCACTTACAATTTGAATTGAGAGTAGAATAAATTTCAAATATAAATTCTCCTATTATGGTTTCCAAGAGCAAACGAGCGCAAAAAAACTTCTCTCACTCTCCTACATGGGCTAATATTACTAGAGTTGTTCCTTATTCCTTCTTATTTTTCACAACTCCCCTTATTTATGGAGGACTCCTAAAATTTTCACAAAGACACAGTATCAAGCATGCAAAATGGTCACTTAACATACAACCAACTGGTGACATCTTCTTGCCCGAGGAGGAAGAAATTATTTAGACATTATTTTTATAAAATCAAAATGTTATCCATATTTAAATTTGACATTAATACGATTTTAAATTTTTTTTATTAATATTTATTTTAATTTATATATTTTTTTATACTTTAACTTTTTTTTTTCATTTTATTATATTTTAATTAAAAGAAAACATTATATTAAATTAATTTTTAAAATCATGTAATTAACATATGCATAAAATGCAGTCAAGCAACAGGCATAATGACCTATATGATTTATATTTTTATGGAATTCCATGTATCAATGGGCCAAGGTGCACGAGGCATGACATCACATCCCACCTTACCTGATGCTATCAACCTCTGTCTCTATCAAGAGGTGGTATTTGCATCGTTCAATTTTTTTCTTTGGTATGAAAATATACATCTACAATCACAAACACTTACAACAACATCACATTCTTCCAATAAAAGATAATTAAATAATGGGGATGTTACATTCTCCCCTCCAGGAATCAACACAATCCTTATGTTAGACAATATAATATTGCAGGTCTCAAAATAAATACAATATTTCAAAATTTATATTTATAATTACAACATGAATATCTAAATATGTATCAAAATATTAAACATACAAATATAATTATAACAATATTCAAATTGTTCTTTTTGTTTAACAATTTTCAAACAAGAAAGGAAATTATCTTTTCATTTCTGCTACATCCTCCCATGTAGCATTTTTCTCCGAGTAGTTGTCCTATTGGACTCTACACTGGTCAACTTTTTTTTCTCAACTATTTAGTCCTGTATCCCAAGACTTTTACTAGTCAAACCTCAATGAGCTATGGGTCCGAAATCTACAAGTGAGAGACATCCAAAACATGATATGGGTCAGCAACATATATGCAGAGAAGAGACACATGGAAAACACTGTGGATATTTGACAAGTTTGGTGGCAGGACGAGCTTGTAAGCAACAAGACTTATTTTGGCAATGATTTTGAATGGATAAAAAATCTAGAGATCAATTTGCTATACTTAAAGGAGATTTTAGTCAGTTTGAATCTAAGGAAGACCTTATCACCAATGGTAAACTCTTGAGGGATTTGTTTTAGATCAACATTGCTCTTTTGTGGGTCCACGACTTCACGAAGTCGCTGGCATATCTCTTTCAATTGGACCTCCATTTTATTAAAAATATCAAGATCAATCACTTCTCAATCATCCATATTTACCCACATTAATGGTGTCCTACACCTACATACACATAGGGCCTTAAAATGGACCATGCCCAATGTGGTATGATAGCTATTTTTAGAAGCAAATTCCACTAGGAAGAGATAATATTTCCACTTTGATGGTCCATAAAATACATGGGTAACATATCCTCTAGAACCTGATTGACCCTCTCAGTCTACCCATCCATCTCAAGATGATATGTGATGTTGATATTTAGCTTTGTGCCCCATGCTCGATGTAAAGCTTGCCAAAATTTAGAGGTGAATCTCGAATCTTTATTCGAGATAATTACTTTAGGAAACCCATGCAACCTCACAATTTCCTAAGCAAACTTCTATGCTATTATGGGAGCGTCATCATGAATATTGTCTGGTATAAAATGCACCACCTTGGTCAATTTATCTACAACCATAAATATTGCATCATGCTGGAACCGAGTCTTGGGAAGACCAACTGTAAAATCCATGGAAATCACTTGCCATTTTTGTTTTGGTATATCAAATTAGTGTAGCTTTCCCCCAGGATGGTGATGTTCATCTTTGACCTTTTGACAATCTAGGCACCTCACAACAAATTGAACCACATCCTTCTTCATATTGAGTAAAAAAAGTCTCTTTTCAAAGTCTCCCTCATTTTTATTACACCTGGGTGAGCAGAATATGGAGCATAATGTGCTTCTTGCAAAATTGTTCTTTTTATTCCTTCATCATTGGGTACTATTATCTGGTTTCTAAAGTATACCGGATCCTCTTTGATTTTGAAATTCGTATTTTGATTGGGTCTTTGCTCAACCTTAGTGCAACATTGATTGCATAATTCATAATTTTTCTACGTTTCTCTAATTCACTCCTTTAGTCCATACTGACATTTTGTGAGGGCAGCTATGTGTCTTCTTCGACTAAGGGCATATACCAATTTATTTTTCTCTCCTTTGATGCATTCAATTTTGAAATCATATTCAGCTAGGAACTCCATCCATGTTCGTTGCTTGACATTTAGTAGAGGTTGACTAAAAATATATCTTAAACTCTGGTGATCAGTTTTAAGCTCAAATGGCTTTTCCAACAAGTAGTGTCACCAGATCTTAAGATCATGAACTAAAATAGCTAGCTCTAAATCATGAGTTGCATAATTAATTTTATGTTTCTTGAATTTCCTAGACATATGCTACAACTGACTCATCCTGCAACAAGACACCACCTAGTCCCTTATAGAGAGGCATCAATACAAACTATAATGGTTTTTTGAGGTCAGGTATTTGTAGTATAGGTGTAGTCATCAGATTTTATTTTAGGATTCCAAAAGCATATTCACACTGGGTTGTCCACTTAAATACTTTTCCCTTTCTTTACAGATTGGTAATAGGAAAAGCAATCTTGGAAAATCCTTTAACAAATCACCGATAGTATCCAACCATCCCCATAAAACTTCTTACTTTAGAAACATTGGTGGGAGCTAGCCAGTTTACTATGGCTTCAATATTTTTAGGGTCAACAACCACCCCTTCAGCTGAGACAATATGTCCCAAATACTGAACTTGTGGAGTATAAAACTCACACTTGGACAATTTTTCATAAAACCATTTTTTCTTGAGGATTTCCAAAACAATTCTCATATGCTGATCATGCTCTTATTTATTCTGAGTGTAAATCAAAATATCATCCAGAAATATCAACACAAACTGATCTAGCTATTCCCTAAACACACTATTCATTAGATTCATAAAAGCAACTAGTACATTTTTTAATCCAAAAGGCAACACTATGAACTCATAGTGCCTGTAATGAGTTCTAAAAGCAGTTTTATAGGTGTCCTCTTCTCTTATCCTCGGTTGATGATAACTTGACCTAATATTGATATTGGAAAATATTATCACTCCTCTTGATTGATCAAATAGGTCATCAATCCTAGATAGAGAATACTTGTTCTTTACTGTCATTTTATTGAGCATCCTATAGTCAATGCATAGTATCAAAGATCCATCTTTCTTTTTAACAAATAGAACCGGTGCTCCCCATGGTGAGACACTAGGTTTAATGTGCCATTTTTCTAACAAATATTGCAGCTGGATCTTGAGTTCTTGCAATTCAAGGGGTGTCATGCGATAAGGGGTTCTAACTATAGGTGATGCTCCAGGTAAAAGGTCAATGGAAAAATCAAATTCCCTTTTTGGAGGAAGTCCAAGAAGATCTTAGGAAAAGCATCCCTAAATTCATTCAAAATAGGATATTGTTGAAACAGAGCGGAGCTTGACTCAGTTTCTTCCTTTTTGTTTAATTTTACCATATAAAGCCTACATCCCTTTCTTAAGGCTCTTTTGACTTGCATTGCGGTTATCAGGTGAGGTTCTAAAGATTCTTGATTACAATGGACACATATTTGTTTATTAGAGTCATTTGTGAAATCCAACCACATTTCTTCAAAATTCAATAGGGCTTTGTGGGCTTTTAACCAATCTACCCCTAGGACTATATCAAATACATTTAAGGGAGCCACATATAGTTGCCAATTAATATTTCCCTTGGGTATATCTATTTGAGAATTAAAATAAGTATTGGTTGACCATATAGGTTTATCCTGAACCATACTCAACTTTCCACCCTTTTGACATGATCACAGGTTTAGCTGGTATGTCTCTCAAAATACTAGTTGATATAAAACTATGAGTTACACCACTATCTATTAAAATGTGAATATCTTTCTTTCCCGATTTCCCTTTAATAAAAAATGGAGTAGATTGGCCTAAAAGGTTAGATTTACCTATAACAACGTAGATCCTGTGTGGGGCCTCTTCTGTAGAATTCTTTTTGTTAGCTCTTTGAGGGTATTGTCTTGCCTAATGATCTAAGGCTCTGCACGCATAACATGAATTTGGTCTCGCTTTCTTCTACTTATCGCCTTCATTGTTTTGGTTGACATTTTTATTCTTGTCCTAGTTATTGTTCCTCTTTTCTTGGAAATTTCTTCATTCTGGTTGCCCTCTATTTCATTGATACTTTCCTTTGTTTCTATTATCACCTCTATATCAACCATCATATCTAAACTTCTTATGCTTATCTTTGCTCTTTTCCTACTATGGGTATATTTTTTCTTGGAATCCTCCTTTTCAATTTGTTGATAATAAGCCTTTGCATTTTTTTGGCTTACCTCCTCATAACGGGCAACATCATAAGCAACTGTCAAAGTTTTGGGTACCTTCCTTCCAATAGGTTGTCCATATTTGGGATGTAGCCCCATTATAAATTTTTGAGCTTTAAATTCTTCATGCTTATCATATTCTGGAGCATACTTCAATAGTTGAACAAATATTTGGTAGTATTCGATTACAGTCATGTTGCCTTGGCATAAGTTGGTGAATTCCATGTATTATCAATATAAAAATGTGGTGTGAGGAAACAATCCTTAAATTCCCTTTCAAATTCCTCCCAAGGAATGTCAACAGGTTCTTTTTGAGTAACTTTCTTATAGGTGGTCCATCAATCTCTGGCCAAACCTTCTAAGTGTGCCACAACCCAAGTTGTTTTGGATTCCAAACAAAGGGGTTGGATCAAGAAATACCCTTCAAATTCACTTAGCCAATTGATGACTATTTTTCCATCTCCTTTACCATCAAATTTGGATATATCCAATTTCTTAATTTCTTTCTATAACTTTACACCAACCTTTCTCCTTGAGGACCCTTATGGAAACTCACTTACTCTTTCAGTTTCCTTACTCTTACTCATACTTTCAATGAATTTCTACTGCTAAGTAATTATTTCCTACTACTGGGCCATTTGTGCCCTCTATTGATCCATGTGCTCACTCATTTGAGTACTATGGATCTCCATTTTCTCTCACTATTGATTCAACTGCTCCTACATTAAGTGAATCATATTTGACATATTTTCATCATTTTGTGTAGCCTTTGTATCTATTGGCTCTTTTTCTTTCCTAACATACCGAGGCACATAAAAAACTTGCACTCTTTCTAAATCTTTCACGAGCCATCTTACCCATTTTATTGGTACTTCTGCAACTTCCTCTTGTAGATTAACATTTACTCTTCTCAAGGTCCCTGCCATTATTGACGACAAAAGAGTTATGTTAAAACAACAATTTATTCTTTATAGCCTAGGGTTTGGCAAACTAGACTCTGATACCAACTATAATAACCCAGGTCTACTCACCTGGTTTTCAAAACACAAATTCAAAATTTTGCTAAATACAAACATAAATGTCACACATTTACACAGATATACCCAACTTTGTATTAGTACTTTGGCATAGAAGTTCACACTTCAAGATCATTTACCGTTGTAGACGGTATCTTAAGTGCTCGAGATTGGCTAAATTCCCATGATAGGTTGTCATTTAAAAAATCCTTACTCCTCTCTTGAGTTTCCTTGATCTTTGCATGGGGTTGCCCTTCCAGGGCCCATAACACCTAGAAGGGTGGATGCACTAATTCCCTATCTCAAAGCATGGTGGAATTGGATTCACAATCCTACTCTTGTCATTATTGGTCCACTAACCTATCAATTTCTAAAAAATCATGCTTTGGGTTAGCGTAGCTATGCCAGTGCCTGATAATTGATCTTAAACTAAGTTTTAAATAGGGTCCACCATCGTATGGTTTTCAGAGCAGTTGTCTCAGACCCAACTCTAGTTGATGGTAAATCTACCCATACCATCTAATGCTGGACATTCCAACCCAAAATATGCTCTACAATATTAGGTTTTTGTTGGCAATTCCAAAATCGGAGTAGGTTCATGAGAAACCTCATGTACTACTTGCATGGTAACCTAGAACGATGTACCATTCCATCGTTCGTTACTATATATAGTGTAGGACCTCCATACCTTAAAAATGCTAGAGAATAGTTATCTTTGATTCACAATAGTCGCCACTACGAACTATCAAAGTTGGGTGGATAACATCCTAATCAATGCTATCTATTGAGGTGTGATTTTGTCAAGTCAGAAAACCACTCGACAACTTAGAACTTTAAGTTCTCTCTTGCAAAGAATAGTATATATCTCCAAGGTTCTTATTTTATGTTTAATGTGTCACATATGCATATGCCAATAAGTACTTGAATAACTCTTTGAATTTGCAAGCTACTATTTACAAGGGGCCTGGGATCGAGTAATTTGATTTAAATTTATCATGAAAATCGTACATTTCATGCATAACTTTGTTCTCCCAATGATAAAGTTGATTCACTTTATAAAATAAATCAATTTAAGCAAATCTACTAATATCATTAATTAAAATTCTTTTTAAACTAAGTTGAATTAATAACCTTAACATAGCATTTTAATTATTATTGAAATTTATTGAAACTTTAATGGATTTAAAATTTATAAAATTTCAATAATCATGAGATAATTGTAAAACCTTAATCATAAGAATTTGACTTATATTACACATACAGGTTTTACACACTTTAAATACCTTGCCTATTCAAATTATTTTACCAAAATTAAAGTATTTGAATAAGAGGCAAATTCTTAAACTTTATTAAACTCCAACTATTAGGCTTTTGATACCTTAATAACGATAGCAGAGAGTTTAATTTAAAATTGGACAATGAAACTGTAAAGGATCTGACCTGCAACCTTCAAACCTATGCATCGTCCCTTTTCCTATACTTATTATTCAAATAGTCTATTACTTTAAATGTTTTATTTGAAGAATAAATACAAATCCCACCTCACAATGTTCAATTTAAGCAACTGAGCAGATATCAATTCTGGTTTTCCAAATTTATGGATTAAAGTATAAAACCATAATATTAATTTATCTTCAACATATTTATATTATTCCAAATATTAATTAATTTAATATTTGGATAATATATCTGTTATTGACTTAGTCTTTAATGATAAATCAAAAAGAAAATATAACCTTATTAACTAAGTCAATGCGTTTTTGATATAAAAAACATAAATAATAACATAAAAGGCTTTAATAGTTCTGAAATTTCATATTCTACAGAAAATCACTTCAAAAACTAAAATGAATTACAGAGAGCATATTAAACTACTCTAAGGTTCACCAGATCAACACAGTGCAACCAGATAAATAGTGCAATATTCTATGGGAGTTTTACCAAAATTAAATACATCACATCACATATTTTAAATCCAAATCAAATACAGATTTACACATACTTGACTCAAAAAAATACATTAATGTGAATGCTTGATCTTACAATAATAGCTTGACCTCTCTGTAACAATGTCTTTCTATGAAAGTTCTTCCAAATATTTGGCTTCTACAAATATTTCCTCCTCCTGCACAAAATATCTGACCTTGTTTCTATGCTGCAATTGCATATTTAACTATTTCAATATTCATTACGCTTCCCCTTTTCTTGATTGGTTTAATTGGTTTTAATAACTGGTTCAAAACTATTTTTTTACATGAACCAACTAGCCCTAATCGTGTTCATATGTCTTCCTTTGTATAATATACAATTATTCAAATGTTAAGCACATATTATATCACATTATACTCTTTACACCATTCTGGACAACTCCCTTATGGATTTTAATTAAATTTTATTTTTACGAATTTGATATCCACTATTATTGAAATTCTTGAATATTTTGACTGCTGTATTTTAATTTGAGAATAAATCATCAAAAAACGTGGTGATCTCACCTCCATAATTCCATATGCGTCATCAAAATTTTATTATGGCTATATATTTTTCTTCAATTCATGTGTTGATGCCAATATTTCTTTCGTTAGAGTGATTGCAGCCTTACCATTGTGAACATATAAAATATCAAATGAGTAGAATGTATTTTTAAATTGATGATATTTAGCCTTCCAATGTCATCTCCCACGTACTGTATTACAATTTACACCATTGTATTATAATATGCTAAGAATACTCTCAAGAGGAGGTCATGCTGACATTTACATCCTATGCTATTTCTGTAATCTTGTGGTGCAGTGACCAGGAAAGAATACTCCAATGCACACCTGACTAATATTGTGAGCATTACAAATGATAGGATGACATCAATCAAGCTACACTTGGAAAATGGATTCCCATCAGCCTTATCGATGAGATACCCAAACTTCACTGTCGCTCCAATTCCACCACTGTGACACAGCTTTAAGTTTTGAAAACTTGCACAGTAATCAGAATTAAATTATAACTATTGGATTCCCATTTTTAGGTGAACAGGGGATCAATGAGGTGTAGTCAATGGCAAAGGCAATAATGAAGTGCCTCTGCATATTAATATTAATGGGTGCCCTGGTTTTGTGAGATGTGAAATAATAATCAGCCCTGATAGGCACCACGTGTGTCATACCATCACCAGAGAAAATAACAAGGTCAATCAATACCCCTGTACTATCAATATCTCTAGTAAATGCTCACATCAAACATGCTCAACTCCTGCTTCAAAAGGCGCATGCATTCCATTACTACTACTATTGAATGCCAAACCATGTTGGAATTTCGTTCCACTTTAATACCTCTTCTACTTCTATTAGGGCTTTGCCACATCTACATTTCGTTGCTTCACTTTCTCGAGCAATGCTAAACACAAGCTATCATTCCTTGATAATTAGGGTTCATATGTTATATCTTACATCACCTTTTCCAATACTACTCATATCATTTTATCCCATATGTATAATGATGCAGGCTGATTATGATTTATAAAATCCAATTCACACACAACCATTCGAAGATATTAGAATATAATATGTCTCTTTAATATTTCCCTTGGTCCTCAAAATATAAGATAAGGTGTTGATCACATTGACTGCTTTAAGTTGCGTCCGTGGGTTCACCTTGGTCTTTTGCTCCCAATAATTTATGACCTGTCAACACATAACATTTCATTATAAAACAAAACAAAATTTAACTTACAAAACAATTATAATATAAACAAAACTAACAAATATTCTACGAGACACTACAACCATATATAACCAACTAATGACTTAAAATAAAACATAATTAAAACAAATAACTACTTATTACAAATACAACCACATAATAACAAAACTTATCATAACAAAATAAAAACATATTAAAACAAAACAATTTACAATTAACAATAAAAAAAAATCTATAAAACCAAATCACAACAAAATACAAAACATAAACAAGTACATAACATAATAACAAAAACACTTACAAGACTTTTACAAACATTATCTATACATACTAAAGTATAATATAATATTATGCTTCTAACCTTGGCCATGCACACATAACTTAACACATCACTATACAACAAAAGTAATCTCATAACCCAACTACAAAAGGAACATTCTAATTATGTTACATTATTACCTCTGTAAAACAAATTAATGACACTACATAAGATACACAATACAATGGCATAAACAAACAAAACATAACCTTAGAAAAATACATGACCTAAAACACTTACTTGGAGTGACTTTGGTAAGCATAGATCAAAGAAACATAAACAAACAAAACATAACCTTATACAAATACACGAACTAAAACGCTTACTTGGAGTGACTTTGGTAAGCATAGATCAAAGAAAATTAGCGAGCATGAGATGAATTCAACGATGGATTTTTTGCTAACCAAATATTCACATGGAAACAAACCCTTTTGATAATGAACATTACTAGGACATCATTTTGAGAACTAATATCTTCATGATGATAATTGCAAAAAATGAGTTCAAACACTGATTTGGAAACAAATTTCTAAATTTTCAAGTGGGTCCCCAATTTTGGGGTCATTGTGAAGGAGTCACAACAAATGGTGACTCTACTGGTAAATGTCCCTGGATATTTCGGACTCAAAAAACCAAACTTTGAAAACACACAAAACCCAAATATTAGAATTACAAGCATCAGTAAGTATCCAGAGAATGAGAATAGACCAATTCAAACATGAACTACCAGAATCATTCAACATCAGCTCAGTGTGTGCAAAGTGATTCATTCCTTATCACCTGAAACCATTCAACATTCCATCATTAGTTTCACATTTTAGGCTATGAATAATTTCTCTTTGAAGGAAAACCTACACCCAATTCTCTTCAGATCTTGCTCTACTGCCAACCGAGCATCTATAGCTCCGGTAGAGATTATCTGAAACTCCCAGATATTAAGTGGATGTTGTGTTTCCTTTATTCTAAATATTGCTTCACTGCCAGCCGAGCATCTATAGCTCCAGTGAAGATTATTTAGTTCTTGGTAATAGATTTGACTTTATTTCCAACTCTATATATATTATTTATTTCTCACTTTTATATCTCATTTTTTTTTGTCTCATTTTTATCTTGTAGAATGGTACTTTGCAACAAATCCACCTGCCACCTGGGTTAGAGATCAGGTAAGGCTGAAAGAGTATATAAAATATTTTGCCCTAATTTGCAAAACCGACAACTTCATGCATCCAAAATTTCAAACGATATTCTTTAATGTGTTTGTGATACTCATGGAGCTTTTGCAATACAATTCCAATATTTCATATTTCCTTATCTTAGTTCACATTCATGAAGACATAAACCAACATCTCATTTTCCTTTTTCTCCAGGTTTCACAGGTTTTCAAAACAGGTGATCTCATCCTATACGACCCAGGATCAAATACCAAACAAAGCCACCACGTGACTAGTGTCTCAATCACAATTGCCTTACTTTTGAAACACCCACCTGGAAATTGTATCAATTTGAATCACACCAAAATCATGAAACTCCAACAACATTTGGTAAATTCAATTTGTAGTTATGTTCAACAAGACACAACAGAAATGTGACAAAACTTACCACAACAACAACAACAAAACATTAACAACACCGCATATTAACAACATCAACACATAACATAACGAACCAATATATACAATAATATACAAGTGAGATTATTTTCTCCCTGGATCCCAAATATTATCATCACTGAACAAACAATCCCTTTCATGGTATGCACACCCAAAATCCAACCACAAGGTAATAAACCAACCAAAGACCCTCGTTTTAGTTCCATCAAAAAAATCATAATGACATGCCAAATCAGCAGATAAGCAAAACGATGACAAATTCAAAATTCCTTCTTGTCTAATCCCTATAATGTACACATCATAAATCAATTTCAGATTGAGGATTAGACTAGTTGTTTCAAACATGAAATTTTGCAAGTAGGAACTTATTTGGAATAATTTCAACATCAAACACTTTCCTTTTATCATATTTATTGTCAAGACTTCAGGAGTTATATTCAATTCCTTATCAACAACATAAAATCTCAAAGGAACATCATACAACCTATTACCTGGAATTGCCATAAATAACAAAAGTATAGATTCTACCTTGTCATCCATGATCAAGACATCATGAGTAGCATTTACCAGAATTTGATGAATTATTTCAATTTTTTCCTTTTCTTCACAAGCTCCATCATGGTCATCTTGTAGTACTTAGTTTTCATCCACCACCTTATCTATTCTTGTGTTTGGCACATCATTTTTCGATTGTGCAAGACTTTCAACATCTTCATATGAGGTAGAATTTTCAATGACCTGCACATCAAATGAAATAGAGATCCCATCAATAGGATTATGAGAAAATAATGACTTTTCATGTTTTTTCAAACAATAAAAATGATCATCTAAATGCATGGGAAGAAGTTCTATTGCATCTTCTTCAAAATCATCAAGTTCTTCAAGAAACTCTTCTTCAAAATCATCCGCAAATGTTTTTGGTGACTCCGAAACTTCTATTGCCGAATCAACATCAAATGTGTATATGCCTAGTTCAATATCATTACAAAGTATCTCATTAAATTCTTTATCATAATCCGTGATCATGTTCTTTAACCTAGGCTCTCTTTCAACACAAATTTGATTGGCTATGCCTTTCCAGGGCAGCCATAAGTGCAAAAATCCATGGAAAAGTATCCATTCAGATGCCTGCTCCATTCCCTGCTCAATAGCAAACCATACTTATCAGGAATATCAACAATGTGAATATCAATATAATGTTGTATTCTAGGTTCTGATGACAATTGAATGTGCACATTCTTAAGCATACCTATGACCTTTACTTCTATTTTATCCAATTGCACAACAATTTTATTTGAAGATGTTGGTTTAAAACCTAACTTTTGACAAACTATGAAAGGCATCACATTACCTGAGGCTCCCGAATCCACCATGCAATTGTGCAACTTCCTACCTGCAATTTTAACCATTAACAAAAAAGGAGGAGCATCCTCTTTTTATTTTCATGCAACATATTGTATTTCAGTTACTTTCCCAATTTCTTTGGTGTTTCAATTATCAAAAGCCTCCATTAATAACTTTTGTTGATTAGGTAACTTTGCAGCTTCAAACAAATTGATGTTGGCCTTATTTTTCTTAAGATCTTCAATGATATTATAAGTCATCTCTTTGTTATCTGGTACCTCATGTGCAATTTTAGATGCATTGAGAGAAGATGGAGGAATCATATTATTAACATCAGGAGGAATAACAACATTGTTAGGAGGAGTAGAAGTAGTTTTGAAAGATTTACTTTTACTTCTCAAGTTATAATTATGATTCCCCTTTCTATATTGTTTCAGGGTATGAATTTCTTCAATACCTTCCTCCTCTTCTTCTTCTTCATCATCATCACTTGAACCAATAATATCAAGACAATAAGCAAAAATTTTACCTTTAATATTTTCTTCTTCCTCATCATTTGGAACCCATTCCATTTTATCTAATCCCTGTTGAATACAATTTGTAACACAACTAAACTCATTACAATCAAATTCATTATGTTCACCAGTACGATGTAACCTGCACCAACTATCCAATACAACTTTAGATACATTGATAGTTGCTATCTTATTAGAAGCATTACTATTGTTAGCAATAGGAGTTGGAACTCCCCCATTATTCAGTTTTGTATTGAAATGTTTCGGTTTTTGCATAGTAAACCTTCGATTTGATTGTGAACTTTGTGCGTTCTATTTTTGCATTTGAACAAAATCATTACTTAACTTTTGGTACATTCTCGTTAGATCTGCTAATTGATTAGACTCATTAACAACATTAGGAGAATTACCTTGGTTTTGATTTGAGATGTTTTGGTTTGGTAAAATATTTTGTGCACTCGAATTCATCCAACTAGGAGTATTTTGATTAGGCATGACATTCGAAATGTTTTGATGAGGTACAACATTTGCAACATTTTGGTGAGGCATAACATTTGGCAAATTTTGATTAGGTAAAACATTTTGATTAGACCATGAATTTGCATACATTGGATTACCTTGGTTTTGTAAGTTTTGCATAAGCATAGGATTACCTTGTTGCACTTGCAAATTTTGTGTGTTTTGGGTAAACATAGGATTATTCTGTTGTGTTTGTAAATTTTGAAAAGGATTCATATTTTGTGTTGGTGCAACATTTCCAAAAGCATTAAACTGTGGTGCATCATTATTTCTTGTTTTGTGTGCAGCATAATGGCTTTCTAAAAACATTGGATTATTTTGTGGTACATATGCCATTGGGTTTGGAACTTGAGGAATCACGTTTAACATTGGAGTTTGATTTATCAAAGCATGATTAATCATAGGGATTTGATTTTGCATACCTGGATATCCAATAGAAGGTAATTGACCAAGTCCACAACTTGATGGCATCATTTGTTGCTCCACCGTGAGCGCTTCCATGTAAGCTTCTGTAAGTGTAGTTATTTGCCCCGTTCTCCTGATCAATATTGCTGTTAATGGATCCAAAGCACCAAAGTAGATTTGGATCGTGGATGCTTCTGCAACATTATAAGGAGCAGTTAGTCTTGAGTACATTTTATGGAACCTAGTATTGAACATACGCAAAGGTTCATTAGGTTCTCTACGAGTAGAAGCAAATTGCAAATAAACACTAGCTGGATCAATTGCAAACTTGAATTGAGTAATGAAAGCATTTTTTAGCATATCCCATGAAGTAATAGAGCCAGAAGGTAAGCAAACATACCAGTCATAAGTTATCTCATCCAAAGTTAGAGGAAACAACCTACATGCAACGTCCTCATGTTCGATCTGTAATCTGGACATGGCATCTGTGTATGCTTGTATATGCTCTTCTACCAAACGAGTACCATCATGCTTATATTTCGGTAAATATTTCTCCACATTCTTTGGCATATCATGTGTACCACCAACTATGTTTAGCGGACTTCATTGATTTTCCATCCATGCCAGATTTGGTGCACCAGGTGCAACCATATTGACAAGTGGGGAATTAACAAGTAAATTTGGATTTACGTTAGAAGTATTGGGAAGGATCACAGTTTGAGTCTTACTTCGTCTATGTTTCTTTGTTGGTGATAAAATTTGAAAAATTGTAGAACTAGTAGACTTTGACCTAGTGATGATTTCTTTAGACTCTAGTTTAATGAAATCTCACTAATGACAATACAATACTTGAAATATAAATTTTAATGAAGCAATGCAATTGTGATATTCAAGTATGTAATTTTAAAAAATTCAAGAACGAATGTATGAATGATTGAAAAAATTGCATGAAAACTGAAATCAAGTTACCAATTTTTCATCTTCGTGCCCTCCTTCTAGCGCCAATTTGTTGAGGTGTGATTTTATCAAGTCACAAAAACCACTCGACAACTTAGAATTTAAATTCTCTCTTGCAAAGAAAGTATATTTCTCCAAGGTTCTTATTTTATGTTTAATGTGTCACATATGCATATGCCAATAAGTACTTGAATAACTTGTTGAATTTGCAAGCTATTGTTTACAAGGGGCATAGGATCGAGTAATTTGATTTAAATTTATCATGAAAACCATACATTTCATGCATAACTTTGTTCTCCCAATGATAAAGTTGATTCACTTTATGAAATAAATCAATTTAAGCAAATATACTAATATCATTAATTTAAAATGCTTTAAAACTAAGTTGAATTAATAACCTTAACATAGCATTTTAATTATTATTGAAATTTCTTGAAAATTTAATGGATTTAAAATTTATAAAATTTCAATAATCATGAGATAATTGTAAAACCTTAATCATAAGAATTTGACTTATATTACACATACAGGTTTTACACACTTTAAATACCTTGCCTATTCAAATTATTTTACCAAAATTAAAGTATTTGAATAAGAGGCAAATTCTTAAACTTTATTAAACTCCAACTATTAGGCTTTTGATACCTTAATAATGATAGCAGAGAGTTTAATTTAAAATTGGATAATGAAATTGTAAAGGATATGACCTGCAACCTTCAGACCTATGCAGTGTCCCTTTTCCTGTACTTATTCTTCAAATAGTCTATTGCCTTAAATGTTTGAAGAATAAATACAAATCCCACCTTACAATGTTCAATTTAAGCAACTGGGCAGATATCAATTCTGGTTTTCCAACTTTATGAATTAAAGTAGAAAACCATAATATTTATTTATCTTCAACAGATTTGTATTATTCCAAATATTAATTAATTTAATATTTGGATAATATATCTGTTATTGACTTAGTCTTTAATGATAAATCAAAAGAAAATATAACCTTATTAACTAAGTCAATGTGTTTTGGATATAAAAAGCATAAATAATAACATAAAAGGCTTTAATAGTTATGAAATTTCATATTCTGCGGACAATCACTTCAGAAAACTAAAATGAATTACAGAGAGCATATTAAACTACTCTAAGGTTCAGCAGATCAACACAATGCAACTAGAGAAATAGTGCAATATTTTGTGGGAATTTTACCAAAATTAAATGCATCACATCACATATTTTAAATCCAAATCAAATACAGATTTACACATACTTGACTAAAAAAAAATACATTAATGTGAATGCTTGATATTACAATAATATCTTGACCTCTCTGTAACAATGTCTTCCTCTAAAAGTTCTTCCAAATAATTGGCTTCTATAGATATTTCCTCCTTCTCGTGCACAAAATATATGACTCTGTTTCCATCCTGCAATTGTGTATTTAACCCTTTCAATATTCATTATGCTTCCCCTTTTCTTGATTGGTTTAATTGGTTTTAATAAATGGTTCAAAACTATGTTTTTTACACAAACCAACTAGCCCTAATCGTGTTCATATGTATTCCTTTGTATAATTTGCAATTATTCAAATGTTAAGCACATATTATATCACATTATACTCTTTACACCATTATGGACAACTCCCTTATGGATTTTAATTAAATTTTATTTTTACGGATTCAATATCCACTATTATTAAAAATTTTGAATCTTTTAACTGTTGTATTTTAATTTGAGCAATAAATCATCCAAAAATCTGGCGATCTTACCTCCATAATTCCATCTGCATCATCAGCCTTTTATTATGGCTATCTATTTTTCTTCAATTCATGTGTTGATGCCAATATTTATTTCGTTAGAGTGATTGCAACCTTACCATTGTGAATAGATAAAATATCAAATGAGTAGAATGTATTCTTAAATTGATAATATTTAGCCTTCCAATGTCATCTCCCACATACTTTCTAGAAATTTACATCGTTGTATTATAATATGCTCTGAATACTCTCACGAAGAGGTCATACTGGCATTTGCATCCTATGATATTTTTGTAATCTTGTGGTGCAGTGACCAGGAAAGAATACTCCAATGCACACCTAACTAATGTTGTGAGCATTACAAATGATAGAATGACATCAATCAAGATAGACCTAAAAAATGGCTTCCCATCAGTATTACTGATGAGATAATCAAACTTCACTATCACTCCAATTCCACCACTATGACGCTGCTTTATGTTTTGAAAACCTACACAATACTCAGACTTAAATTATAACTGTTGAATTCTCATTTGTAGGAGAAGAGGGGCTCGATGAGGTGTAGTCAATGGTGAAGGCAATAATGAAGTGCTTCTACATATTAATATTAATGGGTGCGTCCATCTGGTTTTGTGAGATGTGAAATAATAATTAGCCCTATTAGGCACCACGCGTGTCATACCATCACCAGAGAAAATAACAAGGTCAATCAATAACCCTGTATTATCAATATCTCCAGTAAATGCTCACATCAGACATGCTCAACTCCTGCTTCGAAAGACGCATGCATTCCATTACTACTGTTGTTGAATGCCAAACCATGTTGGAATTTTGTTCTACTTTAATACCTCTTCTACTTCTATCAGGGCTTTGCCACATCTAAATTTTGTTGCTTCACTTTCTCGAGCAATGCTAAACATAAGCTATCATTTCTTGATAATTAGGGTTCATCTGTTATATCTTCACATCACCTTTTCCAATACTACTCATATCATCTTATCCCATATGTATAATTATGTGGGCTTCTTGTGATTTATAAAATCCAATTCACACACAACAATTCGAAGATATTAGAATATAAGACACCTCTTTAATATTTCCCTTGGTCCTCAAAATTTGAGCCAAGGTATTGATCGCGTTGACCTCTTCAAGCTGCATCCGTGGGTCCACCTTGGTATTTTTCTCCCAATAATATATGACCTGTCAACACATAACATTACATTATAAAACAAAATAAAATTTAACTTACAAAATAATTATAATATAAACAAAACTAACAAATATTCTACGAGCCACTACAACCATATATAACCAACTAATGACTTAAAATAAAACATATTTAAAACAAATAATGACTTATTACAAATACGACCACATAATAACAAAATTTATCATAACAAAATAAAAATATATTAAAACAAAACAATTTACAATTAACAATAAAAAGAATCTATAAAACCAAATCACAACAAAATACAAAAAAATAAACAAGTACATAACATAATAACAAAAACACTTACAAGACTTTTACAAACATTACCTATACATAGTAAAGTATAACATAATATTATGCTTCTAACCTTGGCCATGCACACATAACTTAACACACCACTATACAACAAAAGTAATTTCATACCCCAACTACAAAAGGAACATTCTAATTATGTTACAAAATTACCTCTGTAAAACAAATTAATGACACTACATAAGACACACAATACAATGACATAAACAAACAAAACACAACCTTAGACAAATACACGGACTAAAACACTTACTTGGAGTGACTTTGGTAAGAATAGATCAAATAAACTTAGCGAGCACGAGATGAATTCAATTATGGATTTTTTGCTAACCAAATATTCACATGGAAACAAACCCTTTTGATAATGAACATTACTAGGACATCATTTTGAGAACTAATATCTTCATGATGATAATTGCAAAAAATACGTTCAAACATTAATTTGGAAACAAATTTCTAAACTTTCAAGTGGGTCCTCAATTTTTGCGGTCGTTGTGAAGGAGTCACAATAAATGACGACTCTATTGGTAAATGTCCTTGGACATTTTAGACTTAAAAACCAAACTCTGAAAACACACAAAACCCAAATATTAGAATTACAAGCATCAGTAAGTATCCATAGAATGAGAATAGACCAATTCAACATGAACCACCAAAATCATTCAACATTAGCTCAGTGTGTGTAGAGTGATTCATTCCTTATCACCTGAAACCATTCAACATTCCATCGTCAGTTTCACATTTCAGGCTATGAATAATTTATTTTGAAAGCAAAACCTACACCTGATTCTCTTTAGATCTTGTTCTATTGTCAACCGAGCATCTATAGCTCCGGTAGAGATTATCTAAGACTCACAGATATTAGGTGGATGTTGCATTTCCTTTATTATAAATATTACTTCACTACCAATTGAGCGTCTATAGCTCTGGTGAAGATGATTTAGTTCTTAGTAATAGATTTGACTTTATTTCCATATTTTTTTAAATATATTTCTCACTTTTATATATCTTTTTTTTTGTCTCATTTTTATCTTGTAGATGGTACTTTGCAACAAATCCACCTGCCACCTAGATTAGAGATCAGGTAATGCTGAAAGAGTATATGAGATATTTTTTCCTAATTTGCAAAACTAAAAACTTCACGCATCCAGAATTTCAAACAATATTCTTTAATGTGTTTGTGATACTTGTGGAGCTTTCGCAATACAATTCCAACATTTCATATTTTCCTTATCTTAGTTCACATTCATAAAGATATAAACCACCATATCATTTTCCTTTTTCTCTAGGTTTCACAGGTTTTCAAAATAGGTGATCTCATCCTATACGACCCAAGATCAAATACCAAATTAAGCCACCATGTGACTAGTGTCTCAATCACAATTGCCTTACTTTTGAAACACCCACCTAAAAATTGTATCAATTTGAATCACACCGAAATCATGAAACTCCAACAAAATATGGTAAATTCAATTTGTAATACTTATAAGACTTTTAAAAACATTACCTATACATACTAAAGTATAACATAATACTATGCTTCTAACCTTGGCCATGCACACATAACTTAACACATCACTATACAACAAAAGTAATTTCATAACCCAACTACAAAAGGAACATTCTAATCTTCTGAGACTTTTTTTGTTTTGTTTGGGTTACAACCCAAGTTACATCACAATAGTATCACGAGCGAGCAAGGGAAGTGTTGAGTGTATATTTTTCCCAATTGCAAAATACCACCACATGCAAAGTATTGAGTAGAAAACTCTCTCTTGAAAAGAAACCAAATGACAAACATTCAACTTATCCAAGGTTCTGGTAAAATATCTAAAGATTGTAATAGTGCTAGAAATAATTCAATAATGCATGTGACCATAAACAAGGGGGCTTTTGTTGGTTCTAAACAATGCTTAGTGATTGAAAGATCTAACTGAAAAGCCAGTGTAAAATAAAAGCAATTATTTTTAGGGTTTTTTAAATTGATGCTACCCTGAATCCCTGTTAGTAAAGTATTTTATCTTCACTTAAAAGGTTTCAAATGATAAAATGTGGAATTTTCCACTTCATTTTAATGTCTGTGCCTTTAAGATGAAGTAAGTTTTAGATTATTGGGTTCATTTTATCTTCCTTATGTTGATGCCACTACCCTAATAGTAGTTAGTTGAAGTTAGCGTGTTAGCAATGTTAACAAAATTAGCTTTCATTTCTTATCTTAATTTAATGTGATATAGCAGGTTAGTATCCCTCCTAAACAATGTGTTTTATCTGAAAGCTTAGATTAATGAATTTTGGAAGTGCAAAAATTCTGGAAAATGACCAGAATGGAAATAACTTGAAAGCTTAAAAAATTCTGGAAATGGACCAGAATAGAAATGAAACTAAAAGGAAATTAGCAAAAATTCTGGAAAAGGACCAGAATGGAAATAAAAGAAATTGAAATTCTGGATGGACCAAAATGAAATGATTGAATTCTTGAAATAAAATAAACTTAACAAAAATGAATAAATAAACAATGCAGATTTGGTTAGCTGAAAAAGTCAAATTTTGAATTAGTTTAACAAGCTCCTCCGTGCAAAATACCAAGTTATGAGGTAATCATAAAACAACCTGAATTAATGGACCTGCAACATAAGCACAATACCATTAAATCAAGTGCAAGAATCAAAGGAAATAATAGAGAAACTGCATCATCCTGACCTTCGCCTATTGCAACCCATTTCATGGTATAAGACAATGGCTAGAAGTCTCTAAAATGCAGAAATGATAAGACACTAAAAACGTTAGTTTTATGATTAGAAACCCTCCTTTTGATTTTGCTCACAAAATTTTTCTACCCTCTCAAAATATGAAATATGCTTTTTCTTATTGCTTTTTAGAATGTTACATCATTTCCAGCCCCCCATAAACATGTAGGATAGCAAGGTATAAATAATTCTTAGAAGTCCTTTCGCTTCAACTTCTTTCATAATTAAAATAATAAATGGATATAAGAAAATAATCCATCATCATTTTTTGTGATTTAATACAATAAAATAACACTTCTAAACATTATTTTAAACAATAATAAAACCAAAAACATAATCTTACGTAACTCCTTATGTCTCCCATTTCTCTTATCACATAGGCATTCTACCCAATAACACCCCTTTGCACCCATCAAAATGAATAATAAAAGACATTTAACTATACCTTATAACACCTATGATTTTAGGTCTCCTTTAAAACATTGAATATAATCAAACAACATTCACATTAAAATAAGGTAGGCCAATCTCATTCAGCAAGATTTTCACTATGCTGCTCAAAACCAAGGCCCGATGGTATCTCTTCGAAGCCATACAAAACGTGCCCAAGGATTGGGATGATGTACCCCATCCTAGGCACTTTGATTTCCATATAACCCAGTGAGGCCATCATGCCATCGATGCAACCATGGAACTGTCAACACCACGTTGTGGTGCTACGATCGACACAACCATGGTGCTGTCAAAACATCGCCATGGTTTTGCGTTCGATCATAGCCATGGTGTTGTCTACACCATGTCATGGGGCTACCATCAAAGTAGCCATGGTGCTGTCAACCCTTTGCCATGGCTGTTGAGATCCTTGCTCTTGCACTCATGCTGCGTAATACCAACGAAAAAATTTCCATGCTTTAAAGGTAGACCTTTATCTCCATCGATTAGGATTATGGGTTGCCCTAATAATGTTTCTTTGTTGGATTGTTTGACGGCATGCCTCTGGTTTCAACCGTTTCACTGTCAAATCCGATGCCTTATGTGTTGTCCTCCTAAAACCCTAATTTTATCTTTGGACCACTTCCTCTTTTGCTAGCGTTACATAGCCTCGAACATTTTGGAATAGCCACCCTTGCCTTTGATCGTCCTGAATAGCCACCATTGCCTTCTCCTGCAATCAAACATAACATGGTCAAACATATTATTATCACATCCTTTGTAAAGTATATTATAATAATATTATTATATACAATATAATAATATTATTATAATAATAATATTTTAGAACATTATGATATAATCATAATAATATTATTATAATAACATTTTAGAACATCATAGTAATATTACTATTATATACATAATATAATGAATGTAATTATATTAGGTAGATAATAGCATATTATTTTCTATAACAATTTCTTTGTACCTTTTGTACCCTCTTCTTGTTTTAGGTAATGTTTTGGTCAGGCCTTGCTTTATTAAACACATTCCATCACCTTAGATAGTATGAAGAACATTAAAAGCTATTTATAAAAATGGATTTTAATTAATCTAATCATTAATGCCTAGATTAATTAATCATTAAATATCAAATAACTAAAGCAATTAAAATCATTAACATGAACGGTCAAACATCACTATTCTTACAAGCCAAAGAAAACCAAAAACCTTTAATACCAAAACATGACAAGTGGGTCCCCAAGAATCTTGGGGTGGTTGTGGAAACTCCACAACGAGGAATCCGTATCACAATAGTGCCACGAGTGGGCAAGGGAAGTCGTATCATAATAGTACCGTGAGCGAGCGAGGGAAGCCGTATTACAACATAGAATTTGGATCGTATTTTCAGAACAAGGAGAGTTTGCAATCATCGGGTAAGCACATTTTCCGTCCTCTTTCAATTTATAAAACAATTTAAGTAGATAGGAGAAATAAGTGAACATATAGTTCCTTCATTCAACACCTCAGTTGTGAGCTCCACTAGTTTTTAGCTAGAACAAAAAATTTGAGAAGGGTTTTAGTCACCATCAGAAAAACATATAGCAAAAATAGTAACACAAAACATACAGAAAATATTTTCCCATCATAAAATAGTGAGGGTCGAGTTTGTTTCAACGGGTTTGCAGTGGAGGAGGGCTACAACAGAGGAGGGTTTGCATATATATATATATATATACACAAATTGTTCAATGGGTTTGCAGCGGAGGAGGATTTGCAAAGCAAGGAGGGTTTGCGGCGGAGGGTTTATTATATATATTTCATCGGATCAACAGTATAAGGGGTCGACAAGGGTTTGCAGTGGAGGAGGGTTTGCAACATAGGGTTTTATTACAACAAAGGGTTTATAGCAGAGGGTTTAATTACACATCTATTTCATTGAATCACTAGTATAAAGGGTTTGGAAATGGAAGAAGGAAATAAAAAAGAACCGATATGTGTTAATGAGAAACAGTACTGGAGGATATTAAGGCATCGAAAAGCTCAATCAAGGGCAACAACAATTAAGAGGACATATCAAAAAATTAAAATAAAAAATATTTTACCATATAAACAGGTGGAGAATAAGGAACTATCAAAGGCACTAACCATCATCAAACTAGGAGAACAATTAGCACAACATAGGGGACACAATAGATAAGATAAAAGAAACAAAGGCAAAATGACAACATAAGAGAATACATAAGGAAAAAAAAGCGAGGAGAAAAAATAAGAAATAATCGCAAGAAAACATTTAGCATGGAAAATGGAGGTCACCAAAATGAGTTTTCAGACAAGGAAGAAAATTACAGTCCCACAACTACACCACTTATGTGGGCACCAAGACTTTATGTGCAAGAACTAATGAATATGAAAGAGAAACTTGAAAGCATGGAAAGGAGGGATAAATTAAGAGATACTAAATCAGATGAGGTTATAAACACCATTCAAAGGCTAAAAAAGGAAAACATCCAACTCAAGGAGTAAGTGTCAAAGCTACAAAACCTTGAAAACAAGGGTCAACATGAATGGCATGTCCTCAAAAAAGCCATCCACCCCTCAATTAATGATGCAATAGAGGTGGAAAAAACAAATGCAAATCAAATAAAAGAGGTATGAGAAACACTCCAAAATATGGAAATAAGAGAAAATGAGCTGCGAAATGAATTAGAAAAGGCAAAGACATGGTCTCAAGTAGTAAAAGAACTAGTCAATAAAAAAAAAGAGTTGATAGAAAAGCAAGTAAAAATTCAAATAACAAAAGAGAAAGAAAGACATGAGAAGTTATCAAATATAATCATAAAAGGGTTGAAATATTATGGGGATAGGAAAGACACAAATCAGTTAACCAGGGACTTCTTTTCAGATCGATTACAATGGAAAGGTCAAATTAAAAAAGCAAGCAGAATTGGTAGGATGAGAGAAGGAGGCAGAGATAGGCATATTCGGGTCATATTAATGAGCTACGAGGATAAAATAAGGTTACTAAAAAATGGAGGTATGCTGAGAGGATCACAATTCTATTTAGATGATGACCTAACATTTTTATAGCAGGAAGAAAGAAATAAGGAATGGGAAAAGGGTAGCAAAGAATGAAGGGAAACATGCATATTTAAGAAATGGAAAGGCATACATCACATCAAAACAAACCCAAAATAAATAGAGATTATGGCCCACCCAGGAACATCTTACGATGGTAAGTTGGAACTGTAGAGGTTTCCCTTGGAGAAGAGGACCCGGGTTAGGGCCCATTTCTAGAGATAAAGATATAATCATATTGATGGAAACACATGAACACGATGGATGTAGGACTCCAAAATTTGTGGGATACAAAAAAATAGCAATATGGAATAAAGCAGTGGAAAATGACAAAGGGCATAGGGGTATTATGGTTTTAATAAAAGAGGAATGGGATAGGGTCATTAAAATTGAAAAAAATATGAAAACAAACAATACATCTAGATAAAGATCTTAGAAAATAAGTTAGTTATTAGCATAGCAGCAAGTTATTTTGCTCCCAAGAATTCTAAATTCTATAAGAAACATGACCTTAATAGAGAATACCCATAATCCTCCCTAAAAAGAGATATTTCGATATACAATAAGTTGGGAGAGATTATATTAATTGGAGATTTCAATGCAAGGACAACAAATAAGCAAGCTAACATTCTAGAAGGTAGTGAAGATATTGAGATTAATCCTCTTTGGATGCCAGAAGAGGAAAATCAATAGTGGACCAGGACTTCAAAAGATGAGCATGGGGCTATCACACAATATGGAGAAGAGTTGTTAGGCCTCTCCAACATAAAAAACTTGATTATTTAAAATGAGATGAAAAATGAGAAAATTCATGAAAGTATACATGCAAAACATATAAGGGACAATGTGTAATAGACTATGTAATATGCTCACAAAATTACATACCAAAAATAGAGGAGCTAGAAGTGGAAGATTCTCCATTGGAACTTAAGTCAGATCACAACCCAATTGTTATGAAACTTCGAATGCATGGAAATAAACTAAGGGAAAAACACTTGCAAGACAAATACATTTTCTCATAAGGGAAACATTATCTTAACAAATGAAAATCGATAGAATTTTAGAATAGTATTAAATAATAAATTATAGGATTGGGAAGAACTACCTCACAATAACAAAGATTACAGTAAGAGTGAATGGTTAATGCACGCTATCCAATAATATCTAAACAAATGCAAGAGAGCTAAACCTAAAAAGAAAGAAAGGTATAGCTTCCCATCTAGCCCATGGTTCAATGAAGATTGCAAAAAAGTACGAAGATTACTAAAGGAACCAATGGGTAAAACAAGAGCAAAAAAAAAACATATGAGAAACTGGTAAGGGAAAAAGAAGAAGAATACACTAGAACAAGGAGGAAAGAATTGATTTACTTAGGGAAGCATGAACCAAAGAAATTTTGGAAGGAACTAAGCATGAAGAGGATGTAAACTAAAAATAACATAACAGTTAATCAGTGGTTGGAATATTCAAAACAATTGTATCAACGTAGTAACCAGTAGGAGACACCCCCTACTATCATTGTCAAGAAAGAACTTTTCAAAAATGAAGACATTATTCAAGGGATAAAAAATTTAGCAACTGGTAAAGCCTGTGACATGGACAATATTCAGGTAGAGCATATAAAATGGGGGTTAGATATTATGGCACCACAAATCTAAGAAATTTTCAATGAGATCATACAAAATGGCTTCCCTACCAAGTGGACAACTAGCTTGACCATTCCTTTGTTTAAAAGTAGAGATGTAAATAATCCATCAAACTATCGAACTATTATGATCAACCCTCTCTTTGCAAAGTTGTTTGGGAGTATGATAGAGCGTAGGATCAACATATGGATAGAAGAAAAGGGAAAGAGAGCAAAGCACCCAACTATTAATCACTGTATCATGCTCAGACACAGTGGAAAAAATATAGGACAAAAAAGAGGAGGTTTTTTTTTTGTTTTGTAGACTTCAAAAAGGCATTTGACATAGTGCCAAGGAAAAAATTATGGAACAGAATGGAAGATCTAGAGGTTCCAATTCACTACAGGGAAATAGTTCACAGACTATATGAGCATGTAAAAGCTAGAATCAAAACACATGAAGGATTATATAAATGTTTTGGTAGTGACATAGGTGTCAAACAAGGTTGCCCTCTATATTTGACCTTATTTGGGCTGTACATTGACAAGTTAGAAGAATGGATAAACAAATTTGGGGTAGAGGTTGTGCACTTAGCCAAATATATGGTAAAACTCCTCATGTATGCAAACGATGTAATTCTTGTGGAGAAAAAAACCAAATATCTATAAGATCACCTTCGAGCTCTAGAACTATTTTGTAAGGAATTTGGGATGCAAGTGAACACAAGAAAAATAAAAATTACGATTTTTTTAGCAAAAAAGAAGCAACAGCTCGAATGCTAGTTTGTCGGATAACCGCTTGAGGTAGTAGTAGAATACAAATACTTGGGCATAGAATTTCATGATAAACTTAATTGGAATACATGTAGGATGAAAATAACTCAAAATGGTTGGAGAGCACTATATGCACTTCAAAAGAGGTGTAGGAATGCTGAGTTGTGGGACTAGAAGACCACCAAGGTCTTATTTGGCCTGCTTGTTACATCGATTTTGTTGTATGGTTGCGAGGTGTGGGCTAGTGGCACAAAAAATGCAAAATGGAGGCAAATAAAAAGGATTCAAAATGTAACCACCAGAAAGGTTCACACTCAATTGCGTATCCTATTGCAATAAATGATAAAAATATAACATGCATACAAGAACACAAAATTGACAACAAATGAATCAACAAGAAAAATGCTTTATTCCATTGTATTCGAAGTCAAAATCCAATTACAAGTACATCCCTCTTAGGGATAATCATTTTGATATAATATTACAATAGGAGTGCACAATTGTTTCCCTATTAAGGGTAGGTGTGATTTCCAAATGCCTTTCAGGATGACACGAACTGCTCTAGGATGGAGGTGCCCTCTTCTTCATGATGGGGAAGGAACTTGATAGTTGGTTCTCCTTTGAAACTATTCCCTGTGGTCAAGAAACAACACAAGAATGTCAAAAAGATAGGCAACCTCTCATGATGAGGCCATTTTAGGTAAATTGCATAATGACACCATTAAACATGCATAATCAAGAAAATGTACAAAGTGCTTCTAAGCTATGCAAATCAAATCAAGATTCATATAATAGTGTAAAGAAAAGTAGCAACTACACTATGCATGAATCAGATATATAAGACGAAGCATAAACATGCATAAAGAAACCATTTAAGTCCTAATTGAAGCATAAACATAAATATGTAAATATAACCTAATTCTATAGTCAAAAGTCTGCTAAAATGCCATTAAACTATGAAAACAACTAATCTAACCTAATTAGCCGGACATAAATGAAAATAGGAAGGTGGTTATACCTCTGCTACAAACCGCAGCTCTATTGAGTGGTCTGCACTATAAACCATAGCTGACAGCCACGATTAGAACTATGATAGGCTTACCCTCAATTCCAAGGATAGTGGGATTGACCTCCTTGTCCAATTGATGTTCAAGGGTCGCCTTCGATGTCCTTATGATAGGTTTGGCGATTGAATCACTGTGATGGGCCTTCATTTTCTTGGATTTACATTTCTTGATCCTCCTAGGCTCCTAGGGCATCCATAATGCAATTCATCATGAATCTTGGCAAGTAGGTAGGGGATAAGTGCAATAGCTCTCTCTTAGTATACTTGATTGAGTGTACAATTCGACAGGGCTCAATTGCTCAAATATCCAATGCTCTCTCATTGTATTTTGATAGTGCTTCGCTATCAAAATCCTCTATATATTTGCCCTAATTTTGAGGGGTACTTATAGGACTACCCAAGGGCTAGGGGTGGCTTCCTAGAGAAGCCAAGATCAAGAAGGGGTGGTTAGGATAGTTGGAATGGAAGCTTCCACCCTCTAACCACCTTCTTCTAGATCAAATGGTCGTTCCAACTAATTTGGCTTGGATTGAAGGTCAACTAAACTTCAGTTAAGACTATAGGTCACAGCTGTGGTCTAGAATGTAAACCGTAGGTCTCAACCATGATTCAACTATAAACTGTAGGTCTAGGCTATAGTTCAGACTGATTAGGCCAAGGAGCCCAAATTGAGTGGTTAGAACCACTGCTCTATCTTGGAGTCTATCCAAGATCTTCTATATGGTCTTGTAGCATGTCCATATGAGTAGTCACCCTCGACATGACACGTTTTAGATGTTTACAGATGCCCCTTTTGAGATGCATTGTGAGATCGAACAACACTGAGCAAAAATAAAACTCATAAAATGATGTCGAAGGTTCTATGATGATCATTAGTTAGATCAACATTAGATGCCCCAAGTCCAAAAAAAGGATGCACATCTTGGAATCATTGCTTCCAACTCTTTGGAGGCTTAAACTTGAAAGAGTTTGCACTCATCATCATATATTCAAGTAGATTTGGTGCTACAATAGGAGTTAGGCCTATATAACCGAATGAATGAGAGTTACAAAAAAATTATCATATTTGCTATTTTTCCCAAGCAAAGGGTAAGCCTATGATAGCTGTTGAAAATGATTCACAAGGACAAACACATTTTTGACAAGATCAAGGGATCTACAATTTTAGGGATCTTCTATTGATTTTGATTATGATTTGATATTATGACTACCCCCTCAAGCGACGAGTCGATGAAAGTAATGACAATGAATGAAGCGACGATGTCGCTTGACCACCATGGATGATATGAACAAACTTAGATTTGAGGATATTAATGCATTGGCTAGACCTAGTTCAACTTTTGATTCTAACTATTAATAGTATTTGCACATTCCTATCCCATGGAGCAGTCGGGCTACAATATTCATCTTAGGGAATCAAAATGATACAAATCCAATCAGATTTGTGTTGAATCAAATTATCGATGATTTGATGAAAAGAGATCATAGAAGAAATGACATGCAATGCCTTGTTCTTGTGGAGCAGTCAATCCACAAAGGCCTTCTTAGGTATTTAAGAGAAGCATAGCACATCAACAATGACAATTTTACCCCAAATGTCCTTATGGTAATTTACTCATCTTGCCAGATTGCATAGAGTGCAAGTTGCTGCAACCGCCAAGTGTATATGGTAAATTACTGAATACGAGGTGCATTTGGTGTTTTGAATTATTTGAATGTTTTGAATTATGCATTGAGCTTATTTATTTGGTTGGGAGGTGCATCGCTCCATAAAAGGATTGTCATAGCGACAACCTCGGTTGAATGTACTTTATAATCTCAGCTAGATTTTTTATTTTTAATTGGATCTCGGTGCTTGATTATCACCAAATTTCCAAATTTATCTACTTTTATTGAGTTCTAACCCAATGGGAGGTATTAATTTATCTTTTTACCCCTTCGTATGGTGGGAATTTTCTAAATTATTTTGTAGTTACAAACTGCAGCTAGGATCTGCAGTTCCCATTTGCAAATTTGGGAACCATTGCTAGGGCCTGCGGTCCACGTGAAACACAAGAGGTCTATAAAAAGCTCAATTTTCAAATGTCTCTCATTATTTTCTGACAGCAACTTGTAAAATTGGAGCTCTGATAGTGACAGCTGAGAACTCACCTGAAACCTACCACACTTTACCCGCACATCTACTCATAAGATGATGGCCGGGCACGGGCAAACATCTTCTAGCCGCAGTGGATGAGGCGAGGGCAAGGTAACTAAAAAACCAAGACCTCACATCCATTACCACTTAAAAATGAACCCAATTAAGTAATTTATAAATCAATTTCACTAAATTGTTGGCAATGAACCTCACCTTAGGCTAGGGTAGCTTAGGTTTTAATTTTTTTTTTCATTTTTGGCCGCGGTATCGCACCCAGTCGGATCTCAATCGGAGATCACATGTACCAGCTATGGTTCCCATTTGGTCAATTGGGAACCGCAATTACCAACTGCGGTCAACTTTCAAAATCCAAACGATCAATTTTTGACCGCATGTGAACCGTAGGGTTGACCTGCGGTTCGCCAACTTTAGGAAAAATTTATATTTTTTTTATTTTTCTAAGTTTTTAGAGGCAATTAATGTCATTTGATGCATTTTTTACCTGTCTAACTAAAAAATTTGATTTTGAGGCCTGCATGATGACATGTTTTTGTAATTTTATCAATTTTTTTACTATTTTTTATTGTTTTAGTTAGCTTTTTCCTTATATCATTCTATTTATTTTAGATATTGACCTCTAGAGCTCGAGAGCTTGAAATTATGAAGACTCTCTGTGGAGAGCTCACTAATGGTGAGCGAGAGTGGTTCGAAGCTATCAGCTTCGACTACATACTAGATCTACCTACTATCAGGGTAGATCAATCCTATTTTACTAGGTTGGCCCAATGCTGGAATGTGCAGACCAACATGTTTCACCTGCCTATAGGTGAAATGGCAGTGACATTAGAGGACATTTATAGGATATTTGGGATCCCAATTGATGGTGAGGCCATCGTCTATTCAAATTCTCATGCTAAGGAGTCCATATTCAATGATATATTCAGTGCCTAGAGCAAGGAGGCTCAGTGCACCATTGACCACAGAGGGGTCCATATTGGATATTGGTAGGGGAAGAATATATTCTCCATGCACGAGGCTATTTTCATGCACCTGGTGGTGCAATATATGCTTCTAGACTCCACAGGTGCAAGGATTCCTTGGAACCTCTTAGCTAATGTGCATAGAGTTATCCATAGCTCTATCTGACAACCACTGCTCCTAGCCTAGGGGAGCACTCTATTGGCTCAGCTGTATCGAGAGCTATATTAGATCACTGATCGGAGCCACCGGGGGATAAGTTGTAGTCTACTTCTATAGATTTGGTGCTAGTAGCATATTAGGATAGAACGTCCTAGGGAGCTGCCCCTACACATCACAAAGATAAAAGATGCCCATCAGTGCTATGCTACCTACTGGCCTCAGAATGAGGAGGGCTTCCATAGCAGGATCCATGCTGGTGATGTCTAGCATTATATCACATGGTTCGTAGGACTCAGGCCAGATGATGTTGAGTGGCGGCCCTACATGGAGTGCCTTGACTGGCCTAAGGTCAGCGAGCGACTTTGAAAGTCTTGTTGGGATAGATGGTTACTTGGACAAAATGCCGAGATCAAAGAGTACTCATTTTTCTCTCGCATCTTGTGTTAGTTTGGCATGATGTAGGACATCCTAGAGATCTTGTTTTCTTATAGGCACCTAAATTTGGAGAGGGATCTACCATAGATCTAGCCTTCGGCTCTAGGGGATGCTCCCGATGACTTCCAAGAGACTGGAGTTGATAGAGCTATGACCACTCTAGAGTATGATGGATGGTGGTCTATGTTCTATTGGTACAAGATAGGGCCTTTGGGCCGAGCTACAGATTAGGCCAGAGTAGAGGTAGATTTTGACAGGCATAATGTGCGCCATTAGATAGAGGGTAGCTAGGGTGTAGAGGCTACCACTGATGAGGCTTCTAAGATTGATCCTGATGAGGAGGCTCCCAAGGAGGGTGAGGTCCCTCCTAATAGTGCATAGGGACTACTCTTGACATAGGTGGCTGACCTACAGAGTCAACTCAAGCGATTCCAAATGTAGCATAGGGATCGGGACACTACTATCACTACTCTGCAAGTGCAATTGACAAACATAGATCATCGATTGATGTAGGTAGAGCAAAAGATTGCTATCTTGATAGCATGAACTACCACAACAGAGACCTAGGTTGGCAAGCTCACCCATGCTCATGAATTGGTACTGGCATAGAGGGATGCGATAGTAGTAGAGCAGGATCTTCTCAAGGCATAAAGGGGGATTCCTCATCCTCTCTAGCGATTACGAGGCCTCTAATGGCACTAGCAGTAGTACTACTAGGCGATCGAGATTCTATGACAAATATCTGATACTTGTAGGGTTTACTGATGAGTGCCAATTATAGGCACGCATCCAAGATTGCTTGGGTGGACCAGCTAGTTGGATATATTCAGATGCTAGGTGTAGAGGTTCCCGAGGATCCATATGCTCTAGAGTCCCAATGGACTAGATCTAGGACTATCATACAGTCTACTGCTAGCTCAAGCCATCGCACCCGTCAGAGCGAGAGGACACACAAGTCCTCTAGTACACATAGCAGCAACAATCATACCAGGACTAGGGAGGTAGGGTAGTCTACTACAACATCCAAGAATAGGTCCCGGTGCACAAAGGTGCCCATTTCATTGGTGGCAGTTGGACGAGTGCTAGGCTTCTTTGGGCTAGGCAGTACTTAGGGTGCTCAATAGGATCTATAACAGATAACAGGGCAACAGACAGAGTAGGCTCCTGAGCATAGTACTAAGGGAGGCGGTGAGAGCTCCAGTACAGGGGAGCAGATCAGAGCTAGAGCTCTACTGTTGCAGGGTACATTTTTGATACATATCATTTTTAGGGTAAGGTTGAGGACCTACACATTTGTAGCCTACGAGAATTTTTGTACTCTTGATGTACTCTGAGACACACATTTATATATGATATGATCATTATTTTGTGGCTCATTATTGTGTACTCATTTATTTTTAATTTTATATTTATGTGATGCACATGGATGCAATGCTTATGTTATGCTGATGTTATATGATGTGATGTATGGATGACATGCACTAGATATCTATTTGATTTATGATGATGATATGCAATGATCTAGATGCTTAGATGTGCTTTTTATGATGGATGCATATGGATGGAATGTTCTTCTCTTAACGCATATTTGATATTGCTTTATTGTATGCATTAATGCATGTAATGATTTATTTACACGATGCTAACCTAATGTAAATGAACCTGTATGCTTTAATCACTTAAAACATAAGGAATGAATGCAAATATGTTTATCAATTTAATGGATGACATCATAGAATGTATAAAAATCATGAATGTAATTGAAAATCCTTAAGATAAAAATTTAATCAATTAATCACCCATATATGAAATGCAATGGTATGCGATGTTTATAATGCGGATGATATAATGTGTCATTCGATTTTCTTTTACAAATTTGAAAAATGTGCACGATATAGTCAGTGGCCATCTAAATATTATTTCTAATATCCATCCATTATCTATCCTATATGTTGATTGTGCTTTATATAATGATGTATCATGGATTCGATACTTTGCAATTTGATGATTTATATGGTTGTAATTTTTGACATTTTGTTGCTATGGGAGAAAATTTTGAGGTTTTCCATGAGACTCAAACACCCTAATAGAATTATCAAAAGTTGCATACTAACCACACTAGACTTTTGAGATAAAAGGATTTTGCTAGGATAGACCCTAACTGTTAATTATCCCTGTGTGTGCAAATAATTATTTTAAGATAAGACACGAGCGTTCCCCAATGTTAGGCGGGATTCTTTCAGCCCATTGCTAAGATAGGGGTTCCACAAATGTCTTATCCAATATCAAGTTTAGATTTTAGTTGGACTAAGCCACTAGGCAATGTAGGACACCTGAAGCTAGCTCCTCCACATTCAAACATTGGTCTTGTTCATAAGCGATATGCTAATGCATCAGACATATTGTCATGCGTAAGGTATAGTAGTGCTGACAATTCCAGGGATTCAGGCTCATTCCTTTCTATCCTTTAATTTTCGGGATACTTGCTCATATGTAGTGAAGCAAGGGAGTTGATTACATATTATTTTTGAACTATCTTTGGATCTTCATTTGATATCTCTTCGAACTGAATTTTGGATCTTCATTTGATCTTCGCTCAAACTTTTGATTTATGATCTTCATTTGATCTTCACTTTTGAACTTCACTTTGAACTTTTATTTAAGCATGTTTTTTGATCTTCACTTGATCTTCACTTTTTGGTATTATAAATTTGATAATTTTCTTCAAAAAATTTCCTTTGGGGGGATTTACTTGGAAAAACTATTTATGGTATATCGATTGAAAATATCGATCTTATGATATCAATATGGGATATCACTCTAGGGATTCGATCTATGATATCGATCTAGGGTATCAATCATGAGGATTTATGTGGGATATCTCCTTCGGATATTGCTCATTTTATCGTAAGAAAGGGATTATGAATAAGGAACTAACCTGTCCTTTTGCCAACTGCAAACATTTCCCATATCATCCACACATAGGGATAAGCAAGAATAACTCTTTTTGCTTCAGGATACCCGGTCCTGCTTCATGGATTTCATATTCCCCTAGTCCTTGTTAGGATTGTTTAAATTTTTTGATTAGTGATAGGCTTATGATATGCTAAGGGCTATAATAACTGAACCTTAGCTACAAAAGCAAAGTAATATTTCTACCAACTCTTGATAAGACCACTAGGTATGGCTGAGTGACCGAAAAACACTAGTATATCTCCATAGCAACATTATAGGTTGTGTTGAAAAACACAATTGCTCACATGAATGATGGATTATGATAAATGCATAGATGCATGATTTAAACACAAACGTGGCATCGTTTGTAAGACTGACAAACACAATGCCTTCTATTACAAAATGCAACAAATGACGAATGCCTATATGCAATGCAGTAATGCAACGAATGCACGTGTAAATGCAAAATGAAAATGCAAAATTCAAAATGCAGATGCAAATATTTTTGGATTTTATGCTTTACAATTTTTTTTTTAGAATTTATTGATTTTATAATTTTTATGGGTTTTGAGCCTCATAATTGACCAAATGGTGAGTACATGCCTCTGGAGCCTTTAGATTGACCAAGCAATTTTTAGGAATCCTTGGAGCTTTTGGGATTGACCAAAGGGATTATGTGTACCTTTGGGGAATTTTGGGATGACCAAGCAATTTTGAGAATCCTTGGAGCCTTTGGGGTTGATCAAGCAGTTTTTCAAAAAATCTTGGTGCATTTTGCATTTGACCAAAGGGCTAATAGATGCCTTTGGAGTTTTTTAGGATGACCGAGCGATTATAAGAAAATCCTCAAGGCTTTTAAATGACACGACCAAGCGGTTTCAGGGACCCTTGGAGCCTTTTGGGATGACCGAGCGATTTTGCAAACCCTCGGAGCTTTTGAGGTTGACCAAAGGGCTTACAGATGCCTTTGGAGCTTTTTTACTGACTTGACCAAGTGGTTTTTAGGAACCCTTGGAGCCTTTTGGGAAGGGCATGCTGCCCTATATACCCCCAGTGAGTGTGCCATTCGATAATGGTGAGGGAGGTGCAATACCTCTAGATTCCTCATTTTTCCTTATCAAATTTGGTGTGGTTGGTGGGAAAGGTATGCTACCTTGAAGACCCCCAATGTGCATGCTATTTACTAAAAAATAATTAGCTTGTTCAGGAAGAGTGACAGAACTCAACTCTCCCAGGTGAAGATTGGACCTCACCAGTGTGCCTATGCTTCGACACGAGTGAACAAGAATAGATTGAGACAAAAATTTAGAAATTTAGATTGGAATAGATTGGACAAAAATTTAGAATTTTTTTTGAGAGTATATGTGTCGACCTATAAGGTTGAGAAGTTTTCTTATGAAAGAGCTTTGTCATATTGGAAATATTTATCAAAGAGAAGAATTGTCATGAATACTCTGGATGATGAGGATAATGGTAACACTAATGACACTGTGATGACAAAATGTTTTGGAATGAGTGCAAAAGAATTTGCATAATCTGAAAAGAGTTTGTTTCAGCTTTCACCATTATGATGCAAAAATGCTTTCATTTCCCAATATTATATTGGGATTTAATTCATTTATTTGATTTGATTTCAAATATGGAGATTTGATTATATTTTGAGACATGTTTTCATGTATTTTGGAACAAAATATTGATTACTGCATCACAAATATTACTATTTTTTACATGTATTTTGATTTCATATATTATGCTATCAATTGTCAACAGAATATGTGTATATTATGATTTTATGTATTTTGAAAAGTCCATGTATTGAAAACTATGTATGGCAAACCATGTATTGAATAAACTATGTATTGAATAAACCATGTATTGAAAATAATGTATGGCAGACCATGTATTGAATAAACCATTTATGGTAAACAATGTATTGAATATACAATTTATTGAAAACAATGTATGACAAACAATTTATTGAATATCAAATTGATTTTAAACCATGTATTGAAATCATGTATACAATACACCATGTATTAAATTGTTGAAACAATGTATTGAGTATACAATTTATTGAAGACAATGTATGAAAAACCATGTATTGAATAAAGTATAGACCATGTATTAAATAAACCATGTATTGAATAAAGAATAAACCATGTATTGAATAAATCACGTATTGAATACCATGTATTGAAAACAATGAGGGCAAACCATGTATTGAATAAACCATGTATTGAAATAAATGTATTGCAAACCATGTATTGAATAAACCATTTATGGAAAACAATGTATTGAATAAACCATGTATAGCAAACAATGTATTGAATATCAAATTTATTGAAACCATGTGTTGAAATCATGTATACAATTTAGTGAAAACAATGTATGACAAACCATGTATTGAAAACAATGTATGGCAAACAATGTATTGAATATCAAATTGAATGAAACCATGTATTGAAACCATGTAAACAAACCATGTATTGAAACCATGTATACAACAAACCATGTATTGAAACCATGTATACAAACCATGTATTGAAAACAATGTATGGCAAACCATGTATTGAAATCATGTATACAATTTAGTGAAAACAATGTATGACAAACCATGTATTGAAAACAATGTATGGCAAACAATGTATTGAATATCAAATTGATTGAAACCATGTAAAAAAACCATGTATACAACATCATGTATTGAAACCATGTATACAAACCATGTATTGAAAACAATGTATGGCAAACCATGTATAGCAAACTAGATATAACAAACCATGTATAATAAACCATTTATAGCAAACTAGATATTGGTGCTCCATTATTGCATCCACATAATTCAAAATTATTTATTGCATCCACACAACTGATCAAACCATTACAATATTGAAAGAAAATCTAAAAAGTAATATAAAATTTATATAATATAAAATATTATGTTTAAAAAGATGTTAAAATAGGAGTCTTTGAAACCATGTTTTTTCACCACAATGCCACATTCTAGAATCATCAAATAAGGAAACAATAGTTCTACTTTTCTATGTTTTCTTGCTACAAAGTGCCTGAAGTGTTAGCTGCATCTACCTCAATATCCTTTGCTTCCAATGCACCAGACCGTACCAAACTATCAGATGTAGTGTTTATCCCCTTTAGCAATAAATATTCTTCCTTCATGGGATCTTCTTTAAATGGTGTATTCAGCTCTTTCTCATTTTATTTTATTGCAACATCCACATCCAAGACCTTTTCTTTGATAAGCTTCTTCAGCCAATTGTTTTCTCAAACAGTGTTTTGTAGTCTCTTCTTCAATTCAATAGCATTAGTCACACTGATTTTTGCAGTCCTGATCCAAGTTTTCATGGCTGACACCTGCTGCTTTAAATGTTGATAATTAGACTACAAAACACAAGAGAAAAATATTAATATTAATTAAATAGTATATTAAAGAAAAAATAATTTATAGATATGTGTAAAAGTTACATCTGCTATAAGTCTTGCAGTTTTTGCCATTGCTACTTTCTTCTTGTCTAGTTCTCATTCATTGAAATAGGCTTGGGATTCAAAATTCAAGTTCTCTAATCGGTCAAGTATAATGACTAGAACTTCATCACTGCTTGTACCATCGGCCTTGACGGTGCTATATTGGGCTTTTAGTAATAGAGCATCGAGCTTTTGTGGCTCATTCTCTACCTTTGAAAACAACTCATTTCTATGTCCAAAGTTCTTGTATAGACCATTTATTACTTTGATCATAACCTTGGCCCAATATTCCCATTGTCTTAATGTATCCATGTCTATAAGTAGATTATTAGTAACATTAGCCCTACAACTGTTTGCTAGTAAAATATTTTCAGAAAATTTTATTTTATCATCATCAATCGAATGATGATTGGTTTCAACATGATGGTGGGGGGAAGATGAAACATCAACGACATCTCCTTCAACATTCTCTCGTGCTTCATCACCTAACCCTAGACCATGAAGCAAATCACATGTTTTTAGTGGAAAATTCAAATTATTCATATCTTGATACATAAAATCATCTTCTAGATTAACATTTGGAGGGGGCATCTGAGAAGCATTCTCTACATTTGATAAATTATCAAGTGTTAAAATTGGGAATGGTGTCCCTAAGACAACATATTGATCACAGTCTGAATATGAGTCTAAAGTGACTGACACGACAGTGTAAGGAATAGTTTCCCATGCATGTGGGATTGGTTCCTCACCGATGGTGCATACTGTGGTGATTGTTGGACTTGTCATAGATGAAATTGGTGTTGATGGACTTGCGATAGGACTGGATGCTTTTCCTGTTGTGCACCTAGTGGAAGCATATATTTTTTGAGTCTTGTAAATTGAGTCGGTCCCTCTACAAAATTTAACATTAAAATTATAAATTAAAACTAGTTTTAAAAACAATGCCATTAAAATATAATAATTTTAACTAAACATACCCGACTTAGACTCTGTAGCCATTGTCGTTGTTGCTGCAATGGTTGTCCTTTGCTCTACCTTTGAAAACAGTTAAATATTTTTCTCAAACTAAATATAATTGAATATTGTTAAAATACATTATTAAAATTAGAACTTTTGAAAAATATGTTTACCTTGTGAGGTGGAGGTTTCATCTTCAATGTTCACTGTAGCAGATGCATGTCCAGAAGTAAGAGGAGCAACACATGTATGTTGTCCATCAGGAGACCTCCTACATTTACGGGTGGAAGGTACCGATGACGATTGCGATTGCAAGTCAGAATCACCAAATGCTTCTTGAATCCTGATGGCGACATCCCTTTTACTAGACGAGTGAGTTGCTCTTCTCTATTTTCAAAAGAAAATTAGAAAATAACAAGATTGATTGAAATTTGAAAAGACAAAAAAGAGAGACTATTCCAATATATAATTTTACCTATATTTCATTCTCACTTAACCCAATACGCAACAAATCCGGGTGCAATGCAGTTGGAGGACTTTTTTTTTGAAGATTGTAATAAGCTTCATAAAAAAGAGAAATAATATAGTTGCTAGAGGTTACCGTATACGCAAATTGAATTTTTTGCATAGAAAGGAGGTCCTATTTTATGCGGTTAGAAATGAAAGTGGACCAATCATATCTTCCTCCATAAATACAACGAATCAACATTGAAAAAGCCCAAAATGGCATTTATGTTGGTCAACCCTGCAGAATAAGCCTTCCCAAGAACAATTCAATACAACCATAAAAAAATTTATCTGAAATGTTGGAAATGTTCAAACCCCTTTTCAATTTTGAAGAACTAATTGGAAAATAGAGAGAACATTATTAGAGAATGGACATTGGAAACAACAATACATCAAAATTAAGGATAAATAAAAACAAAATTTTAAAAAACTTACCTTTCAAATGGTCTGGATTCACGACATATTTGGATGCTAGCGTTGATTTGTCAGAATCAATCAACACATAATGGTTGTTAACAAGGAGACCATCTAAAAATGGTAGTCCTATTAATCACTAGACATCCGAGGGGTTCACAGTAAAAACAAATTCCTTGTTATCAATAGTGGACACATCATGGTCATAACAACTAACAATATGTTGCATCAGGGAGATGCTGACGTCCAACTGTGGCATCTTCATGACTCCAGTAAGTCCAGAGGTGTACAACCAGTTGTAATCCCTCCCAAGAATGTTAAAAATGTTCTTGACGTTCGAGAAATAGTAACTCTTGAATGATACATTAGTTGGGAGAGGAGAGGAACTGCTAGCCATTTCTAAAAATGCTAGGAAAACACCCTGAAATGATAAAAAAATACTCAAAAAATTGCCTAAGAAATTCTAAAAATGCCTTGAAAATGACCTAAAAATGATTAGAAAATGCTAAGAAAAATGCTTGAAAAAGGTCTAAAACTGTTATAGATAACACACTAAAAATACTGGAAAAATCTCTAAAATTGCTCTAGAAATCATCGTGTGAAAGGTGAAAATGATACTACTATTCTATTTATAGAAGTTTGCATGCCTAAAGTCAATGGATGTGTGACACATGGTAAACGAGAGGACACATGGCAACATCTTATTGATGGTATTTGGTGGTGGCATTCTTCCTATTGCCATGTGACAGTCATAATGTGATAGTTGCCACTTGACAACCGCCATGTGACAGTTGTCTTGTGGTAGTTGCCTCACGACAGTCACCCTTGGACAGTCGTCATCTGATAGTCACACATGGTAGTCGCATCTTGACAGTTGCAACATGTGAGTCACAATATGGCAGTCGCCACTTGATAGTCTCCCTTGGCAGTCGCCACTTGACAGTCGTATCCTGACAGTCACGCCTTGACAGTCACTTCTGTCAATCGCCTTGTGTCAGTTGCTTCTGTCAGTCGTAATTTTTAAGGCTGAAAAATTTGCTGCATATTTTTCAAAAAATTGCCACTATTTGATAAATTTTCTAAAAAAATTGAAATATTCGCCCCGATGTCTATACACCTTAGGACTAGATTCACCCTGATTTTATAAATAAACTTTGGGGCCGACCCCTTATGCATAACCCTGGAATACATGGATGAAACAAAATAAAAAATGGATGAAACGTTGGGAAATCAACATAAATGAATGCCCAAAGGTCAAAAAAGACATAAAAATTTATGTGAATGAAAAGTTCAGAAGTGGAATGTGGAAAAATACAAGCATGAAAAGATAATATTATATTGCAAAGTTTAACCCAACGTATGACCATAAGGAAAAAATGTATATAGGCACTGAAATCAAGTGGAAGGAAAAAATCCTCATTGCTTAGATAAGGACTAGCTCTCATAGGCTTAGATGTGAAATAGGGAGATGGACAATGCCCAAAGAACAATGGGAAGAAAGGATATGTACTCTATGCAAAGCACAGGGGTAGTAGAGACAGAGGAACACTTCATCTATAAATATTCGAGTTTTTCATAAATCCGTGGTAAATACAAAGAAACACTTGGGAATAGGTCTATGGCAGAGTTATTTGAAGACAGTAAAATAAAAAAAGTTGGAGAATTGCTAACCCAAATTAGCAGGAGAAGGAACAACCTTCTCAAAGATATTAAAGATCATATGATATGATTTGAGTAATTGTACTTCCATATTTGAGGTCCCATAGACCATATTTGGGTCTCGCGGACATAATTAAAATCTTTCATTTTATTTCATAATTATGTTACAAAATTACCTTTGTAAAACAAATTAGTGACACTACATAAGACACATAATACAATGGCATAAACAAAAAAAACACAATCACAATGGTTTCACTTAATTACACCATTCTTTTCAATGGGTAATGGTCTTTAATTACATCGTTCTTCTCAATGGGTAATGGTCTTTAATTACATCATTCTTCTCAATGGGAGAAGGTTTTAGTCTGTGTTTATTATGGTTAAATAGTTTCGATGTTTTGAGTAATATGATTTGCTCATTATACTAAGATCCATTAAAATAAAATAAAATACTATATAAATACTTTAAAAGTCATATTTAATCTACTTATTTGAGCATTTTTAACTATATATATATATATATATATATATATATATATATATATATATAACAAATAAAATTAACCAAAACTTTATAATTCTCCTTACTAGAATTCTTCTTATAAAGTAACCTTTAAAAGATTCTAAAAACTAACTCGCTCATTATGTCGAAGTATCTTTTATTAACATAGCTATAAGCTTACACTTTTCTATAACCTACCATACACTACGTAATTATTTTATTATGGGATCCTTTTAACTAATGCTAAAATTGTGAAGTCAAATCTATCATACAGGATAAGAGAGTCATATGAAATCATTATCTAATTAATCTACATAATTTTTTTTCCTTAATGTTAAATAGCACGATATTCTAGTTCATAATTATAAAGAATATTAAAGTTTCTATTACATGGAGGATTTTGGAAAGAAGAAACTTTTTCCTAGATTTTTCTTAAACCGATAAATATGTGCAATGGTTAGTTTTTTGAAACATATAAATAAAGCAATTATATTATCGAGGAGTGTTTAAAGACGAGTTTGATTTAGAGCATCGTTCCTACCTAGGGTTATAAACATGGCACCAACCTCCATAAGTTAATACTACGACCAATATAATTTCTAAAAACTAAGCATTTAATCCATCATTTTACCTTTTATCGCTCGGTTAAAGATAAATATTTTGGAATGGTTTAGAAGTTAAGTTAGCAAGCTTATAATATTAATCATTTGCCATATAAAACTATAAAATAAAATGTGAATAAGACATGAGATAAACACACGAGGTAAACTACAGATCCTCAACTACTACAAGGCTCATTACATTGGAAGGCTAATCTCACAAATAGTGCATATGGAACTATGAGAGCACCATGGTTTAAGTCTACATTATAGTCGATTTATTACCGCCGTCATTTTGGTGACCAAGCAGTGAAGACTAGGTGCAAACGGAAGGAGATACAATACCATATTTAATATCTTGACCCTTGCTCAGGTAAAATAAAATATCATTTGAAAATTCCAGAAAAGCTGAACATATATGAAAAGCAAAAATTGCAAATCAACTAATAAGCTATTTTATCTAAGCAGATTTAAAATCATTTGACACAATTGACTGTCATAAAATTAGAGGTTCGACTATGAATATTTACTTCAAACTAAAAACTATTCACTATGCTCAAATGAATACAAATTTCACATAATCTAATTATGCCATCTAATTTTGACGATATAATCAGCAAATAAATTGTTATGTTGGAATTTTGTTCCACTTTAATCCCTCTTCTACTACCGACAGGGAAATAAATCATCTTTCGTATTTTTAAAGACAAGGCTCAATTTTCTACTAGTTGTACATAAATTATACACACGCTTCTACCAGGGTTATATTTTAAACTAAAAGTCGAAGGCTTCCCTAAATTCCAATTTGCGTAACTAATGAAAATTATAAGTTCCATCCAAGAATTCATTGCACTCTTACCACATTCAATAATTCTAGTTGTCTTTTGTTTATATTGAATTTTTGTAAAATGGCTTACCTTTAGAAATGGTGGATGGAGACAATAATTATACCCTACAGCCACAGTAATAAAGTTGTAATATTTGAACCTACTGATTCATATTTGACAGAGACCATTCAAGGAGTTCATTGTTTCTACAAATTTGTAAATTTTGAAACCTCTTAAATATACACGATTAATATTTAAAAAGCATATATTTAATAAATATATGAGCCTCTTCCAATAATTATAGAAGAAGAACATAAACCGTTTGTTTTTGTTTTTAATAACGACAGACAAATCATAGCCTTCGCTGTAGCCATCTTTTAAAAAAAAAATACAGCCTCGCCTCTTAGGGACTCAAATGGTGTCACCTTTGAAATTAGTAATGCCTTGCTATTCTTCACGTTGGTAGGGATAGAGGGTTTAATAGCCTTGAATGGGTCAGCTTCGCTCTTTAATGTATGCACTAATCTACTTGCAAACATAATGCATGCATATACGTTTGATTTAATTTTCTTCTTCCAAACCTAAGTGCATCAATATAAATAACCAGTAATTATTAACACAATTTTTTCCACAAACAAACCCCAAGGCATTTCACATACACAACAAGTTTTCCATTATGTATGATAGTTTTTATTTTCCAGAACTTTCTTCTTCACAAAATCCAAAGGCATACAACTAACATATTAAGATTTCAGTCATGTTCAAGCTATCCTTTAAAATTAATTTTATCATCATCACGTTACTGGCCTTACAATACATTCTTTTGCATACCAAAAAAACATTTCAAGCATCACAAGAGCACTTATAGTCTGACTTGAGAGTGGAATAAATTTCAAACATAAATTCTCCTATTACGGTTTCCAAGAGCAAACGAGTGCAACATAACTTCTCTCACTCTCTTACACGGGTTAATATTACTAGACTTGTTCCTTCTTCCTTCTTATTTTTCATAACCCCGCTTATTTATGGAGGACTCCAAAAAATTTTATGGAGACACATAGTATCAAGAATGCAAAATGGTCACTTAACATACAACCAACTGGTGACATCTTCTTGCCTGAGGAGGAAGAAATTATTTAGATATTCTTTTTATAAAATCAAAATTTTATTCATATTTAAATTTGACATTAATACGATTTTGAATTTTTTTTATTAATATTTATTTTAATTTATTAATATTTATATTTTTTTACACTTAAAGTTATTTTTTCATTTTATTATTATTTTTTTTGGTAAATTAATTTTATTCAAAATAGGGCATTTGAAAGGCGCCCCAATGCCTTGTACATCAGTGAAGCAAAAAGGAACACTAAACTTTCAAGAGGATCACAACAGAGAGGCATTAAGCCTAGAACAACAAAAGGAGAACGTCCTCTAGGACAAAGGAACAAAAAGAGGAACTAAAAACCATCACCCTAGATCAAAACCAAACTTTTTGTCCTTCAGGCCAACGGACCAAAACCCAGACAGAAAGGAACAAAACCCAGAAAGAAAAGAAAGCAGTTGCAGCAAAAGGACAACAAGCACGCTCAAAGAGGAGCATCAGTTTGCATTGGAGAAATAGCAGTGGTGTCCAGAATGGTGTCCTTTGCAACATCCTTCGAAGTATCCTTTGGGTTGTCCTTCAGAGCATCGATACAAGCTTCCTTGGCGATTTCAACCACATCATCATCTTTGACACCCCCTTTGACATCAGAAGGCACTTCAACAATAGATAGTCTAGGAGTATCATCAAAGGTATCACAAAAGAATAGAAGGCTAAGAGCCTGGCGCTGTTCTTTGAGACTCACAATAGCCTTGCCAATGGCTGTGTGGGTAGTCTCCAGGTGATCAATAGTTGCAGAAGTAGCTTGAACGACCAATTTGTGAAGGTATTTTTCAACTAGGTCAGGCGAGTTGGAGTGGTCCTTTGAAAATTTGACAAAAGTAGAAGGAGGGGTTTCAATTAATTCTTTGTGCTTGAGCCTCTGGGAACATCTGACAGGAGTGGTTTCAACTTTGACCTTTTTCCTAATGTTGAATTTAGGATGGGGCTTATCATTCTTGTTCTTCCTCTTAGATTTTGAAATTTTGGGACTGGGCAAAGAGGAAGAGTTTTCCTCCTCAGACTCAGGGGTAGGGATGTTACCTTTAGGGAAATTGAGAAGGAGGTATCTGTACAAGACATTAAAAAGCCCTTGGTGGCATGGTAAACCCTCCTCCTTTTTGGACCGGGTGGACACAATGGTATAGTCGATAGACCAGAATATGGCGGCAGGGATGTTCATTGTCTTGGCATCACGGAAGTGATTTACGTAAGCCAAGTGGAAGCATCAAAGTTGGGCCTCAGGGTTGTCACAGGTTAAATATTGCATGATAGGTTTTAATATTTCTTGCCAAGGAGTGGAAATATGACTGCGATGCAAACCTTTTCTATACATTTTGTGAATCGCCGAATTCTTTTCGAAGAACACCAGCTCCGCTTCCCAGTTATGCTTGTTTCACCGGATAACCTTGCCATCCAAAGGTTGTCCTGTCAGGTCCACCAACAACTCAATAGTGATATGGTATTCCACCCCATGAACAGTAACAAGACCCTTATCCCAGGTCTCAGCAAAGGCCTTCGTTACTCCTTCATCAACGCCCGCAAACAGCTTGAAGAACTCAATTAGTGCACTTTTAGTCTTATCCTTCCACAAATATCTGACCATTGGATCAAGTTCAAACACTTCAGGTTCAATGAAAATGGGTTTGCTTTCCTTCATGGTGACAGGTAAAAAATGGTGAAAAGGAAAGCAAAGAAAAAGGATTAGGTTGAACAGGACAGGCGCAATGGTAAAGGACTGGTGATTAAGCAAAGCATACAATGATTTATTTAAAAGGAAAGCGCTGTTATCACTGGGAATTCTGCGAGGAGGCCAAAAAAGGTGCTTCAAAAAGGGAAAAACCCCTTTAGAAAAAAGGAATGGCTAGGGCAAAGGTCGAAGTGGATTTTCAGGCATTGGACGTTACACCAGATAATTGGGTAGAATAATGTCAGATGAGACGGTTGACCATCGAGGGTGCACAAAAAACGTAGCCAGTAAGAGGCCCTAGCACGAGACACAAAAAGGATTGGGATGTTCACCATACAGAGTCTCGGAATGAAGCAGCTGGTAAGTTGGTTAAGGATGGTTCTCAACGAGGTAAGATTACACAAATCAATGCACACGGGAGAAAAATGATTATTAATCATGCTCAATTTCACCTTGGGATAACAAAAGGATTCGGTTACCAAAAAATTTGTATGAGCATGGATGAAGGCGATGGGAATTTTAAAAATGAAACACAAAGAATAATGCGACCAATTTTCAATGTAAAGCATAGAGCTTGAAGGAAGGCCCAACAAAAAGATTGAAATGTGAGCCCTATACTTCACGTGGAATAAGGAATGTTGGGGAATGAACTGGAATAGATTTTTAAGACTCAACATGAGTATCATCACTTTGATCACGTTTAATAAGTTCATCCACCTCGGGAGGCAGAGTATCGGTCCAAGTCAATAACCCTTGGGCGTTAGCCCCAATATTAGCTAGTTTGTCAGCAACAGTGTTGGCCTCCCTGTAGGCATGTTGGACAATGGAGTTGTGCTGCTGTCGAAGGATTTGCTTACTTTCCTCCATAATTGTTCTGATCCTCCAACTGCTAAGTTTTGAAGTCTTTAGATAGTTGATGATATTTAGAGAATCTCCTTCCACTATAATGTTTCCTAGAATATTTTTGAGGAATTGGAGGCCTCTCCAAACCACCTTGGCTTCTATAGAGTGATTGGACATGATGCCCAAAGGTTCAGAATAAGAAAAAATAGAATTTCCTAAATGATCTCAAAGAATTCCTCCAGCCCTCGCATTTCCTGGATTTCCTTTGGCAGCTCCATCAAAGTTAAGTTTGACCCACCCAGTTGGGGGAGGGAACCATTTCACATTACTCCTTGAATTTGAAGGATTGCTAGAATTTGAAGTATCAAGGAATATGTTGCAAGAATTAAGGATGGCTTTCTCAAATGGAGGACAAGGAAAAGGATCAAAAGGAGCAACAAGGACATTTTATTTTGCAAAGAGGATGACTTTATGAGCAATGAAATCTGCATGAAGAGCTTTTTTGTCAAAAATCCTTCTGTTGCGTTCAAGCCAAATTTGCCAAAGGTAGTGTTGTAGACAAAATTTCTAGAATCCTTTGAGTACCGAATTTTTAAATGGATTGGGCCACTACTGGAATAGTGTGACAATGGAAGGAGGAAAAGCCCAAACCAACTAAAATTTTAGAAGAAGTTTGTTGATCACCATTCTTGAAAAAGGACAAAACAAGAAAAGGTGGGAAGTAGACTCCCAATCAGAAAGACAAATATTACATCTGTTAGGAAGAGGTATGCCCCTTTTTATGAGATTTTCAATAGTAAGGATACGGTCTTGAATACAGAGCAAAGAAAATGAAGCAATTTTGGAATTCAGGTACTTAGTCCAAACCAGCTTAAAAGGAATAGGAGTTTCCAGATTGTTGAGGGAAAGCAAGTAAGCTGATTTGACAGAGAATTCACCAGAATCAGTGGGCTCCCAAATGGGTTGGTCCTTACAATCACCAACTGGGATTTTGATGGAAGACAGTTGGGTATTCAAGCAAGAGATTTCATCATCAAAATTTGGGATATTAAGTCTTTTCCAGCTCATGATACCATTAGAAGAGGATATGAAATTAGCCACTAAAGGGCCAACCAATTGTTTAGTAATGTTGATAATCCTTTGAAACATAGGAATCTGGCTAAGAGGATTATCACCAGTCCACTTATCCTCCCAGAAAAAAATAGAATTACCATCTCCAAGTTGCCATCGAATTCCTTTTTTCAGCAAGGAGCGAGCTTCACAAATGGATTTCTAGAAAACAGACCCACAAGAAGGGACCTGGTCATGTAAGAATTCAGAGGCCTGAAGATACTTCCTTCTGATGATTTTGACCCACTCCACCTTTTCATTGGAAATAAGTCTCCAGGCTTGTTTGGCAAGGAGGGAAAGGTTGAGATGAGAGATCCTTCTGAGCCCTAAGCCCCCTTGATCTTTGGGTTTACATACTTTGTCCCAAGCAACTAAATGGAATCTGTGTTTATTTTTAGATCCTGTCCAAAGAAAGTGTTTTTGAATTTTCTCCATATTGTTGTAGACAGTGACAGGAGCTTTGAACAAAGAAAGAAAATACACAGGAATGCTTTGGAGGCAGGCCATGGTAAGAGTGATTTTACCTGCTTGGGATAGAATATTACCTCTCCAAGTGGATAGATTTTTTTGGAGTCTCTCAATGACATTGTCCCATAGGCTTTCTTTGGCATTTCCAATGAAAAGAGGTAAGCCCAGGTAGGAGGAAGGTAAACTGCTTATAGAGCATTCAAGTATGTTGGCAATCATATTATGTCTTCTCAAAGGAGTGTTGAGGAAATACAATTTGCTTTTCTAGAAATTGATCCTTTGACCAGCCACTTCTTCATACAAAAGAAGAATCCGTTTAATGATTTTGGCTTCATTGACAGAAGCAAAAGTGGACAACAAGGTATCATCCACAAATTGTTGATGAGTAATGGGATTGCATTGGGAGGTAACCTGAAGTCCAAAAATTAAACTTGCCTCTTTTGCTACCAATATAGACCTACCAAGAGCCTCTACTGCAATGATGAATAGGAGAGGGGACAAAGGATCTCCTTGCCTTAAACCTCTACTGCTCTGAAAATAACCAGTAGGTGATCCATTAATAAGGACAGAAAACCAAGTAGAAGAGATGCATCCTTTAATAAGGGAAATCCAGTCAGGATGAAAGCCGAATTTGTGTAGGATAGCAAGGAGAAAATCCCAACTCAATCTGTCATAGGCTTTATTCATATCAAGCTTGAGAAGGAAAGCTACTTTTTTTTTTTAAGGAAATTGAATGAATTGCTTCATGAATAGAAATGATACCATCCAAGATAGATCTCCCTCTGACTGAACTTCCTTGACACTGATTTATGATAAGAGGCATGACCTCTCTCATACGGATAGTGATAGCCTTTGTTAAAATTTTGTAAATGACATTACAAAGGCTAATTGGCCTAAATTCATTAAAATTGGAAGCATTAGGAATTTTTGGTATGAGTGCAATAAATGTGGAATTGAAGCTTCTGGGAATGACCTTAGAACCTTGGATTTCTCTGATGGATTTGCAAACATCATTACCAACAACATCCCAAAAGGCCTAAAAAAATCGAGGAGGAAACCCATCTGGTCCAGGAGCTTTGTCAGGTTTCATTGAGAATAAGGCCTCCTTGATTTCATCATCAGAAAGAACCATTGTTAATTTGGTGTTTATATCATCAGAAATGAGATGAGGAATGAATTGCAGGAAAAAATCCTTGCCAACCAAGGAATTAGGTCTGCATTCCTCTTGGAGTAATTGCATGAAGTGAGTAGTTCCTTCAGTCCTGATTTCTTTGATGTCAGTAATGATCCTACCATCCTGGCTGTGAATTTCTTTAATCCTGTTATTGCTTCGGTGTCTCAATGTAGAAACATGAAAATATTTTGTGTTGGAATCTCCTTTTTTGAGCCAAAGGTCACGAGACTTCTGTCTCCAAAATATTTCTTCACATTGAAGGATGTTGTGGTATTGTGCTAATAAGTTCCTTTCTTCATCTCTTACTTCTGCAGAACAATCTCCTTTTTCCTGGCTTTCCTTTTCAATTATGGCTAGTCTATTCATAATGTCCTGTTTATTCTGGAAAATATTTCCAAAAATGTCCCTATTCCATATCTTTATATTTTCTTTGGTGTGTTTAAGTTTTTGCGCTAACACAAATGAAGGAGTTCCTTGAATGTCAGATTGCCACCATTTATTAATCCTTTCTCTGAAATTAGGATGTTGTATAAATGCAACGATCAGGAAATATATTATTCAGAGTGCTTTAAATAATGTTACAGTCGCCAGGAATAGCACACGGCGAAACGGAACAGTTGCATGGTTGTAACAGTGCAACTGTATGCGTTGTAACAGTGCAACTATTTGCATAATACAGACAATATAATATAGTACGCTAACATCCCCCTTTATTACATTATTTGGGTAATGTAATAACTAATAGCTATACTAGACTACTAACATCCCCTTACATTATTTTGCAATACAAAGTGAGCTGCGAAACAATTCAAATTTGACACGTCCAAGTGCCTTAGTGAAAATGTCTCGCAACTTGAGCATCGGTGGGAATGTGTCGAAGCCGAATTCGGTGCTTTGGAACTTCATCTCGAATGAAATGACATTGTGTGTCAATGTGCTTTGTTCTTTCATGATGGACTGGATTCTTGACGAGGTTCGTAACACCCCGATTGTCGCAAAACAAGTGTATTGGAGATTTTGATGGATGGCCCATACTTGTCGAATGCGACGTAACCATATCACTTCGCACACACCTTCACGTGCGGCGCGATATTCTCGCTCTCGTTGATGAAATAGCAACCACCGGTTGCTTCTTGCTGTGCCAAGAGACAGGACCGGATCCCGTATGAAAAATGTATCCGTAAGTTGACTTGCGATCATCAAATGATCCGGCATAGTCGGAGTCCGTGTATCCTTGCAAGAAGAATTTGTTGTTCCTCTTGTATTCTAGGCCATATTCCATAGTACCACGGACATAGTGAAGAACACGTTTTGCCGCTTTCCAATGAGTGGTCTTAGGCTCCCGCATGAACCTCGAAAGATAGTTGACAAGAAATACGAGATCCGGCCTAGTATTGGTCGGATATATGAGACTCCCAATCAACTCGTCGATAGAGAGTACCATCTACCCGAGGTGAGTCATCATATCGCGATAATCGAAGTCCATTCTCCATTGGAGTTGCCATTGGCTTGCAATCACCATGCGATATTTATCCAAGCAATGTCTTGGCATATTTTTTCCGAGACACTTTGATGGAGTGCTCCTTCCGGCTGAATTCCGCACCAAGACAAGAATGGAGAAGTCCGAGATCCGTCATCTCAAAAGATTTGCACAAGTTTCTTTTGACAAGAGAGATCATAGTTTCGAACTCCCCGTAATGAGCAGATCATCCACATAGAGTACAAGCAACACTATCTCGTAACCCTGTTTCTTGAAATAGAGGTTTGCATCCGACTGGACATCTCTTAAATCCATGCCGCATAAGGTGATTGTCCATTTTTATATACCAAGCTCGAGGAGCTTGTTTCGCACCATACAAGGATTTGACCAATTTGCAAACTTTCTCGCTGTTGGCCTTCCACTTCAAATCCTTCAGCCGAGTCATATAGACTTCTTCTTGGAGATCACCATTTAGAAAGGCACTTTTGACATCCATCCGGTGAACTTTCCACCCATATTGTGCCGCCATAGCACACATAACCCGAATTGTGGTCATCCGAGCAAGTAGGTGCAAAAGTTTCCTCATAGTCGATGCCTTCCTTTTGAGCATAGCCCTTTGCAACAAGACGGGCCTTATGCTTATCAATTGTTCCATCTGCCTTGTACTTGACTTTGTATACCCATTTGCAGCCAATGGGTTTCTTTCCATGCGGCAGATCAACAAGCTTCCAAGTTTTATTCTTCATCGGAGACTCATACTCGTATCCATAGCGGCCTTCCACCGAGGCTCACCGAGAGCATCTTGCACCGATGCAGGTTCAAGACTATCTATGGTAGACATGAATGCCCCGTCATCATCAATATCCATATCCTCAACTTCTGTACTTGGAGTCACAGTAAAGTTCCTCAAAAGATTGACAAAGATCATCAACCTCACCCGTTTCTCTGGCTTCTCTTTCCTTTTGAGCCATACTCCGTGTACGAGGTCTATCCAAATTCAAATTGGGAGGAGTGGATAAATTTGCATCTCTGATTGTATTTGTACACCATTTAGGATTCTTCTTCGATGGTGGTGAAGAAGATGTAGAAGGACCTCCTGTCTCGTGCTGACGAAGGAATCTTCTCTTCCTTAGTTTCCACAATATCTTGGTGTACTTTAGATGTGCTCTGTGATGTGAAAGCTTCATCAAAGACAACATCTCTGCTGATATGAATTTTCTTGGTCAAAGGATCTATCAACCGATATCCTTTAGAGTGCTCGTAATAACCAAGAAAAATACATCTCAGTTGTTTCTCATCTAGCTTCTTCCTTTTCTCTTTCGGTATGTGCATGAAAGCTTGACATCCAAAAATACGTAGATGAGATATGGAGGGTTTTCGACCACTCCATGCTTCCTGTGGAGTCATTCCTTTTAGGGCCTTTGTGGGTGCCCTATTCAACAGATACACCGCAGCTGGTGACAGCTTCTCGCCCAATATTGTTGCCCAAGAGTAGCTCCCGTGAGCATACAACGAACCATTTCCATGATAGAACGGTTCCTTCTCTCAAAGAACTCCATTTTGCTGAGGAGTATAGGCAGTTGTTAACTGTCTCTTGATCCCATGCTTATCTAGGAATGCAGAAAATTCATTAGAGGTAAACTCTCCCCCTCGATCCGAGCGGAGGGTTTTAATAGAAGCTCCTGACTCCTTCTCAACGGATTTCTTGAACCGCTGGAAGAATGCGAAAGCTTCGGATTTCAGCTGGAGAAAGAAAACCCACATCTTTCGTGAGTAGTCATCTACGAATAATTGAAAGTACCTCTTCCCTCCAACACCGTTGGGTGTGAAAGGACCGCATAGATCGGTGTGAATTAACTCCAGAGGTTTTCGTGCTCTTGTAGAGCTCTTCTCAAATGGTACTCTATGCTGCTTTCCCACCAAGCAGTCCGAGCACACCGGCAATGTGGCGTAAAGGGAAGGAAGACCCTTTACCATCTCATACTTGCCGAGCTCAAGTAAGTAGCCGTAACTAAGATGCCCATATCTCTTGTGCCATAGGGAAGTTGCCTCCTTGGTAGAGACAACCATGGCAACATGTGGAGTAGAGATAGCATCTAGTGCAAATAAGCCGTGCTTATATGAAGTCGTTGCAATCTGCTTACCCTTCCTGGTAATGGTACAACACTTCTTTCCATTCTCAACACGAAAGTTGACAACCATATTTCTGTCCAGGATTTGTGTCACTGACAACAAATTGTTAGCCAATCCCGGAACATAGAGGACTTTGTCAATCTGACACTTGCCATCAGGAAGAGTGACTGAAACTGTACCCTCTCCCTGAACCCTGTAGGTTTTATCATCAAGCAATGGTGACAGGTTTGCCCTCTTTGGCCACAAATGATTCAAACCACGATCTGTCGCCAGTCATATGTTTGCTAGCTCCGTAATCGACATACCAAATAGGATCCCTCTCTGTGGAATCTGTGGTAGTCATGAGCACCTTGTGTGCCCATTCGTAATCCGAGTCGTATTCTTCAACAACAACATTCACCTCGGGGTTGCTTGTTTTTATTTTGTGGTTTGTTTTGGCCTTTTCGCTTGTTCTTATGCCAACACCTGTTGGTGTCATGGTTGTCTTTCTCACGGATCTTGCACCACCTCTTCTTCTCTTGAGGTTGTTTGCCTTTTCCTTTCGTATCCTGTTGAGAATTTCCTCCTTTCTCGAAAGTTGCCTCCTTTTTGCCCATTACCTTTCTTCCTAGAACCCCGCCTCGTTGGTGTATAGGGCCGTATTGGAAGAATCATCCTTGTGAAGTTGGCGTGCCTCCTGTTGTTGAAGCAGATTGACCAACTCGATGTAGGTAATTTGTCGTTGAGACACCTGGATGGAGGTTATCAACATATCAAATGAAGAAGGTAAAGCTCTCATCACAAGTGAAATGAGAAGCTTTTCGTCCACAGTATCTCCTAGAGAACTCAATTTCTCTTTCAACTCATACACTCGCACGTAAAGAGTTCAACCGTTTCACCCCGCCTCAAACTCAAAGTTATGAAGTTGTTGTTGAAGATGAAGAATGGTGGATTCATTCTTCCCCTCATAGATGGTTCTAAGGGCATCCCATGCCTCTTTACCACTTGCTTTGTCAGCTATATGAGGTTGCACTTCATCTGAAACAACAAACAAAATGAGCACCTTTGCTCTACTGTCTTTCTTGTCAAAAGCTATCTGGATCCGCTCGAAGGACCCGTGGATCCCGCTCGTTGGTGAAGGCCTAGTTGCTACTCCAAGGAATAATATCCCACAAATCTTCCATTTGGAGAATAGCCTTCATCTTATGTTTCCATGGTGTATAATTTGGACCTTTCAATAACCGATGCGGATCGACCATCAACTTTGCAACAACGGCCATAGTGAAGGTTCCTTATATCACCAAATTGGTCCCCCTTTCGATATACCTTTTGCTAGGCCAATATACCGTACAAAATACCCGCCCTTACGTGAGGGAAACTATAGGTATTTAGAAAGATCAACAAAAATCACCCGCCCTTACGTGAGGGAGACTATAGGTGAGTTTTAGAGATCATACGATACGTGGAACATAAGCGGTACCGAAAGGGAATCGCCTTGTTGATGGCACCTACCATAGAAGATTCTTCTCATGCGTGGGGCGTAACTTCCCCTAAACACTATGAAGAATACTTCGTCAGAATTTACGCCTAAACACAAGTGCGATAAAGGGTAGTGGATGGAGTAAAAAAATGCAAAAATGGCGTACTTATTCCTCCCCGACGATTTATAGAGAACAAGCTCGTACGTCGTTATAGCAGCCTATATTAGGCGGCGGATACAAGTAGCCAAATCACGACAGCTTTACCCGTAAGTGCCGGCCGTAGGTATCACAAATACCGAACGCTGCAGTGCAATAAAATTGCACGGATGGGTTTTATATTCCGGGGACTTAGGGAGTGTTTTGATTTTAATTTTTAATGTTATAGTGCAAAAATGAAATATGCAACATACAACAAAAAAAAATTGCCCACAAGAATAACCCACAAGGTGTCGGTCACAGCCGAAAATGCACCTTTTACAATGCCAAATTGCTATTTTTCGAAAAAATTACTCACTATCCCCCTTTGATTTTTTGAAAAAATATCCCCCCTTAAAAGGCTTTCTTTAACAAAGCATTTTAATAATTATTATAAATTTAAAATTAAAATAAATAATTTTAATTTATATAGTTAAAAAACTATATTTAAAATAAATTAAAATTAAAAATTTTAATTAAAAAATAATAATTAAAAAATGACTTTGCAAAAAAAAAATTTATACCTTGGGGGAGTCGACGGGATTCGAACCCCCGACCTGCAGGCTCCCTGAGCCTTACCGCACAGCTCACTGCCAAGTGAGCTTGCGGGCTGATCCGGAAGGATCTGTCGGCCTTCTCCCTTTTCAACCCCGAATGGTCCACCTCCTCGGCCTCGCACGCTGCTGCTTTTCGGCTCCGGCACTCTGCGTTCAACGACGTCTGCTGCCTGCTTTCCCCATGATCCCTGCTTCGACCTCCGATTTTTTTGTTTCCAAAAAAATCTTCGTCTCTTCGAAAAAAAAACTCCGAAAAACTTCGTCTCTTCTGAAAAAAAATTTCAAACAGGTTGTGGGGGGGTGGGTATCGCGCGTTTCGCGCTTGGAGGGGGGAGGGGGTGCGCGGCGCGTTCTGCGCTACGCGCAAATTGGGGGGGGGGTTTATACCCCCTTCAATTCCCGCGCGGGCGAGGATTTAAAAATCCCGCGTGGTGGGGGGGGGATACCCCGCGTGTGGGCGGGATTTAAAATTCCCGCCCACGCTGCACGCGGGGGTGAAGGGGGGGGGTGCTCCCCGCTCTAGACGTCGCGTGACGTCAGCGTCCGCGGGGGGGAGTCTGCCTCCCTCCTGCGCAGACAGCCGTCCGCGTTCGAGCGTCACGGACGTGGCGTGCACTGTCGCGTCCGCGCTCGCGCTCAGGGAGCGTCGTGGACGTGGCACGTGCTGTCGCGTCCATGCTCACTCTCGACGACCATCGTGGATGTCGCGCTGTCGCGTCCGCGCTCGCGCTCGGTGACCGTCACGAACGTGGCACTGTCGCGTCCACGCTCGTGCTCCGCGAGCGTCGTAGACGTGGTGCTGGCGCTGCGTCCGCGTTCCGACGGGCAGGGGAGGCCGCGTGCTGCGTCCTCCTTCAATTGGGACTGCAGCGCTACGTTCCAACGGACCTGCGCCCTGCACCTTCAGCCCTGCATTTTTTTTTTTTTTTTTCCGAGACGTCGCGCTATTGCGCGCGGCGTAAAAAAAAATTTGCCCCCTAAAAAAATTCCCGCTGCGTAGCTATCTTACAGGACTGGCTCTGATGCCATGTATAAATGCAACGATTAGGAAATATATTATTCAGAGTGCTTTAAATAATGTTACAGTCGCCAGGAATAGCACACGGCGAAACAGAACAGTTGCATGGTTGTAACAGTGCAACTGTATGCGTTGTAACAGTGCAACTATTTGCATAATACAGACAATATAATATAGTACGCTAACAAATGTAGCATCCACATGGCTTCAAATATGAAAGGAGTTTTATAGATTTTAGGATTATTTGTGTCTAAAAGAATAGGACTATGATCAGATCCAATTTTGAGAAGGGATTGAAGATTTGCATCCCCCCAGATGTTAATAGCTTCCTGAGAGAAAAGAAATCTATCAAGTTTAACTTAGATTAATTGAGGTCCACATCTTTTATTTGACCAAGTAAATTGATTTCCTTTCAGATTAACATCCATTAGATTCTGTTCACTGATGAACTCCTAAAAATACTCCATGATTTTAGAAAAATATCCAACACCACCTTTTTTATCAGAGAGAAATAAAGGAGTGTTGAAGTCTCCTACAATGATCCAAGGAAGATTTGGAAAAGTGCTTCTGACAGAAGCCAGGTTATCCCACAAATGGGCTCTACCAGTAATGGAATTGGGAGCATATATGTTAGTGAGGACCCAAGGTAAATTGTTGTCTTTGTCAAAGAAGAGGATGCTCATCATCTCATCACTGGAATGGATGAGATTTCCTTCCACAATATTTGGGTTCCACAAACACAGAAGGTCTCCAGAAGCCTCATTAGCCTTACATGCAAGAGATTCATAGTTCTTCCAAATATGATTACAAATATTTTTATCAAGATATTCACTAATTTTGGTTTCTTGGATCACAAAAATTGTAGGTCTAATTTCTTTCCTTAATGATTTAGCTAACCTTTGTTTAGCTAAACCATTGAGGCCTCTCACATTCCATTAGAGGATCTTCATATAGAATATTTTGAGGTTCTTTTACCTCCCTTTCCAGATGGTTGGGGAGGTTTGGTGCACTTTGGTTCTTCCTTGGATATGATACCAGTGGAAAAGAGGGTCTTTTGAACCCCATTGGCAATATCATCATTTTTTCCTTGATGCCATTGATCAGAGTTAGAAGGTCTTCCTATTTTTTTCTCCATTCCACAATCAATTGGAGATTTCTTGTGGCTTCTAGTGACTTTGGGACTAATATTCTGCATGATAGTACTAGAGGGTTCAAGAAAGGAAGCAAGTATGTAGACATCATCAACCATAGGTTGGTTTGTATTGAAGGCATCAGAATGAGAGGGATTGATGGGTTCAGACTCTTGTTGGGCTTCTATTAGATTTGAGTATGGGTTTGGAAGAGAATCAGGATTAAGGGTTTCATCAACATCCACCTCAGGGTCATCCTCAGGCTTCAAATCACCAAGAATTTGATATTGACTAGGAAGAGCAAAAAGACTAACCTCATAAGGGGAAATATTTTTCCCTTTGTCACTTGGAGAATTGATGAAGGAAACTATTGACAATTTTGTCACATTGCACAATGGGGTAGAAAAATCAATTTTTTTGTAAAGTATTTCTTTCAATTTCATGAATTTGTTCCCTTGCTTTTAGAAACAACATTTTCAAGTGTTGCAGCAATTTTGGCTTTCCCTGCCATTCCCCCTTGTACATAAAATGAAGATGAAAGAGCTTCACTGACGAACAAGCTAAGGAAGATAGCCTCAAGGGAAGAAATGAAAGATGAAAACTACTTCAGGCCCGAAGTCCCTCAAACAGCTACTTCGGGCAAAAATCTTGCGAAGCGGCATTGCCGAAGAAGGAATTCAAAGAAGGCGTAAAAAAGAGCTTCGCACCCGAAGCAATTCCAGCAGCTACTTCGGGCGAAAGTTTTGCGAAGCGGCATTTCAAAAGAACAGCTTCATCGAAGAAAATCGTGGTCCGAATTTGCTAAGGCAGAGAAAACTACTTCGGGCCCGAAGCACTTCAAACAACTACTTCGGGCGAGAATTTTGCGAAGCGGTGTTGCCGAAGAAAAATACAAGGGAAGAAGAATGAAAACTACTTCGCACCCGAAGCATTTCAAAAGGCTACTTCGGGCAAGAAACTTGCGAAGCGGGATTTGAAGGAGCGCAACGTTGAAAATACTTCATCGAAAAACCGTCGAAGCACCCACTTCGGGCCTCCCCACCAGCGAACCATTTCTACTTCGTCGAAAGTCGTTGCGAAGCATCTGCTTCGGCAAACCTTCGTGCGAAGTACTTTCACCCGAAGTGGAAGCAGTCAAAGCATTTTTGAAGGCAAGAATGCGCTTCGGCCAAAATCCTCCCGAACCACAATTTTGAAGGAAGATCACGGTGAAGCATTTTAACAGTTCATCAGCGAAGCAGTTTTGGCACGTCTCTCCAGTGAAGCAGCGAGAAGTGAAGAGCCCATCTTGCGAAGGAAATATGCTTCGGCACCCACCATCCCCGAAGCAGTTTTGCGAAGCTCCACCATGCGAAGTACAAATCAAGAAGGAGGATCTGCTTCGGCACAAGTCCATTGCGAAGCGGAGTTGCGGACAAAATTCAGTGAAGCGCTTCAAGGGCACGCGCTCCAAGCCGGGTATTTTCTCGAGGTGATCAAGTGCCTCATAAATGCATTTTTACGTGCCCGATAAGCTCGTTGCTCATTTTTAGCAATTGGAAATGAAGTATCAGTCCCAGAAGAAGAGCCCGACGAGCATGGCGGCCACTCGAGCACTGTACCCAGAAGCCAAGGATGCTCAGATGGCTCATTAATGCTTGTTTCCATGGCTGACCCGATCGTAGTTGCCAGTTTTGGTAACAGATTTGAGAGCTCAGTCATGAGGGCTGCGAAGAGCCGACTTCTCAGGTTTCGAGGGTGTACTCCTCCATTTTGTGCATTTATGGCTCAGAGGGTCGGGTCCTCTATAAAAACCCAGGCATTGTAATGTAAAAGGGGGGAACTTTCTGCTAGAAAGCTATTGTAACTTAGATTCCTGTGATTAATACTAAAGAGCTTTGGACTCTATTTCTCTCTTTTATGTTGCCTTCTACGATTATTTCTTTTATCTTTTCTTCATTTGCATACTGTAATTCTGAACTCTGGATTTAGGTGTGTGATTGGAGTGGAACCCTGAGATTTTCTTGAAGGATACATAGGAGAGGAAAACACTATGTTAGCTTTCTTTTATGCTGCCTGTGGATAGTGTTTCTATTATATTCACTTTTCTTAATCGTCGTTACTCTGAACTCTGAATTTTGGTGAAAGGGAAAGGAGAATCCTGGAACTCGTCCAGAGGATACATAGGAGGGCTAATACTATGTTCATTTCATTTATTCTTGGTGTTCTTTGCTGCTATTTCAAGTTATTGGCTAGTAATCATGCTTCTAGTTCTTTCCCACCATTAAACTACTAAAATTTCTTCCCTTACTCTTTTATTTCTTTCCTGCACCCTTACTCTATTTATCTCTTTCCTGCACCCTTATCTTAAACATCAAAGTAGTTTAGTATAGGAGCCGGCCTTTCTTCGAAGATTGGCATGAGGGGCATCTCTTCCCTTCGGCATTTCAATGTTGGTCCAGGTCTAGGGTGCATACACTTACCCAAATCCTTTCCTGGGCAGATTTGATGACCAACAGTTTTTGGCACGCCCGGTGGGACCCGATCAGTCTCACCTTGTGAGTAGTAGTGAGAACCGATGCTCTCATTACCGAAAGACTCTTAGCATCTGGCGACTCTATCTTACCCGAGAATATTTAAGTCGTAAATACCGGTACCAAAGTCTGTGCCTTCATGCAAACAAGATGGAGAGTTAGGAATAGAGGAGAGGAAACTGAGTTCTTTGAGCTAGATATTGATGCCTTTGGGGAACGATCTAGGTTAGTCACCCCCGAGTCTCTGTTACGTGGAACATCCTCGCAAGAGGCCGCTGTTGATGAACAAGGCCTAACTTCTGATAGCACAATGGCTAGCTTTCCTCCTAATCCTCCCAACTCACCGAAGCATCCTAGTGCCTCCATTCCTATTGGTCATCCTATTAGCAATCAAGGAGGAGCTTCGAGAATTCCTGTTTCTCAAAATCCAAGAGTAAATATGGCACAACAACAACAACAACAACAACAAATGCAGCAACAACCGCCACCCAGATTATTCCCAGCATGGAATTCTTTGAGACCGCTAAATCTAGCGGGACAAGGGCAAGTGCCGCCTGTTGCTATAAAGAAGATCCCAACGTTCGATGGAACTGGGAAGACTGCTCTGGAGCACATCCAGGACATAGTTTCTCTGGCGGTGATCCATGACATCACAGAAGAGCGGGTTATGGTAAAGCTTCTGGTTCTATCTCTTAGAGGAAAACTCCTCTACTGGTATAGATCTTTACCACCCGGTACCATTACGGGATGGGACCAGTTAGCCGGACAGTTGATGCGAAGCTTCAATGAGTCCGCCGATCCGACCTCTCTCCTGCATCAGTTCACAATGATCCAGAGACATCCACAAGAAGAGATCATAGACTTCAATGTTAGGTTCGCTCGAACCTGGCAAAGAATACCAGTTGGACTTCGGCCAACTGACGAAGCTACAACATACTATTTCCTTCGAGCTTTCAATCCTGATATCAACGTCATGGTGAGGTATTCGAATATCAATACCTTCCCAGAGTTATATGAGTTAGCCCAGAAAGTGGAGATGGATCTAATAGCTATGGGTAAGCTTCCCCAAAGGATGTCGATGCCCATACTTCCTGATTTCCATCAATCCTAGTATGCGAGCGCAGCCGCTTCGCAGATCTCTGCAACCCCTGCATACCCGATCTCATCTTGGAACCCGAATCCCATTGTATCCCAAATCACCGCTCCACAAATTCATTTTCCCACTTTTTGACTTCATAGCCCATGGTCACTTCGGCATTCCCTGTACTGCTAGCACCACTTCAACACCCCGCCCTACCTCCAATACCAACAATGGCTCCATTGCCACCTATTCCTAAAACCGATGACATGCAAGCCAAAATACTGCAAGAAGTTCAGTCCCTGAACTCCACAGTGCAGACCCTGTCTAATGACATGACCATTATGAAGAAGAAGCAAGTGCAACAAGAGTTTCTACCGAGAAGATCTTATCCTACACCTGCGCTTACTAAAGATCAAGCGGTCCAGCAAGGAAGAGCTTCGACAAGAAATGTTGCAATAGACGAAGCCCCGAGCACTTTCGATTATATACATTGGTGCTCCACGTGTAATGACCCTCACGAAGAGAATACCTGCATGCTGCACCAACACTATGTACAAACGTTGGTGAGCAGTAGTCATGGCGGTCAAGTCAATGTCATCAGGCAATTGGATCAGAACCTGGTAATTGGTGAAGAAGAGCCAGTTGCAGTCCTTACCAGAGGAGGAAAGAAGTCGATAGAGGTAGATGCTACTCAAATGGCTCCCTTAAAGGTGCATGCTCATCATGAGAAAGGACAACAACCTCCTTCAGCCTCGAACGAAGCTCGACAGCCTACACCAGTCAAAGAGAAGGCCCAACAGGCCCCTACAAATCCACCGCAGGTGGAAACTAAGGAACAGGCTAGAGAGAAGCTCAAGCTTCCTTCGCTGACCAAGCGACAAAGGGTCGAAGCTACGAAATAGTATCGCACCAGATATGAACCAAGAAAGGAACCTGAGGTGCCCAATTCCCTAGCGTACAACATTGTAGATGAGCTGAAGAGGATTCCAACCAAAATTAGTCTATACGACGCACTGCAACTACCTGGACAAGTGGACCTATTGCAAGAATCATTAAAGATAACCAAAGCAAGAAAGGCAGCACCGCTTGCCCTAGTGCAGACCCTATCCACATCCATTACGGGGAAGAATAGGCCACCACCATTCTACATGTCTCTACAGATGGAAGGGTATGTTGTACATAACTATATGATTGACTCTGGAGCCGTGACAACAGTCATGCCCAAAGTAGTGTGCGAAGAGATAGGGATGGAATATACGTGAAGCAGTCATGGCGTGCTACAGTTGGATGGTACTCCTATGAAGACTATAGGAGTGATTAAAGATATTCCTATCCGACTACACAAAATGCCTCAGATCACGGTTATACAAGAGGTGGTAGTCGTTGACCTTGAGCCCTACTTCAGTATGTGCTTGTCGAGAGAATTTACGATGAAGCTGGGAGGGTATCTATCTATGGATTACTCGCACTTGGAGATTCCATTCAAAGGGAAGAAGATAAAAATCTACAATGAGAAGCCTTCTACCTTCCTCGTAGAAAAGATGTCCGAAGGGGAGAGCAACGATCCTGTGCATGCGATAGTGGAAGGGATAGAGCAAGTGGACCTGGTCGAGGAGTCCCTCGCACAGTTAAGTTGTGAAGATGAGTTTTCATTAGCAGACTTTAATGCCATGATAGAAACCGAGATGGGATGTTATGCCATCGCCAAGCCTGAGAAACACATCAAGTCAGAAGATAAGGTCTTCGCCCAAGGATTATGGAAATTATTCTTCGATGGCGCCCGATGCAAAAATGGTGTCAGGGTGGGGATTCTTTTAGTATCACCTTCTGGAGAGCAGAAGGAATATTGTTACCGGTTGGTGTGGAGTTGCACCAACAATGTAGCAGAATATGAAGCATTATGCCTAGGACTCAAGAAAGCAGAAAAGTTGGGCATAAAGCATCTCCAAATCTTTGGAGATTCCGAATTGGTATGCAATCAAGTCACAAACAAGTGCACTTCAAAGAAGCACTATCTCAAGTCATACCGAAATAGGGTATGGGACTTGTTTGACCAGTTCGAATCTCTCAATCTGTAGTCTATTCCAAGAGAAAAGAACCGACATGCCGATGTTCTAGCATCCATCGCAGCCAAGTACTCTCCAGTAGAAGACATGGTGCATAAGCCCAAAGCTATGAGGATGATTTACAGGCCCTCTGTCCCAGACAGAGATCTGCATTGGCAAGTTTTTGACAATGATGAGCAGATTGTGAATTTCATGATTCAAGAAGTAGCCACAGTTGAGAGCAGAAGCCCTGACGAAGAAGAATATGAAGGGCTAGTTCAATTAAAGAATAATCATGTTCCTAAGGGATTAATTACTCTTGAAAGCCTCTTTGATCAGAATGATCGAGCAGTTTCTCATAGGATCAAAGTTAATGCAAAGCAGTATCAAGATTTAGAACTTGAACCTAGGAAAGCAATAAAAGTTGGGACAGATTGCACTTCGGAAGAGCTAGAACAGATCCGATCTCTATGCAGAAAGTATCCCGACATAGTGGCTTGGTCTTATCAAGATCTAAAGGGATATGATCGGCAACTGATCCAACATACAATTGAGTTGCAGGAAGGGATCAAACCTTTTCGATAGAAGCAAAGGCCTATCAATCCAAAGATCGAAGTCTTGATGAAGGCCGAACTCCTAAAGATGCTCGAGGCAAAGATAATTTATCCCATCAAACATTCTTCTTGGGTAGCGAATCTAGTCCCAGTTAGAAAGAAGAACGGAGATATACGATTGTGCATGGAATTTCGCAACCTAAACCAGGCTTCTCTCAGAGATCACTACCCTCTCTCGTAGATCGATCAGATCTTGCATTCGATGGCTAGGGCTCAACGCTTCTCCCTACTCGATGGTTTCTTCGGATACAATCAAATCTGGGTCAGGGACGAAGACCAGCACAAAACCGCATTCACTACCAAGTGGGGAACATTTGCTTACCAACGAATGCCATTCGGCCTTTCGAATGCGGGGGCCACTTTTCAGAGGGCGATGGATTTAGCTTTTGGTGAACTCTTGAATAAGGTTATTGTTATCTATCTAGATGACATGACCATCTTCTCCCGAAGAAGGGAGGATCACCCCTTACACTTACAACAGATTTTTGAAAAATGTCGAGAATTTGGCATTTCAATCAATCCGAAGAAATCCATATTCGTAGTCAACGAAGGGAAGTTGTTGGGACATGCGATATCAGAGAAGGGTCTCACTGTAGATCCTGACAGAGCTGAGGCTCTGATGAAGCTCCCACTCCCAGTAGACAAGAAAGGACTTCAATATTTCTTCGGCCAGATCAACTTCGTGAGGAAGTTTGTCCCAGATTTTGCCCAGGTCATCAAGCCGATGTCCAAACTTTTGAAGAAAGGTGCAGAATTCATCTAGACGAAAGAGAGAAAAGAAGCATTCAAAGAAATAAAAGCCCAAATTGCTCAAGCACCGGTCCTGACCAACCCTGATTATAATCGAGACTTCATCCTATATGCCATAGGAGAACCTGAGAGCTATGTTGCGGTCCTGACACAAAAGGGGGAAGATGGCGAAGAGCGCCCCATCGCGTTTCTAAGCCAAGTGATAAACCCTCATGAAGAAAAATATAATTTCATAGAAAGGCAGGTGCATGCAGTAATGAAGTCTCTTAGGAAATTCAAGCAATTCATCTCCCAAAGTCGGGTTACAGTATTTGTCATTCACCTCGATGTGCGCAATTTCATCATCCAAGGAGAATTGGGTAGTAAAAGAGCCGGTTGGGTCAGCAAGATTCAAGAATTCGACATCGAGATCAAACCTACAAAACTGGTTCATGGTCGTGCATTGTGTCAAGAACTGGCGAAGAGCGTAGCGGCCGAAGCTACAGAATCTCAGTGGGATGACTCACCAACAGAAGAATGCTTCGCAAACCAGGAAGAGGACGAGAAAGACTGGGTCAATGAAATAGTCGAATACTTCAACACTGGCAGATGTCCTTCACATCTAAATGCTTCACAGTGAAGGCATTTTAGGATGCGGTCCTCCCGATATACCTTGCGCCCCGAAGGCCTATTTTTTAGAAACATTGATGGCGTCCTTCTCAGGTGTATAAAAGATGATGATAAAAGGAGAGTCCTGGGAGAATTTCATTCAGGATTATCTGGAGGTCACTTCGTAGGGAGAACAACGACATTAAAGATCATCAAGGTGGGTTATTATTGGCCTACACTCTTCGTTGATGCCTTCGCAGTTTGTCGCAAATGCGAGCAATGTCAGAAGTTCATCGGCCGAAGCAGAAATGCTTCAATGCCTCTCCAACCGATACAAGTAGAGAACTCCCTTTCAACAATGGGGGCTGGATTTCATAGGGGTCATATCGCCGAACTCCTCCATTGGGCATAAGTTCATCCTGACCGCAACTGATTACTTTACCAGATGGGCCAAAGCAGTTCCCATGAAGAATGCAGATCAGGAGACCGTCATCGCTTTCCTAGAGGGATTGATCACCCGGTTCGGCATTCCAGAAGCGATCATCATGGACAATGGTCCTGGCTTCGCAGGCACCAAAATCAATGGATTCCTTTACAAATATGGGATATATCATAAAGTATCCTCCAACTACTATCCACAGGGCAACGGATTGGCAGAATCCACCAACAAGACCTTGTTAAGGGTGCTAAGAAAGCTCATAGAGATGAACAAAAGGACTTGGCATCTCCTTCTAGATCGTGCCTTGTGGGCCGATCGAATTTTTGTCAAGAAGTCAATCAAGACTTCACCTTATGCCCTGGTCTACGGCAAGGAGGCCATCTTACCTACCCACGTAGAGATCCCTACATTACAACTGTTAGAAGGAGAAGGAGTCAATCCTATGGAAAATAGACTGGCTCAGCTATTACAGCTAGAGGAAGATCATGAGAAAGCCTATCAGAGCTTCGCTAAGCATGCTCAGGTCACCCGAGATTGGTTCAAGAAGAAATCATCCGATCGCACATTCAAAGTGGGAGATCTGGTATGGAAGTGGGACTCTTGGAAGGCCAAGCCTGGGAATCATGACAAGCTGGATGCTTTCTGGGATGGGCCGTTCGAAATCGTAAAGGTGAACTCGGCCAACTCTTTCATCCTCAAGGATGCAGATGGCCAGGTATTACCAATTTCTATCAATGGTCTTCATCTGAAGACTTTTCATCGCTGAGGCAAAAAAAAATGTGTGTTTCAAGTTTTACTTTTGTATGTAAAATTGTATCTTTGTATATACTCTGTTCCAAGATTACAGGGAGGTTAAGTATCACACCTAGTGACAAATTCTAGCTTCACTAGACCTAGCAAGGATCTCCTTTGAGGATTTTGTGTGCAAAGTAGAAGCACTTTGGCTTCCAAAAGGTCTTCGAAAGACCGAAGGCATTATCAAAAGGGAAAAGTAGGAACGAAAAGAGCTTCGCACCCGAAGCATTTCAAGCAGCTACTTCGGGCAGGAGTCTTGCGAAGCAGATTTCAAAAGAAGCCTAGCGAAGCATTTTCCAAAGAAGACAAGCTTCGGGGGAGGCTAGCCTTCCATGAAGCAAAGTAGCGATGCAGCGAGGGAGAATTACTTCGGGCCCGAAGCATAGAAGATCGATCCATGTCGGAGGTTCACTGCGAAGTAGTTTTAGCATCGACATCATTTCGCCCACCCAATGGACAAGGAGCATTTAAAACGTGTCTTGGGGGACACGCCGACGACAACCTAGGGGATTGTTCGGGGCAAGCGATTTTAATGCAAAGGTGGTGGAACACATCCCGAGAGGATTCAGTTAGGAGAAAATCCCGCTCCGAGGTACGAGGTGGTAGCAGGTCACATTCCCAATGCAAAACATAATCATAAAAGCGCATGGACCCACGTACTACGCCATCGTAAAACCAATCAGAGGGCACGACAACCTTCCTCATCCGAGTTGAAAATTTAATTATGGTAGGTGCCATAAATTTAGGTAGTTGCCTTTTAGGGCTATAAAATGCAAGACCCTAGCAGTGAGAAGGTTATTCATTCATCAGTTCATGCAAGACTAAGAGCCTTCATTGTTAATCTGCAAGTCTTACGCCCTTTGCATTGAAATTCTTGGTGCCAAAGTCCTCTGCACTGTAAGCCCTGCTTCTACCGTAAGACATCCAACATGGGGAAGAAAAACTCCAAAGAGAAAGGAAAGGAACCAGAAGTAGCCGGCCCCAAAAAAACAAAGAAGGGCAAGGAGGAGAAAAAGTAGAAACCGAAGAAGGTTAACCTGAACCTCCACCCAGAAAAGCAAGTCATAGAAGAGAGAGAAGATTCTGAGGACGAACAACTTGAAGAACCACCAATTGATGGGTGGGAGAAAATTAGAGACACAGAGCTTTCAAAGGGTGTGGCTGACCTCCGACGCACTATTGAATTTATGACAAGCAGACTCACCCCAGAGAACAAGAGAGCTACTGCATATTACTCTCAAATTTACTGGTATTTGACCCCGCCCGCTCACCACTATCCCAAATTAATCTATGCTATCACGCAAAACTACCAGCCCACCTCCAGGCAAGTGTTGGATGCTATGGGCCATAAGTTGTTTTCAATTCTAAAGGAAGATGTGCAAGCAGCCTTCACGCCACAACAAGGGCCGCCCAAGGGCTATTCGGTTCGCAATGTCATTCTGAGCGAACAGATGGAGAGGTTCACCTCCAACAACTACATATTGAAATTCCTGCGTGAAAACCTCAAAAGTGGGCTCCCTTCAGGCAAGCTGCCCCAAATGCCCTTACCCTTGGTGGCCTTCAAGAACATCGATATTTTCTCTATCATTGCATGGGTGGCGGGCCTGTCGACAGATGCTTCGGTGCAACCCTGGCAGGTGTCTTTGGCCGAATGTATTTCGAGAGGGGAATTCTATGCCCCTGATGCTTCAAGACCAAACACCAACCCAGTTTTCTTTGATTGGGCAGAATGGGTGGCCCGAACCTTGCACACGCGGCTTACCAGCATGAAGAATTCGATGATGGGCCAGTACTTCGCACCCTGTTCTTTCCTTGTTTGGTTGTTTTTCTACCATGTACATAAGCAATTCCCCCACATTGCCATTTCTTCGAGTGGCAAGGATGGAAATCCTCTGCCTGTGTACCAGTGGACTCCCCTCCTATTGAGGACAGAGTCTTATTATTCTTTTAATCAATAGTTCTTGGGACCTGCTATGCATTTGTTGAAGGGCTCTTGCCCTCGGGTGCCCCTCAGTTTGAGAGATAGAGTGGTAATGGAGAAGAAGGGGGACGTCTTTCAATTGACACAAGGGCTGGTGATTCGCCTATTCGGCTTCATAGGAAAGCCCTTCCTGCTGCCTGTTTTCCCCTTCGAGTACCAATTCGCATTGGAGGTCGCTCGACAGAGCGATGTAACAAACGTCGTCTACGGCCATGGTCAAAAATGGGCACATACCTATGACTTCCCCTTCAAGATGGGGGTAATTGAAGTATTTGCCTTGAAGCAGAACGTATTCCTGGAGGAAAATCTTGCCAATTTTGGCCTACTCCAAATTCCTCAACAATGGCTCTATGATCCCTTGGGAGTGATGAGGGATCACTTAAAATTCAAGAACTTTCATATCTGCCCCCACCCTAAAATTGTGGAGCAAAGAAATAATCCCAATGGGAAGGATCTAGAGTGGCATTTAGAGAGGATGAGGACATTGCCTCCCTGGCATGAATTTTACCCTATGGAGGTCGAGTTTGACCCTGACCAGCATCCCTTCCCAACTCCAGACTCCACGTTTTGGAGAAAGGTGAAAGATGATTTGAAGGAGGAATTGAAGAATTGGGGTGAGGAACAACTAAGGGAGTGGTGGATAATGAGAGTCCATCACCAAAAGATGAATTCCTATGGACTCTTGACAATGGATAAGGACTTCGCAATTGTTTATGAAGCCAATGTTGGGACTTGGAAGCCCATATCCTTCATCGACTTTGTTCCTCCAGCTACCCCAGGATCGGGCGAAAGCCCAAGAGGAGCTGACGATGCCTCGAAGCAGGAAGAAGAGGAAGAAGCCGAAGCTACACCAGAGGCACTACCACAGGGACCGTCGGAAAGCCATGACACAAGTGCCGAAGAGTCGGAGCAACCATTGGAGAGGAAGAAAAGAAAGAGGCAAGAGCAAATTCAAGTGCCTCCGAGCCACCCAAAGTGACCCCGCACGAAGCTCCCAAGTGCTCCTGTCGGACAACCTGCATCAAGCCCGACCGAAGCAAATGTTGAAGATGCGGTGCCACCAAGTGCCGAGACAGTCCCAGGTATAGACATCATTGATGTGGAGGAACTCCTCCAACAAGAGGGAGACCCCGAAGTAGAAGTCATGGAAGTCGGGAGTGCCGAAGTCCAAAAAGAGCAGGAGCCTATTACACAAGAAGTCACCACGGCCGCTCTGCCAGAAGGGCACGTAGGTACGCACTCTCCACCCTTTGCCTTGGTCTCTCACATGTCCACTGTGGTCCCGGCCAAATATTCTCATCAGTCTCTCCCTCCCTCACAAAGTCAATCACCTCTTCGCGCATTGCCCCTTGCCACCTCGAATCTCCGATCTCGTTAGCCCCACTCCACTCGAGTCATCAGGCCGAGACAAGTCTGTTGACACTACTTCGCCCACCTATGCCACCATTCCCTCAGTTCCTAGGTAGGGCGAAGGTAGTACCCCAACGTCGAGCCCCATTCCTTGCTCCCCTGTCACACACAACATAGTTCCTCTCATCGAAGCTCCTGCTACACCCGTCGTCGAACCTACTGGTGAGGCATCCCCTGTTCATTCTTTATACTTGTTCACCCCTTTGGCTGGAGATCCAACCTCATTTGAATCAGAGATGTCCTTAATTAAGGAATGCCCTCTAGCCGAGAAGCTACTCCTAGCTCGGCAAAACATAGAAAAAATACTGAAGGAGGCGAGGAAGAAGAGAGGGCGCTCTCTGGCTCAAGTTGAAAAATGCGTTGTCTTCGATTTGAAGGCCGAGAAGTTGCATAAGGTAAAAAATATCCCCAAGGTCCAGAAGCCCCTGGATGAAATGACTCCAATGGACTACGACTACCAAGATAAATCCAAGGACCTGGAGCATCTAAATGTAGATAATGAATCTGCATCTATGCACGTCAGAATCGAAACTTTTCGAGCACATGCAAACATCGCCAATCAGCGCAGATTTGAAGCAGAAAATGCCAACATCAAGTTGGAAGAAGAGCTAGCTAGAATCCGCTCCAAGCTGGAGGATTCAGAGGAGCAGTGTAAGCTGATGAAAAAGGAAGCACATGCCCTGAAACAACAAATACTACAACTGTAGTGCATAGCTGAGCACCAAGCACAGAGACAGGCCAAAAATGATCTGAAGGCCAAGGAAGTTGAAAGCAAGATCTTGCAGTTGCAGCAGTAGTTGCATGAAAAAGAAAGCCTAGAACTATTTGACAGAGGTAGAATCAAAGAAATCCGCTCGCACTTGCTCAAGAATTTTAGGTCTCGGGCCTCCAGTGCCCTATCAATTTTAACCTATATCACCGAAGCACAGCGTGCCGCTGTCGAAGGAGGACCAATCATAGATGAGGTCACTCAGAAAGCTAGAGGCCGACTCAAATTAGCCTTTGATGTCCAAAGCACTAAATATCAGGACTTGCAGGTTGTTGCAATGAGTCGGACGGCTAGGGATTGGTCCACGGCCCAAGCCATAGTTCATGCCTTCTTTTCCAAGGTGAGGAAGGCACAAAAGGTGAAGGACCTCCTGGATGTGTTTGAGAATGAGCAACGCGCATCGCTAGGCTATTTCCAGGATCTCTCTTCCTTAGGTTTCCCGAGCTTCACGGATGATGATGGGAACCTTCTGACCAAGGAAGAGCTTAAGCCGGCATGGCTTCATTTTGAAGGTGACGTCTCGGAGATAGATGAATGGGCGGAGCCGATAATAGAAGGGCAGGTCACAGATTTCATTCTGAGACACTGCAAGATTGTAGCCTACCTGAACGATCTATACATCAGAGCCAAACATGCTGATATCGGGCAGATTGATCGGTTCCGCATTTTGGTTAAGGCATTGCAAGATCAAGAGCCTTTCTCGAAGGGTGCCTGGGCTCATGTTCGTCGAACCATGAAGCGCATCCGTGATCGCCTTGCCCCATCACCACAGCAGGAAGCCACGCTAGAGGAAGAAGAAGAAGAGAAAGAAGAAGAAGAGCAAGTCGTGGAAGCACCCCGAAGATAGAAAAGGGAGAAGGGTCTAGAGGTAACTCTGGCCCAATGGATCAAGGCTGAGGGTTCTCCCACCGAGACGAGCTCGTTGCCCCGTGAGCCACCAAGAATGTTGACAATTTTGTCACATTGCACAATGGGGTAGAAAAATCAATTTTTTTGTAAAGTATTTCTTTCAATTTCATGAATTTGTTCCCTTGCTTTTAGAAACAACATTTTCAAGTGTTGCAGCAATTTTGGCTTTCCCTGCCATTCCCCCTTGTACATAAAATGAAGATGAAAGAGCTTCGCTGACGAACAAGCTAAGGAAGATAGCCTCAAGGGAAGAAATGAAAGATGAAAACTACTTCGGGCCCGAAGTCCCTCAAACAGCTACTTCGGCAAAAATCTTGCGAAGCCTAAAGAAGGAATTCAAAGAAGGCGTAAAAAAGAGCTTCGCACCCAAAGCAATTCCAGCTACTTCGGGAAAGTTTTGGAAGGGCATTTCAAAAGAACAGCTTCACCGAAGAAAATCGTGGTCCAAATTTGCTAAGGGAGAAAACTACTTCGGGCCCGAAGCACTTCAAACAACTACTTCGGGCGAGAATTTTGCGAAGCGGTGTTGCCGAAGAAAAATACAAGGGAAGAAGAATGAAAACTACTTCGCACCCGAAGCATTTCAAAAGGCTACTTCGGGCAAGAAACTTGCGAAGCGGGATTTGAAGGAGCGCAACGTTGAAAATACTTCATCGAAAAACCGTCGAAGCACCCACTTCGGGCCTCCCCACCAGCGAACCATTTCTACTTCGTCGAAAGTCGTTGCGAAGCATCCGCTTCGGCAAACCTTCGTGCGAAGTACTTTCACCCGAAGTGGAAGCAGTCAAAGCATTTTTGAAGGCAAGAATGCGCTTCGGCCAAAATCCTCCCGAACCACAATTTTGAAGGAAGATCGCGGTGAAGCATTTTAACAGTTCATCAACGAAGCAGTTTTGGCACGTCTCTCCAGTGAAGCAACGAGAAGTGAAGAGCCCATCTTGCGAAGGAAATATGCTTCGGCACCCACCATCCCCGAAGCAGTTTTGTGAAGCTCCACCATGCGAAGTACAAATCAAGGAGGATCTGCTTCGGCACAAGTCCATTGCGAAGCGGAGTTGCGGATGAAAATTCAGTGAAGCGCTTCAAGGGCACGTGCTCCAAGCCGAGTATTTTCTCGAGGTGATCAAGTGCCTCATAAATGCATTTTTACGTGCCCGATAAGCTCGTTGCTCATTTTTAGCAATTGGAAATGAAGTATCAGTCCTAGAAGAAGAGCCCGACGAGCATGGCGGCCACTCGAGCACTGTACCCAGAAGCCAAGGATGCTCAGACGGCTCATTAATGCTTGTTTCCATGGCTGACCCGGTCGTAGTTGCCAGTTTTGGTAACAGATTTGAGAGCTCAGTCACGAGGGCTGCGAAGAGCCGACTTCTCAGGTTTCGAGGGTGTACTCCTCCATTTTGTGCATTTATGGCTCAGAGGGTCGGGTCCTCTATAAAAACCCAGGCATTGTAATGTAAAAGGGGGGGAACTTTCTGCTAGAAAGCTGTTGTAACTTAGATTCCTGTGATTAATACTAAAGAGCTTTGGACTCTATTTCTCTCTTTTATGCTGCCTTCTATGATTATTTCTTTTATCTTTTCTTCATTTGCATACTGTAATTCTGAACTCTGGATTTAGGTGTGTGATTGGAGTGGAACCCTGAGATTTTCCCGAAGGATACATAGGAGAGGAAAACGTTGTGTTGGCTTTCTTTTATGCTGCCTGTGGATAGTGTTTCTGTTATATTCACTTTTCTTAATCGTCGTTACTCTGAACTCTGAATTTCGATGAAAGGGAAAGGAGAATCCTGGAACTCGTCCAGAGGATACATAGGAGGGCTAATACTGTGTTCATTTCATTTATTCTTGGTGTTCTTTGCTGCTATTTCAAGTTATTGGCTAGTAATCGTGCTTCTGGTTCTTTCCCACCATTAAACTACTAAGATTTCTTCCCTTACTCTTTTATTTCTTTCCTGCACCCTTACTCTGTTTATCTCTTTCCTGCACCCTTATCTTAAACATCAAAGTAGTTTAGTATAGGAGCCGGCCTTTCTTCGAAGATTGGCACGAGGGGCATCTCTTCCCTTCGGCCTTTCAATGTTGGTCCAGGTCTAGGGCGCATACACTTACCCAAATCCTTTCCTGGGCAGATTTGATGACCAAAAAAAACATTATTATGTGCATAATTTATCTTGTGATCCTTTAAGGGTCTGAAAATAAATCCTCTTGAAGGATGAAATCTTCTTTTATCCTTTTTAAAAGGAGTTTGGAAGTCCTTGCCTTTGCCTTGATTTAAAGGATTTGTATTTGTCTTAGAAGAAACTATCTGGTTTTTAAGCGGACACTGAGCTCGAAGATGGCCTTGCATTCAAAATTCAATGAAGAAAGGTTGTTTGTTTTCATACTCAATGGCATACTTCCAGAGGAAAGTTTCATGCTTTAGCTCGACAAAGGGAGGTAGGGAAGAATCGATATTTGCATTGATGCATAGATGAGTAACGTGCATCCTTGATATAGACAATGCGACCTTGTTTATAATGAGAAAATATCCAATAGTGGAAGCTATCGATTTGAAAATAGATTCTCGCCATAGGTGCCAAGGAATATTTGGAAGTATGACCCAAATGGGAGCAAAATTAATACTTTGAGTCTTTGGGTCAAAATCAGGGGTCCACTTCATCAAAAAAATACTTTTGGTTCTAAGGAACCAGGGTCCACTAGACAGGATTTGAGCAACATATTCCTTGGTATTCAGCTTAATACCAAAAAATCTGTTAGAGAGACCAACAATTTGAAGGGAACCTTGAAATCCCCACCTTGAGAATGGCCAACACCTAATAATGTCAAGGCTAGGATTTCCACCTATAACTTTTCCAACCAGAGAGATTCTTTAGAAATAATTTTTTTGGCGACACTAACAGGAATATTTACTCTATTGCCCAAAACCTCAAAATGAGGGGAGGAATTATCAACAGAGCCAAAGGAACTTCCCAAAACCTTAGCAAAGGAAGTTTTAGGGTCAGAAGGAACATCATCCTCCCAAAAGGAATGAACACGACCAGAGTCAGAATTAGTTAGGTCCACTTGCAAAGAAGGAATGAAATTGGTGGAAAGCAAAACTTTTGAAGGATTCTACCACTCTAAGGAAACCCCAGTAATATCCATAGAAATAGTACTAAGTAGCACAGAGATGGCTTTAGGTTCTACATCTTGTTTTACCAAATTTTGAACAAATTTCTTACCAAAATCAGGACCGCTTTTGGGATTGTCCTCCCACTCAGAGGAGAAAGTTTTACCAATTTCCTCAAAAATGACACTGCTATGCAAGGTAGAACAGTTTTCCCACCTTCCAAAAATTTGAATTAAATCCTTTCCGCCTTCAAAAATTTGAAAACCAGAGGACCCACTTCCAGAGTAGTCAGCATCCATTTTTCATAAGTAAAGCTACTCTAATTATTCTTGATACCTCAAGTTAGATTCCATTTTATTATATTTAATTAAAAGAAAACATTATATTAAATTAATTTAAGAAAATTATGTAATAAACATATGCGTAAAATACAGTCAAGCAATAGGCATAATGACCTATATGATTTATATTTTGATGGGATTCCATGTACCCATGGGCCAAGGTGCATGAGGCACGACATCATATCCCACCTTACCTAATGATATCAACCTTTGTCTCTGTTAGGAGGTGGTGTTTACCTCATTTATTTTTCTGCTTTGGTGTGAAAACCTACATCTACAATAAAAAACACTTACAGTAGCATCACATTCTTCCAATAAAAGATAATCACATAATGGGGATGTTATATTCTCCCCCTCCAGGAATCAACATAGTCCCTGTGTTAGACAATATAATATTGTAGATCTCAAAATAACTACAATATTTCAAAATTCATATTCAAAATTACAACATGAATATTAAAATATGTATCAAAATATCAAACATATAAATATAATCATAACAATATTCAAATTGTTCTTTTGTTTAATAGTTTTCAAAATAGAAAGGGAATTATATTTTCATTTCTGCTACATCCTCCCATGTAGCATTTTTCTTCAAGTAGTGATCCCACTGGACCCTACATTGGTCAACTATTCTTTTTCTCAATTGTTTAGTCCTGTATCACAAGACTTTGACCGGTTGAACCTCAATGATTTGTGGGTATGACATTTGCAAGTGAGAGACATCCAAAACATGATATGGGTCAAAAACATATTTGCAAAGAAGAGACATGGAAAACACTATGGATCTTTGACAAGTTTGGTGGCAGAATGAGCTTGTAAGCAACATGACTTATTTTGGCAATGATTTTGAATGGATCGACAAATATAGAGCTTAGTTTGGTTGACTTAATGGATCTTTTAATTGGTTTAACTCTGAGGAAGACCTTATCACCAATGGTAAAATCTCGAGGGGTTCATTTTAGGTCATCATAGCTCTTCTATCGGCCTACGCTTCACAAAGTCACTGGAAGATCTCTTTAAATTATACCTCCATTTTCTTAATAGCATTAGGACCGATCAATTATTGATCATCCAGATTATCCTACGTTAATGGTATCCTACACCTACGTCCATATAGGGCCTCAAAAGGGGCCATACCCAACATGGTATGATAGTTGTTGTTACATGCAAATTCCACCAGGAAGATATAATCTTCCCACTTACTTTTATGGTCCATACAATACATGTGTAACATATCCTCCAACACTTGATTGAGCTTCTCGGTCTTCCCATCTATCTCAGGTTGATACGTTGTGCTGGTATTTAGCTTTGTACCCCATGCTCAGTGCAAAGCTTAGAAAAATTCAAAGGTGAATCTTGAATCTCTATTCGAGATAATTACTTCAGGAAACCCTTGCAACCTCATGATTTCTTGAGAAAACTTTTGTGCTATTGTGGTAGCATCATCATGAACATTTCTTGGTATAAAATGTGCGACCTTGGTCAATTTAGCTACAACCACAAATCTTGCATATTTTTGGAACCGAGTCTTAGGAAGACCAACTATAAAATCAATGAAAATCACTTGATATTTCTATTCTAGTATATCAAATAAGTGTAGCTATCCTCTAGGATGCTGATGTTCAAATTTGACCTTTTGACATTCTAGGCTCTCACAACAAATTGAACCACATCCTTCTTCATCTTGGTCCAATTTTTTTTTTTTCAAAGTCTCCCTCATTTTTATTACACCTGAATGAGTAGAATATGGATCATAATGTGCTTTCTGTAGAATTGTTCTTTTTATTCCTTCATCATTGGGTATTATTATCTAGTTTATGAAGTATACCCGATCCTCTTTGATTTTGAATTTTGTATTTTTATTGGGTATCTACTCAACCTTAGTGCAACATTGGTTGCAGAATTCATCATTTTTTTGCATTTCCCTAATTCACTCCTTTAGTCCATACTGACATTTTGTGAGGGCAATTATGTGTCTTCTTCGACTGAGGGTATCTGCCAATTTATTCTCCTTTATTTTGATGTATTAAATTTTGAAATCATATTCGGTTAGGAACTCCATCCATGTTCGTTGTCTGGAATTTAGTAGAGGTTGAGTTAAAATATATCTTAAACTTTGGTGATCAGTTTTAAGCTCAAATAATTTTCCCAAAAAGTAGTGTCACAAAATCTTAAGAACATGAACTATAGTAGCCAGCTCTAAATCATGAGTTGCATAATTAATTTTATGTTTCTTAAGTTTCCTAGACTCATATGCTACAACTGCCTCATCCTACAATAATACACCACCTAGTCCCTCTAGAGAGGCATCAGTACAAAATGTAAATGGTTTGTTGGGGTCAGGTATTTGTAGTATAGGTGTAGTTGTTAGCTTTTATTTTAGGATTATAAAAGCAAATTCACATTGGGCTATCCACTTAAATGCTTTTCCCTTTCTTTGCAAATTGGTAATAGGAAAAGCAATCTTGAAAAATCCTTTAACAAATCATCGATAGTATCAAACCATCCCGAAAAACTTCTTACTTTAGAAACATTGGTGGGAGCTAGCCAGTTTACTATGGCTTCAATTATTTTTTGGGTCAAAGCCACCCCTTTAGCTGAGATAATATGTTCCAAATACTGAACTTGTGGAGTATAAAACTTGCACTTGGATAATTTTCCATAAAACTAGTTTTTCCCGAGGATTTCCAAAACTATTCTCATATGCTGATCTTGCTCTTTTTTATTTCGAGAGTAAATCAAAATATCATCCAAAAATATCAACACAAACTGATCTAGCTATTTGTTGAACACACTATTCATTACATTCATAAAAGCAGTTGGTGTATTTGTTAATCCAAAAGATAACACTGTGAACTCATAGTACCCGTAACGAGTTTTAAAAGCATTTTTATAGGTGTTCTCTTCCCTTATCCTTAGTTGATGATAACCTAACCTAAGATCGATCTTGGAAAATATTGTTGCTCCTCTTAATTGATCAAACAGGTCATCAATCCTAGGTAGAGAATACTTTTTCTTTACTATTATTTTATTGAGTATCCTGTAGTCAATGCACAGTCTCAAAGATCCATCTTTATTTTTAACAAACAAAACTAGTGCTCCCCAGGGTGAGACACTAGGTTTAATGTGTCATTTATAACAAATATTGTAGTTGGATATTGAGTTCTTGCAATTCAAGGGGTGTCATGCGATAAGAGGTTTTGACTACAGGAGATGCTCTGGGTAAGATCTCAATAGAAAAATAAAATCCCCTTTTGGAGGTAGTCTAAGTAGATCTTTAGGAAAGACATCCCTAAACTCATTCAAAATAGGATATTGTTGAAACGAAGCAGATCTTGACTCAGTTTCTTCCTTTTTGTTTAATTTTACCATATAAACCTACATCCCTTTCTTAAGGCTCTTTTGACTTACATTGCGGTTATCAGGTGGGGTTATAAATATGCTCAATTACAATGGATAGGTATTCGTTGATTAGAGTCATATGTGAAATCCAACCACATTTATTCAAAATTCAATAGGGCTTTGTGGGATTTTAACCAATATACCCCTAGGACTATATCAAATACATGTAAGGGAGTCACATATAGGTGTCAATTAATATTTCCCTGGGGTGTATCTATTTGAGAATTAAAATAAGCATTGGTTGACCATATAGGTTTGTCCTGAGCCATACTCAACTTGCCACCCTTTTGCCATGATCCCAGGTTTAGGCGGTATGTATCTCAAAATACTAGTTGAAATAAAACTATTAGTTGTACCACTATCTATTAAAATATGAATATATTTCTTTCCTAGTTTCCCTTTAATCAGAAATGGAGTAGCTTGGCCTAAAAGGTTAGATTTACTAGTAGCAGCATACATCCTATGTGGGGTCTCTTTTGTAGGATTCTTTTTGTTAGCTCTTTGTGGGTATTGTCTTGCATAATAATATAAGGCTCTGCATGCATAGCATGCATTTAGTCCTACATTATTCTGCTTATCCCCTTCCTTATTTTTGTTGACATTTTTATTCCTATCCTGGTTATTGTTCCTCTTTTCTTGGAAATTTATTCATTTTGGTTGCCCTCTATTTTCCTGATACTTTCCTTTGTTTCTGTTATCACCTCTATATCGTCCACCATATCTAAACTTATTATACTGATATTTACCCTTTTACTACTCCGAGTATCTTTTTTTCTTGGAATCCTCCTTTTAAATTTGCTAATAATAAGCCCTTTGCATTTTTTTGGCTTACCTCCTCATAATGGGCAACATCATGAGCAATTGTTAAATTTTTGGGTACCTTCCTTCCAAAAGGTTGTCCATATTTGGGATGTAGCCCCATTAACAAATTTTGATCTTTAAATACTTCATGCTTATCGTATTTTGTAGCATACTTCAATAGCTAAATAAATATTTGGTAGTATTTGATTACAATCATGTTGCCTTGGCGTAAGTTGGTGAATTATCCGTATTTCTCAATATAAAATTATGGTGTGAGGAAATGATCCTTAAATTCCCTTTCAAATTACTCCCAAGGAATGTCAACAAATTATTTTTGAGTAACTTTCTTATAGGTGGTCCACCAATATCTGGCCAAAATTCGTAGTTGTGCAACAGGAGTACAAATTGTTCATGTTGTGTTTATGCTTGTACTAAAATCTTGTGACATACCTTAGATATACAATTAATGGAATGGGTATAATGGTTCACTATTGTAGCATGTGTGTTATCTTATTGTATTGTATATTTTTTGTGTATGGTAGCCATGGGAAATGCAAATCACAATTGAGTTAGATCTGTGTGTGCATGTATGGGAATTGGAGTGCATTTTTAATAATGATATTATCTATAGAGTTTGATTGCTATTGCAGGTATTGTTGATTCTAGATCCATGGCATTTAATCATATTAAAAAATTGTACAATCAACCATGATTTATTATAGAGAATGTATTGTGAGGACATAACATGCTTAATTAATGTCTACAACTTTTTGCAATGATATTCATGTAATCGGTATGTAATTTTATAAATTGTAGAACTCAATAGTTTTTGGCTTCTAAGGGTTTGGTAAATCATACAATTGGGTCACCAAATTGTACATTTAGTCCTTTACCATATTATTTTGGCTTGGATACCTTTATTGTACATTTTGGGTTGAGATATGTTAATTTCCAATTGAACGATTGCAATGCATGATTGATAAAACTAAGTGATTTCCAATTGAATGATTCTGGCTGATTGAACGTTTAGTGAAATTGTATAGTTTAGTGTTATTGTACATTAGTAATTGTACAATTGTATATTGTATATTTTGTATCATACAATCACATATTGTATATTTTGTAGAGTTGTATGATTGGGATCATACAATCATATAATTGCTCTATTTACATAATAAATACTGGGATATCATCTCAAAATATATCATCACATCCCCCTCATAAAGAATACCACTACATATGCTACATTTGGTATTTTTTCCATTTTTGAGGACCTATAATTTTTGCTTTTTGAGAAGAATGACAAGGGTCTAGAATAGTAAGTAGTATGGAGAAAATAAGGGTGGATGATAGATACAAGTTTGTGAAGATGTGGGAGATGAGATCATAGAGAGGAGAAAATCCTAGCAAGAAGGAGTACATGGATTTCTCAAAGGGGGAATGTGAGCAATATAACCCAAGAAATAGATGAACCAATAGTAGAACAAGTATGGACTTTAGATGAAGGAGATATTGAAATGTGGAAAACATTATTGTTGAGTATGGAAGGAGGAGTACAAGAAGGACCACCAAGAGTCAAAAGAGATGTTAGTGTAAGGGAAGATGCCAACATAGAAAGAGTGCAAGGATATAATGAGTGGATAGTGACACCTTAATAGGTAATAGGAAGTTTTCCAAGGGGTGTGAAGGATGGGAGTCAGGCACCAGAGTAACAATATACAAGTATCTCAGGAGGATAGACCAACACCATAGTCGATATACCAATGAAGGAGGTCATGGAGTGAAGATGCACAAGAAATAGGAAGATGACTATTTGGTGAAAATAAAGTACCAAGGATAGAGACATCCAATGAAGAATAACAAAATGAATCACCCACTATAGGAAGGAATCAAACTAAAATTCTAGGGGTAATATTCATCAAGTGATGAGGGAGAAGGAACCCCACCAATGGCTAATATAGCTACAAGAGCAGGAAGACAGAAATACCCACCCTTCATAGGGGAAGGGAAGGAGGATCTAGTTAGGCATATTGGTACATGCACCACCATTTGGAAAGCAAATGGGGTAAGACAACCAAGATGAATGGTTGTAGTTATTTCCTACCACATTAAGGGGACTCACGATAGATTGGTATCTAAAGTGAGAGAATACACCAACCTTTCAATTATGGAATACGATGAAAGAAGAATTTATTAATGAATTTCATCCCTTGAGAGACGATACAAATATTATCACTACAATTTATGCCATGAAACATGAAAAATAAGAGGATGTCAAAGTTTATAATTATAGAGTAAAGCAACTGATGGATAAAATGCAAATACCACCATATGATGGACTCATTAGAAGATGGTTCATTGATGGAATACTATTGAAATACAAGAAGAATATGAAAGTAGTTCATCATAAACATATGAAGAGGCATTAGGAAAAGCAAAAAAATTTAAAATAAAGTCAAATAAAAAGATAATAGGAATTATGGGATACTCTAAGAATGAGAATTCATATAGTGATGTAAATGATAAAATGCATCATGATATACAATCATTTCACAAGGAATTTGATAAAATGCTAAAGGAATTTAAGGAAGAAACAAGGAAAGATCAAAAGGATATATAGTATACCAATTGCAAAATTGAGGGACATACCAATGTCAATTGTCCTAGGAATACATATTGTAATATATGTGATGTGTTAGGGCATGCAGTAGTAAATTATCCATTCAATATGAAAGGGGTAAGGCATCAAACTTTGACAATCCAAGGGAATGAGGAAAAACCAAATGTCCAAGAAAATGGATAAGGTGCAACCAATGGTGGTTACAAGAATAATCGTAGAGGAGGTAGACCATATCAAGGCAATCGATAAGGAGGTCAAAGTCATAGTATGATTTAGAAGGTAGATCAATAATACAATATCATAATTACTAAGAGGGGTATTTTGTAAAAATTATCTTACTTCTCAAACAATTGAGATAATGTAAAATAATGTAACACACATGTGTTGGTGGTGTGGTCTAGGTAACCATAAGGAGGTTAACTATCCCAAGAAGATGGGTGCAAGCAACTTGTAGAATACCAATTTTCTTGATATTGACATACCTCCAATAGGAAATGAAGAAAAAGAGAAATATATATTGGTCATGACACAAAGTTAGGCCAAGAAAGATAATTACCTTAAACCTACCAAAGAGAATGAGATATGGCAAGAGGCACAAAAGGTAATTGAGGGGAAGAACAATAAGCTAATCAAATAAGACTAAAAGAACAAAAATAATAAAAAAATCCAAGTGGCTTAGAGGAAAAAACACCAATGCAAATATTGATAACACATGTTTTAAATACAACTGTGGAAGTTAAAGTGGTTAGTTTTCTAGGAGCCATACCAATCTTACACATGGTAATGGGAGAAGAATTACAACATCAGAAGGTAATGGAAGTACATCGTTAGCCATTAAAGAAAACAAATAAGAAGGATTAATTTATGGATACAAAATATTAATGATCAATGTTGGAAAGAAACCAACATTGGTTCATATGGAGATACTAGAGCACAAATTAACACAAGTAATTATGGATGAAGGATCCAATGTTAATGTATTTCTAGAGAAGACTTGGAAGGAAATAAGGGCTCCATTCTTGTGGGCACCTAGTTTTAAGTTGTATGGTGCTAATCAATATGGTATTGAGACCAAAGGAGTGTTGATGGCTCAAAAGGTAATAATAGCTAACCAAGAATTCATCTTGGATTTTGTTGTGATTACAATGCAAAAGCCAACATATGATGCATTTCTAGGAAGGGGATGGATGAGATTAGCCAAAGTTAATCACAACTAGGAAAAGGATCAAATTACATTCAAGAAAGGACAACACAAATACATGATTAATCTAAAAAATCAAATAATTAGTGAAGACATAGCCACAATGGATGAATCAAGGGGTTTTTTGAGGGAGGAAGAACAATATGAGCCAAATGAGGAAGGAATGTTGTACCTAGAGGACTGTAGTGAGGATGAAACTCGATATGATAGTGAAATTCTCCATTGGTAGATGGATGAGTATGAAGTGTTTTAGCCCAACTGCCTCTGTATCAATATAAAGAAGACTACAAAAATTCAGGATGAAAAAGAAGTCAACAAGAAAACAAAGGAAGATGAACAAGAGAAATGGACATTTCCAAAAAGCTTCGCAGAGTATATAGTTGGTGATGCAGAGATAGATGCAAAGCCAAAACATCTAGAGAATGTGGAGAAGGCCAAGATAGAGCCAAAAAATATTAAGTATGAAGGACCTAGGATAGTAGAAGTGAATTTGGGGATGAATAATGAACCAAGAATGATCCATTGTGGAGACGATTGGGACCCTATGTTGAAAGAAAAACTTTCAAAATATTCTTGGAATATAAAGATGTTTTTGCTTGGACCTATAGGGATTTGAAAGAGGTGCCTCTAGAATTATGTGTTCATAAGATTCCATTAATTTTGAGAGATCAACTAGTGAGAATGAGACCTTATAGAATGAACCCAAAGTATGCAGCTTTGGTAAATGCAAAAATAGAAAAGATGTTGGATGTTAACATTATTTTTAAAGTCACCACAAGTGAATGGGTCTCACCTATTATGGTCACACTAAAAAATAAGTAGATAAAATTTATATATGCATAGACTTTCATAGTCTGAATGTAGTAACGATTAAGGATCCCTTTCCCATTTCATTCAATGATTCTATCTTGGAGGAAGTAGCAGGACATGAAATTTACTCATTTTTGGATGGGTTTTCTAGCTATAATCAAATTAGCATAGCAAAAGAAGATAAGCTAAAGACCACATTTATCATGGAAAATGGTATTTATGCCTATAATAGAATACTATTTGGGCTATGCAATGCCCTCAATCACATTCCAACAAATTATTTTGTACATATTTGATCAATTAGCAACAAGAAAATTTAAGGCATTCCTAGATGATTGGTCTATATATGGAAAAATTATAGAATATTTACCAACTTAAGTGAATGTATGAGTCGATGTATAAATGCACAGATATCTTTGAATCTAGGGAAATATTTCTTGATGGTACCATATGGCAAGTTGTTGGGACACATAGTGTGTAGTGAAGGATTGAAGCCAGATCCTGATAAGATTCGTGTCATTCTGAATATGGAAGAACCACATGATGTGAGCTTATTAAAAAACTTCTTAGGATCCATAGGGTATTATCGAAGGTTTATCAAGAACTATGCACATGCATCCTACCCATTAGATTCTCTAACGAAGAAGAATGTTCCCTTTAGTTGGACAAAGGAACATCAAGGAGCTTTTGAAGAATTAAAGGTAAAGCTCATATGTAGTCCCATTTTGGTATTTCCAAATTGGGATAGGGAGTTCCATTTTCATGTTGATGCATCCAATTTTGTAATAGGATGCATGTTAGCTCAGGAGGGACAATATAGGTTAGATCAACCTATCTATTTTGCAAGTCATCTACTATCAAGAGAAGAAATAAACTATAGTACAACAAAATAAGAGGCTTTGGGAATGGTATATGTAATGTAGAAGTTTAGGTATTACCTATTGGTAAACCCATTTGCCTTTTATATCGATCATCAGGCTCTATTGTACTTGATTAACAAACCAATAATACAAGGATGAGTTAGTTGATGGCTCGTCACCTTACAAGAATTTTTGTTTTGAGTGGTGGTTAGACCTAATAAGAAACACATAATAACAAATCGGTTGACCAAAATTTGCTCAAGATAACCTATAGGAACAAGAGTATCAAATGAGTTTCTTGATGCTCAATTATTTGCAATCAATGTTGTACCATTGTGGTACAAGTTAATTGGTGAATATCTATCCATAGGAGAATTACCCCAAGAGTTAACAACAATAGAGAATAAATTCATAATGAAGTCAACACCTTTCTAGTTGATAGTTGGATTATTGTATAAAATGGATGTAGATGGTATTTTGAGAAGATGCATAATGGAAGAAGTGAAAATAGCATTAAAATAAGCTCATGAAGTCCTGGAAAGAGGACATATATGGGGCCATATGCTATGACAAGGAAAATATTTTTGGTAGGATTGTGGTGGCCTACGCTATACCACAATGCAAAAGAATATGTGCAAGCATGCAATACCTATCAAAGAGTAGGAAAACCATTACATTGGGATTCGATGCCTTTACATCCATCTCAACCTCAAGAGCTATTTGAGAGATGGGGTTTAGAATTTGTTGGACCTCTTAAAACAACCCATAGGAAAAAGTGTTGATACATCATGGTAGCAATAAAACACCTAATCAAATGGGGAGAAGCAATGGTGCTACCAGATAATATGATAAAAAGTACAACCTATTTCTTATACAAGTAGGTAATTACAAGATTCAAAATTTTGCTATAAATAACAAGTGATAGGGGTGGCCACTTTGTCAATGAGGTTATCAAGAAGTTGATGACTGACTTTTAGATTTTGTATTTATTATCAAGCTTGTTCTACCCTATAGCAAATGGATAGGCAAAGACAAATAATAAATCCTTGGTCTCTATATTGTAGAAAACTTGTGGAATAGCATAAGATTGGGAGGAGAGGTTGCCATTTGTTCTATAGGCATATAGAACAACCTTTAAATCTACAATAGACCATACATCCTTTTAGATAATGTATTGTCAAGAGGACCCAAGTGTTGTAGGTGAGTTGGAGAGAAGAGGTAAATCCTCCAAGAGAGGTCCCAGGTTCAAATCTCCACCCTACCAAAAAGCTGAATTGGGTATCCAAAATCCAATTGATAATGTTGGTGCATGCAGGGTCGGGTGCGACTCCCGAGTAACTTTTACGGTGTAGAACCCCATGTTCATGGTATCTCAGACCAAGTCGGCACCACAAGGGGTTTTTCACTTAAAAAAAAATGTATGGTCAGGAGGCAATTGTGTCGATAGATTTTTTGGTACCTAGTTTGTGGGTAGTCATGGAACATTGGAAATATTCATAAGAAAGTTTAGAGGAAATATTGGTAACTAATGAGGCCTGGAAATGCCTCAATCATAACATGTTTTGAACACTGAAATTGCCTACAAAATATTATGTTTAATATTATATGCTAGGTAAGTTGATTCAATATGTTGTGTATTAACTATTTGCATGATAAATGTATCTGAAATACTATATTCTAATTTTTACAGCTTTTTGCATAAGTTTTATGTTACTTTGTTATGACTTGCTAAATTAGATATGCTTAGGTTGATAGCAGCATTTCACTAATCATATTTTGATATGTCTCAAATATTTATTTTACCTAAATTCGGCAACAGTGCAAGCAAACTATTATTGTGTAGCAAAAACTGGTTTTTCCCATGTAAATTCCAGCCAACTGCCAATGAATGGCAAGGCATGGAATTCACATATGGAAAGAGATGAAGATCATTGGAATATGATCTTGAGAGATAACCCACCTGAGAAATGTAGAGGAAATAATTTAAAGAGAACACATTTGTTCATTCCGAAGTCTCTTCAAAATGAACAAATATCTCTAGAATGAGAAAACATTGTGTCTTCGAAATGAGCAGATCTTCGAAATGAGAATTGCAGTCTCTTCGGAATGAGTCACTTATCTTTGAAATGAAAATAGAATGTGCTTTTTGACTTTTTGACTGATTTTTGATGCTGGAAAAATGGAAATAAATATTAATAAGGGTAAGGGAAAATATCTCCCATATGAATTTGCCGTCCTTGTCAACCAAAGCCACCATTTATGGAAAGATCAAGTTTGATCTTCTTTTAGGATAAAACCAGGAATTGTTGCAACATAATAGGATTAGATATTTTGAGATATTCTTAGTTTGTCAGTATATCATAGGACATCTATAAATATGGCTCCAATTCAGGTTGATCTAGTAGAACATAGATAAAGCAGAGAGTAGAGGAATATAGGAGAAAATAGGCAATAATCAGAAAAGTGACTATTACAGTCCTGTAACAGGTTTTCAACAGAATTATTGTAATCATGTTCTTGAATCAATAAAGTGTACTATTTCTATTTCATATTACTTGTAAATGAGTGTGAGTAAGATCTAGAGAGAGAGAGAATCATACCTTCTTCTGAACAAGGAGGCTGGCCACTTCCAGACTAAGGAGGAGGACTAACAACAGGTTTTTATTCTGATTTTGCTACAACAGAATGAGTTGTAGAACTTGTCATTTTATTTCTTTGTAAACAATTAATAGTATTTGCAATATTAGCTTATTTTATATTTAGATTAATCTTGTGATTAATGGTTTGGTTGTAATCTCCACTTTTAGCAAAGCTTTCAATTTATTGCAGACTGTCATTTTCAAAATTTACTGTTTTCTATAATTTCTTGCATTTTGTGTTTTGTTGTCAACCCCTGCATAGAAGATTGACAACCTTCTATTACAGAGCCTTGACAGGGTTTCATTTCCATGCTATAATTAGGTTTCCATTGCTACAAAATTAAATATATTTCCTTTCTACAATTATAATTAGACTTCTAATTCTACAACTATTATTTATGCAACATAATTAGGTCTCATTCTGCAATTGTAATTAGGATTTCATTTCTATAGTTAATGATTAGTTTCTATTTTTGCAAACTAGATTAAGGTTTAATTTATGCAACTTAGAGATAGGAATGTCCTAAATCCCCCACACAATCGATTTCACCAATAAGACCTGTTGCTTCGGATTGACCTAAGTTATAACCCTGTTCACCCCTTCTTCCGTAGATAGCCTTGTACACTGCCCTGGATTGACAAATTCATTGAGAATTAATTATGTGTATAATGACTATGCATCATTTTGTCACTGTTGTCAAGGAATTATTTTTCTAGAAGGTGACAACAGTCCAATAGTTGTTAATTAGAATGAGCTATGAATATTCAAGATAAAATATGAATAGAACAGCTGGTTAAAGTAACATCTATTGACCTATAATTTATGTCATTTAAGAGTAAACATGAATGAGTAAGTCTAGGGATTAAAAAGGTAGAATTACCCAAAAGGATCCCTGGCTTGTTCCATTAAAGAGATCTTCATGCCTAAGGGGTGAATCACTTGTTTTTGAACTACCAAAAATATTGAAAGAAAAATCACCAGTCTCACCATCATTAGAACATCCTAAGAAAGAAGAATCATCAGACTCATCATCAACAGAGGATCTTGGACCTCTTGAGAGTGAAATTTGGATAGGTTTAACTGTTCCCAAGGAACAAGAAACTATGGCAGAGGGAGGCAATCTAGATAGAGATGGCCAACATGGTTATGTCCATAATGAAGGAGATGATAAGGATATGCCCCAACCTTCCAGAACATTTGAATATCCTATCCATTTGAATCCAACACAAAACTCTCCTATGAAAACCATTTCACCTTCAGTACTTCCAACCTTCTGAGGTGTTGTATCTGAAGATCCTGATAAGTTTTTATTTGAATTCAAAGTAGTGTGTCAAACCTATGACTATGTAAATGACAATAAAAAACTTAAGGTTTTTCCCTCAACAATCAAGGACTCAGCATTACGTTGGTTCATAAGCTTAGAGCCAAATTCCATCCAAACTTGGTATCAAATGGAAACTATGTTTTTAGAAAAATATTAGGAGTATTTCTGTGTAAGGAACAAGAAACATGAGTTATTCAGGATTAAATAGGAAGATGATGAAACATTAGAAGACTATCTTGATAGGTTTTACTTTGTTCAAAGGAGATGTGGACTTGTAGAACTAGATTTATGTAAAACCATCTTTTTAAGAGGATTACAAGATGAATATAGAGAAGTATTGGATTTGATGGGAAAAGGGGATGTAAATACTCTTAGTAATGAGGAAATTGTGGATCTCTATAGGAATTACTCTCGCAATAAGTAGGGAAGATGAAAAAAGAGTAAATGGCACTGATGTGAAGGACCTAATAGAGGAACTTGCAAATTTTAAAACTGATATTCTAGTGCAATTAAACACAACTTTGGGGAAATATCTACAAAAGCAAAAACCATAGAACCTTTGGCAATTTATTTCCCAAGATGTAGAAATAAACATGCTTTGTAGGAATGTCCTTTGAATAAAACATCTATCTTAGCCATTTGTAGTATCTATTCAAAGAAGAATTCAACTGATAAATGCCACCTGCTACCATAGCTCAAAACTGTGTTAGAAAATCAGACTGAGGAACTCAACTATGTTGGACCAAAACAAGGGGGAAATTTCTCTCAATACCAAAATCCCCCTCATTTTCCTACAAATTGGGGGCATAATCCCTAGACTATGCCTTGGGGACAATCAAAACCACCCCAACGTCATTGGAATTATCCTCAATGGACAAATTCCCAAGAATGGCCACAAACAAATTGGAGTAATTCATCCTGGAATTAGAATCAGAATAAACCATCATGGAATCAAAAAAACCCATCCTAGAATCAGAATCAGACTAATCCACATTGGATGCAAAATCAACCACAATGGAATCAGCAATACTAGTCCTATCCAAGGCAACAAAGAAATCAAGGTCAAACTTAGCATTTTCTGCCTACACCTAATCAAAGTTTTCAAGAAAAATAGAACTAACCACAGCAAACACAATAGGTGAAACAACCTCAACTTCTAGCTCAATCAGTCACTGATCCAAATAGCATGAGACAGGCATCCCTTGTCTATGTGGCTGAAGCTAAAGAAAATGTTGAAATAAATGTTATTAATTGTAGTAACATCCAACTTCATTTAGGAAAAGTTATACCTAAACCTGCTTCAATTAAAATCAAGGAAAATGAAGAGCAAGAACCTTTGGAACCAGTTAAACCAACAATATAGAAAGAAGAAGAAAAAATAGACCCACAAGAAAAAAAATTACCTTCATCAAGGATAATTCCATATCCTAAAAGATTCAATACCACAACAAAAAATTTTGAGTCAGACCTGGTCAAGGAACTTAGAAAGTTAAATATATCATTGCCCTTATTGCAAGCCATTAAGGATATACCAGTGATTAAAAGGACTGTTCGAGATTTGTGCATTAGAAGAGTAGGAAGAAAAAAGAAAGCATTTCCCAAGACTGTTCAAGTTGAAGGAAAGATAGCTGATCTCTTGTCTGGAAAACTAGTACCTCCAAAGTATAATGACCCAGGAAGTCTAGTTATCATAGTTACCATAGGTTCAGTACCAATATAAAATGTCTTAGTAGATCTAGGAGCTGCAATAAATGTCATGACCATGGATATAATGAAACAATTACAGCTCAAACATCTCAGCCCTACATTTATAGTTTTAGAAATGGATGATAGGTCAGTTGCAAAATCTGAAGGTATCATTGAAGATGTTCTTATAGAAGTTTCTTCTTGGGAATTCCCTGTAGATTTTTTGGTTTTACAGCCAAGAAATTCAACACATGGATATCCCATCATTTTGGGAAGACCTTGGCTTGCAACTGCAGCAACCTTCATAGACTGCAGATCTGGAAAAATGACTTTCAAATGGTATTGATCTAAAGCAGATCTCTCTGTATCCTCCTACAAAACCATCTAGCAAATTTTTAGGTCAGTTATGGTTTCTTTATTCAGATGAAGAATAAGAGGAGGTTATTTCCACACTAGCCACCTTGGTAGTAAGGGAACACAAAATACCTCCATGACACCAAAAATTTAGAAAATGAAACTATCCTAATGAATGTTCTACATGAACAAGGGTTATAAGCAGAAGCAGTAAATATCCATCAATTGTTAAAGAATGAGGAAAACCAAAATTCTAAAGGTGAACCATCTGTACTATTCTGTTTCACTACCACATGGGTGGCACCATCACCTGATTTTTTCTTCTCACTGTTCCATACAGGATATGCTTCCATCAGGAAGTAATGAAATAGAAACTTCTTATTTCCTTCCATCTCAGTAGTGTCCTCTTAACTCCCTAATCACCAGGTATGAAGAAGTGAATTCAGTCCTTCCAAATACAAAACAAATAGAAGTCCAGCCAAGCAAATTTTTGAACATTACAATTGGCTTACTAGGGAAGAGGAAGAAAAATTGATAGCTATCTTGCAGAAGCATGTTCATGCTTTTGCTTGGGACTATAAAGATATGTCAGGAGTTCACCCTGATATATGCACCCACATAATTTATACTTGAAGAAGTCAAGCCAGTAAGACAACCTCGAGAGAAGACTGAATCCTGCCCTAAGGGATATTGTAAAGGAAGAAATTGAAAAACTTTTGGAGGTAGGATTCATTTACCCAATTTTTGATAGCCAATGGGTCTCTCCATTGGTTATAGTTCCTAAGAAAAATAGAAAAATGAGAGTATGTGTAGACTATAGAGAGTTGAATAAAGTGACATACAAAGACCATTTTCCATTACCTTTCATAGATCAGGTGTTAGATACCCTTGTTGGAAAGAAATACTTTTGTTTTCTTGATGGATTTAGTGGATATAATCAAATTCAGATTGCACCGAAGATCAAGAGAAAATGACCTTTACCTTTCCATGGGGAACATTTGCCTATAGGGTTTTACCTTTTGGTTTGTGTAATGCCCCAACAACATTTCAATGAGCGGTCTTAGCAATTTTTTCCGATCTGACTACCAACAATGTTGAGATATACATGGATGATTTCACAGTATGTGGATAGACTTTTGACTTTACATTAGAAAACCTTGACAAAGTTTTAACTCGTTGTGAAACATACCAATTATCCTTGAATCTAGAAAAATGTTTTATGATGATGAAGGAAGGAATAGTTCTTGGTCATCACATCTCTCTTCAAGGGATCCAGGTTGATCCAAAGAAGGTGGAAATGATCAAGAATCTTCTTCCTCCTAAAACTTAGACTGATGTCAGAAGCTTCCTAGGACACATTGGTTTTTACCGCAGGTTTATTCCCAGCTTTAGCACAATAGCCAATCCCATGTTTTCCCTATTGACTAAAGATTTTGAATTTTCCTAGACTGCAAGGTGTCAAGAATCATTTGAAGCTTTGAAAGAGAAATTAGTAACTCCACCTGTGTTAAGAGGACCTAATTTGACATTACCATTTCACATACAAGCTTATGCTTCCAATACAACAATTGATTGGAGCAACATTAGGACAAAATAGCACGAATTTGATAGGAGCTGAGAAAAATTATACCACAACTGAGAAAGAATTCTTGGCAATAATTTATGCCATCAATAAATTCAGGCATTACATCACAGGTTATCAAATATTTATTCACACAAATCACACAACCATTAAGTATTTGATGAATAAGCCTATGGTAAGTGCAAGAATTATTCATTGGTTACTGTTGCTGCAAGAATTTGATATCACTATAATCAACAAACCAGGAAAAACTAATGTTGTAGTAGATTTCTTATCCAGATTACAGAACATAGATGAAGGGGAATTAGTTGAAGACACCTTTCCTGATGAAAAATTATTTGTTATATCAGTCCAATCATCTTGGTTTGCAGATATAGCCAATTATTTGGTCATAGGGAAAGTTCCTCCACATTTCACTTCAAAACAGAAAAAACAATTGATCAAACAGAGTTCTTCTTTTGAATGGATTAAGGGTATACTTTTTAAGTGCAGTCCTAACCATGTGTTACATAGGTGCATCCGAAAGGATGAGGTATATGATATCCTTAGGGATTGTCATGATGAACCCTTAGGAGGACAATACTCTGGTAAAAGCATAATTATAAAAATCTTAGGGACAAGATATTATTGGCCATCTCTTCACAAGGATGTGAAAAAGTACATCAGGCATTGTGATGCATGCCAAAGAATGGGGAAACCCACTCATACAAATGAAATACCAATGCATCCTCAATTGGTTTTAGAGCCATTTGAGAGGTGGGGGCTTGATTTTGTAGGACCTATTGATCCACCTTCTCAAGGAAAGGTGCATATTCTAGTATGCACTGATTACTTGACAAAGTGGGTAGAGGTGCATGCTTTCAAACATGCTCGTGAAGAGAAGTTCACTGATTTCTTATATACTCAAATTTTTTAGAGATTTGGAGCTCCCCGGTCTATCACCACATACCAAGGACACCAATTTGCATCTAAATTCATTGAGGCATTTACAGAATTATATGAAATCAAACATAGAAAATCATCACCTTATCACCCACAAGCAAATGGCCAGGTTGACGTAACAAATAGGGAACTAGAATGAATCTTGACAAAAATAGTAGCTTTTCATTAGAGAAACTGGCTAGATAAATTACCTGAAGTAGTGTGGGCTTACAATATTACTTGGAAATCCACTACTAGATTCACACCATATGAACTAGTCTTTGGTAAAAATCCCCTCTTACCTATTGAATTTGAGCTACTAAAATTGCGCACAACATTGGAAATTGGAATTGAATTGTCAAGACAGGATTCTACAGTTGAATGCATTAGATGAACTTAGTTTGTATGCTCTACACCAAACTAAAGTAATTCAGGAGTAGAGGAAGTTGTGGCATGATAGTCACATTTAGCAGAGGAAACTTCAACAAGGATATTGGGCTTTACTATTTGATTCTCGCTATGAGGACTTCCCTAGAAAGTTGAGAACTAGATGGCTTGGACCTTACTAGATTGAAGAGGTATTTGACAATGGAGCATCTCGTTTATCTCCTATTGATGGGTCATAGAGAAATTTGGTAGTGAATGGACATCGCCTCAGGGTGTACCATACACCTCTAACTAAAGAGGAATTCTTGCAGCAACTTGATAGTTTGGATATACAAAAGGTGGAAGAGATTTCCTCTTCCACTTCAAAGCAATCAGCATGATCATGGATTTCAAGAAAAAATAGAAAAATACAAACAAAATAAAAAAAAAGCAGAAAATAAAAAGATGAATAAATTCTGATTAAGAATTCCTTCATGGGAATAGTCAGAATCAAGAAAAAAAAAGAATCAAGAAAAAAAAAGAGAGAAAAGGAGAGGTAAAAAAAAAGGAAACCAAGAAAAAAAAGAAAAGAGAGAGAAAAAAGAATAACTCAGTAGTGAAAACCTTTTCTAAGGCACTACTGGGTTGGTATGCATGAAAACCAATTTTCTGGCATTCATAACCTTGAAAATTTCTGAACCATCATTGTAAAAATTCACCAACTACACTTGTTTTGAAATATTGTAGAAAATCTCAGCAGAACATCAACAAAGGCAGTCATTCTTCAAAACTTGCATTAACTTGTTTTAATCAGGTATATATTTCTTACATTTCTTCATTGTAAATGATTGGTATATAGTATATAACAATTAACCATTAGCATAAAAGGTATCCATAAGATTTTGCATACTTAAAACATGTTTTGAGCATGAGAATATTGATTTCTGCCTAATCTTTGGAACAAGAATGCCAAAAACAATGCCTACTATCTTCTTCAGATTAATTTTTGTATTGTCTTCGAATTGAAATTGTCTTTGGAATGATAGTAGAATGAATGTTGCACTTTGTCTTCGAAATGAAGCTTTGTATTTGAAATGATGATTTGTATTTATAATGAAGATTTGTCTTCGAAATGACGATTTGCCTTCACAATGAAGCATCATCTTTGGAATGAATATTTGTCTTCAAAATGAAGCAGGATTTGTCTTTGAAATGCAGTAGGATTTGTATTCGGAATGAAGTTCTATCTTCATAATGATTTACCTTCGCAATGCAGCCTGATCTTCGAAAAGAGGATTTGTCTTCAGAATGAGGATTTATCTTCAAAAAGAGGATTTGTCTTCGGAATGAGGATTTATCTTCGAAATGAGGATTTGACTTCGTAAAGAAGCATGATCTTCAAAATGAAGACTTGTCTTTGGAATGAAATCATAATCTTCAAAATGAGGTTTTGTTTTTGCAATAGATCATAATCTTCAGAAAGAGCATTCAATATAACATCTCCACGTGGCATCCAAGGAAGAAAAAAATACGATCAAGTAAAAATTATTTTGGCTGCATACGATAAATGAAAATGTGTCACTTAGGATGTGGTTTGTTTTTGCACTCATTTAGAAAGTACCAGAATCACGAGGGACATGACCAATAGTATACCACCATTTTTTGATACTAATAAACATGCACGTGAAAGTCCACAGGCAAAACAGAAAAACTAAAAATGAGTAAGGTGGATCTGATAGCAAGGACATATGTGCAACCATTGATGGACATGTGTTCAAAGAAAAAATAGAAATGCATGCCACCCTTCTTTTCGAAGACATATTTTCTAATGCAAAATGATTACGAGGTACAGTGCTCAGATACGGTTCATTCTGAAGAAGAAAAAATAGGGCAATTGAAAAATTGGAAGCAAACCCTACAAGTCTGCAAACACCAAAAACTAGAGATCCAGTAAAGGAATAACAGTAGAAGTGAGTGGTTTTTAATGTACCAAGACAAGAAAATGGGGCAAAAGACAAAAATGGAACCGACGGATACCACCCACCTCTAGGAAAATCCAGAAGTGCTGCAAATTTTGGAATATGGAGGGCTTATGCCATTTTTGGATAAGCTTAATGGGTCCTCTGAATATTTGGCCGGCATGTTCACCCACACATTTAGAAACCGGGCACACATTAACGACATGAAAATTGAGGTAACCCCTAAAGTTTTGATTCAAATTACTGATCTACCATTAGAAGGTCTTCCAATTTCTAGATCTGGAAAAAATACATTGGTTAATATAGTTAATCAATTTCTAGAAGAAAACCATAGGGAGCCAGAATATTTGACACATAATAACACATGCAAGGGGGTAAAAAGGGCCAGCCTGCAGGAACCCTGGGATGAAGTGGCCACATGGGTAATCAAATTTCTAACATGTGAAGGGTAGTATGTACTATTATTAGGGCATCATCTAAAAATTTTAAACCATATCAGACATGGTAGGCAACAACCAAATGTTAGGATAAATATTCCCCTATACCTGCACCAGGAATTGAAAAACATGGAAAAAAGATATCAGGAAGGAAAAGGGATCCTTCACCACCATGGTCTCATCAAACTAGTTTTCCAGCACCATTTTAGAGGAAACCCTAGGAACTTTGATAGGTTTTACTCTACCCTAAATGATGTAATTTTTGGAAATGAGGATGAGGAGGAAGAAATAGCTGCTACAGAGGCTGTTGTAGAAGAAGAAATAGAAACTATTGCAGAGGTTTTTGTAGAGGAAGAAACACACCCAACAATAGCAACAGAACACCTTGCTCTAGAACCTTCAACCTCGCAAGCTAAGAAATAAAATAAAAGAGGGTCTAAAACTGGTAGTAGAACAAAAAAATAGAAGAAGGTTCATTTTTATGAAGTTGTTACTGATTTTTTAGAACAAGGAAGTGAAGCACCTAGCCCAAAAAGGGAAGAAAAAACAAGGGAAATAGAAGCATCTAAAACTATCCCCACAACCCCTGCTGTCACCAAAAAACAAAGCAAAAAGAAGAAGTTTGCATCTAGAACTAGGAGGTCTACAAGACTCCACTTGAGGGAAATGGCAGAATAGGTCATAGAAGAAGAAGGTGGACAAAGTAGTCTAGATGTCACAAAAATACAACCAGCCCCTGAAAACTTTCTAGAATTCCCTGAACAGATAATTGAGGAAGAGGCTGGGCAGGATAGCTTGGAGGTGGCTATAGTTCAATAGAACACAGAAATGGTAGATGCAATTATAGATAGTTTCATAGAGCCTCCTGAAAAAGAGCAAACAGATGTTGCAGAGGAAGAGATATTTGTTGAGGAACCAACTATAGCTGACTTGTCTGCATCAGATTCTGAAGTAAAAATAGAGGAGGAAGACATCACAAAGCAGCTGAAATTAGTAAGGAGTGTTGTCAAAAAACAAACCATATGGATTGAAGAGAGGGAAAACATCATTGAGATGTAGGAAAGAAAAATTGTAGAGTTACATTAAGAAGTGGCAAAATTGAGAGAAAGGCTATCACAGTCTGAAAAACAGCTAACTATATCCATTGATGAGGACAATTTGGCTTAATTGCTTGTGGATTTATCTAGGGCAGATGACTCTATTGAGGCAGACATAGGTGCTCATTCTAAAGTAGCACCCTTTCATTATGAAGAAATGCCTTCTCATTCTGAAGCATTACCTTCTCATTCTAAAGATGCTTCAGAATTGGCAAAGAGCATAGAAAAAGATACTGGAGATGAGTCACCAGCACAAGAACAGTCCAAGTAGCATCATAAAACTGTTCAAGTAAGTACTCCTTCTATTGATGTCCCTGTATTTCAAACTGTTACACCTTCAGTAGAAATAGCAGATAAGGGGGTGCAAGTGGAATTACTATCTGATGACCAACCAATAGAAATAGTAGATAAGGGGGTACAGGTAGAATTGTTGACAGATGATCAACCAGTAGAAGTGGCAAAAAAAGGGGTTCAGGTAGATCTGCTACCTAGAGTTCCACCTATAGTTAGACCACCTAATACTATGTCACTAGAACAATACAATGCAGACATAGCCAATTGGGTGATTAGATATGAGAAGATTACCACTAAAACTAAAAAATTCAAATTGGAAGGAAAACAGCTAGAGGCAAAGGAAACAGAGATTCAGATATTAAAAGAAAAAGTGTCTAATTTATGTCAAATTGTTAATTTTTTAGTCCAATTCAGACGACCAGCCAGATTTTATAGTCTTATTCTAAAGGAGAAATACCTCAAATGGCAGGTCATGAGGATTAGCTCAGGTCTCCCATATAAATTGGACACAACTACAGATTTCCTGGAAGCATATTTTGACAACCCTATAGAGCAGAAAAATCTTCTATGTGAACTATTTTTACACAACTTCTTTATTCTAGAAGAAGTAGAATTTCACCCTCAAATTTACATTGGATATGTTCAATTGAGGGCATTCATGTCCACTTTGCAAAATTAGTTTTATTGGGACCAGGAGAAACGACAGAATAAAGAAATTAAAACAAGAGTTGAATTTTTAGTCAGAGCAATTTAGAAAAATCACCCAATTATCACCAGACATCACTTCACCATGATGAACAAGGATGATGTAAAGAGGATGTACTTGACAAACTTGAGGGACTATGTGACCAGATTCCAAAATTTTTGTAATGAAAATTTTGTGCTAGCATTATCAATATGTAGAAATAGATGGGCTGAAATTTCCATGTCTTTACAAAAAAGAGAACCCATCTCCCCCTTCAAATTAGAATGGTCCAGAAGAATGGCAGAAGGAGTGATACAATTGATTAAAATCATGCAACATCATTGGATAGGTCTTAGATTTAGGCCTCAAGCCATCATCACTCCAGTTCCATTCTACTTTGAAGAAGATGCCCAACCTGATGAATAGTTTGAAGAATGGATCAGGAACCTTCAGGAGAACAGGGGATATTATATAGGCAATAATTTGTTCTACAGGTCATGGAATTTTAACATGGACATGTGATTCCATAGCCCAATAGAATGCATGAGGACATGCATTAATATAAGTTGGGGGGAAATGATGAGGCCTAGAAATGCCTCAATCATAACATGTTTTGAACACTGAAATTTTCTACAAACTCTTATGTTTAATTTGATATGCTATTTAAGTTGATTCAATATGTCGTGTATTAACTATTTGCATGATAAATGTATCTGAAATACTATATTCTAATTTTTACAGCTTTTTGCATAAGTTTTATGTTACTTTGTTATGACTTGCTAAATGAGATATGCTTAGGTTGATAACAGCATTTCACTAATCATGTTTTGATATGTCTCAAACATTTATTTTACCTAAATCCGGCAATAGTGCAAGCAAACTATTATCGTGCAGCAAAAACTGGTTTTTCCCATGTAAATTCCAGCCAGCTGCCAATGAATGGCAAGGCATGGAATTCACATATGGAAAGAGATGAAGATCATTGGAATCTGATCCTGAGATATAACCCACCTGAGAAATGCAGAGGAAATCATTTAAATAGCACACATTTGTTCATTTTGAAGTCTCTTCAAAATGAACAAATGTCTTTGGAATGAGAAAACATAATGTCTTCAAAATGAGCGGATCTTCGGAATGAGAATTGTAGTCTCTTCGGAATGAGCCACTTATCTTCGAAATGAAAACAGAATGTGCTTTTTGACTTTTTGACTGATTTTTGATGTTGGAAAAAGGGAAATAAATATTGAAAAGGGTAAGGGAAAATATCTCCCATCTGACTTTTCCATCCTTGCCGACCAAAGCCACCATTTATGGAAAGATCAAGTTTGATCTTCTTTTAGGATAAAACCAAGAATTGTTGCAGCATAATAGGATTAGATATTTTGAGATATTCTCAGTTTGTTAGTAGATCTTAGGACATCTATAAATATGGCTCTTTTTCAGGTTGAGCTAGTAGAAGATAGAGAAAGCAGAGAGTAGAGGAATATAGGAGAAAATATGCAATAATCAGAAAAGTGACTGTTACAGTCCTATAATAGGTTTTCAGCAAAATTATTGTAATCATGTTCTTGAATCAATAAAGTGTACTATTTCTATTTCATATTGCTTGTAAATGAGTGTGAGTAAGATCTAGAGAGAGAGAGACTCATACCTTCTTCTGGACAAGGACGTTGGCCACTTCTAGACCTAGGAGGAGGACTAACAACAGGTTTTTATTTTGATTTTGTTGTAGCAAAATGAGTTGTAGAACTTGTCATTTTATTTCTTTGTAAACAACTAATAGTATTTGAAATCTTATCTTATTTTATGTTTAGATTAATCTTGTGATTAATGTTTTTGTTGTAATCTCCACTTTAAGCAAAGCTTTCAATTTATTACAGACTGTCATTTCTAGAATTTACTGTTTTCTATAATTTCTTACATTTTGTGTTTTGCTGTCAACCTCTGCATAGAAGATTGACAACATTCTGTTACAGAGCCTTGACAGGGTTTCATTTCCATGCTATAATTAGGTTTCCATTGCTGCAAAAGTAAATAGATTTCCTTTCTGCAATTATAATCAGACTTCTAATTCTGCAACTGTTATTTCTACAACATAATTAGGTCTCATTCTGCAATTGTAATTAGGATTTCATTTTTGTAGTTAATGATTAGTTTCCATTTCTACAAACTATATTAAGGTTTAATTTATGCAACTTAGAGATAGGAATGTCCTAAATCCCCCACATAATCGGTTTCACCAATAAGACCTGTTGCTCTAGATTGACCTAAGTTATAACCCTGTTCACCCCTTCTTCCGTAGATAGCCTTGTACACTACCCTAGATTGACAAATTCATTGAGAATTAATGATGTGTATAACGACTATGCATCAGTAACATTGATCAAGTTAGATGAAAGGCAAGTCATGGCACAATGGGCAATTGAAGTATCCAAAAAACAAAGGAATTTGTGGCATGAAAAGTGTCTTTGGAAATGAGAACCGAATAAAGGTTATTTAGTCTTGAAGTATATTGGTAAGTAGGAAATCAAGTCAGGGACATAAAAAACATTATGGCTTGGTCCCTTTAGAGTAGAGGAGTCAATGGAAAATGGTGTAGTGAAATTGTAAAAGTTGAATGAGACAATGGTACCTGATACTGTAAATGGATGAGATGGAATAAATATGACAATAATACAAAGCACAATGCTTTTTCATCACTTTATATGAGATGGAATAAATTGACAACAAGGAGAATAGTTTTGCAAGTGATAACAAGCAGCCCAAAATAATCTGAATTCTTAACAAGAGTATGATGATATTGGGATCACACTTTTATTTGTAGTAAGGGAGGGAACACAACTAATTATAGAGTAATGAGAATTGGAACCTTTTGAAGAACATGAGATTATACTGAGAAGGGGGTGAACAATATAAGATAATTTTTTTTGCTTTTCAGTCCATATTATAACATCAATAGTATTAAAGAAGTAAGCATTACACAAAACTTCACATACATGAGATACATGATTTAACATGGTTCACCCAATGTGGGCTACTCCACGGAGAAAATATTCTTTATAAATTTTTGCAATAAATTATCTTGGGAATCAATTCCTTGTTACAATATTTATGGACCTCTATCCAAAGGAGACACCAATCCCCTTGTGCAATTTCCACTTTATACAACCTTTAAGAAATTAAAAAATTAATTCCTGTAATTTTTGGAACCTTGCAATTATGAGCGCATATCTTACATAGTCCACAAAAAGAGCCTCAGTAGGTTTCAAATGCGCAATCCCTTCCTTCCGAGTGCCTTTGCAAGGCGCATTCCCACCACGTGGGCTACATGCCTCCATGCAAAGGGAAAGGCAAGCACCTTCCCTTTGTCCTTCATCGATCGCACAGTTTTCAATAAAATCTTCCTCCGCTTAGCAAAAATACAAACCACGAGATTCAATCCCTCAACCTTGCACCCATAAATGCCTTAGTATAGCCCCTGCTATCAATTGCACTACCCAGTACCTTGCAACGTGAAGTGGGATCCCCACTTCCTTGTCTTCTTCCCTGCATCTTAAATGATTTTAACACACATGATTATTCCTCTTAGCCTTGCACATGATTTCCGCATTAATAAAATGGATCACATGGATAATATTTTGTATAAATTTTACCCCTTCTTATATGCAATGAACCATGTGTTTATAGATGTCGGCGTTCAAATTCGAGTAATTCGAATTATTAAAATTTGCACCCTTATACCCTAACCTTTAGGGTTTTAATTTAAATCATAAATTAATTTATAATTAACTTATTATAAATAATTTATAATTAACTTAATAACTCTTAGAGTTAATCAAATTAATTTATAATGAAATTATTATAATTAATTTATAATTAAATTAAATATCTAGGTCTTGACCTTAGACCTTTTAATATTATAATAAAATATTATAATATTATTTTGCTTGGGCCTTCCTTTTGCCCTTTAGACCTTATTTGACCACCTAGAAGAAATCTTTATTTTGCACTTGATTACGGAACCTAAAACAAATGTTGCTCACTGAAACTAACGCTTACTGATCCTGACTTCTTGACATCAATGACAACAAATTCTACTCATATTTCCAACAAATTTTGCATGATTTACCCTAAATCCATACAATTTGTACCAATTCCATACAAATTATCCTAGATTTGTACAATTTGCCTTGAAATCATACAATTGGCCTTAAATTCATACAATTTTCCTTAAAATTATACAATTGGCCTTAAATATATACAATTTGCCTTGAAATCGTACAATTGACCTTAAATTCATATAAATTGCCTTAAAATCATACAATTGGCCTTAAATTCATACAATTTGCCCAAAAATCATATAATTCACCCTAAAATCGTACAAATTGCTTTCAATTCATACAATTCACCTTGAAATCATACAAATTACCTCAAAATTGTACAATTCCCCCTAAAATCATACAAAATGCTTCCAATTCATACAATTGGATCTGAAATTGCATAATTTACCAATTACTATATGATTTCTCCTTAGGGTTTTCTAGAAAGCATTCAATTCCCTCTGTTGTATGATTTATACCCTTAGCTTGGTCTATTGTACCATTTCTACTCTTTTAGATACATTATTCTTCTTTCTCAAATCGTACATATTTTAATTTGCATAAATCATACAATTATACTCATACAATTCTACCCTTCCACTTTGTCACTTGCAATTGCTACATTTATGGTAATATTTTTCCACATGCATGCCTAGGGTTTTGATTTTACCCTCCTTTTCCTCCAATTTTACCAATCTATTTATTTTGAAAAAATCAACCATGCCCTAGCTTTCTCTAAAACCCAAGAAGATGAAATGCAAAATAATCCTTCTGCATAATTTGTTTGATGGGTGGTTGAAAAGAAAAATTTAGACTCCTTATATTGGGTGTATCTATATTTCTTGTTTGGTATTTTGCCAATTCTTTGTGCTGCACAAGCCCTTGCACTCTCAAATTTCTTCAATCCTAGTAGCTCTATGCTTCCAACTAAATTTAAATATTTATTTGTCCCCCTTTTTATAGGCTAGGTCTTATTTTAACTACCATGTGCATGGATGATTGCCACCTAAGCTTTTTGCATGTGCTTTTCTCACTTTGTATAGATGATTGCCACCTTAGTGTTTTGCGTGCACTTTCTTACTGTATGTTTTATATTTTCTTCTTGTCTTTTTTGATTTTCTTTCTATTTTTCATTTTTTCTTTTTTTTTATTCACGTATCATCGTAGAAATTGTACAGTGACATTTATTTGTACTTATACGATTTCACCTACCATCGGATCAACTTGTGGTTTTGTCCAATTGTCCAAAATGAGAGTGGATTGATCAATCATACAATCCACTTCTGCATGGATTCCCACTGTATGATTTGGACTTGTACAAATTTCAATTGTATCATTTAGAACTATACAATTGTAAACTATACAGTTTACAACTGTACAATTGTCAACTATACAATTTGGAATTGTACAATTATTAATTGTAAAATTTGGGATTGTACAATTCCCAACTTCTAAAATCATACAATATCTATTTGCACATTAATTTATCATTTATTGAATAATACCTCATTCCAAACTTCCTCTTTATCCCATTGAATGCTTATTTGGTGAAGAAACCCATATTACCCGATTACCATTTGGACGACTTCTGCTCCTATCACCTCAGAGTAAGTCTACCTCCAAACTTGGTGAATGATTCCTTTACCTGCTTCAACTACTTTCTCCCTAAAATTGCACTCTTATAATTCCTATATATTCTCTTCCTCACGTGTGTATTTTGTGGTTTTGGAACCTTACTATGATACCTCATTGAGTGTTGAATGAGATTTCATCTATCTAGAGAAAATATCTTTCTACTTCTATCCATCTTGGTCCTTGTCGATGTACTGGTGGTCACCATGGATTTCCTCTATTATAATGTAATCCCTTAATATTTTTAAAAGGTCCACCATGAGAGATACGACCTCTCTATGCATTCCTTATCAAATTTGAAGGTGTATGTCATAACTCATTTTGTAGGCTAGGCCATATTGGAGTAAGAGGTTGATTCCTTCCCTGCAATCCTCTAGGTAAGGGATTTTATAGATTTCCATCTTGATCCAATTTTCCTTAGCATTATCTATGACCTAACCATCATCCTATGGTACTTGGTATTCCTTGTTGATGTTCTTGTTATCTACTTGATTCTCCCATTTCCCATATGTTGGGAGTCATCTCAAAAAATTTTATATTGGCAAATTTCCCTTCATCAAGTTGAAATTTTTGTGACAATTGTTTTAGGACTCTCAATCTATGATTTGCACACCTTAATCACCTTATCCATATTCTTTCTTCAAAGTAATTGTAGACACCAAAATCTATCCACTTATCATCCATTTGTGCCCTTCAATCACAACCATCCATTATATATATAAGTATGTATGTATGTATGTATTTATTTAATATATATTTAAATATTTATATATATGAATTAATCCTAGCCCTCCACCATGTTTTAATCTCAGCCATCCATCCACCTCAATCCATACCACTTACCAAAATTTAATCTCCACCCTTATTCATGTTTTAATATTTGCCACACATTTTGTGTCATCAAAACCCTAACATGTCTAAGGGAATATTATAAAAGAGGATTCATTTTGATGACTCAGACCCCTAACAATCCCTAATATTCTTGAAGTTGAATCCTAAATCCTTGATATTATGAGATTGAATTTTATTGAAAAATATTCGCAAATATTTCTTAGAGATCATTAAATCCTTCTACCCTAGCTGTCACACTGTAATTACTACCCTCCATCATCATCCTCACATCATCCACATCCTCCATTGCATAAATCATGTAAAACTAGACCTAGTTTTGTGATACCTTCCTCAAACCTTGAATGCCCTAGTGCATCCGTCATCATTATAGAACATCTTGGTGCATCCATCGTCATCGCAGAATGCCCTAGAGTATCTATCAGAGTCACAAAATACCATGGTGCATCCACCACCATCATAGGACACCTTTGGGAATTTCTTGTAATAGATCTGTAGTTACATAGCACTCAGGCACCGTTCGGGCATCCTCACAACCATCATCTATAGAAACAAAATAAGAAGTTTCAAGTGACAAGGTAAGAATTTATTGGTATTAATTTTCATATTCCTGCACTTTGTTTCCAACATTATATTATAGCATATAGGGTTTAGTTGTTATTTTATCTTTCTAAGGGCCTTGCACTATAGAGCCCTCATAGGTATTACTAATCTATTTTATTGTTTTTTACTATAGGTACATGATTTATATATTTGGTATCTATTGAATCTAGGGTGGCCCTTTTAGGATACACAAGCCCACCTACAACCTCGTTGGGATCAAAGACAAGCATGAAGACACCAACCATTCTTTTCAACTAGGATTTCAGAGAACCCTAGTATCTATAATTTTGTATAAACATAAGCATTGTAAAACCCCACATTGGGGTATATTTATTATATTATTTAAAATCTGCTCATAATAATAAAGAGTTTATCTTGCATAATATTAGTCTATTATTATGCTTATTGTCAATTTCATACTATTTTTGTATTGGTGTTGCTTGATTTATGATTCACAAAAGTGATCACAATGGGACCCACAAAGGGTTTTCTATGTTAATTTAATTTTTCACTAACTTTCTATTTCTATTTTTTGTTCTATAGGTTTTCATAAATTCAATCACGCGATGTTAGTAGAACTAGAGTTTCTAGAGTTGCAAAATTTGATCTGAGATCACATTGATGCCCTGTAGTTCTCAAGGGACGCCCTCCAGCATTTAGGAGATGCCCTGGTGCATTTCAGTCGATCAGAGGTGTATTTCACAAAGTGGAAAAGGAATACATAGTCTTCTTGGTAAGCCTGCTTCAAACCCTAACCCATTTATGTTTCATTTTTTATGTTTTTTTACAAATAAATTGACAAAAATAACATCTTTTAGTTTCTCTTAAAATCAGTCATATTTAATTCACATTTTAGGCATCTACATTCATCTTGTACATTGCATTTAGAGTATATTTACATTTAAATTCATTGTAGTTCACATTTCAAATTTAAAATTTTGTTGCTTTTTGGTGTGTTTTATTCAATATTTTGCATACTGTTTTCATGTGAAATGACAATTGCATAAAATAGTTGCATAATAGGGTTAAAAATTTCCATTTTTACTTTTCTAAATTGGATCAAGATCAGAATACATAAGTATACTCCTGTGTTTGGTGATTCAAGGAAGAATAATTCGGTGAGCCCTCCATTGTTTAGAGTGGATCTTAAGTGGTGTACCCTACATTCTTTTGAGGAAATTGGTATTTCTATGTTTGGCTTCTGATTTAGACCTATGAAATAGGTTATTTTTTAACATTTTATGTACACATTAGAAAATAAAAAAACTTAAAATGAATCACACAATGCACATTTCACAATAAATAGTAATGAGTTGGATTTCATCACCAACCATTGCTTGAGATTTTGTGATGGTGGGCTTCATATCCATCCATCAATCTCTACCCTTAGCAATTGTATATATCCATGAGAAATAAATTTGGATTTCATAACCAGGAAGAATTTTATTTTCCAGCCAGCCATAGATTTTACCTTGTATAATTCATATTAGAACATCCACAACACACAAAACTCACAAAAAAAAATTAAAAGCAAGTTAAAAAAATGAGGTAAGAAAATATGTTGCAAAAACATAGGATTGAGTTGTTTACTTGATTTTGTGAAAGTTTTTATTTGCATTTTTTCCTGCACATTTCACATTTGATTCACTAGCTTATGGTTTTAACTAGAAATCAAACAAAAGTCCTAAGTCAAATTCTCATCAACCAAATCACTTCATCCATGGAGTGTTCATGATATTTCCCTACCACTTCTAAGGTTAACCCCATTAGTGTGATACAAATAAGTTGTTCAAATTTGTCTATGGTTCCCTCACACACTGTGCATACTTCAAATGTTGATGTTTTTTATAGGGCCATCCACACATCCATTCCATAAATATAAGCATCATCACCCACCAACCATAACATAACCTACATAGACATGGATAAAGTGAAAGCTTTTCAAAGATCCGCCAACTATGTTCTAGAACAAGTTCATAGCCCACCTAGCCATGATCCTTTTTCAGTAGAAACTTACCTCTTCACAACCTTCCATCCTCACCCAGGTGTATAAAAACCCTCTTTTTGAGGCATCAACTACACCTTCCTAACATTGGTCCATTCCACAATCCATATTCATACACCACCACCTATAGAAATCCTTTGTATGAAGCACATGTCAATACTGCTTCATAGATGCCAACCTCCACCTCATCCAATGTCTCCCATCCAATTGTAATTCCCATTGCTACTTATCCTCCACCTACCTCATCCATTCCATCCACATACACACCATATGCCTCAGAGATTGCCATACAAAAAGCATGGCAACATCTCAATACATTACTTATGGCTCAGTAAGGTGCTCAACCTTTTTGGCAACAAGTATAGGCGATATATTTTAAGTCTCAACCTGTTTCCACCCAATTCACATTTGTCACTACAAATCCATCATGGTTACCACAATATTTTGTGGTTTCCATCCCCATACCGTCATTAAATCACACCCATGCCATTCACATAAATCATCACATTCATAGTCCTCACACATCATATCATTTTCAATATTTATAATCATTTATTCATCAACCTCCACATCACCAAATTTAATTCACTCCACCAAATCATCACCATCTCATCACACCCCAACATTTCACCACTTCACCTTCACAAAATCATCAAGTAATTTAGGGCTTCCACATACTTGGGGAAGATCCTAGAATTTAAGCTATGCAATAACATATTTACAACCTAATGCAACATACTCCTAGTATGATGAACCATAAGCTAACTCTAAGATAGTTGATCAATCAACCAATTCACTTTTTGGTACCATCACCACCATATCCGATAGATTTTATAGCACCAAAATTTGACATATTCAAAGGGACATAGGACCCTAGAGAGCATGTGAGTACATTCATTCATTTATATTTTATAATACAACATCATGATGCTCTAATGCTCTGAATATTTCCTCAAACATTAGGGGGAGATTTCGTAGAGTGGTACAACCACTTACCTCATCATAGTATCTATACTTTTGAATAGTTGGATGACCAATTTATTGAAAGGTTTTCCCTAAATATTAGAAAGAAAGTATCATTGTTTGACTTATATGGCTTAAAAATATATGATGATGAGTCAATGTATAATTTTTGCAATCCATAACAAAGCTACCATTCACCCTACTAATGGAATAGTTAACCCAATTATTTACCAAGAGTTGTCTAAAACCTATCTCTTGGTTATTACAATTACAATAGTATAGATCATTTGAAGAAGCTCTTACCTAGGATAGAATAATTGAGGAGATAAAAATCCAAGAGGGTGTGCTTAAGCCTAAAAAAAAGAGTGGCAATATAAGAGCCAATACAAAGGTAGTTATTTTATCTAATCCAAACCAAATCAAGCCAATCGGGCTAATCAAGTCAATCAAGTAGTCATGATCCAGTTGGTAATGACTCAACAAAAATCCATGCAATAACCACCACAAAAAATTACATATCAAACAGTTCTCTCACCATCACAATCAATCCAAAACACAGTGCCAACTATGGAAAACCATCCACATCAACAATCTATTCAACAAAACTGCCAATACACCCCCTTAGCCGAATCATATACCTCCATATTTTATAGGTTGTATGACACCAATAAACTTGCCCTGTCTAAGGTTAAACCAAATGACCCTACCAAGCATGGTAAACACTATAGAGAACATTTATTTTTCCCTTATAATAGGCATGATGGGAATGATATAAATAGTTGTTGCAACTAAAAAGACATACTGCAATATCTCATTGACTTAGGAGCCATCAAGCGTGATATCCCCTTATCTCAACAAAATCAAAACCTTGGAATATATGAAACACCACTTCCTCATCATGAGGAGGTGCAATCAATAATAGGAGGGTATAACACCAAAATCCCTCCTTATCAAGTTAATCATGTTCAACAATACCAATATTTTATGGGTGATATCCATATAGTTACCAGAGGTCAACAACATGTTAACAATCAATAAAGTGCACAGTAGAAACCTATTCAATATCCCATAGCACCACAGGTAAGTGTGTCTTCTCAACCTACCACATCATGATCACCCATTCAATTTTCCACCAATCCTCCCCAACCAATTCATATTCCAAGTCATCCAAATCCACTACTTCATCCTATCAATTTTCCATCAAGGCCAATCATATTTCTAAGTAGTCGGTTAACCACTAGCCTTAAAATATCTTTAGCTAAACTATCTATTTATGACCTTATACAACAATCTCCCCCACATCATGAAGAATTAATGGATATTTTAAAATACATTGAGCTTAAATCTCAAGATGGTAATGCTTTTAGTAGTTTCATGGGGAGCATCCGAACATGTATGGATCCTTCCATCACATTCTACAATTTATAAATCAAACTAATATCATCAAAATTGATGGACCCTCTATTGCATATCATGTCTCAAATTGATAGGAAGCCATTTAAACGAGTATTGATCGATATTGACTCCTCTATCAACATCATCACCACATCCACTCTCCACCATCTCAATCTTCCACCATCCCACATTACTAAATCCACCTTCATCCTGAAAGCATTTAATGATGCTCTCTACTCCATAGTTGGCACTATTGTTTTACCTATCGAAGTGGAGGTAAAAACATTGCACACAATGTTTCACATCTTGGAAGGTTCTATGGTGTACAATGTACTACTTGAACGTCCTTGGATGAGGAAAATGAGATTTGTCCCTTCTATACTTCATCAATGCTTAAAATATGTACATGAGGGATAAGTTCATTATATATCGATGGATGTTGAACCATTTAAGTATTGCAATTTCATTTCAAATCCTTATGAATCCATGCTTCCTGCCACCCCTATTTGTTTAACAACATCAACCACCTCATCAACCACATAATCCATATCTTCATAAAAAGCTCATATTCTTGAGGATCTCCCAATCACCACTTCACATCAAGCCTCTACTTCCATGCCACCATATTCATAACCTTTGACTACATGCACATGTGGTCAAACACAATCCACATCAGTCCCATCATCAACATCAACATCATATACCATTATTCCTTAAACATCATTACCCATTCAACAACCACCTCAGCCAAATCCACCTTCATCTACATCAACCAATGTCTCACAAGTTGCCTTAATTGATTGTGAGATGCCTTTCTAGTCCATACATCTCCTATTGTCAAAGCCTCAAGCCAATCCTGAGTCATCCATATCCAATTCTACATTCGCATCCACATCATCCCAAGTCGCGATCCACTTAATTAATCTTGGTATTGGTGAATACATGGTCCAAGAAATTACCATCACATAGCTTAATATCCAAACTTCTAGGGATTATGGTAGCCCATGTGACCCACCCTTATCTATAGAAGCGGTGTACAATATGGGTTAAATACCCAATAACATTAATTTTGTGTATGGGAATATTGATTTATTATCCAATCTATCTTCCCTAGATGAACTAAAACAACCAACTCCTACCAATATACAACACATGTCAGGTTTTCCATCTCGATATTTTTATATAGTTAATTGGTAAGGACATGGTCTAGGATGACATGAATAGGGAATGCATGAGATCATCGATGTTTCATATCAAGAAGTGTACGAACATTCAATTTTAGGCTATCATCCATTTTCTTCCACTTCTTCTTTTGAACAAGCCTTTCAAATATTACAATTGAATTTAGAAGAAGATATCCATCACATCGATGAATCTAAAGATGAAACCTACAAAGAATTCGATGTTATGTCAATTGCTTTTGATGAATATGATGAGGAATCAACACCCATTATTCCACATACTGAATAGGATGAGTTTTATCTCAAAAATTTTCCATCCATCAACCCATCCTTCACTTGCTTCTTTCATAAGAATGAGCCAAACCAATTGGTGAACCAACACCTTCACTTCATTGATCCACACCACCGACTAATTTTGTAATATATGTACATAACATAAATTAAAAAATGATCATTGCATGTACATGGATTTTTGCCTATTGCATTCATTTGTGTTTCTTGATGTTGTTTAGGTTCCTAGAGTTCTAGCATAAATTCTAGCAAACAAGATCCACTCATCTATTCACCTTGCCAATCACCCATTTTTTCCTTTAAGTCAACATGAATCCTGTTGACTTATTTACCCCACTCCGTAATCCATATGGTTTGGCAAAGCTAATTCCAATTGACATGAGCCTTAATAACATGGACTGGATTTCCTCACCTCCATCCTTTTTCAAATTCATCCTATCCAAGGAATTGTTAAGAGCTTCAACCAACTACATTCCTCCATCACCTCCACCTTTTCCTTCATCTTCACCTTCAGATCTTGAGGTTTTCTAGGTAGACATAGATGAGGTTAAGTCATAAGATTTTGATGACATCATAGATGAGATTCATCTAATCCCAATGCCTCATCAACTTGAGGAAGGTTCTCACATGTCCATTGAAGATATCATCGATGCGAACCTTAGTTTAGATGCAAATAATCCCCAAATTATCAAACTTGGTAAAATTTTATCCATATATGAACAAGAGCAATTAATTGTTCTTTTCAATAAGAAGAAGGATATTTTTGCATGGTATTACAAAGATATACCTAGACTTGATCCTAACTTAGTTTTCCATAATATAACCTTGCACTATGATGCTAAGCTGGTCAAACAAAAATTGAGAAGGATGCATCCTACTGTTGCCATCATATTAAAAAATGAGCTTCAAAAACTTTTAGATGTGGGTTTCATTATCCCCATTGACTATATTGAGTGTCTTTCAAACATGATATCCATTCACAAGCCTAATGGGGTGATATGTATTTACACTACCTTTCGAGAACTTAAAAAAACATGTCCTAAGGATGATTTTTGTCTTCCAAACATTGATACTCTTTTCAACACCTGCACTGGCCATGAAATGCTTTCTCTCATGGATGATGTTTTAGGATACAACCAAATTTGAATAAATCTTGATAACCAACACAAAATAACATTCACTACACAAGGTGATGCCCTTTGGTCTCAAAAATGTAGGTGCTACTTATCAATGTGCCATGACATACATATTCTATTATTACATGCATAATATCATTGAAGATTATGTGAATGATCTCTCAAAAAATCTAAAAATTGACAAGAGCACATTAGTGTTTTAGAAAAAGTATTTGATTAACTTCTAGAGCATAATGTAAGGTTGAACCCCAAAAATTGTGTCTTTGGTGTTACCTCTGGAAAACTACTAGGGTTCATTGTCTCCAAAATAGGCATTGAGGTGGACCCAAACAAAGTCAAGGCCATCATGGATATGTCTCCCCAAATAAACTTGAAGGAATTGCATAGCTTACAATAAAATATCCAATTGATCCATCATTTCATTGCATAACTTTATAAAAAATATAGGTAATTCAATCACCTGCTACAAAAGGGGATGATATTTTCATGGATAGATTAATGCCAAAAGGCGTTTGATGACATTAAGCAATACCTGGCTTCTCCACCAGTCTTAACTCCTCCTTGTCCAGGGGTTCCCTTCCATATTTATGTTTCAGAAATAGACTTTGCATTAGGTATATTGCTTGCACAAAAGAATGAAAACAATTGAGAGCAAGTTATCTATTACATTAGTCGAACATTGGTAAGATATGATACTAGATATGCTTACATGGAAAAATTATGCTTAGAAGAGATTTTTTCCACTAAGAAACTTCAACATTACATGCTTAGTCACACTACATATGTCATAGATCGTAAACATCCTTTACGTTATATGATGTATCACACTTATAATAACACCCACACTACTAAATGCATAATGCTTTTTACTGAATTTGATCTTGAGTTCATTAGCCAAAAATCTATTAAAGGTCGGTTCATAGCTGATTAGCTTGTGGAAGTTCCATTTCCTAGTGATCAACCCTTGATTATTGAGCTCCCAGATGATTCGGTATTCACTATCACTAAACAAGAAGAAGATGTCATTCCAAAGGAAGATGTCAATATCACACTATTCTTTGATGGTTCTAAGTGCAAAAAAGGTCAAGGTGATGGAGTTGTATTTCATACACCATAGGGGGTGCCTATCCCCTTATCATTAAAACTAGACTTCCAATCACAAACAATAATGCATAGTATGAAGCCTTAATCATAGGTCTTCAAGAAGCCATAGCTATGGGCATAAAGTGTATTAGGATATTTGATTATTCTCAACTAGTTTTTAGACAAATAAAGGTAGAATACCAATGCAAAGAACCTACCATAAAGCTCTACCATGAAGGAGCAATGTTATTGCTCTCCAAGTTTGATTGGTATGAAATTGATAGTTTACCACTTTCAACTAATAGATTTGCAAATGTGATGGCCTCTCTTGGATCATTGATTCCAAAGGACTTCTTAGGAGAGGTATAACCACTCATTTTCACAATGATATCTAAATCTACAATTATTCATGTTGAATCTAAGGATCAAAAGGATGTTTGCTTTATCCATTTGGAACCATATGAGCCTTGGTAAAACCAAAAAATAGCCTTCCTCAAGTTTGGAACACTCCCATCAAATATGTCACGGATTACTAAATGTACTTTCAATAAAAAGGTAGATTGCTTTACTCTCTTGGGGAATGTGTTGTATAGATGTGGTTATGATGGAATCCTCCTTCGTTGTCTTGATTCTACAAAGTTACAAAGATCCATGGCTAAATATCATGATGGTACTTATGGTGGTAATTTTAGTTGAATGGCCATTGCAAAGCGTATTCTACACATGGGTTACTATTGGCCCACCATGGAATGAGAGTGTTGCACTTATATCAAGTATTATCAGCAATGTCAACAACATACTAATTTAACTAATGTACCATCATAGAAATTACAACATATTCAAAGCCTTTGGACCTTTTCACAATGGGATATTGAATAGCAAAATATCACTGCCTTTCTTGGGATAACATACATTCATCATCACAACCACTGAATACTTCACAAAGTGGGTTGAGGCAATTCCTCTAACTAGTATGATAGGACCAAGATTTGTGGAGTTTATAATTCATTATCATTTTTCCTCAAAAATCATCTCTGAAAATGGTAAGTCTTTCAAAAACAAGTATGTTCGAGCACTTTGTGATAAATATAGTATCCAACACATTTTCTTGACTTCTTATTACCCACAAGAAAATGGACAAGCTAAAGCTACCAACAAGACCTTAATTGCTATTCTCAAGAAACTAGTCAACAAAAATCATAGATATTGGCATACTCAAATCCCCTTGGTATTATGGGCTTATCGAAAAATCATCCACACACCTACTGGGGCAAGGCCATGTTCATTGGTCTATGGAGCTGAAGATATCATACCTCTTGAGCTTGAGATCCCCTCGCAAATTTTATCGCAGGAATATATAGATGACATTATTGCTAGACAAGCACATTTTGACCAAGTCACACTCCTTTATGAGATGTGATTCAATGCTTTAGAGCATTTGCAAGTTTATCAATATGACCTAAAGTATGCTTACAATACCAAATTTCATCTATGTGAATTCCAAGTAGGAGATATTGTTCTTAAAGAGAATAAATAAAACACCAATGCATTACCACATCTTCATGATAAATTCATGGTTAATTGGTTAGGTCCATACATTGTTACTCAAAAAGTGGGTAAAGGAACGTATAGGCTTACCAGTCTAGAGGGAGTTGAAGAGATTGAACCACTTAATGTCAGAATTCTATGATTAATGTGATATATATATATATATATATATATATATATATATATATATATATATGTGTTGTGTGTGTGTGTGTGTGTGTGTGTGTGTGTGTGTGTGTGTGTGTGTGTGTGTGTGTGTGTGTGTGTGTGTGTGTGTGTGTGTGTATACATGGCTAATACACAAAAAAAAATTACATTTCACACATTTGCATTGCATACATTTCATTTGCACATATTTCATTTCACAACATTGCATTTGATATTTAGTATTTACACCTTGCATTACACACATTTCATTTCACAATTTGCATTGCACACATTTTATTTCATAAATTTCATTTCACATATTGCATTCACAACCACAACCATCTCATTTAATATTAGGGATCATTTATTTAGTTCAGATATTAATTGGTCTAATAAAGTCATGTTGCCTTAATCAAGGGCACCTTCAAAATATCATCCATTTCATTGCATCATTCCATAAATCCAAATTGTCATTTACAAAACCACATGTCCATAATTCCTAGGTATTTTTGGTCACTCAACCACTCCTAGTGTTTTAAGCAACCTCCTATACATGTCTACTTTTATTTAGGACCAAGACACATTTTCACTAAGAAAATCTTGAATTCTAGGAATTGACTCTAAACACTCTTGAACCAAATACAATTATACGTCTTAAAAATAGCTTGTGTCAAAGAGATATAACACCAGACTTGGATTGTACCTCTAAGTGAAAAGGGCATTCCTTGCTTGTTCCATCATTCACATAGTCCACAAAAATAGTAGTTTTAACTACTATAACAATTTCTAAATAAAAGAAAGAGTAGCATAAAAGCCCCCCAAAACTCTAAATATTTTACACATCACACACCACATATCCTCAAGTTGTAAATATAGAACTACATTTCTAGTTAGATGGTTAGGTGTCCGAATCACCCAAAACTTAGAGATAAAATTATTGTACTATGAAGCTAATCTCCATCAAGGCTATAGATGCTTGAATGGTAGTGGAGTATGCTTATGCATGGTGACACATCTCTTTTAAAGAGACCTCTGACCACACATAAGGACAAACTAGATTCTTGGTATTCTTCATAACAAGTCTCACCCAATTTACTCAATATGGGTTAATGAACTCACTTTCACACACATTGGTTCTTTATTGCCTTGATTCATTACCATACTCATGATTCGGTAAATGAATTCATTGCACACACATTTGGTCTTAGATAAATTAGGCAGTATTTAGTGAGTTTATTTGATATCACTAGTATGTCTGAGTCTAAAAAATAGTTAGTTTCCCATATCAAAATCCATATATTCTTCCATATCAACATCCATATCTTCTTCCATGTCAACATTCATGTCTTCTTCCATGTTAACATCCATATCATTGCATGAGTCTTCCATTTCACATGCCACTAGTTTGGTATGCCTAATTAAAACAACAATGATATACATGGTCAAGCAAACATCTAAACTATAAATGATCATTAGAGCAATAATTCATTTGCATTCATAACATATTATCATTGCATTATCATCCATATACACATGCATCCACACAAAATCATAACACAAAAGTAAAATCCATGTATATATATCGCATGTACAATGAATGACCAAAAGACTATATACAATGGAACACCAAGGCTCGTATACAAAAAGTGCATCTAAGCACTATCTAATGCCTATAAGAGGACCATTGTGATCCCTAAGGAGCCCTAGACCTAGAGCTATACCTAGAATCACTATGCCTAACAAACCCAAATATGTATGAGAAGGGTGCATCTGGAAGCCCAATATGGTTCTCCATCAATTGGTCCTCCAACAACCAGATATATCCATCCTAAGCCAAAAGGTATAGTACATCATGTCTTTGATGATAGACCCTCTCAATAAGCTTTGCATGGAGTCTTGTGATCCTATCCTCACCTCCACATGCAGCACCCCATACCCCTAGTTCAACAAAGAAATCAACTCTGTTTCACCTTTAGGAGACCACTTGTGGGTCGTCCATCTTTGGATTAAATCTAATTTAGGTTTGGAATTTCCCAAGAATTTCCCAACAAGAGTGTTATCTCCTTCTTCCATGGTCAGCTTGACCAAATCAAAGGAAACTAATAAATAATTATGCACTAGATTGAGCTCAAACAAACACTTCGAAAGAGGAGACTTTGAGCCTCTATTGGAAACCACCTCAGTAAAGGAAATAGGATCCGTCTTCAACGAAGGAATGAAGTCCATAAAAATTTGAGTCAAGGACTTAGACACGTCCTCTTGACAACATGAAGGTAAGTCCAGTATTTCTTGGTAAATTTGATCTAGATTTGAGAAGAGATCCAACTCAGTAGTAAAGGTCTGGCCCACATTGAGCCCCAAGTTAGTAAAAGGAATTTGATTGATAAAGGTCAAAGCACTTTCTTTCATGATTGTACTTTTGTACTCTCCCTTATCGAAGAGAATGATAGAAGGTACATCATCTCTAGAGATCTCCAACTCATCCTAGAATGAAGGGCTTTCCAACAAAAGCACAGTGTTCGAATCAACATCTAAACCCACTATCATGTGCTTTTTAGAGCTTGTCTCCCCATCCACGGGAGGAGTCTCTTTTTGAGTCAAATATTGCTACGACATACTTGAACAACAAGCTCTGCCTTGAGGAAAAAAGTCTCCTTAGCTGAAGTTAGACAAATCACCCTATTGGGTGACTAGGGAACAAAAATATCGGTAGCTCCAAAACAAGGTTGAGTCAAAGTTCCAATACCTGTTGGAACAAGATCGGCTTGCAGAGCTTTCTCGTGTTGGTAAGCTTCAATAATCTCATTCTGAATCTTCTCCCAATAAATTATAACTGGACTAAAAAAGTAACCCACAGGCTGCACTTCTGGAAATCTTCGTGCATTCCATCGCCCCCTGCTTCTCACACTAGAGGTTCCTCTGCCTCTATCATGCATATTTGGTTCATGTTTGGGAACTAAGATATTTTGGGCCTTTGAATTTAGTGTGGCCTTTGTAATATTTAGTGAGACATCTATATTTTATGTGGGCTTTGTCTTTTAATAGATATATTTTACCTTTTAGTACAAATAGAGGCCATATAATTAGGGGGATTTACAAAAATATTTCTTCGAAGATATTTCATATGTTGAAGGGGGGCATTTATAATCTATCATTGTAAAAGGGGTAGTAAAATGATTGTCTATATGTGTTTTGAATATGTATTGATCCACACACAGTGATAAAGCCTTCAACTCACAATTGGCGACATCAAGGTAGTATGTTTGTTGTATGTAGATGATATAGTTGTTCTTGTTCAAACCTAGCCTTATTTATAGGTATTGGAAAGCCTGTTTCGAGTTTGATCCATTAGAAGTGAAATATTTCACTTTTATAAAAAATTGTTGCATGTAATTGTACCTTGAAGTTGAGTTTGTAAAAAGGAGTGCATTTTCAATTATACCCAACAATCTAATTCATGGATCTCTATCCATAGGAGAACTCTTTCTCCTCGGCATTGGATGGTGTTCTAGAAGACTTCTGCTTCCACTGTACTTACTTGTGGATCTCTATCCATAGAAGACCTTTTTCCTCACTTAAAAGACCTCTGTCATCACTACCATAGCTAATGGATCTCTATCCACTGGAGACTATTGTCCTCTACTGTATCACCATAAAATCCTAATATAAACTCTACTCAATCTCTATATCAAATTTGTACTAAAAACTATCCTTGGTCTAGCATAAATCTGCTCATAAATCTATCTCAGCTCTAGCATAAATCTGCTCTCAAATCTGCACCAAACTCTATCCCCAAATCTATCTCTATTCTGGTATAAATTTGCTCACAACTGTACCAAACTTTGTCCTCAATTATATCCTCAATCCTCAACACAAAGCTTGATCAAATCATAAATCAAATCTGCTCAGATTTACCCCAAGACTTAACACAAATATTGAACAACTCAATGAATCAACCTTGCTTCCAAGTCTTCACAAATACTTACCTTAAATATGTCCTTAAGCTTTCGAACTGGAAAACAAAACACAACTTAATTCTCTTTTAGAAAACCTTTTCAACACATAGACAAATTTCACTCAAAATCTTGTTTAACCATAGGAACATATAGAGAATGATCAAAGAATCAATATGTTTCACAAGAACACTTTATCACTTTCAAACTCTCTTTTAAATCAATTTAGAAAATAAAGTATAATTTTTTTCACAAAACTTGAACTATCACTCCAATGCTTTCAATCAATAATGTTCATCCAACTTCACTCAAACATTCACTTAATGAAACTCAACTTGCTTACAAATCCTAACCAGGTGTTTCACTATACTTCCAACAACTCACACAATGGATCTCAAACCTTGACTCAAGATAATTCCAATTTCACATAACAATGATACTCAAACTTGCTCACACATTTCCAACATATTCATCAATCAATCCTTTTCACTCCACCTTTGCATTTCACAACATTCAATCCAATAATATTTCACTCATAAGGAATATGTGCCCATACATTTTGTTTTTATGGAGATATATCTTCAAAACCTGTCTTAATCGCAATCAAATCCTCTTTACCAATTTCAAGGTTAGATAGCAATAACCAATATCAAAATCTCCACACAAATATTCTCCCCAATAATTATTTCACCATACAAAAATATCAAGACTCAAGTACACCTTATAATCTCGAAACTCCCAAAATAATATTCAATACACAAAAATTAGGTTCCTTTACTAACCCCTTATAAACTCCAATTTTTTCAAAATAACAATCATATAAAAAATAAATTCCTTTATTAACCTTTATAACTCCAAACCTTTATTTATTTTTCCTCCCAAACCTTGGCAAAATTAAATAAAAATCAAAGCACTTACCTTATAATCCTTTGGCCCACGTTTCAAAAACTTTTGCGCATGTCTTGACTGCACCCACACTCAAACCCATGACCAACTACTGCCGTAGTGCCTTAGCCTAAGGTTAATATGTCATTGGGCTACACACCCACACGTGAACCTAAGTTCATGCACTCCTTAGGCCTCAGCAAAAATTCAGTGATCAAATAAAACATGTCTTCCTCCTTTGCAAAATGGGTCACATGGGGATTCAAAACCATGACCTCTATTGTGTGAGCGCCTTAGAAAACCTTTGACCACCATCTATGCTACCCAACGCTATGGAATATTTTAGCCACATCACTTGCACTTCAACCAACGTCTGCCTTTTAATATTTTAAAATCATGAATACTTTCTTCTACCTTAGCAAAGTAGCGTACGAAATATTATGCATAAAATTAGCATTCGAATAGCATAGGTGAGTAGGGAAATGAAAATTATTCCCCCTTCTTATATACTTTTCCCTTTGCACTTACACGTAGGCCCAATTAAAAATCTAATTTTCGAATTAACATTTAAATATTAAACTTTGAAAACTTTGGTGCCTTTGGTTTATTTAAATTAAAATTTTGACCATAGGTTAAAATATTTTAATTTAAATAAATTAAATTAAATCCTTTATAAACTTCTCAATGGGTCTTTTCAAGGATAGATTAGTTTTAATGATTCCTTGGACCTCATTTTCTTCACCTCATCCTTTTGCCCAAAATATTATATTATTAAATATTATAATATTATAATTTCTTTTAAACTTGCTTCTCCTTCCTTGGGTCTTCAATATTTTAGGTCTCTTTAGGCATATAATATTTAAAATAAATATTATATCCTATTTATTTTAATCACTTCCTTGCATTTTGGAAAAACAACCTGATGACATTAATGATGACGAAACTTGGACATCAACCTCTTGACATCAATGACAACAAAACTTGCTCAAATTTCCAACAATATCCCCCTTTGTCATTAATGGTAACCCTTTTTCATTTAACCATTACTTTTATCTTTTTCAGTTTTGCTCCCTCTGAGAAACTACTCCCCCTGACTGAATGCTCTCCTCCTAACTCAAATCTCTCCCCCTTTGATATCAATGGCAAAGGGCCACCTTTGGGACTAAAGATAATACTCTTAGCTCAACCCCCTCCCCACCTCCTCTCCTTGAGGTGGTTAATTTTGGGGTGGGAGTAGAACTACTCCCAATTTTCTTCTAAGATACTTAAAGGTCACTTTCGAAAGTGGATTAGTAAATATGTCCATAATATGCTCCTTTGTAGTAACATATTCCAATCTAACTTGCTTATATGTCACTTGGTCTCTCAGAAAATGATATTTGATCATAATGTGCTTTTTCTTGGAGTGCATCACTAGATTCTTTGAGATATTTATCGCACTTGTATTATCACACAATATGGGAATAGGTTGATCATGCTTTATCTTGAAGTCCTCTAAAGTTTGCTTCATCCATAATACCTATGTACAACAAGCAACTACTGCAATATACTTTATTTTTGTTGTGGATAAGGATATTGATGCATGTTTATTACTTAGACAGAAACTAAACAGTCTCCAATAAAGAATGCTCCTCCACTTAAACTTTTTCTATCGTCAATGCTGCCAGCCCAATATGTATTTGTATATGTTGTGAGAGTGAAATTATCACTTTTGGGGTTCTAGAGCCCAAAATCCATAGTCCCTTTTAAATACCTGAGAATCATTTTTACTGCTACTACATGTGTCTCCTTGGGTGCTTCTTGAAACCTTACCACTAGACCCACTACCTACATTATATCTGGTCTTGTAGTTTTGACATACATTAAGCTGCAAATCATAGATCTGTACAATTTTTGGTTTGCCTCAGGAGATTCATCATCTTTACTTAACTTGCATCCTATAACCATAGGGGCACTTACTGGTTTGCAATCTTCTAACTTGAATTTCTTTAGCATCTCTTTTATATACTTGGTTTGTGAAAGAAATACACCTTTCTTTGATTATGAAATCTAAAGTCCAAGAAATAAGGACAACTCACCAAGCATTGACATCTCAAATTCATTATGCATGCTCTTTGCAAAATTTTGACACATTTTATCATTGTTGCCTCCAAAAATAATATCATCCACATAAACAACCACTATTAGTAAGTCATTCCACTTATTTTTGATATATAAGTTATTGTCCACTATTCCTTTCCTGAAACCCTATTCCTGAAGGTACTTATCCAATCTTGAGTACCAAGCTCTAGGAGCTTGTTTTAGTCCATAAAGTGCCAGTTTCAATCTGTATACATGGTCTGGTTTATTAGTTAAGATGAATCCCTCTGGCTACTCAATATAAACCTCTTCCAGGACACCATTTAGAAATACTGATTTAACATCCATATGATATAATTTGAAGTTTTTAAAACTTGATAAGTCTAAGAATATTCTTATAGCTTCAATTCGTGCAACTAGAGCAAATATCTCATAAAAATCAATTTCCTCAACCTATGCATAACCTTTGCATACTAATATTGCTTTGTTTTTTACTTCCTTACCATCTTCATTTAACTTGTTTTTGAATACCCATTTAGTGCCAATCACATTCTTACCTTTTGGTCATGGGAAAAATTCCCAAGTCTTACTTTTCTCTATCTAATTTAGTTATTCATTCATTGCCTTAGTCCAAAACTCATCTTCACTTGTCTCATTGAAGTCTTTTGGCTCAATTTTATATAACAAAGAGAAATTTGCTTGTTGATTTGATATTATTACCCTTCTCCTTGTTTGTCTCTCATATGGATTTCCAATGATTAGATCTCTTGGATGATTTTTCTGTACCTACTTGGATGGAGACTTAGGAAAAAGTATTTATGTTTCTTCTTCTTCTTCTTTTGATTCTTCACATAACTCTTCTTGACAATTTTCATCTTCCTGATACACAATTTCTCAAACTAATTCTCTTAACCCTATCTTCTCATCAATTGTTACATTTATACTTTCTATAATAGCATGTGTCCTTTTTTTATAGAATCTATAGGCTTTTATCTTAGTGTAATAGCCAATAAAAATACCCTCATCACATCTTGAGTCAAATTTTCCCAAGTTTTTCTCTTCTCGTATTATGTAAAATTTGCTTCCAAAAATTCTAAAATATTTTATAGTGGCTGGTCTTCCTTTCCAAAGCTCATATGGATTTTTGTGATTATTTACTCTTATTTGAGCCATATTGATGATATACACTGTTGTATTAACTGCATCCCTCCAAAAACCATTTCAAACCTTGAATTCATTTAACATAGCTCTGGCCATATTTCAATAGTTCTATTTTTCCTTTCGACTACTCCATTTTATATATGAGTTCTTGCAGCTGAGTATTCTCTTTTGATCCCATGTTCACAAAAGTCTACAAATTCATTTAAGGTAAATTCTCCTCCTCTGTTCGATCTCAAACACTTAATCCTCTTACCTATTTTATTTTCTACTAATTCTTTAAATACCTTGAACTTATCAATTGATTCTGAATTTTCTTTCAAGAAAACTACCCAAATCATTCTGGAGTAATCATCTATAAACAATATGAAGTAACTTTCACCTAGAATACTCTTTTTCCTAGTAGTACCACATAGATCAGTATGTATTAGTTTTAATGGCTTTGATGACATAAATCCTTTTGATTTGAAACTTGTTCTAGTTTTTTTTCCATGCTGACATTGTGCACATATTGTGTTTTGTGGACTTTTTAGCTTGAGTAAATATCTGACAGCCTATTTGTTGCTTATATTCACTATGTTGTCAAAGTTCAAATGACTCATTATTCTATACCATAACCAACTCTCATCTTATTGTGATAGAAAACACTTTTATCCTTTAATCTCACTTAGCATGTAGAGGTTGTTTGTAGTTCTATTTGCATTTGCAATGAGTTTTCTAGTTTTAGAATTTTTGATATCACATCTATTTGGATGAAATGTAACCATGTGCCCTTGATCACAAATTTGGCTCACACTTAGTAGATTGTGCCTTAACCCCTTGACATACAATACATTCTCTGTTATTGTTTTTCCATTATCTAAACTCAAAGTTCCTTTTCCACAAATTTTTTTTGATCCATTATCACCTAATATTACTGATCCTCCATTAGTTTCTTTGAGAATAATACATTTACTTTTATCTCCTTTCATATGAATAGAACATCCACTATCAATAAACCATTGTTTTCCCTTATCTTGAACATGAAGAGTTGTTTGTACTAACATTGATCTAACTTTATCATGCCCTTTTATCTCTTTCCTAATTGTTGAAGTTGTATTCTTTTTACTTGAATCAAGAAATAACATTTTGCACCATCTAGCCTTGTGCCCAAAATTATTGCATTTATAACATATGACATCATAATTCATAAGAGGTGCAAAAGAATTTTAATTTCTATAAACATCATTTTTCACATAACCAGTGCAATGTGCAACTCTATGACCATATTTGTTACATAAAAAGCAATAACCATGGAAGAGATTATGAAACCTATTTGAGTGCTTTGGAAAATATGGTCGAGTGATTCTCCTTTTGTTGTTTTTGTGATTAACTCTTGTCCATGGTTCTTCTTTGCCATCTTCTTTTCTGATGTATTTTTCTTCTAGACTATTAGTATGAGTTAGGAGCTTACCTTTGTTTTATGTCTCTGTTTCTCGAGAGCTTGACTCATGTTTATGTTTCCCTAACTTTATATCTTATTGTAACTTGGTCTTTTCAACTTCATTCCTTAGAAAGACAATTTTTGCTTCCAATATTTCACACCCTGTTTCCATTTCTCTTAATAGATCTATCATATCCTATTCAATTTTCTTTCCTTCTTCTACCTTTATGTTGAGTTCTATGAGACTCTATAGAAATTCTATCTTTGCTTCTTCATCCTCTTGAATTTTATCCTTTAAACTTGAGTTCTTCTTTCTAACCTTTTCCAAGTTCCTGAGAGCAGTAAAGAATTCCTCTTTTATGTCAATCTTGGTTTCATCTTCATTCTCTGAAGTCATGTGTGTTCCTGATGGATCTTCCTCCAATATTTTAGTCTTTTCATGGAGATATCTGCTCTGATACATACTGAGAGGGGGGTGAACAGTATAAGATAATTTTTTTTGCTTTTCAATCCATATAATAATATCAACAATATTAAAGTAGTAAGCATTAAACAAAACATCATACACATGAGAAATATTATTTAATGTGGATCACCCAATGTGGTCTACTCCATAGAGAAAATATTCTTTATAAATTTTCTCAATAAATTCTCTTGGGAATCAATTCCCTATTACAATGTTTATGGACCACTGTCCAAATGAGACATCAATCCCCTTGCTCTAATTCATGGATCTCTATCCACATGAGAACTCTTTCTCCTTAGCTCTAGCTAGTTTTCTTCTAGAAGACTTTTGCTCCCATTGCACTGGCTTGTGGATCTCTCTCTACAGAAGACCTTTGTCCTCACTCAGAACACCTCTATTCTCACTACCTTGGCTAATGGATATCTATCGACTAGAGACTACTATCCTTTGCTCTATCACCATCAAATCCTACTCTAAAATCTGCTCAATATCTATCTTAAATCTCTATTAAATACTATCCTCATCCTAGCACAAATATGCTTACAAATATATCTCAACTTTGGTACAAATCAGCTCTCAAATCCACACCAAACTCTGTCCCCAAATATATCTCTATTCTAACATAATTTTTCTCACAAGTGTACCAAATTCTATCCCTATGCCTTAACACAAATCTTGATCAAATCACAAATCAACTCTACTCATATTTTTCCCAAGCCTTAACACAAAGCTTGAAAAAATCAATGAATCAACCCTGCTTTCAAGTCTTCACAAAGACTTACCTCAAATATGTCCTTAAGATTTCACAAAAGCTTACTAAAACAATTTACACAACTTAATTCTTTTTCAGAAAGCCTTTTCAACACATAAAATTTTCACTCAAAATATTGTTTAACCATAGGAACATATATAGAATGATCAAAGACTCAATTTATTTCACAAAAACACTCTATCACTTTCAAACTCTCTTTCAAATAAATTCAGAAAATAAAGTATAATTTGTTTCACAAAACTTGAATTATCACTTCAATGCTTTCAATCAATAATGCTCATCCAACTTCCCTCAAACATTCACTTAATGAAACACAAATTGCTTAAAAATCCTAATTAAGTGTTTCACTATACTTCCAACAACTCACACAATGAATCTCAAACCTTGACTCAAGATAATTCCAATTTCACATAACAATGATACTCAAACTTACTCACACATTTCCAATAATATTCATCAATCGATCCTTTTCACTCCACCTTTGCATTTCACAACATTCAATCCAACAATATTTCACTCATAAGGAATATGTGCCCATATATTTTGTTTTTATGGAGATATGTCTTCAAAACCTGTCTTAATCACAATCAAATCCTCTTTGCCAATTTCAAGGTTAGATAGTAATAACCAATCTCAAAATCTCCACACAAATATTCTTCCCAATAATTATTTTACCATACAAAAATATCAAGACTCAAGTACACCTTATAATCTCCAAACTCTCAAAATAATATTCAATACACAAAAATCAAGTTCCTTTACTAACCCCTTATAAACTCCAACCTTTTCAAAATAACATTCAACATATAAAAACCAAATTCCTTTATTAACCCTTATAACTCCAAACCTTTATTTATTTTTCTAAGAAACAAAATATAAAATAATTTTTAATTAACCTTATGAATCCCTATGCTTTCAACCAATATGCTATATAATTATCACATGGCCTTTATAAAACTTGCACCTCCCAAACCTTGGTGAAATTAAATAAAAATCAAAGCACTTACCTTATAATCCTTTGGCCCACGTTTCAAAAACTTTTGCGTATATCTTGGATATGCCTAAACTCAAACTCATGACCAACTACTGTTATATCACCGTAGCCCAAGGCTAAGCTACCTTTGGGATACATGCCCACATGTGAACCTAAGTTCACACACTCCTTATGCCTCAATAGAAATTCAGTGATAAAAAAAACACGTCTTCCTCCTTCGCAAAACGGGTCATGTGGGGATTCAAAACCATGACCTCTGCTGTGAAAGTGCCTTAGCAAACCTTTTACCACTATCTATGCTACCAATCGCTATAGAAATTTGTATCCACGTCACTTGCACTTCAACCAACATCTACCTTTTAATATTTTAAAATCATGAATACTCTCTTCTACCTTAGCAAAGCAGTGCACGAAATATTACACATAGCATTAGCATTCAAATAGCATAGGTGAGGAGGGAAATGAAAATTATTTCCCCTTCTTATATACTTTGTCCTTTGCCCTTACACATTAGCCCAATTCAAAATCCGATTTTTGAATTTAAATTTAAATATTAAACTTTGAAAACTTTGTCACCTTTGGTTTATTTAAATTAAAATTTTAACCATAGGTTAAAATTTTTTAATTTAAATAAATTATATTAAATCCTTTATAAACTGCTCAATGGGTCCTTTCAAGGATAGATTATTTTAATGATTTCTTGGACCTCATTTTCTTCACCTCATCCTTTTACCTGAAATATTATAATATTAAATATTATAATATTATTATTTCTTATTAAACCTGCTTCTCCTTCCTTATGTCTGAAGAACACAAGCTTATACTGAGAGGGGGGGTGAACAGTATAAGACCACTTTTTACTTTTTCCTTCAATTCAACTTTTAATTCAATATTATGCAGTGTATAGATAGCAGAATCAAAAGCCGTAATCAAAACAATGCACAAAACACCATCCACAAAGAGACACAACAATTTATGTGGTTCACCCAATGTGGGCTACTCCATGAATAAAATTTTTCACTAAATTTTATCAAATCAAATTCTAGGAATACCTTTCTCAATTACAAAGTTTAAGGGCACCAACCCAAAGGAGACACCAATCCCTAGCTTTGTTCTGGCTGGTGATACTCTACAAGACCTCTACCTTCGTTGCCCTTAGCAAATGGAATTCTATCCACAGAAGACACCTATCTTCCTTGATTTGGCTGGAGACCTCTGTCCTCAACTCTATCACCTCCAAAGCTGGTCCTTGAATTTGCACTAAACACAGTCCTTTGGTCTAGCACAAATGTCCTCGTTCTCTTTCTCTAATCTGCACCAAACATAGTCCTTCGATCTGGCACAAATGTCCTCGAATCTGCACCAATATCTGTCCTCAATTGGTCCTCAAATATGGTTCACAAAAGTGGTTCACAAGCTTTCATTAAAGCTTGCTTGATCTTTCACCCAAGTCTTCACCAAGACTTGTCTCTGTTCTGCTTTGCAAGTTCTCACTAGAACCTGCCCAGACTGCTTCACAAGCTCAAGAAAAACTTGCTCAAACTTGTGCAACAATCACTCTCAATGACTTGTCCAAAACTATCAAAGCCTGTGCACTATCACCGAACTTCACAAAAACAATGCACCCAACAGCTCTACGTTTTTTTGCTCTCTGTGCGCTCTTGCTTCGCACTGAGCTCGACTCGACATGACTCGCTCTTAGCGCACTGCAAACTTAACTTGCACAAGTTTGATTGAATTTTGTGCTCTACTTCTCGACGATCGAACTTCTCCCCCGCACTCTATCTACGAATGATGCACTTCAAACGTACACTCTGAATTGATACCTTTACTCTCCAAACAACCCTCCTTTTATACTCATACTTTCAAGATCAAAACCTTGATCTTAGTCGATTGCACAACCCTAAACTACGTCGGCTGCAAACCCTAATATTTGTCAGCCCAAATTTAACTTTGTCGGCTTCACTGCCTCTGTGGATCTGTAGCTTTTCCTACAAAACTACAACATGTCGCGATATCGCGACACCTTTGCAACCATACACATTCTTTTAGCTTTTGTCGCGATATCGCGACACTTTAGCCTTTGACGACTTCCACCAAGATCTTGTTGCGATATCACGACACTTTTGTCTTTGTCAACCTTCGACTTCATTTCTGTCGTGATATCGTGACATTCTCCCTTCGTCGACCTCCTTTCTGCTTTTGTCATGAAATTGTGACACTTCTGTCTTCTAGCCTTCCTCTCTGCTTTTGTCACGAAATCGTGACACTTCACCTATGGAAGACATGCTTTCAGTTTCTGTCATGAAATTGTGACACTTTCTCCATCCGTACGCTACCATCTCAAACTGTCACGAAATCATGACACTTTTTCTTCCTTGCACTCTTGTCTTCTTGCACTAGCAAAAACGGAACATGTTGCAAAATCATGATGCTTTCGCCTTTGAGCTCTTCCTCCTTAACTTTGTCACAAAATTGTGACACTCCTAGCTTCCATACGTTTTCTCTTCAACATGTCGTGAAATCGTGACATTTCTTATTTCGAAACCTTTCCTTTGTTGCATGTCACAAAATCGTGATAGTTCTTACTTGGAACAATTTCATTTGCAGCATGTCGCGAAATCATGATGGTTCTCACTTCGAACTCTACAGCATGTCACAAAAATGCGATGCTTCTCACTTCGAACTCTATAGCATGTCGCGAAATCACGACAGTTCTCATTTCGAACTCTGCAACATGTCGCAAAATCGTGACACTTTTCAAGTTACTTTCTCTCTCTTCAAACTTGTCGTGAAATCACGACAATTCTCATGACGGACTTTCTCTTCTGCAATATGTCGCAAAATCATGACACTTTTTTTTTAGACTCTCTCTCCTGCAACATGTCACGAAATCGTGACACTTTTTCGTCCATACAACCTTCCTTGCAATATGTCATGAAATCATGACATTTCTGACTCCGTTCGTTCTCTCTCCTCTTTGAGTCGCGAAACTGCAACATGTCATGATATTTTGACACTTTTATAAAAAGCTTTCTCTCGCCTGCATAAGTCATGAAAATGCGACATGTCACGATATCGCAACACTTTTATAAAAAGCTTTCTCTCTTCTGCTCAAGTCGCGAAAATGTGACATGTCACGATATCGCGACATTTTTCCAACTTACTTTCTTTCAAACCTGTCATGCCGAACCTTCATCAAAATATATTATTTTACATCAAATCAAATTCCTTCCAAAGCTTTTTGACATCAATGACAACTTATTCACTTGAGCAAATGCAATGTACCCAAAATTGCCAACAATCTCCCCCTTTGTCATTGATGGCAAACCTTTACTGAAAACATGTCTCAAGGGTCAAAACTAAAACCAACTGTGCTAACAACTGAGAAACTACCTTTGAGGTTTTGCTCCCCCTGACTTGAAGCTTTCCTCTTCACTTGAAACTCTCCCCCTTACTCATATTTCTCCCCATTTATCATCAATGGCAAAGGGTCACCTTTGGGGCTTGGGACTAAGAATGAGCCTCTTAGCTTAGTCCCTCCCCCACCTCCTGATGAGGTGATTAATTCTGGGGTGGGAGTAAAACTCCCATTAGGCACTGATCATCATCAGTGTCTATAATTTCCTTGTCGGGCCTTCTCCTGTTCTTGTCACTATTCTTGTTCTTGTTCTCATCCCTATTTTTTTTCATGCCTTGATCCTTGGACCTGTTTATACCACTGTTCCTATTACTGTACCTTGGAAGATCAGCTCTACACTGTCTATTTGTGTGACCTTCATTGTTGCACTTATAACAAGTAAGAATGTTATTTCTTTTAGGCATACCTATTCTTTGAATTTTCCAGTTCTGCCTAAACCTGTTTTGATCAAACCTGTTCCTATTATTTACCTCGCAATAGACTGCCTTGTGCTTGAACTATTGACAAGAGTAGCAATACCCTCGAAATAAACTAGCGCTTCTAAAATTGTCATTCACCTTCTTCACTTGAGCCATGCAATGTGCAGCCATGTGACCAAACCTGTAACACGCAAAACATCTGCCGTGAAATTTACCTTTATTCGACCTCATGGGTCCTGAAAACTTCTTCTTCTCATTCTGAATTTTGTTTTCTGTTTCTGTGCATCTATCATCCAAGGATTCATAATATGAAATACTTTCCTCATAAGAACTCTCTTCCTTTTGGAGTCTCTTACTAGACTCTCCAGCTTGTTCCTTGACAAAACCAAGGCCTATTTTATCCGTTGTCTTTCTTTGACCTTTGATGAGTGACTTACCCTTTTTAGAGCTATCTTGAAATCTGTAAAGCTTATCCTTGTACTCTTTATTTTCCTCTCTCAAAGAAGCCATTTTTTGTTCTAACTCACTATACTCAAGAACCTTAGACTCTAACTCATCCTTGAGTTCTTGTGTCTTAGCCATAGAGACGTCGAGACTTTCTATAAGATCATCTCTCTCCATACAACATTCATCTAACTTATCCTTGAGTCTAGCATTCTTCTTTCTTTCCTTTTTCAAAACACTAAGAGCGTTAGTAATTTCACTTTCTAGATCCTTTATTTGTTTGCTTTTTGAATCATCAAACCCTTTTTCAAATTTCCTATCACTAGAGGTGCTACCTTTTTCAAAAACCATACAAGCATCTTCCTTATAGTTTTCTGAAGCATCCTCATACATACTAGAAACCAAATCATTATTTGTGCAATCATCATCAAGGTGACCAAAATTTCCACATCTAAGACATTTCATGATAATGAATCTATGTTTCGATTCTTCCTCTTTTTATGATATGAACAACATCTCATTTTCAGTATCACTTGAAGAACTTTCACTATCACTACTAGAACACTTACTTGCTTTGTCTAGGTATAAACTCTTCTTGTGCTTGTGAGAATACCTCTTTCCTTGATTGTTGCGCTCATCTTTGTTTTTCCTATGATGCTTATGCTTTTCAAAATCTTTACTCTTAGAATCCTGTATATCTTCATCACTTTTGAATTGTTGTGATGTAGGAGCCTATCTTCTTTAGTATAAGGACCATGTTCAGGAATAGTGTACCCATCTTCAATCACTTCCCAAACCTCATTCCCAAGTGCCATTAGATGAACCTTCATCCTTGCACTCCAAAGACCAAAATCTAATCCATCAAGAATAGGTGTTGCATTGCCACTTGAATAATCCATTGTGTTCTTTACTGGCTTTTCCTTCAAGCTATTAAACTTTTTGAAGGCACCCTCTCTGATACGAATTGAAGAACACAAGCTTATACTAAGAGGGGGGGTGAACAGTATAAGATCACTTTTTACTTTTTCCTTCAATTCAACTTTCAATTCAATATTATGCAGTGTATAGATAGCAAAATCAAAAGCCGTAATCAAAACAATGCACAAAACACCATCCATAAAGAGACAATAATTTACGTGGTTCACCCAATGTGGGCTACTCCACAGATAAAAAATTTCACTAAATTTTATCAAATCAAAATTTGGGAATACCTTTCTCGATTACAAAATTTATGGGCACCAACCCAAAGGAGACACCAATCCCCTAGCTCTGTTCTGGCTGGTGATACTCTAGAAGACCTCTGCCTCCACTGCCCTTAGCAAATGGAACTCTATCCACAAAAGACACCTGTATTCCCTGCTCTGGTTGGAGACCTTTGCCCTCAACTCTATCACCTCCAAAGTTGGTCCTCGAATTTGCACTAAACACAGTCCTTCTGTCTAGCACAATTGTCCTCGTTCACTATCTCTGATCTACACCAAACACAGTCCTTCGGTCTGGCACAAATGTCCTCGAATCTGCACCAATCTCTGTCCTCAACTGGTCCTCAAATCTGGTTCACAAAAGTGGTTCACAAGCTTTCATTAAAGCTTGCTTGATCTTTCACCCAAGTCTTCACCAAGACTTGTCTCTGTTCTGCTTTGCAAGTTCTCACTAGAACCTACCCAGACTACTTCACAAGCTCAAGAAAAACTTGCTCAAACTTGTGCAACAATCACTCTCAATGACTTGTCCAAAACTATCAAAGCCTGTGCACTATCACCAAACTTTGCAAAAATGATGCACCCAACAGCTCTACATTTTTTTGCTCTCTGTGCGCTCTTGCTTCGCACCGAGCTTGACTCAGCACGACTCGCTCTCTATGCACCACAGACTTAACTTGTGCAAGTTTGATTGAATTTCATGCTCTGCTTCTCGACGATCGAACTTCTCCTCCGCACTCTATCTGCGAATGATGCACTTTGAACGCACACTCTGAATTGATACCTTTACTCTCCAAACAGCCCTCCTTTTATACTCATACTTTCAAGATCAAAACCTTGATCTTAGTCGGCTGCACAACCCTAAACTACGTCAGCTGCAAACCCTAATCTTTGTTGGCCCAAATTTAACTTTATCGACTTCACTGCCCCTATGGATCTATAGCTTTTCCCACGAAACTACAACATGTCGTGATATCGCGACACCTTTGCAACCGTACACATTCTTTTGGCTTTTGTCATGATATCGTGACACTTTAGCTTTGACGACTTCCACCAAGCTCTTATCGTGATATCGTGACACTTTTGTCTTTGTCAGCCTTCGACTTCACTTTTGTCGTGATATCGCGACATTTCTCCCCTCGTCGACCTCCTTTCTACTTTTGTCGTGAAATTGTGACACTTCAGTCTTCATAGCCTTCCTCTCTGCTTTTGTCATGAAATCGTGACACTTCACCTATGGAATACATGCTTTCAGTTTCTATCGCAAAATCACGACACTTTCTCCATCCGTATGTTGCCATCTCAAACTATCATGAAATCGTGACACTTTTTCTTCCTTGCACTCTTGTCTGCTTGCACTAGCAAAAACGGAACATGTTGCAAAATCGTGATGCTTTCGCCTTTGAGCTCTTCCTCCTTAACTTTGTCGTGAAATCACGACACTCCTAGCTTTTGTATGTTTTCTCTTCAACATGTCATGAAATCATGACATTTCTTATTTTGAAACCTTTCCTTTGCTGCATGTCACGAAATCGCGATAGTTCTTACTTGGAACAATTTCATCTGTAGCATGTCATGAAATCATGATGGTTCTCACTTTGAACTCTACAGCATGTCATGAAAATGCGATGCTTCTCACTTCGAACTCTATAGCATGTCACAAAATCATGACAGTTCTCATTTTGAACTCTGTAGCATGTTGCGAAATCATGACACTTTTCGAGTTACTTTCTCTCTCTTCGAACTTGTCACAAAATCACGACAATTCTCATGACGGACTTTCTCTTCTGCAATATGTCATGAAATCATGAAACTTTTCTTTTTGGAATCTCTCTTCTACAACATGTCATGAAATCGTGACACTTTTTCGTCTGTACAACCTTCCTTGCAATATGTTGCGAAATCGCGACATTTTTGACTCCGTTCATTCTCTCTCCTCTTTGAGTCACGAAATCGTGACATGTCGCGATATCGCGACACTTTTCTAAAAATCTTTCTAGGTTATGGGCCCACCACGCTTCTGCTGCATGAACGAACGGAGTCAGAAATGTCGCGATATCGTGACACTTTTCTAAAAAGCTTTCTCTCGCCTGCTTAAGTCGCAAAAATGCGACATGTCGCGATATCGCGACATTTTTCCAACTTACTTTCTTTCGAACCTGTCATGCCGAACCTTCATCAAAATAGATTATTTTACATCAAATCAAATTCCTTCCAAAGCTTCTTGACATCAATGACAACTTATTCACTTGAGCAAATGCAATGTACCCAAGGTACCCAAAATTGCCAACAGTTGTCTTCAATATTTTAGGCCTCTTTAGGCATATAATATTTAAAATAAATATTATATCCTATTTCTTTTAATCACTTCCTTGCCTTTTGTAAAAACAACTTGATGACATTAATGATGATGAAACTTGGACATCAACCTCTTGACATCAATGACAATAAAAATTGCTCAAATTTCCAAAACTTTTCCCTGGTGAAAGAATAAATATGCAAGTACATGTAAGGTTTGTAGATAAAATATAAAATATTGAATAAGAAGAGGAAGAGTGGATTCCACCAAATGAGGTAAGAAATCAAGATACAAAACCATTGGTAATAAACTTAGAGGTACAAGAAGAAACCTCACAACCATCAGAAGGAGCAGTATATCCTTCATTGGAATGATAAAAATTGCCTTATCAAGCAAAGGGGTGAAGGAGGATACACTTAATGATCTATTATTAAGATATAATGGATATTTTCAATATGAAAATACCAAACCCAGATGAAGGAGGTGTTGCAAATGAGGAATTAATGAAACTTACTCAATTAGCTCAGATAGGTATGATGCAATAATAAATGCACGACTAGACACAATAATGGCAAGAGAAGTATGAGATATTGCAAGTGCATAATACAAGACTTCAAGGACAAATTATTTAGGAATTGGATGATATAATGCAAAGGCTTGATGAGTCATAAATCACAAGACAAAGGGATATCAAATTGCAAATGCTAAAAATAAAGATGTACCACAAGTACAATGAAGAGCACAGGGACAACAAGAGGACTTAGAATAAGGTTCTAGTGAGGATGAAATATCACAAGTAGAACTGAGAGGTTTGATGCAAGATCCACCAATTATAGATATAGTAGAGATAGTTTTGTGAGATAACAAAGAAGATATCACATCACCTAAATTATGAGGAGGATAGAAAGTGAATTGTATTGATTCTAGTGATGGATTTCCATTAATAGAAATAAATAGTAGTCAGGATAGTAGTAGTGAGAAATTTTTTCCAAGAATACAAGAACCCCAAAATCATCCCAAAGTAGACACCTATGTTACAACATATCAATAATTGAGATAAAATGAAATAAATGAAGAGACTCTAATAAATAATGGATATGCCACCTGAATGGTTCTCATAACAAGATGATAGCAATAATGACTCAAGTATAGACTTGGATTTTTTTGACTAGTATCAAGAATATTTGGAAGATTTTTCCACACAACATTGCTGTGAATCAAAAACCAAGCAACACCAATACAAAAATAGTATGAAATTGACAATAAGAATAGTAATACACAAAGATTGTACAAGATAAAATCTTTATTATTACAGGAAGATTTCAAATAATACAATCAATATGCCCCAATGTGGGGTTTTACAATGCTTATGTTGATACAAAATTATAGATACTAGGGTTCTCCAAAATCTTAGTTGAAAAGAATGATCGGTGTCTTCGTGATTGTCTTCGATCCCATTGAGGTTGCGGGTGGTCTTGTGTATCCTAAAAAGGACACCCTAGCTTCAAAAATTGCTAGATATATAATTCCTATAATTGTAATCAGAATAACAACAAAAGAGATTAGTAATACCTATAAGGGATCCACAGTGTGAGGCCCTCAAAAGATAAAATAACAATTAAACCCTAGATGCTACAGTATAATACTGAAAACAAAGTGCCAAAATATGAAAATGAATGCCAATCACTTTTTACCTTGTCACTTGAAACTTTTGCTTTTGTTTCTATAGATGACAGTTACGAGGATGCCCAAACGATGCTCAAGGGTTATGGAACTGTAGATATGTTACAGGAAACAACCAAAGGCATCTTGTGATGGCGATGGATGCACCAAGGTATTTTGTGATTGCTATAGATGCACCAGGGCATTTTGTGATGATTATAGATGCACTAAGACGTTATGTGATGATAATAGATGCGCCAAGATGTTTGGGGTTTGAGGAAGGTGTCGCAAAACCAGGTATGGTTCTGCACGGGTTATGCATCGATAGATGTGGATGATGCAATGGTAATAATGGAGGGCAGGAATGATGGCACGATGGCTAGGTCAGAAGAGCTTAATTATATATGAGAATTCTTTACAAATATTCATTGATAGAATTCAATCTCAAAATATCAGGGACTCAGGATTCAACTTAGAGAATCTTAGGGATTGTTAGGGGTTTGAGTCATCAAAATGACTCCTCTTTTATAAACTTGCATTGGACATGTTAGGATTTTGATGACACAAAATGTGTGGCCAATATTAAAACATGAAGGGTAGAGATTAAATTAGGGTTTGTGGCATGGATTTAGGTGTATGGATGGCTGAGATTAAAACATGGTAGAGGGCTAGGATTAATTCATATAAATATATATAAATATAATATATAAAATATTAATATTTAAATATATATTAAACAAATATATATATATATATATATATATATAATGGATGGTTGTGATTGAAGGACACATATGGATGACAAGTGGCTAGATTTTGGTGCCTACGTATACCCCTTTTTATAACGCATTGTGTGAAACACAATGTGGTGCAAAAATACGAGACACCTGGTTTGGCCTGATGTAGAAGCAACTTTGTTTCCTTGGAATGCGAAGATGATCTTGAAGATAAATGAATTTTAAATGTGTATCTTACCCTCTCAATTGGTGAATGAGTGAAGAATAAATTCCACAAGCCAATTGATAGAATTATACAGTGAAAATGCAGTTGAATGGTGTAATTGTAAATGTATGATGTAAATGTGGATGATATGAATGATGTAAATGTATTCCATTTTTGCCCCAATGAAGAAAAGGGGTTGTTGTAAAATGCAAGTGAGTCTATTTTTGCCCCAACAAAGAAAATGTTTTTGCCAAGTGTGAATATCATGATCATGTGAGATGTATCCCACAATAGAAAATAAAAATCAAATATGGTTGCCCCAAGTTTGGGGTGGTTCCATGCTATTGAATAAAGTGCTTTTTGGCGTCATTGAAATACAAAGTAATGAAAATGCAACGAAACTAAAAGAGTCAACCTTGGATGGCCAACTAGTGATTGTAGGATAATTCCTACAATTGGAACTAATCAACCTAGGAAGGGCCTGTCTCCATGACGAATATCAATATAAAATAAATGATGAGTTATGATTTTTTTCATGTTTCAAGCCCCATGAACAAGGCCATCAATGACAACTATTGAGAAAATTGGTCTAGGCATAGTCTCACTCTAAAGGTGAGGTACCAAAAGTGATTTTTTTTAATAAGAAGATATTGGATTATGAAGATGACCAAGTGTCCTTATGGTGATTTACCCATCTTACCAAATTATATGGATAACCAGTTGTTGCAATCGCCAAGGAGATAGAATAAACCACTAGATACATGGTTCACTTGAAATTGTATATGAACTTGTAGAAATATGCAAATGTAATGATTGGTGGATGAATATGATTTTGAGATGAATATTTGATGATGAAAATGATGATTATGGTCATTTTGTGAAAATTTGGATCTTTTTGATGCGTTTTAAAACTTGTAAAGTAATTTTACGACTTTTGGTTGCAAGCAAAAATTATGCATCCAAATTGATTTTGGTTTTCATAAAACATGATATGATAATGAAATGAATGAATGGATACAATTTTGAGTGATTTTGTGGAGGTAGACTATCTTTTTGGATCATTTTGGTCTTTCTACAAATTTCAATGTCAAACACCGAAGGGCATTCACATCATGCGTAGATGCCAACTGGATTTTACCACTCTACAAATGCAAGATAACATCTCAATGCACCTGTGAATGCCCAAGGATATTCTAGTGCACCAAACAACTATAAATAGCATGCAGAATTAAAATCATATTTATTCTTGCATTCATGAATTTTAGAAGCTATTTGAGGGAGTGGGTGAGATGGAGTGAAGGAGTGTGGTGGTGCGGAAGCTATGGCAATGGAGGGTGTGATTATGGTAGTAGGAGTAGAGGTGCATGTTTCTAAGGTAAGTGCCCTTGGCACTCTATATTTGGACTTGTGTAAATTTTATTTTTTGAAATTATGCAATGTATGTGACATTTAATGTATTGCCTTATGAATGTGTTGTGCTACAATTGAGGATTTTGGAGGCTCAACATTGGTTCTCACCTCTCATTCTTAGGGTGAGAAATTCATTGCAAGAGGACCAATGGAAGTGGTTGGAGGATGTGGGGCTGGTTGGGGTATATCAAATTGATGTGTTAAGGGCAAAAAAGGGGTATCTCTTTGCATTTGCATAGAGATAGAATCTAGATAGGGGGATCTTTTAGCTCCTTATTGGATAGATACCAGTGACACTTGATGATGTATACAGTATCCTCAAGTTACTAGTGGAGGGGTTATATGTCGAGGTTAGACATGATAAGGGGTATGAAATGAGCCACATATTTAGATTTGGATGGTGAGGTATGAGTGTGATGGGTGGAGGGATAAGGCACTTGGCTATGTGTGTGGATAATAAGTTGGATGCACTACCCACTTTGGTCATGTTGGTCCTGAACAACACTAGCTATAAGTATCCATGGAACCTAATAAATCTGATGTATGATATGATCGATACACCTTGGGTGTATGCATGGGCACCTACTTTGTTGGCACAACTATACCAAGAGTTATATGAGGTGAAGAGGCAAGAGCAAAAGGGATTGTGATGTGGTTTACTACTACAATGTTGGGATTGGGAGCACTTTAGTGTGGCTTAGCCTGTAGGATTACCTATTGAGGCATGGGATGAGGAGCAACCTTATGCTATGATATGGCCTATGGTAGATGAGTTGCAATCGAGTCATCCTATTAAGACTAGCTAGTGGTATAGGGATATATGGGCTGGACTGACAACTGCTCAGGTGTAGTGGAGGCTGTGGTGAGGTTAGAGCAACTGGTGGCAAAGTGGGATGTAGTGATAGCAACTCATGTTGTGGAGATAGTATCTCAAGTTGTAGAGATAGCATATTATAAGATTTTTTTGAGTTATACAAAGGGAGATAAAAGGATATGCATAGTATTATTTTTTGGTGTTGATTTTTGAGTGCTTAGAGTTTATACGAGTAATAAGGTGTGTCAAGGGAGTTAGGCATTTTTGTTAAAAAAATAATTATAAAAATTGTATTGAAAGGAGAAATAAGGTATGATTAGTTTTTGATATTTTGACTTGGTGAAATATTTTTGAAAGAAATTATTAAGGATCGATATTTACTGTCTAACCCTTCAACTTGGCAAATAAAGTGATGGTCATTAGAACAGGTGTTTGAGGTCAGATATTTTTCAAACAAGAGGTAAGGGCACATTATGCTTGAGTGTGATTGTTGGATGTTATTATTGAAAGGAGAAATAAGGTATGATTAGTTTTTGATATTTTGACTTGGTGAAATATTTTTGAAAGAAAATATTAAGGACAAATATTTACTATCTAACCCTTGAACTTGGAAAATAGATTTATGGTGATTAAAACAAGTGTTTGAGGTCAGATATTTTTCAAACAAGAGGTAAGGGCACATTATACTTGAGTGTGATTGTTGGATGTTATGAATGCTAAGTTGGAGTGAAAATGTCCTTGTTTGATTAGCATTGTGTAGTAAGCCTTTACATGCATGATTAGTGAATGCTTAAGTGAGAACTTTTTAACTATCTTGAACTAGGGTTTATGCAAAGATCATGAGTATCATTATTATGTGAATGTGGGAACATATTAAGTTGAGTTTGAGTTTTACTGTGAGAGTTTTTGAGAGCATTGGATGAAATATTTACTTAGGGTTTTGCAAGCAAGTTAGTTTCATTGGTTGAGTTTATTGAGCTATAGTGATTGGAAAGTGTTGGAGTGATAGTTCAAGTTCTGTGAAACAAATTGTTCTATATTCTAAATTGATTTGAGATTGAGATTGAAAGATATTGAGTAATTGTGAGTGTGAAACATATTGAGTCTCTAACCATTCTCTATATGTTTTTGAGGTTAAGTGATAGATTGAAAATGATCAAGTTGTTGTGAGTGTGAAACATATTGAGTCTCTAACCATTCTCTATATGTTTTTGGGAGTCAAACAAAATTTTGTGTGAAACTTGTTTGAGTGATTGAAGAGGTTTTCTACAAGAGATTGAATTGATATTGTGTGCAAGTTTTGTAATTGAGTTGAGCAAGATTTTGTGAAATCTTGTTGATATATTTGAGTAAGTCCTAGGGTGGACTTAAGGACAAAATAGAGGAAGCTTTTGTGAAATATTAAGGATAGATTTGTGTGAGATTTTGCAGAAGCTTCCAATAAGATTTGGACAAGTTCTAGAGAGGACTTGTTGAACAAAGTTGAGGTAAGTCTTGGTAAAGACTTGTGGAAAAATTTGTGTGAGCTTTTGTGGAAGCTTGCAATCATATTGGATAGAGTTAAAGTAATTTTTTGTAAGGACTTTTTGAGAAGATTTGAGGCAAGTCTTAGAGAAGACTTGAGAGCAGATTGGACAAGTTCTAGTGAGGACTTGTTGAGCAGATTTGAGGTAAGTATTAGAGAAGACTTGAGAGAACATTGGACAAGTTCTTGAGAGGACTTATGGACAGATTTAAGATAAGTATTTATGAATACTTGAGAGCTGAGGTTGATCAATTTGTTCAAAATTTGAGTTAAGGTTTGGATTAGATCTAGCATAGTTGATTTTTGATTGATAAGGATTTGAGGTAAAGGTTGAAGATAGATTGAGGATAGAGTTTGGTGCAGATCTGAGGATAGTTTTATACCATATTAGAGATAAATATTAAGCAAGTTTTGTACAGAACAAGACAAATATTGGGCAAGTTTTTTTCTAGATAAAAGGATTGAGTTTAGTATAGAAAAATACATAGATCAAGCAGATTTGTGCTAGAATGAAGGACTATGTTTAGTTTAGATTTGAGATAGAGATTAAGTAGATATTTGGAGGTGATAGAGCAAAGGATAGTAGTCTCCAGTGGATAGAGATCCATTAGCCAGGTTAGAGAGGACAAATGTCTTCAATGGAAATAGATCCACAACCTAGAGTAGTGAAGGTATTGGTTCTCTAGAGGATCACTAGATAGAACAGAGGAGAAGGAGTTCTCCTATGGATAGAGATCCACAAACTTGATTAGGGGATTGGTGTCTCCTTTGGACAAAGGTCCATAAATATTGTAATAGGGAAAGTTTTCCCAAGATATTTGTTGAGAAAATTTTAGTGAAAGATTTTCTCTATGGAGTAGCCCACATTGGGTGAACCACGTTAAATTGGTGTCTCTATTGTGTGTGGTGACTTGTGTATTACTTTTATTACTATTGTTGATATGTACATTGATATATTACATAATATTTTTTGGGAAGGAAAAGTAAAAAGTGGTCTTATACTGTTCACCCCCCCTCTCAGTATAAGCTTGTGTTCTTCAAAATTGGTGCAAATTATACAAATGTAGAGCAAATTGTATGGTGAAATTGGAGAAACATGAGTGCTTCTAAAGGATGAGTGACAAGCAAATTTTTTTAGCCCACATATAGAGGATTACGAGAAGTAAAGTAGAATGCTCACCAGGTCCCTTACATTAGTGAAGTTCATGGCCCAAATAGAGAGGATCCTAAACTCCATTATGATAGGAGACAACCTACCCTGTATAAGGATGAGGATGAGGGCTTAAGTAAATATGATAATGTGGCTACCATACTTGGAGAGGAATAGGTTATCGTCCATGGAGAGGATGTGATAATTGGCATGGTAGTAGAAGAGAAGAGCAACCAAATTTTGTAAGGGAACTTTAAATGAAACCCCTAAGGCACATTAAATGGAACTCTAGAGTGAAGTTCATAGGGAGACTACACTAGAAGATTAAAATTATCTACCAAGTAAATATGAAGGTGACCAAGTGGCATTTAAGGACATCACCTTCACTAAGCCTACAGGTGAATTTTAACTCAAATTATGGAGTGAACATCCAAAAACTCACAAGTTGAAGTCAATATTGGAGAAGGTTGATGTAAGCATTCTGGCACAAATGCCTCCCTTTGATGAACATTTCTTCAATGAGTATTTTTTGCAAATCATACAATTCTTCAATGCCAATCAAAATTTCACCTTCATCCATTTAGGGAATTGACATTTAAAATTTAAAATTTTAACCAATATTTTTTTACTAATATTTTGGTTACCATAAGAAGGGCAACTTATCAAGAAGGGGCATGTTGATCCAGTTGATACACATAGGTTGATTAGTGAATTGAAAAAAATTAAGTCTCTAATAACAACTAATTCCTTTGGTCTTTGAGGATGAGGGATTAAGTAGAGCCACCTAAAAATAAAATAACTCCAATGTACCATGAAGGTGGTGATGTCATGACTGTTAGGAGAGGCATAATCATCAAAGATGTCAGTTTGGATGGTGCAGTATATAGAGGGAATCACTATGGGTATGTAGTATAATTTAGGCATGTATTTGGCTCAGTGGATAGTTTTGATTAAGAAGGCCACTCTAAAAATACCAAAAACTAAGAGAAACACCAGGAATCCAGAACTAGTGGTGATGGATGAAAGTGGTACTTCAAAGGAAGTTCACTATAGAAGGAAAAGGTATAGAAAGTTAGAATTGGATTCTAATAAAGAAGAGAATGCACCAAAATAGTTGCTTCAAGAGCAGTCAATATCTGAGGAGGAAGAGGTAGAAGAACCTACATCAAATCTTGTGTAGATAAGGTGACAAAGAGAACAAGGGAAAATAAAAGCAAAGGAGAAACTTCTAGTATGGAATGAGCAACACGTAGCTGTCATTGACCTAGTCAATGAAGTACAACTAGGATTAGATGAATTGGAATTGATAGAAATCAATATACCACTGGAAGAAAATCAACCAAAACCAATAGTAGGATCACCTACATTGAATGATGCCAATTAATTTAAATTGTTGGAGGAAGCCAAATAGTAGCTGGACAAAGTGGTAACATCACCAAGATCAAATGAGAAAGTAGTGGTGGTACCATCAGAAGAAAAAAATGATAAGAAAAAGAACAATTTAGAAATATCATGAGAGGTGGCAATAGCCACAACTCGGTTGAGGAGAACATGATGAAAGAAGAATAATAACCTAATAAAATACTAGCACCTCAAGAGTAGGTAGAGGAGTAAAAATAATGATAAGAAGAAGTCCACGTATAGGATCAACAAAAATAATTGACTATAGAAGTAGCATATGTAGAAGATATCAGGCCAAAAAAATAAGAACAAGAGAAATTGACTATAGCACAAATTTAATTGTAGGAAGAGCCTAAAATTAGGCTAGATATTGGGGAAATATCTCTTCAATATGAGGAAGTTGATGAGGAGAACTATACATAGGAATCAGAGATAGATAATGAGAAGAAACATGCCTATGTTTGGGATCTTCGATCAGGAGAAGAGATAGATGAACGGGTGAATAATTTCCTTGAACATATATCCAAAATAATTTTGAAAACTTGATTGCAATTAGATAGGCTATGTAGGACAATTGAAATTTTGGAAAGAACAAACATTTAGTGAAATGGAAAAAGTCATGGATTGGGTGTGTAGTGAATATAGGACAAGGAAAATACCATAAATATATGCATAACAACCATGATAGTTACCAATTGGAAGGATAACAAATATGTTAGGAGTTGGTGACTTATTGGAGGAAACAAAGACTAATTATAGAGTGCCTTCGTGGATATATCTAAATTTGGATAAAAATCAAAGATGTCCAATGGATATGGTAGATAAAATATTGAAGAGCACCACCAGAGTTTGTTTTTCTATTTTAAAAGTGTAATTTCCTAACACATTGGATAGAATGGCTTACCTTAGGACTAGAGCAGATTCATCAAGTCAAGGAAGCACAACGTGGAAAAGTAGAGTGACATGTAAAAAAATGGTTACAATGGAAGATGAGTTGGAATGCATTAAGAAAGACATTGAAGAAAAAAAAAAGGAGATATATATTGAGATGAATATCATGAAATAGACCTTTGAACACAAGATCAAATTTTAGGAAGAACAAAGGCAAATCCTACAACAATAGGTAGAAGATCAGAAGAAGTAGTTGCAGGAGAAAGACAATTTCTTATAGAAATATGCTACATAGTTGTTGCAATAGGAGGAGTATTTGAATTTGAATAGTTAGTAGCTCAAAAATTAGGAAGATCAACTAGTAGTGAAAAAGCAAAATTGATGAGACAAGACAATCAACTAAAAATGTATAATGGCCAATTGTAGTTGAAATATCACAAGATGACAAAAGATATGGAGCAATATAATAATAAAATCCTAGAACTCAAGTCTAAACTTCAGCTAAAGGAATAATAAAAACAAGCTCATTAGACATAATTAGCAAGATCAAGTGATTGTAGAGAAGAATGAGGAACTCACCATCACCACTAGAATAGAGGCAACTTTAACAAAAAATTTGTGCAAAGGAACCTCTAATCGAGAAAAGGAGCTATTGTAGGCCTTAGCCAAAGCTTAAGAGAAGGTGAATAAATATGTATTAAAGGTCTTAGAGCTCAAAAACTATGCTACCAAATTATAGGATGATCGAGTCATTCTCCAAGTATAGATCCAATATCTCCAGAAGCAGGACCACCAAACTAAGTGCAAATAACAAGATTTAGTGAGGACATTGACTGATTTAAAGGGGGGGGAAGATGTAGGTAGAAAATCCACCTCCCAAAAGAAAAATAAATGAAACCATACAAAAAGGATTTTTTGTACAATTTTAAGGTAAATGTACATAGTATGTGAAAAATAAATTTAAACAAAATGCAAATTGAATGAAATGCATGTGAAATGTAATTTGATAAAAATAAATTAGACCTTAGTAATATTTAATAAAAGGTTAAATATTTTAGCTATGGGTTGTAGTTGTGAATGATGCGTTGTCTCACGAACTACTTTAGAGTAGCCTAAACAGGTATTATAAACCCCCAATTCAATTTTTGTAGGTTTTTCAAGGTTCATAGGTTCGTTCACGTGTAGTTCATATATGGAATTCGTAGTTGTGCAACAGGAGTATATTGTTAATGTTGTGTTTATGCTTATACTTAAAGGTTGTGGGATACCTTAGATATACAATTAATGGAATGAGTATAATGATTCACTATTGCAAAATTCATGTTATCTTATTATATTGTACATTTTCTATGTATGGAAGCCATGGGTAATGTAAATCCCAATTGAGTTAGATATGTGTGTGCATGCATATGAACTGAAGTGTATTTTCAATAATGATACTATCTATGGAGTTTGATTGCTATTGCAAGTATTATTGATTCTATATCCATGGCATATAAGCATATTAAACAAAATTATAATTAGCCATGAGTTATTGTAGGGAATGTACCATGAGGACATATCCTACGTAATTGATGTTTACAATATTTAGCAATGATATTCATGTAATCAGTATGCAATTTAATAAATTGCAAGACTCAATAGTTTTGGCTACTAAGGGTTTTGTAAATTATACAATTGGATCACCAAATCATATATTCAATCCTTTACCATATTATTTTGGCCTAGATACCTTTATTGTACATTTTGGTTTAAGATAAGTTAATTGTCAATTTAATGATTGCAATGCTTGATCGATATAACTAAGTGATTGCCAATTGAACGATTCTGGCTAATTGAAAATTTTATGAAATAATATATTTTAGTGTTATTGTACATTTGTAACCATACAATCATACATTTTATATTTTATAATCGCACAATCACCTATTGCACGTTTTGTAGAGTTGTATAATTGGGTTTGTACAATCATTCAATTGCCTTGTTTGCATTATAAATATTGGGATATCATCTCAAAATCTATCATAACATCCCCTCATTGATGGAATACTACCACACATGTTTCACAAAATACCATCCAAGATAGAATCTTCCACCAACAAAATAGTTACAGTCTTGATAATAGCTATAAATAATGGTGCCACTTGTCTAGGTGCTTCTAATACCATAAAAAATTATCATGAATATACCCTACATTAAGCAAGGATTAATATAACATAGTGTTATGATGGGGTTATGACATGTCCTTACCCTTTAAAAATATTTTTTCTCAAAGCTAAATATGAGGAAATTTCTGTTAAAATTGTTGAAGTGGGTCCCACATAATATCTTCAGGTTGTAAGTTGTGCGATTGGACAAGAAAATCAATGATGATATGTCGATGAAGGGCACATGATTTATAATTAAATAATATATTTAGGTTCAAGAATGAAGTATTCTTCATCATCCAAATTTTGTAGTGTGGTTTGCACCTAGACCTTATTGCCAACAACCCACTTAAGAAAATAAATATGGAAGACTCGATGAATTCTGGAAGTAGTCAAAAGGGTAATTTTGTAGGCTATCGACTCTATCCTTTGTAATACCTAATAGGGACCATAATATTTGGTAATACATTTTTGACATCCATAGAGCTATATATAGGATTGTTTGTATGGTTGTAAGCAAATAAAAACCATGTCCTTGACTTCAAAGCTACATTTAATGCGATGGTGATCAACTTGTTTCATATGGTATTGAGCTAATTCTAGATTGATATTGAGTTGGTGAAGAGTGAAATCATATTGGAAAAGAATGGAATCCATAAATTAAACATTGGAACTATCTAGAATGTAAGAATATGGTATTGGTGGAGGTTGGACATAGACTGCTTCAAATGGGCTCAACTTAGTAGGAGTGTGATATATTGTGTTATACCACCATTCAGCCAAAGGAAGCCACTTGGCCATCAAGAAGAGGATGCTAGGACATAAATTTTTTTAAGGTATATTTCAAATAATATGTTCACAATATTAGTTTGGCCATCAATTTGATGATGATAGGCCAAACTCATCTTGAGCTGGGTTCCCTACAACTTAAACAATTCCTACCAAAAATAAATGGTGAAGGTAGGATCCCTATCAGAGACAATGGATTGAGGTATTCCATGGAGATGAAAGATATAATTATGAATATTTGAGAAACAATGGATATGGTGTAAGGGTTGTATAGGGAACATAAATGAGCATACTTCATAAGATGATCCATTAGCACTAGAATAACTGATTTACCTCCAAATTTAGGTAACCCTTCAATGAAATCCATAGAGATATTTGTTTATAATTGTACAAGTATTGGTAATGGTTGAAGGGTATCAATATAACACACATTTTCATCTTTCATACGTTGGAAATGATCACATTAGCCATAAAAGTACAAATATCCTTTTTCATTCCCTTCCAAAAAAAAATTCTTGGTCCATGTATAGGTTTTGAGAAATCCTAAATGGCCAACTATCGGGGAAGCATGCATCTCTTGTAGGATGAGGTCCTTTATTTATGAATGTTAGGGAACAACAATATAGTCATGGTACCATAAATCTTGACCATCCCAAGTATAGCCAAGGCATGAAGAAGGATCAACTTGGATTTTATGGACTAAAATTTGCAAAGAGGAGTCCTTGATTAGTTCTTCTCATAGATGACAAATCCATCGTGGAAGAGGTATGTATAAAGTCTATTTTTCATGGAGTTAGGACAAGTCATCCACCACAATTTTCTCCTTAACCTTATTATAGGTGATTTCATAGTCATAACATAACAATTTTTATTTTTTATTTATTTTTAATTACATGGTGGAATCGGTAACCGTCGTGAATTCGAACAGGCTATCAAAATTTTATGGTTGTCATAGTATTCTGTGTTGTCCCTCCTGAAATATACCACATAGATATTCACATATTCCACCCCTATAACCACCAGCCACAATAATTTTAAATCTTTTATGCCACTAAAATCACCAAGAAAGGAACAAGAATTTAGTCCAACAAGGCCCAAGATTTGAACCTTGGACCTCTGCCCCCTTACGGGGTTTGGTCAAACCAATTGGTCTACACCTCGGACCTCATAACATAAGAATTTTAAAACCTATTTTTATTATTTTAGGGTGGCCACCCTTTGTTATAAGAAGTATTTTAAACTTTGGTGTTCAGTCTTGATGGAAAAATATCTCTTGATGAGATACCATTGCTAATGACTTACAACATGTAAAATGGAAATCATTCCTTTCTCATAAGTAGAATTTTCCAAATTATTGCCTAAGAGTGCTCGAATAGTGAAGGCCAAAGGTCTACCTTCTTGCATTAAAATCACCCAATGCCATTTCTAGATGCATCACTTTCAATGAAAATATATTTAGAGGAATTAGGCATTGCTAATACGGAGTAGTGGTTATAGCATGCTTCAACTCTATAAAAGCCTTCTTCATAGGTTCTTTCCACATAAAGGAATTCTTCCTTAGCGTAGCTATCAAGGGGGCTGCTATCTTTCCATAATTATTCACAAATTTCCTATAATATCTAGTGAGTCCCAAAAATCCATGAAGTCACTTTATGGAATGAGGCTTAGGCCAATCTTGAACAACCTAAATCTTCTTAGGATAAACATGAAATCCATCCGTATTGACAATATGACCTAAGTATTCAACCTCTTATTGTATAAAATAATATTTGGACCATTTTTCATAGAGTTTATTGGTAGACAAAATTTGGAGTGCTTGATCTAAGTGCTAGATATAATTTTCCCATGAATGATTGTAAATCAATATATCATAAAAAAGACAAATAAATTTGCCAAGGAAATGTCAAAAAATGGATTTCATCAAACTACGGAAGGTAGAAGGTGCATTAGTTAATCCAAATGACATATTTAGGAATTAATAATTCCCTTAATAATTTTTGTTCTATTTTGGGAATGTCCTCATCCTTCATTCGAACTTGATGATACCCTAACCACAAATCCAACTTGGAAAAGTATTGAGCCTCAAGAAACTCATCATGTAATTCATCAATCACTAAAATAGAAAATTTATCTTTAATAGCGATCTTATTTATATCTCGTTAATCCACACACAAGCACAAAGTTCCATTTTTTTGTACTAATAATACCGAAGAAAAATAGGGACTGACATTGGGATGGATAACCTTGACAAGACAAAGCTCTTGAACTATTTTCTTAATTTTAGATTTTTCAGCATAAGGATACTTATAGGGAAGAAAATTTGGGGGAATACTACTAGGAAAAATCTGAATTGCATGGTCATGAGAGTGATGAGGAGGTAGTCCCTTGGGTTCCTAAAAAAATTGAGCATATTTGTTCAATAAACCCTACAATTGTATTAGATGGTCCCTTTCCCCTTCTATGGAAGGATCAATAGAAAAAAATTGTGCCACCACTCCATGAGAGGAATTTTTTAATAAATTTTCATCTTATGGGTAGAAATAAACTGAGCCACACCAACTTTAATACCACATAAAGTATATTTGGTTCCTTCTTGTCTAAACTTCATCCACAACTAAAAAAAATCCCGTAAAACTGGACCTAACATCTGCAACCATTGTGATCCCAAAACTATATCACACCCACCAAATGGTGGGGTAAACATGTCAATTTTGAGATTATATTCCTCAATTCAAAGTTTGACATTGCATTCCTTTGCATGGTAGGGTGCCTCCATTAGCAACCATGACTTAAAGGAATTGCATGTAGTAATGTAAGAGTTTCCCTATTTGACCACACATGGATCAATAAAGTTATGTGTACTATCAGAGTCAATAAGAATGATGACCCTTTGTCCTTTGAAATATCTAATTACTTTCATCACTTGGGTATTTTATACCCCTACTAAAGCATGCACTATGATTTTTGGTTGGGATTACTCTAGAACTTCAGTCTATTCTATGGTTTTTACCTCTTGAGGATCCTCTTCTTCCTTTGAATATTTTATAATTGGTGTCTCATCCATATCTAGTAGATAGAAATTTTATTGCACAAACTTATGCCCTAGGGAATACTTTTCATCACAATTATAGCATAGCCCTTAGGCCCTTCTACTCTCCATATCTTCATGAGTCAATTTTTTAATGGTTGGAGATTTAGTGGTAGGACTTACCGTAGGCTTGGATGAAAAAGGTGATTGAGATTGAGAAAATTTAGAGGTGAGTCTTTGAGCCTTGAATTTTTCTTCTACCAATCTAGCCAAATTTATTACTTGTTGTAATATTTGGGGCCTCAACATTTTAACCTTAGCCCTAATATCATCTTTCAAACTACTCACAAAACAACTTTGAAAGATGTTGATATTTAAACTAGTAGTATGATTGGCTAGTTTTTCAAATTGAGTTTGATATAAAATCTTCAAACTTATTAGTACCAAAGCATGTGAGTAGATGTTACTCAAATTCTTGTCAAGAAATATCATGTTCGACCTTCCTAAGCAACAAAAAATAATGTAGTGCATCTTATTCAAAATTGAAAGAGATAATTGTCAAACACATGCAACGTGGGGCATTATGAATACTAAAGTATTGTTCTATCTTATAGATTCACTCCTTAGGATCTTTTCCATAAAATTTTGGGAAGTCTAATTTAGGCAACTTAAATTGTTATTTGGTATGTTTTGCTGCTAGTGATGTATACCTATATCTTGTTGATTCTAATGATCCAATCTATCATATGGGAAGGAATCAATAAAGACACGACTATCCAATTCTACCTTCATTTCCTTTTGTGTTTTGGTGATCAAATTCATACTCCTAAATTTCTTTTTTCTTTAACTATTATAATCTAGTTCCTAATTGGGCCCCTAATTGTTTTCCAAAATGATCCATGTGCTTAACAATTTATACCTCTAATTCTTGTTGTTTTTGTTGTTCTCGAGTACCTAAAGCCATGTTCTAAGAGTTATGACCTATTGGTAATACTTACTAAAAATAGAAATTTTATTTCAAGGGTTACTATTTTTAGTAAGGAGCCCAAAAAGTGGTTTGGGTGCTATATATCAAAATGATCAGCTCAAAAAGGTGATCATAATGGACTAGGTCCCATAATGATGTTTTTTGGCACCCCTAAAAAAGTACATGGAGGCTATATATCAAACTGATCAGCTCAATGAGGTGGTCGTAATGAGCTTTATACCACAACATTGGTTTTAGACACCCCAAAAAAAAATTCTAGAGGGTGTTGTCATTGAGTGTTGTCGGTTTTCCTCTTGGAGGATTGGTTCTCTAAAAAAAATAGGTTTTTGTTGGCCAATATTTTATGATACTATGTACCATTTGTTCTGACTACTAACACTATTCAATCAATATTGACACTATGTTTTCAACTATCTATTTTGAATTTGCTCTAACTATTGACATCGTTGACCAATATTAACACTTCTATCAACTGTTTGGTTTGACTTTGTCATGGACTATTTCTTTTCTATTTTAAATTTTGACTATGATAGGTCACTATTATCAACACTGACAACTGACAACCATATATTGACTATTACTGACTATTATTGACACTAACCACCCTGTTCCCACTATTTTTTACTCTAGCGATTTCTGTCCTAATTGTTATGTTCCTCTACAATTTCTTTCATCTATTTTCATGCAATAATTCTAGAATAGAGATGTCTTATTTGTATGGTCAATTTTTGTGGTAGGTTTATGGTTACAAATTCAATATTCATAGAACATGATTTTTGTTGTAAATTTGATATTCAACACAATAGTGAACTCTAAACCAATGTGTATGTAATGCCCATAAGCCCTTTGTTATACCACATTGATGAATGATAGTGCTCAGACCAATATTTCAATCCATTACTCAAGGAGAATTTCATGCATACCTGTAGCACCCTAAAATTGGCACGGTTAAGACACTAGTAAAAAGATAAAATGTTAAAATTTGAATTTCAACCCCAAACTACCCGTTAAACCACCTTTTACCCGCTTTCCCTATTTTCCATGCCATTTTTAGGATTTGTTTTGACCGTTGGACGATATCGTCGTAGTTTAGACGAAATCATCCCCGATCTGACGAATTCGTCTGGAACAGAACGTCCAGACGATTTCGTCCCAAAACCAAATTTTCATAATTAGCTTCTGTTTCAACAACCTCTCCAACTCGGGCAGAAGCGTGTCTACGCGGTTGGAGATTTCCTGTTGGAGATCTCCCAGATTGGGATGATCCCCAACCTCCCAAACCTCTTTCTAATCCTATATAAACTAGGATTTTTCTAGTTTATCCCCCTGGTTGCCTGCCCCTTCCCTGTCTCCCCGGTCTCCCCTACCTCCCTGCTTAATTATTGCTTGCATTTGGTATTTTGCATTTTTTGTTGCAGGAATTCTACTATTTTTCATTCGAAGCTAGCTTGGATCGTCGCAGATGATCTCGGACGATTTCGTACGATTGGAGGCGATCCTGACTGTAGTTCAGATTGAGAGCAGTCCGAGTTTAGAGTTTGCATTTTCTTAAGTTTTTTTGCATTTCCAGGATATATCTCTGCACTGTTTTAGGTTATTTTGTTTTATGCATCTTGGAGTTCACCTCATTTAGCATAACTGCATGATAAAGATAAAATCAATCATTAAATTTACTGCATTTCCTCATCTGTCATTGTAATCTATTATTTAGGCATGTTTGTTGTTATTTCTACCATTACCCCTTGCTTTTGCATTTGCATATTTGGTATTTCATGTCTATTTTTGTGATTGCAGGTTTCTGATGAATTCGTCTTACGAATTCGTTAGATTTTAGATGATTCTGTCTGATTTCAGATGACCTTCTATGATTTGGGATGATCCCGAGAAATATCAGACGATTACGTACAAACTGAGACGATCCAAACTGCCACAAGACTCATAATCTCCATCAGACATCCAAAATCAGGTATGATTTCTTCTAGTTAATATATTCCTTTATTATTTGCATCTATTTATGTTTTTTGTATTCATTTAAATCCGCATTGGCATATAGAATAGATTAGATTCATATCGGCCAAACCTAGGAGTTGAATGATCAAACATAAAAATGAACACATCAAACACCCTCTCAACCTAGGCGTGGAAACTGCCATTCAAAAGTTTCCTGGTGAACCCACCATCCGTCAAAAATTCACCTTTATACACCTCCCCCGAGAGGCGGGACCTTCGAAAGGCCTCTCAATCCGAGGTATTGTCCCATCCTTTTCACATCCCCCTTCCGGGCACGGATCCTATAGCCTGAAGGTAAGGGTGCAAAAAATTTGGAGCGATACATTTTGGTGAACCCGACGTGAAAACTAAAAACCTTTTGAAAAAAACAAAAATATAAATATATATATATATATATATATGTATACAAAAAAAAATATAACAAAATCATCATTTCAAGTTTGTATGTTTTAGATTCAATTCTAAATAGTAGATATTAAATATTACTTTTAGAAGTACTAAAGAAACCATGAGTTTTTACTCAAATCCATATGAGCCCATCAGTAATGTTGGAAGAATTCAGCCAAATACATTTGTTGATTATGACCAACCTCATCCCTATTCAACATCACCTCCATCACACTTTTCTCATTTTTCATCCTTAACCCAACAGGACAATCCCTTTTCCAATCCTCTTCATAACGATATTATCTATTCTCCCATATATCCATATTATGTCTATCAACCCACATATAATCCTCCTCCACCTTTTCAATATTCTTCTCTCAATACAACACATCCATTTCAACAAGAAAATACTTATTCTTCCAATCCTACCATGCACTCACATCATACTTCACAATCTTCCTATCATCATTCTACCCATAACAAAGAAAAGAGAGGTAAGAAACCATTAGGTCCTTTTATGACTGAACTCCTAAGGCACATATCAAAAACCTCTCGAAAACCTTCATCACGTACATTTACAAAGCTCAATCAACCAATGGATATAATTCTCAAGCATTTACTTGATACAAATAGGATTGAACTGCCTTCCATAAGACAACTTGATACCACAAGAGATTGGTTTAAACCTGAGCTACATTGTGAATATCATAGAGTAGATGGACATATGACACAAAATTGTAAAGATTTAAGATGTGCAATTCAAGATTTGATTGATAAGGGTCTTTTTAATATAAAGGAATTACAATCTACAACTGATTATAAATCTCCATTAAACAATCAAACTCCTACACAACAAATACCAATAATCAATCAAGACATGGGGATCTCCCAAGAATCCCTATTCAATTATCAACAATAGGAAACCAATCAAATATTGCATGTTAATGTGTCCCATCATGATGATATTACTAATATTGTAATAGAAACTACAAATGAGCAACCTCAAGTTCAATCAACTCAATCCGATATTCAAGATATGGATTCCTCATTTGACCAACCTTCAAAACTATCTTTGGCTCTAGAGAATGATCCAAAATGGAATGTAAGCATAGAAAGCTCATCTTTAGAATCAAAATCTCAATCTGAAATCCACTTTGATAGCCAACAACAAGTGATTAATCCTCAAGCAAAGATATCCCTTTTAGAAGTATTACAAAGTTCTCATAAGGAAACTTTGTTCAAGATACCTAGCCAACAATTTGTTCCTCATCATATTTTCTCTAAGAACATAATTAATGGTGTAAACCCTCTTGAGGTTAACCATATTTCATTCTATGATGAGGAGATTCCTTCCTCTACTCCACAAGAAGACTCCTATCTTTACATTACAGGATCTAGTAAAGAAACACCTGTTAAAACTATCATGGTAGATAATGGCTCCTCTCTTAATTTATGCACTTATCAATTATTCCAAAAACTCAAAACAAAGGAAGAAGATCTTAATGAATCAAATGTTATTATAAAATCTTTTAACAATGAAATTCAAGAAGCTCAAGGTACTATAATTCTTCCCTTTAATATTGGATCCAAGATCCTGGATACTCTATTTTATGTGGCATATTGCCCTTCATATTACAACCTACTTCTCAGAAGTCCTTGGATTCATACGATGAGGGTTGTCCCTTCCACTCTTCACCAATGTTTGAAGTTTGAAATTGCAAATAAAATTGTTACCATACATGGTGACCCAAAACCATTTGAAGAATATTTAACGGTTGAAACATCAAGTTCTATACATTCTCTATTATCACAATTATCTTCTATCCATCACTTTTCTTCATCCATATATGATCATCCTTGTTTACCAAATAACACCCATGCATATCTTTCACATATGCTCCCTCCATCTTATCAAGACTTGGAAGATAGTGATAAGAATGAAGAACTTTCTTATCCTTCTTACATTTTATTTTGTAACATGATCAATTTTACACATATAAAAGTCAAATCTTTTGCTACATTATTCTACATTATAACAAAGCTTTTGTTATCGCTACCTTTTATTCATCACCTTTTGTTCTTACCTTCACCTCAACCAAATTATCCTTCAAAACCTCCTTTGATTTTGAAGCAACCTTAGACATGCTATACTCAAATAACCTTGTATAGTGTATATAGATCATCTTGTATATACCACCATTCCATCATATAAAATATAAAACTTTCAAAAAAAAAAAAAAAATTTTTTTATTTCAATTCATAAACTTAAAATATAAAAACATCAAAAACATTCAAAATCATCAAAATCTTCAAAAACATCTTTTATTTTGTACCTCTCAAACTATGAAGTATTGCAGTTATATTTTCAGTTATTTTGGATAAATTAGCATTTATTTGGAATCCCGCACTTTCACATTCACATGAATAAATATCTTGATTTTATTTGGTATGATTATTAATCTCTCTTATATCAAAGTCCACAAAATTGAATTAAATAAAGTTTTGAGCATAGAGAACTGATCTTGTTATTTACTTGAACTAAGTATATCTTTTCACATTAAAATGATTTCATTGCAAATTCGATATGATGCTACATAGTAGAACTGGTTTCCTGAGCGAAAAGTTTCCCCGCTATCCTATCATGCACATGGTCTAGAATCTTTGAGAATTGACAAAAGGACAAGCTCACCCCTACCCGGAATAAAAATCCCTTGCTCTACAGCTAATCCGAGCAAGTATCCCTAGCATAGGAAGAAAAGAAAAAGTTCAAGAAAAAGAGAAAAAGAAAAAAGGTTATTTTGTATCATCACAACAATATTTCAGCATTTTCTCAAATATCAAGCAACAATACAAAAGTACAAAAAAAAAAAAAAAAAAAAGAAGCAAAAGAGAAACGCAAAAGCAAAAATGCAATAAAATCCTTTCCCTACCCCTTGAAAAGAAAAGAAGGGTGAATGAGCTTGAATCCCTGGAATTCTCAATTATTCGAAAACTGTGAGGTAAGCCCCATAACAGGTGGTTTGTGCCCAACCCGCTTGGCCTTGGGTAATCCCTAGCATGGCGATATGTCTGTCACATTAGCGACCTTCTTTTGTACAGACCTCTGTCATCTTATGGATTAGCTAGCTCTTGATAAACCTAACTTACATAGTAGTCTGGTACGGTTACATGCATATAAATCATGGTCAACGAACATTCATTTGGTCAAGGCAAATTACTTGTATCAAATTATCTTGCTCAAAATTGGTGAATGAACAATACAATCGCACACACATTTGTATTTGAGAGATTTTGTATCATTATGATAAATCAAGATCGGTAATGAATTCACATTTGCACATGAGGATTCCTTATAAATCTACATTTCTCTTTGAGATAATTTAAAATATTTCTGTAACTCTTTTCGGAATAATTTTATCCTTTTATTTCAGAATTTGTTGTTTGTATCAACGCAATTACATACACCTTTTTACAAAATCAAAATCTCAAAATAATAATTTCAAACAAAATTTTCATATTATTATTTATCACAAAAGTCAAAAATTCATCTTGCAATAAAACCAACAATCTCTTTTCTTCTTTGGATTTCGCGATGATGGTATAAGTCTATACCTATAATTCTATGCCTAGCGCAAACCATTGTTCTAATTTTATGTTCCATTTATTTTAAAAACAAATTCATCAAAACATATGACTTGCATCATTATGTTACACAATTATGCTTTACAAACAAACGAACACTTATTCTATTTCATGACATTATGTTCAAATTCAATATTGCAACCATGGTATAAATTCTAAGGAATTGTTCAAAATTTTATCACACTTAGGAATTTATGCCTAGCAAAATCATATTTTTAGTATCTCATGCATACTATTTTTTATGAAAATCTGAAAACAAATCATCAAAACCATCATCATTTCTATCATCACAACACAAAGTCTTAAGACAGTCTCTTAAGCACTCTTTTACTTTTAACAATATTTCTATACGAGGATTAGCTTGACGACCGAGTGAGCGGCGACTCCATGAAATGGTCTATAACAGCGACAATGTCCTTTGAAATTATTGTTAGAAGTCCCTTTTTATTTCTTTTATCAAATCACACCACCACAACCAATTGTTCACATCAGATTATTTCATTTAAAATCTTACAGCATGACATCAAATTATAATATTTCAACACGACATAATTACATGAATCATCAATCCAATCAGCAAACAATTCAAACATTAAAGCATCATAAAAACATATGAACAAGTCATATCATCAGAAACAAGATCATTATATATATATATCAAAAAATTATATACATCATATCAAAACCGGATTGGTATGCCACAATCCATACCCTGGCATACTCAATCCTCTCAACAAATCTCTCCAAAATCTATAGTCCATAGACACCTAGCCTCGAGAAGCCCTCGAGCTCTCAGCCTCATCTCCTCCCCCACCCTACCATGGAGGAGGTGGTCCCATAGAGGTCCGGGATGTATCCTGGGTCCTCATCGTCGATCGGGAGGATGTCCTCGCCGATCCCAGCCTGACTGGTTCTGCAATGTTGGCTGGTAGCTGTACCCTCTGGCCCTCTGGAACCAACTGAAAGTATACACCCTGGTAAAATGTAGTCTGCATCATGGACCACACTAGGTCATCCCTGCTCGCTCCTCCGCCCCGAGCTCTAAGCCGTGTAGCCTCATCCTGCAATGTCTGCACCTGAGCCCGGAGGTGGGCAACCTCAGCTCGGAGAGTCGCTGTCTCGCTGCTCTCCCCTGTGTCAACACCCTTGCCCTTATCAGGCGATGGTGGTCTCTCACCTTGCTATGAAGGGAGTCCCTCCTCCCTCCGTCCTGTCTCCCATGGCCTCTGTGGAGCCCGTGCCATCCTCTGGCGTCTCTCCTGTGGGATCCACCGCTGCTCTCTCCCCTCGTGACCCCGCGCTACCTCAATAGCAGCCTGCCATCGCCTCCCCATCTGGCGCACCACAGCGTGCACTGGACCCTGCACCCTCGTCATCCGAGGAGGGCGGATGCCTATGTACCAGGCATCATAGCCATCCGCAACCCCGACGTCATCACCATCCACTGGCTGGATGGGGGCATCGTCCACGTCCTGACTCTAGAATCATTGCATATCTAGAGCCCCGCTCAGTGTAGTATTATCCCAAATAGTCCAAGAGTACTCATAATCCCCGAGAGAAGGGATCCCTCGCTATAGACCGAACTACCATAGTACTCGATCGTAGCGGTGGAGCTCTACCTCTCCTCGCTCCATCCTCAGCCAGCAGACTCGCCTGATGCGAGCCAGCTCCTGCCCATCCTCTACCCACCCGAGGTGCTCTCGCCATGGCCTCTAGGTGATCCGGTCCGGGATGAGGTCATCTAGCAACCTCCGTGACATCGATAGATCTATCCACCGCTGTGACCCCCTCTGTAGCCACCAATAGAAAACCCGGGGCCTCTCTCGGTCAACCCCTATCAGTGGGAGCCCTACCGGCCTCCGCACCGCAATGTGCTCCCAACACCAAACCTGTAGCAGCGATGTCAAAACCAGACATCGACCTCCCTTGTATACGACCCCATGCAAGATCCTATACAAGCGACAAAGAACAAAGCTACCCCATGCAAATCTATGCCCGTGGTCTCTCATGTCGTAGACTATGTCTGAGAGCACCCACGGTAGTCTGCATCCGCTCTCGGTGGCACAACAAGCAAGCCACCGACAACTCCTGCCAAAACCCATGTCAGCCTAGATGCCCCAAGCATCTGCCGTAGCGACTCGATGTTCACTCCGCCCTTCTCCAGGGCGAAGCTCGGGTCTCCCGTGAGCCTCATCATCGCCTGGCCCTGATTGGCCATAGGCGTCATCAACCATCCTTGTATGGGGATCCTCATGATCCTCCATACGTCCTCTAGAGTGGGAGCCATCTCCCCTATCGATAACCAGAAGCAGGACGACCCCGGATACCATCTCTCTGCTAGGGCTGTCAGTAGCCCTATGTCAGTCGGTATTTGTGGCATCTCTGCCACATGTTGTAGACCGACTTGTCCAAGTCGGTCACGCTCTGCCTGGTCAAGTGCGGCTATGTCATCTCTTAGCCCACCGTATTTCCATTCCTGGCTCTTTAGTAATCCCTTCTGCAAAACAAACAATAAAACAACAAAATCATTAATAAATCATTCAAATTAAACAACTTAAAATCAAGTTTAAAATGATATCGTCCACCATTGGATGATATCGTCCAACATTGGGCAAAATCATCCTTTGTGAGGATGAAATCATCTTCGATTTCGCAACTTGGGAATCACCCCTTGTTGGACGAAATCGCCCCTAATTCATCGATTTCGTCGTCAGACGAAATCGACGATCTAGGGACGATTTCGACGAAATCGGGACGATTTTGTCCCGATGACGTCGACGGCCTAAAAACGGCCGCGATGCCCCAAACAATCAAATTTAAATCACAAGAATTGCACAAAGTTAAATTAAACCTAATCTACTAGGATTAGATCCTTACCCGTAGCCCGCGCCGGACCTCTGTCGCTTTGTGTGCTGTCTCCACCATTTTTCTCTCTACAGAGCTCTGGAACAAGAAAATGAATAGTAAAAATGAATTAGGGTTTTCCCTATTTTTCTTAATTTTATTCAAAACCAACAACATTTTAATTTTTGCTTTTCCACGTTTTTACCTCAAACGTTCGATTTGGGTAAAAACACGGAGGGGGCACCATAGTCAGCATTCGTACGATTCGACCAAGAATCGTCGTCTAAAAAATTGAGTATATTTTTGCTTTCTCGTAAAACGGGAAAAACTCGTCTTTAACGCATTTTCTTTGAAAAATTCGCTAAAGAGGGGGCAAAATGTAGCACCCTAAAATTGGCACGGTTAAAACCTTAGTAAAAAGATAAAATATTAAAATTTGAATTTCAACCCCAAACCGCCCGTTAAACCGCCTTTTACCCGCTTTCCCCATTTTTCGTGCCATTTTTAGGATTTGTTTTGACCGTTGGACGATATCGTCGTAGTTTAGACGAAATCGTCCTCGATCTGACGAATTCGTCTGGAATAGAACGTCCAGACGATTTCGTCCCAAAATCGAATTTTCATAATTAGCTTCTGTTTCAACAGCCTCTCCAACTCGGGCAAAAGCGTGTCTACGCGGTTGGAGATTTCCCTGCTGGAGATCTCCTAGATTGGGATGATCCCCAACCTCCCAAACCTCTTTCTAATCCTATATAAACTAGGATTTTTCTAGTTTATCCCCCTGGTTGCCTGCCCTTCCCTAATCCCCCGGTCTCCCCTGCCTCCTTGCTTAATTATTGCTTGCATTTGGTATTTTGCATTTTTTGTTGCAAGAATTCTACTGTTTTTCATTCGAAGCTAGCTTGGATCGTCGCAGACGATCTCGGATGATTTCAGATGATTTCGTACGATTGGAGGCGATCCTGATTGTAGTTCAGATTGAGAGCAGTCCGAGTTTAGAGTTTGCATTTTCTTAAGTTTTTCTGCATTTCCAGGATATATCTCTGCACTGTTTTAGGTTATTTTGTTTTATGCATCTTGGAGTTCACCTCATTTAGCATAATCGCATGATAAAGATAAAATCAATCATTAAATTTACTGCATTTCCTCATCTGTCATTGTAATCTATTATTTAGGCATGTTTGTTGTTATTTCTACCATTACCCCTTGCTTCTGCATTTGCATATTTGGTATTTCGTGTCTATTTTTGTGATTGCAGGTTTCTGACGAATTCGTCTTACGAATTCGTTAGATTTTAGATGATTCTGTCTGATTTCAGATGACCTTCTATGATTTGGGATGATCTCGAGCAATATCAGACGATTACGTACAAACTGAGACGATCTGAACTGCTACAAGACTCAAAATCTCCATCAGACATCCGGAATCAGGTATGATTTCTTCTAGTTAATATATTCCCTGTTATTTGCATCTATTTTTGTTTTCTGTATTCATTTAAATCAGCATTGGCATATAGAATAGATTAGATTCATATCGGCCAAACCTAGGAGTTGAATGATCAAACATAAAAATGAACACATCAAACACCCTCTCAACCTAGGCGTGGAAACTGCCATTCAAAAGTTTCCTGGTGAACCCACCATCCATCAAAAATTCACCTTTATACACCTCCCTCGAGAGGCGGGACCTTCGAAAGGCCTCTCAGTCCGAGGTATTGTCCCATCCTTTTCACATCCCCCTTTCGGGCGTGGATCCTATAGCCTGAAGGTAAGGGTGCAAAAAATTTGGAGCGATACAATACCCTTGAGTACACTACCTACCTCTATCAGTATGAGAGGATGATCTTTTTGGATGCTATATTTGATGTGCTATGGATAATACAAGGTTAAAAATATTCTTAAGGGCTAATGGTTTCTCCTAATCCTAGGGGGTCTGCCAATATATCTAAATATACATGGGAACTCAATTACATAGACGGGTGTTGTAAGATTCCTGGGTATTGAAGCCTAATTTTCTCTCACTTTACTAGATGTTTTATGGGTAATCTAGCTTAGCCAATAATGACAATTCCTCCATGATATTTTAAAACCCTTGACACAAGGTTTCTAACTTAATAAAATAATGCAAGAAAACAAAAGGCTGGAATTTGTTAATAAGGAAACTAGAAAAAATAAAAAATAAAATAAAATCTTATACCTAACAGTTGGAATGGAAGAAACTGTAGTAGTCACAATAGAACAGACCCTGGAAAGTGTTTTTATACCACTTGTAAGGAACCTTCTCATTAAATCAGCACATTCACAAAAATATTGCTATAAAATATAAATGCATGAAACATAACATATTGCAATATGAAATATAAGTGTAGAAATGAAACAATCTCACAAAGTAACACAAGATCATAGGCCACTTTTATGGGGCAGCCTCCTTCGATACTTTCATTCAATTATGCCAAAGATACATTCATTCTTTCCCCTCAAAGTTTTATAGAATTTATCTCTCTACCTAACACTCAAGGTTGTCTTACATGCAAAATACCACCTGAGTTAGAATTTTCTACCAACAAAACAATTACATTCTTGATAATAGTTACATATACTGGTGCCACTTTTCTAGGCGCTTCTAATACCACAAAATATTACAAACTATTATAAACTATTATCATGGATGTCCCCCATGTTAATCAAGGGTTATTACAACATAGTGTTATGATGGGAACCTAACAAACACATTGACAATAACATTAACTTTCCACCTAGAATTTATTTTATGTTTGAATGGTAATTGTATTAAATATTGCAAGTTGCATAGATTGGTATTTGTGCAAGATTATAGATGAGGATGAGGTAATATTGTAGTTCATGGGAAGAAATTATTCAAGGAGGAATTTCCATACAAATCAGGATTGATTGTTTAAGTCAGTTGTTTGATTATCAATTAACCATTCAAGTGGAATTTACATTGTACCATTCAAGTGGAAGCTGCACCATGCCATACAAGTGGAAGTTGCATCATATTTTATAAGTGGAAGTCACACTGTGTCATACAAGTGAAAGTCACATCATATCATATAAGTGGAAGTCACATCATACGATACAAGTGGAAGTCACACCATACTATACAAGTGGAAGTCACATCATGCCATATAAGTGGAAATTGTACCATACCATACAAGTAGAAGTTGCACCATTCCATACAAGTGGAAGTTGCACTTTATTATACAAGTGTTGCACTATATTGTAGAAATGGAAGTGTCATTCAAGTGGATTTACCCTTGCCATATTGGGGTACTATCATCTTGTGGTTGTGTCATCTTGCCATTTTCCATGTTACCATCTTGGAAATTGTTGTCTGGCCAATTGCCATCCAGTCATATAGTGCATACAAATTAGAATGAAATAAAATTTTACATTGTGGGTGTTATTGAATGATGAATCCTTTGCTACTAGGAGAGGTTGTTGTTTAGTTGACCCACTCTATCTAGACTACATCATAAAAGTAATAATGAGCTTTGGAAATCAATTTTGGATAGAATAAAATATTGCTTGGTAGGTTGGAAAGGTAATTTCTTAACCATGGCTAGAAGGCTACAACTCATAGAGTCTTGATTATAATCTATCTTTATCTATATAATGTAACTTTTAGGATTGCTAGCAAGTATAGCATTTAAAATGAATAAAATTTAAAGAGATTTTATTTGAAAAGGATGAAGAAATATTTAGGTTTCTTCTTTGTAAGTTGCATAGGTTTTGCAAAGGAAATAATATTGTATGGAAGGGATTGTAGAATTGTAGACTTATGATTTTGGCCTTGGGGAAAAAACTTGGTTGGATATTATTCAAAGATCAAGGAAAGGATTGAGAAAAAATGTTCAAAAATATATTGGTTATCTTGATGCAATTAAATTATTTAGGAAATGAACCTTACCTAAAGGATCATCGACATAGAACTTCATATCATATCATTTAAAATTTATTAAGAGATATATTATATGGTTAGTCAATTATGGAGATTTTACAACATTTGGTCTTATGCTTAGTTGAATTCTTATTTTATTATTTCTTATTCAAAATTACAAAAAAATTTAAACATTATAATGGTCCAATTGTTAAAAATTATATTTATATGAGCACAAAATCTAGATCATGGATTTTTATTAATAACTTGGTTAAAGGAGAGTAACTCAAACAAATAGTGGATGGGATACAAAATATGCTTCAAGAATTGTATTTTTCTATTCTTATGTGAAATAATGAGTTAGTTTAGAATTCATCACAAGATGGTGGATAATTTTTTTTATTTTTGGAAAACACCCCTTTTGGGTGCCACTTTTGGGTAAGACCCAAAGAGGTAGGGGTATCTATTCTACCAAAATTTTCCAGGGCTCACACTTGACCTACCCCATTTGACACATTCAAAGAGCATGTCTAAAAAAATAAAAACACAAACAAACAAACACAAACACACAAAACAATTAAAAACATTAAAAAAAAACACACAAAAACAACAAAACACACAAAACAATAAAAAAAACAACAAAAACATAGAAAAACAAAAAAAAAACACAAAAACAAAACACAAAAAAAAAACAACATAAACACACACAAAAAAAAACAACATAAACACACACACACACACAAAAAAAAAAATTTGAAAGAAAAATATATTACATATGTGGTCTTTCTATGCCAATAGGCCTTTTAGCCAAGATTCAATAGAGGAAATATAAGAATGATCTTTCTAAGTTGGGGAACTAAAATACCCTAACTGAACCAAAGAGAAGCTAATACAAAGAAAAAAGGAACTAGGTACCTCTAGTATTGGAGCCATCTAGAGAAAGAATAGATAGAAGAGCATCCCTGATTTGCAAATCCTACCATCTAGGAGGGTGGTCATAGCATGTAAGATCACCTTTGTCCAACATCCAATTAGCTAATGTATCAACAATCATATTTTGTTCTTTGACAACATGATTGTATTTTACTTTCTAACTGCCCATTTGGATTAATTGAATCTTCTCAACATTTTTTTTATTCTTCAATCAGCCTTAATATTCTTAGGAGTCTTCAACCTTGAGAGTCATATTCAACTAGCACCTTTTTCCATATAGCATTAGAAGCATATTAAAGGCCTTTGAGGTTATGATATCCCTCAACAAGGTTATTGGAAAGGATACCAAAATTCATAGAAAATTTGAAAACTAGGGAACCATATAAAAGTCTACACCCACATTGGCTTTTCTAGGGTTCCCCTTAGAGGCTCCATCCAAATTTACTTTTCCAAAATACTTAGGAGGAGGTTTTAAAGTCCTTGTTCTATCCATATTTTGATTACTCACATTCCCTTTAAGCTAGTTTCCAATAGTAGATTGAATCTTCAATCTTTGCATTACTTAATTCCATCGTTGGTGGGAGTTCTAAGGGTGATTAAGGAGTCATTAGACTGATTCAACTAAGTTGGCAATAGTATTTTTCCAAATATAGTGAACATCCTTCCTTTCCTATTTGAAAATTTGGTTCCAAATATTCCAAGGTAGGATGGTTTTTCCTATCCAAACTAACTGCCTAACAAAATGATCAACAACCTCCTATTTAAGCCAATACCTCCATAGTTATTCAAGAGTAGAAAACATAGACCTTTTTAAATCAACTAAGGTAGTCATTCTCCTCCATAACTTAGAGGCTAAGGGACACTCAATAAAAATATGGCCAAGATTTTTGACATTCTTCTCACACATTTCACATATAAATAGGCCATGAAATCCATGTTTCATAAGTTGCTCACAAGTGAGCACCCTTCGATGCAATAAAAGCTAAATAAAAAGCCTCACCTTGGACCAGATATTCTGAGCCCACAACTATGTAAATATATCATAGGAATGGTTGGTATTATTATGGAATAAGGCCAAATAATCTTTAGAAATAGTATACTCACCTCTAATAGTGTTGTTCCATCCAAAAAAATCCTTCCAAGAGAGAGATCTCATATGAAGGGTGCATTGGATATATTTCCTTTGCCTTTCTAGAATTTGAATAGGCTAGTTCTCAATAGAGATCCAATATCTACTAACCTTTAAATTACCATTATGGTCCTTATGGTAATTATCTACCTTTATCTAGTTATCTTGGTATAGATTCTCCATATAGAGCCTCTAGTTAGGGAACTAAGTTATCAAATATTAGTGAACACACCAAGAATCTATCTAGAAAATTGCTTGTTGACCATTATGAATGATAAAAAATAATTTCTTCCTTATAAAATCCTCACCAGTCCTAAGAACCACCAAAAAGGGAGAACCTTTGGTAGGCAGTTGATAGCAAACAAGGTCTTCGAGAGTTTTGTTTTCAATATATTTAGCATGAAGAATATTTTCCCATAGGGCATTTGGGTTATTAAAAATTCTCCAATACAAATTTTACCTAAATATTTAATTTTTTTTTATAGAATATCATAATATTAACTCCCTTTCATGCTTGGTAAGGCATAAAGTATCCCATTTCACCTAGTCCCATTTTCTTTTCTCCTTAGTGCCACTCAAGAGGAACCTATGATTGATTTGATATAGTTATCGAAGAACTGCCTTTGAGATGTTAAACATATTAGAAAAATAAATAGGTATAGCTTGAAGGACTCATTTTACCAAGGTAATTCTATCTCTAGATGAAAGCCACATGTTGGTCCACTTTCCAATTTTCTCCTTTACTCTGTCCAACAACCAATTCTAGTTTTTTTTTTTTTGTCTTTGGATGTTTATAGGAATACCTAAATAAGAAAAAGGGAGGTCTTATTGTATATTAATTTATCTAGAACCATGGATTCCTATCCAAGAGAGCAATGAAAGAAAATAACTTTTGATTTATCTTTGTTGATCAATTACCCCATAGCATTAGAGAAGCAATGAATGATTTGATTAATTGTAGAGGCTTTCTTAACCATAGCTTTACCTAATAGAGTAGAGTCATAAAACATTGAATATGAGAGATAGTCCTAGCTCCATAAGCAATGGTAACTCCCTCATGGGTTCTATTTTCTCTATTTTTAGTCATAATCTTACCCAAGAATTCAACAAGAATGATGATAAATAAGGGAAGAGGGAGTCACCTTGCCTAATACTTCTAGAATATAGTAACAATTATGAAGGACAACCATTGATAAGAACTAAGTAGGATATCCGAGAGATACATCCCATAATCCAATCTATCCAATATTGAGAGAAGCCAAATTGCCTCGTTACTTTGATGAGGAAGTGCAAATCCACTATGTCATAAGATTTGGATAAGTCTAAATCGATGAACATAGAAGGAGACTTTAATGCTTCCATGGAATGTATGAATTCTTGAGCAAGAACTATCTCATTCACAAATTTTTGCTCTTCCACATAACCTCCTTTTTTAGGGGAAATAATCTTATGTAAAAGTGGTTTCAGCCTTTCTTCCATGATCTTGGTAATCATTTTGAGAAGAACATTACATAAAGCTATTGATCTAAAAGCTGAGATATGTTTTACACTTGAGCCTTTGGGATTAGAGCTATATAAGTTTTATTGATTACCTTCAGCATTTCTTTGGACGTCCTAGCTTCTTCCACTGCCTCTGGTAAATCAACATGAAGAATATCCCAAAAATATTGGTAAATTTTGATGGGAAATCCTTTAGGCCCCAGTATCTTCCCTTTTTACATTTTAAAAACCACTCGTTGAAGCTCATTGATAGTAACTAGAGAAATCAAAACAAAGTTCTCCTTAGAAGTGATAAGAGTAGGAATCACTTGAAGGACATTATGTTGAGAAGTCACGTCAAGACAAGCAGTATTAAACAGATTAGAAAAGTAGTTGATCGTGATAGACTTCATGCCATACCAAGTGTGGAAAAAGTCTCCAAAATATATTTTTAGGGAAGAAAAAAGTGTGATATATAGTCTAGAAGAGATTTGTGGAAGAATTCCATGTTTTGATATCCTTCTTTGAGCCATTAGATCCTAGATTTTTGCTTCCATAAGAGCTCTTCTATTTTTTCCCATTCCTTCAACTATGTTGTGAGTCTAATTTCATCTATACTTCTAGTCTCAATAAGGCCATCTAAATAAATTTGTTCATTCAAATATTCAAGCTAAGCAATCAATTATTGTTTCTTCTACCTAAAGTCTCCAAACTCCTAATTACAAATCTTGATTTTGGATTTGATGTACTGCAACATTTTGGAAAAACAAACATCTTAGTTCCATACCTTGGTTTACCTTCTTGGTACCATTACCACACTTAACATTTGAAGGAACTATATCGTAGCCACATTAGCTAAAATTAAAAGGGTGAGAAAATTACCTTGGTTTTACACATTTCAACCATGACTAGCCAATGATCTGAACCAATATTGTTAAGAGTTTTCACCTAAGGAATGCATCCATGGATTAAGAAATTTTTAGAGAATAAGAATCTATCTAATATTTTTTATGATACAAGCTAAGCCTTGTCTTTTGTTAGACCAAGTCACGAAGCTATTATCTAGATGGATGTCCACAAGGTGAAGGTTTACAATAGAGCTCCTATATAGATTTCTATTTCCACCCCTCTTCTCATCCAAAGAGAGGATGGTATTTAAGTCTCCTCCAATCAAGATCCAAGCTTCAAGAAAAAGGGAGATAATATAAGTTATATTCTTCCACTATCTCCACTTTTCCTCCAAAGTAATCAAAGTGTAAATATTCAAGTAGAGCATAATTTAATTACCTTATCTACTTTGTGCAACCATAGGCAAGAGACTCTAGCTACCAACCATATGGTTAATAATGATCTCTTTTAGGTCCTAGAGGCAAGCAACATCACTAGAAGCCCCACAAGAGCTGAGGGAAGCCACTTTTCTAGTGGGGTAGATTTTACTTGCAATTGACTCCATTTCATCTATAGACATCTTCATTCCTGAAGGAAAACTAGATGTGGTTGGTTTGTTTGAATTATTCTTCTAATTTTATTTTGTTTTGAAATACTCCCTTTGAGTCCTCTAATATTCCAAATGATGATATTCATTAATAGCGAGGCTAAATATGTTGGTAAGGTCATTAACATTACCTTCCTCTACAAGCTTTTCACCTTCTTTTACCATATGATGTTGATTAGTATTACGAATTGCCTTTTGGTGAGTGTCTTGTCTTACCCCAATTGAATTTGGGATAACTTCTAACCCTAAAGTATGTGTATATGAAACCAATGTGTTATTGGAAGATTCAACAAAGTTTATCTTGGGGCTTGAATTATTTGAATTTTTAGCATTTAAAAGATTGTTCTTCTTGTCTATATTTTCTTCCTTATTTTTCTATTGAACACTTTTGATTTCTTGGTTTATCTCTAAGTCCTTCCTTGCATCTTTAAACTGTTTTTCTAAGATTTTTGCCTTGATTATGTCCTCTTCCTCACCAAGAGGTTATTTGTGGAAATAATTCCAAATAAATTTGTTGACATTGCTTGATCCTTCATAAAAAAAAAAAAAATAGTGTTCTTCTTAGGAATTTGGAAACCTGTTAAGTTCACATCCTCTTTCTTCTGATCTAGAATCTTATTTGGACAAACACTATCCGAATGACCATATTCATGGCATATTATGCAATGGAAAGGAATTTTCTCATAGTCCACCACCTGCTCCCAAGTGTCCTCCCCAAATTGTAATAAGATATTTTATGGAAGGGGTTTATCAGAATCCATCATAACATAGATTTAAGCATAAATAATGTGCTCAAATTTGAGTGTATATTCAATAATCATCATGAAAGTTCCAAGGGAGTTTTTGATTGTAGAAAATACAATCATATTCCATAATTCAACTAGGAGGCCAAAGAGTCTAACCCATAGGTCCCACATAGGTCTTGTTAAAGGCATACCTTGTTTTGCTTTAATTTTATTGTGCCAAGGCTTCATGAAAAACCTCGCCCTTACAAAAACTAGGGACCCCCTTAAAATAATTTCTCTCTATCTTCATCATTAGTAAAAATAACAAAAAAATAAGCATTGGGATAAATAAAGATTTATATCTCACCTTGTGTTTTCTATTATTTTGCAATCTACACTTTGAAAGCAGATAGGCTCAAACAAAAACCCAAGAAATGACAAATTAGTCCTCTTCTCTCCAGATCTTCTATGCCATCTTGAATGTCAACCATTTTCAGCTTAACTATTTGGGTTCCATCGACTGCTCTTAGACATCAAAACTAAATTTTTATGGGATCAATCATAGGCATTCTTAGAGGTCTATAAGAAGCCTTAAGATTAATGTTAGCATTAGTCTAGGATTTTCCACCATGGAGGGCATTCCTAAATTCAATTATAGGCCTGAATCCTTGAAATCCTTACCCTTGAATGGGTTTCCATAGCGGATCTATTTTGGATGTGTTCCTTAGCATCAAGATTGCTTGATTTTTGAACCATTTTTTCTTTTTCGAAGGAGGCTTCTCTTATTTGGTCTACAACTTGAAACTTGTTTTTGGGTCTCTTTAATCCATGCCTTGGATGCTAATGAAAGGTGTGATTTTTGCTTTTTCCTTGGGCAATAAATTGGAAGTAGTTTTCAATCAAGTCTATAGCATGGATATTTGCTAAATGGTATATTCCTAACCCGTTGTGGGTATCTTGCAATATATCCTACATTAATATTAATAAATAAATAAATTAGAAAAAAATTGATTGCTAGGGCCCTATAGGCCCTAAAACATAGCCTCTACCACCACTTGTGCTCAACCCACAAATGAAACCCTCACATAGTTACCTTTAAAACCCTAGATTACATCTCTTTCTTTCTCCTACTGATGTCCAAGAATTAAACTTTATTTTGATGGTGGATACTTGATAAAGTTGGGATATAAGAATTTAAAGAAATTAGAATTTCCTATTCTTGATGATTTCCCTTAGAAGAATTTTTTATCATTGTATACCCTTCTTAAGGCCTCAACATTCCTTTAATTAGAAATCCAATGCAAGATTATTATAGGAGAGAGTCTACAAAGAAGAGGATGTCATGGAATTTTTAAATGTGCTTTGTGTGAGAAGGATCTAGAAACATTATGTCATTTGCTTCTTTATTGTGTATTTAATTACACCGTGTAGGGGTCTCTTTTTTACAAATATAAAAATATATTGGGTAGTTCCATCAACATTAAAAAAGTTGGTGAAATATTGGATTAAATGTTTCAAAGCTAAATCATTATCCATTCTATAGAGGGTTGATCCTACCAATATTTGTTGGAATTTATGGCTTGAAAGGAATTTAAAAAAAATATATCTCAAAATCATGCTTAAGTTTAGAACTATAGTATTGTCTCTCTTATAAAATTTCTAAAGACATGGTGCTCATCATGCAAAGTCTCAATTGTAAAAAATAGGTGCTAGACTCTTGGTTATAAGATTTGAATATACATGGAAATATCATATATGACAATGGAGTTAATACAAATGATTTTATTTGATCTATGGTTAAATTAATATATCCACAAACTAGTATTTATGAAAATTAATTTTAATGATCTATAAAAATCTAGTGGAGGTGGTAATATTTTGAAATAATGAAGGCAAAATTCTCCTCACTTACTCAATATCATACAAAACTTAATAAAGATATGCCACTTCTTATAAGGACCATAATTTCCATTTTAAAAATATGGATATATAATTCAATTGATATGGATTCACAAAATGTTATTCTTTCTATTAAAAAATTTGAAGAAGTGATTAGATAAATAATAGCATTATTATTAATGTTCATCAACTATTGTCGGATAATATTATCTTTTTTAATATTTAAGTTCCATGGATAGTGGCCAAGTTTTTTAAAGATTCAAAATTGGATAAAATGGAAGTGGGGATTGAATTCAAATTACCCCATGACTTTTCTTCCAAAATATTTTTTCCCTCATTTTCTTCTCCAATTCAGAAATAAAGGATAAAATAATGGAAGGTGGACATTGGTTTAGGGGTAAAGATGCATTATATTTAAGACCATGGAGTGGGAAATTTTCTATAGAGACAAAATATTTTAAAAGGATTTTAATGTGTATTAGGCATTTTGGACTTTCTTATCAAGTCATCTATAAGAAGGTTTTGAAGAATATCAACAATACTCTAGGAAATTTCATCGAGGAGGGACCAACTACTAAGGGGAGAACACTGTTGCAGGCTAAACAATGTTAACTTCTTTTCTACTTTTGTCACATGCCCATGCATTTAATTTATCAATCCAAGGAGCTTTGTAAACTTGCGAAGGGTCTTGAACAATATTTTCTTACAATACCACTTGAGATGAGTCCGCTAGTTCTACTATTTGGGAGTGTTTCAAACGGTCGAAAATAATTCATACACTCCTTAATAATTTACATAAAAACAATTAAATCTACAGAAAGGAAATATTCACGCATTCTTGGAAATAAACCTACTACAATACTGGAAATAACAATGCAATAAACAATATTATAAAAGCGGTAAACTAATCTAGAAAACACAGGAAAAATAGGGGAATAAATACTAGCTTAGAGTGGACCCAGGCTCTAGCAGCTTCCTCCCAGCTGAACACACACTTAGAAACTCTTAGAACTGTATTATAATTATCAAAGTATTACAATGCTCCTTATGTATATCTCTCTATAATTACTATCAAAAAATTCTATATATTCATAGAGGTCTATATGTGTTTATATAACACACCCACAGATCTTCTATTATAAAGAATTTATAACAGTCGATTCATTCCAGACTAAACTAAGACAGTCTGGTAAATGTGATTGACGTCTGCTAAAACTGGCATTCATTTCTAACAATGGCGTGTTCACTAATTAGTTTGTGCTTTGCCTGGAATTTTTAGGACGTTCTCATATGTCGATGCAATCCCCAATTTAACTCTACATGGCGTAGATTTGGAACTACACCAGTTGTTGTTGTCCATGTCGTGCTTGTCTGGTCAATGGGCGAAGAACAGGGGCACCTTCCCTATGAGGAAGGTGCCTAAGTATGTTGGGCACCTTCTCTATGCGAAATGTGCCTTACTGCCATTGGCACCTTCCTGGAAGAGGAAGGTGCTTATCTTCTATTGGTGCCTTCCTGTGAGAGGAAGGTGCTTACCTTCTAGTGGCGCCTTCCTATGAGAGGAAGGCGCTTGCCTTCTAGTGGCACCTTCCTATTGGTGCCTTCCTTATGAGAGGAAGGTACTTCTTTTCCTTTGGTGCCTTCCTGGAAGAGGAAGGCGCTGGCCTTATATTGGCACCTTCCTCAGAAAGGAATGCACTTGTCTTTCCTTGGCATCTTCTTGGAAGAGGAAGGTGCCTACTTACGCTTGGCGCCTTCCTGGAAGAGGAATGCGCCTACCTTCTCTGTGTTGATTCTGAAAGAAACAAAGTTCCAGGTCCATGAAAAGACCTCGACTGATCCAAATATGACTAAATCAACTACAATTCCACAAAAACACACTGAAAACACATGAATTATATAACACACATAATTTCATCAAATAATTATATAATCATTCAAAAACATATGCAATCCTTATTATACAGCCACATAATAATCAATAAAATGTATACAAAATATGAGCATTTCTTATGCTCATCATCCCCCCACACCTAACATATGCCACGCCCTCGTGGCATCAAAATTGTAGGTAGCCCTTTTGACCCCTCATCATTGTCATTTCTTGGTGGATTTTGTTGTACCTACGACTCGTGTCTGGCTCTTCTACACGCTGGCATCTGGAGGTGTGGCTCCTATTTTTCTACACAGAGTTGTGGGTGTTGTTGTCGGTTGTGCTTTCCTCATCCTAGCCACTATCAGAGGTGATCTAACCAGTGTCATCTCTACTGCCTGAAATACAACTTCTATAGCTTGCCATAGGTCAGTGTTCGGAGATCTGACCACTGCAAGAGGGATATTTGAATTATCCCTCCTGAGATGAACTACTTGGGCTTTGTACAATCGGGCTACTTTAGGAGTAAGCCTTGTGTTATCCTTTGTAATCATAGCGACATCCAATTCGGGGCCATATACCCCCCATCATTCAAAGTACCTTCTTATCATGGAGGGTCATCCCTGAGATGACCCGTAAATCTCCTAGAATTTGTTGTCCTCTGTTGGATTGACATAGATACCAGAGTCCCCCTGCATCCTCGAGATTGCCTTCCTGGTCTCCTTAGCTTTTATCATCTCTTTGAGCAATCGTTCAAACTATTTTTGTCTCTCTATGAATGGCTACATATCCCACTCATCTTCTTCTGGATCGACGAAGGTCACCTTCACCTTCTTTCGAGCCGTCCTGGGTCCTTTTCCTTTGGCCTCTACAAAAAATGTGATGGCTCGAATAGGGGTTTTCCCTTTCTCCCCCTGAGGGACCTTTTTTGCAGTCCCTGGAGGGTTCTCCTCACTCTGGGGAACATATTTTGACATCCTTGAGGCTACTTCTTCATCCCCCTGTCTGTCTTGTGTCGACCCCCTAGGTTCTTCTCTTCCATCCTTAGGTTTGGGGAGTTCTTCCTTATCCCCCAGTCCTATCTACTATTGTTGGCCCTTGTCCTGCTTTGTATCACTCAGGACGATGATAGGGGGTGTTGTGAGACTTCTTTCCATTTCACTCCAAAAATCAGAGGAATTCTCCCCTGCCTCTGAGCTGCTCTGTCAGGAATCTGATCAAAATTCTCCCAAAGAGAATACTCATTCTGCAAATGTGGGAGAATTTGTCAGGACCTCTTTTGCCTAGTCAGTTTGGGTCAATGCATCCTTTATTTCTATTCCCCTATCCTGGAGTAGTTGGTTATCCTCTCGCAATTGCTAGACCAACTGCTCGATCTGGATGATTCGTCTTTCTTGTTCTTTCAATTCCCCTCTAAGCTCATTTTGGTAGTCCTCCAAAAAATTTTGGGCCATCCAGCAATTGGTTTGCCACTCCAATGCTTCCTCCAAGGCTACATCGACTTGATCATTGCTCCTGGAAGTCCCTGTATCTTGTGGGCTATGGTTTGTCAATTCCTGGAGGGTTTGGGCTGCAACGTCGACTTTTGGGTCATTCTGTTCTTCTTCTGTTGAGAGGAGTCGTCATAGGCATTTCCTCCTAGGGACTAGTTCTGGTGGTCAAAACTTGACCTCGCTGCTAATAAGCGGTGCTCCTTCCCCTTCATACTCGGGCACTGGGGAATGCCCTCTTTCCTCTGTGCATTCACTGGTGAATGCCCTCTTTCTATCATGAAAAAGGGCAATGCCAATTGCTCGATACTTGCCATCTCCTCTGCAGGGATTCCCTCTCCTCTGTAGGGATTCCCTCTTATTGCCCTATTTCAGCAATAACATCATGTTGCCTTTCTTGGCCACCATATCCCTCTACATCGAGGTTTTGCCTATGCACTTCTACATGGCAGACTAGTGCTGATATCAATCCATGGTGGGCCAAGGTAGATGATTATCCCTTCTGGTACCTAGCTGATTTTTATTTCAAGGCATTTTCTAGGTAGAAGGGCATGTTCAACTTCCTTCCATGCACTAGGTGATTCAAAAACTGCACATGGTTAGTGTGCAAATGGGTATACTTCTCGGTGCATGTAAAGAATCGAGCAACCTACTTGAATATATTCTACAAATTCATGGTAAGGCTGCTTTTGGGTAGCCCTTCCTTATCTATCTACACATTTTCTCCTTCCAGTAACACTTTAGCATACGACTTTAGTAGTTTGCCTTTGTATATGCATTCCCCTGTGAGGGGCAATCCAGTCGCCTGCGAGATGTATTCGAGGATGACAAAAATTTATACCCCTCACACCTGAGCTATGTCACCACTTAAGGAGGCAGTGAATTCCTTGGCTACCTCCATATCCTGGCCTTGACTGATGAGGGTACAGTATTCGAACCATCCCTTGGCCTCGAACTATGTTTTTACCGCCCCCCTGATTCCTTCTGTATCACTCGGCTCATTATTTTTCACCGTGTGATTCTTCGACCTTCCTCCCATGGTGCCTTCCCTTAATACTACATTTTTTTTTGTCCTCACTTCTTTAGGAATGTGCCTTCTTATAGGGAAGGTGCCTAACCTTAGAATTTAATTCTAGGGTACACCTTTCGAGCCATATCATTGGCACATGGTTACGACCATGGGGGGATATGATTTTTATGATGACAATATTTTTTTGGTACTGCATAATTTATGAATAATTATATAAATATTTGAGTTAGTATGTGCATACCTTATTTGGTGTTTCATGTGTCATGAAGAGTGTTGATTCACTGATTTGTGACACGATGGAGGGGTATGGTCATCTGATGTCGCTCGTTCGTGTGGTGATTTTGTTCCGATCGAGGCATTCGAGAGACTTAAGTTATGGTTGTATGTGGAAGGTGCTCTTTGGTACCTTACCAATGTGGAAGGTGCTTATGTGGTGCCTTCCCAATGTGGAAGGCACTTATATGGTGCCTTCCTGATGTTGTCGGTGTTCTCTGATTGGATGTGCCTTTTGGTGGTGGAAGGCATCTCTGATTGGATGCGCCTTTCGATGGTGGAAGGTGCTTATATGGTGCCTTCCCTATGTTGTCGGTGCTCTTTGAATGGATGCACCTTTCGATGGTGGAAGGCGTCTCTTATAGGATGTGCCTTTCGGTGGTGGAAGGCACCTTTTTGGTTGATGGTGCCTTCCTACTACGAAAGGTGCTTCTGAATGGGTGTGCCTTCCCGATGTGGAAGGCACTACTAAATACCTGTGCCTTCCTAGGGTGGAAGGCACCTCGGTCTTCATGCGTCTTCTTGATGTGGAATGCACCTCAAGTTTTTTTTTTTGTGTGGTGCCTTCCCAATGTGGAAGGTGCCTATTTTTTTTCTTTGTGTGCATTTTTTATAAGGAAGGCACCTTCTTTTGGTTGGGTGCCTTCTTTATAACGAAGGTGCCTTCTTCTGGCAGGACGCCTTATTTATAAGGAAGGTGCCTTCTTCTGGCTGGGTGCATTATTTATAAGGAAGGCACCTTCTTCTGGCAGGGCGCCTTCTTCTGGATGGGCACATTCTTTATAAGGAAGGTGCCTTCTTCTGGATGGGTGCCTTCTTGATGTGGAAGGCACTTTATTCTTGGCAATTATGTTACGATTGACTGAGAAAGGGTGATCAAGCCTTCTCAGTATTGCTTCATGCTGCCTCATCTTCTACATATGAGTGTCGATGTCGGAATGCTAAGCCGAATCAGGCCTGGTTTCCCAGATACCTATTCCTTGTGTTGTCAAGTCTACCTGCAAAAAGCAAATGAAAAAAAAAGAAAAATAAAGGTAGTTAGACGCATTCCATGCCTGTTAGGCCCTGGATTAGGATGCCTGTAGCTTGCATGCAGGTGTCATCCCTACAAAATATACCGTAAGAAAAAAAAATAAATTAACTGATTTTAGTGAGCACCTTCATGCCCACCGTTTAGCCTGTTAAGAGTTTGGTCTGGATCTAACAAGATGGGGTCTCCCCCACGTCTATTCTGGATTCCACCTGTAAGGTTTCAGATGTGTTATAGGGAAGCAGTCAGTGGCCATTGATCATTAACATGGTGTTGCTATCGTCAATTATTCTAATGTGCACTGCCCCGTTCTTGATGAGCTCTACCACCTCATACGGTCCCCTCCATATTTGCATTAATTTACCTTTTCTTTTCTAGAATCAAGAATCATACAATAGCACCCATTCTCCTTCTTGGAACTGCTTCAATTTAATGTGGTGATCATGCCACCACTTTCTTTGCTTTTGTATGATTTTCATTTTTTGCAAAGCCTCCATTCGGATTTCATCCAGCTAATCTAGCTGTCAAATCCTTTCTTTTTTAGCGTCATCCAAGCTCAAGTTTAATTCTGAAGCTATCCTAAATGTCTTGATTTCAAATTTAATGGGCATCATTGCACTCTTCCCATAGACCAATTGGAAGGGTGTGAAGCCTATGGTGGATTTCCACCTGGTATTATATGCCCAGACTGCCTCCAACAACCGTGTAGCCCAATATTTTTTGTGTTGTTGCACAGTCTTCATTAGGATGTTCTCTATTTCTCTATTCGTCACTTCCACTTGTCCATTTTCCTGTGAATGGTAGGGTGTAGTTTTATTGTGCCAAATTTTGTATTGCTCCATCAGCTCTTTGATCAACTTGGAGGTAAATTGAGGCCTTTGGTCTGTTTTTATCTCTCTAGGGACCCCAAATCATGTAAAAATGTGAGAAAATAAGAAATCAATGACTGTTCTTTCTTTTGAATCTCTCAACGCTTGAACTTCAACCCATTTGGTGACGTAATCTGTATAGGCCAGAATAAATCTCCTCCCTATTGAAGGTGGATTAATTGGTCCCACGAAGTCCATGCCCCACTTATCGAAGGGTTCTAGGTGTACCTAAGGCTAGAGGGACATTTCATCTCGATGGGTTGGTCTACCCATTCTTTGGCATTCATCACACTTGCTGGTGTATGCATCTGCATCCTTGAATAGAGTGGGCCAAAAGTACCCAGCCTGTAGGATTTTGTAGGCAATTCGTTTCCCTACAAAGTGTCCTCCGCATGGTTTGTCGTGACATGCTTTGAGTACTTCTGAGAACTCCTGTTTTGCTACACATCTCTTTATAATCTGGTCACATCCTATTTTTAACAGGAGGCCATCAATCCATAGGAACAATGCGCTTTTCTCTATGACTGCTTGCTTTTCTCAAAAAGAGAGAGCAGGTGAGATTCTTTCGATGGCCAAGTAATTGGCCATATCTACATACCATGGGATTTGATCACTAATGGTGAATAAATGTTCATCCAAAAATTGGTCTTCCACTACTGTATGGTCTACCGGTATCAATTTGGATAGAAAATATGCTACGATGTTGTCTTTGCCTGGTTTTTTGACTATTGTGATGTCAAATTCTTGCAGTAACAAGAGCCACCTGATAATTCTTTCACCAATGGCTGGCTTGCTCATCAAGTATCTAATAGCCGCATGGTCCATGTGGAAAAATACCTTATACCCGATGATATAATGGCAAAAAAAATTTATGGCGTGCACAACTTCAAGGAACTCCTTCTTCGTCACCGTGTAGTTGAGCTCGACTCCTGCCAAGTTTTTGTTGACATAGTAGATGGCATAAAATTCTTCACCATCCTTCTATCTGAGGACTTCTCTAATCACATTTTTGGATGCATCACAGTAGATATGGAATGGTATGGCCCAATTTTGTCCTCTTAAAACTGATGTGGATATCAGTTTCTCTTTAAGCAACTGAAATTCTTCTTCACAGTCTTTCGTCCAATTGAACTCCACATCTTTATATAACAATATGCAGTGGTTTTGCAATTTTTTTGAATTCAGTGAGCTGGTAGTACCCGGTTGATCCAATAAAACTCCTCACCTCTCTCTACTTTTTGGGGCTGGGTAGGTCTCTAATGACCTCAATTTTTCTTTTATCAACCTTTATTCCTTTTGTGGAGAGGTGGTGTCCCAGTACAATGCCTTCTTGCATCATCATAAATAATTTTTCGTTGCTCAGGAACAAATTGTTTTCCTTGCTTATTTCAAGCACTCTTTCCAAGTTTGTCATTACTTCATCAAAGGTTTCTCCATAGACTACAAATTCATCCATGTATACTTCGACCACATCTCCCATCATGTCTAAAAATATGCTAAGCACCACCCTTTGAAAGGTGGCAGGTGCATTGCACAATCCGAAAGGTAATACCCAATAGGCAAACGTTCCCCATGGGCAGGTTAACGTTGTCTTATCCTAATCCTCTTCTCCTATTTGGATCTAGTTTTATCCACTAAATCCAAGAAGGAGAAATACTTCCTCCTTGAGAGTGTATCCAAGACTTGATCAATGAACGAGAGCGAGAAGTGGTCCTTCTTGGTCGCTTTGTTTAACGCTTTGTAGTCCACACAGATTCACCATTTCCCATTCTTTTTAGGGACTACCACTAACGGTGATACCCACTCGCTATCAAAAATTAGATAGATGAATCCGACAATCAAGATTTTTTGTAGTTCTTCCTTGATAATGTCTTTCATTATCGAATTCATTCTTCTTTGTGGTTGCCTGCTTGGAGTTGCTTTATCATCAATGTATATACGATGGGTATATATTTTTGGGCTGATACCCTTCATATCTGAGTAATCCCATGCAAATGTTTTTTGGTGTCTAACCAGGAGCTCTTCTACTTTCGTCAATTGTGTGGGATTCAACCCACTACTGACATTCAAGATTCTTCCTGGCCCGACGTGTATCTATTGAATGTGGTGATCTTGGGTGCTAGCTAACGACAATCCAGGTGTGGATATGGAGGACTCCTCATGGAGGAACTCCATAATAGCACCATATTTGTCTTATTTTGCCAACTCATCCAATGTCATCACCTGTTGGATCAGGGATAGCTTAGGATTTTCATGCTCGATCAACATGGGTTCTCCTACTGAGTCAACGGACTATGATGGGGGTGAAATAGTCAACCTTTTAATGTTTTGTCCATTAGATATGGTCATTATCCCATCCCGACAGCTGATGTAAGTGTTAGTTGTTGCCAGCCATGGCCTTTCCAAGATGAGCGGGTAACCGCCTAGCCTAGTTTTAGATTGTAAGACTAAAAATTTGGTTGGGTATTCCCATGTGTTGACTGTCACTATTACGTCTTCCAACATTCCTTTTGATGCCACGATCGATCGATCGACCAGCTGCAGCACTGTCATAGTGGGTTTTAGGTTTGTGATTTGTAGCCTCTGCATGGTCTCCTGAGGCATTACATTGATGGCTACTCCAAGATCGACCAACATATTGGATAGGGAATGTCCCTCAATTTTTATGGTCAGCATCGGGCTGCCTGGGTCTGCATACTTAGGATGGCACATTTTGCCCATCATCAAATATGCTAGTTTACCCATGACATTGATAGTCTAGGTTGCTCTTAGTCCTGGCTTCCTCAGACACATCTCTCTTATCACCTTGGTATATATCGAAACATCTCGGATGGATTGAAATAATGAAATTGTCATGGTGAGGTTCTTCAATCTAGACAAGATATCAAACTTTGACTGCGTTACTTTCCTTTGTTCTTGCAAATGATTGGGAAATGGAGCCTTTTCTCTCTTAGGTATTTCTTCTATCACCTCTTCTACAAGAGGTATTTCTCCTACTTATTTCTCCTCTTCTACCAGTGGAGGCGTTCCTACTCCTAGATATCTACCAGACCTAAGCTAAATATGGTACATCGGATACATCTCACCCTCCACATTGTATGTTGGTTGGTTCACCCTATTATTAGGATTTGCTATCGGTTGCACGGGTAGCTGCGTAGGTCTCACTGCTGGCAATGTCGATAAATTCTGTTGGGGTGAGCTGGTGCTGCATTTTGTGGAGCCTGATTCCATGTAGTGTGGCCTCTCCACTACTGCCCAGGATATGGATATGGCATCCATGGCTGCTGGTTCCAGAATGCTGCTAGGGGTGCGTTGGACCAGGGTGATGGCCCCCACCACCCCATGTTAGGTAGTTGAGGTGGGCCTTGGGGCATGTATGGTCCTCCCCCATATGACGACATTCTAGTTGGCATATTCCTCGCAAGGGATTGTGGCCAACTCTTCTGATTGCCTATGAAATAGGCATCCACACTTTCAGCATCCTCCTAATTACTGGGCAGTTGCGGGCACAATCGAGTTTTATGGTTTAGCCTACAAACTGTGCATACTTTGAATTTGTTCTTCGGGCATGCATTCTTTGCATGCTTCCCTCTACATTTTGGAAAGAAATAAGCCAATGCTGCTTCATTTTCTTGCTTATTTTTCTCTAACAACAACATATCCATCTACAATGCTAGAGATGAGAGCATTTCGCTCTTTAAATCTTCCAGCATGTTACCTATTTTTGTCTTCATGACTAAAGTAGTCACTTTCATGGTTCTAGAAGTGGTCTTGCCTCTCCTTCTTGAGTAGTTTCGACATAGTTTTCGGATGTCTTCCATAGCGTGCTGGTAGACATCACCTCCAAAAATCATGTTAAGAGCCTCTAGTGATTCATTGGTAAGTCCTCTCAAAAATATGTTTTTAGGGACTTATCAGATAGTTTCATGTGAGGATATCGTTGAAGATTGAAGTTGAATCTCTCCCAGTATTCCTTGAGAGACTCATCTTTCTGTGTCATGCTCAGGACCTCTTCTCTAGAGTCTCTTGCTCTCCCAAAATCTTGGTATTGCTCTAAAAAGAGCTTCTTAATTTGATCCCAAGTGGCAATGTTTTTGTCTCCCAGATCGATGAACCACCACAGAGCTACATCATCCAATGTGGAAGAAAAGAGTTTCAGCTTCTACGTATCAGATTTGTAGTCCATAGACCTGCATAAGACATCAAACTTAAATAAAAATAGGTCAGGGTCCTCAGTTGGGTATCCTTTGAAGGTCAAAAGGTAAGTAGGGGATATGTTTTTCATTTTGGTATCTCCTACTCCATCAATCGGGAAACTAAATCCAGATGAGAATTATTTTTTGTCAGCCATTTTTTTAGGAAATGCGGTTTCTAATGTAGTATTTATGGCCTTACGGTCATTTAAGACTTTATGAGTCAAGGCTTTAATGTTGTCTGGTGTTATCATTCGATCTTCTATAGCTTTCCACAACAGGGCTTCCTCTAAGGGTGTCCTATTAAATAGGGGATTTATGATGATTCGTTCTTCCCCAAGTTGATGGGATGAGGAGGCACTTTGCACAAAGTGCGGATCCTCACTCCAATGGATTGTTGGTGGTGGGTCGGGCAAGTCTAATTCAAATTCAGAATGTTCGACTAACTCAGGTTCTGGTGGATTGTTTTTTATACATTGATCGTTAGGTCCTCTTCTTCTCGAAGAACTCATACAAGGTCATATGGAAGGTTTCCAAGTATTGTAAATAATCTAGTTGAGACGCTTCCCCGGTAATGGCACCAAAATTTTGTGGGCCAAACAAGGTTAACTTCTTTCCTACTTTTGTCACATGCCCATGCATTTAATTTATCAACCCAGGGAGCTTCGTAAACTTGCGAAGGGTCTTGAACAAGATTTGCTTACAATACCACTTGAGATGATTCTGCTAGTTTTACTATTGGGGGGTGTTTCAAATGGTTGTCAATCATTCATACACTCCTCAATAATTTATGTAAAAAAAATTAAATCTACAGAAAGGAAATATTCACGCATTCCTAAAAATAAACCTACTGCAATACTGGAAATAACAATGCGATAAAAAATCTTATAAAAGTGGTAAACTAATCTAGAAAACACAAGAAAAATAAGGGAATAAATATTGGCTTAGAGTGGGCCTAGGGTCCAGTACCTTCCTCCCAGCTGAACACGCACTTAGAAACTCTTAGAACTATATTATAATTATCAAAGTATTACAATGCTTCTTCTGTATATCTCTCTATAATTACTATAAAAAAATTCTATATATTCAAAGAGGTCTGCATGTGTTTATATAGCACACCCGTAGATCTTCTATTACAAAGAAGTTATAACAGTCGATTCATTACAGAGTAAACTAAGACAGTTTGGTAAATGTGATCGATGTCTACTAAAACTGGCATTCATTTCTAACGGTGGCATGTTCACTAATTGTTTTGTGCTTCGCCTGGCATTGGTAGGACATTCTCATACATCGATGCAATCCCCAATTTAACTCTACATGACGTAGAGTTGGAACTGCACCAGTTGCTATTTTCCATGTCGTGCTTGTCTGGTTAACGGGAAAAGAACAGGGGCGCCTTCCCTATGAGGAAGGTGCCTAAGTATGTTGGGCGCCTTATCTATGCAAAATATGCCTTACTATCATTGGCGCCTTCCTGGAAGAGGAATACGCTTATCTTCTGTTGGTGCCTTCCTGTGAGAGGAAGGCGCTTGCCTTCTAGTGGCGCCTTCCTATGATAGGAAGGTGCTTGCCTTCTAGCGGTGCCTTCCTATCGACGCCTTCCTTATGAGAGGAAGGCACTTCTTTTCCTTTGGCGCCTTCCTGGAAGAGGAAGGCGTTGGCCTTCTATTGGCACCTTCCTAGGAGAGGAAGGCGCTTGTCTTTCCTTGGCACCTTCCTGGAAGAGGAAGGCGCCTACTTACGCTTGGTGCCTTCCTGGAAGAGGAAGGCACCTACCTTCTCTACGTTGATTCCGAAAGAAACAAAGTGCCAGGTCCATGAAAAGACCTCGACTGATCCAAATTTGACTAAATCAACTACAATTCCACAAAAACACACTAAAAACACATGAATTAGATAACACGCATAATTTCATCAAATAATTATATAATCATTCATAAACATATGCAATCCTTATTATACAGCCGCATAATAATCAAAAAAATGTGTACAAAATATGAGCATTTTTTATGCTCATCAAACACATGTTGCATACACTCAAATATGTGGTTCCATGGATAATTTAAAAAAATTATTACAATCCATTAGGATTAAATTTGAATCAAGAGCATGGGATCAACAAGTAGATTATGAAAACATTGCATTTTGATTTCGCAAGTATTATGAAGCCAAGCACATGGCCAAATATTATAAAGTAAAAATTATAGAAAAAGAGATGGAAAATTTTGAGCATAAGACAAACTTCAACATGAAAATATCATGTATAATTTGGGTTAAATCATGAATTTTCCACTCCTAAAAAAGTGGCCTAAAAACATCTTTGCATAATCAAATAATAAAGGTCATTACAATTCACTCGAATCAACCATTCGAAATAAAAATACATAATGGATGAGGAAGTATAATGTACAAGTTGAAATTCAAAAGGATTTAAAGGTGGAAAGTAAGATAGAAGGAAAATTTTAAAGTGAACAAGGTGAAGGAGGTCAAGGTTAATCCAAGTAATTCATATTTATTTTCCTCCAGTAGCACAAAATCCTCTTCTTGCAATAAAAATGAAAGTAGTCATTGCACTTTAGGATTTCAATAGTAAATTAATAATGAAATGCATATGGAGGATATCAATGGAAATCTAGGGTTTCAAAAGAAAGTAATTACTATGGAGAATTATATTTGTATTTTAGGGTTTTTGGGGCAACATAAAGAAGAGTGTATCTATGAGGCTATTCCTTGCATTTTGAATTCTTTCAATGTCATAAATCTTTAGAAGATAAGTCTCATTATGAACAATATGACAAATTAGAAGATATTGATTAAGATAGAATTATTTGTGGGAATGGATAAAGGAAAATAAGGTCATCGAAGCATGAACAAAGAGAAAGAAATTCAAAGGGATATCAATTTGAGAAAAATAAAATAAAAATATCATGTGTTAACAAGAAGTGGAGATAAGACCGCTAATAAAAATAAGAGGTGATAATGAAAATGATATTATGGAACATTAGGTTTTTTATTAAGACATTTAAAAAATATATTTATTAACAAAATAATAGGTTGTTATAGTTTGAATTTTATTTTAATACAACAAATAAAATTAAGTTGTCAAGGATGTAAGGATACTTTTAAAAAGATTTTGAAGATGGGAAATTGTCTAGTAGTATCTTCTATAGGAGATTTACGTAATATTGCAAAAACATGGAACAAATGTAAGTGGGATGGACAAATTTTAGAAGTAGAAGTAATTGGGTTGCTAGACTATTTTATAGGAAAGAGAAAATTTTCAAATTTGGGGTTATAAATGTATAAAAATCCAACTATAATTACTTCTCCTGAAAGATGTTAAAATGATATGAGCATATTTTTTTCAAACATAATGATGATTCACAATGGTGATCTATGGATTCTTGGGGGTAGCTTCAACATAGGTATATCTCCTTTGGAAAAGAAGGGTGGTACTAAGGTATGGTCTAAATAAATGCAATATTTTACTTCATTTGTGAATTCAAATGGCCTATGGGATATTACTCCAATTTTTCAATATAAATAGGTTAACAAATGCATTGGGAAAACTCTTATAGTAGAAATATTTTATAGTCTTGTTATCCAAAACATGGTTGCAAACATAGTATACAATATTTTTAGATATTTTATTATGAGTAGGATCAAATCACAAACCCATTATTTTGACTTGTGATTTACCCAATAATGGTCATCTAAAGCCATTTTTTTCAATATACATAGCTCCAAGACCTTGATTCCTTCTAGATGATTATGCTATGCTAGGATGAAGCAAATTTAGAAGGATCATGTATGTACAAAGTTTTTCAAAGATGAAATATCTAAAGGAGAAAATGAATATTTGGAATGATAAAATTTTAGATAGCATTTTTAAATAAAAGGAAGAAATTGAATCCAAGCTCAAAAATCTATAAGAGATAATAGAAATAAATAGAATGGACCAGGATTATTATGTGAAAGAAAAATAATTACTTTAAGATTATCATAATGCATTGAAACAAGAGGAGTCATATTGGTTACAAAAATCTAGGGAGAAATGGCTAAAGGAAGTAAATAAAATTACCAAATTGTTTCATGCTACAACAAAAATAAATTTTTCTTTACTTTGAATAAAAAATATTGTAACTTTACATGGAAGATATATTGAGGAAGAACAAGATATCATGAAGAAAGCATTAATTATTTAAAAAAAAAAAATCAAGTACTAGGCAAGATAAGGAGACACTAGATAAGCTTTTACAAAATATTCCATCAATTATGACATAGGGAAAATGAAAGCTTGATGAAGACAATGTCTATGGAGGAGCTACATGAATTAGTTTTCTCTTTCCATCCTAACAAGGCACCTGCCTTTGATGCAATACCTACCATTTTCTTTCAAAAAATTTGGGTTTATTTAATAGTGATATGTTGGTTGTGGTTGAAAAGGCTTAAAAAGGAAAGGATACAATAAGTAAGACTAATATGACTTTTATTACATTGCTTCACAAGAAAGGTAAGAAAAGCCATTTTAATAATTATTTTCCAATAAGCCTTTGTAATATGATTTATAAATCATTCTAAAAATTATAGAAAATAGGTTCAAAAGCATTATAAATTATGTTATCTTAGAGGAACAATGTGGCTTTGTTCATGGTAAATACATTTTTAATGGTGTAATAATTGCACAATAGGCTATACATTCTCTTCATTCCATTAAAAAACTAGGTATACATATTAAATTAGATATAAGCAAGTCATATGATGGGGTTTAGTGGAGTTTCTACATGATATTCTTAGAAAGTTTGGTTTTGATCAATGTTGGTGTGAATGGATTAAAAGTTGTTATAGAACTCAAACTATTCTATTTTGGTCAATGGTTCTCATGTTGGTTATCTTAAGTCATCTTGTAGAATTCACCAAGGTGATTCACTATCTCCTTATATATTTATTATTCTTATGGAGGCATTAGGTAGAGCTTTCTCAAAGGAAAAAATGGAAGGAAAAATTAAACATATCAAGTTACAAAAAATGGTTCCTTCAAATCTCATCTCCAATTCTTTAATTATACTTTTATTTTGGGCCATCTATTATTTAGTGATGCCATAGAGTTTAAATCAATATTATAATGCTATGAGAAGACTACTAGACAATTGGTTAATACTACAAAAATTATTTTTTTTATTAATACTACCCTAGATTTACAATGTATTATTCTTGATATTTTAGGGTTTTAAAATTAAAAAATTTCCATCAACCTCCTTGTCATTCCTTTGTCTAATAAAGGAAATAAAAAGGAGATTTGGGTCTCTTGTTTGGATAGAATGAAAGCTTGTTTGGTAACTTGGAAAGGAAAGTTCTTAACCATGGTGGGAAGGCTATAACTCATAAATACTACATTACACTCCATCCCTATTTATATTATGTCACTTAAAAGATTGCCAATAGGTATTATTGTCATCTCCAATTATCCCTACCGAGGATAATTACACCTCGTGTTGGAGAGATACAGTAGGCTGCAACTGAGAGCATGAGGTTTAGTTGAATTCAGGGGCTTCTAGGAGATTTTACAAGGCCCTATCCTTATTAAAATATGATATTCAAGGTGCTTGCTACTCTACCAAGAGAAAAGGGATGCGAGAAACAAAATGAAAACTCAAAAAATAAAAGAAAAATGGAACGATGAGCTAAGATATCTACTAAGATCTTATTACAAAAAAAGGCTTGAATGCTATGTGCCAGTAATGAACACTTACTCTCCTCAACATAGTGAAGAGCAATCAAGGTCTACTAGTTATACTCATATATGAGCATGTGGATCCCATAGGAGAGCCAAGTTCATAAGTGACTTAGTCTAAAAATAGACCTAGGTTTCTCACACACATACACTTAGCACACTCGATATTCACATAAAAGAATGCAAACACACATACATACACTTCCACAATTTTATAGAGAAAGGACAAAAACTAGACATAGGCTTCCATGTATGATAAATGCTGACAAGCTTTTACATATATTGTGCGAGAAGTGGGGATTTGAAATTTACCACAAGCCACTCAAGGCTACTATCAATTTTATAAAGAGAAATGAAAGGAAAATCTATAAGTATATGAAATGCAAACTTGTCAATTATTTACAAAGCTACTCCTATTTATAGATTTACAAGGGAAGGATTTCCCTCCAAAAAACATGTAGTGATATTTAGGTGGCATCATTTTAGATACTTAGTCATGTCCTTTTCTGAATTTCTATCCCTTTAGGATTTTCCAGATCTGAAGATCTGATATCAATCAATCTTAGCCCTTGGATGTGTAGCTACCTTTTTAATTGCCATCTACCCATTTTCTAGGGATTCCCATCACCTGGGCATAAAATATTGATTCTATTTAATATTATAAATCTTTGAGCTACTTCTACCATGGATCCATGCTAATTTTTTTCTTTATCATAAATACGGTATATTTTACAAAAAGGACAATATTCCTAAAAGAATGTGTACTCTATTGATTTAACCCTTGAGGCATCGATAATTTATTCTTCAATATTTTTCTTCATCCTTCAATATTGCTCATATTTAAATCATCGGGACTTTTTGTCTTCCATTCCATGTTGAGACTTTGTTTTATCGCCTTCTATCTACAACTTAGGAACTTCCAACCTTCAAAATTTTTGAGCACACAAGATTTGGACTGTATTTGATCGATCATTTCTAATTGTACATTTCTTCATGTGCTTGTCCATGAATCAAAATTTTGCTTTTAAAAGGTGAAGTGATTTATCACTATAGTTCTAGCAAATTGCAAGGTATATTTAGCCTGTTAAGATAAGGAACCTAGAAATTAATACCTTAGTCTATTGGGCATAAGTTAGGAAAAACTCCCTTGAAAGTAGATGTTTTGAGCATATGAGCCTTACTTGAAATTTTGTAGGTGGTTAGGACTTTTTCTATGTCATGAAACTGAGATTTCCTATGCTACATACATATTATAAAATAAGTGAATGGCCTTTATTCATTGGGGATGGAGTTAAGGGTCCCTCACTAGTTTCAAAAGTCCTTTCTTTCTTCCTTTTTCTCCAGTCTCTTGGATGAAAAATGGTCACCTAAATGAAACTAAGACTCTTTTGCAACCCTTTTACCTCAATTAGTAATGTGCTAGAGATGTTATAATTTGCACCATTGAGGTAAGTTCCTCCCCTAAAGATCAAAATTTTTAGGATACCTTCATCCTTATGACTAAAAGGATCATTTGCATGTGCATGCTCATACTCTTCAAAAAGGGAAAGGTCCAAGGTGGCATATTCCCACCATATTTCTTGGACATCATAAGGGTAGAGGAGGTCTGACCTAAAATTTTCCTCCTCATTTTGAGCTTTTTCATCCTCTAGCTAATTTGTAGGCTCATGTCCTTAATGATGCATGTGGAGGGGTTACTCTAAAATTAACTCTTGTTTTTCAGGGTAGTAGTAGATTTATTTTGTATCCTTCACATGGTTGTATTTCTCCCCTTTAGATGCATCATTGGGCGGAGTACCTAGCTCATGTTCTACTTTATATTCTTCCTTTTTGAATTTGCTCATGAATAGGACAACTATTTGACCCCAATCAAAGATAAAAAATGAAGACAAAGAATTATATTTCTAGCGAGCCTTACCTTTTAGAAAAGCTACCAAAAACCTCAGGGCCACATCCTGTTCTATGGTTTTATGCATCTAAAAGAGAAAAACCATCTCTTGTAGGTTCTCTAGTGGAGATATTGAGCCTTCAGTGGTGTGTTTGGGTAAAATCTATAGCAAGGGCACTAAAAATGTTCTCCAAATTGTTGGCAGGTCTAGAGTTCATTGCAGATTCTTTTCTCTCCATTGGGATACCATTCTTGCACTAAAGTGTGAAAGCAAATTTTATGCTAAAACTTGAAAGTAAAATCTATGCTAAAGTGTGAAAGAAAATTTATGCTAAGACTTGAAAGCAAAATCTATGCTAAAGCATGAAAGCAAATTCTATGCTAAAGGTAAACAAAGAAAAATCACTTGTTTCAGTGAAGATTTATACTAATATTTGCTTGAGCACAAACCTATTTGCACTAGCCAAGATATACTAGTTAAGGCTATGAATAGTTATTTTAGAATAGCTTTATCTATGAGAATAGATCACAATCTGTCTCAGCTCAAAAAGAACAAAGAAATTTGAGGCTTCCTTTAGGCCAAATGCAAATGTGCTATGCTAAGTGAACCTCCTACATACAACTAAATGACATAAATATGGATTTTGTAAAGAAATAAGACAAAGAAAGTGTGTTTTCTGAAATAAAAAGCTAAAAAGACAAGTTTTGTAAAAGATGCCCAAAGCAATTTGGGGATTTTGTAAAGAAAGATATTTTAGAATGAAAACTTGTGAAATTTTCCTAGAAGAATATGGTTTTGCACTGTTTACCTATAATTTCCAGCCTTCGAAAGGGTCTTTGGTTGTTTGTAGAGTATGTTCTATGTTTAAAATAGATATGCACCTATTCTTGCAAATACTTTGATTTGTACCTCTCTGTACGAATAAAAAATTTGTTGATTTTTTTTTGTTTGCAAGGTGTAGGTTGAATGCTACAACTCTAGTTTTTTTAAGGTACCTTGCAAACATTGTTTGGTAAGTCATTTTTTACCTATGAAGGTGATAAGGTATGTGTGATAGCAATCTCAATAAGAAAAAATTTTACCTCCTAACTTACCTTGTGGTTGTTGTGAAGTGTGTAGAAACAGATACCTTGTTGGTTAGGGATCAATTTTTGAAGTTCTTTTGGGATTCGCACCTATCTATGTGAATCTCACAGACAAGGTATTTGTACCCTACCTTGTGAATCTGGATTGTAGACTAGATAAGATTTTATCTTGGACTTGAGATTTGTTTTAGGGTTTTTGTAGATTCTATGTTGGTTTTGTAGTACCTGTAACACATAAAAATGGTCAAAAATGGCAATTTGTTAGCTAGCAAGCTAAATAGAAGATAAAAATTTGTAAGAGGTCCCACTGTGATTGTCAGAATGAACTACTAGACAAACTTTTGTTTTATAATTAATGATAAAAATGGGTTACAAGAATGTCTTTTTACAAATTTTCCCTTTTGAGGCTACAAAATGGGTCTTCCACAAGGAAAGCTCTCTTTTATGGAATTTTTCAAATAGTTGCAAATGCTTTCCTTGTATTCCTCGATGTGGGTGGCCTTCTTGCTCACGGGCTACTGTTAGCTACATGGATCCTCTAAACCTACATAACCCTATAAAATTTGTTAGATGCATTTGGGGGCCTGTCTCAATCATATCCCTTGTAAAACAAGACAAAAGACTTAATCTAGGCTAAAAAATGATGAAAATACATGAAATAACTATAATTTGATAGAACTGGAATGCTTACCTAGTTTTGTGAACTTTGGAAAATTTTTGGGGTCAAAAAATTCTCTTTTTTAGATTTGTACCCTAGGGTACGAATGCTTTGATTCATACATGTATGTGAAAATCTTATTATATTTTCCAAAAATTGAATTTGGTGATGTAGAGGTCTTGTTGATGCAGTTGGAACTTTTGATCCTCATTGAGACACCTCCTAAACTTGCAAATTTAACAACCTACAAGGCCAAAGGGGATGTTGACAAGTTCATGTGGGTCTCCATGGGGATTAATAGTGAGTGATAATTGGGTGTAATTAGTAGTCTAGGCTAATTTTTGCAGATTCTAGGTATGTAAGTGAGTGTTGATAAAATGAAGGAAATGGCGTTGAGCCACACATGACAAAATAAAGCTTATTAGTATCCTTGGCTAAAATGGATGTCTTACAAGGAATCATGATAGCCATTTTTGAAAAAAAATCAACTACTACCAAAAACATAATCATTACCATGCTTAGATATGGTCAAACCTAAAATGAAATGAATGGAGATAGATTCCCAAGGCTTGGATGGTACTGGAAATGATGTATGCAATACTTGCTTCTTGTTGTTGGTTTTGCAACAATGTAGGGCTGCATGACTTAATGTACCTCTTGACATTGTTCCTCATCTTAGGCCAATGGAAGTACTACCAATAATTTTTTCCACCCTAAAGTGGCTTGCTACTTTGTTGAAGTGTGCTTACCAAATAATCTTTGAGCGCTCACTATATGGTACACAAATATGTTCCATGTGGCATAGGAGGCTATCTTGAAAACAAAAAATTAGAAACATGCTTACCCACATGAAAACCTTTATAAGTAAATATAAAATCAGAATCCACTTCATACAAGGTGGACCATTGGAAGTATCATATACATGGAAACCAAGAATGGTGGTGAGTGTTATGATTGGAGATCAACTCAAACAATTTTTTTTTGAATTGACACTCCCTTTCTTATTCTTTATGATCAAATGAAATTATTATAAATATATGGCCCACTTTTGATGTCTTTCATTCCTTAGCTTACTCTATGTTTGAATGGAATCTAGAGGTTTGTGATTTGTGTGAATGATGGTATCCTTTCCCAAGATGTAGTGCTTCCATTGGTACATGCTTTGATAATGGCATAGAGCTCGTTGTTGTATGTAGGATATTTTCAAATTGCTTCAATAAATTTTTTACTATGATAGGCAATTTGATGCCTATGTTGTTTGAGCAAACCTCCCAATACACACTCTGATGCATAAGCCTTTACCTCAAAAGGTTGATAAATATCAGGTAGGAAAAGTGTAGGAATTGAACATGATTGGTCCTTCAACCTCTCAAATTTCTTCTATTATTTATCTCCCCAATGAAACTCATATTTGACACATCCTTTAGTCACTTGGTGTAGTGGCCAAGCAATGTGTAAGAACCCAAATATAAATATTTGATAGAAATTGGCAAGATCCAAAATGTTGTGAAGCTCTATTAGATTCTTTGAGTTAGGCCAATCTCTAATTACCTTAATCTTATCAAGATCAACATGGACTCCCTCTTTGTCAACAATATACCTAAGGTACAAAATCTTCATCATGCTAAATGAGCACTTCTCCAAATTAGCATATAGCTTGTGTCTTCAAATAATTTGAACATCCATAAAACATGTTTTAGATGTTACTCCCATGTCTTACTATAGATGAGAATACCATTTATGTAGAATACCAAGAATGAGCTAGTATAGTGACACAACATGTCATCTATTATACTCATGAATGTGGTAGGTGTATTGGTAAGTCCAAATTGCATAACCAACCACTCAAATAAACCCTCCTTGGATTTAAATGTAGTCTTCCATACGTTAATGGGATCTATGGGTATTTTATGTTAGCCAAATTTGAGATCAATTTCGGTAAAAATTGCACTACGAAGCTATTTTAACAAGACATCTATCTGAGGGAGTGTATAGCGGTTATTCATAGTGATTTTATTCAAATATTTGTACTCGATACAAAGTCTCCACATTACATTTTTCTTTGGATCCAAGACAATTGCACTACTGTATGGTGAAGCACTTGGTTTGATGTGCCCATTTTGAATTAATTCTTGGATTTACCTCCTGATTTCACCATTTTCAATGACTAATCTATGATAAATAAGCATATTAGGCAAAGGAGAACTATGAACTAAATTAACGGAATGTTTTACCTCATAATGAAGTGGAACCCCAATTGGTGACTTGAAAAAGCAATTATATTCATCTACAATTTGGTCCATTTGCTTTTGTTGTCCAAGGCCTATAATTGATGTAGCAATGGACCTTTATGTCTTGATCATCAATTGAATAAGTTCTATTTTTTTAGCTATCATATTTATACATTGTTTAACATTGATTAAGGAAACAAAGGCAGGAGAAGATACTTCTCAGTTCCTATAAAACTGACCTCCAACAATTATGATGACACTTTGAAGCCTAGACTCATATACACTACGCCTCTTCCACATCAATGGTTGGCCCAAAATCACATCACAAAAATCCAAGGCTACAACATCATATGAAACTTTATCTTTGAAGTGCTTGATGGCATCAAAGAGGAGATATTTTTGAGTGAAACGAATCTCTCTCCCTTGTTGTAACCATCCAGCATTACATGGTTGTAGGTGTGGCATGATAGGAAGATTCAAATCCTTCACCATTCGAGAATAAATCAGTTTTTTTTACTTTCATTATCAATAATGATTTATAACGGCTTACCCTTGACCCACATTTATGAGTGACACAAGTGTTTCTCCTCTTATGACTCCTCCGGTGTAACATATGTGGTGGAAATGGTCATATTTTATTTGGCTTCCATAATTTGCTTCCCTCTATCCTCAACCTGTGGATGTGGAGATAGTCTATAGTGGATGTAGAGGGTTGCAACTCAATAAACAATGGCTAAATTACTTAACACTCGCTTAAATTTTGATTGCTCTTGTGATAATCACACAATTTGCCACTCTTGGCCTTTGAAGGATTATTTTTATTGGGGATTTTTTTTCTACTTCCAATTTTGATTTTGGGGTTGACCCCCTTTATATTGATTCTTTGGAAAGTCATTCTTGGATTTCTTTGGATGGTACTTAATGTTTTGGTTTTTGTTAATTGTACCTCATCCTTTTCTATTTCTATTTTTGTGCTTCTACTCTAATCTAAAAATAAGTTTATATGCCTCTCCCAATATCTTGAATTCAAATAATTCCATGTCTTCTTGAATATACCATTGTAGCCCACTACGGTACTTTAGGATTTGATGCCTTTTGATATCTTGAATACCTAGATTTACTACCATTGAGTGGAAAGCGTCAGTGTAATCTTGAACATATGGTCTTTACCTTGACATCATTATTTTCATTGCATGTATTGGTCTTCATAGACTCCCATGAGATAATATTCTTCCTTGACAACCTTTAGGAAAGTATCCCAAGTGAACACTAAGTCATATTTATTCTCCTTTGTTACCATGTTACAATATGCTTCCCACTAATTTCAAATAGGTACTAAAGATTTCAAGAGTGCAAAAGTGATTTCCTCATTATCAATGAATCTATTTACAAAAATATGAAGATAATTGATCCAACCAATTTTCTAAGGTATCAACATTAAATTTTTCCTTCAAAAATTAGAAGATCAAAATTCACCTACACATTAAAAGGTGTGGGAACACTAAATAATGATAGGGAAGTAAGAGGTTTTGTAGAGAAGGTTGCAAAATTTACAACAGGAAGCCATTGAAGAATTTGAGAAAATGATCCATCATCTCATTTCTCTATTTCATGATATTTTTGTTCAACATCTCCTTGAAAGGATTGATTGTCTCAATGTTGTCCATTATGGTTCTTAGTTGAGATCATTTGGAATGACAAGGGAGGAAATAATAAAGATATTGTGTTTGACACCCAAACTTATGATATCTTGACCTCGTGTTTATGGACATACACTCAAAAGATAGACTAATCTGATACCACTAATCTAAAATGAAATTTTTTGACTAATTCAAAACTCAAAATTTTAAATTAAGGAAGATCATGAAAAAGTGCAATTAAAAAATAAAATATTATATCAAACCAAAACACAAGGGTATACAAGAAAAATAGCATAATGATTTTATTTCTCAAAAAATAGAGTACAATGTAAGCAATCTTTGAGAAGAGATGTGAGGCTATAACATTGTATCCATTACTCATGTCTTTTACAGTCAGGGGTGCATCTCTCTTTATACAAGAATTGATGTATTAGAAATCCACCGTATTGGATATGGAAGGTCATCCATATGGAAATGTGGTGGGTCACCTTCCATGAGTTAGGTCACCCATATGGAAATTTGACAATGCACCTTTCATGATTTAAAAGTGCATATTAAATAAAATGTACATACATATGACTTGTCCTTTGTATTTTGTCTTCTACTAATGTGTCAACATATCTAGATATGCATTTTGGCTACAAAAATATAAAAGTATAAAATTACTATTTTAGTAAGTATTTAATTTTATATTTTTTAGGGCCTCTGTAGCATTTTCCACAAACATGTTGGCAACTTGTCTATGATTAAGTTTTCTGTAAAAATTGTTGTTATCTCTCTAGTCTTTCCAATGTTGTAGGAATGGATCAAAATAGAGTCCCAAGAAAAACATTGTCCCTAATAGTGTAGTTAGGATCAAAAAAATAGATTTTTAGGTATTTTTGAGCAAAAAGCCATAATATAAAAAGGTCACGTACCTAGACCATTCCTCCCCTTTGAAAATTAATGGTCCCCATTGCATCAAATTTTGACATCATGTAGGGAAATTATTTATATATTTGATTTTTTGTAAGCCATTTTCATTGGTGACTAAGTTGTCCTATCTTGAACACTCTGTAAATCTAAGTGGATTGTATTCCAGTGTTCCTAGTCCATGTGTCAATAATTTGATCCTCCTCCACTAGTGCTAAGTTCCATGGATTGATTTCTTCAGTGTCCAATTATCCTGCTACTATAGAAGTGTCCAATAGAGGTGGATGATAGGGTCAAATAAGTTCAACCCTAAATATTGGATGCAAACCAATATTTTATCCCACCTTCTTGGTGATGGTGTATGATGCATAATTAAGAGGTTTGGTCTTCCTATAGGGTCTTGAAAGTCTCTATTTTTAAATATGTAACCATACCTTACCTCCAACCTTGAATTGATGTGAGACCTAATGTTGGTTATGGTGTTGTTTGCATTTTTTTGCCTTTTCCAATAGGTCATGGACCTACTACTAGATGTATTCAATATATTCCATAAACTATGCTAGATTTTTTGCTTCATTTTGTCCATGAGGTCAATATTACATGGGTTGCACAAGGATAGCTACATCAATGATTGCCAAGGGTTGGAACCCAAAATAAACATGAAATGGGTTTGTTTTGGTAGAGCTATGTAGAGCTCAATTTTATCCATGATGATTGTAGGGGGGGCTCTCATCTCATGTGTGTGGATGCTTGGAATTGTACATTCGAATATGTACAATCAATCAATTCACAACTTTTATTTGGACATCGGTATGAGGATGGAAGGCTATAGACATAGTCAACTTCGTGTCCATCATGCTCCATAGGGTGGACCAAAAAATGTTTAGAAATATGTTACCCTTGTCATATATAGGGGATCAAGCCAAAGTTGAGCCACACATGACTAAAATAAAGCTTAGCAATATCCTCAGTTCAAATAGATTTCCTACAAGGAATCATAATAGCTATTTTTTAAAAATGATCAACTACTACAAAAACACAATCATTATCATGCTTGGATATGGGAAAACTTTAGAGGAAATCCATGGAGATATATTTCCAAGGTTTTGATAGCATTAGCAATGGTGTATATAGTCCCTACTTCTTCTTATTTGGTTTGGCAACAATGCAAGGGGCACATGAATTGATGTACATATTGACATCATTTCTCATCTTCGACCAGTAGGAGTACTTTTGAAGTACTGCCAATGCTTTTTCCATCCTAAAGTGACATGCTACTTTGTTGTGGCGTGCTTTGAAAATCATCTTTGACCGCTCACTATATGGTACACAAATATTTTCCATGTGGTAAAGGAGGTTATATTGCAAATAAAAATCATGAACATGTTCACCCACACAAAGAGCTCTATATGTATTTGCAAAATCAAAATATACTTCATACTAGGTGGAATAATTGGAAGTATCATACCCATAGGAATCAAGAATCATGGTGAGTGCTATGATTGGAGGTCATATCAAATAATTTTTTACTGAATTAGCACTCCCTTTCTTGTGCTTGATGATCAAACTTAACTATTGTAGATATGTGTCTTACTTTTGATGTTTTTCATTCCTTAGCTTACTTTACATCTGATGAACTATAGCGGTATGTGATGAGTGTGAATGATGGTATCCTTGCCAAGATGTAGTGCTTCCACTATTTACATGCTTGGAAAATGTCATGGAGCTATTTGTCATCCATGGGGTATTTTTGAATTGCTTCATTGAATTTTTTACTATGATAGGCAATGTGATGTCCATGCTATGAGAAAAAATCCTAATGCATATTTTGGTGCATCAGTCATTACCTCAAAAGGTTGATGTAGATTAGGTAAGGAAACTATATGAGCTGAACACAATTGGTTCTTCAACCTCTCAAATAATCTCTATTGTGTGTCTCCCCAATGGAACTTGGATTTGAAACCTTCTTTGGTCACTTGGTGTAGTGGCCAAGCAATGTGTGAGAACCCCAATACAAATCTTCGATAAAAATTGGCAAGACCCAAAAAGTTGCAAAGCTTTATTAGAATGCTTGGGGTAGGCCAATCTCTAATTATCTTAATCTTATTAGGATCAACATGGACTCCCTCTTTGTCAAAAATATACCCAAGGTACCAAATATTTGTCAAGCTAAATGAGCACTTCTCCAAATTAGCATATAGCTAGTGTCTTAAAAAAATATGAACACCTATCGAATTATTAGATCTATGTTTAGAGAATACACTTCTACAATTGCAGTCTTTCTCCCATTGTGCTTCTGCTCTTCTAGCTTCCAAGTATGACCTTCTGAATCTCTCTGCTCAATTCTGATTGCTAGATCTAGACTCCTAAGACTTTTTTCTTGGAATTCTCTTCTTTAATTTTCCCCTTACAATAGGTGCCTCACACCCAATATATAAACATCTTACATGTAAAAAATAATGACTTTTTTATATTTTGTTTCCTTGTTTTTTTTTTTAAGTTTCACCTTCCTTTTCTATTTTTAAAATTCTATTTTAGCATTCACCCATTTATAATTATGGTTTTTTTTTTTTACATTATGCAATTCATATGCACTTTTCTATTTTTAAATTGCCTTTCTATCTATAGAATTGCTTTTCTTATTTTTAATTTTTGATCACACCTCCCATATTTAGAGGCTTTTGGTCCCCAAAAGCTACAGATTAGGTAGAAGATGAGGAAATAACTCCTTGATTCTTCTCCTATCATACCATGTTGCTTTTGATGGTAGTTGTCCCCTTCGAGCAACTTTCCAGTATTCTTGCTTTCCGCTGTGAGTGGTGCAAACCTGCTTTTGTAGTATAGAGTCCTCCATTTCCTCTAGTGAACTTGGTGCAAAATCCTCAACCGATGGTAGAACAATCTCGTTCTCCTCCTCATCAATCATTGATGGTTCAAACAACCAAAGATTCTCCACATTGACTACTGAATACATATGCATGTATGAAGGTAAACTCAACCAAAAATCATTCTCATTGACTTGCTTGATGATCTCAAATGGTCCATACCTGAGTGGTTTCAGCTTCTTGGCATTTCCTTGCAATCTTTCCTTGCTAAGATATAACCAGACTCTATCTCCCATCTTAAACTTGTGGTCAACACGATGTTGATCATGCCTCAACTTGTATTTTGCCTGACTAGCCTTCAACTGTTCCTGCACTCTCAGGTGGATCTATCTCACTCGTTCAATGAACTTCACTACTTTATCCTCCTCTCCTTGCTCTGGTTGCTCCTTCTCCTATTGGTCAAACATCACATCTAGTGGTGAAAGAGGTACATATCCAAAACAAGTCTCAAATGGATATTTTTGAGTGGATGAATGGATAACTCTATTGTAGGCATGTTGTATGTAGGTGATATGCTCATCCCATGACTTAGGACACTTCCTATGGTATCCCCTCAAGAGTTGTACTAAAGTGTGATTGACTACTTCAGTTTGCCCATCTGTTTGAGGATGGAAAGTTGTGCTTCTCTTCAACTTTGTGTCCATATTTTCCCATAATGTGGTCCAAAACTTGCCCAAGAATCTAGAGTCTCTATCAAAAACTATAGAACTTGGCAATCCAAAATGTACCCATACATTAGAGAAAAATAATTTTGCTGCTTGTTGCCCTGTGACAGTCTTCTTGCATGGAATAAGTATGCACATCTTGCTAAACCTATCCACAACCACAAACAAGTAGTCATGGCCTCGCTTGGTTCGTGGTAAACCTCCTACAAAATCCATGGACACACTCTTCCATGGCCTGTTGGGTACTGGTAAAGGCATGTACAATCCCAACTTCTTGTTGTTCAGCTTGCTGGTGCTGTAGAGCACACACCCTCTAATGTAATTGGCTACTTGCTCTTGCATTCTAGGCTAGTAGACATACCTTTGGAGATTTGCTAGAGTTTTCCCTACACCAAAATATCCTGCAACCTTAGAAGTGTGGGCTTCTCTAATGAGTTGTACTCTTCCTCCTTCTGGTATGCAAAGCTTATCTGCTTTGTACAACAACCCATCTTGGAGATGATAATCTACTATCTCCTCTAAATCAGCATGTGGAGTGTTCAACAGCCTTTGGTATACCTCTTTGAATTTTGGGTCCTGTGGATACTCTTCCTTTTGCTTCCTTGTACTTCCTTCAAAAACAGATTCAACTTTTGTTGGTTCATCCTTTTGTGGTTTCAAAAGTAGTGACACAAACTTCTTACTAGCATTGATCAACCTCTTTGCTTGGTTGGTGGTTACTATGGAGATTGGACTTTTCCCCTTGTGAGCATGGATGATGTAGGATTCTCCTCCTTTGATCAGCCTATACTTATTCTCTTCTCTAAAGAATATAGCCTTCCTGTCATACATATATGGGCTGCCCAACACAACTCCACATATGTCCAAAGGTACTACATCTAACTCCACCTCATCAATGTAGTCAACATTGATAGCAAACTTGACTTTACATTGTTTAGTAACCTTTAATTCTGCATCTTTGTGCACCCAACCAAGTGGATATGGATGAGGATGCTTGTATGTTTCTAGCCCAAGTTTCTTCACTAAGTCTTCTACGATCAGGTTTGCTTGAGATCCTAAATCAAACAAGGCATCAATCTTGGTCTTCTTAATCTGAATTTTCACTTGAAAAAATTAGTTCTCTCTTCCTCAAGCATTTTACTTGAGCTAGTTGCACCTACAGTATTTTGTACTGTGGAACAAGCAAGTTTCTCATCAACATCCAAGCTATCTTCAACTTATTTGCCCTCAATAGAAGTCGATGCATTCTTCTTTCCTTTTCCCTTCTTCCTATTCTTGGGGTGTAATTCTGGATGAAGTTTCCAATACTTTTCCTTCGTATGCCCAGATAAATCATAGTGGTCACAATGATTCTTGGAGTCTTTCTCCTTTTCTTTCTGCATTGAAGTGGCAACCTTCTTACCTTTCTTTTGTCTCCATGAAATGTTTTCTTGCTTTGAAGAATCTCCTTCTTTCCCTTTTCTCCCATCTTCCTCTATGTATTGAGCTTGTACATTGACTTGGTCAATGCTGGTAGGAGAGAAAAGAAGAACTTGTCTTTTGATGTGACTATGTAATCCTCCGATATATTTCATCAAAACTTGTGGATCTTTCAATGAAACTCCCAAGACTATTGCTTGTTTTCAAAACTCTGTGGTGTATTCCTGGACACTTTGGCCTTTTCCTTGTCGGTAAAATTGCCATCTCATGAGTTGTTTTGCTTCATGCCCAAGAGGATAGAATTGCTCCCGGAGTAGTTTCTTGAAATCTTCCCATCTTTGGATTGGAGGTTCATTCCCTAATCTCAAGGATTCAGTGTGGGCTTCCCACCAAACTAGTGCATGACCACCCATATTCAATCTGGCAAATGAGATCTTTTGTTCATCGGTGGTTACTCCTTGCACATCGAAGTAGACTTCAAGTTGTCATAGCCAATGGTCCAATTTTTCGGCATTTACATCTCCTTCGAAAGAAGGGATCTCGATCTTTGCCTCCACCTTGAACAATGTTGGGGTTGTACTTGAACTCTCTCCTTGTTCAAACAAACCCTTGGGGCTTAAAATTTTCTCTTGCTTCTAGTCTTCCTTATTGGATGATTTTTCTGGCTCTTTCTCCATACCAAATTTTTCTACCATTAGATTTATCAATCGATTCATAGAATTTTGCAAGACTTGATTGTCTTCAACTAACTTTGCTACACTTCCCTCCAATTGTGTGAATTTGGTTTCTAGATCTTTCTCAATAGCCATTTTTGATGTGAGTTCTTTCTTCCACCTAAGAGTACCAATTTCAGGTTGAAAATATTCTAGGTCCCCTTCTCCTTTCTCATTCTTGGAACAAGTTAGAGGCATGCACCTACAATTTTTTTTTATCTTTAAAAAAAGAAAAAAAATTCAAGAAATCTTGAAAACTTACAAACCTGGTGTTGTATATAAATTTGGATTTGAATTGAGAGAGATGAATTTTTCTTCCTTGATGAATTTTTGTACAGCAAAAAAACAACATTGATAGCCCAACTTCAAACAACCATAACTTCTTCAATATTGCTCAAAATTTGGCATATGACCACTCATTTTTGTAGTACTTAGAATAATCTATGCAATGGTGTAAGAATATTATGAATTTGACTGCTAGAAATAAATATATAGCTCCCGCAAATAAAGTGATATTTTTTGCAAAAAAAATATTGTAAAAATACAATCCCCACTTTTTATGAAATCGTGGCTTTGATACCAAATGTGATCCATAATCACCCATCAACTATGTTGTTCGGGATCCTCAAATATAGATCTCTTTTATTCAATTTTACAACTAAGAAGATTTACAACTTGAAATTTCAAGTGTTTCAATGTAATGCAATGAAGGGTCAGTTTGAGAGAAGAATGGAGTTTGTATAGAATGGGAGGCTAAAAAGGATAGACTCTCTATCAATAGGTAAATCCATGCAAAATATGACCAAGACAAGTGTTGGGGCTAGTTTGTTGGGGCCAATAATCTCCTTGAAATTAAATTGCCACCTAAGAAATTGAAATCATCATCTAAGAGGCAGAACGACCATGCGATTTGTTTTGGTCAAGAAAAAGGCTAAAGAGGTAAGTGACTATTTAAATGACTTATGGGGAGAAAAGGTTTGAAAATGTGACAAGTAAGAAAAGGTGGGTAAAAACACCAAATTTGAGTTGAATATGAAATATCTAAAGGGCAAATTGGATGATAAAATAGATGAAAAGTGTTTTGTCACTGAATAGAAGAAAAGACACATGGATGAAACAAAACAACAAATGGATGGAAAATAGAGAATTAAATTCATGAGGTTCCAAACTCCAACAAAGAAATTAAACAATATGTGAGGAAAAATTTAGACTTGTCATGTGGACTAAAAATTTAGGAAGGAAAAAACAATAATACATCAACGAGTTCAACCCAAATTGTGAACACAACCAAAATAAGTACATAGATACACAAAACAAATGGAAGTAAAAAATGCTTATAGCCCAACTAAGATCTGGTCCACATCGTCTTAAATGTGAAATTGGAAGATGGACAATTTTTAAGAGGCATGGTAGAACAAATGTGTCTTTTGCACAAGAGTAGTGGAGACCAAAAAATATTTTGTCATGGAATGTGAAGTCTACAAGGACATTAGGATTGCATATGAGGACACTCTAAAAGTAAACTCACTAATGGAACTTTTTGAAGAATTGAGAATAGAAAAAATAGGGAAACTTCTCATCAAAATCAACAACAAAAGAAACACACTTTAAAAGACGATAAGAGGATGTTGAGCTTTTTTACTTTATTGAACAATTATTTTTTCTTGAATGTTGTGTCCAAGGTTTAAATCCAAAAGGTGTTAACTCTAGCCAGTCACAGAGACACAAACTGAAGACTGTTTGCAGATCAAGAGAAAACAGAACAAATACAGAGCACGGTATTCAGAGAGAAATAAAACCAGAAAGAACAAAGCCAGAACACACACCGAATGCGGGAGAACAACGTTTTTCCTTGTATTATTACACAACTTATTACAAGTATTAAATAATACATCATGCAACCGAAAGCAACCAATATTTACAACGTTATATTTAATAAAAGGCACAAATACAGCTGTGGATAACTATCCACGTCATCCACCGTAACCATCCACCATTGTTGTCATTTCCAACAATCTCCCACTTGGCAACTACGGTGGCACAATACTTATGCCACTGTGTTCTTGACACCATTTGAACTTTTGGGAACTCACTGCTTTTGTCAAAGCATCAGTTGTGTTCAGCTCAGTCTTCACCTTCTTCAGTTTTATTTCACCTTCCTCAATCATTTCTCTGATGAAGTGAAATCGTACCCTGATGTGCTTGGTCCTGTTGTGGAATTTGGGATTGACAGCAAGATCAATTGCACTCTTGTTGTCACACCACAATGGAATTGAATCCTGTTGCACACCAACATCTGAACACAATTGTTTGAGCCATACTGCTTCCTTGCAAGCCTCTGCTGCTGCAATATATTCAGCTTTCGTTGTTGATTGAGCAACAACATCTTGTTTCTTGCTTCTCCAACTAACAGCTCCCCCAGCAAGTTCAAACACATACGCACTTGTGGACTTTCCACCATCCACATCTCCTACAAAATCTGCATCAACATAACCTGTTAACTGACTATCACCTGCAGCCCCATAACATATCCCAACATCCTTTGTTGATTGAAGATATCATAAAATTCTCTTCACAACTGTCCAATGCTGCCATCCTGGATTAGACATGAACCGGCTTACCATTCCTACTGCATGAGCCAAGTCCAACCGTGTACACACCATAGCATACATCAACTTGCCAACTGCACTTGCATATGGCACTTTTGCCATTTTCTCCTTCTCAACTGTTGTCTTTGGGCATTGATCCATTGACAATGTTGTACCCAATGCAAATGGAGTGCTCACTGGTTTACACTTCTCCATTCCAAACTGTTTCAATACATCAGCCACATATTTCTTCTGACTGATCCACAACTTTCTCTGTGCTCGGTCTCTCTTGACCTCAATGCCAAGAAAGTAGTGAAGTGGTCCCAAGTCCTTCATGTTGAACTCCTTTGACAACTTAGCCTTCACCTTTTGAACCGATTGTTGAGAATTGCTAAGAAGAAGTATATCATCAACATACAGTGCAAGAATGACAAATCTATCTGAATCCTTCAAATAATAAATGCAATGGTCAACATTACTTCTTACAAATCCAAGTCTAATCACATATTGATCAAACTTCTTGTACCATTCTCTCGGTGATTGTTTCAGTCCATAGATGGACTTCTTGAGTTTGCAAACCAGATCACTCCCACTGATTTCAAACCCCTATGGCTGCTCCATGAAGATTTCCTCCTTTAACTCACCATGAAGAAATGCAGTCTTCACGTCCATTTGTTCCACTTCCCAATCGTTTGTTGTTGTTGTTGCCAACAACAACCTAATTGAAGCTATTTTTTCTACTGGTGAGAACGTTTCTGTGTAATCAACTCCTTCAGTCTGTGTATATCCCTTGGCAACTAATCTTGCCTTATACCGCTCCACTGTGCCATCTGGATTATATTTTTTCTTAAAAATCCATTTACACCCAACCAAATTTCTCCCTTTTGGTCTAGGATGCAAATCCCATGTCTGATTACACTTGAGGGACTCTATCTCCTCTTGCATTGCCATCCTCCATTCCTTAGCCTCACTACTGCTCAAAGCCTCCTTCACACTAACAGGTTCATCACACAGAGTTGTCAGTGTTGAGTACTTGAAGTCACTCGGATTATACCCGAATCTGTCAGGAACTCGCCTTTGGCGCTGACTTCTCCTTGGCTGTTGATCGACTTCATTGCCCTGCACATCTTCATGAAAAATTTCTTCAATATCATGCGTTGTTCCCTGGGCACTCGGGCCTATTATTTCACCCATAATTTCTTGAGGATCATGCGACCCTGCTACCTCACGCGGCCCTGCTTCCTGGTCTTCGACTCCCTGTTGACCACGTGGGCTTAGAACTTCTTCATCATTTGCGGCACCCTACTGTTGACCTTCATCACGGTTTGAGGATAATGGACTAGGCTGAATGCATGACTGTGCGGTTCTATGACTTCCAGATTGGGGCATAGACTACTATTGTGTAGACATTCGTTGGTTGTCCTGCATAGCATTGTAAGGCAGAATATGACCGAGTAAAGGTTCATGGTCAGTAGACAATTCGCCGCCATCCTTAATGTCTCCTGCTACATTCTCCATGAAAATTACATCGCAGCTGACTGTGTGGTGATTTTCTGATGGAATGAACAGTCTGTAACCTTTCACCCCTTCCTTGTAACCCACGAAAATGCACTTAACTGATTTGTTATCCAACTTCTATCATTTTTCTTTGGGCACATGCATATAGGCTTCGCAACCGAACACTCGTAGATGCTCAACAATGGGTTTCTTACCGCTCCACTTTTCCTGTGGAGTCACTCCTCCCAAAACTGAACTTGAAGACAAATTGTTCACATAATTGGCAGTATGAACTGCCTCAGCCCAAAAACGTTTGTTCAGAGATGCATCTTCCAACATACTTCATGCTTTCTCCATGAGAGTCCTATTCAACCTCTCAGCCACACCGTTCTGTTGAGGCGTATATGGTGTGGTCTTTTGCCTTGCAATTCCATGCATCCTATAGAAAGCATCAAATTCACCTGAGCAATACTCACCTCCATTGTCTGTTCTCAGTGCCTTGACCTTTTTACCGCTTTGTCTCTCTACTTCAGCAACAAAGGTCTTAAACTTCTCCAGGGCTTCATCTTTCTTTTTCATAAAAAACACCCATGACTTTCGAGAGAAATCATCAATGAAAGTAATAAAATATTTGGACCCTATTAAAGAAGGCACTTCCATTGGTCCACAAATATCTGAGTGTACCAATTCTAAAACATCTTCACTCCTATATGTACTTGATGAAAAAGACACTTTCTTTTGTTTTCCCATAACACATGACTCACAAAAATCTAATGAATCAAGTTTCATACCTTCCAAACCACGCACCAGCTGTTTGGAGCACATCTCCTTCAGGCTCCGCTCACCTACATGCGCCAATATCTTATGCCATAGCATCATTTCTGAAGAGTTTTTACTTGTTGTTGCACCTGCAAAACTCACTGGTTCTGCATCCAAATCATAGAGAGACCCTTTTCTGATCCCTTGAATCAACACCATCTCACCATTCATCACCTTGCAGCTATTTCTATTAAAAATAGTATGAAATCCATCATCTAAAAATTGGCTTACCGAGAGTAGATTGCGTGTTAGTCCAGGAACATGACTAACATTAGTGATGGTCAACAATCTACCATCCTTTGTCTTGACTCTCACTGTGCCTTTGCCTATCACATCATAGTGATAGCTATCTCCAAGAAATACCTTCTCATAATGACCCTCATGATAGGTCTCAAACCAATCTCGGTGAGATGTCATATGAAACGAAGCACCTGAGTCAATCAACCATGACTCATCTTGAACATCAATAGTCAAGCCTACAGCAAGACCTACCACTCCTTCAGCAGCAGTAATGGTAGAGATGCCCTCATTCTCTTTTTGAGGTTCTTCTTTGCACTCCCTTTTGATGTGTCCTTTTTTATGACATTTCCAGCACTCAACTTCTTGCTTCCAGCCTTTCCTCGATTTTGACCTATGGCCTTTGCCATGTGGCTTCTCATTGCTTTTGCGTTCTCTACTCCTCCCTCTCATAGACAATGCTTCAACATTCTTTGTGGGTTCAACCATCTTCCTTCTCAACTCTTCTTGCAAGAGCTGCCCCACAATATTGTCCATCTTAAGGTCAGGTATTTTTGTGCTCCCACTGATTGCAATAATCATATTATCCCATGAATCGGGAAGACTGCACAATAGACAAATACACTGCTCCTCATATTTGATGTTATCACCCGCTGATGCCAACTGATTTATGAGGGTGTTGAAAGTATTAAGGTGCTCAACCACATTCCCACCATCTGCCATCTTCAACCCATACAATTTCTTCCTCAACAAAATCAGATTCATCATGGACTTGGACTCATACAGTTGTCCAAGCTTGTCCCACATGTCTTTGGCTGTCTTGGTAGTGAGAACATTGGACAACACCGAATCTCCAAGATTCAAACCAATGAGAGCCATTGCCTTCTCATTCTTCTTGTCCCAGTCCTCCTGAGTGATGGCAGTGGGCTTCTGATCATGTTGGATTGCCTCCCTGAGTTCTCTCTCAACCAGAAGATATTCCATCTTCCATTTCCACATGTTAAAATTTTGGCCCCTGAATTTCTCAATTGTAGACTTCTCCATGCTGGCTCTTCCACAAAACACAGACTACACACTGACAAATCCCTGCCCCAAGATCGAAGTCCAAGGTTTCTTGAAGCAGCTCTGATACCACTTGTTAACTCTAGCCAGTCACAAAGACACACAAACTGAAGACTATTTGCAGATCAAGAGAAAATAGAACAAATACAGAGCATGGTATTCAGAGAGAAATAAAACCAGAAAGAACAAAGCCAGAACACACACCGAATGCGGGAGAACAACGTTTTTCCTTGTATTATTACACAACTTATTACAAGTATTAAATAATACATCATGCAACCGAAAGCAACCAATATTTACAATGTTATATTTAATAAAAGGCACAAATACAGTTGTGGATAACTATCCACGTCATCCACCGTAACCGTCCACCGTTGTTGTCATTTCCAACAAAAGGAAGTAGGATTGTACACCATACCCCATCTTGTATTAAAGCTCTTGGTCCCATAGATTGTTTTGGTCTCGTGGACATAATTAAAATCATTTCATTTATACAACAATAGAGCAACTAATCTAAATTCATTGAACTAAAGGGAATAAAAAGTTCATTAGAAGGCAAATAGTCAAATATGTGCATGTACAAGACAACCAAATGAAAGTGATGAATATGATTTTGATTCAACTCATGAGAGGCTATAACCAAAACCATCCTAAGACTTGGGATGATGTTAAAGATGTTCAATAATTACACAATAAGGTAGTCCGTATATCAACAAATAAGTCTCCATTTAAGCTTTATTTTGGTTATGTCATCTACATCTCTCAATGTAGGCCATGGCTAGAAAGGCAAGAGATAGAGAGAAGCCACATAATGAAGCATTGACAGCTTAAAAGTTTTCTGGCCAAATAAAGCAAATTCATCTTTTGGTGTTAAATTGCAAGAGTCACAAAACAAGTATGAAGCTAGACATCTTCAACATAAAAAATAAAACTGATTTTTACATATTGGAGATGCTTGGGTGTACTTGAACAAGGCTCCATGGACATTCCAAGAAGCTAAAGTCTATAAAATATGGACTATTTAAAATTTGCACAAGGTGGCCAATCATGTTATATCTATTTACTCTATTGATTAGTCATATTTTATAATATAAATTAAATTAACCTTGTTCAGTTGATTAAATTGAAAAGTTATATTGAATAAATTGGACCCATAAATATTTAAATCTTTATTATGTTATCATAAAGGTTTCCAAGACACTATGCTAAAAGAGGACAATATTGTCCAACACAAGAATTCCGTGTCTTTTTTAAAAGTAGCTATCATAAATGAAGAATTAAAAACAGTAAGCAAACATGAGTGGGTGTGGACTGTGGTTCTAATTTTGTTAAAAGCAAACAGCCCACAAAACCTAGTTATCCAATGTGTAACTTTCAGAAACTTTTTCATTAATGAAATTTTGATATTGTTTAATGATAACATAACACCAAAAACATGTTCATTATGAAAGTTGTATAGGAAACTGAATTCTAGACTAGGAAAATTAAAATACAACTTTGTAAATATTTATGAGATAATACCATCAGATTTAATCCCTAGAGTGATTGGTAATGATATTGTAAATACAGATCTACTAAGAGCTCTAAAAGATCCAAAAACTTCATTTGTATCTAAATGCATGGGTAAACTTGCTCAAATCTCAGACAACAGTAACAAAGAGATAACAATGGAAGGAATCATGTGAAACACAAACATTTACAAGGCTTGAATTGCTATGCTTAAGTGTCATTTCTCAAGATTCAGACAATTGTAGAAATATGATTTTAACTGCAGCCAGTTTCAGCTAAATCCAAATTTCAACAAAAAAATGTAAATGAAATTCCAATTAGCCTTGTCAAAGGCATTTATTGTGTGCCAAGCATTTGAGAAATGCCAAGCGAAGTTATGATTTTTGGTACTATCATCTAAAATGTCTGTCATAGACAAACCTAGTCGACGGGGGACATACTATTTTGAAAATGCTTATTGGTAGTTTAAAAATAGAGCTATGAAAGTGCCAACAAAATACATTAAATGGAGAGAATGAAGTCCCATGGTTGTTTCATTTAATCATATGCAATCACGGTAGAATAATGAGGATAATTTACCACCAATATGTTGTTCATATAATGTCCTGATTGCACGCTTTATTAGTTATGTTATTGCCCTCACTATTACTATAAGAATGGAATGGAAACTATAAAATAAAATTGGTTCTTATTGAACACAAGATGCATTGAGAAGATAATTTGCACTATTTCCCTTAATTCCAAAGAGAAATAGTGCTCTGAAACATTAGAATGGAATTTCAAGTCAAAGGATTAATTTTACTGCTTATAAGATGAGTACAATTTTTGAACTTCTGAAGCCCGGAGTCAGAACCTGAAGATACCTCATGACTTGAGAATAAGATACAAGTTATATCATACTAGGGTCACATTCAAAATATTGTCATCATAATCAATGCCCTATTTGACTCATACATAATATCCACCATGACAATTCCCTTAAAAGTAAGAAGAATACATAAAACATATGCATTTGTGCCGCTGACAGGATGTAAAATTTGGCAAAGAAAATGTCTTACCTTTTCATTAACAATTGTGTTGTAACAAGAAATTAAGCATGAAATGCATATGATAGGAATATTTGTTCTCATAATGCGATAATGATACAAGTTACATGGACTCTGTTGCAGGGTCTAAATATTTAGATCTTGTCTGTCGCTACGCTAAGATTTGACAATAGAAGCTTGAAAGACCGTGGGATTTCCAACATCTATGGATGACAGAAATACTGTCTAACAACTGAATAAGCCTCAAAGGCTCAAAGTAGCCAAGTCTTGATAATCAAAGGTCCTTTCCTCCACAAGTATATTGTGTACTAGGAGATCTGTTCTCTCACCTCTGGTAAAAGAAAGCAAAAGGTCAGGGAAATGGAATACAAGAGATATCTTTCAAATTTCATTTGCCAAAAAAAAAGCATCTTGACCTGCTTAGAGAATTTTTCATAAGGAACTACACATATTCTTTGTGAACAATAAGATCTGCAATACCCTAATGCTACTAAACAACTCTCAATTAATGATTTGCAATAGTAGGCCATGCCTAAAACATCAGCCTGTTAACTGTTCGCTGTGCCTGATGTATTTCCCTGCCAGCGAGAAACTAAAATAACCTGTGATGCTATAGCATGTGACCTGAATTTATCCATGTTTTCTCGAATAAGTGTTCTCGTACCAAGATTACCTTTAAATTCACAATGCAAACACACTTCACAGAATACATTTAACGCAGTTATCAGGAGATCAAGATATGAATATCTTATATGAGATCAGGGTCACAAGTTCAAATAAGTCTAAAGCAGAGAAAGGCGAAAAGAGGCAATCCTCAGAGAACAAATCAGAATCTTATGATGTGGCTAAGATAGGAAAAAATGAAGTTAAATTTAGATGACTTTCCACAATGAAAAATATCATTCAGCATAGTACTACTTCAACAGTATGCACTTGTCATACCTTATAAGCTGTTCAGTTAACACCTTGGGATCAAAGGTGATAGGACTTAAATCACTAATGGGTCCATCTCCAAACAATTACAATAATAACAACTGTAAGAAACATGCCAATGTAGGAGATCCACTTATCCAACCGATGTCGCCGCTCAATTAATTTTAGCACAGAATTAGATAAACCAACAGTATTCAGAATATCAAGAACTTTGCGTTGTGCTTGCTGCATCCATGATAAGAAAGAACTGAATTATTGAGCACAAGTCATAAGTGCATAGGCTGAAAATTAATTTTTATCATTTGTAATCTTCAAAAGTAATTTACTTTGAGAACTAAATTAAGAAGAATGGAAAGTAGAAAACAATATTACAATTTAGCGAACTACAAAAGGTAAATTGTTCCTAGAAGTGCATAAAAATGAAGCATTTCAACACAGACAAGTTATATATAGCAATCAATCATCTTTATTGTTCAAAATATGTACAGTACTTACAAAGATAAAATAACATATTTAATTGAAGATTGCATCTTATGTTATTGTTCAATAACAGCAATATGCATCAACCAGTGCACTTTCAACAAATTGATCTAAATGAGCAGATTTTTTAGTCGAGCCACTGCTGCAATTCTATTTTCAGCTTGTACAGAACAACACAAGAATTTTCATGAAAGAATCACTCTCGTATTTTAGTTGTAAAATTCTTGTGCAATTAGATTTTAAAAAAATGCAGAAAAACTCTCTACAAATTGCTCACATATCAATTCAGGAAGCCAGAAGCTGATTCATCAAATGCAAAAAAAGGATGGACATGGAAGAAGTGCTTGTGTATTATGATGGAGCTTATACATGTGCAACTAAAATATAAATATAAGCTAAAACAAGCCAGCTAGCACCAGATATCTGTTGGCCTGAATAGCTAAGACTCCAACTGTCTAAATCTTGCAATAAATATTGGCCTAATATCTCTGCAGAAATACTCCTGTGAAAGACTTTTAGGATTTCTCTATCTATATCCATAAGTACAATGTTATGAGTTCAACCGTATGCAAAACTTGAATATAAATATCAAACTGCAAGCCTCCTTTGAAATTGTGAAGGAAAAAGAAAAGCAATTAAGGGTTAATCAGTAGCATTATAGAATGTAGATACAGATTTCAAACACGATGGCCTGCCACTGTTAGCACTGACAGATTCAATCAGTGGATCTTCTGGTATCATTGAGAATATAGAAAATATCCATTAAAAATACCATTTAGTACTTGCTAATTTTGTGTCTTATTCTAGAAGAGAACAGTTAATTGAAAGAAGAGAAACATCCTTAAGAACTTTAACAAGAATTGGAACAATTTTTGCTCTCTAAAATTTTGGCATCTAATGGTTGCATAGGTTCCTTTCATCAAAAAGGAGTTTCTTGAATTGGATCAAAGGAGTTATTTGTAAAGAAGAAACCATCCATTTAAAACATATAACAATAAGTTCTAGCTGTTTTTCATCTGACATGCAATAAAAATTTCACATTCTCCTAGAATTGCATCTACATAAGTATGATTTCATATCTACTTTGTAAGTGCCTATGTTCGTCTCACCTAAGATATAATTGAAGTTTAACATTTCTCCTATAATTGAATATACTTATGTCTTGACTTTTACTTTAAGATGCACATATCGTATCTATCTATCTATCTACACAAACACACAGAGGGAGGGGGTAGGGCGATAATCAGGGGTAGCTGCAACTAGCTCCCATTCATCTACTTTGCAGGAAGAAGACTTCACTGATATATCAAACAAATCGCAAAACCTATTCTATTGAGAGATTTTGGTGGTCAAACAAAATATGATGCATAGCCCTATTCTATAGACTGCAAGATTTAACCTATCTTCTCATGCAACAAAATTCTCAACCACCCATGGATACATATGGTCAATAGAAATGCTTCCCTCTATGTCTGCATATCCACTAGAAAATTTCAAATATATATTGAATTCAGGTTCATGCTTAGACATTTGAGATTACCTTTAAGTGGTCTCTTTGGTCTGCATACTTAGAAAGAACAGCTACCCCTGTAGCATATGCCTCATCAAGCATGAATGAGGAATTACGAGCTGACTGCATGGCTTGTGCTTCCGCATCAAAAATTTGCAATACATGAGCGGAGTCCGCATTCTAGAACATGAAAAAAGCACTCCATCAGATATATATTATCATGAATTAAAAAGGTGTAAAAATGTTGGATTGTTTTCTACACTTAGGAAACCTATTTGTCAGTATCCTTTTTGCTAGATACCAATTCAACTTCAGACATAACAAAATAATTAAATCCATGGAAGGAAAGCAATGCACTGCGGAATCAAGCTTTCAAAATTTACCAGGGAAAATGTATACAAGAATTGTCTTACAACAGAAGTGACGATAATGCAATAAGGATATTGTATTTTTTTTTTTGCAAGCTAGTGTATAGCTCTATCGTGGTTTTTTTTTCGCTAAGTTAAAGAGGATATATAATAAAAAGCATCTAACAAACTCCTTTATTTAAAAGTATCTCAGACATTTTTCAACTATTTTGTTGCCTCCAACGATTTATTTAGATGCTGGTTTTAGTCATCTTGGTTTTCTACCAGCTTCAAGCAAAAAGCTACTGACTCCACTTGATTGAATTTTCCAGCAGAAGCTAATGGCATATGGCATTGAACTCCTAAATCCTTCTTAGTACAAAGAATTCCAACTCCATGTTTCATGAATTTGCCTAGCTCATTCAATTTTATCTAGAGGATTATATACAGATGTTATCTGCAAATTTTGTTCAATATACTCTAATACGCACATATTGCCATACATCCTCTACTGTTGTACATACACTGCTGAGGAGCTCATGTGCATGATCAAACAAGATGACGAAAATGATTTTTTTAAAGCCTTGCCAATCTTCCTGCTCAAATTCAATTCAAGCTACCTATGTGCCGTATGTCTAATTCTGTCCTATATAAGAACAACATCCCCCACTCACTTCTATAGCTACTTCAATTTTATTATCAAACATTGACCAACATCATCAATTATCCTTATCCAGGGAAACATATTATTCTTATGCTTATTGTCAACTCAGAGTATGTTCACATCAGTTACGAGTAGAGACGAACCACCATATCCTTTGAGAGGATAGGGTATATCGTCTTTGCTCTATTTGGGAGGTGGAGACTAAAGATCATTTCATTTTCTGGTGACTTGTTTATTATGAGATTCGAGGGAGGTACTATTGCTAACTTAGGTGGATGGCTTGCCACTTCTTTCAGCTATCCTAACTAGAGATTCTTGGCTTTTTACCTCAAGCAAGCTATCAATCTTCAGCATAAATTATTATAGGAGAGAGACTATTACTCGACTAATCACCTCATTCTTTCAATATATTTCTGCAGTTGAGAGTAATAAGCTCTCATTTGAAGCTACAACTATCCAAAATATTAATGACATATCTATGCGACCTTGTCTCCATACAAGAGTGGCTATTAGGGATTCAATTCTTTTTTCTTGCTTACAACAAGACAAGACTACAGTTATTTAGTGTTGGGTTTTGGCCACCCCTCACATAGCAAGGAGTTGTAGATAGGTGTAGCTTACTTGTTTCTTGTCTTCTTCTATTGGTTCCATAGCCATGGATGCTAGAAGAGTCTTGAGGAGTCGAACTTCACATCCTCCTAGGATTATCCAACCAGGCCCTCTTAGTCCTCGAAGCATCATTAGATCTTGTGTTGGCACTTTTGGGATGGTTGGTAACGACAACAATTGTGCTTCTACTTTACATCCCACTATAGATTAATGTTGGTGCTTGGATCCATTAGAGCTCCTTTCTATCTCAGGTGTATCTCCACTTCTAGTTCTCTCTTCATCGTTACTTTTAGCATGTTAGAATTTACCCATTTTGGGTAACCCTCAAGGTTGTAATTTTATGCCATATAGTTCTTCTAGTTTAGAGTAGTTTACACTAGATTCTTTGCTCTAGTTTAGCTTATTTTCGTAGTACTTTGTGGTTACCATAATGCATTCTAATTTGTAACAGCTCTTTGCAATGAGTCCCATTGACCTACTTTTGCCATTTGTGGACATTAATAGAATTATATTGTAATGATAAAAGAATTTGTGAAATCTTCTTGATCATTGTCCCCATATAAAATCTCGGCATTCTCCAAATCCACAAAGCTCAATGTTGGTAATAAAGATGTAAATTCTTCTTGTCCCTATTAACATATTTCAGGACTGCTTTAATTGAAGAAAGTTGTCCCATGATGCATACTTCTATTACTGATTTTATACACTGCATCAAGTTATTTTTACATAGGTGTAGTTTGTTTTTCACTTATGCAGGGGTCCCATGATCTAAAAATATGGAGCAAACAACCCCAAGCAAAAAGAAAAGCACCACAAAGGAAAATCACAAACTTGTCCTAGAAAAGCGGAGCGCTGCATTTTTTGCTGGGGAAAGTTCAGGAGGTAGTGGAGAGGGGGATACAATAATACTTCCTCCAGAGATATTTTTTCATGCCACGAGGCACCTTGCATGTCCCTCACTTGTCTGGCCCTGTTCCTGAGGATCGCTTGTCCATAGAGATTGAGGCATCGGACCACCTTTTAGTTAGCAGAAATTTTATGATCCCTGATGCTGAGGATTGCTTGTCCAGAGAGATTTTAAAGCATAGGACTACTTTTGTGTTAAAAGTTACTCAAATTTCTCAGTAGCTACCCATTGAAATATATTAGGATTCTTGCTGCATGGGACCCTTGCCTTAGAAGCCCCTACATATTTTACATTATCTTTAACTTCACATGCCCAGTCAACCTTTTCATAGAAACATATGTTCTACAATTAACACTCCACAAATGTACAGATGTTTGAGAAATTCAAAATTTTAAATAACAATGTATTCTACATGGATTTATATGCATGTAATGCAAAAGAATGCATCCACGAAACAAAAAGCCATCACTACTGGCAGAAAACATGCAAGCACTGCCATATTTTAGAGTTGTAGCATCACTTTTTCTGTTGCCCTAGCACCATTGGCATTTTTTTTTCTTTTGGCCAAGTTCCCTGACATTCCACTTTAAATGACAAAAAAAGGGGAAGAGACCACAAGGAACACCAGTTGAAGAGAGTAGAGGCAACAGAAGAGAGGAGGGACACCAAAATGGATGTCAGAGAGATAAAAAATGTTAAAATAGACACAAGAAGAGCCACTGAAATAGATCTATAGGCATGTTCATTATAATCCTTCATCACCTCTTTGGTTTAATAGGATTTAACCCAAAATATTTGTAGGCTCTTTGCATCTTTAGAGGAAACCCTGCAAGTAAATAAGAAATTGTAATAGATTTCTCAGGTTCCTTAAAAAAAAAAACTCCACCTGTGTTAACCCTAAAAATCAGTTACAATTTCTTATATACTTGCATATTTATGCAAAAGCAACTCCAGACCCTTGAATTTGTAGCAATCAGTTTTGATTTATTGTTTTGCAGGTTTTTTTTTTAAACAAATCAGTTTGGGATTCATATTTACTTGCAGGATATTTGCAAAAACAACTCCAAACCCTACGGTTTAGAAGTGATTTTGCATAAATCAGTCTCAATGTTTTGTTTACTTGCAGATTTTCTACAAAATATTTATAAAAATCCTATAAATTATTATTATTATAGTTCCTTTGATTGCAAGATTTTGCAAAAACAACTACAAACCTGAGAATATATATATATATATATATATATATATATATATATATATATATACTTTTTTTATTTGGTTATAAGGGATTGAAATAGGCCCCACTCATACAACATCACGACTGTCTTACCATGGTATTACAACATTTTGGCAATTATGCATGTATCACTAGCAAGATTCGAACCTCGATCTCCTCTTTGAAACACATGCCACTTTTTACATATTTCTTTACTTTAAACTTCATGTAAAATATATATATATATATATATATATTAAATAAGCTATATGTGGCTTCTATTGGGGCCACTCCCATCAAAATATCACATATTCAGTGTTCCACAAGGTTGCGGGACGACAAACCGATTTTAAGAAACTGTTAGGGCCACAAGTATAATAATATTAAAATTTTTAGATATTTAGAATAATTTACACAACAAAAATGAAAAATACTAAATACTAATAGTTTACAACAAAAATATTTAGAAGCCATATGTTTGAATCTTGCCAAGCCATACATGGATAATATCCAAGCTTTGTTATAAAATATAATACCACTATATAGTGAGGATGTAATAAGAGTGAGACCTGTTTCAATTCCATATAACCAATTGAAAAAAAATATATATATATAAAATAAAATAAAATGCATTCTCTGTTGTTAATATTATTGCATAGTTATTAACTTAACAGAAAGTCTTTCAAACTTTCAATAAGAAATTTAAAGTTCAAATTAATTAAAAATAAAACTATACATTATATTTTGATAAACAATTTATTTGAATAAACATTAATATCTTTTATGAAGTTATCTAATATAAACTATAATTTTGCAAAAACTAAAAACTTCTTCACCTTCACCTTTTACCACTATTTAAGGTGAATAGTCACGGGTAACTCTCATTGTAATTATATTGCAATGAATGGTAATGTATGCTAGTTATAAAGAGACAAAGGATTAGATGCTTTGAGGTCAATGGTATGTGGATGGTTTAATATTCAATAGTTCCCGCAAACATAGAAACTTTTCATAATTTCTTGGTTTGAAATTACAAATGATTTTGAAATTCCTCATAGGTAACTCATGCATGAAGGCAATGAAGGGCGGCAATGAAACACTACTCCGTTTTCCTTGTTAGGTTGGTGTTTCCACTCATAACACACTATCACACTATTCCAAAAAATTTCAGAGCTCTGCTTCATCCAAAAAATGGACTAAATGAAATATATATGACCAAATGGAGTTCTTCATATACCAAACAAAAGGATTTGTATGGTACCCCTTTAGCAACACCTTGCAGAGAAGGAACAATCGATAAAGTTTTGAGCTTAACGAAAAATGGGAGCATTCCAATGGAATTCGGCGCTTATGATCGTATTCGGCAGCTCTATATAAATAACAGTGTCCCCCGTTTGTCAGGATGCCCAACCGTCCTCGAGGACAAGCCCCTGTGGGCACCTAGCATACCGGGGACAGCGCATATCGGGAACAACGGGGAAACATCCCCGATGTCATCCCACCGTGATGAGGATGAAGGATACGGAGGACGCATCTCTATGGAACATTGCAAATATTACATTCATTTTTAGGTCAATTAAACCATACCTAGGTTGCCTTTTTATCAAAAATATTCTTCAGTTCCTTTTTTTGGAACAAATAATCCAATTTTGGGATTATATTGTAAATTCATCTAAGTATAAAGGTGAATAATAAAATTAGGTATCTAGTCTTTGATATTAATATATTTTTTTTTAAGCGAAAAACCCTTTGCAGGGCCGCCTTAGTCTGAGAGACCATGACTAGGGGGTTCTACACCGTCAAAGTCACCCGGAAGTCATGCCCGGCCCTACCCGCACCAACATTATCAATTGGATTTTAGGTACCCAATTCAACTTTTTGGTAGGGTGGAGATTCGAACCTAGGACCTCCCTTGGAGGATTGCCCTCTCCTCTCCAACTCACCTACAACACCGGGTGACACCTTAATAAAATTAGATATCTAGTCTTTAATATAAATTAAATAGACATGTATTTAATTTATATTTATTATATTTATATATATACCTGGGTTAAACAAGTATATATACCTATATTAATTTTATCCTACACCTTAATATTTTTTTTTAATTGAAAAACCCCTTGCAGGGCCGCCTTGGTCTAAGAGACCACGACCAAGGGGTTCTACACCGTCAAAGTCATCTCGGGAATTGTGCCCGGCCTTGTCCGCACCAACATTATCAATTGGATTTTGGGTACCCAATTCAACTTTTTGGTAGGGTGGAGATTCGAACCTAGGACCCCCCTTGGAGGATTGCCCTCTCCTCTCCAACTCACCTACAACGCCTGGGTGACACCTTAATATTATTATTCCTGCAATTACTAAATTAAAACAATTCCAATATCTAGTCTAACTCTAGTCAACTCAAAGTCAAAGGCGACATGGTATGAGACTTGAGTGTGGTGGCATGTGTGGGGCACATAATGGCATGTGGCATGAGTGTGGTGGCACATGTGGAGGTTTTCCTGCATGACTATTTTCCAATTGGAGGATAGCCCAAACTACATATTTGGGCTAAACTCCTTGTGTTGATGGCGAGCTAACTGTGCAGTGCTAACTGTGCAATGAGTGGACAACTAAGTGTGCAAAGCCAACTATGAGACACTATTGTTTACTTGAGACATTGGTGATTTAAAACAATCACATGTGAGGAAAAAAGGTTTAAATATTTTGTTGTAGTAATACAAGAGTGGACATACGATTTTGGCCGTGGTTTTTCCCTTTATAGGGTTTTCACGTAATATTGGTGTCTTTTATGTAGTTTGATTTATTTCTATCTTACCTTACTTTTTTTTTTAAATTAAATTTTATGCTTGTGTAATATATGTTTGGCATAGTAATAATTATTGTTTGAGTTGTTTTAATTTGCTGCATTTAGGGGATTTTGCTTGCTTCCTCCCCCTTCACCTTTTCTATCAAATATATTCCTCATCTTCCTTAAACTACAATATTTACGCAATCAACTTCTTAACATTATTTTCATTAAAAGAAAAAATCACACTCAGCTAGTTGGCTTTTAAAATTTGAATTTCACCAAGATGAAGATCAAAACCACCATTGGCTAAATAATCTGCTACCCGATTTCTTTTTTTATAGATATGCTTACATTTCCAAGAGATTGCCTCCAACAATAGTTGATGAACATCAGCAATAATGATATTTTTGTCCAATCCCTACATTCATTCTTGTTCATAGGATTAATGATAATTTGTAATTCCCTTCAATTGAAATGTTTTCCCCTCATTTTTCAATTTCAGTTTTAATCCCTATAAGTGCCCTAGCCTCAACATAGTTGTTAGTCAAAGTTCTATATGATATTGAATATTCATATAAACCTTAATTATTTTAAATAGAAATTATTATTTTTTTCAATCGGTTATATGGGATTGAAACAGGCCCCACCCATATTACGTCAAGACCACATAGTGGTATTACAACAACTTGGTTATTATGCATATATCGCTTGGCAAGATTCGATCCTTAGTCTCCTCGAAAGTTAAGGAATATAACCAGTTGAACTAATGCCATTTGATTTTTATAAATTATTTTTTATAGTATATATATATATATATATATATATATATATATATATATATTATAAATTGAAAATACTGTATAAACAAATAGAATGAGCCTCAAAGGTTTTTTTGGTAAATATATTTTTAGTTCCCTAATTTGATCATATTATCTATTTTCTTTCTTATTGCTCGAAGCAATCTTTTTATGTTGAAATACATGTTTGCCTCTGCACGGACAAATCCTTAATATTTATTGAGTTTTTTTTTTTTTTTTAAATCGGTTCTATGGGATTGAAACGGGCCCTAACCATATTACATCGTGACCATATAGTGGTATTACAACAATTTGTTTATTATGCATGCATCACTTACCAAGATTTGAACCTAGGTTTTCTCGATTGGGCTTCCTCCTTGAAATTCAAGGAATTTAACCCGATGAACTAAAGACATTTGATTTTTTTTTTAAAAGCTATATGTGGCTTCTATTAGGGGCCACTCCCATTACAAAAACAAAAGATTACATTGCTCTCATTACATTTCTAACAAGTTAATTAAACCATATCTAAATTGCCTTTCTATCAAAGATATTCTCCATCTTCCTCAAACTGCTACATTTTTACAATCAACTCTATATTAGATCATTCCGAAATTTAAATTTTTTCAAGATGAAATTCAACATCGCAAATGGCTAAAATATTTGTTGCCCAATTTTAATATCTATAAATATCTTGTTTATAACAACCTGACAATTTTTTAATACTTTTTTTTAAGGTTCTTATTCATGCCCCTAATATTCCAAGATATTATTTTCATTGTTATTTTTTGTTTTTATTTGTGGGTTTAGCTCCACTTCTTGTTAACATTTGTGATATTTACTTTTGTTTTCCCATATCAATATCCCTTTGGGTTTCTTTTTCTCTTTATTTTTGCTTCTTGGGTCTTCCTCTTTTTTTCATTCCCACCAATACTTTCATCTTCATCAATCTCTTCAATCTTCTCATATTGCTCATAGTAAGACTTATCATCTTTAGGTTTGTCTTGCTTTGAAGGATCTGAAGTGCAAGGAATAACCTCAAAAGCACATTCTTCTTTATGTTACTCTAGAAACCCTAAAGTGCAAGGATGCTCTTCCATAGCAATTACCTTCTTATTATACCCTAAAAACCCTAAATTGTTACAAATTTCCTTCATCCTCATTTCTTTATTATGCTGCTCTTGAAACCTTAAAGTGCAAGGGATAACATCTACACCACTTTCAATTTTATTACTAGGAGAGGATTCTATACTACTTGAGGAAAATGAAGATGATTTACCTGGAATAAATTTGGCCTATATGTCGTCTTTGTTTTAGGATTTTCCTCCACATCTTCCTTTGCACCTTTAAATCCTTCTGAACTTGTCAAACGATGTTGTAGATAGGATTTATTTACCTTTCCTCTTGGACTAGAATATCCTGGATGTGATCTACCTTCTTTTACTATATGATTTCCTTGCTTCGTCTTGAAAGTTTATCTCATGACCAAAATTTTGTCTCTTTCTTCATAGTTTTCACTTTACAAACTCTTGCCATGTGTCCAATCTCATAACAATTATGGCATCGAAATGCGATATTTTCATAATCCACTTGTTGATCCCATTCTCTTGATTCAGATTTAATCTTCATGGATTGTGGCAAAAATTTTGAAATAGCCATAGCAACATACATTCAAGTATATATAGCATGCTTTCGCTCCTTAGTAGTTAGCCCTTCCTTGATGAATTCCCCTAAGGGTATTTCCAATATTCTTCAAACCATCCTTATTCATAAGTTGACATGGAAGTCCCAAAAGCCTAACCCACACCGGAAGCTTCTTAATAGTTTTTGTCTCAACAAAAAAAATTCATTCCATGGTCACAAATCAAGGGCATCTCTCCCCCTAAATCCCCCTAAACCATGGGCCACCACCCATTATTTTATCCCTAATTTCTGAAATCCAAAAGATGATGAGGAAATAACCTTTAGGAAGAAATGTCATAGAGTGATTTGAATCCAATCCCCACTTCCACTTGATCCAATTTTGAATCTCCAAAAACCATAGCTATGATATATAAAACTTACACATTAACCCTCTACTTTTAACAACCATTATATCATGCTCAATTATATCATCTTTGATACTCACATCTGGTGTCACGTCTACTACTTGGATTGAACTTGCCATGTATTCACTTGTCCGCTTATGTCCAACTTGGGTCTTCATACTTCCAGATAGGGCATCCTGACTTCTCATTAGGGCTTTCAAATATGACTTTTCTTCCATACTGGCTAGTGGAGCTCGCTCCTGAATTGCACTCTCTCCTGGCTCACACTCACTCCCAATTTGCACTCCCTTCGGCCTCATACTAGCTCCCGGCTTGCACTCCCTTCAACCTCATACTAGCTTCCGGCTCACTCTTGTCTCTTTTTTCTCCCAGTGTTCCTTCGCTTCAATGTTTCAAAAATAATGTTTCACGCATTCGTGGTAAGGGTTTGAAGCATTGATGCACTTCGGATGAACCTTCTGCTCTTTCGCCATAACTAATGCCATTTGATTACTAAGGAGCTTTTTTTTCCAGTAAGTTATATGTGGCTTCTATTGGGGGCCACTCTCATAAAAATACCAAAATATTAAATTTGTTGTTAGGTCAATTAAACTATATCCAACATGCCTTTTTATTACAAATATTTTTCATTTCCTTTTCAATCAAATATACTCTTCAACTTTCTTGAAGTGCTATGTTTCCACAATTAGCTCCTTGACTTTATTTTGACTAAGAGATAAAATCTCACTTGGCCAGTTGCCTTCTAAAATTTGAATTTAATCAATATGAAGATCAACACGACAACTGGCTAAATTATCTACTACCCTATTTCTTCTCTATAAACATGCTCACATTTCCAAGAGATTGCCTCCAATAATAGATGAACATCAACAATAATATTATTTTTTATTCAATCCCCACATCCATTTTTGTTGATAGCATTAATGATAATTTGTGAATCCCCCTCAATTGATATATATTTCCATCATTTTTCTATTGCAATTTTAATCCTTGTAAGATGTGCCCTAGCCTCTACATAGTTTTTGGTTGAAGTTCCATATGATTCTGAGTAAATGAGGAGAATTTTGGCTTCATTATTTCGGAAAACACCACCTCCACTAACTTTTTCTAGATTTCCTTTAGAACCACCATCAAAACTAATTTTGATAAACCTAAATTCTGGACATTTCCATTTTACCCTAGATCAAAGTAGATCTGTTGTTTTAAAGACATTATTGTAGATGACTCTTTCATGTATGTTCAAATCTTGTAACCAAGTTGTTACCACCTCTTTTTCCACATTTGAGACTTCCCATGATGAGCACCATATCTATAAACATTCTACAAGAGAGGCAATAATATGATTCCAAACTTGGGCATGATTTTGAGATTTATTTTTAAAAATTCTATTATTCCTTTCAAGACATAAATTCCAACAAATAATGGCAAGGCCAATCCTCCTCAAAATACATAATGCTTTAATTTTGAAATATATGATTCAACATTTCATCAACTCCTTCAATGTTGATGGAGCTACCCAATAAATTTTTGTATTTGAGCAAAGGGACAATAAATAAGTAAATGGTGTTATGTTTCTAAATCCTTCTCACACAAGGCACATCTGAGAGGTCCATGATATCCTCTTCTATGTAAACTCTCTCCTGTAAGAATCATACTTTGAATTGCTAACCAAAGGAATGTTGAGGCCTTGGGGAAAGCCTCTAGTGACCAAACTTTCTTCCAAGGAAAAAATTTAGGAGAAGGAAATTATGATTGTTCTAAATCCTCATATCCCATATCCACCATCTTTTTGATAGTTTTTGTACTATTCTATCTATTCAAGAATTATAATTACTAGAAAGAAATGATAGAATAGAAGAGCTATATGAACAACATATCATCTCTTATTATCTGAATAGAATTGTACAATAGTGAATGGAACTAAGAGTCCATTATATAGGAGGATAGGTTTCTTGTTCCTCACTCTACCTATGACACTTGGTCCATATTATGACATGATTACCAAATAATGGAATATATTCCAACACCCCCTGTATTACATTATTTGGTATGAAGTTCCCTTGAGTTGCATAGATGATCTCTGAATGTTTGAAACTTGGTTTTCCCAAGATCTTTTGTAAAAATATCTGCCAACTGGTCTTCTGTAGGAACATGCTTCAGGATGATATGATGGTTCTAAAAGTGATCTCTGATGAAGTGGCATTGTGCTTCAATATGTTTAGTTCTTTCATGTACGATCGGATTTTTGATCAAGTTGAGTACTCCTTGATTGTCACAAAATATCAAGGTTGGAGTTCGTTTGATACCCATGTCTGATAATATATATTGTAGCCACAATGCTTCGTAGGTCGTATCTCTTGTTGCCCAATATTCTGCTTCAGTAGATGATTGTGCCACTGTATGTTGTTTCTTACTGTGCCAAGATATGGGTCCTGATCCAAGATAGAACACGTACCCTGAAGTAGACTTTCTATCATCAATAGAGCCTGCATAATCTGAATCTGAGTAACCTTGTAGACAAAAATCTTTAACATTCTTCATATAAGTTAGTCCATAATCAATAGTCTTCTTGATATATTGCAATATTCTTTTTGTAGCTTTCCAATGACTTTCTCTTGGTTCTTGCATAAAGCGTGAAAGATAATTTACAGCAAAGGCTAAGTCAGGTCAGCTATTTGTTAAGTACAGAAGACTTCCAATTAATTGGTGATACATAGTTGTTGAAACCAAAGGTATTTCATCATTTTTGGATAATTGAATTCCTTGTTCCATTGGTGTATCTTTTGGCTTACAATCCTTCATTCTATATTTTTCAAGTAAGGCTTCTGCATATTTTGATTGAGTAATAGTGATCTTATCTTCACTTTGTTGAATCTCTAGACCAAGACAATAATTCATTAGACCTAGATCTGTCATCTCAAATGCCTTTTCTAGATCTCTTTTAATATCACTTATTAGTTTTTCAGAACTTCCAGTAATTACTATATCATCAACATACACTATGAGAATCAGTATACTATTTCCAATTTTCTTTGTATACAAACTAGGATCGGATGTACTTCTTTTGAAACTATGTTGTAATAAGTGATTGTTGATCTTTATATTCCATGCTCTGGGAGCTTGCTTTAGACCATATAGAGATTTTTTCAATTTGCACACCTTATTTTCTTGTCCTTTAATAACAAACCCTTCTGGTTGTGACATATAGACTTCTTCTAAGTCACCATTAAGAAAAGCACTTTTTACATCCATTTGATGAAGCTTCCAACCCTGATGAGCTGCTAGTGCACAAACTATCCTGATAGTAGTCATTCTAGCTGTTGGTGCGAATGTTTCTTCATAGTCAATTCCCTCAGTTTGAGTATATCCTTTGGCTACTAATCGAGCTTTGTACTTGTCAAGTGTTCCATCTGCTTTATACTTGATCTTGTAAACCCATTTGCAACCCACTATTTTCTTTCCTAGAGGTAATTTCACTAGATCCCATGTTTTATTCTTTTGAAGTGATGCATATTCAGATTCCATAGCTGCCCTCCAATGTGAGTGATTTAGTGCTTGGAGTGTTGATGTTGGCTCTACTATATTGCTTAGTAATCCTCTATTTATTCTACTTTGACTGTGAGTTTGAGGTCTAGTAGTGGTAAGATCTAGCATTCTTTCTAGGTTTGAGTCCTTGAGAGTGTCTCTAAGCCATATTGGTTCTTTCCTATGAGGAATTGTAGATGATTCTATGTGTTCTCTATCTTCTTCTTGAGATTCTGATTCTGACTCTTCACTTGTTATATCTTCCTCTGAGTAGTTTAGAAGAATTTTTGTATCATTATTGGGTTTTTCTATGTCAATTTTGACTTTTTCATCAAAGATTACATCTCTACTTATGTAAAATTTCTTTGTATGTGGATCTAATATTTTGTATCCTGTAGATTCGTTGTCATAGCCAACAAATATTCCTACCATAGTTTTGTCATCTAATTTTGTCCTTTTTTGTTTTGGAATATGCATGTAAGCTTTGCATCCAAAAATTCTTAGTTTTCCTATATTTGGTTTTTGTCTTGACCATGCTTCTTCAAGTGTAATATGTTTGAGTATTCTTGTTGGTAATCTATTTTGTATGTATACTATTGTTTGAACTACTTCTGCCCAATATTGATGATCAAGATGAGCTTCTTTTAACATACATCTCACCATTTCCATTATTGATCTATTTCTTCTTTCTGCAATTCCATTCTGTTGTGGTGAATATGTTGTAGTGAGTTGTCTTTTAATTCCATTTTCTTCTAAAAATGAATCAAATTCTTTAGATACAAACTCACCTCCTCTATCTGAACGAAGTGCTTTTATAGTCTTTCTTGAATCTTTTTCTACTTGAAGTTTGAATTGTTTAAAATGACTAAATGCCTCTGATTTATACTTCATGAAGTATACCCACATTTTCCTGGTGTGATCATCAACAAATAATTGAAAATACTTATGTCCTCCAATACTAGTGACATTCATTGGCCCACATAAATCTGTATATATTAACTCTAATGGTTGTTGAGTCCTGTGTTGACGAAGTTCAAAAGGAATTCTATGTTGTTTTCCTGCTAAACATTCTGGACAAACTATAGATTCTAGAGGTAGATTTGGTATTCCTTCAACCATTTGATATTTGAGCAATTCATTCATGGTAGATTCACTAGTATGTCCTAGACGCTTGTGCCATAGATCTGAAACTTTAACTGAAAGAGCTGAGTGTGTAGTAGTGTCTAGAACAAATAGACCACTTTTATAAGAGCCTGATGCTATCTTTTTTCCTTGTTTAAGAATATGACACTGTTTTCTTCCATTGGAAACTTTGAACTCTACAGTCATGTTTTGATCCATGAGTTGAGAAACTGAAAGAAGATTAGTAGCCAATCCTGGTACATATAATACATTTTTTATTATCCCTTTTTCATTTGTCAGATCTACTAGAATGTTTCTAATCCCCTTTACTTCATAAGTTTTACTATCTGCTATAGTAACTGGTTTCTCATTTATCTTTTGTAGAGAATTAAACCAATGTATGTTTCCAGTCATATGTTTGCTTGCCCCTAAATCTATATACCAATGATCCATGGTTTAAGACACCTTATTGTTTTGAGTAAGCAAACTTGACAAAAACTTTCAAAACTTAGGTTTTGTAGGATTCCTTATGTCTCCCTAGTGGTTAGAATAAGCTATAAGCTTGATAAAGTGCTTAGCTACTATTAGTTCATATTTTGAGTTGATTTTGTAATATTTTGGGAATGATAATAATCAACTCCTATTTCACCTTATTTCTCTTATGAACTATGCACTTATCAATTTAATGGAGTTCTCTATGGTTGGATTTCTTTTGTCCCTTTAATATGACTATGAGCAATAAATTCCAACTCAATTAACCAAGCAATAATTTTCCTCCTCTATCCTTAAATTTTTCAAAGGTTTAATTTTCTAAATTCCAATTAATTAAAGTTTGATGTAGCACTCCTTATATCTCCCTAATTTTGGAATTTTAGAAAATAATGATATTTGCAATAATAATTTATTTCCAAGTAGAAAACCTTATACCTCCTATGATATTAATTGCAAATATTGTATTTCAACTAGAGTGATTTGAAATGAAATACTATTTAAGGATAAGAATATAAACTCCTTTGATTTGCTTTCAAATCTATTAAGGTTGATTTTGCATATAACTTCAAATGCAAATGATAATGATAATTTCAACCTTATACTATCCCTTATTACTCCTTATGAAAGCAAAATAATCCAAATAATACCTTAGTAAGGTTGATGGGCGCTATGCTTGACTTCAAAATCCTTGAAATGCATTGTATCTCCTTGCTGGTTTATGACAGACTTGGTGGACATCCTCTTATGATAGTCTTAAATGCACTTTTGAATCCTTGACTTCAAGCTTTGAATACGCTCTCACTTAATGCAGACTTAAGATATGCTTCCCCTTCTATTTCGACTCTTTAATACTTCGTGTCTCGCTTTGGTATGTGTGACAAAATGGTGCCTGTCTTGCTTTGGAATGTAAGTTATGCGAATCTGAAGTGTTACAAGCTATAACCGCATTGAGACAAGTGGTGCAAGTTTAGTGTGAAGCGCTTAGGTAAATAAGACGTTACTCCACTCGCAGGTGCTCTCCTCTCTTGGACGAGCGTTACTCCAATTGCTGGCGCTCTCTTGGACGAGCGTTACTCTAATGACTGGTGCTCTCTTGGATGAGCGTTACTCTGATGAGTGCCTTTCTCTTGAGCGTTGGAGATAAAAAGGTGAATTTTCCCTTTGTGTCAAGTGGCACAATATTCTTGTCGCCTTTAGGACAAATGTAGATGTCTCCCTTGCATGCACACTCTCTCGAACGTACCAAAAAATAAATTTTAATGCTTTCTCAACTCCTGTTCTTGCAAACCATTTGCAAGCTTGCTTTGCTCCTTCGAAAATGAACGATTTCTCCTTCTTGCAAGTTGTTCTATCGATGATGATGATGTCTTTCAAGGTTGGCTCCAGTTGTGACGATCCTAGGGCATTGGAATGGCGATTCTATGGTGATTTCAATGCAGTCTTCGACTGGCGGTTCAACCACGTTGGAGCTATGGTAATACACCTTTGATATCACCTTAAACCTTGCTCCTCCTTGCTTGCAATATGTTGTCCTTAGCGTTGTGTTTTTACTTAGGGTGCAATAGATTATATTCACCTTACGTAGATCCTTTCTATGTTGCAGGTTGACGTCGCCTTAGGTGCTGTACTAGGGTGTCTTCCAACATTTTGACGATGCATATACCAAGCCTTATGAATGGCTCTTCACTCAAGCACCTTGGGTTGTGCTTCCCTTACCAACAGCGGATGTCGAGCCCTTCGGTTGGCTCTCTACTCTGCTCAAAGTTTGCTCCTCAAACTTCGGTGATGTGGCTGCTTAAAGACCGTACCCTATTGCTTGTAACAGTGTCTTTAAGACACTCTCTCTTTGCCCTCTTTTGTTGTATTTTGAAAGGAAAAAACCGGTGCCAATGTCATGCAAAAACCTTTGCAATAGATGAGGATGAAATATTGTATTTTGCACCGAAGTTATATGTCTCCTATTGAAGCTTGCTTCTTAGATATCACGGCTCTCTGCTCTAATCCTTGAGAGCAAGATGTATTGTATTGTTGCCTTCCTTTCTAGACAACACTAACCTCTAACTCCTTTTCTTGGATAACTTAGCACCAATGAATCCAAGCTCTTAATCATGCAACTAATAAGCTATTTGAGAGGTTTAACTTTGCACTAATGTTCACTTCAACTAAAAACCCTTAGTGTACTTTGAATAATTAATATAGTGCAATAATAATCTCCCCTTATTACTCCTTCAAATGAACCTAAGAAACATGCACTATAAATTGCTCCTAACTGCACTATAATCTCTGCAACTCAATGTAGTCTTCTTTGCTTCAACTAAACAATACGAAGATGATATTTTTCTTTCTGTCGAGATATATCTAACTCCTATTTTAATGTGCAGGTAGTAACCTTAAAAGAAACTCTCTTCTGCACTCCCTTGAAGACTTTTAAAAAGAATCCACTTCTTGCAACTTTTAAACTAATATGGTGCTTAACGAATCTTAATAAACCAAAAATCTAAAGTTCAACTAGTGAACCTTATCCACCCAAGTTGATTACCTTTAAGATCTCTGAAGATGGTGGGTGTCTTGGTGATTCGATTCACCAAATTACTGCCTTTACTTGGATGAATTTGCAGTTGTTCTTGGCTGTCCAAAACAACTCTCCTTTCTCGAATTCTTCTTCTTTTGGGCTTGTTGTCAGATGGTGACAATTGTCCCAATTTCTTCTTGTAGAAGATGCTCCTCCTTGCAATCTTTTTCAGGTCCCTTGTAGCTCTGATACCAATGATAGTTTTTGCACTATTCTATCTATTCAAGAATTATAATTACTAGGAAGAAAATGATAGAATAGAAGAGCTACATGAACAACATATCATCTCTTATTATCTGAATAGAATTGTACAATTGCGAATGGAACTAAGAGTCCATTATATAAGAGGATAGGTTTCTTGTTCCTTACTCTACCTATGACACTTGGTCTAACTTACATGACACTTGGCATAATTACCAAATAATGGAATATATTCCACCATCTTTTGATAGATTCCAAACCAACTCATCCTTTCATGTAAAAATCAGCAAATAAAACTCTTGAAGCATCTTTTGAAGTTCATCTGCAATTTGTTTGAGTTCCTCTCCTTCAACCAAGTTACTAATAGAAATCCATGATCTGGAGTTGTTGCTCACATTAATATAGTCTTTGACCTTTGGACCTTTACAAGCTAGGCATGCCCAAGCCAATGGTTGCCATTTTGAGTCAAAGATAAGAGGATAAGGCTTCAACCAAGCATCAGACCAAAATTTGCATAATTCCCCTCATTGACTGACCATCTAATATGTTTCTTGATCAATTGCAAACTATCTGATATGAAGTTCCATGTTGATGATCCTTTGGGTAGGGTTCTTTTCCTAAATAATTTCATTGCATCAAGAGAACCTATATATTTTTGAAGTAATATTTTTGCCCAATTCTTTCCTTGATCTCTGAATAATCTCCACCCAAGTTTTGCCCCTAAGGCCAAACTCATAAGTCTGCAATTCTGCAAGCCTGCTCCTCCAATATTCTTTCCTTTGCAAACCCTATCCCACTTACAAAGAGGAAACCTAAAATTTTCCTCACATCCTTTCCAAAGAAAGTCTCTTTAAATTTTATCAATTTTTGATGCTATACCTATTAGCAATCTTGAAAGTGACATCATATAAATAGGGATGGATTGCAATGTAGTCTTTATGAGTTGTAGCCTTCTCACCATGGTTAAGAACTTACCTTTCCAACCTACCAAACAAGCTTTCATTCTATCCAAACAAGAGACCCAAAGCTCCTTTTTATTTCCTTTATGAGACAAAGGAATACCCAAGTAGGTTGATGGAAATTTTTCAATTTTAAACCCTAAAATATCCACAATAATTCATTGTAAATCTAGGGTAATGTTAATGAAAAAATCCTAGATTTTGTAGTATTAACCAACTATCCAATAGCCTTCTCATAACATGATAATATTGATTTAAACTCCATGGCCTCACTAACTAAGGGATGACCCAAAAGAAAAGTATCATCAACAAATTAGAGATGAGATTTAAAGGGACCATTTTTTGCAACCTAAATACCTTTGATTTTTCCTTCCATTTTTACCTTTGAGAAAGCTCTCCCTAATGCCTCTACAAGAATAATAAATAGATAAGGAGATAGTGGATCACCTTGGTAAAGTCCACAAGATGACTTAAAGTAACCAACAAGAGAACCATTGATCAAAATATAATATTTTATAGTGCTATAACAACATTTAATCCATTCACACCAACTATAATCAAAACCAAACATTTTTAGAATATCATGTAGAAAACTCCAAGAAACCCTATCATATGCTTTGTTCATATCTAATTTCATAAGCATACCTAGTTTTTTCATGGAATGAAGAGAATGTATGGCCTCCTATGCAATGATTATACCATCAAGAATTTGTTTACCATGAACAAAACCACCTTGTTCCTTTGAGATAACACAATCTAGAATGCCTTTCAACCTATTTGCCATAATTTTTGAAATGATCTTATAAATCATATTACAAAGGCTTATTGGACAAAAATTATCAAAATATTTTATCTTACCTTTCTTGGAAACCAATGTAATAAAAGTGGCATTGATCTCACTTATTATAGCCTTCCTTTTCTAGGCCTCTTCAACTACAACTAACATATCACTCTTCAATAAATCCCAAATTTTGAAAGAAAATTATAAGAAATCCATCTAGGCCAAGTGCCTTATTAGGATGGAAAGAGAAAACTACTTCATATAGCTCCTCCATAGATATCTTCTTCATCAAGATTTCATTTTGTCCTTATATGATAATTGATGGAATATTTTACAAAAGCTTATCTTGTGCCTCCTTATCTTGCCCAATATCTAACAAAATATTTTTAAAATAATTAATTGCTTCCTTCCTTATATCTTCTTCTTCCTCAATATTTCTTCCATATAGAGTTAAAATATTTTTATATGATGAAAAAAAAATTTTTTTGTTATAGCATGAAATTTTTGTATTTCTATCTCCTTCCTTGAGCCATTTCTCCCTAGATTTTTGGAACCAATATGACTCCTTTTTCAATGCATTATGATAATAAAAAGTAATTATTTTTCTTTCACATAAGAATCTTGATCCATTCCATTAATTTCTACTATCTCTTATAAATTTTTGAGCTTGGATTCAATTTCTTTCTTTTCTTTAAAAATGTTACCAAAATATTTGGCATTCCAAATCTTCATTTGCTCCTTTAAATATTTCATCTTTTGAACAAACCTATACATATATGATCCTTCAAAATTTGCTTCATCCCACCATAACATAACCATCTAGAAGAAATTAAGGTCTTGGAGCCACATAGACTAGAAATAAAATGGCTTTGGATGACCATTATTAGGTAAATCACAAGTCAAAAGAATGGGTTTGTGATCTAATCCTACTTATAATAAAATATCTAAAGAGATTGTATACTCTATTTGCAACCATGTGTTGGATAACAAGAATCTATCCAATATTTCTACTATATGAGTTTGCCCAATGCATCTATTATCCCATGTATATTGAAAACTTGAAGGAATAACATCCCAAAGGCCATTTGAATTGACAAATGAAGCAAAATATTGCATTGATTTAGACCATCCTAGAGTACCACCCTTCTTTTCCAAAGGAGATAGAACTATGTTGAAGTCACCCCCAAGAATCCATAGATCACAATTATGAATCATCATTATATTTGACAAAAATATGCTAAGGTCCTTCCAACATCTTTCACAAGGAGTAACTATAGTTGGAGCATATACATTTATAACCCCAACTTTGATGTTTTCCTCTTTCTACAAAATAGTCCAGCAACCCAATTACTTTTTGCTTCTAACAATTATCCATCCCATTTGTATTTATCCCATATTGTTGCAATACCACCTAAAGCTCCTATAGAAGAAACTACTAGACAATCACCCATCTTCCAAATATTTTTAAAAGCATCCTTACATTCCTCACTACTTAATTTTATTTCTTGTATTAAAATAAACTCAAGACTATAACAACCTATTAATTCCTTAATAACTCTTTTTTAGGGGTCTTATTCATACCCCTAATATTCCATGATATCATTTTCATCATCATCACTTTTTATTTTTATTAGTGGGCTTAGCCCCACTTCTTGTTAACACCTATGATATTTTTATTTGGCTTCCCAAATCGATATCCCTTTGAGTTTCTTTTTCTCTTTGTTCATGCTTTGATGACCTTCCTCTCCTTTTTCCATTCCCACCAACACTTTCATCTTCATCAATCTCTTCTATTTTTCCATATTATTCATAATGAGACTTATCTTCTAAAGATTTATGTTACCCTAAAGAATCTAAAATGCAAGGAATAGCCTCATAAACACTTTCTTCTTTATGTTTCCTAAAAACCCTAAAGTGCAAGGATGATCCTCCATAGTCATTACTTTCTTATGCTACCATAGAAACCCTAAATTTCCTTGGATATCCTCCATATGCATTTCTTTATTATGTTACTCTTGAAACCCTAAAGTGCAATGAATACACTATATACTACTTTCATTTTTATTGCAAGGAGAAGATTTTATGCTACTTGAGAAAAATGAAGATGATTTACCTAGATTAACCTTGACCTCCTTCACCTCATTCGCTTTAAAATTTGCCTCCCCATCTTCCCTTCACCTTTAACTCCTATATTTGAACTTGCACATTGTACTTCCTCATCCCTTGTGTCATTTTTTCTTCTAATGGTTGATTCGAGTGAACTATAATGGCCTTTGCCATTTGATGATGTAAAGGGGTTTTTCTTACCACTTTCTTAGGAGTGGAAAATCCTTGATTTGACCTAGCTTCTCCTATGATATGATCTCCTTGTTTCATATTGAAGTTTACCTCATGCCCAAAATTTTCCATCTCTTTCCTCCATCACTTTGCAATCTCTTGCCATGTGTCTAATTTCATGACATCGAATGCAATATTTTCATAATCCACTTGTTGATCCCATTCTCTTGATTCAAATTTAATCCTAATGGACTATAGTAAAGGTTTTGAAATATCCATGGCAACACATATTCGAGTGTATACAACATGCCTTCTCTCCTTAGTAGTTGGTCCCTCCTAGATGAACTCACCTAGAGTATTGCCAATATTCTTCAAAACCTCCTTATTGATGAGTTGATAAGGAAGTCCAAAAAGCCTAATCCACATCAAAAGCCTTTTAATAGTCTTTATCTCCACAAAAAATTCTCACTCCATGGTCTTAAATATAATGCATCTTTACCCCTAAACCAAGGGCCACCATCCATTATTTTATCCCTTATTTCTAAACTAGAGAAGATAATGAGGAAAAATCCTTTTGAAAGAAAAGTCATGGAGTAATTTGAATTCAATCTCCACTTCCACTTGATCCAATTTTGAATCTCAAAAAACCTGGCTAGTATCCATGGAACTTACATATTAACCCTCTAGTTTTAAGAACCATTATATCATGCTCAATCATCTCATCCTTGATAATCACTTTTGGTGTAGTATTTGCTACCTGGATAGGGTTTTCCATAGATTCACTCTTCCTCTTATCGCTAACTAGGGCATCCTTACTTCTAGTAAGGACTTTCAAAAATGACTTTCTTGCCATGTTACCTAGATTTTCTTCACATGAATCCTTTAGTTTTTGAGTTTCTCCTAAGATCTAGAACAAGAAGTGGTGCTCGCTCCTTGATCACACTTTGCTTCCTACTTCCTGCTCATGCTTCCTGTTTCGTACTCTCTGTAGCAAAACTCGACTCGAGTCTCGAGTACTCGACCGAGTCCAAGTCCGAGTGGACTCAGTTGTGTCGAGTCCACTCAAACTCGTTTTGTTTTTGGACTCGGCCGACTCCGTGCCAAATCCGAGTCCAACTGGGACTTACGAGTCTCGACATTGGGACTTGGCCAACCAAGAAGAAATTAATTTAAAAAACAAATCATTCAGGAAAGCGAAGGTTGACAGTTTTTAGTGTCGAGTTTTTTAGCGGAAGCGACTTGAGTGAGAGCATTAGCAAAGTTTGCGGTGGAATAATAGTGTTGTGCTTGGAGAAAGGAAAGCCAATAATAGTGGCGCTGTTGAATGCAAGTCGTAGCAAAGTCATACTCCTGGGGCTCCCCAACAATCCTCAAATGATTGCAGAGCGCATCAATGATTGTTTCTCTCGTGGTCATACCACCATCCCAAGAATTCTAAATTCTATAAGAAACATGACCTTAATAGAGAAGACCCATACTCCTCCCTAAAAAGAGACATTTCAATATACAATAAGTTGGGGGAGATTATATTAATTGGAGATTTCAATGCAAGGACAACAAATAAGCAAGCTAACATTCTAGAAGGTAACGAAGATATTGAGATTAATCCTCTTTGGATGCCAGAAGAGGAAAATCAACAGTGGACCAGGACTTCAGAAGATGAGCATGGGGCTATCACGCAATATGGAGAAGAGTTGTTAGGTCTTTGCAGCATATACAATTTGATTATTTGCAATGGGATGAACAAATGGAAAAATTCAGGAAAGTATACATGCAAAACATATAAGGGACAAAGTGTAATAGACTATGTAATATGCTCACAGAATTACATACCAAAAATAGAGGAGCTAGAAGTGGAAGATTCTCCAATGGAACTTAAGTCAGATCACAACCCAATTGTTATGAAACTTCGAATGCATGGAGACAAACCAAGGGAAAAACACTTGCAAGGCAATCAAAATAAATATCCTCACAAGGGAAACATTCTCTTAACAGATGAAAATCGGCAAAATTTTAGAGCAGTATTAAATAACAAGTTACAGGAAAGGGAAGAACTACATCACAGTAGTAGAGATTACAGTAAGAGTGAATGGTTAATGCACGTTATTCAAGAAGCTCTAAACAAATGCAAGAGAGCTAAACCTAAAAAGAAAGAAAGGAATAGCTTCCCAACCAACCCATGGTTCGATGAAGATTGCAAAAAAATGCGAAGATTACTAAAGGAACCAACGGGTAAAACAAGAGCAAACAAAAAAGCATATGAGAAACTGGTAAGGGCAAAAAAAGAAGAATACACTAGAACAAGGAGGAAAGAATTGATTTACTTAGGGAAGCATGAACCAAAGAAATTTTGGAAGGAACTAAGCGTGAAAAGGATGCAAACTGAAAATAACATAACAGTTAATCAGTGGTTGGAGTATTCAAAACAATCGTATCAACGTAGTAACTAGCAGGAGACACCCCCTACTATCATTGTCAAGAAAGAACTTTTCACAATTGAAGACATTATTCAAGGGATAAAAAAGTTAGCAATTGGTAAAGCCCGTGACATAGACAATCTTCAAGCAGAGCATATAAAATGGGGGGTAGATATCTTGGCACCGCAAATCAAAGAAATTTTCAATGAGGTCATACAAAATGGCTTCCCTACCGAGTGGACAACTAGCTTGACCATTCCTTTGTTTAAAAGTGGAGATGTAAATAATCCCTCAAACTATCGAACTATCATGATCAACCCTCTCTTTGCAAAGTTGTTTGGGAGTATGATAGAGCGTAGGATCAACATATGGGCAGAAGAAAAGGGAAAGAGAGCAAAGGGGCAAGCAGGTTTTAGGCCCAAGCACTCAACTATTGATCACCGTATCACGCTCAGACACATAGTGGAAAAAATATGGGACAAAAAAGAGGAGGCTTTTTGTTGTTTTGTAGACTTCAAAAAGGCATTTGACACGGTGCCAAGGAAAAAATTATGGAGCAGAATGGAAGAGCTAGAGGTTCCAATTCACTACAGGGCAGCAGTTCACAGACTATATGAGCATGTAAAGGCTAGAATCATAACACAGGAAGGGTTATCTGAATGTTTTGGTAGTGACATAGGTGTCAAACAAGGTTGCCCTCTATCTCCGACCTTATTTGGGTTGTACATTGACAAGTTAGAAGAATGGATAAACAAATTTGGGGGAGAGGGTGTGCATTTAGCCAAATATGTGGTAAAACTCCTCATGTATGCAGATGATGTAATTCTTGTGGCCAAAACAACCAAAGATCTAGAAGATCACCTTCAAGCTCTAGAACTCTTTTGTAAAGAAGTTGGGATGCAGGTGAACACGAGCAAAACAAAAATTATGATTTTTTCAGCAAAAAAGAAGAAGCAACAACTCAAATTTCAGTTTGCAGGAGAACCGCTTGATGTAGTAGTAGAATACAAATACCTGGGCATAGACTTTCATGACAAACTTAATTGGAATACATGTAGGATGAAAAGAACTCAAAGTGGTTGGAGAGCACTATATGCACTTCAAAACAGGTGTAGGAATGCCGAGTTGTGGGACCGGAAGACCACCAAGGTCTTATTTGGCCTACTTGTTACACCGGTTCTGTTGTATGGTTGCGAGGTGTGGGCTAGTGGCACAACAAATGCAAAATGGAGGCAAATAGAAAGGATTCAAAAATATCTAATCACAAACTTTCTCAAAATTAAGGCCACAACCCCTTATGAAATTATTCTAGCTGAAACTGGAATGTTCCCTTTAGAAGCAATTGCTATGACCAAGTTGTTATGTTACTTGAAAAAAACAGAAAACATGACAAATGATAGATGGCCTAGGGCAGCTAGGGACGAAGAGTTGCATAGGCGAAAGAATACATGGATGAAACAAAATCAGAAATGGATGAAACGTTGGGAAATCAACATAAATGAATGCCCAAATGTCAACAAAGACATAAAAAATTATGTGAATGAAAAGTTCAGAAGTGGAATGTGGAAAAATGCAAGCAGGAAAAGACAATATTATATTGCAAATTTTAACCCAACGTATGACCACAAGGAAAAAGCGTATATAGGCGCTGAAATCAAGTGGAAGGAAAAAATACTCATTGCTCAGATAAGGACTAGCTCTCATAGGCTTAGATGTGAAACAGGAGATGGACAACGCCCAAAGAACAATGGGAAGAAAGGATATGTACTCTATGCAGCACAAGGGCAGTAGAGACAGAGGAACACTTCATCTATAAATGCCCGAGTTTTTCAGATATCCGTGACAAATACAAAGAAACACTTGGGAACGAGTTTATGGCAGATTTATTTGAAGACAGTAAAATAAAAAAAGTTGGGGAATTGCTAACACAAATCAGCAGGAGAAGGAACAACCTTCTCAAAGATATTAAAGATCATATGATATGATTTGAGTAATTGTACTTCCATATTTGAGGTCCCATAGACCATATTTGGGTCTCGCGGACGTAATTAAAATCTTTCATTTCATTTCATTTCTTCTCTTCCTCTTAAAAATCGAACTCCTCGCTACCTGGAGGACCAACTAAATCCAATGTCGGTGCTGAATGTGACCACAGGGACTATTCGTTCCCTCCGAATTAAGCCTAAAATTTGATGGGAAATGATGCTCATCAAGAAAATATTGATCGAAATTATATTATAGGCATCCAGAGGCATATTGTATTGTCAATAACAAATTATATTATACACATATATATACTTAATTGAAGAGAATTTTAAATAGATGCAGGTCATATTGATGCCATTAAAAAGGTTATGCATCTTTCATTCCGTAAATGGAAATGGATGTCTAAATGTGCTAAACAGTAATGACGGTCATTTAACAGTCAACTTTCAAGTCTGAATTTATCTTTTTGTCTCCACGCCAGACAATTTTAGTGGCGGTTGGTATTTTATTATCGGCCGAGCATATTTGATGGTTGACTTGGAGAGGATGCCAAATAGCCAATGTTAGGTCAGGCACGTTTAACCAATATATTCCTTAATTTACCAATTTTCTTAGATTTATGATTATCTTAAAAGAAGTTTTAATTGTATTGTAAGGTTATACTTCATATAAAATGATTTTATTATTTATGTAATATGTATTATCTACAAAATTACGGAGAACTTTATTTTTTAAGTTTAGATTTTAAATTTTAAACTTCACTTTCTCTATTAGTAGATCTAATTTCAATTATATTAATAGAAAATTTAAATTAAAAAATAAATGAAATGTATCAAATAAATTAATCCTCTCTCTTTCCCGTCCTACCGTCCTAAAAAACGTTGCCAATAGTAGAATTATATTATAATACCTGTTGGCAATTTTGCCACATTAAATCTTTTGATAAATTTTGGCCTAAGTATGGAGCTTTCAAGCGACAAAGAGCATGCTGAGGTGTTCGGGTTTTCGCGGGCCATAAACGGGGGCGATAAAATGGATGAAATGAGCTCTGGATATTTTATTATCGTAGATCTTCTCCCCAGCTTTCCGACGATATATTATAATAGGCGATCGGGTCAGCGGATCAAAAGTTATGGCCCCGGGAAGCAGAACCATAAAACCCCACAGGTAGCCGGCCTTCTTCGGAGATTGGCACGGAAGGCATTCCTTCCTTTCGGCCTTTCAATGTTGGTCCGCGGGTCTAGGGTGCATTGACACACCAAGTCCTTCCCAGGTGGCGGATTCGTGGCCAACAGTTTTTGGCACGCCCGGTGGGACTCTTTGTCCCACATTTGGAAGATCTCAAGCTCGTCCTCACTCGAGCTGACAGTTTCTTTTCGAATACCCGGTGGGACAAGGAAGTTTCCCACCCCCAAACAGAATCGAAGCACTGGTGCTCGCTTCATTGTTGTTCAAAATCAGAGCACCTGGCGACTTTGCACGTTCATATTCTCTGAGTCCAAAAGACCGGTCCTGACGCCTTTGTTCAAACGAGAAGGTGGCGAGCGAGGAACCCGAGAAACCAGCCTGACTTTACAAAATTAATACCAACGCTCCAGGCGAGCGCGTCAGGTCGGCTGATTACCAAGCTCGCATAGACGAATCCGTGAGGTGAGACGATCAGTCTCCATATTTTAAGGAAGCTCGAGTTGGTGAATCTTTGGCTTGCCTTCATCTGGAAAAATCACCTGGCGACTCTGACTGAGCTGAAGATCCAGATTTCTTGATCGCAGGCGCCCTTTTTTTTAAGCTAATAGAAGACACCCCGGAGGAATCAAGATTTGGTGAGCAGCCTTGACCTCACAAGCGGAGAAATGAATGTTCACCTACAGTCTCCACCGTGGTGGTATTGGCTCCAACCATCACCGCAACCGGTACCTGAAGAGGGCTCCCGTCTAAAAAATCTCCTTGCCACATCGTTCATCAATTGTCCGGGTACCGACATGAATGACAATCTGCCACGTTGCACCATGTTCGCGACCTGGCAAACATTGGTAGGCCAACCGGACTTCAAAGATCATCTGAAGTACAATCAGATCTGGTACGGACACTGCAGGTTCACCGGATAGGCAACCAAAGCTAGATTTGTGTTGGCGGTATGACAATAACGCCGCAAAATTTCGTATAAATAATCCGGCTAGTATTCAAAGTTTTAGTTGTTTTCTTAGTTTAGGTTGTGCAGTGTTTTCTTTTCAGTATTCCAAGAGTGTCGTGGGTGCCAAGGGTTTCAGAAAGAGGTTGTTGCTGGCAATGGATATCAAGAGGACGACGAGGGTGACTCTGTGCCCAATGGATAAAGGCCTGGGTCCTCACATCGAAGCAAGCTCAATGCCCCGCGAGCCGCCAAGAATGTTGGCAATTTTGCCACATTAAATATTTTGATAAATTTTGGCCTAAGTATGGAGCTTTCAAGCGGCAAAGAGCATGCTGAGGTGTTCGGGTTTTCGCGGGCCATAAACGGGGGCGATAAAATGGACGAAATGAGCTCTGGATATTTCATTATCGTAGATCTTCTCGCCAGCTTTCCGACGATATATTATAATAGGCGATCGGGTCAGCGAATCAAAAGTTATGGCCCCGGGAAGCAGAACCATAAAACCCCACAGGAAGCCGGCCTTCTCCGGAGATTGGCACGGAAGGCATTCCTTCCTTCCGGCCTTTCAATGTTGGTCCGCGGGTCTAGGGCGCATTGACACACCAAGTCCTTCCCAAGTGGCGGATTCGTGGCCAACAATACCCTTTTAATTAATTTATATTTTATAATAATATTATAATTCAGGAAAAAAATATATATTATTAACATTTATATATTAATTATTTAAGATTAAAACCCCATTATTATATCGTCATTAAGTAGTGGTGTTATTACAGTTCCACCAATATTACATTATTGATCAAACAGTGGTATTATACAATTTTGATAACTATGCATGTATCGCATAACAAGATTCTAATCTAAATCTCCTCCTTAAAAATTGAACAATATAACCAGTTGAACTACTACTATTTAATTATATTTTATATATTTTTTAATTTCATAAAACTTAATTATTTTATATATTATTTGTGCATATGTCATTTGATAAAAGTGAGATACATTTATTATCACTAATATATATCATTTGATACCCACGTGGTAGGTGAGTTGGAGAGGGTAGGGCAATCCTCCAAGGGAGGTCCTTGGTTCGAATCTTCACCCTACCAAACGCACATCGAGTACCCAAAATCCAATTGATAATGTTGGTGCGGTCAGGGCCGAGCACAATTCTCGGGTGATTTTGACAATGTAGAACCCCCTGGTCATAGTTTCTCAGACCAAGGCAGCCCCGCAAGAGGTTTTTCGCTAAATTAAAAAAATATATATATATATATATATATAAATATAAATGAGGGTGGGGTGGGGAGTAAGTACAGCATGGTGTTGTACTTACTCTGCCCACCCTCATTTGAGGGTGGGAGTGGGGAGTAAGTACAGCACCAGAGTAAGTACAGCACCATGCTGTATTGAGGGTGGGGGTGTGGAGTAAGTACAGCATGGGTAGTAAGTACAGCACCATGCTGTATTGAGGGTGGGGGTGTGCTGTATTGAGGGTGGGGGTGGGGATTAAGTACAACACCATGTTGTATTGAGGGTGGGCGTGGGGAGAAAGTACAGCATGGTATTGAGGGTGGGGGTGGGGAGTACAGCACCATGTTGTATTGAGGGTGGGGATGGGGAGTAAGTACAACATGGTGCTGTACTTACTCTGGTGCTGTACTTACTCCCCACCCACCCTCAATACATAAAGTGTGAGGCAGGAACGAGGAGGAAGCGTGAGTAGGAACATAGTAGAGGGTGGGGGTGGGGAGTAAGTACAGCACCATGTTGTATTGAGGGTGGGGGTAGGGAGTAAGTACAGCACACAGAGTAAGTACAACACCATGTTGTATTGAGGGTGGGGGTGGGGAGTAAGTACAACATGGGGAGTAAGTACAAGCACCAGAGTAAGTATAGCACCATGTTGTATTGAGGGTGGGGGTGGGGGAGTAAGTACAGCACCGAGGGTGGGGGTAGGGGAGTAAGTACAGCATGGTGCTGTACTTACTCCCCTACGAGGAGGAAGCGTGAGTAGGAACATAGTAGCAAAACTCGGACTCGAGACTCAGCAAAAGGAAAAAACAAATTTTCATTGAAAAAATTAAGTTTTTTCATGCGCTGTACTTACTCCCCACCCCCAAATGAGGGTGGGTGTGGGGAGTAAGTAAAGCACCATGTTATATTGAGGATGGGGGTGCTGTACTTACTCCCCACCCCCACCCTCAATACATAAAGTGTGAGGCAGGAACGAGGAGGAAGCGTGAGTAGGAACATAGTAGCAAAACTCGGACTCAAGACTCGGCAAAAAAACTCGGCAAAACTTGGCAAAAGGAAAAAACAAATTTTCATTGAAAAAATTAAGTTTTTTCATGCGCTGTACTTACTCCCCACCCCCAAATGAGGGTGGGGGTGGGGAGTAAGTACAGCACCATGTTGTATTGAGGGTGGGGGTGGGGAGTAAGTACAGCATGGTGTTGTACTTACTCTGGTGTTGTACTTACTCCCCACCCACCCTCAATACATAAAGTGTGAGGCAGGAACGAGGAGGAAGCGTGAGTAGGAACATAGTAGCAAAACTCGGACTCGAGACTTAGCAAAAAAACTCGGCAAAACTTGGCAAAAGGAAAAAACAAATTTTCATTGAAAAAATTAAGTTTTTTCATGCGCCGTACTTACTCCCCACCCCCAAATGTGGGTGGGGGTGGGGAGTAAGTACAACATGGTGCTGTACTTACTCCGGTGTTGTACTTACTCGGGGGTGGAGAGTAAGTACAACATGGTGTTGTACTTACTCTGGTGCTGTACTTACTCCCCATCCCCACCCTCATTTGAGGGTGGGCATTTGAGGGTGGGGGTGGGGGGTAAGTACAAGACCGCAGTAAGTACAAGACCATGCTGTACTTACTCCCCACCCCCACCCTCAATACAGCATGGTGTTGTACTTACCCCCCACCCCCACCCTCACCCTCAAATGACCCCCCACCCCCACGCCTGTACTTACTCCCCACTCCCACTCTCAATACGAGCATGGTGCTGTACTTACCCCCCAACCCCACCCTCAAATGAGGATGGGGGTGGGGAGTAAGTACAGCACCAGAGTAAGTACAGCACCATGCTGTACTTACTCCCCACCCCCAAATGAGGGTGGGGATGGGGAGTAAGTACAGCACCAGAGTAAGTACAGCACCATGTTGTACTTACTCCCCACCCCCAACCTCATTTGGGGGTGTGTGGGGGTGGGAAGTAAGTACAGCGCATGAAAAAACTTAATTTTTTCAATGAAAATTTGTTTTTTCCTTTTGCCAAGTTTTGCCGAGTTTTTTTGCCTAGTCTCAAGTCCGAGTTTTGCTTCTATGTTCCTACTCACGCTTCCTCCTCGTTCCTGCCTCACACTCGTTCCTATCTCGATTAGAATTTGATTACTAAGGAGCTTATTAAACTCAATGGCAAGTTTCCTTTTTTAACTGTTATGAATTGTCTTTTGATATTTAAAATATATAGTTATTAAAAGATTTAATATTTTTGTGATTGATCTTACTATCAAAAGACTTAAAGATACAAAATATTGGATTAAAAAGGTCAATGGTATGACTTCTGATCAATGTATTTTGGACTGAAAAGCTTTACTGCAACAATTTGATCTTTCACCAAAGTCAATAAAAAATTTATATGCTGACAAAAAAAGTCATGCAGTCTTATAAAGGTTTTACAGCCTTATGACCATCTACAAAAATTCTTGTCTTTTATGAAGTATACCCAAGGACTCTAAATTTACTAGTTTCAAAGTAGGAATTTCGATATATTTTTATTAACAACCAATTTCTTGACATAGGTTTTTGGTGTAATCCAAACCATACCTTCCCATCTGACTAGAACTTGACCTATATCTTGCAAAAAAATTCTACACATAAAGTGTGAGTACCCCAAATAAGTGGAGTCGTTGAGTTTGACATACGAGTATGCAAGAGACAAAATATTAAGTTTCTTGGCTCATTTGATAGGCGGAAGCCATCTCCCTTGTGACAAAGGGCTAGTTTTGAGGTTTAACACTTCTGGTGTTACTTTAAGTTCATATCATGACTCTGTAACTTAGGCACACTTATACTATTTATGCTCAGATTTTCCTTTCACTCAGAAGGCTTTGAGGGTCTCACTCACTCATAGAGTTGCTGGAGGCTCTAGAGTCAAATGGATCAATAGACACAATCTTAGGACTGACTCAAAAAATGTTTATTAACTGACAAAAACTGTTCAAAACTAACGTATGCCCACAGCCCTTGGATAAAAAGCCATTATTATAAAACTGAACTCACAAGATGTAACAGGTAGGCTGAGAAGCAAGCCTTCCCAAGTATTGGACCATTGATTCTGATCCCAAGCTTAGAAAACATTAAAAGAAGACTATGTACAAAAAGAAGTATTTTATTGATCTACTCTCTGCAAGTACATGGGAAAAATTCGCCCAAGAAGGAAACTTGTTTCTCAACAAAATCTATTTAACATATGATCTCTGATACTTTTATCAATTTGCAAGAGATTGACCACTTCTATCAAGAGTAGTCCCAGTTACATATTTGACTATATCACTAATAACTAATTACTTCTAATCTGTTAATGTTGGATTTAGGGTGGTAAATTCCAATGAACAGTGCATTTCAGAGAAAAAATTATAACTAAGGGGGGCAAATAAACAGATGAAGAGGGCTAGCTTACCACTCTTTGTAAGAGCTCTGCCCTTTCCTTTGCTTCCATCTGACGTCTCTGATGACGAGAAAGATATTTATTCAGAGCAAGCTTCAAAGAATCAACTTCTTCTGCCACCTGCTCCAACTTTCTGCAAATAAGCAATGATTCATAAAACTTTCACATGTTCAATACATCTAAGCTTTTCGAATATCTTTTTCCTTATTGTGAATAATTCAATGACTATAGTGTCATCAAAGGATAGGAATTGGACTTCTACACATTATGAATCAATATCCACAATATTGGCGCATTGCATAATAGTTTTTTAAAATTACTTTGTTAAGGTACAAATAAATGAATCTCAAATAGTACACAGTATAACTCAAATTGCCTGGATGGGAAACACAATTCAACACAGAAGTGAAGCAATCTAAGCAAGTACGAGAAAAGGCTTATTTTAGTTGTTGAAATCAAGATTGGAATATTCTGCTAGTAGTTTAAACAGAGATGCATCTAGTGGAGATTGAAATTTTACGTCCAATAATGGGTAAAATATACATCATGAAAATCAAACTTGTTGGGAAATGAAAAACACTTCTAATTATTCTATGAAAGGAACCTTGCTTAAATAGCAAAGGTGTACAATCTGATCCATCGGATCATAACAAACTGAGTTGATCTCAGCCACACAAATTATCCTAGTAACAACTTAGGATATGATATACTCTAACACCCCCCCCCTTAAGTGGTACTAGGAGGTAGTGAAAAACAACAAAACCAAACAAGTGGCATATCCACAGAAATGAGTCCGGACAACAAGGACTGATAAGGTACTCGTACAATTTATCCATAATAAATTGAGTTGGAGAGATGATAAAAAAACCACTTCCAGAAGAGAAAGAAGAAGAAGGAAGATGTACAAGGAGGATGGAGAGGAAGACGTCCTCTTCAATCCCCCTAGGACAACTTCCATCAAGAAGGGGCCTTCAAAGGATTCATGAGATGTCTCAAAAAGTAAAGAAGCCTCGTCGCCGAACTGAATGAAATCTCACTCCCAGACTGGTGCTTGTGACAATGAACAAGGCTATGAACCATGAAAAAAGTCACTAAAGAAAACCCCCTGAAACCAAAGTGTCTCACAAAAGGAGAGTGTGAAGATAGTGTGGAAAAAGAAGCACCACAATGGCAAGGGTAGTCCAAAAATTGACCCTAATGGTGTTAGAGTATATCATATCCTAAGTTGTTACTAGGATCATTTGTGTGGCTGATATTAACTTAGTTAGTTATGATCCGATGGATCAGATTGTACACCTTTGCTATTTAAGCAAGGTTCCTTTCATAGAATAATTAGAAGTGTTTTTCATTTCCCAACAAAACTTGCAAAAACAATAGTTTTGGAGGCTTTTACAGGAGGCACGTATTACAATAGAATCAACCAGAAACTACCTTAAACAATAAGCAATGTACTTCATATGCATAATACTGAATTTTCTATTCACCTTGACAGGATAGGCACTGAAATAGAATTACCAACAGAAACTGTAATGTACAGATTCTACGAACATATAGACAATATGAAACAAACTGAGTGAGAAATATTTGAGCTACCTCCATGATAGATGGAAAATGAACATGTATATTGGGTATGACATATATGTTGGTAACCACAGCTTGGATATCTTGTACGCAAGCACCCAGCATGAACAAAAATTAATAGTTGCAAGTACATTATTTAATGACTACAGGTAAGATGCTCACATGTAATCCCATATATTCAATTCTTCTTTTATTCACTAAAACCACACTAATATATAATATGTCTTAGTTCTATAACTACAAAGCAGACACAAAGAAGAAACATAAGACACGGCATGAAATAAGAATGCATGAAGTCCATAGGAGGTTTGAAAGTTTTCTCAAAAGATAAATGAACAGAAAGTTGGATCATCAAGGGCAAAAGCACCAATGTCGATGTCATTTTTTCTGAATCACCTGGTTATAACTGTCAAGAAACTTGTAGGCAAATATTCCTTTGTTGAAGGAAATGGACATTGAAGTGGAGAATGGAGCCATGTAATTTGAGATATGAAATACGAAGGTGGAAAAGTTGAGTCATGAAGGAGTGTTCAACACCAGAAGGATGATAACAGGGTTGCACATGTTACTTATTTACAATACCTAAATAATCAATGAAAAAAAACAAAAAATATCATCTGTCGAAAGGGGAGAGCATCCTGAGAATGAGAATATTCACACAGTTAAGTTTTCAAACTCTGAAATAACACTAATAACACTCATCTTAACAAAGAAGAAGATCCAAAGCTGCAAGCTTACTGCAGTGGTAAGGGCTTTGGCTTCTCTTTAAGAGGTCCAAGGTTCAAACCCCACTTAGTATGAGGGGACCATGACCCTTCATAAAAACATGTGTAAACTCATTGAATAAAAAACAAAGAAGAAGATCCCTCTGTAAAGTGTAAATAGGAAGCATTATCTTTGTTTGGTATTTTCCTTTAATAAGATAGATTTCCAAAAATCAGAATTAAGTTTTCAATATTGATAAAGCAACAAGTCCATTTCCATGATTGATTTATAGCAGTTTGTAAATGATTTTGAGTACCAACCTTTTCCATAGATCACGCTGAGACTTGGGCATCTGTGAACGCCAAAGCATGTCCATCTCAACATTGTAAGTTCGGATTTGAGCTAAGTCACGCTTGAGACTCTGGGCCAAGTCAAGAGAACTGTCATCATGTGACCATCCACTTGAACTTGAATATGGCAGAGATGAATGTGACTCCAAGCATTCCAACCTTTCCAGTCCATCTCTGACCCCCAACAATAGGTGCCTCGCCTGCTGATAAACATCTGATAGGGTTCCTCCAACCATTGTGTTTGCGGATATCTAAAATAAACAATCAGCTGAGGTCTAGAAGATTGTTTCTAAGGTGATAATGTGAGTGTATGGAGGTCACCAGATGTAAACTATGGGATCATACCATATGCTAATTTGATAATGTACGCATATGAAGAAGATTATGTGTAACTATGGGATCATACCATATGCTGCTCAGAAATAATAGCTGTTGTCTTCAAATGACATGCAAATAATTTCTAAGCATCTGTCCATGTGATAGAGATGAAATCAGACTCTGATCCAGTCCATTGAATTATATAAGCTTTGAACCACCATCTGCTCCTCCTTCAAAACATCATTGCAAACAAAGAAAGATGTTTTAGCTACTTAAATATGAACAACAATAAAAACTGCAAGATGGTATAAGTGCAGACAATCACAAAGAAGCACATTTCTATAAAGAAAGAACTAAAACTTGGTATATGTTGATATGTAAATTTCTTCTGCGATCTCCTTCAAACTAACGTGAATACATTATTGGCCCTTAAATACAATTGCTATAAAATGTAAAGAAGAGCGTAATCTCCTTGGTCCATGACTCCATACTAAAAATAGGCATGCATGAGCATAAGAGAAACTACCATTTGAGAGCATGCAATCTATAGGAAGAAGGCTCTATGAATTTTTAAATTTAATCATCACATGCACTGATTAAAAGGAAATTCAAGAAGAAAATACATAAGATGAGCAAATGTCAGAATGAAATTGAATGCATTATATATGGAATATAGTAAAAGTACAAAAATCCCAATAGTTGACCCACTTGCTAGATACCTAGTCTGAGTTACCCTAAAAGTCATCATAAACGAAAGGATTTAAAGGAATAGTTAATGTAGGATATCCTTTTAAGCCTTAAAGATCCATGAGAGTGAATGGGCTTAGAATGGATGAAAATCCTAATCACATCACCATATAAACCCAACCCAGGTAGATGTAATGTTTCATTGACCACCATAATGAGAAGATGCAAATGGTATGAACAACTTCCAATATTGGACCAAAACATCATAGTAGCATGCTGGTTCTACTTGAAATCACTTTGCAAAACATAGAACACATCTTGTATCTAGACTTATAAGTGCAAGTTGGAATACAGAAACAAACATCACTGAAAGGAAAGCTAAATTTATTGGAAAATTTGAGGAATAATAAGAATTCAACAGCAAAATTTGCGTAATGTTGGACGAATGTAATCATTGCCACGAAGGAAGAGATCTCATCAATATTTCAATGGAAAACTAAATGGGTATCAATGTTGTAGTAACATGGACTTAATAAGCCCACAAAGCCAAGGGTCTTTGGTGGTTGGCCATTAAACATGAAATGAAGCATGTAAAATACATAAGATCTATCTGAAAACTAACTTTAACTAGGTAAATGTGTAAACAAAGAAAAAAGTATTGTATTGAGTAGAATATGGCCTATCTATATAGTAGGTACTTTTGGAAAAGGTACATTAACTTGGGTCATGAATGTTTAATTAATAAAGAAAAGCGGACTGCTTTCACATATCCATCTACAATGTCTGAGACAAACGAAAGCACCATTAGTATTCATGCGAACTTAAGATGCAAAACTGCCATGTAAATTTTATAATTTCCAGCTTTCACTTTATGATTGTAAGCATAGATTTCATCCCTCTGCAAAAGCCTTACCACCAGAATAGAACCTTGATAGGAATATTGCTTGTCAATCGCTATTATGCCCATCAAACATATTGATATTTGATATTAGAAAAGGACTCAAAACCTTATAGTACAATGCGTTTTAGATGCTCAATTTTTATCAAATATATCCAAGTTCAATATAAATTTCCTGATCAGCAAAGTGGCTGACACTTCAGTATGATTTTTCTAAAATGAGGTGATCTTAAAAAATCTAACCAACTATGGCCTATGGGAATTTTGAAAAGCATGCAAACCGTAAATCTATGCGCTACAAAATATTGTTAATGCAAATCTTAGAAATATATTGCTAAACGCCTACAAACTTGCTTTGTGTCTGTTTAGATAAATAGTAAACACTTTAGCTGCTGATAACTACTTTGCTACTTGGCCAAGGAACTTGAAGCTTTAATGTGGAATTGACTCTAGATTACCAAATTGACAAATAATAAATGGCTTTGAAGATGAACTAATCCACAAATTTGATCTAAGCAGTGCAACTGATGTACTAGAAAATAAGCTCTGCAATTTAGTTAGAGGTCCATAACAAATGAATCAGCATTGATAGTAGGAAGAGAACCAAGTCAAAGATGGTTCTTGCACTTTCTGTAATTTTTGACAAATAGTAAATGCAATGCAAATGCAAGTTCATGTAAAAGTCCACCGAGGGATCCTGAAAGACCCATGAATAATTATAATGGAAGCAAATTTGAATGCAACATTAGCATAGGAAGCAATCAGTGTATTTACAAGTATTAAAGCAGTATTTGCATGGATATCAAATGGGTGGCACCACAATTATGTATCCATAAGAATGACTTGATTCCAGAAGCCATACTGGTTAAGAGAAGACACTATCTAATGTAGCCTAACTATGCTGCCCAAATCAAAGACAAAATAAACAGAATGTTGGATGTCAAAGCAATAGTTAAAGTAATAATGAGTGATAGGTTGTCCCTGCTATTTATTGCATGGAAGAAAGACTCAGATAAGTTAAAAAACATGGAGATATTCCATGTTTGAATATTGTAACAACCATTCCATTTACGGACAATGCTTTGGAAGAATTAGCTGGCAAATACCTATATTCCTGATTATTTCCCTAGGTATAATCGAAGTAATAATTTAGAAGAAAATAAAAAAAAAAATAGAATTATTTTGGCATTTGGAGCATATGCTTACCCTGGGATCTCATTTTGTTCATACCACACTTCCAACAACATTCCAATAAACAATTTTATTTATATTTAAAAAAATGTCCACAAAGGATTTGAAGACTTTTATTGATGATCAATGCATTCATGGAATGAGAGACAATCATCTAGATACATTTGTTAAATGTATGCACTCGAGGGGCATGCAGGGTTGTCACTAAACCTAAAGAAATGACAGTTGTTGGTGCCTTATAACTATAGAAAATTGCTCAGCCACATGGTATGCAAAGTAGGTATAAAGAATTACCCTTCCAGAATTAAGATGATAAATGAGATGCAAGCCCCTAAGAACGTGTGGTAGGTTCAACCGTTTCTAAGCGATGTTGGGTAGGATATTTGTTAAAAAAAATTGTCCAGTTGTTACATCCATTTGACTACTTGTTACAAAAATGAGACAGCATTTGAAGAGCAACCTAAGCAACAAAAAGCATTTGACAAATGGAAGACTATGCTAACGAGCACACCTATTGTAGCTCATATGAGTCAGAATAAGGAGTACTCCATTGATGTTGATAATTATGCTATTGGTTGTACATTAGCACAAGGTGAGACTCACAAGTTGTATCACCTACTAGAAATTGCTCGGAAATTATTCACAATGTTAACAGAAATTATACAACTACATAAAAGGATTTGGGAATGGTCTACTCAATGCAAAAATTCAAACATTATTTGTTGGACTTTGATTAGCATATATCTTGTTGTATTCCTATGTAGCTAAATTAGATGCTATTTTAGAATTTGTTAGAGAGATTTTAGGATTAAGTTAGTATATTCTAAGTTAGGCTTTGGTTACGAGAATAAGGCTAAGCCACCTATGTTGAGCTATGATATGTTAGTTTTCTGCCTATATATTGTATCCTTGGCAAACATATGGAATATAATGAGTTTGTATCTCATTTTGGTATCAGAGCCTGAGAAAAGTGGTCACACCCTGTGGATTGCCCATCACAACTCTTGTGAGTTCAGTCCAAGTAAGGTGGAGTTTGCTGTGACGTGTAGAAGCACTGTGCGTTATAATTAGCTTTGTTGTTAGTGAAGATGACTGCATTTAGCTGAGATCATGCTTTGACTGAGAGCGATCTGTTAGACGTGAATGAGCTGTTCCAATCCCAGAGAGGTTGCTGGTCACAATTTGACGTGAGTGTGGCCAACAATAGGTTGCAGGTCCAGTAAGGAATCATTTTTACAAGACGTGATAAGACGTTTGCTGCGCGACGTGATGCGCTAGAAGTGTTGTGTGTAGAAGTGTTGTGTGCGTAGACGCTCTGCGTAGACTGAGAAGACGTGTTGAAAAGACCCCGATAGATCTGCGGTGGCCAGCATAAGAGGAGTTCACTTCAAGCATGGAGAAAAGGCCCCGGTTGTGCATTGTAATAGGCCACATCAATTCAGCAGTGTAGATGATCTCTCAACCGTGTTGATTTGCATGACGATCTATGGCTGCGCGTTAGAAGCTCAAGTTCAGCAACGTGATGATCTCTCAACAAGTGTTGACGCGGACGACGTCTCTTGTAGCGGACGAGATTGCGTTCAAAATCTGCAGTGTGGAGTTTTTCAACATTTGACGTGGTGGAATACGTTGAGGAGATTTCCTTTGAAGAATTCGATTGGCGTTCAACCTGCAATGTTGAGCGCCTGATGCACCCTTGCTGCCATCTTCGGGAATTCAATGCCGTTTTTTTTTTTTTTATTAGCCCAATGATCGTGCTCGTTTGTCGCGGATTACGAACAAGAGAAGTAAAAAGTTGATGTATTGTGTTGTATTGTGCTCGTCTGTTGTGAATAACAACTTACCGAAAGCTCGAATCCGATAAACAACTGGTTAATAGACTTAGAGAGGAAGATCTGTGACAAGGCGGTGTGATCGTCACAGATCATTCTGAAGCAAGTCACTTGCCGCAGTGAAGATCATCATGGTTGAATGTTGTTGAATTCCGCGTAAAGACACTGACGAAAGACCGTTTAATGTTAAATGTTGCGTAACGACACAGACGAAAACGCCATTTTGACCCCTGCACGTTGTGCTGAGGAGTAAAGACGATTGCACTGGTGGTAAAGATGTGCTGAGTCGTGCGTGAGAAGTGCAGCAAGACGTCTGTTAATGTTGATAGACGTCTGATTGGTGGAGATTCTCGTACTTTGATAGAGGAGGCAGAGAGTCGCAGTGTTGATAGACGTTTGTTAGTGCCACGCTGTTAAAGATTGAATAGAAAGCAACATCGGAGTGTGCGTAATAGAGGAGGCAGCGAGCCGCAATCAGCAATGTGCTTGGAGTGTTGAGAGGCAAGTTGAAATTTGCTCTGCAACTTGCTCTACTTTAAGGCATCTAGATTGTGCAGCTAGCTCCAAGTAGCAAGTACTGTAAGGCTGGTTTCATAGAGCAAAACCGAGAGGTATTTTTTTTTATTTCACCAAACAATACCTATTACATTGTTTTTCCTGCTACTGTTTCTTGCAAAAGTACAACAGAGGGGTATTTTTTGTTTCCTTCAAAAGTCTTGTTGATTGGCAGCAATGGCTGCCAATAACAACCTACCCATTCCTGAATTTAATGGGTTAGATTATGAGTATTGGTCTATCAAGATGAAGACCTTACTCATAGGCAAAGGGTTATGGGACATTGTAGAAGAAGGCTACACTGAACCAGCAGATTGGACCACCTTGAGTGCAGCTGATAGAACTACTAAGAAGGATGCCCAAAAGAAGAACTCTTTTGCTCTCTACCATCTCCAAGCAGCTTTGGAGAAAAGCATCTTTCCAAGGATTGCTTCTTGTTCAACAGCCCTAGAAGCATGGAATGCCTTGAAAGATAGCTATCAAGGGAGCAATCAAGTGAAGCAAGTGAGGCTTCAAACTTTGAAGAGAGATTTTGAGAATCTCAAAATGCAAGATGATGAAAGAGTAGGAGATTATTGTGTGAGAGTGAAAGCAATTGTAAACAAAATGGAGACACTTGGAGAAGATATAAAAACTGAAGTGGTTGTGAAGAAAGTGTTGAGAACACTTCTTCATAAATGGAATCATATTGCTATTATTATTGAAGAATCTAAAGATCTTGCTACTCTAACATTTGATGCACTAATTGGTTCTTTGATGTCCCATGAAGAGAGACTCCAAGGTTCTACATCATCAAGCTTTGGAGGTGATGAAAAAGCATTCTCATCCAAGGAAGGTGAGACTCATGGCAATGCACAAGGAAGAGGACAAGGAAGAGGAGAAGAGCAAGAGGAAGAGGAAGAGGTAGATCAAGAGGTGGCTACCAAGGAAAAGGAAGAGGAAGAGGAGGTGACAAATCAAACAAGTCTTGTTATCATTGTGGCAAGCTTGGTCACTTTGCAAGAGATTGTAGAATAAAGGCTTCTCAAGAAGGGAGAAGTAATAATTATGGAAACTATGGAGAAGAGGAAGGAACTTCTTCAAATTTGTTCCTCACATATGGAAAATCAGATCAAAATCTTAATGAAACTTGGATTTTGGATACTGGTTGCTCAAATCATATGAGTGGCAAAGAAGAGTTATTTGCTACAATGGATTCCACATACAAGTCCAAGATCAAATTGGGAGATGACAAGGCACTACAAGTTGAAGGCATGGGAGCCATGGAGGTTCCAACAAAAGAAGGCACAAAGAAGGTGAACAATATCTATTACACTCCTAAACTCCAACATAATTTGCTTAGTGTTGGACAAATCATGGAAAAGAACTATAAACTTGTTTTTGAAGATGGAAAATGTGTAATTTTTGACAAAAACAATTGTAATAGAGTTGTCACAAATGTACCTATGACAAAGAATAGGTTATTTCCTCTTAAGTTTGGGGAACAAGGAGGTGCCCAACTTGCTAGTGTGGCCATAGAAAATCCAAGTGTGCTTTGGCACTTGAGATATGGTCATCTTAATTTTTCAAGCTTGAAGTTGTTGACTTCACAAGCTATGGTGTGTGGATTACCAAAAGTTGAAGAGCACAAGGAGGTGTGTGAAGGATGTGCTTTGGGAAAGCACTCAAGAACAAAGTTTCCAAGAGGTCAAGCATGGAGAGCAAGCCATCCACTACAATTGGTACATTCGGACATTTGTGGTCCAATGCATACCAAAAGCTTGGGTAACAATTCTTACTTTCTCACTTTCATTGATGATTTCTCTAGAATGTGTTGGATTTATTTTTTGAAAACTAAAGATGAAGCTTTTGAATGTTTCAAGGATTTCAAAAATAATGTAGAGAATCAAAGTGAGTATGTTGTAAAAATATTAAGGACTGATAGAGGAGGGGAGTTTTGCTCAAATGCATTTCTCAAATATTGTAAAGATTGTGGGATCAAAAGGCAATTCACTACTGCCTACACCCCACAACAAAATGGTGTGGCTGAAAGGAAGAACCGCACTATTGTAGAAATGGCTAGATCAATGCTTCAAACAAAGAAACTAAGTAACATGTATTGGGCTGATGTTGTTAGGACAAGTGTTTACATTTTGAATAGGAGTCCTACTTCTAGTTTAGATGGGATAACTCCATATGAGGGATGGTATGGCAAAAAGCCAAATGTAAAGCACTTCAAAGTTTTTGGTTGTCTTGCATATGCACACATTCCTGATGAGATAAGAAAGAAACTTGATCCCAAAATTCAAGCATGTATTTTCATTGGGTATTGTGAGTCTTCAAAGGCATATAGACTCTACAATCCAAAAACACACAAAGTTGTAATCTCAAGAGATGTAATTTTTGATGAAGGGGGAGTATGGGGTCATCAAAAATTTTTTGTTGATGATGGATCTCAAGGTGTAAGCTCCTCCCAAATGCAGCCCATTAACAAGAACAACAATGGAAGTCCTCCTCCAAGTCCAAGAAAGAGTTCTACTTCAAGTACAACAAGTGCTACTCCAAATTCTCCACAAAGACCACCAAGATCATCAAGTTCTTCTCCAATGCCAATGGAAGAAGATACACCACCAAGAGGTAAGAGAACACTTCAGTACCATCCTTCTTTTCAAATGATGGACAAGAATTTTCAAAGAAGGTACACTAGAAGCCAAGCTAGTGAGATGAATGAAGTCTTGAAAAGACTTGAAAATTTGCACATGTATGGTGATGAAGACTCCCAAGAACCTAAGGGAGATGTTGTAAACTATGCTTTAATGACTAGTGTAGAGCTAGAGCCATCTAGTTATGAAAAAGCATGTAATCATGATGTATGGCAACAAGCCATGAAAGAGGAAATGACCTCTATAAAAAAGAATGACACATGGGAGCTAGTGGAGCTTCCTAAGGGAAAGAAATGTATTGGATGTAAATGGGTCTATAAGACCAAGTTCAATGCTGATGGGAGCATTGAAAGACACAAGGCAAGGCTAGTAGCAAAAGGGTTTACTCAAAAGTATGGGATTGACTATGAGGAAACCTTTGCTCCGGTTGCTAGACAAGAGACCATCAGACTAGTACTTTCCTTGGCTGCCCACAAAGGGTGGAACATTCAACACATGGATGTTAAGAGTGCCTTTCTCAATGGGTACTTGAATGAAGAGGTTTTTGTGCAACAACCTCAAGGATTTGAAGAACAAGGTAAGGAGAACCTTGTCTACAAATTGAAGAAAGCATTGTATGGACTAAAGCAAGCACCAAGGGCATGGTACTCACGCATTGATGGCTACTTTCAAAACTATGGATTCACTAGGAGCAAAAGTGAACCTACTCTCTACTACATGAAACAAGGTAAAGACATCCTCATTGTGTGCTTATATGTGGATGATCTAATATTCATGGGTAGTAGTGCTAAAATGAATGAGGAGTTCAAAAACTCCATGATGAAAGAGTTTGAAATGAAGGATCTAGGTTTGATGCATTACTTCCTAGGAATGGAGGTACATCAAACAGGAAATGGGATCTTCATATGTCAACATAAATATGCTCATGACATGATAAAGAAATTTTCTATGGAGCAATGCAAGTCTGTTGCAACTCCAATAGGTCATGGGATACAATTAAGCAAAGAATATGGAGCACCAAAAGTTGACAAGACCACTTACAGGAGCATGGTTGGGAGTCTAATGTTCCTCACCAACACACGGCCGGATATTCAATATGTTGTCTCTCTAGTATAAAGGTATATGGCTGATCCATCTGAACTTCATCTACAAGCAACTAAAAGAATTTTGAGATATGTAAAGGGTACAATGGATTATGGGATCCATTACCACAAAAATGATGATGTAAAATTAGTTGGCTTTAGTGATAGTGATTGGGGCAGCAATATAGATGATAGGAAATCTACTTCAGGGAATTGTTTTAGTCTTGGGTCAGGACTAATTACTTGGAGTTCTAAAAAGCAAACTATTGTAGCACTATCATCTACTGAGGCTGAGTACATAGCAATCACAAATGCTAGTGCCCAAGCCTTATGGTTGAGAAAAGTACTTGAAGAAATAGGTGAGAGACAAAGTGGTCCTACCATATTGTATTGTGACAATATGAGTGCCATCCAATTGGCACATAATCCTATCCACCACAAGAGGTCAAAGCACTTCGACATGAAGTATCACTTCATTAGAGACATGGTGGAGAAAAATGTGGTTGAGCTAAAACATTGCAGCACTTTGGACAACATAGCGGACATCTTCACCAAAGGAGTTGCTAAAGCTCAGTATTTAAAGCTGAGAGACTGTCTTGTCAGCCCTCTCAACTTTAAGGGGGAGAATGTTGGACTTTGATTAGCATATATCTTGTTGTATTCCTACGTAGCTAAATTAGATGCTATTCTAGAATTTGTTAGAGAGATTTTAGGATTAAGTTAGTATCTTCTAAGTTAGGCTTTGGTTACGAGAATAAGGTTAAGCCACCTATGTTGAGCTATGATCTATTAGTTTTTTGCACTACATATTGAATCCTTGGCAAACATATGGAATATAATGAGTTTGGATCTCATTATTTGCTAGATAATCCGCTTGTATTTTTCGTAGACAATAAAATACTATCCTATTTAATTAGTAAATAGATAATACACGGGATCCGCGTGCGTAGAGCAGTTGGTAAATGCCCTGGGTGCTGGTTGTGGCCGACCCAGGTTCCATTTCCACTGCCTCCACCCTGTTGGATATGTAGGCATAGTTGGTAAATGTCCTATGTGCTGGTAGAGGCCGACAAGGCTCCATTTTCCCTATGCCCAACCTGTGGATGTATTAATAATTCAAGCCCCTTGTGACTGATGCCTTCTGGTATACCCGGATGGGACAATTACGATTGGCCATAGAGCTAGGTTCTTGGGGCTTCTAAACTACCCCACTTTTTGATTTTTTGAGAAGAAAGAAGAACTAAAAGATAAACTTTCAGGCTTACACATGAAAGGAATATAGTTTGGATTTAGGATGGCGGGATCAGGAGCAGGAGCAGGAGCAGGAGCGGATGCAGGACTGGGGACAGGTTCAGAGAATGGTGTAGGTTTCTGGGCGGGATCGGGTTCGAGATCGGGATCGGGTACGGGATCGGGATCAGGCACGTCAGGGCCCGGTCCCGGGCCAGCAGGACCCTCGACGGGCCCAGAGGATGGCTCTGCGCCTGATCTGATTGGCGGCCAGGGCGGGGACGACATCTTGGGCCCTGGCCCCCAGGCCAGCCTCGATGCGAGCGCAAGCCTAGGGAAAAAGCCCCCTGATCCTGGGCAGGGCTCTGTCCCGGGCGGGCCCAAACCCTCCTATCAGCAGATCTTGGCGGGCACCAGGGCCCCTTCCCGGGCCCTGGGGCTAGGTCTTTCCCTCGAGGGCACCCACATTTCTATTCAGGAGGAGGTCTACTCCTCCCTGGTAGCTGGTTCCTCTGCCTCCCTGGTAGGGAAATTCCTGGGAGGGCGCCCAGACATGGAAACCGTCCGCAGATGGGCGGCTACCAAATGGAAGGTTTCCGGGCATATTCAGCTGGTTGCCCTGACCAAGGGCTTCTTCATCATCAAACTAAATAACAGTGAGGACGCCAAAAAGATCCTGTCGGGCGGGCCCTGGTTTCTGGGGCGCAAAAGCCTCTTCCTCAGGCGTTATGGAGCTGACTTCCACCCCAGCACCCAAAGCATCAACTTCGCCCCGGTCTGGGTTCGTCTCCCAGACCTTCCCTTCCACCTGTGGCACGAAGACGTCCTAAGACTCATTGCTCAGTCGGTCGGGGACCTGGTGGCCTTCGACCCCGCTACCAAGGCAGGATCCCGAATGGTGCATGCCAGATTTTGTGTCAATGCCAATCTCGAATCCGAACTCCCCTCTTCGGTGACCATCTCTTCTGGGTCCTTCTTTTGGCGCCAGCCCCTGATCTATGAAAACAAACCTGCTTTCTGCCCCACCTGCTGCACTCAGGGTCACCTCTCCCACCAATGCCCGGTATCCAAAAAGGCTGATGGCCCTATCCCCAAACTCCCTTCCCGATCAGGCCGGGCCCCGTCTCGAGGACCCCCTCGTGATGGCCTCAGATCCCAGGCCTGGACCAACAAGGAGGCCCCCCTTCTGCCCCAAAGGACTCTCATGTGGACCCCGGTCTGGAGGGCGGTCTTCCCTAGGTTTCCCCTTCCGCTGCTCCCTCCCCTGGGTCGTCTTTCGGGGCCCCGATCCCAGGTTCTCCCTCCCTGCCCGCTTCGAATCCCTCCCCGTAGGCCCCTGCTTGCGCCCCCCTCCAGGCATGCGAGCCGCCCGGGCTCCTTTCCCCGCCGGCTCCCACCTCTGTCGGGGCCCCCTTCTCCCCCCCACTCCCGCTATCCCCCCTCGACCCCCCCCGCCCCTCCCGGTGATCCCTGCTGGGCTTCCTCCCTTGGAGTGCGGATCTGAGAGGTCAGAGGAAGAGATTGAAGCTAGTTCTCCATCCGGGCCCGATGAAGTCAGCCCCAAGATGACCCGTAGCAGGACTTTTGCCATAGACTTCGGTAGCAAACTCAAAAGAGGGCGGCCCACCCTGGGCGACCAGCGGACCAGGATCACTGAAGATGACATAGCCAATGGCTCCCAGGCAACTCTCTCTGACGTAGGCGCAAGCTTCTCCAAGACGGACGCCATCCGACCCAAACCCCCCACTCAAGCCGGGAAGGGGGGCAAGCGACCCCACAAGGGTGTCAAATGAAGCTCATCACCTAGAATATCAGGGGACTCAATGGGGCCCCCAAGAAAAGGATCCTCGACCAACTCCATAGGGATCACCGCCCGTCCTTCCTCCTTCTCTAGGAGACCAAAATAGATGACGTTGTTGCCCGACGTGTAGCCCAAGCTACCTGGCGCAATTGCGAGTCCCTGTCTACCCCTACGGCTGGCTCACCCGGGGTTTGCTGTGCATGTGGGACCCCCGGTATTTCGAGGGAAGACTCATATCTTCGTCTCCCAGAATAATCAACATTCTGGTCCATTGTGTGAAGTCAAGGCGATCATGGATTTTGTCCAACGTCTACGCTCCTAACAGCCCCGTCGAGAAAGCGGCCTTATGGAAGGAAATTAGTTCGATGAGAGAAGCCTTTGCCCCCTGCCCTGGATCCTGGTCGGGGACTTCAACAGTCCCCTGTTCCTCTCTGATAAAAGTGGGGGCTCAGCGGTTCAGGGCAAGAGCATGGAGGACTTTGGAGCCTTTATCGCCCTCAATGAGCTCATGGACGTCAACCTGAAAGGAGCCAGGTTCACTTGGTCCAACAGAAGAGCGGGAGCAAACCATATCCAGGTCAGACTAGATAGAGTTTTCTTGTCCAAGGAAGCCCTTCCCATGTTTGTCGACGCCACCCTGTTGGCCCTCCCCAAAATTGGGTCTGATCACAGCCCCCTCCTCCTCGAAACCGATCATCGCCCCTCCCCCAAGAGGCCTTTCCGGTTCGAGTCCATGTGGCTGCATCACCCTGACTTTCGGGCCCAGGTAGGCCGCTGGTGGGCTCCCCCAGTCCCCGGACGCCCCGCTGAACAAGTCTTCTACAAGCTGAGATGCCTCAAAGAGCAACTCAAGGTATGGAATAAGGAGGTGTTCGGTAATATCTTTGAAAACAAAGCAATACTTAAAGAAAAACTCGAAGACCTCGAGTCCAGATTTCAAGCAGGCTCCCAAGACCCGGGGCTCAGGGAAGAGGAACGCCTTGCTCTCAGCGAGTATCACAACATTCTGGCCAGGGAAGAAACCTTTTGGAGATAGAAGTCGAGAGCCCTGTGGCTCCAAGATGGCGATGCAAACACTAAGTTCTTCCATGCGTCGACTCTCAGGAACAGGGGTTCCAACAGAATTGCTGAGTTGGTGGGCAGCGATGGCAGAATCATCAAGGAAGAAGAGGACATCCGGGCTGAAGCCACCCACTTCTTCCAGGAGCTCCTGGGTGACAGCCCCCAGTGTCCCCAGAAGCGGCTGAATCCCTTCTGGAATATATCCCTTCTTCTGTCTCGGCCATGGCAAATGAGATGCTTGTGCAGCCCTTGTCTGACTCCGAAATCCATGCTGCCACTTTTTCCATGAAGGCTGAGGCGGCCCCGGGCCCGGACGGATTCCCCCTCGATTTTTCCAATCATTCTGGGACATCGTCGGGCAAGAAGTGTGTGCTGCCATCCGGGACCTGCAGACTGCCAGCTCCATCCCCAGAGGTATCAATTCCACTTTCATAGCCCTGATCCCCAAGACCCAGGCAGCCAGATCCCTCTCAGATTTTTGCCCCATCAGCTTGTGCAATGTCCTGTACAAAATCTTGACTAAATCCATGGCCTCCCGCCTCAAGGATATCCTTCCCCTGATTATTGCCCCCTGTCAGGGCAGCTCGGTCAAAGGCAGACTGATCACAGACGGTGTCATAATCATGCACGAGGCCATTCACTCGGCCGTCCTATCCAAAAAGGCCTCCTTTCTGCTCAAGCTGGATATGAACAAGGCCTTTGACAGAGTTGACTGGGATTTCCTGTCCAAGGTCCTCCTTAAGTTCGGGTTCCACCCCTCCTGGGTCAGGCTCATCAGCAACTGCGTGTCCTCCCCTTGGTTCTCTATCCTCGTCAACGGGTCCCCTATCGGGTTCTTCCCCAGTTCCAGAGGCCTCCGCCAAGGTGACCCCCTGTCCCCGATCCTCTTCATCATCCTGGCTGAGGCCCTGGGGCGTACCATCTCGGGCGCTGTGACCCACGGTCTCATTTCGGGCATCAGGCCTGCGCCGGGCCTACCCCTTGTGTCCCACCAGCAGTTCGTGGATGACACCATCCTCGCCACCTCTGCCTCAATCCCTCAAGCCAAGACCCTCAAGCATATCCTGACCCTGTACGAGGAGGCGGCCGAGCAGAAAATCAACCTCCGAAAAAGCAAGATTTTCTTCATCCATACTCCCTTGGCTAGGCAGATCAGAATCGGGCGGATTTTGGGCTGCACCCCTGGTTCCCTTCCCTCCTCTTACCTCGGGCTTCCCCTGTTCACAGGTGCGTCCTCCAAGGCCCTGTGGGGCGGGGTGATTGAGCGGATTCAGAGGAAGCTGGCCCCCTGGAAAGGTCACCTCCTCTCGTAGGCTGGCAGAGCCACCCTCTTGGCGGCAGTCCTGCAAAGCATTCCGATATACTTCATGTCGGTCTTCAGAATCCCGGCCTCTATTGCAGCTCACATCGAACAAATTCAGAAACGATTTCTCTGGTCGGGCAACGAAGATAAGAAGAGGATTCCCCTGGTCTCCTGGCCCCTGGTCTGCCACCCCAAAGGTGAGGGAGGGATCGGTCTCAGGCGGGTGACCCTCATGAACAAGGCCCTCTTGGCCAAGCACGCCTGGAAGGTGTTCACCAACGCCCCTGATGAGTGGGTCAGCATCGTGCACAGGAAATACTGCCACCATCACCCCTTCCTCAGTGAATCCCAGCCCCGAGATGGATCAGCCTTCTGGAAGTCCCTGATCTACACCAAAGACATTATTCGAAAAGGGACCAGATGGATACTCGGGGACGGAGCCAAGATCGATTTCTGGGAAGACAGATGGATCCTTGATGAGGCCCTGACTGCTGACAGAGATTTCCTCGTCCTCAAACCAGGGCTGGCGGACAGAGGGCCCAAAGTTTCGGCCTATCTTTCCCAGAACCAGGGGCGGGTTACTTGGAAACCCATCCTGAACCCCAGGCACCCGCTTCAAGCCTCCAGGCTTCAGCGTCTCCTCAAGGTGACTGTTATTCCGTCCTCCGGAGGTGATGACAGATGTGTCTGGCATGGCACTCCCAGTGGTGTCTTTTCTGTCAAATCTGCCTACAACCTTCAAAGAGTCCCCGACGAGGCCCCCTTTCCAACCCGGCAGGTGTGGGCCAAGAAGCTGATCCCCAAAATCAGCCACTTCGTCTGGGCGGCCATCCAAAACAAGATCCTGACTATCGAGAACCTGATCAGGAGGGGCTTCCAGATCCTGAACAGATGCTTCCTCTGCTGTGCTGCCTGGGAGTCCACTAATCACCTCTTTATCAGATGTCCCTTCTCTTCTGAAGTCCTGGGCCTCATCCTTTCCCAATTCTCTATTCAGTGGGTGGCCCCCAACTCCATCTCTGACCTCCTGTCTCAGTGGCCCAACCCCTTCGCCCATCCTTTCATCCGCTTCCTCTGGGGGTCTTGCCTTCCTCATATGCTTTGGCAACTCTAGCTTGAGCGCAACAGCAGAGCCTTCTCCTCCCCGGCCCGTTCCCCCTAGTGGATAGCGACCAAGGCGGTGTCCTTCGCCCTCGAGAATTCCCGTTCCATCCCCTTGACCGAGGTGCCCCGGCGGCTGGGCGAGGTCACCCTCCTATCATCCCTTGGAGTTCAGCTTCCCCCCGGTCCCCCCCGCCCCCTCCCGACGTTCTATGACGAGGTGGATTGCCCCCTCGGATGGGTCAAGCTTAATTTCGACGGAGCTTCTAAAGGAAATCCCGGGCCCTCTGGAGCAGGCGGGGTCATCAAAGACTGTCACGGGGCCCTGATCGTGGCGTACGCTGCACCGCTTGGCATCCAGACTAACAACTTCGCCGAAGCAGCAGCTCTCCTCAGTGGGTTGACTGCCCTCAGGGAGTCCACCTCAAAAGTCATCATCGAGGGCGATTCCCAAGTTATTATCAAAGCCGCCCGCAGCCCGAGAAACTGCTCTTGGCGCATTCACAACTCCATCCGGGAAAGCCTCACCATTCTCCAAGGACTCCCCGACCACGCCTTTCGGCATGTGTACAGAGAAGGCAACAGGGCTGCCGACTTCATGGCAAATCAAGCCATCTCAGCTGAAGACTCCATCTCCTGGACCACGAACTTCCCTGAAGCTCTGGTCCAAATAGCTTCGCAAGACTATACTAGCATCGATGAAGGCCCTGGTGCTTAGCCCGCCCCGAGTCGGGGCCCCGAAGTCTCGCTGCAGCGCCCCTCAGTGGCCAAGGGATTTTCCTGTCTGTTCCACCACGTCGACTGGCCCCGTCCTTTTCTTGCTCGTGAGGCAGGAAGGACGATGGCGATGGCGATGGCGATGGCGGGAGCGGGAGCAGGACTGGGAACTGGTTCAGAGACTGGTGCAGGTTTCTGGGCGGGAGCGGGATCGGGATCGGGGTCGGGCACGTCAGGGCCCGGACCCGGGCCCGTAGGGCCCTCTGCGGGCCCTGAGGAGGGCTCAGAGACCGAGCAGAATGGTGGCCAGGGTGGGGACGACATCTTGGGCCCGGGCCCTCAGGCCAGCCTCGATGCATCACGTCGACTGGCCCCCATCCTTTTCTTGCTCGTGAGGAGTGGAGCTGATCTGACAGGGTGGGCCCCGTCTAGGCCAGGCCCGGCTGCAGGACCTCTCGGAGTGACGACGTTCAGTTTTTGCGATCTTGGCGTTTGTCGTTTTACGGCTTTTTCTTGTTTTGGTGGCCACAGGCCAAATTTTGTTGTTTTGTTTCTTAGTTGGCCCGATTTTTGTAGGCACCAGGGCCCTGGGCCCCGGACCGTTGCCTAAGGTTTTCAATCTTAATTTCAGCCTCGGCTGTCTATGTAACTAAGGTTTTGGGATCCTTCTTTAAAAAACCCGCTGTAAATATATTGCTACTTATCAAAAAAAAAATAGATAATACACGGGATAATTTCTTGTTGATTGTTGTTGTTACAATAATTTTTATCATATCGCTTTTTTTAACAATGGTAGAATCATAGCTTTAATAATTTGTACTTCTCTCTTGCATTAGGGGACCTATCCCAACAATCAAGGGCATGCTATCATATTGTCTGTCTTTTCAGGTAATGAGCTGATTGAAATTATTATTATTGGATTAATGAAGCATTATTTCAACAAAGAAAGAATTAATTTCATTATAACTGCAACTCATCACATGGTTACATTAGTATCATAATAGTTATGGTGTTATGGCAAGAACTGGCTATAACATTCAGAGATAGTCCATACCATAACAGATTTGAAGCATTGCAAAATGGCTTGTGGTAAGAGATACCAAGCTTTATTATGGAAGCGAGGAAACTTAGTCCTCCACAGTAAATTTGGTCATATTGTCAATAGAAGTATCATTACTATTACTAACATGGACCCACATAAACCTAAATCTATCATGCAATGATGGGTGTCAGTCCCGATTTTATTTGACATGTGTCATCAAACAGTTTTAAAAAGGTCCGAGTCCTCAAGTCTCCCATCTTGCTTTACAACTACTAAAATAAACTTCCTTATTCTGAACTCATGACAATACGAAAAAAATAAAGGATAAAGTTGGTCGCTTAATCAATACCTCCTCCCCTCACCGTCCCTTCAATGTAGATGCACCTCTCACTGTGACTTAAATTAACCATTGAAATAGATGGAAGGGCAAGTAGTAGGACATGGGAAAACCATGTGATTTTAGAATGCCCAAAGGGCCTGGTATTGACATAAACTTAAGCACATAATGGAATTATAATATTTTTGGCAATCATGAATGTATTGCCAAGCAAGATTTGAATTTATGTAACCAGTTAAACTCATGCCATTTGATTAAGCACATATTTCCCTTACAATCATTATTATTGAATTTATTGTTATCTATGCAACTACTACCACTGCTGTTCATCATGGCCATCTCCAAACTAGCAAGAATATCTGATGCTCAAGATCCATAATGGAATTGGAAGCCGTCTAAAACATTAGAATTCTATAGCCATTATATAAATAGAATGAGAATTAAGGCTGGAACTCTATTATGCTTCTAAGAAAATTCTATATCTTATCCGATGAATGGTGGTATAAAATTTTATTTATTTTGATTTTGAGCTGTAATGGAAGAAGAAATCCATGGGCTGAACACATTAATTCATTACTAATAATCAAAAAAATTGACTGCAAGGAGGAGGGCTAAGGTCTGTCAACCTCCCCATGTCAATGATGTACTAATTTATAAGGCAGCTAACAAAATAGGATCAAACCTCATTGTGGTGGTATTACAAGTGCTCTTGATACATGATTTTACGTTTTATCAATGATCCAAGTGTTGGTTACACATGATTTTGATTTTATAGTTTATTAAGAATTATTTTGATTTTATAGTCTATTAAGAATTAGAAAATTTGAGTGCAACTAGGAGAGCTAAGGTCTGTAAACCTCTTTATATCAATGATAGCCTAATTTACAGGGTAGCCCAAAACAGGAATGTCCATTGCATTTGAATTGCACTACAAGTTATCTATTACTCCTGTAATACCTTTACAAATATTGAGATAAGACTTGGATATTACAGGGCTTTAATTTTTATTTTTATTTATTAAAAAAATTAAAGAAGGGTAATGGGAATGGATGGTAAGGTCACTGTGGTTTCTTACTGTCAAAGCATTATACAGATCTAACCATGACTCTATTTGCTGTGGCAAATCAAGCATGAATAGGGATTTAGGGCAAGATTTAGCAAGGGACATTGAAGATTTGGTCCAATTCAGCAGGAGGTTGTAAAGTTCATCTTTCCCTAATTTTACATGCAACAATGAATCAACCACTATAAACCATGGCTGTGTCAACTGGCAAACACTAAGTCGTTATCAATCAATTTATTTCTTTTTTGAATAAGCTATGGTTTGAATCGAAAATGAATCAGCTCTTATGAAATTCTACCGTACGGCATCTCAAACAAAATGATGCAATCAGATCCGTGCTACTTTATGCTTGCAAAACATCAATTCTTAAAAAATGAAAAATAAAAAACAAAAAGCAGACAATAGATTTACATACCCTCCACAACTTGATAAACTTGTTAGATTCCTGCCTTTTAGATTTGGCGCTATCACATAGACAAGACCAACTCGCATAGCCAAGAGCGGAGTCTTTTAATCATGTAGTAAATGGCAATTTTTTTGTTACGTGGTGGTTTTAATAAAAATTGAAAAAGTTATACTTAGAATTATTAAGATTATATTTTTTTAATTATTCAAATAATGTAGAAAAATAAGATCTTTTAATTTTAAAATAATATTTTTTATAATATTTTTAAGTAAGAATTTTCATAATCTTAATTTTTTAATAAAAATAAAATTAACGAATTTAAACTATTTAAATTTTTTTATCAAAATAATTCATGGACAAACCCATCCTTTTGGGCTACAACTAACATCTTATATTCCACTTATCATTTTGTCAAACTTATAATCTCAAATCCTATGCATTTAAAATTTTCAAGATATTTTTTAAACAACTTACGAAATGATTTTAGGTTTTTGTTAAAAAAACTCAAATTTAAATCATAGCAAAAATGTGTAAGTAAATAACAAAAATAAAAAATAAATATTTAAATTATCTTTATGTTTTTTTATTGAATTTTTTAAATGTAATTGTATGTTTTTTTTCACAGGGATTCTTTGATTTTTTTAATCATGTAATTATTTTATGAATTTTTTTTTTAAGTAAACTTCTTATACACATTTATCATGGAGATTAATCGAGATCACATCACCCATAAATAATTACTTTGATATCTTTTATTTTAATATAATTTAATTTTTTTAATAATCATATAATTATTTTAATAATTAATTTGACATCTTCTCAATATAATTATTAAATTTATACTTTAATTTTTTTTAATTATCATTTCTATAAAACATTACAATGACAAATAAAATATATATTGATTTTTTTCTACTATAAAGACCCAACTACTTTTTTATAATTTTAACTTTTTTTAATTATCATTTCGATAAAAACATTACAATAACTAAAAAAAAATATATATATATATATATATATATATAATTTTTCCTACGACGAAAACCAACGTCACTTCAAAAATAATAATCATTCACCAATATATGCCTGGCTGCAATTATCATGAAACTAAATGCGCCTCACTTCTCTATCTCCATTAAACCTTATTCAATATTTTATTTTCTCTCAATAAAAAACTAAAAACTAATATGAATATTTAATTTTTTAAATTTAAATATTTAAAGTTATTTTATAGAAGCAAATAATTATTTTAGTTATATAGGAGAGTTGGTTACGACCATTATTTTTAGTAATTGATAAGCACAAGGTTCAAACCACAGGGACTGCTCCCAACAAACCTATTTGTCTTATTCTTATTCTTATTGACCCAGCATGAGATGGGGACCACCGGTCGCTCGAGTTTATTTGTCTCGTTCTTATTGACCCAGCATGAAATGGGTACCACCCAGCATGAGATGGGTACCACCGGTCGCTTGAGTTTTATATCGTCGTTGGTTTGACGCGCGAAGACAACTAACTTTACCAAGGGTTGGCTTTCCCCCCCCCAAGGTTTGAACCTAGGATTATTCTTGGTAAGTGCCCAACCACACCTGCACTTACCAATCCACCTTTAAGTTTAAATCTATTTTTCATTTCTTCTCATTTATAAACTTGATTATAAACGCTCTTAATTTAATTAATTTTTTTTGCATAGGGAATTAATAACACTTTTATATGATGAGAAGCATAACTCTGGATCGAGGATGTTATCACTATAAACTTTAACCTGCTCACTAAATATAAAGTCAACTAAACCTCCAACCACCACTATAAACCTTTTAACCCGCTCACTAAAGATAAAGTCAACTAGACCTTCAATCACCACTATAAACCTTAGCCCAAAGACGAAGTCAACTAGGCTCCCAACCATTCAGAGATTGGGGTAGCCCATCGCCAAGCACTTAGCTGCTACTAACATGGGTAAAAAAAATAGGTTAGAACATGGTTTTTGAAAGGATTTTGATTCCTTGTGTAGTGGTTTGAACTTGAGTTTTCTAGATGAAAATCCAAAGACATACTACTATGATGTCTCAACAGTAAAGAAACTTAAAAAACTTAGGGTAAAATATAGGTTTTTGAAAGGATCTCAGTCCCTTGTGCAAGGGTTTGAACTTAGGTCTCTGGGATGAAAACCCAAAGAGATATCACTACAGGATCCCAATAGGAATTAAAATTTTAAGATTTGAACTCAAGTCTCTTGGATGAAAACCCAAAGACATACTACTACGGTGTCTCAACAATAAAAGAACATAAAAATTTCAAAGTAAAATACAAGTTTTTGAAAGGGTCTCAGTCCTTATGAAGTGGTTTGAACTTGGGTCTCTTGGATAAAAATCAAAGAGATACCACTATAATATTCTTGTTTAAATTTTACGATAAAACACAGATTTTTGAAGTCTCGATTCTTGTACAATGATTTGAACTTAGATTTTCCAATGAAAACAAGAAAACATACTTCTAGGATATTTATTCTTTGATCAATTAGCTTAAATTTTTCCTTACATGTGCAACTCATGTATAATAAACTCGTGGGTGTTCCTAAGGGCTAGGTGGATTCCCTTGAAGGTGGTAAGTTGCTTGTCTTGCAAAAGTAGTAATTTGCTCTTAATCTTAAAGGTAGTAATATGCTTTGAATCCTTTGAGCGCGCATCATCAGACTGTATGACGATGGTACGAATCCCGAGTGACCAGTGATTCTCAATGGTTCTTTAAAGGTAGTAATGTGCTTTGAATCTTTTGAATGTGTGTCAGACTGTATAATGATGGTACAAATATCGAGTAACCAATGATTCCCAATGGTCCCCTCATATCGGGTCAACAACAACAAGGTAGAATAGGCTTGTTAAAATCAGCCCATGTGGTTCAAACCTTGCACTTGATAGTTACTAAAAAGTCCATGTGGTTGTAACCAACTCCTCTATGTATCTAAAAAATAAAAATAAACGCATGAGTGATATGTAATCCTGCCCTCGAGGGTGAGGCCTTTTTCAATACTGAAACAAAGGTGAGGCTTTTTTCACTCCTCCATAATTGATTAAAATATTTTTTATTATTAAATGCAGGTGGATTATTTTCTATAATGAAGTGATGTTTTATTTTATTGATTAGATATTTTATCTATATTATATAAGATTCATTTTATGTTATATCATTTCAGTCCTTTATAATTGATTAAAATATTTATTGTTATTAAATGTAATGATTATTTTTATAATGAAGCGGGTTTCATTTATTGATTAGATATTGTATCTATATTATATAAGATTCATTATTTGTTATATCATATTTTTATATGGAGAAGAGGTTTTCTTATAAATTTTACAAGTTTTATTCATATTGAATTTTTATCGATGATGTTATAGTATATTACATTATTAAGGTAAATGTCAATGTACCACCTTAGGTACATTATTAGATTAAAAAGTTTCTTGGAGAAGAAGTAATAAATGCACACATGTTAAAATGTGCAATGATATGAAAGGACATGTATCCTTTAAGTAGTTAGGAAGAGTAAGGACCAAGAAACTTGTCTTCTTATATATAGGGCTCATTGTAAGGAAGCATGAATCTAGAGCATATATAGTGAGATATTATATCAAGTTATCAATTTTTTGTGAGCATTCATTAATGGTTATTACATAGTTATTTCAAAAGTATCTCATGTTTTTTTCATGCTTATTAGGTAGTCATTATCATAGACATAAAATAGCTTGCTTATTTCTTTACTTATGGGTGCATTTCCTTCAAGTTTATAGCTTCAAAAGCTAACAATGGTATCAGAGCTACAAGGGCTTGACCCATAGAGTTCCTTATTGCATCTTTGCATACCAAACCTGTCAATGTGCACCGTTGCATGCAAACGCTGCCACAAGGGATTGTTTAATAGAATGAGCACCACGGTAGATCAAGAGCCACCAAACTCTAGTTTCAAGCAGAATTTAGAGGAGTTTCAAAGCTGCAAATTCATCCAACGTAGGGCAACATTTAGGTGATCCAAATCACCAAGAACTCTATCATAAAATCGATATTGAAAAGGTATGTAACTTAGGTGCAGAAGGTTCATTAGTTGAACTCATTCAGTTTATTATTAAAGTTATTAAGCACCATTTTTTTGAAATTTAGATGTTGCATAGATTATAGTGCATGTTCATTCAAAGGAGCAATAAGGTGAGATTAATAGTGCACAAATCAACGTAATATCAAAATATCAAAAGACACTATAGTGCAAAAAACCTGCAACATATTGTGGCATAGAGAAGCCACCATTTTGTGAAGGTAAGAAATACAAGGGGGCAAGCATTTATTTTAGGTTCAAGAACCTTTGGTGAAGGTAGAGGTAACAAGGCACAGTGAGGCCTTTCCTAAGCAACACAATTGAAGATTAAAAGTTAATTCAACAAGATTGTACCAGTCGAATAATGAGAAGAATATATACAAGCTAGAGACTGAACAAAAGAGATTAGAAGAAGTCCACTGAGAAGAAGGTCAAGGGGAGAAAGATCGAGTTGAGAAAGAGCACCACTTTAGGAAAAGAGAAAGTTATCACCCGATCATCATATTATAAGAAGGCAAACAATTGCATGGATGAATACAACCCAACAAGGTTTCCAAAGTCACAAGCTTCATCAAGTCTGAAAGGGCAATGGTCAGAAGATAACACCCTAGAGGAAGAGCGCTTACTGGAAGGTGCCAATCACATATCTTGGAAGCCTTTAGCATCAACACAACAACAAATGAGCTTATAACTGAAGTTTATTTGAGCATAGTCTAAGATTTGGTGAAGTGTCTAAAGCAATGAAAAATAAAGAAACGATAACAAAATTGTGTTTTGCTGGAGATGTTACCAAGATCTGAGTCGTTACTCATTGAAAAACCTTTGAATGGTCATCGGAGGTATTGCTTTAACAAGTTTTCCAAGCAGAAATTACGCAAGTGAAAGAGAATGTGAATAGTTATTACTTACAGGTGGATAACAAGGTGGATAATTGTTACTTACAGAGTTGACGCCATGCCAAAAAGTGAAAAAGAACACACCAATTTTTAGGCAACATGAAAGGTTATCCAAGATGAAATAAATTAGAAAGGATATTAGAAATTTTTACATTCATGCGCATAGCATGCATCAAAAAATAAGGAGGGGCCTTTATAATGTTAAACAAGCTATTTATCTTCACAAGCTCATAGTCGGTTTCATATTCATCGACTGTAACACTTACTCAAAGAAGACCACCAAGCGTTCATTGGAGGAGAGCTTAAGTAGATGGTGATTGTGCAAACTACATCTCTCTAGCTTACATAGACAATGTAGCTTACCAAGAATAAACAAGACTCCATCTCTCTAGCGTGCATAATGACTGCATAGTAAAATAGGTATTTTGTTCATAATAATTGTTGCAAACAAAGTCCTTCGGGTATCCACGTGGCTGATATGGAGCATCACTAAGTCATCTAGAATATTGTGCAATGACAGAAAAGGAAAAGAGATGTCTTCCAAGTCTAGTTACCTCTTATGCACGGGGTTCAAGGCATTAGTTGATCGTAGAAGACTATCTGGTGTAATCGTTGGAATTTGAAGGTGTTGACTTCGTAATGAAAGCACACGAGTTTGCTCGAAGAACACACACATCGACTACTCAAAGAGAAACAACATAGTTCATCTGAAGATAGTGCAAGAGAAGTCTAAAAGGAGTAGGTCACACAACACTCTTGAATAAAAGTCAACTAATAAAGGCAGAAGGTAACAAATACTTAAACTCTTATACCTTTGCAAAAGTTGATTATTGCATTGGTGAAATTCAATATGTGCAAATTCTTAAAATTAGAAGATATAAGGTTTTCAACATTGGAAAATTGAAACCTAAGTTTGCAAATATCATTACTTTTTAAATTTCCAAATTTGGGAGTTAAAAGGTATTCTACCTAGAATATTACAAGTTTTGTAATCAATCAATTAGGTTTTGTAAATCAAATTTAATATTTGCAAATTAATAATGTTGGAGAGATAAGGTCTACTACATCAAATTAGGATATTGATTTTTGCAAATATAGTTTACAAAACTCTAAATATCTTATCTAGGGAGCCATAAGGTAGCCTACATCAAAGGAACATGGCAAAGAAGGAGCAGATAAAAAAGAAAACAAGTAATCCAAAAATAGACACTCATAAACTAGAACTTCATGAGTTGATAGAAATAGTTGAAGAAGAAAAACTATGTATACTAGAACTAATTTACATTGGAGAAGACTCATACATTCAGGAAGAAGAAATATACATCCATTAAGTCCAAGGAGAACAATTAGAAATTCAAGAAATTTCAGAAATATTGTTAAAATTTCATACACAACATCTGATAGAAGACACTAAAAAGGAATGATGAAGATAAAAAAATGTCTTACAATCAATGTTAAAGGACATCAAAAATGAAAATTTCTTAACACTTAGTAGTTATTTGAATGCAAAGCTTCAAGAGACATATGAAGATTCTAAAAGAGATTTTACATTACCTAGTGATATAGGATACTTGATGTATATGGTATTCCTTTCTCATGAAATCCTTAAGGATAAGAATATAAGACAAGAGGACATGATAGAAGACCTAAAGAATAGGTATATAAATGAAGCAAATGCTTTGAACAATTGGCTTGCAAATATTACTAGTAAAACATAAAAAAGAGAATTATTCTACACTTCTAAAATGCATGCAAAGCATTCTTAGTAATGCTAATGATTACCATGAATATTTTGTTACTATACCTACCAATCTATGGAAAACAATCTACAAAGAAATTGTAACTCTTAATGTTTCTAAGATAAGAGAACATGAAAAGGTTGAAGAGGTAGAGAACAAGATAGAAATGAAAAATACATCTAGTGATACAAATGACTTTAGACCTATGATGGTAGATTCATATTGCAATACCATAGAATCAAAACCATTGATTATTGATGCATGCTATGATACTAGTGATATTCTTCAAATGGATAAAGATGTAAATCATGATTCTTGTCAAAATGAAAGGGAATATTGCAATGCAAGCATTGACACTAGTGATTTAGAATTCTTGACTAAGGTAGAAGAACCTGTTACAAATATTGATGCTATATGCGATACAAGTGATTTAGATACAATTCATGATTGCTCAGAAAAGGTTCATGTTGCTAGAACTGATGAAGGCATGGATTCAGTTGATGATAGATCCATGATGGACAAGATTATATTGATACTTACAAAGATCATTCTAATGATTGTATTGATAATACTAATGGTTTGTGCTCAAATTTGATAAGACATGAAGCTACAGGATCAAGAAAACATAAACAAGGAATGAGAAAACCAATAGCATCAAAAATCAAATCAAATTATAGTCTTGAATATACATGTCAGATCGATAGTAATAAGCAAGGGACTGATTTTGTAGTGAAACATAATGACATCCAATCAATAACAAATATTGACAGGAACAATTGCTATGATGGACAAAATGGTCAAAGGTATTTGGTTACATAAAATAGGTTCAATCATTGTAGCAGATAAAGGCACAAGATAAAAATATGTTGTAATCTCCATAGTTGTAAGATTTGTGGAGAAACCAATCATTCACAAAGACATTGTTGGTACAAAGAAAATAATTTCTTTGATTGGATATATACAATGACAAGAAACCTCATTAGTGAATTTTCTCAAGGAATAGAGATGGGCACAGGAAAGGTATGAACTACTTTGACAACAAAAATGGAAGGAAAAAAGTAATAGTATCAAAGTCAGAATATAGATTCAAGAAAAAAAGATGAAGCTCAAGCAAAAGATCAAATTCAAGGTCACTTGAAGAATGAAGACAAATACAAAGATCCATATTGAAGACTAAAGTATTCAATACCTAAATAATGTAATACAGGGGGTGTTAGAGTATATTACATTATTTAGGTATATGTCAATATACCACCTTAGGCACATTATTAGATTAAGAGTTACTTAGAGAAGAAGTAATAAATGCACAAGTGTTAGAATGTGCAATGATGTAAAAGGACATGTGTCCTTTAGGTAGTCAGGAAGAGTAAGGGCCAAGAAACTTATCTTCTTATATATAGGGCTCATTGTAAGGAAGCATGATTCCATAGCATGCATAGTGAGATATTGTATCAAGTTTTCCATATTTTGTGAGGATTCATTAATGGCTATTACATGAGTTATTTTAGAAGTATCTCATGTTATTTTCATGCTTATTAGGTAGCCATTATCATAGGTTTAAAATAGCTTGCTTATTTCTTTACTTGTGGTTGCATTTCCTTCAAGTTTATTGATTCAAAAGCTAATATATGAGAAACCCAATACTTACGACCAAGCATTCCTATCCTAGCCATAACCCTTCATAAGACTGAGAGCTAGGCTTATCAATAGAAGATGATAACACACGCCACAAATAAAATTCAAGCTGTAATTGGTATTATTGTGCCCTTTCCAACATCTACATCTTGTTTATGAGGTATTGTTAATGTTAATTATAAAATTATCATTGTTAATAGTTAGCAAACCCTACATGCTATGTAATAATGGGATCTAATGTATATTTATATAAAGGAAAAAAATAGTATAATTATTCATATTTAACGATGTGAAGTGCGAAGGATTAGGGTTTTTTCCTAAAAAATATCTCATCTTTTAGGAGCCATATCTTCGTGAAGAGTTATTTGATTCAGCTAATTCTTGGACCAACTTGTGCAAAATTTGAATAGCTTTAAAATGAGTGGTCATATGCAAAAATTCGAGCAATATTGAGGGAGATACGACCTTGTGAAGTCAACCATTCGAAACAAGGGTAGTGACGATTTTTCAAGTCACAAAAACAAAATTGCAAATATTTGTCAGCTAGGGTTCGAACGATGGGAAGAGCAATGAAGGGCTAGGACTTCAGTGAGGCAAGACATTCTATCTGGACAAAGAATTTTTCAGCTAAGTTTTTTTTCCTTTCTTTATCTTAGAAATTGTGCATGAAAATTTTATAAAGTTTTTATCAAATATTATATTTGCTATAGGACATTTAGATAAATTTCAATAGATTTTGAGTTTTAGTTTCATTTCCATGGACCAATTTATAGTTAAATCCTTAGAATCATCTCTAGTGGTAGAGGTTAGTGAGCGCACCTTAGAGAGATCCTCATTGCTCCAAGATAGGGCATTTTTTGGTAAATTTAATGGGTATTGGCCAGGGGCTTCAACCTTGAGAAAATGGATTGATAGGAGTTGGAAGTCTCCAGGAGTGATTCTATCATTTCTTCCCAAAGGTTTCTTCCTAGCCATTTTTTGTTCTAGGGAAGAAAGAGAAAGAATCCTAAAAGGGGGTCCTTGGTTTATGGGAAGAGTAGGACTCTTCCTTACCCGTTGGTATGAAGGCTTTTCACCTAAAAATGTAAATCTATCCCTAGTACCAGTCTGGGTTAGGATGTTTGGGTTACCCATTGAATTTTGGGAAATAGATACCTTCAAGGCAATAGGAAACACTCTAGGAGAATTCCTTGAGATTTCAGATACGACAAAAGATGGATTTTTGGCTATTTATGCTCAAATATTGGTCATGATTGATATAAGTAAAGCTTTACCAGAATCAATCATTCTTAAGTATGGGGATAAGATGTGGACCCAAACTATAGATTATGAAAATATATCTTTTAGATGTAGAATATGTCATGAGGTGGGGCATATTGAGAGATCATGCCCTAAGAAGAGCCCAATAGAATCATTTGTAGAAAACCGCAAGAGAAACTTACAAATGGTTATGGATGAAGATGGTTTTCAACTTCCAAAAAATAGATCTAGAAAAATAAAAGAAAATAAATAGTGGATACCAATAAGGAAGGATATTGGAAGAAATACCAACTCTTTTGAGGCTTTAGCCTATGAAGAAAAAGTAGATCAAAACTTAGAGGACATAGTACAACAATTTCAACATATTAACAAGGAACCGTCTATTCAGTATGATCCTAATTTAAGGAAGAACATTCTTGATGAACCTAAGGAATGTGTCTCATCAGATTTTGAAGACTCTCTTGAAGTACCATGCACCATTCAGGAGAAAATAATTGGTAAAGAAAATGCAATTTTAGAAGTTAATACCTCTACCATTAATAAGGAAATACCAAAAAATGAGTAGGACAAGTCAAAAGCTTCTATAATAGAGCCAAGAGAGGATAAATATGATGAAAAACAAAATTGTGAAAGAATATTGAGGAATAGAATAATAAGACCTACTCCTGATATAGGTAAGGCAAAAAGAGGAAAACCCTCAAATTATCAAGCAAGATCTAGGGAAGCAAGAGCAAACATAGAGAAAGGAACACAAACTAAGTTGGTTGAACTTCTCTTTACCAAACAACAAAATGATTTTGGTAATACGCAGGAGGGTCCAAAAGCCCCTAATGAGACATGATTATCATCTCATGGAATATAAGGGGTGCTAATGCCCCCTCAAAGAATAGGTGTATTAGGGACCTATGTTTAAGTAATAAACCTGATATTCTCTATATCTAGGAAACTAAAATGACAAAAGAAGAAGTTTCAAAAACTATGAAAGCAATATGGGCAAGATGTGAATGGGATGCTATGGATTCTGAAGGAGTAGATAGGGAGAATTCTAACTTGTTGGAATCCTTCTAGAACCTCTTGTGTAACCATTCATAAAACTAGGCATTGGATAGCCTCTTTAGTCACTTGCTACTTTGCAGATATTCATTTCATCCTTATCAATGTCTATGGACCTACAACTCAGTCAGGTAGATTAGAAGTTTGGAGTGGGATTGAAGCCTTTATGAGAAGTAAAGACCAAGAAACCAGATTCATGATCATTGGAGATTTTAATGCCATAACCAAGCTGGATGAAAATTTTGGGGGAATTAGGAAATTGACCCAAAGTATGAAATATTTCTCAACTTTTATTCAAAACAATAATCTATGGGAAGTTGAGTTTGAAGAAGACAACTATACTTGGACCAACAACAAGAGAGGCCAGAACCTAATAGCAAAAAAATTAGACAGATGCATTCTCTCAGATCATTGGCTAGATGAAGGAACTTGTGCTAAAATTAATACCTTAACAAGGATTGGTTTAGATCACTAGCCAATAAGAGTTAAAATGGTGGTAAGTGAATTAAAAAAATATCATATTTTAAATATGAGCAGATGTGGGAAGACCATCCTCAATTTGTTGATATGATAGCTCAAACGTGGAATTATTTAGGTAATGGTGGGTTGTATGCTCTTCCAAACCAAATTAAAGCTATGACATCTAGATTAAAATAATGGAACAAGAACACCTTTGGAAATATTTTTGAGAAGAAAGAAGAACTAAAAGATAAACTTTCAAAATTCCAAAAAGGTGATGATAATAATCCAAGCTCAGAGGAAAGGGAGTTGTTTAGTGAATATCATAATATTTTGAGTAAGGAAGAGAAATTATGGAGATTAAAATCAAGATAGACTTGGTTAAAAGAAGGAGATAAAAATACAAAGTTTTATCATATGATGGCTATAGTATAGAGATAAACTTCTAGAATTAGTAGAATTAAATCAATAGAAGGGGTTTGGATTGAAGATTAGAGTGAAATTAGAAAAGAGTTAAATTCATTTTATCAAAATATTCTAGGTTTTGAAGAGAAAGGATAGCTAATGGCGAATGAAACATTAGGTGAGGCAGTCACAGCAGATGAAATACAACCCACATCTATCAATTGAATGGGGAGCCACACGCAATCGTGCGGTGTACCCAACCCTTTTATTGTGGCTAACATCATAGAGGACAACCCGTGCATCAGGACAAAATGTATTCAAAGTGGGACCGTCAAGGGGAAATACCCCCCTAACAAATTAGGCAACAACAAAGGACATCACGGCTAAACTTCATACGTAGAGCTCCTTAAGGGCAATCCTAGTCAAAACTCAGCTATGTATTGCAATTTTGTAACACAGGGATTAAATGTTTTATGCCCTAAGCAACTGATGGACAGATATGCCACCCGAGACTCCTTTTCCCTGGTAGGGAAATTTATGGGGGGTTTCCCAGACATGGTCTTCATTCGTCGATGGGCAGAGGCCAAATGGAAAACCCTATGTAGCTTGGAGTTTTCTACAATATCCAAAGGGTTTTTCATGATCCAACTAAACACACGGGAGGATACATAGTACATTTTGTTGGGAGACCCCTAGTTTTTTGAAAGACGAAGCCTGTTCCTCAAAAAGTGGGAACCAAATTTTGACCAAGAGTCCCAGAGCATTAACTATGCTTATATCTGGGTCCGAATCCCTAATATTCCTGCTCACTTCTTCTACGAGGGCACGCTCTGAGGGTTATCTCGTGCATTTGATGAGCTAGTTGCCATTGACCCAGCTACCCACGCTAGGACCCGTCTCACCCAAGCATGCATCTACATCAATGTGAACCTGGAATCATAGATTCTAGATCATATAAACCTAATCTATGGAGATTTTAGGCAAAGATAGCATCTGGTGTTCGAGAATAAGCTCACATTTTGCATGAAATTTTAAATTCAAGGGCACCTCTAGGCCAATGCCTGAAACATAAAATATTGAAGGATGAGGCACATACTATGGTCCACCTAGATCTTCTTGCCAACCAAAAGAGGAACCAAGGCTTGAGACAAACCCTGAACCTCAAGATCAAATAGCAAAATTGATCCCCGCCAGTTGGAGTTACACAAAAGCAGCTTTTTGCTAACTCTTCCTAGGATAATTCATTTCCCCATACCCCTCCTCGACCTTCCACCCCACCAGTATCCTCAACCGAAGTCCACCTCCTGGACCTCCCCTTCCCTCCACACCCTTGTCCACATATCCCCCACCTTTAGAGCATGCTTCCCCTTCATTTTTGACCAATTTTAATATCGTTGAGTCTGACAGCGAGGAGCCTGCCCAAGATTCCCCTAATCCTTAGAGCCCAAAATAGACCCACAGCTTAAAAAAGTCCCAGATTGATGTAGGAGGAGATAGAAAAAAAGGTAGGAACATAGCTAATGGAACGTAGAAATTCTTGTTCCAGGAAATTGGTAACATAAGCAAGGAAGAAAGCAGAAAACCCAAAACCCCCTTGCAACAAGGAAAAGGGGGCAAAAAACCCTCCAAAAGTTCCAAATGAAAGTCCTCTCATGGAATGCGAGAGGACTGAATGGGGCAGCCAAACAAAGACTGGATCCTGCCATGAGGAAGGATATAAACCCCTCAATCTTTCTCATCCAAGAAACCAAATTAGAAAAGTGTGAATTTGTCTACTCTCTAGCCATCGGGTCCTCTGGAAGACTCCTCTGCCTTTGGAATCCCACCAAAGTGGAAGGTAGATTTATCTTAGGACAAGATAGGCTATCCAATGTCTTATTTCATGACCACAACTCCCAGCTTTCCTAGGTCATGACTAACGTCTATGCCCCTAACACTCCACAGGGGAGAATAACTCTGTGGAAAACCATTACCCATATGAGGTGAGCATTTGTCAACATCCCATGGGTCTTAGTAGGGGACTTCAACTCTCCCTTGCACCTTTCAAAAAAAAGAGGAGGAAATGTTATAACCCATAGAACAACCAATGATTTGGGATAGTTTGTAGATTCCAATGCCTTGATGGACGTTCAACTACAGGGGTCCCAATACACTTGGATCAACAGGAGGAAGGGTATTAACCTCATCCAAGAATACCTTGACTATTTTTTGTTGTTGCAAGAGGCTCTTCCTTTCTTTGGATATGCCAGTCTGTAGCCCCTTCCAAAGATCGGATTAGATCATAGCCCACTCATTTTAAAAACTTACAATAGGCCCCATTTTAAGACTCCCTTTCACTTCGAGTCAATGTGGATTCAACACCCCAACCTCAAAAATTAGATCATTGAATGGTGGAATAAAAAATTCCCTGGGATTGCTATCAATCAGGTTATGCAAAAGCTACGGATGATCAAGGAAAATTTGAAAGTATGGAACAAGGAGACCTTTGGTAATATATTTGAGAACAAACAAAACATCAAAACAAGGCTTGAGCAAATTGAGGAAAGATTTTAGAACGGATAGGGGGATGACAGTCTCAGGGATGAGGAACGAAGACTGCTCTATGACTACCATAACACCCTTCACAGGGAAGAAATTTACTGGCATCAAAAGTCAAGATAGTTGTGGCTTAGGGAAGGTGATTCCAACACTAAGTTTTTTCACATTTCCACTCTCAAACATAGGGTAACTAACATAATAAAAGGCCTCACTAGGCAAGACGGGTCCTTCACATCCGACATTCACCAAATTCGGGATGAAGTTGTCAGCCACTTTGAGAATCTCCTTGCCCCTCCCCCTCCTCCCATGACCAGGCCATGGAATCCCTCCTTAAGAACATCCCCAACACCATCTCCTAGACTATGAACAATTTTCTCCTCAGCCCCCTATCCCCCAAGGAAATCCATCAAGCCCTATTTTCTATGCAGCCAGACAAAGCCCCTGGACCCAACGGTTTCTCCCCTAGGTTCTTCCAAACCTATTGGGATATCGTTGGCCCCGACTTGTGTCGTGCTATCATTGAAATGTAGCATACCAAAAATATTCCCAGAGATGTTAATTCCACTTTCTTAACCCTGATTCCCAAAGGGTCGAATTCCTAGTCCCTTTTCGATTACAGCCCCATTAGCCTCTGTAATGTCATTTACAAAATTTTATCCAAAGCTTTGGCCAGTAGGCTCACTGAGATTCTCCCTTCCATTATCAACCCCTATCAGGGTAGCACGGTCAAAGGGTGAAATATTCTTGATGGTGTCATCACGGTCCATGAGCTTATCCACTCAGCCCACAACTCCAAATCCTATGCTTTCTTCCTCAAGCTGGACATGAATAAAGCCTTCGACAAGGTTAACTGAGAATTCCTGATCAAAATCCTCCTCAAGTATGGTTTCCATGAAAATTGGGTCAACCTCATTTCAAATTGCATCTCCTCTTCTTGGTTCTCCATCCTTGTCAATGGGTCAACAGCTGGGTATTTCCCAAGCACTAGAGGCCTAAGACAGGGGGACCCCCTCTCCCCCATTCTTTTTATCATCTTGGCCGAGAGTCTAGGAAGAGCCATTAAATATGCATGCTCCAAAAATCTGATCTCTGGCATTAAGGCGGCCACTGGCCTCCCGCCTTCCACCCACCAACAGTTTGTGGATGATACTCTTTTGGCCACTGTTGTAGCGGTCTCCAAGGCCAAAACCATCAAATCCATCCTCAACCTCTATGAGGAAGCCATCGGGCAGAAGATAAATTTCACCAAGAGTAAACTCTATTTCATCAATACTCCCACTAAGCGGTAGGGCAAAATCATAGGCATTTTGGGTTGTACCATTGCTGACCTCTCGACCACTTACCTGGGCCTCCCAATGTTCATAGGAAGACCCATTAAGGCCATGTGGAACAGTGTCATAGAAAAAATTCTAAAGAAATTGGCTGGCTGGAAAGGGGCTCTCCTCTCCCAAGCAGGCAAGGCAACTCTGGTTAAGTCGGTTCTTTAGAGCATCCCAATGTACTTTCTGTCCATTTTTAAGATCCCAACCATGGTGGGAGAAGCTATTGAGAAAGTTCAAAAACACTTCCTATGGGCAGGGAATGATAATTAGAGAAAGTTTCACCTAGTGGCTTGGGACAAGGTCTGTTCACCTAAACACAAAGGTGGGCTAGGATTGCGTCGCATAAGCCTCATGAATCAGGCCCTCCTGGCCAAACAAGCTTGGAAGGTTGCCACCAATGCCAACCTGGAATGGGTTTCCATTGTTAAAATAAAATACATGCAACATCACCCGTTCATGGGTGAAGAAGTCCCCTGTCATGGCTCCCACTTTTGGAACTCCATTATCCAAACAAAGCATCTTCTCAAGTGAGGGGCAAGATGGTTGATGGGTGACGGTTCTGATATAGATTTTTGGAATGATGTGTGGGCAAGAAATGAGCCTCTCATCAAAGATCCTAAGATTGTTGCCATTAAGCACCTCACAAACATCAAGTTTAGGCCTAGAGTAGTTGACTTCGTTACCACAGAGCAGGGGACCCAACGCTGGAAACAGATTCACTTCAGATTGAAAAACATAGTCATTGACAGAGCCATGGCTTCCCTCCAGGTTGTCTTCAGGGCAATCTTTGTCCCCCAATCCCAGACGAAGGATAAGTTATGCTGGAAAGAATCTAGCGATGGGCTTTTCACTATCAAAACCATAACTCAGATGTTGGACCCCTCCCCAAAGAACCCCAAGATCATTGACAACAAGACAATGGCCAAGGCTATTTGGCTCAAACAGTTGATCCCCAAAGTGGCACATTTTTGTTGGCTCATTGTCCATAACATAATTTTGACCATGGATAATTTGATCCAAAGAGGTGTCATAGTTCCCAACAGGTGCTACATGTGCACCTAGGCCTGGGAGTCCACCCAACACATCCTCTTGGAGTGCCCCTACGCTTGGGAGGTGTTCTCATCCCTGATCAACAGATTCTAGGTCAACTGGGTGTGGCCCAAGATGGTTATGGATCTGTTCATCCAATGGCCCAAGGTCTTCAAAAATCCCTGCCTTAATTTCCTATGGAAGTCCCTTCCCCACCATGCGGCATGGTAGATTTGGTTGGAGCGCAACAACCACATTTTCAATGAAAGACCAAGAAGCTCGGATGTTGTTGCCACCAGAGCTCTATCCTTTGCTATTGAAAATTGTAGCCTCATCCCCTGTTCTGACATCCCAACCTCTAGGGATGAGTCTCTTTTGTTTATCTCTCTTGGGATTCCCATAGACTGCACCAAAGATCAGAATCCCCTTAAGTCCAGGGCCAAAGTCAAGTGGACCCCACCCCCTTGGGTTGGCTCAAAGCCAACTTCGATGGAGCATCTAAGGGAAACCTAGGTAACATAGGGGCTGGAGGTGTAATCAGAGACCACTCCAACAACATCATCCTAGCCTTTTCCAAAAATATGGGGATCCAAACAAATAATTACGCAGAAGCCCATGCACTATGGAGATGCATTGAAGCTAGCAAAACAATAAACAACCCTATCATTTTCGAAGGAGATTCAACAGTTGTAGTTGGTCATATCACTAACAATAGCCAAGCAGGATGGAACATCCAGAACATCATCCAGGAGTGTCAATCTTCCCTTGGTCATCACACCCAAAACACGATCAACCATGTATTCCAAGAAGCAAACAAGGTAGCCGACCTCTTGGCCAATAAAGCAGTCAACCAATCATCCCTGATCATTTGGGAAGAATATTTCCCATAGGATGTCATCACCACAACCAGCCAAGATGTGGGTAGTAGTCACAATACATAGTGTCAGTTATCGTGAAGGTTCACGATCATCACCAAAGGTGTTTCTTAACACCAACACTCCTAGGACGAACTCCACCAAAGGTGGTTCTCGCCACCATAAAGGTGTTTTATTAATGCCATGGGTGTTTTTCCTCAACACCACAACTCATTGGAAATATACCACCTCCATCGTTCTTTGATGTAATGTTAGTACGATCTTCAGTGCAGATCGATCGACTCATACCAGCTCCACTGGCCAGACCTATGATCTCCCACCTCCATCGTTCACCTGCTCGTACCTCCTCATTTTCTCCATCCACGCTTCGCCCATTCTCCATTCTCCCCCCATTTTTTCCTTCGCTCGCTCCTTTCATCGTCCTTTTCGCCCATTATCCCTTTCTAATCCACTCTGGCCCACTCTTCTCAAGCCACGTCAAAGATACTACCATCACTCCCTATTGCCAGCTAGTGAACCCCGTGACCTTCGATTGGCATTCCCTTAGCCTCTTGAGGTCTTTTTATCCCCCCTCGACGGTTCTGGAAATATTTCATCAAAAGCAAAATATTTGTGACATCAAAGGGTGGCCCTCCGGTTCTATCTTCTCTGGTCTATGCAAAACCATGGTGCATGTCGACCCAACTAGCTTTCAGGTCGACCCAGGGATGGAGGCCCTTCTTGACGCCAAAAGATTCATCAAGTTCTTCAAAAAATTTTCAGGGATTGATGAAGAAGTCACCAGGGACTTCGTTGAATCGTGGGATGAAGGGCAAGTCAAGGTCCGAGGTCTGCAATTTGAGGTAAATGTTCTCTTTATCGCTTAGGTCTCTGGTATTCCCCCTTCTAGTAGAGTAGTTCACAGGGATAGGCATAAATTTAAAGAAGAAACAAACCAACTCCCCAACAAGGGAAAGGATCTGGTCTAGGAAAACAAAGGTGTTCTGTGCTCTTCTCTACCTCGGCCTTAGGACATAGCCATTATCCCTATCATCCAATATATTTCTATTGACAACCCCAATAGCCCCCTCCGAGCCTACAACCTCGCCTTCGTAAACCATCTTCACGATGTTAGACTCATTAACGTCCCTGATTTCCTTTTCCGCTCCATCACCATTTCCATCAATAATTTTAGGGAACACAAATCCTCGAAGCCCCCTCATCACCAGGGTCTCTTCCTGGTGTTGTACCGTTACGCCCTCGCCCACCAAGTCAAAGGGGGAATTCATTCCCGCTCACCCAGCCTTGAGTACTCGCCCGACTCCACCCACATCATTGCTCCTAGCCCTCCCTCGTCATCCAACCTAGTTGACCCCCCCACGGTCTCCAAGCCACCGATTGGTCCACTGTCATCCCCTCCTTCCTAGGACCACGGTGAGAATGATGTTCCCCTTGGCTCTGCTCCCAAGGTCGAAGCACCCACTGGCAAGCATCTGAGATTCAAGCAAAAGTCAGTCAGGCCCTCTTTAAAGCGAAGAAAATCCAATAGGTTGAAGCCTCAGAAAACGAGCGAACAACGCCTGTCTCCTGAGATCATTAGCGATGAAGAGGAAGACCAGACCGCCAAAGCTGAGGATAAGCTTCGAGCGGTGGCCCTCAACCGTGTCAATGAAGTGATTGATCACCTTTAGTCGATTGCCAACGTCTACCGGGAAGGTAGTACGCTCCTGGCTAATGCGATTAACAATCTGAAGGACCTCCCTTCCCTGCTCAATGTCCTCCTGCCTCATGACCTGAATGGACAAGATCAACAAGAAGAGAACAAAGAGTCCCAGTAGCCCTGGGAAAGTAGCAACAACACTCCTTGTGACTACAAAGTTTTTTGTCCTAGTTAGTTTTTTGGTAGCCCTAGTCTTGGACGGGCTAGATTGTACGGGAATATTTCCCAGTTGGTTTTTCACTATTTGCAATATCTATATTTTGTTGGCTTTAAGCCTACCTACTATAATAGGGATGAGACCCTTCAACCCAATTAGTAAATAAAAGTTATTTTACCTATAAAAAATTATATTCTAGATTTAGAGGAGACCAAAGTTCTTAATGATAAAATTCTTCAAGATGTTCCTTCAGTTATAATGAATGAATAAAATAGAAAACTGATGGAGCCTATTACTCTAGAATAAGTTCATTTAGATTTCTCTTTTAATAAGGATAAATCCCTATGTCCAGATGGGCTCTTTGTAGCTTTTTACCAACATAATTGGGATATAGTGAAGGATTCTTTATTGGTGGCAGTGGAACAATTTAGGATTAAACAATACATACCTTATAAAATAAATGCAACATATCTTACCCTAATTCTAAAATAGAAGGATTCCAAATTGTTTGATTCTTTTAGACCCATAAATATGGCATATAATATTATTTCCAAAATGATGACGAATAGATTAAGGCCATTGTTAGAAAAAATCATTTCAAAAGAGCAAGAAGAACTTGTGAAAGGGGGACAAATTCTGGACGAGATCATCGTAACTCACGAAGTTATACATTTAACAACTTCAAGAAAAGAGAAAGCAGTGATCATAAAACTTGATATGAGTAAAGCCTATGATAGGGTTAACTGGAATTTTCTTTTTACAGTTTTAGATAAGTTTGGTTTCGAGAAGAAATGGGCTAGATGGATTAAAGCTTATGTCTCTACAATTTCTTATTTAGTGTTGGTCAATGGGTTACTTACAGAATCTTTTAAATCCAAGAGAGGCCTTAGACAAGGAGATCCTTTATCTCCTTATTTTTTCATTATTATGGCAGTTTTGATTAGGAACTTAAAGGCTTACAAATATAAGCTTATAAGTGGACTTAAGTTTAGTAATAATATCGATAACATCACCCATCAATAGGTTGTAGATGATACAACCCTTTTTGGAAGGACAATGATAAATGAGGCCAAAGATTTGAATAACTTTTTAAAAGAGTAAGAAAGAGCTTCAAGGTAAAAAGTTAATAGGACTAAATCCAAAATTTACTTCCTTAACACTCCTACTAATATCAAAGCAATAATTTATAGGTTGTTTCAAATGGAGGAGGCATATTTACCAACTTATCTAGGGATGCCTTTATTTGAGGGGAGAACGAGGATAGATTTATGGAATCCAATTATTAGTAAAGTTCAGAATAAAATTCTAGCTTGGAAAGGTAGATGGTTATCATTAGTAGGAAGAGTGGAGTTAATTAAGTCAGTCTTACAAGCTATTCCAACATATTATGTCATTGTATTCTATGCTAAAATTAGTTAAAAAAAGTTTAATCTATATTAGGTGATCCTTTTTATGGTCAGGTTTACATGATAAAAGGAAATTTCCTTTGGTGAAATGGAGCAAGTTGTATTATGATAAAAATAGGGTAGGTCTTGGTTTAAGAGTTCTTATAGATGTAAACTTAGCTCTTAGGGAAAAAGTTATCTGGATATTGTACAAAGAGAGTCAAATACAATGGAAAACAATTATTCTAAGTATGTTGATCCCAATGACCCAAGTTTAATATTTATTGCATTCTCTCTACCAAATGGTTATGTTCTTTGGAATGGTTTAAAAAATATATTGATCTTATGATTAAAGGTTTAAAATGGGTGGTGGGAATTGGAGAAAAAAATTCTATTTGGATGGATACATGGTGTGATAAAAAACCACTCAATTTAGATCCAATTTTGAAACCTTGGATGAGATTGCTTCAAGAAAAATATAGTGGTAAGGTTTCAAATATTTTATACAAGGATCGAGAAGGAAGATACAAATGGAAATAATATTCTTTTACAAGTATACAAGACATTGATGCTATGAGGAAATTGAGTAGAAAGATAACAACTATGATTATTTCAAGGGGAGCCAAGGATAAATTGATTTGGGAGTTGAATAGCTTAGGAGAATACACAACAAGAAGTAGATATAATGTTCAACACCAACAAAATAATAATTTCACTAGAATATGAAGAGATATTTGGGATAGCCCAAGCATTCATAAAGCCAAAAATTTTGTTTGTCTAGTAGGTCATAGAAGAATTTTATCCTGGGATAACCTTATGAAACGGGGTTTCCGTGGCCCCTCTTAATGTGTTTTATGTAATAAGGATGAGGAGAGTATATACTATCTCTTGGGACATTGCTTAATAGTCTAGAATCTATGGCAATGGATTCTTAATATGTTTGGTAAATGCATGGTGATGAATAGCATAATTGAATATTGGTTAAAGCAATGACAAAGCACTTATAAAAGTGAGGCTTTATAGATAATATGGGATATATCAAAAGACAATAATTTGGACTATATGGCTAGAAAGGAATAGAAAAATATTTAAAGGAAAGGAAAGCAGTTTAGAGGTAGTGAAAAAAGATATGTTTAGCCACATAGGAGTCTAAACCAACCCTATCAACTCACCTAGTCCCTAATTTGAAAGTAGAGAGTCTTGATAGATGGAGTCAAGTCATTAAATGAAATTATGATGCTGGGTACAAGAGAAGAAAAAAGAAGGCAAATAATATTAAGTGGAAACCACCATATTTGGAGCGGATTAAATTGAATTTTTGTGGAGCATCTAAAGGAAATTGAGGACAAGGAGGGGGAGGAATAATTAGAAATAACAGAGGAGAGATTTTCTCTCATTATGCTTTCAATAGTGGATTTAAGATAAATAATGAAGCTGAAGCTTAGGCGGCTTTAGGAGGGTTAAAAATATGTAAAAAAATGAAATGGAATAGACTAGAGATGGAAGGTGATTATCTCATAGTAATAAATGCAATGTTGGGGAAAGCAAAGGCTCCATGGAACATACAAGAGATAATTGTGGAAATTCAAGATCTTGCTAAAGATTTTGAAGAAATCGGGTTTACACATATATTAAGGGAAGAAAATAATGTGTAGATAAGCTAGCCAGTAGAGGAGTTTTTATTGAGGATTGTGAAGTTAAATTCTCCTTTCCATGGTTAGAAGAAGTAGAAAGTTTAGTTGAAGCTGACAAAAAAATATTGATTGCCTCATTCAATTAATGATTACGATTTAATTTAATATTTTCCATTGGAAATATCTGCTTCCTTTTGTAACAATAATGTGTTTTAATTTAGACTATTTATTATAATTTCTATGGTTGCACTTGCGTTTAAGGAAGGAAACTAGCAATCCATATTTGGTAAAGTGGACTATGATATTGCGATGTTTTGGAAATATTACTCTACTAAGATGCAGGGCATAGGTGGTAGAGCTAAAGTTTTGGCATTGTGAAGGTTGCCATATGAAAAAGTCAAGAAAGATGTTAAATTATGGATTAGTTGTATTCATACAAAAATTTGAAAAGATCCAGAAAATGAAAATAAAAAATTCATACATTTAATGCAAAATGATATAGGTTTCTAGATATAACATCTCAATTGAGATGAGAAGTGTATCTATTTATAAAATCTCAACCTCTAAAGAAGAGATATGTAATTTATCAAGGGTGGGGGATCTGAGTACAACCTTTTTTTTTTTAATTTAGTGAAAACCCCTTGCGAGGGCACCTTGGTATGAGAAACTACACCATCAAAATCACCTAGGAGTTGCACCCGACATTAACCGCACCAACATTATCAATTGGATTTTGGGTACCCGATGTACGTTTGGTAGGGTGGAGATTCAAACCAAGGACCTCCCTTGGAGGATTGCCCTACCCTCTCCAAATCACCTACAACACGTGGGTAAAGCTTTGGTTAGTGGTGAAAAAATACCAAATAAACCCTTAGACCCCCAACCACAACCAATGAGGAATTGATTTTTTGTGTATCTGCAAGAGGAAGTGGGAATCGTACCCTGGTCGACCACAACCAACACCCTTTGTTAAGTTCTCCACAGTGATAAATCAACTCACCCACTCAAGCAAATAAAATTTGGTTAGTGGTGAAAAAAACACCAAAGAAACCTTTAAACCCTTGACCACAACCAATGAGAAATGGATTTTTTGTGTATTTGTAAGAGGGAGTGGGAATCATACCTGAGTCAACCACAACCAACACCCTTTGTTAAGTTCCCCACAATAATAAACAAACTCACCGACTTAAGCGGATAATACTTTAATTATTGGTGAAAACAACACCAAAGAAACCCTTAGACCCCAACCAACAAAATAATAATAATGGGATCTATGGTCACTTATTTGGTACTTATCAAACAATTCAATGGTCCAACCAAAGTAGGACTTAAGTTTAGGATTTTAGTTGAAATTATAATTGTAAGTTTAATATTTTAGTTGCAATTATGTTACAATGATGTTAGTCTTATGAAAATATTTGCATGTTTTAATTGTTTGAGTGGTACCTTGTTGATGGTTTGCAATGCATAGCCCTAGTCAATTAAAAAAACTTTTATAAGTGTTACAGTTTCAAAATAACTTTATCGAAATTATATTAGATTTAGAATAACACATTGATACCACCTATTATTTTAAGAGAATAATATATTTAAATCTTCATATTAAACAATAATTTTCCTTATTTCTACCTTTCTAAAAATTGGAATAAAATATTTATTTTAAAAATATTCCACAATCGATTATGTATATGAATTGTTGATGAATTTATTGGAAGTTAACTCAAAGCATAGGTAAATGTGGGTTCTTTAGGTCACTGTTACATCGAAATACCTTTTGGATACAAGTTTTTTAATTTATCTTGAATTAGTAGTTTAATAATATCATTTTATAGGTTTTATATCTTTCATCAAGTTTATGATAAATCATGAGTCTCATTAATATATTTAATATTAAAGTACTAATAATCCATCTAATTACTAACAGGATCTAAGTAATATGGATAAAACAAAGATTAAATTCAATGCTAAGAATTTTTTGTATTGAGAAATAAAATCAAACTTTAAATCTTTAAATATTTTAGGTTTATGACATGTCATATAGGTTTGAAAAAAAATTACATATGTTTCAAGTACTTTGTGGTGAAAAGTCTTATTATTAAATAGATCAAGTGAGATTTCTTTGGATCTATTTATCAACTACTAGTTTATCTCAAAATTTAAGGTCAAATTATTCTTGATGACTATACATCCCATGTGCGATTAAAAATGAGGGGATATAAAGTGGTTAAAAAAGAAGGGCATATAATAATCTTGATATGTAATGTTTTAAAAGGTATGTGCATTTTTTTCTACAAGATCTAGGGGTTACAATTCAAACTTCTTTATAATTCACTTGTGAGCCTCACTAGGTAGCATGAAAGGAAAACCATTTTTGAAAGCTCTAATTAGAAGTAAGGATGCCTTAACTAAAATAATGGATGCCCTAGTTGAAGATAAGAAAAAGAGTGAATATATGGTAAGTTTGATCTAGGAAGTAGATGCTACACCATAAGTGATTATCAAGGACAATATGATCAAGCATGACATATTGGTTCTTAAAAGCAAAGGTTTAATACATAAATTCCACAGATACTAGCTAGTATTTTTAGAGATTCAAAATTGGATCAAGTGGAATTAGGAACTAAACTTAAATTACTTTGACTTTTCTTCTTGAAGTTTTTTTTTTTATATTTCAATTCAAAAATTAGAGATAAAAGAATGGATTGTGGTCCATGGTTTAGATGGAGATATGCCCTTTATTTAAGACCATGGAGTGAGAATTTTAATGTTGATATAGAAATTCTTAAAAAGCTTGTAGTATGGATTAGGCATTTTTGGACTTCCATACCAACTTATCAATAAGGATGTTTTGAAGAATATTATAAATAACCTTCTATGGAGCGAAAGCATGCTACCATAGTTCACTTGGATCTATTGTTAAGAAACAAAGAAGAATATAAGGGATGAGAAAGTCTAATGTGTAAGTTCAAATTCAAAGGGAAATAAAAGTGCAAAGGTATATGTGAAGGGAACATTTAAAAAAATGAGGTGGAAGAGGTCAAGTTTATTCTAGATAAATCATCTTCATTTTTCTTATGAAGTGTAACAACCCAGGTCTATTCACCTGATTGTCAACACATAAAATTCAAAATTTTAGCAATTAATTCACAAGTTTTGCAAGTACACCCAACATTGTATTAGTACTTTGGCATAGTAGATCATACTTCAAGATTATTTACCACTACAGATGGTATCTTAAGTGCTCAGGACCGGCCAACTTCCTGCGTTAGGTTACCATTTAATAGATCCTTACTCCTTTCTTGAGTTTCCTTGATCTTGGCATGGGGTTGCCCTTCCAGGGCCTATAACACCTGGAAGGATGGACACACTAATTCCCTATATCAAGCTTGGTGGACTTGGTTTCACAAACCTACTTTTGTCCTTATTGTTCCTCTGACCTGTTATTAAAGACTCATGTTTGGGATTAGTATAGCTATGCCTATGCCTGATCATAAACCTTCAACTAAGGCTTAACCAGGGTCTGCCATTGCATGGCTTTCAGACCAGATGTCTCAGACCTAGTTTCGATTGATGGTAATGCTACCCATACCATCTACCGCTGGACTTTTCAATCTCCATTTGCTATCTAGATTAAATATTTTTGGTAATTCCACAACCGTAGTAGGTTTCGTGAGCATCCTCACACACTACTCGTATGGTAACCTGGAACGATGTCCCATTCTGTCGTTCTTTACTCTCAACAGCGTAAGACCACTATCCTTACTAGCTTGTTGGAGAACGATTACCTCTGATTCTCAATAGTCGCCACCGTGAACTATTGGTGTTGGGTGGATGACATCCTACTTGATGACATCATTCTTTAATATATAGGATTGGGTGGATGACATCCCGCTTTATGACATCGTTCTCTAAAGTACCATTTTTCTCAATGGTTGAAATTAAATATAAAAATCATACTTTTCAAGATAAGTTGACTTTGAATATTCTCCATAGTGGTCTTTTAATAATGACATGTAATGTCTTAATGAAATATATAAAACCATTATAATCCAATTTTATACCCTCTCATCATACAAAACTATTATTATTTAAAACAAATCCACATAAATTAATAGACTATTTAAAGTAAAATGCTTTCTAAACTTTTTCAAAAATAAATAAATAATAATTATTTTTGAGCAATTATATTACTAATATGTCTCTCGAGTTTGTTTCCCTATTTAAAAAAATGTATATATTTTATTCAATATCTAAATTGTTTTCTTTTTGCTCTAGTTAACTATACACTACTGAAAATTTACATGAAACTTATAGTATCACTTTAAATCTTTGGGCGACTAATACTCAATCCTTTAGATTTCTTATATTATGAAGGCATATACTACACATTTTAATATTTACCTTCTCCTCTAAAACAAAGGAAAAATGTGTCTAAATAAAAATATAACTATCGTATTTATCAATCATATTAAACCTTTTCAATAAAAATGTGGTTAAGGGATTACTTAAATATAAAATGGTTTTAGTTCAAGTTTACTTTAGGGTTTCTACATAGTATAAAAGACCTTCACTCTAATTGAGTTATAAATAAAATAAAAACATGAATTGCTATGACATATGCTACTGTTTCTTACTTTGAATTAATTTTTATTCTTAAATTAAGAAAATATAATTACAATGAATTCAACTACTCTTTAAATTATATAAACATTGCAAATGAAAAGTTCCCTATTAAAACCAGGGTTGCTCAGTATGATTTTGGAATTACACCTATCCTCAACCCAATACGAAAAAACTGGATGGAATGCATTCCTTTGAGTTTGATATTTCATACTTTTTGAATATGTTATATATCTCAATCTAATTTTTAAAACATTTCTACTCTTGGAAGTGTAAACAGTAAAGGCGTTTGGTATCCATTCAACCATATTTACTTCCTAGGTTCTGACGTCTCCCAAAAAGTTCACTTGTGATGACTTTTGGCTATTTAAAGGTTTCGTTTAAATAGAGGCTTGGACTCCATAATTCAGGTTCACAGAACTCATTAGAACATCTTACCTTATCTTTTGGAAAATTTGACTAATTTAAATAAATAAACTGCATTCCATTATTTATTTTTCTATTTAAAAAGAGGATTGAGTCGCCATACGACACCTCTAAATCTGAGCTAACATTCATTAATCTATAAGCTACAAAAAGAGAATTATTAAAGGCATAATTTCCATGGCTTTGTAGTCTATTCTGATGAACATGAAGTATGTTTGATATAGACTATATTTATTGGGCTTATAAATTATCCATTTTCAGTGAAATCATCTCCATTACTATAAGCTTCTTGCTAAAATACCTTTCTCAATTGGTATACATAATTAATTTTCACTCCTTGCAACAGTAGATAGCAATGAAGATTTTTAAATTTAATAATAACAGATTCATTAAAATTATACCTAAATAACTTTTCTCATTTGGTATCCATAATTAATTTCCACTCCTTGCTACAGTAGACAACAATGAAGATTTTCAAATTTAATAATAACAAATTCATTAAACTTATACTCCACATTTTCAATTCAAACTATAATTAAATAATTATCAATACATTTACTCAACAAGAAAGAACGTCTCTTAATCAAATTTCACAAGGCAATCCATAATTTCCAATGTATTGCCATTCTAATCAACTGAAAACTTATGCGTCATGATCTTCCAAATTTACGCATTGTAAAAACAGATCGTGAATTTGGTGTAGAGTGAATTCTTTCTCCATATGGGTAGGATGTGAATTTGGCAAAGAGGTAAGAAAAAGGAGAAAAGAAGAAAAAGAAGAAGAATATGGAGAAGGTCAACAAAGAAAAAGGAAAACAAAATTGTGCTTGGAATATGACATTTGAATCAATGTAAACCATGAAAGATCAGTGTGATCAAACAAACATAAACCAAAAAAAAAAAAAGAGTGGAGCAAAACCCTATAGGGATGTATGCTCACAAATTACTGAATGGAGGATACCTCTCACTAGTGGCCATGAAGCTATCCCATAAGGGTGTTATTCTCATGAAAAAATGGTCAAGTGTGGAATGATACACGCTATGGGTGAAGTGCTCACTAATATTCGTGGGTGGAGATATACTCATTAGGATGTATGCTCACAAATGATTGAATGGAGGCTACTCATCACTTGTGACCATGAAGCTATCCTGTATTGGATAAATTTTTTGATTGATTTTCTAGAATGATTACAACTCAATAGGGGTGTGGTGTGTGTAAAATATGAGTGATCAAAAGCAAAACACAACAAAATAATGTGTATGAGTGTGCATGTGCTAAACATGAAGAAGATAGAAGAATGTGAGACACAAGAAGCAAAAAATGTTGTGGGTGTGTGCCCTTATTGAAATTTTGATAGGTAAGGGATGTGTGTAAGATAGTCAATGGTCGTATGAACACCATAAATGATATTCATGCAGAATCTACCCTATCCCACAAGGATCCTTTAACAACCAAAATATCAAGGAGGAAATGTGTAGTCAAAATAAGATGTGTAGATTGGAATAAGGAACACATATCCTTTGTTTTGGGGAAATAAAGAAATGATTAAAACTTTCAAAGGGCAAAGGACATACAAGAAATAAAGAACTATATCCCTTGACTTGGAGAAATTAGAAATTATTGAAACTTGCAAGGTCAAGGAATATATGAGAAGAAGGAAGAAGAAAAAGAATGAGCAAATGTAACGATGAAAAATGCATGGAGATGGGCCCTAGGTTGGGGATTCGCTAGGCATTAGAGCCCTAGTATGAATGCAATGCATGTGAGCTAGAACCTAACTAGGTTTCATCACTTGCCATCCTCATGAAATAAAAAAAAACATATGATCAAACATTCATGTAAATATGATCAAGCAACAATGCAACTATATGACAAGGAAAAATGAAAATGGAACAAAATATCAAACAATTCATGCAAAATATAATAGACAAGCATGTAGTATGAGCAAGCAAAACAAATGTAGGATAAAAAATAAAGATGAAAAATCATACATAATATCTTTCTAGGTGCATTATGTTCATTGGTTTTTTTAAATCTTTACCATCTAATGTTACCAAATGATAGGCTCCTAAGCCAAACTTGGCCATTATGACAAAGGGGTCTACCCAATTGGGTTTAAAATTGCCTTTTATGTTTGAACGAACATTAGTGTTCTTTTGGTTCTCCTTGAGGACAAGGTATGTAACCTTAAAAGAAAAATTGCGAACTCTCTTGGAATAAGATTGCTTGAGCCTATTTTGATAGGCTCATAGAGGCTCTAAGACATGAATATTCTTTTCATCTAGTAGATCCTATTGGTTTAAATGATCTAAATGATACTCATCATCAATCAAGGCATATTGCAACAAGATGTGCAAAGAAGGGACCTCTAGCTCAAATGAAAAAATTACCTTAGTCCCATAGACCAAGATATATGAAGAAGCACCTATAGGAGTTTTTACACTGGTACAATAGGTCCACAAGGTAGGACAAAGCTGGATATGCTAGTATTGACTGGTCTTACTAACCAAATTCTTGTGGAACTTAACTAAAGACTTGTTGAATGATTCAAATTGACCATTACCCTAGGGGTAATATGGTATTGACCACTTATGCTGAATCTTGTACTTAGAACAAAGCTTAAATACATCCTTGTTCTTGAAAGGAGTGCCATTGTTTGAAAGAATCACCAAGGTATCTCAAACCTATATAGGATTTGGTTGAAGATGAACTTAGAGATCTAAGATCTAGTCACCGTAGGCAGGGGTATGACTTTGACCCATTTAGTGAAGTAGTCCATTGTCATGATGATAAAATTATGACCATAAAATGATGTTGGGTTAATCTTCTCGATGGTTTCCAATCCCCACATGAGAAATGATCAAGGAGAAGAAATAAACTGAAGGTTTTGAGAAGAAGCATGAAGAAGGTTATCATGGCATTGATACTTGTCATAATATCGAACATGGCCACATGCATATTTCTCCATGGAAGGCCAATAATATCCCATTCAAAGGAGCTTTTTGGAAATGATATTACCACTAAATTGGCCTCCACATGATCCTTCACGAGCTTCACTAAGAGCTAGTTGGGCTTCATCAAAGTTAACACATCACAAAAGGATACCTTCAAAAGAACATCGATATAAAGAATTGTCAATTATCATTTTGTAAGAGGCTTTGGATGACTTGCAACCCCTCTTATTGATCTTAAAAAAAAAGATCAAATTAATTAGATAGATGCAATGGAGGTTACATTGAACTCATGAAAAAAAAATAATATCTAACTTAGTTTTAACGCTTGTAGATTCTTTTTTCCTCTTCTTTGTGGTTTAATACAATCCTTCAAGTACAAGCATAAGGGTATTTCTTATGCAAAATGGGAAACCTATTCCTTTAATCACCACTTGTTTCATATGCTTGTACCATTTATTTATTTATTTTATATAATTTTCTATTGTTTACAGTATCAATATATAGCCTTCAATAGATAACATATTTATTTTTAAAATTGCTTTTCATTAGTATATATTTGTGATATTATAAAAATTCATAAATCAATAGCTCATTTGCATAAAAGTTTATGCTGATTATGATATAAACCATCAAGAAGTGAAATATCCTTAAGGAAAATAAATATGTTGTTATACCATGGCTCAGATGGGGAAGCTCCAATGGTCAAAACATCTAATTAAATAAGACTAGAACTAAGTGATACAAACTCCTAGAATTATCTAATGATAATTGATGCTTGATCATCTTCCAAATCCAAGGAAAACAAGGATGCATAAAAAATTATGACATCCACATGGTGATCGGAGGATCTAGGGATAGAATTTATGGTTACTCGATCGAACGTGGATAAAATTTTAGTGACAATCTCTTTGTAAGATTTTAGCCTATCATTTTGAGTTTTATAAACATCATTGATCTGATTAACAAAAAGTTGAGGGTCACAAAAAACTAAAAGAATTATAACCTTCAAGGCTAAGGTTGCTCTAAGACCAAGGATCAAGGCTTCGTACTATGTAGTATTATTCATGCAAGAGAAATGAATCTTGAAGGAAAGGGTGATGAGCTATTTTTTGGGGTGACTAAAATGATTTGAGCACCAACACCCTTTAAGCATCGAAATCCATCAAAAAATAAAGTGCAAGACTCTAACTCTTCAACTTCTAAACTAAGGCACTCATCAGAAAACTCAATGACTAAGGTATGGGTTGACTCTAAGGGTGCAGAGGCTAGATGATCAATAATCACTTGATATTTGATAGTCTTCTATGTGATAAAGGTTAATTCAAACTCACTAATGGCTAAAACCCACTTAGCAGCTTGACCTAAAATGTGGGTTTTAGACATTAAGTAGCGCAAAAAATCAAACTTTACAACAACCAATATCTTATGGCTAAACATGTAGTGTATTAACTTCTGAGAAGAAAAATTATAACAAGGCAAACCTTCTCTAAGGGGTATATCAGGTTTCATATCTAACCAAGGTTCTACTAATTTAGTATATAACTCACTCTTTTTTTTTTATCATCATGTTGAGCCAACATGGCTCCCAAAGCATGAGCTATGGCTACTATGTAAAGCATCAAATGCTTATCTGATATAGGGGGAACTAAGATATACAAGGAAGAGAGATACCTTCTGAATTCATCAAAAGCTTGTTGACTCTTAGAATACCACTAGAACATTACATATTTCTTAAGGAGCTTAAGAAAGGATTAACACTTACCACCTAACTAAGATATGAACCAATGAGTAGCTTGAATCTTACCATGCAAGCTATTCAACTCAATTAGGTTACAAGGAGGAGGTATATCGGTGATAACCATTATTTCAAGGTATACTTCAATGCCTCACTTAGACATGATGAAACCTAAAAAATTGCTAGATATGACTCCAAACACACACTTGGTGTTGGAAATTTTGAGTATATTATTGTCATTGATGTCAAAGGATTGATGTCATAGGTTGATGACATTGGTTTTCATTGATGTCAAATATAGCTTGGCATGGCAAAAATATAAGGTTTATAAGTTGGTTAAATATGCAAGGCAAAGTTCATCCCAATGCAAGGAAAATGTTATAATATTTATTTTAATATTATAAGCCAAAGAGGTTTGGGAAAAAGCTCTAAGTGTCTGGTTAAAAGATTGCAAATCCTAGTATAAAGACCATGCAAAAAACAAGTGACTAAGGCTTAAAAAGAAATAATATTATAATATTAAGGACAAAAGGTTGAAGCCAAAGGTTTAATAATAAAAATTATTATAATACTTTATATTATAATTTTAAACCCAATATGGGTTTTGGCGCCAACATTGTCAAAGGTTTTAAATAAAAACTAAAGTACCAACATCAAAGGAAAGAAGGATAAATCCATATTAATATGGATTAAATGTTCAAGACCTACATGTGCATTATTGCTGAATGAATTTAGCAACAACTGGATTAGGGTTTGAGAGCTACATGTGCATCTTTGTTGAATGAAATTGGAAGTAATTGTATTAGGGTTTGAGACCTACATATGCATTATTGTTGAAAGAAAGTGAAAACAATTGTATTAGGGTTTGAGACCTACATGTGCTCTATTGTTGAAAGAAATTTGAACTACTTGTGTTAGGTTTGAGACCAAGTTTGTACTTCATTATGAAACATTTTGAGCATTGGTAATTGTGAAGCGTTTGAGATCAATCTAGTGAAGGAAAATTGTGCATTAGTGTGGTTGATTCATGAGTGCAAATTTGCAAGAAAGATAGACCAGTTTTGTGCAACAAGTTATACACTGTTTTGGTTTGATTTGAAAGGGATTTTGTAAGAGATAGAGATTGGATTAGTTGAATGCAAGACTTATGAATGTGAAGAACATATTGGGTTTTTGATAGTGCATATCATTCTCTATATGTTCTAGAGGTTAAAAAAATTCTAAGTAGAATATTTGTCTATTTGAAGAAAGTATTTCTGAAAGAGATTTAAGCTTTGTTTGTATGCAAGATTTGGAAATATTTGAGCAGGTTCTATGAGCAGTATTGAGGTAGATTTCAACAAGTATTTTGAGAAGTCTTGAAGGAAATTTGAGCAAGTATTTTGAGAAGGCTTGAAGACAAATTTCATCAAGTCTTTTGAGAAGGCTTGAAGGCAGATTTGAGCAAGTCTTGTGAGAAGACTTGGAATAAATTTGAGGTAAATTTAAGCAAGTCTTGTGAGAAGACTTGGAACAACTTTGAGGCAGATTTGAGAAAGTATTGTGAGAAGACTTGGAATAGATTTGAGGTAGATTTGAGCAAGTCTTGTGAGAATACTTGGAATAGATTTGAGGCAGATTTGATTAAGTCTTGTGAGAAGACTTGGAGAAGCTTTGAGATAAATTTGGGTAATTCTTGTGAGAAGACTTGGAGTAACTTTGAGGTAGATTTGAGCAAGTCTTGTGAGAAGACTTGGTGCAGATTTGAGGTAAAGTTAGAGCAGATTTGTGCTCTCCTTGTGATGAGGTTCGGTGTAGATTTAAGATATATTTGAGATAAAGCTTTGGAGTAGACCAGAGTAAAGGGGATAGAGTTATCCTATGGATATCCAAAAACTAGAGTAGAGGGGATAGAGTTGTACTATGGAGATCCATAAACTAGAGCATAAGGGATAGAGTTCTCCTATGGAGAGAGATCCACAAACCAGATCAGAAGGGATAGAGTTCTCCTATGGAGATAGATCCACAAACCAGAGTAGAGGGGATAGAGTTCTCCTATGGAGAGATATCCACAAACCAGAGTAGAGGGGATAAAGTTATCCTATGGAGAGATATCCACAAACAAGAGTAGAGGGGATAAAGTTCCCCTATGGAGAGAGATCGATAAACAATATTAGAGGGGAGAGAGTTCTCCTATGGAGAGAGATCCACAAACCAGAGCAAGGGGATAGAGTTCTCATGTGGAGAGAGATCCACAAATCAGAGCATTAGGGATTGAGATATCCTTTGGAAAGAGGTCCATAAACATTGTAATAGGATTTGATTCCCAAGAGATTTGTTGAGAAAATTTAGAAGAAATATTTTCCCTATGGACGTAATTCACATTGGGTGAACCACGTTAAATTTGTGTCTCTCATGTGTGTGATGATTTATGCATTGCTTTGATTACTGCTATTGATATTACAATTTTTAGCATTAAGTAAAATTGGTTGGGAAAGAAAAGTAAAATTTGATCTTATGTTGTTCATACCCCTCTCAGTATAAGCTTATGTTCTTCAATTGGTATCAAAGCGTGTTCCTTAAAAAAAGTCTAACAACTTGATGGAAGATAGTACAGGAATACATATGGCATCTTAGAGTGGATCTTCATAAAACAAGGCTCCATTGTTCGATGGGAAAAATTATGCTTTTTGGAATATAAGGATGAAGACTTACTTGATGACACAAGGATATGAGACATGACAATCCGTTGAGGATGGGTTCACACCTACAACTACTCCTCCTATAGATTAAGATGATAAGAAGTTATATGTGAATAATACCAAGGCTATGAATGGAATTTTAAATGGATTACATGAAGCAAAATTTGTGAAAGTTATGCAATGCAAATAAAAAAAAGAGATGTGGGACAAATTAAAGTAAAACATATGAAGGAGAGAAAAATGTCAAGTTGGCAAAACTACAAAATCACAAGAAAAGGTTTGAAGATTTGAAGATGGAAGATGAGGAAGATATTACTAAATACTTACTTCGTGTGGATGAGGTTGTTAATACCATGTGTGGCCTTGGATTCAAAATTGAAGACTCTGGTGTTGGTCTAAAAGTATTGAGATCACTCCCTGTAAGGTATGATGGAAAGATTTCAGCTATAGAAGAGATGAGAGATATTTATAAGTTGACTATGGGCGAGTTACATGGAATTATCATAGCTTATGAGATGATAATGGTAAAGGATCCCAACTCCAATAAAGAGGTGAATTTCAAAGCTTCAAAGAAGAAAAAATATAAGAAACCAAAATCAAGTGGTGAGTCAAGAAGTGATGAAGAAACTAACTATGTGAGAATAAAAAAGGACTCAAGAAATTACAAAGGTATGAATACTGTGAAATAGTTTAATTATGGTAATTTTGGTCACTATGCATCTAATTGTACACAAGCTAAAAGCAGTAGCAGTGAAGAGAAATAGGATCATAAGAAAAAGGAAGAAGGAAAATCCAGGCATGAAAAGAAAAATAGGTATGGTCAAGGTAAGAAGTTCTTTCAAAGGCACAAGAAGAGTTTCTATGTTAACAAAGAAAGCAATGCTTCAAGTGATAGTGATGAAAGACTCTCAGATAGTGAAGAAGAAGGGATTATATTTTTGGTAATAGAAGAGGAATAAAATGCTCCTATTGAAGATAAAGTCAAAAATTATGAAGATGCTCTTGGAGACCAAGAAGTAGAGAAAGATTCAAAAAATGAAGAGGAAGGCACAATTAATCTAGAAGAAGAACTTGTTGTTGCTCTTAGAGAATTGAAAAAGTTTAGAAAGAAGAATTCAAGACTAAAGGCTCAAGTTCGAGAACATGAGGAAGAAAAAGAAAAGCTTCTACAAGAATTGACAAACTCAAAAGCTAAGGCAAGGAGACTTAAAGAGGTCATGGTTGAAAAGTTAGAGGCAAGAGTTAGAATGTGAAAGATTAGAACATGAGGTAGTTTCTCTAAGTATGGAAGTGAAAGATTCTAAGGACAAGCTACATAGGTTTGGGAAAAGTTTAAAAACTTTGGATAAAATTATCAATGCACAAAGACCTTCATATATCAAAACATGACTTGGTTTTGAAGAAGGACAAAGGAAACAAGAAAAAGAGTCAAACTCAAGCTCAAAATAAGAGGAAGTTTCAGAGGAAGAGAGTGAAGAAGATATTGAGACTTATGCGGATAACTTAAATAATAGAAGCTTCACTAAGAAAGGAAACAATGCACAAACAAGAAATAGGGATCATTACAGAGAAGGAAAAGAAAGGACTAAGAGACCAGAGGTTTCAAAATATAATTTCTTCAAAGGATGTTATTTTTCATGTAATCAGTTTGGTCACAAGGCTATGCATTGCAGGATTTATGGAAAGAAAAAGTATGGCCTCACGAAAAGGAATTTCAACTAATTAAAAGATGGACATTTATTTCAAGGGTATTGCTACTCGTGTAATCACTTTGGTCATAAATTGATCCACTACAGGGTTTATGACATAAATGATTATGGCTTCACCAAGAGGAACTTCAAGATATTTACACCTTCCAAGAATTACAACATTAAGTGTTACAAGTGTAATAATCTTGGGCATAAGGCCAAGTGGTGTAGAACAGAGTTTCCAGAACTTCCAGAGACAAGAAAGAACATGGACACTCAAAAGGATCAAAAGGGTATGGCTACAAAAATTTTGAAAAAGAAGGTTGACAAAGAAAAAGAGCATTGCATGCTAGGAGTAGAGATACTTCCACCCCAAAATTAATCACCTCAAGGAGAGGAGGTGGGGAGAGGGCTAAGATAAGAGTCTTATATTTAGCCCCAAAGGAGTCCCTTTGCCATTGATGTCAAATGGGGAGAGCTTTGATTAAGTGGAAGAGAATTCAGTTAGGGGGAATAGTTCCTCAGGGGGAGAAAATTTGGAATCCAGTGGTAGGAAAAGGATTTTTTAGAAAGGGTTGCCATCAATGATAAAGGAGGATATTGTTGGAAATTTTGAGTATATTTTTGTCATTGATCTCAAAGGATTTATGCCATAGGTTGATGACATTGGTTGTAATTGATGTCAAAGATAGCTTGGCAAGGCAAAAAGATAAGGTTTATAAGTTGGTTAAATATGCAAGGTAAAGTTCATCCCAATGCAAGGAAAAGGTTATAATATTTATTTTAATATTATAAGCCAAAGAGGTTTGGGACAAAGCTCTAAGTGTTTGGTTAAAAGGTTGAAGACCCTAGTTTAAAGACCATGCAAAAAGCAAGTGACTAAGGCTTAAAAAAGAAATAATATTATAATATTATAATATTAAGGACAAAACGTTGAAGTCAAAGGTTTAATAACAAAAATTATTATAATACTTTATATTATAATTTTAAACCCAAGATGGATTTTGGCACCAAGATGGATTTTGGCACCAATGTTGTCAAAGGTTTTAAATAAAACCTAAAGCACCGACGTCAAAGGAAAGAAGGAGAAATCCATATTAATATGGACTAAATTATGCACTAAGGTAAGAGGTTTTCGAATTACAATGGTGTGTGCTCGAATTTATAAGTGTATTCGATTTACTGCACACGTGAATTAGAGAAAAGAAAAGATGAAATTTTAATTAAAAAAAGTAGCAGTTTTTATGGTCAAATAAAGAGAGTATCGTGGGGCTTTATCCTCAAGCAGGCAGTTGGCCTAACGGTAGACTGGGCAGCGCTAAGGCACAGGGCAGGCATCAGGTCATGAGTTCAAAACTCGACAGTGACGTCCTTTTGCGTTTTTTTGATTGAAAGGATTCAATGTAAGGTTTAAAGACTATATTACACATTTATGTTCTTGTTTGGGCGGTTGGCCTAGCGACAGCCCAAGCTACACGAGTGCGCTCGTAGATAGGAGGTTTCGTGGTTGATTCCCACCCGCGGTAGTTGTGGTAAGCGAAAATAATTTTTTTTATTAATGCTAAGGTTGAAATATTAAGGGCCTAAGTTTTGTTTGATGTTTGTGCGCTATTGGACTTAGGGAGTCATAAGGGAAATATATATTTTATTTCTGCCATGGTTGTTAGAAGGAAATAAAATGGGAGTTATAAGGGAAATAAAATTTTATTTTTGCCATTGTTTTAGAAGGAAATTAAAAGGGGAAAATTGCAATTAAATATTTTATTTTTGCCATTGTTTTCAAAAGGAAATCAAAGGGAAATTGCAATTAATTTTGAAGTGTTATTTTATGGAGTTATAAGGTAATTAGTGGTAAATAAAAATTTGGGTGTATTTTTAAAATATTTAAGTGGGAGATAAAAGGTATATAATGTGTTTTTATTGTTTGTAATACTTGATTTAATATTGAAGGGCTTGGTTCATGATTTAATGTTTTATTGAGAAATCAATAGAGTTATAGAGAATTGGTTTGGAAAAAAATTATGCACACATTTTGAGAAGGTTTTCTAAATATATGAAAAGGAGTTGTGCTAATCCTTTTGAAGTCGTAAAAGATATTATTTTTGAGACAGGTATTGGAGGGCACATCTCCATCAATCATTTTGAGGTATGGTGGTTCAACTTTTTATCTAGGTGGTTGTGTTTTGAGAAAGTAGTTTTGAGGTGGAGTTAAAAGGATTGATTGGAGCACATTGTTGAAAATATTTGCATTAGGGTTTGAGACCTACATGTGCATTATTATTGAATGAATTTGGAAACAATTGGATTAGAATTTGAGACCTACATGTGCATCATTGTTAGATGAAATTGGAATCAATTGTATTAGGGTTTGAGACCTACATGTGCATTATTATTGAAATAAAGTGGAAACAATTGTATTAGGGTTTGAGACCTACATGTGCTCTATTGTTGAAAGAAATCTGAACTACTTGTGTAGGGTTGAGACCAATTTTGTACTTCATTATAAACTATTTTGAGCATTGGTAATTGTGAAGTTTTTGAGATCAATCTAGTGAAGGAAATTTATGCATTAGTATGGTTGATTCTTGAGACTAAATTTACAAGAAAGATAGACCAGTTTTGTGAAGCAAGTTATACACTATTTTGATTTTATTTGAAAGGGATTTTGCAAGAGATAGAGATTGGATTAGTTGAATGCAAGATTTATGAATGTGAAGAACATATTGGGGTTTTGATAGTGCATATCATTCTCTATATGTTCCAGAGGTTAAACGAATTCTAAGTAGAGTATTGTCTGTTTGAAGAAAGCATTTCTGAAAGAGATTTAAGTTTTGTTTGTATGTAAGATTTGGAAATATTTGAGCAGGTTCTATGAGTAGTATTGAGGTAGATTTGAGAAAGTATTTTGAGAAGGCTTGAAGGCAAATTTGAGAAAGTCTTTTGAGAAGGCTTGAAGGTAAATTTGAGCAACTATTTTGAGAAGGCTTGAAGGTAAATTTGAGCAAGTCTTGTGAGAAGACTTAGAACACCTTTGAGGTAGATTTAAGAAAGTATTGTGAGAAGACTTATAATAACTTTGAGGTATATTTAAGCAAGTCTTGTGAGAAGACTTGGAATAGCTTTGAGGTAGATTTGAGAAATTCTTGTGAGAAGACTTGAAGTAGCTTTGAGGCAGATATGGGTACGTCTTGTGAGAAGACTTAGAGCAGCTTTGAGGTAGATTTGAGCAAGTCTTGTGAGAAGACTCGATGCAGATTTGAGGTAGATTTAGAGAAGATTTGTGCTAGTCTTGTGATGAGGTTTGGCATAGATTTGATATAGAGTTGAGAGAAGACTTTGGAGAAGACCAGAGTAGAGGGGATATAGTTCTCCTATGGAGATCCATAAACCAGAGCAGAGGGGATAGAGTTATCCTATGGATATCCATAAACCATAGCAGAGGGGATAGAGTTCCCCTATGGAGAGATATCCATAAACTAGAGCAGAGGGGATAGAGTTCTCCTATGGAGAGATATCCATAAACCATAGTAGAGGGAATAAAGTTATCCTATGGAGAGATATCCACAAACCAGAGCAGAGGGGATAGAGTTATCCTATGGAGAGAGATCCATAAAATAGAGAAGGGATAGAGTTCTCCTATGGAGAGAGATCCACAAACCAGAGAAAAAGGGATAAAGTTATCATATGGAGAGAGATCCACAAACCAGAGTAGAGGGGATAGAGTTCTCCTATGGAGAGAGATCCACAAACCAGAGTAGAGGGTATAGAGTTATCCTGTGGAGAGAAATCCACAAACCAAAGTAGAGGAGATAGAGTTATTCTATGGAGAGAGATCCACAAACTAGAGCAAAGGGATAGAGTTCTCCTGTGGAGAGAGATCCACAAATTAGAGCATTGGGGATTGAGATCTCCTTTGGAAACAGGTCCATAAACATTGTAATAGGGAATTGATTCCCAAGATATTTGTTGAGAAAATTTAAAAGAAATATTTTCTCCGTGGACATAACCCACATTGGGTGAACCACGCTAAATTTGTCTCTCATCTGTGTGATAATTTGTGCATTTCTTTAATTACTGCTATTGATATTGCAATTATAAATATTGAGTAATATTGGTTGGGAAATAAAAGTAAAATTTGATCTTATACTATTCACGCCCCCCTCTCAATATAAGTTTGTGTTCTTCACTTGGAGGGATTAAGACAAAATCTATACTACCAAAGACTTCAAAAAATTTACCTTAAATATTGAACATGATTCTCTTGATGTATGGAATGACCAAGAAGATTGTCCACATAGTCCTTAACAATATCATGCATCATGTCATGAAAAATATAAGTCATGACCCTCTAATATGTGGCACCAAAATTCTTCAATCCAAAATGCATAACTTTATAATATAATATATCCCATGAAGAAATGAAAGTTGTCTTGGTCTGGTATTTATGGCAACCATTATCTGATTGTATCATAAAAAACCATCCATGAGAAAAAACATTCCACATTTGGAAGTAAAATCTACGATTATATCTATGTTGGGGAGAGGAAAATAATCCTTAGGATACATGAAGTTAATGTCTCTAAAGTATGAAATGCTCAAAAACTAGTGCACAATAACTTGAAAATGTATGATTACAATAAATGAACACGAGCATGCAATGTAACAAACTATGATAAAACAAGTAAATGATAAATCAGATCCTTTATATTAATAACAACTTGTTTTGATCAAAATGGGTTGCAAATACATCCCCTTTAGGGAGTTTAATAATTTGATACAATAAGTACAAAATCCAAGAGGTTTAACCCTCCATAATATAGTTCGGTGCACTATGTGGCATTCTCACATTGACAAACCATCTTGCAAAGGGTTTCTTCATGACCTCGACAAGAGGTGATAATGTTAAACTCTTGCACTCCTCTTCCCCTATAGAAAATCTATGATCTACACACAAGGAACACAAAAGTGTTAATAGCATGTGCGGATGAAAAGGTAATAAATACGATAAATTATTGAAACATGATGAGAAAATGCATAAAATAAAATGCAACTATGCTAAAATGATGAAGAATGCAAACAAACTCAAAGATCTGTGGTTTGATTCTAGCAACACTTTGTTGCTTGAAAACTCTAAAACTTCAAGATTTTTAAATGAGGATGAATTCCAGCTTATAGATCCCTCGATAGGAACCTATTACTGGAAAAAAATATTTGCATGGGAGAGATGGCCTACATGTTCTTCCCAAAATCCTATGCAATACCACTTGGCTCTTCTGACCTATGTAGTGCTATTCCAGGATAAGTGTGCATGCTAAATTGGGCTCAAGCATGCATGAAATTGGTGTTGCCATCCCACTCCTGGATTCTCTTTTTTTATTCTACTTTTGGCATGACCACCTCGGGGTAGGACAACCTTGATTGGGGGCAACTCCGAAGTAGGATGACCTCAATTTGGGGCTACTCCAAGGTAGGACAACCTCGATTTGGAGGCCACCTTAGGTTAAAATGATCTTGATTTGGAGGCTACTCTAAGGTAGGATGACCTTTATTGGGGGTCACTTCGGGATAGGATGGCCTCTGTAGGTTGTCCTTAGGAGGGAAGACCAGGGTTGCAAAGGGAAATTTCCCTTGCTTGAGTGGTGAAAACCACTATTTAAGCCCTAGGGCCACCCAAGGTGGGTCACATGGTCTTTAGGGAGTCCAAATAGGTAGCCTCCTCAATATGAACTATTTTAAGTGTCTACAGATGCCCCTTTTTGGGATGCATTGTGTGATAACTCAACACAAAGCAAAAGTAAATGACCTATAGTCAAATTGAGGGTTGATGATGTTCACTGATCTGATCAATGTTGGATGCCCCAATCATGGGAAGAGCATGCATTTTTGAACCATTACTTTTGACAAGTTGAGGAACTGGATTTTAATAAATCTTTCAACCAAGGGTGGACCTGCGTCTATTCCACAAGGTCATGAACTTAGGCATACCAAAAAGGCTAAGGTTTACCTATCCTATAATGTGTTTTAATTAAATTTTTTTCTTGTTATCTACCCCAAGCAAGAAGGACATGATTATCTTTGGCAATTATTCTTGAATGAATGCAAATTGCATGATTGAGGGTTTAATTATTGATCTTATTTTGAATTATGTGATGTATGACTACCCCCTCAAGCGACAATTCGATGAGAAAATGATAAAATGATGAAAGCGATGAGTTGCTTGACCAAGATGATTTGATTTGGGTTTGCTAGGACCATTACAAAATTTTAAGGGCTCATGCCCCATTACAACCTTGATTTTGACCCATTTATTACTTCTTTTTGGTAAGTGATCTTATGGTAATTTACTCATCCTACCGAATTGCATGGACAACCAATCGTTGCAATCACCAGGTTTATGAGGGCAATTAAATCCTAAAAAGTAAGATGAGAAGCCCTATTATTCTAACACTAAAGGAAAATATAAAAACAAACATATTGTAGATAATGGAATAACTAGCTTTTATCCAATTAACAATCCTAAAATAGGTAATGTTAAACTGTTATAACATTACAAAAATTAGTTTTATCTAAGACTCAAGAAAAGCCTCAAAGAAAATCTACCAATTTAAACCAATCTCTATCTTCTGTGTTAACTCAATTTTTAGAAACTAATATGATAGAGTTACCTCTTATAAGGCAACATGACCTTGATAGGGAAAATCTTCCTTGGTTCAAGGTTGACTATTAATGCACCTTCCATTGCACAAATGGTCACTACACAAACAAATGTATCACTCTTAAGGAGGTGGTACAAGACGTCAATGATGAAGGTCTTCTAGTGGTCAGTGGTCCTCAAAAAAAAAAATCCTTTAACCAAGATTTGGGGATCTTTTAAGATCTTCATACAAACGTGATAAAAATTCTACTATCCACATTCAATATAGGAACATCCCCTTGTTAGATAAGAACCTGATAGGGATGATTCAAGTTATCACTATGACTAGACAACAAGCTAGAGAAAATGATTTATACCCCTTTGGTATTTTAGCCTAGATGCACTGCTACTCATAAATAACCACCTTTGGTAATTAAACCCTAAGACAAAAGAAAGAGGACCTTTAACCTCTCGCAACAATTGAAGGACACACCAACCAAAATATCTAAACTTGAGTTATTATGAACTTCTCCAATTCATATACAAAACCTACTTAAGCTTCTAAGTGAGTAAACATTATAAACAATCTTAGCTCTGATTATATAGCTAATGTGGTAGGATCCCTTGGAATGAACCATACCACTATATCCTTCTTTAAGGATGACATTCCACCTGTCTTTATGCTTGGATAAATCCCTTTGTATATCACTTGTAATATTGATGAGCAATGCATTAAAAGGGTTCCCATCGATAATGGTTCAACTATAAATGTTTCTAACCTCAAGTTCCTCCATAGAACATGTCTTAATAAGGAAGACCTAGAGAAATCAAACATTACCATAAAGGCTTATGACAATGAATTATGAGAAGTTATTGGAACTATAGTTCTTCCAATAGAAGTGGGAACTTGCATATTAAACACTTTATTTTATGTGTTGCCCTATTATGAAAACTATAATCTTCTTTTGGGGTGACCTTGGATCCAAGTGATGTAGGCTATCCCTTCAACTTACCATCAATGTGTAAAATTTGAATATCAAGGTAAGTCGTGTAGACACCTAAGAATCTCACATTGTCCCTCATCCCATCATAATGGTAGATTAATTTACACAACACCTTTAAATTTTTTATTTTCCTAAAAAACTATTCACCACCCTAAGCTCCCTTGGTCACTTAAGCCCCTTCCTACACTTAGCCCCTAGCCACCATGTGGCCACCTCTCTAGCCTAATCTAAGGATACCTCATCCTAGTCTACCCATTGACTAGTCTAGATTTTACCTAAGCCTAGCTCACCCTAGTCTAACCTTGGTTAATTCCTAACCTTGGTCAAGCTCCACATCATCATCAAATATAAACCCATGGTCAACCTCACCCTAGTATAGCTTCTACCAAATCCTAGCCTCCACCTCACCTTTATCAACCTTAAACCCATGGTTAGCCTAACTATGGTTAGATATTGACCCTTGCTCCACACATGTTCCTATGCACATTCAATTCCATAAATAACAAATAAAGAATTTTTACATTAAGCCATTCAAGGCATTGAAAGCATGGATGAGTCATCCTCCACCATACCATAATGAGGAGAAGACTTTCATGCCTCACCCATGCCCATTTATTACATGTGGATGGGTGAGGACTTCTCTCACCCAAATCCATTTATGAGGTATGACATCCCATGCCACCTTAGGGGACACCTCACAAGATACCTTAGCCCCCTTAACCTTGGCAAATTCTATAAATAGGATTCCGTTTTCTCTATTATTAAAAATCACTCACTCACATACCCAGACTCTACTGAAACCCCTCTAGACTACCAAATTGTACTTAACCATCACTCACTATCACTCACCATCAATAACCATTTCCACCTACATGTGCTTATCAACATCCCCATTTTATTTGTAAGTTGCTCTCAACTACAGGTTTAAAAGGTAATTCGATGTGGGAAGGAGTTCTAGAAACACTAGAAGGACCTCTATAGAACAATTTTAGTATATTTAGATACCATAGAAGAATTCGTATAGAGAGGTACAAACCAAACATTCATACCTAGGGTTATGAACCCTTCCAAGGGTATATTTCACTCCAAAACCTTGCAAAAGACCGCCAAGCCAGATAAATATCACTATTTTACTATTTTTAGTCATTTTCCAGCATTGTGATTATACATTAGATTAGATTTTGAGTCTTTTAGTATACCATCACAAGGGGTCTGATTAAAATATACCCCCAAACATTTCTAACCATTTTTGCAGGATTGTGCAGGTTTAGAGGACTTATACAACTAACAATAGCCCACACAAAGCCTACTCCTCCTTTGAGGTATCTAGAGAAGAAACTTGTAGCTATTTGCCAGTTTTATTGAAACATGGATTCCACTTTGGAAGACCTATATTGTAGCCTTCATTGGAAAATTCGTAAAATGGATAGCTCTTGTAACCCTTTTAATTATCAATACAAAACATCAGTTTTATTGGTATACATTTATGGTGATCACGATGGGACCACCCACTTTTCATGTTCTCATTAGCTTGCTAGATAACTAATAAAATTTTCATCTATGTGTCATAGGTGGCACAAAAACTAGCACATAACCCTTAAAAATCCCAAAACACATATTAGGTCCAAGGCATAAGCATTTCTGGTCTACAAGCTAGGTTTGTACAGAGGGGTACAAAAAAAACATTTGTATGGGCCCATATGAATGACTAAAGCACTCTAGAAGCTAAGTCCCTAACAACAAGGTACTCGTTTCTACATAATCCACAACACCTCCACTATTGCAGGTAAGTTTGGGATAGAATTTTCCCTAGAGATTGCTATCTCACTTGCCCTCTTGCCTTAGGCCAAATTGCCTTACAAAACAAAATCTCCAAGGTGAAATCACTAATATTCCATCTCTCTTTGCTTGTTGTAAAACTCAGTTATATACCATATTGCAATTCTTGTTTTTTAATTTAAGTTATTGCTTGCTAACCTATAGCTTTTTACATAAAATTTGACTTTTTGTCTATTTTTGTTGTAGATAAATTTACAAAACCAGTTTTGTAGCACACATACAACAACTCACTGCAAACTTTAAAAAAATCAACCATACTCTAGTTCTTACGTATGGGTACAAATAAACCATCTATACGGAGGGGTATGAACTAGTCTGAGACATAACTCAAACCCTAACAACAACCAAACAAAATTATAAACGTTGGAGACCACTAGTAAGCATTTTAAAACCTTGTCTCTTTGGTTAAATTTATAATTTTCTTTCCAAAAGCAAATATTTTCTATTGATTTTTATCTTTTTGCTTTAGAAAAGCCCCAAATTGCTTTGGGTATCTTTACAAAATGTATTTTTAGCTTTTATACTTTGCAAAAACATATTTCCTTTATTTTTATGCTTTACAAAGTGCACCAATCTCAGTTTGTTCACTTATTTAAATGCTTTTAAAAGTTTATCAGTATTAGTTCATAGGTGGTTCTGTATTTGTCATTGAATTACTTAGCATTAAAAATTTGCATAAGGCACAAAGAAATCCTCACATTTCTTTGTCTTATTGAATTGAGATTAGATCAAGATCTATCTCATACATACAGCTCTCATAAGACATCTGACCATAGCCTTAATCGGTATATCTTGGCCAATGTAGACAGATTTGTGCTCAAGCAAATCTTAGAGTAGTTTTTGTTGAAAGAAAGTGATATTTTCCTTGTTTTCCCTTAGCATGGATTCTTGTATACCAAAAGTGCAACTTTCATTGCTTGTTTAGTGTAGACTTTCCTTTCAAAAAGGCATTGATGAGTGGTTATTTGACACATATTTCTATATCAAAATTGTTTTATTGTTATAATTATTTAGTGATTATGATATGTTTTATGTGAATTACTATTGAATATTGTATGAATTATTAGTAAATCCGATTAATTGCAGTAATCTAACAAATGTGTTTTATTTATACAAAATTTGTCCGAGTCTTGAGAAAAATGTAGGAAAAAGTGTTGATGATCGATGAAGAGATTGCAGAGCTTTGGAGTGCGCCTTGGATGAGAAGAAGGACAAATAAAAGGACCCAGGATAAAAGCAGAGCTCGGTGACAACAGTAGTTGACCTGTTACTGAAGAAGCATGTTACTGAAGGTAACTACCGAAGAAAGTTACTGAAGAATATTTTACCAAGAAGTTACCAAAGGATAATAAAGGCTGTTGACTTACGTAGCATGCCAAATCAGTGATGACACGTCAAGTTTGGATGACAACAAATATTTTCACTTATATTTCATACTATCCACGAGAATATTTCAGTTGATAAAAGTTGTTATTTGATTAATAAAGTTTGTAATAAGATTATTATGAGAAGTTTTAGATATAGACACAAGGTTGTTAGACCTTTCCTAGAATATAGGACATGAGGTCCTAATGTATATCTTGTGAATCATTCAAAATAAGTATTATCTTGTTAGGTTTGTTTGTAGGATGCCACTTGGACCAGTCAAAATATTTATCAAGTCCAAATAGGAATATGTATTATGTTAGGTTTAGATTATTTTGGTTGATGCATAGTTATCGCATCAAGAAGTCCACAAAATTTGCATGACAAAATATGTGGAGAAATACTATTTGGAATTGTATTAGTTACAATATAAATTACATAGGAGAGACCTTGAAGGAGGTCTGCAGGAAAAATACAAGAAATTATTGTCTGTTCTAAGTTTACAATTCTGAAGAAACGTGCCAGAATGTACAACTGAATCTCTAGTAATAAAAGTAGCATTTTTTCTTCAAAAATGGTAATTTGTATCAATTGCATGTGTTGTTTAATTTATGTTATGTAAATTGTGTTTATCTGTTACCTCTATTTACAGAATAGACATAATGTTAGTATTAGTTATAAACTCTAGTTACTAAGATAAAGTAAACTAGGGGAGAAAGATTTACACTGCCCTCTAGGAGGTAGGGCCCACTCCTATAGCCAGTCCCTGAGCTCTTGCCCCTGCAATAGGTTAGGATTAGTTAGCCTTAAATTAAACTGCATTTCAATTAACATAAAAGAAGATAGATTGCACGAGGATCCTCACAAATAAATTAAATCATTTCATAAATAAATTAGTTTACAAATAATTAGGTGAATCAGTAAATCAATTCATCAGTAAAAGTAAATTATCATTACATCAGTTATTTATTATACTTTGCATCATTTATTTCTGCACAAGTTTTATTTTGTTTATTACTTTCCTATACATGTGAAACCTGAAAAAGAAACTTGATCTAAGCTTAGTATTAATCCCCATGGTACAATCTATATAGGATTCCTACTCTTTAAATCTAACCTTGATTTCCCTCGGATTGATAAAATTAAATGTAAGCTCTACAACCGATCATTTTGGCGTCGTTGTTGGGGAGAGTAGCATCGTAGTGGTTAGTCATAAAAGTTGTTTGGTAGTGCAAAGAGAGAGGCTTACTTGTATGTGAAATGGGTACGTACGAGACCTTGGTGTGCATACAAGTCAGAGTGGCCCAAATATGGTTCCAACAAGTTCCTCTGTTTGACGTTGCCAGATTCATTTTTCTTAAAGGATTCATTTTTACTGCTTTTGTAGATTAAAAATTTATTTTCTGCAAATTTTAATTTTAGCAAATTTTATTTTCTGCAATTTCCTTGTTTTGGGTGATTACTATTGTTAATTTGATTTAGGACCTATGAAAAAGAATAAGAAGTAGGTGAACGTTGAAAACAACCTAAACTTTGCTTAGGACCCTTTTTTTTTAGTAGGAAGTAGTTACGTTGAGTGACACAACTATAATGAAATACCTCCTAATAGTCAAAGAATAGTAGTAATTTACCTTTGACTTCAGCAATTTTACTTCCAGTAAAAATTTACTTTCCACGCGTTTTTACTTTTTCCTAAGTATGCTGAAATTAGTTGTATAAACACATCTAATTTTAGTAGCATTAGAGATGTTTAGTAATTTTAAATTTATTTATTTTCTGCTGTGTTAAGAGTATTTATAAGTTTTGAAATTTATATTTAAACTTGGCCAGAAGTAGGATTGAAACAAAAAAAATCAAAACCCAAACAGAAAAAAAAAATATATAAAATCAAAGAGAAAATAAAATAAAAGAAATGGTGAAAAACAGTCAAATTGAATTTATAGACCTTAGAAAATTATTAATACAACAGGAGGTTAATATTATTTTTGAGCAAGGGAACAAAACAACCAAACCAGAGTGGGAAGAACTGTGTGAACACATTGAAACTATCAATAAAAGATCAGATGAACTAAAGAAAATCAAAAGGATAAATATAACAAAAACTCTAAGGGTAAACTATTCTTCACCTTATCAAGATCTTGGAAGAAGCTGTGACAATTAGCTTTAGGATATGATAACAATAGTAAATCTAGTAATTTATCCTTGGAATCAATACCTTGAGGATTCGCTCATAATTCACAACTTCCTTGTAGACATAGAAAGGAAAGAATTAGCCCTACAATACAATAAGAGATACTGCAAGATTCCTAGAGCTGTACGTTTTAGAGAATTGTGCCAAGAGTTGCGTTAGGAGCTACAATTTGGAATTATTGATCCTGTTGTAACCAAAGCTTTCCTTGTTCATTTTTCATTTGATTCAATTTTTGGTAGACTACTTCAACTTTGAATAGGAACATTTTATGACACCAGAACAACTTGATCCAGTAAACGATATTCATAAATTATTCAAAGAAGATTAGACATATTGCAAAAACAAGAAGTTTAGAACATTCATGAGCAGACCTAGAGACTCTAAAGGAAGATTCATAAAAAATAACAAAATAGAAGGAAATTCCCGAAAATATTTTAGAGAGTCTGGAATTTATAAATTAATAGACAGCAAGGCTACAACATCAACCAATCAAGCTGAAATCCTAGATCAAAATCCCAATTCATATTTATTTCCCGATCCAAAATTTGACAACTACGTAGATCCTTCTTCTATATTTTCTGAACCTATACCTGATTCAATTCTTGAAATCCTATATTCAAGTATGGATGATGAGCAAAGTGGTTTGGGAGAGGAAGGAGAAAATTGTGGAAATAGGAGACAAATGCAAGAGAGAGATCATGGAGAAAACATAAAAAGAAAAATGTTCGCTTTCCCAATCTTACATACAGAAGGAACAAAAAGAGAACCTAAATCAATATATGTTTCTATATTGCCTACCTTTCATGGAAAACCCCATGAAGATCCTGATGCTTTTATTTTTTAATTTGAACAAAGCTTAATTTTACACCACCAATGAGCAAAAGCTAAGGTTATTTCTGTCTACTCTTAAAGATGCAGCTTTAAGATGGTTTATGGGTCTAGGAGAAGGAGTTTGTAATCGTTGGGATGGATAAAATGGATTAAATGAGCTATTCCTTTAAAGATATCAAGATTATTGTAGATTTAGGGATAAGAAAGCTAAGCTTTTTCATATGAATAAAAAACCAGAAGAATCTTTGGAGGATTATCTAGAAAGATTTTAATTTGTAGGGTCTAGAGTAAATATAGACCTTGATGAAGAAATCTTAAAAGAACTTTTCTTGAAAGGGTTTAAGGAATATGTTCTTAAAGTTTTAAATCTTTTGGCAAAAGGAGACATTCATCTTATGTCATTTGAGGAGATTATCAATATTTGTAGAAATTATTCAAGGAAAAAACCTCCAAGAAGCAATAAATATACATCCACAGGAGGAGGAGTGACAAGAGTAGAAATTGGAAATATGTTGGAAGGCTTAAAAACTGATTTGTTGAGTACTTTGACCTCATACTTGGACTTAATGGATAAAAAATAAAGAAAACTGAAGATATTTACTACCATAGGTGTAGGAAAAAACATAATTTGAGAGAATGTCCTCTCAACATAACAAATATATCCAATATCTCCACTTGCTGTCAACTTTGTCATAAGAATCATAAAACTATAAACTGCAAGGATATCTCTGCTGTTAAAGCTACCATAAAAGAACCTGAAGTGGAAGATGTTTATTTTATCCCTCAAAGACGAAATGGTCCATTTAATGTCCCACAAAATTGGTCAAACCCTAGTTATTCTAACTAGCAAAGGCCTAATCAATGGTCTAATGCACCGAATTGGACAAATTGGAACTCTTACAATCATGACTGGAAAAAATCCCCATGGGATCAATTTATGGCTAATTCTTATGGAGGGCCACCTCCATGGAATCAAGGGACACCAAGTTAGAACATGTCTAGTTGGAATAATAGTGGCCAATATAATCAAGGTGGCACTAATTGGTCCCCAAATACAACACAACAACAAAACCTTCAAACTCAATTTAGGGGACAAAACACTCAAAACCCACCTCAAAATAGACTTCTACCACCTTCGACCAATAATATTAATTCTCCTAAGCAACCACCTCTTCCAGCTCAACCAATTCCTAACCCTAACAACAATAAGAATGCCCAACAAGTTTATGAGGCTAGTGAGACATGTTCTATATCCGTAGCACCATGTCAACAAATTCAATTAAGATCAGGAAAGGTGTTGGAAAATAATGTTACTCTCACACAACTTGATGACTATATCAAAAATTTGTTTGAAAAAGAGGATAAAAATAAAAAGGAAACAGAAAATCCACCAAAAAATATTCCAACAAAGCAATAAGAAATCCAAATTAGTACCTGTTGTGGTTGCTCCACAACGTACCCCAAAATTGGGGACCCACCCTTTTGCATGTGTTCCAAGAAGATTGAAGTGGCCCATAGGCTAAAAATCAAGGAAAAAAAACAAAACTCCACAAGGAAAAAAGGTGTCGTGATATCGCGACATGTTGCTTGGTCGCGGCCAAAATAGAAAAAGTGTCACGATATCGCGACATGTTGCGCCATCGTGGCCAAAATAGAAAAAGCGCCGCGATATCGCGACATGTTGCACCATCGCGGCCGTACAGGAAAAATGTCGCGATATCGTGACGTGTTGCACCATCGCAACCAAAATAGAAAAAGCGTCGCGATATCGCGACATGTTGTAGTTTCGCGGCAAAAAGAGAAAAGATGTCGCGATATCGCAACATGTTGCTTGGTCGTAGTCAGAGGAGAAAAAGTGTCGCGATATCGCGACATGTTGCATTTTTACGATCGTACAGGAAGAAGTGTTGTGATATCGTGACATGTAGCATTTTCGCGATTCAAAGCAAAGAGAAAGAGCTAGAAAGAAAAAGTGTCGCGATATCGCGACATGTTGCATTTTCGTGACCAAATGAGAAAAGAAAGAACTAGAAAGAAAAGTGTCGCAATATCGCGACATGTTGCGTTTTTGCGGTCGTACAGAAAAAGTGTCGCGATATCGCGACATGTTGCATTTTCGTGACCAAATGAGAAAAGAAAGAACTAGAAAAGAAAAGTGTCGCGATATCGTGACATGTTGCATTTTCGCGGCTGTACAGGAAAAAGTGTCGCGATATCACGACATGTTGCGTTTTCGCGACCAAACAAGACAAGAAAGAACAAGAAAAGAAAAGTGTCGCGATATCGCAACATGTTGCAGTTTCGCGACCGTATAGGAAAAGTGTCGCGATATCGCGACATGTTGCGTTTTCACGATTCAAAGCATAGAGAGAGGCAAAAGAGAAAAAGTGTCGCGATATCGCGACATGTTACATTTTCGCGACTAAAAGCAACAGAAGATGGAAGGGGCCAAAAGTGTCGCGATATCGCGACATGTTACATAACAGAAGGGGCCAAAAGTGTCGCGATATCGCGACATGTTACATTTTCGCGATTCAAAAGGGGTAGCCAAGCTGAGAAACAAGAAGTGTCGCGATATCGCGACATGTTCCAGTTTCGCCAAGGTAACGGACCTGCATAGTGACGTGGACATAAGGACAAAATCTAATGAATAAGACAAAGCGTTACATGATCATTCAAGATGACCGTTACACACGGAGGGAAAACGAACACAAGCCAATGAGGAGAAAACGCAGCGAAGGGCCACAAAATGGAAACCAAAGCACATGCAGTCAGGGAAGGTGAAACGAGCAGCCACCGAAAAATGAAACGAACCGTCATGGAAGGAGAAGCAATTTGTTCAGAAGTTTAAATACGCCATTCAAAGAGGCCAGAAGGGGGGTCGGAAACCGCTGCAAGCAGAGTTGCAGAGCTGAAGGCGAGAAGGCCATTCTGGGCCTGTTTGAGTTGTTTCTCTTCCACATAATGGTTTGGAAAAACCGAAAGGTTGCCATTGTAAAATGACATATTTTTAATGCAGAAGTGTTCAGAAATTTGCATCTTGTGGGCAAGAAAGAAGGAGATTTTCTGTGCATGCTATGGATTTAATGTTTATTCTTTCATTTTTTTTAGATTTTGAATTTATAGATAATGTTAAATGCCATCTTTTTGGGTTACATTATGCGAATATTTGAAATCTGAAATGTTATTTCATACCCTAGGAACCAACACTTAGTCTATGGGGATTGTGCATGTTTTGCAAGTCCAATAGGTTAGGTTGCATGCATGGAGACCTCACATCTTCGGTTTTGTCGGAACAGGATAGCATCATACTGAATGTGTTTTATTTTCAATTTCCTGCATTTCTTTTTCATTTTTTGCATTTTATTTTTTCCAGAAAGTTTAACTTATTTAAAATAAACATTTAAAAATTACAAAATCCAAAAAAAAAAAAAACAATGAACAATCACTAAAGCTTCATGATGAAATAAACCAACATTGCCCCTTGTTTACAGTTACTTGCAATCACTAAGGTGTTCCAAGCATTTAAATTGAATATCTTTTATACACATATGCAAATGCTAATACAGCGGAGACCTTGGAGAAGTTGTTTGTTTAACTTCTTTGCAAGAGGGGATTTGGAACCCAAATCCTAAAGGAGAGTTGTACTTTCACAACTGGGTGAAAATACCACTCAACATATTGGCGCTAGGAGGGCTTGAATGTGTTTATTTCATTGTCCTAACGCTTTTTGATTGTTCATACAGGAATAAGATGTTTTGAATAAGGTTTTTTGATTGTGCATTGTTTTAGAATATTGCTTTGTCATGATTCCTTCTTTCATTCATGACTAACAAATTTGTTTTTAAGTTATTCTTTGAATTTCATTAACTACAGGATTTTCTTTGTCTTGCAGGTTTTCTTCGAGGTATTGAGAGTTTTGTCAGGCGTCGGGGGCCCGCCCCAACACCCGTCTAACACGTCATTCCACAGCCAATTACACATCCACGATTCTTGTAGGGTTATCATCATCGATTTTGAATCAAATGGCCCAACCTCCACCACCTCCTTGGTACGGAGCCAATAACATTCCTTTGAATATTGCAGGGGATATTCATGAGATCCCTAAGAATATAGAGATATTTTTGCCTAAATATAAACCGGATGGCCCAAGGACCGCAGAGGAACATATTCAGGCCTATAGGGATGTTTTGATAAGATTACAAGTTCAACATGAGGATGTGGCTTGTAGACTCTTCCCCATGAGCCTAGACCAAGTGGCCTACGAATGGTATATTTGCTTACCTACTGGTTCCATTAAGTCATGGACGCAAATGGAGGATGCTTTTGTTAACCAATTCAGGTCACCATTAGATCCCACGATCATCTATAATCAGTTCATTACATGCAAAAGAGGCCAAGGTGAGCCAATCCAAATTTTTAATCAGAGATTTCAGAAGTGCTATAATAGAGCAATTCGACATTTCGCCATTGATGCCACAGTAGCTGTGCAAGTATATTTTGGGGCATTGGATCCTATGACGGCAATGTTTGCAAGGCGAAATCCTCAAGTTACCACTCTTGCTCTAGCCTACCATGAAGCTATGACCATTGAACAACAAATGACACCACAATATTATGGGTTTTCCCAGATGCCTATGGTAGGACAATATGGTCCATATGGTCAAGCTCCTATGATGAATCAGATCATGGCACCGCAAATATCAGGCATAAATGCATTGCCTTATCAACAACCATATTCATCAACACCCGCTTACGCACCCATTCCAATTCAACCAATCACATCCATTCCCCCCATTCCTTCATTTTTGCAAAATAGTCAACAGACTATGCAAGGAGCTAGTCCGGTTAATTCTTAGGCTATAGTTATTTTTCCCAATCCAATTCCGATTCAAAGTGTGAATCCCTATACAAATCAAGTGGCTCAAAATCCAACTCAAATGTTAAGTCAAGATCTCACCAATTACGCAAATCCTACTGGAACTAGCAATAACATAGCTCAACCAAAAGAGATTTATTCAGAGGTTGAAGAGCTCAAAAATATGGTTCACAAATTGAGTAATGATTTGGTTCAACAACAGAAGTATGAATCCCATGCCCCTCACCCAAATCAAAATTTCAACACTAGAGGGAGACAGTGGAATACGAAGCCAAACCATGGGGGTGTGCCTTCCCCTATTGCTAATCAGATAGATACTTCTGTAAGACCAAGTCACTCTAGTTCCATTCTTAATCTTTCTGATTTTGCGTGGGAAAACGGGTGTAGATTGCATGATACAAGGGAGCATAATGAAAGAAATTGTCCCGAAATTGCTATGTATACTTGTTGTCTCCAAGCTCAAGTGGATGATTTGGAACTTGTGCCAAATAAGGGTCCACCCCAACATCAACAAGGAGAGAACAACATTTTGGTGGGAGAAACTCTATATCATCAAGAGAGTGAGCATGAGGAAGGTGAAGATGAATGGGGTGAGAAACATGTTGATGAATCAGAGGATGGAGAAGAAGTATTTGAGCGTCACAGCTTGAATTTGGAAGGTGACTACTATGATTCATGGAAGAAGTGGGAAGACTACACTCACTCCAAAGCTGCTAATGAAACTTGTGTGCCAATTGATATACAGGACAACATAATCGCCTACTCGAAGGAAGATATTACAAATCCTGTGCAATTTGAGGATGTTTTGGAAGAGATACTAGGGATAGTGAACAAATATTTGGAATTAAATGACAAAGTGGTTGATCTATTGGAAACAACGAAAGCGATTGATCATGAAGATGAGTTACTTGACATACACTTCAACCAAGAATATTTGAGGGTTGAAAAGGATGGGCATGTTTTTAATTGGGTGCCCAATTTTGGTATGTTTGATGAACAAGTAATCAATGAAGAGTATGAAGACCAAGAGGTAAAAGAGGAAATTGCAAATCCTCACCAAATTTTGGTAAATGAAAGTGTGAAAAAGGTAAAATCTAAACCTTTATGTCCAAACATCCAAGATTTTGGTGAAGATTTGTATAATTCAAATGATATTTATGATGAAATGCCATTGAAGGTGAATGAAGAACAAGGATTAATTTCTAACCACACCTTTGATAACCTTACTTTAATGAATGAAAAGGAGCTTGATGCACTTAAATTGCTAGATCAAATTCATCAACAATTAATTCTTGAATCTAGGATAAAAATTCTTAATGATCCCCATTTACTAAATATCCTAGATGCTTGTAAGTTGTTGCACAATTTTGATTGGCCTAAGAACATGGAAAATGAATTAGCTTTGAAATTTTTAGAAATAGGCTCTTGCTTACAAAATTTCATTTTGAATAAAGAAAGCATAGGTCTAAATCATGAAGGAGATTATGAAATTTGCACCTTAAAGAATAGACAAGAAAAAATTGAAAATCAATCATTGTCTAATCAATTTGGTAACTTGAAACTCCACCATGATAATACTAATGGAACTAAATCTAATTGGTAGGGTGAGAGGGGAAAGTGGAGGTTTGTTGCATTGTTTGGTCTGATCTTGTTTTCATTTGATTCCTTCCAAATTCGGCATGTGTATCATATTATATATCTTTTAAGGAATCCTCTAATCAGGTTTGGGATCCGAGAAAATGATAATCTAAACTTTTTGTACATATTGTATATACTTTTGGTTTTCGTGTTTTGGTTTTGGAATGGATCTCATTTTGGTTTTAAGTTTTGTGTGTTGGTCCTTATGAATGTTGACTAAGACTTGGAGAATATGAAACATCGGAATTGTATTGCAGAAAGCTCCACGAATATCGCAAACACATTAAAGAATATCGTTTGGAACTTGTGAGGCATGAAGTTGTCAGTTTTTCACATTATGGTAAAATAGGTGATATATACTCCATCCGCATTTCAAAAGGAGCAATGCATTCATATCTCATGTTACATTCCGCATTGCATATACATTTCATCTCGCTTGCATCTTCATTTCATGTGCAATCATTGAAAAGGTGTCGAATCCTCTTAGGGTTATTACATAACATATATTAAAAGGATCCTAAGGTTGGGAACTGATGCCCAAACTATCTTGAACCAAGCACGTTCTACGCATATTAAAGAGAATCTTGAGCAAAATGGTCAAAACCATACTTGGAAGAAAAGGTGAGGCGAAAGGAATATTTCGTGTTTGTCCTATCATGCAACATAATCCTTAAATAGTGGTTTTTACCACTCCCATAATGCTTAAAGCCTAAAATCAGAGTAGTAAGGATAGGGTTAAATCCTCATCTCGCTTAGGTTGAGGATCCAATTCCCCAAAGCTCTGATTTGACCTTCATGGAGTAGTAAGGATAGGGTCTAATTCTCATCTCGCTTAGGTTGAGAATCCGATTCCCCAAAGCTTCTATTTTGCCCATTCAAGAATTTGAAAGTCCAAAGTAAATATTTTTCATTTCTTTATTAATATTGGATTGGAAGGATCATACTACATGTCCCTTGCAAGGATGGGTAGTCATCCCCAAGGTCCAAGAAATCAAAAGTAGAGCCAAATCATGGATTATGGGGTTAATCTCCACCGGGGCTATAGACGCCTGGCTGGCAGTGGAGTATGCTCATGCGTGGCAATATGTCTTGTCTAAAAACAAGACCACTGACTGCTCAAACGGACAGGCTAGCCTGAAAGTTTCATCCATAACAGGTTAAATCATTTTGTTCAAGATGAGGTAATGAACTCCGGATCAGAGTAGTAAGGATAGGATCAAATTCCCATCTCGCTTAGGTTGGGAATCCTATTCCCCAAAGCTCTGATTTCACTTACACCTGCACATGGGTTCAAGATGGTAGTGACACATAACCAACTTTGGGATCTAATAAATTAATTCAGTATACATATATTTATTTGGTCCTAAGAGGGTTTGACAGTTTTAATATGTTTGTTCATGATACTAGAAGGTCTGAGATTTTTGCAAAGCAAGTTGTTATATCTCTAGCATCTTCATCATACATCAAATCCTGCACAAATCATTCATAGCCTTGCATACGAATCATAAGTGAAACTGACAATGGAATGTTGATCAATTTCAAACGATAGGGAATGAAGCACATTGCACACACCGAGCTGATGCTTAATAATTCTAATGCTTCATGTATTTCTCGTCTAGTTTCATTCTTGGGATATTTTTTGACACTTGTATTTGAGTCTGTGTTTTCAGGTTGAGTTCTCACCGAAATGCTCAAGAGCATTTCCCAATAGAGTCACCATTTGTTGTGGCTGCTCCACAACGTACCCCAAAATTGGGGACCCACCCTTTTGCATGTGTTCCAAGAAGACTGAAGTGGCCCATAGGCTAAAAATCAAGAAAAAAAAGCAAAACTCCACAAGAAAAAAAGGTGTCGCGATATCGCGACATGTTGCTTGGTCGCGGCCAAAATAGAAAAAGCGTCGCGATATCGCGACATGTTGCGCCATCGCGGCCAAAATAGAAAAAGCGTCGCGATATCGCGACATGTTGCAGTTTCGCGGCAAAAAGAGAAAAGGTGTCGTGATATCGCGACATGTTGCATGGTCGCGGCCAGAGGAGAAAAAGTGTCGCGATACCGCGACATGTTGCATTTTCGCGGCCGTACAGGAAAAAGTGTCGCGATATCGCGACATGTAGCATTTTCGTGATTCAAAGCAAAGAGAAAGAGCTAGAAAGAAAAAGTGTCGCGATATCGCGACATGTTGCATTTTCACGACCAAATGAGAAAAGAAAGAACTAGAAAAGAAAAGTGTCACGATATCACGACATGTTGCATTTTCACGGCCGTACAGGAAAAAGTGTCGCGATATCGCGACATGTTGCATTTTCGCGACCAAATGAGAAAAGAAAGAACTAGAAAAGAAAAGTGTCGCGATATCGCGACATGTTGCATTTTCGCGGCCGTACAGGAAAAAGTGTCGCGATATCGCGACATGTTGCGTTTTCGCGACCAAACAAGACAAGAAAGAACAAGAAAAGAAAAGTGTCACGATATCGCGACATGTTGCGTTTCGCGGCCGTACAGGAAAAGTGTCGCGATATCATGACATGTTGCATTTTTGCGATTCAAAGCATAGAGAGAGGCAAAAGAGAAAAAGTGTCGCGATATCGCGACATGTTGCATTTTCGCGATTCAAAAGCAACAGAAGACAGAAGGGGCCAAAAGTGTCGTGATATTGCGACATGTTACATTTTCACGATTCAAAAGGGGCAGCCAAGCTGAGAAACAAGAAGTGTCGCGATATCGCAACATGTTCCAGTTTCGCCAAGGTAACGGACCTGCATAGTGACGTGGACATAAGGACAAAATCTAATGAATAAGACAAAGCGTTACATGATCATTCAAGATGACCGTTACACACGGAGGGAAACGAACACAAGCCAATGAGGAGAAAACACAGCGAAGGGCCACAAAATGGAAACCAAAGCACATGCAGTCAGGGAAGGTGAAACGAGCAGCCATCGGAAAACGAAACAAACCGTCATGGAAGGAGAAGCAATTTGTTCAAAAGTTTAAATACGCCATTCAAAGAGGCCAGAAGGGGGTCGGAAACCGCTGCAAGCAGAGTTGCAGAGTCGAAGGCGAGAAGGCCATTCTGGGCCTGTTTGAGTTGTTTCTCTTCCACAGACTGGTTTGGAAAAACCAGAAAGGTTGCCATTGTAAAATGACATATTTTTAAATGCAGAAGTGTTCAGAAATTTGCATCTTGTGGGCAAGAAAGAAGGATATTTTCTTTGCATGCTATGGATTTAATGTTTATTCTTTCATTTTTTTTTAGATTTCGAATTTATAGATAATGTTAAATGCCATTTTTTTGGGTTACATTATGCGAATATTTGAAATCTGAAATGTTATTTCATACCATAGGAACCAACACTTAGTCTATGGGGATTGTGCATGTTTTGCAAGTCCAATAGGTTAGGTTGCATGCATGGAGACCTCACATCTTCGGTTTTGTCGAAACAGGATAGCATCATACTGAATGTGTTTTATTTTCAATTTTTTGCATTTCTTTTTCATTTTCTGCATTTTATTTTTCCAAAAAGTTTAACTTATTTAAAATAAACATTTAAAAATTACAAAATCCAAAAAAAAAAAAAACAATGAACAATCACTAAAGCTTCATGATGAAATAAACCAACATTGCCCCTTGTTTACAATTACTTGCAATCACTAAGGTGTTCCAAGCATTTAAATTGAATATCTTTTAATACACATATGCAAATGCTAATACAGCGGAGACCTTGGAGAAGTTGTTTGTTTAACTTCTTTGCAAGAGGGGATTTGGAACCCAAATCCTAAAGGAGAGTTGTACTTTCACAACTGGGTGAAAATACCACTCAACAGTATCCATTCCCTCAAATACTGGCAATACCAAAAGAACCATCTAAGCCAACCTTTAACTTCCTTCAAGAAATAGAAGGTGTTATTATTAAAATTCATTTATTACAAGCTATCAAGGGTATACCCATCTATTCCAATCTTATTAAAAATATATGTTCAAATTCATGGAAGAAAAAGAAAAATGAATTCCAAACTATTCAAGTCATTGGACAATTATCTAAGATAATGATAAAAGATAGGTTATTACCAAAATACACAGATCCTGGAATACCTATACTCACAGTACATTATCTGTAGATAAAGAAATATGACTATTTCTAATGGAAAGAATACTAAAGACCTTAGTTTATTCCCTAGATCAGCAATAGAAGAAGAATTTCCAAAGCAATTGTGGTATGATTTCTCTCATGAGTATGATGATATCCAAACTTTATCAATTAATGTTCTACACGAACAACTTCAACAAGAAGTCGAGGGGCCCTTACCATTATTGTTAGGAAATCAACAAGAGAATCAAGATCAAGATAATAGTTGTTCATTTCAATTTTCCATTGATGAGGCAAGCACAAGTCAATATCAAATAGAACCATATGGTTATGATTTAAACATTCTTGAATATGAGGTAAATGGGATAGATGCAAATACAGAAAAGTGTAAACAAATAGATATTATACCAAGAAAAACTCTTAACATTAGTAATGAATTCACAAGCATGCGAGAATCACAGTTGGTCGATGTGCTTAGAAAGCATCAATCAACATTCAAATGGAACTATGAGGATATGACGGGTATCCACCCAAGTTTTTGTACCCATCACATATTTATTTAAGAAGGTTGTAATCTAGTAAGACAAACCCAAAGACGATTGACTTCAGCTATGAAAGAAGTAGTTCAAGAGAAAACCATTAAACTCTTAAAGGCAAGATTTATATACCCAATTTCTGATAGCCAATGGGTGTCACCTTTGGTGATAGTCCCTAAAAAAAATGGTAAATGGAGAATTTGCATTGATTATAGAGAATTAAACAAACCAAGAAAGATTATTTTCGCTTGCCATTCATTGATCAAGTCTTAGATACATTGGCTGGAAAAAAATATTTTTACTTTTTAGATGGTTTTAATGGATCTAATAAAATCTCCATAGCTAAGGAATATCAGGAAAAAACAACTTTCACATGCCTATGCTTATAACATTCTACCTTTTGGACTATGTAATGCACCTGCAACTTTTCAAAGAGCTGTATTGGCTATATTTGCTGACTTAACTAATGAATGTGTAGAAGTTTATATGGATGACTTCACAGTATATGATACTACCTTTGAAGAAACATTATCAAGCTTGCAAAAAGTTTTGGTAAGATGCCAAGAGCAAAAACTCTCTCTAAGTCATGAAAAATGTTTTATGATGATGAAAGGAGGTATTATTCTAGGACATTATATATCAGAAGAAGGTGTTAAAGTAGACCCTGCAAAGATACAAGTTATTCAAACCCTTCAACCTCCAAAAACATAAACAAAGGTGAGAAGTTTCTTAGGACACGTAGGATACTACCATAGGTTCATTAAAGACTTCAATAAAGTTGCTACTCCCATGCTTAAGCTCTTAACTAAAGATAGTGAATTCAATTGGACAAACGCATGTCAAGAAGCCTTTGAAGAAATAAAAGAAAAATTGACTACTACTCCAATATTGAGAGGACAAAATTGGGAATTACCATTCCACATTCATTGTGATGCTTCAGGTTATGCAATAGGAGAAGTATTGCAACAAATAGAAAAAAAATAACTTATGCTATCTATTATGTAAGTAAAAACTTGCATGGAGCCGAGCTTAACTACACTGTTATAGAAAAAGAATTTTTAGCTGTAATTCATGCTCTCAATAAATTTAAACATTACATAATAGGGTATGAAGTATTTGTTCACACTGATCACTCTGCCATTAGATACTTAACAAACAAAGCAACATTGGGTGGTCAAGTGTTTAGATGGTTTACTTACTGCAAGAGTTCAATGTCATAATTATAGATAAGGTAGGAAAAGATAATGTTATTGCAAATAACTTATCTTGCATGCAAATTTTTGATGATAACGAGTTAATTCCTGATAATTTTCTAGATGAACATTTGTTTGCTCTTTCTTTTTTTACCCCTTGGTACGCTGATATTGTAAATTATTTAGTAACAGGTTAAATACCTCAAAATTATACACCGCATGAGCGTAGGAAATTAATACATCGAAGTATTCCTTTTATGTGGATTCATGGAATTCTATTTAAAAAATGTCATGATCAAATCATTAGGAGTTGTGTGTAAAAAAATGATGTATATGACATTATTAGGGCAGCACATGAAGAACCTTGTGGAGGTCATTATGCCGCCCAAAGAACAATTAATAAAATACTTCAAACTGGGTACTTTTGACATCCTATGACTAAATATGCTCATCAATTTATTGATAGATGTGATGCTTGTCAAAGAGCTAGCAAGCCTACACCATCTATGGAAATGCCTTTGATTCCACAGATAGTACTTAAACTATTTGAAAAATGGGGAATTGACTTTGTTGGACCTATAGACCCTCCAAGTGATGGTAATAAACACATACTTGTATGTACAGATTATGTTACCAAGTGGGCTAAAGTTAGAGCTCTCCCACGAGCTCAAGCTGAACCAGTTGCCGATTTTCTTTATGAAAGCATAATGCAATGCTTTGGAGCACTAAGAGAATTAGTTTCAGATCATGGACCTCAATTCACCTCCAATGTTATTGATAATTTTGTTAACATCTATCAAATAAAACACAAGAAAACCTCACCATATCACCCTCAGGCTAATAGACAAGTAGAAGTTACAAATAGAGAACTTGAAAAGATTATTACAAAAACTATAACTGTTAATAAGGGTGATTGGGTTGAGAGATTAAAAGAAGTTGTATGGGCATATAATACAACTTGGAAAACTACCAAAAGATTATCACCGTATGAAATAGTCTATGGAAAACAAGCCATCATGCCCATTAAATTCGAGATAGAAACCCTTCGCACAACGGTACAACTTGACATGAATTTGGATAATGCACAAAAATACAAGTTGGAAAAGTTAAATATTTTGGATGAGAAAAGATTAGAAGCATTGCATAGAACTGAAATAACCTAACAACAATGAAAGAAGTGACATTGTACCACGCACATTTCAATCAAGAGTTTGGGCCTTGTTATTTGACTCTCGTTATCAAGATTTTCAAGGTAAATTAAAAACAAGATGACTAGGACCCTATGAAATTGAGGAAATATTTGGAAATGGTACAGTAAAGATTAAGCCCATAGATGATTCAATAAGGAAACTACTAGTAAATGGACATAGGCTTAAACTTTATAAGAAGTCATTATATAAAGAAGAATTCATACACCTGTTTAGACAACAAACTAATTTGCAGTGTATTTATGAACTGCAACAAGCTACTATCCAATAAAATCTCTCTTTGAAAAAAAAAATAATAATAATATAATTATATATATCAAAATTGAAAACAAATTAATTTATAAAAATAAAAATGATTACGCTTCCTTGATTTCATCATGCAGTATCGGTATTCCCTTCCATTTTTAGGCTTAATGTTTTAAAGATAGATTAAGGAAGATGATTACCACATGATGCATGGTACCTTGTAGGAATATGATTACCACTTGATGCATAATACCTTGTTGCTAGATGAAATCTAGGTATTCTTCAAATACTCAAATTATATCTGGTATCCTAAGCAAAATTGTCATTGAAAATCAAGCAAATATTTTAAAATGTTATAAGTTACTCCTAGTTGATCAAGTTTTTCTTTTGACCACGCATAATTGCACATCTAATAACATTATAAAATATTGGAGAAATTAACTCGTGTTATTTTTTCCAGAAGTGAATAGTTTCCCTTGCTTATCTATTTATACGCAAGGTCTAAAATACTAACAAATTGACAAAAGGACAAGCTCGCCCTTCACCTTTAAAAAAAAAAAAAATCCCTTAATCCTCATCTAATAAAGCAAGTATCCCCATACCAATCTTCTTGCTTCTCCTCAAAATAAGCAAGAACTCCAAAAAAAGTATTCCAATACAATTCTTCTTGCTTCTCTTCAAAATAAGCAAGAATCCCAAAAAAAGCACTAAAAATCCCTTGCTCCTCCCAAAATGAGCAAGTATCCCACAAATAACAAAAGTAAATAAAATGTAAAAGAGCTTGAATCCATAGAATTTTTAGTATCTCAAACACCATGGGATACTCTTTATTGAAGTATCCTTATGTATTAGCACTAAGTCTGGATAAGACCTCTAGATGCTCATAAGATCAGCTAGCTTTTTGACATACATAACCCTTCTTGTTTTTCAATTCTTACTCACAATGGGGAATGAATCCTCACTACACACACAGTTAGTCTTGAAAGAGGCTTGAAAATACTAGGAAAACTTTGACATTAAATTGGTTTGTGAGAGGAGTAAATGAAGTTGTTTCAAAAGTACCTTCTTGAATGGTGACTTACAAGAAGAAGTATACATGACTCAACCAGAAGGATTCGTGGTTGAGGGGCAAGAACAAAAAGTATGCAAGTTGATCAAATCATTGTATGGGCTAAAACAAGCTCCTCGAGCTTGGTATATCAAGATAGACAATCACCTTGTGCAGCATGGTTTCATAAGAAGTCCTTCATATGCAAATCTCTATATTAAGAAAAGTGGTTCTGATATAGTGATTCTTATACTTTATGTGGACGATCTGATCATTACAGGAAGCTCAGAAAGAATGATTGACTTAGTGAAAAATGACTTGAAGCAATCATTTGAAATGACAGATCTAGGACTTCTACACTATTGTCTTGGTTTAGAAGTTACTCAACAAAAATTTCATATTAGAGTAACACAAAAGAAGTATGCCAAGACTTTAGTAGAAAAATATCGGATGACTAACTGTAAGTCAAAGGCAACTCCCATGGAGCAAGGACTTAAGTTATCTCGATATGATGAGTCACCTCAGGTAGATGGTACTCTCTATCGCCAGTTGATTGGGAGTCTCCTATATCTGACAAATACCAGGACCAGATCTTAGTTTTTTTGTGGGATATCTTTCAAGGTTCATGCAAGAGCCTAAGATGACACACTGGAAAGCAACAAAAAGAGTGCTTCATTATGTTCATGGTAGTACAAATTATGGTCTAGAATATAGAAAGAATAATAATTTTTTCTTATTGGGATACACAGACTCAGATTATGCCGGATCTATTGATGATCGTAAATCCACTTTTGGATATGTTTTTCATCTAGGATCTAGACCTATCTCATGGCACAGTAAGAAGCAACATGTGGTTGCTTTATCTTCTACGTAAGCAGAATATCGTGCAACCAGTGAAGCAGTCTGCGAGATAATGTGGTTAAGTTGCATTCTTACAAACATGGGCCTTCCAAAGAATCTTCCTCTTCATTTGTTTTGCGACAATCAAGGTGTTTTGAATCTTGTCAAAAATCCAATCTTTCATGAACGTACCAAACATGTTGATACCAGATGTCATTTTATTCGAGATGAAGTTCCAAAGCACCATATACAACTTCAATACATTTCTACTGATGATCAAGTTGCAGATATCTTTACCAAAGCACTTGGGCGTATCAAATATGAAAAATTTCAAGATACAATTGGGATTTGCCAATAATGTAATAAGGGGGGATGTTAGAATATTATGTTATATTACATTATTTTTACCAAAAGTAGCGCTCATAGGCGCTCTCCAATTTGGTTGAATAACCACTAATTGGTTAGAACCAACTTGTAACCAATTGTAACCTTTATATTTGAAATTAATGAGAATGGTCAATTGCTTCGTCAAATTAATCATTGCCAAGTTTTTTTGCCGAGTCTCGAGTCCGAGTTTTGCTACTATGTTCCTAATCACGCTTCCTCCTCGTTCCTGCCTCACACTCGTTCCTATCTAGATTAGAATTTGATTACTAAGGAGCTTATTAAACTCAATGGCAAGTTTCATTTTTTAACTGTTATGAATTGTCTTTTGATATTTAAATTATATATTTTTTAAAAGATTTAATATTTTTGTGATTGATCTTACTATCAAAAGACTTAAAGATACAAAATATTGGATTAAAAAGGTCAATGGTATGACTTCAGATCAATGTATTTTGGACTGAAAAGATTTACTGCAACAATTTGATCTTTCACCAAAGTCAATAAAAAATTTATATGCTGACAAAAAAAGTCATGCAGTCTTATAAAGGTTTTACAGCCTTATGACCATCTACAAAAATTCTTGTCTTTTATGAAGTATACCCAAGGACTCTAAATTTACTAGTTTCAAAGTAGGAATGTCGATATATTTTTATTAACAACCAATTTCTTGACATAGGTTTTTGGTGTAATCCAAACCATACCTTCCCATCTGACTAGAACTTGACCTATATCTTGCAAAACAATTCTACACATAAAGTGTGAGTACCCCAAGAGACAAAATATTAAGTGTCTTGGCTCATTTGATAGGCGGAAGCCATCTCCCTTGTGACAAAGGGCTAGTTTTGAGGTTTAACACTTCTGGTGTTACTTTAAGTTCATATATTTACAAAGATTAAAAATTGATCAATAGGACACCCCAAACTTTAAAGTTTGTTATTCTCATGACTCTGTAACTTAGGCACACTTATACTATTTATGCTCAGATTTTCCTTTCACTCAGAAGGCTTTGAGGGTCTCACTCACTCACAGGGTTGCTGGAGGCTCTAGAGTCAAATGGATCAATAGACACAATCTTAGGACTGACTCAAAAAATGTTTATTAACTGACAAAAACTGTTGAAAACTAATGTATGCCCAAAGCCCTTGGATAAAAAGCCATTATTATAAAACTGAACTCACAAGATGTAACAGGTAGGCTGAGAAGAAAGCCTTCCCAAGTATTGGACCATTGATTCTGATCCCAAGCTTAGAAAACATTAAAAGACTACTATGTACAAAACGAAGCATTTTATTGATCTACTCTCTGCAAGTACAAGGGAAAAATTTGCCCAAGAAGGAAACTTGTGTCTCAACAAAATCCATTTAACATATGATCTCTGATCCTTTTATAAATTTGCAAGAGATTGACCACTTCTATCAAGAGTAGTCCCAGTTACATATTTGACTATATCACTAATAACTAATTACTTCTAATCTGTTAATGTTGGATTTAGGGTGGTAAATTCCAATGAACAGTGCATTTCAGAGAAAAAATTATAACTAAGGGGGGTAAATAAACAGATGAAGAGGGCTAGCTTACCACTCTTTGTAAGAGCTCTGCCCTTTCCTTTGCTTCCATCTGACGTCTCTGATGACGAGAAAGATATTTATCCAGAGCAAGCTTCAGAGAATCAACTTCTTCTGCCACCTGCTCCAACTTTCTGCAAATAAGCAATGATTCATAAAACTTTCACATGTTCAATACATCTAAGCTTTTCGAATATCTTTTTCCTTATTGTGAATAATTCAATGACTATAGTGTCATCAAAGGATTGGAATTGGACTTCTACACATTATGAATCAATATCCACAATATTGGCGCATTGCATAATAGTTTTTTAAAATTACTTTGTTAAGGTATAAATAAATGAATCTCAAATAGTACACAGTATAACTCAAATTGCCTGGATGGGAAACACAATTGAACACAGAAGTGAAGCAATCTAAGCAAGTACGAGAAAAGGCTTATTTTAGTTGTTGAAATCAAGATTGGAATATTCTGCTAGTAGTTTAAACAGAGATGCATCTAGTGGAGATTGAAATTTTACATCCAATAATGGGTAAAATATACATCATGAAAATCAAACTTGTTGGGAAATGAAAAACACTTCTAATTATTCTATGAAAGGAACCTTGCTTAAATAGCAAAGGTGTACAATCTGATCCATCGGATCATAACAAACTGAGTTGATCTCAGCTACACAAATTATCCTAGTAACAACTTATGATATGATATACTCTAACACCCCCCCCTTAAGTGGTACTAGGAGGTAGTGAAAAACGAGAAAACCAAACATGTGGCATATCCACAGAAATGAGTCCCGACAACAAGGACTGATAAGGTACTCGTACAATTTATCCATAATAAATTGAGTTGGAGAGATGATAAAAAAACCACTTCCAGAAGAGAAAGAAGAAGAAGGAAGATGTGCAAGGAGGATGGAGAGGAAGACGTCCTCTTCAACCCCTGCTAGGACAACTTCCATCAAGAAGGGGCCTTCAAAGGATTCATGAGATGTCTCAAAAAGTAAAGAAGCCTCGTCGCCGAACTGAATGAAATCTCACTCCCAGACTGGTGCTTGTGACAATGAACAAGGCTATGAACCATGAAAAAAGTCACTAAAGAAAACCCCCTGAAACCAAAGTGTCTCACAAAAGGAGAGTGTGAAGATAGTGTGGAAAAAGAAGCACCACAATGGCAAGTGTAGTCCAAAAATTGATCCTAGTGGTGTTAGAGTATATCATATCCTAAGTTGTTACTAGGATCATTTGTGTGGCTGATATCAACTTAGTTATGATCCGATGGATCAGATTGTACACCTTTGCTATTTAAGCAAGGTTCCTTTCATAGAATAATTAGAAGTGTTTTTCATTTCCCAACAAAACTTGCAAAAACAATAGTTTTGGAGGCTTTCACAGGAGGCACGTATTACAATAGAATCAACCAGAAACTACCTTAAACAATAAGCAATGTACTTCATATGCATAATACTGCATTTTCTATTCACCTTGACAGGATAGGCACTGAAATAGAATTACCAACAGAAACTGTAATGTACAGATTCTACAAACATATAGACAATATGAAACAAACTGAGTGAGAAATATTTGAGCTACCTCCATGATAGATGGAAAATGAACATGTATATTGGGTATGACATATATGTTGGTAACCACAGCTTGGATATCTTGTACGCAAGCACCCAGCATGAACAAAAATTAATAGTTGCAAGTACATTATTTAATGACTACAGGTAAGATGCTCACACGTAATCCCATATATTCAATTCTTCTTTTATTCACTAAAACCACACTAATATATAATATGTCTTAGTTCTATAACTACAAAGCAGACACAAAGAAGAAACATAAGACATGGCATGAAATAAGAATGCATGAAGTCCATAGGAGGTTTGAAAGTTTTCTCAAAAGATAAATGAACAGAAATTTGGATCATCAAGGGCAAAAGCACCAATGTCGATGTCATTTTTTCTGAATCACCTGGTTATAACTGTCAAGAAACTTGTAGGCAAATATTCCTTTGTTGAAGGAAATGGACATTGAAGTGGAGAATGGAGCCATGTAATTTGAGATATGAAATACGAAGGTGGAAAAGTTGAGTCATGAAGGAGTGTTCAACACCAGAAGGATGATAACAGGGTTGCACATGTTACTTATTTACAATACCTAAATAATCAATGAAAAAAAACAAAAAATATTATCTGTCGAAAGGGGAGAGCATCCTGAGAATGAGAATATTCACACAGTTAAGTTTTCAAACTCTGAAATAACACTAATAACACTCATCTTAACAAAGAAGAAGATCCAAAGCTGCAAGCTTACTGCAGTGGTAAGGGCTTTGGCTTCTCTTTAAGAGGTCCAAGGTTCAAACCCCACTTAGTATGAGGGGACCATGACCCTTCATAAAAACATGTGTAAACTCATTAAAAAAAAAACAAAGAAGAAGATCCCTCTGTAAAGTGTAAATAGGAAGCATTATCTTTGTTTGGTATTTTCCTTTAATAAGATAGATTTCCAAAAATCAGAATTAAGTTTTCAATATTGATAAAGCAACAAGTCCATTTCCATGATTGATTTATAGCAGTTTGTAAATGATTTTGAGTACCAACCTTTTCCATAGATCACGCTGAGACTTGGGCATCTGTGAACGCCAAAGCATGTCCATCTCAACATTGTAAGTTTGGATTTGAGCTAAGTCACGCTTGAGACTCTGAGCCAAGTCAAGAGAACTGTCATCATGTGACCATCCACTTGAACTTGAAGATGGCAGAGATGAATGTGACTCCAAGCGTTCCAACCTTTCCAGTCCATCTCTGACCCCCAACAATAGGTGCCTCGCCTGCTGATAAACATCTGATAGGGTTCCTCCAGCCATTGTGTTTGCGGATATCTAAAATAAACAATCAGCTGAGGTCTAGAAGATTGTTTCTAAGGTGATAATGTGAGTTTATGGAGGTCACCAGATGTAAACTATGGGATCATACCATATGCTAATTTGATAATGTAAGCATATGAAGAAGATTATGTGTAACTATGGGATCATACCATATGCTGCTCAGAAATAATAGCTGTTGTCTTCAAATGACATACAAATAATTTCTAAGCATCTGTCCATGTGATAGAGATGAAATCAGACTCTGATCCAGTCCATTGAATTATATAAGCTTTGAACCACCATCTGCTCCTCCTTCAAAACATCATTGCAAACAAAGAAAGATGTTTTAGCTACTTAAATATGAACAACAATAAAAACTGCAAGATGGTATAAGTGCAGACAATCACAAAGAAGCACATTTCTTTAAAGAAAGAACTAAAACTTGGTATATGTTGATATGTAAATTTCTTCTGCGATCTCCTTCAAACTAACGTGAATACATTATTGGCCCTTAAATACGATTTCTATAAAATGTAAAGAAGAGCGTAATCTCCTTGGTCCATGACTCCATACTAAAAATAGGCATGCATAAGCATAAGAGAAACTACCATTTGAGAGCATGCAATCTATAGGAAGAAGGCTCTATGAATTTTTAAATTTAATCATCACATGCACTGATTAAAAGGAAATTCAAGAAGAAAATACATAAGATGAGCAAATGTCAGAATGAAATTGAATGCATTATATATGGAATATAGTACAAGTACAAAAATCCTGATAGTTGACCCACTTGCTAGGTACCTAGTCTGAGTTACCCTAAAAGTCATCATAAACGAAAGGATTTAAAGGAATAGTTAATGTAGGATATCCTTTTAAGCCTTAAAGATCCATGAGAGTGAATGGGCTTAGAATGGATGAAAATCCTAATCACATCACCATATAAACCCAACCCAGGTAGATGTAATGTTTCATTGACCACCATAATGAGAAGATGCAAATGGTATGAACAACTTCCAATATTGGACCAAAACATCATAGTAGCATGCTGGTTCTACTTGAAATCACTTTGCAAAACATAGAACACATCTTGTATCTAGACTTATAAGTGCAAGTTGGAATACAGAAACAAACATCACTGAAAGGAAAGCTAAATTTATTGGAAAATTTGAGGAATAATAAGAATTCAACAGCAAAATTTGCGTAATGTTGGACGAATGTAATCATTGCCACGAAGGAAGAGATCTCATCAATATTTCAATGGAAAACTAAATGGGTATCAATGTTGTAGTAACATGGACTTAATAAGCCCACAAAGCCAAGGGTCTTTGGTGGTTGGCCATTAAACATGAAATGGAGCATGTAAAATACATAAGATCTATCTGAAAACTAACTTTAACTAGGTAAATGTGTAAACAAAGAAAAAAGTATAGTATTGAGTAGAATATGGCCTATCTATATACTAGATACTTTTGGAAAAGGTACATTAACTTGGGTCATGAATGTTTAATTAATAAAGAAAGGTGGACTGCTTTCACATATCCATCTACAATGTCTGAGACAAACGAAAGCACCATTAGTATTCATGTGAACTTAAGATGCAAAACTGCCATGTAAATTTTATAATTTCCAGCTTTCACTTTATGATTGTAAGCATAGATTTCATCCCTCTGCAAAAGCCTTACCACCAGAATAGAACCTTGATAGGAATATTGCTTGTCAATCGCTATTATGCCCATCAAACATATTGATATTTGATATTAGAAAAGGACTCAAAACCTTATAGTACAATGCATTTTAGATGCTCAATTTTTATCAAATATAACCAAGTTCAATATAAATTTCCTGATCAGCAAAGTGGCTGACACTTCAGTATGATTTTTCTAAAATGAGGTGATCTTAAAAATTCTAACAAACTATGGCCCATGGGAATTTCGAAAAGCATGCAAACCGTAAATCTATGCGCTACAAAATATTGTTAATGCAAATCTTAGAAATATATTGCTAAATGCCTACAAACTTGCTTTGTGTCTGTTTAGATAAATAGTAAACACTTTAGCTGCTGATATCTACTTTGCTACTTGGCCAAGGAACTTGAAGCTTTAATGTGGAATTGACTTTAGATTACCAAATTGACAAATAATAAATGGCTTTGAAGATGAACTAATCCACAAATTTGATCTAAGCAGTGCAACTGATGTACTAGAAAATAAGCTCTGCAATTTAGTTAGAGGTACATAACAAATGAATCAGCATTGATAGTAGGAAGAGAACCAAGTCAAAGATGGTTCTTGCACTTTCTGTAATTTTTGACAAATAGTAAATGCAATGCAAATGCAAGTTCATGTAAAAGTCCACCGAGGGATCCTGAAAGACCCATGAATAATTATAATGGAAGCAAATTTGAATGCAACATTAGCATAGGAAGCAATCAGTGTATTTACAAATATTAAAGCAGTATTTGCATGGATATCAAATGGGTGGCACCACAATTATGTATCCATAAGAATGACTTGATTCCAGAAGCCATACTGGTTAAGAGAAGACACTATCTAATGTAGCCTAACTATGCTGCCCAAATCAAAGACAAAATAAACAAAATGTTGGATGTCAAAGCAATAGTTAAAGTAATAATGAGTGATAGGTTGTCCCTGCTATTTATTGCATGGAAGAAAGACTCAGATAAGTTAAAAAACATGGAGATATTCCATGTTTGAATATTGTAACAACCATTCCATTTACGGACGATGCTTTGGAAGAATTAGCTGGCAAATACCTATATTCCTGATTATTTCCCTAGGTATAATCGAAGTAATAATTTAGAAGAAAATAAAAATATATATAGAATTATTTTGGCATTTGGAGCATATGCTTACCCTGGGATGTCATTTTGTTCATACCACACTTCCAACAACATTCCAATAAACAATTTTATTTATATTTAAAAAAATGTCCACAAAGGATTTGAAGACTTTTATTGATGATCAATGCATTCATGGAATGAGAGACAATCCTCTAGATACATTTGTTAAATGTATGCACTTGAGGGGCATGCAGGGTTGTCACTGAACCTAAAGAAATGACAGTTGTTGGTGCCTTATAACTATAGAAAATTGCTCAGCCACATGGTATGCAAAGTAGGTATAAAGAATTACCCTCCCAGAATTAAGATGATAAATGAGATGCAAGCCCCTAAGAACGTGTGGTAGGTTCAACCGTTTCTAAGCTATGTTGGGTAGGATATTTGTTAAAAAAAATTGTCCAGTTGTTACATCCATTTGACTACTCGTTACAAAAACAAGATAGCATTTGAAGAGCAACCTAAGCAACAAAAAGCATTTGACAAATGGAAGACTATGCTAACGAGCACACCTATTGTAGCTCATATGAGTCAGAATAAGGAGTACTCCATTGATGTTGATAATTATACTATTGGTTGTACATTAGCACAAGGTGAGACTCACAAGTTGTATCACCTACTAGAAATTGCTCGGAAATTATTCACAAAGTTAACAGAAATTATACTACATAAAAGGATTTGGGAATGGTCTACTCAATGCAAAAATTCAAACATTATTTGTTGGACTTTGATTAGCATATATCTTGTTGTATTCCTACGTAGCTAAATTAGATGCTATTTTAGAATTTGTTAGAGAGATTTTAGGATTAAGTTAGTATCTTCTAAGTTAGGCTTTGGTTACGAGAATAAGGCTAAGCCACCTATGTTGAGCTATGATCTGTTAGTTTTCTGCACTATATATTGTATCCTTGGCAAACATATGGAATATAATGAGTTTGTATCTCATTTTGGTATCAGAGCTTGAGAAAAGTGGTCACACCCTGTGGATTGCCCATCACAACTCTTGTGAGTTCAGTCCAAGTAAGGTGGAGTTTGTTGTGACGTTTAGAAGCACTGCGCGTTATAATTAGCTTTGTTGTTAGTGAAGATGACTGCATTTAGTTGAGATCATGCTTTGACTGGGAGCGATATGTTAGACGTGAATGAGCTGTTCCAATCCCAGAGAGGTTGTTGGTCACAATTTGACGTGAGTGTGGCCAACAATAGGTTGCGGGTCCAGTAAGGAATCATTTTTACAAGACATGATAAGACGTTTGTTGCGCGACGTGATGCGCTAGAAGTGTTGTGTGTGTAGAAGTGTTGTGTGCGTAGACTGAGAAGACGTGTTGAAAAGACCTCGGTAGATCTGTGGTGGCCAACATAAGAGGAGTTCACTTCAAGCATGGAGAAAAGGCCCCGGTTGTGCATTGTAATAGGCCACATCAATTCAGCAGTGTAGATGATCTCTCAATCGTGTTGATTTGCGTGACGATCTATGGCTGCGCGTTCGCTCGTTAGAAGCTCAAGTTCAGCAGCGTGATGATCTCTCAACAAGTGTTGACGCTGACGACGTCTCTTGTAGCAGACGAGATTGCGTTCAAAATCTGCAGTGTGGAGTTTTTCAACATTTGAAGTGGTGGAATACGTTGAGGAGATTTCCTTTGAAGAATTCGATTGGCGTCCAACTTGAAGTTGAGCGCCTGATGCACCCTTGCTGCCATCTCCGGGAATTAAACGCCGTTTTTTTTTTTTAACTTTAGCCCAATGATCGTGCTCATTTGTCGCGGATTACGAACAAGAGAAGTAAAAAGCTGATGTATTGTGTTGTATTGTGCTCGTTTGTTGTAAATAACAACTTACAGAAAGCTCGAATCCGATAAACAGCTGGTTAAGAGACTTAGAGAGGAAGATCTGTGACAAGGCAGTGTGATCGTCACAGATCAGTCTGAAGCAAGTCACCTGCCGCAGTGAAGATCATCATGGTTGAATGTTGTTGAATTCCGCGTAAAGACACTGACGAAAGACCGTTTGCTGTTAAATGTTGCGTAATGACACAGACGAAAAAGCCATTTTGACCCCTGCGCGTTGTGCTGAGTAAATATGATTGCACTGGTGGTAAATATGTGCTGAGTCGTGCGTGAGACATGCAGCAAGACATCTGTTAATGTTGATAGACGTCTAATTGGTGGAGATTCTCGTACTTTGATAGAGGAGGCAGAGAGCCGCAGTGTTGATAGACGTCTGTTAGTGCCACGCTGTTAAAGATTGAATAGAAAGCAACATCGGAGTGTGCGTAATAGAGGAGGTAGCGAGCCGCAATAGGCAATGTGCTTGGAGTGTTGAGAGGCAAGTTGAAATTTGCTCTGCAACTTGCTCTACTTTAAGGCAGCTAGATTGTGCAGCTAGCTCCAAGTAGCAAGTACTGTGTAAGGTTGGTTTCACAGAGCAGAACCGAGAGGTATTTTTTTTTATTTCACCAAACAATACCTATTACATTGTTTTTCCTGCTACTGTTTCTTGCATAAGGACAACAGGGGTATTTTTTGTTTCCTTCAAAAGTATCGTTGATTTAGCAATGGCTACAAATAACAATCTACCCATTCCGGAATTTAATGGGTTAGATTATAAGTATTGGTCTATCAAGATGAAGACCTTACTCATAGGCAAAGGGTTATGGGACATAGTAGAAGAAGGCTACACTGAACCATATTGGACCACCTTGAGTGCAGCTGATAGAACTACTAAGAAGGATGCCCAAAAGAAGAATTCTTTTGCTCTCTATCATCTCCAAGCAGCTTTGGAGAAAAGCATCTTTCCAAGGATTGCTTCTTGTTCATCTGCCCTAGAAGCATGGAATGCCTTGAGAGATAGCTATCAAGGGAGCAATCAAGTGAAGCAAGTGAGGATTCAAACTTTGAAGAGAGATTTTGAAAATCTCAAAATGCAAGATAATGAAAGAGTAGGAGATTATTGTGTGAGAGTGAAAGCAATTGTAAAAAAAATGGAGACACTTGGAGAAGATGTCAAAACTGAAGTGGTTGTGAAGAAAGTGTTGAGAACACTTCTTCATAAATGGAATCATATTGCTATTATTATTGAAGAATCTAAAGATTTGTCTACTCTAACATTTGATGCTCTAATTGGTTCTTTGATGTCCCATGAAGAGAGACTCCAAGGTTCTACATCACCAAGCTTTGGAGGTAATGAAAAAGCATTTTCGTCCAAGGAAGGTGAGACTCATGGCAATGCACAAGGAAGACGACAAGGAAGAGGTAGATCAAGAGGTGGCTACCAAGGAAAAGGACGAGGAAGAGGTAGATCAAGAGGTGGCTACCAAGGAAAAGGAAGAGGAAGAGGAGGTGACAAATCAAACAAGTCTTGTTTTCATTGTGGCAAGCTTGGTCACTTTGCAAGAGATTGTAGAATAAAGGCTTCTCAAGAAGGGAGAAGTAATAATTATGGAAACTATGGAGAAGAGGAAGGAACTTCTTCAAATTTGTTCCTCACATATGGAAAATCAGATCAAAATCTTAATGAAACTTGGATTTTGGATACTGGTTTCTCAAATCATATGAGTGGCAAAGAAGAGTTATTTGCCTCAATGGATTCCACATACAAGTCCAAGATCAAATTGGGAGATGACAAGGCACTACAAGTTGAAGGTATGGGAGCCATGGAGGTTCCAACAAAAGAAGGTACAAAGAAGGTGAACAATATCTATTACACTCCTAAACTCCAACATAATTTGCTTAGTGTTGGACAAATCATGGAAAAGAACTATAAACTTGTTTTTTAAGATGGAAAATGTGTAATTTTTGACAAAAATAATTGTAATAGAGTTGTCACAAATGTACCTATGACAAAGAATAGGTAATTTCCTCTTAAGTTTGGGGAACAAGGAGGTGCTCAACTTGCTAGTGTGGCCATAGAAAATCCAAGCGTGCTTTGGCACTTGAGATATGGTCATCTTAATTTTTTAAGCTTGAAGTTGTTGACTTCACAAGCTATGGTGTGTGGATTACCAAAAGTTGAAGAGCACAAGGAGGTGTGTGAAGGATGTGCTTTGGGAAAGCACTCAAGAACAAAGTTTCCAAGAGGTCAAGCATGGAGAGCAAGCCATCCACTACAATTGGTACATTCGGACATTTGTGGTTCAATGCATATCAAAACCTTGGGTAACAATTCTTACTTTCTCACTTTCATTAATGATTTCTCTAGAATGTGTTGGATTTATTTTTGAAAACTAAAGATGAAGCTTTTGAATGTTTCAAGGATTTCAAAAATAATGTAGAGAATCAAAGTGAGTATGTTGTAAAAAGATTAAGGACTGATAGAGGAGGGGAGTTTTGCTCAAATGAATTTCTCAAATTTTGTAAAGATTGTGGGATCAAAAGGCAATTAACTACTGCCTACACCCCAGGAAAAAAGGGTGTGGCTGAAAGGAAGAACCGCTCTATTGTAGAAATGGCTAGATCAATGCTTCAAACAAAGAAACTCAGTAACATGTATTGGGTTGATGTTGTTAGGACAAGTGTTTACATTTTGAATAGGAGTCCCACATCTAGTTTAGATGGGATAACTCCATATGAGGGATGGTATGGCAAAAATCCAAATGTAAAACACTTCAAAGTTTTTGGTTGTCTTGCATATGCACACATTCCTGATGAGACAAGAAAGAAACTTGATCCCAAAAGTCAATCATGTATTTTCATTGGGTATTGTGAGTCTTCAAAAGCATATAGGCTCTACAATCCGAAAACACACAAAGTTGTAATCTCAAGAGATGTAATTTTTGATGAAGGGGGAGTATGGGGTCATTAAAAACTTTTTGTTGATGATGGATCTCAAGATGCAAGCTCCTCTCAAGTGCAGCCCATTAACAAGAACAGCACTGGAAATCCTCCTCCAAGTCCAAGAAAGAGTTCTACTTCAAGTACAACAAGTGCTACTCCAAATTCTCCACAAAGACCACCAAGATCATCAAGTTCTTCTCCAATGCCAATGGAGGAAGATACACCACCAAGAGGTAAGAGAACACTTCAGTACCATCCTTCTTTTCAAATGATGGACAAGAATTTTCAAATAAGGTACACTAGAAGCCAAGCTAGTGAGATGAATGAAGTCTTGAAAAGACTTGAAAATTTGCACATGTATGGTGATGAAGACTCCCAAGAGCCTAAGGGAGATGTTGTAAAATATGCTTTAATGACTAGTGTAGAGCTAGAGCCATCTAGTTATGAAAAAGCATGTACTCATGATGTATGGCAACAAGCCATGAAAGAGGAAATGACCTCTATAAAAAAGAATGACACATTAGAGCTAGTGGAGCTTCCTAAGGGAAAGAAATGTATTGGATGTAAATGGGTCTATAAGACCAAGTTCAATGCTGATGGGAGCATTGAAAGACACAAGGCAAGGCTAGTAGCAAAAGGGTTTACTCAAAAGTATGGGATTGACTATGAGGAAACCTTTGCTCCGGTTGCTAGACAAGAGACCATCAGACTAGTACTTTCCTTGGCTGCCCACAAAGGGTGGAACATTCTACACATGGATGTTAAGAGTGCCTTTCTCAATGGGTACTTGAAAGAAGAGGTTTTGTGCAACAACCTCAAGGATATGAAGAACAAGGTAAGGAGAACCTTGTCTACAAATTGAAGAAAGCATTGTATGGACTAAAGCAAGCACCAAGGGCATGGTACTCACACATTGATGGCTACTTTCAAAACTATGGATTCACTAGGGGCAAAAGTGAACCTACTCTCTACTACATGAAACAAGGTAAAGACATCCTTATTGTGTGCTTATATGTGGATGATCTAATATTCATGGGTAGTAGTGATAAAATGAATGAGGAGTTCAAAAACTCCATGATGAAAGAGTTTGAAATGAAGGATCTAGGTTTAATGCATTACTTCCTAGGAATGGAGGTACATCAAACAGGAAATGGGATCTTCATATGTCAACATAAATATGCTCAAGACATGATAAAGAAATTTGTTATGGAGCAATGCAAGTCTGTTGCAACTCCAACAGGTCATGGGATACACTTAAGAAAATAAAATGGAGCACCAAAAGTTGACAAGACCATTTACAGGAGCATGGTTGGGAGTCTAATGTTCCTCACCAACACACGGCCGAATATTCAATATGCTGTCTCTCTAGTATCAAGGTATATGGCTGATCCTTCTGAACTTCATCTACAAGCAACTAAAAGAATTTTGAGATATGTAAGGGGTACAATGGATTATGGGATCCATTACCACAAGAATGATGATGTAAAATTAGTTGGCTTTAGTGATAGTGATTGGGGCAGCAATATAGATGATAGGAAATCTACTTCAGGGAATTGTTTTAGTCTTGGGTCAGGACTAATTACTTGGAGGTCTAAAAAACAAACTACTGTTGCACTATCATCTACTGAGGCTAAGTACATAGCAATCACAAATGCTAGTGCCCAAGCCTTATGGTTGAGAAAATTACTTGAAGAAATAGGTGAGATACAAAGTGGTCCTACCATATTGTATTGTGACAATATGAGTGCCATCCAATTGGCACATAATCCTATCCACCACAAGAGGTCCAAGCACTTCGACATGAAGTATCACTTCATCAGAGGCATGGTGGAGAAAAAGGTGGTTGAACTAAAACATTGCAGCACTTTGGACAACATGGCGGACATCTTCACCAAAGGAGTTGCTAAAGCTCAATATTTAAAGCTGAGAGATTGTCTTATCAACCCTCTCAACTTTAAGGGGGAAAATGTTGGACTTTGATTAGCATATATCTTGTTGTATTCCTACGTAGCTAAATTAGATGCTATTCTAGAATTTGTTATAGAGATTTTAGGATTAAGTTAGTATCTTCTAAGTTAGGCTTTGGTTACGAGAATAAGGTTAAGCCACCTATGTTGAGCTATGATATGTTAGTTTTCTGCACTACATATTGTATCCTTGGCAAACATATGGAATATAATGAGTTTGGATCTCATTATTTGCTAGATAATCCGCTTGTATTTTTCGTAGACAATAAAATACTATCCTATTTAATTAGTAAATAGATAATACGTGGGATAATTTCTTGTTGATTGTTGTTGTTACAATAAGTTTTATCATATCGCTTTTTTTAACAATGGTAGAATCATAGCTTTAATAATTTGTACTTCTCTCTTGCATTAGGGGACCTATCCCAACAATCAAGGGCAAGCTATCATATTGTCTGTCTTTTCAGGTAATGAGCTGATTAAAATTATTATTATTGGATGAATGAAGCATTATTTCAACAAAGAAAGAATTAATTTCATTATAACTGCAACTCATCACATGGTTACATTAGTATCATAATAGTTATGGTGTTATGGCAAGAACTAGCTATAACATTCAGAGATAGTCCATACCATAACAGATTTGAAGCATTGCAAAATGGCTTGTGGTAAGAGATACCAAGCTTTATTATGGAAGCGAGGAAACTTAGTCCTCCACAGTAAATTTGGTCATATTGTCAATAGAAGTGTCATTACTATTACTAACATGGACCCACATAAACCTAAATCTATCATGCAATGATGGGTGTCAGTCCCGATTTTATTTGACATGTGTCATCAAACAGTTTTAAAAAGGTCTGAGTCCTCAAGTCTCCCATCTTGCTTTACAACTACTAAAATAAACTTCCTTATTCTAAACTCATGACAATACTAAAAAAATAAAGGATAAAGTTGGTCGCTTAATCAATACCTCCTCCCCTCACCATCCCTTCAATGTAGATGCACCTCTCACTACCATTAAAATAGATGGAAGGGCAAGTAGTAGAATATGGGAAAACCATGTGATCTTAGAATGCCCAAAGGGCCTGGTATTGACATAAAATTAAGCACATAATGGAATTATAATATTTTTGGCAATTATGAATGTATTGCCAAGCAAGATTTGAATTTATGTAACCAGTTAAACTCATGCCATTTGATTAAGCACATATTTCCCTTACAATCATTATTATTGAATTTATTGTTATCTATGCAACTACTACCACTGCTGTTCATCATGGCCATCTCCAAACTAGCAAGAATATCTGATGCTCAAGATCCATAATGGAATTGGAAGCCGTCTAAAACATTAGAATTCTACAGCCATTATATACGTAGAATGAGAATTAAGGCTGGAACTCTATTATGCTTCTAAGAAAATTCTATATCTTATCCGATGAATGGTGGTATAAAATATTATTTATTTTGATGCTGAGCTGTAATGGAAGAAGAAATCCATGGGCTGAACACATTAATTCATTACTAATAATCAAAAAAATTGACTGCAAGGAGGAGGGCAAAGGTCTGTCAACCTCCCCATGTCAATGATGTACTAATTTATAAGGCAGGTAACAAAATAGGATCAAACCTCATTGTGGTGGTATTACAAGTACTCTTGATACATGATTTTACATTTTATCAATGATCCAAGTGTTGGTTACGCATGATTTTGATTTTATAGTTTATTAAGAATTATTTTGATTTTATAGTTTATTAAGAATTAGAAAATTTGAGTGCAACTAGGAGAGCTAAGGTCTGTAAACCTCTTTATATCAATGATAGCCTAATTTACAGGGTAGCCCAAAACAGGAATGTCCATCGCATTTGGATTGCACTACAATTTATCTATTACTCCGTAATACCTTTACAAATATTGAGATAAGACTTGGATATTACAGGGCTTTAATTTTTATTTTTATTTATTAAAAAAATTAAAGAAGGGTAATGGGAATGGATGGTAAGGTCACTGTGGTTTCTTACTGTCAAAGCATTGTACAGATCTAACCATGACTCTATTTGCTGTGGCAAATCAAGCATGAATAGGGATTTAGGGCAAGATTTAGCAAGGGACATTGAAGATTTGGTCCAATTCAACAGGAGGTTGTAAAGTTCATCTTTCCCTAATTTTACATGCAACAATGAATCAACCACAATAAACCATGGCTGTGTCAACTGGCAAACACTAGGTCATTATCAATCAACTTATTTCTTTTTGGATAGGCTATGGTTTAAATCGAAAATGAATCAGCTCTTATGAAATTCTACCGTACGGCATCTCAAACAAAATGATGCAATCAGATCCGTGCTACTTTATGCTTGCAAAACATCAATTCTTAAAAAATGAAAAATAAGAAACAAAAAGCAGACAATAGATTACATACCCTCCACAACTTGATAAACTTGTTAGATTCCTGCTTTTTAGATTTGGCGCTATCACATAGACAAGACCAACTCGCATAGCGAGATTCCTGCTTTCTAGATTTGGCGCTATCACATAGACAAGACCAACTCGCATAGCCAAGAGCGGAGTCTTTTTTAATCATGTAGTAAATGGCAATTTTTTGTTACGTGGTGGTTTTAATAAAAATTGAAAAAGTTATACTTAGAATTATTAAGATTATATTTTTTTAATTATTCAAATAATAAAGAAAAATAAGATCTTTTAATTTTAAAATAATAATTTTTTCTAATATTTTAAAGTAAAAATTTTTATAATCTTAATTTTTTAATAAAAATAAAATGAACGAATTTAAACTATTTAAATTTTTTTATCAAAATAATTCATGGACAAACCCATCCTTTTGGGCTACAACTAACATGTTATATTCCGCTTATCATTTTGTCAAACTTATAATCTCAAATCCTATGCATTTAAAATTTTCAAGATATTTTTTAAAACAACTTACGAAATGATTTTTTTTTTTTTTTAAACTCAAATTTAAATCATAGCAAAAATGTGTAAGTATATAACAAAAACAAAAAATAAATATTTAAATTATTTTTATGTTTTTTTACAAGGATTGAATTTTTTAATCATCATGTGATTGTATGTTTTTTCTTACAGGGATTCTTTGATTTTTTTAATCATGTAATTACTTTATGAAATTTTTTTTTAAGTAATACTTCTTATACACATTTATCATGGAGATTGAACCGGGATCACATCACCCATAAATAATTACTTTGATATCTTTTATTTTAATATAATTTAATTTTTTTAATAATTATATGATTATTTTAATAATTAATTTGACATCTTCTCAATATAATTATTAAATTTATACTTTAATTTTTTTTAATTATCATTTCCATAAAACATTACAATGACAAATAAAAAATATATATTGAATTTTTTCTACTATAAAGACCCAACTACTTTTTTATAATTTTAACTTTTTTAATTATCATTTCGATAAAAACATTACACTAACAAAATATATATATATATATATATATATATATATATATATATATATATGATTTTTCCTAGACGAAAACCAACATCACTTCAAAAATAATAATCATTCACCAATATATGCCTGGCTGCAATTATCATGAAACTAAATGCGCCTCACTTCTCTATCTCCATTAAACCTTATTCTCAAATATTTTATTTTCTCTTAAGAAAAACTAATATGAATATTTAATATTTTAAATTTAAATATTTAAAGTTATTTTATAGAAGCGAATAATTATTTTTAGTTATATAAGAGAGTTGGTTACAGCCATTATTTTTAGTAATTGATAAGTACAAGGTTCAAATCACAGGGACTGCTCCCAACAAACCTATTTGTCTCGTTCTTATTGACCGAGCATGAGATGGGGACCACCGGTCGCTCGAGTTTATTTGTCTCATTCTTATTGACCCAACATGAAATGGGGACCACCGATCGCTTGAGTTGCTTGGGTTTCGTATCGTCGTTGGTTTGACACGCGAAGACTACTAACTTTACCAACGGTTGGCTTTCCCCCCAAGGTTTGAACCTAGGATTCTTCTTGGTAAGTGCCCAACCACACCTGTGCTTACCAATCCACCTTTAAGTTTAAATCTATTTTTCATATCTTCTCATTTATAAACTTGATTATAAACGCTCTTAATTTAATTATTATTTTTTGCATAGGGAATTAATAACACTTTTATATGATGAGGAGCATAACTCTGGATCGAGGATGTTATCACTATAAACTTTAACCTGCTCACTAAAGATAAAGTCAACTAGACCTCCAACCACCACTATAAACCTTTTAACCCGCTCACTAAAGATAAAGTTAACTAGACCTTCAATCACCACTATAAACCTTAGCCCACAGACGAAGTCAACTAGGCCCCCAACCATCCAGAGATTGGGGTAGCCCATCGCCAAGCACTCAGCTGCTACTAACATGGATAAAAAAATAGGTTAGAACATTGGTTTTTGAAAGGATTTCGATTCCTTGTGTAGTGGTTTGAACTTGAGTTTTCTAGATGAAAATCCAAAGACATACCACTATGATGTCTCAACAGTAAAAAAACTTAAAAAACTTAGGGTAAAATATAGGTTTTTGAAAGGATCTCAGTCCCTTGTGCAAGGGTTTGAACTTAGGTCTCTTGAATGAAAACCCAAAGAGATATCACTACAGGATCCCAATAGGAATTAAAATTTTAAGATTTGAACTCGAGTCTCTTGGATGAAAACCCAAAGACATGCTACTACGGTGTCTCAACAATAAAGGGATTTAAAAATTTCAAAGTAAAATACAAGTTTTTGAAAGGGTCACAGTCCTTATGAAGTGGTTTGAACTTGGGTCTCTTGGATAAAAATCAAAGAGATACCACTATAATATTCTTGTTTAAATTTTACGATAAAACACGGATTTTTGAAGTCTAGATTCTTGTACAATGATTTGAACTTAGATTTTCGAATGAAAACAAGAAAACATACTTCTAGGATATTTATTCTTTGATCAATTAGCTTAAATTTTTCCTTACATGTGCAATTCATGTATAATAAACTCGTGGGTGTTCCTAAGGGCTAGGTGGATTCATAGTTGCTTGTTTTGCAAAGGTAATAATCTGCTCTTAATCTTAAAGGTAGTAATATGCTTTGAATCCTTTGAGTGCGCATCATCAGATTGTATGACGATGGTATAAATCCTGAGTGACCAGTGATTCTCAGTGGTTTTTTAAAGGTAGTAATATGCTTTGAATCTTTTGAGTGCATGTCAAACTGTACAATGATGGTACAAATATTGAGTAACTAGTGATTCCCAATGGTTTCCTCATGTCGGGTCAACAACAATGAGGTGGAATATGTTTGTTAAAGCAGCCCATGTGGTTCGAACCTTGCACTTGATAGTTACTAAAAAGTCCATGAGTGGTTCAAACATTACACTTGACAATTACTAAAAAATAATGTGGTTGTAATTAACTCCTCTATGTATTAAAAAATAAAAATAAACGCATGAGTGATATGTAATCCTGCCCTCGAGGGTAAGGCTTTTTTAATACTAAAACAAAGGTGAGGCTTTTTTCAGTCCTCCATAATTGATTAAAATATTTTTTATTATTAAATGTAGGTGGATTATTTTCTATAATGAAGTGAGGTTTTATTTTATTGATTAGATATTTTATCTATATTATATAAATTCATTTTATGTTATATCATTTCAGTCCTTTATAATTGATTAAAATATTTATTGTTATTAAATGTAATGATTATTTTTTATAATGAAGTGAGGTTTTATTTATTGATTAGATATTTTATCTATATTATATAAGATTTATTATTTCTTATATCATATTTTTATATGTAGAAGAGGTTTTCTTATAAATTTTATAAGTTTTATTCATATTGAATTTTTATCGATGATGTTATAGTATATTACATTATTAAGGTAAATGTCAATGTACCACCTTAGGTACATTATTAGATTAAAAAGTTTCTTGGAGAAGAAGTAATAAATGTACAAATGTTAAAATGTGCAATGATATGAAAGGACATGTATCCTTTAAGTAGTTAGAAAGAGTAAGGACCAAGAAACTTGTCTTCTTATATATAGGGCTCATTGTAAGGAAGCATGAATCTAGAGCATACATAGTGAGATATTATATCAAGTTGTCAATTTTTTGTGAGCATTCATTAATGGTTATTACATGGTTATTTCAAAAGGATCTCATGTTTTTTTCATGCTTATTAGGTAGCCATTATCATAGACATAAAATAGCTTGCTTATTTCTTTACTTATGGGTGCATTTCCTTCAATTTTATAGCTTCAAAAGCTAACAATGGTATCAGAGCTACAAGGGCTTGACCCATAGAGTTCCTTATTGCATCTTTGCATACCGGACCTGTTGATGTGCACCGTTGCATGCAAAAGCTGCCACAAGGGATTGTTTTATAGAAGGAGCACCACAGTAGATCAAGAGCCACCAAACTCCAGTTTCAGGCAGTAAGTTAGAGGAGTTTCAAAGCTGCAAATTGATCCAACGCAGGGCAACATTTAGGTGATCCAAATCACCAAGAACTCTATCATAAAATTGATATTGAAAAGGTATGCAACTTAGGTGCAGAAGGTTCATTAGTTGAACTCATTCAATTTATTATTAAAGTTATTAAACACCATTTTTTTGAGATTTAGAAGTTACATAGATTATAGTGCATGTTCATTCAAAGAAGCAATAAGGTGAGATTAATAGTGCACAAATCAACGTAATATCAAAGTATCAAAAGACACTATAGTGCAGAAAACCTGCAACATATTATGGCATATAGAAGCCACCATTTTGTGAAGGTAAGAAATACAAGGAGGCAAGCATTTATTTTAGGTTCAAGAACCTTTGGTGAAGGTAGAGGTAACAAGGCACAGTGAGGCCTTTCCTAAGCAACGCGATTGAAGATTAAAAGTTAATTCAACAAGATTGTACCAGTCGAATAAGGAGAAGAAAATATACAAGCTAGAGACTGAACAAAAGAGATTAGAAGAAGTCCACTGAGAAGAAGGTCAAGGGGAGAAATATCAAGTTGAGAAAGAGTGTCACCTTAGGAAAAGAGAAATTTGTCACCCGATCGTCATATTAGAAGAAGGGAAACAATTGCATAGATGAATACAACCCAACAAGGTTTCCAAAGTCACAAGCTTCATCAAGTCTAAAAGGGCAATGGTCAAAAGATAACACCCTAGAGGAAGAGCGCTCATTGGAAGGTGCCAATCACATGATATATTGGAAGCCTTTAGCATCAACACAACAACAAATGAGCTTATCACTGAGGTTTATTTGAGCATGGTCTAATCATTACTTACAAAGTCGACACCATGCTAAAAAGTGAAAGAGAACACACCAATTTTTAGGCAACGTGAAAGGTTATCCAAGATGAAATAAATTGGAGAGGATATTAGACATTATTACATTCATGCACATAGCATGCATCAAAAAATAAGGAGGGGTCTTTATAACGTTAAACAAGTTATTTATCTTCACAGGCTCATAGTCGGTTTCATATTCATCGACTGTAACACTTACTCAAAGAAAACCACCAAGCGTTCATTAGAGGAGAGCTTAAGTAGACGGTGATTGCGTAGACTCCATCTCTCTAGCTTACATATACAACGTAGCTTACCAAGCATAAACAAGAATCAATATCTCTAGCGTGCATAATGACTACGTAGTAAAAGAGGTATTCTGCCCATAATAATTGTTGCAAAAAAAGTCCTTCGGGGATCCACGTTGCTGAGATGGAGCATCACTAAGTCATCTAGAAGATTGTGCAATGAAAGAAAAGGAAAAGAGACGTCTTCCAAGTCTAGTTACCTCTTATGCATGGGGTTCAATGCATTAGTTGATCATAGAAGACTATCTAGTGTAATCGTTGGAATTTGAAGGTGTTGACTTCGTAATGAAAGCACACTAGTTTTCTCAAAGAACACACACATCGACTACTCAAAGGAAAACAACATAGTTCATCTGAAGATAGTGCAAGAGAAGTCTAAAAGAAGCAGGTCACACAACACTCTTGAATAAAAGTCAACTAATAAATGCAGAAGGTAACAAATACTTAAACTCTTATACCTTTGCAAAAGTTGATTATTGCATTGATGAAATTCAATATTTGCAAATTCTTAAAATTAGAAGATATAAGTTTTTCAACATTGGAAATTGAAACCTAAGTTTGCAAATATCATTACTTTTTAAATTTCCAAATTTGGGAGTTAAAAGGTATTCTACCTATAATATTACAAGTTTTGTAATCAATCAATTAGGTTTTGTAAATCGGATTTAATATTTTCAAATTAATAATGTTGGAGAGATAAGGTCTACTACATCAAATTAGGATATTGATTTTTGCAAATATAGTTTACAAAACTCTAAATATCATATCTAGGGAGTCATAAGGTAGCCTACATCAAAGGAACATGGCAAAGAAGAAGCAGATAAAAAAGAAAACTAGTAATCCAAAAATAGACACTCATAAACTAGAACTTCATGAGTTGATATAAATAGTTGAAGAAGAAAAACTATGTATACTAGAACTAATTTACATTGGAGAAGACTCAAAAATTCAGGAAGAAGAAATAGACATCCATGAAGTCCAAGGAGAACAATTAGAAATTCAGGAAATTTCAGAAATATTGGAAAGATTAAAATGTCATACACAACATCTGATAGAAGAAACTAAAAAGGAATTATGAAGATAAAAAAATGTCTTACAATCAATGTTAAAGGACATCAAAAATGAAAATTTCTTAACACTTAGTCTTAGTAGTTATTTGAATGCAAAGCTACAAGAGACATATGGAGATTCTAAAAGAGATTTTACATTACCTAGTGATATAGGACACTTAAGGTATATGGTATTCCTTTATCATGAAATCCTTAAGGATAATAATATAAGACAAGAGGACATGATAGAAGACCCGAAGAACATGTATATAAATGAAGCAAATGCTTTGAACAATTGGCTTGTAGATATTACTAGTAAAACATAAAAAAGAGAATTATTCTACACTTCTAAAATGCATGCAAAGCATTCTTAGTAATGCTAATGATTACCATGAAGATTTTGTTACTATACCTACCAATCTATGGAGAACAATCTACAAAGAAATTGTAACTCTTAATATTTCTAAGATAAGAGAACATGAAAAGGTTGAAGAGGTAGAGAACAAGATAGAAATGAAAAATACATCTAGTGATACAAATGACTTTAGACCTATGATGGTAGATTCATATTGCAATACCATAGAATCAAAACCATTGATTATTGATACAAGCTATGATACTAGTGATCTTCTTCAAATGGATAAAGATGTAAATCATGATTCTTGAAATGAAAGGAAATATTGCAATGCAAGCATTAACACTAGTGATTTAGAATTCTTGACTAAGTTAGAAGAACCTGTTACAAATATTTATGCTATATGCGATACAAGTAATTTAGATGCAGTTCATGATTGCTCAGAAAAGGTTCATGTTGCTAGAACTGATGAAGGCATAGATTCAGATGATGATAGATCCAATGATGGACAAGATTATATTGATACTGACAAATATCATTCTAATGATTGTATTGATAATACTAATGGTTTTTTCTCAAAGTTGATAAGACATGAAGATACAGGATCAAGAAAACATAAATAAGGAATGAGAGAACCAATAGCATCAAAAATAAAATCAAAATATAGTCTTGAATATACATGTCAGATCAATAGTAATAAGCAAGAAACTGAGTTTGTAGTGAAACATAATGACATCAAATCAATAACAAAGATTGAAAGGAACAATTGCTATGATGGACAAAATGGTCAAAGGTATTTGGTTACATAAAATAGGTGCAATCATTGTAGCAAATATGGGCACAAGATAGAGATATGTTGGAATATCCATAGTTGTAAGATTTGTGGAGGAACCAATCATTCACAAAGACATTGTTGGTACAAAGAAAATCATTTCTTTGATTGGATATATACAATGATAAGAAACCTCGTTAGTAAATTTTCTCAAGGAACAGAGATGGGCACAGGAAAGGTATGAAATACTTCGACAACAAAAATGGAAGGAAAAAAATAATAGTATCAAAGTCAGAATACAGAGTCAAGCAAAAAGATGAAGCTCAAGCAAAAGATCAAATCAAGGTCACTTGAAGAATGAAGACAAAACAAAGATCCATATTGAAGACTAAGGTCTTCAATACCTAAATAATGTAAAACAGGGGGGTGTTAGAGTATATTACATTATTTAGGTATATGTCAATATACCACCTTAGGCACATTATTAGATTAAGAGTTACTTGGAGAAGAAGTAATAAATGCACAAGTGTTAGAATGTGCAATGATGTAAAAGGACATGTGTCCTTTAGGTAGTTAGGAAGAGTAAGGGCCAAGAAACTTATCTTCTTATATATATGGCTCATTGTAAGGAAGCATGAGTCCATAGCATGCATACTGAGATATTGTATCAAGTTGTCCATATTTTGTGAGGATTCATTAATGGCTATTACATGAGTTATTTTAGAATTATCTCATGTTATTTTCATGCTTATTAGGTAGCCATTATCATAGGCATAAAATATCTTGCTTATTTCTTTACTTGTGGTTGCATTTCCTTCAAGTTTATTGCTTCAAAAGCTAATATATGAGAAACCCAATACTTAGGACCAAGCATTCCTATCATAGCCATAACCCTTCATAAGACCGAGAGCTAGGCTTATCAATAGAAGATGATAACACACACCACAAATAAAATTCAAGCTGTAATTGGTATTATTGTGCCCTTTCCAACATCTACATCTTGTTTATGAGGTATTGTTAAGGTTAATTATAAAATTATCATTGTTAATAGTTAGCAAACCCTACATGCTATGTAATAATGGGATCTAAGGTATATTTATATAAATGAAAAAAATAGTATAATTATTCATATTTAACAATGTGAAGTGCGAAGGATTATGGTTTTTCCTAAAAAATATCTTATCGTTTAGGAGCCATATCTTCATAAAGAGTTATTGTATTTAGCTGATTCTCAGACCAACTCTTGCAAAGTTTGAATAGCTTTATAATGAGTGGTCATATGCAAAAATTTAAGCAATATTGAGGGAGATACAACCTTGTGAAGTCAACCATTCAGAACAAGGGTAGTGACAATTTTTCAAATATTTGTCAGCTAGGGTTCAAACGATGGGAAGAGCAATGAAGAGCTAGGACTTTAGTGAGGCAAGACATTTTATTTGGACAAATAAATTTTCAACTAAGTTTTTTTTCCTTTCTTTATCTTAGAAATTGTGCAAGAAAATTTTATAAAGTTTTTATCAAATATTATATTTGTTATAGGACATTTAGATAAATTTCAATAGATTTTGAGTTTTAGTTTTTTTTCATGGACTGATTTATAGTTAAATCCTTAGAACCATATCTAGTGGTAGAGGTTAGTGAGCACACCTTATAGAGATCCTTATTGATCTAAGATACAACAGTTTTTGGTAAATTTAATGGGTATTGGCCAAGGGCTTCGACCTTGAGAAAATAAATTGATAAGAGTTGGAAGTCTCCAGGAGTGATTCTATCATTTATTTCCAAAGGTTTCTTCCTAGCCATTTTTTTTCTAGGGAATAAAGAGAAAGAATCCTAAAATGAGGTCCTTGGTTTATGGGAAGAGTAGGACTCTTCCTTACCCACTGGTATGAAGGCTTTTCACCTGAAAATATAAATCTATCCCTAGTACCATTTGGAGTTAGTATGTTTGGGTTACCCATTAAATTTTGGGAAATAGATACCTTCAAGGCAATATAAAACACCTTAGAAGAATTCCTTGAGATTTTAGATACGACAAAAGATGGATTTTTGGCTATTTATGCTTGAATATTGGTCATGATTGATATAAGTAAAGCTTTACCAAAATTAGTCATTCTTAAGTATGGGGATAAGATGTGGACCCAAACTATAGATTATGAAAATATATCTTTTATATGTAGAATATGTCATGAGGTAGGGCATTGAGATATCATGCCCTAAGAAGAGCCCAGTAGAATCATTTGTAGAAAACTGCAAGAGCAACTTACAAATGGTTATGTATGAAGATGGTTTTCAACTTCCAAAAAATAGATCTAGAAAAATAAAAGAAAATAAATAGTGGATACCAATAAGGAAGGATATTGGAAGAACTACCAACTCTTTTGAGGCTTTAACCTATGAAAAAAAGTAGATCAAAACTTAGAGGACATAGTACAACAATTTCAACATATTAAAAAGGAACTATCTATTCAGTATGATCCTGATTTAAGGAAGAACATTCTTGATGAACCTAAGGAATGTGTCTCATCAAATTTTGAATAATCTCTTGAAGTACCATGCACCTTTCAGGAGAAAATAATTGGTAAATAAAATGCAATTTTAGAAGTTCATACCTTTACCATTAATAAGGAAATACCAGAAAATGAGCAGGACAAGTCAAAAGCTTCTATAATAGAGCCAAAAGAGGATAAATATGATGAAAACCAAAATTGTGAAAGAATATTGAGGAATAGAATAATAAGATCTACTCCTGTTATAGGTAAGGAAAAAAGAGGAAAACCCTCATATTATTAAGCAATATCTAGGGAAGCAAGAGCAAACATAAAGAAAGGAACACAAACTAAGTTGGTTGAACTTCTCTTTACCAAACAACAAAATGATATTGTTAATACGCAAGAGGGGCCAAAAGCCCCTAATGAGACATGATTATCATCTCATCGAATATAAGGGGTGTTAATGCCCTCTCAAAGCAGAGGTATATTAGGGACCTATGTTTAAGTAATAAACCTAATATTCTCTATATCTAGGAAACTAAAATAACAAAAGAAGAAGTTTCAAAAACTATGAAAGCAGTATGGGCAAGATATGAATGGGATGCTATGGATTCTGAAGGAGTGATAGGGAGAATTCTAACTTGTTGAAATCCTTCTAGAACCTCTTGTGTAACCATTCATAAAACTAGGCATTAGATAGCCTCTTTAGTCACTTGCTACTTTGTAGATATTCATTTCATCCTTATCAATGTCTATGGACCTACAACTTAGTTAGGTAGATTAGAAGTTTAGAGTGGGATTGAAGCCTTTATAAGAAGTAAAGACCAAGAAACCCAATTCATGATCATTAGAGATTTTAATGCCATAACCAAGTTGGATGAAAATTTTGGGGGAATTAGGAAATTGACCCAAAGTATGAAATATTTCTCAGCTTTTATTCAAAACAATAATATATGGGAAGTTGAGTTTGAAGAAGACAACTATACTTGGACCAAAAAAAAGAGAGGCTAGAAGCTAATAGCAAAAAAAATAGACAGACACATTATCTCAAATCATTGGCTAGATGAAGGAACTTGTGCTAAAATTAATACCTTAACAAGGATTGGTTTAGATCACTGGCCAATAAGAGTTAAAATGGTGGTAAGTGAATTAAAAAAAATATCATATTTTAAATATGAGCAGATGTGGGAAGATCATCCTTAATTTGTTGATATGATAGCTCAAACATGGAATTATTTAGGTAATGGTGGATTGTATGCTCTTCCAAACCAAATTAAAAATATGACATCTAGATTAAAATATTGGAACAAGAACACCTTTGGAAATATTTTTGAGAAGAAAGAACTAAAAGATAAACTTTCAAAATTCCAAAAAGGTGATGATAATAATACAAGCTCAAAGGAAAGGGATTTGCTTAGTGAATATCATAATATTTTGAGTAAGGAAGAGAAATTATGGAGATTAAAATCAAGATAGACTTGGTTAAAAGAAGGAGATAAAAATACAAAGTTTTATCATAGGATGGCTATAGTACATAGATCAAATTCCATAATTAGTAGAATTAAATCAATAGAAGGGGTTTGGATTGAAGATCAGAGTGACATTAGAAAAGAGTTAAATTCATTTTATCAAAATATTCTAGGATTTGAAGAGAAAGGATCAGCAATGGTGAACAAAACATTAGGCGAGGCAGTCACAACAGACGAAACACAACCCATATATATCAATCGAATAGGGATCCACGTGCAATCGTGCGTTGTACCCAACCATTTTTTTGTGGCTAACATCATAGAGGACAACCCGCACATCGGGACAAAATGTATTCAAAGTGGGACTGTCAAGGGGAAAGACCTCCCTAACAAATTAGGCAACAACAAAGGACATGACGACCAAAATTCATACGTAGAGCTCCTTAAGGGCAATCCCAGTCAAGACTCAGCTACGCAGTGCAATTTTGTAACACAGGGATTAGATGTGTTATGCCCTAAGCAAATGATGGATAGATATGCCACCCGAGACTCCTTTTCCCTGGTAGGGAAATTTATGGGGGGTTTCCCAGACATGGACTTCATTCGTCGATGGGCGAAGGCCAAATGGAAAACCCTAGGTAGCTTGGAGTTTTTTGCAATATCCAAAGGGTTTTTCATGATCCAACTAAACACGTGGGAGGATACAGCGCACATTTTTTTGGGAGGCCCCTAGCTTTTCAAAAGACGAAGCCTGTTCCTCAAAAAGTGGGAACCAGATTTTGACCAAGAGTCCCAGAGCATTAACTATGCTCATATCTAGGTCTGGCTCCCTAATCTCCCTACTCACTTCTTCTATGAGGACACGCTCTGAGGGTTATGTCATGCATTCGAGGAGCTAGTCACCATTAACCTAGCTACCCGTGCTAGGACCCATCTCACTCAAGCATGCATCTGCATCAATGTGAACCTGGAATCACAAATTTTAGATCATATAAACCTAATCTATGGAGATTTTAGGTGAAGACAGCCTCTGGTGTTCGAGAATAAGCTCACCTTTATAAAATTTTAAATTCAAGGGCACCTCCAGGCCCAATGCATGAAACATAAAATATTGAAGGATGAGGCACAGACTATGGTCCACCCAGATCTTCTTGCCAACCAGAAGAGGAACCAAGGCTCGAGACAAACCTTGAACCTCAAGAGAAAATAGCAGAATTGATCCTCACCAACTGGAGTTATGCAAAAGTAGCTTTTTGCTAACTCTTCCCAAGAGAATTCCTTTCCCCATCCCCCTCCTCGGACTTCCACCCCACCATTATCCTTAATCGAAGTCCACATCCTGGACCTCCCCTTCCCTCCACACCCTTGTCCACATCTCCCCCACCTTTAGAGCATGCTTCCCCTTCATTTTCAACCAATTTCAATATCGTTGAGTTTGACAGCGAGGAGCCTGCCCAAGATTCCCCTAACCCTTAGAGCCCAAAATAGACCCACAGCTTAAAAAAGTCCCAGATCGATGTAGGAGGAGATAGAAAAAAAGGTAGGCCTTCTGGCATAGAAAAGAGAACTCGTGACACCACCAAGGACATAGCTAATGGAACGTAGAAAACCTTGTTCCAGGAAATTGGTAACATAAGCAAGGAAGAAAGCAGAAAATCCAAAACTCCCTTGCAACAAGGCAAAGGGGGCAAAAAACCCTCCAAAAGTTCTAAATGAAAGTTCTCTCCTGGAATGCGATAGGACTGAATGAGGCAGCCAAACAAAGACTAGCTACTCCCATGAGGAAGGATATCAACCCCTCAATATTTCTCATCCAAGAAACCAAATTAGATGATCTATGGTCACCTAGGGTTGCCAAGACCATCTAGAAAAGTGTGAATTTGTCTACTCTCCAGCCATCGGGTCCTCTGGAAGACTCCTCTGCCTTTGGAATCCCACCAAAGTGGAAGGCATATTTATCTCAAGACAAGATAGGCTATCCAATGTATTATTTCATGACCACAGCTCCCAGCTTTCCTAGGTCATGACTAACGTCTATGCCCCTAACACTCCACAGGGGAGAATAACTCTGTGGAAAACCATTACCCATATGAGGTGAGCATTTTTCAATATCCCATGGGTCTTAGTAGGGGAATTCAACTCTCCCTTGCACCTTTCAAAAAAAAGAGGAGGAAATGTTATAACCCATAGAACAACCAACGATTTAGGATAGTTTGTAGATTCCAATGCCTTGATGGACGTTTAGCTGCGAGGGTCCCAATACACTTGGAGCAACATGAGGAAGGTTATTAACCTCATCCAAGAATGCCTTAACTATTTTTTGTTGTTGCAAGAGGCTCTTCCCTTCTTTGGATATGCCAGTCTGTAGGCCCTTCCAAAGATCGGATCAGATCACAACCCACTCATTTTCAAAACTTCCAACAGGCCCTATTTTTGACTCCCTTCTACTTCGAGTCAATGTGGATTCAACACCCCGAACTCAAAAATTAGATCACCAAATGGTGGGATAAAAAATTCCCTGGGATTGCTATCAATCAGGTTATGCAAAAGCTACGAATGATCAAGGAAAATTTGAAAGTATGGAACAAAGAGACCTTTGGAAATATATTTGAGAACAAACAAAACATCAAAACCAGGCTTGAGCATATTGAGAAAATATTTCAGAATGGATAGGGAGATGACAGTCTCAGAGATGAGGAACGAAGACTGCTCTATGACTACCATAACATCCTTCATAGGGAAGAAATTTACTAGAATAAAAAGTCAAGATAGTTGTGGCTTAGGGAAGGTGATTCCAACACTAAGTTTTTTCATATTTCCACTCTCAAACATAGGGCAACTAATAGAATAAAAGGCCTCACTAGACAAGATGGGTCCTTCACATCCGACATTCACCAAATTCGAGATAAAGCTATCAGCCACTTTGAGAATCTCCTTGCCTCTCCCCCTCCTCCCATGACCAGGCCATGGAATCCCTCCTTAAGAACATCCCCAACACCATCTCCCAGACTATGAATAATTTGCTCCTCAACCCCCTATCCCCCAAGGAAATCCATCAAGCCCTATTTTCTATGTAGCTAGACAAAGCCCCTGGACCCAATGATTTCTCTCCCAGGTTCTTCCAAACCTATTGGGATATTGTTGGCCCTGACTTGTACCATGCTATCATTGAAATGTAGTGTACCAAAAATATTTCCAAAGATGTTAATTCCACTTTCTTAACTCTGATTTCCAAAGGGTAGAATTCCTAGTCCCTGTTCGATTACCGCCCCATTAGCCTCTGTAATGTCATTTACAAAATTTTATCCAAAGCTTTGGCCAACAGGCTCACTAAGATTCTCCCTTCCATTATCAATATTTGTTAGGGAAGCACGGTTAAAGGGCATAATATTCTTGATGGTGTCATCACGGTCCATGAGCTTATCCACTCAACCCACAACTCCAAATCCTCTGCTTTCTTCCTCAAGCTGGACATGAATAAAGTCTTTGACAGGGTTAACCAGGAATTCCTGATCAAAATCCTCGTCAAGTATGGCTTCCATGAAAACTGGGTCAACCTCATTTCAAATTACATCTCCTCGTCTTGGTTCTCCATCCTTGTCAATAGGTCAGTAGCCGGGTATTTCTTGAGGACAAAAGCCCTAAGATAGGGGGACCCCATTTCCCCCATTATTTTTATCATGTTGGCCGAGAGTCTAGGAAGAGCTATTAAAGATGCATGCTCCAAAAATTTGATCTCTAGAATTAAGGCAGCCACTGGCTTCCCGCTTTCCACCCACCAATAGTTTATGGATGATACCCTTTTGGCCATTACTGCAGCGGTCTTCGAGGCCAAAACCATCAAATCCATCCTCAACCTCTATGAGGAAGCTGTCGGGCAGAAGATAAATTTCACCAAGAGTAAAATCTATTTCATCAATACTCCCACCAAATGGTAGGGTAAAATCATAGGCATTTTGGGATGTACCATTGCTGACCTCCCGACCACTTACCTGGACCTCCAATGTTCAGAGGAAGACTCATTAAGGCCATGTGGAACAATGTCATAGAAAAAATTCTAAAGAAATTGGCTGGTTGGAAAGGGTCTCTCCTCTCCCAAGTAGGCAAGGCAACTCTAGTTAAGTCGATTCTTTAGAGCATCCCGATGTACATTCTATCCATTTTTAAGATCCCATACATGGTGGGAGAAGCTATTGAGAAAGTTCAAAAATAATTCCTATGGGCAGGGAACGATAATTATATAAACTTTCACGTGGTGGCTTAGGACAAAGTCTATTCACCTAAACACAAAGGTGGGCTAGGACTGCATCGCATAAGCCTCATGAATCAGGCCCTCTTGGCCAAACAAGCTTGGAAGGTTGCCACCAATGCCAACCTGGAATGGGTTTCCATTGTTAAAATAAAATACATGCAACATCACCCGTTCATGGGTGAAGAAGTCCCATGTCATGGCTCCCACTTTTGGAACTCCATTATCCAAACCAAGCATCTTCTCAAGCGAGGGGTAAGATGGCTGATGGGTGACGGTTCTAATATAGATTTTTGGAATGACACGTGGGCAAGAAACAAGCCTCTCATCGAAGATACTGATATTGCTACCATTAAGCACCTCACAAACAACAATTTTAGGCCTAGAGTATCTGACTTAGTTACCATAGAGCAAGGGACCCAACGTTGGAAAAAAATTCACTTCAGATTGAAAAACATAGTCATTGATAGAGCCATGGCTTCCCTCTAGGTTGTCTTCAGGGCAATCTTCGTCCCCCAATCCTAGATGAAGGATAAGTTATGCTAGAAAGAATCTAGCGATGGGTTTTTCATTGTCAAAACCGTAGCTCAGATGTTGGACCCCTCCCCAAAGAACCCAAGATCATTGACAACAAGATAGTGGCTAAGGCTTTTTGGCTCAAACAATTGATCCCCAAAGTGGCACATTTTTGTTGGCTCATTGTCCATAACAGAATTCTGACCACAAATAATTTGATCCAAAGAGGTGTCATAGTTTCCAACAGGTGCTACCTGTGCACCCAGGCCTAGGAGTCCACCCAAAACATCCTCTTGGAGTGCCCCTAAACTTGGGAGGTGTTCTCATCCTTGATCAGTAGATTCCAAGTCAACTGGGTGTGGCCCAAGATGGTTATGTATCTATTCATCCAATGGCCCAAGGTCTTCAAAAATCCCTACCTTAATTTCTTGTGGAAGTCCCTTCCCCACCATACAAAATGGTAGATTTGGTTGGAGTGCAACAACCACATTTTCAACGAAAGACCAAGAAGCTCAGATGTTGTTGCCACTAGAGCTCTATTCTTTGCTATTGAAAATTGTAGCCTCATCCCCTATTTTGATATCCCAACCTTCGGGGATGAGTCTATTTTGTTTATCTCTCTTGGGATTCCCACAAACTGCACCAAATATCAGAATCCCCTTAAGTCCAAGGCCAAAGTCAAGTGGAACCCAACCCCTTGGGTTGGCTCAAAGCCAACTTCGATGGAGCATCTAAGGGAAACCTAGGTAACATAGGGGCTGGAGGTGTAATCAGAGACCACTCTAGCAACACCATCCTAGCCTTTGCCAAAAATCTAGGGATCCAAACAAATAATTACACAGAAGCCCATGCATTATGGAGATGCATTGAAGCTAGCAAAACAATAAACAACCCTATCATTTTTGAAGGATATTCTACAGTTGTATTTGGTCATATCACTAATAATAGCCAAGAAGGATGGAACATCCAGAACATCATCTAGGAGTGTCAAGCTTCCCTTGGTCGTCACACCCAAAACATGATCAACCATGCATTTCGGGAAGCAAACAAGGTAGCCGACCTCTTGGCCAATAAAGCTCCACTGGCCAGACCTATGATCTCCCACCTCCATCGTTCACCTGCTCGTACCTCCTCATTTTCTCCATCCATGCTTTGCCCATTCACCACTCTCCCCCCATTTTCCCTTCACCCCCTCCTTTCACCATCCTTTCCGCTCATTCTCCTTTTCCAATCCACTCTGGCCTGCTCTTCTCAAGCCACGTCAAAGATACTACCATCACTCCCTATTGCCAATCAGTGAACCCCGTGACCTTCGATTGGTGCTTCCTTAGCATCTTGAGGTCATTTTATCCCCCCTCAGCGGTTTTGGAAATATTTTGTCAAAAGCAAAACATTTGTGACATAAAATGGTGTCCCTTTGATTCTATATTCTATGGTCTGTGCAAAACCATGGTGCCCAAGTTCTTCAAAATGTTTTCAGGGTTTGATGAAGAAGTCACCAAGGACTTTGTTGAAACATAGGATAAAGGGTAAGTCAAGGTTTGAGGTCTGTAATTTAAGGTAAATGTTCTCTTTATTGCTCAGGTATCTGGTATTACCCCTTTTGGTAGAGTAGTTGACAAGGATAGACATAACTTTAAAGAAGAAACAAACCAACTCCTCGACAAGGGAAATTATTTGGTCTAGGAAAACAAAGGTGTTTCGTGCTCTTCTTTGCCTCGGCCTTGGGACACAGTCATTATCCATGTCATCCAATATATTTCTATTGACAACCCCAATAGCCCCCTCCGAGCCTACAACCTCGCCTTCGTAAACCATCTTCGCAATGTTAGACTCATTAACGTCCCTGATTTCCTTTTCTACTCCATCACCATTTCCATCAATAATTTTAGGGAATGTAAATCCTTGAAGCCCCCTAATAACTAGGGTCTCTTCCTGGTGTTGCACCGTTATGCCCTTGCCCACAAAGTCAAAGGGGGAATTCATTCCCGCTCACCTAGCCCTGAGCACTCGCTCAACTCCACCCACATCGTTGCTCCTAGCCCTCCCTCATCCTCCAACCTAGTTGACCCCCCACAGTCTCCAAGCCACTGACTGGTCCACCGTCACCCCCTCCTTCCTAGGACCGCTATGAGAATGATGTTCCCCTTGGATTCACTCCCAATGCTGAAGCACCCACTGGAAAGCATCTGAGATTCAAGCAAAAGTCAATCAGGCCCTCTCTAAAGCGAAGAAAATCCAATAGGCTAAAGCCTCAGAAAATTAGCGAACAACGCCCGTCTCCTAAGATCATTAGCAATGAAGAGGAAGACCAGGCCACCAAAGCTGAGGATAAGCTTTAAGAAGTGGCCCTCAACTGTGTCAACGAAGTGATTGATCACCTTCAGTCGGTTGCCAACGTCTATTGGGAAGGTAGTACGCTCCTGGCTAATGCGATTAACAGTCTGAAGGATCTCCTTTCCCTAATCAATGTCCTCTTGCCTCATGACCCGAATGGACAAGATAAAAAAGAAGAGAACAAAGAGTTCCAAGTAGCCCTGGGAAAGCAACAACACTCCTTGTGACTACAAAGTTTTTTGTCCTAGTTAGTTTTTTGGTAGCCCTAGTCTTGGACGGGCTAGATTGTACGGGAATATTTCCCAGTTGGTTTTTCACTATTTGCAATATCTATATTTTGTTGGCTTTAAGCCTACCTACTATAATAGGGATGAGACCCTTCAACCCGATTAGTAAATAAAAGTTATTTTACCTATAAAAAAAAAATTCTAGATTTAGAGGAGACCAAAGTTCTTAATGATAAAATTCTTCAAGATGTTCCTTCAGTTATAATAAATAAATAAAATAGAAAACTGATGGAGCCTATTACTCTAGAATAAGTTCATTTAGATCTTTTCTCTTTTAATAAGGATAAATCCCTAGGTCCAGATGGGCTCTTTGTAACTTTTTACCAACATAATTGGGATATAGTAAAGGATTCTTTATTGGTGGCAATGGAACAGTCTAGGATTAAACAATACATACCTTATAAAATAAATGCAACATATCTTACACTAATTCTAAAATAGAAGGATTCCAAATTGTTTGATTCTTTTAGACCCATAAGCCTATGTAATATGGCATATAAGATTATTTCCAAAATGATGACGAATTGATTAAGGCCATTGTTAGAAAAAAATATTTCAGAAGAGCAAGAAGAACTTGTGAGAGGGAGACAAATTCTGGATGAGATTATAGTAGCTCATGAAGTTATACATTCAACAACTTCAAGAAAATAGAAAGCAATGATCATAAAACTTGATATGAGTAAAGCCTATGATAGGGTTAAATGGAATTTTCTTTTTGCAATTTTAGATAAGTTTGGTTTCGAGAAGAAATGGGTTAGATGGATTAAAGCTTGTGTCTCTACAATTTCTTATTTAGTGTTGGTCAATGGGTTAGTTACAAAATATTTTAAAGCCAAGAGAGGCCTTAGACAAGGAGATCCTTTATCTCCTTATTTTTTCATTATTATGGCAGTTTTGATTAGGAACTTAAAGAAGGCTTACAAATATAGGCTTATAAGTGGACTTAAGTTTAGTAATAACATTGAGAACATCACCCATCAATAGTTTGTAGATGATACAACCCTTTTTGGAAGGACAAGGATAAATGAGGCCAAAGCTTTGAATAACTTTTTAAAAGAGTAAGAAAGAGCTTCAAGGTAAAAAGTTAATAGGACTAAATCCAAAATTTACTTCCTTAACACTCCTACTAATATCAAAGCAATAATTTATAGGTTGTTTCAAATGGAGGAGGTATATTTACCAGCTTATCTAGGGATGCCTTTATTTGAGGGGAGAATGAGGATAGATTTATGGAATCCAATTATTAGTAAAGTTCAAAATAAAATTCTAGTTTGGAAAGGTAGATGGTTATCATTAGTAGGAAGAGTGGAGTTAATTAAGTTAGTTTTACAAGCCATTCCAACATATTATGTCATTGTATTCTATGCTAAAATCAGTTAAAAAAAATTTAATCTATATTAGGTGATCCTTTTTATGGTCAGGTTTACATGATAAAAGGAAATTTCCTTTGGTGAAATGGAGCAAGTTGTATTATGATAAAACTAGGGGAGGTCTTTGTTTAAGAGTTCTTATAGATGTAAACTTAGCTCTTAGGGAAAAAGTTATCTGGATATTGTACAAAGAGAGTCAAAGACAATGGGAAATAATTCTTCTAAGTATGTTGATCCCAATGACCCAAGTTTAATATTTATTGCATTCTTTCTACCAAATGGTTATGTTCTTTGGAATGGTTTAAAAAATATATTGATCTTATGATTAAAGGTTTAATATGGGTGGTGGGAACTAGAGAAAAAATTCTATTTGGATGGATACATGGTGTGATAAAAAACCACTCAATTTAGATCCAATTTTGAAACCTTGGATGAGATTGCTTCAAGAAAAATATAGTGATAGGGTTTCAAATATTTTATACAAGGATCGAGAAGGAAGATACAAATGGAAATAATATTCTTTTACAAGTATACAAGACATTGATGCTATGAGGAAATTAAGTAGAAAGATAACAAATATGATTATTTCAAGGGGAGCCAAGGATAAATTGATTTGGGAGTTGAATAGCTTAGGAGAATACACAACAAGAAGTGGTTATAATGTTCAACACCAACAAAATAATAATGTCACTAGAATATGAAGAGATATTTGGGATAGCCCAAGCATTCATAAAGCCAAAAATTTGTTTGTCTAGTAGGTCATAGAAGAATTTTATCCTGGGATAACCTTATGAAACGGGGTTTCCATGGCCCCTCTTAATGGGTTTTATGTAATAAGGATGAGGAGAGTATAGACTATCTCTTGGGACATTGCTCAATAGTCTGTAATCTATGGCAATGGATTCTTAATATGTTTGGTAAATGCATGGTGATGAATAGAATAATTGAATATTGGTTAAAGCAATGAAAAAGCACTTATAAAAGTGAGGCTTTACATATAATATGGGATATATCAAAAGACACAATAATTTGGACGATATGGCTAGAAAGGAATAGAAAAATATTTAAAGGAAAGGATAGCAGTTTAGAGGTAATGAAAAAAGGTATGTTTAGCCACATAGGAGTCTAAACCAACCCTATCAACTCACCTAGTCCCTAATTTGAAAGTAGAGAGTCTTGATAGATGGAGTCAAGTCATTAAATGAAATTATGATGTTGGGTACAAGAGAAGAAAAAAGAAGGCAAATAATATAAAGTGGAAACCACCATATTTGGAGCGGATTAAATTGAATTTTTGCAGAGCATCTAAAGGAAATTGAGGACAAGGAGGAGGAGGAATAATTATAAATAACAGAGGAGAGATTTTCTCTCATTATGCTTTCAATAGTGGATTTAAGATAAATAATGAAGCTGAAGCTTAGGCGGATTTAGGAGGGTTAAAAATATGTAAAAAAATGAAATGGAATAGAGTAGAGATGGAAGGTGATTCTCTCATAGTAATAAATGCAATGTTGAGGAAAGCAAAGGCTCCATGGAACATACAAGAGATAATTGTGGAAATTCAAGGTCTTGCTAAAGAATTTGAAGAAATCAGGTTTACACGTATATTAAGGGAATAAAATAATGTGTAGATAAGCTCGCCAATAGAGGCATTTTTATTGAGGATTGTGAAGTTAAATTCTCCTTTCCATGGTTAGAGGAAGTAGAAAGTTTAGTTGAAGCTGACAAAAAAATATTGATTGCCTCAATCAATTAATGATTAAGATTTACTTTAATATTTTCCATTGGAAATATCTGCTTCATTTTGTAACAATAATGTGTTTTAATTTAGTCTATTTATTATAATTTCTATGGTTGCACTTGCGTTTAAGGAAGGAAACTAGCAATCCATATTTGGTAAAGTGGACTATGATAGTGCGATGTTTTGGAAATATTACTCTACTAAGATGCAAGGCATAGGTAGTAGAGGTGAAGTTTTGGCATTGTGAAGGTTGCTATAGGAAAATGTCAAGAAAGATGCTAAATTATGGATTAATTGTATTCATACAAAAATTTGAAAATATCCAAAAAATGAAAATAAAAAATTCATACATTTTATGCAAAATGATATAGGTTTCTAGATATAGCATCTCAATTGAGAGGAGAAGTGTATCTATTTATAAAATCTCAAGCTCTAAAGAAGAGAGATGTAATTTATCAAGGGTGGAGGACCTGAGTACAACCCCTTTTTTTTAATTTAGCGAAAACCCCTTGCGAGGCCACCTTGGTCTGAGAAACTAAACCATTAAAATCACCCGAGAGTTGCAACCGGCCTTAACCGCACCAACATTATCAATTGGATTTTGGGTACTCGATGTGCGTTTGGTAGGGTGGAGATTCAAACCAAGGACCTCCCTTGGAGGATTGCCCTACCCTCTCCAAATCACCTACAACACATGGGTAAAGCTTTGGTTAGTGGTGAAAAAATACCAAAGAAACCCTTAGACCCCCAACCACAACCAATGAGGAATAGATTTTTTGTGTATCCGCAAGAGGAAGTGGAAATCGTACCCGGGTCGACCACAACCAACACCCTTTGTTAAGTTCTCCACAATGATAAACCAACTCACCCACTCAAGAAAATAAACTTTGGTTAGTGGTGAAAAAACACCAAAGAAACCTTTAAACCCTCGACCACAACCAATGAGAAATGGATTTTTTGTGTATTCGTAAGAGGGAGTGGAAATCGTACCTGAGTCAGCCACAACCAACACCGTTTGTTAAGTTCCCCATAGTAATAAACAAACTCACCGACTTAAGCGGATAATACTTTAGTTATTGGTGAAAACAATACCAAAGAAACCCTTAGACCCCGACCAACAAAAAAATAATAATGGGATCTATGGTCACTTATTTGGTACTTATCAAACAATTCAATGGCCCAACCAAAGTAGGACTTAAGTTTAGGATTTTAGTTGAAATTATAATTGTAAGTTTAATATTTTAGTTGCAATTATGTTGCAATGATGTTAGTCTTATGAAAATATTTGCATGTTTTAATTGTTTGAGTGGTACCTTGTTGATGGTTTGCAATGCATAGCCCTAGTCAATTATAATTTTTTTTATAAGTGTTATAGTTTCAAAATAACTTTATCGAAATTATATTAGATTTAGAATAACACATTGATACCACCTATTATTTTAAGAGAATAATATATATATTTTTTTGGTATAAGGTAGAGGTGGTTATAAGGTCCACAAACCTTTTACAAAGTCAAAATGGGCTGGTTCTAGCATCAAGCCCGTATAATCAAAATACAAAATGGATCTTTCTAAGACTCACATTAAGCCATACTTAGAGTCCACAGTCCTATACTTGTCGCTTGACTATTCAGGATAAAAGAAAAACCAAACAACACCTAGCACTTACTAACACTAGGTTGCTATATTGTACACTTGTCACCTCCCAGGCCCCAGCAAATGGGATGCCTTTTCTGCCTAATTCCAACTGTCGGATTACTCATCATCAGCCCCTCTGATCTCCCGATGCTCTAACAGGTTTGATCTTAGCTCTTCTCTAGCAGCCAACACCAATAGTTCTTGAGGGAAGTTATCCTTCCAAATTTGCATCTCCCCAACAAAAACTGCAATATTTGCCATTAGATCCACCGCTTGGTTCCCTTCTCTGAAGGTGTGTTGGATTCGGGCATTAACCAAATGAGATTTATGAATCTTTACTTCTAGGATAAGCTCCAATATGGTCCAATTGGGGTCTTTATCCTCCTTAATTGCCTTGATTATATTAAGCAAATCCCCTTCAAAGATAACTTCCTTATAACCCTCAAGTCTGGCAATTCTCATTGCTTGCATGCAGGCTCGGGCTTCTGCAAAATGATTTGTTTGAGTTCCCAAAGGCTCTGCAAAGGCAAGGACCACTTTTCCTTCCTCATTTCTCAAAACTCCTCTTGCTCCTGCAGCCCTCGGATTTCCTTTAGCTGCCCCGTCAAAATTAAACTTAACCCACTTTTGTGTGGGGGGTATCCACTTGACACCATCCCATGGGTTGGTTGTAATGTCTAGGTCTGGAAGTTCCTCTCCCCAGTTCCGCAAAATCCTCCTTTCCCTTAGAGACATGGTCTCATTTTTGAAGAAGAAAGTTTTCCAGTTTTCTTTCAAAGCTCTGATTATTTTATTACCACATAACCTGGGATCTTTCTTATGTCCTTTAAATACTCTCTTATTTCTCTCATTCCATATCCCCCATAAAAAATGGGGTAAGCTGAGCTTCCGGAGCCAAGTCAAAAGCTTTGCCCGAAGGGGGAAGCCCACCGTATGCGTAAGTCGGACATGCTATTTGGACAGACCCAATCTAAATGAAATTTGGACAGGATCATTTGGAAGACTGTACAAGAAAAATCACAAGTTAGAAATATATGACTTACAGATTCTATTGCTTTCTCACACAAGATACATCGATTGATGAATTGGAAACCTCTCCTTTGCAGATTATCTATTGTCAGGATTTTATTTTGAATCGCCAACCAAAAGAAGAAAGCTATTTTTGGGGTTAAATTATTTAACCAAATAACAGAAGTCGAAGTCCAGCCATTGAATCCTGAGTGGATTAACTTATAGGCAGCTTTTACTGAATAGATCCCACTTGTAGTTTTGCCCCAAATCGCCTTGTCTCTTCCTCCCCCAGGAATGATCGGGAACACCCTTAAAGCATCATTGAGTTTGGTTAGGGCCACCTTCTCTTGCTCTGACAGATTATGAACTATCATTTTCTTCCAAGAAGAAGTTTCCTATGCTACGACAATAAAATCCCCTACTTTTCCTCCCATTTCCTTTGAAAGTTTATGTTGGAGGACCTGAAGGTCTAAGTTATCTTTCAGAGGGGCCTCTTCCAACCACGGGTCTTGCCAAAAGTCCACTTGTCTTCCATTACCAATTCTCCATCTGATGCCTTTCCTGACTACCTCCCGACATTCGAGAAAACAATTCCAAAAATAGGATCCTCTAGGAAGATTATCAACTTTCAGGAAGTCCCGATTATTTTCGATATATTTTGCCTTAAGAAGTTTTACCCATCCCAATTGATCATTATTGATAAATCTCCATACCTGTTTGCCAATCAGAGCTTGATTCATTTCTTTCATTCTCTTTAACCCCAGGCCCCCCTGATCCTTGCTTGCACACACCTGATTCCATGCTACCAACGAAATTGTCTTTCTCTCCTCTGAACCTGACCACAAGAAGTTGCGTTGAATTAGCTCCAATGTAGCTCGAACCTTTGCAGGCATTATAAATAGAGACATGCAATAAATTGGAATGCTCTGTAAAGTAGTTTGAACTAATAAGGCTTTTCCTACGGAGTTGAGAAGGTTGCCCTTCCACCCTGCTAACTTTTTGGAGATCCTGTCAATGACTGAGTTCCACAAAGTAGCCTTCATTCTTCCTTCGAACATAGGCATGCCTAGATAAGTTGTTGGTAGAAGCTCCTTTCCACAACCGAAGAGGTTAGCTATTATTTCCTCCCTCCCACCAGGCGTGTTAAAGAAATAGATGCTACTCTTCTTATAGTTTATGTACTGTCTTGATTTCGTCTCATACTTGGTTAGAATTCTCTTCAACTTCCTAGCCTGAGGCACCAAGGCTTTGGACACAATGATTGTATCATCCACAAACCGTTGGTGAGACATTGGCTCTGCTGTTGAGGCTGGTTTAAAACCTTCCAATTGACCATCTGCCATCGCTGCTGAAATGTTCCTACCCAATGCTTCCGCTAAAATAATAAACAAGTATGGAGACAAAGGATCTCCTTGTCGCAACCCCCTTTCACTCTTAAAGTAACCGGAGGGTGACCCATTCACCATGACAGAAAATATTGTAGTAGAGATACAACTAAAAATCAACTTAATCCATTGGGGATAGAAACCAAACTTACCCAAAATCTTGGTGAGGAACCGCCATGAGACCCGGTCGTAGGCTTTATTCATATCAAGCTTTAGTAACATACCAGCTTCCTTACTAGTCACCATTGAATGAATAACCTCATGAATTGTGATGATACCATCCAATATTTGTCGCCCTTTCACAAAGCCACCTTGGTTCATATCAATGATGAAAGGAAGGATAACCTTCAACCTATTGGCGATTGTTTTTGTGAGAATCTTCATCAGAGTGTTACATAAACTGATAGGGCGAAAACTGGAAAATTCCATTGCTCCCACTAGTTTAGGGATGAGGACTAAAAAGTAGCATTAACTCCTTCCGGGATTTCCATGTCCTTTGAGCCTCAATTATAGCTTCCACTACATCATTGCCTAGGATATCTCAAAACTTCTGGAAGAAAGCCGCAGGGAAGCCATCCGGTCTTGGGGAGTGTTACCATCCATGTCAAAAACGACCTTCTTGATTTCCTCCTTTGTGAAAGGACTAAGTAAGAATCCATTAAGATTATCAGTTACGAGGGGTGGAATGGCTGCCAATAGAGAGTCCTCTTCTTCAATAGTCGGATTTACATCTTCTAGCAATGATTTAAAGTACTCAACCGCTTCCCTCCTTATGTCTTCCATATCTTTGGTGTTAGACCCATCGGCCATCTTGATCTCCTTAATTTTGTTAGTACTCCTGTGGCGAAGAGTAGAGACATGGAAGAACTTTGTATTTTTGTCACCCTCCTTTAACCAACGCAGTCTGGATTTCTGCCTCCAAAAGGTTTCTTCAAATCCTAGCATCATGTGGTATTCGGATAACAACTCCCTCTCCTAGTTTCTCAGATCCTCTGTAAGCTGCTCTGACTTCAACTTCTCCTGTAGTTCATTGATCTTGTATTTTAGTTCTGCCTTTTTAACAAAAATATTGCCAAAGGAAGTTTTGTTCCACTCTCTAATGTTAGCCTTCACATTCCTTAGTTTACATGCCACTTGGGCCGGTTTCGAACCATTATACTTTTTGTCCCACCATTGGGCAACCGGATCCTTGAGATCCCGATGTTGGAACCACATAAGTTCGAATCGAAAGGGTCCGATGTATCTTTTCTTAGAGTCCTCCCCTCGTTTCCCACGGAATTGGGTTGTGATCGGACCCGATTCTTGGGAGTGCTGTTAATGAAGAGTCCCCAAACCTCTCCGGGCATTATTGAGAAAGAAGAAACCTATCTAATCTTATCTGAATTTGGTTTTCCTTCAATCTTTTGTTAGACCATGTATAGGAGAATCTACGCAGGTCCACATCCATCAGCTCATGTTGCTCAACAAAATCTCTAAACTCGTAGATATCAGCAGTTAAGAGAATAATATATTTAAATCTTCATATTAAACAATAATTTTCCTTATTTCTACCTTTCTAAAAATTGGAATAAAATATTTATTTTAAAAATATTCCACAATCGATTATGTATATGAATTGTTGATGAATTTATTGGAAGGTAACTCAAAGCATGGGTAAATGTGGGTTCTTTAGGCCACTGTTACATCGACATATCTTTTGGATACACGTTTTTTAATTGATCTTGAATTAGTAGTTTAATAATGTAATTTTATAATTTTTATATCTTTCATCAAGTTTATGATAAATCATGAGTCTCATTAATATATTTAATATTGAAGTACTATGAACTCTAATTACTAACATGATCTAAGTAATATGGATAAAACAAAGATTAAATTCAATACTAAGAAATTTTTGTATTGAGAAATAAAATCAAACTTTAAATCTTTAAATATTTTAGGTTTATGACATGTCATATAGGTTTGAAAAAAATTTACATATGTTTCAAGTACTTTGTGGTGAAAAGTCTTATTATCAAATAGATCAAGTGAGATATAATAAATAGATCAAGTGAGATTTCTTCGGATCTATTTATCAACTACCATTTTATCTCAAAATTTAAGGTCAAATTATTCTTGACGACTATACATCCCATGTGCGATTAAAAATGAGGGGATATAAAGTGGTTTAAAAAGAAGGGAATATAATAATCTATATGTAATGTTTTAAAAGGTATGTGCATTTTTTTCTACAAGATCTAGGGGTTACAATTCAAACTACTTTATAATTCACTTATGAACCTCACTAGGTAGCATAAAAGGAAAACCATTTTTGAAAGCTCTAATTAGAAGTAAGGATGCCTTAACTAAAATAATGGATGCCCTAGTTGGAGATAAGAAAAAGAGTGAATATATGGTAAGTTTGATCTAGGAAGTAGATGCTACACCATAAGTGATTATCAAGGACAATATGATCAAGCATGACATATTGGTTCTTAAAAGTAAAGGTTTAATACATAAATTCCATAGATACTAGCTAGTATTTTTAGAGATTCAAAATTGGATCAAGTGGAATTAGGAACTAAACTTAAATTAATTTGACTTTTCTTCTTGAAGTTTTTTTTTTATATTTCAATTCAAAAATTAGAGATAAAAAAATGGATGGTGGCCCATGGTTTAGAGGGAGATATGCCCTTTATTTAAGACCATGGAGTGAGAATTTTAATGTTGATATAGAAATTCTTAAAAAGCTTGTAGTATGGATTAGGCATTTTTGGACTTCCATACCAACTTATCAATAAGGATGTTTTGAAGAATATTATAAATAACCTTCTATGGAGCGAAAGCATGCTACCATAGTTCACTTGGATCTATTGTTAAGAAACAAAGAAGAATATAAGGTATGAGAAAGTCTAATGTGTAAGTTCAAATTCAAAATGAAATAAAAGTGCAAAGGTATATGTGAAAGGAACGTTTAAAAAAAGGAGGTGGAAGAGGTCAAGTTTATTCTAGATAAATCATCTTCATTTTTCTTATGAAGTGTAACAACCCAGGTCTATTCACCTGATTGTCAACACATAAAATTCAAAATTTTAGCAATTAATTCACAAGTTTTGCAAGTACACCCAATATTGTATTGTACTTTGGCATAGCAGATCATACTTCAAGATTATTTACCACTACAGATGGTATCTTTTTTTTTTGAAAAAATGAAAACTTGTATTAATACAAGAACCAGAAACAAGCGGGAGAGAACACATCCCGAGCCAGAGCCACTAGCAAAACAGCAAGGAAAGCGCACAAAGGCAACGCTAGGATCCACAAGGCACAGAGAACGGACGGCACGAAACAGCGACATGTCGCGAAAATGCGACATGTCGCGAAATCGCGACAGGAAAACCCGTCACGGCCACTTCGGCACCAACAGGCGCGATAACGCGACATGTCGCGAAATCGCGACAGGAAGGGCCCTCGACAGCCACCCGCAGAAAGCGTCGCGAAAGCGCGAAGAAACAGAAAACGGCAGTCAAGCCTCATGAAGGTCGCGATATCGCGACGGAAAACCACCCAGTCGCAAAGGAGCCAAACATGCCGCGAAATCGCGCAAGAAATACGCCAGAGGCCAGGAAGGCACAACCTGTCGCGAAATCGCGACAAAAACTAGCTCGTTGTCGCATCATCGCTACAGGTCGCGATATCGCGACAATTTTCCACCCAGCCGCCTAAGTGCCAAAAGTGTCGCGAAATCGCGACAGAAGAACCATGCAGCTTCCAAAACTCAAACTTGTCACGAAAACGCGACGAAATATTTACATTGCTATTCAACTTCAAGAAGGGAATGAGAGCGCGGTAAAAACACCAATCGAACCTAGAAAGCGGGACCTGTCGCGATATCGCAACATGTCGCGGAATCGCGAGTCGCGAAAACGCGACATGTCGCGATATCGCGACATGTCGCGATATCGCGACAAGACGCGGAATCGCGTCACGCGATAACGCGACATGTCGCGATATCGCAACATGTCGCGGAATCGCGACCCGCGATAACGCGACATGTCGCGATATCGCGACAGAAACCAGCCGGAGACTGCAGAGGCTCAACCTGTCGCGATATCGCGACAGTAACCAGCCAACGGCCGCGACAGGACAACATGTCGCGATATCGCGACAAAAAGGACCCTTAGCAAAAAAAACTTTGCACATTATTTCAGAAATTGTTCAAGGCCTTGTCTGATCTCGGCATTCTCCACAGACAAATTGCTATGCAGATGAATCCCAACCTCTCTCTCAGCACCCAACTTAGCAAGGAAATCGGCCGCTTTATTGAGAGATCTACTAGCATAAACAGGAATCACATCCTCAATTTCCTTCCAAAGCTCTAAAATTTGGGAAACCAAAATCCGGAGCCTCCAAGCTTTTAAGGCAAAGTTCCTCAGGCAATCAAGAGCACCAACCAAGATTTGGGAATCAGACTCAATGATTATCTTTACGTGACCATGTTTGACGGCCCAGATGGAGGCAGATTTAATAGCAAAGGCCTCAGCTTCATTGTTTGTGGCATATCCCAGACCTTGCAATTCCCAATATAGCACGGTCCCGAGCATGATCACGGCGAGATAACACCACTTGCCCGACATTGCCCGGATTACCTTTAGCGGCTCCATCGGTATTGATTTTGACCCGACCTTACGGGGAGGTTTCCAACAACTTCTTACCTGTCTCTCAAGATCAGCACCTCTCCCACTCAAAGGCTTAGAAGCTGACTGGTTTTCCTTCTCAGCATAGATGGCAACGGTTTCCACAACTTTGCTCCAGATGACCTGCCAAATCCCATCCACCGAAGAGAAGGTTTCACGAAAAATACGAGCATTTCTTTCCAACCAAACCTGCCACCAAATAAAAAGGAAACCGAGCTCCCAGCCAGTACGAAGAGCTTTAGATATAAATCTACCTCTCTTCCAGCTTTCCCATAAATTGGTCCGGGACAAATCTCCAAGCACCTGAAGTTTAAAGTGGGAGAACCAACGGTGCCAAATCTGCTGTGTGAAAGAGCAATCAAACAGAAGATGATCCACAGTTTCCTCATTCCTATAACATAAAACACACTAGGAAGGGCCAATGATGCCTCTAATTCAGAGGTTGTCAAAGGTCAAGATACCATTATGCATCAGTTGCCAAGCAAAGAAGTTCACTTTCGGCCAGCCCTTGGGATGCCATATCTTCCTCCATTCATGAACAGGAAAAGAGTGTGGGGGGGGCTCAGGTAGGATCGAAGCATAGCCCTCCTTCACAGAATAAACCCCAAGGTTCCCAAAGCCCCAAGCAAGCTCATCCTCCTCATCTCTCCCAGATAGAAACCTTTCGGCCAAAAGTTTTTCCAGAGTTGGGGCCTGCTCCGGAGGGATTGGAATAGGCCATTCACCCAGCCGCTTAAATTTTTTAACCTTATACTCCCCCAATTGGCTGGTAGTGAAGTAGCTCTGAATATTAATCCAACCTTTATCTTCAAGAGCTATTTTTAACGGAAGCAAATCAGGAAACACAGCAAGGATAGGAGGATGCTGATCCCAAGAGTCAGTCCAGAACCGGGCCTTCTCCCCTCTCCCAACTTTCCAGAACAATTGATCTTTGATAATGCAAGATCCAAGCTTGAGCGCCTGCCACACAAGAGAACCATTACCTTCCAGAGGATAGCGGCCCAAGTCGTTGGGAGGAACAAGACCCAAGTATTTGCTAGAAAGGATTCTGCTGCAGAGGGACGAAGGTGGGAAATCCACCTCCAATACAGTTTCCCAGCCAGGGCCCGATTGTTAAACTTGGAACTTCTTAAGCCCGACCCACCTTTTTCCTTGGGCTGGGTGACCTTATCCCAACCAACCAAGGCCCATTTCCTCTCTCCATTGGCACCTTCCCAGAGAAAACTTCTAGCCGCTTTGTCCAACTCTTTCCAGATTGAGGGAGGGGCGGCGGAATTGAGAATTTGTAAATAGGCATGGCCTGAATAACAGACTTCAGAAAAGTTAGTCGGCCCCCATAGCTTAACCATCTATGAGACCAGTGATTCATTCTCTCTTTGATGCCATCTAGCGAGGTCCTTCCAGAAATCAGCTGTCGAGTTTTTGTAATGCGAGAGGAACCCCCAAATAAACAACAGGAAGGGAGGTCAGAGTGAAACCCAGAATCTCCATAACTCTCTCTTGCGACCTTTGATCAAGGTTGAAGAAGACCACTTTTGATTTTGAATCATTGATGACTTGATTAGAAGCCCGAAGGTAGACGTTAAGAGTATCTTTGATTCCTCTTGCTTCTCTGAGGTCGGCAACTCCCACCAAGCCCGTATCATCCACAAAGCGTAAATGAGTCAAAACTTCGGCTCCGATTTTAATTCCTGTAATCTGTCCTTGACGTCTTCTTCTCAGGGAGGAGTCCGCCTAAACCTTCGACCAAGATAAGAAAGAGATATGGAGAGCGAGGGATCTCCTTGACGGAGACCCCGAGAGGCTCCAAAAGGTGGCGAGGGAAGCCCCTTAATTAAAAAGCAGTATGAAGGCATAGAGATACAGCTCATGACCCAGGCAATCCAGTCCTGAGAAAAACCAAAGGCTGCCAACATCTTGACCAAGAAACCCCACTCTACTCTGTCATAAGCCTTAGACATATCCAATTTGATGAACATTCCCTTGTTACCTGAATTATGCATAGAATGGATAGCCTCCTGAGCCAAGATCACTCCATCCAAGATCTGTCTTCCTTCAACAAAACCCCCTTGCTCGGGGAAATTAAATTTTGAAGAAGGGGTTTTAGTCTTTCAGCCATAAGTTTAGTGATAATTTTGTAGATCACATTACATAAAGCAATAGGTCTGAAATCAGAAATGTGAGCCCCCCCTCTCCTTTAGGAATTAAAGTGATAAAGGTGTGATTTAGAGCCTTGAGCATTCTTTTGTTAATTCGGGATTCCTCAATGACGGCCAACACGTCCTCCTCCAAGATATCCCGAGAAGGCACTGAAAGAACTCAATAGGGAAACCGTCCGGACAGAGCGACTTTCCTGTGCACATCCCAAAGACCACCTTCTTGAGTTCATCACGATCAATGGGCTTAAGAAGGGACTGATTCTCTTCATGAGAAATAATAGAGGGAATTCCCTCAATGACTTCATTTTGAGCTTCCACATCATGCTGCATACTTTCCTTGAAGAGGTTTGAGAAGTACTCCATAGATAGGGAATGCATATCAGGAAGAGTGTCAAAAGAGTTTCCAAACTCATCTTGAAGGAACTCCATGTTATTCAATTGCCTTCTAGCACGAGCAGAGCGATGGAAAAATTTAGTATTTCTGTCTCCTTCTAATAGCCAAGTATTTCTAGCTCTCTGTCTCCAGTAGATCTCTTCTTGATTATCAATGTCCTCAACTGCTTTGCGTAAAGCGTCATCCTCAAATTTAAGATGCTCAGAAATAATTCCTTCTCTGAATTGTTTTTGCACCTCATTCCATCTATCCAGCAAGGGAGCCCGTTGGAGCTGGAAATCAGATTTGTTAGTTTGCTTCCACTGTTTCAGTTTACTCTTAACATAGAGAAGCTGTTTATGAAATTTGAACATAGCTGTTCCAAAATGGGGACGGCCTTCTTCCCACCACTGTGGAATTTTCCTTCGTAGGTCCTCTTTTTGCAACCAAAAATTTTCAAATTTAAAAGGTTTGTAATACTTTCCTGACATAGTCCCTCCCTCCAGCAAAATGGGAGAGTGATCAAAAACTGGGCCCTCCAAGATCTGGAATTTGATATTCCATCTAACATAAGCTTCCTCCGAGACCAAAAACCTGTCAAGCTTAACCCTCCTCTTGTATGGCTCTCTTCTCTTATTAGTCCGGGTAAAGTTTGTACCGGGGCCTTTGATGTCAACAAGGTTAAAGGCACGGACGTGGGCAATAAACGGCCGATCCCAGTATCCGAACGAGGGATGCCACCTTCCTGATCTCTAGCGGATAATTTAGCATTGAAGTCCCCAGCTAAAATCCAATCAAGATCTTCCCGGGAGGACCTCATGTTTTGAACAACTTTCCATTGAAACCGCTGACCTTCGGTATTATGAGCCCCATAGAAATTTGTAATTAAGACTTGTTCAGTTGTAACTATATTCTTGAAAAGAGATGTTAGGACCCCTCTCCAGGCTATATGATCTATTGCTATCCACGCCAAAGGATTCCAAAGAGTAGCAATCCCTCCCGAGGCACCAAGAGCAGCCACTGCCATATGGCCAGCACCCCTCCAGATTCGGCCGACAGTTTTACTCATGAGGTCTAATGACATTTTTGTTTCTTGAATGAGCAGAAAGTCTGTTTTACTTCTTTCTAAAAGTCTTTGAACAGCAGATTGATGGGTTCTACTGTTTAAACCCCTCACATTCCAAGATTGTATAATCATTGGAAACCTTGGGAGCAATACGAATCAATTGTTCTTGCCAATCCTCCATTGATTAGCTTATCCCCTTGCACTGCAATTAGATCCTTATTGGATTTCCTGCCCACCCCTTGGGAATTACTATTTTTCGACCTCTTCTCCACCTGGAAAATTCCAAGAGCTGGTCTTTCTCTGAGCTTTTCTGCAATTCCCATGGAAACATCTTTAATAACGGGGTCTGGGTGGGGAGTGGATTACCAGAGTCCCGGGGTTTTCATGATGCAAAGTCTCGGAGGAGTCAATCGTCTGTTCAAGGACAGGGGTTGAGGAAGGAGGAGCATGAGTAAGGATGATATTATCCTCAAGGATCCCATCTGCTCCTTCCATAGGTTGGTCTTCTTGATCCACAAGAGATTTGAAGATTTCATACCGATTTGTTGGCTTGGGAAGAGCTTGCTCCTTACCATTTCTCTTTTTGTTTCTTCTCCTCTTCTGCTGTTCAAAGCCATCATTCTGGCCCTCAGACCCAGTGGGAATGACAGGTGGTTCCTTGGCCGAAGTGGACTTACCTCCTCGGGAGCGATTTGACATTCCCTGTGTAGCATCCGCATTGGTGCTCAAGATATTTGGACAGAACCTTGCCAAATGGCCATGCAAATGACAGACTCTACAACGGAAAGGTAGGGCTTCATAGTCTAACTGCTTGTACCCAAGATTGTCCTGCTAGCTCCAATTCCATCTCAGTTGGTAGCGGTTGACTAATATCCAATTCTACACAGATTCTTGCATAAACGGCAGTATTTCCTTCAATGGTATCCTTAGAAACTCCCAAAAATCTACCTAGAGAGTTGCCTATCAATTCAAGAATCCGCTCACCCCAAAACTCCATCGGGAGAGCATACGAGCGGATCCAAACCGGGACAGCCGTGGGTTCAATGCGAGGGTCGAAACCCGCTCTCCACGGGCTGGACAAATAACCCTGCCGGGCCATGGCTCCTCTTCTATGATTCAAATGCTCTGTTTCTATCCATTAGGGAAGAAAAACTAATAATGAAATACCCATTGCTAATGGGCCATAAGGAGTACTCACCGATTGGCTCCCAGTTTTGTCTCACCCGGGGAATGCAAAAAGTGCGGGGGTGGGTCGAATGCCCATGAACTTGCAAATCGGATCATGAGTGGCCCGGTAGTTTATCGTGTCTTCAACCGGCTACGGTTCGATGACTATTTTCGGTCTTGATGCAGGTTGCGGGAGACATCCATTGATTACGTGCCCGGGAGAGCCCTTGCCCGCATTCTTGGCTAGCGAGATGGAAGGCACTTGCGTTGAGCATCGGCGAGAGGAAGACGCGGGATTTTCTCGAAGAATCTTCGCATAAGAGGTCTTTTTTCCCTCGCGAGAACCAGGAAGAGACCCCATTGGGCCCTCCCGGGACACCGAAAGATCCTAGACCAGAAGCCTGCAACAAACCCCAAACACGCTGGAGGAGGTTTCCGAACTGAAACCCTAGAGCCACGGCCGTCGGCAGTGCAGAAGGATTCCCGCCAAATCGCCAGAGCTCAAAAAAAGTTCTTATCGTCAAGTTTTTAAGAAAAAAAACCCACTACAGATGGTATCTTAAGTGCTCATGACAGGCCAACTTCCTGCGTTAGGTTACCATTTAATAGATCCTTACTCCTTTCTTGAGTTTCCTTGATCTTGGCATGGGGTTGCCCTTCTAGGGCCTATAACACCTGGAAGGGTGGACACACTAATTCCTTGTCTCAAGCATGGTGGAATTGGTTTCACAAACCTACTCTTGTCCTTATTGGTCCTCTGACCTGTTATTAAAGATTCATGCTTGGGATTAGTATATCTATGCCTATGCCTGATCATCGACCTTTAACTAAGGCTTAACCAGGGTCTGCCATCGCATGGCTTTCAGACCAGATGTCTTAGACATAGTTTCGATTGATGGTAATGCTACCCATACCATCTACCACTAGAATTTCAATCTCCATATCCTATATAGATTACATATTTTTGGTAATTCCACAATCGGGGTAGGTTTCATAAGCATCCTCACGTACTACTCGTATGCTAACCTAGAACGATGTCCCATTCTGTTGTTCTTTACTCTCAACAGTGTAAGACCACTATCCTTACTAGCTCGCTGGAGAACGGTTACCTCCGATTCTCAATAGTCACCACCGTGAACTATTGGTGTTGGGTGGATGACATCCTACTCGATGGCATCGTTGTTTAATATAAAGAGTTGGATGGATGACATCTCGCTTGATGACATCGTTCTCTAAAGTAGCATTTTCTCAATGGTTGAAATTAAATATAAAAATCATACTTTTCAAGATAAGTTGACTTTGAATATTCTCCATAGTGGTCTTTTAATAATCACATGCAATGTCTTAATGAAATATACAAAACCATTATAATCCAATTTTATACCCTCTCATCATACAAAACTATTATTATTTAAAACAGATCCACATAAATTAATAGACTATTTAAAGTAAAATGCTTTCTGAACTTTTTCAAAAATAAATAAATAGTAATTATTTTTGAACTATTATATTACTAATATGTCTCTCGAGTTTGGTTCCCTATTTAAAAAAATGTTTATATTTTATTCAATATCTAAATTGTTTTCTTTTTGCTCTAGTTAACTATACACTATTGAAAATTTACATGAAACTTATAGTATCACTTTGAATCTTTGGGCAACTAATACTCAATCCTTATTAGATTTCTTATATTATGAAGGCATATACTACACATTTTAATATTTACCTTCTCCTCTAAAACAAAGGAAAAATGCGTCTAAATAAAAATATAACTATCGTATTTATCAATCATATTAAACCTTTTCTATAAAAATCTGGTTAAGGGATTACTTAAATATAAAATGGTTTTAGTTCAAGTTTACTTCACAGTTTCTAAACAGTATAAAAGACCTTCACTCTAATTGAGTTATAAATAAAATAAAAACATGAATTGCTATGACATATGCTACTGTTTCTTACTTTGAATTAATTTTTATTCTTAAATTAAGAAAATATAATTACAATGAATTCAACTACTCTTTAAATTATATAAACATTGCAAATGAAAAATTCCCTATTAAAACTAGGGTTGCTCAGTATGATTTTGGAATTACACCTATCGTCAACCCAATACAAAAAACTTGATGGAATACATTCCTTTGAGTTCGATATTTCATACTTTTCGAATATGTTATATATCTCAATCCAATTTGTAAAACATTTCTACTCTTGGAAGTGCAAACAACAAAGGCGTTTGGTATCCATTCAACCATATTTACTTCCTAGGTTCTGACGTCTCCCAACAAGTTCATTTGTGATGAATTTTGGCTATTTAAAGGTTTCGTTTAAATAGAGGCTTGGACTCCATAATTCAGGTTCACAGAACTCATTAGAACATCTTACCTTATCTTTTGGAAAATTTGACTAATTTAAATAAATAAACTGGATTCCATTATTTATTTTTCTATTTAAAAAGAGGATTGAGTCGCCATACGACACCTCTAAATCTGAGCTAACATTCATTAATCTATAAGCTACAAAAAGAGAATTATTAAAGGCATAATTTCCATGGCTTTGTAGTCTATTCTGATGAACATGTAGTATGTTTGATATAGACTATATTTATTGGGCTTATAAATTATCCATTTTCAGTGAAAACATCTCCACTACTATAAGATTCTTGCTAAAATACCTTTCTAAATTGGTATACATAATTAATTTTCACTCCTTGCAACAGTAGATAGCAATGAAGATTTTTAAATTTAATAATAACAGATTCATTAAAATTATACCTAAATAACTTTTCTCAATTGGTATCCATAATTAATTTCCACTCCTTGCTACAATAGACAACAATGAAGATTTTCAAATGTAATAATAACAGATTCATTAAACTTATACTCCACATTTTCAATTCAAACTATAATTAAATAATTATCAATACATTTACTCAACAAGAAAGGACGTCTCTTAATCAAATTTCAGAAGGCAATCCATAATTTCCAATGTATTGCCGTTCTAATCAACTAAAAACTTATGCGTCATGATCTTCCAAATTTACGCCCTATAAAAACAGATCGTGAATTTGGTGTAGAGTGAATTCTTTCTCCATATGGGTAGGATGTGAATTTGGCAAAGAGATAAGAAAAAGGAGAAAAGAAGAAAAATAAGAAGAATATGGAGAAGGTCAACAAAGAAAAGGAAAACATAATTGTGCTTGGAATATGATATTTGAATCAATGTAAACCATGAAAGATCAGTGTGATCAAACAAACATAAACAAAAAAAAGAGTGGAGTAAAACCCTATAGGGATGTATGCTCACAAATTACTAAATGGAGGAAACCTCTCACTAGTGGCCATGAAGCTATCCCATAAGGGTGTTATGCTCATGAAAAAATGGTCAAGTGTGGAATGATACGTGCTATGGGTGGAGTGCTCACTAATATTTGTGGGTGGAGATATACTCATTAGGATGTATGCTCACAAATGATTGAATGGAGGCTACCCATCACTTATGACCATGAAGCTATCCTGTATTGGATAAAATTTTTGATTGATTTGCTAGAATGATTATAACTCAATAGGGGTATGGTGTGTGTAAAATATGAGTGATCAAAAGAAAAACACAACAAAACAATGTGTATGTGTGTGCATGTGCTAGACAGGAAGAAGATAGAAGAATGTGAGACACAAGAAGCAAAAAATGTTGTGGGTGTGTGCCCTTATTGAAATTTTGATAGCTAAAGGATGTGTGTAAGATAGTCAATGGTCGTATGAACACCATAAATGATATTCATGAAGTATCTACCCTATCCCACAAGGATCCCTTAACAACCAAAATATCAAGGAGGAAATGTGTAGTCAAAATAAGATGTGTATGGATACCCCTGCCTCCTTGGGTCTTACCCGAAAGTGGCATCCCTTTTGGGATGTTTTCCACAAAAAAGAAAGAAAGAAAAGATGTGTAGATTGGAAGAAGGAACACATATCCTTTGTTTTGGGGAAATAAAGAAATGATTAAAACTTTCAAAAGGCAAAGGACATACAAGAAATAAAGAACTATATCCTTTGACTTGGAAAAATTAGAAATTATTGAAACTTGCAAGGTCAAGGAATATATGAGAAGAAGGAAGAAGAAAAATAATGAGCAAATGTAACGATGAAAAATGCATGGAGATGGGCCCTAGGTTGGGGATTCGCTAGGAATTAGAGCCCTAGTATGAATGCAATGCATGTGAGCTAGAACCTAACTAGGTTTCATTACTTGCCATCCTCATGAAATCACCAAAAATATATGATCAAACATTCATGTAAATATGATCAAGCAACAATGCAACTATATGACAAGGAAAAATGAAAATGAAACAAAATATCAGACAATTCATGCAAAATATAATAGACAACCATGTAGTATGAGCAATCAAAACAAATGTAGGATAAAAAATAAAGATGAAAAATCATACATAATATCTTTCTAGGTGCATTATGTTCATTGGTTTTTTTAAATATTTACCATATAATGTTACCAAATGATAGGCTCCTAAGCCAAACTTGGCCATTATGACAAAGGGATCTACCCAATTGGGTTGAAAATTGCCTTTTATATTTGAATGAACAATAGTGTTCTTTTGGTTCTCCTTGAGGACAAGGTATGTAACCTTAAAAGAAAAATTGTGAACTCTCTTGGAATAATATTTCTTGAGCCTGTTTTGATAGGCTCATAGAGGCTCTAATACATGAATATTCTTTTCATATAGTAGATCCAATTGGTTTAAATGATCTAAATGATACTCATCATAAATCAAGGCATATTGCAACAAGATGTGCAAAGAAGGGACCTCTAGATCAAATGAAAAAAATACCTTAGTCCCATAGCCTAAGATATATGAAGAAGCACCTATAGGAGTTTTCACACTAGTACAATAGGTCCACAAGGTAGGACAAAGCTGGATATGCTAGTATTGACTGGTCTTACTAACCAAATTCTTGAGGAACTTAACTAAAGACTTGTTGAATGCTTCAAATTGACCATTACCCTAGGGGTAATATGGTATTGACAACTTATGCTGAATCTTGTACTTAGAACAAATCTTAAAGATATCCTTGTTCTTGAAAGGAGTGCCATTGTTAGAAAGAATCACCAAGGAATCTCAAACCAATAGAGGATCTTGTTGAAGATGAAATTAGAGATCTAAGATCTAGTCACCATAGGCAGGGGTATGGATTTGACCCATTTAATGAAGTAGTCCATTGTCATGATGATAAAATTGTGACCATCAAATGATGTTGGGTTAATCTTCTCAATGGTGTCCAATCCCCACATGGGAAATGACCAAGGAGAAGAAATAACCTGAAGGTTTTGAGAAGAAGCATGAACAAGGTTATCATGGCACTGAAACTTGTCATAACATCGAACATGGCCACATGCATATTTCTTCATGGAAGACCAATAATATCCCATTCAAAGGAGCTTTTTGGAAATGATATTACCACTAAAATGGCCTCCACATGATCCTTCATGAGCTTCACTAAGAGCTAGTTGGGCTTCATCAAAGTTAACACATCATAGGAGGATACCTTCAAAAGAACATCGATATAAAGTATTGTCAATTATCATTTTGTAAGAGGCTTTGGATGGCTTGCAACCCCTCTTATTGATCTTAAAAAGATCAAATTCACTAGATAGATGCAATGGAGGTTACATTGAACTCATGAAAAAATAATAATATCTAACTCAGTTTTAACACTTGTAGATTCTTTTTTCCTCTTCTTTGTGGTTCAATACAATCCTTCAAGTACAAGCATAAGGGTATTTCTTATGCAAAATGGGAAACCTATTCCTTTAATCACCACTTGTTTCATATTATTGTACCATTTATTTATTTATTTTATATAATTTTCTATTGTTTACATTATCAATATATAGCCTTCAATAAATAACATACTTATTTTTAAAATTGCTTTTCATTAGTATATATTTGTGATATTATAAAAATTCACAAATCAATAGCTCTTTTGCATAAAATTTTATGCTTATTATGATCTAAACCATCAAGAAGTGAAACATCCTTAAGGAAAATAAATATGTTGTTATACCATGGCTCAGATGGGGAAGATCCAATGGTCAAAACATCTAATGAAATAAGACTAGAACTAAGTGATACAGACTCCTAGAGTTATCTAATTGATGCTTGGTCATCTTCCAACTCCAACGAAAACAAGGATGCAACAACAATTATGACATCCACATGGTGATTGGAGGATCTAGGGATAGAATTTATGGTTACTCGATCGAACGTGGATAAAATCTTAGTGACAATATCTTTGTAAGATCTTAGCCTATCATTTTGAGTTTTATAAACATCATTGATCTGATTAACAAAAAGTTGAGGGTCACAAAAAATTAAAAAAATTCTAACCTTCAAGGCTAAGGTTGCTCTAAGACCAAGGATCAAGGCTTTGTACTATGTAGTATTATTCATGCAAGAGAAATGAAGCTTGAAGGAAAGGGGGATGAGCTATTTTTTGGGTGACTAGAATTATTTGAGCACCAACACCCTTTAAGCATCAGAATCCATCAAAAAATAAAGTGCAAGACTCTAACTCTTTGACTTCTAAACTAAGGCACTCATCGAAAAACTCAATGACTAAGGGATGGGTTGAATCTAATGGTGCAGAGGCTAGATGATCAATAATCACTTAATATTTTATAGTCTTCTATATGATAAAGGTTAATTCAAACTCACTAATGGCTAAAACCCACTTAGCAGCTTGACCTAACAGGTGGGGTTTAGACATTAAGTAGCGCAAAAAATCAAACTTTGCAACAACCAATATCTTATGGCTAAACATGTAGTGTATTAACTTCTGAGAAGCAAAAATTATAACAAGGCAAACCTTCTCTAAGGGGTGTATCAGTTTTCATAGCTAACCAAGGTTCTACTAATTTAGTATAGAACTCACTCTTTGTTTTGATCATCATGTTGAGCCAACATGGCTCCCAAAGCATGAGCTATGGCTACTATGTAAAGCATCAAATGCTTATATGATATAGGGGGAACTAAGACATACGAGGAAGAGAGATACCTTCTAAATTCATCAAAAGCTTGTTGACTCTCAGAATATCACTAGAACATTACATCTTTCTTAAGGAGCTTAAGAAAGGATTAACACTTATCACCTAACTAAGATATGGACCAATGAGTAGCTTGAATCTTACCATGCAAGCTATTCAACTCAATTAGGTTACAAGGAGGAGGTATGCCAGTGATAACCATTATTTCAAGGTCAACTTCAATGCCTCATTTAGACATGATGAAACCTAAAAAATTTCCAGATATGACTCCAAACACACACTTGGTGTTGGAAATTTTGAGTATATTATTGTCATTGATGTCAAAGGATTGATGTCATACGTTGATGACATTGGTTTTCATTGATGTCAAAGATAGCTTGGCATAGAAAAAATATAAGGTTTATAAGTTGGTTAAATATGCAAGGTAAAGTTCATCCCAATGCAAGGAAAAGGTTATAATATTTATTTTAATATTATAATCCAAAGAGGTTTGGGACAAAGCTCTAAGTGTTTGGTTAAAATATTGCAAATCCTAGTTTAAAGACCATGCAAAAAACAAGTGACTAAGGCTTAAAAAGAAATAATATTATAATATTAAGGACAAAATGTTGAAGCCAAAGGTTTAATAATAAAAATTATTATAATACTTTATATTATAATTTTAAACCCAAGATGGGTTTTGGCGCCAACATTGTCAAAGGTTTTATATAAAACCTAAAGCACCAACATCAAAGGAAAGAAGTAGAAATCCATATTAATATGGATTAAATGTTTGAGACCTACATGTGCATTATTTTTGAATGACTTTAGAAACAACTGGAATAGGGTTTGAGACCTACATGTGCATCATTGTTGAATGAAATTGGAAGCAATTGTATTAGGGTTTGAGACCTACATGTGCATTATTGTTGAAAGAAAGTGAAAACAATTGTATTAGGGTTTGAGACCTACATGTGCTCTATTGTTGAAAGAAATTTGAACTACTTGTGTTAGGGTTGAGACCAAGTTTGTACTTCACTATGAAAAATTTTGAGCATTGGTAATTGTGAAGTGTTTGAGATCAATCTAGTGAAGGAAAATTATGCATTAGTGTGGTTGGTTCATGACAGCAAATTTGCAAGACAGATAGACCAGTTTTGTGAAGCAAGTTATACACTATTTTGATTTTATTTGAAAGGGATTTTGCAAGAGATAGAGATTGGATTATTTGAATGCAATATTTATGAATGTGAAGAACATATTGGGTTTTTAATAGTGCATATCATTCTCTATATGTTCCAGAGGTTAAAAAAATTCTAAGTAGAATATTGTCTGTTTCAAGAAAGTATTTTTGAAAGAGATTTAAGATTTGTTTGTATGCAATATTTGGAAATATTTGAGCAAGTTCTATGAGCAATATTGAGGTAGATTTGAGCATGTATTTTGTGAAGTCTTGAAGTAATATTTGAGCAAGTATTTTGAGAAGGCTTAAAGGTAGATTTCATCAAGTCTTTTGAGAAGGCTTGAAGGCAGATTTGAGCAAGTCTTGTGAGAAGAATTGGAATAACTTTGAGGTAAATTTAAGAAAGTCTTGTGAGAATACTTGGAACAAATTTGAGGCATATTTGAGAAAGTCTTATGAGAAGACTTGGAATAGATTTGATGCAGATTTGAGCAAGTCTTGTGAGAATACTTGGAATAGATTTGAGGCAGATTTGAGCAAGTCTTGTGAGAAGACTTGGAGAAGATTTGAGACAAATTTGGACAATTCTTGTGAGAAGACTTGGAGCAGATTTGAGGTAGATTTGAGCAAGTCTTGTGAGAAGACTTGGTGCAGATTTGAGGTAAAGTTAGAGCAGATTTGTGCTCTCCTTGTGATGAGGTTTGGTGTAGATTTAAGATAGAGTTGAGATAAAGCTTTGGAGTAGACCAGAGTAGAGGGGATAGATTTCTCCTATGGAGATCCAAAAACTAGAGCAAAGGGGATAGAGTTCTCCTATGGAGAGATATCCACAAACCAGATCATAAGGGATAGAGTTATCCTATGGAGAGAGATCCATAAACTAGAGTAGACGGGATAGAGTTCTCCTATGGAGAGAGATACACAAACTAGAGTAGAGGGGATAGAGTTCTCCTATGGAGAGATATCCACAAACCAGAGTAGAGGGGATAAAGTTCTCCTATGGAGAGAGATCCATAAACAATATTAGAGGGGATAGAGTTATCCTATGGAGAGAGATCCACAAACTAGAGCAAGGGGATAGAGTTCTCATGTGGAGAGAGATCCACAAATCAGAGCATTAGGGATTGAGATATCATTTGGAAATATGTCCATAAAAATTGTAATAGGGAATTGATTCCTAAGATATTTGTTGAGAAAATTTAGAATATTTTACTTATGGACGTAATTCACATTGGGTGAACCACGTTAAATTTGTGTCTCTCACGTGTGTGATGATTTATGCATTGCTTTGATTACTGCTATTGCTATTACAATTGTTAGCATTGAGTAGAATTGGTTGGGAAAGAAAAGTAAAATTTGATCTTATATTGTTCACCCCCCTCTCAATATAAGCTTGTGTTCTTCAATTGGTATCAAAACGTGTTCCTTAAAAAAAGTCTAACAACTTGAAGGAAGATAGTACAGGAATACAGATGGCATCTCAGAGTGGATCTTCATAAAACAAGGCTCCATTGTTCGATGGGAATAATTATGCTTTCTAGAATATAAGGATGAAGACTTACTTGATGGCACAAGGATATGAAACATGAAAATCTATTGAGGATGGGTTCACACCTACAACTACTCCTCCCACATATAAAGATGATAAGAAGTTATATGTGAATAATACCAAGGATATGAATGGAATTTTAAATGGATTACGTGAAGAAAAATTTGTGAAAGTTATGTAACGTAAATCAAAAAAGAGATGTGGGACAAACTAAAGTAAACATATGAAGGAAAGAAAAATTTCAAGTTGGCAAAACTACAAAATCACAAGAAAAGGTTTGAATATTTGAAGATGGAAGATGACGAAGATATTGCTAAATACTTACTTCGTGTGGATGAGGTTGTTAATACCATGTGTGGCCTTGGATTCGAAATTGAAGACTCTGGTGTTGCTCTAAAAGTATTGAGATCACTCCTTGTAAGGTATGATGGAAATATTTTAGCTATAGAAGAGATGAGAGATATTGATAAGTTGAATATGGATGAGTTACATGGAATTATCATAGCTTATGAGATGATAATGGTAAAGGATCCCAAATCCAATAAAGAGGTGAATTTCAAATATTCAAAGAAGACAAAAGATAAGAAACCAAAATCAAGTGGTGAGTCAATAAGTGACGAAGAAGCTAACTATGTGAGAAGAAACAAGAAAGACTCAAGAAAGCACAAAGGTATGAATACTGTGAAATGTTTTAATTGTGGTAATTTTGGCCACTATGCATCTAATTGTACACAAGCTAAAAGCAGTAGTAGTGAAGAGAAATAGGATCATAAGAAAAATGAAGGAAAATATAGGCATGAAAAGAAAAATAGGTATGGTTAAGGTAAGAAGTTCTTTCAAAGGCACAAGAAGATTTTCTATGTTAACAAAGCAAGCAATGCTTCAAGTGACAGTGATGAAAGACTCTCAGATAGTGAAGAATAAGAGATTCTATTTTTGGTAATAGAAGAGGAATAAAATGCTCTTGTTGAAGATAAAGTCAAAAATTATGAAGATGCTCTTGGAGACCAAGAAGTAGAGAAAGATTCAAAAAATGAAGAGGAAGGCACAATTAATCTAGAAGAATAACTTGTTGTTGCTCTTAGAGAATTGAAAAAGTTTAGAAATTAAAATTCAAGACTAAAGGCTCAAGTTCGAGAACATGAGGAAGAAAAATAAAAGCTTCTACAAGACTTGACAAACTCAAAAGCTAAGGCAAGGAGACTTAAAGAGGTCATGGTTGAAAAGTTAGAGGTAAGAGTTAGAATGTGAAAGATTAGAACATGAGGTAGTTTCTCTAAGTATGGAAGTGAAAGATTCTAAGGACAAGCTACATAGGTTTGGTAAAAGTTCAAAAAATTTGGATAAAATTATCAATGCACAAAGACCTTCATCTATCAAAAGATGACTTGGTTTTGAAGAAGGATAAGGAAACAAGAAAAAGAGTCAAAATCAAGCTCAAAAGAAGAGGAAGTTTCAGAGGAAGAGAGTGAAGAAGATATCGAGACTTATGCGGATAACTTAAAGAATAGAAGCTTCACTAAGAAAGGAAACAATGCACAAACAAGAAATAGGGATAATTACAGAGAAAGAAAAGAAAGGACTAAGAGACCAAAGGTTTCAAAATAGGATTTCTTCAAAGGATGTTATTTTTCATATAATCAGTTTTGTCACAAGGCTATGCATTGCAAGATTTATGGAAAGAAAAAGTATGGCCTCACTAAAAGGAATTTCAACTCATTCAAAGATGGACATTTCTTTCAAGGGTATTTCTACTCGTGTAATCACTTTGGTCATAAATTGATCCACTACAGGGTTTCTGACATAAATGATTATGGCTTCACTAAGAGGAACTTCAAGATATTTACACCTTCCAAGAATTACAACATTAACTGTTACAAGTGTAATAATCTTGAGCATAAGGCCAAGTGGTGTAGAACAGAGTTTCCAAAAATTCTAGATACAAGCAAGAACATGGACACTCAAAAGGATCAAAAGGGTATGGCTACAAAAATGTTGAAAAAGAAGCTTGACAAAGAAAAAGAGCATTGCATGCTGGGAGTAGAGATACTTCCACCCCAAAATTAATCACCTCAAGGAGAGGAGGTGGGGGGAGGGCTGAGATAAGTCTTATATTTAGCCCCAAAGGAGTCCCTTTGCCATTGATGTCAAAGGGGGAGAGATTTTATTAAGGGGGACAACATTCAATTAGGGGGAACAGTTCCTCAAGGGGAGAAAATTTGGAATCCAGTGGTAGGAAAAGGATTTTTTAGAAAGGGTTGCCATCAATGATAAAGGGGGATATTTTTGGAAATTTTGAGTATATTGTTGTCATTGATGTCAAAGGATTTATGTCATAGGTTGATGACATTGGTTGTAATTGATGTCAAATATAGCTTGGCATGGCAAAAACATAAGGTTTATAAGTTGGTTAAATATGCAAGGCAAAGTTCATCCCAATGCAAGGAAAAGGTTATAATATTTATTTTAATATTATAAGCCAAAGAGGTTTGGGACAAAGCCCTAAGTGTTTGGTTAAAATGTTGAAGACCCTAGTTTAAAGACCATGCTTAAAGCAAGTGACTAAGACTTAAAAAAGAAATAATATTATAATATTATAATATTAAGGACAAAACATTGAAGTCAAAGGTTTAATAATAAAAATTATAATAATACTTTATATTATAATTTTAAACCCAAGATGGATTTTGGCACCAACGTTGTCAAAGGTTTTAAATAAAACCTAAAGCACCGACGTCAAAGGAAATAAGGAGAAATCCATATTAATATGGACTAAATTATGCACTAAGGTAAGAGGTTTTCGAATTGCAATGGTGTGTGCTTGAATTTATAAGTGTATTCGATTTACTGCACGCGTGAATTAGAGAAAAGAAAAGATGAAATTTTAATTAAAAAAAGTAGCAGTTTTTGTGGTAAAATAAAGAGAGGATTGTGGGGCTTTATCCTCAAGCAGGCAGTTGGCCTAATGGTAGACTAGGCAGCACAGGGCAGGCATCAGGTCATGAGTTTAAAACTTGACAGTGATGTCCTTTTGCATTTTGTTGATTGAAAGGATTCAACGTAAGGTTTAAAGACTATATTATACATTTATGGTCTTGTGTGGGCAGTTGGCCTAGTGATAGCCCAAGCGACACGAGTGCACTGGTAGGTAGGAGGTTTCATGGTTGATTCCCACCCATGGTAGTTGTGGTAAGTGAAAATATATTTTTTTATTAATGCTAAGGTTGAAATATTATGGGCCTAAGTTTTGTTTGATGTTTATGCGCTATTGGACTTAGGGAGTAATAAGGGAAATAAATATTTTATTTTTGTTATGGTTGTTAGAAGGAAATAAAAGGGGAGCTATAAGGGAAATAAATTTTTATTTTTGCCATTGTTTTAGAAGGAAATTAAAAGGGGCAAATTGCAATTAAATATTTTATTTTTGCCATTGTTTTCAAAAGGAAATCAAAGGGAAATTGCAATTAATTTTGAAGTGTTATTTTGTGGAGTTATAAGGTAATTAGTGGTAAATAAATTTTTGGGTGTATTGTTGAAATATTTAAGTGGGAGATAAAAGGTGTATAATGCGTTTTTATTTTTTTTAATAGTTGATTTAATATTGAAGGGCTTGGTTCATGATTTAATGTTTTATTGAGAAATCAATAGAGTTATAGAGAATTGGTTTGGAAAAAAATTTTGCACACATTTTGAGAAGGTTTTCCAAATATACGAAAAGGAGTTGTGTTAATCCTTTTGAAGTTGCAAAAGATATTATTTTTGAGACAGGTATTGGAGGGCACATCTCCATCAAGCATTTTGAGTTATGGTGGTTCAAATTTTTATCTAGGTGGTTGTGTTTTGAGAAAGTAGTTTTGAGGTGGAGTTAAAAGGATTGATTGGAGCACATTGTTGAAAATATTTGCATTAGGGTTTGAGACCTACATGTGCATTATTATTGAATGAATTTGGAAACAATTGGATTAGGGTTTAAGACCTACATGTGCATCATTGTTGAATGAAATTGGAAGCAATTGTATTAGGGTTTGAGACCTACATGTGCATTATTATTGAAAGAAAGTGGAAACAATTGTATTAGGGTTTGAGACCTACATGTGCTCTATTGTTGAAAGAAATCTGAAATACTTGTGTTAGGGTTGAGACCAATTTTGTACTTCATTATAAACTATTTTGAGCATTGGTAATTGTGAAGTGTTTGAGATCAATCTAGTGAAGGAAATTTATGCATTAGTATGGTTGATCCTTGAGACTAAATTTACAAGAAAGATAGACCAGTTTTGTGAAGTAAGTTATACACTATTTTAATTTTATTTGAAAGGGATTTTGCAAGAGATAGATATTGGATTAGTTGAATGCAATATTTATGAATGTGAAGAACATATTGGGGTTTTGATAGTGCATATCATTCTCTATATGTTCCAGAGGTTAAACGAATTCTAAGTAGATTATTGTCTGTTTGAAGAAAGCATTTCTAAAAGAGATTTAAGTTTTGTTTGTATGTAATATTTGGAAATATTTCAGCAGCTTCTATGAGTAGTATTGAGGTAGATTTGAGAAAGTATTTTGAGAAGGCTTTAAGGTAGATTTGAGAAAGTCTTTTGAGAAGGCTTGAAGGTAAATTTGAGCAAGTATTTTGAGAAGGCTTGAAGGCAAATTTGAGCAAGTCTTGTGAGAAGAGTTAGAACACCTTTGAGGTAGATTTAAGAAAGTATTGTGAGAAGACTTAGAATAACTTTGAGGTAGATTTAAGCAAGTCTTGTGAGAAGACTTGGAATAGCTTTGAGGCAAATTTGAGAAATTCTTGTGAGAAGACTTGAAGTATCTTTGAGGCAGATATGGGCACGCCTTGTGAGAATACTTAGAGCATATTTGAGGTAGATTTGACAAAGTCTTGTGAGAAGACTTGGTGCATATTTGAGGTAGATTTAGAGAAGATTTGTGTTAGTCTTATGATGAGGTTTGGCATAGATTTGAGATAGAGTTGAGAGAAGACTTTGGATAAGACCAGAGTAGAGGGGATATAGTTCTCCTATGGAGATCCATAAACCAGAGCAGAGGGGATAAAGTTCTCCTATGGATATCCATAAACCAGAGCAGAGGGGATAGAGTTACCCTATGGAGAGATATCCATAAAAAATAGCAGAGGGGATAGAGTTCTCCTATGGAGAGAGATCCATAAACCAGAGTAGAGGGGATAAAGTTATCCTATGGAGAGAGATCCACAAACCAGAGTAGAGGGTATAGAGTTCTCCTATGGAGAGAGATCCATAAAATAGAGTATAAGGGATAGAGTTCTCCTATGGAGAGAGATCCACAAACTAGAGAAGAAGGGATAAAGTTATCATATGGAGAGAGATCCACAAACCAGAGTAGAGGGGATAGAGTTCTCCTATGGAGAGAGATCCACAAACCAGAGTAGATGGGATAGAGTTATCCTATGGAGAGAGATCCACAAACCAAAGTAGAGGGGATAGAGTTCTCCTATGGAGAGAGATCCACAAACTAGAGCAAAGGGATAGAGTTCTCTTGTGGAGAGATATCCACAAATTAGAGCATTGGGGATTGAGATCTCCTTTGGACATAGGTCCATAAAAATTGTAAGAGGGAATTTATTCCCAAGATATTTGTTGAGAAAATTTAAAAGAAATATTTTCTCCGTGGACATAACCCACATTGGGTGAACCACGTTAAATTTTTGTCTCTCATCTGTGTGATAATTTGTGCATTTCTTTAATTACTGCTATTGATATTTCAATTGTAAATATTGAGTAATATTGGTTGGGAAAGAAAATTAAAAGTTGATCTTATACTATTCACACCCCCTTCTCAGTATAAGTTTGTGTTCTTCACTTGGAGGGATTAAGAAAAAATCTATACTACCAAAGACTTTAAAAAATTTACCTTAAATATTGAACATGATTCTCTTGATGTATGGAATGACCAAGAAGATTGTCCACATAGTCCTTAACAATATCATGCATCATGTCATGAAAAATATAAGTCATGACCATCTAATATGTGGCACCAAAATTCTTCAATCCAAAATGCATAACTTTATAATATAATATATCCCATGAAGTAATGAAAGTTGTCTTGGTCTGGTATTTATGGCAACCATTATCTGATTGTATCATAAAAAACCATCCATGAGAAAAAACATTCCACATTTGGTAGTAAAATCTACGATTATATCTATGTTGGGGAGAGGAAAATCATCCTGAGGATACATGAAGTTAATGTATCTAAAGTATGAAATGCTCAAAAACTAGTGCAAAATAACTTGAAAATGTATGATTGCAATAAATGAACACAAGAGCATGCAATGTAACAAACTATGATAAAACAAGTAAATGATAAATCAGATCCTTTATATTAATAAAAACTTGTTTTGATCAAAATGGGTTACAAATACATCCCCTTTAGGGAGTTCAATAATGTGATACAATAAGTACACAATCCAAGAGGTTTAACCCTCTCTAAAATAGTTCGGTGCACTATGTGGCCTTCTCACATCCACAAACCATCCTGCAAAGGGTTTCTTCATGACCTCGACAAGAGGTGATAATGTTAAACTCTTACACTCATATTCCTCTATAGAAAATCTGTGATCTACACACAAGGAAAACAAAGTGTTAATAGCACGTGTGGATGAAAAGGTAATAAATATGATAAATTATTGGAACATGATGAGAAAATGCATAAAATAAAATGCAACTATGCTAAAATGATGAAGAATGCAAACAAACTCAAAGATCCGTGGTTTGATTCCAGCAACAATTCATTGCTTGAAAACTCTAAAACTTCAAGCTTTTTAAATGAGGATGAATTCCAGCTTATAGATCCCTCGATAGGAACCTATTACTGGAAAAAAATATTTGCATGGGAGAGATGGCCTACATGTTCTTCCCAAAATCCTATGCAATACCACTTGGCTCTTCTGACCTACGTAGTGCTATTCCAGGATAAGTGTGCATGCTAAATTGGGCTCAAGCATGCATGCAATTGGTGTTGCCATCCCACTCCTGGATTCTATTTTTTTATTCTACTTTTGGCATGACCACCTCGGGGTAGGACAACCTTGATTGGGGGCAACTCCGAAGTAGGATGATCTCAATTTGGGGCTGCTCCAAGGTAGGACAACCTCAATTTGGAGGCCACTTTAGGTTAAAATGATATTGATTTGGAGGCTACTCTAAGGTAGGATGACCTTTATTGGGGGTCACTCTGGGGTAGGATGGCCTCTGTAGGTTGTCCTTAAGAGGGAAGACCAGGGTTGTAAAGGGAATTTTCCCTTGCTTGAGTGGTGAAAACCACTATTTAAGCCCTAGGGCCACCTAGGGTGGGTCACATGGTCTTTAGGAGTCCAAATAGGTAGCCTCCTCAATATGAACTATTTTAAGTGTCTACAGATGCCCCTTTTTGGGATGCATTATGTGATAACTCAACGCAAAGCAAAAATAGATGACCTATAGTCAAATTAAGGGTTGATGATGTTCACTGATCTGATCAATGTTGGATGCCCCAATCATGGGAAGAGCATGAATTTTTGAACCATTACTTTTGACAAGTTGAGGAACTGGATTTTAATAAACCTGTCAACCAAGGGTGGACCTTCATCTAGTACACAAGGTCATGACCTTAGGCATACCAAACACGCTGAGGTTTGCCTATCCTATAATGTGTTTTAATTAAAAAATTTTCTTGTTATCTACCCCAAGAAAGAAGGACATGATTATCTTTGGCAATGATTCTTGAATGAATGCCAATTGCATGATTGAGGGTTTAATTATTGATTTGATTTTGAATTATGTGATGTATGACTACCCCCTCAAGCGACAAGTCGATGAGAAAATGATGAAAGTGATGAGTTGATTGAACAAGATGATTTTATTTGGGTTTGCTAGGACCATTACAAAAGTTTAAGGGCTCATGCTCCATTAAAACCTTGATTTTGACCCATTTATTACTTTTTTTTGGTAAGGTATCTTATGGTAATTTACTCATCCTACCGAATTGCATGGACAACCAATCGTTGCAATCACCAGGTTTATGAGGGTAATTAAATCCTAAAAAGTAATATGAGAAGCCCTCTTCTTCTAAAACTAAATGAAAATATAAAAACAAACATATTGTAGATAATGGAATAACTAGCTTTTATCCTATTAACAATCCTAAAATAGGTAATGTTAAACTGCTATAACATTACAAAAATTAGTTTTATCTAAGACTCAAGAAAATCCTCAAAGAAAATTTACCAATTTAAACCAATATCTATCTTCTGTGTTAACTCAATTTTTAGAAACTAAGATGATAGAGTTACCTCTTATAAGGCAACATGACCTTGATAGGGAAAACATTCCTTGGTTCAAGTTTGACTATTAATGCACCTTCCATTGCACAAATGGTCACCACACAAACAAATTTATCACTCTTAAGGAGGTGGTACAAGACCTCAACGATGAAGGTCTTCTAGTGGTCAGTGGTCCTTAAATTTTTTTTTCCTCTAACCAAGCTTTGGGGATCTTTTAAGATCTTCACACAAACATGATAAAAATTCTACTATCCACATTCAATATAGGAACATCCCCTTGTTATATAAGAACCAGATAGGGATGATTCAAGTTATCACTATGACTAGACAACAAGCTAGAGAAAATGATTTATACCCCTTTGGTATTTTAGCCTAGATGCACTGCTACTCATAAATAACCACCTTTGGTAATTAAAACCTAAGACAAAAGAAAGAAGACCTTTAACCTCTAGCAACAATTGAAGGACACACCAACCAAAATATCTAAACTTGAGTTATTTTGAACTTCTCCAATTCATAGACAAAAACTACTTAAGATTCTAAGTGAGCAAACATTATAAAAAATCTTAGCTCTGATTATATAGCTAATGTGGTAGGATCCCTTGGAATGAACCATACCACTATATCCTTCTTTAAGGATGACATTCCACCTGTCTTTATGGTTGGATAAATCCCTTTGTATATCACTTGTAATATTGATGAGCAATGCATTAAAAGGGTTCCCATCGATAATGGTTCAACTATAAATGTTTCTAATCTCAAGTTCCTCCATAGAATAGGTCTTAATAAGGAAGAACTAGAGAAATCAAGCATTACCATAAAGGATTATGACAATGAATAATGAGAAGTTATTGGAACTATAGTTCTTCCAATAGAAGTGGGAACTTGCATATTAAACACTTTATTTTATGTGTTGCCCTATTATGAAAACTATAATCTTCTTTTGGGGTGACCTTGGATCCAAGTGATGTAGGCTATCCCTTCAACTTACCATCAATGTGTAACATTTTAATATCAAGGCAAGTCATGTAGACACTAAGAATATCATATTGTCCCTCATCCCATCATAATGGTAGATTAATTTACACAACACCTTTAATTTTTTTATTTTCCTAAAAAACTATTCATCACCCTAAGCTCCCTTGGTCACTTAAGCCCCTTCCTACACTTAGCCCCTAGCCGCCATGTGGCCACCTCTCTAGCCTAATCTAGGGATACCTCATCCTAGTCTACCCTTTGACTAGTCTAGCTTTCACCTAAGCCTAGCTCACCCTAGTATAACCTTGGTTAATTCCTAACCTTGGTCAAGCTCCACATCATCATCAAATATAAACCCATGGTCAACCTCACCCTAGTATAGCTTCTACCAAATCCTAGCCTCCACCTCACATTGATCAACCTTAAACCCATGGTTAGCCTAACTATGATTAGATATTGACCCCTCCACACATGTTCCTATGCACATTCAATTCCATAAATGACAAATGAAGACTTTTTACATTAAGCCATTCAAGGCATTGAAGGCATGGATGAGTCATCCTCCACCATACCATAATGAGAAGAAGACTTTCATGCCTTACCCATGCCCATTTATTACATGTGGATGGGTGAGGTCTTCTCTCACACAAGTCTATTTATGAGGTATGACATCCCATGCCACCTTGGGGGACACCTCACAAGATACCTTAGCCCCCTTAACCTTGGCAAATTCTATAAATAGGATTCCATTTTCTCTATTCTTCAAAATTACTCACTCAAATACCTAGACTCTATTGAAATACCTATAGACTACCAAATTGTAATTAACCATCACTCACTATCACTCACCATAAATAACCATTTCCACATACATGTGCTTATCAACATCCCCATTTGCTTTGTAAGTTGCTCTCAACTACAGGTTCAAAAGGTGACTCGATGTGGGAAGAAGTTCTAGAAACACTAGAAGGACCTCTATAGAACAATTTTAGTCTATTTGGATACCATATAAGAATTCGTATAGAGAGGTACAAACCAAACATTCATACCTAGGGTTATGAACCCTTCCAAGGGTATATTTCACTCCAAAACCTTGCAAAAGACCACCAAGCCAGATAAATATCACTATTTTACTATTTTTAGTCATTTTCTAGCATTGTGATTATACATTAGATTAGATTTTGAGTCTTTTAGTCTACCATCACAAGGGGTATGATTAAAATAGACCCCCAAACATTTCTAACCATTTTTTTAGGATTGTGCAGGTTTAGAGGACCTATACAACTAGTAGTAGCCCACACAAAGCCCACTCATCCTTTGAGGTATCTAGAGAAGAAACTTGTAGCTATTTGCCAATTTTATTGAAATAGGGATTCCACTTTGGAAGACCTATATTGTATCTTTCAATGAAAAATTTGTAAAATGGATAGCTCTTGTAACCCTTTTAATTATCAATACAAAACATTAGTTTTATTGGTATACATTTATGATGATCACGATGGGACCACCCACTTTTCATGTTCTCATTAGCTTGCTAGATAACTAATAATTTTTTCATCTATTGGTCATAGGTGGCACAAAAACTAGCACATAACCCTTCAAAATCCCAAAACACATATTAGGTTCAAGGCATAAGCATTTTTGGTCTACAAGCTAGGTTTGTAAAGAGGGGTACAAACAAAACATTTGTATGGGCCCATATGAATGACTAAAGCACTATAGAAGCTAAGTCCCTAACAACAAGGTACTCGTTTCTACATAATCCACAACACCTCCACTATTGCAGGTAAGTTTGGGATAGAATTTTCCCTAGAGATTGCTATCTCACTTGCCCTCTTGCCTTAGGCCAAATTGCCTTACAAAACAAAATCTCCAAGGTGAAATCACTCATCTTCCATTTCTCTTTGCTTGTTGTAAAACTTAGTTATATACCATATTGCAATTCTTGTTTTTTAATTTAGGTTATTGCTTGCTAACCTATAACTTTTTACATAAAATTTGAATTTTTGTCTATTTTTGTTGCAGATAACTTACAAAACCAGTTTTGTAGCACATAGACAACAACTCACTGCAAAAAAAAAAAAAAAAAACCCTATTCTAGTTCTTACGTATGGGTACAAATAAACCATATATACAGAGGGATATGAACTAGTATGAGACATAACTAAAACCCTAAAAACAACCAAACAAAATTATAGAGGTTGGAGACCACTAGTAAGAATTTTAAAACCTTGTCTCTTTGATTAACTTTACAATTTTATTTCCAAAAGCAAATATTTTCTATTGATTTTTATCTTTTTGCTTTAGAAAAGCCTCAAATTGCTTTGGGTATATTTACAAAATGTATTTTTAGCTTTTATACTTTGCAAAAACATATTTCATTTATTTTTATGCTTTACAAAGTGCACCAATCTCAGTCTGTTCACTTATTTAAATGTTTTTAAAAGTTTATCAGTATTAGTTCATAGGTGGTTCTGTATTTGTCATTGCATTACTTAGCATAAAAAATTTGCATAAGGCACAAAGAAAGCCTCACATTTATTTGTCTTCTTGAATTGAGATTAAATCAAGATCTATCTCATACATAAAGCTCTCATAAGACATCTGACTATAGCATTAACTGGTATATCTTGGCCAATGTAGACACATTTGTGCTCAAGCAAATATTAGAGTAGTTTTTGTTGAAAGAAAGTGATATTTTCCTTGTTTTCCCTTAGCATGGATTCTTGTATACCAAAATTGCAACTTTCATTGCTTGCTTAGTGTAGACTTTCCTTTTAAAAAGGTACTGATGAGTGGTTATTTGACACATATTTCTGTATCAGAATTGTTTTATTGTTATAATTATTTAGTGATTATGATATGTTTTATGTGAATTACTATTGAATATTGTGTGAATTATTAGTAAATCTGATTAATTGCAGTAATCTAACAAATGTGTTTGATTTATACAAAATTCATCCGAGTCTTGAGAAAAATGCAAGAAAAAGTGTTGATGATCGATGAAGAGATTGCAGAGCTTTGGAGTGCACCTCGGATGAGAAGAAGGACGAATAAAAGGACCCAGGATAAAAGCAGAGCTCGGTGACAACAGTAGTTGACCTATTACAAAAGCATGTTACAGATGTATATTACTGAAGTATATTACTGAAGTATATTGAAGCATGTTACTGAAGGTAACTACCGAAGAAAGTTACTGAAGAATATTTTACCAAGCAGTTACCGAAGGATAATAAAGGTTGTTGACTTACGTAGCATGCCACATCAGTGACGACACGTCAAGTTTGGACGACAACAAATATTTTCACTTAGAAAAATATTTCATACTATCCGTGAGAATATTTCAGTTGATAAAAGTTGTTATTTGCTTAATAAAGTTTGTAATCAGATTATTATGAGAAGTTTTAGATATAGATGCAAGACTGTTAGACCTTTCCTAGAATATAGGACATGAGGTCCTAATGTATATCTTGCGAATCATTCAAAATAAGTATTGTCTTGTTAGGTTTGTTTGTAGGATGCCACTTGGACCAGTCAGAATATTTATCAAGTCCAAATAGGAATATGTATTATGTTAGGTTTAGATTATTTTGGTTGATGCATAGTTATCGCATCAGGAAGTCCACAAAATCTGCATGGTAAAATATGTGGAGAAATACTATTTGGAATTGTATTAGTTACAATATAAATTACATAGGAGAGACCTTGAAGGAGGTCTACATGGAAAAATACAAGAAATTATTGTCTGTTCTAAGTTTACAATTCTGAAGAAACATGCCAGCATGTACAACTGAATCTCCAGTAATAAAAGTAGCATTTTGTTCTTCAAAAATGGTAATTTGTATCAATTTCATGTGTTGTTTAATTTATGTTATGTAAATTGTGTTTATCTATTACCTGCATTCACAGAATAGACATAATGTTAGTATTAGTTATAAAATCTAGTTACTGAGATAAAGTAAACTAGGGGAGAAAGACTTACACTGCCCTCTAGGAGGTAGGGCCCACTCCTATAGCCAGTCCCTGAGCTCTCACCCCTACAATAGGTTAGGATTAGTTAGCCTTAAATTAAACTGCATTTCAATTTACATAAAATAAGATAGATTGCACGAGGATCCTCACAAATAAATTAAATCATGTCATAAATAAATTAGTTTACAAATAATTAGGTGCATCAATAAATCAATTCATCAGTAAAAGTAAATTATCATTGCATCAGTTATTTATTATACTCTGCATCATTTATTTCTGCACAAGTTTTATTCTATTTATTACTTTCCTGTACACGTGAAACCTGAAAAAGAAACTTGAGCTAAGCTTAGTATTAATCCCCATGGTACAATCTATACGAGATTCCTACTCTTTAAATCTAACCTTGATTTCCCTCGGATTGATAAAATTAAATGTAAGCTCTACAATCGATCATTTTGGCATCGTTGTCGGGGAGAGTAGCATCGTAGTGGTTAGTCAGAAAAGTTGTTTGGCAGTGCAAAGAGAGAGGCTTACTTGTATGTGAAAAGGGGTACGTACGAGACCTTGGTGTGCATACGAGTCAGAGTGGCCCAAATATGGTTCCAACAAGTTCCTCCGTTCGACGTTGCCAGGTTCATTTTTCTTAAAGGATTCATTTTTACTGCTTTCATAGATTAAAAATTTATTTTTTGCAAATTTCAATTTCAGCAAATTTTATTTTTTGCAATTTCCTTGTTTTGGGTGATTACTATTGTTAATTTGATTTAGGACCTATGAAAAAGAATAGGAAGTAGGTGAACGCTGAAAACAACCTAAACTTTTCTTAGGACCCTATTTTTTTAGTAGGAAGTAGTTACGTTGAGTGACACAACTGTAATGAAATCCCTCCTAATAGTCAAAGAACAGTAGTAATTTACCTTTTACTTCAGCAATTTTACTTCCAGTAAAAATTTACTTTCCAAGCATTTTTACTTTTTCCTAAGTATGCTGAAATTAGTTGTATAAACACATCTAATTTTAGTAGCATTAGGACTATTTAGTAATTTTAAATTTATTTCTTTTCTGTTGTGTTAAGAGTATTTATAAGTTCTGAAATTTATATTTAAACTTGGTAGACAATAGGATTGAAACAAAAAAATCAAAACCCAAACAGAAAATAAAATAAAAAATATAAAATCAAAGAGAAAATAAAATAAAACAAATGGTGGAAAATAGTCAAACTGAATTTATAGACCTTAGAAAATTATTAATACAACAAGAGGTTAATCTTCTTTTTGAACAAGGGAACAAAACAACCAAACCAGAGTGGGAAGAACTGTGTGAACGCATTGACACTATCAATAAAATATCAGATGAACTAAAGAAAATCAAGAGGATAAATATAGCAAAAACTCTAAGGGTAAACCATTCTTCACCTTATCAAGATCTTGGAAGAAGTTGTGAGAATTGGCTTTGGGATAGGAGAACAATAGTAAATCCAGTAATTTATCCTTGGAATCAATACCTTGAGGATTCCCTCACCATTCACAACTTCCTTGCAGACATAGAAAGGAAAGAATTAGCCCTACAATACAATAAGAGATACTGCAAGATTCCTAGAGCTGTACATTTTAGAGAATTGTGCCAAGAGTTGCATTACGAGCTACAATTTGGAATTCCTGATCCTATTGCAACCAAATATTTCCTTGTTCAGTTGATTCAATTGTTGGTAGACTACTTCAACTTTGAAGAGGAACATTTTATGACACCAGAACAACTTGATCCAGTCAACGATATTCATAAATTATTCAAAGAAGATTAGACATATTGCAAAAACAAGAAGTTTAGAACATTCATGAGCAGACCTAGAGACTCTAAAGGAAGATTCATAAAAATTAACAAAATAGAAGGAAATTCCCGAAAAGACTTTAGAGAGCCTGGAATTTATAAATTAGTAGACACCAAGGCTACAACATCAACCAATCAAGCTGAAATCCTAGATCAAGATCCCAATTCATATTTATTGCCCGATCCAGAATTTGACAACTACGTAGATCCTTCTTCTATATTTTTTGAACCTATACCTGATCCAATTCTTGAAATCCTATATTCAGGTATGGTTGATGAGCAAAGTGGTTTGGGAGAGGAAGGAGAAAACCATGGAAATAGGAGACAAAGGCAAGAGAGAGATCAGGGAGAGAACAGACAAAGAAAAATGTTCGCTTTCCCAATATTACATACAGAAGGAACAACAAGAGAACCTAAATCAATCTCTATTTCTATATTGCCTACCTTTCATGGAAAACCCCATGAAGATCCTGATGCTTTTCTTTTTGAATTTGAAGTAGTATGTCAAGCTTACTTTTACACCACCAATGAGCAAAAGCTAAGGTTGTTTCCATATACTCTTAAAGATGCAGCTTTAAGATGGTTTATGGGTCTAGGAGAAGGAGTTTGTAATCGTTGGGATGGAGAAAATGGATTAAAAGAGCTATTCCTTGAAAGATATCAAGATTATTGTAGAGTTAGGGATAAGAAAGCTGAGATTTTTCGTATGAATCAAAAAGAAGAAGAATATTTGGAGGATTATCTAGAAAGATTTCAATTTGTAGGGTCTAGAGTAAATATAGACCTTGATGAAGAAATCCTAAAAGAACTTTTCCTGAAAGGGTTGAAGGAAGATGTTCTTGAGATTTTAAATCTTATGGCAAAAGGAGACATTCATCTTATGTCATTTGAGGAGATTATCAATCTTTGCAGAAATTATTCAAGAAACAAACCTCTAAGAAGCAATAAATATACATCCACAGGAGGAGTGACAAGAGTAGAAATTGGAAATATGTTGGAAGGCTTAAAAACTGATTTGTTGAGTACTTTGACCTCATCCTTGGACTTAATGGATAAAAAATCAAAGGACACTGAAGAAATTTACTGCCATAGGTGTAGGAAAAAGCACAATTTGAGAGAATGTCCTCTAAACATAACAAATATATCCAATATCTCCGCTTGTTGTCAAATTTGTGATAAGAATCATAAAACTGAAAACTGCAAGTATATCTCCGTTGTTAAAGCCGCCATAAAAGAACCTGAAGTGGAACAAGCGGAAGATGTTTATTTTATCGCTCAAAGATGAAATGGTCCATTTAATGGCCCACCAAATTGGTCAAACCCTAGTTATTCTAACCAGCAAAGGCCTAATCAATGGTCTAATGCACCAAATTGGACAAATTGGAACTCTTACAATCAAGACTGGAACATACCCCCATGGGCTCAATTTATGGCTAATTCTTATGGAGGGCCACCTCCGTGGAATCAAGGGACACCAAGTCAGAACATGCCTAGTTGGAATAATAGTGGCCAATATAATCAAGGTGGCACCAATTGGTCCCCAAATACAACACAACAACAAAACCTTCAAACTCAATTTAGGGGACAAAACACTCAAAACCCACCTCAAAATAGACTTCTACCACCTCCGACCAATAATAATAATCCTCCTAAGCAACCACCTCTTCCAGATCAACCAATTCCTAACCCTAACAACAATAAGAATGTCCAACAAGTTTATGAGGCTAGTGAGACATGTTCTATATCCATAGCACCATGTCAACAGATTCAATTAAGATCAAGAAAGGTGTTGGAAAATAATGTTACTCTCACAGAACTTGATGACTCTATCAAAAATTTGTTTGAAAAAGAGGATAACAACAAAAAGGAAATAGAAAATCCACCAGAAAATATTCCAACAAAGCAACAAGAAATCCAAATAAGGAAGGAAGTAGAAGTACCATTCCCTCAAAGACTGGCAATACCAAAAGAACCATCTAAGCCAACCTTTAACTTCCTTCAAGAAATAGAAGGCGTTATTATTAAAATTCCTTTATTACAAGCTATCAAGGATATACCCATCTATTCCAAGATTATTAAAAATATATGTTCAAATTCAGGGAAGAAAAAGAAGAATGAATTCCAAACTATTCAAGTCATTGGACAATTATCTGAGATAATGATAAGAGATAGGTTATTACCAAAATACACAGATCCTGGAATACCTATACTCACAGTACATATTGAAGACATAACCTTACAAAATGTTTTGATTGATTTAGGAGCCGCTATTAATGTCATGACCAAAGAAACAATAGAATCCTTAGGGATGCATAAACTACAATCAACTTCTATTGTGCTTCAACTCGCCGATAGGTCTACTATTAAGCCAGAAGGAAAACTAGAAGATATTATGGTCTCTGTAAGTTCATGGGAATATCCTGTAGACTTTATAGTCTTACAACCCAAAAATAAGTTAGGGGGACATCCCTTAATCCTAGGACGCCCATGGCTTGCAACAATTGATGCTTACATTAGTTGTAGATCAGGAAATATGACTATTTCTAATGGCAAGAATACTAAAGACCTTAGTTTATTCCCTAGATCAGCAATAGAAGAAGAATTTCCAAAGCAATTGTGGTATGATTTCCCTCATGAGTATGATGATATCCAAACCTTATCAATTAATGTTCTACACGAACAACTTCAACAAGAAGTCGAGGGGCCCCTACCATTATTGTTAGGAAATCAACAAGAGAATCAAGATCAAGACAATAGTTGTTCATCTCAATTTTCCATTGATGAGGCAAGCACAAGTCAATCTCAAATAGAACCATATGGCTATGATTTAAACATTCTTGGATATGAGGTAAATGGGATAGATGCAAATACAAAAAAGTGTAAACAAATAGATATTATACCAGGAAAAACTCTTAACATTAGTAATGAATTCACAAGCATGCAAGAATCATAGTTGGTAGATGTGCTTAGAAAGCATCAATCAACATTCACATGGAACTATGAGGATATGATGGGTATCCACCCAAATGTTTGTACCCATCACATATTTATTCAAGAAGGTTGTAATCCAGTAAGACAACCCCAAAGACGATTGAATCCAGCTATGAAAGAAGTAGTTCAAGAGGAAATCATTAAACTCTTAAAGGCAGGATTTATATACCCAATTTTTGATAGCCAATGGGTGTCACCTTTGGTGATAGTCCCTAAAAAAAATGGTAAATGGAGAATTTGTATTGATTATAGAGAATTAAACAAAGTAACCAAGAAATATTATTTTCCCTTGCCATTCATTGATCAAGTCTTAGATACATTGGCTGGAAAGAAATATTTTTACTTTTTAGATGGTTTTAGTGGATATAATCAAATCTCCATAGCTGAGGAAGATCAGGAAAAAACAACTTTCACATGTCCTGTAGGAACCTATGCTTATAACGTTCTACCTTTTGGACTATGCAATGCACCTACAACTTTTCAAAGAGTTGTATTGGCTATCTTTGCTGACTTAACTAATGAATGTGTGGAAATTTATATGGATGACTTCACAGTATACGGTACTACCTTTGAAGAAACATTATCAAGCTTGCAAAAAGTTTTGGTAAGATGCCAAGAGCAAAACCTCTCTCTAAGTCATGAAAAGTGCTTTATGATGATGAAAGGAGGTATTGTTCTAGGACATTATATATCAGAAGAAGGTGTTAAAGTAGACCCTGCAAAGATACAAATTATTCAAACCCTTCAACCTCCAAAAACACAAACAGAGGTGAGAAGTTTCTTAGGACACGCAGGATACTACCGTAGGTTCATTAAAGACTTCAGTAAAGTTGCTACTCCCATGTTTAAGCTCTTAACTAAAGATAGTGAATTCAATTGGACAAACGCATGTCAAGAAGCCTTTGAAGAAATAAAAGAAAAATTGACTACTGCTCCAATCTTGAGAGGACCAAATTGGGAATTACCATTCCACATTCATTGTGATGCTTCAGGTTATGCAATAGGAGCAATATTGCAACAAATAGAAAACAAAATACCTTATGCTATCTATTATGTAAGTAAAAACTTGCATGGAGCCGAGCTTAACTACACTATTACAGAAAAAGAATTTTTAGTTGTAATTCATGCTCTCAATAAATTTAAACATTACATAACAGGGTATGAAGTATTTGTTCACACTGATCACTCTGCCATTAGATACTTAACGAACAAAGCAACAGTGGGTGGTAGAGTGATTAGATGGCTTCTATTACTACAAGAGTTCAATGTCACAATTATAGATAAGGCAAGAAAAGATAATGTTATTGCAGATCACTTATCTCGCATGCAAATATTTGATGATAACGAGTTAATTCTTGATAATTTTCTAGATGAACATTTGTTTGCTATTTCTATTTTTACCCCTTGGTACGCTGATATTGTAAATTATTTAGTAACAGGAAAAATACCTCAAAATTATACACCGCATGAGCGTAGGAAATTAATACATCAAAGTATTCCTTTTATGTGGATTCATGGAATTCTGTTTAAAAAATGTCCTGATAAAATCATTAGGAGATGTGTGCAAGAAAATGATGTATATGACATTATTAGGGCAGCACATGAAGAACCTTGTGGAGGTCATTATGCCACCCAAAGAATGGTTATTAAAATACTTCAAACTGGGTACTTTTGGCCTACTATGACTAAATATGTTCATCAATTTATTGATAGATGTGATGCTTGTCAAAGAGCTAGCAAGCCTACACCATCTATGGAAATGCCTTTGGTTCCACAGATAGTACTTGAACCATTTGAAAAATGGGGAATTGACTTTGTTGGACCTATAGACCCTCCAAGTGATGGTAATAAACACATACTTGTATGTACAAATTATGTTACCAAGTGGGCTGAAGTTAGAGCTCTCCCACGAGCTCAAGCTGAACCAATGGCCGATTTTCTTTATGAAAGCATAATGCAACGCTTTGGAGCACCAAGAGAATTAGTTTCAGATCATGGACCTCAATTCACCTCCAATGTGATTGATCATTTTGTTAACATCTATCAAATAAAACACAAGAAAACCTCACCATATCACCCTCAGGCTAATGGACAAGTAGAAGTTACAAATAGAGAACTTGAAAATATTATTACAAAAATTGTAACTGTTAATAGGGGTGATTGGGCTGAGAGATTAAAAGAAGTTGTATGGGCATATAATACAACTTGGAAAACTACCACAAGATTATCACCGTATGAAATGGTCTATGGAAAACAAGCCATCATGCCCATTGAATTCGAGATAGAAACCCTTCGCACAATGGTACAACTTGACATGAATTTGGATAATGCACAAAAAGAAAGGTTGGAAAAGTTAAATATTCTGGATGAGAGAAGATTAGAAGCATTGCATAGAACTGAAATAACCCAACAACAATGAAAGAAATGGCATGATAAACACATTGTACCACGTACATTTCAATCAGGAGATTGGGCCTTGTTATTTGACTCTCGTTATCAAGATTTTCAAGGTAAATTAAGAACAAGATGGCTAGGACCCTATGAAATTGAGGAAATATTTGGAAATGGTACAGTCAAGCTTAAGCCCATAGATGATTCAACAAGGAAACTACTAGTAAATGGACATAGGCTTAAAATTTATAAGAAGCCATTATCTAAGGAAGAATTCATACACCAGTTTAGACAACAAACTGATTTGCAGTGTATTTCTGAACTGCAACCAACTACTATCCAATAAAATCTCTCTTTGAAAAGAAAATAATAATAATAATAATATATATATATATATATATATCAAAATTGAAAAAAATTAATTTATAAAAATAAAAATGATTATGCTTCCTTTATTTCATCATGAAGTATCTGTATTCCCTTCCATTTTTAGTCTTAATGTTTTAAAGATAGCTCAAGGAAGATGATTACCACATGATGCATAGTACCTTGTAGGAAGATGATTACCACATGATGCATAGTACCTTGTTGCTAGATGAAATCTAGGTATTCTTCAAATACTCAAATTATATCTGGTCTCCTGAGCCAAATTTTCATTGAAAATCAAGCAAATATTTTAAAATGTTATAAGTTTCTCCTAGTTGATCAAGTTTTTCTTTTGACCACGCACAATTGCACATCTAAAAACATTGTGAAATATTGGAGAAATTAACTCATGTGTTATTTTTTCCATAAGTGAATAGTTTCCCTTGCTTATCTATTTATACGCATGGTCTAGAATACTAACAAATTGGCAAAAGGACAAGCTCGCCCTTCACCTTCAAAAAAAAAAATCCCTTGCTCCTCATCTAATCGAGCAAGTATCCCCATAAAAATCTTCTTGCTTCTCCTCAAAATAAGCAAGAACCCCAAAAAAGTATTCCAATACAATTCTTCTTGCTTCTCTTCAAAATAAGCAAGAACCCCAAAAAAACACTAAAAATCCCTTGCTCCTTCCAAAATGAGCAAGTATCCCACATAACACAAAAGTAAATAAAGGGTAAAAGAGCTTGAATCCCTAGAATTTTTAGTATCTCAAACACCATGGGATACTCTTTATTGAAGTATTCTTACGTATTAGCACTAAGTCTGGATAAGACCTCTAGATGCTCATAAGATCAGCTAGCTTTTTGGCATACATAACCCTTGTTGTTTTTCAATCCTTACTCATAATGGGGAATGAATCCTCACTACACACATAGTTGGTCTTGAAAGAGGCTTGAAAATACTAGGACAACTTTGACATTAAATTGGTTTGTGAGAGGAGTAAATGAAGTTGTTTCAAAATTGCTAGAATGTTTGAAGTCCTTGAAGAATAACCCTAGAAACATCACATGCAGATAAAAGCCCAAAGACAATCCTCATGAAAGTACTATGGTTTCAATTTTTTCTACAAAAGCATGGCTTGTGTCCATCACATTTTCATCCTTTAAAAGCCATCTTAATAACTATTTCACTTTTTCCCATGATTGAAGATATCCTAGAAGGCTGAAATCAGATTTTATATAAATTATTTTTCTATCCTAGAAACTTCTTCATGACATACAGGAAGCATACTCACCAAAAATTATAATAAAACCCCATTCATAAAATTATCCTTCTATTATCCATAAATATAAATAAACACCCTTCCTTTTTTGTTTTGGCTATATAGCCAAAATTATAGTTTGGGGGGTGACATAAGCAAAAAGCATGCACCTATCTACTGTATTAGTCTATAGTCATCACAAAAGCGTAAAATATTGACACATTGCATAAATTCAACAAGATGATACTTCTTATATTTATTATAAATAAATATCTGTTACACATATGCCCCTCTTAGGGTCACTTGAATGATGATACAATTTATACAATTGCCAATGCCCTCAATAAGGTAGGCACATTAATATTGCCCTTTGATTAGTCACAAACTGCCTTGGGGTGGAGTTGAACCCTTTCTTCGTGATGTGGAAGGATTATGATATGGAATCCTCTTGTACCTATCTTCCTATGATCAAGAAACAACAACACACGATCAAAAAGATAGATAGCCTCTCATAATGAGGCCCTTTAAGGAAACATACATGATAATGCCATTTAAACTAATAATCAAGAAAACATAAAGAAAACCTTTAAACTATGCTAATTGAATCAAGATTTGTAATATAGCATAAAGGATATCGTTAGACAAATAATGCATGGATTAGATAACAAAATAGAAGCATAGAGGTGCATAAAAGATCCACAAATATCCTAATTAATGCAAAGCATGAACTATCTATTCTAAGCTAATTACTACGATCAAAATTCTTCTAAAATGTAAGAAAAACTAAGAAATGATTAATCTAACCTATTTAACCAGACATAAATGAAAAGAATAAGGTGATCTGTCACCTGTTGCAAACTGTAGCTCTGGTGAGCGGTCTACACTATGAATCACGACTGACAGCCACAGTTTGACCTCTGATAAGTTCACCCTTAAAATTAGGGGTAGTGGGCTTAATATCCTTGTCCAAATTGATGATCAAGGGTCACCTTCATTGTCCTCAGACTGATTGGGTGGTCAATTCGATGTGAAGGGACCTCATTTTCTTGGATTTGCATTTCTTGATCCTCCTAGGCAACTAGGGCATCCATAATGCAATTCATCATGAATGGTGGAAAAATGGTTGGGGATTAAGTGCAATAGCTCTATCTCTTAGCATACTCAGTTTGAGTGTACAATTTTCCAGGGCTTTGCTGCTCAAATATTTCTCTTTTTCTCCCCATTTGGAGGGGGTATTTATAGCATGCCCCTAGGGCTAGGGGTTGCTTCATGGAGAAGCCAAGACCAAGAAGGGTGGTTAGGACAGTTGGGATGGAAGCCTCTAGAATCTTCCATCCTTAAACTACCTTCTTCTAGATCTTTTGGTCGTTCCAACCAAATTGGCTCAGATGGAAGGCCTAAATGAACTTCAGTTAAGACCGCAGGTCACAGTTGTGGTCTAGACTACAGACTGCAGGTGTCAACCATGATTTAGACTAGATATCATAGGTATGGGCTGCGGTTCGGACTAATTAGGCCAAAATGCCTAAATTGAGTGGTTAGAACCACTGCTCTATCTTGGAGTCTGTCCAAGATCTTCCATATGGTCTTGTAGCATGTCCATATGAGTAGTCACCCTTGACATGACACGTTTTAGGTATCTACAGATGCCCCTTTTGAGATGCATTGTAAGATTGAAAAATGCTGAGCAAAAATATATATCCTAAAATTATGCCTAAGGTTCTATGATGATCATTAGTTGGATCAACATTAGATGCCCTAGGTCCAGCAAAAGGACGCGCATCTTAGAATCATTGCTTCCAACTCATCAAAGGCTTATATTTTGACAAGTCTGCACTCTTCATCAGATGTTTGGATAACATCAATGCCAAGTATGGGTATCTTCTAACCCATAAATATGAAGGATGAGAGTTACAAACCAATTATCATATTTTTGTTTGCCCCAAGCAAAGGGGGAAGCTTATGATAGCTGTTGACAATGATTTACAAGAACGAACACAATTTTGACAAGATCAGGGGATCTACGATCTCAGGGATCTTCTACTGACTTTGATTATGATTATGAAATTATGACTACCCTCTCAAGCAACGAGTCGATGAGGGTAATTACAATGTTTGTGGTATGAAACTAAATGGTGCAAGAAGCAGGATCTTTTTTATATTGAATCGCTTTTTGATTGTAAGGTAGAAAACCCACAATAGACTTAATTTATATATTTGTTCGATGATGCCTTATTATCATATTTGGATTGCATTTAAATACCTATTCTAATAGTTGTAAGAGTGAAGGGTTGTGACCCTATAATATAATTAATAAATAATATAAGTATTAGGACATGTTAGGAGGGTCCTAACATGCCACCCCCCTTAAAGGAGCTTTGTCCTCAAAGCTGGAAATTTGGAAATTGCTGGTGGATATCTTGAAAATTTTCCCACGTTGCGTCTTCTAAAGGTAGACCTTTCCAATGGATTAAAACTTTCGTGATATCGTGAGTACAAATGTGACAAGAGCAGAGATCCAAGATAGCTTCTAGTTTGACTAGAAGTACTCCGTCATCGGAGAATTTAGGGAGAGTGGTTTGTGTTGTGATATGGGCTCCAACTGCGAGCTTAAGGCAAGATACATGAAATACGGGGTGAAGTTTGAAAGAGGGAGGAAGCTCTAGTTTATAAGAAATGATCCCAATACGTTGGAGAACTTTATATAGCCCGTAAAATTTGGGTGCTAACTTCTAAGAATCTTTTTTTTTAAGAGAGGATTGACGGTAAGGTTGGAGACGTAAGAAAACCATATCACCCTCATGGAAACTACATTCGCTTCTATGTTGATCGGCTTGCTACTTCATGCGATGTTGGGCGGTGTGTAGGTTCTCTTTTAGGATCCATAGTATGTCATCTCTATTAGTAAGTTTCGTTTCCACCACATGGAGTTTTGTAGTCCCTGGAATATAGGAAGTGAGGGATGGTGGTGTTTGACCATATAGTGATTCATAAGGAGTCATTTTGATGGACATATGGTATGAAGTTTTATACCACCATTTCGTTAGTGAAATCCACTTTACCAAATGGAGTGGTTGAGTATAAAAAAAACATCAAAGGTATATTTCCAAGCATTTATTTACAACTTCTGTTTGGCCATCAGTTTGAGGATGGTAAGCGGAGCTCATACAAAGTTGAGTACCTTGTAATTTGAACAATTCTTTCCAAAATGTGCTAATGAAAGTTGGGTCACGGTCACTAACAATTATGGAGGGCATACCATGTAATTTAAAGATGTTATCTAGGAAGAGGTGGGCTATAGTGCTAGCGGTATAAGGATGAGCCACGAAACAAAAATGGGCATATTTAGATAAACGATCAACGACTACAAAAATGGTTGTTTTTCCTCCTGATTTTGGTAATCCTTCAATAAATTCCATAGAAATATCTGCCCATGTTTTGGTGGGTATAGGAAGAGGTTGAAGTAATCCTAGAATAGTGAGGGTCTCCCCCTTTTGTCTTTGGCAAACTTCACATTCTTTTACAAATTTTTTGATGCAATTTTTCATTCCTACCCAATAGAAGGAGGTAGTGGCTCTTTTATAGGTTTTTAAGAACCCTGAGTGGCCTACAATGGGTGAGGTATGTAACTCATGAAGATTTTTTTCACGATAAGTTGAATTGGGGGTGAGGACCATCCTCCCTTTGTATCTTAATATATTGTCCTTCCAAGTGTATGGAGGTTTGCTACTAGGATTATGTTGAAGTTGTTGAATTAAGACATGGATAGTAGGATCATTTATCCATTTGTCATGCACCTCATCTACCCATTTAGGAATAAGGGAGGAAAGAGCATGGACTTGAGGCATATCTTCAAATTTTATAGAAAGTGCATCGACTTCCATGTTGTCCTTTCTCTTTTTATATGTAATTTCATAATCATAGCCAAGAAGTTAGTAACCCATTTTTGTTGTTCCGGGGTATTAGTTCTTTGTTCCAAAAAATACTTCAAGCTATGATGATCAGTGCATATAATTAAATGTTGGCCAATAAGGTAAGGCCTCCAATGTTGAATAGCATGGAAAATTGCCAAAATCTCTTTTTCATACGTAGATCAAGTTGAATTCTTAGGAGAAAATGCTTTGCTTATAAAAGCTAGAGGCCTTTCATTCTACATGAGTATGGCTCCCATTCCTATTCCTGAAGCGTCACTTTCAATGACGAACGGTTTAGAAAAGTTGGGCATGGCTAGAATAGGGGTGGTACACATTGCAATTTTCAAGGTGATAAAGGCCTCATCTACTTTAGACGACCATTTGAAAGCGTTTTTCTTAAGTAATGCTGTTAGAGGAGCAACGATTTTACTATAATTTTGGACAAATTTTCTATAATATCTCGTTAGTCCAAGAAACCCACGTAGAGCTTTTAAGGTTTTTGGAATAGGCCAATTTTTCACCTCCTCAATTTTGGAAGGATCTACCATAACTCCTTCCTTTGAGACAATATGCCCTAAGTATTCAATTTCTTGTTTTCCAAAGGAACACTTTGATCTTTTTGCATAAAGTTGATTTTCCTCCAAGATTTGGAACACTTGTCTAACATGGTCCAAATGTTCTTCCCATGTTTTGCTATAAATCAAAATGTCATCAAAGAAAACTAATATAAATTTATGAAGAAAAGGGTGAAATACCTTATTCATTAGACTTTGAAAGGTAGAAGGAGTGTTGGTCAGGCCAAATGGCATCACCAAGAATTCGTAGTGCCCTTCGTGAGTGTGAAAGGCCGTCTTAGGAATATCCTTTTCATTGACTCGTATTTGGTGGTAGCCTAACCGTAAGTCTAACTTGGAAAAATAAGCTGCCCCATGGAGTTCATCTAATAGCTCGTCTATGACCAGAATAGGAAATTTATCTTTGATGGTCATTTTATTAAGCGCTCGAAAATCAACACATAAATGCCATGAGCCATCCTTTTTTCAAACTAAAATAATTAGAGAGGAGTAAGCGATTTTGCTAGGTCTAATGACTCCTGCATTAAGAAGATCTTGTACTAATTTCTCTATTTCGGTCTTTTGGAGGTATGGATAACGATAAGGTCTAATATTAGGAGGTTGATGCCCTGGAAATAGTGGAATAGTGTGATCGTGACTTTGTTGTGGAGGTAGTCCTTTTGGTTCATTGAATACCGCCTTATGGTGGTCTAAAATCTTTTGTAACTCTAGTGTCTCGTATTCTTTGTGACTAGGTTGAATTGAAAATAATTGGGCGACCATTTCTTTGTTTCCTTTTCGGATAATTTTCTCCATTCTATGTGAGCTGACGATTTGGAAAGGTCCTAATTTTAGGTCTTGGATAATATAGGTTTGGTTCTTTGCTGTGAATTTCATCCATAGTTCATCAAATTCCCATTGGAATATGCCTAAGGTTCGTAACCATTGTACGCCTAGTACAATGTCGCACCCACCTAGGGGTAGGATGTACATGTCACCTTTCATGTTATAAACCCCCATAGTTTTATATTTCTGCATTTTCCTTTGCATGTAATTTTTTTGCCATTTCCAATCATCACTTCGAAGTTATTGCAAGGGTATATAAAAAAAATTGCTTGTTTAGCCACCTTTGGATCGATAAATTATGCGTGCTACCAAAATCTAGGAGCATGATAAGGTTTTGTTTCTTAAAATACCCTTTTACTTGCATTGTTTGGGGGGCAAAAAATCCAGCAAGGGTGTTGAAGTAAACCTTTGGAGCATTTTCTTTGTCACTTTCAAGTGTTTTGGATAATACCTCTAATTCGAGTTTAGGTTACTCTTCAGTAGAATTCCCTTCCTGTGTGGCATCTAGAATATATAATTTTTGTGAGGCACATTTATGATTTCTGTCAAATTTCTCATCGCAATGGTAGCAAAGATCCTTAGCTTGTATTTCCTTCATTTCCTTGAAACTCAGACGCTTAATTGGTAGAGCGGGGTTAATTTTGGGGGCTATGTAGGAGTTTTGGGTTCGTCCATTTTGCATTGGTTTGGGGTTGGTATAAGTGTTATATTGTTTCCCCCAAGTTGGTTTTGTGAATTGATTATGTGCCTTGATTTTGTCCTCCACTAATTTTGCCAAGCCAATGGTCTCTAACATGTTTGTAGGGTTATACATTTGCACCTCTATTCGAATTTCTTCTTTTAATCTATTGACAAAACATTCTTGAAATAAGGCAGTGTCTAATATGGATGTTCGATTAGCTAGCCTTTCAAATTCTGCTTGGTATTCACTTACCGAAGTGGTTTGGCATAATTTAGTGAGGGCCCCTATAAAGCTTTGAAACTTGCTAGGGCCGAATCACACTAATAGATTCTATGTAAAGGTTGACCATGTCGGAGTGTCATTAGTTTTCTCGAACCATTGGTACCATTGGATGGCGTCATTTTCCAAGTGGAAGGAGGTGATATGCACTTTTTGGATTTTTGAAATTTGATTTAGTGAGAAATATTGCTCTGCTCTGTAGATCTAGTTTGTAGGGTCTCCTCCAAATTTTGGGAAGTCTAATTTGGTCATCTATGGTAGAATGGAAGTTTGTGGATCTCCTAACATTGCTTGATTTGATGACCCGTGGTTGGGTGAATGTGCATGTGTTGTTGCCTGATTTTGACTGATGGCATCAAGTTTAACATCCATTGCAAATATTTTCTCGAAGAGTTCTCTTGTGTTACGGGTATTCTCCTCTCTTTCCTGTTGAACTTCTTCAACGAGCCTTTCGTGTTTCTCATGAATGGAATCTAGTGATCGTCTTCCTTCAGCCATTGCGGTTGGTGTAGGTAACGATCAATATGACTTGGTACAGGTGAGCAAAAAAAATAAAAAAATAATTTTAATTTTTTTTTTCCTTTGCATTTCGGACGTCGAAAACCTTGATGTTGCATTGAAGATTTTAGCTTTTTCAAAATAGCCACTGGTCACCATGCTAAAGGTCGAGCAATTTGGGTGTAAGACAACTTAATTTGTACCTTAGGAGAAGGTTTAATTTTTTGCAAGGATTTTGACACAAATCCATGAAGCGTGAATGCTGTTTGCGTCCTCGCGAATGTGGACTGGCCAAAATGTGCAGTGGAAAATTTTTTTAATGGTGAATTTGCTCCTTGATCTAGCTCTAATCCAGATGGTATGAAACTAAATGGTGTGGGAAGCAGGATCATTTTTATATTGAATCACTTTTTGATTGTAAGGTAGAAAACCCACAATAGACTTTATATATTTGTTCGATGATGCCTTATTATCATATTTGGATTGCATTTAAATACCTAGTCTAATAGTTGTAAGAGTGAAGGGTTGTGACCCTAGAATATAATTAATAAATAATATAAGTATTAGGACATGTTAGGAGGGTCCTAACAGTATGAAGCAACGAAATCGCTTGACCATAATGAATGATCCTAAAAAAATTAAGATTCGAGCCTTTTAATGCATTGGCTAGGCCTAGTTCAGCTTATGATTGCAACTCTTAGTAGTATTTGCACATTTCTATCCTATGGAGCAGTCAGGCTACAATAGCCATATTAAGGAATCAAAATGATACAAATGCAATTAGACTTGTGTTGAATCATAGTTATCGATGATTTGCTGAAACATGTCATAAAAGAAATGACAATTTTACCCCAAATGTCCTTATGGTGATTTACTCATCTTACTAGATTGCATTGATCGTAACTCGCTGCAACCACCAAGTGTATAGGATAAATCACTAAATACGAGTTGCATTTGGTTTTTAATTATTTGATTTTTTTTTTGTTTTAATTTTGCATTTTGATTGATCCTGGTGCTTTTAACATCACCAAATTGGCAATTTTAATCATTGATTTTGAATTTTTATCCAATGGGAGTCATTAATTTCCTCTTTTAGACCTTCCCACGGTGGGTTTTTAGTGCATTTAATTCTAGCTACGGACCGTGGGTATGGTCTACGATTTAATTTTTTAAATTTTGGGAACCGCAGGTCCGACTTGCGGGCATAAAACCCTAGTTTAAGAATCGTAGGTGTCAGCTGCGGTTTGCCAAGACTAGGAGAACCTATAAATTGAATTTTTGTTTGAAATTTTTTATTATTTTTTGGCAAGCACTAGCAATTTGAGAGCTTTGAGAGTGAGAGAACCTTCCCTGATCTGAAACTCTACCACACTCTACCGTAAGTACACTCATCTACCTCGATGGCAGATCTTGATTAGCCATCTACTAGCCGAGGCTAGGGTGCGGGCAAGGTAACTCAAAACTGAGACCTTGCACTCCATACCAGTAAAATGAATCACATTAAGTAATGTGGGTAATGAACCTCACTAAATTGCTAGTAATGAACCCTACTAGTCTAGGTTAGCTTAGTAATTAATTTTGTGAATTAGTGGACTAGGAGGGTACCCAAAATGGGTGCCTCTCCTAAACTGCAGCTAGTAGCTATGGTTCCCAATTGGCAAATTGAGGACCACAGGTTTCAACTACAATTTTTTTTATATATTTTTGTCGTTTCTTAGCATTGTTTTTAGCTTTGGCTAGATAGATTTTATTTTACATTATGTTTTTTATTTTAGATGTTGACTTCTAGAGCCCAGGAACCTGACATTCTGAAGACTCTTCGTGAGGCTCTATCTAATGATGATCGAGATTGGTTATGAGTTGTCGGGTTCGACTATGTCATGGATCTACCCACTATTAGGGTAGATCAAGCCTACTTGACTACGTTGGCCTGACGCTAGAATGCACGAACCAAAACATTTCACCTACCTATAGGTGAAATAACTATTACTTTAGAGGATGTCTATAGGATCTTCAGGATCCCCATTGATGGCGAGGCCATCGTATCCTCTACCTTTAGGGTAAAGGAGGTTGTTTTTGATTCTATCTTCGATGACCAGAGCGAGGATGCTCAGGATGCGATTGACCATGGAGGGGTGCACATAGGTAAGTGGTGTCACGAGGATGTCTTCTCTACACAGGAAGCCCTCTTCATGCACCTCATAGTATAGATTATCCTTCCAGACTCCTTGGGTGTGAGGATTCCCTGGAACCTCTTGTCCACTGCCTGAAGGGTTCTTCAGAGTTCTATAGAGGAGCCCTTATTGCTATCATGGGGGAGCACCCTACTATGTCAGCTCTATAGGGAGTTGTATTAGATTACTAAGCATAGTTGTAAGGCCCTTAGATGTAGTATTCTATTGTAGATCTGGGGGTGGTAGCACATCTGGATCGAGTGTCCTATAGATCTTCCATTGTGCATCACTTCTATTTCTAATGAGCATCAGTGTTATGCTGCCTATTGGCATCATGAGGATGAGGGTTACCATAGTCAGATCCATGCTGGTGACATCTAACATTACATTACTTAGTTTGCAATACTTGGCTCGAATGATGTTCAGTGGTAGCCCTATATGGATTGCCTAGTGTAGCCAAAGTAGAGCCAGTGGCTGAGATAGGCACATCGTGACAGATGGTTGATCAACCATAAGGCTAAAATTTGAGAGTACCAATTCTACTCTCGGGTCTTGCGGTAGTTTGGGCTCATATAGAATATTCTATATATCCCACTTAGATACAAACGCTTAGTCGCGAAGCACGATCGATAGTGGATCATTCCTGAGCCTTTGGGAGATGTTATAGATGACTACCAGGAGACTAGGATTGAGACTATTGGGACCACTCCAGAGTATGACAGGTGGTGGTCCATGTTCATATGGTACGACATAGGGCCTTTGGGTAGAGAGACAGATCAGACAAAGGTAGAGGTAGATCTTGATGGGCGTAGGGTGCACCAACGGATAGAGGGTGGCTAGGGTGTAGAGGCCACTATCAAGGAGGCTATCGATATTGACCTAGATGAGGAGGCTCTAGAGAAGGGTGAGGTCACTCCTAATAGTGTAGAGGGTCTACTCTTAGCTCAGGTGGCTGACTTGCATAGTCAGCTTAGATGATTCCATACATAGCAGCTAGAGCGAGATACTACTATTGCCACTCTGGAGGTGAGAGTAGTTGATAAGGATAGGTGCCTTACTGAGGTGTAGGGTTAGATACAGGATATTACTACATGGACCATAGATCCAGAGGCCCAGGTTTAGAGACTACAAATTGCACTAGAGTTAGCCCAAGCATAGTGGACTATAGTAGAGGCAGAGAGGGATCTCTTCTAGGTATCGAGGGGGGCTATGCCACCTCCTCAAGTTACTATGGGGTCTTCGACAACACCAGTAGTAGCTATAGTAGGTGTTCAAGATTCGATGGCCGAGGTAGAGTGACTGCACAACATGGTCATGAGGACCAATGAGATACATGCAACCTAGCTCACTCGTGTTGATTAGCTAGCCAAATACATTGAGATGCATGGGCTACAGGTTCTTGAGGATCCTTTTTCTTAAGAGTCTCAGTGGACCAGGTCTAGGACCTTTGGATAGTCTATGGTGAGATCGAGTCACAAGACTCACAAGACTAAGAGGATGCATAGGTCCTCTAGCTCACATGGTGCGACATCGCATGCTGGGCCTAGAGATGTAGGGCAAACTTCAAGGGCCATCGGTCAGAGAAACAACCTACTGTAGTTACCAGTTTCTTGTGTGCTAGGCACCTTAATATTTGGAGGAAGGCAGGATCTATAGCAAGAAATACCCTAGGTGCTAGAGTAGACAGGAGAGCAGGCTCCAGAGCATAGTGTTGAAGGAGGCGATGAGAGCTTTGGTATAGGGGGAGCAGACTGGGCTCTGCTAGATGTAGATTATATTTTTGATATACCACATTTATTTTGGGTGTAGGGTCGAGAACCTACACACTTTTTAGCCTACGAGCATTTTGATACACTCCCTATGTATTTTTTTGGATACATATATATACAAATTTATCATTTATGGCTCATTAACATGTATCAATTATTTATTTTTGATTTTATGTTTATTTGATGCACATGGATGCAATGCTTATGTTGATGCTATTTTTATATGATGCAATGTATGAATGACATGCAATAGCTATCTATTTGATTTATGATGATGATGTTATGCAGTGATCTATATGTTTAGATGTGCTATTTATGATGGATGCAAATGGATGCACTATTTATTTTGAACACATATTTGTTCTTGCTTTGTGGGCATGCGTTCATTTTTATGAAGTTATGGTATGCTATGCAATGTATGGTAATACATTATGTACATAATCGTAATCTAATGGGAATGAACCTGTATGATTTAATCACTTAAACATAAATAATGAATGTAAATTATGTATATCAATTTTAAAATATGACACCACAAAATGTATGACAGATAATTCTCATTACAAGAACTTAATCAATTAATCACCCATTTATGAAATGCAGTGAAATGGATTGGTATAATGCTAATGAATGAATATTTCATTCTGTATATTTTTTCTTTGCTGAACTATATAGTCAATGGCTGTCTAAATATCATTTTTGATATTCATGTAGTATCTATCATATATGTTTGATTGTGATTTGTAAAATGCATTCTGATAAATGAATGTGTAGACACCAAAACAGCACCAATCCGATTATGTGACTGCAAACACTGATCGCTTTGACAAACACAGCCCCCAGGGCAGCCCTCAGAGGTCAAACAGTGGTCCTAACCACTTCCATAGCAATTTTGTAAGGTCAGGAAGCAATTTGGTACATTTAGACACTTTGCCCAGTACTCGTCTCACCCAGGGACGATTACTAACTTGCAATCGTCTCACCCAGGGATGATTACTAACTTGCAATCGTCTCACCCAGGGACGATTGTTGTAATCGTCCCACCCAGGGACGATTACCAAGTTTAACGGGCAAAATGACAAACGACGCCAAGTGGCAGCCCAGAACAGCTCGCTTGATGACTCCCGCCTTGCACGCGTGTGTAGGTGGACAGAAGGGCCGTTAGAGGACTGTCACAAGAAGCAATTATGAAAACACAAGTCAATGGAGGACTCCCCTCCCTCATGAGGAGACATGACTGCCACATGGCGCCTATGACCAACACATGGCGTTTGTGCTTCCTTCCCAAAGGAGACCCCTTGGGTCTATAAAAGGTGAGACTTTTCTCACCCAAAACGATAGAGGTTGAAGGAGTTTTCAAGCAACGAAGTGCCGCCGAGTTGAAGACCCACTTGCATCCCTTTTGGTTCACCTTCCCACATCCACCAATATCTTTTGCAAGGGAGGTTGTTGGGTGGCCTTTGGAAGCTCGAACCCGACCCAATTCCAACACATGGACACTTGAACCAACCAATTCGCCGACCCCCCACTCCTAAGAGATTTTGGGCCCATCCCAAGTGGATTGGTGCCAAAATCAAGTTCCATCGGTGGGCTGCCCACTTGGGCACCCCGCACCTTTTGGATTTAGTTGTAGTTCATTTTCTGTCATTTGTTCATATTCCATGTTATTCTCTCATTGCTCAATAGTTCAGAATCTTGAATCTTGATTTCAAAAGGTTTTCATCGAATATTATCATGCTTTTGTTATTTTGGTTGTCCCACTGACTTGCAGGTAACAACGTCCAATTTCTCGATGATGGAGGCCAAATTGGGAGAATCCGACCATCTGGGTCGTCCCAAAATGGCCCCAATTACATAACCCCCTTGTTTGCAGGCATTTTGCAGGTCTCGAGAATCGACATTGGAGCAGCGGTAGGTCGGCTTCTTCAACACAGTATCAATCGTCCCTGTAGGGGACGATTAACAACAGCAATCGTCCTTCCAGGGGACGATTAACAGCAGCAATCGTCCTTCCGAGGGACGATTAATAGTAGCAATCGTCCTTACCAGGGACGATTACCAGGTAAAAGCAGATTGGCCGGCTGTCTCAGGGGCAATGGCCTTTTGGTAACATTTTCTGTCTTCTGTCAAGTTTTCAAGCCATTTGGACTCACTGTATTTACTGTTTCAGGCAGATGTTTACATGCATATTTCGTTGATTTTAGAGAACGAACCCCTTTCCTTTGCAGAAGGTGCTACTGACATTTTTATTGTTTCTTTGATTGCAGGAAAAGCAATCAGAGGTGAAGAACTTATCCACATCAACGACGATAGCATCTTGGCCCGCCCATTGCAATCGTGGGCACGCGGGAAGAGGAAGACTAGGTCACACATTGTAATGAAGACAAATTTAACGCTCCTAGCCCCCAAAAGGGGAGGAGACGTCTATGTAACCGAGGATAAGATATTTGAATAAAGAGGGTTGTGATTTCTTTACATCTTGTCTTTCGTTTCCAAGTTGTCTCTTTCCTTCGTTTTAGTGCATAGGATCAAAGCGTTACATTTTCGTCTTATGTTGCATAACTAGTGTTTCCTTTGCCCGAAATCTCGTGCTTTCAAGTGGCGATCACGATGGGACCCTGTCCCCTATTTTTAAAATCATAGAAACCGATTGAATTTTTGTGTTTGTGCTTGACAGGTACATTTTTTTCTTGCAGACTGTTAATCGTCTCTACAAGGGACGATTTCTGTTCTGGAAATCGTCTCACCCTGGGACGATTGTAAAATCGTCTCTGCGAGGGACGATTTTTGTTCTGGAAATCGTCTCACCCTGGGACGATTGTAAAATCGTCTCCGCAAGGGACGATTTTGATTCTGTTAATCGTCTCACCAAGGGACGATTTTCTGTCTGCAACTTTTCAGAGCAAAAATTCAGAGGCAACTGGAGCAGGCAGAGAAGAGGTAGGGATTTTCATCATCTCTGTTGAAATTTTCTGTTTCGTTTTTGTTTCTTTGACTGTTTTCATTTTTAGCTTGCATTGCTTAGGAAAAGTCATTCATGCATGTTTCATTTTCGTTGGATAAAATGAACCTCACACACTCCACGAAACAATTTTAAACCAAGGAGCTGGTCGTAAGACCCCAGCCCTTGATCAAGACCATTGGTGGATTTAATCACCACCTTGGCTTGATTTGCATACATTTCCCGATTGTCAACTGTTGTTAGGCGTAAATCCTGACGAAGACAGACCGAGCGTAGCTGGGGTGATTCCCATGCGCGCGAGGATAAGTTTTCTATGGTAGGTGCCATTAACAGGACAATCCCCCTTCCGTACCGCCTACGTACCACGTACCTTCTCCTCTCACGTACCTATAGTCTCCCTCTCGTAAGGGCGGGTATATAGAGAGGTTGGTATATCGGCCTGGCCGGTATATTGAAGGGGTGACCTTTTGGGAGTTATAAGAGCCTACATGATGCATTTAAACGTTCTACAAAACCTACAAAGACAAAACAAAACACCAAAATACACTAAACCAGCCTAGGGCACACCAAGAATCCTTAAAAGAGATAATCACGGTTTTGTGAATGTGTGTGTTTAATTCTGTTTAGTGTAGACAAAAAAAAAAAAATCATTAAAAACAAGATAAAAATCTACTTAGATAGTGTGGACGCACCGCAATGGTGTACACCCGCAGCCAAGCCCAATCAAGGGCAGCAGCTCCGAAAGGTACACAAGAAGCAGGCACAAGTCGCCTTCGCTTCAGTCCTGAGGATTTGGTCATACCGCCTTATCGGTCTAACCTACAAAAGAATCCAATTCAAAATCCTCGGTGGGGTATGCCCATTCAAAGCAGCCCCTCTCAAAAAGACGCCCTACATGCAGACCTTAATGTAAACAGAGAATCGCCCTCTCAAGCTAGACATGAGTGGCCACAGCGCGATGAAGCGCTAACGGGGCACACTGTCCATTTGGAGGGACAACGTGGATATGGCGTCCCTTCTTTACCTCTCATCAGAATAGAGAGACCAAATCCAGAGCGTAGGGCTCCTTACACAGGGCGACCTAACTCCGCCTGCCCCTTACGCACCTATGAGAGAGAATATGAGGAAGATCATCGCATTCCTCAAGGACAACAACATACAACGCGGGAACCTTATGCTTCGCACCAGCCGGATATCATAATCACCCCTTGAGGCCAGAACCTCGAGCACATACCGCCTACCTCGACAGAGGGAAGCGACCCCTTGAGATTTTAGAGCATCAAAACCGAGGTAAACCCATAGGAGGAACATTTGAACCTTCTGAACAAAATAGGGTAGATCAAATTGACCCGGCTGTCGCCAGATATACCACCCGTCAAGCCCAAATCATGCGGCTTAAACAAAGTCAGCAAGAGATAGAGTATCAATACCGCTTGGATAAAGAACGCATGCAACGTGAAGCGGATGAGTTACAATATGAAATACTTGAGAGAGGGCCAACCCCTCGCGTCCAAAGAGCCGAACAACATGAGAGGCATAACCCTTTAACGCAGGACGGGTCTCCACGACCTCGTCAAGCTTTGCCTCCGAGACCTCATAGACATGAGAGGGAGGCTACTCCTCGAAATGATGATGGGTACCTTCAGCGGGGACTCGATCAAGGTCAGAGGTTTCGCCTAGAAACTCCTCAAGAATTTTATGAGGAGTACGAACCAGAGATAGAACATGTTGAAACTCTCCATCAAGGCAGGAGGGCTGCCATTCGGCCACCCCTCCATAGGCCCCCAGTTTATCATAACGTACAACGGGAGCAAGCAAGAGAGGAAGAAATAAAATCTTCCGATGCATACCAAGCGCTATTGGAGCGTTTAGAGTCGTGGAGACAAAAGCTCCTGGGCATCAAAAACCCACATTACGTCTACTCCGCAGTAATCCGGTGCATCCCTCAGTGCCTACACCTCTTTACCCCGAACACTTCAAGTTGCCTCAATTGGCAGTTTTTAAAGGTGAGGAGGACGCACAAGAGCACGTTACAAGATTTCTAAGCCAGTGCTTCGCAATCCAAGATAATGACGCGTTGCTGCTTAGAACATTCATAACCACATTCGTAGGCCCTGCCTCGGATTGGTTCACACAATTGCCCAAACACAAGGATAAGCAGCTTAGATCGGCTAGTAGATGCGTTTCTTGAACGCTTCGCCTTCAACACAAGGAAGAAGGCATCACTTAGTGATCTTGCTAGCCTTAAACAATTTGAGGAGGAAACAATGGCAGCGTACGGGAACCGATGGAGAGCTTTGCTTTCTAAGTTACCCTACCGTCCTCCCATGTCGGATCTCACGCAAATGTTCGCAAAAAGTTGCTTAAAATCAATCTCTCGGTCTATTGTTGCCGCGACAATACGACGAGCCTAGAAGAAGCTTTGGCCCAAGCCAGACTTATAGAAGAGATTAAGATAGGCGAAGGCGCAATTGCCAAGCCTAAGAAGAAAGAGTGGAACAAAACCACTAAAACCGGGACAACGCAACCACAACACGCTGCAGTCAATCAAGTTGCGATAAATGTTCCCGCGCCTGTGCAAGAGACGCAGCCCCAAAGGGCTAATTACCAGGCAGTGCCTCCTGCTTACGAAAGAGATAACAAAAGATAGGAGCAGTATCAGCAGCGTCGCCCTAGGCGACAATTCACCCCGTATGCGGAGTCTAGGGACTCCTTATTTGACCGCTTGTCAGCGGCAAATTTAGTTACTCTGCCAGAAATCCAAATTTTTGACCCTAACATTCCCAAGCCTAGGGGGTATAGGGAGGAATTGTATTGCAGATTCCATAGGCGCAGAGGACATGACCTAAATGGGTGCTAGAAATTCAAAGAACTAGTCCAGGATTTGATCGACAACAGAACATTGGTCGTGGACAACCCCATCGCACCAAACAACCAACAAATGGGGGTATTCAAGGACCCCTTGCCTGCCCACGAGGCACTGCACAAAACCGCTCCGCATTAACGAGGTGCGACAAGATCTTCCCGCGCAAGGATTGGTGGGAATGATTAGCATTGTAACAAGGAACAGAAGATACCCAGCAGTTGCCCCCGAGGTAGCTACGAGGGAAGTTCCGTCGACATCGCAGCCTCAACAACGCCCAACGCAGTTGCCTCCGCCTAGACCCGAGGTCACGATACGGACCAAACTCACGCAGAGTCTACGGACCACATCGGCTAGGCTGTCCATCTACGAGCTTATCCAACAATCAGCTCCCCATAGAGAAGCTCTTATGGACATTTTAAAAGCCATTGAAGTACAACCCCACGAAGCAAATTCTTTCAACGCCTTCGTGGGACATGTGAAACAATGTACGGAGCTTGTCATCACATTCAGAGAAGACGAGGTCAAAACGATATCAAATGACATGGCGGATCCACCCCCGCACGTTATCGCGCGGGTCAACGGGATCCCGTACAAGAGAGTGCCGATAGATACCGGCTCGTCCAAGTAACATTATAACCACCGCAGCGTTAAAACATTTAAAATCGCCAGCCTCTCACATCACCGCTTCCACGTACACACCACGAGCTTTTAACGATGCAATTTGCTCGACAATCGACATAGCTTGTTCTCGCCTATCCAGGTAGGACAAAAGTCAATACCCACACCGTGCCATGTGCCGGAAGGCAGAAATGGCTTATAATATACCGCTAGGGCGGCCTTGGATCGTGGACATGAAGTGTGTCCCCTCGATCGCACACCAATGCTTGAAGTATGCCTATGAAGGGCAAATACATGTAGTCCCAATGGACTTAGAGCCCTTCAAGTATTGCAATGCGGTACAATTCATACCTCAATCGACCCTCCCATCAACGCATTTGGATTTTCAATTAAATCCATCTAAACAGGGTCCGATACCGCAGGTACCACTGGTGGCCAACAAGGCAAAATCCCAGCCAGGTGAGACTTCATCACCTACTCCTTCATCATCAACGCCACCTATCGTGGCCCAACAGAAGGACAAGGGAAAGCAAATCATGGAAGAGGTTAAGCCTCTAGAAGAGGGGTTGCCCACGATTTCAACGATATCAACAGAGGAAACACCCAACACAACACAAACCAAGACTCCTGAACAACCAAACATGGAATGGACTCGAGAAGGACTACCGCTTCCTCCTACCCAATCATCAACAATCACTCGTTGAGATGGCCAGGACGGGCCTCGGGGGAGTACTTAGTGCAAAACGTTGTGGCAACCCCCACATTGGAGTCAGGCAGGGACATGGGAAGACCTCGCCTTCCCATAGGGACAATTGTTCCACTAGGCTACCCTCCCAACCGGACGAATTTTGTGTATGGGGGCCTTGATCATGGTTCTGAACCATGCGAACAAAAGGAAACAGATGAAGAGCCTTTTGTCGAAAACATCAATTATCTATCGAACCCATAATTTGCCCTAAAATATCTCGAACAATGCAATTGGCATGGGTATGGGCTAGGCAGATATGAGCAAGGGACGCGAATCCTTTGCCAACCAAGATATCAGATGCCATACGACAAGTCAGGAGTGGGGTTCAACCACCCCTTGCCCTTAGACATCTTGGTTGAAAATATGCAAGGCCTAGAAATAGGCAACAAGGGGGGATTGGCACAAGACCCGTACGCCAATCCAAACACAGAATACACATTGGGGGACTATCTCCCATGGTCTACAAACACCCCTGGAAATAGCAATAATCCCTCTCCTTTGCTAGAGAGAGGTGAAAGTTCAGAGAGCAATCCTCAAAGAGAACAACAACGGCTTTCGGACATTTTTTTGAAGTCGTTTCCCCTAGAGATTCCAGATGAAACGACACAATGTCAAGAGAATCGAGTCCCTCCACCAAGAGTGGAACAACCACAATGGGACTGGATTAACTTATTGGAACAAGAAGAGTCCTCAACGTCACAAGCAACAGATGCTGAAGAGGATGAACAATTTTGGATCTATGAAAGTGAGTCAGAAGACGAGACTGAGATGGACTATCTCAGACACGCACGACGGCATCATCGCGCTTTAACGCATGAAGATCTAATGGGACAAATGGGCATCCTATTAGGACATGAATGGCAAGTAGACCCAGCGAGGTGGGACCAAGTGTTAGACCTATGGCTCCAAATTCAAGATGAGCATCGTCCACCTCGAGATCCCATCAGGACAGCAGTACCGAGGGAAGACCCCGCCTTCCTTTTCACACATAGAGATGAGTTTGCACCTAGAGAGGATCCATTCGTGCCCGTTCCCGTAGAGCCAGATCCAGAGTATAGGGAACAGCTAAAAGAATCAAGTCATCACACCCGCGGTTCCGGAGACCAAATTCATTCCATCCACATGATCTCCATTGATTTGACCGCACCCATCCGCAATCCGATCGATCCATCACAGCCATTGCATCTAGACATGGATGCCATCGATCGGGATCGCGTCAATTCACCATTATCACCATCAAAGTACTGGCCTTTCGGTGAAATGCTTCATTTCGCCCCAAGGACAACTCAGGATATTTTTCAAGCTGAAGAGGGACCCGAGGTTCCAAACGTAGATCTTAACTCAGCTGATGATATCCATTTGATCCCAACTCCACATCAGTTGGAGGACGGATCCCACATGTCAGTCGAGGAGACGACTGACGTAGACATCGGCACAGATCCAATGAATCCACGGATTCTCAAGTTGGGGGTAAGTCTTTCCCCCGAAGAGCAAGCCGATTACATTGCCCTTCTTAAAGAAAAGAAGGAGGTTTTTGCATGGTCGTACAAGGATATGCCAGGACTAGACCCGCAGCTAGTCATGCACAATTTAACGCTTGATCCGACAATCAAGCCCGTAAAGCAAAAACTAAGAAAGATGCACCCAAAAGTGGCCTTGATGGTCAAAGACGAATTGCAAAAGCTGTTGGATGCACAATTTGTCATCTGCATGGATTATCCGCCATGGCTGTCCAACATGGTTCCCGTCAAGAAGCCCGACGGGAGGATTCGCATATGCACCGATTTTCGAGACCTAAACAAAGCGAGTCCTAAGGATGATTTCCCCTTGCCAAGCATCGACGCATTGGTAGACGCTACAACAGGTCACGAAATGCTCTCCCTAATGGACGGTTTCTCAGGATACAATCAAATTCGTATCAATCCTGAAGACCAACTCAAAACGGCATTCACAACGCCTTGGGGGACATTTTGCTATAAGGTCATGCCTTTTGGCCTTAAAAACGCTGGCGCTACATACCAACGTGCTATGACGTATATCTTCCACGATTACATGCACAAAACTTTGGAAGATTACATGGATGATTTGTTAGCCAAATCTCTCTTGCGCTCAGATCATCTCGGTGACTTAAGCAAGATTCTCGATCGCCTCATAGAGCATAAGGTCAGATCGAATCCCAAGAAGTGCGTGTTCGGCGTCACATCCGGAAAACTCTTGGGTTTTATAGTCTCAAAGAGAGGCATCGAAGTGGACCCAAACAAAGTCAAGGCAATCCTTGAAATGGCTCCCCCAACCACTATCAAGCAGCCTAAGAAGTCCGCAAGGAAAGGTCACGTCGATTAAACGCTTCATAGCGCAATTATCTGACAAATGCCGACCAATGAACAAACTATTGCACAAGGGGGTCACATTTCATTGGGATGACGAGTGCCAGTCAGCCTTTGACGAAATCAAACAATACTTGGCTTCGCCACCGCATCGGCACCACCTAGACCAGGAGTGCCGTTCTACTTATACATCTCGACCATCGAGGTGGCACTGGGCGCCATGCTAGCCCAGAAGAATGAACATCACAAAGAACAAGCTACTTACTATCTTAGCCGCACCCTGGTCGGGCTACGAACTTAACTATGCATACGTTGAAAAACTCGCTTGGCAAGTGGTGTTTGCTACCAAAAGGCTACGCCACTACATGCCGAGCAACACTACGTATGTTGTGTCTAAGGAGAATCCATTGCGATACATGATGAGTCGTACTTATCATAGTAGTCGCACGGCGAAATGGATCATGTTGTTGACGGAATTTGACATTGAGTTTATTGGGCAAAAATCTATCAAAGGACAAGTCATAGCCGATCAACTAGCAGAGGCTCCTCTTGAAGACGATCAGCCTCTAGCCATAGAACTACCCGATGATGGGGTCTTCCATGTCTCAGAATCGCCAGATTCTGAAGAGCCTGAGTCACGAGCCGACATAACTTTATTCTTCGATGGTTCTAAATGCAAGCAAGGTGGTGGCGCAAGAATCGTATTCTTCACACCGCAGGGTGCTCCAATGCCCCTGTCATTTAAATTAAACTTCCAATGCACCAACAACAATGCAGAATATGAAGCCTTGCTCCTAGGTCTTCAAACAACAATCGCCATGAACATCAAAAGACTGAACATCTTTGGTGATTCGCCGTTAATCGTCAATCAAGTCAAAGGGGTATATCAATGCAAATGCCCAGTTCTGAAATCCTATAAAGCTCTCGTGGACAAATTCCTGGCAAAACTTGAGTGGTATGACATCGAGGCACTTCCTCGATCATCGAATCATTTTGCGGACACAATGGCCTCCTTGGGGTCACTAATCCCGCAAGACCTTTCCGGTGACATGACAACTATTCAAGTCAAAACATTATCGCAACCCGCGATGGAGCGTGCAAGCTCAGACTTGACGCCAAGAATCCACATGATCCAGATCGAACCATCCTCGGATAAGTTCTTTCGAATCCGAGATAGTCTGAAACGTGCCAACTGGGGGTCCTTATTTTCCCCCACTCCCATTGATAGCAACACAACGCTATTCTTACAAGTTTTATCCCAATCAGCACTTGATAGGGAAGAACTTCAAAAGGGATTGGTCTGTTCATACTGTCGAGGTTTTCGATCAACAGGACTGGTATTTACCAATAAGAGACTACCTCAAGTTAGGTAATATTCCCTTTGGATTGACGCATGCCGCAAAACGGACATTCAAACAGAAAGCGGCAAAATATGTCTTGATAGGAGACATTTTGTATCGTCGCAGCTATGACGGAATTCTCCTTCGTTGCTTGGACCAACAAGAGTCCACTTGGGCAGTCGCCCAAGCGCATGACGGTACATGTGGCGGCCACTTTAGTGGTATGGCCATTGCAAAGCGCATTCTTCGCATGGGCTATTATTGGCCATCTTTAGAGCAAGATTGTTGCGCGTATGTCAAGAGGTGCGTAAAATGTCAACATCATGCCAATCTGATGCACGTACCTTCCCAGGCCTTACAGACAGTCCAGTCTGCTTGGCCATTTTCGTAGTGGGGCCTCGATCTAATCGGAAAGATCTCCCCTGCATCGTCAGGCCGTCACACGTTTATCATAACGGCCACATAATACTTTACCAAATGGGTGGAAGCAATTTCGTTAACCTCTACGACAGGACCCCGCATTGCGGAGTTCATCTTGCATTACATCATATGTCATTTTGGTATTCCATCCAAAATAATCTCGGATAATGGGCCATCATTCAAGAACAAAGACGTGCGTGCTTTGACCACAAAGTACAAAATTCAGCACAACTTTTCAACACCCTATTATCCGCAAGCAAATGGGCAAGCAGAGGCATCAAACAAGACACTAGTTGCCATCCTTAAAAAGACCGTCGCAGACAGTCATAAGGATTGGCACATACAAATCCCACTTGCACTTTGGGCTTATCGCACTAGCATTCGGACGCCAACTGGGGCAACTCCGTTTTCACTAGTGTATGGCTCGGAGGCGTAATGCCTCTCGAGTTGGAAATTCCTTCCCTCCGCATATCAATGCAGGAATTCATCGATGATGACACTGCACGGCAGAGCCCGGTTAGACCAACTTACGTTGCTTGACGAACGACGCGTTAATGCTCTCGAGCACTTACGTATCTATCAAGAGCGGCTTAAGAGAGCTTACAACATGAAAGTTCACCTAAGAGACTTTCGGGTTGGTGATTTGGTTCTGAAGGAAAACCAACAAAACTCTAATTTGCCATCCCATATGAGGGACAAATTCATGGCAAATTGGTTAGGTCCTTATGTCATTGATAGCAAAATAGGACCGGGAACGTACAAGCTAGCTTCTCTTGACGGTATCAAGGAAACAGAACCCTTGAATATCAGTCATTTGCGACCATTTCATATCTAAGAAAGCCATATACCAAAAAAAAAAAAAAAAAAAAAAAAATTAAAGAAAAACTAAATTATATCTCTTAAAAAAACTCCAAATTATCAATCTCTTCACCCAAAAACTCCAAGGATTATCGCAATCTCTTGGTCAACCAAAAAGCTCCAAGGATTATCACAATCTCTTGGTCAATCCAAAAAGCTCCAAGGATTATCGCAATCTCTTGGTCAACCAAAAAGCTCCAAGGATTATCGCAATCTCTTGGTCACCCAAAAACTCCAAGGATTATCGCAATCTCTTGGTCACCAAAAAGCTCCAAGGATTATCGCAATCTCTTGGTCACCCAAAAGCTCCAAGGATTATCGCAATCTCTTGGTCACAAAAAGCTCCAAATTATCAATATCTTGGTCAAATCCAAAAAGCTCCAAGGATTATCGCAATCTCTTGGTCAATCCAAAAAGCTCCAAGGATTATCGCAATCACTTGGTCAAACCCAAAAAGCTCCAAGGATTATCGCAATCACTTGGTCAAAACCCAACAAAAATACATCAAAAACAACAAAAAAAATTTCAAAAACAACAAAATACATCAAAAACAACAAAAATTTGCATCTCATTTCTACGCATTCTCAAATTCATCAATTGAGAGTTTTCTCACATCTCATCTTCATATTCGCCAAACTCAATTCATCGAAAATACAAAAATATGTAGCTGCATTAAGCATTGCATTCATACAGCCCATCTTGTTCCCCACTGTTCCATTTCATAAAAACAACAGACACACCATGCATTGCTTCCACCACACTAGAGTCAATGGTCTTTTAATGTATCACGAGTTTTCGTAGTTCAGCCAAAATTTTCCTCTTTAGCCATGTAATGTATCAAGTCGAACAGATTTTACGAAGGTAGAGTCATACTTGAAATACACCTTGATACGTAACATCCCAACACAAACTAAACACATTAACAATTCCAGAGTTATGTGAAAGAAAGATGAACCGCACAGTAATCTAGGTCACCATAAGTGAAATGGTTATCTTGCTCATCCCCTGTGCGGATGACCCAAAGAATGCTGAGAGTTGGCAAAAGGACAAGCATCACCCCTACCCAATTCCCAAAAATCCCTAATCTCAATAGTTGCAAAAAAAAATCAAAAAATTTGCAAAACATCAAAACATCAAGATTTGACATCCTACAGTGCACACATCAAAATGCACTAAGAAACAATGATTTTTATCACTCCAATCCCTTGCTCAAAAAAAAAAAAAAAAAGAAGAAGAAAACAAATCAAAATAAACAATGATCTTATCACTACAAACGAGCAAGTATCCTATTACAATTGAAGAAAAGAAGGGAGTTGAACTTGAATCCCTGGAACTCTCAGCATTCTAAAGGTCTTCTCGCATGACGATATATCTGTCACATTAACTTGCGTACAGATCAATGTTTGCATGTGGATAAGCTAGCTTATGACATCCTAGAAAACATCGCGGATTAATCTAACTAAACATAACAAAGGAGTTAGTGGAGCTAGTTAGGTGATCCTCAGGCACAAGGTTCGGTTGAAAGCCCATCTGGCAATGGCGGTATCCTGATAAATACCACATAAATGAACTCAATGGCACACACAGGGATGTGAAATAGCTTGGTCAAAAATAGGTCTGATTCATACCTTGTTCAAAAATCATGTAAGATAAAGTACAATCGTGGCTAGAGAGCTAGAACCTGTCTCGAGTCTCGTAAAAACTTAGCTACATTTCTAAACCAACTGCGCTACTTTTCGTCTTTGCAATACCATCAAAAAATACAAAAAAAAAAAAGGAAAACCACATGTATACATACAAATTCATGCATCACAACAATCGCCTAAAAACAAAATAACAGAGTTCTAAACAATCTATGGTGCCATAGCCAAACATCACAAATCCCATTCATCCATTTCATCTCTCGCATATCACATATAAATCAAAAACATTTGCAGTCATCATAGCATATGCATCCATCAAAATAAATCAACATAATACATCCATATTCATCAACCATCATGCACAAGATCAAAGAATATCAAAACAACAAAAACAACAAATAAATGCAACACAAAAACAAAAAGCAATAAACATTGCTGCACACAAGTGCTCTTGCACTTAACCTCTTGGCATAGCAAAATCGATATCGAGGTTTACATTGTCACTATCCTACTCCCTAAGAAGGCTACCATAGCTGGACCGCTCCACGGGAAAACGGATTTCAGACAATTAAATCCCCAAATGGTGTCACAAAACAACAAAAACATCACAAAAAAGCAACACAAAAACATAGCAATAAACATTGCCAGACACAAGTGCTCTTGCACTTAACCTCTTGGCATAGCAAAACTGATATCGAGGTTTACATTGTCACTATCCTACTCCCTAAGAAGGCTACCATAGCCGGACCGCTCCACGGGAAAACGGATTTCAGACAATTAAATCCCCAAATGGTGTCACAAAACAACAAAAACATCACAAACAAGCAACACAAAAACATAGCAATAAACATTGCCAGACACAAGTGCTTTTGCACTTAACCTCTTGGCATAGAAAATAGATGTCGAGGTTCAAATTATCGCTCTCCTAATTCCCCAAGAAGGCTATCATAGCCGGACCGCTCCACGGGAAATAGGTTTTCGACGATTTCACCTCATTATGACATCACCAAAAGGGTTAACACCCACCAAAAATAGGTCCAAATGTTGGAAAAATTGCACACGCTTAACGGTAAACCCTCTAAAGGCACCCTTGCACAAGTCATCTTGGGTCAAGCGACTCGTCGCTTCTCTCACAAAGGTCATTCCCTCATCGATTCGTCGCTTGAGGGGGTAGTCACACTTAGTCACCAACCAACAATCACACACCCAATTAAGGAAAACGACATGCATTCAAAGAATCATTGACAAAGACAATCACGCTCCCGCTTGGGGAAGTAAACAAGCAACAATCAAATCAATCAAACACTTGGCATTTCGTGAATCATGAATACAAGGTTCCCCTGAGGTAAAAACGCCCTTCGCCTATTCATGACCGATCAATGTCTAAGTTCAAGTCACACCTCACCAAAACAGGTTAACACTTGAAATCAAATTCCTTAGCTCGTCAGAAGCAAGGATTCAAGAATGCATGCCCTTTCCATACTTGGGGCATCAAAAGTTGGTTAGGTTACCAAGAAACATTAATCATTAGTGCTTTGGTTATCTATTTTTGCTCAAGACCGCGTCACCCGCAGCGCTTCCCAAAAAGGGGCATCTCGTAGACACCAAAACAGCACCAATCCGATTATGTGACTGCAAACACTGATCGCTTTGACAAACACAGCCCCCAGGGCAGCCCTCAGAGGTCAAACAGTGGTCCTAACCACTTCCATAGCAATTTTGTAAGGTCAGGAAGCAATTTGGTACATTTAGACACTTTGCCCAGTACTGCCTCACCCAGGGACGAATAATTGCAATCGTCTCACCCAGGAGATGATGTTCACGGGACGATTACTAACTTGCAATCGTCTCACCCAGGGACGATTGTTGTAATCGTCCCACCCAGGGACGATTACCAAGTTTAACGGGCAAAACGACAAACGACGCCAAGTGGCAGCCCGAACGGTCGCTTGATGACTCCCGCCTTGCACGCGTGTGTAGGTGGACAGAAGGGCCGTTAGAGGACTCGTCACAAGAAGCAATTATGAAAACACAAGTCAATGGAGGACTCCCCTCCCTCATGAGGAGACATGACTGCCACATGGTGCCTATGACCAACACATGGTGTTTGTGCTTCCTTTCCCAAAGGAGACCCCTTGGGTCTATAAAAGGTGAGACTTTTCTCACCCAAAATAGACGAGGTTGAAGGAGTTTTCAAGCAACGAAGTGCTGCCGAGTTGAAGACCCACTTGCATCCCTTTTGGTTCACCTTCCCACATCCACCAATCTCTTTTGCAAGGGAGGTTGTTGGGTGGCCTTTGGAAGCTCGAACCTCACCCAAATCCAACACATGGACACCTGAACCAACCAATTTGCCGACCCCCCACTCCTAAGAGATTTTGGGCCCATCCCAAGTGGATTGGTGCCAAAATCAAGTTCCATCGGTGGGCTGCCCACTTGGGCACCCCGCACCTTTTGGATTTAGTTGTAGTTCATTTTCTCGTCATTTGTTCATATTCCATGTTATTCTCTCGTTGCTCAATAGTTCGGAATCTTGAATCTTGATTTCAAAAGGTTTTCATCGAATATTATCATGCTTTTGTTATTTTGGTTGTCCCACTGACTTGCAGGTAACAACGTCCAATTTCTCGGTGATGGAGGCCAAATTGGGAGAATCCGACCATCTGGGTCGTCCCAAAATGGCCCCAATTACATAACCCCCTTGTTTGCAGGGGTTTTGCAGGTCTCGGGAATCGACATTGGAGCAGCGGCAGGTCGGCTTCTTCAACACAATATCAATCGTCCCTGCAGGGGACGATTAACAGCAGCAATCGTCCTTCTAGGGGACGATTAACAGCAGCAATCGTCCTTCCAGGGGACGATTAACAGTAGCAATCGTCCTTACCAGGGACGATTACCAGGTAAAAGCAGATTGGCCGGCTGTCTCAGGGGCAATGGCCTTTTGGTAACATTTTCTGTCTTCTGTCAAGTTTTCAAGCCATTTGGACTCACTGTATTTACCGTTTCAGGCAGATGTTTACATGCATATTTCGTTGATTTTAGAGAACGAACCCCTTTCCTTTGCAAAGAGGTGCTACTGACATTTTTATTGTTTCTTTGATTGCAGGAAAAGCAATCAGAGGTGAAGAACTTATCCACATCAGCGACGGCAGCATCTTGGCCCGCCCATTGCAATCGTGGGCACGCGGGAAGAGGAAGACTAGGTCACACATTGTAATGAAGACAAATTTAACGCTCCTAGCCCCCAAAAGGGGAGGAGACGTCTATGTAACCGAGGATAAGATATTTGAATAAAGAGGGCCGTGATTTCTTTACATCTTGTCTTTCGTTTCCAAGTTGTCTCCTTTCTTTGTTTTAGTGCATAGGATCAAAGCATTACATTTTCGTCTTATGTTGCATAACTAGTGTTTCCTTTGCCCGGAATCTCGTGCTTTCAGAATGACTTGCATTTTTGATGTCTAATGATATTTGGTGTTTTGTTGCTATTAGAGAACTTTTTGAGGTTTTCCATGAGACTCAAACTCCCTAGTAGACTTCTCAAAAAATCACATACTAATTGTACAAGGATTTTAATGGATAAAATTTTTGCCATGACAGAACCAACTATTCATTATCCTTGTGTGTACATGTGAGTATTTTCAGATAGACCATAAGCATACCCCGTATGTTAGTCGAGACTTTTTCAACCCATATATGAGATAGGGTTCCTCATACGATCATACCATCCTTATTTAAGATTTGATTAGACTTATACAACTAGATAATCCTAGATACCTAGAGCTAGCTCATCTTGCAAATTGATCAGGGCTACCCCTCCAAATGCAGGTGGGACTCTTTCAACCCATTGTTATGTTTGGGGATCACCCAATAGAACTACCCCTCCGATTACAAATGGGAATCTTCCAACCCATTGTTGTAATCGGGGATCACTCTATGGCTTTCAAAAGGTAGAAAATCAAAGGATTCATGTTCTCACCCTTCTTACTTGCTCATATGTAGTGATAAAAATCACTGTTACTCCTTGTGTTGCCATTTTATTTGAGCAAGGGATTTTTATAGTGCTTTTGATTCACTATGTCACTTTACATTTGATTTGAACTTTGTACTTTGAAATTTGCACTTTGTAACTTGGGATTTAAACTTTGTAACTTTGCGATTTCTAGGGAAAATTCTTGTCCTTTTGCCAAAGTTCACCACTCTAGACCTACCTATTTGCAATATGAGTAGGTCATGAAACCCATCTCTCTAGATAGCTAAGACTGCTTTCGCAGCTTTCATCATCTCTTGTCTTAGCAGGATTTTATATTATTTTACTTAGTGATGGGATCCTGATATGTTGAATCACTATCCCAACTAATGACCTCATCTATAATAGCAAATCAAGATTTCTACAATATCTGAAGAACCCACTAGGTATGTTTGAATGACTAAAAAACTTAATATACATACATATTTCTCTACAACAAGTATCGTGTATGAATGCAATGAATTATGATAAATGCAAGGGTGCATGATTGAAACACAAATGTGCGACCGTTTGTAAGATTTTGATAGACATATTACACTCTACTGTGGAATGCAATGGATGAAAAATGCCTAAATGCAATATGATGATGTGAATGCATGTGTGAAAATGCAAACTGCAAAAGCAAATGTTTTTAGATTTTATGCTTTACCAATTTTTTGGTAATTTTATATATTTTCAAATTTTTATGAATTTTTGAGCTTTCATATTTGACCAAACGATGAGCATATATGCATTTGGAGCTTTTTGGGGTTGACCAAGTGATTTTTAGAAATCCTTGGAGCTTTTTGGATTGACCAAAGGTCTTACAGACACCTTTGGAACCTTTTAGTTGACCAAACTCTCAGCAAGAGAGCGTGGAGCCTTTTAGGATGACCGAGAAGCTATAGGAACTCTCGGAGCCTTTGGGTTGACCAAGTGATTTTAAAAAATCCTTGGTGTCTTTTTGACTTACCAAAGGGCTTACAGATGCCTTTGGAGATTTTTTTTACATGACAAAATCACTTAAATGATAGCTTGGAGCCTTTTGGGATGACCGAGTAGTTATAGGAACTCTCAGAGCCTTTGGGTTGACCAAGTGATTTTTAGAAATCCTTGGTTCCATTTTGAATGACCAAAGGGCTTACAGATGCCTTTGGAGCTTTTTATGACATGACCAAATCACTCAAATGAGAGCTTGGAGCCTTTTGGGATGACCGAGTAGTTATAGGAACTCTCGGAGCCTTTGGGTTGACCAAGCAATTTTTAGAAATCCTTGGTGCCTTTTTGACTGACCAAAGGGCTTACAAATGCCTTTGGAGATTTTTTTCTACACTCTCTAAGCATAGAATGCCTTAATATGGATGATGTTGAGAGGTTCAGGCTCTTCAAAACCCCCTAGCGACATCAGGCGATAGGTACTCGAACCAATATTTTCAGATATGATATAGGGTCCTAACCAATTAGCCGTAAATTTGTCACATATCGAGCGGTAAATTCAAGTTCTGTTGGTTTTATTTTAGCATAAGATCCCTAAATTCAAAGTATCTCTGGTGGAATTTGATATTGTAATCTCATTTCAATCACTCCTGATAGATGCGAAGATGCTCCAGGGCATTCACATGATCATCCAGTAGCATCAATTGGTATATTCGAGCTTACTGCACGGTGTCGTCATCGATGAAATATTTCAATGCAACACACATCATTGGAATTTACAACTCTAAGGGCATAATGGCCTTAGTGCCATATACTAGTGAAAATGGAGTCACCCCAGTGGGAGTCCGAATGCTAGTCCTATAAGCCCATAATGCAAGGGGCAGTTGTATATGCCAATCCTTGTGGTGTTCCTACACTATCTTTTTCAAGATGGCTACCACAGTATTTTTTGAGGCCTCAGCTTGCCCATTTGCCTATAGATAGTATGGATTTGCAAAACTATGTTTGATGCTGTACGTAGATGTTAAAGTTCACAATTTTGTTCTTAAAAGAAGTTCCATTATTAGAAATTTTTTTGTATGGTATCCCAAAATGACTTATGATATGCTCCATTATGAACTCTGCTATGCGATCTCCAGTGGTCATTTTTAAGGGAATGGATTCCACCCACTTTGTAAAATACTCTGTAGCCATAATAATGAATGTATGTCAACCTAATGACGGAGGAGAGATCTTGCCAATTAGATCAAACCCCCATTGAGCAAATGGCCAAGTTGCTTGGATGGGCTGTAAGGCCTATGATGGCAGGTGCATAAGATTAGCATGATGCTGATATTTGACACATTTCCTAACATATACATTGCAATCCTTCTCCATAGTGGGCCAATAATAATCCATTTGAAGGATGCGCTTGACGATGGCCATGCCGTTGAAATGGCCACCGCACGTACCGTCATGAGCTTCTAAAATTGCCCAAGATGACTCTTGGGGCTCAAGACAATGAAGGAGGACTCCATCATAACTTCGGTGGTACAAAATATCTCCTACCAAGACATATTTAGTTGCTTTTTGTTTAAATGTGCATCTTGCGACACACGATAGTCCCTCTAAGACAAAACCAAGTCTTAGGAAGTCTTGGATCTGTGACATCCAATTCTAATGAGCCTCAGCTTCAATTGCTAAGACAAATTGTACCCCCTACATATTTACTTTTACAAATATAGACTAGGAAACAACCTGGTGGTGAATGGTGGTGCCACTCCCTATAGGACTCTGGGAGGTTAAAGACCCCCAGAGTGATTTCTTGAGAAAATCTTCAGCTTTGCAAAACCAATCGACTTTTTGTTCCACACTAATCATGTTGACTAATTTTTTATTATCAAAGGTTGCACTCTCTGCTGCATGATGCAAGAGCGTCTTGACGTGGATGGTAGTGAAGTCGGTATATGAATTTTGAAGGATCAAGGATCCCAAATATGCCATGGTGTCTACAAACCTATTTGATGAACGAGGGATTACCTCAATGTCATACCATTCCAATTTAGCCAGATATGTGGCAACAAGATCTTTGTAGGCTTTTAGTACCGAACATCGACACTGAAATAATCCCTTCACTTGGTTAATTATGAGCAAGGAATTGCCAAAGATGTTTAGTCTCTTGATATTCATGGTGATGGCTGTATGGAGGCCCAAAAGTAGGGCTTCATATTCAACGTTATTGTTGGTGCATGGGAAGTCTAGTTTGAATGACAAGGGCATTGAAGCTCCTTGCGACATGAAAAATACTATCCCTGTGCCAGCTCCTTGCTCACACTTTGAACTATCAAAGAAAAGAGTCATATTAGCTTTGTTCTCTAGTTATTTAGGTTTAGGAGCTTCAAATACTATAAACACTGCATCATATGAAAGCTTGATTGTTAGAGGCCTACTATTGGAAAGTGGTGCCTTAGCTAACTGATCTGCTATGACTTATCCCTTAATGGTTTTCTGGCTTATGAATTCCAAATCAAATTTTTTCAATAGCATGATCCACTTTGCAGTACATGTATTATGATATGTCTTGCTCATCATATACCACAAAGGATTTTATTTTGATATCACATATATCGTGTGACTTAACATGTAGTGCCACAATTTCTTAGTAGTGAACACTACTGCTAAACATAGTTTTTCCACATAAGGATATCCTAGCTCATAACTCACCAAGGTTCGGCTAATGTAATATATGGCTTGCTCTTTGCCTTGTACGTTCTTTTGGGCCAAAATTCTCCCTAACACAAAGTTTGTTGCCAATATATATAGCAAAAAAGGCTCCTCTGGCCTTGGTGGAGCTAATATTGGCAACGTTTCCAGTTATTGCTTTATCTTAGTAAAGACTACCTTGTAGTCATCGTCCTAGTTGAATGGGACACCCTTATGTAGCAGTCAATTCATGGGTCAATATTTATCCGATAGTTGCATGATAAATCGCTCTATCGAGGCTACCTTGCCTTGAAGGCTACTTAATTACTTAATATTGGTGGGAGGACACATTTCCAAAATGGCCTTGACCTTTGCTAGGTCTACTTCAATGCCTCTCTTGGAGATAATGAACCCTAGTAATTTTCTAGAAGTTACACCAAATACGCACTTCTTAGGATTTAGCCTAACATTGTGCTCTATCAGGTGATCGAAGACTCTTCTCAAGAACTCCACATGATCTTATCGTAGCAATGACTTGGATAGTAAATAATCGATATAATATTCTAGAATTTTGTGCATATAGTCATGAAAAATGTATGTCATGGCCCGCTGGTATGTGGCACCAGCATTTTTGAGACCAAATGGCATAAATTTGTAGCAAAATGTTCCCCATGGCATTATAAACATGATTTTGTGCTGGTCTTCGGGCTTAATCCAAATTTTATTGTAACCAAAAAAATTGTCCATTAAGGAGAGCATTTCGTGACCGGTAGTAGAGTCTACTAGAGCATCGATATTGGGCAATGAAAATGAATATTTGGGTGTTGCCTTGTTGAGATCTCTAAAATCCATACAAATACGGATCCTTCCATCTAGTTTTCCTATAGGCACCATATTGGATACCCATTTTGGATAGTCGATGGAAATGAAAAATTCTACATCCAACAATTTTTGCAATTCGTCTTTCACCATTAAGGCTACTATTGGATGTATTGTTTTGAGCTTCTGCTTGATGGGCTTCTTGAACGGGTCTAGAGAAAGGTTATGAGTAACCAAAATTGGGTCTAGACTGGGCATATCTTTGTATGTCCAAGAAAAAATGTCAGGTCTCTATTTCAGTAGAGGGATGGTGCTAGCACGCTCATTTGGAGTGAGACTCATTTCAAATTTAACTTTCATTGGATTGGTGGGGTTGTTACCGATATCCACTTCAAAATTTTCCTCTACTGACATATGGGATCCCTCCTCAAGCTAATGAGGTATAGGGATCAAATGGATGTCATCAACTGGATTTATATGTTCTTTATTGGAAGCATATTCAGTGTGATAGACATCATAAGCATAGCCTGGTCCAAAATGAAATGGTTGCAGCATCTCTTCATTCGAGAAGAAGTATTTAGGCTCTACTAGTGAATCAATGTGATCCCAATCGATATCATCCATGTTTAGATGTAATGGTTTGGATGGATCTACTAGATTGCAAAGTAGAGTGGTCAAATCAATGGAGACCATGTTGACAGATGGAATTGATCTCCAGGACCACACAGACTAAAATCTATATCATACGTGTAGCTTTCGTACCCAATATCTGGCTTGGATGGTACAAGGATAAATGGGTCCTCCCTATGGGATGCCCAGACAACTGGATCCTCTCTGTGCACTAACTCCAAAATGGGATCTCTCAGCTCAAGTAGCTCAACATAAGTGGATGGGGAAAGAGTCTTTGATATTCCTCTTCTAGATTTATTCTTTCTCTAAGGTGGTGCTAGAGATTAATCTCTTGACCAAACCCACAGTTGCAATAGGTGGCGAACCCCAAGGTGGATTCTGATTACACAGGTGATGAGGCCCCAAATAGGTCATCTCCAACAAATCCTCATCATCATTGTATAAATATAATCCTTCACTTCCCCCCATATGCAAGGGGTGCTCTGCCATATGTGGTCCCATGTATTTGATTCTACGGTCGCTATCATCATTATTAGGATAAACTAGATAAAATGATCATCTATACAACATCGATGAAAAAACTGGATCTACTTCCTCTTTAGAGTGATCAGTATTAAGAGGCACTTCTTCTATAACATACTCTGACTTCATAGAAAATAGATGTAGCAAATATACTAGCCTTGGATCGGTCATCTCAACCTCATCATGATGATTGCTACTATGAGTAGACCATTCTATCATATCCAAAAATATTGGGAGATTAGCTGGATGAGGCCTTAAGTAGGCCTGCTCTGTCTCATCTTCATGATCACTATATACCATGAAATGCTCTTGTATCTCATCTAATTTATTTCTAGGAAGCAAATGGTGTAGAAATACCAAAACCACGAAGGCTCAATCAATTTCCTATTTGGATTGATCATTATTTGAGAACTCACCATCTACATCATAACTTTGTCCACTTATTTCAAAGGTGGAATCCTCTCCATATCCACTACAAATATCTCCTAAATCAAGATCGCTTAGAATGATGGGGTGTGCCCCTGCATGCTAGTATCATTGATTGTGATACGGTTTCGATGACCCAGGTTGCCTCTGGGGTTCTGCTATGATAACTCTTTATGTTCAAGCTCCGGTCTCTCGATGGTGATGACTGGAACCATTGGGTGTTTCCTCGAAGACTAGACATGTTAGGATGATATGGATTAAAATCCACATCATCCCCTAGACTCAGGTATAAACGATCTAATGATGTAGCGAGTAAATCATCATGTCCCTGAATCTACAATCCCAATCCAAACCTATCAATTTCCAACTAATAACATAGTTCAAGAGGGGTTCTTCATCCTTGTTCAAAAATACCAAGGCCGTATCCATACCAATGATAGAGCTCAAAAATGTGCATGGTGTACTTTGGGCTGGACAAGTACCAAACGTTCATCATGAATTTTTCATCATCATCCACCTCCATGGGTGCTCGCATTGGAACTTGATCCAACCCAGCATATATGAAGTTTTTTTGGTTGGGTGGCTCACCCAATGACACTATGGATCCAATTGGGTATCGATGGGCTATCGATCGGTCCATGTCTTGTGCAGTCTCTAAAATAGGACCAAAGGTCACATTTTGCACAAGATATTCATCCAGACCTATGTTGGCTAGGTGAAAAGTCACCCACAGTACAAATTATCCTACTGACGATGCTAGAGAAGTCGAATGAGGTGCCTCATCGACTTGATATTAGGCTTCCTCCACCTCCATGGGAGTGGTTGCCTCAGTTACAATTGGTTTGGGCATGTTCTTTGCTTCTTTCTTTCCCAATTTCACCTTTAATTTCTTGTTGTCCTAACATATTGTTGATGCACTTGGTCTTAGAGAAGTTGTAGTGGTATATTCAGATTTGCTTGATACAGATATCGATGGTTGAACATGCACCACATGTTTACCTCTTGGAACCCTTACCGGTGACATGGGTCATATGTCCAAGTGCATTGATGGGAGTATAAAACCCCCTGGAAAATCTGCTAAGTTCACAAACTTGAATGGTTCTTCATCTGATGAAACCATGTGAACTTGTCCCTCATGTATATACTTCACACATTGATGCAATATCGATGGAACACAATGCATTTCATGAATCCAAGGCCTCCCCAGTAGGATGTTATACTACAAGGCGCCCTCTATCACATGATACATTACAAGAATGGTCTTTAGTCCCACCTAAATAGGTAGGAGAATCGTGCCAACCGTAGAGCATAGTACGTTGTTAAATGTTATCAATGTAAATGTGGTTGGTACGATGAGTGATTTAAGCAATTTCAAATGGTATAGTGCATTAGTCATGATTATATTTATCGATAAACTAGTGTCGATTAAGACCCTTTTGAATGGCATGTGGTTAACACATGCAATGATATGTAGTGGTAGGTCAGCCACACTTGCAAAAACCATTTTCACTTTGTGATCATAGAATTGGATCATTGGTTCTTGACACTGGTGTACATGCCCCATGAAGTTTGTGAACACCTGTGCATCCTGGGACTGTACCTCAATGGACCTCAAAATGTCCATAAGAGTCTCCCTATTCCTGGGGGACTACTGTATAAGCTCATATATTGACAACTTTGCAGGATTCGTCTATAGGTTTTAAACCAACCTACTCCTAATGGTCACCATCGGTCTCGTTGGTGGGCCTAGAATATTTTGTACCTACCACTACTGGGGCATGGCTTATATTTGAATGGGAGCACGGGGTTGATTCGACCATTTGTACCTCCCATGTTTAGTAACAATATTGACCATGCTGATAAACCCCTAGGTAGGTGGTTCGACTCACACTTGATTGACGTGGACAGCATGGTTACAGGGCGCATCATGGTTTGGTAACGGATTTTTAAAAATCCCCATGTTTTGGTTGTTCAATGCCTGGGGATTTCCTGGTACCATAAGCTCTCCCCTTTCTATCATATTTTGCACAATATGTTTGAAAGACCAGCATACCTCAATGTTATGGCCTTTCACTCTATGAAATATGTAAAATAGATCTTCCTAATAATCTTTGGGCTTGGGATGATTAGGATCAACCATCTTGACTTTGGGTAATCTTATTGCCTTGGCCTCACATAGCTGATGAAAAATCGATGTCAATGATTCTATCAATGGCATGAATATGCGAGGCGGGTGTTGCTCTTTGTTCTTGCCCATGTGGTTATTCCTACACTGGTCGTATTGCGTAGGAGGATGGGCTTGATAATTCTGTTTCTTTTGCCCCTTGTCCTCATTTTGGAGATTTAGTACCACCTAATTCACATGGGCCTGCTTGCCCTGTTGCTTTGAGGTACTCTTCCTATATCCCTTTTTCTTGATTTTGAGCTTCAAGTTGCCCTCCTGCAACTTGATGTCCTTAATTACCTTGGCTTGCGCCAAAGCTTCTTTGAATGTAGCATACTATTGCAGCTACAACAATAGCGAGATGTGCTTGGCACAACTCTTTGTAAACATTTGGGTTAATTCTATGGCAAGAATCAAGAATGAAAACTTTGCCATTAATCTCCTCCACCTCTTCCCGTACTGTTCTATTGGCTCATCGTCACACTGAGCTAGCATAGACAAATTAAAAAGGTTGGCCTATTTCTTGATGTTGAAGGAATAGCGTTCAAGAAAGGCATGAACTAATTTCTCAAAATTTGTTATGTTGTGTTTCTTAAGCTAATTAAACCACTCTCGGGCTGGCCCAGAGAGTGTTGTGACAAACATACGCAACAATAGTGAATCATTATTTTCTATCTAAAAGCAAGCATCCAGAAAGCTCGTGACATGTTCTTGTGCCTCTTCATTACCCTTGAATTTGTCTAACCTGGGCATCTCAAAATTCTCAGGGTATTGGGGCATAGGCACTGACAGATCTAAAGGTTCATTGTGAATTTTCCTCAGTGTTGGATTTTGAATAACTATGCCTTGTTTCTCAATTGCTTTGACTTTCTTGGCCAAAGCTTTGTAAGCCTCAGAAGATAGAAAGTCCTCCTCCCTAAGTCGGTGTAGAGGCATTTTAGGAGGTACACTCCTATTTTGTCAATGTGGAGGGCATTGCTCTTCCTCATCCTCAGCTCAGGAACTCTCATGATATTCCTGGTTGCATCTATTCCCCTATTGTTCCTCATAATGTTGCTGCCTCTGATTGTCAACCGAGGACGGTCACTCTCTTTGATGGGCTATATGAGTGTGAAAACTTACGTGCTCATGGTGCATTTTGGCTTGCAAAAAAGCCTTCCTGTGCACCTGCTATCTATGCTCATCCTAAGAATATCATCCCTAGCCAACCTATCTTCCTGCTCTACATGCTCCTTCTGGACGAGGATGCGCTCCTCATGCAAGTGCTTATCATAGAACCTCTACCTAATGAGCCTCTATGCTTGAAGATATTCATATTCAATGCACTACCTCTCTAGGTGAGCATCCTCAAATTGATCTTGAAGGAGTTAGCATTTCTATTCAGAGGCCAGTCGATATGATATTTTGACTTGGTTAACCGTCAAAGGCCTTTGGTATGCTTGTTCTGTATGAGCGACCTTGTGGGTTTTGTACCCATCAAACTGATATGCTGTGCCTTTGCCTCTATCTATGAAGATGATATTGGCATCATGCAATGTCCTGTGCTACATGACAAAATACATGGATGGTGGACTGAGACATGAGGGCACTTAGAAGCCTCTCCATACTCTCTAGTAGTTCTAATGGTGCTCTTGCTATGCTCACTTGGAGCATGAGTGGGCGGAGCCGAAGGCTTGCAGCCTAGCTGCTCTAACAAACTACCTAGACCATCTAGATGTCTAGACCTCCACCTCTCATTGGGTGATGTTCCATTAGCTCCCACATTTGACATATCGATGGTGATCTTGCATGCTATAGTATGCATGGGAGTATAGGTAGACTTGCGCTCAGCAGGGAGCCCATCTACTTGCCTCTGAATGGGAGGATCTCTATTCCTTCTATACTCAGAAGGTGGGGGTATAGTACACCCTATAGAATTAGTGTGAATGGGTACTAATCTGGTCCCCTGCATGACATACTGTTTGGTCAATCCTATGGATGTGCGTGCATTGTGGTCTCAATAATGGCTTCCAAGTGGAGCACCCTCATGCTGAGAATCCCCATGCTATAATATATGTCTAATAGAATACAATGATGCTAGTATATTAGGCATATGCTCAATGGGATCCCCTCATGTTGAGTTTTCTCCTCTAATGCTCACTGAACGTCATTCGGTTTGATCATGTGGTTGAGGACTAGACACGTGTATTTGTGAATTGGTTGGGGCTTGGTTATTCACTTCAATATTGCATCTTTGCCAACCACCAGGTGTATTTACCATAGTGTACCTAACATCTAGATGTATCTTTTATTATCAAACAAGATATACAATGATGTTTATCTTATTTTTAAATTTTGAAATGCACCATAAACTGTTTGATGTTGTTTCAAAATGTGTTGTATCAGTATGAGAAACTCTTGCATGTTTTGCAAAATCATTGGATTTTATTCTCAGTTTAATTGGCTTTCACCTATATACTCGCACAAGCCGAATATGGGAATTAAGTCCATACTCGATGAGGTAGCATAGGTACTACCAACCCTCACCCAGCACACCATGCATAGCGATACACTCTTTCAAAGATGAGTGCATGCTATTTTGTATGGATAGGACACTTCTTGGGTCGGCCTTGGCAATGAGTAGGTCTCGATAATACAATTTCAAATAATCCAACCAAATGGTAATGACATCCACTATTGGTCTCAATCAAATGGGTTGGATGTGAGAGCCCAATGCCACTGATGTTTAAATGAAACGTGGTGTGTGTGGTTCATTTTTACTTAACATAAAGACAAATGCATAAAAGAGCATTCATATGATCATTCCTATATGATATGCATAAAAAGAAAAGGAACATTTCAAATTTAGAAAGCTATGCATGCTATGTCCTACATTATGTTATGACAATGAGATTACGATGGCCTGGCCTCTAATTGGGACTCAAGCATGCAAACGACCACTCAATTTTTATCAAGGTCACTGTATTCTAGGGTGGACTACAATCAAAGGTCCGTTGTTCCTAGCAGTGCCTTTCTAATGGAAGGAATGCAAAAGAAAACTAGGACTATTCATTCACTCCTTTTTTTTAGTGTACCTAATTTGCAATCGATTTAAAGCTCACTATAAAAACATAGAGCAAAAAATACAGAACAAAGAATAAAAACAAAGCCTACCTCAGCTCCAGATTTGATGCCAAGTGGTTTCTATGTTGTATGCTACTTTTTTTGTAAACTGTAGGTTTGGTCTACGGGCTGCAGTGTAAACCACGGGTGAAAGCTATAGGCTAAAAAATAACCACAACTGTTAGCTATGGTTAGCACTTGAGATAAGCAAACTCAAAAATATCAGCACTCAGGGGCTACAAATGCGGAGTCTCGCTTTGATCACCTTTTGACATAAGCAAAAAGCATGCACCTATCTATTGTATTAGTCTATAGTCATCACAAAAGCATAAAATATTATCACATTACATAAATTCAACAAGATGATACTTCTTATATTGATTATAAATGACTATGTTACACATATGCCCCTCTTAGGGTCACTTGAATGATGATACAGTTTATACAATTTCCAATGTCCTCAATAGGGTAGGCGCATTAATATTGCCCTTTGATTAGTCATAAACTACCTTGGGGTGGAGTTGACCCCCTTCTTCATGATGTGGAAGGATTATGATATGGACTTCTCTTGTGCTTGTCTTCCTACGATCAAGAAACAACAAAACACGATCAAAAAGATAAATAACCTCTCATAATGAGGTCCTTTAAGGAAACATACATGATAATGCCATTTAAAATAATAATCAAGAAAACATAAAGAAAACCTTTAAACTATGCTAATTGAATCAAGATTTGTAATATAGCATAAAGGATATCGTTAGACAAATAATGCATGGATCAGATAACAAAATAAAAGCATAGAGGTGCATAAAAGATCCACAAATATTCTAATTAATGCAAAACATGAACTATCTATTCTAAGCTAATTCCTATGATCAAAATTCTTCTAAACTATAATTAAAACTAAGAAATGATTAATATAACCTATTTAACTGGATAGAAATAAAAATATTAAGGTGATATGTCACCTATTGCAAATCCTAGCTCTGGTGAGCGGTCTGCACTGTGAATCATGATTGACAACCACAATTTGACCTCTGATAAGTTTACCCTCAAAATAAATGGTAGTGGGCTTAATCTCCTTGTCCAAATTGATGTTCAAGGGTCGCCTTTGTTGTCCTCAGACTGATTGGGTGGTCAATTCGATGTGAAGGGCCTTCGTTTGCTTGAATTTGTGTTTCTTGATCCTCATAGGCACCTAGGGCATCCATAATGAAATTCCTCATGAATGGTGGTAAAAGGATCGAGGATTAAGTGCAATAGCTCTATCTCTTAGCATACTCAGTTTGAGTGTATAATTCGCCAAGGCTTCGTTGCTCAAATCTCCAATGCTTGTTTCCTATTTCTCTCCCCATTTGGAGGAGGTATTTATAGCATAGCCCTAGGGCTAGGGGTGGCTTCATGGAGAATCCAAGACCAAGAAGGGTGGTTAGGATAGTTGGGATGGAAGCCTCTAGAATCTTTCGTCCTCCAACTTATTTCTTCTAGATCTTTTGGTCATTCCAACCAATTTGGGTCGGATGGAAGGCCTAACTGAACTTCAATTAAGACCATAGGTCACAGTTGCGGTTCAGACTACAGACCGTAGGTGTCAACCATGGTTTAGACTAGAGACCATAGGTCTAGGCTGCTATTAAGAATGATTAGGCCAAAATGCCTAAATTAAGTGGTTAGAACCACTGCTCTATCTTGGAGTCTATCCAAGATCCTCCATATGGTCTTGTAGCATGTCCATATGAGTAGTCGCCCTCAACATGACACATTTTAGGTGTCTATAGGGGGGATAAATAAAGGTATATACAACTCATAATACAGTTTGGGGAAAAAAATAGGTAAAGTATTTTCTTGACTCTAAATATTGGTTTCGGTAAGTGTCTTCCATAAGTACCTTTCGTAAGTGTCTTTTGTAAGTACCTTTCGTAAGTGTTTTTCGTAAGTATCTTCTGTAGGTGTCTTTTATAGATATATTCCATATATACCTTCTATAAAAGTTTTTCGTAACACCATCATCAGTAGCACTATTTCGTAACACCTTTCTGTAGCTGTCATCCATACTCACAACACTAAGAATTGTAAGTCTAAAAAAAATTATTATTTAAATTAAGAACACGTGGCAACCTAGGAAATAATAGGGCAAATAAAGGAATATTAGCGCCCTAAACTATAAGGCATTAAATTTTTTATTTTTTATATGATATACGAGGCACAAAAATACAACTCTACCATATACCCACATAAGCTGACGGGCCTTATAATATTAAAATAAAAATATAATCATAATAAAATAATAAAAATATAATAAAATATATAATATTAAAATAAAAACATAATACAATATATAAAATTAAAATAAAAGTCATATTATGCCACGGGCCTTTTTCATAAGACATAAAGTGCAACCGTCATAAGAGCCAATTCTAACATGCCATGTGGCAAGGCAAGGAACACCTGTCACGTGAGGTGGTAGAAAACTCACCAGCCAACCACCATGGGGATCACA